>OX101825.2:15515370-20315370 GCA_944452925.2 Chrysolina oricalcia
TTTTCGAATTGATGCAGTTGTGGTACCTTTGTGGCACACCACATTTGTTAGAAGTGGGGTTAGAGTCATCATCTTGTCGCAACACTACAAGTTGCTGATCATGTCAAATATTTAGGGCTGCTCTTGGACAAGAAACTAACCTGGAACATGCATCTACAACATGTAGTCAACAAAAGCAAAGCATCGTTCATGATGTGCAGAAGAGCTTTTGGAAAAACATGGGGACTGAAACCGAAAGTCATGCACTGGCTTTACACCGCGATCATAAGACCCAGAATTACATATGGTTTACTTTTGTGGGGCCAAGATGAAACAGAGACAGTCGAAAACCAACCTTGGTAAAATACAGAGGCTCGCCTGTTTGTGTATCACGAGTGGTATGAATGGCACTCCAACCGCTGCTATGGAAATGATCCTAAACCTCCCATCTTTAGGCGAGGATGAGTGCATACAGACTTAAAAACAGGTAACTGGAGAGCCCAACCGCAAACTGGGCACACCAACACCATCCATGAAGTCAACATTATTACTACAATACTCGTACGAAAAACCATTCAAAACGCAGCTCAAGTGGAACGTATGGGACTCGGGAGTAGAATCAATATCATCTGGAAACACACATGGTTCAAAAACAGATAAAGGGACAGGAGCAGGAATATACGGGGTGAGGCCAAAAAGGAACGTAATAGTCCCACTTGGTAACAACACAACAGTATTCCAAGCAGAGACACATGCCATAAGGACATGCATACAGATGAATCTAGACAGCCAGAGCGCTATAAAAGCTCTGAACTCAATACAGATAAAGTCTAAGCAAGTCTGGGAATGTCTTCAGACCCTCAATGAACTGTCGAAGCGCAACAAGGTTACACTTGTGTGGGTGCCCGGACATAGGTGAATTGAAGGCAATGAAAAAGGAGACCAACTTGCAAAGAAAGCATCTGAATCACCATTCACAGGTCCAGAACCAGCGTTTGAAATTAGCAAAACCCGATGCGGAAACCTAATCAATGAGTGGAAGAAGTCAAAACACCAAACGTATTGGGACCAAATCGAAGGACATCGACACAGCACAGCAATGGTGAGGCATCTGAGCCAAACACTGACGGCTGACACACTCAACCTTAACAGATCTAAGATACGCACGATCACCGGCTTACTAACCGGACACTGCGGTCTTAGGAAACACCTACATACCATGGGAATAAATAGAGAAACGGTGGACTGTTGACTCTGTGGTGACGAGGAAGAAACAGCCTCTCATATCATCTTCGAATGCGACGCGCTGCTCAACTTGCGCAACAGAATATTCGGACAGGCCAACCTAGAAACAGGCATGAATCCGAAATACCTAGTAAATTGACTACTGAACCTGGTGAAAAACACAGGCCTATTTAACTAGGACAGAATAATACAATAGACCCCAGCTGGTCTCAGTGTTAAGGGAAACCTCAAGGTAAACCCGGTATCTCGCTCGTCAGCCTTTAACCAACCAACAAACCAACCATCTTGCATCTTCACAATTTGTTATCTATCTGAGAAGTACGACTTAAACCATTTGTAGCTGTTATTTCTGAACCCGTTAACCAAAGTTTCTGAAGCAATATTCCGTAACTGATATAATCGTTTAGAGCGGCACCTCTAACTTTCCCATAGTGAATTCTAAAATGATTCTAGTGCTCAAAAAGTGCTTCCACGAATTTTCACTGCACGGTATCATTTTCAACAAACTCATTCTTTTGCAACGAATCTAATTCCTGTCTTCATTTCACTAGGGAGTGTATAATAATCAAAACCACGGGATTGTGGATAATCAGTATTGTTGTGTAGTTGCTCAGAGATTTTTCAAGATAACATACGAGCGTGACTAGAATATGATATTAGGATCATGAAATTCAGGTTACGACGTTCGTATAGTTGCACGTTTGCAGAATATTAAGGACGTCGGAGCATCTAGGCGAAGCATTAGGGATATTACACGGGGTGTATCGATTTAATGAAAGGTATAACTCCACATTGGAGAAATTGCAATAGCATATTCAGGTTGAATTCAGAAAGAGATTCATCAAACAGTCATTCATTTAAAATGGATACAAGGATTATAAAGGATCAAATTATTCGTCTCAACAACTACATTTGGTTAAAAACAATGGTAATTTCTTATGCAAAATGATGTAAGAGCTATGTGGAGGATAACCTAAAAAAGGGCTGTGAATGAGATCAATGGGGTAACAGAGGTAGCAAATCAGTTCAATACAAAATGTAGACCGGGATCCCACGCATATTTTCAATAATGATTAATAACAGGCTGATTCTTCCTGAGTAGCTTCATCTTGCCGAGACGCCCAACTTTTTCCTCTACAATCATGTCGATTTGGTGAGTGCAAAGTAGTCATTAATAACAGTTAGTTTTTCAGTTGAACCTCGAGATGATTCGATAAAGTACTCGAAAAAACTTTTGTGCTACAAAATGGATGGTAGGACTGTAGAGTCACTCACTACCAACATGTACCAATGACGTGGTCATAAAAAATCATTAGTAACCAGCGGATTTTTTACTGTTGCTTGGTTAATATTTGTATAATTGAATGGTCATATTGTTCTACATATTTAATGGTAGGTGTTCCCAGTCTCCGCTCCGAAATTGTCAATTCCATGTAAAAAAAAATCATTAGTAACAGGCTGAATCTTCGTGAGTAGCCTCTTTCTATTGAGACGCCCAACTTTTCTTTCTACGATAATTCTCGAAGGTGGTAGCTAATAAAATGGGCAGGTGTCAATTATGTCGATTGGGTAAGTGCAAAAAAGTCATTAATAACAGATAGTTTTTCATAAACCTCGAGATAATTCGATAAAGTACTCGAAAAAACTTTTGTCCTACAAAATGGATGGTAGGACTGAAGAGTCCCTCACTCCCAACATGTACCAATGACGTGCTCATAAAAAATCATTAGTAACCAGCGGATTTTTTACCGTTGCTTGGTTAATATTTGTATAATTGAATGGTCATATTGTTCTACATATTTAATGGTAGGTGTTCCCAGTCCCCGCTCCGAAATTGTCAATTACATGTAAAAAAAAATTATTAGTAACAGGCTGAATCTTCGTGAGTAGCTTCTTTCTATTGAGACGCCCAACTTTTCTTTCTACGATAATTTTCGAAAGTGGTAGCTAATAAAATGCACAGGCGTCAATCATGTCGATTAGGTGAGTGCAAAAAAGTCATTAATAACATTTAGTTTTTCAGTTGAATCTCGAGATAATTCTATAAAGTACTCGAATAACCTTTTGTTCTACAAAATGGATGGTAGGACTGAAGAGTCCTCCACTCCCAACATGTACCAATGACGTGGTCATAAGAAATCATCAGAACCCAGTGGATTTTTTTACCATTGTCCTAGGTAGGTTTTCACAGCCCTACGTGCCAAAGCCTTAGTATACAGGGTGCTCCATTATGTGCTTGTACAAACTTCAAATGGTGAATCTTTGACTAATTACAGAATCAGAAGTTCATATGAACATATGTCCGCAAATATTTCTTTTAGGAGTTACAGGGTATTGAATTTGAAATGTTAAATTCAATTATTTTGACTAATTTTTTGAATAAAATTTGGTGAATGGAGTTTATTTGAGGTGGAAATCGAAATTTGCTATCAATTTTCATGTAGAACTCAGAGGGTTCTGCACACGTTCTCATAATTTATTTTAATTTTTCCTAACTTTTCTTATAGTAAACTTTAGGGATATTTTGAATTGAAATCTTAATACCACACTTTTTCTCAGCAAAAATGGTAGGGTTTGAAAGAGTTGCAAATTTTTGCATTGATGCAGGTTATGGGGTCACCGAGGCGCCAGAAGTTACTCAGAACTTAACAAAATCTGAGTATGTGATGGATCTCGCTAAAAGAAACTACTTTTTTTTTCATCAAGATACATCGGGAAAATAATTTGTTGTCAAAATACAGAGTGCTAAATATTACATCTTCCTTCGAACTGGAATTTTTGAGGCCTATGGAGACATCGTAGAGCAGATTTTCACAATTCGTTTGACCTCTTTGGAAGTTTTCAATTATAAATTTCAGATCTTCATACGACGATGTGTGTTGCAGATTTTTCCGAGTTTCCCTGCATTTGTGCCCCGGGGGGCAGATTGATTATTTCAATGGTTTTACTTGGTTATTGTTGTTTTCAATATGTTTATAAAAATTATGAACGTAAATTATTATATTTTTGAATGGAACAAACAATTATAGATTGAAAGTAACATAACTTTAAGAATAAAAGTATTTTTCCCGCTGCCGACACTGTAAATAGTCCATATACATGCTTAGCAACAAAACAGGTAAATGGCCTATATCATTCGTTTACTAATTCATCTTGACAACGGAATGTAAATAGTGTCATTTACATGCCTAGGGTAATAATGAGTTTGCCTTTTACAAGTAATACCTTCAGCTTCATTCATATAAATTTTTAGGTTATGAGACCTTTTGAATATTATTGTTGTCTGCTTATTCGGTAAATTAGTTACACGCACAAGCAACTTAGAATGAAATAGCGAACGAATAATCATGAAGGAAGGGTAAGAAAACAAACTTCAATTCAGGCAAATTTTGAGAAATGTCAACAAGCAGCGGGAAAAACGTAATAAGTAACACGGACTGTATCGACTGTTATCATCCTCGGCAAGCGACAAGCCTCGGCTTTGCCTCGGCTCGTACTCGCTCACCTCGAATGTTAACACGTCTTTACATTCCTTGTTACTTAAATAACTATTAAATTAGCTCAACCACAATTTCAAAATAATTCGTTATTTTGAATAATTTTTGTATGAATAGCGATACACACCCGTTTTTTTTGTAGGACGCTGTATTATTTAGGTGAAGAATACACTAACCTTTCATGTGTTATCATTTTCCTACAGTTACTAATGTAATTTTTTTACCATGGAATTGACAATTTCAGAGCGAAGGACTGGGAACACCTACCATTCAATTTATGACTATGACCAGTTAATTATACAAATATCAACCTAGCAACGGTAAAAAAATCTGGTTATCAATGATTTTTTATGACCACGTCATTGGTACCTGTTGGGAGTGGGGGACTCTTCAGTCCTACCATCTATTTTGTAGGACAAAAGTTTTTTAGAGTACTTCATCGAATTATCTCGACGTTCAACTGAAAAACTAACTGTTATTAATGACTTTTTTGCACTCACCAAATCGACATGATTGACGCCTACGCATTTTATTAGCTACCACTATCGAGAATTTTCGTAGAGGAAAAAGTTGGGCGTCTCGACAAAATGAAGCTACTCAGGAAGATTCAGCCTGTTATTAATCATTTTTCAAAAAAAGGCATGGGATCCCGGTCTAATAAGTTAGTTTCCGAAAAAAGAATAAGCAGTGAAAATTTTCCCAAAACCTCACTATATCTAAAAAAGCGACCTTCTACTCAACTCAATAGTAGTAATTCGAACTAATAGTAAAGAAATATACAGCATCATATCAACGAACTCAAAAACAACAAATCACCAGACGCTATTAGAATAGAATAGAATAGAATATTTATTCGTCCTTTATGATCAAATACATGATATAGGATAGGTCACAATGGTCAGACAGAACTATACAAATAAATTTACAATATATCCAAGTATATTGTTCGGAGGTACAATGATAGTGAACCACATATATGCATATATATATATATATACACACATATATATATATATACATCAGGATATATACACATATACACACATACACACACACACAAACACATATATACATACACCCATACATATACATACAAACATATTATACACATAGGTAAATAAAATCTATAAATATAACAGTAGATCTTAGCGACTTAAGAATACACATTAAAATATAAATAGAGGTTAAAAATACAAAAATCCAAGCACACACAAGTAAAATGATATCTGCAATTTTTAGTTCACCTGAAATTGAGGTATTCAGTAGTGGAATAAAAACAATTGTTCGTTAAAAATAACCTGAGTTTTTTTTTGAATAAATTTAAAGGCTGGGTATCTTTAATGTCAGAAGGTAGGTGGTTGAAAAATTTTGCTCCTGCCAGGGAAGGGGTTTTTTCATATAAACTTGTGGAATGTTTTTCGATTCTAATTGAATCACCGTATCTGGTTGGATATCGATGTATGTAAGAGTTCTTCGCTGAATCTCTCAAATTGCGTTTAATATGGCAAATGCAACCGTATATATATATATATATATATATATATATATATATATATATATATATATATATATATATATATACAGGGTACTGTTAAAATATGGTTTTCCCGAAAATAAGGTCTGCAGGAGTCTAATCTCTTCATGTTGAATATAAGCCTCATTACTCTTTTTTGAGCCACAAATACTCTATTGATTTCTGAGGCGCCCCCCCACAGAATTATATTGTACGACAAATGAGAGTGAATGAGAGCGTAGTAAACATTTAAAAGAGTTGGTCGATTAAGTTCATTTTTCAACTGGAGAATAGCATAGTACCCACTGGAAAGTCTCTTGCATACATAGCCGATGTGATTTTTCTAGTTCAATTCTTGATCTATATGTATACCTAGGAATTTTGAGGTATCTGAGGATTCGATGATATCATTTTCAACGCGCACGTTCATCGGACTAATATGAGTCTTTCTGCCAAAGAATTGCATAAGTATTGTTTTTTCGACATTAACCACTAATCTATTAGTTCTACACCATGCTGTAAACTGGTCTGCTATTGCTGATAGTTTGATCTGTAAATCTGATGGGTTATCAGCTTCCTCGGCTATAGTTGTATCGTCGGCAAATAAGACTAGGCATTTAGAACTTATATGTGATGGCATATCATTTATGAAGAGGAGAAATATCAATGGTCCCAGAACTGATCCCTGTGGGACTCCTAGGCCCATTTGGTACAAATCTGACCTGCTGTCCCCCAGTTCTACCAGTATCCTTCTGGAGCTCATAAATGACATAATCCAAGAGAGAAAGTTGAGTTGAGAGCTGAATTTTAAAAAAACTGAGGGTTTTCTTGTCAGAAACGCTTACATACATTATTAATAAATGCATTTAAAGGGGGATTTCGCCGTATGCATTCAAAATTGCAACTGTTATACCAGTACATAAAGCAGATAGAATTTATAGGCCATTTGTCAAGGTTTCGAGAAATTGATTGAGAACAGGTTGAATGATTTTATAAAAAAATTCTGATTATCTGAAAACTAGTATGGTTTTAAATATTTTTACTGTTCAAAACGTTCTTGTTGCTTATTATTGATACTTTATACAACAGTGAACCACAAGCTTCTGCTAGATAGATGGGTATTCGAGGTAATGTACTGAATTTATTTGAGAGCTACTTATATTTCAGAAGACAGGTAGTGGATAGTAAGAAAAGTAGAGTGAGGTTCATAGAATACGGCGTACCACGCAGCACTGTCCTGGGAACCATGTACATAATTCATTCAAATTAACACTTCAGGGGAAAATACAGGATACGTTGATGATACTGCCTTAGTTTATGAAACAGATTCATCAGAGTAGTAAAAGGATGGATCGATCATAAACTGCTTACTATCAACGTACACAAAATACAATTTTTTTTTTTTTTTTTAAATTTGTTTTTACGAAACTCCCAGGTTTTCGGAGAAAACCCCTCAAAAGCAGAGCTTGTGCGAGCAAGGGAGATCCGGGACCTACAGTTTAAATAAAAGTGGAATCCGAACCACTTCAGCTCAGTGATACACGACCGGGGATCGAACCCGGACCGTCTGGGTGGAAGCCAAACGCTTTACCACCTCGACCACTTTGCTGTATTCCCACCATTCAGCTGTAACGCGTCAATTGTGACATATATCCAGTTTCTTAAAAGTGATAACCGAAATTCTTACAACATATAAGCTTAAAAATAAATTAAGTACTCAGGAATATACTTCGAAAGACATCTGAAATGGGATTTCTACATAAATTATAAAGTAAAAAGGTGTAAAAAAATCTTGAACAGTCGTATGCAGATTTGGAGACTTCATACGTAACCCTAGCAGAAAGCTGCATTCAATATTAGACTACGTGTTTGGGAAGCAGCTTGGCGGGTACATCTAAACCACCTAGAAATATGCCAAATGGAGTTTTTGAGAAAAATATTGGAAAAACGCGTCACATTCCCGTCAAATGACTCATTTCGAGAATCGGAATCAAAAACTGTATACCACAACTCAATTCAAGTCAATTTCAAATCATTTACACATATTGCACCTAAAATGTATAGTACCATTCCAGAGAACATCAAAAACAAACAAGACAGCATTCAAAAAGCAATTGAAAAAAATTCTTCGGTCTATTTGCATAATTTATTTCTTGTATTCTTATATCAAGCATGTTATTAATAGTTATTGTCATCAAATTCGAATTTTTATTTACCATTGCTAGAAAACCACCACAGGATTGATTTCTCATAATATTTTTTTTTATGAAATTTCGACTTCTTATATTGAGCATATTGATATTAAGTATTGTCATTAGGTATTGCAAACATTGCGCATGTAATTTACTTCATGAGTAGGTAGACTTGGTATATTCACCCGTTTTTAAAGTAGCCTTTCCACATTGTCGTTCGAGAACACCTTTTCAGGTACAATGAATGATATATGTAATTATATACTTAGGTGTAGATAGTTTTGTTTTTATTTTGATGAGTTAAATTAGTCATTATTAGTGAATGAGAAAAGCCAGGTATAAAAGGAAGTGATTGTTATCTGAAAACCAGTATGGTTTTAAATGTTTTTACTGTTCACAACGTTTTTGTTGTTTCAGTTATCAGTTTGAAGTATATTTTGATAATGTCCATGTAGGATGAAACTGCAGTAACTATTGCAAGTGTTACAAATATAAAGTGGTATAAAAACAATTTTTTCATGATGATAATAATAATGATTTTTATTTGTCTTGAGAAACCTAAAGTTTGTAGACACGTCAATAAAAGTTCATAAAAAATCATACATTAAAATACAATAAAAAATAGCACAAACATCCTGTTTTACAATTCTTACATTAGCTTACATACAATTTAATATTTCATTTAATAAAAAATAAAAAATTTGATCAAATGCAATCTGCAGTAACCGATAAAATATCCATATAAATATAAATTGCAATTTATTCACGACCTTTCTGATGATGACTGCTGAGTAGTTTTTGGGATTTAGGTCTCATATTGAAGAAAACGATATTTCTTAAAAGCCGACGTTTCGTCAATTTATTTTATCATCTTCAGGGCACTGTAAGATAAATGGGAATGTTACAATTTTATAAACAGTAAGAGAAGGCGCAGACACAGGGCGGTCAGCGTTCCGAGTTCCGCGTTCAGAGTTCTGCGTTCATTTAGATTGAGTTCCGAGGGCACACAGGTGGCGGTCAATTTTCAGCGTTCCAGTTTTGTTCCAAATATTGTGCGTGAAACATGTTCTCACATAGCTCATCTTCCGACGAAGAAGAAGCATTGCTTTTATTGAGCTTGGAGGCGTCGAAAAGAAAAAGGAAACATTGGGTACACCCAATTAACAGAAAGCGAGAAGAACAAGGAGAATTTCATACTCTTTTTGCTGAATTGCTTGATGATGATCAACGATTTTTTATTTATTTTCGCATGTCAATAAATAGTTTCAATGAATTATTCAGTTTAATAAAAGATTATGTTGAAAAACAAGATACCAATTGGAGAAAGGCCATTTCTGCAAAAGAGAGGCTAGCAGTATTTTTAAGGTAACACTTTATTGGTTTACAAATTATTGTTATACATTTTACGAATAGAAACGAATACTGAACATGTTTTCTCATTTTCTGTTACATGTTATGGTAATTAGGCTGGTAAGTGGGAGACATTAGTGACATAACATCATCCGAAAGTGTATGTTGTATTAAAGCCTCATAATGACGAGTGGATTCTTCAGATGGTTGAGAACTAGCAGTTCCTAGAGGTGCGTCATGTGATGAGATACTTTCAGGGAGACATGTAGAAGTAGAAAAATTTGAAAGTGTCGACTGCGGTCTGTCTTGTTCCATTGATAGATGACATGACGCACTACAGAAACGACTTGTTGATGGAAATTGTTGCATCACACTAGTTTCCCCTACTGCTCGTAATTCATACCTAGCAAATAACGTTGCCATATCTAGTTTTAACATAGCTTGCATTCTGGGTGAAAACTTCTTAAAGCTTTCAGCGTAGCTTAGAAACAAATGATCTGCCTCATCCATTGTTTTAAGTTGTTTTTGCTGGTTTTTGTTTTTTAAATAGTCTAGTACCTTATCAGCCGGTTCTTCAATGTTTTTCGTTTTTCTTTTTTTCTTTTCGCCAGCAGTATTACTTTCCGGTGGATCATTAACCTCCCATTCGCTACATGATGTGGAGTTTAAGTCTTCTATCATAGACGATTGAGAAGCGCTACGATTTATTTCTTCAATCAGACTAGGGGTATTAGTTTCGGTTGTTCTCCTAAATTTAAAATCATCTAAAAACCTCATTGCATCTGCCCAAGGCCAGTTTTTGTATTTTTTATACTCTTGGCCTGACTTAGTTTGTGTGTTTTTCTGATACTTATTATAGTTTTCCTTTAGATTCTTCCACTTCATACTCCAGTGTTTACCTACAAAAATAATTGTATCAGTAATACTGAAGACAAAAATCGAGAAGTGATCACAATATCGCCATAATTTTTTTTGATTACAACCAATACATTTGCCATTTCCCACAGAAGCAGTATGGAAAGAGTCTGAAACTGGATTTAAGAACAAGTGGGGATTTCCCAATTGTATTGGTAGTATTGATGGCAAACATGTTTATATAAAATGCCCGCCCAACAGTGGTACATTACATTTTTGCTATAAACAGAGATTTTCCATAGTTCTGCTTGCCATAGTAGACTCAGATTATAAATTTATAACGATTGATGTTGGTAGCTATGGAAAAGATAGCGATAGCACGATTTTTCAAAGGACTTCCTTTTATCAAAAACTTCTTGACAGCCAATTGAATATACCCGGACCAAAGCCATTACCAGGAAGAGAACAACAAACGCCTCACGTTTTTATTGGAGACGGTGGTTTCAAATTGGAACCATTCTTGATGAGACCATTCCCAACTGATGTAGCTATCCAAGATGAAAGAAAACTCAAGTACAATAAAAGACTCAGTAGTGCAAGACGTATTGTAGAGAGTTCTTTTGGAATTTTGGTTCAAAAATGGAGGTGTTTTTTTAAAACCATTTGAACTCAAGGTTGACACTGTCGTTGATGTCGTAAAGGCTGCTTGTTGCTTGCATAATTTTCTGAGAGCCAAAGGAGAACTTCAGATAAACGAAGAAGAAGATATAAGCGATTTAAATCGACAGGAACACGCCTTTAGAAATTTTCAACAAACAAATCACCGAAGCAACTTGACAGCGTATGCAATTCGGGAACAGTTTATTTCCTATTTTAATGAATTATTTATAAAATAGTACTAATAAAACATTTCAAAATATGTAACATCTGATCATGCACTTACTATCCTCAGTCCCCATCTCTCTTGCAATTTGAAGCCAAGCTTCTGCTTTCTTGTCACGGTTTTTATAATCATTATCACTTAAATCATATAGCAAACGTCTTTCTCTCACTAATTCAATTAATTTTTCGATTTCTGCCATGGCGAGTTACGCGTTATTTGTCTTTCTCTGAATAGAACGCACGAACGCAAAAGTTCTCATTGACCGTCGCGGTACGACTACCGACAGTGCGTGTTGGTAATAGGAAATTAATGCATTACAAAGAACGCAGAACTCGGAACGCTGACCGCCCTTTGTCTGCGCGGGCTCTAACAGAAAAAAAAAAAACAATTAATAATATAATTATATAAAGTAATTTTTTCTCTTTTTGGACATTACTATTATTATTTCAGAAACAACAACTGAACATTGTTAAGGTGACGGATAATCAATAAACTTGTTTATAAAGAAAATAGGATTTCTACTTACATAAGAGGAGTTTTCCGTGTTAAAAAATAATAAGGTTGTCAGATATACATATAAAACTCAGCTTAAAACAACAAACACAACTATGAAACACGTTAAAATTTAATTAAAATAATGACAAACTGATGTGCATTCGAAATGGAACTGGTGAAATGCCAGGATTGTACGTTTGAAGAAGTAGGGAAATAAAAACAATACATATTATTTATACAGAGCGTGTCAAAAACTGACACAGATGTCAAAATAACTTGACGAAACGTCGGCTTTTAAGAAATATCGTTTTCTTTAATCTGAGACCTTAATCCCAAAAACTATTCTGCAGTCATAAATATAAATATCAAAAGACATCACTTCAACTCTTTATTTTGGATGACATGAAAAAAATCATCAATATCATATAGGGGGTTCATGACTAAAATTTGCTTGATTGAGTTTTTGTAGTGGTATATTGCGTAGTTCGAGTGGCAATATATATTATAGAGTTTGATACCCATGTCTTTCGTCTTGCCTAATCTGTTTGTTTGAAGTATAGCTGTTTTATTTCTGGTGTCATAATTGTGTATGTCAGTGTGAGTGAGATGCTTATTTAAATTTTGTTTAGTGTGCACAAGGTTTTCGTAAACAATCACACAGAAAAGGGTCATTATTTTGAGAATTAGCAGAAAATATACTTCTCACAGCAGCTTTCTGCGACATAAATATTCTTTGTACATGTGATTTTGATGCATTACCCCAATTTAATATTCCATATTTGATAACCGAATGAACCAGTGAATGATATGTGGTTAGTGCAGCACCTTGGCTGACAATGTTTCTTACTCTTCTGATGGCAAATACTGACCTGCTCAACTTGCTTTTGATATTATTTATATGTTCGATCCATGTTAGATTTGAATCTATTTGAACCCCTAAAAATCTAACAGTATTACTTTCCATTTCATTCGTGTTTTTCAATAGAAAGATTAATGATTCCGTTTTCTGTTTATTTAGAATCAACTGATTGGGATTAATCCATGAACGTGCCTTCTCTAATATTACTTTTAGGGTTTGTTGAGGATTATCGATTGTTGAAATTCTTTCGCTAAGGGTTGCATCATCTGCATACATTGTAGTTTTGATACCCACTGAGTCCATAAATGAGAAGTAATAGTGGGCCTAATATTGATCCTTGAGGTACTCCTCGCAGAAGTTGTAGTTCATCGCTGCGGGTTAAACCACAGTCTACTACTTGAAATCTTTCTTCAAAATATGATTATTTCTAGACAAACACCTCTAATACTATAGAAGTTGAATTTATTTCTTAAAATCTGATGATTTACACAATCAAAAGCGGATGTTAGGTCTGTGAAGACTCCTATATATTTCTCTCTATTTTCGAAGGCGTCATTTATATGTTTTGTAAATGCGTAAATAGCATTGGAGGTTGATTTTCCTGGCCTGAAGCCGAACTGATCAGGGCTGAGAATACTATTAAGTTCTAAAAATTCTATTAGTTGTGTATATATGGCATATTCGAGTATTTTTGAGAAGGATGGTAGAATGGAAATTTCTCTGAAGTTTTTCGGATCAGATAAACTGCCTTTTTTGTGAATGGGAATTACTTTCCCAAACTTTAGATCTTGAGGAAAGTAACCTTCAAAGAGACATTGATTTGCTATGTCTGACAGTGGTTCTTTTATATGGGTCATACAACTTTTAATAGCAAAAACGTTCACTCCTCTGATACTTTCAGTTTTTTCATAATTGAGTTTATTAAATATTATTCGAATATCGTCTTCAGTAACTGGTCTGAAGAACATTGAATTATTGATGTTGAGTTTCCTATTCAGTAGCTCCATAGGGTTAGTTTTTGATTTGGATAAAGTGCTCAGTTCATTATTCATGTTATTTATTAAGAAGTAATTCATTTGATCAGCTGTGATATTCTCTGGCTCATTTTTTACTTTGTTTTTCCGACCTGTTTCCGTATTTATGATTTGCCATACCGTTTTATTATAATTGTCACTTTTTGTTAATAAGTTTTGATAATAATCCGTTTTCGCTTCCTCTAGATTGTTTCGATGTCTTTTTTTAAACTGTTTATACGCTAATTTATGGTAGAGCTATGCTTTTGCATCTCAAACAGAAACATTAAAGTTTCTTTAGAATGTGTTACTTGAGGAGTAATCCATGATTTCTTCATTTTCGAACAATTCTTTTTTTGAATAAGTGGAAAACTTACGTTAAACAAAACATGAGGGTGCTCTCAAAGATTTTGAATTTTTCTTCAGCTTCAGACTTTTCTTTTATATCCGTCCAGTTTTAATTTTTTAGATGTGCGTTGAAAGTATTAATATTGTTTGTGCTAAGTATAGCTTCTTATGAATTTGCTCTCCCTACGTTTGGTTGAATTCATTGAGTTTATATTTGCAACTAATCCTACAGGGTGATCCGAGAGTCCTAGCGGTACAGTGAAGGCATTTCCACCATCCAAAATTGGCTCCATCTTATAGGAGTTCAAATATCTAAAAAATATTCTTGCCATAGACCACCTACGGATTTTATATTATGTACTTGTACAAAGCCATCTGAATGATGCAATAATAGCGTGGGGAGCTGCGTCAACAAACATGTAGAAAACCAAGAGAATATCCAAATAATTTCTTGGTAGACAGGTGTTCAAAATATGCCCAAATCGAATAGGCTATTCATCTCTTCGTGAAAAAAAATCCCAATGATCCTTCTCGAAATTTTGACCGATTTAGTACAGCATAGTAGGCCTTGGAAATAGGAATGATTCATATCTGTCAACATCTCGTCGAGTACTGTAGCTTGGAATTTTCAATTTTTTGAAATCGGTCCATGGGTTTCAAAATAACAGGGTGTTGCGGTTTCAAATCGCACGCACTGTATGTAAACTCAGTTGTAATAGCGGAAAAAACACATTCCTCCTTTTGTGGCCAACCACTCTATTTATACCCTATTTTGTGTTCAAGTATTGTTAGATTATTTGTGTGAGTAAATACTATTATTTAAACAGTGTTTGTGTTCTAGAAGTTTATTGTTGATTGAGGAGTTGTCATGATTATTCGGATGCGATTACCTGGATTTATGAGTAGAATTTTCCTTCCAACAGCGGTCGTAGTTTTCCGATATTTCAGAAGTTTTTTCCTCTCCGTTACGAGATTGTTTTGATGAAAATATTTTCGTCGAACTGATTATGAGAACGAAGTTTCCCAGATAGGAATTGTTGAGAAGTTTCGTGGTTTACGATGAAACTTCCGGGAAGATTTATTTTTATATTTCCAGGAACAGATTTGCAAGAATTTAACGTTTTCAGATGGTTAAATTAGGGGAGTTAGTTTAGCATTGTGTAAAAAAGTGATTTCGGAATCTGGAAAACGTAAGAAATGGTGGATTTATAGAAGAAACCAGCCTACACAGTAGAACTTGTTTCCGTACCTCCAAAATTAGTTGAGTAAATCCTTCGTCATATTCCCTACAGTATGAATTTTTTTAAAAAATTCGTGACTAAGAAAAAATATCCAGATTTTAATTCTAGCTCGAAAGAGATTCGGAACGATAATTTCGTACCAAAATGAATTTGAGAATAGTTAACAGTTGCAGAATAGCGGTATACGTTAGTTTCATTTAAGATATTCATTAATTTTTTGTTATTATTTCCGAATACTTGTTACAGAACATGTAAGTAGAGGTCAAAAAGAAATGATATTCAAGTTACATTACATAGTATGTAGTATGTAAGTACTACAGAGAATTAACCTTGTATTCTAGTAAAATGAGGAAGAGAAAAATGTCTTATACAAATAGGATCAAAAATGAATTATATTAGTTATTTATTTCTACATGAAAATAAAAAGTTAGTGAAAGAATGGAAGTCTTATTAAAATATGCTTATTATTTAGTTATGTAGAAGTAATAGACAAATTGATGTCAAATCATACACATATACTTGCTGTCAAATGAGAAAAATATTCGGTATTAAATTCCCCAGTGTTCATTTAGGTAATAAACATTTCCAAAAATATTTGCTGTTGTAGTTATATTGTGAAATTAATCCTTCTGATTGGTTCAGATGAGTGGTATACAATTTTTTTGGATCATCACCTGACATTTTTCTAGTGCATGTTACAAGTGAATGAAAATATCGTGTCCGGGAAACGAAAATCAAGGTTATATTAAGAAAGGAGTTGAAAAGTTAGTGCCACAACATACAAAGATGAGTAAAGAGAAAGTGTGTAGACAATTATTGCTATGAAAAATCTTGTGCTTTTAACAATTCATCTCTTTCGATTGAAGCACTTAGTCGAATTTTAGTAGTATATGCATTTAACATTGGCAACACCGCACGCATATTACGATAATTTTTATGTTTTTTTTTCCCATGAAGTTACTGTCAAATATATATTGGTTATTCATTTTCCTTTGGAATAAATCAAATACTTATTGTGTAAGTAGTTTTTTTTTCTCTTTTTTAAAATTTACTTGATATTTGTCGAATGCCAAAGACATATTTGACAAAAAACTTATTTTTTTCAAATTCAGAAAACTGTCTGAATATTGGAGTTATTCTATGTCTATAATAAAGTCAGACTTCAATATTTTTCGGATGTAACACTCTTCTTAACACCAACTACTGCTAGTGAGGTAAAGGAAATAATAGGAAAAACCACTTTGAAAAAATCTGCTGGTATTGATGGTATTGATGGTAGAGTATTGCGCTTCATTTCTGATATAATAAGTAAACCACTATGCCATCTAATAAACGAATCTTTTCTATCTGGAAAATTTCCAGGTATTTTCAAGAAATCGAAATCCATACCGATATACAAAAACAAAGGACCAATTAATGAAATCATGAACTATAGAAATATTTGTATACAAAGTCAATTGGCGAAGGTTTTCGAAATGGCATACAACAACAGATTAAATAATTTCTTAGAGACAAATAAGCTTTTGAAGGGTTGTCAGCATGGTTTCCGCAATAAAAAATCGACAAATTCCGCCATAGCTGAGCTTTGTGAATTTTTATATACCTCTTTGAATAATAAAGAATCAAACATTGCCATGTACTTTGATCTGACAAGAGCATTCGATTCAATCGACCATCACTTACTGTTAGAAAAACTTAATCGAATAGGAGTAAGAGGTTCATATCTTGAAAACCGTGAACAGGTTGTGATCGTGGGGAATAGCAAATCGAGCACTCGCAGTGTGCCAGTGGGAGTACCACAGGGTTCAATACTGGGACCCATTTTATTTTTGGTTTTCATAAATGATGTCGTACTATCATGTCCTACCCCAATTCTTGAGGTTTTATATGCAGATGACACTACTTTCTTATCATCAGCAAAACAGGTGTGAGAACTGCTAGCTGATGCTAACACTTCATCAAATGAATTCTATATTTACTGCCAAAACCACGGCTTATCTGTCAACTTAAAGAAGTCACAAATTATGACCTTTTTACCAAAAATACCAAATTCGATTTCAGTTATCTAGTCAAAATGAACCATCAATCTATGGAACAGACTGACCATTTCAAATTTTTAGGTCTCATTATGGACGCTAAGTTGACATGGGAAAATCATATCGATCATGTCACAAATAAATTGAGCGGCATATGTTTCTTACTGCGACAGTTGAAAAATACCGTTAGTCCTGACGTATTGAGATTAGTTTACTTTGGCCTCACTGAATCCGTTCTCTCTTATGGTCTAATATTTTGGGGTTGTTCAGCTCATATTCAAAGACCCTTCATTGCAAAGAAAAAAATCTTGAGGTGTATGGCGGGGGTTCGATCAAGCACTAGCTGTAAATCCATTTTCAGAGATTTTTAAATACTGACACTCCTATGTTTGTATATATATCTATTGATGTGTAACATAAAAAGACAAGAAATCCATGTAACAAATAGCCAACTACACAACTATGGAACCCGCAACTGCAATGACCTGCGTCAACCATTTTCGAGACTGTCCGTTGGTCAGAACTCTCATATTTATAGAGGCATTGCTTGTTTTAATAAATATGTAAAAACTAATGGAAATGATGCAAGCTTCAATATTTTCAAAAATAAGCTCCATACATATCTGTCCCTGAAGGCTTATTATTCCTATGAGGAATTTCATGATGATACCGGTGACCTGTAATGGAGCTATATTGTTATTTACTGAATTTTATTTATTTTTTATCTATACTTATTGTATTTTAAATTTTACCACTATGCTATACACTAAATGTTGACAAGGCTAATAGTCCCTATGTATTTGTGAATTTTTAAATTTGTTAA
This sequence comes from Chrysolina oricalcia, assembly GCA_944452925.2. Taxonomy (NCBI): domain Eukaryota; kingdom Metazoa; phylum Arthropoda; class Insecta; order Coleoptera; family Chrysomelidae; genus Chrysolina; species Chrysolina oricalcia. The sequence continues at coordinate 15,533,700 of OX101825.2, forward strand.
TGTGTAAGGTCTCAAAGCTGAATAAATGTATTTGTATTGTATTGTATTGCTTCAGCAATCTACTAAACATAATCCGATTGTTTTATTTTTTCTGCACCTGTAAAAGCACTCAACAATTGTCGAATGAACAAAACAAATTTGTCGTGAAAAGTTGAAATTTTCTGAAGCAGAAAGACTACTTTTACTCGCAATTTATTAAATTCAATAATTTCTAGAAAAATGTCAATTGACGAAAATACAGTGTGTCTCACTTCTCATGGAAACACTCCCGTATCTTCCGTAACAATAGAGGTAAAATGATGAAACTCTCAGGACTGATGAAAATGCTCAAAATGCACCTACCACCTGAATGGGGTTGGCCTAAGTGATATACACTGCCCGACACTCGCGATGGAACAACCAATTTTTACGGTAAAACATACTAGGGGGCAGAATAGAATCAAAATTCCTACAGATTCGTGATTAGGACCACCAACTTACTACAGAGACACGTTTTCCCTGAAAAAATTTCAGTCCTGAAAAATCCGAATTTGTCTCACTTCTCATGGAAACACCCCCGTATCTTCTGTAATTTTATACGTAGAACCATGAAATTTCCAGGATCGATAGATACACTGAAAATGAACTCACTGCGCGGAACTGGTCAATCTACGTAATATACACTGCACGCCAGCAGCGAAGGAACCACCCATTTTTCCATCGCTGCTGGCGTGCAGTGCACATCATGTAGGATGACCCGTTTTGTGCAGTGAGTTCATTTTTAGTGTATCTATTGATTCTGCAAATTTCAGGGTTCTGCGTATAAAATTACGGAAAATACTGGGGTGTTTCCATGAGAAGTGATACAAATTCGGATTTTTCAGGACTGAAATTTTTTCAGAGAAAAAGTGTATCTGTAGTAAGTTGGTAGTCCTGATCACAAATCTGAAGGAATTTTTAGCCTATTTTGCCCCCTAGTATGTTTTACCGTAAAAATGTGTTGTTCTACCGCGATTGGCGGGCAGTGTATATCACGTAGGCCAACCCCATTCAGGTGGTAGGAGCATTTTGAGAATTTTCATCAGTCCTAAGAGTTTCATTATTCAACCTCAATTATTACGGAAGATACGGGGTGTTTCCATGAGAAGTGAGACACACTGTATATTCGCCCTAAAAAAATTTTTCAAATGCCGGAAAACTATCTTCAAATGAAAAAACTTGAAGATATACAATTGTTGAGTGAATTTTAAGGTTCAGAAAATTGAATCAAGATATGTCAGTAGATTACTGAATAAATAGATTACCTCCAATATTCTACATTTCAAGGTAGTTTTCTGGCATTTGAAAAATAGGAGTTCTTACGACAAATATGTTTTCGGCAATTGTTCAATAATTATTCGACCAGAAAAATGATAATTGATCATCATACAATACGTACGTAATGCCGAGAGTCTAGATATGTTAGAATTTCAACAATTACAGGTATTCTCTCCGCTTCAGGAAATTTGAACTCCTCACGAGAAATATTTTTCAGTCATTAGACACTTGCTGAATGAATTTTTGGGATCAGAAAAATAAAACAATCAATTAATGTGAGTGATTATTTATTGTAACCAATGTCCATCATTAGAAGGAAATTTTCTGGCCTTTGAAAAATAGCAGTTTTCACGATAAATATGTTACAGTCAATAGACAATTGTTCAATGTAAACCCAAGAGAAAAATTATAATTAATCGTCGTACAGTGCCTTGTTACTGCTGAGAGACTGGAAATGATAGAATTTCAACAATTATTACAGGTAGTTTTTCCCCTTCAAGAAATATCAACTTTCCACGACAAATATGTTTCGGTCATTCGACATTTGTTCAGTGAATTTTTGGGTGTAGAAGAACTGAATCAATCAAGTTGTGTGAGTGTTTCACTGAAGAAAGAAAATGTGTTCATCATGCATCATTTGAAGGTAGTTTTCCAGTTTTCAAAAATACCAGGTTTCACGACATTTTTTTTTTAGAATTCGGCAGTGAATTTCGAAACAAAGAATAAAATAACAGTGGTACACGGATGCATTGCTGAATCAATTTTTTTTTTATTATTGTGCATTCAAACGGAACTCTTCCACTAGTGAAAAATCGGAAGTTTCACGACAGTTACAGTTTGGTAGTGACAATTGTTGAGTTGATTTGTAGGTGCAGTAAGAGTAACAGCCAGTTTCATAATCAAACTTTAAACTCTACTTTAACTAAAGATGAAGTTTTACTTCAAGTCCACTTTAAAGAGCGCTAAAGGTGAGGTGTTTCATAATCATATCCATCCGAACTTTCAACTAAAGGCAGTCGATAGTTCGATTTGTGTTCGATAAACAGCGGAAAATTGACAGAACAACTAAATTACACAATTTTTAGGTTAGCTGTATGTTGTTACTAACTTTTTGTGGTAGTGGTGTCATTTCATTTCTATCCGGTTTCGCTATGGCCAGTAAATCAAAAAGAGGTAATAATTTCTCCACAGAGGAGAAACTTCTTTTGTTGGATGAAATTGGAAAAAATCAGAAAATATTGGAATACAAGAAAAACAACAATATTTCTTGCAATGAAAATGTATCGTATCTCCACTTGACAAATAGGTTTGAATTGAGCACCATAATATGATTACGTATTTCTAGAACAAGGCTTGGAAAAGAGTATTAACTGGATTTAATTCAAATAACGTATACCCTAGGATAGTGGATCAGCTGAAATCGAAGTATGACAATCTTAAGACCAAAGCTCAAAAGTGGGCAGCAGATAAAAAAATTGATTTTAAAGGCACTGAAGGTGGACCAGGAACAAATTTACGGAAGCTGTTATAAATATTATTAATTATAAAACTGTTGGTGGTCTGGATCCAAGATGCGATGATGATGTAGAGGTATGAATAAGCAAGCAGGTTATATTTGAGGATCATCATTTGTCTGTGTATAATTTTCTGTTTTAGGACACTTCAGTCACAACACGAAATGAGATCGATTGTGAACAACAAAGTAATGGTAGTGTGCCACCAACATCCTTTGATGTAACATCCGCGGAGGTAAATGAAAATATTATTTATTATGAGGTAGGAGCATACCATATTATTATTATTGTTATTAATGAATGCAATATTTGCAGGATGCCGAACTTTCAGATCCTGTGCAAATATCAAAAAAAGTTACACAAGCTGTGAGTAAAGAAATTCAGCTATCCACCAACCCGAAGGAAAAAAAATTACAGGTAAGAGTGTTACTGTCAACTGATTTATAATCGAGTGGTAACACCCATATTTTGTCTTTGTAGTGGAATAATTATACGGCAAAAATGTTAAAAGAACCTGTGAATAAAAGGCTCCAACCAAAAGTCCCCAATCCAATTTTTACAGCTAAAGACGAATACTACAAAAAAAAAATCAGACCTGACGGAAGTGATCATTGAAGATATTCAGCGGAAAGCAAATGGAGAGACAAGAAGATTTGAAGAAAATCATGTTATTGCCATCAATAGAGAACCAAGGGAACAAGAAGAGCATGCAAAAAGAATGACGTTATTGGATTTGCAAATCAGAAAAGCCCAAAATAGTTTAGATAGTGACTAAATAAATTCAGGAATGTATAATATTTTACCTACCGCTACCTGTATTGATACAATAAATAATTTTATCATAGAATATGAAAGTACTGTGTTTGAAGAAAATATAAATTAATATCATTTCGTAATAAAGTACATTTGACAGAACATTAGCATTTTATTTATATTATAATCTAGTAAAATGTTCATTTATAATGAGTTGTCTAACATGTCTTCCCATGTTTGCACCAGGATGTACAGCATTTTCGTCAAGTTCCCCTATAAAATGTGCGTCTCCATCTTCCACAATCGGATCATCAAACCAGTCATCTGGGAAATCATCATTCATTTCGACTGCTATATTGTGAATAACCGCAGTTGCCACAATCACCGACATAACTGTTTCTAATTTCAATCTTATTCCTGTTGATAATACTGGAAATCGACGTTTCCAAACACCATATTGTCTTTCGACAACATTTCTTGAACGTATTATGCTTTCATTATACAAATTTTCAGCGGGTGTGTTTACTTCTTGGAGTTTGGTCATTAGGTATGATTGAATGGAGTATCCAGTATCTCCTATCAATGTGTATCTTCCATATCTTCCATTTTGAAAGTCCCTTTTCACCCGTGAATTGTTAAATATTGTCTGGTCATGTGTGGAACCTGGCCGGCGAGCAACAATGTTTCGAATTTTCAGATTAGCATCTGAAATTGTCTGCACGTTCAGTGCAAAAAAGCCCTTTATGCTTCTGAATATTTTATCGTCATCTCCACCTGGTGATTCTATTCTTATTAATGTGCAGTCTATTGCTCCAATCACTCTTGGGAAACTTGCTAATTGGTAGAACTCAGCAGCACTTCTTGCCATTTCCCGGTTATCTTCATACATTCTAATGAACCGTGGTCTTAGAGTAGCAATTGCTTCCGATACCTTTCTAACTATCCGACTTGCTAAACTTTTTGATACCCCCATAAAATCTCCCATTGCAATTAAGAAACTACCCGTTGCGTAGTAGCGTAGAGTAAGAAGAAACTGGACCATTGGGGAAACACTTCCACCCCTGAAAAATCTTTGCTGACCAACTTATTTAAAAAAAAAATTCTTACCTATTTGATGGCAATTTAATCATATGTTCGATTGATTGAAAAAGGAATGAAGCGGTGTTTTTTTTTTTAGACGAAATCTGTCGAAAAAGTCTGTTTTCTCTTTTTCTGTAGAGCTTTCTTCTCCTTAAAAATATTTCCGGATTTTCTTCAGATGAACTTGAACTTGAAGATGATATTCCTTGGTAAAGGTTCATAACGTGGAAAGTTATTTGAAATTTAAAACTGACAGAACAAAATATTGAGAAATTGATGATGGTGCGTCAATGTTTGAGGTTAGATCGCACTTTAAGTTGATTTAAGTCTGGATATCGTTCCTTTAACTTTAAGTGGCTTTAAAGTCACTTTAAAGTATTATGAAACACCAACATTTTTTAAAGTCGACTTTTACTTTTAAAGTCTGATTATGAAACTGGCCCTAAACCAACCAAATTATGTGAGTGTAATACTGGGAAAATAGAATTCTCCATTATTCAGCATTTGTTTATATAGTTTTTCAGCTTTTAATAATTCAGAGTTGAGTGCATAATAATTTAATAAAATCCCGAGACCGCGAAGCGGTCGAGGGGTTTTATTTTGAAATTGTTGTGTTTGAAATTATTTATCAAGAAGCACAATCATGCAAAAACTATTTTGATAGTTTAATCCATTAAAATTTATGGGTCGTGTGATATACGACAAGATTATTTCTTGAGTGAGGTAGATTAAAACCAACAACAAAGAAATTTATTGGTAATGAACACCGACATTTTCTAACAATTTCATTATTATAAGTACATTGAGAAAATTATAATTTTTATTTTGTATCCGTACAGTTGTAATAAAAATTGCAATTTGTGTAGGTCACAAATGTTTCTTGAGGTTTTTAACATTACAATTTTCACTGAGAGTTTCATGTAGTTCTTTCGGTATTCGAAATTTTGTTCTTGCTTCTTGGAACTTGGGACAGATTTGAAGTACGTGTTTTACAGTAACTGTTGTGTCACATATATCACAAATTGTTTGGTCCTCACGTGCTAGAAGGTAGTCATGCGAAAACTTTTTAACAAAAATCGATATGTTTCATTCCATATGATTATACTAATAATGTAATGTAATTTAACGTAGCGCTAATAACCCTAGTGGTTGATGCGCTTATCTTTAAATAATAAAAAAAAAAAACAAATGTTTCTTTTTCATTGCTATTTATATTAGATGAGACATTCGTATTTAATGAAGACGATTGGACAGATGAAGCTGAAACAGAGGCTGACAGATTGTTGGCAGTTGTTGATAGACCGGTTGTTTTAATATCATATATGTTGCTCATTTTGTTAATTATATCCCGATGATGAGTGGAATCCATTTGAAGATATGGTTTTACAGACGATGCGCTGTTATGTTCTGTGATTTTGATTAGTTGCTGTTCTTGAACTCCACTTTTATCTAGTTTACTAACTGCTGTTGATCGGTTAGAATATTTTTACTTTCTTGATTCCGATTGTCTATGCTGCTTCTCGGGTCCATTACGATATTTGATTTATTCCTATCGGGCAATTTTTATACCAGGTAGTAGATTCGGGTCTTTTCCAAAAAGGATTCGGGGTTAAGAATAACCTATCCGATTTAATATTATTGCCTCTTTTGCTGAAAAGCTTTTTAAATAATCTTACAGGGCACATTTTTGTTTCTGAACCAAGTATTTGCTGTCCGTAAGCTTTTTATCGCCTCCTTGTGCAATTATAATGAATATGAGGTTTTATTCTATTCTTCCTACAACAAGAAAAAAATTACTTCTAGACAGAAATGCTTTTCAACTTTTTACTTGTAGAATTTCCTTTATGGTTGTCTTCTTCTTTAGAGTAACTTATTAGACTGAAAGTCGTTTCGTCACCTCTCCACGCTAATTTAACGGCTATTATATGGTAGAGTTTTTTTGCAATTCTCGTCTCATAGCTCAACTATTTCCAGATGATCTTCATTACTTAAAGCAGAATAGATTTCCTTTCTTTTAATTAGGTTTTGTTAAATAATTCTGCGTTTCGCATTTCTTGCATCTCTGGCAGTCTTGAAAACTATATCTTTAAATGGATCGAAACATTATATTGAACGTGGTACATTTCTTGTCGTTTTTTTTGCTACGATATTCTACATTGTCTTCACCACACCTTCTTTATATTCCGTTCCGTCTTTCTTCCGCATATTAAACCCCCAGTCTTTCAATAGCCAATTCATCAATTCTGGTATCTTCATTGAACCTTTTGTTTTACAAAAATCGAAAAGCTGTAGCCATACAGAAGCATGGGTTTCCATAGTGTTGACTGGTGTACTAGTATGAATTACTAAATCGATAGTTTCACACGGAATGTTACTGAAACGTGAATTCAATTTTGCGTAAGCTTTAAATACGAGACGTTTCAGAATCAAACGCTTCGTTGATGATGTTTGTTTATATATTACTTTGGTTATGCATCCAACAATGCATTAAGAAGCCTTTGCTGCGAATTTTGCATGTAAACATTCCAAATTCTGACGTATTTTCGTTGTCTCATGTCAAAATATTTTTCTAGAAATTCTATCGAAAATGGAGTTTTCGCCGATGAAAATCAATATTAGGTCATTCAAACGATTGAGAAATCATTGTTTTTTTACAAAATGTTGCCAAGAATTGTAAGAATTCCTGAAAAACCACCCAACGAAAACCAATATGGAGGACGAAAATTTAATCGCGATTAAACAGCGCCTGTGAAATAATCACTTATTTATACAAAATATATTCGAAAAATGGTATATTTAATCATGAATTAAATAATTTATGAAAAACTGAATTTTTCCATTTTTATAGCAAGTTTTTCATTTGTTCCAAAGAAAAATGCATGAAAAAATTCCAGTAAGAAATAAATACAAATGCTTTGAAGAAAATAATTTCGTCAAATAGATTTCGACAATTACTCGAAAATTTTGGTTACCTGAGTGATTAAATTTGATGTTTATTCGTCTAGTTATATTGGTGGCAGTGCTAACTTAAAATAAAGTTAGCGCAGCCACCCCATGTAATAAAAAAACTAAGAACGCCACAATTTTTTTACGTTCACGACGATTTATCTACAATTATTCGATAATTACCGAAATAGGTCTCAACGACTTTCTGGCAAATGGCTTTCCTAACTATACAGGGTGTTTCAAAATTCAGTATCAAGATTTCAGGGGCGTATTTTTCAGGTCATAATAAGACTTTTTTTCCCATAAACATGTGTCCACAACCGCTTCATTTCTGAGATACAGGGTGTTGAAGTTTCATGATTTTTTTAGTTTTTTCTTCATAGCTCTTTCAGTTTTTGAGATATCAAAATCAAATTTAAAATAAAGATCACTTTTTAAGGTTTACATCATCCAGTATGCCGGGTGATTGTATCAATCTACAGGGAGATATTTGTTCAGGGGTCAAGCTCTTTTTCGCCCCATAAACTTTTTTGTAGTACGTTGGTGAATTCTAACATATGAAATACATTCTTTATTTTGTTCATGAATTTTTTTGTCTCCTGTAATTTTCACGCATCTGCAACCGTTATCGAGAAAAAAATTAATAGCTATTTGTGTATTTAGAGCGCAAAGTGATTGATTGCCGCTCGACAAAGAGAGTTACCGCGCGACGCGAAGCGAAGCGCGGTAATCTTTGGAGAGCGGCAATGACACTTTGTGCTTGAAATTCACACATGAGTTTTTCTACAAACGCAGCTCCTCAGACATAAAAACGATAGACACTTCATTCAACATAGGCACATAATGTAAAGGGTCTAGTTTATGGTTCAGAACCAGTGCCTTCCATCGAAGTTCTTACTGAACGAATTATGGATGCCTTCCACACCATAAGCAACACTCACGGAATTTTCGAACGCGTACGGCAGTCTATGAGAAGAAGAGTGGAAGGTTGTATCGCAGAAGGAGGAGGGCATTTCCAGCACCTTTTATAAAAAGTCAAGGTTCTTATTTAAAATGGTTTTAATTTTTTACTCGATAACGGTTGCAGATGCGTAAAAATTACAGGAGACAAAAAATTCATGAACAAAATAAAGAATGTATTTCATATGTAAGAATCCACCAGCGGCGTACTACAAAAAAGTTTATGGGGCGAAAAGGGGCTTGACCACTGAAAAAATATCTCCCTGTAGATTGTTACAATCACCCGGCATACTGGATGATGTAAACCCTAAAAAGTTATCTTTGTTTTGAATTTGATTTCGATATCTCAAAAACTGAAAGAGCTATGAATAAAAAACTAAAAAAATCTTGAAACTTTAACACCCTGTATCTCAGAAATGAAGCGGTTGCGGACACATGTTTATAGGAAAAAAAGTCTTATTATGACCTGAAAAATACGCCTCTGAAATCTTGATACTGAATTTGGAAACACCCTGTAAATACATCTCTCACCAGTCCAATGTATCAAACATTCCAAGTTAGGTAATTGAGCATTGATGAATAAGCATCCTTTTCGCCAACAATTCAACTGATGCGATCCTCGTGGAATTATCAATATCCCGCCTATTTGCTGGATCGATAATTAAATGCATTTCTTAAAACTGCTCGCGAAAGTACGCCGAGAGTTTTTATTTGAAGTGGTATTCGATGAAGAACCTGAAAGTGCCTCTCACTAGAAATTAAGGGGCGAATCTCTCAGCCACCAGCTCACTTTAGGATAATATTTATCGAATGCTTTCACCTTCACTTCAATTCAGGCCAAACAATTTGATGATAACAGTACGTTACGTTACAGTGTGGGCATTTGAAATTGAATAATAGTATATTGACGAATTAGATCCAGTCATTGAAGAATCTAATTGATTTGCTACATTTATTGCATTTACCAATGTAGTCGCTGATGTACGGTGGAAACACTGGCCTGTATATTCTTGTGGGTTGTCTAGATTTATAAATGTGGCAATTTGTTTAGACATATTGCTCAGTTTATTCATCCCGTTTACTTTTCGTGTACATTTATTTTCTTGGAAATCAATGAAACAATTATCAGAAGGAACATCATAAGGTTTCAGACCCCAGTATTTTTTCACAATGTCATAAAAATTTTCCGTCATTGTGAATTCTATTGGCTTTTTAGTTAGGTATTTGGGTAAATCGGTAGTAGTTGCTCAATCCACAAATGATTATCTTGGACAATTCAGAACATTCGAAATGTCAACAATTTGGCGTAAACACAACAACAGAACAATTCAACAAATTTAATTCCATAGCCACCTAAAATGAAGTTGAAATGTTCAATACAAGGTATAGCATGGTAATTTTCTTCATAAAAAATAAATAGGAAACAAAAATGTAGAGATTGTTTAATTTTTTGTATTTCAATATGCATTTGAGTTTCTAACCAACTTTGAAAATTCCTATGTATTGATGTTGAAAAATTAAGTTAAACTAAAATTATAAACACGAAAAATGATAAATGAAACTTTCTATGTTTTTATACCACTTGTATTTGTAACCAACGTTACTGCAGTTTCGTCCTATATATACAATACAATACAATATTCTGAAATAATAAATAACACTTGTTAAATACCCTTAATTCTACCCGAGGCCTGTCTTAATGACTAACGGTCATTAATGACTTTTACCTGTACCTTGTTTATTTGCGACAATGTGACTGCGCTGCCTTATAAACCGGTAAATAGACCAAATCCAGTTGATCATTCAGTAGATTACATCCACAATATTTGTGTTTATGAATTTCTAGGGATTCTAAATAATTCAGCTTCCAACCCTTGCTTGCATAGTGCAAAATTTTCGTATCGTTCAGGCTCGGAAACTTGTGGTTGCATTCCAAGGAATGGTTTGAAAACGTCGAATAATTTTTTCCTAGTCTGAAGGACATTTCATGTTCAGCGTATCTGTTTGAAAAATTACGTCCACATTGTCCCACTTAAACACCGTTACACTCTGGACACTTAAGCTTATAAACTCCAGATTTTTCCATTTTTGCTATTCTATCTTTGGCATTGAAAAGAAAATTAGACAACCTGGCATGCGGCCTGTATGCTACTTCTATATTATTCTTTCTAAAGAATCCCGCAATAGCCTCTGTTCTTCTCCCGAAGTACGTTAAGGTTACAAATTTCTTAGTTTCTGATTGTTTGAACTGAGGGTATATTAATTTGTGCGAAAATTTAAACCGATGTTTTCTAACTAACTTTTGAATTGTGGCCGCTGGGAAACCATTATTTTGTCCTATCCTATAATAATAAGTACCGAATTTGAAACATCCATATAAAATAACAACAGAGATACATGGGGTTAAATTGGTTCCGGGTCACCCGGTATAATTTATCAAGTATTAGACCAAATATAACACTTTCGGTTTGACCATAATGACAGCATCTTCGGTTCGTTTGGGAATTATTCAGAATTTTTAACATGAGTAATATGATAATTCATCATATTTCAACATGAAGGAGTGAAAAGAGCTTGTTGCTATTTGAGAAATAATATAGTTGAGAGAGTTTCCTTGGGGGTACTTTTCCGTTTTGGCAAAATTTCTAACAATTGTCGAAAAATATGGTAGATGCAATTACATAAGGACCTCAATTTTCATATCCGCAGCTTCCTCTGGTAACTGCCGAAGCCTCTCGTCAGTTGAGATAATCTTATTTTCATTTTCATAGCAACCCTATTCAATTAAATAATCAATTGCATCTCCCGATTTTCAATTTTTAAAAACAGTATGATCACAATTTCGAAGCTCATTCAGAAAACCTCAGAAAATGTACAGATTGCAGATTGTCATTTGAGAAAAGAAGTTTAAGGTAACTTCAGGCCAAACCTGGTGAAATCTTAGATGTGGCCCAAAATGAGCGTATTTGAGGACGCACTACATCGACAAACCAAATTAGAAACCTGTATCTTCAATGAAAAATTGGGGGGGCGTACCTCACCTTTTGGTAACCCAGTATATCTATTTGCATATTTTCCTTTGTTGAGGAGCCATCGATAGTATGAATATTTATTATGGATTCTTTAAATGATCTCATATACTTATTTATATTTTTATCTTTTTCAGGTAAGAACATCACACTCCAATATAAGTTCCAACCAATTTTCACTGGTGAGTGGACAGTTAGAATTATAGTTATTATTTTAGCACTTCTCCAATGATTTCATGTTCTTTTTTCAACATTATATTGGCAAAACTATCTTCAGAACTCCAACTCTCCATTGAAACATTTTCCTGTCACTTGCTATGACTGCTCAGTTATGTAGTTATGATAATACATTATCAATAATTGCTTTCGAAAGTACGGCACACTAACGATGAAAGGAATGTCGTGAATACCGTATACAAAAATTTGTTTCCTAATTCTTCTTACAGTTTTATCAATGTTGTAGTACCTATAAAAAACAAAATGTGTAGTGCTAATGTACACAATTAAAGATTTGTGTAATAAATTTTGAGGTTAGCGTTCTAGGTTATGGTTTTCTAGGTTCTAGGTTTTCGAAATAAAGCAGGACGCAAAACAGAATGGATAAATGCAACTTTCAATTTCATCAATGAGATTGTTTGTGGGACGTCACCAGAATAATAATAGCAATTACTGTTTCGGAATTCTTAAATCATGGAACTTAATGCTAACAACATAAAACTCCCAGGATTCAGATTCAAGTTGAATACCAGTTCCACATTACAAGGAGGTTTTACTCCTGATTGCCTTCTCGAAAAACAGTAGTTGGGTCCACTGAACTTGTCATTTTCGTTGACCGGTTATAGTAATCAAGCTGAGTTGACCGACCTTCATTATAGATATCATCCCGACTTTATATCAGGAAGATTTACTACCGGGTGTCGGCCATATATTACATGGACATTTCTCCTGGGTGTTACATTCGAGTTGAATACCAGTTATGCACTTCAGGTTGGTTTGATTAGTTGGTTGGTTGGTTAAAGGCTGACAAGCGAGATACCGGTTTTACCTTTGGACTGAGACCTGCTGGAACCTATTGTATTGTTTTGTCGTCAGTGGTTCCTACTTTGGTGAGCATGTGTTTTTCACATGGTTTAGTAGTCTATTTACTAGGTGTTTCGGATTGATGCCTGTTTATAGGATAATCTGTCGGCATGTTCTGTTGCGCCTGTTGTGCAGCGTATGTCGCATTCGAAGATAGTGTAAGAGGCTGTTTACTCTCCATCACCACATAGAGGATACACTCCATGTTTCCTCTATTCATTTCCATGGTGTGTTTTCTTATGCCACAGTGTCCGGTGTCTGCGTATATTAGATCTATTGAAGTTGAGGGTGTCAGCCACCAGTGTTTGGCTTATGTACATCACAATGGCTGTGCTGTGTTGATGCCCTTCGATTTGGTCCCAATATGTTGGTGTTTTCTTTCCATCCATTCATTAATTAGGTTATCGCATCGAGTTTTGCTGGTTCCAAACACTGGTTCTGGGCCTTTAAATGGTAATTCAGAGACTTGTCTTGCAAATTGGTCTGCTCTATCATTACCTTCTATACCCCTATGTCCAGGCACCCACACAGGTGTACCATTGTTGTGTTTTGACAGTTCATTGGGCTCTGTATGCATTTCCAAACATGCTTCGACTGTATCTGTATTGAATTCAGAGTTTTTATTGCGTTCTAGTTGTCATATAGAATGTAGATGTGTTTTCTTCCATACACATTATCTAGATTCATCTGTATGCATATGCTTATGGTTTGTGTCTTAGCTTGAGATACTGTGGTGTTGTTGCCACTTAGCTCCTGCTGCTGTTCCTACATCTATTTTGAACCATCTGTATACCAGGTTGAGTTTTCAGATGGTAGTGATTCTAGTGATGGGGTAGCGTGTAGGCTGATATAATTCCCAGTTCGGTAATGTAGACTTTATGGGTGATTTTGGTGTGCCCAGCATGTAGTTGAGTTCTCCAATTACCTGTTCGTTTGAGTCTACACGCACTCATATTCGCCTACCCTATGAATGTGACGTCCAAAGTTAAGAGGTTCAAAATGATTTCCATAGCATCGGTTGGAGTGCTATTCATAGCACTCGTGATACGCCTCTGTATTTTACCAAGGTGCCAAGTTAATAATTCCGATACAGACTTTTCTCCATCGGATGAATAAACAGGCGTGTTTGTAATACACGCACCATCATAGGATTTTCACAAACTTTTTTAGAAAGTGAATGGGAAGATGATAATTGGGGTTTTGTTCAAGCCGTAGAGGAAACTGCAAACAGGAATGAAGATATGAATATACAAGACGCTTCAAATATAACTGAAGATATAGATATATACTACAAGATACAAATATTCCAGACCCGTGGCAAGATAGTTCCTTCGGTAGATGAGCGTCGCTTAGCTTATCGAACAAACATTCGTAAGCCAATGATAACGACAACAATGACTGTCCTCGCGTGTAAAAAGAAATAAATTCCAAAGATCGTTTAAAATGTATTCTGCCAAAGTGAAATTGGCACATTGGAGTCATTTTCCAAGGACGTAGATAATTAATTTTTTTTAGGCCATTAGCATGCAACTTGTTGATGTGGCACCGACAGCGGTAGATTTGTTGGTATTTTTGCACCTTACAAACAAGAGTAATTCGGATTTGAATGAATCGTATTCATGGTACCAGTTCAATGTTTTCTTTATAAATTTTCACAGTTTGGAAAAATGTTTCATGGGTTATTTCTCACAATTCAATTGGAGGCATGAACTTGAAGTAAACTATCATATACAGTAAGGTGCAAATGAATGGAATAAATTCATTATTTCTGAATATAAATATATTTTGGAAAATTTCTCGAACACGTCGATTTTCTTTTCCGATTGACCAATTTTTGAACCCCACCCAAAATATATAGGGTCATTCGTATTCGAGTAAAAATGGCTTTCGTGATATTTTCAAATGAGACACCCAGTGTATTTTTCCATATTTGGTTAGGGATCGTCATTAGAAATCCAGTGATACCAGAATTGATGAGATTATGTCAAACGGCTGCGGAGATATGAGCAAAATACTTCTTCATATACCCAATGAGTGCAACAGAGACTTTTGACCTTCCGAATCGTGTGGAGTCTCAGTCATACTCATTAGACATACGAGGAAGTTTTTTGCTCATATCTCCGCAGTCGTTTGACATAATCCCATCAAACCTGGTATCACTGGATTTGTAATGACGATCTCTAAACAAATATGTAAAAATACACTGGGTGTCCCATTTAAAAATATCACAAAAGTAATTTTTACTCGAATGCGGATAACCCTATATTTATTTTGGGTGGGGTTCAAAAATCGGTCAATCGGAAAAGAACATAGACGTGTTTGAGGAATTTTTCAAAATTAGTTTATATTCAGAAATAATGAGTTTATTCCATACATTTGGACCGTACTGTATAATTGGCTCCTATTCCTCTTCTTTGCAGCGATCAATGTTAGCGAATAACCTAATATTATGTCCGTTTCAACTTCAGCATAGCTGAAAGCTTTCAATGTAACATATTAATTTTTTTGCAACAACTATCCCTATAGTCTTAGTCAATGATGTTATTTCATTAGGTACCTATTTACTCTTTTTCCTATTTTCTGACTTTCGAAACAAGGTGTCGCTCAAAAAATGCAACCACAAGATTTTCCTTACCTTTGGACTAGCTCCTAGCTACATGATTACCCGCGTCTTGTGACCAATTAGAAAAAAAACTTTTTATGGCAGCAACTGCATTTTGGCGCCCAACGTGGGGCTCTACCATTATCATAACAAAATATCACAAAAGCACGTTTTTTCTCGAACACTTGAATCATTTTGCACGATTTTTTTATGTTCATCTTAACTGCTACCACTTCCGCCGCTGTAAGGAAACACTTTCAAGGCGCCATTGTTGGCGTGTTGAATTCAACTGGACGTAAAGTACAAATTGCTCGTTGTGAGCTAGTAAAAACCAGTACAATCTTATGAACATGTTTGTTAATTGTTTTGTATATTTTTTTCGTGTTATCCAATGTCTTACTTACATTATCTACCAAATGTTCGTAATACTTCTTAGTTAATTAGTGTCATAGTATTATTCAGGCTCGAAACGGTCTCATCCCGAGATCAGGAGCACTCAATACGTTAAAATTATATTATATTACTATTGTTGTAAAAAACTAAAATGAAGTATCAACTCAATGAAGTCAATCATTTGACGCCTTCGTGAGTTATCCAATGCTGTCCCTGAAATTATGACCTTTTCCAATTCAATTTCGATAACCAAGATATCCCAATAAATTTCTAATTCACATTCCAAACAAAGAATTTGACTCCAACTATCATAACAGATTTTCATTACAGGAGAAAGCTTAAAAATTCCCCACCAACTTACGTTACATGTTTGATAATTTATTTCAAGTTAGAGAATATCTACAAATGCAGGAAATAATCGGTAATAAATTGATAAATGGCATTCGTTCACTCGTTCAAAACTATTTTCATGTTCACATGAGCAAAACGAATACGGATTTACTTGACAATAATAGGAACAAGTTTCTAATTTCCCAGAGGAGATAATTGTGGGTTTTGATTCGTCCAAACGTGTGTTACAAACTGAATGGCATTGCCTATCAATCAACAGTTTGTAGTTTGAATTGATAATTCAGAAGTCATCTATCTCTTCCATATCAATTTTCCGCGGAATCAAATCGCAATTTTTCATTAACGTCAACGAATTAGTAAATATAGTGGATGTAGTGCAAATATGTGTACACAAACCAGTATTGGAAGCTGGTATTACAAACTCAGTTCCATGCTCTGGAGTAATAATCGATTTATTACCACTGTAGAGCCGGATATGAGGTATTGAACATACATACAGAGTTGCTACTCATTTGATGCGTGAGATACCTATTTTTTATTAACAACCCCTGGTTCTGAATAGCGCTAAATAATGGTGAAGAGTGTAGACTGAACGATACTTGGATTTTTTCTATAAACTGTTCATTTGTGACTTTTTCTTTATCTAGATATCATTTTGAAATTAAAACTAAAATTTCCAGGAATTTTCTGAAGTTACAGAAAGTGAAACGAGGGACAGGTACCCAAATATCATCCTTAAGGATGGATTGTTGATGGTCAGTACATTTGGGGACAGAAGGATACATAACAATCCTTCTAGACTGCCTAGTATAACAAGAATTTGAACGTGAAAGAGTTTGGGATGAATTTCAGTTAGGATGGAAATGAAGAATAGGAGTATAGCAAAAGAATGTTGACGCAGTTTCTCTTTTTTGAATAACAGTCCTATAAAAGCGAAAGAAATATGAAAAAACTGAAATACTTTCTGGAACTGAGCAAAGTAATTATCTGCCCCTAAGAGGAGAATTGGAAAAAAAAAATCAATTTCAGTGTGGCGGAACGGAAAATTTCGAAATAACCGGGAGTCTAAGGTTCTTCATGTGAAATAACTAAGTAGCATTCTGTAAATTAACGTTGTACTTGGTGTAGAAATTATTCGTTTATGAAACGATGCTCTCTAAACTACCAGACAACGTTGTCCTAACGTTGAGCCTTACATTAGTTAAGCTACGACGTTGTTAGAACGTTTACCCAACTGACTACAACTAGTAAATATTTTGGAAACGGGATTAACGTTTTTGAAACGTTCAAGTGACAACTTTAGTTATGTTAAACGTTTTCCCGACGGAGGGTCGACCTTGTAAGATTCAACTAAGAAGTGGGCAATTTTTCAGAAAAGTCGCAAACGTTTTCGTGGAGACATCTGTACAACTAACCTTTTTCCAAATATTTACTACAGAGGACGTGCCAGCGATATTTAGAAAATAATGATTTACTCAATTTATTAATTTTTCTATTCCAGTGACAAGGACACACTACTGCTTGATAAAAAAGTATATAGTAATAGAAGAGGAACTGAAATGATCCTAACCTAACTTTTGAATCGGAAACGAAAAGAGCATTCTAACACACTACCCCTATTACAGAAAAAAAAAGATAACGTGATGAATAAACTTCACAGGCACAAGCCCTCATGAAACAGTCAGATTGGAGAGCTGAAGTTTAAAGCTTTAGTTCAATTTTTTTGTTAGTTGTACTTGGTTCAGTTTTTGGTCGGATAAGCAACTTCAGTCGCGCTCCGTGTATAAAGTTAGTTGCCTGACAGACTAACGTTGAACGTTAGTATACGAGGATATATTGAAATATTCCTAGCCTACTATAGAACCAAACAAAATTTCAATGTCAAAATATTTTATTACTCAACATATTTTCCTCCTAATTGGATACATTTATTACAGCGAACCTGCAACGTCTCTAGACCTTTCAAAAAAAAATGTTTCTTCTTGCTCTGCAAACCAGACCTCCACAGCTTTTATAACCTCCTCGTTGGAAGAAAATTTACGACCTTTAAACTTTTTTTCAGTTGAGGAAAGAGATGATAGTCGGACGGAGCCAAATCTGGTGAATGAGGGGGGTGTTCTAGTAATTCAAACCCTAAATCACGAATTTTTTGCATGGCAATATGAGATTTGTGTGCATGGGCGTTGTCCTGCAAAAACAAAATACCTTTGGATAGCTTTCCGCGTCTTTTCTCTTCAATTTATTCCCGTAGAGTGGTCAGTAATGTCGAAAAGTAATCTCCAGTTATTGTTCTACCATTATCCAAAAAATCAATTATGATTACTCCATGGCAATCCCAAAAAACTGAAGCAAGAACTTTGCCAGCAGAATTTTGGACACGAAACTTCTTATGTCTTGGAGAACCGGAGTGTCGCCATTCCATCGATTGTTGATTTGTTTCTGGATCTTAGAAATGTACCCCAGTCTCATCCACAGTAACAATTCGGTTTAAGAAGTCTACATCGTTTTCAAATCGAGCACAGATCGAACGCGATGCTACTACCTTGCACGCGTTTGGTCAACATTCAAACAATTGGGGATCCATTTCGCAGCAATTTTTCTCATGTCCAAATTGACGTGAACTATATGATGAACGTGTTCTTATGAAATATTCAGTGCTTCAGATATCCGTTTTAGCCCAATTCGATGGTCTGTTAAAATCATGTCATGAACTGCATCGATATTTTCGGGGACTGACACAGAAACTGGCCTTCCCGATCGGTCATCATCTTCAATGGAAAATTTACCTCTTTTGAAGCTTGCAGTCCAATTTTTTACGGTCGCATACGAAGGACATTGATCACCAAGGGTATTAAGCATATCTTCGTTAATCTGCTTACCTCTTAACCCTTTTAAATACAGGTACTTGATGATGGCTCGATACTCCAATTTTTTTATTTTCACAATTTCGGTGGACATATTTTTTCTTTTAATTTATTGCGTAACTCTGGTTTACTTTTTTGACGTCAAACTTTACACTGACAATTCTAATGAGTTATTGTTCGTTGCTATGGTAACGCCAAATTTTGTTTATGCAGGGAACTGGTCTAGGCTAACTAGATATCAATACATCCTCGTATTTTCAGTTATCTGATATCCAAAGTCGCTTTGACGACTTTCATAGTCCTACGCCATTACGCTAGATTAAAAATTGTTGATCGAAATGTCTTTTTTTTTTATTTTTGAGTTTCGAAAAGTTCGCAACAGATTGAAAGCCCGCGTGTTTTTTGGCACGAAACAAGTATATTTGACAGTTAAATGAAATGCGTTGCCAATTTCTGCTTGGAAATCGTTATTTTTTGGGTATCTTAAGCATACAAATATAACGGTAGGAGTAACCATAAAGTTTTTTTCAGTTGTCCATTTTGTCCATCAGTAAGTATTTGGTTGATAAATTAACTATGTAACCATGACAAATAAAATGTCATCGCAGCGCGAGAGGGCGCTGGTGTAAAGTTGTTTTTAAGTAAACGTTTAGAAAACGACCATCAGCTACCTACAGTTGGAGCTGAAACATTTAAAAAACCCAAAAATGATTGACCAAATTAGTGCAAAACAGAAAATTTGACAACGTTGTGTTGAGGTCGGCAACGCAACTTATGTTTGGTTGCACAAATTTTTCAAACACGTCACCGCAACGTTGAATTGCTACTTGGGTATGTACCACAAGATTTTTCCCTGGTTCTTGGAGTATGTGGTCTACGACGAGTTTTGAGTAAGGTAATTTCAAGTTATCGTATGTTTAATTTTTTTCTTTTAATCTTCCTTTTTGGCGAAATGAAATGTTATTTGAAAAAAAATAATCACTCACATTTTGTGAGAACTAATTTTTTAGTCTCTTCTAACCAGCATGAACTAACCTCAAGTAGACTTTTGAGTACGTGGACGCTCACATTTTGTGAGAAATTATTTTTCAGTTTGTTCTAACCAGAACGAACCAACCACATCCAAAGACATTTGAGAGCGTGGAAATTAAACACTCACATTTTCTGGGGATTAATTTTTCAGGCTATTCTAAGCAGGACAAACTAACCTCAAGAAGACATTTGAGTGCGTGAAAATTAAACGCACACATTTTGTGGGTAGTAATTTTCTATTCTGTTCTTACCAGAGCGAACTGACCGTGCTAGACATTTTTGGGCATGGAAATAAAACACTCCCATTTTGTGAACAGACAATTTTTAGACTGTTAGGATGAACTGACTTTACGTAGATATTTGAGTGAGTGGGAATTAAACGCACACATTTTGTGAGGTGTAATTTTTTAGTCTGTTCTGACTACAACGAACTAACCTCACGCAGACATTTGAGTGCGTGGAAATCAATCCCACAAATGTGTGTACAGTGATTTTTTATTCTGTTCATACCAGATCGAACTAACCTCATGTAGACATACCATTCGAGTGCGTGGCAATTAAATACAAAATATTTAGGATTTCTATGATATGTTTTGTTTTTATTCATAGAAAACCTAGTCCGCAATTCATGGATTTTAATAGAGGGGCTTCTTTGTGTGTTACGCAATTCGTGTACAAAATTATTGAAAAAGGTAGTCGGTCCGCAATTCGTAGCCGCCCATTTATTCCATGCTGTTGGTGATATACATATAATAGAACCATTCATAGTCAGGTAGAGTTGTGCTTCATGTTGTAGATTGTAGGGGGCGTTGTAAAGGCTATGCGGCCTCACAAGCAATTCGTTGCTTAATTCATTCGAGTCTCGGGATATCGATACCTCGTATGAAGTCTGTCAGTTTCCAGACAGCCAATTTCCTGACTTCGTAGTACGTTAAGAAAGCTCCTTCAAGGCAAATGTTCTGCAGTTTCAGCATAGACCTTGCATTTGCGGCAACTAGCACTCTGCCCATTTTTTTGAGTTGATACCTCAGAGAGTCAGAACAGTCACGTTGACAATTTCAAGTCTTTCCTGTCTTAATCGAGAAGCTGTTTAGATTTCCTTAGCGATAGGCTCACCTTCCTTTTCGATTGTCTTCTTCCTGGCACTTTCTTCCAGTGACATTCCATTCCATCTGTTATCCTTCGTTGAAATTCTTCATTCAAGAGGCATTTGCAGAGTCCACGAAAGGGTTCTGGGACGGGAAACTATCGAAAGTGACATGGTTGTTGTCTGCCAGTTGTCTTAGGCATTGTTTGCTGTCCCAAGTCCGCTTAGACTAACAAGTGTATGACTTCAAAGCTTTCAGTATTGCTGGACTATTTGACAGTAGATTTTTTCCTATCCGGTGTCCATTTCGAGGCATTCCTGATTTTAAGTGATTACTCACCAAACACAAATGTCAATCTCCGTACCAACCTCACTAGTATATTTAAATTGTGATTATAGTAAAGACACAATACAGGAACGAATTATTAGGATAACAACGTAAAAAAAATGTAAGGCATATTTTCCTATATATCACTACTGTGTCCCAGGTAGCACATCATATCGGCTGAATCTTGGTTCCATATTGGGCCAATATAGATATATTGTGAATGAAAAATCATTATTGGTCCAATATGGGTAAATATTCAAAAAACAATATTATATTAATAATATTGGTGGAATATTGGTTGAACTAGTTTTGAATGTAGATTATCACATGAAATATTGGGTCAATATTGGTTGAATAATTTCTACCAATATCGATAATACAATATTGGTTATATATTGTTTTCCACATCTAGAATAAATATTGCAATCCAAATATTCCAGTCATATCGATTATAGAGAAAAAAACTATATTGTATTTCCAAGTTTGATAGCATATTGGTTGAATATCATTTCCACTTTATTTGACAAATTGTAATAATTCATATTGAGTCAATATTGGTTGAATGGTATTTACCAATATCGATAAAACAATATTGTCTTCACATCGTTTTCAACATCTAGAACAAATATTACAATCCCAATATTCCCCTCATCAATTCTAGGAATAAAAACTATATTGTATCTCCAAATGTGATTACACATTGGTTGAATATCATTTCGCCAATATTCAACAAATCCTATTAATTAATATTGGGTCAATATTGATTCAATAATATTTATAGACATCGTTAAAACAATATTGTCTTCATATTGTTTCCTACATCTAGATTGAGATGAAATTTGAATATTGGTCGAATATTCAATGAAACATATTAAAATTATATCATGATCAAACCTGGATAGAAATCCGCTAGGTGGCTCTACATATAGAACGTCTTCAAAAACCTACAAAAGAATATTAAATACTTCCATAACTTGTTCTCAGCTCACTCAGTGGTTATGGCGATCAAATGGCAGACTCTGGTGTCACCTTCATCAACTAAAAGACATTTAATAATTTATCACGGTATATTGACATGCTCCAATATATCCAAATGATATTGTACCAATATCGATAAATATTTTGAGGCCAATATTGCTTCAGGAATATTTCACCACAACTATTTTTGAAATATTCAAACAATATTCGACCACTATCGCAAAATGTTCACATTTCAATTCTCGACAATATAACTATTGAATATTGTGCCAATATTGTCAGAATATTGTATCAGCGATATTGTTCCAATATCGCAGAATATTTTGAGGACAATATTAGTTCGAGAATATTTCGCCAATATTATTCATGTAATATTGGACCAATATCGCCGAATGTTCACATTTTTTTTCTCGCCAATATTGCATTTCAAATATTTCGCCAATGTGTTCACAATATTGTACCAATATTTTACCAATATAGGCGTGCTACTTGGGTTTTCATGAATAATTTGAAAAGATCCAAAAAATCAGATCATTTTGAATAATCTAATATCTCTGGAAGAAGGAACAGTGATATTTCCGTATTTCTGGCTGAAATAATGATGTAAAATGTGACATGTCACTTACCTGGTCTATTTGGAAGGAGCTACGAACGCTACTGTAGCTGCCATGGCTTCGTTTTTATTGAGTTCTCAATTTCGTGCAAGCTCTCTCCTACCCAATAGAAAATTGCAAATCGAAACCGTTCTCGAACCTTACAGTTCCTTCCATTCCCTAATCAGCGTCAACAGATGCAATAAAACTCGCTTTTTATCTTGGGCTGACTAGTGATTTATCGTAATGGTAGTTTGGAATTGGTTTTCGGGATACGGCTAAATACTAACAAAGTTAGTTGCTTCTGGCACTATAGAACCTGCTGTCTTCCCGGTATCTGATCGTGTTAGGTTTTGTAATTGGGACTCGATTTGGAATACCCTCCAGATAAAATACACAGTCTATAAATCTGGCGTTTCTATAACTTTCCTGATACAGTTGTACATAAGGTGATTTCCATAAATGCTACCCTTGATGTCAGTTTTGAAGTAATGATAAAATTTTTCCATAGGAGTAACAATCTGTTTTTTTTTGTATACTTTATTAATGATTGGTGGGGTGAAACCATAATATGTTTAGGTAAACAGGTTCGGAAAAAGTACTTTCTGAAGTATATCTAGTGTCCCACTGAACATTAACTTAAACTCAAACAAGAGTTATCTCAATCTGAGGAAATATGTTGTTGAAGATACATTCTCATTTGAAAAACTTGCGCTCTCAAATGAAAATTTATTCTTCGTTTCAGAATTTAAATTCTGATGAGTATTCCTCTTCAAAAACACCAGAATCGTCAGAATCGTCAAGTGAATATTATTAGATCTTCGAAAAAAAAAATGGTATAGATTTCTTGGATAGAGATTCTGATATCTCTAATGGTTCACAATAAAACCATACATGAATTCGTTCTAAATTAATTGTGTTCTCACTTTATGAACTACTAGTATTCCGTTTCAAATCACTCTTTCTTAATGTGAAATATTTATGATCGTTCCTCGTTTCAGTCGTATAGTTCACAGAAATACACTTGGAAAGATAATCTTTGATAGTCTAATGATTTTTGAATAACTGCTGTTTTTTCATTCTTTATTCTCCGATAAGTCAATTACAACTGACTACTTAGTACTCGTCAAATATATTCTTATTCTAAAACTTATCCTAATATCACAACATTAACAAATGAAACATTAACAAATGAAACATCACAAAAATCATGTTATGGAGTAGTAACATGACGTTTGAAAAATTCTTTCAAACTCTATTTGAAATTTGGTAATGAGGAACACACATTTATTTTAAGAGGTTAGTATGATTTGCCAGTGTAATTTGGTAGTTATTGAATATGAAAGTTGTCTATCATATTTGTATTCCGATTGTGAATACAGGAATTTTAGATGATGAATTCATAACATCACAAACTGTCGATTTTTCCAATTTCATTCCAATAATTCCGCAATTGATTGCGATATGAACAAATCAAGCTCGGCAAGAAAAAAATTGAATCGCAAAGTTGTTGAAACTAAAAAGGTCTACTTTTGTATCAAGCATTTTCCACATTGCCTCAAATTTTCCGGGAATATGGAAAAATCAATTTTTCAGTTTTTAATTTTTCCCTAGGACAAAAATCAATTTTTCTTCACAAAATTTTGAGAAAATATAACTCTTCATGTTTCAAGTGAGCTGTGATTTTTTTGTAGTGGAATACATATTTTTCCTTTTTTTTCGACAAATTCCGAAAAAACGACCTTATTTTCAACTGAAAAGTCTCACCGACAAAGTTCGTCTTGTCAAGCTCGCCAGCCGCCACTTTTTTCGTTGAAGCATCATCTGTCAGATTATGTAATAAAAGACTAGCACTACTGTGGAATTTTTTCCAGAAAACGCGAAAATATGAAAACAGATTTTAACAATCAATTTTTAAAATGTTTGTTCTAAAATCATATTCATTTATTAAAATTATTGAAATTATTAGTTGAAACCTTTCGCGAATAAAAACTTCATGTTACCTTGTTAGGTACAAAAAATAAACAAGAACATGAATAAGGATTCGATTTTTATAGAAGGGTGAAAGGATGTGAACATTTGGAGGTAAAAATGGTTTCTCACGATTTGCAACGAAAATTAACCTACAACATAAAAAAGTTAAAGGAAAATGTTGTTGGCAATAAAAAGATCTACATAAAACTTTTCCACATAACCTCAAATTTTCAAAAAACAGGAAAACCGTTTAATTTGGTTTTAATTTTTTTTATTGAAAATTTTATGTTTGTAGCAAAACCTATGGAAATATACCTTTTTAATATTCTGAATTAGATGTTTCTTTTTTGTAGTGAAATATTTATTTTTCTCGAACCTCTTTGACTCCCTCGGGTCATAAGGAAGAACATTCGTCAATGATTGGATGGAATAAACGGTTTAACCATTCATTGACGAATACTTATTCTTCATTTCATCGAAAATATGAACAGGATGTTCATAAAGTCAGTTGTGGAATCATCTGCGACTGAGAGTTGGAATTTAGTCGCTGTTTTCCATCGTACAAGATAACCTCTCTTCAATTTTATCGTAGGGTTTTTCCATTTCCAGAGGAGTCATGTATTGATTCAATTTTCAATTGAGAACGTGTCTCTTTAAAACTTATTCTTCTATATGACACAAACCTTATGACTCATGAATGCTGCATTAATCCACCATTAATATTCTTGGAAGGTTTCAACTGTTAATTTCAATAATTTTAATAAATAAATATGAGTATAGAACAAAAATTATAAAAATTGATATTTGAAACTCTGTTTTAAATTTTTTTCGATTTTACTGGTAAAAATTCCCACAGTAGTGCTACTCTTCCATTACATAATCTAAAAGTAGACGCTTTAACGAAAATACTGGTGGCTTGCGAGCTTGAAAAGGCGAACTTTATCGGTGAAACTTTTTAGTTGAAAATGAGGTAGTTTTTCGGAATTTGTCAAAAAAAAGAAAAAATTTGTATTTTGCTACAAAAACAAAATAAGTTATATTTCCAATTGACTCTCAAGCAACAAAAAAATCAATAACTGAATAATTGGTTTTTCCGATTTCCCGAGAAATTTGAGGTTATGTGGGAAAATGTTTCATTTTCAACAACTTTTTTCGATAGGAAGTCAATTTTCATTCAATTCACGAAAAACCATTAAATATCGCTTTCAACCCCTAAAAGTTCACCCCATTCCACCCTTCTCCATTTTTTCAACTACAATTTATTTTTTCCGTCGAACAATATTTTGGTCCTCTTTCAGTAGGTCTCATTCTGCTAATATTGTCTTTTATCTCAAAAATGCATCACTGGTCTATATGACCATCGTTCCTCTACAGACTAGAGAGTTATACGAGGGGAATTTGATGATTCGAATAAAATATTTTGTATCAACACATCAGTTTCATTATGAATTCAACGACATATTTCCATAAGGAGAATTGATTCAAACAATAACTGAGTGTTACAGAAAGATCCATTACAAGGAATAAGTAGAAATGAGAATGATTGTTTAGATGAAAAGAGATTTTTTTCTTCTCGTAACGTCGGAATATCTGAAATATTCCATGTACAAGCAGACTGTAGAAGAAAACGAAAAGAGATTTAGTTCACTATTTAATTTTTGAGCAACCCTTATATTTACTGCCAGGCCTGAATTGAAATTGGGACTAAGAGAAGCTATTTGGAGGCCAGAGATTTTATGCGCCCCAACGTAAGTCTTGCCTTAGATTTGGAGAGTTAGATGTTTGCTAATAATGTAACCTTTTCTGGTAAATGATCTGTTCCAAATCACCCGTTTAAGAGCAAACACTACCTTGGTAAAACAGGAAGTCGTTTTGAGCCCACAGTTTTTGTTTGAGAATTTTTTAATTTTTTTTGCATTACTCAATGTTTTTATGTAAGTTCCGGAACGTCAGTGATTTTTGGTTATGATCATTTTTAAGAAAAAAAAATTTAAATGACATGATGAATTAAAAAAATTGAGATTTTCCGGAATTCCTATGGGACCACTAGGCCCATAGAAAAAATATCTCTTTTATGAAATCAATGGTTTTTGCAAGAAACGGATTCTACGATCGGGAAATTTATACCTGATTGGCGCTGTAATCGAGAACGGACCGGTGCTGTGTTGCCAATGTTCATCGAGTTCATTATCTTCACCCCCATTCTTGATAAGTATGCCAACAAACCTTAGCTGGAAGGAAGAAATTCGCCTTTTTTGTAATGATGGCTCTTAATGATATAGTGAAAATAATACAGTTTTCAACAAATTAATAACGTTAATATCTTGAAATTTCAATAAATTCACCAATTTTAATTGGGTTTTTGTTGAACTTATAAATTGAAAACTTCTTTTTTAATCCGGCGTTCTAATATTTTTTCTTCGATACAATCAATTATTTTCGGACGATTTCTCTGTTTGAATAAAATAAATCTCATCTTCCACACTAGTGTTAGTTGAAAATTCTTGTCTGAAACCATGTTTATAATTTGTGACTTCAACTAATACTCAACCCTTCCAAAAACGAGTTTTTGTACAATTTTGGAAAATACACTCAA
Organism: Chrysolina oricalcia; assembly: GCA_944452925.2. Taxonomy (NCBI): domain Eukaryota; kingdom Metazoa; phylum Arthropoda; class Insecta; order Coleoptera; family Chrysomelidae; genus Chrysolina; species Chrysolina oricalcia. The sequence goes on from OX101825.2 coordinate 15,561,156, forward strand.
CAACGCTATTGGTCTGTAGTTTCCTATGTTACTAAAGTCGTCTTTTGTAAATAATGAAGTCGTGAATGCTATTTTGAGGCTTGCGGGAATAGTAATTTTCCTAACAAGTGCGGAAAGTGATGCTTTCCCGCACGCGACTGCCGTTAACCCGAACGACGCGGAGCGGAGTTCGGGTAAGCAGTCGAGTGCGGGAAAGACACTTTCCGCATGAGTTAGGAACAATACTTTTTCTACAAGCGTAGGAAACAAATTCATTTTTTCAATTATTTATTCATGCAAATGGAAACAACTAACAAGAGTAACATTTTCTATCCACTAATTATTCGTAATATTTATTGTAAATGTACAATTTGATGCATTATGTAAATTTATAGCGGAAGCCAGCATATTTTTTGAAGATGGCTGATTTCCTGAAGAAGAAGGTAACTCGGGCAATACATTATCGAAAGAAATCGAATGTGCAGGCACAGGCGTCAAATCGTCGCCGATCGATATAGACGTGGATAGTTCTAAAATGCACCCGGAAGACGATGTAGTGTTCAAATTGAGAATTTTGTTGGACATTTCTTTTTTTCGATTGGTGGAGTCTTCTAAATACCCCTCTGCAACTGAAGTCGATTTCCATCCTCCTAGGCGTTTGATATTAGTTATACCCACACCACAGTCAGCAAGTAAAGTGGCTGAGGAACGCCTGAAGCTGTGACCAGTGTAAAGCTCTGGATTTTGAAGGCGCAGATATACTGCTATTTCGGAGGGTATCTTTCCTATGGTATTGATTCCTACACATTGCACAGTACATTTTCCACTTTTGTAATACAAGAATAAACGACGGTGAGGAGTCTCTTTTGGACGTAAATGTACATAATTTCTGTATACGTTCAAAAAATAACCATCATTTGCTTCTTCAGATATCACGAAGGATCTAGAGGAATGATTTTTGGAATCCTTGCTATTAACAATTATCAGGTTTTTTTTGTCGTCTATGTCGTCAATGGTGAGTTTTGTCAGCTCTTCTCGTCTGCAAGTATCAGCTAATCCAAAAATTGCTACTAACTTAATCATGAGGTATATGTCATCGGGTGCTTCAGTCATAAATTTTGAAACGTCTTCTTGAGTGAAGATTTTTGCCTTTTTCGGTCGAAAACCGACATTCTGTCTTTTAATGAATGCAATTATTTTGTAAAATTTGCTAATATCCAAATTTTGCTTTACTTTGAATACACTCTTCAACATTGAATATCTTGCCCATAAAGTGTTCTGCTTCCATGTTTTAGACATTTCTAGAAAATAAGCCAAGAATACTTCTTCTTTATTTGGTGTTTTCACTTTCTTATTGTTGCACCATTCAATAAAACTCGTGTATTGATTTTCATACCTTTGTTTAGATTTCGTTAAGTTTGCATCTGTAGCTGCTTCCACGATTTCTTGTGGAAGTTCTTCATCAGATGAATAATCCATTGTGGCAATTTCACTGAATCGAAAATTTGATATAACCCTATGTTCCGTAAATAGACAAAAGTTACCACTGCTTACCGGACCGGTGACATCAGTTATGACATTGGTTTTTGTGTGGGAATTGTGGTTGCAATTTATTTTCGGGACATCTGTCACTGTCATAATGTCTCTTCAGTGTGGTTTGGTTATGTTCGAGTGTTTATTGTTTGTGATCTTTGTAGATTGAAATCAACAGCTTTACCATTTCGTCAGTCCATGTCTCTACGTTACTGACTAGGCGTTTTCCATTTAGGAGTGTGAAGCTCCAGAGCTCCAAGCCCCTGAGATCGGAAATTACTTTATCACTGACTTTTTCGCCAAAAAACTATGTATTCGCGTTTTGACTTTTTTCAACTTGTGCTTCATGCACCAATAAAATGGATGGTGCTGGAGGGGCAAAGGGAATATCAATCGGTGCTTGAAGCCCCACTAAATGGAACGCATGGTCATACGCTCTGGGTAGCTCTGAGGAGCTCCTTACGTTAAATGGAAAGCAGCTACTGTAGAAGTTTCCTTTGGAGATAATATTCTCCATCGTCATGAAATATTTTCAAGTTTTCGTAATCGATTAAAACATTGTCGCAATTCCTCAAGCACGCGTGCTCTTCCAAAATGTTATCTTCTATGATAGAATATAAAATGCCCATGTCTTCAAAACAATAACCACATGTAAATGATTCTATGGGCTGAAAATAATCTATAAGTAATTAAAAATCAAATTATTGATACATTTGTTATCTCTTCGATCTGTTTAATCACTTCAATCGAATTCATAATCATATAAAACAAATCAAAGTTTTTTAACCTCAAAAAATAAAAAGTATTCAAACCAGAATAACCAGATCAACCAAAGAAAATCGTCGGTCGTTCTGGTGACAGACAATCGACCGCTTTTGCAGGAACCACGTCCCGTAAATAACCTTTTTTCAGTTACCAACCAAATAAAAAACATTTACGGGACGCACATTCAGCAACCAAAACAACCAAGGTGATTTACGGAACATATCCTAAGTAACGCTTTGTCTGTCACTCTGACAATTACAAACAAATTGATCGGCATGACAACATCAATTGTTACCTACTCGTTATCAGATCAATCAAAGCCTATATATAGGGTGATTTTCATAACAATACATTTTTATTTATCAATATTTGTTCATTTTTTCAATAAATAGTGCAAAATGATGGATAATTTTGAACAAACCCACTTAGTATTGCAACAAAAAAGCTTGAACTTTCATATTCTGTCACCCACCACTTATATTTTACGAGGATATCATATAAATGTTTTTCCCGCACTAGTGTGGGAAAAAATTTCCCGCACTAGTGTGGGAAAATGACACTTTCCAAACTGAATTGCGTGCGGGTAGAGGGTGAATCACGCACGCTTGTAGGAAATAGTTATTTACCTAACAAGTGCGGAAAGTAGTACTTTTCCGCACGCGACGGCAGTTGCACGAACGACGCGGAGCGGAGTTCGGGAAAGTCGTCAAGGGCGGAAAAGACGTTTTCCGCAAGTACAATGTTTTTCCTACGAGTGTTTTTGTCCATCTTATTTGTGAAAAAAAAGGATTTTATTAAACAAGAATTTATAATAATGCTACAAAATGACACATAAGACAGAATGGTTACATAGATCATTTAGTTAGTCCTAAATATCCTCATTTTCAACAATATAAAAATCGTGTGGAAAAATAACTTTTCAGCACTAGTGCGGAAATAGTATATTACATTACTAGTGCGGAAAGTGACATTTTTCACACGAGTGGGAAATATTGTACCACGAGGAGTAAGCCGAGTGCGGCAATCACACGAGTGTGAAAAATCACTTTCGCACGAGTAATGTACACTATTTTTCCTACGACCTCATAATTATTTAACCAAATGTATGAACACATTATAATTAAAGACATGAGTACAAGAAAATCGAATGAATAGTCCGACTGAGAACCATTCTGACTTCATTTGTTTTTAATAATTGATTTAAATACAAAATATTTTCTTTATGATATAATACCGACGAGATCAAAATCATAATTAGACATGTTTTATTTTTGATAATAATTACTAATCAAGATACACTCTAATACAATATATTTTCTTGTCATAGTATGTGTCCAATAGAGTACCCGGGTTCGATTCTCGTCCGTGGAAACTTTTTTTTTTTAAAGATGAGAATAATTACACTTCTCAAATAAATTGCTTCAAGATTTTGTTGGTAGGATCTTAGATAGTATATATACTGATTTTTAGATAGTATCAGTTGGTAGAGTTTCGGCCTTCTGAATGAAAAAAAAATCTTTTCAAATAGATTTCTTCAAATTTACATATTAAATAAGTAAATCTAAATTGAAATTATATATTTGACAACTTGACTTCGGTAAATTTTTAATAGAAATTATGCTTTTGACAACTTATCCGCAAGCGTGCGAAATACTTTCCGCGAAGTAACTTTCCGCACGCTTGCGGAAAGTATTTCGCACGCTTGTGGATATGAGCCACTTTCCGCGGGACTGTACGGTGCGATATACTTTACTTTCCTATGTGGTCGTAGGAAATAGTTATTTACCTAACAAGTGCGGAAAGTAGTAATTTTCCGCACGCGACGGCAGTTGCACGAACGACGCGGAGCGGAGTTCGGGCAAGCCGTCAAGGGCGGAAAAGACGTTTTCCGTAAGTACAATGTTTTTCCTACGAGTGTTTTTGTCCATCTTATTTGTGAAAAAAAAGGATTTTATTAAACAAGAATTTATAATAATGCTACAAAATGACACATAAGACAGAATGGTTACATAGATCATTTAGTTAGTCCTAAATATCCTCATTTTCAATAATATAAAAATCGTTTGGAAAAGTAAATTTTCAGCACTAGTGCGAAAATAGTATATTACATTACTAGTGCCGAAAGTGACATTTTTCACACGAGTGGGAAATATTGAACCACGAGGCGTAAGCCGAGTGCGGCAATCACACGAGTGTGAAAAATCACTTTCGCACGAGTAATGTACACTATTTTTCCTACGACCCCATAATTACTTTACCAAATGTATGAAAACATTATAATTAAAGACATGAGTACAAGAAAATCGAATGAATAGTCCGACTGAGAACCATTCTGACTTCATTTATTTTTAATAATTAATTTAAATACAAAATATTTTCTTTATTATATAATACCGACGAGATCAAAATCATAATTAGACATCTTTTATTTTTGATAATAATTACTAATCAAGATACACTCTAATGCAATATATTTTCTTGTCATAATATGTGTCCAATAGAGTACCCGGGTTCGATCCTCGTCCGCGGAAACTTTTTTTTTTATAGATGAAAATAATTACACTTCTCAAATAGATTGCTTCAAGATTTTGTTGGTAGGATCTTAGATAGTATATATACTGATTTTTAGATAGTATCAGTTGGTAGAGTTTCGGCCTTCTGAATGAAAAAAAAATCTTTTCAAATAGATTTCTTCAAATTTACATATTAAATAAGTAAATCTAAATTGAAATTATATATTTGACAACTTGACTTCGGTAAATTTTTAATAGAAATTATGCTTTTGAAAACTTATCCGCAAGCGTGCGAAATACTTTCCGCGAAGTAACTTTCCGCACGCTTGCGGAAAGTATTTCGCACGCTTGTGGATATGAGCCACTTTCCGCGGGACTGTACGGTGCGATATACGTTACTTTCCTATGTGGTCGTAGGAAATAGTTATTTACCTAACAAGTGCTGAAAGTAGTACTTTTCCGCACGCGACGGCAGTTGCACGAACGACGCGGTGCGGAGTTCGGGCAAGCCGTCAAGGGCGGAAAAGATGTTTTCCGCAAGAGTTAGGTACCATGTTTTTCTTACGAGTGTTTTTGTCCATCTTATTTATGAAAAAAAAAAAGCTTTTTATTAAACAAGATTTTATAATAATGCTACAAAATGACACATAAGACAATATAAAAATCGTGCGGAAAATTAACAATATAAATTAATATCTGAAATAGCTCAGTTGGCAAAGTAAGGGAGCAGTCGTTCTACGCTGGTTAATGGGGTAGGTAGTTCGAATCCTGGGGAAGTTATTTTTTTTGTTTTTGTTTTGAAATCCATGAGAGTACTTACTGTTTAATTTTCGTTATATTTTTCAATATTTGTATATTCAATGACGACATGAGTGTCTTTGATAGAATCTGTTATGAAAAAAATAATTCGCTCGTACTACAAAATTTCATATACCTACTTACTCGTGGGAAATGTATGTCATTTCATGCTCATTGTACAATATACTAATCTTGAATTAAAATATTGTGCTTTATAGAGAAAAGTAAAAATCGTGCGGAAAAGTAAAAATCGTGCGGAAAAGTAAAAATCCTGCGGAAAAGTAGAACTTTCAAAACGAAAAATCGTAGGAAAAGGTGCCTTGTGTAATCGAACTGTTTATAATATTGAAATATACTCAGAAGGTTTACTAGATCTACTAATACCACCAAAGTGTGCTTTATTGAACTGAGGATATTATTATTTTATTTTATATATTATTATTATTTCTTGAATACAAACTGATTGTTTGAGAATGCTCATTTCCGAAATGTTCCACGTTCAAAAAATGTATGATTTGTAATAGTTCTCAGACACTTATTGATCTCTCAACAGATGAAAGTTAGTCCGATCAACTTGAATAAAGACTACAAGTGATTTTCAATTAGTTGACTTTCTCGCCAAACTTGAAGTAACTCTTTCGGTAAATCTCTACGACAATGCCAAAGTGGAATGACTAAAGACATTTCACAAGAGTATCGGCCGTGAGAATATACTATAGAAGAGACAAATTGCTCTTTTCTGGACCGAATAAAAAAGTTTAGGAGGAGAGCAGTATTCTAGAACAGATTGAATTTGTGGCTTGTAGATCATGAGTAGCTGATGGAAGTGAAATAGCTCTTGGCTCGAAACAGAAAATTGAACTTTCGAGAGACACGTTTGACTACGGTCCTCACGTTAGTTTTCCGAGCATGGAAATGGATGACACTATCATGATTTCGGTGGGCATTGTGAGTTCGGCCAATTTTCTTTTACTTGAGTTTTGTTCATTTTCAACTGATATTTTCACTTGTAATCTTCCCAGTTCTTGGATTATTACTGAAATTTTTTTCAAGTGCACGTATGTTTTAAAAATTGTATGTATATATAAAAGAGGTGGGTTGGAATTGGAGGAATCCATTTGCCATAGACTTTTGTTAGCATATCTTCAGAGATCTAGACCAATATTTTCCAAAAATGTTACGAAAATGTCAAATATATCTTTACTCTGCATATTGAGTAGATATATTATATTTAACGAAAATGAAATAGTATGTATTTTTAGTAGATTTAGGAGTCGTGTTATTTCTGGAGTGTGATTCAAGCAGGAAATGAATATGTGATTTAAGTCACAGATCGATGAGTCCTCGCATGTGCAATAAGGTGTTTGTGGTAAACCGATTTTATATAAATTGGCTGGAAATCTGCCGTGATTTAGTTCAAGTCTTGTTATGGTGACTGCTTTTTTCTGCTTATAATGTAATCTGACAGGTGTGGAATTCTCAATAGTAATGTGGGATGTATGAGTGTGTAATGAATAGTGGAAGTTGCGGTGAAGTCCTGCTAATGTCCCTCCCAACTTGTTCGCATTTTGCTTTTTTCTAGTTTGACTATGTCACTATAAAGGTGAGTTTCGATCATGTTTGTGGAAGACGTTGCTATTTTAGCTAACTTGTCAGCTATTTCGTTTTCCAATATTCCGCAATGGCCCTTCACCCATAACATGGTAATGTTCACATTTGATTTTGATAGTTTTGATAGGAGCTGCTTTATGTTACATAAATGGTGAGAATTGTATATTTTATGAAAATTTAAATTGTTCAAGGCATTTAGTACAGATTTAGAATCGGACATCAAAACTACATGTGTTGTAACTTTATTTTCAATTATCCACTTCAGAGATTCTTCTATGGCTAGCATTTCTGCGGAGAATACCGAACAAAGATCAGGAATTTTACCAGAATAGCTAAAGGACCCCGCACTTTCCTTATGGAAAATGGCTTTCGGTTAAATTCCTTGAATTTTTGGTATGATGTAGATCTTGACTCCCTAAGCAAAAGTGTCCATGGGCACAAAGAAATCGGCTGACTAGTTTTCGAGATACAGGGTGTCAAAGATGAAAATTGAAGCTTTCTGCTCAGAATTTTCAACAACTCCGAGAATTGACAAAACGCCCATTTATTCATGGAATAACATGCCTGAATGATGGTACAATGTCATCTTGATCTCGTATCCATTATAATTTTACGTTTTGGGCTCTACAACAGGGTGAACAAAGAAAAATCCAATTCGATTAATTTTAAAACAACCAGGGTAAGTTCTTTCATGAGAATTAAAGATCCAATTGAGCCTGGACGAACTTCCTCAATCTCGATCGAAGTTTACTGACATTTTTTTTATATACAGGGTGGTTCGAAAATAGGGGTACGTCAACCCATAGTTTTTTTAATCGGAATGGGGAGAGCATGTCACATATATATCAAACATTCTTTAATGTTGAGAACGTCGCATACTCATTTCATATATATAGAGTGAGTAAAAATATACAGTCCAAGTTTCTTGAAAAAATGCGGTTTTTTTCAATGAATACCCTGTATTTCGAAAAAGAATCGGTTAATTTTCTTGAATTTTTGATATAATGTACGTTTTGAGAAGTCCGAGACATTGTCATCAATATTAGCATAGGTCTCCGGACTCGTTTGTCGGCTATATACTTTTGAATGTACGGATTTTATTGATACCCGATATACTCCATTGGAGTCCAAAATGGGCTATTTTCCAACAATTCATGTTGAAAAATATTCGGGCTAGATTAGTGCGGTACCTAGTCCAAAAATGCAATACCTTATATACAGGGTGAATTAAATGTTTTTCATTTGAAAGCCCTGTTTCCGAAGAAACTAGAGAAAATTGAAATGTATCAGAAGCAATAACTCTCTCAAGGTTGGAACTAATTCTACAGTATTTGAAAACTATTTCAATTCAGATGGAGAAATATTTTATATGATTTCTGTGAAATGTGTAAAGTTTATACAAAAAAAGATATATTTTCCAATCAGCCCGACGAAAACCTAGGAATGGGATATTTAGCATATAATCAACAAAATTCTACAAGAAAGTCCGCGATAGTAAATATTTCCTTCTTTTGGACGTTTATTCAATGAACTAATTTTGAAATGTAATTGAATATATTTCACACAAAAAATATGAATAAATATAATTAAAGAAACTTTCTGAAGACGAGCTTTTATTGAATTGCACTGAAAAGGAAAAAATAATATTTCTTTAAGGGTGCACGTTATTCTGTGACTGGCAGATTCAAAAACTTGTCGCTCAAGAATTCATATTTGTATTCAAACTGAAAGCTTTTGAATCTCAGAATAGCGTGACACCACTAAAGAATTTTTTTTCCATTTCAGTGCAATGTAAGAAAGTCTTTAGAAAGTTTTCATTTATTCAATTCTTTTTATCATCCATGAAATCAACCAGCTTGAATAATTGAATTTTGACAAAATATTCGAAGTGTCTGACCCCACAAAATCCTTCATATTAATTTTGAATACAATTGAATCATACCTATATATCACAAAATTCGTTCGCTATTTCAAATACTTGAATTTTGTCACAAAAAACATGATCTCCGGCCCCAAAAACACATTCATTCCCATTTTTAATAAAATCAATTCATAAATCATAAAACTCGTCTGCCATCTTGAAGCCGCCATTTGAAGTTATTGGATTTTCACAAAACAATTACGATCTCTAACCCCAAAAACCCCTACGATCCAATTTTGAATAGAATCGAATCATAATTCACACATCTTGTCCGCCATTTTGGACCCGCCATTTTGCCTTTTTTAATTTGGACCCAATTTGATTAATATTAGGCCATAAATTACAAAAATCCTTCGCTATTTTGGCCGCCATCTTGTTTTTTTTAATATAAATATGTCAAATTCAAGTTGATTGGACAAGTGGAAGTGGGTCAAACGATCGCCAGATTTGTCCCTGACAAACAGACAAACAGGAATCGAATAAATAAAAGCTTGTATAAAAAATACACTTTTCACATTTACTAGTCGCGAAAATGAAACATTGTGTGAAATGTTCCTGCTTTATAATTCCTTTACCATGGTTATTATTGAAGATATATTGAAAACTTCTGTGCGGAGAATATATATTTATCACTTCGGAAAAGATTTATTTTGGAATATTGTTCACTGAAGAACAACCTTGCACGAGAGATTTTCCTAATTGAGTGTACTGTTTTTTTTTAATGGTGTCAAGAAAAAACATCCACACCTCAATTGCGGTTTCCTTCGTTCGAATGATTTTAATTAGGTGTTAAATGTTTAGGGTACACTTTTCGCAAGTACTTCTTTCGTCCTTTCTTGAAGGAGGCTCTGGAAACAAAATACGTTTCCAATGTTTACAGGTAAGAACTGTCAGTTTTCATCGAATGATAGGTGTGTTTAGGAGTGTTATTCATCGAGAACGCCTGAATCTTTCTCTAGTCGGAAAATCAGTTCTTCATTCTTTCATTATGCCAATTCGTAATAGATCCATTTGTTACGTGTGTGACAGACAATTTCCCAGTAGACAAATGTGTCGGATTCTTGGAGACAATAATTTTCCTGTTCAGGAGTTGGCTGTTGCTAGGCGAGATGCTGCAGGAAGGCCTCAAGAAGACATCAATGCCAACACTAGGCTATGTTTCAATTGTAATTTGTTGATTCGAAATGAAATACAAGCCTTAGAAAACGACCCAGGTGTTCTCCGATTAAATGTATTAACTCAAACTTCGAGCAATACTTGTTTCATATGTGATTCTCGACATAACATTCAGCGGGTAACTACAGATTGTAGAGTGAATATTTATGTTTCGACCGATATTTTTGTTCCTGATAATGTGAGGGTATGCCCTCATCACCTGAATGAAAATGGATACCTTTTAGATGTTTTACATGCAGGCTTGAGGTACGTGAATAGACCATATATTCTGAAAGGAATGCAGCTCCAACAATTTATGGAAGGTCTGAGAGAGGCGGCAAAAAAACACACATCCAAAGATTTCGAGGACATCAATTCTTTTTCCGATGAAGAATTCATATCTCTTACTTCATTGAGTAAAGTGCAATTCAACGAATTATATGAATTTTGTGATCCTATTGTGCGAGGAAATGTGAGATACATTACCAGAAAACATTTGTTAACCTTTCTCTTGAAATTGCGTCAGGGTATTTCTGACGATTTTCTCAAAGTGATATTTCAATATCCCACCCGCCAGGACACCAGTCTCATTATATCTAATGTCAGGATTTCATTGACACAAAGATTTGTACCAAACAATTTGGGCTTTAATGCTATAACCAGAGAAAACTATATCACAAGACACGTCACAGAATTTGTCAATGAACTCTATAACCCCAACCCTAACCAACCAAAAGCAATAGCTTATATCGATTGTACTTATAGTAAAATCGAAAAAAATAGTAATTTCAGAATTCTCAGGCAATCCTATTGTTTTCATAAAAAAGACCATATGGTGAAACCGGAAGTAATTGTTGCTCCAGACGGGTATATCCTGGCCATTCAAGGACCTTATTTTTCAGACATCAAAAACAATGATGCCACTATATTGAACCAGGAGTTCGAGAGGGACATCGAAGGTATCAGGACCTGGTTTCAGGATGGGGATATTTTTATAGTGGACAGGGGTTATCGCGACTCGACACCATTATTCCAACAACTTGGTATTAATTATCATATGCCCCCATTTCTCACACGAGGTCATAGACAATTTACTACCGACGAAGCGAATAGTTCTAGGTTAATAACCAAAACTAGGTGGGTAGTGGAATCCAGAAATGGACATTTCAAATCAATTTTTAAATTCTTCAAAGGGACAATATCCACAACACATGTTGTAAACTTGGGTGACTTCTATCGCATAGCTGGTGCGTTGATAAATCGTTTTCATCGTCTGATAACAATGCCAGGGACCAATATTCAGTTTGCTAGACGAATGTTAGAGCGCTTTAATGATGTGAATGTTGTTCAAGCTAAAGTTGAAGCCGAAAACCTACAAAATAGGATTGGTCGATGGGTGCAATTGGACCACACCCACGTTCGAAACTTTCCACGTCTGACGATGGAATATTTGAAGGATCTGACTATTGGGGTGTATCAGATACAGCTATCTCCATCTTATATTCAGGAAAAACAAGATATATTGGAATTAGATGTTTTGGAACAAAAAAGACTTGTAAGATTCCGGGCATTTTCTGGGTTTCGAAATGCGACAAAATTTATGTTATGGATTGCCTACAACACAGAAGAAAATGACGACGATCCTCCCATTATGGGTTATTACTGTACCTGCAAATCTGGTTCAAGAACATTAGGAACTTGTGCCCATGTTGCAAGTGTTTTGTGGTTCTTGGGATATGCAAGATACCAGTGTGACGTTCATTTTCCTTCGACGTGTCTTTTTGGATTCATTGCTGATGCTGCTCACAGAAGAGCTCCAGATGATGTTGGTATTCAAATCATAGAACAATGAAACCTTTCATTACAATAACTTTCTAACTTTTAGCAAAATAATAAGTTTTTTTTAAGACACTTCATCTAGTTTTATCTGAAAACAATAACATACTCCCATTTCAAATTGGGAACAGACTGCCAAAACTCAACTTTTTTCACAATACCAAGAAAATGGACAGCAGAAAAAAAGTCGATTCAATTATATTCCTCTCAATAACACTTAATCATCATAGAATACATTTGGAATATTAGAGAATCGTGTTTGGCGTATTTTCCCCATACATAGTGAAATAGGCCTACAGGGGATACCACTAAAAAATACGCACCTGCAACTCTACCTCTTGGGTGGTGTGGAAACGAGTTGATTCATATCGTATGATATGAAAATCCAAGAAATTATATAAGATTCATCAATGTCTGTTGCCTTAGTTCCAACCACCCTCTTATATCGCGGGGTCTTTGAATCTGTTATAGAATAAGTTTACACTCCTAAAGAAATTATTTTTTCCTTTTTAGTGCAACTCAATAAAATCTTATATCAATAAAGTTTCTTCATTTATATTTATTCATATTTTTTGTGAAAAATTATTCAAATACATTTCAAACTTGGTTTAATGAAGAAACTACCACAAAACGTACATATTTCTTTTCGCGGACTTGTAGAATTTTGGGAGGTATAATACCTTCACCATTCATTTGTTCATTGAGTACTAAATATCCCAATTTTGTAGAAACCGCACATTTAACAGAAATCATATAAAATATTTCTCCATCTGAATTGAAATGCTTTCAAATACTGTAGAATTAGTTCCAACCTTGAGAGAGTTATTGCTTCTGATACATTTCAATTTTCTCTAGTTTCTTCGGAAACAGGGCTTTCAAATGAAAAACATTTAATTCACCCTGTATATAAGGTATTGCATTTTTGGACTAGGTACCGCACTAATCTAGCCTGAATATTTTTCAACATGAATTGTTGGAAAATAGCCCATTTTGGACTCCAATGGAGTATATCGGATATCAATAAAATCCGTACATTCAAAAGTATATAGCCGACAAACGAGTCCGGAGACCTATGCTAATATTGATGACAATATCTCGGACTCCTCAAATCGTACATTATATCAAAAATTCAAGAAAATTAACCGATTCTTTTTCGAAATACAGGGTATTCATTGGAAAAAACCGCATTTTTTCAAGAAACTTGGACTGTATCTTTTTACTCACTCTATATATATGAAATGAGTATGCGACGTTCTCAACATTAAAGAATGTTTGATATATATGTGACATGCTCTCCCCTTTCCGATTAAAAAAACTATGGGTTGACGTACCCCTATTTTCGAACCACCCTGTATATAAAAAAAAATGTCAGTAAACTTCGATCGAGATTGAGGAAGTTCGTCCATGCTCAATTGGATCTTTAATTCTCATGAAAGAACTTACCCTGGTTGGTTTAAAATTAATCGAATTGGATTTTTCTTTGTTCACCCTGTTGTAGAGCCCAAAACGTAAAATTATAATGGATACGAGATCAAGATGACATTGTACCATCATTCAGGCATGTTATTCCATGAATAAATGGGCGTTTTGTCAATTCTCGGAGTTGTTAAAAATTCTGAGCAGAAAACTTCACTTTTCATCTTTGACACCCTGTATCTCGAAAACTAGTCAGCCGATTTCTTTGTGCCCATGGACACTTTTGCTTAGGGAGTCAAGATCTACATCATACCAAAAATTCAGGGAATTTAACCGAAAGCCATTTTCCATAAGGAAAGTGCGGGGTCCTTTGGTGTTAGAAATATAAGAGGCGAAGACCGTTCCGTTGCCTGATATAACAGTCGTCTTGAACATTACTGCAACAAACAATTTAAACAAAACAATATTTATAATAGGAAATTGAAAAAACTTACAGTCTATCTCCACCAAAAATATTCTTTATTGCAGCTGTCATGTAGTCAGAAGACTGACATCGCGTTGATATCATGTAGTCAGAAGACTAACATTAAGAGGGAGGACATGTTTCGAAGGATTAATCCTTCATCTTCAGCAAAATATATGAGTTAGTTACAAGTCGATCTAAGGAAAAACAAGATGGTTACCAAAGAGTAATGAATAATAATAAAATGTGTGAACCTACCATATTATGGTGGAAAAATCACAATCAATGGGAAAAAAGGTTTTTATAATTTTTTTTTTCTTAAACTAAAATTTTGGTCCTAACCAAGACCATGTGGTCCGCATCTGGAGCGGAGGCCACAACCACCAATGTCAGGGACCATGGTTGGTCCATCCAACGATAAACATCATATTAAATCAAAAATTTTTAAACTAAAATGTGACCATGCAGCAATTGTTTACAAAGTAACAAGTAGGAAGAGGAAGTGACAATAAATTTGACATGAATGACATCTGTCATGTGGACAGTCCTGACTCAAGGTGACAGAGAAGAGAGTGAGATGTCCCATGCTTCATAGAACAAGAAAATTGAGAAAATGACATCTACAGACAGAACCATAGAACGAACGAATTAATGTTTTCATTAGTAAAGATTATTGGGTATTTAATAAAAACTTTAACCAAAAGAATGTAAGTGAATCATTGAAAATTAAGTGGAATGAAACAGGTATCAAAATAGTAACGAGTTAAAAAGTTTCAAACTGTCAAACTGGGTCTGTTCGTTCAAACATTGTAAATCTAAATTTTTAATCGCTTTATTAATTTCAAGAGTCTCAAGTAAGTTGAGTCTGCAATATTTATAAGTAAGATTTCCAATGGATAACTTGCATATGACCCTTGCAAGTGGGCCATCCGTGGAAAAGGATTTCAATTTGATAATTTCTTTTGATGCTAGATAGGTGCGTCTTATTCCAAGGGGCGGTTCTTGAGCCTCAGATAAAAGTGCTTGTACGGGTGATGACTTCAGTGCTCCTGAACTTATTCTAACGGCATTATATTGTATTCTGTCAATCACGCTGAGATGACAGTCCTCTGCAGAACCATACAAAACACTTCCATAAACTATGATAGAGCGAATATATGCCCTGTAAAATTGAAGTGCGATATTAGGATCTGCAACCCATTTAGTTTTTGTTACACATGTTGATTCCCTTTTCGCATTTGACCTTGATGTTTTCTATTTGTTTATTCCATGTCAGTTTACAGTCCAGGATAACTCCTAGATATTTATAGTGTTTTTTGACAGGAATATTTAGATCACTCATAGTGATATAATCAGCTGTGTGAAGCTTGTGTCTCGTGAAGAAAACGACTGCAGATTTTTCGGGAGACATAGCTAGATTGTGTACACTCAACCAATTTTTCAAGTAACAGACAACATATTCAAGTTCCCTCACACATAAACCGAAAGATCTCTTTATAGTATAGAAGCAGAAGTCGACAGCGTACTGGATACATTTCATGATTTCATCAAAATATTCATGGAGTTCACGGGTATAAATATTGAATAACATAGGGCTCAGAACCGCTCCGTGAGGTAGACCCTAATTCACCCATCTAGGGCCATGTAAATTATTGTTTTTGTCCTTAATACATATTTTTTGGTTTCTGAATAGGTCAACAATATTTCCTGATGCTTTAGAGCCAATTTTCAAGGAATGTAACTTTTTTGATAGAATGTTCAAGTCAACTGAATCATAAGCGCCTTTTATATCGACGAATAAACAAGCCAAATAATGATTATTAGTGAATGTGTTCTGAATATCAACCAACTGATGGGAAACCGCTTCAATTGTACCGAATTATTCAAAGATGAGGGATAATTTTTGAAACATTCGTTGACGAGACAAAATTTTTGGTTATTAATTCAAGCACGTGAGGGATTTAGTAAGAAAATTTCGCACCTAAAAAATTTGAAAGTGATGAATTTTTATTTGATATTGGGATTATTTAGGTATATAAAGAAGAAAAGGCTAGTTGGACAAGTTTGTTTGTTGATACGCCAAAAATTATACAATTTCAAAATTTTTTGTCGTTTTGTGAGGTCGAGTGTAGTACAAGTGAGTGAAAAATGTCGCGTTTTGGAAATGAAAATCAAGAGAACATTTGAAAAAAAGTCGAAAAGTCAGTGCCACAACATACAAAGAGTAGTAAAGAGAGTGTGCGGAGACAATTTTTGCAGTTTCACCATGAAAAATCTTATAATATTAAAAATCCATCTGATTCGATTGAAGTTCTTAGTCAAACCTCAGAAGCCAACGCATTCAACATGAAGAAAAATATTTCAGGTGATTATAAGAAGGGGGTTTTAGAATGTATGTGGAATAGCACAGAAGAGCAGTTGAAAGAAATGTTTTTCAATAATTATGATATTGAATTTGAAACCAAATTTGCACCAGCCAGAGCAGCGAGTGATGCAATGCGAAGAAAATTTAAAAAGAAAATCAAGTTCACTGGAAATATTTAACAAAGTATTTAGTAAAATTATAGAAGCTTGCGAAGAAGATGTCTAGATGGTCTTCACGAAATATTTCTTATGTCGCATTCCTTAAGCTAGCCTGGAGGGGAGGGAAAGGGTCATACGCTTGTATCCAGTATTTTATAGAGGAAATTAATAATGAGGGTAATTTAGGTGGAAGGATAGAATATAATACAGATTTTTCGAAAACAATTGACTAATTGTAAGTGGCTTGTTATAAACAATAATAATCCAGAAATTGGTTCTATTCGCTTATCAAAAAGCTAATAGAAAAAAGGGGAAACAACATAAATACTGGAAGATTCTTCTCAACCTCTAATCCAACTTGAAATCAACCTGTCTCTAGGAAAAAATACCATATCCACTGGGTTTAAGTTGGCATCATTTTATATTTGTATCGACATAAAAAGGAATAGCCAGAATTGCAGCTGTTTCAAATTTAGCCAAATAGGAGTTGGTGATGAGCAACTTATTGAAATAACTGGACATAACAGCAGCCAATCAATTGAGCCATGTCTCCAGTTAGATTCTGAACATCAAAATATAATTGAGTCCATGAGAAGTAACGTCCTCAACAGCCATTCTTCGACAAACGTCTTTCATAAATCAGTTTACTTTAAAGAAAACAAGTTTTCTGGAGGTTCACCAACAAATATTTATAAAAGCTGTGTTTTCAAAATTATCAATATGGAATAAGAAGCTAGTAACTAAAAATGGTTATATTGTTTTGTGGTACGTATAATTATTTGATAATTAAAATTTTGTGATGATATTAGTGAAAGGTACTAATAATAATTTATAAAAGTTATTATATTAAACATAGTTTTGCATAATAAAACTGGGGGAACTTATTTTTTTATAATTCAAGTGTTATAAATGCAGGTACAAGTTATCTAAATAAAATCATGAAAATAACAATGTACCACTGATTTTAGTTTAATAAATTTAGTAAACATTGAAAGACGTTTATATTATAGTTATAACCTTAGTTATGTTCACTACAGGTTGAAATTTTTTTTTTATTATTAAGGTACAAAGTATCTAAATGACTAGTGAAAATAATAATGTTCCACCGATTTTACTTCAATAAAATTAGTAAAAATTATTAATTTAAAAAAAAGTTATATCCTAAGTTATGTATACTAAAATAGGAGGAACATCCTTTTTCCATTATTCAAGTGTTATAATTATAGATACAAAGCAACTTTTTTTATGTATTGGTTCTCACGAAGAGAAAAACTTCGTGAGAGCCGAGGGAAAGTAGGTAGGAATAAGTTTTCTTTCTTAAATTTCTGCTTTTTCACCTAGCTCAGTTTAATAAAATTAGAAAAAGAAATTTAAAACTTATTTATTTTTCAGTTGTGTTCACTAAAGTACGTATGGAACACTTTTTTCAAATTGATTTTTTAATGTTGTAATTGCCGTTTCCAAATACCTACATGACACAAAAACAATAGCTTAGGTGGCTATGGAAAAATTGTAGGTAATTATTTTGTTGACACTCCATCTCACTGGCCAATGAATGTTATATATGGCAGAGTTTTTATGTCGTTATTGAAAAATCTTGGTAAAGCGAATTAATATAGAAAGTCTGAAAATACAAACCCTGTGATCTCAAAGTGCATTACCCAAATTTAAAATATTTCTCTTAATCCATTGATGAACTTAGTTTGGAGTACAGCTAACAATATCCAGAGGAAAATATGTTTAGTACCTACAACACAGAAGAATTAACTCAATGTGTCCACCAAGATTTTCTTGGATTTGTAAAGTTAAGTTTAACCGAATTGTTTCAAAATATTATATTTATTTACATAAGCATATACAGGGTGTCCGGTAAACCTTGTACAATATTGAAACTGGTGAAAGACCAGGTCATTACTGTTCAGAATATCGAAATTTCACCTCAGTAAAAATATCACCGTTTTCGAGATAATGGGCATTTTAAAAATTTCTGGAAAATCGCTACCTAACCTTGGATTTTTGTGTGCCATGTATACACATTGAGACGAATTCAAATATCTTTGCTGCTGAAGATTACTGATGAGTGATGCTTTCAGACTTACAGATCAGTTTTTCAGAAAGTGAAAAAAAAATCAAGAAATGAGGGTAATATGACAGATTTGAGGTTCATCAATTTTTTTTAAAAAAGTTTGACATTATTAAAATAAGGAAATGAATAATAATAATAAAGGACAGACTGCTTGGTAGCATTAAATAGTATGTCAATAAAATTAACTTTCCATGTAATTATCATGTATAGTATAGTATAGTAGTGTAGCTCTTACCGTTTCCGAGATACCCATGCATCTACTCGAATTTCACTCACCCGGTATATCAAGTTGTAATTGAGTAATGACATCAAGAACTGCTGATTCTGTATCGCTAGATCTTCGAAAACCATACTGCCCATTATACAATAATTTTGATTTATCAAGATATTCAAATAATCTACAATGCATTGCTTTTTCAATTAATTTCGAAAGTATTGATAGAATCGAGATGGGTCTATAAATGTTCATATATGATCTTTTTCACCTGCTTTGAAAATTGGTGTTACTTTCGCAATTTTCATTTTATCTGGAATTATGCTCGTTATGAAAGTTAAATTTATTATTTTGCTCATTATAGGTGCAAGTTCTGATTTCACTGCTTTAATAATTTTGGTGCTGATTTTGTCAAATCCTAGAGACTTTTTTATATCAAGCGAGTTTATGATTTCTTTTATTTCTACATAATCTGTAGGCTTCAGGAACAAAGAAGTTAATTTAGAATGAACTAGAATTTCATGATTGGAAGGAAAAAGAACTGACAAATTAGGACCGACCTGAGGAAGTAATTGTTAAATTCTTCACATATTTCCTTTCGATTTTAAATTTTTTTTCCATTAAGTGAGATAACTTCAATATTTTTGTGATAAGACTTTGATTTGTGATACAAAATTTGATTGATTCCATTCCATACAGATTTTGGGCTAGCGTTTGCAAATTGTTCATTATAATATTTTTGTTTTGCCTCTCGAACAGAGCTTTTAACTGATTTATTGTAATAGTTGTATGAATCTATAAATAATGGAATGTTCGGATTATTATTTTTTTGTAATAAAATTTATCTCTTAGTTTTATCAATTTCAAAATATTCTCATTGAACCACGGTTTCCAATGTTCAAATATTTTTATGCGTTTTTCCAAGGAACAATCTTCAAATATTTGTAAAATTTCATTGGGATTATCATCCATGCAATCCACGCGTCAATGAAATGAGCGATTTTCTGTGAGTGATACTTCTGAATAACATTCTCCCTTATCTCATTCATTCATTCCAATGGAAACTGGACATTTAATAAATAATCAACTATCTGAATGAAAATGCGAATTTTCACTTTCAGATTTTTTCTCTCAAGTTATATAGGGTCTTTCTCAATATCTATCAGATGTAGTTCAGTGTCCAGCGTGGCTTTTACCGGGGAAGTAGTTGTTTTCTGTTAGATATTACAAAAAAGTTACTTCAATTTTATCGTAGGGTTTTTCCATTTCCAGAGGAGTCATGTATTGATACAATTTTCAATTGAGAATGTTTCTCTTTAAAACATCAAATCTGGCATTTTACCCTAATTTCTTGAAAAATTGTATCGTTTTCTGAAGAACTGTTTCGTAGTTCTGGAAGCATCACTCATCAGTATCTTCAGCAGATATTTAAATTGGTCCCAATTTGTAGACATGGCACTCAAAAATCCAAGATGAGATAGTGATTTTCCAGAAATTTAGAAAATGCTTATTATCTCGAAAACGGTGAGATTTTTACTAAGGTGAAATTCCGATATTCTGAATAGTCATGACCTGGTCTATCACCAGTTTCAATATTGTACAAGGTTTACCGGACACCCTGTATATTTAGTTTATACGACTGTCCTTTCTTACTTGCCCCTGAAGGAAGAAAATTTTTCGATAGATTTTGAAATACAGTTTGTAGATGTTATTATAAAAATGAAGAAATTGAAAAAAAATAAACAGAATGAAAGATGGAGTAATTGTTTAATTTTGATTTGCACAAAAAGTAAACAGGAAATCTTACTTTCATTTAAGCAGAATGCCAAGTCCATTACATATGTCATTACCCTGACATAAAAATTTCCACTTACTAATTTCGTCCAGGGTACACTGGAGGATAAAAATTTCCGGAAAAGTTTTTGGGTGTCCACGGTAACAAAACAAAAATTAGACTCTGATTGACTTAAAAATGGCGTTGTGATATTTTCAATAAAATAGTTTAGTTTGATAGAGCCATCTTTGACTTTTAACACATGGAATAAGGAAATTACCTGCATTATTTGAATTACGAATAGATGTTTTTGAGGACATAGTTTCCTGATTGAACATTACGATAAAGGTAATGAAGTGTTCCATCTTTCACTTTACTCAAACTTGAAGCTCCAATTAGAGTACGGTTCCAGGATTTGTGCAACCAAATTACTGCAGCTGGCACACATTTTTCTCAAACTGTCCGATAAATCAATTGATCTGATGAAATGCAGGTCTAATCGTTATAAACAGTTTTGCCGTTCGGAGAAATAATGGGAGAGCTTTGCAAAACAGACACGACAAGGGCACATATACATTCATTAGAAGACCAATTAGGCTTTGATATACCTGCGTATTTTGTCTGCAGTGGCATGTCATGAATCTATTAGCTGAACGTTTCTTGTGATATCAGGGTATGCTAATGATGATACGGCAATCACTCATGTTGCAAGAACTTGGTACCATTTGGAACATGTGCTGGAATTGGATTTTTTGTTGTTGGAGAAAGTATTATCATGGTAGTTCGATAGTAAATTTAGATATAACAAATTTTCTCTTATCAAATTCGGATAATATACAGCTAGGGTGCACCAGAAAAAAGGAGACAAACTCCGATTGTAGAATCCTCACTAAAATTTGAGACTGAAAGTTTCCATAAACATACACCCTAAGAGGCGTATCAACTGAGTTACAGGTTGTTGAAATGGAAGAAATGGAAGAAATGGGTTATCCAGAATAACTCTGAACTGGCTCAACTTTTCGTGATGAAATTTGGTATGTCACTTATCAGCTCAGGATAGCTCAGGATAATTGGATTCCAGTTCTCCCAAGGAGAAATAGAAAGTCACAAATTATCATTGGTAACAATAAAAACAATGAATTCGTAAAAGCTGTACCAAAATCCGTTGACTTGCATGTTACGAGACTGGATACAGACACGACTGAAATATCTCTCTCTAATCTCCTAAAAGGAACCTTCCCGGAGGTGAATTGTGAGGTGATCCGCTCCAAATTTCCATCAATATACTCTTCCTTCAAAGTCACAATATTAGCAGAGATTTTCAAAAAGACCATGAACCCAAAACTGTGGCCTCATGGATCATGTGTGAGCCGTTTTTTATCCCACAGGAGAAGAAAAAAGGACGCAATATAACTTTTCATCCAGATCTTGTAGTCCTCAATATACGAAAAGTTACGAACTCGAAAATTGACACACTATTAGTTGATTTATTAGATTTTGATGTAAGTTTTATATGTTTAACTGAAACAGGGTTTTGCGAGGCTTCAAAAAACTCATATTATTTTAATAATTTCATTTTGAGGAGTAGTTCTTGTTGTGAAAATAAAAAGATGGGAGGTGTTGCAATTTATGTAAAAAGTAATATTAGAGTAACTCAGATTGATTTGAAACAACATTGTATTGAACAGGATATTGAAATCTGCGGGGTTTCCTGTATCATAGATATTGGCCACACGGTCATCCTGAGTTGTTATAGATCTCCTTCGGGAAACCTTGATGTTTTCCTCAAAGGAATTTATGATGTTTTAGTTGAAGTATTGAAACCAGGTATTAATATATTTTTATGTGACGATTTCAATGCCAACTGCTACGGTGAGCCCAGCAGAGATTTTTTAAAGATATCACAACTCTTGAAGTGTTTTAATCTTGAACATAAAGTAGAATGGCCTACCAGGACTACTGATAGTGCTACAACAATTGATCAGGTTTTCACAAATTTTGGGGAACATGGAGCGTGCTGTGTCGTTGATACAGATATATCAGATCACAACTTACTGCTTTATGATTTCGGAATGATAACCAAATGCTGTCCTCCGACACATGAGTATAAGAGAAGATTCAGGGACCGAAACATTCAAGAATTTATCAAAGATATTGAAACTGAAAATTGGGAAGAAGTTTACAGAGAATTCAAAATGAATAATACGTTTAGAAAATTTTGGGACATTTTTTCTTTTTACTTTGAGAAACATTTTCCAAAAAAACGTCATTATAACAACACCAATAGCAAGAAATGGGTAACATCCGAAATCCGCATTTCTAGTCAATATATGAAAGATCTTTATAAACTAAAAAAGTCGCATCCTGAACTTTCTGAATTGAACACTATAAAAAAGAATATACATGACAAATCGGTTTCAACAACAAAAAAAGAATACTACTAAAATCGAATAATAGAGTCCGATAATCCATCCAAGTCTATTTGGCAAACCATTTCCGAATTAACGAACAAGCCAACCAGTAGAAAAACTGATCTCTTTATTAGATACGATG
Source organism: Chrysolina oricalcia (assembly GCA_944452925.2). Taxonomy (NCBI): domain Eukaryota; kingdom Metazoa; phylum Arthropoda; class Insecta; order Coleoptera; family Chrysomelidae; genus Chrysolina; species Chrysolina oricalcia. The sequence continues at coordinate 15,584,296 of OX101825.2, forward strand.
ATAAGCTTTACAAAGATCCATCAGAAGTGGCTAATTTATTCAACGAATATTTCATTGATGTTCCCAAGTCCCTCATTCAGAACATTGGCTCTGATCATACGGATCACAACATTTTCATGAAAAATATTTACTCACCTTGAAATTAATTTTTTTTGGAAAAGTTTGATGAAACTGATATGTTAAATTTGCTACAAGTTAAACTGAAAAATAAACACTCATCAGGGCCCGATGAAGTCCCAATGCACTTGGTAAGGAAAAGTTTATCTGCGTTATTGAAGCCCCTGATATTTCTGGTCAATGTATCTTTCTCAATAGGAGTCTTTCCAGATCTACTGAAAAATGGAAAAATCCCTCCAATCCACAAAAAAAATAGTCATCAGCTGCTTGAGAATTATCGTCCCGTAACAGTTTCTTGCAGTTTTTCTAAAGTTTTTGAGTACTGTTATTTACACAGATTCTTATCGTTTAGTGAAAAAAATTATTTAATATCAGACAACCAACATGGATTCCTATCAAAGAAATCATCAACCTCAGCACTCTATTCCTATTACCACAAAATAGTAGATTACTTTGAGGCTGGCGAATGTCCTGTTGGGATTTTTTGTGATCTCAGCATGGCATTCGACTGTGTAAGTCAAACGATTCTCGTGGATAAACTTTACCGATACGGTGTAAGGGGTACACCTTTGTGACAGGTGGCAATATGTCTCAATAAAAAACGAGTCATCCGCGTACTTGAAAAACGACATGGGTATTCCACAAGGATCAGTACTCGGCCCTATGCTGTTCTTAATATATATCAACGACATAGACAGGCTCCATGTGCCAGCATCTTTCACAATGTACGCAGACGACACCTCACTTATTATTTCCAATCCTCAGGAAAGCTCCATAAGAGATAACTGTGAAAGTACTTTATCCGACATAAATAAATGGTTATCGGCTAACCTTCTATTTCTGAATATTGATAAAACACAATGTCTCAGATTCCATAACCCCCAGAAAACCTGTAAAAATATTTCTTTTGGCTCGCCTGTGATTTCCACCAACGACACTAGTGCGAAGTTCTTAGGATTGAATGTGGATACCCATCTTAACTGGAAGTCGCACTGTGAGAATCTTGTTTCGAAACTTCACACAGTTGCTTATCAATTCAGAAATATAAAAGAAATATTGAATCTCGATCAGTTGTTGCAGTTCTATTACGCACAAGTCGAAAGTAGACTACGATATGGTGTAATCTTTTGGGGCACATCAACTTCATCTTCTAGTGTTTTTATAGCGCAAAAGCGTATTATCCGCTCAATGTTGGGACTGAGCTATCAAACCTCCTGTCGAAAATCATTCAAAGACCTGAAAATATTAACCTTACCATCTCTTTATGTTCTAGAATTATGTATATACCTGTACAGGAGAAAATATATATTCCCCCAAAATGATACCAATCACAATTACAATACTCGAAATAAGAATAATTTCATTGTGCCTTTTACAAAACATCGAATCACTCAAAATGCCCCAAATTCCATGGCACCAAAAATGTTCAATTCAATTCCTGAATATATAAAAAATAGTAGCTCGATGTATGTTTTCAAGCGAAAACTGAAAGCGTTTTTAGTGCAAAATTGCTTTTATTCCTTAGAAAAGTTTTATGACCATAATTTCTGAGGGAATATATATTTTATTCTTTTTTCTTTTATATATATATATATATATATATATTCATTATATATTTCAATTTTTCTGTTATTTATATGTTTGTCTTTGATATTCGTTTGTCATAGTGGACCAAGCATATTTTATTCTCTGTTTTTTTTTTTTAAATCTGTATTTGACTTTTTCCATACAGCATGTACTGTCTTTAGGAAATAAAAACGTATTCTTTTCTATTCTATTCTATCAGCATTAAGTTCCAAATTTCAATGTGAATTTCGTGTTCGTAATTTCGAATAGGGGCGTACAGCAGACTTGTACCCAATTCGCCTCTCCCCAACTTTCACTCCACTTGATTAATATCGATTTCGATTTGCTTTCCTTAATTTTCAATATTTCATATACAAAAAAGGGTTTTGTTATCGAAAATATCAACCGATTCCAAAATATTTGAAGTTGAATAAGTGCTTGCGTATGTGATATGGAAAGTGACTGTTGATTATTGAAAGTCATGGCATTATGGTAAAATTCCAACTGGATTGTGTCCACAGTCGTCTTTATTGTTGAATTTTAGAAAATAGCATTTGGGTTGCACAGTGAGGTTGTTTTTTTTCACAATAATATCCATAATTGTTCATTGTATGTACTGTTGGATAGTTCTACACACAAGTTATCTGAATGGAATTCGTGTATAATCCAACAACGAAAAGAAGTGTGCCTTGAAAATGACAGTCAAATATTGACAGTTTTCAGTTAAAGCCCTGAATCCTTCATTTGATTTTATCATATGTTCACTAATTGTGTGTGTATAAGTCATGGGCCCATATACGGCTGCAGAATATACAGATATGGTATAAAACTATGGGGAAGCAGAAAAATATTCCAGAGCTGCTGCCAAATTATAATAAACTCTTTATTAACATCATGCTCTTCACAGTGACTAAAAACATACACAGTTTCAATTACCATACTAAAAAAACTATCACACTAGTACAAGTCTTAAGATTAATTAAAAAAAAACAACACAGCTTACATGTAGTCTTCAATCCGGAATATGAGACTTCACATATTTACAACATTCTTTTTTAAATACAAATATTGATGGTATTCTTTTCAATTCCATTGGTAGATTGTTAAACAAGATCAATCCTTTACTAAATATTATTCCTGCATTCAAATTAGGGTTGATATAAAAATCATTTGTATCTTTCATACGTGTATTATAGGTATGGATATTACTTATATATGTCAGCTGATCTGAAAGATAGGTTGGTAACATATTATTTTTTAATTTATATACAAACAATAACATGTTGTAATTTATTCTTTGTCTAATTGTCATCAATGATAGAGTATTCAACATTTTCTTAATTGGTGTTCGCCTATTACAATTTAATATTGCCCTCATGGCCCTATTTTGTAATTTTTGGAATACATTCATTTGTTCATTATTTAGAAAAAATAGGATAGTGCTACAATAATCAAAATGAGGTGCTATGACACTTTTGTATATTGTAATAGGCCAATAAAATAATTATATTTTGAGGAATTAATTTCCAGCAAGCTGGAAATCATTTAATTATCTTCATTCGGTCCCAAATGCGTGTAATCTAAGTTTGCACCATTCCAGGAGTTGAGCTTAACTTTTGATAGCCAAAAAACCGTCAAATTTTTGCACTTTTTTTATTTTTTTGCTTATAGCTGCAAAATGGTTCATCGGTCGAAAAATGTCATTCTATTCAATAATATAGAAGGCAAAATTCTGCGTCGAATGACATCTGAAAACATCAAATTCCGTTTAGTAGTATAGCCGAAATCGAATGTTAAAAAAGAAGAAAATTTCGTAGTTCGGTGCTAGCTTACATTTTGCAGCTTTCCAAGACGACATATCTTGAAAACAGATACTCCTATTGAAAAAACCCATAAAATAAAAGTTGTAGAGAATAAAATTTTACGTTATATAGATAGATGTCCAAATGTTTAAGTTTTCTTGATTTGTCCAATTATCCGGATATCTGAATGCCCGGTTCAGCTTCGGTCCCAAATTTTGCATCAATAATTATTTTTCATCTAGTGCGCGAAATGCTACTTTGGTGATCGAGAGCTGATTTTTTTAACGAGGCGCAGCCAAGTTAAAAAATAGTCGAAATCACCAAAGTATTTCGCGCACGAGTTGCAAACAAATTTTTTTTTACAAACGCCAAACAAAATTCATTGTAAATAATAAATAAAATTAGGTAGTGTAAAATTTTGTCACAATTTGAAAAAAGTTTAAAAGCCTTAATTATTGTTACCTAAACATTCAGAAACAAATGATTCCATGGATTTTTTGCATTGAGTACCATAAACCATAAAGGTTGAAATATAAAAATCCCACATAGTTTACATGCAGTGTGCAAAATACCTATTTCGCAATAGGTGCCTATTTCGCACAATGCTTTGCTACTTCGCGCACGGTGTCATGGTAACGAAGGACAATGAAAAAAAGGGTCACTTCGTACATTGTTATCAATGCGTGCACCTTGTCATTTATTGACGTTTGTAGAAAAAAGTCTGTTTTTTTACTTTTAAGTTCGTGTCTCTGTTTTGATAATTACAGAGTGAAAAGTTGATTATACTTGAAAGGAAGTGTTCTATTGTTGTTCTATTATCTGGCGTGTTCAACACCTACAAACATGAATGACCCGAAGTGTTTAATTTGTTACAAACCATTACATGATGAGGCCTTAACTACAGTAAAAGAACGAGGAATAGAAACATTGATAAAAAGAAGTATTGCAAGGAAGGATGAGAAACACCTTCAACTTCAAGGTCTTGCAGTTGCAGGAAAATATATTCAAAGGAGAAAAGAAGTGAAGAAGAAAACCCCAAGAGGCATAGAGAGAGGGTCCCGACTTTTGATTTTAAGAAGAGATGTGTGATCTGTGGGGAAGACGCATCACAGGAATTTGTGGCCAGAGAAAGCAAGAAGCCTCTGAAGAGGCGAGTTACCGTGCAGTATGTGTCAACAATTGAGTTCAAAAATTCCCTCTTGGCTGCAGCTGAATGGTGGCAGGATGAAGAGGTGCTTGAAAGAATTCGTCTTGAAAATAATTTAGTTGCGGTAGAGGCCAGATACCACCGCTCCTGCAGTATCAAGTTTCTGAAAAAAGATGCAAAAACTGGATCGTCAGTTGGTCGACCTGAAGATGAAGATGTGTCTCTGGCATTTAACTATATTTGCAATTACATCGAGGAAAATGAAGACCAATGCCAATTTACTTTGTCAGAAATTTTGAAAGACTTCGAAGGCTTTATCCCGACTCATAAATCCCTGTTCAAAAAGCTGAAAACAAAGTATGAAAACGACCTTATTATCACTAGCGGAAGGGGTAAAAATAAGCCACCGGTAATATGCTTTCGAAATACAGGTTACAAAATTTTAACTCAGGCTTGGTATGACTCCAGAAATGTCGACGAAAAAGAAGAGCGACTTCGCATAGTGAAAGCAGCTGCTGCCATTGTCCGCGAGGATATTAGGTCAGTGTTTTATCCCCTTGATACTTACCCCAAAGTGGACGAATTTCTGAAGGACGTTGAGAATGACATTCCAGAAACCCTTAAGGTGCTTGTAGGGTCAATTGTAAACACCAAAAAGGGAAAAACAACTTCCGCTCGGCCTAAACAAAAAACGAAAACCTGTGCTATTGCTCACGCAATAATTAATGCTGCGAGACCGCGGTCCTTCCTGTCGCCACTGCTCATAGGACTTGGTGCAACGCTTCATCAGAAGTACGGATCAAGAGAACTCTTGGATGTGTTGTCAAGTCTTGGGTTTTCTTGTTCATATTTCGAAGTTCAACTGTTTCAAGCATCTGTCCTTCAAGACCCACCGCAGGTCGTTCTGGAAGATTCTTTTAGCCAGTGGGTGCGTGACAATGCTGATGTTAACGTAGACACGATTGACGGCTCCAACACGTGGCATGCTATGGGTGGGCTCCAATGTATAACCCCTCACACCTCAGCCTGGTCAAAGGCAAGAATTGCAAGATTGAAGAAGGTACCCAAAGTCAAGGCAACTGGGGCAATCGGAAGCATACCCTTGGTCACGTTTCAAAAAACCGAGCAGGATGGCCTTAAGTCAATTTGTATCTATGATATGAACGTACGAAACCCAATCGATGTGGTAAAACCTTCAGCCAGCGACTTCTTGTGGTTGTATGGGAAATGGAGAGACCACCCGAACGTTCCAGGGTGGAACGGATTCATGGAAAAGATAACCTCTGATCAGCCATTTCAGAAATCTCGCACTTTGTGCCTACCATTCCTGAATGCACCTCCAGGAAACCCTGACACTATATACTCTGTACTACTTGATTCAGTTGAACGAAGAGGTGATAAACAAAAATGCTGCTTCGTGACGTTTGACCAGCCTCTGTATTACAAAGCCAGAGAGATAGTGGCTTCATGCAATTCTGAATCTCCATTATCATCAGTGATCGTACGCCTAGGTGGCTTCCACCTGCTGATGTCTTTTATGGGTGCTATTGGATACATAATGGACGGTAGTGGGCTGCAGGATGTTCTTAGCACCATTTACGCAAGACAGTCTACAGAAAAGATGCTGACGGGGCACGCATATTCAAGAGCTGTTAGGGGTCATATTTTAGTTCACCAGGCATTGGCAAGAACTGCTTTGTCAACAATGACCATCACTGACGACAATAATCAGGCAATATTAGATACGTTAAATAATATAGGGGCTCCAAATTTTCCACAACATCTGGACCAACCAGCGCTCATGAGCATTATGGAACAATTCTACAAGAAACTGTCGGAGCTTGAACAGAATGGACCTACCGCAAAGCTGTGGGTGCAGTATTTCCACATGGTGTCCATCTTCAAGCAGTTCATAGAGGCTGAGCGAACTGGCAATTGGCATTTACATCTACAGTCGGTGCAACGGATGTTGCCGTACTTTCATTCGAGCGGTCACTTCTTATATGCCAAGTCATGCCAATTGTATCTCCAAGACATGATAGATTTGGACCAAAAGATCTTGCCTGATGAATATGACAAATTTGTGAACCAAGGCTTCTTCACCATCAGAAGGTCTGACAAGTTTTGGTCTGGTGTATTTACTGATCAGACTATTGAGCAGGTCGTCATGAGGTCTCTGAAAGCCCAAGGTGGGCTGTCACATGGACGAGGCATAACGGACAGCACACTGGTGACTTGGGTTGCCACAATGCCTACCATCATGGAAATTGCCGTACAAGTGGAAGACTTTTGTGGCGTGAAGTATGGTACTTCAGATCAGCACGTAGACGCTAGGTTCTCAAGGGTACAGAGGGACGATGCAGATATTGCGATCCTTCTTGACTGGTTTTCATCCCACGATCCCTTTCCACTAGGACAATTTGTGATGTCCATTAGCACAGGAGTAACTGGCGATGAGAAAATTGACTGCCATGAAGCGTTTGAAAAAGGAATTCGGAGTATTGCTAAAATTATTGGCAACGACTTCAGTACTGTCAAGTTTAAACGAAAAAACAGAGTTGTTCCTCTTAAAAGTTTCAACTCTAAAGTAAAAATTCACGGCGAAGATATACCAGTTAACCCAGAAACACTTTTCCGACGCATAACACTTCTGAAAAAATCAGAGGAACAGTTGAAGAATTTCTTTGAGTTTGAGTTGGCTCCTTATCCCCTTTCCATCTTTGATGAAACAGGAATGCGAAAAACAAAAAAATCTGTGTTCTACGATTTATTTTCACCAGTGTCTGATCCACCAAACCTTGCAGATAGTGCAATTGTAATTGATGGTGGTTTTCTTTTACATCGAGTGGTTTGGCAATCCAAGGAAAAATTTTCAACAATTCTCTTCAAGTATGTGGACTACGTTAAGAAATACTACAATCCTGCCAGTACAACTATCGTTTTTGATGGTTACCCTGATGCGGGGTAAAGAGTACCAAATCAGCTGAGCGGCTCCGCCGTAAAAGCAAGTACTCTTCTGCAAATGTGGTGTTCACTGAAACGATGAATGCAACCATGCCGAAAGAACAATTTCTCTCCAACGACAATAACAAAGAACGGCTTATTTTTATGCTGCGTGAAAAATTGGTACAGCATGGGTTCAAAGTAAGGCAAAGTGTTGAGGATGCTGACACCCTTATTGTCAACACTGCCATTGAATTGGCAGGTAATTTTGCGACGGTCATCATAATCGGGGAAGACACCGATTTATTGATCATATTAACTGCCAAAGCACCAAATTCATCCAACATTTACGTCATGAAACCTGGAAAGGGAACCTCTCAGAACACATTCTACTCTCCCAAGTATTTCAAGTTCTCGTCTGTTGTCGAACAGAATCTCCTGTTCCTGCATGCAATCAGTGGATGTGATACAACCTCTGCATTCTATCGCCAAGGGAAGTTGAAGTTTGTCAAGCTTCTTGAAAAGAACACGACATTACAAGAGACTGTCAAGGTTTTTCATCATGAAGATGCAGATCCTGAGGTTCTCTGTTCAGCAGGTCAACTGTTCTTGGCAGCCCTCTATTCATCTAAGGCAGATGAGACCTCCTTGGACCAAATCCGCTACGAGATATTTTCCAAATCCGTAACAAAGCCAACTTTCCAGCTGGCCTCTCTACCTCCAACAAATGCAGCCGCCGCCCAACATATTCTGCGGGTGTACCTTCAAATCCAGGGCTGGTATGATAGATCAAATGATCCTCTGAGCTGGGGTTGGAGGAGGACAGACCTTGGTCTTCTCCCCATCATAAACACAAAGGATCCAGCTCCACCTGAAATTCTCAATACTGTGTCCTGCAAATGTACAAAGGAGTGTACAGGCAAGTGCAGCTGCCGAAAAGTAGGCATGAAATGTCCAACAATATGCCTCAACTGCAACGGCCAGTCATGCTCGAATTCAGAACAATTCGAGGATGAGGATGTGACCTTCATTGCCGTAGAAGCAGAAATAGGTGAGGATAGTCCCTTTGAAGATGATCCAGATGAAGGGGGCCTCGATATGCAATCGCGCCGTCTGAGCTTCTCAGATGAAGGACCATCGACATCAAAGAAAATGCGAACATGAATGCTGCCACATTTTGTGTTGCATGCCTATTACATATTGATTTATGCCACAAACTGTTCATCAATGCAGTGTTTTCGTTCCTTCATTGCACCTTAACTATTAGGAACTATGATTATGAAATTTTATTCTCTACAACTTTTATTCAATGAATTTTTTCAATAAGACTATCTGTTTTAAAGCCGCAAAATGTAAGTTTGCACCGCACTACGAAATTTTCTTTTTTTTAACATTCGATTTCGGCTATACCTCTGAACGGAATTTGATGTTTTCAGATGTCATTCGACGCAGAATTTTGTCCTCCGTATTATTGAATGGAATAACATTTTCCGTCCGACGCACCGTTTTGCAGCTATAAGCAAAAAAATAAAAAAAATGCAAAAATGTGGCGGTTTTTTGGCTATCAAAAGTTAAGCTCACCACCTGAGATGGTGCAAACTCAGATTACACGCATTTAGGACCAAATAGAGGTATTAAAACGATTTCCAGTTTGCTGGAAATTAATTCCTCAAAACGGTTTTTTTCGATTTAATTTTATTAGCCTATAAGTTTTGAAAATTCAGATATTTTGTTATTCAATCTATAGAGGTAGTGTATTTTTTTGGCCACTTTCCTTTTGACATAGTTTACATTTGCGTTCATATTCAATTCTTGGTCCAATATTATGCCTAGATATTTGAATTCCTTGACTTGTTCGACTTCCTCATTTTCAATATTTATATGAAATTTTAAATTTTCATTTAACATCTTAATCTGGCATCTATTACCTATTAGCATAAATTTACTTTTTTTCACATTGAGCTTTAATCCATTATTACATAACCAAGTACTTATGTTTGTAAGATCCTTATTAAGATTGTTCTCTATTTCATCTGTTGTTCCTGAGTAATATAACATTGTGTCATCTGCGAATAGTTTTATTTTACATTTTGTTATCTGTGTAGCTATGTCATTTATAAAAAGAATAAATAATATTGGACCAAGGATTGAACCCTGTGGCACTCCATTTTTTATTTCGAGTAATTCTGAGAATTGATTATTATATTTTACAACTTGTTTCCTCCCTTTCAAGAAGCTAGTGAACCATTTCAACACATTACCAGTGATGCCATATTTTTCTAATTTTTTTAATAGTAGATCTACTTTGACTGTTTGCAGATCACCCAAAAATGCTGTTCAAACAGTCATAATACCAATAGTTGGGAAGAAAAAAATCCATACGGGGTTCATTTTGAGGAATACCAACACAAATTTGTGCTAGAATTGTAGAGAACCATAAATTGGACCATTCTGTTTTCCAGCAGTACGAATCTGAACGGTTGAGTAAAGTTCCCTCATTAGATATAACATTAAAATTACCGTTTTGCATCACTTTCACCACTTCATTTGAACGAACAACCATTTTACGAGAAATGGAAACATGTTGATACAACCAAAATACCGACTCGCAGTGTTGGCAAAAAATTATGTGGATGTCAAGTTGTACAAACAAGCTACCTCAAACTATGAAAGCCCTGAGCTTAAATAAATTTAAATATAAAATAAAAGATTTTTTTACTAGTCAATTGTTTTTACTCAGTCAGCGAGTAAATGGTCAATCCAGAGCTCAATCCAGAGTGCTGTGATATGATAATATACTCTGTTTTTTTTAATTGATGATTTTTTATTACTTGTGAAATTGTTCTTTTTTTCATAAATGTTTTTTTTTTCTGTATTTACTATTAGATGAATGTATGAACTGCTACAAATGTAATTTTTTTATATAAAGTAGTCAGATAATGATTGATTGATTGATTAATACTCCCCATCGAAAATTTGCCCGCATCCATAACTTGGCAACAGCGCATTTCCGAAAAGTCAAAATATCATAGCAGGAACCACCTGATTGAATAGAATAATGTCCACTTCGACCTATCTCCATATCAGATTTCCAGTGACCAACTTGGCAACAGAGCATTTCCACAAAACAAAAATGGTACTATTAGAATCGCCTGATGAAACAAAATGACGACGTTCAATTTTTTTTTCCATATCAGATTTCCAGTAATCCCAACTGACCAAAACTTGGCAACCGCGCATTTCCGCAAAACAAAAATGGTATCATCAGAATAGATTGAGGATCTATAATCGAGACTTTCAACTGTTTTTTTCGTATCAGATTTCCAGTAATCCGAAGAGGTCAACTTGGCAACAAGGCATTTCCGCAAAACAAAAATGGTACCATTACAATTGGCCGAAGGCCCACAATCGCGCCCTTAATTTTTTTTTTTCATATCTGATTTCCAGTAAACCAAATTTTTACCAAATATATTCCCAACTAAGTATTTATCAATATATTCTCCACATTCGATATTACGTTTGCCATGTCTATGCGTCTATGCGCCAGTGCCACTTTCTGAGTCCTGGTCTTGGTCCTCCTTCAACTTGATGTTTTTCAACTTGCGTTTGGTATATTTTCTGCCTTTTTCAATTTTTCTCTGTAGTTAATGTTGTATCATCTTTTACTTCACCTGTGTCCTAGTCTCTCTTTTCATTTGAACAACTTGCCTTATCATTTGAATTCATCGTGCTGTTCTATCAGATTTGTATTTAATGAGCTATTCTCGGTAAGACTTTTCCTCGTCAAATTCTTTATCGATTTCAGCATCATCTGTGTTGTTGGCAAATATGTAATCTCGAACGTTATCGTCTACTCTAAATGATCTGTCGTTTTTGTCTTCCAAGTTTCTGAGATCAAGATTTGTCTAATACTCTCCCTAACTGATTTCTTTCTATAATGTTATCAATTCTCCATTAGTTTTTGACTGTCCTGTCACGGTCGCCAAATATTGAATGTGGAGAATGAATTGATGAATAGTTTAGTTGGAAGTATATTTTACTGACAGTAAGAATCTTCGTATGTTATTATGACTATTCATAAATGAAATTGCTTTATACTGTTTTTATATACAGGATGATTATATAACAGGAAGTTAGGAAGATTCTTAAAACATGATATGTCTCATAGTTTTTAATCAGGTTTGGATATGGGATAGCTTCAGGTAAGGTAGCTCTCCCTCTCCTTTCAGATATTCTCCGAGTTATTTTATCCTCGGATTTTGCAGCTTAATGCATTCTGAGATAATGTTGATAGACTTTTGTTCAGAAGGTCAAGTTCAACAATTAATGGTAATTTTAGACAATTTGACCAAAATACTTTTGCATAAGAATTGCATGAGAATTATCTCAAAATGCCAGAAATTGACAGAAACCTACTTAGATCATTCAAGCTTGTCGTAAATTGCCATGTACTGTTGATAGTTCCTGATACCTGGCTTATATAACTTTCCAAGTATTAGTCACATTCCTTCAAGAGTTTCATATGAGTAGGTATTACTTACCACATTGTTTCAACCACCAATCTCAGTAAGAGCCAACGAACATTCGTTCCAGACTCATACAAGCCCCTCTTAATTAAATTAAGAGCCAGAAATGATTCCCCGCCCCGTTTGAATTGTTCAAACAAATGAAGTTACAAATTCGAGCCGCATTGCGAGAATATTAGATTACGTCCAATCCGACGCAACTTGAGTCGCTGAAAACAGGGACTTTTAGGCAAATTCCTTCAAGCAAGTATCTCAATTTACCTCGTTGGCATTAACTCCGAAACAGAGGAAAACATCTTATATCGGATTTCCTTTCCGACGAGTAACAAACTTGAAACCTTACTTGTTTTCTTTAGCCTTCTTTAGCCTTCACACAAATTGAACGTAACTTTTGCTGGGGAAAATTTTGAGGTAAACGGATTCGAGCAACTTTGGGAAATGAAAAGCTCGGTGAGCGGATTGACAGGAAAAGAGGATTTCGATTCAACGGGATGTATTTATTTTAATCATGAAATTAATGTCACATGATAATCAGAACAAATGAGGATTTAACCTCATTTATTTCTCTCTCAATACGAGTACAACGTACAAAATTAGTTTTGTTTCATAAGATATAACAAAACCATACATCAAGCGATATTTTGAGCAAAATTTGGAGGAAATCCACATAGAAACAAATTCATCTGCAGACATCCTCGAATGTAAACAAAATCTAAACAAGACTCAATACGATACATTTTCTTTTCTACATAATAGCATTGTTTATATAGAAGATAGTTAGTCAACCTTATGTGATTATCATTGGATCAAAATGGATGCGACATGTAGATGGCGATAGTGAGCTCGCATCCAAGTCATGTCGTAACTTGATTGAAACAATGGGACAGCATTAGAATCAGGGTTTTTTGAAGAAACCTACATTAAAATGACGTCAAATATTCAAGTTTGTAACTAATCACGCTAGATGACACTCGCGTAAGCGTCCAACACCAATTACACAGGCATTGACTAACTATCTTACTTCCATATAAACAATGATAATAGCATAAGAAATACCTAAAAAAATGGATGCAATGTTAGTAATCCTAAAAGAACTTGATTTAAAGTTGGACTGTATAGTACTCACTGAAACATACAAAATACAAAATTTGGATATTTTTACTATGATGGGGTACGATACGATTTACTCACAGGGTGATTTGTATAGTTGTGATGGTATTGTGATATGCATAAAAAATATCTTACATACAAATCAAGAACGATAATGTTGAATAATTCGAAAGCCATCGAATTGAACATTACCAAAAGCAAAATGAGCTTAAAGACTTTGTGCAATTACCGTTCGCCATCAACTTGCCCGATCACCTTCAATACTGAATCATATAATTACTTGAGGAATAATAAACAAGAGTGTGACATCACCAAGGATCTCAACATAGATATTCTTGGTGGAAATAATTACCTTCATAAGTATCTGGATATTTAACAGGAAGACAATATTGGAACTCATGACTTACTAACAGATAGACAATTTGGATTAAAAAAAATACTAGCACGGAAAACGCAGTTATAGATCTTATTCAGGAGATAGTGGTGGATTTGGAAACGTCAAGAAAATGCACGGCTGTGTTTCTTGATTTGGCCAAAGCTTTTGATACTGTTTCTCACATTATGATATTGGATAAGCTTGAAAGGGTTGGTATAAGAGGTTCGGCATCAAAACTGTTAAAAGCTTACACATCAGAAAGATTACAGAGTGTCAAAATCAAAAATAAGTTGAGTTAACCTCTCGAAATGAATTGCGGTATACCACAGGGAACAGTACTGGGTCCTCTACTGTTTCTGGTGTATATGAATGAAATCGCAAACCTGAGAGAATTCGAAGGCTGCTTGGTATCTTATGCAGATGATACAGCTATCGTTTTCAGTGAGGATACTTTAGACGAGCTGTATAGAAAAGCTGTGATGAGTCTGACCTCTATACATCTATTGCTAAATCACAGTTTGCTCAGCCTAAACTTTCAAAAGAGTGAATTCACAACTTTCAGCCTAAATAGCGTAGGTCATCACCAAAAATAAGTACAATAAACTCACTTGTGAAAGTCTGAAATTTGGCTGCCCAGTAATAGTGAGAATCGACAAAATTAAATACTTAGGTATACTAGTCGACCAATTTCTAAGATGGGTTGAATATGCTACCTACATTGCAAAAAAACTTAGGCAAGTAATGCATAAATTCTATTCATTACGAGACATTCCGAGCAGTAAAAATATGCCAATTAATTTATAATTCATTAGCAGAATCTCTTTTGGGGACACTGCTATAAGAAATACCAGTTACATACAATAGTCTCATCAATATAATAATATGTTAATATATGTGTGCAAAAACACAGACTCTTTTCAACTACTTTACTTTATGAAGAAGTTGATATATTCGAAAAAAAAAACTATGTGTTTATCATTCCCTACTATACGTGCACTCCAAAATAAAACCAAAAATTAATACTAACAACACCAAGCTCGATATATCATAAACCTATCCATAGACACACCAATGTTTTCGAAAAGCCATGCGCAAAAAATTATTTTTGTTTTTGACCCGAAATCGTGTAATTTACTGCTATTTGAAGTAAAACTTATCGAATGTGAGTTCATTTTTAAGAGAGAAATGAAAAAAACTCATCAAAGCAATCAATATCATTTTGGAAATAATCGTATAATGTCACCTTCTGATTTAGTAAATTGAGTTACACACTTAATTATTTTAATTTAATCTTTACCCAACATTGAAAAAGTGCTATTCTTTGATCGATGCTGGAAAACATAACACAAGCACATGAGTGCTTAGATAATTTTCTGTCAATTCGAGGAAACATCATTACTATTATATTAGTTCAATATTTATTATTGTTATTATTTATATTTGTATTTTTAATTCTTGAGAGATGATTTGGAAATTCCTATGTATACATTGTGTAAGCTCAACTTTTTGTTAATCAATATGATTACGATTTGCCTTTTCAGTGATAAAAAAATTGAGTGAAACATGTGAACGACAGCTGTTCATCGGAGAGCAATTTGGGGTAGGATCAGTTATGAGCTTCATTCAGCTTTGAAGAATAAAAAAATTGAGAATAATTGGACTTAAACATGCTCAAGACAAATTATTTTTTTCCTAGTTACAAAATTCAAAACCAAGCACTAGATAGTTTTTATATATGCATATGATTCGAGAAAGAATAAGGAACGCAAAAACATTGAACCTATTCATTGAAAGATAACTGTTGTTGATACTTGACAATCGACAAATGAATTTGTTCGTGAAAACAATTGACAAATATTAATTCATAGAAAAGAACACTTGATAATCATACCGTCCAATTTACCTAGACGCATAACCATAGTATACCATGCTTTTGCTTTACAGTGTTTTTCAACACTCATTAGTAGATATTTCAATAAAGTATTTATATGTATTTTTTTTGGAATAGGTAAAGTTTGTAGTAACTGCACATCACTCAGATACTTATGAAGAAATCATTCATGAAATATAAGAAAATAGTAAAATGAAAATATCTGGCCTGTTCAATGGTAGATTCTTTGTCTTCTTTACTTTATGTAAGGTTAGTCGTGGCTAGGAACTGATCGTGGATGGCAAGCAGCGTATACGGTGTGTTCATAAAAAACCAGAATCAATTCTACTGATACCAAATCTTCACGTTCATTGTAACAAATGAGATACAATTTTTTGTGGGACACTTCTGTTCCGAACCATACATGACTCTAACATAGATGAACTCATCAGTTACTATAACCCGTGGAATACCCTACTATAAACCCTGGAATAAATTCCAATTTGATGAAGGAAACTAAAAGACCTGATGAAAAAAAAACTATTGGTAAAATATGATAAAAACTAACCTTTTCAATAAGGGTGGGAGCCATAAAAGAAAGAAGGAATTTGATAACGGCCAGGTGCGCGGCAACGGTGAGAGCGAAGAAAAAGTTACAAATCCCTTTGCAGGTCAAGCTGCCCTTTCGTCAAAAGTTAGAGAAGACGGCGTGGGAACTTGTGCAAAAAAATCGAGGAACTAGAACCAGGCAGTTTCCGTGAAAGGAAAATGTTTTTTTTTGGGATTCATTACACCTTCCTTATTACCTTTCAATCGCTTCTGTCCACCAAACTCATCATCTCTCAGTGCTCCCTACTCCTATCAAATTTCTTGAGTATATTGGGATGCCTGACTCGAAGGTACCATCGATAAGATATACCGGGTGCACGCCAAACCCAATAAAATGTAGCATTCATAGAATGCTTCAATTGGAGCATCTGAATAAATTTGATTTGATTTGATTTCAATGATCAATAAAGAAACCCGTGTACAAGGCATGAGTAGAACGTGCTTAGACCACATTTTTGTAAAATTCATTGAAATATATGTGAATTTGCATCCAATAGTTTTCAACAATGCCATGTCTGATTATTTTACCGTAATACGTCAGTACGACATGACCAATAATGAAAATTTCTATAAAGAATATACTGATTATGGCTAATTGAAATATGTGCTAGCAAAAAATGAATATTGTTGAATGTTTATGAAAATCATAATATAAACGAAGCAAATGGCTAAACTGAAGAATTGTGTTGTCGAATGTTCCCAAAAAATCGAAATAAAAAAAAGGAAATTAAGAAGAATCATTGAATCACAGATGGCCTAGTAATTTAAGTAATCACTAAAAATAAAAAAATATAGGAATGTAATTAAACATCCGCGTAATATAAAACTACATTATGGTTTCAAAATTTATAGAAATAGATTGAATGACCTGAGTAGAGATGCAAAATATGAATTTTACAGATGGGAAGTAGAAAAAATGGAAACTGTTTAAAAAATATGTAGCATTGTTTGAAAAATATCCAAAATAAAATCAATCATGTTGGAATGAACGGAATCAAATATCAATATCAAATTCCGAGTCAGAACTCGAAATTAACTTAATTTTGAGTTGTATCTCGAAATTAGCCTAATTTCTAGTTGTAACTCGAAATTAAGAAAAAATGTCGTATCGTATAGTATTTAAACAGTATATGAGATTTGATAATATTTGAGAACGCTCGATCTGAAGCAAGTACTAGATCTCAAAAAGTCCGCTTGTTGCGATAAATGCGTGGTGCTTCACCAAGGAATGAAAATATCCCCAGAGGTTTTATATCTGATGTTTTATTCGGAATGTGTATTCCTATACAGGGTGTTATTTAAGTACGTGGCCAAACTTAAAGAGGTGATTCTTTGAGTGATTCTAAGACGAAAAGTTCATATAAACTTCGGTCCGGTAATGCTTCGTTTTCAAGATACAGGGTGTCAAAATTTTTAAAAGAAATCGTTTTTGTCGTAAATATCTTAATAACCCTTCAACCGATTTTATTGAAATTTGGCAGTGTTATTGAAGGTCGTAAAGGGCGAATTTAACCCTAACTATATCAAAATTATCATGTCCAGTGGCGTCCCGGAAGGCACTGTAACCAATATTTTTGACACAAAACATGTGCGCCACTGATTTTTTTGCAATTTTTGTATTTGTTTCACATTGAGCAACTGAAATTACAACTTTTTTATATCTAGAATTTTTTTCGTATCTTGCTTTGTTTTTGAGAAAAAAACATAAAAATAACTTCATTGCACATCCCTGTGACAACACAATAAAACATTTCATCTACTAAACCATCAAAAACTGGGGTCTTACTAATATTTTTTCATATCAATACCCTATTCTAGTCTTAGAATTTTCTATAAAAATAAATAAAAATATGTATGTATGAATTGTAGCACTTGCCTTCGGCTCTTGGCTTCGGCTCGTGCTGCAAAATGGGCTTATTGTTGTCCATGGACATGCAATGAAGACATTTTTATTTATGATTAAACAATTAATATTACATGGAAGTCATCTTTTAATTTTTTTCGCTCATATTACTTGTTTTCGATGAAACAAATAATGTTGTTATGTATTACTGCACTGTTTTGAAACTAAAGTAAGAGGGCCATGGAAGGAACAACAAATGTTCAAACAAATTTAACTTCATAACTTTCACAAATTGAAACGGTACATACGTAATTATTTGATAGTAATTATTTGAAGTGTTTTCAAGAGTTTTGAGATATAAAATTTGTTACTGATATCTGAAAATGGTTCGGTTTACAAACTCGGAAATGGCCGATATGCATTTTGTCTATGGAATGGCCCAAGGTAATTCCAGAGCGGCTAGACGCATTTATCAAGAAAGATATCCTCATCGAAATGTTCCAAATAGGCAAACATTTGTGAGAATTCATGAAATGCTGTGCGAATCAGGCACCTTTCAAAGGTCGGCTGCTCTTATTGGGAGACCTGCATCGGTAAAAACAGTGGCGCTGGAGGAAGAAGTTTTACATGAAGTTGAGCGTTGCCCCGATACAAGCACACGTAAAATTGCACAACAATTAAACATTTCTCACTTTACTGTATGGAAGATTTTGAAAGAGTACCAAATGTATCCTTACCACATACAGCGTGTTCAAGCGTTATTTCCTGTGAATTTTCCCAAGCGAGTTGTTTATACTACGTGGCTTTTGCAACAACAGGTTGCATCTCCGACATTTTTATCCAGTATATTATTTACCGATGAAGCGTGTTTTCCCACAATTAAATTATGAACTTTCATAACAACCATATCTGGGCAGAAGAAAATCCCCATGCGGTTATAGAAAATAATTATCAACAGCAGTTTTCCGTGAATGACTGGGTTGGTATTGTTGGCGATTATCTCATTGGACCTCATTTTTTTTTTGGAATTTGTATTGCCTGTACTACTAGAAAATGTCCCACTGGCAGTAAGAGGAGCAATGTGGTTCATGCACGATAGGGCTCCACCTCACTTCAGCATAGTAGCACGTCAATTTCTGGATGAAACTTATGGAGAAAACTGGATCGGTCGCGCAGGTCCACAGTCATGGCTACCCAGGTCACCGGATTTAAATCCCTTGAATTTTTTCCTTTGGGGACATTTAAAGTCCCTCGTTTATAAAACTTCAGTCAACACTGAAGAAGAATTAATCCAACGAATACGGGATTCATGTGATCAGATAAACCTGCGTATCTTCATCGTAAAATCATTTATCGCACTGATATACACAACATAAATATTAGAAATAGAGGACTATTGAGTGTTTCTTCCTTTGCTACAGAAATTTTCAGACGCTCGTTCAGTTACCAAGTATATAGTCTTTACAACGGAATTTCTTCAGAACTTAAAAGCCATAGTGTTAAAACATTCAAAGATCATTTTAAGACTCATCTATTGTATTGTCAGAAATAAATACTTTACTTCTGAAATTTCACATAAAGTAACTTATGAAGTATTAAGATTTTGATGGAAGATATACTCTATTGATCCAGTTGAATTTTCAAGTTTCATTTACTTTCGGAACTGTCGATGCTCGTGTTTTGGGCGTACATAGGTGCGTAAACATATCTATAGTGTTTTCAGGGTGTTATATGGGCTTGTAATCTATAGGGTATCCATGGTGTTATATGGGCTTGTAGTCTAAATAGGATTAATCGTAAATCATAATTATGCTGTGTGAATAGCAATAGTTAATTTTTTTTTCTCATATTTCTTTTTTTTTTCTTTCCTTTTTTTCCTTTACTTTTATACAATTCAATTATGGACTAGATAATTTTCACTGAGGATTGCATTCGCAATAAGTTAATAAAATGTATATCAAATTAGAACACATCTCTGTTTTTGGGTTAAGTGGAAGAATATTTTTGATGGTGTCTAACACTCATCAAAAATAAACTTCGCCCTTTATTTTCAATAACATTTAGGCTACTTATCATTATTTTTGTATATTTATTTGAAAATAATAAAGACGATTATTATTATTATTATTATAAGACATACGCTGGAAATATTTCATCGTGTTCGGGAATCGATGTTAAGACGAGTTAATGCTTGCATTGAAGTTGAAGGAGGACATTTTGAGCAACTATTGTAAGTTTTGTGTTAGTTATTATTGAATGTATTCTTACAGAAACAAATTGCTTAGGTACCATTTTTGTTTCAGTGTGGTTTTAATAAAGGGTGTTTCTTGTTTGATGTTGCTTTGGCATTTCCGCGTTACCACTATGCACGCACTAGCCAAATGAAACAAACAATTTTTAATCATAACAGATTCACCTGTAATCATTAAAAACCCTATAAAAACAATTTTTGATTGTGTTGTGCCAGGGACGTGCAATGAAGTGATTTTTATGTTTTTTCTCAAAAACAAAGCAAGATACGAAAAAAAGTTCTAGATATAAAAAAGTTGAAATTTCAGTTGCTCAATGTGAAACAAATACCAAAATTGCAAAAAAATCAGTGGCGCACATGTTTTCTGTCAAAAATATTGGTTACAGTGCCTTCCGGGACGACACTGGACATGATAATTTTGATACAGTTAGGGTTAAATTCGACCTTCAATAACACTGCCAAATTTAAATAAAATCGGTTGAAGGGTTATTAAGATATTTACGACAAAAACGATTTCTTTTAAAAATTTTGACACCCTGTATCTTGAAAACGAAGCATTACCGGACCTATGTTTATATGAACTTTTCGTCTTAGAATCACTCAAAGAATCACCCTTTTAAGTTTGGCCACGTACTTAAATAACACCCTGTATACGTACACCTATAATTATTGTCAGAACATACAGTGATTCTTTTATTACAGTTTTCGTGATCTAGTAATGAAACTAAAATTTTGATACAATCAGCAGGGAAATCTACACACTCAATGAATGTAGAAATTGATCATTTTGGGGCATATGTTGCATTGGTTGCGGAACACCCATTGATTATTTTGATTTCACATCGATTCCTATATCACATGACATCTACGAATATGATCTTTCAATTAACTGAAATTGCAGTCCAAGTTGGATTCAAAACTAATATTTTCTATAGAGGCGCATTTCATTCGTGAAGCTTTTCTAGACAAATGATGAGTGCCGCAACAAAATGTGTAAGGAATTCCTAGATCTCCAGAAAACCATATAATCCGTGCCATGCCCTTTCAATAAGAAGGTCCAGAACAGGAAGCCCCTCAATAGGCCTAGCTATTATACGAAGATTAAGATGTGTGAAAAGAGCCCCGTGAAAGCAGGGCTCTTGGTTTAGTAAACGACAATGGAGGATTCACCGTACGATTAAGGAAGGCTCACTCGCTACATAATTATATTTATTGACTAACAGTTTCAGTTCATTCCCTTGGAAATGCAACCGTATACATTGATTTCCAACATTAAGAAAAATTATTTTGGGAAGCTGAGGTAGGATTATGATTATTTTTAAATTGTATAGTCCATTATTCTCTTTTGTTTCACTCCATTGAGGCGGTTTGAAGTCATTGACGTTCGACGCCAAGTTTTCAATATAGTATGAGAGCTAGCAACGTCGGGAAAACAAGAATTTCTGTAAGGCCAGTTTATAGATATGTTACCTCTCTCTTTCTCCCGGACGTCATACGGGCCATCTGGATGGCGGTAGAGGTTGCGTTCATCAGTGCGCATCGTTCCTATACAGGTAAAATATTTATTTTTCAAATTAATTTAAGATGGTTTCTTTTCTTATTATTATTTTACTTGAACTCTTTGACACATGAATCAATTATTGCCAGATATTTTTATCGTTGTTTAAACTGTGCCAGACGCTAATTTTGATTAAAAAATAACTTATTTTTTCAATATATGTTAATATGACTGAAATTTTTATATGATGTTTTTTAAGTATCTACAAACCCAAAATTAATTTGCTAAACAAACACCTAAGGGAAAAAAATAATTTGGTTGTTAAACTTCCAGCTAGACCGATTTGAAAGTGAAAAGTGATGTGGTATTATTATGAGAACAAAATGTACTCTGAGAATCATCACCAACTTCAGTTTTTAACATGATTCCACAGACCCCATAGAACATGATCCACTGTGAGGCTTATGCGCAGGCGCATCAGCCGGCCAAAGCTGCAAACGGCTGTTGTGGTTTATCTCGCTTGCGCAACTAGCGCATGGACAGGGAAGGATACAAGACCTCCCTGAAGAACCATCTCCAAAACGGATTGTCCACAATAAATAGTCGTGATCAAATAGATATTGCTCCGGAACATCTACAAACTGCACTTATCTCAGCTTATCACGAAAACTGTCCACTGAGGGAGAAAAGGGATAACCGAAATGCTTCCTGGTGGAACAAAAATCTGGATAAAACACGAAAAGAAGTTCGAAGGTTATTTAACCGAGCTAAGGTATCAGGTGAATGGGAAAATTACAGGTCTGCTCTAACCACTTACAACAAAGATATCCGGAAAGCAAAACGAGAATCATGGGAACGATTCTGCGAAAATGTGTCCAACACATCAAGTGGAACCCGTATCCACAAGATTCTATCCAGAGAGCCGACACAGGAGCTGGGGTCGTTAAAGCGTCCTTTACGGCCTCCAGGAAAGAAACACTAGAGCTATTAGCTAATAACCACTTCCCAGGCAGCCTGATTCTGGACAATCAACCTCTAGTCACAAATATAGGCCGGATAAAACGACCTCACAGAGATGACTGGGTGGTTGCCAACAAAATAATTACACCACAGGCGATAAGATGGGCGGTTAACTCATTCCACCCATACAAATCACCAGGAGAGGATGGCATAGCTCCAGTTCTGTTACAAATCGGACTGGAACATATCATACCTATCATTATAAGACTCTTTAGGGCCAGTTTAGCATGGAACCATATTCCGTCTAACTGGACCGCGACTAGGGTGATCTATATTCCTAAGGTGGGTCGGAATGACCCACACCCAAAATCGCTCAGACCCATTAGTCTGACATCCTTTCTGTTGAAAAGCATGGAGAAAATACTGGATGGGCACATAAGGTGTGGGGCACTAACAAAGCACCCCCTCAATGTTCACCAGTATGCCTACCAGGCTGGCAAATCAACAGAACTTGCCCTCAATAACCTTGTCTCAGGAATAAGCGACGCCCTGGAACGCCAGGAAATAGCAGTCGCTGCATTCCTGGACATAGAAGGAGCATTTAACAATGCACTACCTCACTCCCTATATGAGGCCACTGTCTCTAGAGGGATTGAACCGATACTATGTGACTGGATAAGAACTATGCTTCACAACAGAACTATAACAACCTCTCTACAGGGGGAATGTGTCAGCTTCAAGCCAGCCAGGGGCTGTCCCCAGGGGGGGGTCCTCTCCCCACTGTTATGGTCACTGCTGGTGGATGATCTGCTGGCCATTCTCTCGCTGTGGGAGGTTGATCTGCAAGCATATGCTGCCGATCTGGTCCTAGTAATAAACGATAAATCCGAAGAGACGATCTCCTACGTCCTTCAGGATATATTGGATACCATATATAAATGGTGTGAGAGGGAGGAAATGTCCATTAACCCCCACAAAATGGTCATAGTACCATTCACCAGGAAAAGGAAGCTGGAACATTTAATACCTCCTTCCATCAATGGTGTAACAATTCCTTTTGCGAGTGAAGCAAAATATCTAGGAATAACCCTGGATAAAAAACTTAATTGGAACTCGCACCTGGAAAAGACTATCCGGAAGGCTAGCCTTTCATTATGGACATGCCGCAGAATATGTGGCAAAACATGGGGCATGTCACCAAAACACGTATACTGGTTGTACGTCACCGTCATACGTCCAATGATAACGTATGGTTCTATAGTCTGGTGGAGCAAGGGACATAAAAAAATGGCCATTGCTAAACTTAACGGACTACAGAGACAAGCGTGCCTGGCGATTACTGGAAGCATTCGCTCCACGCCAACGGCAGCAATGGAAGTCCTCCTTGGATTACTTCCTCTCCACATAGTTCTGGAGAGAGAGGCAAGATGGGCAACATACAGACTTTATCAAGCGGCCATTAGTCTACCGCAGGCATGTGTCATGAGAGGCAGCGGCATGCTGGAGGGCATAATAGCTCACAACATTCTAGGAATGCCCTCAGACATCATGCCTAAAACCATCAACCTTCACACGTCCTACACTGTGGTCTTTCCCGAAAGAGAAGACTGGGTCCGGAATGAAACCAACCTATGTAGGGCAAATGAACGTTGGTTCACCGATGGTTCCAAAACTCAGGAAGGCGTCGGAGCCGGAATATATGGGATGAACCCAGTAGTGAAACGCTCGTTCAGTATGGGCAAACTAGCTACGATATTTCAGGCAGAGGTATATGCCCTTGAAATGTGTGCCAGGGAGCTGGAAAATCGGCTCCACATACGAAAAACAATAAAAATATTTTCAGATAGTCAAGCAGCACTTAAAGCGCTTGAATCCAACTGCTTTAAATCTAGGGCAGTATGGAACTGCAGAGACACCTTAAACCGACTGGCGCAACGCAACAACGTTACCCTAGTCTGGATACCAGGTCACACAGGCCTAGAAGGAAACGAAATAGCGGACGCCCTAGCAAAAGGGGGGGCCGAAACAACGTTCACTGGACCAGAACCGGTAATCGGTTTAGCATATAGCACTGCCAAGAATGTCATAACAGCTTGGGCAGACAATAAAAGACTCGAGTACTGGCGTAGTCTACCGGGCCTAGCCCATTCCAAAGCATTTATTGCTTGTACAAGGAAAAAACAGGACTCTGACAAACTGCTAGAACTCAGCAGAGCGCATCTCAGAGTTATAGTAGGTTTGCTTACTGGCCACTGCAAACTCAAATACCACATGCATAAAATCGGACTTGCACAAGATGCAGAGTGCCGGCTATGCATGGAGGATGATGAAACGGCTGAACACATTCTGTGTACATGCCCTGCAGCGGCCAGAACCAGATTCTCAATATTTGGCGATACGACAGTAAGGCCAGAAAACCTGGTAAATTGTTCTCCCAATGCATTCCTCAATTTCGTCAAGAGATTGGATATACTGGGAGAAATATAACCATAGGGTGAGCCACAATAGGCCATTGGCCGCAGTGGAGGGCCTGATACGGGCCCACTCACGTTCAAAACCTAAACCTAAACCTAACTAGCGCCTGACTGACTTTACTCTTCTAACATGCCCAATCATTTTTCACTTTCAAATCGGTCTGGCTGGAGGTTTAACAACCGAATTATTGTTTGACAAATTAAATTTGGGTTTATAGATACTTAAAAAACATCATATAAAAATTTCAGCCATACTAAAATATTTTGAATTCTTTTTTGTATATTATTCAATTTTTTTTCTTTATTTTGTTATTGGCGTCTGGCACAGTTTAAACAACGATAAAAATATCTGGCAATAATGTATTCATGTATCAAAAAGTTAAATAAAACTAATTAAAAAAAAACTTTCTTGAAAAATCAATATATTACCTGTACAGGACTGGTACGATGCGCAGTGATGAACGCAACCTCTACCGCCAGCCAGATGACCCGTATGACGTCCGGGAGAGTGAGAGAGATAACATTTCTAAAAACTGGCCGACCTGAAATGCTCTCTCGAAAACGTTGCTAGCTCTTAGACTAATAGAGGAGAGTGGAAAAAGATCCCATCCGGGAAGTGTTCACTTCCCGGACACTTTTTCTTTGGGAAAGTAGCACTGCCCGGCTTAGTCCGGGAAGTACGTACTTCCCGGACTAGGCCGGGAAGTGCTCGAATTTTAATACAAATATTAATATAAATAAGAATTAGAATGTTTCTGTTGGTACATATCTTCTGTTCGAATTTCAATATATAATACAGATAAGAACTGAAATGTTCGAAATATTCAAATTTAGAATCGTTTCATCCGGTTATCAGATGGGTGAAAGTCGACCTCTCTTCGTCTCTTAGACTAAATGCGTCTCATTGATTTGCTATTTATTCTACATGATTGCCGAAAAAATAGTGTACGCAACACGTCCGAAAACAGTTTTTTTGGACTCGTAGACTTCCAGGACTCGCCAACAGTATTTTCCGGACTTGTTACGTAAATTACTATTCTGCAATCGCTACAATAACCGGTAGCAAGAATAATTGAAAACTTTTCGATATTGGGACACATGTCAGAGTCACATTTGTAGATGAGTTCAAAAATTAACTGTGGGGTGCTCGTATCTCTGTCATTTGATCATCCATAGCCTATATTTGCTCATGAATGATTGAACTGGAGTGTTGTCTATCAACAGTTTATAGTTGCAACCGTGTTGTTCCACCACTCGAGGTCATCATTCTCAATTGAGAACTTCAAGCGGTCTTTTAGGTCGTTTATCATAGTCTGAAAGAGGGATATATGCTGCCTTGCAAAAATAGCCGATTGCGCGGGTTGTTTATTTGCTATATCAGTTTGTCTTGTCACCATTTTTGTACATTCGAGTTGTACATTCATTTACCCGACTCCTTTTTTCCCCTTCTGATAAAAGTAGACCAAAATAGCTATTTATAATACAAGGTCGTAAAGTAGGACTTTTTTGTATGAGCGTGAAGTTTGTTGAATGAGGCGCAGCCGAGTTCATCAAACACGGGAGTATAAAAAGCCCTTTACGAAAGTGTTTCATACAAAGTTTTTTCTTCGACAGTTATTATATTGCCAAATTGTGAGTCGTGAGTTATATTTGACGAAAAATACTGTATTTTTGAAAAACGTCTAGGTAAATGTATGAACAGTGTGTAAAAAAATACTTTACGCACAGTTGATGTTTTTGCACAGGTGATTTTTTTATGCACTTGTGCAGAAAAGTATTACTTTACACTGTCAGCAGTGCGAAAAAGCTCAGTTTAAGCAATGCCGTAGAAAAAGTTATTGTTTTGATATAATTGGTCGTAAGTGTTTTCTCTATTTTCTCTTACTTGTCTCATTCGTTTAGTATTAATCTAATAAATTACCTCAACTTCAGGGTTACGAAAAGAATGTATATCCCAGCATTCACAGCTATTTTGTAAAACCGATTTCGTTGGTGCATTAGCAACACGCCATTCTCACCAAGCAAATCGTCAAAAGCCTTCAATGGTTCTTTGACAAGTCGTTTGAGATGTATTTCAGATTGGAAGCCACCTCCAGGTGCAAAGGTTAAAGCACCTTATTTGCAATGAAACTCCTGATCTTTATGCAATGAAACCAGCCAGTTAAACATGTCAAGATGCTATTCTTGGGCATATTTCTTTGTTCGTTTCCCCTTTTTGGTTACCGCACAATAAGGAAAAATTCAGTTTGGGCTAGGCATCCCTCGCTTTAATGCTTCTTTAATGTCTATAATGTCCCTTTTGGTTTTTCCTATGTACAATTCAGTGTCTGCCGAATTTTCTAATTGAACAAGAAAGTTGTTTATCTTATCAGAAACGGTAGTCTGTGTATACGATATGGGCATTTATTGGTAGCGCACACTTCCTCCTTGTTAGTGGTTAATACAGAAATTTGTTAACGAGGGTAGTCACTTTGTAGAAGTTACTCAATTTTTTGGAATGATCCAACACCTGCTTTACCTTATGACTCTCCACTACTTTTCCCACTGGAATCATTCTATGAAAAAAGATAACGCACCCATTTTTTCAAAATTCAAAACCCAGCAGTATAGAACGGCATGAGAAATGTTCTAGAAGCTTTTCTTGCAAATTTTCGAATTTTTTTCTTTTTCGAACTTGCCGATTTTTTTAGTAGTTGATCTTGCAGACTCTTCGCATCTTCATGAAGTACTTCTTTTAGCTCTTCTCTTACGCTACCCGAATTTCCTAGAAGTTCATTTTTTTTAATATTGTTGAGGTTCTACTTTCAAAGCTTTAGTATTATCACCAAGTTTGTTCATAATACGGCAACTTCAAATAAAAATATTTTGTGGTCTTCTCCGTCTTAAATCAGTCTTCCATTCGGTCTTTTCTGGAGTACGGACTTCTTACCAAGATTCCTTTCTTCCAATTCCTGCACATCGATTTCCAGATCATTTTTTCCTCCAGGGTACCTACCATAAAAGTGATCACATTGAATTTTTTTTGTCGTTAGTACCAAAATATTTTTTTTGAGATTTTAATTCGTCTAAAATTTTTGCTTCATAAATAAAAAGAGAGACAAAAATAAGACGTTTCGAATAAACAAACTAGACTAATCCAACAACCATTCACACATATTTTGATACAAAATCTCAATGTTTTTTTTTTTTAAATTTTAACACTACTTCCTCTGTTTTCAATGACGAATATGGAGGCGAACACAATAGGCACCACCAAATGCTTATGTATGAGTAAGTCAATTTAATACTGCGATAATATTTTCTTCTGCTCACCTCTGCACAGCCAAGAAGGCGGATTGACGGTAAAAATTGTATTCTTAACTTCAGTAAGAAGAATTTGTTCTAAAGAGAACATCCTCAACTAATATTAATATCATCAATTTTCTTACAAAACTTTCATTGAAGAAATAATAATTGTTCATTTTGAAGCAACTACACACTCGCTGAGCCAGGGAAAAAAGTGAATGTCCCCACAACAAAGTGTCAATTCTTTGCCATTGTGGCCATTTATAGGTTCTTTCATCGACTTTAGTAACACGAATTGGAGTTGTCAAAGATTTTTAAAAAATATTTCTTGTCTGCGTATCGAGATAATTTTCACAAAATCGTGGAATAAAAAATCTTCGCTAATAATAATAACAAATAATAATTTGTCGTTGAAAAGTACAAAATAAAAAATGACTTCAATGGTACATTCAAGGAAAACGTCACATAATGATAAATCTTAGGTATAAATGTATTCATACATACACAACATATACATACATTTGCAACGAAAATATGGTAGAAATAAAAAAGGTGTATGCAGTTGCAAGGATAACTTAAACGACTTTACAGTAAAACACAGTTTCTTATTTCATAAATAAAACTACCAATAAAATGAAACAATATAAATCTAGTATTCGTCGAGGGTGTAGCAATTTTTTTGGATTAGAGCAGTTTTCAATCTCGATTTGAAAATTGTTAAATTAGGTGAGTTCTTAACTGATTCATCCAGCTTATTGAAAAACTTTGGTCCAAGAAAGAGAAAACTTTTTTGGTATAAGGTGGTTCTGTGCATGTTGGGTACTAACAAGTTTTTAGAGCGAGTCTCATAAATATATACGCATACTTCATAAATATAAAAAATACTCGCAACCGTTAGTAATCGGAGTTCTTTGAATGTATTTCTGCATGTTTGCTTTCAACCGATTTCAGCAATAATTCTGAAAGCCTGCTTTTATAAAATGAAAACCCACTCTGCAGTTGACCCTGTACCCCAGTTCAGTATTCCATACCAAAGATGATTGTTCCGTAATAAAGATTCAGCAAAACCTCTTTGCTACAATATCTAACCATAAACCTCAATGCGTAACAATTCTTCCTTAAATCATTACAGAGTTTCAATATGAGGTGTCCATGTGAGTTTATAGTCCAGCGTGAGACCTAACATAATTGTTGTTTAGCAATTTTCAATATGTAACTCCTCATTCTCAAAAATACTGAAGTTTTCAGAGATACTGTTCAATGAAAATTTCATCAATTTGGTTTTGGTGATGTTCAATGCCAAGTGATTTTTATTAGCCCAAATTACCACCCGCTCCTAAGCACTCTGTGTTTTTTCTGTGAGATTCAACACATGATCCTTGATGACGAAATTGGTGTCATCTCCATAGTTAACTACATGAATATCTGTTAGAGTACTGAAGTAGTGCATCAGGTAATTAGCGTATATGAGAAGAAGTGAGGGGCCAAGTATTGAACCTTGAGGTACGTCTTGCTCAATAGTTTCTGATTGACTAACAGTATTCTGAATAACTACCTTTTGTGTCCTGCCCTCTGAATATGACTTCATCAGCTCCAAAGCAATCACAACATATCTTTCCTGTTTCTGAAGTGGAAGTACATGATTTACACTATCAAAAGCTCTAGAGAAATCAATGAATAACCCACAGATATGCATAATTCAAGCCTAGCGAGGTTATAAGTAAAAATTATCCTCTTCGCTGAGTGACTCGGTAAATCATTTGAAAAACTCGTAAACTCAAAAAATGTTTGGTAAATTCATAGTAATTGGGAAAGGACCCCGCACGGTTCTTATGGAAAATGGGTCCCAGTCGAATTGGCTTAAAATTCAGTATAATGTAGTTCATGATGTTCTGATCAAATGTCTCCACAGGCACAACGAGATCTAATGGACAGTTTTTGAGATACAGGGTGTCAAACATGAAGAGGCAGCGTTGTTACTTGCCTTTAGAAAATAAATAATGTGGCGATTATTTTGTTACAAAAAGTTGAGGATAATTATTGAAATCTAAATATTGTCGACACGAGTTAAAATGAAAAGTTATAAAACTCCGTATATAGGGTTGTTAATAATTACATAATTTTTATGTAATTTTAAAAGCTCGTATTCTTACAGAATAAGTATAAATATCATTTGATTCGGATATTGGGTGATCTGATATTACTATTGAACAGGTTCACCCAAAATTTTCTTTTATAGTTGTATTTATTTGATATTTTTAGGAACATATGTTTACAAATTGAACATAAAGCAGAAAATTAAATATAATATGATCAACATTTGGTGGCTCTAGTATATTTGTTACATCTTGTACGATGATGATGATGATTCAGCTATCACATAGGAGATTAACTGCATTAAAAATCTTTTCTACTAGTTCATACTCTGTATCTTATTACGATTATGTAAGAACTCTATTGGTTGATGGCTTGAATACCAAAAAAATTATATGACATTAGCGTTATGTGGAAGGTATCGACACTTCCGAGCACAAAATTTACAAGTGGAGTATTATGGATCCAGGGCATTTTCTTATTCATTAAGCATTTATAGGTGTATACGCAATCAAATTCATTGTTACTCAACCTACTCTCGTCTGATTTTTTTCTATATCTTTGTAAAAAAGACAAGATTTCTCATCTTATTTATTTATTTATTTATTTCTCAAACAAGTTACAAGAACTTTTTTACATGAGAAAACTAAGATTAACCTAAAACTAATAATTAGCAGAGATGTACTTAATATAGTGTACTGTATACATAATATATATTCACTAGCAGCAAAATATGTTTTAAAATACCTAGATCAAAACGAGTAATAACGTAATTCGTTGAAAAACTTTCTGGGACAGAGATCAAAACTAAGTTCAGATAACTGCAGGATATTATTTGTAATTTCAACCATTGTTGTAATTGGAGAACAGAAATTACTTGAGGGAGTAAGTGGAATTTCTAGAAATTGCTTGTATCTAGTAGCACGAGGAGGAACTCTTACCTTGAGAAGTGCTTTTAGTTTGGGGCAGTTGTAAGCTTGGATGAACAATTTATAACACATAGTAACCGATGCTATTTGTCTTCTCGTTTCCAAGCTCATCAAATTGAATTCATTTCGAAGACTTGCCGATCTGTAGTCTGTAGTTCTATAGTCTGGGTAAATGTGGTGTTTTTTCATATATAGAAATCTCAATAAACGATTCTGTATTTTTTCCAATATGTGAGAATTCACAATTGTTGTTGGATACCAGATTACAGAACAGTACTCAAGTTTGGGTCTAACCATATAATTGTAGAGTAATTTAATTGTTTCCCAATCTCGAAAATACCTGGAGTTCCTTTGCACATATCCCAAACTTTTTAGTGCTTGTGCGCTAACTTGCTCAATGTGTGATCTGAATGAAAGTGCATGATCATACTCAACGCCTAAATCCCTAACTTTTTTTACTCTCATCAATTTGTCATTTTCAATCGTGTATTCATATTCTAGTGAATTCTTTTTATTTGTACATGATAATACGGCACATTTCAATTTGTTGAATGGCAAGTCGTTTTCAACAGACCATGAGAACGCTGAGTCTATATCACTCTGGAGGTGATGGCAGTCATCATCATTTACAATTTTTTTATAAAATTTAAGGTCATCAGCAAACATTAAACATTCCGAATGTCTCAGATTCTGCGGTCAGTCATTAATGAAAATTAAAAATAGTAGTGGTCCCAAGTTGGACCCCTGAGGCACTCCTGAGTTTGCAAAATATTTTCCCGAACAGTGACCTTGATATCTGACCTTGTATGGTCTGTTTCCTAGGTACGAGATAAAAAAATTCAAGCTTGGTAAGTCAGCTCCATACCTTCCAATTTTTTTCAGTAAAATGTCGTGATTCACCTTATCAAAAGCTTTTTGAAAATCCGTGTAAATAACGTCAATCTGTGCATTCTCTGAGATACATCTATGCACATCATGTGTGAAAAGAAGCAAATTCGTAGCTGTAGATTTCTTTGGGACAAAACCATGCTGCTCTTCACAAATCCTAGTTCCGACAGAACTCCACACTTTGTTGTATATAATTTGTTCATATAATTTAGCTATTGCACACAGAACAGATATTGGCCTGTAATTTTTAATATCTGATGTGTTTCCAGACTTGTGGATGGGAGTTACTATTGCTTCCTTCCACACCTCTGGAAAAACGGATGTTCTGATGGACAAATTGAATACATAGCATAATGGTTTTTGTAACCACTCCGCACAACCTTTAATTATGTAAGGTGGAATTCTATCAAAGCCAGCTGATTTTTTAGGCTTTAATTTTTTTATGGCCTGGTAATACTCTCCCACTGATACCTCATTAACAAAGGGGATCGTTCCACTTACTGTTTCTTGTGTGATTTTGTATGTTGCCATTTCCTCTTTGAAAACAGATTGAAAGTATTTCCCGAAATACTCAGCAGCATCAGAAAGGGGTATTTCTTTATTTTCAAATTTCAATTTACAAGTGAAGTTACTGTTTTTTTTGTTCGTTTTTGTAAATGACCAGAAGTTTCGAGTATCTGTTTTTATTGAACTTTCCACATTTTTTATGTAGTCGTCATGAGACTTATCGATCATTTTTCTCAGTTTCGATCTTTCACTTCTGAATAGTTCCATATGAAAGTCAGAGAGATGTCGATTTGCATGAAGGCGTTTTTTTGATTTGATACCATCCCTTATTTCTTTATTGAACCAAACAGGGTATTTAGAATGCCTCACATTCTGTATGGGCACCGTAGTATCAAAAACATTCTGTATTACACCGTAAAAGTACTCCAATGCTTCATTGACATCGAAGATGTGGTACAGTGGCGTCCAGTCTGTGTCCCTGATCATATTTGATAAAGTTAGGAAATCGCATTTTTTAAAGTTATAATACCTCAACCCATTTGCAACTGTATTCGATTTATTTAGATTTCTTGAGGTATCTAGACTGATTTTTAATTCAATAGCGGGGTGGTGAAGATCTTCTGGAATTAATGGAAACTCGTGCCTCACTATTTCCAGACTATTATTATTTTCAGACACCAAAACTAAGTCTAGGGTTCTGTTATTTGTATTAAGGATATTATTGCACTGTTCCAAACCGTAAACATTCAAGAATTCCGAAAATACTCTATGCCTTTCATCCAGATCACGACATATATCTCCTTCGTTCCCCGTTAAACTGGGAAGATTAAAATCGCCAGCAATTATCAGGTTATTCTCACTAATACCCTCTACATGATAGAAAAAATCAGTATATGTTTGTGCATTTGAGTTAGGAGGGAAATATACAGCTATGACATAGAGATTATTCCTTTTTGCTTTCAACTCCACACCTACCATCTCAAATTCTTTACTTACTCGATTAACTTCTAGAATTTTATAGATTTCCCTCACAGCTACCATAACTCCTCCTCCCCTTGCCTTCTGCGTTGTATCGGGATTCCTGTCAGCTCTACATAGATTATACCTCTCCAAGTTGATAATTTCTGAATCATATTTACCCTCGTGCAACCAGGTTTCTGTTCCAAATATTACATATATATATATATATATATATATATATATATATATATATATATATATATGTATATATTTACATATAACATTCTTCTTCAATACCTAGTTTGAATTTTTTTAGTTTTGTCCTCAATCCCCTAAAGTTTTGGTAATAACATAAAATTTTCTGAGCATCCATTATAATATGTATAAGTAAAGTTATAACCAGCAATAAATTTTTAATCTAAAATAAGACAAAAAAATTATAAAAAAAAACAAAAACAAAGGCAGTTGATTCATGTGTGAATAATAAGAAAGAAAGAATCTAGTTTTCCGATGTTAGTGTTGCTCCCAACATATTGCATAATACTATATAATTTGACTTTCGCAAAATATTTTTTTCTTCTGTCCATCGATTTTTGCATAAATTTCTCCATTCCATGTCCAAACGTTTCTCGATGAGTATTTGTTCACAGCTTTCTTCAAGAGATCGAGTTTCATTTTCGTTAATTCGTCTCTAATGACCACGCCACTGGATTTCAATGACTTCTTGTTCTCCATTATCTTCTGCTTATCTCGGTAATTACAAAAACGAACTAGTATGGCTCGTGGCTTCTTATCGTCTACATTCCTTGTGTTTTTTGGTCCCACTCGATATGTAAATTCGGTACTCTGGACAATATTCATTTTTATTTTAATTGATTTATTTATCAAATTAGAAACAATGTCATCAGTAACCTCGTTTTCACTTTCTTCTACCCCATATATTCTTATGCAATTTTTGACTTGGTACTGTTCTTGTTTTTCCACTTTGAGTTTCAGCATGCTATTTTCGTTTGATAGGGTTGTGATTTTTTGCTCGAATTCCAAAAATTTCTCCTGTTGTTTCGTAAGTATCTCGTCTATTTTTTCATTCAAGTGTTCCGATACAGATTTCACCAGGGAGTCCATAAAACTCTGATCTGTTACGATCGCCTTCATTGCCTCTTTTATTAGTTTTTGGAAGTCTTTAGTTGACAAGGCCATCACTTTATTGATGGTGATACACTACACTAAACGATTTGAAATACTCAAATTTTGCGAAAGAAATTTATACCTATTTGTGGAGCACACAGGGACACGTCTATTCGACTCGACAGCACACTATATTATATTATCTTATGATCGGTTAATGTTGTTATCCAATAATTATTACCTAATGGAAGGTTCTAAATATATCCTTGCGTATCTAAATGATGTTCACATGATTTAATCCTTTTTGAAATATAGCCACATATTCGACAGATAATGAAGATCTTCATCGCCGGTTCATACCGTGTGAGTAACGAATTATCAGGCATTTTTGACATTTGCTTCATCTTGTATAGCATTTACTCTTGTAGCAATGCTCGTCACAATTCTGTTATCCCGAGCCTTTTAGCTGATGGAGCAGTTGTTTCAATATTATTATTTTAAACCTCTTTTCTTTTCTTTTTGATAATTGCCAAAATTTCAAATCAGCTTAAGTGTACTGGGTAAATTCTATTTATCTTGTCATTGTGAATCTCCCTGTATATGTAACCCGTACATATATTTAATTTGAACATATTGAGTTTTAAGGTGAATATGTTATAATTATTTGATTTAACTTTTGTTTGAGAACTTTTATCATAGCTGATAATAAAGCTGGTAGTCACATTCAATGAATCACCCTGTATATTACGAAGAATCAATATATCGCCGGTGTCCAGCCTTAATTCTATACACTGTACAAAAAATGAAAATATGAAGCGCACTGTGTTACTAGGTACGGTGTTACTACATACGATTAAATCAAAAACACCAAGTATAATAGTAACCTCAGATGACCTTATATCAAAATCAAATGATATTTACTCATTCTGCAAGTCCACGAGCATTTGCGTTTGACTGATTTTGTTCAAACAATTACATAAAAATTATGTAATTATTAATAACCCTGTATACGGAGTCTTAGAACTTTTCATTTTAACTTGTGTCGACAATATTCAGATTGGAATCATTATCCTCAACATTTTGTTACAAAATAATCGCCATATTATTGATTTTCTTAAGGTATTAGTATCTCAAAAACTGTACATTAGATCTCGTTGTGCCCATAGAGACATTTGATCAGGACATCACAAACTACATCATACCAAATTTTCAGCCAATTCGACTGGGACCTATTTTCCATAAGAACCGTGCGGGGTCCTTTCAGGTGAATTTTCAGAACGTCGTGATATTACTTATGAATACGTCTCGTGACTTGGTTTGATCGATTATTTTCGATGCTCTTGGGATTTGACTACTGAAAATTCATTCGCTTGAAATATTCAACAAAACCCTACACACATTCACACAAAAACTTACTCCAAAACATGAAGTCAAACCCTCCTCTTCGAAGTCAAACAGTCGGAAACTGAGCAATTAAGTACGGCGCGATGGCGGTAAAAGGCAAACACATCAAAACCGACAGACACATCGTATTCAGAACGGTTCCAGGGCAAACTAAACGCAATTATATCTTCTAATAAACGGCCGCAACGACGTTGTAATCCCAGCTAGTATATTATGTGCATTAATACGTATAAACTGTCAGAGCGTGATATGTCAAAGGAGCATTATGATTCATGGTAGGAGGATAACGGCGCATTACTTTTGTGAAGTTGTTCAGAGTTGTTGCCTCGTATACTAGGGGATTACGTGGAAATCCAATAATCTGTTGTTCCCTTACCACACACTTCCACCTTATCCCTAGCTGCGGTTTTTGATAACTAGACTATAGTAAAACGTAAGGACTGTGGATTTTTTTATCTTCCCTTATGAGAGTTCAGTTATCTGCTTATGTTGAAAAATCTTATTATTTTTTAGGCCTTCGTACATAAACTGATTTTGCATTCGTAAAAATCATCTTCAAACACTCTGAATGGTTATCCACTCAACAGAATATATAATAGTTATTTAAGTAACAAGGAATGTAAAGACGTGTTAACATTCGAGGTCGCTTGCCAAGGATGATAACAGTCGATACATTCCGTGTTACTTATTACGTTTTTCCCGCTGCTTGTTGACATTTCTCAAAATTTGCCTGAATTGAAGTTTGTTTTCTTACCCTTCCTTCATGATTATTCGTTCGCTATTTCATTCTAAGTTGCTTGTGCGTGTAACTAAGTTACCGAATAAGCAGACAACAATAATATTCAAAAGGTCTCATAACCTAAAAATTGATATGAATGAAGCTGAAGGTATTACTTGTCAAAGTCAAAGTCATTATTACCCTAGGCATGTAAATGACACTATTAAGTTCCGTTGTCAAGATGAATTAGTAAACGAATGATATAGGCCATTTACCTGTTTTGTTGCTAAGCATGTATGGACTATTTACAGTGTCGGCAGCGGGAAAAAAAAACATTTATTGAAATCCGGGAACAATTGTTTACTACCACTGAATAGCACTAAAATAATTATTTCTTCTATTCTATTCCTTGAGAAGGTATCCTATGACATAAAAACATCCTCTGTCTCTACAAGGATAATATCATCTCCTTCTTCTCCACAGACAACATTGGTGGTACATTGATAAACACAAAAGATAAGATTCCCCACACACACATGCATCTGGGTCTATAAAATGTTTTGCTCCCATCCTGATTGCAATTCACAATATATTGGCCAGAGTGGTCGTAGGATCCAAACAAGGGTATTGGAACATACTGAAATCATTGAAAAGTCTAGAAACCCTGCACTCGATGCTCGATGTTTATAATACTAAAAGTTCATTTGCTAATCATATTCTAAATTCTAACCACCACTTTGACATTGATCATGATCTCGAAATTTTACACATCTGTCAAAAAGGTACATTGTTGAACCTACTTGAAATATTCGAACTAAATCGGTATTTGAAAGATGTCAATACTGACCAGATTAATTTTGATTACAATAAATTTTTCAATTCTTTAAATTTCTAAATTCTAATACTTTCACTAAGTTGCTCTACAGTGTGACGATCTTCCGATTTATCTTGGTCTTTCACACTTTAATTCTTCACAGAATGATGAACATGTTAATTGTTTCCTATCGCTATCCCCTAGTACTGTTCTATGATCCATGACTTGACAGCTGACATGCACATATCAATTGTCATTCCATTTATTTTTTCGACAACACTTGTGTTACCGGTTACATTCATAAAACTTTAATCATCAACTTTAATATCTCAACCACAATTCTAGGGCATTGTACATAGTACCAACATTGTTCTTATTTTAGTTTGCCCATCTTTCAACCTTTAAATAAAAAAGGATTTTTCCTTTCCATGTTAGTAACTCTTGGTCCTCAGTATATGTTAATATATCAGGTAAAATATTTTTTGTAGAACTTGTATAAGGCTGAAGATGAATTCTTCCTGAATCCGAAACATGTAACCCCCAATCTGAAAATTGTTATATTGTTATAATCAAGGTTGTGGAGATGATTTTGTGATACTTCTTCCCGATTCAATCTTTTACCTGCCTAAATAGAAAAGTGACAGCTAACACTCTCTGCCTGCCTAGATAGGAGACTGATAAAGTGACAGCATCGTCTTCAAATCTCCATTCACAAATTGAAAAATAGACTTGACAGGTACACTCCAAGGACTATGTTTGCCACGTGATGCTGTTTAGCTCGAAAACCCCCAGAGAAAGAAACGGATATGCCCAAGCAACAGAGAAATCGGACATGCCCCTATCCAAAATCACCAAAATCCATGATGGCGTTATTCGGGAAACAGTATCCTACAGTAGGAGGCAGACCTGGTGATCAATGAAAACATCGTCAATTAGTTAGAAATTTGCCAATATTCAGTGAACTTCTGAGAATTTCTCTCAAACCGAAACTGGAAGAAGAACAATTGGAAAGGCGCAAGAAACAAAATCAAGACGAACAAAAGAGAAAAAAGAACAAAAGGAACCAAAAGCCATAAGAAGGCATGAAGAGAGGAAACAAGAACAAGTCGAACTTTTTCATCAACTACAACAACACATTGAACTCTTTCAACAAATTTTTCAAAGCCAATAGTGTTTCCAGGATTGAATTACAGAAATACTACAAGAAGTCAATGGAGTCAACATTGAAAACAAAAATAAATTGTCTGATGTAGATGAACAGGTGGCATGAACTCAACGAAGAAGTGGATAAGATCAAGAAGAGGCTGTAAACAATACCCCTTCCACACAACCAGGCACCCTCTGAGGAAATCTCCCCCACAAGTGAAAATCAATTTTCACTAACATCCACAAAGCTTACACAATTGAGAATTTTGGGGAAAATATCCACGACACTAGTCCTGTGTATACGAGGTCTAGCGTTGCAGAATATCCGAGAGAGTCGACAGAGGAAATAGTCGATGTCAAAAACCCAACCGGACCTTGCAGGAGTACGGATCTGATTTAGAGCGACTGATCAATTTGGCCCACCCACAAAAACCAAAGAAGTTCATACAAAAAATTGGGGTGCAGATTTCCATCGACGCCTTAAAAGATACTGAAATGCATCAAGCCCTTCAACTAGGACGACTCATCACCGCAGCACTAATAGCACCATTGGAGTTCGAGGCGGCCAGAACCGCATCAAGAAATACGGAACCCAAATTACGGAAAGTTGAATTTTGCGAAGATTCTACAAGCAAGTCGTATTGAATAAAATATTTGATTCCATAAGTATTATTCAACCAAGTGTATTTCCCAAGAAACAAAAAAAGGAGTTGTTATAACTGTGAAAAACCCGGTCACCTGCAGAGATGCTGCTGAAAGAGATCAAGATCCAGAATAAGTCCAAAGAAAGAAAAATCATGGTCGACAAGCAACGAAGCGATATTAAATTCGTTGAAGTTCGGAAGAGTACAACAAGGTCATTTTCATCAGAGACTTCAGAACGTCGTTCATACCAAAAAGGAGATTTTGGTTACCTGAAAGATCTTTCTTCAAGATACCGATCTCGATATTGAAGAGAAAGGGACAGAATCTACCAGCCAAAGACTACTCAGATGATCAAAGATGCAGCTTCACCATAGATACAGGGGCTTCAAGATCACTCGTTCGCCAAAACCTCGTACAAAAAATGTGTGAAGCCGATAGAACGGAATATGGTTTTGGAGACATATACGAGACAAACCACAACAATCATTGGGGTAACACTGGGGAAATTATGTAGAAGAAAGAAGAACGACTTCATCCTGAAAATTGAAAATACAATTTTGTGGATTCGTAATAAAGAAATCTTTCTGAGCAATCATAGTGAGAAAATCCAGACGAAGAAGTTCGTCGTGGAAAACTTCCAAATTCCGAACAACTCTGATACTATCATTGTGCCCCGACTGGAAGGAGGGCTAGGAGATATATGCACATCAAATAATGAAAACAGATGTGTCAACATTTTCATCCACGAGCATCGCAAGAAAATACTGCAAGCCACCAAGAGTCAATCCAGAAGAATCTCATTTATGTACTACATAATGTACAGAACAGAAGGGAACAGATGTACTATAGATGTACTATAGAAGCAATGAGAAAGAGTTAGGAAAATTACAGTATACAGAAGTAAATAAGTACAGTATAAAAGTAATGATGTGGTTGAAATCACGTGAGAAAATAACAGTAAAAAATTATGAGTGAAGCTTCTTTGTCCAATTTTTTTTATTGATATAGGTATTTTCATGAAGTTTACAGTTTTTTTGTCTGGTAGAGTAGGTATCTATGGTCCTCGTTTTCCAGAAGAGCTTTATGAGAGTAGAGGTGGAGAATCAAATTGGAAAATAATATTTGACGAATACTTAGGACTTCAGATTCAGCACAGAGAGATTCACTAGAATAAGTGGGGTCTTTATTGAGAATAATTTTCAAAAAGCGTTTTTGTAAATTTTCCTGTTCCATTGAATGAATGTAAGCTTGTTCCGCCGAGGGTGAAAAACGAAGATGTGGTAGAAAAACTTCATTGTAGTCGTGCAGGGGGATACTTCGGAATAGAGAGGACACTGGCTCAAATTTGAGAACGATTCTAGTTGGTAAATTACCGTCGAGATGTGAAAGAATGGCGCAGGAGATGTGATCTATGTTCTTCAACTCAAACTAGTCAAAGTCGAGGAAAAATCCATCTGATGAATCATTTGGAATTTCATCCAGAACGAAGTTGTTGCAGAATACGACGACAAAGTTAATGAGCTCTGCAGACGTCATCTTCAAATGTCCAGAGATAAAATGACAAAGAAATTTTACAGGAACACTCCTGGAACTGTATTCCAGCCAGGTGACGCCAAATGGCTCTACCAACCAACCTCAGAGGAAGAAAGAATTGTGCCCTACGCTACAGAGACATTGGACAGGCCTCTACATCGTCATTCTATGATTCTCTTAATGCTTCGATAACTATATTTTTCTATACGAGTCGTGCAATTGTGAGATTCGAGGTAGTTGAGTAGAAGTTTAGTACCTGACAGTTTATGATCAATAAATATTTAAAGTGACAAGTATAGTAAGTACAGTGTTGTCAAGTTAAGTTGAGCGAATGAAAGCAGTTGTAACACTCATTTTGAACCCGAAAACGTAGCAGTATATTCAGGTATTCCTACCCCATCTCTGATAATATTTTCACGCGATTGAAACTCGTGAACCAATAAATTGCAATATCCGGTTTAACGCCCTTGGAAAATTATATTTTCCACACTCCACTGGAGCACCAGCGCAGTAATTAATTATTCCGGTCTCCTAATCATCGTTATATTTGTTACGTTCGCTGTTCCGAAAGGAGTTGGCGTTCAAGGAGCCAAAACAGAACATTACCGTATATAATGGAGAATTGTTAGTAACCAGATCCCGGACAAGTTTGAGACTGTAACATGACTAATGATTTGTTCGGCGAAAATTATTCCCGAAAGTTGAGCTCTAGGGACGGTTTGAGCTCAAAAAGACCCCAGAAATGGTCGAATATTTCAGGAAAACTTTGGGAAATTTATGGTGTAATTTCATGCGCCAATTCGTTGCGTTCGCCATAGGCAGTCTTTATTCAGATTCTGATGTAAAGATTTTTAACAATTGCGATGCAATTATTTTCTGAATATTTCATTCACGAAATTATAGCTTAACGATTTTCTTATAATTTTAATGAAAATTCTCAAGAAAAAATAATACTGTGGCGACTAGGGCTGCTAGAGTTGCACCCCGAGTCGTGTAAGGAGTTTTCCTCATACGAAATGCGACTTGGTAGCAGATGGTAGCTATAGAAACTCAGTAGTATCAATCGAATATAAATATTGATTCTACAACAACTGGAATACTGGGGGGAAAGTTAGATACACAGATACACAAAAATGTAATATGGGATACTCTACACAACTCTTACCTGAAACCATTAATAAAACAATACTAAGTCCTTTGTCCCTTGATGGACGACTTCAGCTGATGCCAAAAGAGCCTAGCATATGAGTCTAAATGAGTGCTAGGACTCTCTCCTTCATAGAAGCCTATTACAAACTTTATCCTATCATTCTGATCATCTTGTATAATGATAGAAATGTTTTATTTCCATTAGGTCAACGATTTAGTAAGGCACGCAACTTCGGACAATCTCAATGTCAACCGCATAATGACAATGACCTGCCATCGTAACTGAATTAGTAAATAACACGAGAAAATAATTCAACGGACTAAAACTAAAAGGGCATTCCTGACATTCACGACATATGCCACTCGTCTAAGAAAGCTGGACCCCAGCTTTGAAATACAAACAAGAACCTACAAAACCTTTATACAAACAAGTGCCTTATTCTGATTATATATGAATCTACTACTGAAATGATTACATATTTTTTAACTGGGTCTTATCACGTGGTACACACACCGTGACGGGATCTGGTCCTGTTGATACCATAAGTTCGTTCAGCTCTGGCATTTCTACAGTATGCTCAAAACGGAACGGGACTGCAATGTTTGGCACCCAGGCGGGACTGGCAGCTACGGTAGGCGTAACCAGCGCAACCACATTCTGGGACTATGAGTCTTTGGAATCTGGAATATCCTTTGGGGCAGTTTCAGGAACATCAACGGCAAATATCTGTGTCTCTTCTGGGCACCATTGGTTCAGAAAATTGAGTCAGCTTGGGAGTTTTCGACCTGGATAATCTTCTGGAGTCCTTGTCTGACTCACGTTTCTCCATTTTTCATTTATGTCTTCAGGAGGAAGCATCTGCAGCTGCTCATTTATTCAAGAGCTTGCAAAGGAAAACAAATTTTTCAGAAAAAATCAAAAACTCCAAAATACATCATTTACAAGTGAAACAATCCAAAGTGGAAACTCATTCTTGAAAAAAGAAATTTTTCACAATAAGTGTTTTAGGAATACCCTTGCATACAACAATGGTCACTACCATCATTATGTATATTCATTGAGACAAACTCCTCATCCTTAAAACCTTCAAGGAAGATAAACATTTTGAATCAAATATTCAGCTCTCATTTAAAGCATTCTTTCTCATTGCCCTCTTACTCAACATTTCTCAACATGCCCTTTTCATTCAGGCATTCATCTACATCTTTCTCTTCAATTGTCTCAACTTGCATTTTACTAAGTGACACCTTTTTTTTTCATGAATATACTTCTGGCATTAATTTTCTCACATTCATTTATATTTTCAACATGATTTCTCCATTTTCCTTCAAACAATCAACTCGCTTCTTTGCATTCTTACATTTACATTATCTTATTTTCTCATACTTGCAATACTTTTCATAGCCGTAGTGTCCTTCTTCCTTCCTTCTTGTTGTTATTGACGGTTCCTGCTATATAA
Organism: Chrysolina oricalcia; assembly: GCA_944452925.2. Lineage (NCBI taxonomy): Eukaryota > Metazoa > Arthropoda > Insecta > Coleoptera > Chrysomelidae > Chrysolina > Chrysolina oricalcia. Next base: position 15,628,048 of record OX101825.2, read on the forward strand.
AAAAATCTTTATCTATTATAAAGAATGAAATAATTAGATCCAGCGGTTACAGTACTTTTAACCCTTTGCTGAAGATGAACAGTGTTAATTCACATACTTCTCCAGGTAGGATGTATATGCAAGGTTTTCGTACAATACACTGAAATTCGAATACAAATCTTATAAAAATTAGTAAAAATATAGGAAACTTTCCATTAAATATACAGGGTGTTAATTAAGTACGTTGACAAACTTCAGGAGGTGATTCTTTGAAGGTTTTCAGGACGAAAAGTTCATATAAACATATGTCCCAAACGGCTTGGTTTTCGAGATACTGGGCGATAAAAATACATTTTTTTCAAGATTTTTTAGAGTTAACTTCGACATTTTCGACAATAATCAGTTCAAATTAGGCAAGTACAATCCATTCAATAGGGCGCACGATACAAAATAATGCATTTCTTAAATAATTCACAGGGTCCTCCTTTTTTCAGAGTCAAGCTTTGTTCAACCCTTCAGAATTTTTTTTTCCGCCGCCACTGACATATCATGAGAAAGGAATAATCAATGTTGTTTCATTTAAAATCTTTTTGATATCTTGCATTTTTTCATTTACTTGTACGGTTCAGGGGCTATAATGAAAATATTAATTTAAACATTTTCCAGTGTGGCATAACATTAGAAAATTTAAAAATTAAACATTTTCAATTATTGTAAATTGATGGAAATATTTTTTCAGAATTAGAAAAATCTACGATGAATAAAAATTATACAATAAAAAATATAAAGACAAGCTTTTATACAAATGCACTGAAAATGAAAAAATAATTTGTTTAATTTTTTGTAGGTTATTCTGTGAGTATCAAAATCTTTCTGTACAAGATTACCTAGATCTAACAATAAAATGAATTATTTTTTCCTTTTCAGTGTATTGTATAAAAACTTTAAAATGTTTTCTTTTTATAATTTTCATTTTTAACATTTTAGTTTATTTTTTATGTGAAACTGAAAATCTCCAACCCAAATACCATCACATACCAATTTTGAACAGAATCTGATCATAATCACAAAACTCGTCCGCCATATTGGAGCCGCCATTTTGTTTTTTAACAAACATTTTTTTAATGCATTGTCACTGGAATTACGGAAACCTGCCAAATTTCAAATTGATCGGAGTATTAGAAGTGGGTCAAATTCAACTTTTATTAAATTGTATGTTAGTTAGTTACAAGTGAAGCTAAATAAAAGCTTGTTATTGTAAAGATGTGATTTCTTTTTGTGATATCTAACAGAAAACTACTATCTCCCCGTCACTGCGGTACGCTGGATATTAAACTAGATCTGACAGATATTGGGAAAACCTTAACTTTCAACCTGAAGATTCTGATGGTAAAAATGTGCATTTTCATTGAGATATTTAATTAAAAATGTTTTTACCCATCAGTCTTGATAGAGAACTCATACAAATTTTTTGTTATTTTAAAAAAAGATATTTTTTAGTTTTCAATTGAACGTTTCCTTTTCAACATAAAAAACTTCCGAAAGGTAATCCTGTAATGGAAGATAGTTAATAGGGTTTATCTAATAGTCGCAGATCATTACACATAACTACGAAAAACTAAATCAAACAAATTTTTGTTTCCGTATGGAGTACATTATTTTATCAGAAATTTCGGTTTGTTTTTTCTTCTGCAGTAACGCATAAATTTTGTAATCGATTTGAATTCATAAAAATAGCAAAGTGGGCTTTGATATTAATTCATTTATTTAAATATCAACAACTTGACAGTTATCGAAAGTTGAGAAACTGTCTCATTGTTAATTCTTCATTAGTGCAAGCTATAAAGCAGATTAATTCAATATTCCTTTGGATAAAATGGTTGAATATACAAATTCAGAAATGGCAGACATGCACTTAATGTATGGAATGGCTGATGGTAACGCTCGTGCCGCCAGACGAATGTATCTAGAAAGATTTCCACAACGTCATATCCCAGCACACAAATGTTCATCAATATTCACTCCCGTCTTCGTGAAACGGGTACTTTCAAGAGGTCTGCTGTTCTCATAGGAAGACCCAGGAGAGTTAGAACAGTTCAGATAGAAGAAGCTGTACTTAACGAAATTGAGCAGCATCCAGACACCAGTACAAGACAAATTGCGGCACAGTTTAACGTAACCCATGTATTGGTATGACAAATTTTAAAAGAGCAACAACTTTATCCCTATCACATACAGCGTGTTCAAGCTCTTCTGCCAAGGGATTTTCCAAAGAGATTAACTTTTTGCACTTGGATTCGAAATAAATTGTTGGAAAATCCATGGTTTTTATCTCAAGTGTTATTCACCGATGAGGCATGCTTTTCCCGTAAAGCCATCATTAATTTTCACAACAATCATATGTGGGCTGATGAAAACCCACACGCTGTGATTGAAAACCATTTTCAAGAGACGTTTTCTGTGAATGTTTGGGTTGGAATTGTAGGGAATTTCCTTATCGGGCCACATTTCTTGCCTCATAGACTCAATGGTGACCATTATCGACATTTTCTTGAATTCGTCTTACCTGGACTCCTAGAAGAGATCCCACTGAGGGAAAGAATTGGAATTTGGTTTATGCATGATGGTGCTCCAGTACACTTCAGATTGGTTGCACGCCAATATTTAGAAGAGAATTATTCTGATCGCTGGATTGGGCGTGGTGGGCCACAACTTTGGCCACCAAGGTCACCCGATATGAATCCACTTGATTTTTTCCTCTGGGGGCACCTTAAATCATTAGTGTACCGAACTCCAGTTCAAAGTGAAGAAGACCTGAGGAATCGCATACAGGAGTCATGCGGAATTATAAGAAACACTCCTGGTATTTTTGAGCGTGTCCGCCAGTCTATGGTTAGGCGCATAAACGCATGCATTGAAGTTGGCGGTGGCCATTTCCAGCAGCTGCTCTGACATATCAATTTCAATAATGGTCCTTTTCTGAACTTAATTTTATTCCTAGGGAATTTATGTTACTTTGCTCTAGTATTTGATAATAAAGTTATTCACTATTGAAAATGTCCAAAATTATTTTGCCATAATTAACTTTGTGCAATACATACTCAACCTGAGTTATGGTAAAAAATGTATGGGAGCTCCATAACATTACATTTTCTCTACACGAGCAGAAAATAGCTATTTGTGTAATGAGAACAAAATGACGTATTGCGTCACGCGCTAATCTTTGGAGAGTGGCAATGACACTTCGAGAAATGAATTATTTTATATCATGCGTACTATTGAATGGATTGTACTTGTGCAATTTGAACTAATTTGGATCGATTATTGTCGAAAATTTCGAAGTAAACTCCAAAAACTCCTAAAAAATGTATTTTGATCACCCTGTACTTCGAAAACCAAGCCGCTTGGGACATGTTTATATGAACTTTTCATCTTGAAACCTTTCAAAGAATCACCCTTCAAGTTTGTTAGACTATTTGCTTCTTAAATTTCTTTATGTTATGCGTTACTGGAAAATGTTTGCGTTAATATTTTCATTGTAACTCCTGAACCGTACAAGTAAATGAAAAACATCAGGAGAGCAAAAAGATGTTAAATGAAACAACATTCATTATTCTTTTCTCATAATATGTCAGTGGCGGCGGAAAAAAAATTCTGAAGGGTTGAACAAAGCTTGACTCTGAAAAAAGGAGGACCCTGTGAATTATTTGAGAAATGCATTATTTTGTATCGTGCGTACTATTGAATGGATTGTACTTGCCCAATTTGAACTGATTATTGTAGAAAATGTCGAAGTTAACTCTAAAAAATCTTGAAAAAAATGTATTTTTATCACCCTGTATCTCGAAAACCAAGCCATTTGGGACATATGTTTATATGAACATTTCGTCCTGAAAACCTTCAAAGAATCACCTCCCGAAGTTTGTCAACGTACTTAATTAACACCCTGTATATAACCCGATATGACTAAACATTAACAGTATAACCATCGGAGACTATCCATCACATACAGTAGAAGTGAGATCAAACTGGGAGGGTGAACAAACTTTCAGTCTTACTCCACCAATAAAGATTATTTTTGGTGAAGTTAGACTGAAAGTTTGTTCACCCTCCCAGGATTAACAGTATATTGGAGTAGGGATAAACTTTGAAACTCATTGTGAATTTTTTCGAATTGCATACTTTCTCTTCAGTTCGGTATAAAATTCCTGTGGCAGGCAAATTCGATTAAATAATAGCAAAAATTCCTTATACGTATAACATACGTGAAAACAAATTACCAAAATTAGGTCTAGGTTGACCCAAATGCCCAAATTCGTTTTGAATATTGTAGCAAATATTCACGAAAATGAGTAAACTCGTATATTATTAGCAATACACAATAGGAAAAAAAACATTGCTCTATATGTACAAAAAAATATCACTCCTAATTCACCCATTTCTATGTTCACATTTATATTTTCCTGACTATGAGGAAGATACCGTGAAACATTTTGTAAACATTCTTAATAGGGTTCATTATGACGAATTAACCCCCAGGACGAGCAAGGCACATCTATCATAGTCCATAGACTATGGTTGGATTAATAAGGGAGGTGCGGGGTTGATTATGATGAATCAACCCTAGGAATCAGCTAGGCGCCTCCACCATAGTACTTGGACTATTGTTGGAGTAATTAGTTATGGGGGTGGGATTGATTATGATGAATCAACCCCCGGGACGAACAAGGCGCCTCCACCATGTGTCGCGACTAGGGCTGCTAGAGTTGCAACCTGAGTCGTATAAGGGGCTGTTTCCCTTTCACAAAATGCGACTTGGGGTGTAGCTACAGATGGTAGCTATAGAAACTCAATAGTATTGAACGAATATAAACTTTTATTCTACAACTGGGATGCTGGGGGAAAAGTTAAATACACATTTGAAATAAGGTATAGGTACTCAAGAATATAATATGGGATATTCAAAACAACTCTTACCTAAAACCATTAATCCTTTGTCCTTTGTCCTTTAATGGACGACTTCTGCTAAGGCCAAAAGGGCCTATAAGGCTAACTGAGTACTAGGACTCTATCCTCTATTACTAAATATATCCTATCATTCCAATCATCTTATATTTATATAATGATAGCAATGTTTTATTTTCATTTGGTCAACGATTTGGCAAGGCACGTGACTTTGGACACTTTCAATGACAACCGCATAATGACAATGAACTGCCATCATGACTGAAATAGTAAATAACAAGAGTAAATGGATCAATGCACTAAAACTGAAAGGGCATTCCTGACATTCACGACAATACGAGACAATAAGAGACGGCAACTCCAGAAATACGCACTATCGAACGAATTCTGGAGTTTCTATCAGTGACTTAATTCAATTTCCGTCGAGTTACCAGTCAGGAAAGTAGTTGTCGTGAATAAGGCATTTCGTTTGGCCTCTATGACCTGCTAAAACTGATCGATTTTTCGATGGGTTGCTACTGATACTCGACTCTTAATTCTCGTCCAGATTCAATTTTTCTTATTGAGTAATACTATAGAACTGATTCGACCTAGAAAGTAAACGATAGACGACGATAGCTATAATTTGGGACAGTGTCCGAGTGTCCCACCTAAAATTATTTATTAGGTGATGACGTTCTGGAAGATATAATTGTACGAGGGGGTTGTACAGACCATGCGGCATCACAAGCAATTCGACCTCTCAAATATTTTGTGCATGACCCTCAATCTATTCGAGGTCCAAGATTCCGAAACTTCGTATACGGTTAATCAGTTTCCTGGTAGTTGATTTGCTGACGTTGGAGGGCGTTGAAATGGCTGGAACTTGAGCTTCTCGTAGAAAAGCACTGGGCATTCTCAAAGCAAATGCTCTCGCAGTGGTGATAACTACCACTTTCTGATTTGCCAATTTTTTGAGAGGATACCTGAAGTGTCCTGCTACCAATTTCAAGTATTTTTTTTAACTATAGAATCTGTTTAGGTTTTCGTGGTTCACTAGCCTTTTCGCTTGTCTTCGTCCTGGCACTTTATTCCAGTGAGATTATTTTTCGTCGGTTACCCAGCGTCGGAATTCGTCTTCAAGTGGGCTTTGCAGAGCCTACAAAAGGGTTCTGTGATGGAAATTTGTCCCTTTTTCAGCAAAGCAGTCTGCTTCGTTGTTGCCTCTGTTACCAGGCATCCACATCGAAGTGTATCCTCCGTTCAGTTTTTTTATGAAACCGATTCCGTTGGAATATTCTTTTGAGAGAGCTTTTTGGAGACATTGTGCTGGGGCTAATTCAGTATTCCCTCCCATATTTGTCTCCATGTTCTCCTTTTCGATTTCCTGAGTTCTTTACTGTACCCAGAAAGTTTTGTACCAGTGTCGCAGTGTCCCAGACTTTTAGCTCCATTGAAAAGTCTTCTCACTTTTTGGCTAGTTCCTTATTTCGTCAAGGTACATCTCTGGTGATTGCCTTCTGTTTGTCAGAAGTTCATTTCCTTTGTTATAGGCTTTGTCTAGTTCCTCAATTCGATGGTTAATGATTGGTCCTCTGTTATTTCATCACAATCAGTAAATGTTGGTAATGTATCCCTCCACGCTTGTCTCTGATGTCTCCAAGTCGAACCTTATATGCTGATGGTCCGACATTAAGGAGTCATCAGATACATGCCAGTTGTGAATGTAATTTGTTGTTAATGGATCCGTGAGGGCTGAATCAGGAATCTGATTTCTAATCGCATTTATAAAGGTGAGATTATTCCCCCTATTGCTCACTATTACTCACCTCGTAGTTTTGTGTCTGTGCTTCCCCACCTCTGAGGTGAAAATCCAAAATATACAAATTGTAGATATTGATCTCTACTTTCAGATGCCGTTTTCCCTTAAATCGGCGCATCTTGCAAGAAGTGCCCTTAAATTGTTTATGAGGCGATTGTGCTAAAACTACAACAGAAAACATCTTGCGTACTGATCGACAAGCGTAAGGATGCCTCTGAGAATTGGTTGCGCAGTGGACAAAACCCTGGAGTGGGGCAGGAGCTCAATCGCTCTGCCTTATTAAACAGTAGTCGATCTTTGTCGCACATCTACTCACGCTTTCTATCGTTTGCGCATCTCAGAGGCATCCTTACGCTTGTCGATCTGTACAGTTGAACCACATTTTATTATCTATCAGTTTCCCCAATATTATTTGTCCAGCTTCAGATTCATGAAAATCATAAATTTGTGAAAAATTGTCTCTTTTTCAAGGTTATTCCGGATTTTCTCAGTGGAAAATGCACCGATCCGGTCGTATAAAAATACGTTTTGTAGGTTTTATAAATATCTACAAAAGTTCCATTGATTGTAAAACGATTCCTTGAATAATTTTAGAGATATTTCCAAAAAACCAAAAAAGTTGTAATTTTTTTCACTATTTCTTGTTTAAAAAATTATACAAAGCGATATAGCTGGGGCAAAAACTGGGGTTTCCATTAACGAACTGTCTTAAAAATTAGTATAGGCCATTTACGTCTTTTGTTCTGTGGGGGAAAAACCGCTATAGCTTGGTCTACATCCCAGGAACCCAAATGAACAATTTTTTGTCTATTTTTGGACTTCATATTCGATATTTTGTTACATTAGCGCTTCAATGAAAGTATTTTTTTTAATCATCCCCCCAAAGAACTCGAAATTCACACTTGACTCATAGTTCTGTCGTGTCCCAAATGAATCACAATCTTCTTTCGGTCGATATTTCCACTAGTCTCTCTGGGAATGATGTATTAAAATTGCAAATGGTCTGGAGTCTACCGCTAGGATTATGGCCTTATTACGCTGAATACTTGATAGATCATCCCAGCTCGTAAGCCGGCGAATGAATATGAATTATATAGGTATTATCAGGGGGGATTATCATCTATACTGTCTTTGGGGGTCTTAGTTCTTCGGAACAAACTACGGAGAGAGAATTAAGTGGAGTTACTCATCCTATTTGAGTAGATCGTTCGGAAAGCGTGTACGGAATGTAATAAAACTACGAGAATTCTGCTGGATGCCGATGATTTTTCATGCTACACTGGTAGTCGTGTCACGATCTGACGAGATGCCACTGATCATTCAGAATATAGTACAGTATTGAAGTAACTCATACATGCCATGGAAAATAGCTGTTTTGCATGAAATGGGAGGATTTGTCCTTATTGAGTTCGATGAAAATTACCGCTGATTGTGAGAAGAGCCGGGTATTGTCGAAACCTGAGATCATACAGGGGTCATTGTGGATAATTTTTGAATGGATGACCAACTTTGTTAAACAACTTAGGGTGGGTTGTACGATACAAGTTCACCAACAGTTCAACTTAACTTAGTTCAGTTTTTAAGGAACTCAAAATTTCATTAGCTAATCCATAACAACTGAAGCGAGTTTACTTGAACTGTTGGTGAACTTGTTTTGTACAACCTGCCCTTAAACAATGTTGATTTTATTGAAAATATGAACAGGATGTTCATAAGGTTAGTTGTGGATTCATCCGCGACTGAGAGACAAACTTCAGTCGCTATTTTCCATTGTACAAGATAACCTCTCTTGGAAGGTATTCAACAACTTGAAGCCCGAACTCTGAGTGGAACTCAGCCATCATTTTCCAAAGAGGTTGAAGATCTGGGCATTACAATCGATCCAAATTGACTCCACTCTTTCCAGAGCTATAGCGGAAAGATGAAAATTTCGCAAAGCCTGAAACCCAATATGATCAACTGGTCAAACCAACCAATCAACAAACCCATGACCACCTATGCTCCACTTATATGGCGGCCAAAGATGCAACAAACATTGGCACAAGTCAAGCTGCTGAAAGTGCAGCGGCTAGCTTGTCTGGAAATCACAGGGGCAATATTCACATGTCCTACTGCAACACTATAGATTATTTAATTTTTGTAAAGGGCTTATCACATTTTTATTCAACAGATAAAGCACAGTGGCACAGTATTTGAAATGAGGAAGTATGAAGGTATTTTTTTTTCAATAATTAATTAATTAATTAATGAATAATGAGTACATTACATAATCAGGTACAATACAGTTTATCGGCATTGGGTATATTTATCTTGATTTGTGAAAACGGCTACCTAACTATATTGTATTTCTTCGATAAGTTTTATTAGTGTATTACTTCCTAATGATCTTCTAGAAAAATATGCAAAAATTTTGACAGATTATACCGGGTGTCCCACATTTTATGTGACAGGCAATTTCTGGTTTGTTGAAGGAGATACACAAAAATGTTTCATACAAAAGTTTTAGGAGTTCATGAGAGCTATATTTTGATATAATTTTTTAATATACAGGGTGTTTGGTGTAGGTGCTACAGACCAAAATATTATTTTTTTAATAGAACGCCCTGTATATTATCATATATTCAAATTCTACGTTGTATTCTGATATCATTTCACGTTTAGTTTTTGAAATTCGGTTAAGGCGTTGTTGAGTTATTGCTTAAAATATAAAGTCTTGAAAACGACTATTATTTTTTAAAATATCTCATACAATTATTCTCTCTGCATCAGATCACATGAAAATTAGTCAAAATTTTGGGTGTTCGAAGTAATGGTTTCAATTTTGAGTTGTGGAATTCAGTCTGGATTCATTTTGAATATGAAACAATTGCGAAATTGAAAGAGGTGTATTCGAAAACAAATCGTTAATAACAATGTAAATAATATAACTTGATAAATCATTTCATAAGAATGGTAGGTACCTAGATATAGGTCATAAAAATTGTTCAAAGTGACGCCCATTAGATATTATCATTGTTTAAATAGAACATAGTCAATGCCTGTGGAAAAAGTATTGGACACAAACGCGACTGTCATCTAGCGTGATTAGTTACAAACATGAATATTTGACGTCATTTTAATGCAGGTTTCTTGAAAAAAACCCTGATTTTAATGTTTTTCCATTGTTTTAATCAAGTTACGACATGACTTGGAGGCCTGATCACTGAAGTTACGACATGACTTGGATGCGAGCTCACTATCGCTATCTACATGTCGCATCCATTTTGATCCAATTATAATCCCATAAGGTTGACTAACTATCTTCTATATAAACAATGATATTATACAGGCTTCGAAACGTCGAATCACTTCTCTCGTACAAGTCGCTCTTATAATATTAGGCGTAATATCACTGCACGCTAGTCAAATTTTCATTTTCAGATCATCCACATTCAAAGGGGGAGTAGTGAAAACAATATCTTTTAAATAACCCCATAGGAAAAAATCAAGCGGTAATAAATCTGGGGAACGAGCCGGCTACCGAATTGGACCCTTATTACCAATCCATCTATTTGGGTACTCTATCCAGATATTCAGTAACAACCTGTGAATTGTGAGGAGGAACACCATCTTGTTGCCGCCAAATTCCTTGTAGTTCTGCTATGGGAATATATTCCATCAACTGGATCAAACCATTTTCTAGAAAATGTAAATATCGCAATCCATTGAGATTTTCATTGAAAAAGTAAGGTCCTATGATCTGGTCATTGAACAATCCACACCATACATTAATACCCCAAGTAGTTTGAAAATTACTTTTGCGGACCCAGTGTGGATTTTCTTGAGACCAATATGTCGATTCACAACTCCATTATTGTGGAATCGCGATTCATCGCTCCACAAAATTTTACTGAATATGTTAGGATTTTCATGTAATATTACCTGAATACAAGCAATGAATTCAAGTCGTCGTTCAAAGTCCGTGGGTTTCAAACCTTGTACCAACTGAATGTGTGGTATTTATTTTCTTTCAGAATTCTCTGTACATTAGATTTACTCACACCGACTTCTTCTGCAAGAGTACGGATAGAAACATGTGGATGAATAATGATATAAGCCAACACATTGATCTCTAAATCTTCAGTTCTAACAGATCTCGTATGATGACGATGTTTTAGAGTAGAAGGAAATGACCCAGTTCGCAATTTTTCTTCAACTCTAGAAAAAGTCATTCGTGACGGAATGGGTCATGGGTCATGGGACGGAATGGACTCTCCAAAGCACACTTGAAAGAAGAATTTTTACGATGGGTTAGCGTAAATTGCATTGAGGCTAGTGAGCCCATAGATTAGGAAAATTAAGCAGCTTTTTGAGTTGGGTGAGAAATCGGTTACGAGACTTCTCATTGGACCCTGCCCTCTGAGGTTATACTTCGAAAAAATCGGCCAATCAGAGAGTGATCGTTGCCTCTACTGCGGGAACTTCGCTGAAACGCAGAACATTTGTTTTGAGGATGTCAATCGCTTTCCTATGAAAGGCTTAAGTTCCTGGAAGGCCTCCTTAACACCCTACGAGGACAGTAAATCAGCTCCAAAGAAATGATGATGAACTTTATCCTGCAATCTCGGACCTGGAATTGATTGATTGAAAATTGATTGAAATGAAACTTTTATCCTTAATGATTAACGATATATACTCTGTGCATTGAAGCAACAGAAATTTGAAAATTTCCATTGCTTATTATAAGCTGCCAGCTATTATATTTAATTTTTTCTCCTCTAGTATTCTAGTCTATCTTGAGAAAATATATTGGAAGATCACCAAACGATCCAGTTACATTAGGAATTTTCGATCTGCCAGAATGCCTCCGAATGGAGTATCTGGAATATCCCTCTGGATATTATAGATTCTAACTTCCATATCGCAATGATTAATTGATATCGCCACAACTTAATTGAATTCCGAGAGTAGTATAATGACTAAAGTAATCAAGAGATATCTATACTGCTATATCAGGACAGAATTCAGAGGAATCGAAATATTCCTGTACCAGAAATTCAGAGTGGAGTCATCGAAGCTGTCATGTAAAGGTTTCTCAAGAACGATCGAACAAAAAGGTAAGGATCGCTGTAATAAACTATTAACGGTATTGAGAATTCAGCTAATCATCTATCATTTCATGCTAGATATAAATGTTCATATCATCTTAAACTTGAGAATTTGTCTTGTGGATTTGAAAAGGACATGTATTCCTGGAGCTCTTCAGATTTCGATTTTTGGATATATCATTCTGTAGGTTGGAAGAAGCAACTGTCTTTATCAGATTATTTTTTTATCACAACTCAAACAGGGGCGCAGAAAATATCCGAAATTTCGCTTTTTTGCAGAAATGGTCGAAACGGTATTACCTGCCAAAAAAAGGTTAATTTTGGTGTTGGAATATTATTCTAATCACCAAAGAGAGGAATACAGAAATACATTCAGTTTGCTCAGGAACAGATATGTGGAAAATTTCTTCAATCTCAAGAGGAAAACCACTACCAGGGAAGGTGGCGAAGAACAAAAGTCTTGTGAGGAGCTATCTCATATAACGACCTATTAGAAGTTTGTATGTGACGGTTTTCCAGTGGAGAAATTCTGTCGGTCGGTCTGTAGCTCCTTCTGTCTGTCGTGGTATTTTAAAACATTTGAAAATTTGAAATATTGCTTCGAAATTTGAATCGTTTTAATAACTCCAGGACAATATTCGTCGAAAAATCCGGAAAAATTGTACAGGTTTTTTTTTAAATTTCTACTTCCCTCGATACAGGTTTAAGATTTGATTTAGTCCATTCCGATTTTTTTCAAGATGAAATTCAATACTTCTAACAGAAGTGTACAGTATTTGAGAATGATCGGAAAATGCTAACAGGGTCTTCAGGTGATTTCCAAATTCAAATCCGCGGAACCGTTCATTTAAACAGAATTTCAAAAAATACGAAGAACAAATCATACAAAAACTTTTTCTCACGAAAACTATAGAAAACCAGGAAATTTTGGAAAATCCGTAGATCGAAATTTGCATTTTGGAAAATACGAAATATCTCAGAAACGGTTGATATTTTTACAGTTTACCAAAACATATTTTTTGACCGCCTTCAGAAAATATACAAAAATATTAGAAACATTTTCTTCCGTAAACTAATTATTAAAAAAAAAAAAAATTGAGATATTGACCGTAGTGATGAAATGAATGAAAATCTTGTTTTTGTATAGGTCTTTACTGGTCACATTGATATTTACAAACCGTTTCCTTCAAACTCGATATGAAAGTGGAAACATGTTAAAAAAAATAAATAAAAAAATCTGTAAAAATAGTACATTTTTTCTAAAATCGCCAAAAACTCGAAAACCGAATGAGATATTGAAAATTTTTATACCAAAAATTTTATTGTACTTGAAAAAAGTTCTCTTAAATTTTTCTCATATCTTGGAAACAAAATAGAGATATGGATTTGAAAAAGTATACCGTTTTTTGTTTGAGAACACCAAAAACTCGAAGCAGAAACAAGATATCGACAAAATGTTTATGAACAGTTTCATTGTTCTCAAAGAGGTCAACAGAAAGTTCTCTTATCTTAAAAAAAATGCGAAAAAGCTCGAACAGCAAACGAGATATCGACAAAGTGATATAAATAGATTTATTGTCTTAGAACAGGTCTACAAAAAGTTTTCGTGAAATTTTTTCATATCATGAAAAAAAAATTGAGACTTGGAGAAAATTGGAAAATAAAACGGAATATTGATTTTTTCCCTTAAAAAAACAAAAACTCAAAGATGAGGACAGATTTTCAATTTTCACAAAATACATTTTTTGATCGCCTCCTAAAAACCTACAAAAAATGTAGATGAATTATTTTCCTGATATCAATAGTCCGGGAAATATTAAAAAAATCCGAAAAATTAAGGACTTGAAAATTTTCACCATCTTTTTCTAAAAATACCAATATTCCGTAAACGAAACACGATATCAAAAAAAATGTGAATGAAAAGTTGTATTGTTCTCAAACATTTCTCCATTTTTGGTGTTTTTAGCTCATGTAAGGTTCATTAAGATTAGAATCGGTGATAATTTTTTGATTGCGAATGATTTTTTCCGAATTCATATCGCTGAGGTTGAGCCTTAAAAATAGGAAGAAGGTCGAGAATAGTATTTGGGATACATTAGGAAAACTTTGAATATCGTGTAAAAATTTCGTATCGTCCTGCAAGTTGCGTATTATGAAACGAGAGATCGAAAACACTACTTGTTTGGTATGAACAAGTAGTGTTCAGTGATCGAAGCTGTAAACATTTCTCTTGAAAATGCCAACCACTCGTGTTGGCGAAACGTCGAGATTTTCTCTAAATAAACGTCGGCCCTAAAAACCCGAAAATCCATCATTTATTCAACGATGGCCACGAAAGCCTTTCACAATCTTTTCACATATTTATGATCCCAAATATTCAGCAAATGCCATCAGAAAGTACAGTACGGTTTTTATCATTATTTATCGCTCTAAAGCGACTCACTGATTTTTGGTATCATGATCACTTTTCAGCTGTAGATAACTCAACAAAAAACTATGGAACCACCCCAAGTAGTCGGTGCTAATTTTAAGCAGGCACCAGATTGGAAAATAAATTGAAAGTACAAGAAACTATGAAAATTGATTTCAGCTAATATTATGAATAATTCAAACTCAAATTTGTATTTATAAAATTGGATGCGTCCATATTAAAAGAAGCTCAAGGATTTTTTATAGAACGATTCATGTCAAAATATATAACTGCATTTAATTTGAATAATTTGAAGAGATTACCATGCTATTTCCACGATTATTTCTTGTTGTGTTACCTTAGCGCAATTTCCATATAAGTGAGAGCAGAAACATTTTTCTTATCATCAAAGAAAAGCACTTTCATATTGATTTTAATTTTCTGATGAGACTATGAACAGCCGTATGCACCGAAGTAGTTTAAACGAGATTGAAATTTGAGCTCGGTTAACTCTAATTTTTTGTATGCACCGTATTGAAATACGCCTTAATCGCGATCAACTTTAATCTAACGATTTTCGAGGTTTAAGCTTAGCAAACGCACGTGTGACTGGTGGGTTGGTTGTTAATGTACCTTTGTATTCCTCAATGAAATAAGAAAAATGAGGATAACGGAGATATATTACTGATGTTATTAATTATGGATTTCCTAGAAAATAATATCTACTAATCTGAAAGTCATATATTTTAACTTTTTAGGAAATAAAAGAGTGTTTAATGAATACACGTTGAAAAAATAACTGTATTTCACTCTACAATCAGAACTTCAAATCATTTATACATATTCTAATGTGATAAAGAAAACAACGAAAAACTGGCTGATCTAATTTCAGATTTGATTTTGATCTGATTTGGATAGGTAGAAATTTCTTTAAAACATTCTTTTTTTGGTTTCACCTTTCCTAATTTTTGGCATCGTTCCTCATCCACCGTATCCAAACACGATTTTTTCAGTAAAAAATAACACAAAATGCCTTCTTCTTTTTGCCGACACTTTTTACGTACCCAAATCAACTCATATTTCATAATTACAAGCACCAAAACTAAACGTTTTACAAACAAAATTAACCTTATACTCAACCTCACTTTTCATAGTGGTTCATTCTTGAAATAAGTTGGTAGGGTTATGTATAGGTACACTACAAGAAGGTGGTTTTTTTTTGAGAAACTTTGTATTTTGGTGATTGTAATTGTGAAATACGTGTTGATTAGGATCTCAAAAAAGTGCTATCCAATAGAAGGAGAAATTTTGTACGATTTTTTGCTGAAAAAATAGTCTTTGAAAATAGTCGATTTTCAAGATTCAAAAGGTCATAACTCGAAAAGTATTAAAGACCCCCACGAAATTCCCTCGAATTCGTGTGCAGGAGATGAAACTATGTAAGTAACAATACTTTTTTTGTTTCGTGAAAGAGCTTGATAAACTTACCTTTAAGCCATTTTTTTTTCTCAACCCTTTTTCCTTATTTTCAAATAATATTTTGAGCGACTCTGAGTACGATAGCATAGACCAGGACCACTTGCTTTGTATTCGTTCTCGATATTTTTCCATGCATTTTTCTTATCATCCAGCGATGATCGATTCGTTTTGTCATCTTTTAATACCATCGCATATCCCTCAATTTTTAAATTAACCAAACACTGTTTCTTCAATATGGATAAATTTCGAACTCTTTTTATACCTTCATACCGTTCGCTCATTTTTGTTATCAGATTCTATAACTTTCAAAACTAGGTATCTTGAGTCTGCGCGATTCTCTTGAGATGTCAAAGTTTGATGTTAAAAACGTCAAGTTGTGCATATTTTTGCAATGATGCCAAATTGTTGTATGGATTAAGTAATCCGCACTTTTCATATATCGGAGAATATAACTTAACACAAGACCACTTAATCCGGTTTAGTTGATCTGGATTAAACGCGAAAACGGTGCATATGGGTATAAGTTTAATAATTTTTGCAGGAAACAAGAACTAATTCAAGAATAGTCAGAACTTAACATAAGCGGAGTGGCTAATAATTGAAATTTGGTTGCAAAAAGTTGTATCACTCGCCGTGCTTACGCAGACACAGTGTTGGTATGGCATCAGGTTTCAAATGATTCTATTGCATTTTTTACATAAATCTTCCCGAGAAAAATGTCTGCCACAAATTACAATTTTCTAACTAAAATGTTCAGCATTGGGGTCTCTTCCTGAAGACATTAACCAGAATCATGCCATTTGTGTCAAGCTATAATAATAAAAAGCTATTTTCTTTTGCTATTTTGAGCAAAGCATAGATACATAAAAATGTCATCTACCAAATATAATTTATTTCAGATATTTTTTCTTTACGTCCACACTACAACACTAAACAGATCATTTCTTTATCTGTAGGAAGAAACGGTTTTATTAGAAAATATCTTAAAAGGAACTAGATTAATGCAAATTCACGAATCATGAAAGAACCAACGACAACAAATACTACACAAAACGACAAGACAAAATCTGAAATTTTAAAATCCGTCTCTGATCTCTGTCAAGAGTGACAGATCTTAGAGACAAGTCTTCCTGTTGATGAAATAGCCCTGTTGCTCGGTCACTATAATTACAGTAAGATACTATACATTATCGTATTAAATTAGTTTCTTTCGCTCCTAAAATTCGGAGGAATCTATCTCTAAAAGGATATTTCGGTTTGAAAAGGTCCTGAATACGCTAACAAATTTCTCTTTTTCAAATTATATGAATTCATTGCCTCATGACACAAAACTGTATTGAAACACCAAATTATTTTCAAACTTGGCAACGATCTACCCAAACTACACTGATGACGAGCATGCGCACAATCGTAAACGGAGTCACATACGCGGCATGCTTTTTGCCGAGAAAATTGGCGGGATTAGCATTCTAGAGTAAGTATACAGTGTGTCCAAGATAAGAATGAACAGCATGGGGATATCGGAAACGGTAAGAGATACGGGGTCGATTAAATTGGAGAAAAGTAGCGTATTTATGTGCCCAACAATATACCATTTAGAAAGTTTTAATATTCCGAGTAGTTTCGGAGAAATCCGAGAAAAACCGAAATTTGAGAATTTGGTTTTTATTTTCTCCTAGCTTTATTTTCAAAGGAAATGTGAAACAAATAGCACTTTGCCAGGGCCACTTTTTAAGGACTACACGAAAACGTAATCTGAATTTTTCTGCGACGTTTCGTCTTTTAGAAAATATCATCAACTTTTTATTTTATATGGGCCGAAACTGAAGTATATCCTGTATACGACTCCATTTTTTATTGTGAATACAGCAACGTATCACTCAATATGATTTCAAAACCATTTCTCGCGCAAAATGAAATTTAGTGATTACTTAACCTGTTTTTCTTCAATTTTAGATAGTAGGCGCTGGAAAAAATGACACATAATGTTCTGTTGTCATAATACTGTATTTTGGTAGAATTTTTGACATATTATACCGTTCTTACTTTTACATCTCGTTACCTACCTAATTTGTGTTAAAAATGGAGAACGGCAGCTTTTCGAATACTGAAAAATTTTATATGTTGTCATGTTACATTTTGTGCCAAAGAAATTGTGTTGATGCTGAACGTGCGTACTCTAATAAGTATCCAGGGAGGCGACAACCTGGTAAATCAATATTTAGACGGTTAGTTTTTAATTTAAAAGAATACAGATCATTTTGAAAACCTGTGGTTTCCCGACAAAAGCTATCTAATGAAGAAAGTCAGCGTGATGTGTTACAGGCCGTTGTCATAATCCTGAGATATCCACTCGCACCATTGAAGATTTTACCGGAGTAGCCAAATCCACTCCTCACTTCATTTTAAGAAAAAATAAATATTATCCATTATAATTTAGCATTTGTCATGGACTCAGACCAGGTGACGATGCAAGGCGAAGAACCTTTTGTGAATGGTACACTAGAAAATGCCTAGACGATGAAAATTTCCCTTTCAAAATAATTTGGTCTGATGAAAGTGTGATCACCAACAATGGTATTTTTAATAGGCGGAATGTTCATTATTGGTCACAACAAAATCCGCGTGTACACAAAGTGTCCAGACATCAACATCGTTTCGGTTTCAACATGTGGGTTGGAATTCTCGGTACGAATGTAATTGGGCCTTTTATCTACCAAAACAATTTAACAGCAGAGCGGTACATAAATTTGATAGTAAATTATATGGAAGACGCTCTAGATAATTTGCCATTAGCGGTTACTCACAGCTGCTGGTTTCAACAAGATGGTGCTCCAGCACATAACTCTAGAATTGTTCGTGATTATTTGTACCGTCGCTTCCCAGGAAAGTGGATTGGTAATCATAGTGATACGTCCTGTCCTGCAAGGTCCCCCGACCTAACCCCACTAGACTTTTTTCTTTGGAGATATATCAAGAATCAAGTTTACTCTAATCATTATTTTCAAAATGAAGAAGATTTGCTAAGATCGGTTACTGCATCCTTTAACAATATTTTTTCGAATATGTTAACTCAAGTTTTAAATTCGTCTGTGAGAAGAGCGTACTTGTGCTTAGAAAATAACGGCGGGTTATTTGAACACTCGTTATAAGTTTCTGTTTATTTTCCTGTAATACATATTAGCTCCTTGTTATTTATTACATTACAATTACATTTATAAACTAAACTTTTGAGATTGCGACTTATCTTTGTATTCAACAACGCAAAAATTTCGGCAAGTGGTAAGTTAAAATTTATACTTTTATAAATAAGACTAATTAATTTACTTCATGTATCAAAATATTACATATTTTCCAGCGCCTACTATCTAAAATTGAAGAAAAACAGGTTAAGTAATCACTAAATTTCATTTTGCGCGAGAAATGGTTTTGAAATCATACTGTGTGATACGTTGCTGTATTCACAATGAAAAATGGAGTCATATACTGGGTATACTTTAGTTTCAGCCCATATAGAAATAAAAAGTTGATGATGTTTTCTAAAAGAAGAAACGTCTGCTTACGTTATCAGGTAGTCCTTAAAAAGTGGTTATGACAAAGTGCTATTTGTTTTACATCTTTGAAAATAAACCTAGGAGAAAATAAAAACGAAATTCTCAAATTTCGGTTTTTCTCGGATATCTCCGAAACTACTCGGAATATTAAAACTTTCTGAATGGCATATAAATGCGCTACTTTTCTCTAATTTAATCGACCTCGTATCTCTTACCGTTTCCGATATCCCCATGCTGTTCATTCTTATCTTGGACACACTGTATAATATATATTTCTATGAAACACACCTGTAAAATTTTACCGAATTCCGTGATGATTTTTATAACTGGTTTTGTTCGCCATATCCCTAATATGCGCTACTGAATCAAATACTTATATTTGACTCTATAGACTCTGTAGAGCACTGTATAATTTTCCGTAATTTTTTTAGTTAAGGTAGCAATTTGTCGACAAAAATGGACTCTCGACTCCACGAATTTGTGTAGGTGGAATCAGTGAAACCAATTTATTTTTATGGTTCCGAACGAATTGCGAGAAAATGGAAAGTGGTCCAATCGGCGACTTTATTACTCCGAACATTCCGAGCAACAGAACATAATTTGATGGAACGACGCGTTTCGATGTTCTCCGGAAATAAACTTTTGTTTTATGTGTCGCGTATTCTTCCAGACGTTACATCAGCCGGCGTGGCGCGGCGGGACGTACCATTCGACGCGATTTCCATAATTTTTATGGTTGGCCTTAAAAACTGCGCCCCGAAATGAATAGTGGTTGGCCTGACCTGACCCAGAACTTCGTCATAAACAATATCGATTTGTTTTCCCCCACATGCATGGCGAGCCGAAATGATTTTATTGAGATTGGGTTGCTAGTTTTTTACTCAAAGAATGAAAGTGTGATTGTTATGCACATCACAACATTATTTTGGAAATTCAATAGTGAATGGAACATATTGAATCTACCTTCAGTAGACGGACCCACAAGTTCTTGTATAATAATACAACAACTAATAAAATTGTCATAAATACTGTCGAGTGCGTATTTTTGAAAATATTTTTGGAATATGTCCTTTTCAACAGGAACTATTTCCATATTGAGAACTATGCCCAAGCTATTTGAAAACTTAATAACTGATTATTTGACAAACATTTTCTCAAACATTTTGACCTAGGAACAATACGGGTTCCGATTAGGTAAATCAACCGAACTCAATTTAGTCAATTACCACTGCTTGTCTTATGTTCTGGAGACTGGTTAACAGTTCTACGTTTGGGGTTGTACAGCCAAACAAGGTCACCATCCTGAAATCCTCCAGCATCGGACTTGATGTCATCATAGGTCGCTTTCATTGATCGCTGGCACTCCTGGATGTTCATACAGACTCGTTCATGGATGTCCTCCATTCTCTGCCAGAGTCTGCTGACGTAGTCCTCTCCCGCGGTATCCTGTCCTAGTGGCGCGACCCAAACTTTAAGTCATAGGGAAATCACAGCTTTCGGCCCATTACGATACTAACATGGTTTTGGCCAGTTGACCTTATGTACTGCGAAACGATAAGCCATTGAAACAAATGGAGATACTGGTCCGAGTCTCTTTGATGGTCAGAGACTACCTAGGACAACTGGCGGTTGATGGTCCTGTTCATCCGCTGGACCATTCTATCGGACTGTGGGTGTGGAGCCGTAGTTCTCGTCTTGCGGATTTCCAGCAGTTGACACACTTCTTGAAACAGGCTGGACTCGAAATTTCTGTCCTGATCTGAGTGCAGCTCCAAGTGAACACCGAGTCGACATATCCATTCTTTCACCAAGACGTCCGTGACGGTGATGGCTTCCTGGATGGGCAGGGCATAGGCTTTGACCCACTTGTTGAAATAGTCCATTGCCACAAGAATGTATTTATTTATTTGACAATTGGCCCAGTAAAACCGTTGTCTGACCTTCTGAGGGTCTTGTCACTCCCAGATTTTCTCCAGCAACCCCGTTCCTGTCTTCTGTTCTTGGGTACCACTGCCTGACGGCTGACTTCCTCACCACCTTCGGACTCCAACATACGTTTCAGGACCCCATTTTCAAGGGTGAGGGAATTGCATTTGTCCCATTATGATTCAACGCCTGGTGAATAACTTGTATTTTCTTGCCATGACGGTTTTTGATTTCCGTTTTTCCAGCCGATAACTGAACCAAGATCTGAAAATTTTTCTTGGTCTTTCTGGACCTCGTTGTCATTCTAGTTGTTGTCAACTACCGTGCTTTTAAAAATCGCTACTTCCTTCTCTTCTGCTCGTCGGCAGTGTTAGCAGTCGTCTGGGCGATGTTCGATCTCAGAGTCGAATTCTTGGAGTCTTTCGATCCGAAGTGCTACTTGTCCCTCGAAGTTTTTGAACTGTAGGAGCAATTTGTGGGCTGCGTGGTCAGTCCCCAATAGAAGTATTGACCACAGCTCTCGACACAAAACAGTTCCTTTCTTCAAGGTCACTGAGTAATAATTGACATTCGTTACCCTTACTGGCATAAATTTATCAGCACCCAACAAAGTCTTGCCTAGTGCAATCCCTCGACCAATTTTTTCATCGTAAAGCTTGGGCTCGAACATCACGCTTCCATTGCTCGTACCTCTGTCCAAGCGAGCCTCCAAAATGGTCTCGGCCCTCTCAGATACGCTCACAACAGGACATGATTTATTTCTTCACTTTCACTTCTTCCATGAAGTACCAGCTCTTCCCCGTCCACACGGAGGACGCCATCTTTAAAATTCAGCTCGAACCCGTTTGAATTCATAATGTCTATTCCAATGACGTTGTCAATGTCAGCTGCTAATGCCCGATGTTTCAATTTAGTTCTGCCTTAAGTCAATTCAATTGGTTGGTCACCATACACAGTGACAGAATTACTTTTTCCTCCTACCCCTATAGAAAGTAGACACTTTCCTCCCTCAAACCAGGGAGGAAACTCATACTTTTTCTCCCTAGGGAGGAAAGTACTTTTCCTCCCCCTCATTTCAAGTAAGTTGTAAACGATGAAACTTGTGAATCTATTATAATCAAATTGTTTCCGTAATTTCTAGAACATCTTATATATCCTGTATTCTGGTAAAAATCAAACATGAATGTTACTTACATTATTTTTTCTACAAGCGCAGCTCTTAGAGAAAAAATTATCGACACTTCATTCAAATAGGCACATAACATTACTTATGAGAAAATCACTCAATAGCAATCCAAAATGTATTAGTTATCTAAATGTCCAATAATTCAAATCACTAACAAGAAAAAAGTAAAATAACGTTCCTGAAAAAAAAAAAGTTGTAATTGTCAGGAGATGAACCCGGGACCTTCGGATTACAAGCCCAAGACGCTGGCCATTCCATCACCGCAGATTCTCAGATACACATGACCGTATTGTCTATACTTTCCATCAAGTAAGAAAAGGTCTATTTGCAAACAAAGTCACAAAATGACATTTCACAGGAAACGTTAACTTTGCGTTGAGATCTGAAAGCGTCAAAAGCTACTTTGGTAAACGGTTGTAGAAAAAGGATATTTTAGTAATATAAGCGGTTGTATCAAAATAAAAGGTTTTAATGAGTGGGTAGGAGGAAAAATCATATGTATTACATGAAAGTAAATTTGGATGTGTACTGCCCTCCGCTTCGCGTCGGGCAGTAAACTACATCCTGCGGGAGGAAAAGTGGCATTTTCCTCCCTAGTAATACAAATAGCTATTATTGGGGTATTTTTGTTTTTCTTATCACACGCTTCATATTAACTTGACAAGTATGATGTATGTATGTAACGGAATCTTTGTAATTTAAGTTTCACTTTCAGACGTCCGAATGATTTAATCTGACAGGTGTTTATAATTCAAGTAATCCTGGCATCGCTATTAAAGAAAAAGACAATTTTTTGTAAAAAAAATCAAACTAAGCTAAAAACTGTTGAAAATGGAACTAAAAACATAACAATCCACTAAGTAGACAATCAACTAGGAATAAAGTCTTGAAAATTAAAACAGAATAACGCATTAAAAATAATCCCCAACCTGACCAATCCACACTTCGCTAGTCCTGATACTCTGGCTATTTAGGCAATACAATGTATAATCTATTACATTGGCTGTAGTGAATAAATGTTGATGATTAGGATTCTCAATATAACTGCCGCCAAAGAAACAAACAAACATTTATTTGTTGACATTGATAAAACTCTATATTTCCCATTTCGAATGGAATAAAGCGTAGACAACCATTTTGCAAATAAAACACATTATTGAAAATCATTTTCAAGAAAAGGAAACATTTATAAGAAAAACGAAAAATTATTTTAACTGAGTAAAGGATAGAATTCAATACTGAAAAGAAACAATACCAAAAAAAATTGTTCGTTTTGATGATGGAAAGTATCAAAATTTCCTAAAAGTGGGGGAAAAATATCCTTTTCATTAATTTTATTTTTGAAGAATATTTTTGAAATAATTTTTATATTTATACACTTTGGTGAATAAAAAAAATGTGTCTGGCTTTCTTTTTTTCAGAGATACGGACCCTTAAGAGTAGCCACATGTACAGGCCGTTTCTTTTATCATGTGGTAACATTGCTATATTCTAAACCGTAACAGATACGAAGACGATTAAATGGGAGAAAAGGTAACTATTGTGGAGAACAGTACAATGGTCAAAGAAAATTTACAGGGAGTCTCGCCCTTCCCGAGTTATACAGGGAAAACTAAAAATGCCGTTATTTGTTTTTTACGAATAGAATTGTTATTTCTGAAAATATAAAAAAATGGAAAAGGAAAGTTTTAATGTATTCTAAATGTACTATAAAAATGTAACAATGAATCTTTGATTAAACGTTTCGTGTCAACACGGCCACCATCAACATTTCTTTTCAAATACGGACCTGTCTGTTTTAGTACAAATATTGATAAAGCGATAAAATCACAATTCAGTGGTACATCACACTTGATATTTTTATAACGTTTCATTTGAAATAACTAACGTCATCAGTGACAACAATTTTTAATTACGGTCCTGTCGTTAGGTCGTTTATGGATTCCACAAAACCTAACTCTCCGATATAAAAATTATCAGTGACGCTTTGAATAAATGTATCTATTAAAATTATGTTTACACTATAATAATAGATATCTGTAGTTTCAGAGACGAACGATAGCAATTTACCTCGGAAACAAACAAACAGAAAACAATTTATTTCATATTGAATTTTTGAGTGAAAATAAAACCAATACAGAAAATGAATTCTTCATGATAACCTACATTAAATGCTCGAATTGCCGTCTTTGTTGAATGCACATAAGTTGTCTGTCCATACAATTTCTGTGGCAATTTTCTAGCATGATGGGTGTAATGCTATTACATGCATCTCTTATTTTTTGTTTGAGATGGTCGATATCTGTACTAGTTGTCGAAAAAACTTTATCCTTTATGTATCCCCAGACAAAAAAATCTAAAGGAGTCAGGTCTGGGGATCGAGCTGGCCAGGCAATTGGTCCATTGTTTCCAATCCATTTTCTTGGGAATATTGCATCTAAATGTCCCCTTACTATTGCTGCATTATGGGGAGGGGCACCGTCTTGTTGAAAATATTGTATTTCACGGCGGATGTTCAGTGGCAATTCATCTAAGTAGCCATCAAACTCATTGGAAAAAAAAATGTAAATACATTCCACCATTCAAATGCTCGTCGTAAAAGAAAGGACCTAGTATGTTTGTTCCCAAAATTCCCAACCAAACATTTATTCCGAACCTTTCCTGGAAGTTGGTTTCTCTATGTAAATGTTCATTTGTATTATTCCACCTATAATGGATGTTTCTGTTAAACCAACCATTGTTGGTGAATTTTGATTCGTCCGTCCATATTATTTTATTACAAATATTTCCAACTTCCCTATTTCTACGTCTCAACCACATCGCAAATCGTACTCTCCTTCCGTAATCCCTTTCATTGACGTGATGAACTTTGCGTATCCAGTAGCATTTGTATTTGTTCTTTTACAAAATATTTCTGGTAGATTTTACAGAAATCCCTAGTTCGTGGGCAATTTCTCGTAAAGAACAATCTTGATTAGAAATATTTTTGTAACTGACCAATCCTAAATTGAAAAAAAATATTTTCGTCACTTTGTTAATCTTTATGAAGCAATATTTGCTTACCTAAAACATTTATTTGGTTCCGCATACTTCCAGTAACAACACATTTTCTAGTTTTATTTCTATCAAATGCACCACAGTCTCTCAAATTTCTTTCTAATCGTCTAAACATTTGAATGTTTGGAATACGACGATTTGGGTATAGCTCACCATACATATTTTTTGCCAAAAGAGGATTTCTATTTGATTTTGCATAAGCAAATAGCATATCAGTCCTTTCGTCATTTGAATACATCTTTGATATGACTGAGTGTATAAACGACTGACAGTTCTTAGCACGTATCAACAACTCATTTATTTGTCCTGCCATAGAAACCAAGCAAAACCTACTGGTTTAAAAATGGTAAATGAAGTGAGATGCTATTCAATTGTACCATATGACAAAATAGTCGTATTTTGACCAAAAACTAATATTTTCGTTACTTCCAGGATTGAGAATTATAGAAATATTCAGTATGATAATTGATTCAGAAGAAATCAGCCTTGAAAAAAGGATTTCTGTTATACAAAAATGCCCAAGAAGGAAAAATACGAATGTTCGTTGTGTTGGGGTATCTTCTTATCGAAATTATTGGGTGAAGTCTGAAGTATGCCAATAGTTGAATAGGTTTTGAAGAAATCAAAATAATTTACAAAAGAACTAACGACAGGACCGTAATTAAAAATTGTTGTCACTGAGGATGCTAGTTATTTTAAATGAAACGTTATAAAAATATCAAGTGTGATATACCACTGAATTGTGATTTTATCGCTTTATCAATATTTGTACAAAAATAGACAGGTCCGTATTTGAAAAAAAAAATGTTGATGGTGGCCGTGTTGATACGAAACGTTTAATCAAAGATTCATTGTTACATTTTTATAGTACATTTAGAATACATTAAAACTTTCCCTATACATTTTTTTATATTTTCAGAAATAACAGTTCTATTCGTAAAAAATAAATAACAGCATTTTTGGTTTTCCCTGTATAACTCGGGAAGGGCGAGACTCCCTGTAAATTTTCTTCGACCATTGTACTGTTCTCCACAATAGTTACCTTTTCTCCCATTTAATCGTCTTCGTATCTGTTACGGTTTAGAATATAGCAATGTTACCACATGATAAAAGAAACGGCCTGTATAATGATATGTATCTGAATCGAATAAACTGGTTGATTGATTTTAATATCTATAATGAAACTGAATGAGTGATTTTCACGAAAAAGGTTTACAAAACCACGACGATCGTTTCGATGTACAGTAGTTTCTTCAAGTGGCTTTGTAAACCTTTTTAGTGAAAAAGATTCATTCAGTTTCATTATAGATTATATAGATGGATAGAGACATGGATTTTCATCAAGTATCGCATCTACATCAATTAAAAAATTGATTGATTGATTGATACTTTTTGATATGTTATAAACAGGTTTTCTGTAAAGACAAGGATCAATATTTTTTTAGGAAAGAATATATTTTTGTTATACATATGGTATAACACTTGAGAAATCGAAGTCAGTGTCTACTTCTGGTGTATTCGAAGTTGTCCCGACAATAAAATATTTTCTTTTGAGTGAACCTCTACAAAAAACACTCTCAGTAATTTTTTCAAATAGTCAAATGACAGTATTGATCACTTTATGGCAATATACATGAGCATGACCAAATACAATTATACTGTTTTTCACGCTGAAATAAAAAATTAACATATTCAACACTTGTCACGAAATAGAATCACACGAATCATCATAATATCACCCCCTCTGTCAGGTAATAATAGAAACCGCCGGCGCCGTGAACTATTACTGAAATTCCATATTTATGGTCGGACAATGTAGCACGAAGTGCATTTAATTAAAAGTTTAATTAAAAGAGTAGCTCACATGCAAGATAAATTGAATTCGCAGCTCTGCCAAAAATTGGGATTTCAAAAGAGCCAAGTCGGCTATCTACCGTTGAAGGGGGTAAAACACCCAACGTATAATAATGTCAGTCTCCGTCCTGGTGGTGGAAAAAGTTTGCTTTCTATTCAAAGATCCTTTGAAAGAAGATTTCATTGTTCGGTATCTACAAAGTCAGACGAATGAGTGAAGAAAAAAAACGTCGAAGCGTTTTATCAAACGAATGACACCAGGCTACATGCTGAGCAGTAATGCTCACGCAAAATTTGCTTCTGAATGGTGGATGCTGATATGATATATTTATAATAAGAATAATAATAATAATATGTCTTTATTCATCATTTGAAAAAAAGGAGTCACAAGGAGAATACATAGTTATTTATGTATCTAGGTCGTAATATAGGCGTTCACCACCAGATGGCATGAATATAATAGCTCAAAGCGCAGCCAAGGGCTTTTATAGGCCAAGGTTGCTAAACGATACATAATAGTTATTTATGTATCAAGGCCGTAAAGTAGGCGTTTATGGCCTGCGGCGTGGATGATGGCCCGATGGCGTTAGCCGAGGGCCATCACACGCCGAAGGCCTTAAACGCATTTTACGCACGTGATACATACAAAATTTTTTGCACTAGCGGTTTTATAGCGCGAATCACAAATACTGACTTGAATTGCAATGGTCTACAAGTTTCATACGTTATGCATACGATAATTAAGGGTAACATAATATGAGGAATGTGAAAATATAGCAGCTGAGTGCTATTTGGAGAATCTATTTCAAATAAATAGATCATCACCGAAAAAATTGCCAACGATTATGAACAAATGTTAGAAAGAGTATTGGTCTATTGAACTGAAATGATCCTAATTCGTGTTAGGAATTGCATGAAATGATGTGTGAGTCTAGACAATTTGAGAATTTTGTCTACTTTACGGCCCGCCGGGCCATAATGCGCCCACGGGCGGTAAAGTGCCACTTTACGCCCGGCGAACCGTGAGGTAAAGTGTACTTTACCGCCCGCTAGCGCATAAACAATTTTATGCACAACCAGTATTCATTTCATTAAATTATAATTTAAAATCGAAATAAAATTGACTCACCCAGTCTGCATGTTTTGTCTGCAGTTGATACTGATAATAGCGATGTTTCAATTTTATCCAAATCGTATTTTGAATAACATTGTTAATGACCATTCACGATCACCATTGGCACCAGGTGGCGCACCAAAACTCCGAGAAAACGAAGTAAACGTCATTATTCTATGAGTTGACAGTTGACTTAGCCTTTTTGAAGGAATGGATTTTTTTTGTTTTTACGAAACTGCTAGGTTTTCGGAGAAAACCTATTAAATGCAGAGCTTGTGCGAGCAAGAGAGATCCGAGATCTACAGTTTGAATAATAGTGGAATATCCGAACCACTTCAGCTCAGTGACAGGCGACCTGGGATCGAACCCGTAGCGCCCGGGGTGGAAAAAAAACGCTTTAACACCACGACCACTTCGCTTGTTTTATAGAACTCAATAGTTGATACAATTTCAGTGAAATATCTTACTTTGTTTTGGAGAAGCTCAAAATTGCTTTTTCTACATTCATGCAAAAAGCAAAACTTTGTTGAACTATATTCAGTGGAAAAAGAAGATCTTTATTGCACTAGTGCAATAAAGTTTTTATTGCACTCATCTGTCATTCTACTTCAACGTGCTGTCATCATGACAAACATAAACGTTTAAACCTACTACATATTTAGCAGGTATTCTGTGAGATTGGCAATAGGTACTTCACTACGAAATATTCACATTGAAAATTGCACCAATTGTTCATTCATTTTCAACATTGAGGGTAAAAATAAAGTTTGAGTTAAATTGTTCGTAACGTATTAGTTCCTGTTTCAATGCAAATCGATATTAATAATAAAGTATTCAAGTTGCGCTTTTCATTTTCCTACACCTAGTGCCGCACCTCAATAAATAATGTTTTGCTTTTTGCATGAACGTAGAAAAATTGTTGTATGCAACTCGTGCAAAAATTGTTTATTGCACTCGACGTGTTGTCCAACTCGGCCTAACGGCCTCGTCGGACATTCACTTTTTGCACTTGTTGCATAAATAACTATTTTCCTAATTATACAAAATTTATTTAAACGTTAAAACAAGTAACAAGACCAAACGTTAACTTCTTAATTGCAAAAAAAACAATAACAATAATACTCAGTTGAATTGATGTAAATGTCCGCCATTGGCTTCAATGCACGCAGCAATTTTTCGAGGAAAAAACATTATTTAAACAACATGAAAGTTGATTTTTCTTGAAAACGGCCAACTTAAGGGCTTATGACCAAGAATACCTTTTTTGTGTAAAAAACATTGGCGGTTCGTATAGGAGGCTCAAAACTGTACTTTTTTCAGTGTCGTAGAAGTTGGAGAAAAAACACCCACTTCAAAATTTTCACCAATTATGAATTTGAAAAACTAAAAAATCCACACAAAACATAGCTTATTATGAGTAGAAAATGCATACGAAATCTGTTTTCTGTGCGATAAACGGTTCCAGAGATATTTGCAAAAGACGATTATTTTTTTTAAATTTCAACACCCTGTATCTCGAAAATGGTGCATTTTAGAGGGTAAGTTCATGGAAACTTTTTTCCATATTTTTGGACGAGCTATCACATCCTGAAGTCCTGCGTATTTATTATGGAACACCCTGTATATTTAGGAGAGACCAAAATCATCCGAGAGATGACATTCAACCATAACCGAACAGATAATAAAGCTTTCAAGAAAAATCGGTGTAACAGAATGAATAATGTTATATGTTGCATTCGAAATGCAATTCTTTCCCAATAAAAGTTGAGGTAGCCTTGTATTATAACATTTTGAGTAAGCCTTGTCTCAACCACAGAGAAGAGGAAAGTAGCCAGGTTTGCCACGACTTTTGATTAGCTCTATGCTTTCATGATGGCAACGAAGCTGTCAGAGTGACAGGGTGGCTGGCGACTAACTTAAGTGGAGACGGGAGTGGATCATAACAAAATTAATTGTGATGTGATGTAAGAATGCGGGCGCCAGCTATATGAATGCAAGCTCAACCTACAGACTATTTATACTGATTTCCATATAACACGAACAGTATCAAAAAGTGAATTTATCACACTCTAAATGATAAGCAGCTTACTGTTTGAGGAAGTATGATTATTAAATGCAAAATGATAGTGGTGAAATGGCTGTTACGGGTACGTACTCACACAAAACTAACTAGCTAAATAAATACCTGAATATTATTGAAATAGTATTGAGTGACCTTACAACTGGTCTGCAGGTACAGTTCAATGACCAAATATGTTTCAAACATTAACAAACCGCTTAGATGAATTTATACAGGTACTCATAAATAGAAAACGGGTTAAACGTATCCAATATCAAACACAAAATACATCTACCGCTGAAGGGTAGGAGAAAGGAATCCGCAAAAGTATGGTGCATCTTACCTTGTAGCGTTCACACATTAGCATTGGGTCAAAAGACTATGCTATAATGAGAATACACGGTAGGATACTCAGTGCTAGAACTGGTATTTGGAGTGCCAATTCATGTCAACTAGGGTAGTACAACCAGGTTGATATCAGCTGCAATGTTGCGTCTTAGACAGTTTACGCTACCAGTACATGAATGCCCCACTCAATGGCTATAAGTAGGTGGAAGATTGTCACCAGGACGACATACCATACATCAAAGGATGGCATAAAACTTACTCTAGAAAGAAAGAAATGCGGTATTGGGGAAAGAACTATAGTTTCCTATTGTAGCGACCATGCAGTCGCTACCACTTTGTACATTAATTTTTATTATCAAGAGCTTTGGCGATGTTCAGTTTTGTTTAAATAATGTTTTTCATTAGTAGTTGTGTGGAAAACGAAGTTGTCAAAATGTAATAAATGTTTTTGTCAGTTGAATTTGGCATGATATTTTAATTCATTATAAAATATAAATAGGAGGAACACTAACACCTCCAAAGTGGTGACCCCGACTCACACTTCACCGATAGAAGAGTAGCGAGTTTGTGCCATCATGCCAGATAGTGGTTTTGGAACCCCAATTACAGAATCGGTAGCTCGTGTCTCGATGCGAGCCCCGCCATTCTGGCATGCCCTGTTTATGATATCACAGCAGAAACAGTTGCCAAAACCTTGTTTTCTTCATGGATTTCCAAATATGGTGTTCCATTGCGAATAACCTCGGATCAAGGTCGCCAGTTCGAAAGCAATCTTTTCAGAGCTTTAGCCAAAACATGTGGTATTCACATTATTCGAACCACAGCTTACCATCCTCAAGCAAACGGTATGGTAGAACGTTGGCATAGACACTTGAAATCTGCAATACGTTGCCACCAGACAGAAGACTGGGTTGAAGTGATTCCCACTATAATAATGGGTATGTTGGGAGTTTTCAAAGAAGACCTAGGTGCAACTATAGCTGAGATGGTGTATGGAGAGCCAATTCGTCTTCCAGGTGAATTTTTAACTCCACATCCTGTTGCAGAAAATAACCCAACGAGTTATGTTGATCGACTACGGAAGTACATGTCTTCATTTCGACCAACCCTAGGAGCACATCATGGCAGTTCTCCAGTTTTCGTGTTCAAGGATTTGTCAACAACCACGCATGTATTCGTTAGACGAGATACTCCTCGTTCTTCATTGCAGCCTCCGTATGATGGACCTTTTCTTGTAATCGATCGACGAGATAAACAGATGATTGTTTGTATTCGTGGAAAGAATACAACAGTCTCAATAGACAGAGTTAAGCCAGCCTATATTCTCTCTGACGAACTTCAGACACCACAGTCTGTTTCAGTCGTTCCATTTTCTAAAACACCTGCAGCAGTTATTGGACCATCATCTAACGAAGATGTTACCGCATCAGCCAATTTAAACAAACAGTCAAGATTTGGACGAAATATTAAATTTCCAGTTCGTTTCTCTCCAGGGTGATTTAATTTCTTTTTCATGAGGGGGAGTACTGTAGCGACCATGCAGTCGCTACCACTTTGTACATTAATTTTTATTATCAAGAGCTTTGGCGATGTTCAGTTTTGTTTAAATAATGTTTTTCATTAGTAGTTGTGTGGAAAACGAAGTTGTCAAAATGTAATAAATATTTTTGTCAGTTGAATTTGGCATGATATTTTAATTCATTATAAAATATAAATAGGAGGAACACTAACACCTCCAAACCTATAAATAAACCCTCTGTCCAGAACAGGCCTAGGTGCTCTCGCAGTGGAGAATGCTTTCGGTAGGATCTTTCATTTATCAAAATATCCTGGTCAAAGGGTTAACAGCGGCACATAGGGTCAAGTACCCAAAGGCCTAACTAATCAGAACCTGAAGATAATCTGTGTATAGAATCCCCCTAGGGGTAAGGTTCAGAAATACGCATACACAACAATTCAATAGCCGAAAACGAAAATTGAAACCTCTAGCTAATTAATCTTCTTCTTCAAAAACTCAAAATGTAAAATTTCGTGCACTGTTGCTGAGTATACTTCTCGAAGAGTATTACACTCTCAACTTATAAATGTTCTTCCCACAGGATAGAAAGATATTATGAAGGCCTATCTTGAAATGAAACGCCTGAGTATTACTGCATGGCATAACCAATTTCGACTCTTCGCTTATGAAACTAACAAAAGTTATTCCGAGTTACTCCAGCTGAATGCAGAAGTCATAACAATCACAAGTTTATGGACTATTCTGTTTAGTGCGCACACTAAAGGCGTGGAATAAAAACTGTAAACAAAGTCCCTAACACCTTGATCACGAATGACAATTAATATCCTTGGGATAACTTGAAATATGACGTTACCAAAACATGATGACGTAAATGTATAATGGATATACCTGGTAGTATTATGAAAATACGCATCGGGGATGTGTACACAGACTACCGTGCCGTAGGTGAAACTATCATGTTCAAATGAGAAATAGTGGGATGGATTACAAGTGAATACACAGCAACATTTTGATATCAATTTAGGAATTGTTAGTATTTGAAAATTAGTAAATAAATTCAGAAGGCAAATAGTGGTAAAATGCATGTAAGATATAATTAAAAATTTTGATATACCCTGAATAGTTGATGGTAAGAAAAATAACGTTACAGGTTACCGTAGAACTTTCAAATCGTATACCTCTGTTGTGTACCAAACACAACATAGATTTAAAATTAGAATGCAAAAAGGGAAAACCTCATATTGGTACAGTTGTATTCATAGAAAATGGGTACACTAAAATTGTTATAGTGTAAATCGGGTTTGATTGAATTTGACTTGAAAATAATGGATGGTTGACATTGACAAGCCTGTCAGTGCCATAACGTTTCAAAATGCCTCGTCATTTAACTGAAATTGAAAAAGCTCAAATAATAGCCAGAATCGTAGATGGGTGGTCAATACGTGCATTAGCAGATTTTACCGAAAGAAGCAAAAACACTATTTTAAGAATTGAGCAACGTTGGATTCAAGAGGGGTCTTTGAAAAGAAAAGTTGGTACTGGTCCGGCACGCATTTCCGTCCCTGAACAAGATGATGCATTTCTGGGATATCTAAGGGCAAATTCTTTTGAAACTGCAAGAAATGCTGTCATTGACACAGGATTTCCTGGGTCTCAACCTACCGCTAGCCGAAGAGTCAAAGAATCTGACTTAAAAAACCGCGTAGCTGCGAAAAAAATGATGCTCACAGAAGAACGGAAACAGTCTCGTTTACCTTTCGCCCTAAATTATAACTACCGCGACCATCAGTTTTGAAACACGGTAGTGTTCACTGATGAAAAGGTTTTTCAGTCAACATATAATGGACAAATTCGTGTCTACAGGCCAGACAATACAAGATTCGAAGAACGCTACACTAGCGATCTTGCTTTCAGACTTGGGCGATTTTCAGTAAACGTATGGAGTTGGATAAGTGCTTATGGACTTGGTGTCTGCTGGCGATTGGAGGGAAGGTTTAACGCCGAACATTATATGTCTGTTCTGGAAGATATAATGCTCCCATCTGTTGGACAAATATATCCAAATAACTCATTCGTCTTTCAGCAGGATAACTGCCCGGTCCATACCGCAAATGCTGTAAGGGAATGGTTTCATCATAATAATATTGAAGTCTTGCCATGGCCCGCTTACAGTCCCGATATTAATCCCATAGAGAATGTTTGGGGTCTAATTGTAAAACAAATATATAAAAGAAATTTTAGACCAAACAATTCTAATGAATTATGGGAAGTTATCCACGAGTGCTGGGAAGAGCTGGATGCAAATGTTGTAGGGAAATTAAATTAACTCAATTCCAGGCAGATTGGTTCAAATAGTCGAAAAAAATGGTCATATAATCAAATATTGAATTTTTATAATTTAATTATAAATTATATATTACATTATAATTAAACATTATTTATACATAGTTTTCTGTTTTTATTATTGTTATTGGTTACGTTGTGTTTAAAAATTTGCGTTGTAGAAATATTCTAATACATTAAAATCATTTATCTCATTTTATATGTTTTTGTTTTGTCTATCGCCGTCGATAAGAAAAGCCTGATTTACGCAAATATGGCAAAATCTAGTCATAAGACTTGTACCCATTTTCAGTGAATACAACTGTACTTATTACATAATATTGATATTTTCTATTTTCAAACCATTTATATAGTTGAAATGATGAACTTTTCTATAGTGAATTCTCAATTTCGGGTTATTTTTCACATAATTTACCATTGGGTTGAGATAACTGATATTTCCTATTTTCATAACATTTGGGTGTTTGGCATAATTTTTGGACAACTTTTCTGAATCGAATTTTTGATTTATCATTCCCAATTTCCGTTAATTTTTAAATCATTTGCCATTTGTTTCTCACAGTGTGACAGCACCCTGGTCCGGAAAAACATTTTATAAGATTATACCATATTTTATAAGAAGAGGAAATCATGTTGTATGACTATAAAGAAAGAATATATGAAAACCAGAATATTGAAGTAGTTGTTTATCATATCACGGATTTTCAGATGTCAAAAACAGTTTTATAAAACAATATACTAATGTAATCATCTCTTCTAAAGTATTTCTAATACCAAAACCAAATTTGTTTATTTTCTACTTTTACCATTTATCAATTAACAGTTTCAATTGGAAAATATCTCCAGTGAAACTTTGTCTAAGGTACGTTTGATGCACTGAGCAGATAAGCCTAATAATAGGAAGAGAATTTTGATCTCTGTCGCCATTTCAAGTTATCTTATTCCTCAATTATGAATACTAAAGATTTGTTGTTGTCCAAAAATAAATTTTAAATGTGAAAACAGGTTAAATAGATTCACTCTGCGAATGACAAGAAAGATCTGATAACTCTTCATATAATTTCAAACAAATAATAGAAGATGTCGCACCCTTCGTGCAGAATTCGAATAGTAACTTGGTTTTAATAAATCAGTATAATATTAGTATCATATTTGAATCTTCGATTCACCATCTTCTCTGCTCCTTAATAAACACGCCACTCCACTGAGTTAGGAACACCCCGTATTGGCATTCACGATGAATTGAGATATCCATAAGAAGTCCTCCGCGTGCAGTTTCAAGTTATAATGATAATGTGGCAATTAACGTTAAACTCTATTTCCAACTCCACCACACTTCTCAAGTAGCCACGCAAAATTAATTGAAACTCCACCAATCGGTGGTAATTTAATATGATTTCCGGGAAATGGTAATGCTGTCGTGTAATAGCTATTTTCTTCAGTAAGTTAGACCAAAATTGGCTTCTTGAAGTTAGCAGGATGTAAATAGATGAAGTAACTTTGTATGATATACTTTGATGATTTGAGAATTTGTTTCTGACTATTCTGGAAACAGGATACAAATAAAAGAAATCGACACATGTGAACTGATTCGCTTTTCGAGGACCAGCATATCTTCATCATTGATTTGCCACTAATATAAGAAACATTTTTTCAGGTTTATTTTCATTAGAATGATAATTCACATAATTCATTTTCCTTGTCGTAAGGATATTAGTCTCCGTAGAGTGGTTAGTTTTATATTCGTAGAATTTGGGTCAACTTCAAAATCATTTGAAACCTGAGAAATCAGGATGATGATCTCTCGATTACCGAGATTACCTATCGTTATTGAATAAACTGTAGTAACTCTATATTTATGGAACAGATACATTGGATTGACTCTAACAACTCCTCCTTTTTGTTTATTTCTTGTAGCTGAACAAACTGTGGTAGGAAATCATCACGAAAAATGAGAGATGAAACTTTGTATGTTTTTATACCACTACCATATGCTACCAACGTTACTGTTTCGTCCTATATGGACACTAACAAACGGATAATATGTGAATAGTATTTAAATAGTGAATACATAGTTAATTGTATTCACATGGTGAATAGTGAATACTATGTGAATAGTATTCGTGTGATAATTTCTATATAGCACAGCTGGTGGAGAAAATTTTATACTGAAAGCACAATTAATTATCTCTGATTTTTTTAATAATTAGTTTATAGTATATTGGTTAATATAAAAAAAGATCACTAGTCAATCGATTTCCTAAAGTAAAAAAAAAATTCGAAAATTATTTTTATTTTCAAAATCCTAGAATATTTTGGGTTGGGATGAATATAATGAAAAATAAACAACAACGATAACAACTATTAATTTAATTTCCATAAATTTTTCAACATTATCTTTAATGCAATAAAGCTTTGTCAATAAGTTTATCATTAACTTCTCACAATATAGCATATTTTGACTTTGACTTAGGGAAAGTTTTTTCCACCTAAAAGATTTTCTGCACTTTTTTTGTTAGAGTTACAGTTTGTCCGCAAAAAAATCATTTAGGAACTTACTACGCACGGGATGCCTAATCAGCCGCGTGAGTTAGTACCTATTTTTAGAACCGGACGCATTACATTATAATCTGAAACGTACTTACGAGATCTTAAATTGAAATTTCAAATATTCTATTTTCAAGTAGGAAATCTGAACTTTCTTATGTTATAGTTTATTTTTCGTTTTTAATAAAACATTGTATAGAGAAAAACGCGTATACAGGGTGTAATTTAACTTGTTGCACTCCCGTGAAGGAAGGGTATATAAAGGCATGTTAGATCGAATGGCAGGTGTAAAAAATGCGAAAAAAAAATTTGAGAGTTTTAAAATTTGTGAAATGTGGGTCGACATTTTGGAAACCTCTTTCCGCCATCTTTTCAGACCAGAAAAGGCAATTACCGGTGAAGAAAAACACTGATTGTCGATCCATCATATATCATCACATCAATTTTCCGAGTTTAAATTATGTTTGGGAAAATTTATAATCTGAACGCTCCATTTTCGATTCTCATAAATACATACGCGTTTTTTTCTATACAATGTTTTATTAAAAACGAAAAATAAACTACACCATTAGAAAGTTCAGATTTCCTACTTGAAAATAGAGTATTTGACATTCCAATTGAAGATCTCGGTAAGTACGAATCAGATTATAATGTAATAATACGCCCGGTTCTAAAAAATAGGTCCTCACGCGGCTGACCAGGCATCCCGTGCGTAGTATGTATGAGTTCCTAAATGATTTTTTTGCGGACAAACTGTAACTCTAAGAAAAAAAGTACAGAATATCTATTTGGTAGAAAAAAACTTTCCCTACAAGACATTGTTTTTATTTAGCATTATGTTCATCCCAGCCAAAAATATTCTGGGATTTTGAAAATAAAAATATTTTTCGATTTTTTTTTTAGTTTTTAAGATTGATTGACTAGTGAACTTTTTCTTATATCAACCAATATACCAATATATCATTGAAAATATTGGGAAAATCATGATTTAAAGAGACTTTTCGGTTTTTATCAATTTTAAACGGTTTAGCGATCAATAAACCACCAAGTTACATTTATCATTTGGAAGTAGACATTTCAACAATTATGACGATCAGTTGAAGACCTTCAACAGGTCTATTCACTATCTTTTAACGATATCGTTAGCAGTCGTAACCAAGCGATAAGCCGTTAAATAACGATAAAATCACAGAATCGTATTCACTATCTATTTCCTCATCGTTATTTAACGATATATCGTTGCCAAAACATCGCTGAGCAGACGACACCTATTTGGCTGTCATAACTGTCAACGATAATAGATGTGTTCAACAAAAAAATTATTCTCACTCGTCGTTTGCCTTATTTAAATAGTAATCCAATAGAAATGGATCAGTTCGAGCGGGACGTATTGGTTGTAATCCTAGAAGAACTGCGAAGAAGGTGTTATGATGATTTATGAAGGTGAATCGGATCACGTATCTGTTGTTCCGTAGAGAGTTGAATCGGAGATTCAATAGATAGCTGAGGAATATCAGCAACCCTCTCGAGACTCCTGAAGAAAATTTTCGGAAAGATTTTAGATTAACCAGAGAACTGGCGTGGGAGTTAGGTATTTAACGAAATGAGCGATCACTCTGCAATGTCCCTCAGGAATACGAGGATACCTTCAGTTATACAAGTAAACAAAAATAGTAAATTTCGTTTCAATAACCAATTACACAGTTTTCTTTCAGCACTGTATGGCAAAAGATGGATCGTTTGTCATGTCCCGGTCTTCTGTAGGCAGCAGGTGTATTCACGAAGTATCAGAAACATTGGTTGTTTATTTGGCCACTTTATTTATATAAAATTCCAAACAGAGCAGTTCAGTTTGGCTGTTAGGAGGTGCCAAGTTTCTTTGAGAATTTCTGGTTTACTTGGTTCATACTAATTTGTACGAAACCACTAGCTTTTTTTTCAATTCATCCAAATATACGGAAAATTATTGCCTTTAAAATAGTTTCACTACTTTTATTTTCACCTTTCCGTAATGTTCACCAATTTCCATAATTGATTCATATTTCCATAAAATAGTCAAATAACTGAAACAGGAAGTTTCAAAAATTTGTTTTCATCCATCATTCAATCACAAAACATGAATTTATGTATACTACCCGTCTCAAAAATTCAGGTTGGTCGTTATTTATTCGGTAACGATTGAAGCCGTAACGACATTGCTTACAGAATACGAATTTCTGAATTGTCGTTTAGATTGACGTAATCGTAAATTGAACTACAATCGTTAATCAACGACTCGTTGAATAACGACTTTATAGAGAATAGACCTGTAAGTACAAAAAAACACCAGA
This sequence comes from Chrysolina oricalcia, assembly GCA_944452925.2. NCBI lineage: Eukaryota > Metazoa > Arthropoda > Insecta > Coleoptera > Chrysomelidae > Chrysolina > Chrysolina oricalcia. The sequence goes on from OX101825.2 coordinate 15,667,606, forward strand.
AAAATTGTTCGTGGAAGATAAGGGTATTTTTTTTTCAAAAAAATTTACCTAACTCTAAAACTAGTTGTCTTCCGAATTGCGAAAATATCATGCCAATTCGACACCAGAAAAGACATATTTCTATAAATTTTCATCTAAATTGAATCATTTAAACATGAGAAAAAAATTAAATACTGAAAAGATCGGTTTTTTGCCACACTTTCCGCTTAGAGGTCACGTTTAGCCGCAAATCGAAAAAAACCGTTTTCAACCCCTAAACTACATCCGCATTTCACCATTTTGAGTGTTTTAATTCATTTTCCTCAAATTTGAAACTGTGTCATATTCTTACACTCCATAGATTCTGTTCTTTAAAGTGCCCCACAAGAATGTATCCAAAACTGTAAGGTCAGGTAACCTTGCTGGCCACCTCACTGGTCCAGAATTTCCTAACCACCTATTAGGAAATCTTTGGTGTAAATATTCGCAAACTGATCTTTTATTGTGTGGAAGAGCCCCGTCATGCTGAAACCAGCAGGTGTTATAATTAACAAGGGGAAACGTATCCATACTCCACTCCATACTTTTCACTCCAACTGTGCTCATTATTTGTATTAAAAACACCACAGTTCTAAAAAGTACTTTCGTCGGTACAAATAATGTTTTTCAAGAAGTTTGTAGGGTCTACCCTATTCGAGAGCCAGCTACAAAATTCCATCCGTCTTTCAGGATAACCTGGATGAAATTTTTGTGAAATATGTATCTTATAACAATTCAAACCATTTTTTTTCCTCCAAACGCTCGTCTGTGGCACATCCATTTCTGCCGAGACCTGATGTGTTGATTTGGAAGGATCTGCATTTATCTAAAAAAGTACCAAAAATAATTATACTTCTTCGAATGTGGAATGAACAATTATTTTACCTCGGCTAATAAGTTACGTCTAATATTTTGTTCCATTCTGCTTCCATATTTCATTCTTGGTTTTAGAAACGCACCGTACTCAGCCAAGTGTTTGTCCAAAATTTCGAATAATGTTCTATCCGGCTGTTGTCTTTCCGGATATAATTCAAAATAAATTTGTGCTGTTTTCGTACTAATCCTATCAAATTTATAATAAAGTTTCAACATATCTCGTTTTTCTTCATTTGAGAATGAGGACATTTCCACTGAAGTATTTGTGCAAACTTATGATGTTTAATAAGTTCTGACAACTAGTGATTATTAAACAAAATTTTTCGATGGAGTCATGACCATCTCAGATGAAGTTGTTTTTTTTAATATCTGTGGTTTCAAAAGTGCAAATCATAACAAATTATACATCAATGAAATCAGAATGAGAATCACTATTTTTCTGTATAAAAAAACAATATGGTGCCCATAACTGAAAAAAAAGTTGATGATGAATGCCAGAAGACAAAACGTCGGATAGTAAATCTGAACATGAAAACGTGTAGCTGAAAAAAAGGTATCAATGAAAATGTACTTTTGGTTTTGAGCTATGTTGTCAAATAACGATAGAAAAAATAAAAACGAAAATTCCGATTTTCAGTTTTTTCCCGATATTTCCGGAAATACTCGGAATTTTCCAAGTTTCAAATTAGCATTTTGTTAAGCACCAGAATACGCAACTTTGCCCCAATTTAAGCTTCGACGTATCTCCTGTAGTTTAGGAGATTCCAATGGTGGGAGTCGAATTGGAATTGCCCTGTATAGCCTGCAACTGATGTACCTGCTATAAAGGTAGTTATGATCCTCGTGGGGTTTCTCTTAGGTCACCAATTTTAATTAATGTGATACGAAGACCTTTTTTGGTGATTGTTATTATTGATGATCGAGTTTTGACAGGTCTTGAGTTTTTTTCTTGTCGCATTCATACACTTGATAACGACAGTAGATGTTAACTGTTGAAACGTCGTGACTCAAACACATGCAAAGAATTTATTTTCTTTGTTTCTAGACAATGGAAGTCCACAAGAATTCCACTAATATTAATACATTGTCAACCACTTTCAAAAAAACACTGAACTGTTCCTAATGATCACGAGTAAAAAAATAATGAAAGCCAGTCGGTGAGCATAATTATAATCAGTAATGATTATTTCGCTTCTTTCCAGTCGAATTAGTGAAAAGGTAAAAATAACTTCCTTTTATAATATTCAACATCAAAGCTTTCAGAAAAAACTTCGTCTCAGTCCCTATTGTGGTCAAGGTAGGGTCGCTACTGCGTTTACCATTAATTTTTAGATCCAGGGTAGATAAGGTGCCCACAAACAATTTTAATGGCGATGATTAATGAATTATTCAACTGATTTGAAATGCAAAGAATGCGTTGGTTTTATGTATAAAAAACACATTTGTTTTCATAAACTGTATGAGAAAGTGTATTTATAACATGTGATAACAAAGCCTGCGTCATAAGTGGAAATAGGAAATAGTATCAATGTATCGTTCGGGAACGACTTTTCGTTGAAAATAATTTCAGCTCAAATTGAATGGTAATTTGGCGACGAATTCTTTCACAAGATGTTATATACCTATCATACCTTTCCAGTACGTCATCAAATGCTTTTATTTCTGACCGAGATATTATAAGCTTATATCGTCATAGTTACGCTATCTACGAGGAGGGTCATAATTCCCTTGGGACATTAAAGATTCTATTATTCCCTCCACCTTTCACAAGTAAAATTAAAATAAGCAATTCTAATATATAATATATGTGTATATATTTTTGAAATGAAAACCATTTTAAATTTATTCACGTCATTACAAATATTAAATGTACGATTTTAAAAAGTTCCCTGAAAATTACTTCCGACTCTGGAAACAATTTCTTCTTTTGTAGGGCTGGAGCTTCTGTTCACTACAGTCGAGGAACCTGCCTCTTCTAATGGTGAAGTAGACAACAAACGCACCGTTTTATTTCCTAATTCGATGCTATGCTCCAAATACCCCTCAGCCACCATGGAACTTTTCCAACCTCTGTGTCTTTTCAAGTTAGTTATAGTTGCTCCTGCATTGGCTAGAGCAGTTGCAAAAGTGCGACGAAGGCAATGTCCCGTATAAGAAGATGGGTTAGTCAATCCTTAATACATTGCGATTTTGCTGGGGATTTTCCCAAACATGTTTTTTTTTTCAATTGGCTGAGAAGTACATTTATTTTGTCGGAAGCTCAAAAAAAATCGTTCAATTCCTTCAGGACGCTAATGCATATAAAGTATTGATAAAGGCAAAGTGGAGAACTCTTTTTCATCCACAACTGTAAATTTCTTCGAAACACCAGTTTTACTTTCCGGTACGTTCACTACCATAACGGAATCCCGGTCCTCTTTATCTTCATATTCAAAAGTTCTTGACTTTTGCATCCTCCAAAATAACCCATAACCAAAACATCCTAAAACAAAAAAAAAAAAGGAAATAAATACACACAAAAAGAAAAAAAATACCTTATGCAATAAATGAATTTCATTAGAAGCATTTTTCAGAAATATAATGACATCTCTAGGAGATAAAATAGCAGACTTTTTCGGTTTATAACCTACTTTTCCGTTTCAAAGAAGCCTCTAGTTCACTGAACTTGGTGATATCTCGTTTTTCATGTATAGTCACCATCGATTTTAGCATTGACCATTTACAGGTCTATTCTCTAAAAAGTCGTTATTTAACGAGTCGTTAATTAACGATTGTAGTTTAATTTACGATTACGTCAATCTAAACGACAATTCAGAAATTCTTATTCTGCAAACAATGTCGTTACGGCTTCAATCTTTACCGAAAGAATAACGACCAACCTGAATTTTTGAGACGGGTAGTACATATAAATTCATTTTTTGTGACTGAATGATGGATGAAAACAAAATTTTGAAACTGCCTCTTTCAGTTATTTGACTATTTTATGAAAACTTTAATCAATTACGGAAATTGGTGAATATTACGGAATTGTGAAAAAAAAGTAGTGAAACTATTATAAAGGCAACAATTTTCCGTATATTTGGATAAATTGAAAAAAAAAACTAGTGTTTTCGTACAAATAAGTATGAACCAAGTAAACCAGAAATTCTCAAAGAAACCTGAACTGCTCTGTTGGGAATTTTATATAAATAAAGGGGCCAAATAAAAAACCAACATTTCTGATACGTCGTGAATACACCTGCTGCCTACAGAAGACTGGGACATGACTCACGATTTATCTTTTGCCATAGACTTCTGGTGCTTGCCATGAGCAAAAAAATGCAATGCTAAAAGGAAACTGTGTAATTGTTTGTTGAATAGCATTTTTGTTTACTTGTATAACTGAAGGTATCCTCGTATTCCTGAGGGACATTGCAGAGTGATCGCTCATTTCGTTAAATAACTCCCACGCCAGTTCTCTGCTTGATCTAAAATCTTTCCGAAAATTTTCTTCAGGAGTCTTGAGAGGGTTGCTGATATTCCTCAGCTATCTATTGAATCTCCGATTCAACTCTCTACGGAACAACAGATACGTGATCCGATTTACCTTCATAAATCATCATAACACCTTCTTCGCAGTTCTTCTAGGATTACAAACATTACGTCCCGCTCGAACTGATTCATTTCTATTGGATTACTATTTAAATTTTGCAAAAGACGAGTGAGAATAATTTTTTTGCCGAACACGTCTATTATCGTTGACAGTTATGACATCCAAATAGGTGTCGTCTGCTCAGCGATGTTTTGGCAACGATATATCGTTAGATAACGATAAAGAAACAGATAGTGAATACGATTTTGTGATTTTATCGTTATTTAACGGCTTATCGCTTGGTTACGACTACCAACGATATCGTTAAAAGATAGTGAATAGACCAGTTAGTCCATAAAGAATTTGGACTATACGTTTCTGACGGCAACGAATAAACACAATTACTACCAAATCTACCGAAAAACATAAAAAAATTCCTTAGTAATCCTTGAAATTATGCCAGAAATACAGTTTCAGTAGCATCTTTTGGCATAACATTTTTCCGTGTCAGCCACTCCAGATATATTTTGTATTTCTCAAAATATCCTCCATTATATATTTGGGGTATAAAACACGTTTTTAACGCAAACACAGCTTGATCTCAAAGCTTTGTTTGTAAACAAGTAACATAGCAACAACCTAGCGACAACTGAACTCCTGTAATCAACGGTACCTGATTCAAATATAGGGGGAAGGTAATGAACTGGTACATTTATTCTGTTTTAAAAATAAACTGAATTTTATTGAAATCGGTCAGAAATAAAATCATCCATGTACCACCGGAATTATTCAGCCTAAGTAACCTCAGGCAATTGCTGTCCCTCTGGCCACAGGCCTTCGGGACGCAAACTTGCCATCGGTAATTGAGGCCCTCATAATTCCCTTGTAGGCTAAGCAATAGAGCCACAAATAATTGCTTTTTGGGCAAAAATACTACCTGGAAGCCGCCTGTGCCATCCTGTGCAGGGCAGTCCGTAGTTTATTCCGCCCATGTCCTCTTCTCGAAAATGCCATTTTTTTATTTGTTATAAACAATAAACAACAAAAAATCGCGTTTTTAATAGTTTCTTATTGTAAAATGGAAACTATTGAAGCAGTGTTATCGGTGCAAAGAGATGAACTGTAGAGAATTGAATTCCGAAGAGAATCACGGTTCAAACGATCCGATCGGATAATTAGAACTGGAGAAAAGCGGGAAAACCGGAAAATTGCGTTTTTTTTCTTTAATTCATAACTCTGCCATTTTACAATATTAAGATTTGAAACGGTAGTAGCTATTGACGTGAACTTTATGTGGATTCAGTCGGATTGATAGTTTTTGCACAATCCTCATTTGATTTGTTTTTGGATATATTTTCGCGGAGAGCTGGATGCGTTTGAGGTCGTCCGATTGAAATTTAAAAAATAGATTTGGAAAGTATACGTGAACACTAACAAAATTTATATTCTGATTTTTCGATAAAACGCGTTTAAGTGTGTTCAAAACTAGTGAATACATAAGGGAAAACGGCCGACCGTGCGTGAGCTATCGAGTGGTGGGGGACTATGCGTATCGAGGAACTTACAATTCTTTGCATTTGTTTATCTCGGCATATACTGCAGCTATTTGATTGGTGTTTTTCTTGATTTTGGGGTATCAGAACCTGAGGAATTCGATTCTTGACTCAGATTTTATGTGTGATGAAAGAATAAGCAGGTATTCTGATGATATTTTTTGCTACATATCTTCATATATATATATATATATATATATATATATATATATATATATATATATATATATATATATAGTTAGGGAGGCGAATAGGGGAATTTTCGGTAATACTCGAGCGTGGCAGTTTAAAATATGAGAGATACCTTGGACCTAATAGAACAGCCTTGTAAAGTATTTAGCTCTATATGTAGTGACGCGCGCCTAGGATAGACGATCAGATTAGTAAAAAAAAATCGATAGTCTGAAATACTCGAGCGCGTCAGATTAAGATATTGGGGGTTGATTTTAGTGTTTTAAGACTAAATTTAACTAATCTGACGATAAGTGATTGACGCCACCGAGTTATAGGGTCGCGAACTTGTAAAAAAAAACGTTATTCCGGCATTCTCGAGCGCGTTTTTTTTTTTTTTTTTTGAAGAATATAATCTAAAACTTACTAAAAATACAAAATCTGCCGGTTTCCGCGTGACCGGAAGTGTGGAGGAGCCATTTCGTCTTCCGAAAAACGCGTTGCGGCATATAAGTCGCGAACGATACATTTTCCAAAAAAAAAGTTTAAATAAACAAAAAAGGTAATTTTATTTTACACAAAAAAGGTCTCTTTACATTTTTGTCCAAAGTTAAAACTTTTTGACTTGAAGCATCATAAAAACTCAAACTCCCGGTTTTTTTGAGTATATCTCGAAAACTGAGGGTGTTAAAAAAAATGGATATGAAATAACGATGATTAAATTATGTGACTTTTATTATATCTCAAAAAAAAAATTTATTCTAAAGCTTCTCGACAATTTTCGTGGACTCGGAAAAAGTTACGCGTATCTGTATACAAAAGTATTATTAACATGTACAGTTTCATGTATGTATATTATTCAATAGCCTGTTGATCCTCAAATTGTTTTTTGAACGTACCGTAAGCAAAACGAAGTGAAGAATTGAAGCAAAAAAGAGGAATTTGCCATAAACATGTAATACAGACTGAGCGCTTCGCGGAAATATGCCGTCCTACCAGTATTTTTCCTTTATTTCGCGACATTAATGGTGGGGAAAGAAGCAGTAGAAGGGAATTTTCGGTACACCATAATATATATATATATATATATATATATATATATATATATATATATATATATATATATATATATATATATATATATAATTTTTGTACTTCTATAATATTCTCTCAACAAAATTACTGAATAGAAATAATTGTTACGGATGTTGCAGGCACTCGGCAGGAAAGAATTGTGGATGAGGAGCCACAATATGACAGTTACAGTGAAGAAGAAGAAGAAGATGAATTGTATTGAGCAAAAATGTAAAGATCATACATAACAATACAATTATTATACAATTTTTATATAATTTCATTTTTTTAAACAATAAATAACACAATTCGTACTACATTTCATCTTCATTTGCGTTGATTATAACTATCGCTTTGTCATTCTTAAATTCCCCGTTTTATCAAGGAGAAAGAAAAGAAAAAAAGAAACCAAAAAACCTTTCCGGTCAGATTAAGAGAACCCACCAACATTTTTGTCGGATTAAGAAAATATGCTTTCAGGATACCGAGATAAACCTCCCCTATGAAAATCTGACGCGCTCGAGTATTTCAAAAAAACTTTTTTTTTTTGCATTTTCAAAAATTCATTGTAATTTATGGTCACGCCGAAATCGTCAGTTTTTTTAAAGGTAGCTTCCTTGTGGCCTACTTAACACCCCTTCCGAAAATCTGACGCGCTCGGGTAAATTTTTTTTTTGCATTTTTGACTACTTTATATGCCTACCCCCACCACGCAAACCGGCAGATTAGTATACCGTTGTTATCAGAGGCACTTGGGGCATACGTAGTATGAATATCTGACGCGCTCGAGAATGCCCAAGTAACGGTTTTTTAAAACATTTTTGAAAAACCGTACACGCGAAACCCACCGCTAAAATGGTTTTTACCATACGAGCTTTTCTTTTCGAAATTATTTTATCTTTCGATTGTGATAGGTCTCGACGGCGCCGTTGAATTACGCCATTTAGCTACCTCGCCTCCCTAACTAATATATATATATATATATATATATATATATATATATATATATATATATATATATATATATATATATATATATATATATATTGTTATATTTATTTTTAAATTGTTATATTGTTTTATATAATTTAAATGATTTAATGAAATTGTGATTGAGAATAATGAATTGTACCTTTCAGTTTGATGCTCAGTCGGTGCGCCACTGTAGAGATGATCCTCTTTTATCTCAAGGAGGGTTCAGTTTCGGCTTTTTCTTCTGATCTTGCAGTTGGTATGATTGCAATAAAATGTAAATTGTACACACTGAATGTCAAAATAAATGACACTGGCAATTGGTACTCTTGCACCAAATTGCATGCAGGCTGGCCAATATATGATATTTATTATTGAAGACAGTTGGTATTCTTGATGTGTAAAATTATGAATTTGGAATAAATGTCAAATGAATTTTTATTTTATTGAATTGGTTGATATCAAAACAAGAAATATTTGCTCAAATATCTAAAACTACCTATCCTAACCGAAAACTATCTTATTCTAGATATTGTTCTCATGAACTTTTTAATCTATTACTAAAATTTACTGTCATTTAGTACGATTTACTTTAATGGTCCATGGTCCTGAGAAATTTCAATGTTCTATGATTGATTGATTGTCTATCTGACTTGGGTTATGTTTATATTTTCAGAAAGTTTGTTTTTATGAAATTTTAACTTCGATTACTGTTTATACATCACAGAGGAAAGTTCAAAAAGGTGTACCTTGATTGTCTCCGCTGTTTTCTGCGCTAATTTGGTCTTTCCTTTTGAAATTTTCAATTTGAAGGTGAGTTCTGATTGTGCCTTCCGGGTAGTTTATTCTGTTGATTTTGGTATTGGTTTTCCTTTCTGCTAATTATTTTCTGCTTTGACTATTCTCCTTGCTCTATTTCTGTTGTAATATTTGTATTTTATTTAATTTTTCTTTCAGCTTTCAAATAGCCTCTCGTTTCTTCTCAAACTACACTAGACACTTTATTTCACTGAGGATTTGATTGTTTTATGGTAAACTCAAATTTTAATAACTAATTCTACTATTTACATAACCTATAATTACATTCTTATTTTCTATTTTTTTTTCTTGTTTTAGATACCTTTTTGTCCTCAATTGCTCTCCAACACTACTAAGCCCTACTATCTGGTTTTGCTACCTGTATCAATCATATTCATTTTGACATTACTGTTCAGTGTGTTTTTTAAAGTTTTCTTTTAATCAGATTATTATTTTAAATTTAATTTCGTTTTCAAGATCCTGATATCAATTTGAATGACTTGTTCTAATTTGGTTATTCTTTTCATGCAGATTACTTAAAAATAGGTAGTGTATATTCTTGTCGCACAAAGAACGAACCAAAACTGACTCCTTCTTGATGAGAATTTAGATCAAAGTGACATGGTTTATAACACTAAAATACCAAATTTCTTGTAAATTAAAACATCAAAGCATATACTTATATATATATATATATGTTCGGAAAGGTTTCCGCGGTCAGAAATATGTACATTACTAAGTTCATGGGTTGAACCGCGTTGAGAGTTTATAACTCGACGTTTCGGCTCCTGCTTTGGAGCCATTTTCAAGAGTGTGACTGCGAGGCCTCTATCTGCCTACTCCTCGAGTCGTGGTCTTGAGAGATATCAAGGTCTCAACCTGCCTACTCCTTGATCTCAAAAGACGATCCGATGTTGGTTGCACTGTAGTATTTATAGGTGGTTGGCTACCTGGAGGTGGGCGGGTCTTACGGGTTTTCGAAATGGAGACACCAGCTCCGCATTAGCTCTTCATTTCATCCAAACGGGTCACCCCATAGATTTCGAGAAAACGAAAACCATCGCCCCAGTACGTTCAAGAACTTCTCGTTTTATCAGAGAAGCCATCGAAATCGAAAAACGGCCTGATTGCCTGAACATTAAAGATGATAGCCGTAAATTGAACCCCATTTGGAAGCCCCTTCTTCCAACCGTAATTACCAGGCCACGTGAAACTTATCCGCAATCAATTATTATCCCATTAACTCCAACTACACAGCAGGCACCAGCAGACAAGACAAACGAGAAAACCCGTAAGACCCGCCCACCTCCAGGTAGCCAACCACCTATAAATACTACAGTGCAACCAACATCGGATCGTCTTTTGAGATCAAGGAGTAGGCAGGTTGAAACCTTGATATCTCTCAAGACCACGACTCGAGGAGTAGGCAGATAGAGGCCTCGCAGTCACACTCTTGAAAATGGCTCCAAAGCAGGAGCCGAAACGTCGAGTTATAAACTCTCAACGCGGTTCAACCCATGAACTTAGTAATGTACATATATATATATATATATAAAATATATGAATAGATAACAGCTTTTTTATTACAAAATAAAGTAATCAATTTTCTTACAAACTAACTGTAAATTTTTATTTGAACGCAATTACAAAATCTTTCTTTTTTTTGGCAGGCATCATCGATTTCATCCTCGGATCTACTAATTATATCATTATTATTTGTTACTAAATTGTAACACGTATCTTCGCCGGTCGTCTCCATGACACTGGTAGACAGATATATGAATTTTAAGCACTAAAAATGGTAAATTTTACATGAACGCTATGAATTTGTGTCCGCAGCGCGCGCCAATGCGTTTCTCCTCGATTCGCACAGTCCCCCACCACTCGATCGCTCAAGCGCGGTCGGCCGTTTTCCCTCATATTCTCACTAGTTTTTAACACACTTTAACGCGTTTTATTGAAAAATGAGAATAGACATTTTGTTACTGTTCACGTCTACTTTCCAAATCTATTTTTTAAATTTCAAACGCATCCAGCTCTCCGCGAAAATATTTCCAAAAAAAATTCAAATGAGGATTGTGCGAAAACTATCATACCTACTGATTCCATGTTTTGCACACATCAAGTATACGTCAATAGCTACTATCGTTCCAAATTCCAGCTCTTAATATTGTAAAATGGCAGGGTATTAATTAAAGGGAAAAAAATCTCAATTTTCCGGGTTTTCCCGCTTTTCTCCGATTCTAATTATCTGATCGGATTGTTTGATCCATGATTCTCTTCGGAATTCAATTCTCTACAGTTCATCTCTTTGCACCGTTAACACTGCTTCAATAGTTTCCATTTTACAATAAAAAACTATAAAAACGCGATTAAAAATGCTTGGTATATATATATATATATATATATATATATATATATATATATATATATATATATATATATATATATATTCCAGTGACTGTAAAACAGTCGAAAACAATCCTTTAGGAACTCACTATACCTTTGTATAGATTGTATGGCATATGTCCGACAGAAAACAACTACTTCTCTGGCTAATACCTCGACAGATATTGAATTATATCTGTCAGACATATGTGCAAAGGTCCTTACTTTGAAGGAACAACTTTGCAAGAGCTCTCATAGACAGACAGCAGGACACCGCCTGATCCAAACAAGGAACCAACTGCAGACCGGTTTCGGGATGAAGTCCCTCATCAGTGCAGTCCTGGTTATCACGGTTGTATACACGCGGGGGCCCGGTGCCCGTCATCGTTCGCCGGGATGAACACTGCAATCGCTTACAGGGTCCACCACGGCAACAGATTAGAGAGCGCTCCAGAAGGACATTTCGGATGCGAAATGGTATATGCTGAATACTGAGGACTTCATCCCGAAACCGGTCTGCAGTTGGTTCCTTGTTTGGATCAGGCGGTGTCCTGCTGTCTGTCTCTGAGAGCTCTTGCAAAGTTGTTCCTTCAAAGTAAGGACCTTTGCACATATGTCTGACAGATATAATTCAATATCTGTCGAGGTATTAGCCAGAGAAGTAGTTGTTTTCTGTCGGACATATGCCATACAATCTATACAAAGGTATAGTGAGTTCCTAAAGGATTGTTTTCGACTGTTTTACAGTCACTGGAACATTTATTGCTCCTTGAAACAAGTATTCAGCATATATATATATATATATATATATATATATATATATATATATATATATATATATATATATTCATTTATAACATCATAAGAGTGTTCGTCACTAACCAATGGGATCATTTTTTTGTTTGAAATTCAATTTTGCTCTTTAAGTCCTGAGGTACGCTATTGAAGAATTTTTGGCCGACATACAGGAAACTTCTTTGACCTATGCTTTTTTGTGTTTTGGGTAGTGCAATATTTTCATATTTCCTGAAATGTGTTTCATAATTATTGGAAATATTATCTGTAAATAAATTATTTTTAATAATTTGTGTAAGCGCTGCTTTATACAAAATATTTCTTATATCTAGATATCCAAATTGTTGGAATAGAGTTTCTGTAGGAAATCGAATATTCATTTTATGGATTATCTTTACAATTCGTTTCTGAGCAATTTCTAATGGTTTCAACGAATTTTCATATGCCCCACCCCATCCAATCAGGCCATAACATAGTAGTGACTGAACTAGGGCAAAGTATATATTTTTCACATTTTGTTGGTCTGTGATTTTAGTAATTTGTTTGAACATGAACATGACTGATCGTATTTTTTTTTGTTAATATCTGGATGTGATAGTCCCATTTCAGATGGCTATCTACCGTTATGCCTAGATAGTTGGTATGGTCTGTGCTCTCGATTGACCATATGTTTTTCCTGAATAATAGATTTACCGAAACTGTAGTCATTAGGTTTTTGTCTAACCAATAATATGATCACAAGGTAGAGGACTTACAATATTTAGATTTTTCCATAAAATAGGCAAGAAGTATACACTCTCTGTGTAGCTCTTATTTTTTACATGTTTCCCGTTGCACCACCTCACGAATTCTTCATACACTTTGTCGTATATTTTCTTGGATTTACTTGGCAATAAACTCAATTTCGCATCCTCGCTGCTTTACTCAGTTCTGGTGGGATTCACACTTTCTTCGTCGCTTGAATCCATTTCAAAATCAATAATAAATTACTTGTGATCCCAAAAATTGAACCTCAAATATGGCTACTAGCTTATATATCTCTCATTTCGAAAAATTGACTGAGTTGCCATGTTAACATTAATTCCATCACTTCTTGATTTATTCTGTTTCCGATATGATATGAATATATATCCTCACGGCAGCCTTGATGTATTTTTATCATGTTCTAGATATAAACAGGTATCTAAGAAGGCGTAGAAGGGCCACGGGTTTTTCCTATTTTCGAGATAGAAGTCGGGATTTCGGCTATATCGCCTATATCTACTCTTTGTAGTCAACTTCAGTCGTCACTCGTCAGTCTTTACACTCTTTGTCGGGATCTCGAGATCCCGAGATAGAAATCGGGATCCCGACTTAGATGTCGGGATCTCGAGATCCCGAGATAGAAGTCGGGATCCCGACTTAGATGTCGGGATCTCGAGATCCCGAGATAGAAGTCGGGATTAAAAATTGGAAAAAACCGTGGCCCTTCTACGCCTTCGTAGGTATCTATTAACATGACATCAATTATACCGGTCGTGAATACATTTTTGTATGTATTACGGGAGTAATTTGCCTTTAAGGACCTAGGCGTGTTGATTCCTCGCAATCGCTGCGGTCCATAAAAGCCTATTTTACGCCCTTGGTTGATCACTGGGATTTCTCATGCTTTTGATAAATTGTCCTAAGATCCATACTCCAATTATAGAACAAGATATGAACAATATTAAATATTTGAGAAAGTACATAGGGGGAAACAGGTATATAACTTGAAAAAATATTACTTGAAAAAATAAGAAAGGTTTGAAAATGTACGAGTTGGGATTGATACTAGAATATGGAAAGAATATACATATCTGAAAAAGGTTGAGTTTATAATATGTTTATGGATATCAAAATGGAAACATGAACAGCTTGGAGCTGTTGAAATGAATTTTTTGACCGAAATGGTGCTCGAAAAAAAAAATTACACCTCCAAAAACTTGAACTTGAAGCCAATGAATAATTATATATAACTAGAAATACTGAAGTAAGTAGTTTGAAATCGCTGAATATATTGATACTACAAGGTAATCAATTAAATCAAGATTAAAATAAATGAGGGATAATAGGAAAGACACGTATATAGAGAGTCTTTAAGGGATTATGTAAATATCTAATTGGAATTCACTACACTTGACTCACTTCCCCAATTCTCTTAGTTATGTACTAAAAGCAATCGTTACATTTCTGTTTGTTTGGTTCATGTGTAGACTTGTGTGATAAAAAAATTAAATTCGTTCCAGTTGTGAGCCGGCATTTCTCTCTTGTTAACCTCAGAATTTCCTTCATATACAAAGTTTTCGTTTTTAGTCGAAAGTTTGATGGTATGACATTTCTTCTAGATAATATCACAACGAATAATCGCTGTTATATTGCGGAGTTTTTATTATCACGCAAAGTTTTCGTTTATTAAATAAAGTTTGAGATGGAAAAACGAGCAAAAAAACAACCAAGAAGTTTCTGTAATATAGACTTGAATGTACAGCCATTCTGTTATTGTAGTTGCCAACCGAACCATGGCATATTTCAGCAAACGAATTGTTTATAGAAATATGACCAATGTAAGTTTGTTTGCTATACGTTGACAGTTTGAAAACAATGTGGAAAGTTGAACAGAGCGTTTGGAATCTTTTATTCAACTAACTGAATTGAGAAAAGCAGAACAATCGGACCGTGTGTCTTCTTGTGTATAGAAAGATTTAATGCCCACGAGTTTATGATCATCAGCTGATATTCTTGTTCTGAATATTGTTTGGAAAATAAAAAAAAGTAAGAAGACAGCAAATTTCGCAAGTTCGGAAAATTGATATCATACTAAAAACCATTCAGAACACAGCTCAAATGGAAAGAATGGGATTCGGGAGTAGATTCATTATTATCTGGTAACATACATATTCATGATGTTCTTGTCTATGGCATAGATGAATGGTTCAATACGTTCTTGGTGAATTATCATTTCCAGAGGGTCCATTTCCTTCTTCACAAAAAAATTATATAGGCACTCAATCTCAAACTACAAAGGTTTTGCATAGCTTTCTCCATTCTCATTTATTGTCTGAAATTTTGTTGGATGATTTTGAAACTTAAATAAAAGGGAATAAAAAGTTCAAATTTTTATGTATTGGTCAAGTTTGTTGATGATATTTCGGTAGGTTTCACAGGAACAATTAGACAATTGGATCAAATCTTGGAATTTATTAATTCTCTTCACCTTTCAATCAATATCACAGTATGATTTAAAAAAGATAATTCGATAAATTTTTTTGGAGTTAACACTAAAGAGAATAATGAAAACGAAAATTCCATCATATAATTTACGATATTCACAAGCAATAAATTTCGAGTAGGTATATATAGACGCGTTGAGTATATCTATACGACTAATACCAAATGTATACTTCAATAAGGACAAATATCTCTTTTCTTATATCAAATAAAACCGACAATTAAAACAATTGAATTATATCTTAAGGGCACACACTTTATATCATTACTGTAAATACTTCATTTGATAGTAGGTAGCACTGCGTTATATTTGAATTTCAGTTTGATAATGGCAAATAACTGACTTGGTCTTTTTTTTAGTGGCAATTAGAGTGAGACCCAGTCCCAAATACAGGTGTGCTTCTTTTGATTGCCAATACTAAAGTTTCAATAACGGTTATTAAAGTTTTTTCTTGGTGTAGTTTTTCTTTTCATTAAGAAGCAGTTGAAAATTTTTCTGTTAGTTCTTGTGTTACACAGTAATGTGTTAGACAATCGTCGATTTTCCGATGATCACGATTCAGTTTTCTTTGAAATCTGTTTTTCAAAACGTACCTACAAGTTATTTTTAGTATTTATCTTCGATTCTGGTAGCTGACTCGAAGAATATGAGAAGATGGCGAAAAGCTGCGATGTTTACGAATCAATTTTTTTTTCCAAAATTGTTAATGTTTTCGTCATCAACAGAGAGACTTATTTTATGAAATTGCTAACAAATCGTGAAATATAAGTCCATCGTTGGTTCCATAGGTAGCAAAGAAAGTTTGTGAATGTTTCAAATGACCATATGGTCTTTAAACTTCATGATAATATGAAGTTACTACCATGAACTTCATGAGGCACTTTATAGCAACTTCTAGTATTATTTTAACTCATACTTTTTTCTAGAGTATGGCTCAGTATTTGTGGAATACCGATCATTTTATTATTCTAGTTACCGTCTGCACTTACTATTTTGCATGAAAATGTTGCTCCTAAATCATTGAAATTTCAATTCAACCAACTAGCATATAGTTTTTCCGCTATATCATTTCCACTTCTTTAGCTGTTGAAACATTTTGCACAGTTTGGAACAAAAAATCAGTACATTCTTTCTAATTGAACTGAAATTAAGAAAAATTGGGAACTCCATATTCCTTGTGAATCATATTCAAGTGAGATCTCGATACCTCTGAAAAAACTTCTACTGAAATCAAAATTATTTCGTAACCTGCCCAATAATATAAAATTTTCTATTTGAAGTCTGTCCTTTCCAAGATACTCGTAACACTCCTCTCAAATTGCCTTATCGGATGAAATCACAAATTGGATATCATGAATTAATTATGTATGCAGAGAATTCAATCACGAAATGTAAACAACTCTCGAGTACATTCGAGTGGATCTCAATGTATCTTATATTTACTTTCGACTTTGGTGCTTTCTGTTCACTTCAGTTCCAAAAGTCCTAATTGAATGTTGACGTTTGCCATCAGTGTTCATTTTTAAGGTGGAAACTGCTCGTTTGTCAGTTCCAAAAATTACCTCGTCGAATATTTTGAATGCATGCTTGTTACGTACCACGATAGATGGGAAGTTATATCTTTCATCAACAGCTGACAACCAATGACTGTAGTTTGAAATTTTTTCAATATCATAATGACTTTTTTCTACGACAGTTCGTAAACTGAGATATCTCGCACTGTTCACATTGGCGTAAAAAAATCAAATGTGCGTACAGTAATGTTTTACGCACCATACATACACTTTTCAAAAAGATATTATTACTCATCAGTGATTGAAGCAATAGAGAGAGAGAGAGAGAGTCTTTATTAAATCCTTGTAAGTACAAAAACCCTTACGGGTGTAGAACATGTCATTTTTTATACAATAAAAAACAGTAATATTTATATACAGGTAAAAAAATATACAACATTTACATGCCATAGTTCCTAAAATAAGCATACATAGTAAAATACATAAGTATATTGTCGCATATTCATTAAATTGTAAGCCACCTGGAAACATGTTTAAAAACAGAAGAAATACAAAACACAGAGTAAAAACACACATTATAGAAAGTACAATATAAAAACCAACTAATTTAAATATCTAAATAGAGTGTCTATATGATGCAAAAATTAAAGCACATCGTCGAAAAACTCATGCAGCGAGTAGTATGCTTTGGAGAGAAGTAATTTTTTCAATTTGATCTTCATGATATTGCAAGACAGGATTCGAAGAGATTCAGGTATCTTGTTATAGATTGAAATCAATGAAAAAGGTATATTTCTTTGTAGATAAGTTAAATGTGTCTTTGTATTCAATAGTTGTTTTTTATTACGAGTATTGTGGGTGTGATTCCGGTTATAGATTGTAAAGAGAGATATGTTCTCCTTAAACAAATATTACAGACTCATAAATATAGAGACTAGTTAGAGTTAGTATTCTCTTTTCTATGAACACTGTTTTGCAGCTTTCCCTCTGTGAAAGATTGAAAAATTTTCTCATGCATTGTTTTTGCAAAATGAATATTTTTTGTGTGTGGGCAGACATTCCCCAAAGAATGATACCATATCTGATGTGACTCTGTACATACCCATTGTATGCTAGCATTGCAGCCTCAGTAGAAATATTCTGTGTTATTACTTTCAGGGCATAGCAGTACCTTGATATATGAGTTGCAACTTTTTCAGTGTGACTCTTCCAGTCAAGTTTTGAGTCGATTATAATGCCAAGAAAAGAGAGTTGGGTTACTGGTTCTAAAATGGTTACACCATCACTTATACTATTATCAGTGCCATTTTGGGCAAAGGAGATAATTTGGGTCTTGTTAGTATTTAGTTTAAGGTTGTGTTCCGAAAAATACCCCTCCAGAAGATTCAATTTGGAGAAGATATTGGATTGCAGAAAGTGGCGTTCAGTTGAACTGAAGATTACTCAGCAGTCATCAGCATATTGAACCATGTATTCATCAATAGCTTCAGTCACATCATTGGTATATAGTATGTACAGTAGAGGACCAAGCACTGACCCTTGAGGTACACCTCTTTTGATACGTAATTTATCTGATTTCACAAGATTTCCATCAGAGCCCCTTTCAGTGACACATTGTTGTCTATTTTTTAGGTAGGATGTAATTAAGTTTAGTGGCAGCCCTCTTATACAGTGACAATTTCATGATCAGTAGCTGATGGTCAACACTATCAAATGCTTTTGACAAATCTAAATTAACAGCTGTTGTGAAGTTTTTTTTATTAATTGATTCTATCACCTTACATAATGCTTGATAATTAGCTCTAATCGTTGATTTCTTTTTCCTAAATCCATTCTGTGTATCACTTAAAATATTGTAATTTTCAAGATATGTAATCAGTCTACTGTATATTATTTTTTCAAAAACTTTACTCATGTTTGGAAGAATTGCAATGGGCCTATAGTTATTTATGTCACATTTTTTCCCTTTTTTATAAATGGCTTTAACATGTGCAGTTTTAAGATATTCTGGAAAAATACCTGTTGAAAATGAAATGTTGATTATGTATGCAATTGGTTCACATAGCTCAGATGCTACATGTTTCAACAGTTTAACTGGTATTTCATCTTCGCCTACAGAGCTAGTATTTTTCAAATTAATAATGGTGTCATACACTTCTTTAGAATCTGTGGGCAGAAAAAATATACTTCGTTCTAATGAATTAGGTTCTAAATGCAAATTACTAACATTTCCACTTTTTAAATTTGAACAATTATTTATGAAGAACTGATTTACCTCATTTAGAGTTCAAATTTTATCATTTTTATCTTCTGGAGCAATATTTTTCGTAACAGAATCCATTTGTCTTTTGTTACTTGTATTAGTAAAAGATCTAACTAGGTTCCATACTGCTTTGGACTTGTTTGTGGACGTTTGAATATAATCTATATTACAGCGTTTTGTTGCTTCCCTAACTACTTTTTTGAAAATTCTACAATATGTTTGGTATGTGTCATTGGATATGGTACCATTTTTTTTTAGTCTGTATAGATGTTGTTTACGTTTGCTCGATGTCTTCATTCCTAAGGTTATCCAGGATCTATTCTTCACAGCAGTATCTGTTTTGAATACTTTCAGAGGTACAATATATCATCCTTCCGAGATAAAAAATGTATTTGAAAGATATGCTACTGTAGTTACATCTAGAATAACAAAAAATAAAGCATCATGGTTATTTTCGCATTAAAACAAATGATACGGAAGAGAAACAAGACTCTAAGCAGGAAATTAAAGTATACAAAATCACCAGTTCATCTAAAATTTCATAAAGATTTGAAAAATTATACAAATCAAGATATAATGAGAGAAAAAGGGGCTTATTTTCTCTACCAATTTAATAATTCTAATTTTGTAAACGGCAGAAAGTGTGAAATTATTTAAAACATAACGAATCCTAGTGGAATTAATGATATCCTAATAAATTTTATTCCTGATGTTGCTTCTGATCATTTTCTGGATTATAAGATGAATAACACTGTACCACATATTTTTGAATTGAATTGATAAAATCAAATCGAATGCAATGGTTTTGTGAAGGGTTGAATATTATGCTTATCAAAAATAGTTCTATATATCACACATATTATGAATTGTTGCCTTATGCACGGTGTCGTCCTTTCAGTTTGAAAGAAGGCTTCAGTAAAAGTACTACCCAATAATCAACATCCTGCAGACTACAAGGATTTTAGGAAAACAAGCATTTTAGCTATTCTTTCTGAAATTCCCTAACGGAGTACAATTATCAAGAGAGGCATTTGACTAACTTCTTCATTACTGCCCACTGTTCAATCTGGTTTCCGAAAAGGTCACAGCTGCACTACAGCTTTACTTAATACTGTTGATGATACCCTTTCTTCTAGACTCCAGCAGTGCATTTGGCACTATAAATACTGACCTGCTACTTAAAATTATGGGCTATACAGGTTTTTCTGATATGGCTACCCTTCATTTACAAACTTATTCAAATGATCGTGAACAGTAATCTGAATATTTGACATTGAAATCAGGGGTGCCACAGGGTTATTCCTGGGCCCGTTGCTCTTTTGCCATATACACTCTCAATTAGATGAAGCTATGTGAGATTGACGTCTATGTAGACGAAACCCGAATATATTACATAAATAGGATATCAGCAACCTTCACTAATTCAGCTTCTGAACACTGTTTATTGATGAATTGTACAAAATCCAAATTGTTGTTGTTTGGTTCTGCATATAATTGTGCTAAAATCCACCCTATAAAATCAGAGATGATAGGTTAACTGTGGTGAATGAAGAAAATAAATTAGGAGTCATCTTTGACTCAAAACGAAAATTTGAAAAACATGTTAAAAAAACTAATTCAACGTTTATATAGCCAAATGAAATTGATTTATGAGATCCTGCAGTTTTTTCCTAAAAGTGTTATAACATTATGTGGAACATTAATTTTGTCAAATTTTATTTTCGTTATATGGCCCACATTTTACTACTGTTTACTGAAGAATATCCAGAAAGTACAGAATTCCTAGCGATTGATATATGGCTTCAAAAAATTTCGAAGAATATCAAACAAATTTGCTGATATTGGATGGTTGAACGTGTGTCATAGAAGAGTTCATTATGCAAATTCAATAAGTCATAAATTTATCCTAATTATCCTCTATAGAAAAGTTACTTTCAGAACGGATGTGAATAACTTAAATTTGAGATTCAAAGGTTTGTTGTCTCTGCCAGTATTTGAAACTGAAATGTGATTATTTCACATACCAAATTTATAAGATGCGTAACTCCGTTCCTGTAACTTTGCAAAATCTCAGTGTTGCTTATTTCAAGTCAAACTATAAAAATAGAAATGTCAATTTTAAAATGATATCCTAAATTCTCTTGAAACCTAATATAATTATATTTGAATTGACTATGACTGTATTTCATATAGATTACATAATATTAATGAACAAATTGATGTAAGTCACACTTCTAGAGGTAAATGGCTGAACAATATCATGATGAAGTAAGTGATTGCTTCATTAGAGAAAATTAATTTCGCCCTTTATTCTCCAATTCACTTAAAATTATCCATAATTCACATGTGGAGAATAATAAAGACGTATTATTACTATTATTATTATAAAGCTCTCTAGAATACAAGTTTTTGGTACAGATGTGGAATAAACCGAACCGAAGAGTCCAATTGAAAGGCCACTACAATCAGTAGGATAACTGCAAAATATCTGAAAAAAACTGATATAGAAAGTGTCTTCCAAAGATGCATCTCAATTGCTGCTGGTTTTATATGAGGAATGAATGTCAATATTGTGCCCAAATGGTTTCATTCATGTTGTAGATATGGACAGAATCAGCCAACTGAGAAACAGAAATAGATATTCTGTACCATTTTCATACAAAAATATCTATGTTCCTTTCATGATGATATATGTGTGCCTTCCAGTGAATAAAAAATGTTTGATTTGAACTGATTTTTGAAATGATAATTTTCCACACTGTCTCCATTTTCCACAGTTTTGAGAGTATCAATAAAAAGTTATTCCGACATTCTTATGTACTATATATTTATTAATATCGCGTATATCACTCAGATGAATTAGTGTTGCAATTTTAAATGTATGAGAAGTCAAATAGGCACCACGTCTCTGTTGAATTCGTTCCCCACTTTTAGAACACATTTGAGAAAATTTCATCACAGATATTTTTTACAGATATTTCTGTGGCGTGTCTTTTACAAACCAATGACAAAATCCATTCAATGGGAGTCTATAATATCAGTACATTATTCTCAACCACTTCTAGACCTTTTATAGAGAATAACAACTTTTTTCAATACTTTCCCATCAAAAACTCAATGGTTACAAAAAGATGTCTTATGAAACCAGCCACTGTGTGATGTCATTTCAGGAACGTGATGTAACCTAGCGATATTGAACTCTTTATTAAAAGCAAAATTTTCATTTTATCAGCCTCAATCTACGTTTTAGTTGCAGTAGGTGCTCAGTTTGATAACCACTAGTGACAAGTAAATTTACCATTGATGAAGAATGATTTACTCTCAAATAACTCATATACTAAAATCTACCTACTGAAGAATATGCGTTAGTTGCTTCTATACAGTATTCTACTGCAGCAACATTTTTAGATTATTTTAGTAATTTTGGTTCACTTGGCCTTATCAAATGACTCACTTTTGGGTAGTTTATTATTATCTTACCTTTAATAACTTTCATTCCGTCTTTGGGATCAGGATACACCAGACTCAATTAAAAAATTCACTTGCCCTCAGTTTAGAGTTATTAGTATTTTATGAAGCCTTATTTTCAATTCATTCGTTTCATTCTTAAATTCACAAGGTTCTATTGCACCAAGGAAGCGTACTTGCATAGCATATACAGGCTATAGCAAAATACACTACTAAAGAAAACTTGGAGATAGTGAGTGCAGTTTTTATGAGATAATTTATTCTTCAACTTTTTGTTAATATGGAAAAAAGTATACAACACTTTGTTGGTTCTTTCAAAGAAATCGCCCTTACTGGATCCCCAGTACAACCTGTTTCACAATTAGGAATTTCAGAACTTTGTTGAAACTGTTTGTATTCATCAATATGAATGAATGAACAAGCAGGCAAGCTGACGTATTTTTGCATTATGATACAAATCCGAGTAATGTATAACATAGAGTAGAATAAGAACGTTCTGAAAATTGAAAATGAAAGGTAATGAAGGAACGAAATGACAATATGTCAATTTTTAATATTTTCACTGAAACAAAACTGTTGTTCAGTCTTTTCGAAAATGATCCTGGTCCTATTATGCATAAAATCTCAATACTCCAGAAATGTTACGTCTAAATCCAAATTCTATTACAAACTAACACTATTCACACAACTCACAACAGTGATAACAGTTTAATTCCGGCAAACGATGTAACACTTGTCCGTACAACTACTAGCTCAAATGCTGGAAATGGAATGAGGCCAGTTTTGCAAAAACGTTGTTGAACAGGTGCGGCGGTTACTCCCGATTGATTCCGAACTGGTTGAAAATCAACAAGTTGGTGAATACGTTACATTTCCATAAGAACACCAAGTTCTAGAGCAAATAAATTGTTGTATTATGCCTGTAACACGAGTTTCTGTTGTAATGATATACTTTTCAGAAACCCAAAGTTGATAAATATGAAAATACCATTTTCCAGCGCCTAATAAAATGTTGACCTGACATTATACGAAGTGAATAATCTGATGTACGTAATACTTGATATATGTAAACAATATTATAGATACAAGTTCATGCGTGCAGAATCATCATTTTTCTAGAGACAATAGTATATTGTTTTATTAGGAGTAAAAGTATAACTTTTTGTGGCGAGTCTGAATGTTTGATGGCCGAACGTTAGTGAGGCCGACAATTTCAGACGAGCCACAAAAAGTGCTTTTGCTCCGAATGAAACATGCTATTTTTTCCGCAAACGGCATCCAGACTATAGAACTAATTAATATTTAAATAAAAATTCAAAACGATTCCAACGAAGTTGATAAATTCAGAGAATAATAATTATAAAACTGCGCACTACATTTCCGTGGTTACTGGTTTTGTGATTGCCAAGTCAAAAACAAATTTGACAGTTCAATAATGTTTTATAATGTCAGAAATATTGCAAGTGATTTAAAGCAACAATTGGACTGTGCATTTTTGGTAAGTACTTGAGCATCAAAATTTCGTTTGTTGTATATTATCGTTAATAAAGTTTAAAAGTTCAACTAATAATTATTTTCCCTGTTAAAAATTCTACTTTTTTGCACGGCCGTCAGCGCACAAAAAAGTGCTTTTTTGTCCGCTCACGGCCGTACAAAAAAGTGGCGTCATACTTCAATATCATGAATTGACGTTAATAATGTCTACTTTTTTTGACGTTTGCGGAAAAAATGTTTTTTTTTAATATAGGTATTCATTTTCTTATCACAATCGTAAAAAAGTCAGGAAAACGTTTTACGTGGACCATTTTTTTCCATGTACGATTTTTACCCATCACAAGTTAGTTGTAATCAGCAAAGTCAACTTTATAACCACAGGTGAATTCGATTGACCCCTATGCTATCAGACGTTCTTGCTGGGGTTATTGGATTTCTAACGATGGTTAGTAACAATTTTCCTCATTGTACCTTACGCATCTACTAACAATATATATCAAAATACTAAATATTTACCACAAATCTGCTGCCGCCAGCGGCATAAATCTACCACCGTGCTTGGTCCATGTCGAGGTATTTGAAAACTGATGAGTTGCAAATGGGCAATGATAAGCGAACTGTGAATTTGCCTTAGGGATATTTCATTAAACACGTGAAGGGGTTGAAATTCACTTGTTCACCAAAACGGATTTGCAGCTATATTTCGGGAGTTTTGAGAGTACCGTTTTCAAATCTCTCAGGAGGATACTAAATCACATCAGCCCTTTCCATTGTATGCGAAAAGGTCATCAGATTATTTTAGGCGTTTTTGTGTTCCTTAACAAATTCAACAATTGTTGAGATCAACTGCCGGTGTTGTCTCTCGTAGTCTGCAGCAAGTTAATACCGGCAAGCATCCTCGAATTTGCATTGTTTTTCTTTAACGAGTATTCAGGAACTGTTACGGGTTTGAGTTTAAAAGAATTTAGAGAGGATACGAGGATGTATTGATATCTAGTTAGCCTAGACCAGTTCTCTGCATAAACAAAATATTGCGTCAGTTAGTAAGTGTCAGTGTAAAGTTTGACGTCAAAAAAGTAAACCAGAGATACGCAATAAATTAAAAGAAAAAATATGTCCACCGAAATTGTGAAAATCGGAAAATTGGAGTATCTAGACATCATCAAGTACCTGTATTTAAAAGGGTTAAGAGGCAAGCAGATTTACGAAGATATGCTTAATACCCTTGGTGATCAATGTCCTTCGTATGCGACCGTGAAAAATTGGACTGCAAGCTTCAAAAGAGGTAAATTTTCCATTGAAGATGATGACCGATCGGGAAGGCCAGTTTCTGTGTCAGTCCCCGAAAATATCGATGCAGTTCGTGACATGATTTTAACAGACCGTCGAATTGGGCTAAAACGGATATCTGAAGCACTGAATATTTCATACGAACGCGTTCATCATATAGTTCACGTCAATTTGGACAAGAGAAAAATTGCTGCAAAATGGATCCCCAAATATTTGAATGTTGACCAAAAGCGTGCAAGGGTAGTAGCATCGCGTTCGATCTGTGCTCGATTTGAAAACGATGTAGACTTCTCAAACCAAATTATTACTATGGGTGAGACTTGAGTACATTTCTACGTTCCAGAAACAAAGCGACAATCGATGGAATGGCGACACTCCGGTTTTCCAAGACCTAAGAAGTTTCGTGTCCAAAAATCTGCTGGAAAAGTTCTTGCTTCAGTTTTTTGGGATTGCCATGGAGTTTTCATGATTGATTTTTTAGATAAGGGTAGAACAATAAGTGGAGATTACTATTCGACATAACTGACCACTCTTCGGGAAAAAATTAAAGAGAAAAGTCGCGGAAAGCTATCCAAAGGTGTTATGTTTTTGCAGGACAACGACCCTGCACACAAATCTCATGTTGCCATGAAAAAAAATCGTGATTTAGTGTTTGAATTACTAGAACACCCCCCTTATTCACGAGATTTGGCTCCGTCCGACTATAATCTCTTTCCTCAACTGAAAAAAAGTTTAAAAGGTAGTAAATTTTCTTCCAACGAGGAGGTAATAAAAGCTGTGGAGGTCTGGTTTGCAGAGCAAGTAGACACATTTTTTTTTAAGGTCTAGAGACATTGCAGGTTCGCTGTAATAAATGTATCCAATTAAGAGAAGAATATGTTGAGTAATAAAATATTTTGACATTGAAATTTTGTTTGGTTCTATAGTAGGCTAACAGCCATAAGCATAGTCAATTCCAGCGACTCGCCAGAGTTTTGCCGCTCGCTACACAAGAACTATAATGCACAGTCGAGCTCCAAAAAAAGTGGTACATCGCCAGCGTTTCGCCAAAATGTGTAGTTGTCACTTTTTTGGAGCTCGACTGTGCATTATAATCCTTGTGTAGCGAACGGCGAAACTCTGGCGAGTCGCTGGCGATTGACTATGCATACGACTGTAAGAATTTTTCAATATATCCTCGTATATGGCGCTTTCGACAGCTTGTTAAGAAGTTTTGTGGCTCCGTAGTTTAGCAGTTGAAATTTGTTGAGAAACCCATTACGATTTATTGTGACAATAAGGGAGCAGTTGACTTGGCATCAACTGCAGGTTTTCGTCAGAGGACAAAGCTCATTTTGTCAGGCAGCATGTCGAAGAAAAAAACATTTTAGTCAAGTATATCTCCACCGATGAAATTATAGCCGATTCTATAACAAAAGCGTTATGTATATTGAAGTTTAATAATTGTACTGAGAAATATAATTTGAAAGATTGAATTGAATTACAAATTAGAGTTCAAGAGAGGGTGTAAATGAATTTTAAATTTGTGATTTATATAGTTCTCCTTGATATTGTTTCAAAAAAGTGTTGTTATGTATTTGGAGAGTTGTAGATTGTTTTTATGTTGATAAAATAATATTGAATAAAAATATAATTGTGGTCGTTTATCTTCCTTCTGAACTGAATTCCAACTAAACGCTAGCTATTCTTGCGAAGCGACGTGTAACCTCGTATCTCATTGTTCTTGTTTTTCGTGAGTATTTTGTTAATGTCATATTATTTTCAGTTATATCATTTTTTATAGTTTTTCGTATATGGTTCTAAGACAATATTGTTCTGGATAAATTCACTTGGCTATCATTAGATATTATTATATTATTAAATTTGATGAGATTAATGAAAAAGAACTTGTCTAATTTCCACTAGTTATTTTATTCTTACGGCCGGGTCCGGGTTTTATTCCATTATCAAGTATAACTAATTAAATTAGTCAGATCCTCTATTTGAATCTTTTTATCAATCCCTAGTATAAATATTAAGTTAATAAATCGAAACATTAAATGTTCACCATGAATCCAGAACTCAATCGAAATGAGTTATCATTAGGCTAGACAGCTATTTAAATTAAAGTCATTTTCAGATGATTATACCGACAAACTCATTACATGTCTACCACCTGTTGTTCACGATGTAACTAGATATTCATATGGACCTTGTTGGGAGTAGGGTGTAGATCTGGCAAATGGAATGTTAGTTTATTCTGGAATATTCATTAGTCGTGGTACCGTTCATATATTCATATATTATTTCACAAGACCTATGAATATAATCGATTAAAGTCTCAAAATATTCTGAGAGTGATTTTGTTTGGGAATTAGTTGAATGTACAGTAATTTTAAAATAATTGTGCTCAAAACTATTTGCCAAAAAGCAAAATCATACAAAAATTTGAATTTATAGATCGAGTGGTATATGGCTAAATTATTTCCTGAATAACTGGGACTGAAGCCAACAACAAAGAATTTCATTGATAATAAAATTTGACATTTTCTAACAATTTTTTTACAACAAATTCTTAATTTAGTATTTTTGTCCCAACAATAAGCATTAAAGTAGCCTTCATGGCAAAGTTTGCATGTACCATTTCAAAAGCTGACATAATTTCATCTCCTTTTGTCAAAATACTTGTGAAGAATCCTATCAAAAATGGAGTTTTTACTGAAAAAATCAATATTGAAACGATTAAGATTAATGTTTATTTTGAATAAATTGTTGCTGAGAATTGTAAAAATAAGTGATTAAGGACAAAACGAAAAACAATATGGAAGACAAAAATTCAATCCTGGTTCAACACGTCTTGTAATATTTTATTAAAAAGATGGTGGTGTCTAATTGGTATTATTCATGATGAGTGAAATTATCGATGAGAAAAATCAAAAAGATTTTATATAAATGACGGTGTAAATAATTTGGAGAGTGGAACTATTTGAACTAATATTACACACATCTCTTATAATATTTTCAATGCTGTCTGTGGAGACAGTTATTTAATGTATGAGTATCTTATTGGAAAAAAATAAATTCATACCAAATTTTCTCCACAACTGATATGTTATTAAATCTACGTGTTTAACTGTTAAAATATGTCATTCGAGAAAATAAGATCAATATCACTCATCTCATGACACACTGTGTGTAATGATTATTTATATATATATATATATATATAGCTCGTTCAAAAATATGAAAAAAAGTTTCCATTAACTCACCCTCTAAAATTCAATATTTTCGAGATACAGGGTGTTGAAATTTAAAAAAAAAATATAGTTTTTGCGAATATCTCTGGAACCGTTTATCGCACAAAAAATAGATTTTGAATGCATTTTCTACTCATAATAAGCTATGTTTTGTGCAGATTATTTTATTTTTTTAAATTTATAATTGGTGAAGATTTTGAAGGGGTAGTGGGTGTTTTTTTCTCCAACTTCTACGCCACTGGAAAAAGTATGATTTTGAGCCGCCTTCTTGAACCGCCAATGTTTTCTATACAAAAAAGGTACTCTTGGTCATGAGCTCTAAAGTTGACCGTTTTCAAGAAAAATCAACTTTCATGTTGAAAAACATGGTAAATTTTTTTAAATAATTTTTTTCCTAATTATACAAAATTTATTTAAACGTTAAAACAAGTAACAAAACCAAACGTTGACTTCTTAATTGCAAAATAAAAAAAAACAATAACAATCATATTCAGTTGAATTTTTGGAAATGACCGCCGTTAGCTTCAATGCACGCAGCAATTTTTCGAGGAAAAAAACATCATTTAAACAACATGAGAGTTGATTTTTCTTAAAAACAGTCAACTTTAGAGCTTTTGACCAGGAATACCTTTTTTCTGTAGAAAACATTTTCGGTTCATATAAGAGGCTCAAAACTGTACTTTTCCCAGTGGCGTAGAAGTTGGAGAAAAAACACCCACTACCCCTTCAAAATTTTCACCAATTGTAAATTTGAAAAAATAAAAAATCCGCACAAAACATAGCTTATTATGAGAAGAAAATGCCTACGAAATCTATTTTCTATGCGATAAACGGTTCCAGAGATATTCGAAAAAAACGATTATTTTTTTTAAATTTCAACACCCTGTGTCTCGAAAATGGTGCAGAGGGTAAGTTAATAGAAACTTTTTTTCATACTTTTGGACGAGCTATCACATCCTGAAGTCCTGCGCATTTATTATGAAACACCCTATATATATATATATATATATATATATATATATATATATATATATATATATATATATATATATATATATATATATATATATATATATATATATATATATATAGAATATATATATATATATATATATATATATATATATAAATATATATATATATATATATATATATATATATATATATTTAAGTGATCAGTGTTTTATTGCATCTTAAGACAAGTGTTACGACTTTATAACCTGCTGGGTATGGATGAAAATTTCAGTGTGTTTATTTCACCACAATTTTTGAATGTTTCTCGAAAAAAAAATTGCCGCTCCATCTAATTATTTTCGTATATGAATACTGAAGGATACATTTTGAGAGATTCAGAGGTTGATAGGTTTCGTCACAGGAATCGATAGTATATATCGTAAAGATTGGACGAGTTTGTGATTCATATGGAAAGCATCTTTCCTGTCTGTTTTTTTTTGAGTCGATTTACTTGCATGACAGTGACCTGGATGAAGCGAGTTCTGATGGGTTTGTCTGTTATGAATATATGCTAAAGAATTTCCTCTGTTGGAGAAAAAAGAAATATTCACTGAAGATTGGAAGTTAAATTCATTACTATTCACTATACTCTACATGACATGATTTATACCATTCCACAATATGTGTCTGTTCCTTTCTTTAGTTGTGTGTACTGGAGTTGAATTTTCTGAATTCAATTTACAGCCCTTTGGTTGATCAGGAACATGAAGGAAAAAGAAACAAGAACCTAAATAGTTGATTAAAAACCTAGGGGCTAAAGTGACACTTTTAATTCCAGGCGAAAAGTTTGTCCCGTAGAACTGTAGTCCCGTGGTTAACATACTTTTAAATGCACTTTTAGACTGGAAAAACTAAAAATAAAATGATCAAGAAATCAGTGAAAGACAATACTCTCCATACACTACTTTCAAAATGTCAACTTTGCTAACTGACAGAATGTGGATTCTGCCTCAAATTTGACAAAGATATACGTACTTTTCTCCTTTTATCCTTCGGGGATCAAAGGACCCCGAAAACTCCTTATGGAATTTGGGTTCTGTTGGATTTTTTGAATTTTTGGTATGATATAGTCCATGTGATTCTCAACCAATGTTAACAATGCGCATACCCAAAAAAAATAAGAGTTTTGCTGCTAGGGGGCGTTGAAATCACCCCTTGCGCAGATTGGACTATTTATTTTTGAATCCGGTAAAAATATTTTTACTTGTTTCATATTTGCTAATGTTGCACTATATTGTGCTGTTTCATAAAAAAAATTCTTACGCCCCCCTTTTTTCCCCAACTCCTATTACGAAACGCAAAAAAAAATTCTTGAGTACCTTTAAATGTATCGTCGAATGTTCAAATATGCCTGAATAAGGGAAATAGCAGTTTTTCATGATTATACCCCCCTCCCCCCAAAGGGTTCAATTGTAAAAATTTCAGTGGATTTTTCTGGATTTTTAATATGATGCAGTTCAAATTATTTTGAATAGAAATTATTTGGGTGACAATCCCCAAAAATAAATAGTTTTGATGCTAGGGTGCGTTGAAATCAAACCTTGCTCAGAATTGACTATTTAATAATATAGGCCGAAACAATATCTCTAAATATGTTAGTTTAGATTATGCTGAACAATTTTGTAATTTTTCGTAAAAAAATTCTTAAACCTCCCCACTTACCCAAACCCCTATTTTAAAAGACGAAAAAAAATAATTCAGACACCAACTCAAATTCAAATTGTTGATGTCTAGTTTTTATTTATTTTCAAGATTTTCGCCCAAATAATTGATATTCAAATAACATGAACTACGCCCTAGTAAGAAGTTAGTGAAATCCACCAATACCTTTTTAAAGGGAGGTAATGGTGAAATGAAACAACTGTACGATTTCCTTAATCTGAGCTGATTGAAACATTTATTTTGATAAAGCGTTCACAAGTAGTCGGGAATTAATTTTTTTTCGTGTTTTAAAATAATCTAAACTAAAATACCTAGACATATTGTTTCCGCCTATAATAATGGATTTTGATTCCAACGCCCTTTAGCATCAAAATTATTCATTTTTGGGGTTGTCACCCAATTAATTTCTATTTAAAATATCTTGAACTGCATCAAATTGAAAATTCAGAAAAATCCACCAACATTTAAAGGCACTCAATTTTTTTTTGTGTTTTGTAATAGTAGATGGGGAGGGGGGAAAGGGAGAGGTAAGAATTTTGTCTATAAACAGCACAATATTGTGCAACATTAGCAACAATGAAACAAGTGAAATATTGTTACCGGATTTAAAAATAAATAGACTAATCTGCGCAAGGAGTGATTTCAACGCCCTCTAGCAGCAAAACTGTTAATTTTTTGGTGTTGGCGTAATGGTAACATTGGTTGAGAATTACATGGCTACATCATACCAAAATTTCAAAAAATCCATCAGGACCCAAATTACATAAGGAGTGTGCGGGGTCCTTTATTTTCAATCCCTAAGTGATTAAAAGTGCCACTTTAGTCAATCAAATGAGCGATTCAAAGTACCCGTTCATTCCCTAAAGTGCATAAATGAAACTTTCCGTCGACCGTCCATTTGTGATGTATTTCAACGCACTCAAAATCGTTGATTAATGACACCTATTAATGAATGATTTTCTATTAATGAACAATTTCGAGAAATCGTGCATTAATGACCCCTATTAATTAACGATTACTCATTAACGGTCGATTTCTCTATGGATGGGCGCTGTTAAATTTTGAAATTTGACACATCATTTCTAAATCTAAAACGGATATTGACGATCATTTTACGTTGCCAGATGTTCCGGAAACTGCTAAAGTAGCATTTTTAAGTTTATTGCCTTAAAAAATCAGAATTCAGTTATTTCAACAAGAGTGAGGTCGACGGAAAAACTTTTTAATCAACTCTTATATTAAAATGCTATTAATGATCTCGAATATTAACGCGCTCGCTTCGCTCACGCGTTAAAATATCTCGATCATTAATCGCCTTCATTAATACACTAGTTGATTAAATAACTATTAAAATCTGCTATATTGTTTTGACAGAGTCTGCATGCATTTTTTGATTAGATTCTCTTTTTCAGGTAAGCCCAACATAGTAATCTAGTGGAGTTTTCTAAAATAACTGGTAAGTCTCAGCTGAATAATTGAATTATCAGTTCTCGATCATCAAAGTAGCATTTCGCGCTCTAGATATAAAAATAACTATTCTCATCATTTCTGTCCACTTCGCACTCCAAATTCAACAGTAAAACTGAGAAATTGAGTGTGCTGATTTTTTTTATAAGTACGTTATCGTACTCGGAATCATCTCTGAAATCCTATTTCGCAAAATATACAGGGTGCTCCATTTAACTCGGAACTTACGGTAGTTTCCGTTAAAACCGGAAGTGATGGACGAGTACACAATATTGGAAAAATGTTGAAGTCTTAAACGCATTGTCTCTGCCAAATTTAAATCTCATTGCCATGAAACTCTGAGAACTATGGCAAGTCAACAGACAACGTTGACACCCGGTATATTCGACACGCATATGTCTAAAAGAAAAACACACATTTTCGCCGAGAAAAACAAACGAAGATAATCGCCAATATACTAAATTGTAACAACATGCAAGTTTGTTGATGGACACTCACTGGAGATTATAGTGTTATCGTAGTTACCAAGTGGGCAACAAACTTTTCTTTTGTTTGGATTAGGATTGTTGATGAGGCAAAGGTCCAGTGCATTAGCAGGCTGGTTGTTGACGTTAGGAATGCATGTAAGTAATTCAATAAGCTGTTTTAGAACATAATCCCTCTTCTTAACAACAGCTCTGTTTTGTTAACCCTTCAGTACATGACGGTAGTTCATTTTGTATCTCCGTATTTGAATTTATACAGGATGATTTACCACTTACTCAAAATTAAATGGGGTACTGGTCTATGCGACAGCACCTGTAAAAATTGAGAGCTATCTGTGATGATATAACCAATTTTTTTGTACGTCAACTGCAACGGATACGCCAATGCATCATTTAATTGTAGGAATCATTAAAACATAATCGTGCTTGTCCTGAAAACTGTTGCATTGCAGTGTTGCAATGTTACTAACTCCGAGAGCAAAATTACTGATGGTCGTTGTCTACTTGTCACGGATTAGTCTTGATTTCATACGTATTACCGATCAAATACCCACGGCTTGAGTAGAAAAAACTAACATCATCCCTCGACATAACACGTTTTCTCCAGATAATTCAATTATGAACGGTAAGAGTTTTGAGTACAGAAATTTGAGAGGACTTGGCACTGGTGCACGTATGTATGTCACTCGTCAGAAGTCGAAACACCATCAGTTTGAATTAAAACAGTGATCGTATTGAATACGCGAGAAAATTTCTGAATTGACAACATCCAACCGAACGATTTTGGGTGCAGTGCAAACACTTCGTGATTCCGGGTCATATTTTCCAACTCACGTCGAATTTGCAGTGAATCGTGCTGATGTTGTTGATGAAGCAGTTCTTCAACAATCACCCGTGTGATTAGTCGCAAACTGTTTGCTTTAATATTGTGATTCTGTTGTGCTGTGTTATGTATGTGATTTGCAATAATATTTTATTTATTTTTGCCATTTTGTGAGCCTGCACGGTTTCACGTGGGCAGTTTCTATTCAGTGGAGGCACATTCCTTCAAATCATTCCGGTTTTTTTTTTGTTAAATTTTTGTAATTTCTTTTGGTTTCCAACTTCTTTTGGTGGGATGGTTTCAGTACTGACGAAAGGGTTGGGCTGTAAATTTTCTCCGTTACTCGCACCATTGTTTCTAACTGACACAGTCAATGCTCTCAGACAGACATCAGCAAAACACTAAAGCGTTCTCTTCCTCCAAGTGCAAACTAGAATATAGATTTTTTTAGAAAGTAAGGAGTGCCAAATTGTCTTCTATTCCCTTGAAAGCCAAATTGATGGGCATGAACATTTTTGTGCAGATTGAGAAACTCCATGAAACTGATTTCAATGAGTTTTTCTATCACTTTTCCAAACGTTGGAATAAAGGGAAACCATGATATTATTGGTTTACAGAAAAGAAGGTTAGATTCAGCCTTTGCAAAAGAATCAATCATGAAAGATACTGTCATCATTGTCATTCCCGTTCAAGCCTCATGAAGAGGCATTTCATCCACAAGTGGAATAAAGTAACTTCATTTCACTATAACAAAATTGGAAAATCAATTAATACAATTCCGCCATCTTTCCGAGCAAATATGTACTTTTTTGCGTATTCACTTTTCGTATATAGGAAACCCTGGAAAACCTACAGCATAACCCCAGGTGGTAGGGCGCACCCCAAGCAAGCATTGATATTGAAATCTTCCATTTTTATAGTATGACAGTTCTGCTGGATAAAATCCAGCTTGAGTTACACGAATTCGCTGTATTGAAGAAAGCTTCCAATAAATCTTGAAGACTCGGTTCTCATAAACTGTCGACATTATCATTTACCCCAAATTTGGCAACATTCGTGAATAGAGTTGGAAGGTTGGGAGTGAAGGGCATCCAGTGGATGTCATTTACACAGACTTTGCCAGAGATATTTGCTAGCTAAACTGTTTGCATGATTATGAAGTAGGGGACTCTCTCATTTGTTAGTTAGTTTTATTAACTCATACAGAGATGACAGTTTGTGAGTTACATGGGATATTATTCGACAACTATTCTGACAAGGTCAGGTACACCTACCGCAAGGATCCAATCTTGGTGCCCTTCTTTTCTCAATTTTTATTAGTGATTTGCCAAATTTGCTAACTTCAAATTTTCTAGTGCTTCCAATACATGACCGATTATTTCTTATTGCAGTCTGATATTGATGAGGTACACCGTTGGTCAGTTGCTAATAAATTATACTTAGATAATAAATAAATAATTAAATAATTAGATAAATGTAATGTTTTGACATATACTGTGCTTATCGAAATCCGGATAATTATGTGTAAACTATGAACAATATTCGCTTTAGTAGTACAACCGATGTGAAAGAATTAGTAGTAAATTTCAAAACTGGCCTTAAATTAGGGAATCATTTGAATATAATATGTAACGAGGCCATGAAATTGCTAGGATCCATCAAGAGGGATATTTCTAAGTTCAAATCTGTGAACGCTATCACAATACTATATTTTGGTATAGTATACAGTCATCTTGAATATGCTTCTGTCATTTGGGATTCCAATCAACAAAATCAGAGGATTGCTCAATAAGAGGGGAGGGGGTCACATTAATTTGTGCTGAAAAAAATTTAACCAAATGCACTCGAAATATTAAGTTTATGTGCGAATCTGAATCTCGATAAATTTGATCGGTTTGATTTGGAGCAAAAGCACAGAAATATTTTGAGTGATTTTATCGATACTACTTTTTGAGAGAAGATACATGCAATTACTTGACAGATGGCTCTAGGGGTATATCAACTTGAAAATTTCGAAAGGCGAAGGGATCAAAATTGTGAAAATATTTGTTAACGAAAATCAAAAAAAATTATATTGCTGGAAAGAGAATTGAATTGTATTTTTAACTATGTATAATTTGACCCCCATGCCGTTTGTAAATTTCAAATTGATGTGCCCTCCAGCGCCCTCTATCATGCAATCGTAATGTCTTTCATCCATCAATGATACCATTCAAAGTGGTTTTTGTTTCACGTTTGTATGTCAAACAGTTTAAAAGTTAACAGGAGGGGAAGAGGGAGCTAAAAAAAGCCGCACTGTCCCCAATACTTATTCTCTTTTTTGTTGTTTTAATTTCGTCCTTATCCCATACTATAAAAGCGTTGTCATCTGCATACATCGTTACATGAGACTTTGTAAAGTACTTATCAAGATCATGAGTATACGTTACCTTCGCCATTTTCTAAGTATCATATGACAGATCTATGTTATTTGAAAGCTTGCACCAAGTCTCCTTCAGCGACTCCGACATGGTTGAAACATTTCTGCTTACTGATGAGTTTTAAACCCAAAAACGCCGAAATGAATAATTACATATTGACAACCATAAAAAGTTGTATACCTGATGAGACTCAATTTCATATTACTTTTTCTGCCTCTCAGATCCTGAAATGTCTTCACTTGAATTCAAGTATAATTAAATCTCATTCATGTCAGAAAATTCTTATAATTTATGAGCAATTCTGGATTGCAAGTCAGGGTTCACAGTAACTTCTTCTACGACAGAGCGTAGAACAAGTTATTACATACTGTTCATAGTGATATTTTTCAGCACAATTGGGTAAAGTCTCAGAGTAAGAAAAGACATAGAGGTGCCATGCCTATACCTACACAATTACCTGTTTTGAAGTGGACATGGAACATCCTTTTCTATACAATTTGTTGGCGAGGGGGGATGGCGGGTGGAGTGACGTTACGGACAGTTTGTTTACATTTCGAAGGGATATTAAAATATAAATCAATTCAGTTGTAGATGTATCCTGTTTCAAATAAGAATATATTGTCAATTTCCATAGTTAGAAATACATTATTCTATAATGGTAAATAAATATAGAAAATAAATACAATAAATATAAAATAACAAATCATGTCATCATGAGTTCATTTGGGCCCTCCAGTTGGTAGAAGAGGACGTACAATTTTTCGCTTACGATGGAGTTCACCGGTATGGGTGACACTCGAGAATCATTGAACTCATGCCAGTAGTTGGAAAATGGATGGCATATGTCCTGTTACTGGAATTCTTATATGGAGATGGTGTCCGTTTTTGAACCACCTACAAGAGTTTTATTTATGTACCTATGGCTTTTGATTCACTGGGTAAATGGTGGGTGAAGTAATGAACGTTGGTTCATAAAATCAGACGAAGAATTATCTGCGACTGATTACCTTTTCATTATCATAATTTGATGAGTTTTGTGATTTATTGTCAGATTCAATACAAAAAGTGGTAGAGTTTGTGAGGTCCGATATAATGAATGTTTAGTTAGAATTCATGAATATTTAAGATTGTGAATCTCAAAATCGGTATGTAGGGGACATACCTAATGACTTTTTGGTCAATAATTCATGCTAACACATTCTATGAATGACTGAAAAGAATAATAATATAAATGGAAAAAAAACTTTATTCAAAAAGAAAAAATATGTAGGTTGTTCATTCTGTGACCAACTGACTAAAAAACTTACCGCTTGATGTTCAGTATGTGCGTCAAGTGTTGAATATGTTGCTCACAAAATAACGTACCTACATCACAAAGAATATATGATTTCCTCTTCAAGTTGCTCCTATTTATTACGAGTGCATTACACCATGATTCCGCAACAACCACATCAGACGGAATCCTATTGAAAACAATCAATTATTGGTACCTACATTCAAAATATATTTATAAAATAGATTTGAAAGCCAGCAACAGTTAGAGTTTCAAAAGTAATAACTTGTCAACATGAAAAAGTCCCCTCTGACATTACTCAATTTCTAAAATGCCCATAATATTGAATGGTGGTAACTTTCAGCATAGATTTACACCCATTCACTATTATTCATATATTTGAGGATATCCGGGAACCTGGATCCTCTCAACATATTCAACCAACTACCATAATAAAAACTCCTGGTGACGACTATGTTTGAAACAGAATGTCATGGTTCGAACTTACCTATGAAAGGTTTTGCCACATCCCGGAGATTGTTTGAGTCCACAAACCTCACAAACTTTAACCATTGTTCGCGAACACAACACAGTCTTTCTTGAAAAGAGGAAAGGATTCTGAATATTCTAAAAGGAACAAAATCAACCACAATGATGAATCTGTCACTGTTGTCAGTCATTTCACAACAAACAAAGAATGGCAAATTGATTCGAATGAAAGGAGCGGGCATACACGAAACTACCCGATTGAATCCAGACTTAACTTGGCAAAAGTCCCTCGATTATAACCAAAAAAATAATGTTGCCTTCAAGACAAGGATGGGAAAGGACTCTCTATATCTTTTCTTACTCTGAGGGTAAAGTTATTTGTCACACACTGTTCATTCATTGAGGCATTGAGACAGTATTCTGCGTTAAATTTCATTCAGAAGTCATAGTTTGACAACAAAACGAAAATTCAAAATTTTGTGAGATAAAACATTCGAATCAATGATACAGTTGGTAAAATTTGTCAATATAGTAACTGTGATAGAAAACACCTTGTATGCGTATATTCTTGAGCCCAGCTCTGCTTCAATCAACAAAGTTCACCCTCATACAAAATAGTCCTACTTTACGAACTCGTTTCGTAAATATCTACTTTTATTTTTTACTTTCCTTCATAAATAACACTCTCTTAGCATGAATGCCAACAATGGAATGCAATTCTGCGTGCATGTTCTCATGTGCACAAATGCAGATAGTTCTGATGGAATCTGGTGTGGTAATGTTCTGATTGATATCAGTCTCATCCATCGCATTCAACAGGTATGTGCAAACGTGTCCTGGATATGAATTGGTCAAATTATTTAATATAGGCCCCAGTACAGACCCTTGCAGAACTCCTGTTTTCACCAGTCTAGTTTCAGAATAATTATTGATACGTATCATCGCTCCACAAAATGAGTATGTTTACATATTTTCCGTCAACTGATTATGATTTATAACCTGTATCTGTTTCATAGGTAATTACAAAGATGATGTCGGGGCATGGCGCAGTGGTTAGAGCGTCCAACTCTGAGTCGAAAGGTCCGGAGTTCGAGCCTCAGTTGCGGCTGGGATTTTTTAATTTCATTTGACCTATTAAATTATTAAAATCTCGTGGCTCGACTGGGGTGAGTCCTGCACGATTCACTGTTGCGTTCCAATTAACAGTGCTGCTCCTAAGGTGGCGTATGGAGTTAGTAATAAGTCCTACCCATAACACATGGCTAATACATTAACCTACCTAATGAATCAGTCTCTATTCAAGGATACTTTCCAGAAGTTCTGAAAAAAGCACTTGTTGTATCTGTATACAAAAAAGGTTATTCCGCCGAGATGGATAACTACAGGCAACTATCCTTGCTCTGCAACTCATCCAAATTATTTGAAAGAGTTGTAACAATCAGAGTTATAGATCATTTGGAAACAAATAAACTTTTATGCACATCTCAGCACGGTTTCAGAAAAAATGAATCTATAGAAACAGCCTCCAATCACCTCCTCAATCATATGTACACGGAGATTGATAGTTATAAATATGTGATATCTCTATTTTTCGACTTATCAAAAGCTTTTGATACAGTGTGCTCTGAATTTCTCGTAAGTAAACTATCAACGTTTGGTTTTCCACGAAAAATGATAAAATCCTATATGACAAATAGAGATATGGTTGTAATTTGCAATGGATTGTCATCTGAGTAAAGAACTGTGAAACTCGGTGTACCACAGGGTTCTATTCTAGGGCCGTTACTGTTTCTCCTCTATGTCACCGACCTTCCTCAACATATAATGGAAGGCTATGTTACAATATTTGCTGATGATACTACGATAACTATATCCGGAGAAAACGCTGAGCAACTCATCAGCAAATCAGAATACAATATTGATCAATTCAACTCCTGGTGCCAATGAAATAAGCTTATTCTAAATACGTCTAAATCGGTTAGTGTAAATTTTCACTTTAGGCAAAATATTCCAGAAGGTCTATGTACACAATATGATATTCAAACTTCTGAAGAATATAAATTTTTAGGTACCTATCTAGACGACAATTTTAAATGGGAAATGCAAGTGGACCACATTAGTGCAAACTTGAATAAAGCACACTATGCCATAAAGCAGTTGAAATCCAGTATGGATGAACCTGGCTCACTCAACATATATTATGCTTCGGTCTATTCCCATCTAAGTTTAAATGTTATGGCTTGGGGCAGGCCAAGGAATTTTTCCAGAGTTTTCTTAGCGCAGAAACGCGTCATAACATGGACTTCCGAGATAGCTGCCGGCTCGTTTTTATAGATAGAAAAATATTGACAGCCTCATCCATTTTCGTCCTCAAATGCATTATGTTTCTCAGGCAAAACTCCAAATTATATGAGAAAACTGCTACAGAACGTAGTCACAATACAAGAAATGGCGATCTTTTGAGAATCCCACAACATCAAATGTCAAATTATAAAAAATCCCCTCATTATAATGCCATTACGTGCTCCAATAAGTTACCATATGCAGTCAAAAGAATCAGAAGTGATAAGATATTACATGACTGTATTAAAAAATTTCTTGTAGAGAAATGCTACTAGTTACCAAGATTTCCTAACTGACAATTTCACAAATAACTTCAACCAAAGCGTTCCCAATTTTACTTAGGGTCAATTTTGTGAATTTTTGTAAAATGCTCACATACAATTTATAAATGTGAGTTCATATGTATATTTGTATATATGTATGTGAACCTGTGCTAGTTTCAAACTTCATTTTATTTTATTTGAACTTCCTCAAAACTGACTTACCATATGTACCTAGTGTATCGAAAACAGTGAATGAATATTATTATTATTATAATGACCATAGCAGTCGATGCCAAATCACCGAAGGAAAAAAAATTACAAGGACGATGTTCTTCTGATGTATCATCAGTCTTTCGAC
The DNA here is from genome assembly GCA_944452925.2 of Chrysolina oricalcia. Lineage (NCBI taxonomy): Eukaryota > Metazoa > Arthropoda > Insecta > Coleoptera > Chrysomelidae > Chrysolina > Chrysolina oricalcia. The sequence continues at coordinate 15,708,931 of OX101825.2, forward strand.
CGTTAGCGGTTCCACCAAGACTGACCTGTCAACTCAGTCCTCACATACCTATGTCGTCACTTTGGAGACGTGGCGAACATATTTTTCCCAGGGTAAGTTTTTCCAACGAACGCAAAGCTTTGTAACTTACTGCCCCGGAAGAAGTTCTCAGAGGCATACAGCCTGAAGAAATTCAAGAGAACACCTTTTCTTACCTACTTTTCTTCGTTGTTCTCTAAACGTCACAGAATTTTTCTTTTCATGGGATCCAGAACTTAAAAAATATGGAGTTCTTTGGAGCCATTCTGATTCACTCAATATTTATTATTATAGAATTTGATACATCAAAGTATTCGAGGAACTGCATATGACACTCGTCAGTTTCTTCAAGGAAAAGTGTTACACAGCAAATTTCCGGTAGAAGCTATAACATACGAAGCTAGATTGAAATGATCTGAAGTTGAAAACTAAGTCGAATGCATGGTGTGAAAATGTAAAATTTTGTAAACACACATCCATTTCCCGAACGTCGAAAACATTCCGAGATTTATTGCCCATTGAATATCCTGTAGAATGCAAAGAGACGTGAATTTCAGAATCCCGTAATCGAATTGATTTATTATCATAATTTCTAGCTGAATTTATTTGTCAGAATATCAATTTAAGTTATAGCTCCTGTGAGTTATGTGAGAGTTTAGCCAGACGTAGAGTTGCGGAAATTTATTTGGAGGAGTTTTCCCTGAAAAATAAGGATGTTCCAGATATATCCTGTGGGAAATTGTTTTGATGTATGTCGAGTGATGAGAACTTACCGAGGTGTGAAATTATCACTCAAGGATATTTTACGACGTAGCGTTCGTGTCTATCTATTTCGTAAATAGGACATCACAGGAAGTGAAATATATTTGCTTCCTTGTACAGTTATTTATGTCTACTTATATAACGTTATACTTGCGAAGTTTCCAATTCATAGTTGGCTGATAGGAGAATTCAATGAGAGAAATTTAACTTTGCTTCCTCTTTTGATTTTCTCCGCAAATCAACTCTGCCTTTGAATAATATCAGACTAGTGATAACCACCTAATTATTATCATAGACACACTTATTTTGTACTGATTATACATTTTTATTTTTTTCAAACAATTATTCCTATTATCACTATTCTTTATTTTGTTAAAAAATTTCAATTAGTACGTTTTTTATGGAGTTTTTTTGAGTTTTTTATTACTCACTATCATGTTTAGATCATACAAGGATCTACAAGGATATGCTGTAACGAAGCGTTTTTGCATCTGTCTCGGTGGTTACATACCTGCAACGTACCAGTCGGTTGATATGTCATAACCATTACCGTAAAATGGGGAGAATATGATCAGTGGGGTGAAGAGGGCTGAAAGTTCATTTAAAAATTTAAAATTTTAACGTAACTAGAACTACATACGTATGCTTTTGAACCCGGATCATAAAAATATAATAATCACTAGAACGCCAATCAGTTCAGAATAACGGCAGATACACCAATCTGTGAGTTTCGCCAGAGACGGTCTTGGGATTTTTGACTTCCTGTTCCTGAATATGGTATAAGTTGTCGGTAATAGAATTTGCAGTATAATAGAGTTTACCTTCAATGATATATAAAGACATATAGTAAACCAATAATTGACTTCTTGAAAATGGAAATATTCTGTGTAGGTCTTCTATTTTGTGAACGTCAAAAAATTCAAATTTGATATTTGGATGGGACTGGATGGGACTCAGTCTGTAAATAAGAAAAAAAACTCAATTTGTGTGTCCGTCGTCCTCACGCCTAAACCGTTGGCCTATTATACTCGAAATCCATATCAGAGTGAGGAAACACTTTCTTAAGGTAGGCATATATTTGATTTTCGAAATTCTGATTATTGATGTTGGTTTTCATGAATGTTTGAGTAATTTGGGTCTAGCGGCCTTTGTGTTCAAGAGATTACAAATGCTTTTGTTATAAATGATGTGAGTTAAATCAATTAGGAACCTATTGTATGTGGTGATATTATGGAATGAGAGAATCTACTTCCCCAAATTGATTGATTAACTAATTAGTTATTAATGCAAAAAATACGTAATAATAACAAAGGATTTTATTGACAAGACACTCCATTTTTTTTATACGAGTTCAAACTACTTGTTGACTCTTGTTATCACTCTTCCACCATTTTTGTTGAAAAACAGAAATGTCCTTGATTGGAGATATAAAATTGTGAAAAAATCTGTCAAATATAGTTTTTCGGGTGAAAAACTACTATTTTGCATTCGATCAGAGGTTCTCATTTATCATTGTAAATGTTGTTGAATCGCATGAAATTCAAATGGCATTTTCTGTAATAAGAAGTAGATTGATTACTTATATTTCGGACGTCCATCATCTTAATGGTTGAAAGATTTCTATCTCTTTCAAATTTTTCACAACGTTTCAATTGCTTGAATCCGCAATCGTCTTCTGGTGAATAATGACAAAATCAGATGCTACGCGACCTTTTATAGGTCTATAATTAAAGTGTAATTACGGTGTAATTATGCGCGGTCTTGTGGCGCGCGTGGTTTCGCGCTATTTCTCCCTCCAAAACGGTCCATGAGCGGTTTCCATACGTTTTTAATTTCCACGCTTGGTTGACTGAAGGCACTATTGGCTTCTATATAGGTGGTTTCCATAAATTTCCGTTTGAACCAATGTTCCTCTCTATGAAGAACACTAGCTTCTTTCCAAAGAATTCGGTGGTGTTTTGTCCAGGCGTGGTCAGCAATTCCCGATTTTGAGTCCACTTTTTGTGTTCGGCTATTCTTACTGATAATGGCCTCTTTACATTACAATTACACCGTGATTACACTTCAATTATAGACCTATAAAAGGTCGCGTAGCATCTGATTTTGTCATTATTCACCAGAAGACGATTGCGGATTCAAGCAATTGAAACGTTGTGAAAAATTTGAAAGAGATAAAAATCTTTCAACCATTAGGACGATGGACGTCCGAAATATAAGTAATCAAGTTACTACATCGTCTAAAACATTCAAACAAACGTAAGAAGTAGATTATCGAATTATGAGAGAAATAAATATAAAATGCCAAAATTTTAAATTGATACAGGATATTTGTTTCACTTCGTTTTGAATAAGGAGAAATGGTAGGATTGGAGAAAAAGGACTATAATAATTCTCAACACATTTTAGTTTGTAATGTTACAAACTTATTTTTATAGAACGAAAATTGTGGCATTTTGTTTCAAAATCTATTGATGGGAAAATAGAATCAATTTTGTAAGTGTTTTTCTCTTCAGTTCACCTCTAATTTCCTCAGTTGGTGACATGCAATATTGAAAAATCTAATTCTGATGTAAATTCTTGTTATTGCTTTTATTATTTTCATTTTGTGACTCACTTCATAGGAAGATACATCGAAAACGTGTTTTTATGGAGCTGAATAATTTTTCATCCTGAAATAATATTGATGAAGTTTGGTGTATGAAGGTTTTCAAAAAATTCCTTTCATTTGGCATAAAATTATCAGTAATTGCAAGAACCTGTGTTACTTTCTGTTTTAATACAATAACATCAGAAATTCTCTGTCATTGATATACATTGATATACATGTCATGTATAGCTTGTTCCGAATGTTAGTACTTACCTTTGCCGTACTAGTTCGAGCGGACATGAACCAGCCTTAAGCTAATGACAGTTATCAGTTGTTCTATTTTGCGGTATGACAGCGTTGTTTTGTAGCTTATAACACAAAACCGTAACATTCCTACTCTATCTCTGTCTTGTGTCATTGAGGTACCTACTTCACATTCGAATACTTGACCTTTTGTTTGTTTGTTTGTTTGTTTGGTTCTGAGATTGAGAGGCTGGTTCAGTTGGCAACACTGAATCCTAAGGTGTTCTTTTCATAGCTCCAAGTAGCTCGAGGTTGTTCCTGGACTGTTCCCACCGAACACTAACGAACAAGAAAGCGCCTTGTCAGATATTGACAGTTGTGACTTTGACGTCTGAGACATATCTTTCGGTGTATTATTTGATCGTGATGAGTGACTGACCTATTTTGAAGATTTCCAATTAAAGTTTGATCATCGTTGATGGACCTTGGGAAAATTCATATCTGGAGAGTTTCTCATATTGTTTGCGATTTTTGACGCTATATATTTTTGAGATATCTCCATTCGCTTTGCGGATTTTTGAGGTTAGAAGTCATTTCATCATTGTGTTAAACCACTGGAACGACATACTCGCTATCAGACAGCAAACAGACCATCAAAGCTGTTATCAGAACCCTCCCACTTAATTGAGGTTAGTATTTGCATTTGGGCTCTACTTATGGCCCCATACAAGTGTAATCAGAAGTCAGACTGGTATGGTTTATTCTAGGGTGCTCCTCTGCTACTACTTTGCTCCTCTGCGACTACCACTTTGCTACTACTTGGCTACTGTTACCTCTTCGCCGCTGGTAGAGCTCCACTACGGTTTATTGCTACTACTCTGCTACCGATTATTGGAGTTCCACTAATGAGATTGTTCCACTGTTTCGTTGCTACACGATTGTCTTTCCACTATTCCACTGCTGTGATTGTTCCTGCTCAACTGTGGTTGTCCCGCTGTATATCTGTTGTTCAGCATTCCTTCGCTATTCGTCCCAGCTGTACATGTACTTTGATCTATTGTGTAGTACCCACTGTGCTCCTGTATTCACCAAGGCACTGATGAACTACAACCACAATAATTGGTGAACTGGCATGCTTGAAAATATCTACATAGTATCAGATAAGTTTAGAATAAGACTGCCCCTAAGGCGTAAGTATCCATAACTGTAAGCTATCATCGTGACGTCACAGGCATAGCCCTCACTGGAGGTTTCATATTGATATATTCAAACAATACCATACTCTCAATCACAGCATTCACTTGAATTCATCTTGGTGGTTGATATTTACATTAATTTCAGTTTCTTTTGTATGGTGAGCTGAACTGTGCACATACAGGGTGTGTAACGATCAATATATTTTATTAGTAAGGGACATGACTATTTCTTTTATTCTGGTCCAAGTTATCTAAGCGTAAGGGAAGACAAAACCTCTACGTATTTATATATTATTATTAAACCATTTACAGGTATCTATTGTTTAATATTTTAGTAATATTAGTGCAGTGGGTTGTCCCATTCCATCAGGGTGCTTTTGGATTTTTCACTAGCGATAAATCCGTGGCGCTTCGGAAAATTAACCCCATATTTCAATCTTATCGAAATCAATTTATATTGTCGAATCCACGCCTACTGAGCTACTGGGTATGTTAGAGGAGTGACACATCATTGCACATTCACTGCTCTCCTTTCCTAAATTTCGCCCCTAACACCTGCCGGATTTTTCTTTCAAGGAAAATACAAATATCTATAACAGTTTGTTATGAGACACCTCTATATTTACTATTCAATAAATAGAAGTTTTCTGCATCTGCAGAAGATTCTCTAATGTCTTCAAGAGTAGACAAACAAACACTACATTTGATATTTTTTCAAAAGATTTAACGACAAATCCTGATTTTCGTGTAACCACATTTTCAGTCAGAGTACTCAAAGAAGGGAGAAATAAAATTAAATGATAAAATTCCCCATCTTCGATTGATATGTTGACATCAGTGTCATATTTTTTTATAATGGACTTATCATCCAAATGCGAGTCCGTATAGATCTTTTTCTGCCTCTGTGACGTTGTCAATATATTGGTGTTATTCAGATTCACACCGAAAAAAACAAAAATTATATTTCTATGACCCGGATTCAAATTAAACTTCACCAATAAAAATCAAATATCATTTCTGCATAGTGAATGGATGTGTTATTCGAAATTTGGCAATACTGAGTCCCACCACAGCTCTTAACCTACAAGACCAAAATCAGCGCTCAAATCAATTGCAATTTACATTTTTTTGGCACCATCTTGCAACGTGCCTGGATGCTCTAGTTATAGCCGTTTTGAATTTCTCAAACAGATTATGACAACGGTGCGAAATGGGTGAAAAATGCCATGCATGCGTTAGCTCCCGACTGGTAGGAGAGTCCGGGAGATGAGGAGAATTCTTCTAATGAACGGGTTACGTAATAATACGCTTCTCCTCATCTCCCGCTATCTCCTACCACTCGTACGCTTCCACCTGCTCGGCCGTTTTCAGTCATGCAAGCATTTTTTACCCATTTTGCAGCATTTTAGCGCAAAATGAGAATACACATTTTGTAGTACTGTACTTTTACTTTCAAATTGAAATTGAAATAGGGCTATCACTAGAGCATCCAGTCACGCTGCAAGATGGTGCAAAAAAATTCAAATTGCACATAAAGTGCACATGAATCAATACTTTCATGAGAAGGGCTAACCCTACTTCTTGGAATATGGCGGAGTTAGGTATTTTTAAAAAAATCGTGAAATTTTCCTGTCCGATTTTCCTCCATTACTATTGATTTGATCGGGACGTAAAACATCCTAGTTTGTTTGTATTTCAATTATCTACTATTCTCTCAATTGAAGCAACCAGCTATTAATTTTCATTTTATAAGCAAAACAATAAAAAACACATTTTTTGTTAATTGAGTAACAAGGAATGTGAAGACGTGATAACATTCGAGGTGAGCGAGTACGAGCCGAGGCAAAGCCGAGGCTTGTCCCTTGCAAAAGATGTTAACAGTCGATACATACCGTGTTACTTATTACGTTTTTCCCGCTGCTTGTTAACATTTCTCAAAATTTGCCTGGATTGAAGCTTGTTTTCTTACCCTTCCTTCATGATTATTCGTTCCGCTATTTTATTCTAAACTACTCAACACTAATTTCGTCGCACCCCAAAATTTTTACCATGTTAAAATCTGAATAACTTTTTTCTGCATTGAACAATTTGAATTCTGTAAACACTGTTCGCTAGCCGAGTCCTTCAGCTATAATCTCGTACTTCTTCAAAACATACGGTTTTCCGCATAAAATCGCTACAGGGTATTATCTGAAACTGTGCAAAATTTCTGAATTTTCAAAAAGATCCCAAATGAAGAAAAAATTTCTTTTTTCAAATTTGTCAGCAGTGGCATGAAGATGAACTCATTACCTCAAGACTATTTTCAATTGTCTTATTATCTCTTTTGTTTACACGGTGATCTCAAAAAATTAACTCCTTGGTTTTGCAGTCATTACTTTTTTCCTCGTCAACCGATTTTCAAAATCTCCGGCTCATTTTGAAGCTGAAACTTTAGATGAAGAGATAAGAAGATGAGAATAGACTCAAGTTGAAGATTGAAGATCAGGGGTTTCCTCAAAGGTGACCTAAATCTGAAACACCCTCAAAATCCGGTTGGGAGGAGAATTAAATGAAAATCAACTTGCTTTCGGAATGATCATCCATTCTGAATACGTCCAGATCTTTCTTGCTGTCAGTAGTCAAGAATTGTGCATGGAAAAATCCAATTATAAGGGCTAGATTTAAAAAAAAAAATAATAAAATCAACCCATTGTTCGCCTGAAATGCATGGCCCGTAACCAAGGTAACAAGAATCACATTCAGTGACTGACAAGCCTGACCAGCTGAGGCTCATTCCACAATTGCGGTTTTTTCTCAATCGTGAAGCATTAATCGTGTTAGTAAGCAAGAACAAGAAAACAAATTTTAATGTGTTTTTATTGAACAACAACAAAGAGAAAATAACTTGGATAACATCAGAATTGAAAAATATTTATGATATTCAGTATTTAGTGGGCCCTCCCCTTTTGGCAATTACTTCATTGACCCTTTCGGGCATGCTGTCTATCAGACTATCAATGAACTCCTGTGGTACAGCTGTCTATTCTTGCTGTACCGCATTCACCAAGTCATCCAAATTTTCCATTCGCCGTTCCCTTTCTTTCAATTTCAATACGACTCCAGACATGTTCCATCGTATTCATATCAGGAGAGAATGGCGGCCAGTTCATTCGCTCAATACCGTGATCCCTCAAAAACTCGTTGACAATGTGAGCCCTGTGCGGTCTCGCATTGTCATCAACGAGAAGAAAGTTGTTGCCGATATTTGCGTCGTAAGGGACCACGATTTCTCTCATACAAAAATCTCTATACCTCTCACCGTTCATACTCTCTCCTCTCAGAATCACCAATTCACTCCTCCCATTCATCGATATTCCACCCCACACAGTCACTCCTCCACCTCCAAAAGCCACCCTCGCCTCCATATTTCCTTCCAAAAATCTTTCATTCCTCCATTTCCAAACCAACACACGACCATCCTCTCGAATTAAGTTGAACCTACTCTCATCCGTAAACATACACCTATTCCACTCTGCTATTCCCCAGTTTTGATGTTCTTCCCCCCATAATCGTCTTGCTGCTCGATGTACAGGTTTCAGTAAGGGGCAGGCAGCTCGTCTCCTTGCGTGTAATCCAAGATCGTGGATCCGGCGTCGGATTGTCTGACTTGAAACCTGAATTCCTGTAGCATCATCGATCAATTCACGACGAATTTTGGGGGCGGTTGAAGTCCGAGTCCGCCGTACCAATCTTCCAATAAGGCGGTCTTGAGCGGGAGTTGTTCTTCTTCTTGTACCCCTTCTTGGCCCCCTAGGTCGATACTGAATATCCACAGCGTTAACTCGGACGTGGGCCCTTTGGACGGATCTAACTGTTGTTCCATGCAGATTGGCAATTTGGAGGGTAGATAATCCTTGTTCCGTCATTCGTGGAATCAGTTCCAGCTGGTCGGGCGTTAGATGTGGCATCGATATGATAATTTTTTTTGCAAACGAATCAAAATTGTCGTCTAACCTAGCTTGTCAGTCATTGATTGTGATTCTTGTTACCTTGGTTACGGGCCATTCATTGCAGGCGAACAATGGGTTGAAAAAAGTTATGACTGCAAAACCAAAAAGTTAATTTTTTGAGATCACCCTGTAAACAAAAGAGATAATAAGACAATTCGAAAAATGTCTTGAGGTAATGAGTTCATCTTCATGCCACTGCTGTAAAATTTGAAAAAAAAAATTCTTCATTTGGGATCCTTTTAAAAATTCAGAAATTTTGCACAGTTTCAGATAATACCCTGTAGCGATTTTATGCGGAAAACCTTAAGTTTTGAAGAAGTACGAGATTATAGCTGAAAGACTGGGCAAAGTTATTCAGATTTTAATATGGTAAAAATTTTGGGGTGCGACGAAATTAGTGTTGAGTAGTTTAGAATGAAATAGCGGAATAAATAATCATGAAGGAAGGGTAAGAAAACAAGCTTCAATCCAGGCAAATTTTGAGAAATGTTAACAAGCAGCGGGAAAAACGTAATAAGTAACACGCAATGTATCGACTGTTAACATTATTTGCAAGCGACAAGCCTCGGCTTTGCCTCGGCTCGTACTCGCTCACCTCGAATGTTAACACGTCTTTACATTCCTTGTTACTTAAATAACAAAAAATGTGTATTTTTTATTGTTTTGTTTATAAAATGAAAACTAATAGCTGGTTGCTCCAATTGAGAGAATAGTAGATAATTGAAATACAAACAAACTGGGATGTTTTACGACCCGATCAAATCAATAGTAACGTAGGAAAATCGGAAAAACAGGAAAATTTCACGATTTTTTTTTAATTCCTAACTCCGCCATATTCCAAGAAGTAGGGTTAGCCCTTCTCATGAAAGTATTGATTCATGTACACTTTATGTGCAATTTGAATTTTTTTTGGACCATCTTGCAGTGTGACTGGATGCTCTAGTGATAGCCCGATTTCAATTTCAATTTGAAAGTAAAAGTACAGTAATACAAAATGTATATTCTCATTTTGCGCTAAAATGCTGCGAAATGGGTAAAAAATGCTTGCATACATGACTGAAACCGGCCGAGCTGGTGGAAACGGTCGAGTGGAAGGAGAGAGCGGGAGATGAGGAGAAGCGAATTATTACGTAACCCGTTCATTAGAAGAATTCCCCTCATCTCCCGGACTCTCCTACCACACGGCAGCTAACGCATGCTCGGCCGTTTTAAGTCATGTTTGCATGCATTTTTCACCCATTTTGCACCGTTGTCATAATATGTTTGAGAAATTCAAAACGGCTATAACTAGAGTATCCAGGCACGTTGCAAGATGGTGCCAAAAAAATGTAAATTGTAATTGTGCCAAAACTAACGATCCGACAGCGCCTGTTTTGTGCACACATAAGGTACACATGTTTCAATACTTTCAAGAGAAAGGCCAATCCTACTTCTTGAAAAATGGAGTTATGAATTTCCGGTTTTTTCAATATTTCTCCGTTCCTAATGATCCGACCGAGTCGTGAAACATCCCATTTTGTTTGAATTTCAATTATCTATATTCAAGTATAATTTTCATGGCAAACTTTGTTCGATTGAACATTCAACCGTATCTCCGTAATTTTTTCAATACATTTTCAATTTAGAAAAATCATTTTATCACAAATTGGAAGCTCAGTCGGATAATCAGAAAAAATATACAGAGTGTCGTTTGAAACCGATGTAGCATTTTTAGGTTCGATAATAGCGACATACCAAATTTGAAACCTTTATCTGCAAAACCATAGACAAATTGGTAGTAACCTGGTATATTAGGTATAATATTTATATATGAAAGAGTGTATATGAGCCTAAACGAAAAAGAGTCGGCTGCAGCAATATTTCTTGACCTTTTTAAGGCCTTTGACTGTGTAAGTCATAAAGTACTCTTAAAAAAGCTCATACATTACGGATATCGCAGCAAATCTCTAGACTGGATCAGATCTTACCTCACTGATCGAAATCAAAGAGTACTATTAAATAATGTTAGTTCTGACAGGGAAAAAATTGTACGTGGAGTTCCCCAGGGTTCAGTTTTGGGCCCTATTCTATTTCTGCTCTACATTAACGATATGGCCAACCTAGATATTTCCGGACATCTTACATTGTTTGCTGATGATACCACGATTCTCTGGCACAATGAAGATCATGATGCTCTGGTTCGAACTATTTCTGTTGACGTAGAAAAAATCAAAAAGTGGTGTGGGGCTAACCTGCTGACATTAAATGTTACAAAAACAAATCTGGTCACTTTCAAGATGGATCTAGAACAAGTATCTTTAGGATCTCAAGTAATTAAAAACAAGCCCGAAACAAAATTTCTTGGGGTACAAATTGACCACAATCTGAAGTTCGAAGCTCATATAACAGCTCTAAAAAAAAGGTTGTCATCTGGTTGTTACGTTGTCAATATTATATCTCGCGAACTCGGAATGGCACCTTCCTTAACTGCATACTACTCATTTATTGAGTCCCACCTACGGTATGCAATTCCATTCTGGGGTTCTTGCAGTCAAGTTTTATTCCAAAGTGTTTTCGTCCTCCAGAAACAAGCTTTAAAATTTATCTTCAAAGTGAAGATGCGTGAATCGTGCAGGCCAATTTTCGTCAGTGAAAAAATATTGACGCTTTATGAAATTTTCATTTTAGAGACAGCTTGCTTGATGCACAAATACAGGGAGAAATTCATTAACTCAAACACGAAGCGATTTACACGTCAGGAAAAAAGACTTACCCTCCCTCTTCCCACTTCAACTCTAACGAAACAGTCTTTGATTTACAGAAGCAAGCAAATTTACAATCCTAATCAAATCAGAGACATTAGCGACATGAAGTATTTCCGAAAATCAGTTAAAATACTTCTGATCGGGAAATGCTTCTATAATTTAGAGGAGTATCTTGCATATGCATTCTAGTCGTTCTATACTTAATACTTATTATTCAATATTCTGTTTTTGATGATACTGTGATATTATAATATATTTTACATGTTATTTTGTTTTATGTCCTTTTTGTAACTTTTAAATTTTAAATAGTTTTATCTTTATGAGAGATTTTCTCCTTAGGCTAATAAGTTGAGAATTACCTGTGTAATACTTTGACTTTGTCGACAAATGTTTTCATTTAGACAATAAAGTTTATTTATCTATCTATCTATAACATATACATTTTTTTCGGGAAAACAGAAATATTGTTAGAATGAGAGAACATTCAGAAGAAAACTACTTAATTTTTACAGAAATTAAGTTATCGTAGTTTTCGCGCCATTCAAGGAAGTTCCGGAACGAAGCATTCCTGGATTCTTTCATCCCTTGTTCAATTTTCCAGGATTGGAATTTAATGTTCAGCATGAAGAACAACAACTTGATTTCTATAAAATCCTAAATGAATATAAACTGTGTTAATTTGAAAATGAAAATTCGAAATGAATTTTATTGCTTCTGAATAACGTTCAGTTATTGTATAATAGTACACCGTGTACCTAAATGGTCCAACAATATATTCTTCGGATAATTTGTTTTTCACTCAAGACAATCACAGTAATTTTCCTAACGAAAACAGTAACTGATTTCATCAGAAAAATTAGTTCATTAGCCTTTTTTCCTCAGTTCACATCATTCTGATTTATTATTTTGTGAATTTGTGACCAATAATATATTTTTATTATTATTAGTATTTTTAGCAGACTAACGATACTCTCAAAAACCGAAAATAAATTTCTATTCTTTTTGAATAAAATACAAGAATTGTTTGGGGTGAGTCTCTTCGGAATATATTCTCCAGAGGGAACGATATATCGATCCAAAATTTATATGATAATATCTAGTGTGGAACAGTTCACATAGGAATGTGAAAAACGTGCGTTCCTATAAAATCCTATTTCAGTATATTATTTCTTTCCACATCCGTTCTGAATATTGAATATCTAATAATTTTTTTCTCGTGGGAAAAAAGACGTATTCCAGAGTATTGTTCAGCTTAGTTTCCAAACCAGTGGCGTTCCCAATAGCTTGCGAATATGTGTGGCAAGTTTAACAACAGGGTGTTTCGAATATGAACGTTATAAAATCGCAGAGAAAAAGATTTTGAATTTTTTTAAAAGTAAATTCGCAATATAAGTAACTGTTCAGTGCCCACCAATAATATTCCCAATATTTCAATCAAAATTTTAAAAAAATCTCTAAATGTGAGGAAAAACTACCTACCTCATGGAAGAGAAGATAGCATTTGTTCAATCTCTCGCGGTAAAAACAAAAACAAAAATTATCTTGGCCAAATTTAGTTGAGAATGTCATGATAATCAAATTAAACTGAGGAAGGAGAATGGAGATAACATGGATTATTTCACTCATGCTAAAATAGCGTGTTATGATTGGTTGAAATTTTTGTGTTGATAAATGAAAACATCATGTTTTCGATTTTGTAGTTCGGCTCTTGATTGGCTACTGGATATGTATATGATGTGTTTTCGATTTTGTAGTTCGATTCCTGATTGGTTATTATCAAAACAAAAACTTACCACTAGCAAGCTGCTATAATGACACAACACCAAACTTTGACCAAAACTAAATAAGCACTATTAATTCATATCAACTTCACAATTTTTGACAAATTTTGCATACTCGTTGATTAATCAAATCACTAAATCAAAATGTTATCAAAACATAACCTCAGCAGTAGACTAGACATGCAATGAAGAAACTACGAATGACGCGCTCTGTCATTTGTAATTGAAATAGATATCAAGTAAATGTTTTGTTAGTTGCATAATTTCAGAACTAAATGCGGGATTAATGTTCCTAGTTAAATTGAATAGTAAATGAATAAAAATGGTTTTGATTGTATTCATGAAATAATCCTAACAAATACAACTCGTGTTATCGGCGATTATCGTTAATTCCTTCTCGGTTTCGAATCAAATTATGTTGCTTTAGGCAACCACACTCGCGCAAGCGCTCGTGTGGTTGCCAAGCAACATAATTTGATTCTCAAATTCAAAGGAATTGCTATTTCGATAATCACCGATACACTTGTGGTATTACCTACGATTATTTTGACAGGAGAATACAATATTATACAAATTGAATTTCCGAAAGGATGTCAAAGGAAGGATTTAACAACTGAGGTTCAATGGCCCATGATATTCATCGAAGACTGAAAAAAATTATGAAAACTATAAGAGAAACTAAGATCAAAAAATAAGGAAGGGAGAATAATTTCGGAAATGATAGAGGAACAGAGAATGAGAGTTCCTAAGTAAAAGGTGCAAAGGTATAATATCGTATTCTAGGGAACATTATTTAAAGAATTGTTTTCGAAAAACTGATATTTTCAGAGGTTGCTTGGTATTTCAAGATTCTGAGGGATTGAGATAGAAAAGTGAATTGTTCGTTTCTTATAGAAGTAATAAAAAAATAAAACTAATGTTTTTCAAATGTTGGTATTATTTAATTATTTAAAGCTTGGGAGCAAGAGAGACCCGTAACAGGTTGTGGATATTTGTTTACATAATTTGATATATCAACACCAACTTTTATTTTTCAAATGTAGGTCATAGCTCACTATAACTTAGTTATGAATAACTTTTTTTCTCTTACAGAAGATATGTCACAGTAATAGTATTTTGTTGATAACAACGGAGTTATCGTCATTTATACAAAAATAAAAACTATTTTGAAGTCGCCATCATGAATTTATAAATTTCAACAAAAAAATCATGATCTCCGACCTCAAAAACCCCCACATACCAATTTTGAATGGAATCGGACCATAATCACAAATCTCATCCGCCATATTGGAGGAGCCGCCATTTTTTATTTTTTATTTCAATAAAAATTCCATAGTGCATTGTCACCGGAACTATAAACATCTGCCAAAATTCACTTGCAAGAGACATGAAAATGATCAAAATCTGTTATTTGCGTATAAAACAAAAACGAATAGATTTTATCAAAATATTTTTTCACATTATAGTTGGCCTTGATAAACTCCACATTTGGTGTCATTTAACCGACCTCGTATCTCTTACCATTAAAAAGATACCCATGGTGAGCATCTTAAATTCACAATTTCACAACGAACATCAAAGTATCAAAGGCAGCTATTAGAATTAAAATAAACGCAAGAAAGAACTCTATATTGGAGTAGAATTATTATTAGTTTTAGTTTTATCTCATAGACGGTAGTAGTATGTCTTTGAACTGTTTTTTTATTTATTGAAATATTTCATACAAATTCTATTTATTATCATCTTTTGAAATCTATAAAGCCCAACAACACTGAAGCCACCCTGGGAGACGGAGCAATATTGTGTTTTAGCAGCTGAGCAGCGGAGAGATGAAAGACCTAACGTGGGAAAAGACAGGTAATAGTATATTGTGCAACAAGTGCAGAAAAGTGCTAATTTCTCACGAGTTTGAAAAAGTTGCGGCACGAGCGCGAGTGCTGCAATTCAAACGAGTGAGAAATTGCATTTCTGCTCGTGTTACAGGCTATACTTTTTCTACAACACCCTTTTTGCTAAAAATAATACTATACTATAAGACGGAATGAAATGTCAGTGACTCATTCTTATATTTTCCTCTTGAAGTTGAAGGTAGTAAATTCAATGACAATGAATTAACTTGTTCTCTTAGTTCTGGCGGAGTATTTTCAATTTCAGAACTGTCGCTATCCATTTTAGTTCAATCTAATTAAAAAATTACGGGACAAGAATATTTTACGAATATTTTATGCTTGACGTTTGTTGACATTCAAATGATTCGATAGATGTTGCTCCGTTGCCTAGCAATGGATAGTGTGTATGTGGGTATTTGAGACATATTATATAAACCAATAGACTTTGTCTATTCATTCTTGAAGTTGCCTGATCGAATATCCCTTCGAAATGCAGAATTTTCAAAATATACTTTCACCTTGCTGTCACGAAAACTGTATTGCTTAGAAATTAGGGTATACTGAAAAATTTTGGTACAGAAATGTCACTTCGTGGCACAGAAATGTCACTTTGCGGCACACTAATGTCAAATTTCAATTATTGTGAGAAATAATCATGTTTGCGAACGTAAAACTATGCAGAAAAGCATGTTTTGGGGTGCGGTTGTAGAATTTATTTACAAGATTTGGTTATTCATTTGATTTGTAATAAAGACAAATAAAACAAAGTTTCATTATACAGTTATTAATATATTGCATAAAAAATTTTATCCACGAAAATCTAGAAAACAAATTATAAAGAGAAAAACAAAATATTTAATTTGAATTATCATTTTATATTACAACAAATGACGACCAACGTAACTAACAATTTCAGAAAACTAGGGGCAAACCAAATGATAAGTATAATAATATATAATTCACAGTAACCTCAAGCATAGCCAAATAGATGTTTTAGTAACACATGTGAATGAACAAATAGCATTTCACTTTTCATTAAGAACGAATTGTACTTGCAATACTCTTTTCTGTGATGCTGGCGATACCTGAAGAAAATCTAGTCAAAGGCCACTGAGAGTTGAGTTTTCTTTGAAAATTAAGTTCACCAGCTAACGGCTCGATCTGTTAGGACGGTAAAGCTTTTAGTTTTATCAGAAAAAGGTTGAGAAGAAGATAACAACTAAAGGAATAATAAACGCAAATCTGCAATAAATGCGGGAGAAATCTAATATTAGATAGTTATTGCAAATTGAAATAAGTTTACTTAATTACAAGAAACTTTAATTAAAGTATTGTGATTGGTAATTCTGTTTCGTAATGGTGTTATTGCAGCAACTTTCTTTCTAGATGCTTTAACTTAAACTTTGTTTTGACAAGTACGTCAAAGTTAAAATCTTTTCATCTATTCATACCCAATCACCATCTCATACATCATTGGCCTAATACCATTTGTATGTGCTTCCGAACAGTTTACAAAGAAAATTATTTTCGAATCAACTGCCGCATATATTGTTTACTCCTTCACAAACTGTGCATCCATTTGCAATATGCTTCGAGGCACAACTTAGAGAAGAATAAAGGTTTCCCCAAACCAACGCTTGAACGCGGGACGGGAGCGGGAACGGGATGAACGCGAGACTAAATTCAATAGTAGGATATGTAAATATGCCTTGCATACCGGAGTGCATGCAGTATTCCGAAATGAAGGCAAACAGTGAAATTTGTTTGGTTTACTCCGTGCACTGTTGATCAAGCAATTCGCACAGTTTCCATTTTCCGTTCCCGCTTCGGCTCACGCGTCCCGCTGTGGTTTAGGAAAAACGATTGTCCTCGTACGTGAATCTTGATCGTTTTTTATCTTTTGCCTCATGATAACCTACATTTAATTCACAATTTTCTCACACAAAAGCTACTACTATGTTTTGATGCAAATTTATAGGTTACAAAACATGATTCACAAAAATT
The DNA here is from genome assembly GCA_944452925.2 of Chrysolina oricalcia. NCBI lineage: Eukaryota > Metazoa > Arthropoda > Insecta > Coleoptera > Chrysomelidae > Chrysolina > Chrysolina oricalcia. Next base: position 15,726,147 of record OX101825.2, read on the forward strand.
TGGCAGATATGTCAAAATAAAAACGACTTAAATAAAAATTTCTATTCCTTCATTTATTTCATTAAGAAATTTATTTAATAATAGTATATTTGTATTGTGAAATATATTTTTTTAAATTAAATACGGAATGCCTGTATTTCAATAAAAGAAAATTGTAAATGACATATTAAATATATGTCAAATAAAGGAAAACTTTAAAGTATTAAAGTATTAGAGGTTGCAATATAATAATAATAATAATAATAATAATAAATGTATTTCTTCGTTCCACATTACACAATGGAAATGTAACAAAGAAAACGTATAGATAAAAAAACAGAAATGCACAATACAGTATTATCCAAAAAAGATAATCCTGAAACGTACACGAAAGAAAATACAAAAAATACGGTAATATCCAATAATAATAAAATTCATTCAACATATAGAATATTATATAAACCACTCATCAAGAGTGTAAAACGTTTTATCAATAAGGTGTTTTTTCAACCGAGACTTAAAAATGTGTATATTGGAGGCTTCTTTAATATACTTGTCAATCTTATTATACACCTTACAACCCATAAAAAGATGCGACTTCTGATATGATGTTGTACGATGTGCATCTGGTACAAGAATACTCCCATTTCTTGTGTTATAGGTAGATTGTGGATCACTCTTGAATTTATCATGATTTTTGTAAACATATATGCACTTATAAGTGTTAGTATATGAAACTCTTTGAAAGCATTTCTACATGAATCTTTCCACCTCAAACCAGCAATAGTCCTCACTGCGAATTTTTGAAGAACAAATAATCTATTGAAACCAGGAGATAAAACCCAGTTCAGTATGCCATATCTCAGGTGACTGTGTCTATTTGCAGAGTAAAGAGGTAAAGAAACTTCAAAGCATAACAATTTTTCCGTAGTTTACTACAAAGTGAAACAATATGGGGCTCTCAAGTGACTTTACATTCCAAGATTATTCCTAGCAACTCAGTAGTCTCAGATGGATCTACTCTCCTTTCATCGTCACTAAATATAATGGAATTGTCTGGTTTTCCACGGAGATTAAATTTCATTACAGTTATTTTTTGCGTATTCAGTTTCAGACCACTCACCTACTTTAGTGTATACCATTTCCGTCATTTCTAAAAGTTGTTCACGCGATTCAGGGACCTTTATAAGAATATTCGTATCATCTGCATATGATACTACATGGGCAAAATATAAGTTATATAGCATTAAAATCAGGTCATTGGCATAAATGAGAAAAAAGAGGCCCTAATATTGATCCCTGCAGTACACCTTGTTTTATCATCTCTTGTTTGCTTTGGACATTATTTATTCTCACACATTATGGTCTGTTTGACAAATAAGATTTCATTAGTTCTACCTCTAATACCATATCTATTCATTTTGCAAATGAGAAGTTCATGATTTACCATATCAAAAGCACGCGAAAAATCTATAAATAGTCTACAGATCTGTACTTTTGCATCAAGGGCCATTATTATGTGTTCATGAAAGTCATACAGTACTGTCTCAGTACTTTTATTTGCCATGAAAGCATGTTGATTTGCGGACAATAGATTATTTTTCATTTTATATTCATCTCAAAGATTTCACCAATACTTGAGAGAATACTTATTCCTCTATAATTTTCAATTAGGCTCGGATCATTTCGTTTGAAAATTGGATTAACCAATGCCAGTTTTAATTTGTCAGGAAATACTCCCTGTTGAGTTGATAGATTCATCAGATAGGCTAGAGGACAACTTAGTTCCGTGCTACATTTTTTAAGAAGGTTGTTTGAAATGAGGTCATGACCACTTGAGTATGAGTTTTTTAGCCGATTAACAATGTTCACTACTTCCTGTTCTGTGACTGGAAAAATAAAGATAGAATTGGGGGACATACTAATTCCATTTTGCTCATAGTCAAGATCATGTCTGTCATCTGGAATTAGAGAGAAATATTTATTAAACTTATTTACCATATCTAGCATAGTAAGATTCATACTGTTTTCAGTGATAGTAAAATCGTTTTTTTTCTTTTGTTTTTTTCTGAATTTGATTTATCAGTTGCCAAATAGTTTTCGATTTATTGTGAGAATTAAGTATTTTGTTATCTATCCAGCACTTTCTGTTTTCTTTTAGTGTTTCTCTATATATTTTTGTTAAAATTCTACTCCTCTTTTTATAGCTAGTTCATTGTAAAAACTGACCTGATTTTTCAACTCAGTGATTTCCGGTGATACATGATAATTATTGCCTGAATGGCTCCTGAAATAACTCTCTAATGTGTTGATTCATGAACTAGATTACAAATGAATAATAATAATAATAATAATAATAATAATAATAATAATAATAATAATAATAATAATATTTATTGTTGTCATTGGATCCATTTTGGACATTGACATGGTCAGCATCTATTAAAAACAATTTGAGTAAATTAATTAAAAAAACTTTCAACATCAAACAACAAACATAGCACAAACGTTATTTACATTAACATGTTAAAATTTAGGTGTAACTAAGGTACTCTTCAACAGTGTAGAAGCAGTGTTCAAGCAAATATTCCTTAATTTTATGTTTAAATAAATTTATACCCTTGATTGATTGGAGGTTGACAGGTAAGGAATTGAAAATTTTTATTCCCCTATACTCTGCCCCCCTTTCGAATAGGGCTGTACTGTGTGCTGGAATTCTCAGACTGTCGGAATAACGTAGCACTCTATTACTATTAGTACGTCCATTTACATTTGTCATGAATAGATTTGGGTTACTTTTGACAAAAATAAGTAGCCTATATATGTAAAGAGAGGGAAGTGGTAGTACACCGAGTTTTTTGAAAAGTGGTCTGCACGGTTCTAAAAAGTGTGTTTTCAGTATACACCGTATTACACGCTTTTGTGCCAAGAAAACTCTATCAGCCAATTGGGATCCTCCCCAAAAAATCAAGCCATAGGTTAAGATTGATTGAGCATGAGCAAAGTAGTAGGTTTTCAACACAGCAAAGTCCACGGAATCGTTTAGTTTACGTATGGCATAACACATTTTATTCAGGTTCTTCACAGTTTGGGAGATATGGTTACCAAATGACAGGTTACAATCAATTTCCACACCAAGGAACTTAGTATCAGAATGTACAGGAACTGATTTATTATTGAGTTTTATTAAAACACTTCTGTTTGGTTTGAAGCGGTTACTAAACTGCACTGACACTGTTTTTTTAGTGTTTAGGTATAGCTTATTATTGTTACACCAGGTCAACATTTCATGTGTCACCTGTGTTGCCTTTTTTGCGAGGTTTACGAGATTTTTGTCCATTAATAAACATGAGGTGTCATCGGCATATTGGAAGACAGCTGGAGTTGATAGGCAGTCAGGTAGGTCGTTCACATACATAATGAACAATAGGGGTCCCAGGATGGATCCCTGAGGAACACCAGTGCTGATATTTCTAGTGGAGGAATTGAATGCCTGAATTCTGCCATTGACTTCATGCTCATAGGAGTGCAAGTACACTGGATACAATTCGCTGGTAGATGAACAACAAAAGAATAATCAATCATCCGATATGACTCGTATATCAAAAATCAAGTAACTTCTAAAATATTGAAAAAGGCAGGTTATAATGAGGTCAAATATTCCCTACGAAATAATAATGCACTTTTGCCAAGAGTTTCAGTACTGAATAGATAGCATAGCATTTGACTACGATCATAAATCTTGCTCGTTACGAGATTTCATTTGAATGGTTAGTTTTTAATGTAGATCGTGCTTGTAACCAGTTCATATTCCGCTGGAGTTAAATATTATGAAGCGAGTTTTATAAATTTACTAGATTCGGAATGAGATGTCATTATTATTTATTTCTCAAACAGCAGTTTCACATAGCAGTGGACTGCTATAACGATGCAACAGCGAAGTGGAGGTACATACGACTGCGATAGTTTTACTGCGAGGTCGTCTATGACAGGATAAGATCAGTATACAGGATGTTTCGAAATCCATCATCAATATTTTCAAGGGTGTAATTTTGAGATCAAATTAAAACAAGATAACGGGTTTACCCTTGAGGTTTTCCTTAACACTGAGACCAGCTGCTGGGGACTATTGTATTGTTCTGTCGTCAATGGTTCCTAGTCAAATAGGACTGTGTTTTTCTCCAGGTTTAGTAGTCTATTTACTTGGTGTTTCGGATATATGCCTATTTCTATGTTGATCTGTCTGAATATTCTGTTGCGCTAGTTGAGCAGCGTGTCGCATTTGAAGATGATGTGAGAGGCTGTTTTCTCCTCGTTACCACAAATTCTACACTTCACGGTTTCTCTACTTATTCCCATGGTATGTGGGTGATTCCTAAGGCCGCAGTGTCCGGTTAGTAAGCCAGTGATTGTGCGTATCTTAGGTCTGTTTAGATTGAGGTTGTCATGCCATCAGTGTTTGGCTCAGGTGCCTCACCATGGCTGTGATTTTGATTTATTCCTCTCATTGATTAGGTTTCCATATCGGGTTTTGCTAATTCGAAACGCTGGTTCTTAGCATATAAATGATGATTTAGATGCCTGTTTTGTGAGTTTATCTTATTGAATTCAGAGCTTTTATTGCGCTCTGGCTGTCAGATAAAATGTAGACGTGTTTTCTTTCATACCCACGGTTTAGATTAATTCGTATACATGTCCTTATGGCATGTACCTCAGCTTGGAATACTGTGGTGTTGTTGCCAAGTGTGGCTATTACGTTCCTTTTTGGCCTCAATCCATATATTCCTGCTCCTGTTCTTGAATCTGTTTTTGAACCATTTGTGTGCCAGATAATGTTTACGAATGATTGTGATTCTATTCCCGAGTCCCAATTATTTCACTTGAGCTGTGTTTTGAATGGTTTCTGTACGGGTATTGTGGTCGCATGTAGTCTGATATCATTTCCAGTTCGGTAATGTTGACTTCATGGATGATTTTGGTGTTTACCTGTTTTTTTAATACTGTATGCACTCATCCTCGCCTCCCCAATAACTGTGACGACTAAAAGTTGGAGGTTCAGGATGATTTCCATGGTAACGGTAGGAGTGCTATTTATAGCACTCGTGATACACAGACATGCTGTTTTTCACCAAGGTTGGTTTTCGGCTGTCTCTTGGGCCTCCACAAAAGTGAGCCAAATATGATTCTGGGTCTCATGATCACGGTGTAAAGCCAGTGCATGACTTTCGGTTTCAGTCCCCATGTTTTTCCAGAAGCTTTTGCACGAATGTATGTATTGTCAAAGGCTCGTTTGATATTTATTTTAGAGCCTAGTGTATATTTCACAGATTGTGAATCTGGCCCCTGTTCTTCAGCTTCACTGATCTCATTATTGGGTTCTTTTTTCGGTTCTTCCATATGATTAGGCTGTTCCTCATGGTCAAGTCGTTTATTCTGTATAAACTATTGTTCCTCTGAAAAATTAGTTGCTTCCCTTGATATTTTTGAATTTTGGTTTAAATTTGAGCTCTCCAAATTGTCTGTCTTCATGTGGGCTAGTTTATGAACGTTTTTAACTTAACTAAAAGTTGCACGTTGCTTAGTTGAATCTTACAAGTTCGAATCTTCTGCAGGAAAACGTTTAACATAACTAAAGTTGCCACTTTGCGTCAATGGTTTTAGAAACTGGACGTAATTTTATTGTTGCACGTCCACCGATACAAAACGCCTGCATGAAAGAGCTCTTAAACGTTTTTTTTAAGCCCATGTCTGTAAACGTCAAAAATCGCACTGTCAACATTTCTTATAAATGACATATAACAATAACATGCACGTAATGAGATCTCGTAACATACACATGCGTTTTGAGAAAAAAACTTAAACTTCATGGTTTAATTTAATTACAATCAAATTTTTATTTACGTAAGACTTTATTTGGTCTATTTACACAAATTTAGTCAATTGAAAAACATTAAAACTTTTAGCATTAGCAAGATATATTTAGGGTTGAAAGAGTGATGCCAATAAATGTAGACAGAACGTTATGCAATTTCTTTAAAAACATGACACGTTTTCTTAAGTAGCATGCTATGAAAATAAATGTCATGTTATTTATATTGTCAATTTCTTGAACAAAATATAATTGTATCCGAACATTTTCTCAACTTTATCTACGAATATGTCTGAAAGTAGTGAAAGTGATGAAATTATGAACACTCCACCGAAGATTTTATGAACAACTATTATAATAAAGTTCAAATGATTGCGATGTTTTTTATTTAATGGAAGAAAATGAATCGGCGTAGAAAAAGTATAGTACGTTACACGAGTTGTAAGTCCATTACGCACTCATGAAATTTATGAACTTCTTCATTTCGTGCGTAATGGGTTACTTACAACTCTTGTTACGTATTATACTATTAAAACGTTATTCCCGTTAGTCCCATTCCAAATACAAATACAAATACTACTCGTAGTCCGTTGGGAAAACGTTCTGACAACGTTGTAGCTTAACTGATGTCATGCTCAACGTTAAGACAACGTTGTCCAGTGTTTTAGAGAGCGTCGTTTCATGCATAAATCTAATTTCTACAGCAAGTACATTGTTAATTTAATAATAATATAATAATAATATTTATTCAAACAAATAATTTTGAAATACATTATCATAAAATAGGGAATAAATAGAGGGGTTGACCACAAAAGGAGATCCTTGAATGTGGCTTTTTCAGTTATTCCAAATCAGTTCAAACATACACTGAATTTCTTTTTTGACAAGTTTACAAAAAATGAATAAATAGATTCACTATATCCTAAGACACAGACACATGTATAATATATATTAAAATATTAAAAATATTAGAATAAGGTAATAATCGTTTTAAGAACTAGCAATTGCTTATAGGTAGTACGTATTTTTTGTATCAATATACTGGTAAATCAACAGTCGAGGTACGGTGAGTAACCATTTTTTTTATTTTATTTTTGAACATTTTGAGAGAATTTAGATGTTTTATTTCAGGGGTAACAATATTATACAGTTTGGGTCCCAGGTAGATGTAGCTTCGTTGTAAAATGTTTTATTTAGGCTTTGGAACATATGAGGACATAGTCCTATATCGAGTGTTATATTCGTGTGATATTTTGACTAAATCGTTTTTATATTTATGCTGTCTAGTCACCGTTGCTACAAAGAACAATTGACGTATATCAAGAATGTGGATTTCACTATATAAGTCATTTGTAAGGTAGGTACGCGGTTTATGGTGTATAATTTTCAGAAAGAATTTTTGTATTTTTTCTAGGTTTTCTACATGTTTGTTGACACTAGCTCCCTATGCTATGATAGCATAATTCAAGTGACTTTGTACAAGTGCGTAATATAAAATCCGTAGATGGTCAGAGGCTAAAATGGTCGATAAATCTTTAAACTTATATAAGATGAAGGGAAGTTTCTTTATTGTGTAATTTATTTGTACATCCCACTTCAAGGTGTTATCAACGAATGTTCCCAAGTATTTGATATCATCAACACTATTTATAGAGATGGTTTGATGTTCATCGATGCTAACCATCAAAGATTTGTATGTTGGTAAGTATTTGGAATATGATGTGATTGGAAGAAAGTGTGTTTTGTCGAAATTAACTGTTAATAGGCGGTCTTTGAACCAATTTAGAATTATTTTCAAATCACTTTCTGCTTTAATTTTCAAAGAATCCCAGTTGTCTTCTGTGAAAATGATAGCCGTATCGTCGGCAAAACTCACAACTTCCCCATTTAGTGGAAGTTTGAACAGATCGATTAGGTATAAGTTAAATAATAGTGGGCCTAGCACTGTCCCTTGAGGTACACCATATTCCACTAATCTCAAATCGCTCTTAATATTATTTATTTTAACCTGCTGTACTCTATCAGTTAAGTAATCTTTCATTAAATTAAATGCTTGTACTCTAATTCTTATACTGTCCAAGATATTCAGGAGGTGATTATGGCTGACCGTATCAAACGCTTTTGCGAGGTCTATAAAAACACAAAGTGCTGGAGTCTTTTTATCACTGACTTTTGACGTGAGATAGGAGATCGCATCATCTGTTGACCTATTTTCCCTGAAGCCGAATTTATTATGTGCTAGAATTTTGAATTTATTTAGGAAGTTGAGAATGCGTGTTTTAATGATCATCTCGAAAATTTTGCCTAAGTTTGAAATCAATGATATCGGGCGGTAGTTCGTTACATTTAATTTTTTTCCTTTCTTGAATAATGGTTTCACTATGGCAGATTTGAAAGCTGTGGGAAATTTACCTAATCTGATGCCCCAGTTTATAATGAATTCTATGGGTTCTGTTACGTCATCAACAAGACACTTTAATCTTTCAGCGGTTAGATTATCGTCCCCTGGTGATTTTTTTCTTCAGTTTTAAAATACAATATTTTATTTCGTGTTTATTTGTTTCCAGAAATACTATGTTATGTTATGCATCATGGTATATTACTGAGGAATTCAACTGATATTTAACATGCCTTTGCAGATTTTTTCTCTAATGCTGCAACCAACGCTTTGATGAACCACTTTGGCTTAAACTTGTCCTTGCCATGTACAACATCAGATAGAATAAATATTATTCATGAGTACCAGACAGATCCTATTACTGACATAGAAGTTATTGAGACAATTGAGACTACAAAGAATAAAAATACATCTGGCTTGGATGAACTATCACTTCGAACTATTTCAAATATTCTGGATCTCATCATTATGCCTTTTGTATACTTGATGAACCAATCTCTTTTTCAAGGGCGTTTTCCAAATGTATTTAAAACGGCTCTAATAATTCCGTTACATAAAAAAGGTAGTAAGCAGGAAATCGTAAATTATAGGCAGATATCTTTATTAACATCGCTATCTAAAATTTTTGAAAAGATAATTGCAAATCGTAACCTTGAAGTAAATAACCTATTGTGTGATAGTCAACATGGTTTTAGGAAAGAAAGATCTACAGAAACGGCTTCTTGCCATCTACTTAACAACCATGTTCTGCAAAAGATTGATGAGGGGGATTATGTTGTATCTCTTCTGTTTGATCTTTCAAAAGCATTTGATACCGTAGATCCTAATAAATTAATTCCTGAGCTGAATGCCCTAAATTTTCCTCAGCATGTGATAAACTGGATACACTCATACATGACAGCACGACATATGATAGTGAGATGTGATGATGTCAATTCCAGAAAGTATCCTGTGAAACTGGGAGTTCCCCAAGGTTCAGTACTGGGACCCCTTCACTATTAATGTCAATGACCTGCCTGAGCACGTGAAGGCTCACATAACTATGTATGCTGACGATACTACTATTACAATCGCTAGCAATAATATTGATGAATTGAAAGCAGAAGTAATTAGAGTTGTTGATCAATTTGGATCCTGGTGCCAACGTAATTCGTTAATACTCAACGTAGATAAAACAATGACAGTGAATTTCTATCTTAGGCGCCCTATTCCCAATACGGTAAGCAATGATCCAGATGTCAAATTATCAGAGAATGTGAGGTTTTTGGGGTCTTATATAGATAGACAGCTCACCTGGGATGACCACATAGACATATGTATATCGTGCAACTGTGAAACGAACCAGAATTGAGTTTCTCTTTTATCATCTAAATTGTTTACTACAGTCAGCTCATCGATATACGACTATTTCCGTTTTCAAAAGTGCTGTTTTCGTCCTGCTGGGAAAGCAATAACATTCCAGTTTGACGCGTCGTCGGTGGAAACGAATTCTATTTTCATTCTGAACGTGACAAAGTCTTCGAACCCATGACGGTATACGGCATGTAAATTTGTTTGATGACCAGGAAAGTGAATTAATCGAACATTATTCGCCACTTCCTGTTACTACCGTCGACTCACTGGAATGTGTATTTATAGGGAAACTCGACACAGAAATTTGCATTACAAAGTGGCAGAAAATATAAACTGGAAATACCTACTCAACCTTGAGGTCGAAGGTGTTCATTTGTCAATTGAGTGGCATTTTCACTGAAATATAAAGTGAATAGAGCCCTTCTCTTCATTCAATCAAAGAAATGTGTCCCTCAGTACGTATTGAAAACAGAATTTTTTGTCTTCTCGCTTAGGTAAGTACATATCAAAGTAAGTTTGTTAATGAATATACAAAAAAGTTATTCCTAAATGAGTTTTAATCAATTACCTAACTGATATGTCAAACTGACTTGGCAGAGTACCTGAGAATTCTGTTAGTCAGTCCAACCTTGGTATTGAAATTCACACATTAAAAAAAGGAGGGAGGAGAGACATAATTTTAATTGGTTTATTTACTTCCAGCGCTTCTAACAAGATCATTCATATTCCTTTATTGTGTGCTTCATTTCCTATCAATTTCTATGATAAGCTGATTTTTTTATCTCATAACACATGCTCACGGCACCTCATTTAAAATTATCTGCCTGTTTGTCCTGTATATGTTGCTGAACAATCACCGCAGTCCATTCTATATGAACCTGATTTCTCACTTATCCTTTTTGGGTTTTGCTTTGAATAGAATGATTCCTATATTACTAATATACTTGTAAATTGAGTTATTGAATGAAAACACAACAAAATGACTGGAAGGACTCATATCACCTGTGCCAAACCGGATATAAATTCCTTTTGTCCAAGTACTAAAATACTTAAGAGTAATCTTCGACATATCTATAAGATTATAACATAGAATCAACATCTACAAAAATTTATAGAAACAAGTACAGTAGCCTTCAATCTGTGCAGGAAAATGTAAGGAAAAAATTTAGGGCTACAACCAGAAATGACTGAATGACTCTATGCCAGAGTTACCAGACTCATGATGAGTACGGGTCTGTGGTATGGTGGTCGAAGACCAAGCAACGAGGAGTGGTTCTATGGCCGGAGGATTGCAAAGACAAGCATGTCTGAGTATCACCGAGGCCATGAGAACCACCATCAGCCGCACTAGAAGTCTTCCTCAACTTGCCTCCACTACACATTTACATTCAAAATTCAGGTCAGTCACGAGCAGGTTGATTAGAGGACAAACACCCATGCATGTGCACTGAAGAGACTACAACAAATTATACGAAGAGTTGGAAATCTGTTAGAAGAATTTGATCAGATGGAGATATAGCTTTAATAAAACTTCCAAGACAAGTATAACGGTCAGGGATACGTGGAAGGAGGAACCTTCCATCAATGCGGACATCGCAAACTGATGAAAGTTTAGGAGCCGGCATTTATGGAACCAAGACGAAGATAAAAATATCATTGAGCTTAGGAAATCGCCGCAATAAACCATTGCGCTCAAGAGCTAATAAGGCTTGAGTTTTCAGGAAAAAAAACATCCAGGTGGAGATGAAGCAAGAGATCCCAGATACATGGGAGTTTCAAGAACTAGCCTATGGGTTCTTGTAACGAGGACAGGACTAGATAATCCAAATGATTTGAAGGGTGCTCACAATATATCTGAAAAGGTCGCGGTGTAGAGGCTTGTATCTCGAAATCCCCAAACTGATCTAATCTATCATGTAAAATTCAGAAGATAGTTCTTAATTTTCTTGGAGAGTCTTCCCGAGTAACTTTTACAAGCATATTTCTCATTTTTTTGGGTTCTACTTGATTTTGATATAATTCACTACCTACTGATAATTTTCTGGTGTTTAGTTGAAATGATTTCATCTACTAAGTAGACAGGATTTGGTTATTTGTTGCTATCTCGGTAACGGGCCTCAAAAATATTCTCCTTCATATTATTCCATCCCGTCATATAATCGCCACTAGATATAAGAATGTGTTTGATTGTTATTTGTGGTTCTTGTTCATTATTGTGATCCAAGAAGGGGTTCTAGTATTCTTTACTCTAATGCCACACGGCAAAAACTTCATCATAGCCAAGACCATTCGGTAGGTTTCAAAGAAAAATTGTTCAAAATTTACCTTGAATATTTTTCTTAATATAGGCGATAATCTAGAACCAATAGTTTCTTCTGATAGAATTTATTCTTGAACTGGAAATGTGTTTTTTCAGTACAGAGTTTTAGGAGTTTCATAATAGTATGCATACTTATTTTTGTTCTAGTATACAATTTCCCCAATTAGGTTTCAACAATATTGACGTTTTTTTATCGGTACGCCTTCCTACATTTTTTATTTTCAGACTATGGAACGTTTCAATCCCAAAAATAAAAAGTCAATACCATTTAATTTCGTCCACAAATCAAACTTTCAGACAATATAGTATCAAAACTAGGAAAAATGGCCAAAAACAGTTAGTATGTTCCAGAAGCAGAACGAAATTTAGTTTCTTCCAGTGTCGATTCTTTATTTCACTATCTGCATTTAGGCAAAAAAAAACTCTTTCCGCCTATACTGATCTGAAAACTCACTCAAATCGAGCAATGCTTTTCCCTGCATGTGAGTATCATTTCCCAACTCGATGTAAATATCAAAAACAATTTTTCATTGTTTTCCACTTCATTTCCTGCAGCGAACGATGATCTGGAGTGATCCTACTGATTTAACGGAACACCGAATATCAGCGCTTTTCAACTAGCAGATACATGCCTAGTAGTGTGTTTCTAATTTCGACATAGTACAGTTGGTGTAGAAATTTCGTTCACAATAGTGAATCGGCATGGAAATTTTCCTTCATGAACTGTTCGTAGAGGTCTCATAATAATAATAATAATACTCATGAACACTTGGTTAGTGTACCCAGGTAAAGCCTGTGCGGGTAGAGGACGATTATTATTATTATTTGCCGTGGTGCTCCGTGGCAACTTACTTATTTTTGGTGGCGTATTTACTTTTCAGCTGCAGAAAAACCCTGAAAACATACAGCACCATCCTGGGTGGTCGGTGCACACTTCAAGCAAACATCAGACGGCGGCATTGGCATCTAGGCAACTCACATCGCACTTGCTTTAAAACAAGGATAGGATACTCTGGATACGAACCTGGTCAGATTGGGTCAAAAAAGACTGTTTCCGCCTATAATTCGTAAACAGTTGAAAAAGTATCTACGAGGATGTATTGATATCTAGTTAGCCTAGACCAGTTCCCTGCATGAACAAAATATTACGTTACCATAGCAACGAACAATAACTTATTAGAAGTGTCAGTGTAAAGTTTGACGTCAAAAAAGTAAACCAGAGTTACGCAATAAATTAAAAGAAAAAATATGTCCACCGAAATTGTGAAAATCGAAATATTGGAGTATCGAGCCATCATCAAGTACCTGTATTTGAAAGGGTTAAGAGGTAAGCAGATTTACGAAGATATGCTTAATACCCTTGGTGATCAATGTCCTTCGTATGCGACCGTGAAAAATTGGACTGCAAGCTTCAAAAGAGGTAAATTTTCCATTGAAGATGATGACCGATCGAAAAGGCCAGTTTCTGTGTCAGTCCCCGAAAATATCGATGCAGTAAATGACATGATTTTAACGGACCGTCGAATTGGGCTAAAACGGATATCTGAAGCACTGAATATTTCATACGAACACGGTCATCATATAGTTCAGAAAAATTGCTGCAAAATGGATCCCCAAATGTTTGCCCAAAAAGCGTGCAAGGGTAGTAGCATCGCGTTTGATCTGTGCTCGATTTGTAAACGATGTAGACTTCTTAAACCGATTTGTTACTATGGTTGAGACTTGGGTACATTTCTACGATCCAGAAACAAAGCAACAATCGATGGAATTGCGACACCCCGGTTCTCCAAGACCTAAGAAGTTTCGTGTCCAAAAATCTGCTGGAAAAGTTCTTGCTTCAGTTTTTTGGGATTGCCATGGAGTAATCATGATTGATTTTTTGGATAAGGGTAGAACAATAACTGGATATTACTATTTGACATTACTGACCACTCTACGGGAAAAAATAGAAGATAAAAGACGCGAAAAGCTATCCAAAGGTGTTTTGTTTTTGCAGGACAACGCCCCTGCTCACAAATCTCATGTTGCCATGCAAAAAATTCGGGATTTAGGGTTTGAATTACTAGAACACCCCCCTTATTCACCAGATTTGGCTCCGTCCGACTATCATCTCTTTCCTCAACTGAAAAAAAGTTTGAATGGTCGTAAATTTTCTTCCAACGAGGAGGTAATAAAAGCTGTGGAGGTCTGGTTTGCAGAGCAAGAAGAAATGTTTTTTTTTGAAGGTCTAGAGACGTTGCAGCTTCGCTGTAATAAATGTATCCAATTAAGAGGAGAATATGTTGAGTAATAAAATATTTTGACATTGAAATTTTGTTTGGTTCTATAGTAGGCAAAGAATTTTTCGATATATCCTCGTACTTAGAATCTAGTGACTAGTTCACATTTGTATGACCAGAAAATAACGGTGTTGAATATATCTTTCACCTGATTCTTGATTTTTGACAATATGTCAAAAATTGATAGAGATATAATGAATTATATAGGACGATTTCGAATTTTTTGATTTCTTCCACTTTTAATTACCATTTCTCTCAAACTATTACTTTAATTTCTTTGAATTCATCAAGCTTTCGTTTGGTAATAAATACTTTTTTGATACTTCCAACGATTGGTGAGTTATAAATAGGCGTAAACAGTCTTCGTGGTTTTAATAACAGTTTATGAATGAACATTTATATGCTGATTTAGTTGGTAGCTATAATGTATATTTTCCCTTCAGCAACTGTACTATATGCTCAAAATACATATTCTCCTGAAAGTCTGAATTTTTTCGCTCTATTAGGTTCAAACATTCATCAACAGCTGTGAACACCGATCACAGCAAATTTTAAATTGGATTCTACCTACGTCGCGCTACAATGATATTAAACGCGAATAAAGAATCCTTTATTTCAGTATCTCTTCCCCTAAGCACTCTACGCTGGAAATGTCACGAAAATTCTATTGCCATTCGTAAAAAGTGTGTACGCTTCCATCGTTGTCTTGTATTTCCACGAAATGAGAGAAATTGTGTATTCAGCGTACTGAAAAATTTCATTCCGTCCGTGATGGTGGTATCGTTTAATTTTTTTTTGTCGGTAAAAGAAGATGAGATCTTGATGTCGAGTTTCTCGAGCGATAATGAGCTTTAGATTTCATTCTAACGACGTTTGATATAATGAGAGTGATGATGAATATACGTGGACATAATCAGTTTTTCCTATCTGGCGAAAGAAGTATATAAATAGATGGCAGTTTAATTTTATGAGATCTGGAAAATAGCGCATGAAGATATTTTTCTGATTCTTACATGAATTACAACAAATAATCTATCAATCAATGATATATACAAATCTGTAAAACGCAAAGTCATTTCCACAATTCAATATCACCATCCGGTGCAGTAAGATGATAAAACGACTGTCAATCAGTTGACAGTCACATATTAGTACATGTTTCAGACCTACATAGATCTATCATCATCTATTTAGTAATTATGGAGATGAAAAAATGTATAATTATATGTGAAAAATTATTGCTGTGCTACATAATAAAATTAAGAGCAGAACATGGTTTTAATAGATTAAATGTTGTTTATTATTATTTTTGAAAAACTGCCTCCCTTTTTCCAGATTTTTATTTTATTATGTATTTAATTATGCAGCACAGCAATTATTTTTCACATATAATTATACAACATTTTTTCATCTCCATAATTACTAAATAGCTGATGATAGATCTATGTAGGTCTGAAACATGTACTACTATGTGACTGTCAACTGATTGACAGCCGTTTTACCATCTTACTGCACCGATGGTGATATTGAATTGTGGAGATTACTTTGCATTTTACTGATTTGTATATCCATACCACTCCACTTCGAAATATAAAATGGATTTCTACCACAGGTTAATCAATGATGTGCTTTATTGTCAGAAGAATCGATTTTTATCAACAAATTCATGCGGTATCACAAATTAAAAAAAAAACAGAACACAAACATACCTGAACAATAAAATGTACCAGCTGAATACAATTTATATAGATAAAATGAATCAGATATCAAAACAATAAAATGTATGAGCTTTATAAAATTTGTATAGGTTAGGTTAGGTTTGAACGTGAGAGGGGCTCGTATTCTGGCTTTACTGTCGTATCGCCAATTATTGAAAATCTAGTTTTGGTCGCTGCAGGGCATGTACGCTGAATGTGCTTTGCCCTTTCATCATCATCCAGTTCGCAGTAGCCAGTGAGCAAGTATACTATAACTCTGAGATGCGCTTTACTGAGTTCTAGCAGATTGTCAGAGTCATGTTTTTTGCTTGTACAAGCAATAAATGCTTTGGAATGGGCTAGCCAGTGTCTGCCCAAGCTGTTACGACATTCTTGGCAGTGCTATATGCTTAACCGATTACCTGTTCTGGTCCAGTGAACGTCGTTTCGTTTCCTTCTATGCCTGTGTGACCTATTATCCAGACTAGGGTAACGTTGTTGCGTTGCGCTAATCAGTTTAATGTGTCTCTGCAGTTCCATTCTGCTCTAGATTCAAAGTAGTTGGATCCAAGCGCTTTCAGTGCTGCTTGACTATCTGAAAATATTTTTATTGTTTTTCGTGTATGGTGTCGATTTTCCAGGTCTCTTGAACACATTTCAATGACTTATACCTCTGCCTGAAGTATCGTAGCTAGTTTACCCATACTGAATGAGCGTTTCACTACTGGGTTCATCCCAAATATTCCGGTTCCGACGCCTTCCAAAGTTTTGGAGCCATCGGTAAACTAACGTTCATTTACCCTACATAGGTCGGTTTCATTCCGGACCCAGTCTTATCTTTCGGTTAAGACCACAGTGTAGGATGTGTAAAGGTTGATAGTTTTAGGCATGATGTCTGAGGGCATTTCCAGAATGTTGTGAGCTATTATGACCTCCAGAAAGCTGGTGCTTCTCATGACACATGCTAACGGTAGAATAATTGCCGCTTGGTAGAGTCTGTATGTTGTCCATCTTGCCTCTCTGTCCAGAACTATGTAGAGAGGAAGTAATCCAAGGAGGGCTTCCATTGCTGCCGTTGACGTAGAGCGAATGCTTCCTGTAACCGCCAGGCACGCTTGTCTCTGTAGTCCGTTAAGCAAGGGCCATTTTTTGATGGCCCTTGCTCCACCAGACTATAGAGCCATAAGTGATCATTGGTCCTATGACGGTCTCGTACAGCCAATATACGTGTTTTAGTGACATGCCTCATGTTTTGCCACATATTCTGCGGCATTAGTTCAATAAAATGGTGCACGAAAAGGGCTTGAAGTGGAAAGTTCTGGTGTAATTATTGTTAGTGGTTTATTGTATGGTTTTTGAGGTGCTAAACACGAATCTAAACTTGTCCACCAAAAATTCAGCCCGCAAATATGAAAAATCAATATAAAAACCAAAAAAAGAGTTTTTTAGTGATTTGCAGCAAACAACTTTCAAAGCAAGCTACATTTACGCAGAAAGTAATCTTATAGAGAGGAAATAAAATACCTACAATTCATGTCGCCTCACATATTTTTGTTCTTCATAGCAAAATAGTTATTTATGCAACAAGTGAAAAAATAAGTGTTTATTGCACTCGACGAAAAATTGTCCGACGAGGCCGTTAGGCCGAGTTGGACAACATTGTCACATGTCGAGCGCAATAAACTATTTTTGCACGAGTTGCATACAACATTTTTTCTATGTTCATGCAAAAAGCAAAAAATGATTCATCAAGGTGCGGCACTAGGTGTAGGAAAATGAAAAGCGCAACTTATGTAATTATTTATTATTATAGATTTGCATTGAAACTGATAACATAATTGTCAGTATTAATTTTTGACTGACATCAATACAAAATGATATAAAATACTTAACTGTTTAAAACGTATTGCCAATCTCAAAAAATATCTGATAAATATGTAGTGGGTTTGAAGGTTTATGTTTGTCATGATGACATCACGTTGACAGATGAGTGCAATAAAGAACTTCTTTTTCCAATAAATATAGTTCAATAAAGTTGCTTTTTGCATTAATGTATAAAAAATGATAATAATACCCATTTGGTTTTTCAAAATTAAACTTCATGCAAAAAAGCACTATTCATCGCAGTGCTTCTTTGTGTTACGTAATAACATTAATAACTTTTCCACCTCTCCACTCCCCAGTTAGTTATCTAACTCTAACTCAGTAGCTTACTGTCACTTGGACAGTCGAGTCTTTATCTCCGCGACGGCGCGTCGGTCGTCAAGTTATTCTAATTTGTTGTTTTCGTTAAGATACTCGGTCACAATGTCCAGTGTTTTATATGTGAAAAAGATTTGAGTGAGGGTACAGTGAAAGTGGTCAAGGAAAAAGGAAAAGAAACATTACGTGATGCCAGTAAAAAAAAGACCCTTCATAAAAACCCTGCTCTAATCAGGACCATTCAAATTTTTAAAGATCCTTCGGTACATGCTGACATTATTGATGCTGGCCTTACCTTTTTTACTGCAGTGTATAAGATTACTGAAAAAGAAGACACGTCCTTGAACAAATTGAGATATAAATGCTACCTTAGGTCTGCATACAAAACAACAGCCCATTTGGCATCCTTACCTCCTACAGAAGCTGCAGCACTATAACATTCTTTGAGGGTATACTTTCAAGTGCAACAGTGGCTTGGAAATGAAAAAGATCCCGAGCAATGGGGTTGGAAAAAAACCAAAGGGGGTCTGCAGCCAGTACCAACGCTACAGCCACCAGCACCAGAAGCAGTTTTGAAAGTTATATCCTGTAAGTGCAAGAAGACCTGTCAGACCAACTGTGGATGCAAAAAAGCAGGCCCGTTGCAGACATAGAAGAAGAAGAAGCAGAGGATGATTTGGAGTTCCCTGATCTACTTGAAGGTAACTATGCATGAATAATTCTTTCGCACCTTCATTTTTTCTCCCACAATTGATTTGTGATTTTGATCAGTACTGTTTTCATATCTCTAAAAGTTAAGTACTTATTTGCAATTCATTTTCTTGTTTGTTTCAGATGTACAGGAACTGGAAGGAGGCCCTGAAGGAGGTATGGAACCCATACATAAGAGGCCCCGATTGGAGACATAAATGCATAATAATTGCAAAGAAATTCTTAATAGGTAATGCTTTTATATCAAATTAATATATTGTTGAATTCATTGAACTAAGTCAATGATTATTTGTTTCAGGCGTCGAGAAACCATGGAATCTGTGTCTAAGAGGGGTCGTAATATTCCTATTGGTGCATAAATACTGATAAATTCGGAAGAAATTCGTGTCTTTTATTAGCCTGTACATAATGTTCATCTACCTGAAACAAAAATTATAATAGTTGATTTTTTTCCTTTTTTTCCAAAAATCACTGATTTCACTACAAATTCAACACCTTTTTGCATGGAAACCATATGACATACAAAAAAGTATAAAGAGACATAAATTGTAGATAATTTTCCCCTCCTAATTTTACTACTGGGCAACTTTTTGTGTAAACAACTTTCTCTCCAAGTTGATAGCTGAAAAACAATAAAAAACATAATTTTTAGTGTTTTTTTGATGATTTCTGATATTTGCCGGTAGAATTTTTGGTGGACAACTTAAGATTCGTGTTCAGCACACTCAAAACCATAACATAAACCATTAAAAACAATTACACCAGAACTTTCCACCTCAAACTACCATTTGACTAGGGTACATGTCCATAATGATGGGCTAGCCTTTCGGATAGTCTTTTCCAAGTGCGAGTTCCAGTTTAGCTTTTTATCTATAGGGTTATTTCCAGATATTTTCTTCCACTCGCAAAAGGAATTGTTACACCATTGATGAAAGGAGGTATTAAATGTTCCAGCTTCCCTTTTCTGGTGAACGATACTATGACCATTTTGTGGGAGTTAATGGACATTTCCTTCCTTTCACACTATTTATATATGGTATCCAATATATCCTGAAGGACGGATTTATCGTTTATTACTAGGACCAGATCATCAGCATATGCTTGCACATCAACCTCCCAGAGCATGAGGAATTTGTAAAAATGAAAAAAATAAAATATAAGCATATTGAAATCATTCATAAAGTTGAAAAGTTGAAGGGCAGGCATATTTTGATATCCACAAAAGGTTTCACAATTAAAAAATTCTTTGATATTGTAAAAAGGATGAATGTATGACAATTCTATTAAATTTTTTTTAAATAAAATCATAGTGCTTCAATTTCCCTTAGATGCAATTCTAAATTTTCAGCCCATTATAGAATACACATTCCTTAGAAAGATTGTTTTTTGGTAAGCTCAATTTTTGCAAAGAAAGAGTGTTATGATTTGAAGGCAATGCAGTATATTTTTTATGATTTTTGTTGATTTTCTGAAATAAAGATCGAAGTAATTGTGAGGATTCTGAAAAGCTCCCTGCAGGACTCATTTACTTTTACTTTACAGAGAGCCCTAATGACTCTTTTCTGTGTGACTTGTACCATCTGCAAAAATTTATTTCTATAAATAGTATATACTTGGTAGAAAACTTTGTATTTTGTGCAGTTTTTTTTTATTGTAGCAAAGTGCTTCCGAATAGAGCAGTAATCATCAGTGCTTACCTGAAAGTCAGTAATGATTGAAAGAAGTTTGATTGAATTGAAGTATTGCACAATTAGAATAATTTGAAAATTATGAACAATGAAGTTACTTACTCGTCAGGTTTACCAGAGCAATAAAGTAATCAAAAAAATCTTGTGTCTAAAGGACAATGTGATTTTTTTTTATTAGGACAGTTACCAATGAAAATCCCTGGCCAGGATTATCCTGGATAAAATAATTCAACAAGAACATGTCTGTATAGTTAAATAAATGAAGTCAAATGAAAATAAAATTGAATTGTAATTTGACATCGTTTGACAGGTTGACAAAGACAAATCAAAATTGTAACATGAAATGTCATATGTCATGTGTGCAGGGTGCATTATAAATCCGTGGCACATCATTTGGTATCTCTTTCAAGTAGAGCACCCTGTACAGTTTCTCATTTTTAAAATCTTTTATCTGTGGGATTCGTGAATATTTCTTATTTCCAGGAATCGCATGCATCGTTACCAATTTATTCATGTTTTCGTTAGCTTGAGATAAAAATCATGAATAAGACAAAAATCAATAAAACCTCGATTTTACAGATTAATAAATTTATCGGGGTATGCAAATGCACAAAACCCTCAATAATAATTTCTAAAAAAAACACTGAAAAACTTGACGTTCCTTCAGTAAATATTAGAAACAATTATTCTGATTAGCCACATTAATATCTTTAGGTCAACATGCGAACTCTGTGAATTTTTCCAAATCGATATTGGAATTATATATGGAAAGATGACGTGTACTTTCCGATGATGGATAAACAGAACCGAAGTAGTAGTTGACCTACATCTGAAATAGTTCGTCCTTGTACTCATCACGTATACCGTGTAACCACGAACAAAGCAATTTTCTGTTATGCGAACAAGCGGTAGGTATTGTCAACGAATATGACTATTTGAGTCAAAGAATGAAGGTTGGCTATTCAAGGGAATGTTGTTGATGACTTTATAGTATTTGAATATCATATTTAGGGCGGGGATTCGACTTCCGGCAGCGGTTGAGGTCAGAAGGCGGCCTTGTGTTGGAAGTCAGGTTAATGTGTGTAATGTCCGCCGTCTGAGGACGTGCATCGACACAAGATTAAAGTGTTTGTAAAAAATTGAAAAGTGTAAATTAATATGGAATGCAGTATTGCCTAGAGCAAGACAACTGCGTCCCCCGATACAGCTTTGCTGTCTACGCCGGTTAGAGGCCGGATGGGAACGGATTTCTCGCAGCAGGGCATGTCCTAATGGTGCCGTAAGGAAGCCGAAGGACAATAATTGAAGAGAGAGAGATATATTCAGGGCGGGTTGCACGAAAACTACATTAAAGATAGTTCACCTAAATGGAGATTCAACTGACTGGTTACTAAAAGATTTGTGGTAAGAAATATACAACGCGAGTTAACCCTTGATCTTGTTTTATAATTATCTACCTGTCACCTCAAAGTTATTACAGTCAATATTTATAAATGAAAGGAAAATATATATAGAATTGTTTAATTTTCTGTGTTCTGGTTTTCACGTAATGTAGGAGTGAGACCATTGAGAGAGGGATAATGTTTGATAGAAACAGCAAAATTCACGAAATGCTTCCTTCTTCATAATCAAAAAATGAGAAGGAAAGAACTATCAGTAACATAAAAATAAAATTATTCAAATTAAATATATGAATTTCCAATATCTGTATTAAAACCACGACCGACAAGTGTTTCTCTGTTCAACAGCTTCTTCATGTGGATATGATAGGCTGAATGAATCATTTCATGTGTTCCCTCAAATACTCATTGTAAATTCGTTAGGGTTCGGTTGTATACCTGTCTCCCAATTACCAATACCAAAAAAACCGGGGAGTTATGCTAGAAAGAGTTCGAATACGTACCTGTCAAACTTTTAGAAACCTTTAAGGTCTTCTTTCATTGCCTAGGAAAAAATCTGTTCATTATCATATATTATGTCACACTAAAACAAAAGTCAAGTAATGTCAAATGTGATTCAGTTTCAATATAAATTTGCTTATTGTGAAAATTGAAAATGATACAACCTCGCAATTTAGAAAAAAAATATCTATTTTCGATAATTTTTTTGAAACAGGTGTCCAAAATGAAAAAAAGGATTAGCAGGAACCCTCTATCCGAAAATGAGAAAATTTCTGTTTCAGATGAGTTTGTCGGTAATCCATATACTCCAATTAGAACTGTACTCAGTATTGTGAAGTAGAACTGATGACACTTTTCAAAGTCATGAAGGAAAATAAATTCCATCCATCAAAATAAAAATGTGCCCGCACTAACTCATGATGACACAGACGTATTAAATATTGTGAAACCATGACAAATAATATTGCACAAAATTCTCACTATCTTCGACACATTTGTTTCAGTGTCATTTTTTTAATCGTTACTTTCATCGGACAAATGTTAGATACTGATCTGATGAAAATCCTAGATTATTTCAAGAAGGCAATTTCTGCAAAACTGCAACGCTTGAGAATGCATCCTCGGTGAATATATTGTAGGTCTAAGATTTATCAAAATCTGAAACCAAAGTGTTATTTCAGTTATTTTCTGCAATAGAACTAAGGTTAATGAGAACGTCAAAACCGATTTCAAGACCGAAACTGAGATCGCACCCGCACAGTGGATAACTCCAAACTGCGAGCTCCATCTCAACGCCGGCCACCCAACTAAGCAATACCCATGAACCACTATCCTCAAGACCGTATAACCGTGTTTCCGTTTTATACGGTCTTGACGATCGTGGTTCATCGGTATTGCTTAGTTGGGTGGCCGGCGTTGAGATGGCGCTCGCAGTTTGGAGTTATCCACTGTGCGGGCGCGATCTCAGTTTCGGTCTTGAAATGGGTTTGGTTGTCGATTCATTCGTTGCAGTCATTACTTATTGACTGCTATACCTACCCTATACTGATGAGGAGCAACACTCCGAAATCGATATATTGGAGGTCCGAATGTGTCGATGAACATTCCCATGCAACAAGCAATTGCAAATATATCCTTGTAGGAACTCTGCACGGAAATTTCATCAGATGTAATTCAATGTTCGTCGTGGCATTAGCCAGGAAAGTAGTTGTTTTCTGATGGATTTTCGACCCAACTTTTCCTATTGTATAGGATATTAGCAATGAGCAGTCCTCCGGATGAATTTTATAGATAATCAATCGGGTTTTTGTAAAAACTTCTCATATGAAACAGCTTTACAGCTCATAGTATTAGATAGCCAAAAATATGTAATTGCTGTATTTTTGAACCTAAAAAGAGCTTTTGAGACAATTATGTTGTTTAAATTGGCTCAGTATGGGATTAATAGTTCAGTGATTATTTAAAAAATAGAAAACCGAAATTCCGCTTTAAAGGTGCACTATCAAATGAAAAAGACATTGATGTAGGTGTTCCCCAGGGTAGCGTTCTAGGCCCTCTTCATTTTGTTTTATTTCTGAACGATATCGGACTTTTCATTTACTCTGAGTTCATAAACCTTTTTGCTGATGATACGTTACTTATGTGTAGCGATATTGATTTGAATAGAGCTATTCGTAAAATGGACAGGCTTTTAGGTACGGTAAATGAGTATTTATTCAAAAGCAAATTAAGGTTAACCGTAACAAAAACAAAATATAAATATTGTCCCCTAGATATCAACGATATAAAACCTGAATATCAATAACAAAAAAATTGGAGTTGTGTCAACAGTCAAATACCTAGGTTTTCAACTGTACAATTTTTTGAATTTTGACAATAACTTTGAATACAGGCATCAGAAAATATCGAAAAAACTATATTTTTTCAGTAGAATAGCACAAAATTTGTCAATGCAATCCGTAACAGTTTACACTACCATTATTCAACCACACTTTGATTACTGTGCGTCAGTATTATTTTTATTTAACCACAATAAATTAAATATACTACAAAAACTACAAAATCGAGGAATAAGAGTAATCTTGAAAACAAATCGTCGTACTCCCATAAAAAGTATGCTAGATTGTTTAAATTCAGTTGAAAGTAGACTACTATTTTACATTAACGCTAGTATACAAAATTGTAAATGGAATGGCAGCAGAATATATTGAAGAGTACATCAATTTTAATAAAAACATTTATGGTATGGTATGGTACTTCCGACCATGAACTCGTTATTGTTTTAGGGTTTCCGCAAATTTAATGAATTACCGGAAAAAACGAAAACAAATATCTATTATGGAAGATTTTAGAACGGCACTTAGAGAATTTTTCAATTCAAATTGTACAATTATGTGGAATTATTTTAGTACATTGTTATCCATCATTTATTGTTTTTAATTGTTCACTAGTGTATATGTATCTGTAATGAAACCAGATATTACTGTTGTAATTATAATTTAATTTATAAATGTGCAAAGTTCTTAATGTAACTGTAACTTTTTGTATATAATGCTCATTGTCTATTAACATGTTCTTTTATATTTCAAATTTTTTAACGTTTGACCTTTCTATTTGTATTTATTTATATTTGTAGTTTTCAGAAAGGATTTATTGAGGGGCTATATATGAAAATATAAAAACAAAAGTTCTTGGGTATAACCCTCAAATTGTTGTGCAACCGTAGACACGTGTTTCGAGCTTAAGCTTAAGCTTGATTTTACCGTACTGATGAGAGCTTAAGCTCGAAACACGTGTCTACGGTTGCACAACAATTTGAGGGTTATACCCAATAACTTTTCTTTTTGTAGTTTTCTATATTTCATTGTGCTAGTGTTATCATTTACACTCATACTCATTTATATTAGGTTTCCGATTCCAAATGAAGATGTTAATATACAATTTTTATGTTTGTGTTTCAAGATCTTCCAAATGAGATGTTCATGATGTTAAAATTTATTCAGGTTTTTTTTTAATCTCTCAGGATTTCGGAAAAAAACTCATTAAAGCAGAGCTTGTACGAATGAGGGAGATCTGGCGCCTACAGCTTACATGAAAGTAGATTCGGAACCACTTCAGCTCCGTGACAGGCGGTGGAATCGAACCCGGGCCGGCTGGATGGAAATCAAACGCTCTAATACCATGACCACTTCGCTTATAAAACTTTTTTATCAAAAAATATCAAAGGGATGACTGCCCCATGAAGTTTTGATTATTATGAAAGTTGACCTGTCCGAGCGTTTTGCTGACGATATAACAATAGAAGAGTCAATAGGGAATAACACTCATTTCAGGGCTCTGTATGATAACTGATGTTTTCAAATATGCCCACTAATAGTATCCGTCCATTCTCGAGAACTACAATTATTGTAAGTAACCAAATTCAGAACTTCACTCCACCTTGTAGACTGTAAACGAAGAAAGCTGAACGAGTGTTGGAAATAGCTGATCTTTGTTCTATCTGCCTATTTATTTGTCGTCACGTCCTTTGGAATTCCATGAATTCATTAAAGATGTATTATTCCTCTGAAAGCCGAGTCGAAATTGTTGAATATTCGGAATTCAACTGACGCAATTCTCTTGTGAATCCTCATTATTGAAATGATGTAAGAGAATAGAAGAGAGTGTTTTCGCTCTTTTACAAATGATTTCTTTGTGAAACCCATAGCACTTCAGAAACTTGAGCAAATAGTGAAAAATGAATTGTAACAGTATGAAACTCATAACGTGATATTTTGATGTACAGATAGAAAATAGTATATTGTTCAACTAGCAAGAAATGTGGCCATTACTCGTGAGAATAAAGTTTGTCGTGAATCATTCGAGCGAGTAATGGACATTTCTTGTTATTATATCTCAAAAACTGTTAGTTATAATTTCATAACTTTTTTTACAAAACGTCAGTTTTACGACATTTTTATGTTTCCTCGATCCAAGGTAAAAAGTAACGTATACAAAGTGTGTGAACTGATATCAACAATATAACAAATTGATTTCGTCTATGAGTTCATCCTTTCAACAGGTCTCCTAACTCGGACACTTCTTCTGATCTGTGCATTATCTTCGTTTTCTGAAGAAACTAGTTTCTCCGCCACTACTTCTGTAATTTCTGGATTTTGTAATTGTATGTGAGTTGGCTCTTCTTCACTTAATACTCCTCTGATTTGAGGTGGAATAACTTCACTCTGATCACCTGACACTATTGTTGTATTCATAGTACCTGGTCTTTCTGGAAAATCTAGAAGAGGGTAATTCGATTCCTGCCCAAAATCATTTTTCCTGACTCCTGTTTTTGACATTTGATCAACATGTCGTCTCCAATGTTGCCCATTTACATTTATTACATAATGTAACAACCCATCTCTCTTGACAATTTTTCCAAACTCCCACTTTCTATCCTTGTTCCGATAATTACGAACTTTAACTGGTTCATCAATTGAAAATTCTTTTGAATTTGTTTGTGAGTAGTATTCTCCTTCCGTATTTCGAACCAGTTTTGGTTTCACTAAATCTAATTTTGTACGAATGTCTCGATTTAGCATTAGCATACATGGAGATTGACCAGTTGAAATATTTGGAGTCTTCCTGTAGTGGAGTAAGAAAGAACCCCGCACCATTCTTATGGAAAATGGGTCCCGGTGAAATTCGATGAATTTTTGATATGATGTAGTTCAAGTCAAGCTGATCAAAAGTGTCCATGGGCCCAACTCAATCCTATGGCTAGTTTTCGAGATACAGGGCGTCAAAGTTGGTAAGTGGCCATTTCTTTAATAGTATTGCTTTCAGGAAAACATCTAAAATAAAAATGTATTTCGCGACAGATATTGCTTACACATACAGCAATACTTCTAGACTGGTTTTTGATAAAAAATATTGTTGGATACAGGGTGAGTCCAGCATTATTCAAAATAAAATTCTCAATCAACCCTACGATGTGAAGATGTGACCAAACCAAGTATCACACTGATATGCTCATCATTTGAATATGTCAAAATTGATAAATTCAACATTTTGTACAGGGTGAGTCAAGATGTGACAGTTTTTATGGTGACATTTTAACATTAGATTATCTAAGAGAACTTTCGATAGGTGTTTATCAAATTCGATTAGCTCCATCTTATATTCAAAATAAACTCCAAAGACAGGAAGATGAGGAAGAATTTCAACTTGAAATGTTAACAAACGTAGACAGAATTCCAGAACCTGGGCTAATCAGAGTAAGGAGTTTCTCGCGATTTAGAAATTCAACGAAGTATCAATTATGGGTTTCGTATCGCCCGCATAACATTGATGAATTCAACGATGCAGAAGATGATGACGATAAAAAAATTCAAGTGTATTATTGTACTTGCACGTCTGGAACTCGTACTCTATCTAGGTGTATGCTCACATATAATCAGCGTTTTGTGGTTCATGGGATATGCTCGACATGAGCAAAATATTCGCCACCCCTCTACAAGACTCACAGATGTTATATCTGATGCTGCTAATAGATGTCAGCAAGTTAATCAATACAACCTACCGGTGCTCATTGATATCTAATTTATTTTGTCATATTTAAATAGTTTGGATCCAACAATTGATCTCCCTGCTTCAGGTCTACTTTGCTTATTGTTATTTTCATTCTTTTTGTCCATTCAGTGTTTCCTATTCCATTTTTCTTTCAAATGTTTGTGGTGATGTTTTCTTTGGAATTGAAATGTTATTGTAAATGTACGTTATGTTAGTATTTTCTTTTTTCTTAAATATTCCAGAATTGAAATATCAGTATAAATGCTTAAAATATATCAGATTTTTTAATATTCTTCGTACAACTTTTTTTCAATTGGTAATGATCGAAGGGTCAGTCGGTAAGTAAGTATAATTATCACAGAATATTATTTTAGATGGATCAGTTCAATAATGGTGTCTGGTTTTCGTCGTTATTTCAACATTGGTCATTGCAAATGATTCATCCTGTACATAATGAATATCCTATACCAAACTCTTGAAGTGAGAGTTAAAAACAAAAAATATGATTATAAGCTCGATGTAATATGTGGATAACTGAGTTAGTCTTATCCATAAACCATCAACAACTGGTAGAGAAAAAACTGTTTATTTTTCAAGGTTGGGCCCATGAACACTATTGATCAGCTTGACTTGAACTTCATCATATCAAAAATTCAGCTAATCAATTACACGATGAGTTATAAAAAAATCTCCTTCTCGTAATTTTTGTCATCACCTAGTGTTTGTCTCATACTGTTTATCAATTTTGTTCAAGAAATATGTTGAATGGTTGGTGGTCAAGTATCCCTAATGCTCGAAATATAAAATAAAAATATACAAAATGTCACCATAAAAACTGTCACATCTTGACTCACCCTGTACAAAATGTTGAATTTATCAATTTTGACATATTCAAATGATAAGCATATCAGTGTGATATTTGGTTTGGTCACATCTTCACTTCGTAGGGTTGATTGAGAATTTCATTTTGAATATTGCTGGACTCACCCTGTATCCAACAATATTTTTTATCAAAAACCAGTCTAGAAGTATTGCTGTATGGGTGAGCAATATCTGTCGCAAAATACATTTTTATTTTAGATGTTTTCCTGAAAGCAATACTACTTTAAAGAAATGACCACTTACCAACTTTGACGCCCTGTATCTCGAAAACTAGCCATAGGATTGAGTTGGGCCCATAGACACTTTTGATCAGCTTGACTTGAACTACATCATATCAAAAATTCATCGAATTTCACCGGGACCCATTTTTCATAAGAATGGTGCGGGGTTCTTTGCAAGTTTTATGTCAATTAGTGTAGAGTCATTCATTGTTTTACGCAAATAATTTTTCATGGTCTGTACTAAACGTTCTACTTGCCCATTTGTAGCTGGGTGATATGGAGCTGAGAACTTATGTTGGATTCCATTAGACTTCATAAACATTTCAAATTCTTGAGACCTGAACGAAGACCCGTTGTCACTGACTAGTGTCATCGGTATTCCAAATCTTGCAAATATTTCTCGTAATACTGAGATGGTTTTGGAAGATGTGGTGCAATTTACAGAAACGATCTCCGGCCACTTAGAAAACGCATCTACAACTAAAATAAAATATGTTCCCATGAATGGTCCAGCAAAATCCGCATGAATTCTCTGCCAAGGAAAACTTGGATATTCCCATTGGTGTATACTAGTTTTACTTGGTTGTTTTTGAACACTTTGGCACGGTTCACATCTACTGGCTAATATCTCTATATCTGAGTCTATTTTGGGCCACCAAACGTAGGATCTAGCCAACGCTTTCATCTTCACTATTCCTACGTGTCCTTGATGTAATTCTTTCAGAATTCTTTCTCTCAAGTTAACAGGTATTACTACTCTCGATCCTTTGAAAATTACTCCATCAGAAAGAGAAAACTCATGGTCGTTTTCTTCGAATCCTGTTGCTTTGATTTTTGTACTAGTATAAAGATTTTCATACACGGTTTTCAAAACAGAATCCGTACTGGTTTCTTTTGCGATTTCCGTATGTGTTACAGGTAAAACTGAAATTTGAGCTAACTGATAAGCTGTCGTTCCAGTCCAATGGTAGACGCGATAAAGCATCTGCATTCGCATGGTGTTCTCTAGAATGGTATCTGATGTGGTAATCGAATCCCTGGAGAAATTGGGCATAGTAGCAGCCATACTTGGTAGTTTTCTCTCTGGGTCAAAAATCGAAATAAGCGGTTTATGATCGGTAATAAGTTCGAATTTACGTCCATAACAGTATTGAAAAAAATGATTCAATGCCCAAAAAATCGCTAGAGCTTCTTTATCAATTTGGCTATAGTTTTTCTCCGAAGAATTTAGAGATCTGGATGCAAACGCTATTGGTTTTTGTACCTCATTGTACCTCAACGGTCGAAAATCCAACTGGATATATTATTTCCCCTGTATAGGTTTTAAGTGGTACTACAGATTTTTGAATCTGTTTCCATGGAAATAATTTTTTGAAAGTGTCAAATGAAATGGAAGAGACAGCTGCCCCAGTGTCAAGTTCTAGCTGAATCGGAATATTGTCTAAGTAAACATCTAATAATATTTTATTTGATTTTTCAATTTCTTCTGGTATTTATGTAATAGTTTTCTTCCACATTCTCTTCTTGTGCTGATTCACCTAGTGCATGCGATTGTAATTGATTTTGACTTGTTGGCTTCTGATTCCTTGTTTCTATTTGAGATGTATGAAAATTTCGACTGGAACCGTTCCTACATACTTTCGCCAGATGTCCAATTCGCTGACAGAAAGAGCAACGCGAACGAAAGTATTTGCAAGTATTCGCTAGATGTGAATCATCTCCACAACGATAACATCTTCTATCACTTTGAGACCGAACTGTTGATTGCATCTTTTTTTGTTGATGTTGGAAAGACGCAGGAGGTTTCAATTGATTTTGATAACTAGATGAGGCTAAGTTTTGGAGATTTTGTATTTCTCTTGAATCGTTTTGGGC
The DNA here is from genome assembly GCA_944452925.2 of Chrysolina oricalcia. NCBI lineage: Eukaryota > Metazoa > Arthropoda > Insecta > Coleoptera > Chrysomelidae > Chrysolina > Chrysolina oricalcia. Next base: position 15,757,072 of record OX101825.2, read on the forward strand.
CGATTCCATAGCTAATGTCATATTGACACAGTCTTCAAATGTGTTATTTGGCTCTTTCAACTGAATCAGTCTTTCTAACCAACTTGCATTCCTCAATCCACTAATAAATTGTTGCCGGAGATGACTATTTGCAGTAGAGGCATTACAGGAATTGCACTTGAAATTGCAGTTTTTACATAATCTCTTAAGTTCAGCGACAAAGTTTGATATGGTTTCTCCTTCTTGTTGAATCCTTTGTGTAAAACGATTCTGTTCGGCAATTACACTTGGAGGAGGGTGTAAATGTTCCTTGATCATTTTGACTAAAATGTCATAGGATTTGTTTTTTGGGTCATCGGGACTCGTTAAATTGAATAACAGCTGAAGAGTTTTGGTTCCCATTGTGTGTATCAGTCATTGCTTCTTTCTTTCGTCGATTTCCTTTGATGTTCCGGTAATACTCTTCTTGTTGAAAAAATTTTCCAATCTCCTACTGTAAATGTCCTAAGTTTCCTTCTCTTCACAGAAAGTTTCCAAAGATAAAACGTCTGTAGATACAGCGTTGGAGTTTGTAAATTGCACAGCTTTAGTAAGCGTTTCAATCAGTTTATTGAGCTGATCACTATCCATTATTAACTTTAATTAGTTTATCCTCGTCGCCACTATTATATCTCAAAAACTGTTAGTTATAATTTCATAACTTTTTTTACAAAACGTCAGTTTTACGACATTTTTATGTTTCCTCGATCCAAGGTAAAAAGTAACGTATACAAAGTGTGTGAACTGATATCAACAATATAACACTTGTGAGCAAAATACTATACTTTTTCTATGACTCACATTAGGGATATTCGAAAATAAGAATCATTTGTGAAGGCTATCCTAAATCAGCGTATTATCATTCGATTCTATAACACAAAGTTATCATTGAACGAAAAAATCTATAATAATTTTTTGAAATATTTCACACCATAAACAAAATAATTTTTTGTGAATGAAATTGACAGAAAAATTGAAAATCATAACTGAAAATATCGAGAATTCTATATCCAAAGTCACCTTTCCATTTTACATTTCCGAAATGTTCTGTACAATGAATGTTTGTGAAATATGCTGCAAGATGGTTTCTTTGAATTCAAGATGTCTCCTCCTGCCACCGCTAGCAGGGTGGTAGATGATTTATGAAAGTTATGCCGAGTATATAGTTCTGCATTTGGAAGATTTAAAAAATTTGCGATTTGTTTTCCCATTGCTCTAAATTAATTTCTTCCAATTCTTTGATTGGTTCATTTACCTAACAGATAATAAAAAATGAAAAAAAATGTTATTACATCAATCGGTCATAGCGTGATATATTTAATACAAACATGGTAAAAATCAGTAAAAATACACAGTTATAGTGAACTACCAAACTATTTTCGTTCTGGCGTTTGGTGTGGTGAATAATATAGACGATCCAAGTTCTTCCAAGTCCCTTAGCGATTTTCATGGAGTGTATTTAATTCGTTAGACATATACCCATGATCGCAACCTAAAGGAAAGTTGCATCAAAAATGTTTCCAAAATTCGTTATTTCATTAATTTCAAACAGTTTTATGATTGTCAAATCAGTGGTTGGAAAAGAAAAAAATATATAACCTCCGTAATTCGAACCCACAATCACTGTATCAATCGTCCAGAACAGTTACCGATGTTCTTGAAAATCGAAGTGATCAATAAATCAAGATATCGTTTCTTGTCTGAAGATTTACAACTTATTGACAAAGTCTTCAAAGGACCTACCTACGGGAAAATTACTTAAATCAAGTCAATACTTTTTGATGAGGAGTAAATATGAAAATATTTCACTTAAATGATTGAGGTCTGTTTTTTCATTAAATCATTTATCTGATCCGTTTCCAAAATAGTGTTTTTGTAGAATTAGATTCCATAGTCAGTATTTTTGTGTTATTGTAATTCAGGTTATGACCTGTGCTATTAGCACGTTCACCTAATGCACATCTTTCAGGATGGCATCTGCAATCACTTTTATGTGATATTATTCTATCTTTAAGGTTCCTTGAAGTCTGACCTATGTACGTTTCCTCACAATTTGAGCAAGAAATGCAGTACATCAACTGTCATTGTGAAGTTGAAGGCGTTTCATCTTCAACTTTGGTGAAAAAGGAATACTGTTCCATTTCCAACTTTTATCTTATCAAAATCTCTGAGAATTCGAGCGAACCTAGATGCGACATTTGTGATATATGGAAGGGACGTGAAAAATTATTGAAATGTCAGCATCATTTGCGGTAGTTTCAGTTATATGAGAATTATTATTACTATTATTCATAGAAACATGTGTGTCCACGGTATACGTACTATATACGTTGCGTTTTAATTTGCGTTTCATAAACGCATGTGACTCTAAATAAAAATGGATATTGACGTCGTGGTTGATTAGAAGGTTTTTTTTACATTAAATATTGTGCCCAAAACGAGAACAATTTATATTCTTCAGCTAATTCTGATAAACTTGCAAGTATAATAAAGCGCTATTCCGATGAAATAGAGTTCAATCACAGCTGATACTACTAGTTATTAGGACGAGCGGTGCCTTTGTCAGTATTTTGTATCAGCATTTATATAGGATCACATCAGGAAAATTATACATTTACTTACCTATCAAATCTCAATCTCCGTCAAACCATTTCAGGAATCTGCAATCAGTTCTGCACACACACACACACTAGTTTCAATTAACCAAGTTACTTTATCTATTATTATCTTTAACACTCTTCTGGATTTCAATCTATTCAAATACTTATCAAATTGTTATTTATTACTATATGTGCCGAAGGCCCAGGTGTAAGATCAAATTTAAGTATAATAACAAAGAAATCGGCCAAAAGCATTTAATATGCCGAAAGAAAAAAAAATAGGACGCCGGAATAACTAAGAAGTTTTAATTTTATAAGTTCTTAAACCAAACCCAATTGTAACCAGTGAATTTAATGAAATTTCATGATATTTACGTTATTAAATTATTCAAAAAGGTATTAGTCTTACTGAAGCCTTGAACTGATATTTTGAAACAGATCATTTACCAGAAAAGGTCACGTTACTAGCAAACATCTATTTCTCTCAAGGTTTAAAACAGGACTGAAGATTAGGAGCATAAAATATCTGTCTTTAAGTTAGCCTGGGTCTCGTAATCCCAATTTCTGTTTAGACCTGGCAATATGAGGGTTTTTCTAAAATTAAATAGTGAATTAAATCTCTTTTTGGTTTCTTCTACAATCTGCTTATACATTAAATATTTTATAACTCAGATATTAAAGGCAATTTTTTCGCAATATGAAAAAAAAAACTCTTTTTATCTAAACAATGAATCTTATTTCTTCTTATTCTATGTCGTGGATCTTTTTGTAACACTTAGTTATGGTTTTTAATCAATTTTTCTGAACGGAAGAATTCATATTGAAACTGATTTTTGGATACAAAATATTTTGTTCGAATTAATAAATTCCCCTCGTATAACTCTCGAGTCTGTATGGAAACGATGGATATAGCATACACGTGTGAAGATTTTGGACCATTCTCGGTATCGTCAACTAAGTGTCCTGAATTCAATGGCTTCCAGATGTGCCATAAAATGATCGTGCATTTTGGTGACTATTCAAAATAAATTCCCAAATTACATTTTGTTACACTAGAGTAGGAGTACATTTTCCATTGCTGTTTCTTAGATATCAACCGAATTTCAAGTAACTTCCCACAATTATTATACCATTATGATATAACCTCCGATTTAAGTTAATGTATGGCAAAAAAGTAAATATGTATTAAAAAAAAATTATTACTGGGTATTACTGGGTAAGATAAGATAAGCTTACAGATTTTGATCATGGGCTTATTTGAAAATATCAGTTGCCATATATGGTGCTTCATAAACTTCTGACATTCACAAACTATAACGAAGCAAACGGAAAGCTTTGTTTGATAAATGAGGCTATATTATGATACTCGAATTTGAAATGGACAATTCTAATGCACTGTATGTTCGCGTATCCAGTATGACTATCGTATTGGATATGCAGAATTGAAACATACTGTATCCCAAAGGCAATGCTGAAACACATGTGAAACTCATCACAGTCGATTTAATTGTAATGACATATCCAGTCTGAACATAATAGACCAGGATCCCACGTCTGTTTTCAAAAATGATTAATAACATGCTGAATCTTCCTGACTAGCTTCATTTTGCCGAGACGCCCAACTTTTTCCTCTACGAAAATTCTCGACAGTGGTTGCTAATAAAACGCGCAGGCGTTAAACATGTCGATTTGGTGAGTGTAAAAAAATCATTAATAACAGTTAGTTTTTCAGTTGAACCTCGAGATAATTCGATGAAGTACTCGAAATAACTTTTGTCCTACAAAATGGATGATAGGACTGAAGAGTCCCCCACTCCCAACATGTACCAATGACGTGGTCATAAAAATTCATTAATAACCAACGGATTTTTTTACCGTTGCTTGGTTAATATTTGTATAATTGAATGGTAGTTGTTCCCAGTCCTACGCTCCAAAATTGTCAATTTCATGGTAAATTTTTTTTTATCAATATTGTTACAAAACAGGTTATTATGAAGATCTCAGGGACGTAAATAATAATAGTGTATTCCTATTTTGTTGCGAAATGATACTCCAAATACAAGTTTACTCATCAACAAACTTCTCACTAAAATATAAGAAATTGTTAATTCACAAAATACTTTTCGGAATGAAACGAATTCTTCGATCATGAGCCTCAACTTACCTAAATGCAGGTACAAAGTTTATTGAATATTGAGCGAAACGAGGAAGCTTTCATTGAGAAGAATGTGTTTACTGACAATCAATGTTTAACAAATTTATTGTCTTGACAACGTTAATTTAGCACCATTTACTACAGAGTGTGAACAAAATTAGTTCTCAGCATTCATCATGCTGCAATAACTGTAGGACAATGATAACACATGAAAGGTTAGTGTATTCTTCACCTAAATAATACAGTGTCCTACAAAAAAACGGGTATGTATCGCTAGTCCTACAAAAATTATTCAAAATAACGAATTATTTTGAAATTGTGGTTTAGCTAATTTAATATACCTTAATTCGTGAAGTAATGTTACTTTCAATGTATAATTGTTTGTTCGAATCAAAAATATCATAATTTAGGTGAAAAGTTTATGAAATAAGTGGTAAATTTTGTTTAACTTTCATAATTTTTATAAACATATTGAAAACAACAATAACAAAGTAAAAACATTGAAATAATCAATCTGCCCTCCGGGGCGGCTTAAATGACGTCGCATGCGCTTCAACAGATGCGGGGAAACCCGGAAAAACCTGCAACACCACATCGTCGTCTGAAGAGCTGAAATTTATAATTGAAAACTTTCAAAGAGGTCAGACGAATTGTGAAACCTGCTCTACGGTAAAACAGGATGTATGGTATCTCCAGAGGCCTCAAAAGTCCAGTTCGAAAGATATATTATATTTTACGGGGGTCAAGTGGCCAAGTAGTTAAAATACCGATCTTATATCCACTCTGGTCGCCGGTCGTAGGTTCGAAGCCTAGTGACTGCTTATATTTCTCTTATGGCTGAGAAAGTGGAATAGCACGTAAAAAGTAAGAATTCGTTAATCCTTGGCTCTCACAAGTTTCGTATTTTGAGGGCTGTCCTTCGTAAGGGAACGACATCTGGTTAACGGAAAAATTAATTTTAAACAACAATTTATGCAATTAGCATCAAAGGACCCCGCACACATTAAATGAAAAAAAGTCTTACTGTGAAAATGGCAGGATTTTTGGTATGTTGTAGCTGAAGCATTCTGAGTAAAAGTCTCCATAGGCCCTACTCGATCGTATGACCAGATTCGGCGCTAGAGGGCGACACATGATGAATTCTGAGATCTTATGAAAAATTTGAATGTATAAAAAAATTTCAATTTACCATTCATATCTAATATTGAACTAGTGAGCGACTGGTCATTACTGACATTAGTGAGAATTATGTTTCATTATACAGAAAAAAAGATACTGTCTGGAAATAAGGGAAGTTGATGGGAGGATTATTTCATGAGTTTAATTTCACTTTAATTCTCATATCCTAGTAACAGATATGGACAATTCGTAATAATTATTTCATTTTGTTCCTGAGATATAGCCTTTTTAATCATGCAAATTGTCACTGTGTACATGGGAAACTATATACTGTTGAACTAGCAATCTCAATATGAATCCTCATGCAATTGATGAAGACCCATTTTTTTTTCAAAGAATTTGTGAAATAAAAATGATAATGGTATCGATTTTCTTCTATTTCTTTGAACAGAGTCTTGTCATGCTATGTAATGCAACACCCTGTGTGAAATATAATTTCTTATTCGAATGGAGGGACTTACGAGCTACAAATTAGATTTAATGTGTTTATTTAAAAAAAAAATCGATTTCGAATTAAAGCAAAAAAATCAAATCGATTCATAATTCGCAAAATAGCAGTAATGGCGTTTTTGACACCCTGTAGCTCGAAAACTGGCCATAGGAACGATCTGTGAACTGGACAACGTAATGAGGATGGCAGGATCAAAAAAATATCATATCAAAAATGAGGATAAATGTGCCTACTCACAAAATATTTTCATCATTTTTTATTTCAGAAGGTATGGTCGAAATATCTGTTGGCTAGTTAAGCCCGTGGCTTACGGTCAAATAGATTGATTTTACTGCCTTGAAATGAAGTTGATTCAATTGGTTTGTTCACAATCAGCCAAGAGCTTCAGATTTTGGTGAAACTAACAGTTAGCCATACAAGTTTTGCGCTCACCAAATCAATATGACTTTCGCCTACACAGTTCATTAGCTACTAATATCAAGAATTTTCGTAGGATTGACAATTTCGGAGCGTAGGACTGGGAACACCTACTGGAATACTAACTGTTATTAATGAATTTTTTGCACTCACCAAATCGACATGATTGACGCCTGCGCATTTTATTAGCTACCACTATCGAGAAATTTCGTAGAGGAAAAAGTTGGGCGTCTCAGCAAAATGAAGCTACTCAGGAAGATTCAGCCTGTTATTAGTGTTTTTTTTACCATAGAATTGACAATTTCGGAGCGTAGGACTGGGAACACCTACCATTCAATTTGTAGGACAATATGACCATTCAATAATACAAATATTAACTAAGCAACGGTAAAAAAATCCGCTGGTTATTAATGAATTTTTATGACCACGTCATTAGTACATGTTGGGAGTGGGACACTCTTCAGTCCTACCATCCATTTTGTAGGACGAAAGTTATTTCGAGTACTTCATCGAAATATCTCGAGGTTCAACTGAAAAACTAACTGTTATTAATGACTTTTTTGCACTCACCAAATCGACATGATTGACGCCTGCGCATTTTATTAGCTACCACTGTCGAGAATTTTTGTAGAGGAAAAAGTTGGGCGTCTCGGCAAAATGAAGCTACTCAGGAAGATTCAGCCTGTTATTAGTGTTTTTTTTACCATAGAATTGACAATTTCGGAGCGTAGGACTGGGAACACCTACCATTCAATTTGTAGGACAATATGACCATTCAATAATACAAATATTAACTAAGCAACGGTAAAAAAATCCGCTGGTTATTAATGAATTTTTATGACCACGTCATTAGTACATGTTGGGAGTGGGACACTCTTCAGTCCTACCATCCATTTTGTAGGACGAAAGTTATTTCGAGTACTTCATCGAAATATCTCGAGGTTCAACTGAAAAACTAACTGTTATTAATGACTTTTTTGCACTCACCAAATCGACATGATTGACGCCTGCGCATTTTATTAGCTACCACCATCAAGAATTTTCGTAGAGGAAAAAGTTGGGCGTCTCGGCAAAATGAAGCTACTCAGGAAGATTCAGCATGTTATTAGTGTTTTTTTTTACCATAGAATTGACAATTTCGGAGCGTAGGACTGGGAACACCTACCATTCAATTTGTAGGACAATATCACCATTCAATAATACAAATATCAACTAAGCAACGGTAAAAAAATCCGCTGATTATTAATGAATTTTTATGACCACGTCATTAGTACATGTTGGGAGTGGGACACTCTTCAGTCCTACCATCCATTTTGTAGGACGAAAGTTATTTCGAGTACTTCATCGAAATATCTCGAGGTTCAACTGAAGAACTAACTGTTATTAATGAATTTTTTGCACTCACCAAATCGACATGTTTGACGCCAGCGCATCTTATTAGCTACCACTATCGAGAATTTTTGTAGAAGAAAAACTTTGGCGTCTTGGCAAAATGAAGCTACTCAGAAAGATTCAGCCTGTTATTAATCATTTTTGAAAATAGGCGTGGGATCCCGGTCTATAATTGGTTTGACGTCCTGGAATATCCTTGATTAATATTAAAGGAGATCTCAACCTACCTTCTCCCATATTGACATTTTGTCTGGGAGATGGTGACAGATTTCAGGTGACGATTTTCTCGTTTGTGCATTCAACAGCAGTGAAAGATATAAAAGTGCTGACAATTGCTGACAAGTGCTGGAAAATTTGTGTAGTCCTCGCGTGGATTTTGTAAACAAAATTCAATTTTCATTTGCACAAAAAATATGTGTGAGTTTGGAACAGAATATTAAGATTGACACTACAGCGAAAAGTTATAGTCATAAGGGTTGCTCGTGGCCAAAGTGTAGAAATTATGACGTGATTTTCTGAAAAATAAATCAAATCCTGGCATTTTTCTCGTTGCTGCCATTCGAAAAAATGGAAGTTTCCATCTTCCATACAAAAATTGACATAAGGCCTGCGGATGTCGAAGTGAGGTTGAGCGCAAGAAAATTATGTGGAAATTTCATACGGGTTTTCGATGATTTTGTCTCCACTGAAAGGGAGTGCGATTTTAATTTCATGTTGTAAATGTCCATTACGCAAAATAGCATGAGTGTCGGGCATGTCCTACATATTGAATTTTTTTAACTATTCCCTATAACTAAAGTGTTTCGCAACAGTAGTTCGGTGTTATGGTGAGGAAAAATGGACTGTAATTAGGCGAAAAGGCTTTGATCTTAAAGCGATGGCACGAGACCACTTACTTGGAATGCGAAGTGATGACTCCGACTGGCAGCATCCAGATTTCATAAACAGCATAAATCCAGGAACTCTTCACAATACCTTGGAAAGATAACGAAATCCACAGATAGACACTTCGGTAATAAACGCGTGAAAACACTGAGGGTTTTTCTAATGAACACTTGTCTGTTAGTAGATATTTATATCAATCATGGTTAGCAGGTCAACAGATACTAGTGCGTCGTTTGTTCTCAGGTTTCAGGCGGAAGTGAGGAGGGGGGTAGCCTAGTGCCATCCAAGAAGCGCGAAAATATGAATATAGGTGAAAATTATTAACTCTGCTACATTCCGGAAAAAACGCATAAGTATTGAAGTTTCCGAAGGTATGAAAAAGCATGAAAAATTATCGCAAACATTATACAATAACAACTAGCAAGTTATTATTTTGTGTGACAATTTTGGTAGGTACTGAATCTCATATACCTGTTGAACAATAAAAGTAGAGTCTGGCAGCCACCCTCGGATGGGTTGATGAAAACAAAATTGAAGGAGTTAGAAATAAGAGTTGATTGATTTCCACAATGATGTTAATCATTCTCACAGTGTTTTAATTATTCTTTCAGTATAAAATACTTACAATAATAGTAATCTCCAGATCGGATACTGTTTGTTTGATTAGGAAACATTTGAACTTGCCTAACAAACTCCTTCCAAATATATTTCCCAACAAGCTATAAGCATAAGTTTGCCACTTTCTAAAACATCACTCATCAAAGATTCTCTTATTTACAACGGCTGCTAGATATACAATCATCTCCTAAGTTGAATTGAGAACAATCAATCTGAACAATTTTGGAAAATCCGTAAAAAAACTCGCTAATAGACAAGCATCAGCATGATTTATACAGGGTGTTTCATAAGTATGTGTAGAAACTTCAGGAGCATGTTGCTGACGTCGAAATTAGAAAAAAAATTCCCATAAACACATGTCTGCAAGTTATTCGTTTCTAAGATACAGAGTGTAGAAGTTTAATTCTTATATTTGTTTTTTGTGAATAAATTCCAAAATATTTGTGATATTCAAGTAAAGTTTGGTATCTGGGTTGATTTTTCAATGACAAAATCAAATTCTATATTAATTGTGAAAAAACCAATTTCTAGTTGAATTTATTTTAAATTTAAAAATCTTGTCATTCAAAATCACTTGCATCGGTTATTTCAAATCTCAATAACTCGAAAACAGTTGCTCGCAGTGACCTCTACCAAGAATATATTTTTTACTCAAAGTAAATAACGAATATTCCCAGATACCAAACATTACCCAAATATCAAAATTATTTTGAAATTGTTCACAAAAATTAAAATAAGAATTCAACTTTGACACTCTGTATCTCAGAAACGAATAACTTGTGGACATATGTTTATAGGAACTTTTCTACTTATTTTGATGTCAGCAACACACTCCTAAATTTTCTACACGCACTTATGAAACACCCTGTATAGGAATTTTCATGTTATCCCAATTATTTGTTTATCTGTTCATACATACAAAATCTGTTATTGTATGTTGGTTGTTGGTTTGTGTTATTATATTTTATTTTCTTGTTTTTCTATTTTTACATCTATTTTACGTATTGAAGGGTACTTTTAATTCAATTATTAACAAGTGTGTATTAGAAATGACATTTGTTTTTTCCGTTAACCAGCTGTCGTCCCCTTACGAACGGCAGCCCTCAGAAGTCGAAACTTGTGCGAACCAAGGATTAACGAGGTCTTACCTTTCAACGTTATTTTATCGGGCCAACAGAAAAATTTCTGCAATCGCCATGGTTTGAACCATCGCCAATAGAGGACTTCGGATAAGGATTCAGTGTTGCCACCACACAACTTTTGGCTTTAAAACTACTGACACGGTTTTCGACATTTTTTCTTCATGTCAGGGTTCCTGGCACCCTCAGGAACCCAGTAATATGATTGAAATTGTTCATAACGACAGAAATATTGAGATTTTCCATAAAATACAAAACACTAGGGACTTTAACTTTGTTTAGGGATTTTTTTTTCAAAATGGCGCTAAATTCAAAATTGGAGCTGGAGTTTTGTAATTGAAAGAGGTATTGTGTGGTCTAGGAAGTGCCGGATAAAGCCAACGTGGGGTCCGTAGCAAATGTGAACAAGAGGCCCTTGATTTGCATTAAGTATTAAAGTATAGAATATAAAATAAAACAGCTCATTTACAAAAAGACTTTCCGTGATTTAATCCGAGCAAATTTGGAGATAGAAATTTTGATTTGACGAGTGTAATCAATATTTCTGAGTTAATCACTTTCTATATACAGTGCGGTCCAAAGGTATGGAATAAATTCATTTTTAGGGTTATTATGTATTTTATGAAAAAATCCTGAAACAGGTCAATTTTTATTGGCAATTTGACAATTTACAGTATGAAAATATTACCCCCTTCTTGCACCCCCTCTGAATTATGAGCACCCCCTCAAAAATTTTAAATGAGAAGGGGGGTCATGTGGCATCTTGTTCGAAAGGGATTTTCATTATCTGTTCAGCAATACTAAGTTTTTCATATTTGGTGCAACCATAACGAAGAAAATTTTTTATTAAAATTTAAAAATATTGACACTGTAAATTATGTATCCGTTGAAACAACCTGAAACAGGTCGATTTCTATTCTCAATTTGACAATTTATAGTATGAAAATATCACCCCCTTCTTGCACCCCTTCTGAATTATGAGTACCCCCTCAAAAAATTTGAATGAGAAAGGGGGTTGTGTTGCACCTTTTTCAAAAGGGATTTTCATTCTCTGTTCAGCAATACTGAGAAAATTTATTCTGAATATGTAAAATGTTGATAGACTGAAGGAAATAATGTAACATAATGTTTAGGAAGTATATTTCAATTTGTTTTACAGTTAAATTAAATGTTCAAAATGACCACCATTCACTTCTTGACAATAAGCAAGGCGATCTTGGAATTCTCGTAGAACATTTTGTAGGACCTCAGGGGTTATGTTGTTAATTTCTTCCGATATCCTAGTTTTTAAATCTGCAATATTGTCTGGTCTATTGAAATATACTTTTGATTTTAAATAACCCCATAAAAAGTAATCGAGACGAGTCAAATCGGGGGATCTAGGCGGCCATTCAATCGTTCCACGTCTGCCAATCCACCTATTGGGAAAAACTTCTGTCAAATAATCTCGAACAATACGTGTGTAATGCGGTGGAGCCTCCGTCTTGTTGATACCAAATTGATCTATCTATTCCATTTGGATCATTAACATCGGGAAAAAGTCATTTTAATGTAGGCACTAAAAAGTTCATCAAAAAACCTAGATAAACCTCACCATTAATTGTGCCTTCAAAAAAATAGGGGCCAATAATTTTGTTTTTAATGATACCAGCCCAAACGTTCACTTTTTTGGGATATTGTGTGTGAGCCTCACACATCCAATGAGGATTTTCTCTGCTCCAATATCTACAGTTTTGTCTATTAACCGTTCCATTTAAATAAAAAGTAGCTTCATCAGAAAACACAATTTTGTTTATGAACTGCAAATCTGCTTCGATTCTATCCATCATCAGTTCAAAGAATTGTTGCCTTCTATCAGGGTCATCCTCATTTAACTCCAGAACCAACTGAACTTTATAAGGATGGTATTTTTCTTTATGTAAAGCTCTCAATATCGATGTTTTACTTACATCATTGTCGGCGGCAAGTTGTCTACTTGTCATATGCGGATTTTCCTCAATCGCTAACAGTACATCTAACTTTTTCTCCTCATCCAATGCAGCATTTCGACCTGGTTTTTGACGAGTTTTTACATGTCCAGTTTCACGGTATTTTGTTTCTATTTTGCTAACTGTAGATTGTGATACGTGTTGACCAGGGTATTTATTATTGAACATTTCACAAACTTCCGTTTGAGTTCGTGTTTTATTACCGCATCCAAGCATAATTAAAATGTCTATTCTTTGAGTTTCGGATAAATGAGCCATAGATGAATCGAATACACACAAAAATATTTTTCAATACACCGACGTCTGCCAGCAACTCACAAATATCAAAATAACAGTAGTTTACTAGATTGACATTATATTATTTATGGGTTTTGTGAATAATTTTTTGGTGTCTTCAACGACTTTTTCCTGACTTTTTTAGCAAGACAGATAAGAAAGTATAAATTGTCAAATTGAGAATAGCAATCGACCTGTTTCAGGTTTTTTCAACGGATACATAATTTACAGTGTCAATATTTTTGAATTTTAATAAAAAAATTTCTCAGTTATGATTGCACCAAATATGAAAAACTTAGTATTGCTGAACAGATAATGAAAATCCCTTTCGAACAAGATGCCACACGACCCCCCTTCTCATTTAAAATTTTTGAGGGGGTGCTCATAATTCAGAGGGGGTGCAAGAAGGGGGTAATATTTTCATACTGTAAATTGTCAAATTGCCAATAAAAATTGACCTGTTTCAGGATTTTTTCATAAAATACATAATAACGCTAAAAATGAATTTATTCCATACCTTTGGACCGCACTGAATGTTCATTTGTTCATTATAGTGAGGTTGTTTGATGTTCTTGTCCCATTGTGCTCCTTAACACATTATAAAAACGTTTTAACGTTGAAAAAGAACGTTCTCCGCTGTAGTTGGTGATTATCAAAACCAAGTGAATGCGAAACACTATTCCAACATTTGGGAAACAGGTTTCCAATGAATTTTATGTTAACAGTTCATAAACTTGAAGTTCCTGAACCTCGTGCTTTTTCTTTCTGCTGTCAATATCAGCAGCTTCGCAAACTGCACCAGTTCATTGCCCAGACTGTCTTCCACATCCTCTAGGAAATAATTGACGATAGTTCTTTTTAAGATCTTTTCTGCCGAAGTATTCCAAATACACTAGTCACTTGATGGTAAGCTTTCATGCGTTTAGATAATGCCTACAATTACAACAATAAAAACATGAATTTCGAAACGTTGTCCAGGTGTTTGATATTCTACAACTTCTTCGAGTGTAGTAGAGCCTTCTTTTATGAGGTCTGTGAGTAGAGCTGCTGCTGAAATGGTCGTACTTTGTATTTCGCTTGCGTTTTCTTAAAGTCGATTGCTGATATTCTTCACAACCAATTAGGGCTTCGGCTTTTGCCTCTATATCTGAAAATTTGGATCGTATTGTAGTCTTCTAATGATTTATAAAGAGCGTACCTATCTCGTGTTAAGATCTTGATCGGACGACTGCAACGAAGCGTTAGTCGCTTGGAAGTGTTCTAGAATTTCATTCCACCCTATAGTCATTATTCCCATTTCTAACTTTATTCATTTTCGGTAGGTGGTATAAAAAACATATCTTATTTGATAGTTTTTTTTACTTTGCGCACAGGCACGAGGCCCCCCAGACGCGGGGCCCGTAGCATTTGCTTACTGGCTAATTTGCTAACTGTTAGTTTGCTACGTGGCAAATGCGGCAATGAGCACTGAGTGTAGCTGGGGTTATTTCTTTGTCAGTGCACATTCGTTCCATGAAAAAGTTCAAATGCAGAAATGATATTCAACGACCATTTTAACTTTTATGATTAAAATGTTACACATACCCACAAAACTGATACAAACTCTATGATGTAACCTCAAAGTATTCAGGCCAAGAGCATTTTAATCAGAAAGGTAATAGGGTTTGTTTATCCGTGAAAGTTACCACTCAGAATATTTTCTAGATCGATCAACTATTTGGCAACTAGAAACGTGAAATACGCAATTTTTATTAAAGTCAGGAAAATGATATATTTTGAAATTAGCGCCATTTTGTGAGAAAAATCCCTAAAAAGAATTAAAGTCCCTAGGGTTTTGTATTTTATGGAAAATCTTAATATTCCCGTAGTTCTGAACAATTTAAATCATATTACGGGGTTCCTGAGGCTGCCAGGAACGCTGACGTGAAAAAAAATGCCGAAAAACGTGCCAGTAGTTTTAAAGCCAAAAGTTGTGTGGTGGCATCACTGAATCCTTATCCGAAGTCCTCTAGTAGCAGCCAGAGTGATTGAAACCACAGCGAAGTGGTCGAGGTGTTAGAGCGTTTGGCTTCCACCCAGACGGTCCGGGTTCGATTCCCGGTCGCGTATCACTGAGCTGAAGTGGTTCGGATTCCACTTTTATTTAAACTGTAGGTCCCGGATCTCCCTTGCTTGCACAAGCTCTGCTTTTGAGGGTTTTTTTCCGAAAAACCTGGGAGTTTCGGAAAAAAAAAACAATGTCGCTTTAACCACTCGGCTACCTGGCCCCTAACATGTAATCATTATTAGCTATGATCCAACTTTGTGAACAAGAATTTAATTTCTCATGATGATAATAGTTATTTTTGTATCTAGTGCGTGAAATGCTACTTTGGTGATCAAGAACTGATTTTTTTTAACGAGGCGCAGCCGAGTTAAAATAAATAGTCGAGATTACCAAAGTATTTCGCGCATGAGATGCAAACAAAATGTTTTCTACAAACGTCAAAAATATTGTTCTAACATAAGTAATAACTATGAAAAATAGTATTGAACTGGCTTAAATAATTTTTCCAAATCATGTAATTACTGTAACTATGGAAATAAAATGGCATTTGTTGACAATTATTTCAAAGTGACAGTTCTTGATAATTATTTTGGAATGACTTTTTATTCGCGTCAATTTCGTGCGTGATATTTATTATTGTAAAAGAATGGAAATTTCGAGCGACGATGAAGTAAGCAGTACCCCACCTAACTTGATAGATGCGGCCAATTCCGTAATTTCCAACCTTTTACCGGAGAAATCGAGGCGGCAGTATGAAAATGCATATCAGCAATTTTATCTGGTTTAGGAATAAATATTGGTTCGTGCACAGGCTGCACCATTAATGTTAACATTGTAAATAATAAATAAAATTAGGTAGTGTAAAATTTTCTCACAATTTGAAAGCCTTAATTATTGTTCTACATTAATAAATAAACGATTTCTTGTTTTTTGCTTGATTGAGGAGTTGAGGACCATATAGGTTAGAATATGAAAATCCCATATAGTTTACATGCAGTGTGCGAAATATATTTCGCACATTACTTCGCGCACGGTGTCATGGTAACGAATGAAAATGAAAAAAAGTGCCACTTCGCATACTGTTGTCAATGCGTGAACCTTGTCATTTTTTGACGTTTGTAGAAAAAGTATATTTTCTCTCTTTCTTTTCCTTTCTGATATCTAGTGATGTAGTGGGGTAACGCGTTTTTGAAGCGAGAGATAGGTTCAATACTGGCAAAAGAATAATTTTTTGGAGCGAGTGTATTTCGATCTGTCCTTTAAAAATATCAAAAATAATTACTTACAGTAATCAATCTAGTAATTTTTTTGTGATTCTAATAAAATGGGCTTCACTTGATGGTTCTACAAAATCTGAAACTATCCTACATTTACTACAAACATTAAAATTAATTCAACTTGTAGATTATGTGACTGGTGGCATTACCTAAACTAACAGTTGCAAATTTGAAAGGGTCCAGATGTTTAATCGATGTTTAAAGTTGCATGCAGAAAGGCATATTAAAATCCCAAAAAAATATTTTGGGAATCTGCACAGTTTGCTATAATGTATTTTTTATTGGTTTGGCATTATCGACAGTTATGCCTTTTGTTTTCGGGGAAACATTACTTTTCCTAGGCACCTGCAAAATGGCATGAAAAACAAAAAGGTAGAAATTTGTATCCAATTATCTGCAACTTTATAGCTTATGCCTTCATTTTGGACACTTCCAAACAATATGCCAAATCTACACAATGAATAATTCACCATAAACTCATATACTTTTAAAGGCATACGAGATGATGTCATGAAAAAAGCTTTTGAAATTTCCACATAATTTTCCAGTACTCAACTTTACTTCGGCATCCACAGACATCAGCAATTTTTCAAATGGAAGATTCATGATAGCAACTTTCATTCTTTCAATTAGCATCAACGAGAAGATTGTCAAAAATTGTAACTTATTGTCTCAAGTACACGCCATCATTTCTACCTTTTGGAATCGTGCAACCCTTTGCTGCTAGTGTCTCTCTGAACATCCTGTTGATGTAATAAAATCGTAGCAAAACACATATTTTTTGTGCAAATGATAACTTAATTTCTCAAACGAAAGCCACGCGGGGATCGCTCAAGTTTTTTATCATTTTTGTCAGCACTTTTATTTGTTTTAGGCCTTTAGAGGCATAAAGGAGAAAATCGTCACTTCAAATATGTCACCATCTCCCAGTCTAATACATTAAAGCTTCTCGATTTGCCACAAAAAAAAAATTGTTTTGTCAGTTATGCCTCGGACAGGAATCCCTTCACTTCTCTGTATACCATAATATAACCAACGAATGGGATTTAGAGTCCGAAAAATCATTTTGATTTACATACAATGTAATTTATTAATATCTACTGGAATACATAGATTCTGAAATATTGCGTGCATTCGACATGTTGAATGTTATAAATTAACTAATGAGCCAGTGAGAGCATGTTGAATATTTCATTCATATGATAAAGTGGAACATAAAGCTCATTCAGCGTTAATAACGGTCTCTATGATTAATGTTTTAGTTTCAATTCAGTTTGGTGAAATAAATTTTGTTTGCCGCAGATAACTGTTGAATTAAAAATTGCAGATGAACAAATCCAAATCCGAGAAATTATGACATCAATGGAACATAATGAGCGCCTGGGAAAAGGATATTTTAATATTGAATGTTCGAATGACGTTGAAAAACTTTTCTGATGCAAGATACATTATCTAGTTGAGAAAATGTATCTGGCAGTAATGTACTCCAAAATCTAAGCGTTCTTTATGCCTATACATTGTTGAATTGAGGAGACTTATGAAAAATACTGAAAAGTCGTTTGCAACTAACTAATATGTTCTATTCTAGAAGACAATAGAATATTTACCAATTGTCAATGTGGTAACAGGTCAGGGACCCTATGTTTGAGTTCACTCGATGCAATATCGCATGCGATTTTTACACTTTATCGAAGGATACCCCAAAAATGGTATGTTCGAATATCACCAGCGATAATTATCGACCATAAAACAACGAGCGGATATTTAGCATTATCGATCGGAATAATTGACTTAAATCCTAACCTCCATAATTCATTGTTTACGTTTTACTCCTGAAATTACGAAATGGCAAATATTTTGATGAAATTGCAATAATCGCTATTGCAGAAGTAGTAGACGATGCTGCGGAAGCAGCAGAACAGCGAAGGCCCTTCCACCTTCGTATAAATGCATTGATACTTTGAGATATGCAATTCGTTAGAATGCTTCGTTTATCAAAAGAATTCATTCGTGAGGTGATTCGACTAGTGTCTCCCTATATAGAGGAGATAAGTAGAGACGCAGCTATTAATATTGAGACAAAAGTCTTCTGTCTACATAGGAAGGTATATGAATATGATTTATAATAAAACATGCTTATACAGGGTGGGGCACCGAAAACGAAACAGATCGAATATCTTCAAAACTCATGTGTTGTGAAAAAAATGCAAAAACACGTCGATTTTCAATCCAAGGGGGACATATTCCTATCATAAACTCAACTGTTATACTCCTCCCCCCACCCCTTGATCACTATTACCTAAACAATTTGAATAGGGAAAGTAGTGAGTTTGACACATCATTTGAAAGATAATTTCATAACGAATTCAGCTATGGCAATTTTCGCTACCTTACTTTTTATTTTGGCACCCTCTTGCAGGAAAAATAACTGTTTCGTATTCCAAATTTTGATACTTCATTTGCAAGCTAATTTGACATAAATTTGGTGACAATGCATTATGGAATTTTTCTAAAGGAAAAAACAAAATGACGGCTCCAAAATGGAGGACAAGATCTGCAATTATTGCCCGATTTGAATCAAAATTTGTATGTGGGGATTTTCAGGTTCACAAATTGCTTAAAAAACGTCAGAAAGCGTTTCGAGACTAACTTATACTTATGTATGGCAGTTCATGGCGAACACTTCGAGCATCTACTGTGAATTAATGTATTTTGGAATGATTGGATTTGAATTTATGCAAGGTTTTCCAATTTTTTAAGTTTATGCGATGTCCATGTTTTTTTTTCAAAAGCTTTCATTAAACTTGCCCTGTTAATAAGTATGTATGTATGTATGTGCTGAATTTTGACTCCCTTCTAGTTGTCCGATCAACTTGAACTTAGGTAGGTGGCAACCACAGTATGGTGGATGATATTTGTAGTTATGGTCCGATTAGTTTAAAATTGGATTGTGGGGGTTTTAGGTACAGATTTTCAGCATGACTAAAAATAATTGAAAAGTTTTTATACAAATGCAATGAAAAGAAAAAATATTTTTTTATATGTGGGACGTAGGCTATTCTGTGCGTAACAGATTCAAAAGCTTGTCGCTAGTACAAAATAGGTATTTGTGTGAGGTAAAATTCTGATTCTGTTACGCACAGAATAACCTATGTCACAGATCTAAAAAAAATACTATTTCCTTTTTAGTGCATCTGTATGAACGTTTTTTCTTATCAGTTTGATTTATTCATTTTAGTCATACTCGAAACTTTTGAAACCCCTATATGCCAATTTTGAATCGATTCGAACCACAATTACAAATTTCGTCCTCCATCTTGGTTTTTTGCCTTAACAAAAGAATCATAATTTCTGACCTTGAAAATCCCCACATATTAATTTTGATTCGACTCGGACCATAATTACAAATTTCATCGGCTATCTTGGAGCCACCATCTTGTTTTTTTGCATCGACGAATAAATCATAATTTCCGACCCTGAAAACCACCATAATTGCTAATCTTGTCCGCCATGTAGGAGCCGCCATTTTGTTTTTTACTCTAGAAAAATTCTATAATGCATTGTCACCGAATTTATATCAAATTAGCTTGCAATTGAACTATCATAATTTGGTATCCGGACCAGTTATTTTTTCCCGCAAGAGGGCGCCAACATAAGAAGTTAGGTAGCAAACATTGACATTGCTGAATTCCTTATGAAATTACCTATTATATGATGTGTCACACTTACTACTTTCCCTATTCAAATTGTTTGGATGGTGGTGACCAAGGGGTGGGGGATAGGCAGGACAGTTGAGGTTATGATAGGAAGATGTACCCCTTGGATTAAAAATCGGGGTGTTTTTGCATTTTTTCTAAATCACATGCTTTTTGAAGATATTCGATCTGTTTCGTTTTCGGTGCCCCACCCTGTATGAATGTTTTAATGAGTCTTGGATTCCTTGCAAGTGGCAGCTACCTGCTAGACTCAGCTTCTAATATACACGTAGCATTTAGTCAGTCATGTTTCAATGTGCCTTGATGAAGTAATTAATGCTTTAAATCATCCACATATTTTTATTCGATTGATTAGTACGTAGTTTATTCAGACAGATGAGCATTTTGAAAGTGATTGTACCTAATTAATATACCCAGTAATTATATTTACATTGCATAGATTGCAGCATGATTAGGATTTCTGGATTTATAATTTTTTTTTACATATTAAACAAACATTAAAGAAAGGTAAGTCAACTAAATATCAAGTAAATATAATATTTATATGGTATTTAAATGTAAGAAGCAGGTTTCATATTATGAGGATTTCACCTAAGCAGAGCTTGTTTTGTGAAATCCACCAGAAATATGTAACCTTACCATTAGTGAAGCATATTAAGTAGTATAATCATAATAGTATATTTCTGTTTACTTTGGATAACTTCAAGTGGAGAGGAACATACTGAAGAGTTGATAGAAAACAACACAAGAAATGTAGGCTGAGTCAAGTCTACGGTCTGACCAATATGATTCGACCAGCGCGGTCATTTGGTTGACTTGACGACCTCATTAGAACTGTATGTATGTGACCAATATTTTCAATCATCTGGTCGGTCCGACTCATGGTCATACTTCATACTGAACGCGCGTGCCTAGTCCGACCGGTGACTTGACACAGGGATAAGCAGAACAGTTGTCAACGTGACGTGCCACGTCATGTGATTTGAATACCTTTAAGCTATTGGTTGAATGCGTGACCCAAGCTAAGACTTCCCTCACACCCTTCGAAACTCTGTATCGCATTCGGTTCAAGAATAGCGTATCGATCGAGAAGAGTATCGCATGCGAATTTTTCGCGATGCAAAAATCACGTTCGAAATTTATCACGCGAACTCAAACATAGGGTCCCAGAACAGTCATCTGAATTAGCAACGCATCCCATCAAAATTGTCCAGACAAAGGTGCGACAGTTGCAGGTTTATTTTTCGAAAAAACTGCTGCTTTCGCTTTAGAATTTTTTCGAAGAAAATTTAAACAGAAGTCAAAAGTCAAAAAGTGCTCAATTGTCGAAGATGTGAAATATCATGGACATCACATAATCAAATAATGAAATACAAGAAAAGGGATCAATAAGAATATTGAATCAGAATCAGTGTAGTCTCTAATAGGTGGATATTGAGATGAGTGATAGGAGTGATAAAAATACCAGATAACTGATAAAGATTCAAAAAGTGAAACAAAGGAATCTCACCTAATGAAATATTGGACATTCAATGGCAAATGAATTAAAACAATCCCACAGATGGGACAAAATAATGGTTTATTTTTAAGAATATTTTGTCACTTACTGGTACGTAGATATATAAGCGAGGTTTATATTGCAAGGAAAGTTGATCGTTTCCGCGACTTTTTTCTATCATTTTTGAGCGTTGGAAGATAAATGATCCCAATTTCTCCACTTTTCCCTATCGAGTATTAATTCAATTACACTCAAATCTTCTTTACACACTGCATTGTACAGTTCCAACGTGAATTAATATTATTATTATACCAAACAAAATAACAGCTTGGATTATCAAAATTTCTTTTTACTTGTTTTCGTATGTAGATCACTTTTCAACTGACCTGAATATTCTGTCGAATCCATATTTGTGGAAATAAGCTAGTCAACAAGTGCTTTTCGGGTCAAATTTTTTTCTCCGCCTCTGAAAAATATGGACGTGTAGATGATTTTTGAAAAATTCAAAAGTATCTTGCAAAAATTGCAAAAGTTATTAACAATTACCTGAAAAAACAAAATGGGTTGTGAAAGGCTTTCGTGGCCATCGTCACTTACATGATGGTTCTTCGGGTTGTAAGGCCGACGTATGTTCTGAGAAGATCTAGACGTTTCGCCAACACGAGTGGTTAGCATTTTCAAGAGTTATTATGCAAATTTCTGCTCCGTTAAAACAAGAATCAGAGAGCACAAGGCTTGCTGTCGGTTAGGGCACACACAGAAATCCGCTGTCGCAGAACATACTCTCAACAACGATAACCATAGAGTGAAATTTGAAGAAACCCAAGTCATCTCTTCAACATCTGCCTACTACCCAAGACTCTTCCGGGAAGCAATTGAAATCCAGAAACACCACAGCAACTTCAACAGAACCGAAGAAGGACTACAATTGAACAAGGTTTGGCTTCCAGTTCTCAAAAATTCTCAATTAGCTCCCTACCCACAAAATAATGGTACGAACGATTCTATGATGTCTGCTAACGCTATGGACCAATCAGATGTAAGAACGTCAAATCACAGGTATTTATTGAGACAACGTATAACAAATGTCAAACATTTGACAGCAACTTAAGAAAGCAGAAATTTGCAAAATAACTCTTGAAAATGGTAACCACTCGTGTTGGCGAAACGTCGAGATCTTCTCAAAACATACATCGGCCTTACAACCCGAAGAACCATCATGTAAACAAAATGGGGTTCGGTTTTTTGCATATCTCAAAAACCATTTGACATTATTCAAATGTGAAAAAAGATTGAACAAGAGGAAGGAGTTTTCCAAAAAACCGGACCAGTATTAGTAATTTTCCCAGAAGGTTGACAATACGGCCGAAAACGGGGACTCTAGCTTATGTAAGCCAACTCCCACTTTGGATCTTTAACGAATAAATATTATTGAAACTTATTAAATATGAAAAATGGAAATTTAAAATTCAGACATTTATTGAATAGATGAGTGAAAAATAATCCGAGGTCAAAATATTTTTATCTCGATTTTTGTATCAATTGAACATGAACATTGGCGATAATTGTCAAATTACAAATCTGAGATTTTTCTCTTTTCTTGTAGCTATTTTATAAAGGTCTCAGAGAAGATTCCCTATGTAAAAATAAAAAAAATATATATTTCACAATTTAACAATTTACTTAGGTTAAAAATTGAAAAGCTTGATTAATCATTGAAAATTCTTTTATTAAAAATTATTTAAAAATTGTTTTCTCCGTTAACCAGCTGTCGTCCCCTTACGAACGGCAGCCCTCAGAAGTCGAAACTTGTGCGAGCTAAGGATTAACGAGATCTTACCTTTTTACGTGCGACTCCTAGCACTTTCTCGGGCCATCAGAAAAAGTTCTGCAGTTGCTAGGGTTTGAACCTTTGACTGGTAGCCAACAGTGATTGAAACAATGTCGCTTTAACCACTCGGCTACCTGCCCATTCTTGCAAATTATGAAATAAATAATAATTTTTTAAATTTTTTTCTATTGCTCAAAAACGGATTCGTTAATTAACAATTTCTTTCTAACACCTGTAAATATTGAATAACAATTTTATTCATTCATAATTCATCTTGCTCTTCGATAATGAAAAAAAAAATTTATCTAAATTTTTATTGTTTATGTAATGTTATAAACAATTAAATATTTTCAATATATGATTTTTCTTTTTCTACATAATGAAAAAAAACAACCATGTGTTATTTTTTGTGAAAAATTATTCATTTAAATTTTTTTTCCTTTTTTTTTCAATTCTGTTCTCATTTAGTCCATCATTCTCTCCTGGTTTTTTATGTTTAAACTCATCATAACTTATAAACTAACTAAGATAGGATCATAGTATACAGGCTGATTCACGGTGGATGGCACATTAGACGTTTCTGGTGAACCAGACAATGGATCACTTTGAAAATTTAATGGAGGGCATATTCGGACATTCTCTAGCCAACCAAAATATTTTCGACAATGCGGTGTTGCCGCTTCTATTAGAAAGCAGTAGCAACTTTGATTTTTCAAATGGAACACTCTGTATATAATATTATTTTTGGAATCTCCAACAATTGCCCGACAACTTTTCCTGATATTCCTCTATACCTATCTGTTACCGTTTTCGAAATAAAAATTAATTTCAATTTTTTTCTTCGAAAATCATGACTTGTAAAAATGCCGATATCTTTTAGTTAAGAAACTCTATGATATCGAAATTTGGTTTGGAGTTAGGTGATACTTGGACACTTCCCACACGTCAGCCTAATCTCCGTTACTTCAATACAGGGTGGTAAAAAAATACAGTTTTTTCGTTTGCTTGAAATAGTTGCTGAAATTTGATTATTTTAAATGGAACACCCTGTATATTATTAAAAATTCGGAAAGCTGCTGAAATTTTCTTTCTTTCTATGTATATCATACCTATACCTAACTAGTCAAGTTTCGGATTTATGAGCATTTATTTGTGAAAATGTCCCTTCAGAATGGTATTTCCATTCGGTATTTGGTAAGCAGGCCATGATTACTATTTGACAGTAGCGTTGTGACATTCTCCTAATAATATCGACATTTTCGTCACTTCAGAAGTTGCAAATACCTTCAAAACGATGGAACAAAACTATTCAAACGAAGTTCTTATGAATTTGTTTATTATTTTTGGACAGTGTGACAAAATTATCAGCAGAACATGTAGAAACTTCAATGAAATGTATCCGAATCTACCGCCAATGAGCCTCAAGAAATTTATACGAATTCAGAACAATTTCAATATGTTTGGATAAACTTTAAAAAAGCACCAAGAAACTTGAAATTGGAAATATTGATATGAATAATTATAAAAAAGTAAAACAATCATGTGGAATATTTCAAAACATGTTCGAATCGCTGGCCGTTCACTTCCAAGCACTTTAAAATGCGGGTGTTGACTGCTTTCGTGGTGGCAGATCTGATTTCATTGGGATCCAAATCCTCAAATGTTTGGGCAATCCTTTCTAACAATTCATCTCTCGAACGCACGGGTATTTTGTAAACTTTTTCTTTAAACATTCCCCACAAATAAAAATCTAATGGATTAAGATCGGGTGATCTCGCTAGCCAATTCCATGTTCCCAAGCGCCTTATCCACCGATCGTCAAAAAGTCTTTCCAGTTCTGCGCTCACTTCTCTTGTGCAATGTGCAGGAGCTCCGTCTAGTTGGTACCAACAGTTTCGATATTCTTCGAGTGGCAGATTATCCACGAAACTCTCTACAGTATTCTCCAAAATATACAGGTAGCTTCTGGATGTTAATGACTCCTCGTATATCACGTACCTCAATTTGTTGTCCATCAACATGCAGAATACATTAAAACTAAATTTTTCTTGAAATCCGGCTTCTTTTGTGACGTGAGGATTTTCACTGGACCAATAATGACGATTTTTTCTATTGAAAATCCCTTCTCTCGAAAATTTCGATTCATCAGTCCAAATAATTTTATTTAAAAAAAGTGGATCTTCTTGAATGCGTGTCAACAACATTTCACAAAATTCTACTTTCTGTTGAGGGTCTTGAGGCTTCATTGCTTGAATTTTGGTGAATTTATAATCATGCATTTTATGTCTTCGCAAGATTCTTTGAACCGATGAATATTTTATACCCAAATCTTCTTCAGCACTTCTTATCGATGACTCGGGAAATGCGTGAAAATATGCTAAGACATTAATCTGGTTGTCTTCAGAAGTTACGGATCGAGGCAAGTTTCTTGGTGCTTTTAAAGTTGATCCAAATGCATTGAAATAAATAAATTTCTTGAGGTTCATTGGCGGTAGATTCGGATACATTTCATTGAACTTTCTACATGTTCTGCTGATAATTTTATCACACTGTCCAAAAATAATAAACAAATTCATAAGAACTTCGTTTGAATAGTTTTGTTCCATCGTTTTGAAGGTATTTGCAACTTCTGAAGTGACGAAGATGTCGATATTATTAGGAGAATGTCACAACGCTACTGTCAAATAGTAATCATGGCCTGCTTACCAAATACCGAATGGAAATACCATTCTGAAGGGACATTTTCACAAATAAATGCTCATAAGTCCGAAACTTGACTAGTTAGGTATAGGTATGATATACATAGAAAGAAAGCAAATTTCAGCAGCTTTCCGAATTTTCAATAATATACAGGGTGTTCCATTTAAAATAATCAGCAACTTTTTCAAGCAAACGAAAAACTGTATTTTTCTACCACCCTGTATTGAAGTAACGGAGATTAGGCTGACGTGTGGGAAGTGTCCAAGTATCACCTAACTCCAAACCAAATTTCGGTATTATAGTATTTCTTAACTAAAAGATATCGGCATTTTTAGAAGTCATGATTTTCGAAGAAAAAAATTTAAATTAATTTTTATTTCGAAAACGGTAACAGATAGGTATAGGGAAATATCAAGAAAAGTTGTCGGGCAATTGTTGGAGATTCCAAAAATAATATTATATACAGAGTGTTCTATTTGAAAAATCAAAGTTGCTACTGCTTTCTAATAGAAGCGGCAACACCGCATTGTCGAAAATATTTTAGTTGGCTAGAGAATGTCGGAATATGCCCTCCATTGAATTTTCAAAGTGATTCGTTGTCTGGTTCACCAGAATCGTCTAATGTGCCATCCACTGTGAATCAGCCTGTATAAGATATGTAAACAAAAGAGTTGAAAAACAAAATCTGAAAGTTTTTTTTATAAATACATGCTATAAATTGAATGAATATTTGGGAAAGAGCTTGAGATTTTGGGATTAATTTGTTCTTTAGTAATCAAGAATAAAAATGTTGTTGAGCGAGAAAGCAAAAATGGACTGTATTTTGGAATTGATCCTAGATGAATTTCAATCCTCCAGCAATTTGTTAAATTAATATAAAAATATTAGCGTTAAATGGGAGAAACATAAAAAAGCAATAAGGCACTCACTCTGACACACTTCATCAGTCTTGTAGGGGTACCCCTGGGTCTTGTGGTCAGTTTTTCTTGTCACTTTACAATGCAAATCTCGTGTATATTGGCCAGCGTCGCAAACATGAATGCGTGTCCAGAGCAAAATAGGTACAGATCGACAAACGTAAGGATGCCTCTGAGATGCGCAAACGATAGAAAGCGTGAGTAGATGTGCGACAAAGATCGACTACTGTTTAATAAGGCAGAGCGATTGAGCTCCTGCCCCACCCCAGGGTTTTGTCTACTGCGCAACCAATTCTCGAAGTCATCCTTATGCTTGTCGATCAGTACTGATCTTGAATGGTCGACAATTGGATCGGCCAGTATCCTCATTTTATTTGCGCAGATAATGAAAAATAATACAAATATACATAATATCGAATACTTTGAAGCTTTGAATGATGTTTTCTCATCGTATCTAAATTAGTTTATGAGTAATGATAAGTTTAAATATAGAAAACCAGGAGAGAAAAAATAACACATGGTTGTTTCTGTTTCATTCTGTAGAAAAAAAATCATTTATAGAAAATATTTAAATGTTTATAACCTAATGTTTATAATGAACACAATGGAAATTTGAATAAAAACAAATTTTTTCAGTTATCAAAGTTCAAAATAAATTGGTAATCAACAAATCCGTCTTCAAGCAATAAATACATTTTTTTATGGAACAATTTCTTGGAAAAAAATCATAATTTGCATAATTTCCAAAAAAAATTTAATTTGTATTTGTTTGTAACTATTTTGTGAATAATAAGATATTAAAAAGTTTAGGAATCTTTTTCATGTGGCTTCTGATCATAAAAAAAGGATTAATAGTAATATAAAAAAATCAATAAATAATCAAACTTTTTAATTTTTAAGTAAATTGTTGATCTCGAAGTGAAAAATACTTTTTTCATTTTTCCAACGGAAATCTCTTCTGAAACCTTTAGAATTGTCATTCAAAAATTATCGCACTTGTTTGCAATGTTCATGTTCGAGTCGGAAAAAATTGTTATTTAACTAGTGCATAATTAATAGAAAAATCGCGATAAAAATTTTTTGACCGCGGATAATTGTTTATTCATCTATCCAATGGATGCCTGAATCTTTCTCAATTTTCATATTAAATAAGTTTAAATAATAATTATATTCCAAAGTGAGAGAGGCTTTCACAAGCCAGAGTACCTGTTTTTGGCCGTATTTTCAACTCTCTGGGAAAATTACAAATATTTTTTTTGGGGAAATTTTCTTCGCTCATTGAATATTTTTTCAAATTTGAAAAACGTAATTAGTTTTTGAGATATTTGCAAAAAAACAAACCCAATTTGGTTTCTTCAGTTAATTATTCATAAGATTTGCAATTTTTGCAAGCAGCTATTGAATTTTCAAAAATCATCTACACGCTCTTCCGAATCAAATGACACCTCTTTCATATTATTCGGAAGCGTAAAAAAAGTTTTACCCAAAAAGCATGTATTGACTGGTCCATAAAAACGTTTCTCGCTACAGCTGCTAGTGGTAAATATGAATATATTCTGAAGAATTTATGAGAGAGCCTGTTTCTCCGAAATCGGGTTGTGCACACGCTGGAGCGAGTCCGCATAGGTCGAAAGTCCCATTAAAAGGATCGCGTCGCCCATGGGTCAGCTCGATGAATCCTTTTGGCGATCAGACCGGCCACAGCGAAAGCGCTTTTCCGTTACTTCACTGAATATGTACAGCGATATTTTTTGTCGGACGGTCGTAAATATCCGGAATGGCAGTGAGGGATTTGGTGTTTTGAAATATTGGATTTACATTCATGTGGGTGTGAGAATTCCTGGTTTTCAATGGACAATATACTAATGTATTCAACTTCCAAACAATATACTTGGGTTCAGTTATAAAAAGGAATGAAATTAGAAATTATTATACAATGCGGCTTTGTAAATTTCCCTCCGTTTAACTTCAGGATGGTTTGACGTAGAAACACGGAATGGAATGGAATGGAATGGAATGGAATGGAATGGAATGGAATGGAATGGAATGGAATGGAATGGAATGGAATGGAATGGAATGGAATGGAATGGAATGGAATGGAATGGAATGGAATGGAATGGAATGGAATGGAATGGAATGGAATGGAATGGAATGGAATGGAATGGAATGGAATGGAATGGAATGGAATGGAATGGAATGGAATGGAATGGAATGGAATGGAATGGAATGGAATGGAATGGAATGGAATGGAATGGAATGGAATGGAATGGAATGGAATGGAATGGAATGGAATGGAATGGAATGGAATGGAATGGAATGGAATGGAATGGAATGGAATGGAATGGAATGGAATGGAATGGAATGGAATGGAATGGAATGGAATGGAATGGAATGGAATGGAATGGAATGGAATGGAATGGAATGGAATGGAATGGAATGGAATGGAATGGAATGGAATGGAATGGAATGGAATGGAATGGAATGGAATGGAATGGAATGGAATGGAATGGAATGGAATGGAATGGAATGGAATGGAATGGAATGGAATGGAATGGAATGGAATGGAATGGAATGGAATGGAATGGAATGGAATGGAATGGAATGGAATGGAATGGAATGGAATGGAATGGAATGGAATGGAATGGAATGGAATGGAATGGAATGGAATGGAATGGAATGGAATGGAATGGAATGGAATGGAATGGAATGGAATGGAATGGAATGGAATGGAATGGAATGGAATGGAATGGAATGGAATGGAATGGAATGGAATGGAATGGAATGGAATGGAATGGAATGGAATGGAATGGAATGGAATGGAATGGAATGGAATGGAATGGAATGGAATGGAATGGAATGGAATGGAATGGAATGGAATGGAATGGAATGGAATGGAATGGAATGGAATGGAATGGAATGGAATGGAATGGAATGGAATGGAATGGAATGGAATGGAATGGAATGGAATGGAATGGAATGGAATGGAATGGAATGGAATGGAATGGAATGGAATGGAATGGAATGGAATGGAATGGAATGGAATGGAATGGAATGGAATGGAATGGAATGGAATGGAATGGAATGGAATGGAATGGAATGGAATGGAATGGAATGGAATGGAATGGAATGGAATGGAATGGAATGGAATGGAATGGAATGGAATGGAATGGAATGGAATGGAATGGAATGGAATGGAATGGAATGGAATGGAATGGAATGGAATGGAATGGAATGGAATGGAATGGAATGGAATGGAATGGAATGGAATGGAATGGAATGGAATGGAATGGAATGGAATGGAATGGAATGGAATGGAATGGAATGGAATGGAATGGAATGGAATGGAATGGAATGGAATGGAATGGAATGGAATGGAATGGAATGGAATGGAATGGAATGGAATGGAATGGAATGGAATGGAATGGAATGGAATGGAATGGAATGGAATGGAATGGAATGGAATGGAATGGAATGGAATGGAATGGAATGGAATGGAATGGAATGGAATGGAATGGAATGGAATGGAATGGAATGGAATGGAATGGAATGGAATGGAATGGAATGGAATGGAATGGAATGGAATGGAATGGAATGGAATGGAATGGAATGGAATGGAATGGAATGGAATGGAATGGAATGGAATGGAATGGAATGGAATGGAATGGAATGGAATGGAATGGAATGGAATGGAATGGAATGGAATGGAATGGAATGGAATGGAATGGAATGGAATGGAATGGAATGGAATGGAATGGAATGGAATGGAATGGAATGGAATGGAATGGAATGGAATGGAATGGAATGGAATGGAATGGAATGGAATGGAATGGAATGGAATGGAATGGAATGGAATGGAATGGAATGGAATGGAATGGAATGGAATGGAATGGAATGGAATGGAATGGAATGGAATGGAATGGAATGGAATGGAATGGAATGGAATGGAATGGAATGGAATGGAATGGAATGGAATGGAATGGAATGGAATGGAATGGAATGGAATGGAATGGAATGGAATGGAATGGAATGGAATGGAATGGAATGGAATGGAATGGAATGGAATGGAATGGAATGGAATGGAATGGAATGGAATGGAATGAAATAGAATGGAATGGTATTACCAATACGACTTTTCATAATAAAAGACATTGTGATTGCCCAATAGAGGACTCGGAGGGGCACATCAATTACAATATTTACCAAATGGCATAGCATACATCTTTGAAACTCTTTTTTTCTACCATCTACGTTACTTCGATATTCTACCTTTCACAAGGAAGGAAGAGAACCAACAGAGCTCTTCGAATATTTGGCGAAAGCCTACAGATGTCAGGAGAGACAAAATATCTGGGGTTAACCCATTAATGCCCAGAATTGGGCATATTAAAATAATTGGGATATTATGTTGAAAATTAGTTGAAAGAAAATTATAAGAAAAATCCAAAAAAAAATTCCAACATATTATCCTTTTATTGAGATTTAGCGACCCCTTGGGCCTTCAAAGTAGTTTCAGGAGAAAAGTCAAAAGTCAAGTAACAGTTCAATTCGAAAAGTTGAGCTGAGAAGAGGATACATTATTCATTATGGTAATCATTTGTCATATAACGGCTTCACACCATTTACTGGTATTGGTTTTACATTTTTGGCATCTGCATCTCACTTCCTGGGTGATGATAAGGTGTCTTCCTGAGTCTACCAAGGAGCGTCTGACAGATGCTCGTTTTTTTTCCGGTGGCTGAAGAATTTGTACCATATTTTGATAAGAGCTAATTCACTACATCTCTCCCAAATTCCAAGTGCACCAATATTTTCGAACTAAACTCCATGCGTTTGTTCTGCATACGTCTATTATCCAGTATACGAGAGTATACCATTTTTTGCCTCTCATGGCTTTCCGGTATGAATACATACATTTCATCACTAGAAAGCTGATATTTTTTGTTTTGTTTTGAGGCATACATGGTTGTGTATTTCACCAGATTACACACAATATTAGGTGAATTGGAGGTGGCGAACAAATGAAATTCCTCACACTGCTTTTATTACGTGGATACCCTTTGGTACATTTAGTTTTGATGTGTTTATATTTTTTCAAATGTTGGATGAGTTGCGCAAGAGGAATAATGTCATTGCTGTCATCACCATCGTCATGCGACCCAAAGTCTTCAATATCTTCTCGTCTTCCATAATTTTCATAATAAAATTCGGCTTCTGCAACCAATTGATAATGATTCAGATGGTCTGGACTATTAGAATCTTCATCATTTGAATTAAAGTCTGTATTATCGAAAAAATCATCAGGAGGAGAAAATATTATTCCGTCGGTAATATTTTAAGTATTTTTAGGGTTTTCTACCTCGTCTAAAAGCTCGGTGGCAGTCAGAGTCCTTTTCCTGAAATAAAAAATCTAAAGTACCAAACCAACATGAATATGCTCATCATAAGCCCATGGGATCGATAAGGACCCATCCGACTTTGAGATTATATGAGAACATCATCCATGCAAATTATTTTGAAATATGAACATCATACGTACCATCCAAACCATTTTAGTGAATATCAATACAAATTTTCCGAAAAAATTTGATACAGATCAACTTACCAGTAGTTCTGCGAATTCAAGTCGAAGTTAAAATATGACACAAAATTTGAATCAACGTAATAACGTAAACAAACACAAACTATTCAACGGTTGACTCTAAACTGATATTTTATACGTCTTTCTCTGTACCCTATGCACTTGTATAAAATACTGCCACAGTGGGTATGAAAATAGACTATATTGAAGTTACTAGGTCGTTAACCTAGACTCGAAGCTCTCCTGGGACAAACATCTGGAGAAAGTGCTAACTAGGGCAAGGACATCACTGGCGATAGCCAGTTGCTCCTTTAACACAACTTGGGGACTCGGGCCCAAACAATCCATTTGGCTATAAACAGCGACAGTGAGGCCCTCGATAACGTATGGAGTCATGCGGTGGTGCTCAAAGGTTGACAATTGTCGACCAGAGGTATTCAGGCTGGTTTACAAAGATTGACCATGCTCGGGGTCACTGGGTTATGTCCAGCACATCTACGACTATCCTGGAGGTGATACTGAACCTCCCTCCTCTGCATTTGCATATTGCAGCTGAGGCGAGAATGGAAGACTTCAGACTAATGTGTGTGGTCCAATGGAGGGGCAATAACCTAGGCCACTCCAACATAATGGAGGTCATACAAATTTACACATCTGAGATGCCGTCAGACAAAATGACTCCAACGTAATCCATTGATGGACCACCATCATACAAGATGGAAAAGTAACATTAAAGTCAATACCGCAATGTTGTCGAAATGACTCGGATGACTCTGATACAAGCAATGGAGTAAGGGCTGGAATGGCCCTAAATCTGGTCAGTACATGGATAGATAAGGAGGGCCTAGCTATTAGTCCCTCCAAATCAACCATTGTAACGTTTACCTGAAGAAGGAAATTAGAGAGCTTAGGACCTCAGACCCTCCAAGGTACCCTCATAAAGCTGTCGGGGGAAGTCAAATATCTCGGGGTGATTTTGGACTCGAAGCTCACATGGAACCAACAGCTGGCAAAAGTAAGAATAAAGCCGAGGCGACGTCAGACGGGCACATGGGAAAACATGAGGGCTAAATCCCAAAATGATGTATTGGACATGCAACATTGTGGTGAAACCCATGATCACATAAACATCTTTGGTTTGGTGAACAAAGATAACACAAAAATATCCGCGGTTGAGTCGAGCAAGATACAAAGACTTGCATGCCTTAGTATAACGGGAGCTATTAAAACAACACCAACATTAGCCATGGAAGCACTATTGTACCTCCCACTGATTGAAATAACAATCATGGGAGAGGCAAGAATGGGACTTCTAAGGCAACAAAATCGAGCAATAGATCGGATCACAACAAGATAAAGGATATAGTGGGAGGCAACATTCTTGAAATGGAACCAACGGACCACATGACTCCTAGATACTTCTTCAACATTAACTTCGAGGTTATCATACAAGATCGAAGTGTCAGATGACAACAGATGACAACATCAGGGGCAAACCTGGAAAGAGGATCCAAAACCAGCGGAAAAACTGGTGCTGGAATATAGAGTGAGGAGAGAAACTCCCAAATAAGCGTCTCACTAGGAACAAACACCTCCGTATTCCAGGCAGAGCTGTACGCTATTGGCGAAAGAAAATAAGATCGCAGCGCCACCTATAGCAAGACTTTGAACTACGAATCACGGACAAAGGTTTTTGATTTTACACGTGTTTATATGGCGTTTTGACGATCTGTACTCCTATTTTCAAACAATTTGTGAAAATTTGTGATTTCTATAACTAAAAAGTGATTGTGTTTCTATTGAAAGACTCTAAAGAACGTTTCAGTAAGGTGATTCGAAGGTATTTCATCTCCGATTAGTTTTGAATGCTTCTGCAATTCAAGGTTGTATGGCGTTTTGATTATCTGTTCTACTATTTTCAAACAATTTGTGAAAATTTGTGATTTATTTAACTGAAAAGTTATTGTGTTTCTATTAAAAGACTTGAACGATAGTTTCAGTGCAGTTTACAAATATTTTACGTGTTTTTTGAAGTCATGATTTGTGGGTTATTGATCTGATTCTTTCTGTTGATTAAGGATATTTCCATACTCGATTTCTGTTTCTGTTCGTATTTTTTTGGTTTATACCGTTGATAGACTGTCAAATATGAGAAAATACAATCCTAGTTGTTCAGTCCCAGGATGCAGGACATATGGCAAGAAGGAAAATGTGGGATATCACAAATTTCACCCAAAAATAAAAGCAAGGTTAAAAAATCACTGATTGGTTCGACCAGATTGAAGAAATTGATCAAAGGAAAGCATGGATTTTGAAACTGAAAATTGGCAAGCTAAATAATATCGAAGTATATGCTTGTTTGACAAACAGACTGATGAATGAATCAGATCAATAATTGATCGCAAATCATGACTTCCAAAAACAAGTAAAATATTTGTAAACTACACTGAAAATATCGTTCAAGTCTTTTAATAGAAACACAATAACTTTTCAGTTAAATAAATCACAAATTTTCACAAATTGTTTGAAAATAGTAGAACAGATAATCAAAACGCCATACAACCTTGAATTGCAGAAGCATTCAAAACTAATCGGAGATGAAATACCTTCGAATCACCTTACTGAAACGTTCTTTAGAGTCTTTCAATAGAAACTCAATCACTTTTTAGTTAAAGAAATCACAAATTTTCACAAATTGTTTGAAAATAGGAG
The DNA here is from genome assembly GCA_944452925.2 of Chrysolina oricalcia. Lineage (NCBI taxonomy): Eukaryota > Metazoa > Arthropoda > Insecta > Coleoptera > Chrysomelidae > Chrysolina > Chrysolina oricalcia. The sequence continues at coordinate 15,792,466 of OX101825.2, forward strand.
TACAGATCGTCAAAACGCCATATAAACACGTGTAAAGTCAACAACCTTTGTCCGTGATTCGTAGTTCAAAGTCTTGCTATAGGTGGCGCTGCGATTTTATTTTCTTTCGCCAATCGTGCAATGCGCAAGAGAAATCAATATGAGGAAAATGCGTAATGCAAGTATCAAAATATGCTCAGACAGCCAGGCTCTTATGAACTCGAAGGTGACATCAAGATTGGTATGGGAATACCGAGAAGAACTCAGTGTCTCAGTGTCTCAGAACACAACAAAATAACTTTGATGTGGGTTCCAGGACACTGTGGCATCGAAGGCAATGAAAAAGCTGATGAACTAGTCAGAAACGGTTCATCTCCTTATATTGGCCCAGAACCCGCACTCGGGATTACTAAATCCGACATTCGAGAATGCATTCGGTACTGGATCAAATGAAAACAAAGGTAGAGGTGGAACAAAGCTCTTCTCATGCACTACGGGAAAACATACATCAAAGAACCGTCAAAACACAAAACTGAAGAACTACTCAAGCTGAGCAGGAATCAAGTTAGAACGATAACGGGCCTTCTCACTGGTCACAGCCCAATGAGAAAACACCTGCACAAAATGGGGCTGTACAACGGAGAACTTTCCTGCAGACAATGTGGCATAGGGACAGAAACAGCCAAACACGTACTGTCAGAATGCGAGGCATTAGACCGCAAGAGACAGACTTTTATAGACTGTTAAGAATACAACAGTCAACCGGTGAAGAACCTGTACAGACTGGTACAGGGGACTAGAGTTACGGAGTGGGTGCTGTGAAACTAACTGGAATGCACAAAGAGCCCAAGAGGCTGAAGTGCAGCTGGTGACAGGACCAGCATCCGAAGGGGAAAAAAGGGCTGTAATATACATGAAGACTAAGGCAAGAAATTAGTATGAACCTCGGCACCCAAGCCCCAATATTTCAAGCCGAGGTAAGTACGGGCTATTTCCGTTTGCACCATTATTTTCGAAGCTTGATTATACTACAGAAATACACCATGATTTCAGATTACCATATCATCACAATAGCCGTGGAATTATGATATAACTACAAATTCGAACCAAAGTTTGTATTACGTTTGAGAAACTAATTTTGTATCACCATCAAGTTATATTTGAAAAAATTGCAATTCTGCAAGTTGCTATTTTGCAATAGGCTATTATGAAATACACCATTTGAAAGTATCTTCCAGTGAAACTAAAAAAAAAACAGCCTAAACCCAGAATTGTGAGTACTGCGTGCCAAATCCTTTCTCGGACTTTCGATATACAGGTAAGAAATCTAACACCACTTAAGTGTGTGCTATTTCCTTCACCAAATCTGTAATAAATGCGCATTCACCAATCATTATGGTGTTCCCCACGGCGACTACGCCAAAATTTTAATTGAGTATTTGTTTAGGTCCAAATTGTTTTTCCTTTGTTTCTGTTACTCCAAGAATTCTCCAAGTTTTGTGTGACTGGCTCTCGAACCAATTTTACATGATTATTTTTTCTCTAAAGAAGGATGCAGTACATAATATACATCATGTTCATATCATGCTATTTATTAATTTTGTGTAGTCAGTTCTACCTCATCAAGCATATTACTACTGTCTCTTCGAAGGGACATATCTTAATCTAAAGAATAAAAGTTTTCTGTTCCGAAAACAATTAATGAAATCATCTAAACTCTTGATGAACTTCTGAATGGAATTCTAAATGTTTGATATCGAGTAAAAAACTGTCTACTTGTTATAATTGTTAAAGTTGTAGAATTATCGAAATTATTAAAATTGTTAAAAATTTTTAAATTGTTAAAATTGTCAACATTTTTTAAACTGTTTAAAATATTTAAATTGTTATTTCTGTCAACCGGCTGCACCATAACGCGCAACCCTCAGAAGTCTTCGAAATAGTTGTGGGAGCAATGGAAGACGTAGCCCTTATCTTCTAACGTATGATGCCGCGCACTTACGGATATAGTATTGTAAATAATGTCAACTAACATCATTCACATCTATTTCTATTTTATCAGTAATTCCTTCTGAAGCGGCTACTAGTTTACAGTTTTAGTTACATCAATGATATCACAACTATCTCGCACAATGAATGAATCGGTTTTGAACATTTGTGAAAACATTAATAAAAAAGTTCAAGCTGAAAACTTTTTCTCTGACACTAGATTAGATCCATCTATTTTTCTGGAACCTGTATCTAAAACTGAATAAACAGTAATAATTTAAAATTTGAAAAAATTCAGGTGTAACCCCTATTTTATACAAAGTTTATAATCTTTTCTTAGTCCAAGATGCCAGGGCTGTCAGACGTTACTTAGTTTTAAACAAACGAAATGTGTACGATTGAGTAGTGTAAGTATGTACTATGTTCGCATGCCTACCTGCTAGCTTGAACAGATGACCATTCTTCAGATATTAAGGAGTCAAGGTACGTAAAAACACAACTCACTTAGTTGAATTGCCAGTCTACAGATATTTTTCTGTAACCCATGGTGGGTTCGTGGACAGAGTCACTCGCTACCACCCCGTGGCTCCGAGTTCAAATCTTGATTCCAACAATCTTTTTTTTAAACCCATCAGACGCATCACACTAGGGTCAGCCATCTCGGTTGGAAACGGCTCCGACTCTGGGAGGATTTTTATTCAAAAAGGAATTTAAAAGAAAACAGAATTTTGGTAAATAGAAGATTTTGTTAAGATTTCCTTATAAGTAAAATCCCAGGGCCTTCAGACATAACTTATTTTTGAAAAGGTGAAGACTTAGGTTCTGAGTGGTGTCTCATGTACTTTTGATACCTGCGTGCTTGTGGAGTTCGCTCTGTGACACCTGGGCAGGTACCAGGTGAGAATAGTAACTAAAAATAAGAGTTACTTAACTTTAATTTGTATGACTGATTTTTATATGTATTTTGTAGAATATCACTCTGAAGTAATTTTAAAAGTGTCAGACGCTTTCCATTGAGCAGAACTTTTGTCAGTCGCTTTAAAGCTACACAAATTACTTCAGAGTGATATTCTACACACAATTTTTTTTATTGAAATTTTTTTTTTTAGAAACCTAGACTTTTTTTGACAAATCAATTACGTATATCAAGAATTAAAAATATTTAACATTCGCCCAATCTGTGCTTATCAATGCTCAAAAAGAATATTTAGAGGACAATACAAATTAATTCAACAATAACACTCGATCAGTAACAAACTCAGATAGTAAAGTTGAATATTAAAAAAATTGTTACGTAAAACTCCTTTTTCCACTTGAGCCAAGAATCTATAATATTCTCACAAAAAAATCTTGGAGAAATAATAAAATAAAAGATAACAACAAATATAATTGATTCACCCCGATAAATTTTCTCTATAATTACAATTTTATATTTTCATTAAAACAGGTAATGATCAACCCGCCTATAATCTTTTGTCCAATCTTCCTTTCTTATCATGGATATTTTCGAACAATCCCATTCACCAACTAATAATTGCCATATCAAAATAAATCAATTAAATCATGGGGTGTCCATAACAGAGATCACAAGACAGATTTTCAAGCCTAGTGTGACAATGTTCTGTAGGGCATAATTGTGGAACAATTGTTACATATAATGGAGAATAGTTCATGTAATACTGGAACATAAACAAACCTGTTAACCTACTGATGAATACGTGTATGTAGTTGAAAATTCTGATAAAAATAAATTGAAAATTGAGAAACTTGTAGCATGTAAATTTTCGCTACTTTATTGTGTTAGTTTTTTATAAAGCTTTAGATATGGACTTCACCCTGTGGTGACCTACTTTCGTTGAGCTTTGACACAACAAACATTTAGGTTAATAGTTGGTTGTCTAACGTCATTCATAGAAACCTTATCAATATTCCAATGCTAATTTCCATTCAAAAACCACCATTTAATGATCAATTCACATTTTACAAGTTGTCACTACAAGAAGAATAATTAAGTTCTGGATGCACCATCTTAATAAATCATAACTTTTCTATTTTCGACCTGTTCTCATTGAAACTGCATACGTTGTGGTCCTGTTTGGATTTCCAAGTAGTGCTTGTATTTCTGCTTACTAGAAAAGTGTAATATGTTTTGATCTTTGCAAGTGTCGATCTAAAAATTATTAAAGGTGAATAAGAATTTCTTCAAAAGAAAATATATCCTACTCACTTTGGCATCCAATTTTGTCTTCAAGCGCGTTTTGGTGAGTGCTTCATATGGATATCTGAGTTCTGGTCATAGGGAGTGCTTCGAATTATTGTCTTTGTTTCAATTTTTAGGGATTAATGTGATTATAAACTAAATGTTTTGATTGCTTTCGTGTTTACGTTTATTTTTATTTCTCAGCTGTCCGATGATATTTCAACTGTCAGCTGTCAACTGTTTCATATTTTAAAATCAGTGTAGCCAACTTAGCTTTTGGGGTGTCTGATCAGAGACGACCAAACATTATTTTTATGCTGGTCAGATTGGTCGGTTATGCATGGAACATGCAAATATTGAAATATTTGAATGTTGAAAACCTAACTTCCTGGATGAAAAAAATTTCAAGGTGGATTTCTTTTCCGACTGAGAGACGGGGAGTCTGATAGTAGAATTGGTGAAAGCTACAGGTGTCTGGCCATACAAGGGTTCCTGGTTTTGTTCGGCTGACGAATCCTAAATTTGTAAAGTGATCCTTCGTGGATATTCCGTTCTACTCGTCTCACCGTCAAGACCAAAGTCCTGGCTTTGTCCTGGCTTGGACAGTTACGTAATTTGGCGTTTGAAAACTTTGTACCACGCTGACACCTTTTTTCTACAAGATGAAACCCTTCATAGAAGGTAAGTTTTTCAACTTTTCTTTCCATCGTTTTCATGCTAGCGACTGTTTAGAACAGTAATTTACTAAAAAACATTCATAGGGTTGTTGTACCCGGAGGAATTTAACCCAGGAAATTATCACGTTTCCTTATCCCAAGTTTTGGCTGAGCCCCACGTCTTCCTGTTGAGGATATTCATGTATAGCATTTGCCGAAGTGCAGAATGCCTGGTTTAGCCTGATGAAATGCTGTCAGATATGATGAAGCCTTTTTCGTTGAAAGTCTTTATAGACTCTCTTCCATCATCACTCCAGTCCTGGTTGGCCTAGGATTCTAGTCCAAAATCTTCACGTTGGTGTCACCAGAGAAACAGTTTTCACTTACACTCTTTTATTTAGGATGAAATCCTACTATTTCAATTTCAATTATTTATTATCATTCAATATTGATATTATCTACGGTTGAAGTTTATATCTTTCAACGACCACATGCTCTGGGAAAATTGATTTCCTAATAAAATCTCAATCGGCATTCAGACAGATTTTTTAAATTCCAGAAAAAAAATTCTCCTCGAGCAGGATTCGAACCCACGACCTCCAGATTGCCGGTTTGGTGCTCTACCAACTGAGCTACCGAGAAGACATTTGTTCCATCTGCAAATCGGGATACCGCTTTTTCATAGAATTTTGGTGTTAGGAATGTCACCTACAAACTACGGCGTTTGTAGGTGTTGGGAAAGTTAATTGTTAGTGGGGATCTCATTCGCTTCCAATATTTATCATGATTCTATTTACCCTTCAAACCTAGCATCGTCGACATATAGCGATATTCAGCAGGGATCGGGTGTGGATCTCCGACCACTGAACCAGTGTGTTCCATCTGCAAATCGGGATCGAAACCTGCTCGAGGAGAATCTTTTTCTGGAATTTCAAAAATCTGTCTGAATGCCGCAAAACTCTATTATATTTATATCACAGACATAAACTTCCCATTAATAATAATAATATTCAGGTGAATTCGGATCAACTCCGCGATATTCCAAATTATTTTTTGTTTGCAAAACTACCAGACAACCGACTGCCGTGTCAACATATCCATTCAAACCAACATATCTCGTGTCTGCTGAAACTTCAGCTATCCTCCAGAGATTGCGAGCGTAGACTCGTTTTCACCCCATTTTGAAATGTTCGCCACTCGCCCCGAAGGCCTGGCACACACTCCAGAGAACAGCCATATGTTTACTAATGTGTCAGCATTTTCCACCGCGGTTTTATTAAATCGGGAATGTGTACGCTGCCTTGGATATGCCGCTCCGCCAGAAAAAAAAATGGGGAACGGTTTTCTAGTTGAATAAACAGTGGGTACGAAATGAAAATTCCTGGGGCGGAAAGAATAGTCTAACAACAATATACAAGCCCTCGTTTGTGCAATATTCCATTTCATACTGTGATAGTCATTCACGTGACAAGTGGGATATAGACATTATTAATTCATGCATGTGAGTATTGAAAACATTGAATGCCTGTGATGAGTTTTGTTACCGTAGTAACGGTAGGTATAAATTGATGCGTTCAAGATTCGAAATTGAAGATTCAAAATTATTATTATTGCTAACTATGTTCTAACAATTCCATCGTCAACTATATACATATTTTATTTATTCTCCTCCTGGAAAGGGGAAGGAATAAGGATAGCCAGTTGTATACCGGGTGATGACCGTCACCAGTCAACACTCGGTTCCAACGCTTGGTCGAATCCTGGCCCCTTTGCGAAAGACTCTTGTTACGGCCTCACGGTCTTAGTGGGCAGGTCCGTAAATACTCGAGGAATGGGTAGATGATGTGCAGAATTCACGCCTCCTGCAGAGCTTATGCGTGACTTTTGTTTGTGTTTTATACAGAAAGCAGATGATCTTGATCATCACAGAGGTTAGTAGGTAGAGCATCCCGGAAAAGGCTTACTGCAAAAAACCAGGGATTGATATTGGTGTTACTCATCGCTTTGGCTGCCCTTTACGGGCCCGGTTCTTCATAGCGCTCCTGGAAAATGTCCAGAGCTTGATAGATAAGACCCCCGTGTTTCACGGGGGATGTTGTCGTACTCCCTAATGCTAGTGAGATTGCTCATAAAAGGGCTTTTGGGTGAGAAATTTTTATAAAAGTTAGATGATAACTTTCTGATATATGTCAGGACAGAGTCGACGCCGGAGTGTAACCAGGCGAATGTATCTGTCACTGTTTGTGATTACACGCAGTACTTTGTTCTGCATCCTCTCCAGTCTCGCGAGAGGCGATGGTTTCCGGATGCAGAACACCGGACAAGCGGGCCTTATTATTTGCTTGTATATTAGCAGTTTGTTTTCAAGGCTTAGCTTAGACTTTCTGGCTATCAGGGGGCAGGTTCGCCCAACGACAGTTCCCGCCCTCTGGATAGCCAGGGTTATGTGTTGCGCATACCTTCGGTCCATACGGTATCGAATACCTTTTCCATATCCAACAGGGTCATGACTGTTTTGAGTTTTTGGTTGAAGGCCTACGTCCTCCGAGCAATAAAAGATGTAGAGAGGGTTTTCTGTCTCTTTCTTGAAAGCAACATACCCGACGTTGTTTACAAACATCTCAGCCCGAATTATGTTAAAAATGGGCATTGTCGGATATATCAGTTTGCACTCGGGGACCAGGTTGGAATTCCTTGTTATATTCACTCTTAACTTGGCGATCATGTTTGTTTACGTCCGTTTACGACTCATTTATCGTATTCAAGTCGACCTTAAAAACGATTACCTATCAATAATTAGGAAAAAACTTGTTGCAGTGTAGGTACAGTAAGAAGTAAATAAGCAAACTCAACTCTTCTGTCTTGTTGGAATGTCTTTCCAGTACTTGAAACGTAGCGTCGTTGATACTGCAATACGAGCTATGTCACGAAACATTTATTTCACAGGAGACTGTAAAATGATAATAGGTACCACATAAAAATTTCTACGCGCGATAATTTTATACTTTGAATTCCAAAACAATGACCGGTAGAAATTCTTATGTAGTAGTTATTTCTTTTCTTTGGTGTTTTGGTATCGACTGCTATGGTCATTGGTAGTTATTACCTACAGTCTTCTGTAAAATGAATGTTTTTGGACATATTGCTCGTATTGCAGTATCAACGACGATAGGTAGTTTAGTAATATTTTTTTACTTTCAATTTGTTGGACATTTACTTCACTGTTCTACAACTATAACATTATAATAACTTGGCAGTTATGTGTGTGTGTGTTTGAAATTTATGCTATTTTAGAGGAATTCGTGATTGTGAAACCGATGATATGGACACAGGTGATACCAGAAGAAAGTGTTTAAAATTAGCAACGAGAACTATAATCCGTCATACATAAAAAATTAGACTACTCCAGCAAAAGAATAGAAGAATGCAATACAAAATTTTAATTTGTTTCAAACTGGACAGACGATTTACAATAAGCAAGTGGAAATGTGAGCAAATCAGGACTACATCAATATAGAGCTGTTGTTTGGTATGTCTGCAGAGATGTCTTCAGAAATACATGTCGACCCCTATTTAACTCATAAACTTTAATGACTCTCACCTGTTTGATGTTTAAGAAACAGAAGTAAAATAATAACCACATGAGAAATTCTCGTTTTCCTACCAGGCATACTTGTAATATCGATCGCTCCCTGAGCCTAACTCTACATAAGTAGAGACATTACTTTTTGACAACTCTAAAACACTTTCTGATTATCTGCCCCAGGATACCAATAATCTAAATTCAGAAAAAAACATAAGAAAAAAGTTAAAGAGCTATTAAGGCTTTTACTACACTTTGGATGAGTATTTCAATGATACACTTTCAACATTTTGAAATGTGTAAATTATTATGTGTATTATAGTTTATGTGTAACCGAACCAGTGGATTTGGAATAACAGTTTGTGTGCAGAGATACGTATTACCAGATTGTTTGTAACCCCCTGCAGACTATCCCTACATTTGGTCCAATCGAGCCGGAAGTGAAGAAAGAAAATTTCAAGTAAGTTTGTTCCATTTTTCAATCGTGAAGTAGCAGCCCAAGAGACTCTCTCATAGAAACATTACTCTCTCAATTTGCTCATTCTGTTCTATTGTTGAGTGAGTGTTGTCGTACAATTTGTTGGCTATTTTCAATACGATGGATGTAGAGAAACTGAAAAAGGATAGGAAAATCGCTAAAGCTCGGATGACTCGTATACAAAATTGGATTGATAATAACAAAGACTCTGAAACTAATGTGGAAGAATTTCAAAATAGGGAAGAAACATTGAGAAATGCTTTTCAGAAGTATAGTGATGCTCAGGATGAACTCGAAGACTTGGTTGGTGTGGAGGCGTCTGAAGTTGTTGAGGATATAGAGAATAAGTATTATTCAACTTTGACCATTATTCAACATAAAATTAAAAAATTGTCTCCAACTCATGTTCCGCGTCAAACTGACACCAAAAATATGTCTCAATCAAATCAAGGGTTTGTAAAATTGCCTGATATAAATTTAATGCCGTTTGACGGGCAAATCTCGAATTGGAAATCATATTTTGAATTATTTACTGCTCTGATTATAGAAAATACTAATTTTAGTGATGTTCAGCGCTTCTTTTATTTGAAATCGAGTGTGAAAAATGAGGCTCTTTCTTTAATCAACCATCTCGAACTTACAAATGAGAACTTTGAAATAGCTATAGAGACATTGAAAGCTAGGTATGAAAATGTAACTAGTGTTGTCAATAGTCATATAAAAAATATCTTCAATTTAATTACTGTAGCAAGAAATTGTACATCTGCGCTCTTGAGAGAATTTGTTACCATATTTGAACAAAATGTAGAATCTCTCAAAAAACTAGATGTCGATGAATCAAAACTTTACGAATATCTTCTCATCTATATTGCCGCTCAAAAATTATACTATCACGTGAAAAAAGACTTTCAGCAGAAGTGTGGCAAAGATATTTTACCAACTGTGAAAGATTTTTCTAATTTTTTTAAAGAAATATGCGTTGTTATGGAGAATTTAGCAAGTGGCGATTTACAACCTCAACGAAAAAATAACTGCAAAGTTTCTCTTCATTCACAAAATACAGCGCGTTCTAATTATGGCTCTAAGTAGACATTGTGTATTTTGTAATACTCTCGGACATCGTATTTATTCGTGTCAAAAGTTCATAGACCTTCCATATTCAGAAAAAGAAAAATTCATTAAAAATAAAAAAATGTGTTATAATTGTTTGGGTAGTAAGCACGATATTCGGAATTGTGGTTCAACACAAAAATGTAATATTTGCAACAGAAAACATCACACAATAATGCATATACAAAGAAATGATGTTTTTACTGCCAATTCTCAGAACAGAAACGATTCTCATCTCAATAATTCAGTGTCAACAAATAATTCGCAATATAGTTTGCCCCAAAATCAGAATATCATCACCTCTACACTTCAAAATAACGATAATAATGACTCTGTACCCAGTGGAAGTAACTCAAATGCAGTAACATTATCAGCTTTTGCTTCCAAAAACTCACATGTTCTTCTAGCTACTGCCCAAGTGACTATTTTTTCACCATATAATAAGTATCAATGGCATTTACACTGATATAATCAAATAAGCAATAAAAACATATTATCTTAAACACATTAAAAACGTTTATGACGTTACAACTACATTATGCACATTAAAAGACATTTAAGACGTTACATCTTTATGTGGGGAGGTGTCTAAATATTCAGCGATTGTATAGAAGCTTGATTCTATGAGGAATTTTCTCACTTTTTGTGTAAAACAATTAGTGGACAGAGATCTAACTTCCCTAGGTAGGTGATTGTAAAGATTTATGTTGGGAGAGTTATTCACTGACTTTTTCAATCTGTCGAAGTGGGTGAGGGAATCTGCAGAGATGATAGAATTGGATTTAAAAAAAAAAATGAAATTACGAACCACACCGCAAGATCAACTGCATTATCTCATCTTGCCAAAACAGAAATCAATTAGCAGGAAATTATAAAAATTACGGGTCATAGATCATCTCATTCCTCAAAGCCTACAATTAGATGATGGACGTAGCAAATTCAATTGATAACCTGAGGGACAGCAGGAAAGCAATAACTTCCAACGCAACAAAACAATGTTACGAAATCTTTCACCCAAAATATTTATAATAATTGAATATTTCATGTTCAAAACTCCAATGCAGTTCGATTTCGATAGTTCATTCTATTTATAGTGATTTAGGTAAACGTAATTTGTTAAAATTAAAAATGTCATATAGAGAATATTATGTCTATGATGGGGTCCTCAAAAAGTGATCTATCGAATACCACACGAGGGTTTGATAGAAAAGAAAATAATTTTCCAGATTTCGTCTCAAACTTGTTGCCATTTGGCAATTACCACTCGAGCCCTTCGGGCTCTCGTGTTTAATGCTAGGCAACAAGTTTTCGAAAAATTTGTAGCATTATTTTCACATTATCCTCACTCTCTTGAAATATAACAACTTATAATTATTGTTACATACTTGGGCAAAATTGGGGCACTGAACAATTATTGGCTTTAAGATGGTAATTGTATGAAACAACCAATTGGTATAAACCCAATTGAAAATGTGTCAATATTAATTAACGATTTTCTTGAATTTTCAAATGCAAAACTATATACTGGGGGCATTGTTTCCGGGGATCTTCAGCTGCAACTTTGGCAGATTCTGGGGCAGATCTCTTGAATATAGATCGAAACGGTACGAAGGTTGTGAATCAAACTCGATTGCCGAAGGTTGCAGCGAAACTTTGACTGACAATGAGAAGATGACAGCAATGAAATTTTTTGGAAAAACTAAAATATTCCCTCATCATCGGAAAGTTATTAAACTCATGATATTGGCAATTATTCAATTGAATCATTTGGGATATCAGCATCTGACATTGAAACCCCAAAGGAAGACTGTCTAAGAATGGTACACCACTGTAAGGAACGATGACATTGATTATTTTCATGTTTCATTTCAGCACACAAAAAATTCAAGAGTATCCTGTAGAGCAAATAACAATTTGGGACAGATTATCAAAAATAATGAAGATTGTATATATAAAATGAATTTATAAATTGAACTATGAGACTAATTCCAAAGTTTATGTAGGTCTGACTGGTAGACCATCCAAGAACCGTATATATGCACATAGTATGAGTTAGGTGAAAAAGAAAACAAATTCATCTTAAGCTAATCATATTTTAGAATATCAGAACTTTGATAGAAACTTTGAAATTGTTCATTTTCGTAATGGAGGTATAAAACTCATTTGTTCAGATTTCTTAGAAATTGATATACCGAAATATTTAAATTGTTTACTCAAAGACAAATTAGATGTTGAAAATTTCTCCTACCCGAATTTGTTTTCTTAATTAAATAATTATATATCAAGATTGTTAGGCATCATGACTATTGATAATAATAATTGATATTGGTTGTATTGATTCTCTAAACCAGGGATGAGAACAGGTTATTCACCACTACCTCTATCGATCATAATGGTATTTATTTTAGGTATCCGACGACAATTTTACCATATCTAAATTTAATTTTAAATTATGTTATATTATATTATAATATTTTATCATTTACAATATTCATACTTATATATCTAAACTGTATACATGTAAAAGGTCTATCTGTTTGTATGCAGTATAAATAAATAAATAACTAAATAAATTTATGACATGGTTTTTTATGTGTTTCAACCTTCAACACTCTGAAAATAGAAAAAAAATGCAAATTCCACGAAATCCTTACAAGTGAAGAGAAGCGAAGTAATCATTTTGTCAGTAACATTATATTATAAAATTTTCATATTTGAAAAAAATATATTACTTGAAATTACATTCATCCCATCGCACGCCGAAGTGCAAAAATGTATTCAACTCGTTCTCCAGTATATAGAAGCACTCAGACTTTTTGATTAGGCACAGTCTGCAACTTTCAGTTAAGATCAGTTTTAGAGATTTTATGGAAAATATGAACGGGATGTTTATGAAATCAGATGACGAATCATCTGCGACTGAAAGACAAACTTTAGTCGTTATTTTCCATCAATCAAAAAAGTTTTCATGCTTATTTTAATTTTCAATTAAAAACGTTTCCCCTTTTAACATCAGTCGTAGTTTTCATCCTGTCATTGAACTCTTAAACCGTTACAAATAATATAAGTTTCTTATGTCTAATCAATTTTTTTTACAGTTCCTCCAATAATTCTTCAATTACTTTCAATTTTTGAGTTGTTAAACTCTTCAGTTCCAGACAAAAGTCCTATAAGCGCCTTGGGAGAATATTCATGTGCAATTTTAATGAGAAAATTCAATACAAACCTGCCATGTACGAATCAGATTGAGGTGATTCAAGATAGAACAATCATATTGCTTTATATAAATTTCCATAGATCCATTTGAGTAACATTTTGTTCCAAATCCATCATCACCACACCGAATATATTCTCACCGTTTCATTTATTTGTTTCTGTTTTTGTCGAATTTTTCCTCTCTCTCAGTTTAATTAACTCGGAAATGTTTCGAGTGTGATTCTGCGTTCGCATTGAATGTTTCTGGGTAAGAGTTTTTCCGTGTAAAAGCAGTAGCATTAATTCAATTAGGGGCAATTACCGTTTTTAGAGCTATCGTCCTCCCTCTTTTAGCGAGACTATAGAAGTATTCCTTTTCAGACCGAACTATGCGAATCAAAAGCCTTTAGGGCTTTTCTGATACGACGTATGTTTGAATTTCCTCCACGTGTATTATTCTAGTGGATGGTTCAATTATTTCATGGTTCGGAGCGTTATATTATGACATCAAATTTTCATGTTCAGGGATAAAATCAGTGGAAAAGACCATAAATTACAGAGAGTTCCATAATTGAGAGGGCCTCAATCACTGGATAATTTTAAGAAAGATAAATAAGTTTTTCTAATTTTGACATATCGAAACTCGAAAATAGACATGAAGATCATTGAAGCTGCAAAAACTTGTGCGTAATATAGGTATAAATGGTAAAATATAGTATAGGCATTAAACAATAATTTTATAACATTGAAATTATCACATAGGTGAAAACATTAAAATCACTTACTCTAATTGTAAAAAAGCATTGTTAGTTTGTTTTTTTGCCAAAGTAGGGTATTTGCATCTTTTGTTGGTAGGTGTGTTCATATTCAGGTATAAAGTGTTGTATGTGGGTGTTATGGGGCTGTCTAATTTTCTTAATGTAGAAACTTTAGGTATATGAGGTTATTCAGTATTGAGTGATCATCCATTGTTTCACATGGTATCTGGTTTTGTTGATTTTAGGTTGTCTGGTAGTAAATTGTGAATTTTTTGTGCGTGAAATTCTGCTGAGCGTTGGCCTGCTGGTTTTTCGCAAGTCAGAGTTTTCATATCTTTATTTTTTGTTCGAGTTTCATAGCGGTGCTCGATGGGTGTTGACTCGATTTCATTTTTATGAACATACATCAGAAATCATTGGCAAAAAATTTGTCTGGTATCAAGAATATTGGTGTCTGAAAAGAGCTTGTCACTGGGATATATGATGTTATTTTCAATATCATTCTCAAGAGTCATTTTAGTATGATTCCCAAGTTATGTATGTTATTTTCTGCTGCACCTCCCCAACCTATTATACCATAAGACATCTGCTCGTTACGTGAGTCCCATCTCAAGTGTCTATCAATTGTTATTCCTAGATATTTCAACAGATTTTTTTTCTTTCATACTAGATTCGTCTAATGTCCAGAGTTCCTAGGTTTGGAAGGTGATTGGAGTAAGATGTAAAAGTTAAATAGTATGTTTTTGATTGTTGGCTGTCAGTTTGTTGTATTTGAACCAGTCACTTACTTTTCTCAAGTCTTGTGCTGCTGCTGTTTTAAGATCTGCCCATGTTTTCCCCTTATAGATTATTGCCATATCATCAGCAGAACTGATGAGTTCACCTTCAGATCGTAGTGTAATTGAACTATTTATATAAATGATGAATAACAGAGGTACCCTGTGGGACACCGTAAGTGATAGTTCTAGGATAGCTTTTCATTCCTTCAATTTCTACTACTTATTCCCGATCTGATTGCAACTGGTATGCAGGTCCTCTTATGCCGAGGGAGTATAGTTTTTGTAGTGATCTCTCGTGGCAAACAGTATCGAATGCTTTCGATATATCTACAAAAATGCATATAAGAGGAATTTTCTTTTCTAATGCGTTGTAGATTTCTGATGGCAGTACACACAGTAAAAAATGGGTGGAAAAATACATGCCAAAATGTAATATATACATAATCCTGCTAGTATTATAACTTTATTGCGCAGGTAATTTAAAATTTTAATGTAAAATAAGGTAAATGTCCTCCATTTCTCCCGTGTTTTACAGTGAGCATGTAATTCAATGCTTTATTACATGTAATTTCAGCTGGTTTACATGATTACTGTAAATGAATGTGATAATCAGTAAAACAACGTATTGTTACAGCGAAATGACGCCAATTTACAGAATATTACAAGTAAAGTGTAAATTTTCCTTTGTTCAAAAGTAATTCTCCATACCGCTATCGCCATGCGCACCTACGGGCATTCGGCCCAATCCTCATTCACAGTTCATGATGGTAGGATGAACATCGTTGTGCATCTGGCGAAGGGAGGTTTTAAAAACAAACAAGCCGTCTTTTGTTGTGTTTTATGAAAGTGAGTATGTGGGTGCCAAAATGTCATCGGATTATATATCAGGTGAGGAAATAGGTACTGAGAGTACATGAAATTATAGTCATTTGTTCATTTAGTCATCGTTCGCTCCATAATATTATGAATAACACCAGTATTTTCGTAGGAAATTGATTCGAAACTTCCGTTGTCGCAGACCCAACTGTGAGATAATTTTGAGATTTTATTCGACATTCAAATCTCTAGTGGATAGATATAATCTCATTTCGAACATGAAATCGGAGAGTGAGAAATCTTATTAGGTCAGCTGAACTATTTAGTTAATTTCCAAATTGAAGTATAGAGTAAGATATTTTAAATAATTTTTTTAACAACATTCAAATGATTTGAAAGTTTGAGTTATTTTCCTTCAATATATGACAATATATTATAATGTTATGATGTATCATTAATACTGATTTTTTTATGCAGATTTCTTCCCCTCTTTATTATTAAGGAAGTATAAGCATATATATGTAAATTTAATGGACACTACTTGAAAACAATGGTGAAGACACTTGAACAGACATGTAACAATTTCTGTTAAATCTTTAAAAAGGGAAAAAATCTCATGAAAATACAAGTGATTATCGGGGAATATATGGAAAAGCACATTTGACGTATTTAAAAATTCATGTTGATCCAAGTTTAATTTACAAAAATTGTATATTTCTGAACAAATACTTGAATATATATCTAATAATACATACCAAAGCATGTATGTCAATTGTCACTACTTGAATTTGATGGTAAAAACACCTAATCAAACATGTAGAAATCGCCATTAAATCTGGAATAATGGAGAAAATTACATAAGTATACAAGTGATAATCCATGGAATATAATGGAAATTCACATTTATTGTCAAGTTATGACTCCACATTATATTACATGAGGTATGTAACTTTACATGTATATGCATGGCAACGCATTAACCATATGGGATCATGTAATCTGATGGAAACAATATTTACAGTGCACGAATCGAATCTTCTGTACTGCAATTTTCTCTGAATCCGTATTGGCTATCAGACAGTATGTTAAAGGACCACGCACACATCTTATGGGAAAAAGTCTTTCGGTGAAAATGGCTGGATTTTTGATATGTTGTTGCTGCAGCCATCCTGAGTGAAAGTCTCCATTGGCCCAAATCGATTGTATGACCTGATTTGGCGCTAGAGGGCACCAAATCATTAGTTTTGTGATTTTTAGAGAAATTCAGCTGAATAAAAAAATGTGGGATTTCGTTGGATTCAGAATTTTACATTTTTTTCTGGCTGTCCCGCAGTAGGTTAGAGTTAGATGCGCTAGCTTGATCTATATTGGTTTCAGCAACAGTAATGCTCGTATCATCAGTGTTGCACACTATTTGACAAAATGTTGAAATTTTGTTTAGTTTATTTGTATAAATAACAATCAAATAAGGTCCCAAAATCGAATTTTGCATGAGGAACGCCACTATCAATGCATTTGCGATATGTATATGCAATATGGACATGTGGAAGAAACCTCCCAGATATATTAATTATCTAATGCAAAATTTTCTGGTTTTGTTATTCTGTCTACACCGACCCAACATAATATATAGATGACTGAATTTTGCAATAACTTTCTTATGTATACATTGCAGGAATATTTCAAGCATGCAAATTCGATGAAATTGATTTAAGCTTATATATGAAACTTTCCAGTAAACAAAGCTTATTCCAGTTTTCCGCTAACGAATTTTCTTAACTATCAAAACAGAAACACGCCTATGTATTCTTTTGCAACGTGTCAATTTCACACACCTCCAGCATCCCGATTAATGAAAGTACTCTCTTCACAAGTTTTTGGGATAAAAACGTTCCTTGACCAAGCTATAGAGATTTTTTCCTCCACAAAATAAAATACGCAATTGGCCCATACTAATTTTTATTAGATAGCTCGTTAATAAAACCCCAGTTATCGCCCCAGCAAAATCGCTTCGTGGAATTTTTGTAACAAGCAACAATATTGCTGGTACAATATTCTGAAAATATTGGCAAAATATTTTAAATGCAATATTAGCGGGGAAAAATGTGAACATTTGGCGATATTGGTCCAATATTATTTGAATAATATTGGCGAAATATTCTCAAAGCAATATTGGCCTCAAAATATTCAGCGATATTGGTACAATATTGCTGGTACATTATTCTGAAAATATTGGCAAAATAGTTGAAATGCAATATTAGCGGGGAAAAAATGTGAACATTTGGCGATATTGGTCCAATATTATTTGAATAATATTGGCGAAATATTCTCAAAGCAATATTGGTCTCAAAATATTCAGCGATATTGGTACAATATTGCTGGTAATATTCTGAAAATATTGGCAAAATATTTGTAATGCAGTATTAGCGGGAAAAAAATGTGAACATTTGGCGAAATGGTCCAATATTATTTGAATAATATTGGCAAAATATTCTCAAAGCAATATTGGCCTCAAAATATTCAGCGATATTGGTACAATATTCTGAAAATATTGGCAAAATTTGAAATGCAATATTAACAGAAAAAAAAAGTGAGCATTTGGCGATATCACTTGATTAATATTGACGAAATATTCTCAAAGCAATATGGGCCTCAAAATATTCAGCGATATTGGTACAATATTGCTGGTTCAATATTCTGAAAATATTGGCAAAATATTTTAAATGCAATATTAGCGGAAAATAATGTGAAAATTTGGCGATATTTGTCCAATATTACTTGACTATTATTGGCGAAATATTCTCAAATCAATATTGGCCTCAAAATATTCAGCGATATTGGTACAATATTGCTGGTACGATATTCTGAAAATATTGGCAAAATATTTGAAATGCAGTATTAGCGGGAAAAAATGTGAACATTTGGCGATATTGGTCCAATATTATTTGAATAATATTGGCGAAATATTCTCAAAGCAATATTGGCCTCAAAATATTCAGCGATATTGGTACAATATTGCTGGTTCAATATTCTGAAAATATTGGCAAAATATTTTAAATGCAATATTAGCGGAAAATAATGTGAAAATTTGGCGATATTTGTCCAATATTACTTGACTATCATTGGCGAAATATTCTCAAATCAATATTGGCCTCAAAATATTCAGCGATATTGGTACAATATTGCTGGTACAATATTCTGAAAATATTGGCAAAATATTTGAAATGCAGTATTAGCGGGAAAATATGTGAACATTTGGCGATATTGGTCCAATATTATTTGAATATTATTGGCGAAATATTCTCAAAGCAATATTGGCCTCAAAATATTCAGCGATATTGGTACAATATTCTGAAAATATTGGCGAACTTTGAAATGCAATATTAACAGGAAAAAAATGTGAACATTTGGCGATATTACTTGAATAATATTGACGAAATATTCTCAAAGCAATATTGGCCTCAAAATATTCAGCGATATTGATACAATATTGCTGGTACAATATTCTGAAAATATTGGCAAAATATTTGAAATGCAATATTAGCGGGAAAAATGTGAAAATTTGGAGATATTTTTCCAATATTACTTGAATAATATTGGCGAAATATTCTCAAAGCAATATTGGCCTCAAAATATCCAGCGATATTGGTACAATATTGCTGGTACAATATTCTGAAAATATTGGCAAAATATTTGAAATGCAGTATTAGCGGGAAAATATGTGAACATTTGGCGATATTGGTCCAATATTATTTGAATATTATTGGCGAAATATTCTCAAAGCAATATTGGCCTCAAAATATTCAGCGATATTGGTACAATATTCTGAAAATATTGGCGAACTTTGAAATGCAATATTAACAGGAAAAAAATGTGAACATTTGGCGATATTACTTGAATAATATTGACGAAATATTCTCAAAGCAATATTGGCCTCAAAATATTCAGCGATATTGATACAATATTGCTGGTACAATATTCTGAAAATATTGGCGAAATATTTGAAATGCAATATTAGCGGGAAAAAAAGGTGAACATTTGGCGATATTGGTCAAATATTACTTGAATAATATTGGCGAAATATTCTCAAAGCAATATTGGCCTCAAAATATTCAGCGATATTGGTACAATATTGCTGGTACAATATTCTGAAAATATTGGCATAATATTCAAACGTCGAGAAGTAAAATGTGAACATACAAACAATAATGTTTAAAACTTTCAAGAATGATATTGGTGAAATATTCTTCTATTTGTATATATTATTGGAAGTGAATATCGCTTGGTAAATTATTTAATGTTTTTTAGTTGATTAAGGTGACACCAGAGTCTCCCTTTCGGTCGCCAAAACAACTGAGAAAGTTATTTGAATTATCTAATATATCTTCGTAGGTGTTAGAAGACGTTCTATATGTAAAGCCACCTAGCAGAATTTCATCCAGGTTTGATCATAGTATAATTTTAATATGGTTCATATACTAGATGTCGGGAACAATATGAAGAGAATATTGTTTTATCGATATCGGTAAATATTATTGAACCAATATTGACTCAATATAAGTTTGTGAGATTATAAATCCACTTCGTAGGTTTTTTTAATCTCTACTAAAGTTCCATTGACTGTAAAACGATTCCTAAAATAATCTTAGAGATATATCCAAGAAACCAAGGTTATAATTTTGTTCATCATTGCTTGTTTAAAAAATTCCTCAAAGCGAATTTGCTGTGGCGAAAACTGGGGTTTCCATAAACGAACTATCTTATGAAAATAAGTATAGGCCATTTGCGTCTTCTATTTTGTGGGGGAAAAAACCCCTATAGCTTGACCTAACATCCCAAGCATGCATTGATGAAATTGATCAAAGCAAATATGAAACTTTTCAGTAATATAAACAAAACTTTTCCCAGAATTCCCTAAACAAATTTTCGAACAGAAATGCGCCTATTGATTCTTTCGCAGTGTGTCAATTTCACACACCTCCAGCATCCCGATTAATGAAAGTACTCTCTTCACGAGTTTATTGGGATAAAAACGCTCCGTTGTATACCAACACGCCGGAGTATTGATCGCTTTCGAAAGCATTCCAATCGACTGCACAAATTCAATTCAAGATGCGGTGGATCTTTTCATCTGCAAATATTTGCTCGTGAAAGTGTTTTGGATCATTTGAACGGTTCATTGTTGAGTGGAATGAGCGATAGCGTTGCTTTTGAGGGAATTGAAGTTACAACATGAACTCTGATGAAGCCTTTTGTGAAATGTTTTGAATTCTCCCTGTTCGGTGCTTTTTTTGTGTCGATCAGTAGATTCGTGTATGTCATTAAGATAACATTGATACGGAAGATCTTTGCATTATTGCAGAATAGATGGTAACAAACAGAAGGAGTGTTCAAATATCATGAACAAAATTCGTCAAACAAATCGAAAGAGTCAAGTTGTCCTTCTTGATGACCTTTCTCGTAATCAACTCAATAATTACTATTGTAATATTGCAAGTTAAATAACACCAACTGATTTCCTCCACAGACTCGATCAGTTACTCGAATACTGAACAAGTTCTTTTCACTTTTATCCCACCAATACTCAGGTAATGAAAGAAATCAGTCTGATAATTAGAAACAAAGATTCTGCCAGGGAGGATGGCGTTTCAGCGAATATTATTTTGAATTTGCCCGATTCTTCATTAACATCAGCTTCCAACATTCCATGGCAATCTGGGCATTTTTCTCTGAGTCGAAAATCAGCAATGGTAATTCATTTATACAAAGAGGGAAAACAGACAACCACCAAATTATCGCCCAATATCAATGCCATGCTATCAGAAATGATCGAATCAATTCGATTCCAAAGCAATAGAAGTGACAATGATGTGACTTTTGGAACAGCTAGATGGTCGAATGAACCAATCCTCGATACTTTTGGAAATTCATTAATGATAAAAAAAATCCTACAATCTTCCATATCGTACGGTGACAACGATATATGTAGTGATGACTGTAATGAAATAGTCAATCTGTTCTCAGACTATTTTTGTTGATTTTGTTGTTATTTTTCGACTGTATATGACAATAAAATAATTAATCAAATTACCCACTATCACTTCAATAAAACTGTTGACGTTTGCAATTATGCTATTAACATCAAAGACGTTATTGATTTGGTACTATCTCCACCATGGAAACTGTCAAAACCTATTCGTTTCCCGTTCAATTCATTTCTTGTGAACGGAACATTACCCAACAGATCGAAACAGAGTTTCATTAAACCTATTCATAAAAGTAGCTCACGTGAGAATGTTAGTAATTATAAAGGGATTTGTAATCAATCACAGTTACCGAAAATGTGGGATTGATCAGCAAAAAACTATCATGGCACTTCAAAAATATTGTATCCAACCACCACATGGTTTCTGTCAAAGTAGATCTACATCAACTAACAAACTTATTGCTTTATCAGAACTACATTATCAATTTTTTTGAGAAGTTGGCACAATTTACACAGACTTCTCTAAATAATTCGATAGAGTTATCCAAATTTCAATTTTTTGCAAAGCTCGAAGCTTTGGGTAAAAAGGCAAACTTATTAGATTGGATCAAGAGCTACCTAACAAATAGAGTCCAATATATGAAATATAGGAGGTCAGTTTCAAAACCAATTAAAGTGCTATCAGGTGTACCACAAGGATCCCATACGAGACCACTGTTATTCAATCTTTTTGTCAATTACCTCTCTGATGTTATCATCAACAGTGCTTTCCTAATGTTTGCTCATGACCACAAAAGAGAAACATCATCTCGTGCTCGTAAAATGTTTGGCTTTTTCCTTCGATCTGCTGAGGAACTATCTTAACGCTGTTAAGATGATATATTTTGCACAGATTAGGTGTATACTGGAATATAATTCTATAATTTTGTCACCATGTTTACAAAATGGATTCTGATCTTTCAGAGGGCTGTCAAAATGAGTTTTCAAGAAGTTGTGCATATAGTATGGTCTTGCTTCAAAATATCATCAATTACTACATGGATTCTCCCGAAATTGTGGAAGTAGAACTTTTGAAGAAACAAAAGTAGTGATACTTTTGATTTACCATTTTGTAAAACAAATTAAGGCTAAAATGAGCACCTACACAGAATTATGAAAATTGGATCTTTTGTAGACATATGTACATACTCTGTATCTTTATTATCTTACGTGTAAAATTGTAGAATTGCCATGTCCGTTAATAAATAAATAAATTAATAGGTAAATAAATATATATACAATAGCTTGAGTTTTACGGATTTCGAGAATGTGCCCTCTTGAATGGTTCCAGTCCTACTTGGGGAACCGAACACAAAAAGTATTCATCAGACAAGAATTTTCCGAATGCAGGCACATCAATTGCGGCGTTCCACAAGGATCAGTTTTGGGACCAGTACTTTTTTTGGTATAGTTGAATGATCTGGCGCTTCTTAATGTTTAAGGCAAGTTCACACTTTTTGCTGATGAAATCACTATCTTGTGGCGAAGATTAAGTATCGAGATGTTTTACCGTAAAAATTGGCTACAAGCGAAATTGGTTCAGAAACAGCCAAAACATTGTATTCCTACGGTCTTCTGAAGTCCCACTTCAGATAGGGTATTGCTTTCTGGGGCATGTGCAGCCAAAAATGGTTCGATAGCATATTCATTCTACCGAAGAGGGCACTAAGATATACAGTGCCGCTTTTTACCCCCCCCCCCCTTTTTACCCACCAGTTAACTTTTGAACGGTTTGACGTACAAACATGAAACAGGCACCATTTTGAATGGTATCATCGATTCTACCGTTTGAAAGACATTGTGATTGCTTGATGAAGGGGGTGGGGGGCACGTCAGTTTAAAAATTCCAAATGGTAAGGGGGTCAAATTACACACGAATTTCTCTTTTCACCAATCTCAATCTTTTTGGATTTCGTTAATATTTTTTTCACCACATATGCTCTCGAAATATCGAGTAAAAGTTCTTTGATAGATTTAAACGGTTCGATGTGGACCAATGGGTAGAAAAATTTGAATGGTATTACCAATACTACAATCTTGAGAGAAGACACATTGTAATTACTCGACAGATGGCACTGGGGCCACAAAAACTTGAAAATTCTGAAAAGAAAGAAAATGAAGAAAAGAAAGGGAAAGAAGAGAAATTACCATCAATAAATATGCATTTTAGAGTCTCCCTGAGTTATTAGTAAATTTTCATTCTCCTAATCATCATCAACTAGATTTAGAAATATCTCATTGTCTCAGTGTCTGGGCGGATATTTTCATTGAAAATCACACGTTGATAGGTAATGCCCTCTTAATACCTACCTCGCACGAGGCTTCCAAATACTTTTGAGGATTGCTCGTAAAGTTGCAACCGAATGGCATGAAAATCTAATATTTAGCCAATTTTTTTAATAACCAAGTTATCTTCGTCTGCATTTATTTTGAAATGACATGCTCCTGTCATCGCAAAATCTCTAAGATATATTTTCGAATACTCTTTGTCTTATCCCTGCTTTTCCACTCAATGGCGGTTGTCTCTGTTACTCCTATTTATGAAAAAGGAAACAAACTCAATCCTAAGAACTATAGATCAATTAGCCTAGTGTACGTATATCCCAAAATCGTATCGAGGATAATTGTAAATGACCTCTCACTATTTTTGCTTGGAACGGAGTAAACGGTGTGATCTTACTATATCGCTTGGACAAATGGACCAGTTTCCTACACTCCTCGTACTCCGTAGCCAATTGACAACTTTCCATGAATTAAAGTACTTCACAAACTTGAAAAATTCGGATTAAGAGGTCAGCTGATCAACTGGATCGAAGCATATTTGGCTTCAATCATTCTGATCTACATCAAGTCAATTCGGGAGTTCCACAAGGTTTGGTTTTGGGACCTACTCTCTTCTTGGCATATGTCTCAGATGAATATTTTTCAAACAAAATCTCTTCGAAGTACAATAGTCCACCTCCAGAGGTCATGACAGCCCCAAGTACAAACAGTTTCAAGAACCGTTATCAATCTGTTTCACAAACAGTGAACATGTGATATAGTTTATTCTTTTTTATTTGCCCTTTTGCTTTCTTTCCATCATCTCCTACAAAGGATGCCATTAGTAAACTATTATTTAAAAAAAATTAGTGTTTCACTGGGAATAATATGATACGCCTCTGATCTTGTATTCAAAAAAATAAATATGACACAAATATTCAGTTATCATTATCGTCCACATATGTATATTATCCCAACGGTTTTTTATCAATGATATCATTATTTATTTAACCAATACTGCCTTTCTCTCATCAATGTTCACCAATATATTTTCAATATCACCAAATGTTAATTTTTTTCTCATCTTATATTGCTTTTACAAAACTGAACCAGTTTCTTGACATGGTAATTTTTTTGATTTCAATGTTAACGTTAACAGTCTGAAAATGTAAAAATGTAGAATCAAAGAAATCTATAGATGAATATATAAGTAGATAAATAGATTTCTTGACTATGTGACAGTTACAGAATAAGTTTATAGCAAGTTAGTTCAACACAATGTATAAAAATAAAATGTATGGAACTAACAAACTTACATGTATAAATATTACTCGCTACTTGTCCATGCTTCTATAAGTTAATAGCAAGTTACGTAAAAATTGTTGTGTAAAACAAAGAACAAAATACCATGTTACAAACAAAACAACATGATCCAATTCAGAATCAATGACAGTCATTTACAAAAGGATATTTCAATTACAATAAAATAAGTACAATATAATGTCAAAGGAAAAACAGAGTTTTTCACAAGTCATCAGCCGAGCAACAGTAGTCAAGAAACTCTTCTGCTGAATAAAAGCATTTTCTTTTGAATTGAAAGTCATTGACTTGTTTTATTTCAGTCGGCAGTTTATCATAAAAATCCAAGGTTAGGGAATTCCTTTGAGATACTGCTAACCTGTATCTTGACGTTCTTATTTACCGAAATAGCTAGAGTCAAGAGTAGAAATGCCCACCATTTATTTCAGTCTGCGAATTAAAAATGTATATGCAATTTACTAGCCAGTTTATTGATGAGGCAGGACCAGTTGAATTTGTCAATGATATGAAATCCAAGTAACTTGACATATTTTCCTTCTGTTATTGTAGCATTAGACGATATACAGTGATCGGCAGATTTATGGCAACAAATGGAAAAAAAGTTTATTTCAAATTTCACAGAAAATTTTATTCTTCATAAAGGTACCATGATCCTCCCAAACTCAAATTGCACTATACACATTTCAATTATATCCTTTCGTATACGAGGGAGGTGAAAAAAATTGAAAGTGGCCCAAGATTAAAGTACCTTTATTTTTCAAAGAACACAAAAAAGTTATTCAAAGCAAAGACTTAAAATTTAGATAGTGTTCCAAATTTGAATTCACAGCCTCCTATTCCGAAAACAAGTTTTCACTGATTTTCTCCTTTTTTTATCTCACCCGCCCTATGTATTATGAGAATTTGTAATATCAGAGTAGACCCATCATTGAATATTATCTAGACGACCGGATAAACTTGAGTTTCGTCCAACTGTCATCTAGAAAATTGCATTAATCGTACTTGGTGCTGACAAAACCTCATTTATTGTGGCCATTCAGAAAAAAAACAAGTTTTTTTCGAAATCAGCTACAACAAACGACATCTGCAGTTCAAAATAAATTGAAAGTAATCTAGCTGTGTTGCAACAAACGTGAAAAGACAGGTCGTAACAATTGTAAATATGACTATACTATGATCTGTGAAGATTAGAAGGCAACTCGGAACAACTTCATTCTTAATTCACTTTTAATGAAGAAATATCCAGAAAGCAAACTCCATACTATACAAAATAAAAATCGGAGCTCTTATTGTATCACTCGATGTGTCGTCCTTCATTTTGAATGCACCTGACGGTTCTCCTATGCATTTCGTAGTGTACGTTTCTGAGCATTTGCGGGATGATCAATAGACAACAATTTCTTATTATATCTTCCAAATGTTCGATATCCCTAAATGGCCATTGTCTATAGGCTAGACTTTCACCTTGAGGTACCCCCACAAAATAAAAAAAATTGGAGTTAGGTCCAGGGATCTAGCAGGCCACGGATTGTTTGAGTATCGCCCTATCCACTTATTTGGGAATTCCGTATTCAGCCATGCTCTAACCTCTTGAGTTGAGTGGATAGATGCACCATCCTGTTGAAAAAACATGTTGGCTCTGACACGTAATGGGAGGATGTCAAGGTAATCGGATAAAAACGTGTTTAACATTTCCAAATTTTTGCTGCATTCAAATTTTGTCGAAAAAAAAACTGGACCCACAATCTCATCATCCAAAATTCCTCACCAGATGTTTATTTTGAAATTAAATTAATCCTTACATTCGGTTCTGAAATGTGGATTTTCATCTGCCCACCATCTACAATTTTGTGAACTTACTGTGCCATTCGATGTGAAAGTTGCTTCATCAGAGTACATTATTTTTGTGGAGAAATTATTATCTTCTTCAACTTCGCCTTGGAACCAGAAAGCAAAATACAAACGTGCATCAAAGTCTGTTTCTTTGAGTGTATGAACGAATTTCGGTTTGTATGGTCTGAATTTGTTCGTTTTCAAGACTCTTCTAATTGACCGTTCGGAGAAAGAAGCCAATCTTTTTTTGCCTTTGAGATAACGGAAGTCTCGGATACTCCACAACAGATAAAACAATATTCAGGGCAGCGTCTTCATCTTCAATAACTTTTCCTTGGAGTGGTATTTCATGTTTGTTCTCAACTGACCCAGAATTCTTGAAATTTTTTACAATTTTTGCCACCGTTGCATAATGGAGATTTCTATTTGGATGCCTCTCATTGAATATATTTGAAGTTTCGCGACAAGTTCGAAAGTTGTCGCCGTGTATTAAAACTATTTCAATTCTTTCTTGGAGATTAAGGTGTGCAGCCATTGCAACAACACAGAAATGAAATGTTAAGATAATGTTTACCTACTATTTTACCAATGTTTTTCAAATCCAACTTTGCGTATTATACCAATTTTCTGTTCAGTGTAGAGCTTCGTTTTGATAATAAACGATCATTTACGGTTACCATTCATTTGGGAGACATGTTTTCACGTTGGTTATAACACAGTTGGATTGCTTTCAATTGATTTTGAACTGCAGATGTCGTTTGTTGTAGCTGAGTTCGAAAAATACTTGTTTTTGTCTGAATGTCCACAATAAATGAGGTTTTGTCAGCACCAAGTACGATTAATGCAATTTTCTAGATGACAGTTGGGCGAAACTTAAGTTTATCCGGTCGTCTAGATAATATTCAATGATGAGTCTACTCTGATATTACAAATCCTCATAATACATAGGGCGGGTGAGATAAAAAAAGGAGAAAATCAGTGAAAACTTGTTTTCGGAATAGGAAGCTGTGAATTCAAATTTGGACTACTCTCTAAATTTTAAGTCTTTGCTTTGAATAACTTTTTTGTGTTTTTTGAAAAATAAAGTTACTTTACTCTTGGGCCACTTTCAATTTTTGTGGATAGTGTAATTTGAGTTTGGGAGGATGCTGGTACCTTTATGAGGAATAAAATTTTCTGTGAAATTTGAAATAAACTTTTTTTCCATTTGTTGCCATAAATCTACCGGTCACTGTAATTAGATTTTGTGTTTTCTCAGCGTTGAGAATGAGTTTGTTTAAGAAAAACCACCTTTTTCATAGTTCATATAACGTTTCTGTCTGTTTAAGTTCAAGTATCAATTTTTGGAAATCACTTCAGAACTTTGTATAACTTATCTGTAACCTTGATTTCGAGAGAAATCATTTGTTGAGGTAACATCAGCCATACACGGTATACATTGTATGGCGGCGATAAAAGACAAAATTTTCTTGAAATGGTACTTCTTCTTCTTGAAGCCTTCAAGAATAATAGTTTGACAAACGTAACTTTATTCCCAACTCGACCAATTCAACAAAAATATCCTTGAAACTTCCGTATAATCAAAACACAATCAATCTAGCACACCCCCAAAACTACCCTTTCATAGCCAATAGAACATCATACTTTCGCGAGTTCCACAGTGGGAAACCCAACTTCATTATGTGTGGAAATTACATTTATATTCATTTTCGATCCGGCCCTTTGTTGAACCGAGATCTTTTGTCGGATTCAAATCGAATGAGGACACATAAAAGAAACAAAGGACTGATATTCACACCTCTGCCTTTGTGTCCTTTTTCACGTACATGCAGTTAGAGTATACAGATTTATTGTTATCGAAATCACGTCAGAGATAAAAGGAAGTGGGAAACTCCATTTTCTAGGTTTGAGAGTGACTTCGTTTATCAATTCAGCACCTGAAAATAATGTTGGGCGTTGCTGCAAGAGAGATTTATTTCGTATTATTTCCTCTCTCAAAAGCTGATGACTAAAGTAAAATGATTCGTCGATCTAATATTTTTCATATCTGAACTCGCGGGTCACAAGTTCACAGTATGTTTTTCCAAAATGTTAGAACAATAGAGTGCCGGGAATTGGAATTGTTTTGGTCATATGTAGGATAAAAAGTAGGGCGGTTCAGTATAATAATTCAACATTTTGCGATACAAGCATAAAATTGTTATTATGAAGATTATTTCAAGATATGGGGACGCTTCATATTGCTCATGTTGGAGATTCGGGAGCTTTTATAAAAACAGATTATGCAAAATATCATAGAGTGTAACAAAATAAAGAAATCAGAAAAAACAGTCAGTAAACTAACAGCTAAAATAATGAATGAAAAATATCTACAGGAAATGCATATTGGAAATAACTTGATTGATATTAAATCAGTCATAGCAAATACTTTCGCCAAGCATTATGTAACCTTAGTGAGTTCCCAACAATTTAAAACAAAATTTCCTTGATGAAATTTCATCAGGTATTCAAGTACCACTGACTTGACTTCAACCGTGAATAGCTTTTATTTTCACTATGTGGCTCCTTCTGAAGTCTCCAATGTTATTGCTGATCTCAAAAATTATAATTCCTCTGGAATGAATTGCATGTAAAGAATTTCTACGAATATAATCAAGTCTGTATCCGAATATATCTTTGAAGTTTTCCTGACATATATTTTTCGAGATTTTAACCTTCTATAGTCAGAAATTGAAACAATGTTGATTCAAGAAATCTGCACAAGTGTAGAAGGACAATGATCAATTTGAGATCAGCAATAACAT
Source organism: Chrysolina oricalcia (assembly GCA_944452925.2). Taxonomy (NCBI): domain Eukaryota; kingdom Metazoa; phylum Arthropoda; class Insecta; order Coleoptera; family Chrysomelidae; genus Chrysolina; species Chrysolina oricalcia. The sequence continues at coordinate 15,822,253 of OX101825.2, forward strand.
TGATATATAGGGGTATGATAAAGTAATGCACAAAATTCATAAAACGTACAACGATCACTTTTGAAAAAAATGCAAAAACACGTCAAACTGTTTTTTTTATTCCGCATCTTTTGACATAAGTTACAAAAATAACACGTCAAAGTTGTCAAAGTTATGACGTCATCAACAATTTTTTTTAATGGGAAGCTAAGATTTTTATTACATTATGTGATAGAGCTTGTGTTTATACACAAGGGAAAAATAGTTGTAGTAGGGCTCACATAAGAAAAAAAACGAGAAAATGAATAAAAAACGAAATAAACGTAAGTTTCATTATAACTTTTCAATCAACTAAACAGTCCATTAAACCAACTTTGACGTGTTATTTTTGTAACTTATGTCAAAAGATGCGGAATAAAAAAAACAGTTTGATGTGTTTTTGCATTTTTTTCAAAAGTGATCGTTGTACGTTTTATGAATTTTGTGCATTACTTTATCATAATACTGTATAGGAGTTTATATGTGACATGGGACAATACTGATTCTGAAATGAGTCCAGGGCCATTAATGTTTTACCTGTCAATCAAAATATGATCTCCCATAAATAATAGAAACATTTATTTACCCCTTTTGGTAAAAAACAAATTTATTAGTGACTATCAAAATCGATTTTGCCCAGGAAGATCCACGGAAAGTGCTACTGCTGCTTTGAAAATTATTAGCCGCGCTTTTCTTCGACTCATCAAAAATAGATCTTTCCATCTCCAAACGTAATAAAAATAGATTTTCAGCAATTTTCGATAACGGATCCAAATATAGTTTCCAAAACGTCAACGTTTTACAAAAAGGGAAGTATTTTCAGTTTATTTGAACAAATTTAGAATACGATATGTTACTGAAAAAATTAAATAACTGTTTTCAAGACAGTAATTTATTGGGGCAAACGGATCATTGCCCTTCTGCACTTGTACAGATTCATTGAATTATTATTTTTTCATTTTCATACTGTGGAAGGTTAAAATTCCCAAAAATGTTTTCGAACTTGATACTGAAAATTATCGACCTGTGACCATTCCCAGTGTTTTGAGTAAATCAATAGAAAGGAGTTTCACAATAAATTATTGTCCTTGTTGGTTAAAAACAATATTATCAGCGAGTATCAAAATGGATTTTGCCTAGGGAGATAGACGGAAAGTGCTACTGCAGCTTTCTCAGAAACTATTTATAGTGGTGTCGATGGAGGAAAATTTGTGGCTGCACTTTTCTTTGACCTATCCAAAGCCTTCGATTCCATAGACTTTGATTTACTCGCTGATGAGTTGTACACAATAGGTATTTGTGAAAAATTTCTTTGGTACTCTCCTATATGAAATGTAGGAGATTATAAATAAGATGGGACAATACTGATTCTGAAATGAGTAAGGTAAACAAGAGTTCCACAGAGCTCAGTTCTAGTGCAGTTAATAATATTACTTTATATATAAATTATCTCTCATAATATTTGGTTATAAGTTCAATATTTCTATTTGCTAGTGACACTTCAATTTCAGAAGAATTCGGTAGTCCTGTGGAACTTCAAAATATACTTAATATTATTAGTAAACGATTTACAGATTGGAGTCACAGAAATAGGATCATAGTCAATACAGAGAGAAAGTTTTGATTCAGTTTTTTGGCAGGAAATATACATATGAACCTCTGAACTTCGAAATTACTAACTCGACAATATATCTATCAGCGACAACGAAATTTTTAGTATTGCACTAAGTTGGAAGTTTCATATAAATTATGTGTGCCAAAGATTAAACGGCAGTTTCTGCAACTAAAAAAGGTTTTGAATGAAAACTGTGTCTATTATGTAATGGTCAATCCAGTTATTTCTCATAATGTACTCATATGGGGTGATGGAACAGAGAAATAGCTTTTGTAGAGCAGAAAAGTATTATTTTTGTATAATATGGTTTTCGTTACACTAATTCCTGTAGACCCATTTTCGAACAATTTTTTTTAAATATAACCCTCCATCTACATTTATAGTTATCTGCTCTATGTGAAAAAACACAATACAAGTCCTTAAATTTTACAACTTCACTGTTTTCTGTAAAAATGTTTCTGCAATGTGAAATTTCCTTTTTAAATTGTTACTACTAATATTTTTCAAATGGTAACATGGTGGCTTGTCGAGTTAGGAAAAAAGAACATTTTATTACGAATAGTTCGATACCACACACTATTAGGTGCAGTTAAAAAACATCAAAAGATCTTATTAGGTATATCTCAAAATGAAGCATCTAATGAGATTAAAATTAAGAATGAAATGCATAGAGTAACCTGTAACAATTACAACTGATAACATAAGATCATTATTCCAAAAGCTGTTTGAAAAATATATTTTTTAAACAATAACGTAAATAACAATAACCTAGAGTAAGGTTATTCTGGACTTTCATTGTCTAAAAAAGAACAAAGAAAAATTCAATTCTCTGCAATTTTTAATCACGACGTTTCAATTGTTAAAATCTATAGTCGTTATCAAGTATATAAATGCGAAAATCTCAAGGATACTTCTTATATATGCTATGGATAATTTTGTGTCATTAGCCTAGAGGTAATTTGCCGGTGTTCAGGTAAGCTTGTTAATTCCGATACAGTGCCGGCCCCCTCCGGTACAGCATTGTGAATTCTTGTCGCAATTTCAATTGATCCATGCCACTTATTAAGGGTTTCCACACTTTACGGATTTCTATGCTAGCTTGACTGAAGACTTTGTTGTTCATGATAAATACGCTCTCTTTAAACTTTCATCTATACCAGCCCTCTTCTTTATGGATGTCTTCGGCTTCAGTCCATTTTATGTTGTGTTGGGTCGTTCAGACATGATCCGCTATACCTGACTTTGATGTTTCTCCTCGTTGAGTGTTTCTCTTGTGTTCAGCGAGTCTAACGCTAAGTGGTCTCTTAGTTTCTTTAAGATAAGCATCACCACATTCACAAGGGATGCGGTAGATGCAGTTTTTGGAGTCAATGTCAGCGTTACGTAGTCTCGTCTTTGTGAGATGGCTACGACTAGTGTTACCTGACTTGAAACATGTACATGTTTTGTATTTCGACCCAATTCGCCTTATTCTTTTCGATAGACCTCTAACTCGTCTGGTTTCTTGTTCTTATCCCCCTGCGAGCTAGAACCTCTTCTATATGTTTTTTTTGTGTACCCATGTCGTCGCAGATCTTTCTTGATATTGTCCAAGTCGATGGTAAGAATTTTATTTGTGTTGCACGGGTTGTAGGCACGGTCCACCAGCGATCGAACAACCCCTCTCTTTGTAGCACCATGATGGTTCGATTCTAAGTTCAGGTATTGTTCAGTGTGAGTCGGCTTTCTACTGATGTTTGGCACTTATCCTTGTTTTTTTTTTTTTAGAAAAGGTAACCGTCTTGGGTCTCCTTTTCCATCGTGAAGTTTATGGACTTTCTGATGTTATTCAAATGTTCCAGAAAGACGTCAAGTTCCTCGTCTCCGTGGTTCCATATGACAAACATGTCGTCAACATATCTCAACCACATCTGAGGTTCCTTATGGACTGTCTCTATAGCAAAAGCTTCAAACCATTCCATATAGATGTTTGCTACCAAGGGCAATAATGGGGATCTCATCGGTAGTCCATCTTCCAGGGAGAAAAAGCGGTCTTTTTCTTGAAAGTAGCAATTTCGCAGGCAGCATTCTAGCAGGTTCATAATGCCCAGTACTAGTAGGTTAGGTTCTTCAGCTCTGTGACTTCTTGCAGATTTTTCCGAATAATTTGTAAGGCCTCTTCTACCGGGACGTTAGTGTAGAGACTTTCCACGTTAAAACTGACGAATTGGTCTCCTGGTACTACTCTGACCCCTTCCAGGATCTCTACTAAGTGTCTGGAGTTCTTCACAAACGTCGAGGTATTGCCTTGCAGTGGTTGGATAATCGGCAGTAGAAACTTGGCTAGATTGTAGGTAGCATACAACCTGTGTAACACAGATAAAAGTCCTACCATCGAATTGAACAATATCAAGATATCTGCGACGAAGGGTACCCAAAAAAACATATAGAAGAGGTTCTAGCCCGCAGGGAGGATAAGAACAAGAAACCATGTGTGTTCCATGTGTTAGAGGTCTATCAGAAAGAATAAGGCGAATTGGGTCGAAATACAACATACGGACATGTTTCAAATCAGGTAACACTATTCGCAGCCATCTCACAAAGACGAGACCACGTAAAGCTGACATTGACTCCAAAAACTGTGAATGCGGTGAAGCTTATCGCTGAATACATGAGAAACACTCAACGAGGAGAAACATTAAAGTAATGGATAGCGGATCATGTCTGGACGACCCAACACAACATAAAATGGACTTAGGACTGGTATAGAAGAAAGTTCAATGAGAGTGCATATATTATGAACAACAAAGTCTTCAGTCAAGCTAGCATAGAAATCCGTAATGTGTGGAAACCCTTAGTTAGTGGCATGGATCAATTGAAATTGCGATAAGAATTAACAATGCTTTACCGGAGGGGCCCGGCACTGTAATTAACAAGCTTACCTGAACCGGCAAATTTATCCTAGGCTAATGACACAAAATCATCCATAACATATATAAGAAGTGTCCTTGAGATTTTAACAATTGAAACGTCGTTATTAATAATTGCAGAGAATTGAATTTTTCTTTGTTCTTAACACGACGAGCCATCATGTTGCCATTTGGAAAACAATTGTAATGGACATTTAAAAATTAAATTTCACATAGCACACACATTCTAAAATTAGTGATTTGGACGGATCCATAGCACTCTATATTTAAAAATAAATTATGAAATATTAAAAATTGGTTATGAAAAGTGACAAGAAGTACATTGTTGTATTCAGAATGTTATAGGAAGACAAATAAGTGAAAATATACTATGTATCCCATTTATGTCACTTCCGGTGAATAAAGAACAAAAATAAATAATTTTTAATACAAAACAGCAATCTTTGCCTAACCATCATATCCGAAGGAAATTTTGTATCTCTTCGTTCAAAATCAAACTTAGGAAAATTTCAAATAACCTGACAGGTAATTCCAAGAAAAGGATATGGGACATGCCATGAAGGTGAACAATTCTGCTCTCGTTATATGATTTCGAAAAAGTCAATACAAAAAGCTTCTGTGATAAGGGTTCAACTCCGTCAAAACCATATACTCCACCATTTTTACAGTTGAGTGAGGTTTCGATCGACTCTCACGATCCGACGAAGTATTTGGGAGTTTCTTTGGCTCTTAAATACTTGCGAAAATATTGTGCTTTGACGTGATTTCAAAGGGAAGTGAAATCCGTCCGTTTGAAGTCGACGTAATGTTTATGCTGTGACGGTGTAACATGTTATTATTTTTTCATATTTTGTGTGTTTGGGGGGTTTTTGAATCTCCATTTACAGGCTTTTCAATCAAGAGAATAACAGTGGTATTAGGGCCAATTTCATAATAAACTTAAAGTATCCTTTAGAATTAAAAGTACATATGAATGTTTCTTACAAATAAGTTTCAGCAATTGGAAGCCACATTCATATGTACTTTCAATTTTAAAGGATACTTTAGGTTGATTTTGAAATTATTCCTTAGAGATTCAAGAGTTATGAACTGCATGGCAAAAAGATATTGCTAAAAACAACTTATTTTGAGTCACCCATTTCGCCTCTGGTTTCGATAACCTCAAAATAATTTGGATAATCCATATCATTTTCTATCAGAAAATTTCCATATCATTGAATGAATGAAGAAGTGTTTTTCATCAATGTTCGTCTAACATCTTGAATCAGTAGGCACTGCGGCCAAAAAAGCTCATTATCGCCTGTCCCACAATCCCCATTCAGTGTGTATTCTAGCGCCAATGACAAGTTCAAATGGTACTGGATAATATTGATGGCACTAGCACCCCTCGATTTTGAGATATCAAAATGAAATTGGAATTTGCTAACTTAGACATAAAATGCCGCCTCTTGACGTATCTGACGATTTTCTCTAACTTCAGTTCTAGTGGGATATCACACCAACAGTTTATTTTTGAATAGAACACCCTGGGCCAAAAATACGTAAGAGGTCGAATCAGAGCTCTGTGGAATGCTACAGTAGCCGATTCTGAGGTTCATCACTTTTATATTTTCAGGAACAATTCTGAATCTCTCAGGTTTGTTTGAAACCAACTTCGAGTAATACTCCTAAAAATACTTAAAATACTCTTATTGGAATCTTTTGTAACTCAAGTTTTTAATTTATCACTACGCAACTGTCGAATAATGACTGTATTTTGAAACTTTTGAATGAAAAAAAAAGCATTCCCAATTAAATCGTGTATTGAATGCATACAAAGAAATTTCAAATAGAAAACAAAAAATTCAACATAATGTTATTATTTCCTCAACAATTATGTGAAAATTCGTTCATTCCATAAAGTGAGTTTCAAAAAGTTTTGCACCATATTGGAACGTTTTTTATTCTCCATTTGTAAGAAAATTATATTTTTTGTGAAAATTGCGAGAAACTTAGATCTGAGTTATCAAAATTCCAAATTTTCGAACGGTGTACAGGGGAAAACAAAACATAGAATTTTGATAAGGTATGTAAACTACCTTTATGCACTAGCGGGCGGTAAAGTACACTTTACCGCCCGGTTCGCCTGGCGTAAAGTGGCACTTTACCGCCCGTGGGCGCATTATGGCCCGGCGGGCCGTAAAGTAGACAAAATTCTCAAATTGTCTATACTCACACATCATTTCATGCAATTCCTAACACGAATTAGAATCATTTCAGTTCAATAGAGCATTACTCTTTCTAACATGTGTTCATAATCGTTGGCAATTTTTTCGGTGATCTATTTATTTGAAATAGATTCTTCAATATAGCACTCAGCTACTATAGTTTCACATTCCTCATATTATGTTACCCTTAATTATTGTATGCATAACGTATGAAACGTGTAGACCATTGCAATTCAAGTCAGTATTTGTGATTCGCGCTATAAAACCGCTAGTGCATAAAATTTTGTATGTATTGTCAAGAAGGCGATAATTCATTTAAAATATTATCAGATCATATCTATTTTCCCAAAAGTCACATTTTGTGAATTAGTATACAAATTAGTTATTGAAGTTGATAATTTGATAAACAAAGCATAACAGCGGGGTCACCCACGAAAGTATAAACTAGCAGTTCATTGACAATATTATTCGGCATGTCAGTGGCTCGACATCGAATATTTCTCGTACGTAATAAAAACAAAAACATTTACAAAAGTTGCATAAATACACGAGAACCGAAAAGATAGGCTCTCTCGGTTGCGAGCGAGTATCGCGGGGGTCCCGAGAAACCCAGCGTCGCCGTAGAGAATGATATTGAGTCATTGATACTTATTGGGAAGATAGATCGATCTCCGAAAGCCCTTCGTGTAAACCCCTCCTCTAAGAGATGTACCCAAGTTCGTTGAGTGTCTGCATTTGGTAAGAGCCTGTTATATTTGGAACAAATTGTTTATTGTTATTTTTGTGTAATACATTGCCCTTTGCCCATTGTCCCTCGATTGTGTATCTAGGTGATAAGGTCTTGTGTGCACCAGGTCCACTATTTAATATATATGAAGTGTTTTTGTGACATATGGTGGAGGAGCCGGGCGTGCGTAAAATGCATTTGAGGCCTTCGGCGTGTGATGGCCCTCGGCTAACGCCATCTGGCCATCAACCACGCCGCAGGCCATAAACGCCTACTTTACGCCCTTGATACATAAATAACTATTATTCTCGACATCTTCAAAATAAATTATTCTGAAAAGTTCATATTTGGAAACAATATTCAGATTTGAAATCACAACTAACTACGCAGCACAAAAAAAATTGTTATTTTTATAAGTGCGTAAAATTAGTGATTTTTTAATGGCACATAAGAGTGTTAATTCTTGGCCGAGACTGCAGGTTGATGCCATAAATTATCTCGAATGTGCCATGAGAACACGAATTTGATACACGAAATACAACCCGGTGAACATTCAACTTTACAATTATAAGTGACATAATGGTTTTCATCAGATATCTCATGTGTTATGTTGAATGGAATTAACCAATACGTACTTCAAAAATCGGTTATACTCATGACTATATGATATACCAAAATTAAACCATTTTACGTCAAACGTTTGCCTTACCACATTTCAATTATGTTGCATTTTTGAACAAATGAATCGATCAATACTGCCTAATCATGAATGTATCATTTGAATGATGATAATTTGGAAGATTGCATATAAATATATTTTTTATGTACTTTTTCAAATATTGCCTCTTCAATAATTTGCAGACATTAAGATAAATATGAAAATATCTAAGTTTTCCAAATATAATCATAAATACATCTTCGTCAATATAATCAACAGTAAGACCAAATAATTACGTATTATCACATATTTTGTCAGACGTAAGTTATGTACTCCAAAAAAAATATATAATTATTGATCAAAATAATCAATAAAAATATATATCTTGAGTGATGATATTTTTGAAAACCGAAAATAGATGTATTATTTATATGTGTTTCCAAGAATCATCTCTCCATAGTTTTCCTGGCATCAGACAAAATATGAATATTTTACATATATCCTAACATAGTAATGAAAATATTATATTGAATTCGATCCATTCAACGACCGAGTAACTATGTATTTTTGCATACTTGACCTGACGTAAGTTGAATGACTAAAAAATTATATTCATTTATTGATCAAAATAATCGATATAAACAATTCCATCGTGGATATATCTCCTGGGTGATGATAATTTTGAAAATTGAATGTGTCAGACAAAACATGTGTACTTTTCGTTTTCCATGACACGGTAATAAAAACGCTTCATTCAGATTAATACATTTTCTGTCCAAATAACCATGTATTTTTGCATACTTTTTCCATCGTAAGTTGAATACCTGAACAAATATGTTCACTTATTGATGTAAATAATCAATAAAAATTATTATTTCATTTATATATCTCTTGAGCGATAGTAATTTTGAAAATCGAATATAAACATATTATTTATACAGTGCGACGCTAAATTATGGAACAAAGTCATTATTTCTCAATATAAAGATATATCGGAAAAATCCTCGCACAGGTCGATTTTCTTTTCCGATGGGCCAATTTTTGAACCTCACCCAAAATATATACGGTTATCCGCATTTGAGGAAAAGCGACTTTGGTGATATTTTTAAATGGGACACCCAGTATATTTGTCCATATTTGGTTAGGGATCCCAGTGATACCAAGTTTGATGGGATTATGTCAAACGGCTGCGGAGATATGGCCAAAAAACTTCTCCATATATCCAATGAGTGCGACAGAGACTTTTAACCTTCTGAATCGTGTGAAGTCTCGCAGTCATACTCATTAGACCAAGTTAAAAATATCTCCAAAGTAATTTTTACTCAATTGCGGATAACCCTATATATTTTGGGTGGGGTTCAAAAATTGGCCGATCGTAAAAGAAAATCGACCTGTGAGGATTTTTCCGAAACATCTTTATAATCAGAAATAATGAATTTGTTCGATAATTTAGCATCGCACTGTATATGTTTCCAAACATTGTCTCTCCAAAGTTTTCCTGGCAACAGGAAAAATGTGAAAATTTTACATATTTCCTAAATAGTAATGAAAATATTATATTAGATTAGATACATTCAACGACCTAATAACTAAGTATTTTTGCATACTTTGCCTGACGTAAGTTGAATATCTAAAAAAAAATTATTCATTTATTGATCAAAATAATCGATATAAACTGTTCCATCGTGGAAATATCTCCTGGGTGATGATGATTTCGAAAATCGAATATTGATGTATTATTCACCTATGTTTCCAATCTTTGTCTCTCCAAAGTTTTCCTGGTATCAGACAAAATATGTGTATTTTTCGTTTTCCACATTACAGTAAAGAAATCGTTTAATTCGAATTGATAAATTTTCTGACCAAATATAACCATGTAATTTTGCATACTTTTTCAACATAAGTTGAATACCTGAAAAAATATGTTCATTTAATGATGTAAATAAGCAAGAAAAATCGAATATAAACATATTATTGATATATGTTTCCAAACATTTTCTAACATTGTCTCTCCAAATTTTTCCTGACATCAGGCAAAATATGAATATTTTACATATTTCGTTATATAGTATAATGAAAATATATTTGAATCAATCCATTTCATGACCAAATAACTATGTAACTTGGAACTTTTTTTGCATACTTTGCCTGACGTGAGTTGAATATCTAAAGAAATATGTTCATTCATGATCAAAATAATCAATATAAACTATTACATCGTTTATATATCTCCTGGGTGATGATCATTTTGAAAATTAAATGTAAATGTATCATTTATATATGTTCACAAAAATTGCCCCTTCAAAATGTTTCTGGTATCAGACGAAATAAGCATATTTTCTATTCCTCAAAACATAGTTATGAAAATGATTTATTCAAATTGGTACATTTTACGATCAAATAATTATGTATTTTTGCATACTTTGCCTGACGTAAGTTAAATACCTTAAAAAATATGTTCCGATATTGATCAATATAATCAATATGAAGTGATCTACCCAACGATAGGTGTCGCTGCTATTGAAGTTACGAAGCATCATCTCAAACTATATGAATACTATCGAAAGCTATTGTGAATTAGTTAGTAGACCCCGTGGGTTACCATGATAACATGCATAAAAGGCCTAATAGGCTGCTTAGCTTGTACCTACAATATATCATGATGACTATTTTTAGGCTTTGGACATTATGCATAATACGTCATTTTGATAATGAAAATATGATCAATGAAGTATGACGTCGATACAACGCTGAAAGTTAGGAGATATCGCCTCAGAGCCTCAGAAAGTGCTGTAGTATAGGAAACATGACATTTGAATCACTTACTTGACATATTTTATGATATGTTGTTTGGACATTGTGCATAATACGTCATTTTGATGATGAAAATAAGATCAAAGAAATACGATGTTGATACAACGCTGAAAGTTGGGACTTATCGCCTCAGAAAAGAACGTCGTATTGGAAGCATAAGTTTTGAATCAGTTACTTGATATATGTTATAATATGCTATTTGAACATTGAGCATGATAGGTCATTTTGATAATGAAAATATGACCATTGAAGTATGACGTTGATACAACGCTGAAAATTGGGACTTATCGCCTCAGAAAATGCGTTTAATGGATACATATTGATGATGTTGACCATCATTCATAAGACGTTAAGTCTGTGTTCCACATATGTAACAATTTAAAAAATGTTCACCAGGATGCTATTTTGAGGAAAAATCAAAAATTATAAAGACTCCTACGTTATGGAGTGTCAACTCAATGTTGAAACGTACATTGAATGTCAAGGAAAATATTGATATAAGGAAGTTTTCAAAAGTGGTCCCGCTCAACAAGAACAAAGGCGTCGGATACCGAGGAAAGAAATCAAAAGTTTTATCAAGGGATGCTATCAATAAATTTATTCAAGATGCTGACAACGAAACAAATTTACTTTATAAGGTACAGATCATAATTTTGTAAGACTAAAAGTATCAGCAGTGCTTGTCGCCGTGAAAAATTATTATATATAACTATTGATGCCATTAAAAATGCTGGATCTTATTGATTGTCAAAATACCTGATAGAAAAACCTATTGCGTAAGAACGTTAACTGTTTCAAATTCTGATTATATTGAGATATACCGCAAGTATAGAGCCTACAGCCGCCTCATACAAAAAGTATCAGATTATTTTTAAAATATTCTAGAGGAAAATGTATTAACCACCTTGTGGTGATGAATAAAGTAGTATAAATTCCTAGCTTGATTTCTGAATGCATGGCTTGGAAAAAACATGTATAAGAGCTACACATGTCACTGTTTCAGGAGAAGCTCTGTAACTCTCTTGGCCAATGCAGGGGCAACATTACATCCATACAACGTCACGGTGGCTGGAAATTTGCCTCCGTAGCAGAAGAATATATAGAATATAGTTTGAATAACAAAATTGAGATTTCTAACAGAATATTGAATTGTCCATCTTCTTCCAAACAAATTAAAATATGTAATAAAATTGTGGAATCAACTCTTCAAGAATTATCTAACGTTTCTGATCAGCAGCAACATGGAACATCTTTGGAAATCTATGTTGGAAGTAATTGTTCAAACTTTACCATCAATTATTATTCCAATAAATGAAATTGTTTTATGACGAATAATCAATTAATGATTGACTCTGTTAAACATAAATTCTTCAGGAAGTAATAAATATTTCATGTTTATTTTGTGAAAAATTTTGGCAGTAAAAAAGAGGCTTTTTTACAGTGAAAAAAGTAAACATTCATGCATCAATATTGATGCAGAAATGTCGAATTTTTTGACATTTGTACAAAAAATCACATTTGAAATGTTGGATTTTATTGGTTCTTCTTGTATAAACACTTGAAGATCAGTAATTCAAAATTAAAATTTGTTCCAAAGACGCACTTCGTCCACTTGAGAATTGAGAATTGAGTTTTCAATCTGTTTGTTGCTTTTTGATTTCAATTCAGTTTAATTTTTGACTTTTCAATGAATGAGTTAATTTAATTTTGAGTCCAGTTAATTTTTCCAATCAGCCCGTCATAGTAACCTTTCAGATTTTCCTGGAACATTTGGTAATTGGAATTTATTCCTGATTGCAAAATTCATCTCTAATCAACTGAAATCATTTGCTGTTATTTCACAGCCATCCGTTTTTAAAATTCGAATATAAATGGATTACGGTATACACTATCGAATTGCACGTCATTGTTAACAAATTGTGAATTTATGCAGAAATCAGTTTGATGATTAATAAATGAATGCGTTATTTGATTTCAAACAGAGATACTTCGCGTTCCAGAACGTAAATCAAATTGGTTTTAATCTAGGTCGGCAAACAAAATGATCAACAAATTCAGTTTTGTGAAATATCGCAACATAGGGATAAAGCTATGAAAACAGTTTATATCATCGTACCTTTCTTCTTCGATTGGACCATGATAGATCACCCAGTAATTGACATCGTTGCGTGTTTGCTTGCTTGAGAATTGTGATTAATTGTTTTTGAGTCAGTTTCTGAAGATTATCCCTAACTCCTAATTGGTACACCTCTGTGTTTACGTCATTCTGGATCCATTTGTCAATATCGAACGATCTAATTCATTGTTTTCGATATAAATCAAGTATTTCTGTAGATGTTGACGATTACTTTTAACGTTTAAGTTAGTTTTTAATTCAGATCAGGAGATAGATAGATTTATTAGAAGCTTTCAATTGAAACAATTTAAAAACTCAAGTCCTATGAAATAATAGTTATTTATGTATCAAGGGCGTAAAGAAAGCATTTATGGCCTGAGGCGTGAATAATGACGATGGCGATAAACGCATTTTACGCACGTGATACATACAGAATTTTATGCACTAGTGGTTAAGCACGAATCACAAATACTGACTTGAATTCTAATGGGCTACTCGTTTTATTCGTTATGTAAAACTTCAAAAGTATGGTGCCGGAACGATACCTGTGAAAGGTACTGATTGATTGAAATTTAATAATTTTAAAAATACATTCATTTATTATTATTATTGTTTAAATCTGAAGCAGGAATTCGGAAAAACTCGATTTACTGAGGTTAAGTCACCCAGTAGAGAAACAAATTGCATCTGACGGGGGCAATTATTTAAATGTCAAGAAACGTCAAAATTTTCCACAGAAAAAATATTGGAATTCTTAGTTGAGACCTAGTTTGAATATTCAGGAGCAATCGTTAGTTGAATATTAACAATTATCTTGGCTGATTACTTATACAGTGCGGCTTTTTTTATTCCCCCCTTGTTAACTTTTGAGGGGGGACACATCAACTCAAAATTTTTAATTGGCATGGGGGGTTGAGTGTTACATCGTTGAAAAGAGAATTCAATTCTCTTTACAACCATCTAAATATTTTTGAATTTAGTTGAGGAATTTTTTCCCAATTTCGATTTTTATGCCTATCGAAATTTTCTAGTTGGTGTGCCTCCTGCGCCATCTGTAGTGTAATTGTAATATTTCTTCTCTCAAAAAGTATTATCGATAATACCCTTCGCAATATTTTTGGTTTAATTATTCCACAACAAACCGTTCAAATTTATCAAGGTATGACTAGTTTTCAGATCCGCATTTATATTTGATATTTCGAATTTGAATTGCAAAAAAAATATTAACGAAATTAAAAAAAAATAGATGGTTGTGAAGAGAATTGAATTCTCTTTTCAACAATGTGACACTCGACCCCCCATGCCATTTAAAAATTTTGAATTGATGTGCCCCCATGCGCCCTCTGTCGAGCAATCACCATATTTTTTTATTCAAAAAGTAGTATCGGTGAAACCCTCCAAACGGTTTTTTATTCATGTTTGTACGTCGAACCGTTCAAATGTTAACAGGGGGGGGGACTAAAAAAAGCCGCACTGTATATAATTCTCGTTTTTGGGAATTTGAGTATACATACATATATTGACAAATATAAATCAGGATGGATTTAGCGAGGTGCAATATATGAAAATATAAATGGAAAAGTTATTGGGTATAACCCTCAAAATGTTGTGCAACCAAAGACACGTGTTTAGAGCTTAAGCTCTCGTCAGTACGGTAAAATCAAGTGCGAAGATGTACAACACTTGGATGTAGAAATAGAAACAAAGGAAGTCAACAGCAGGAAGCCAACCACACATTTGTGGTATCAGTTAGAAGACCTTGTGCTCACAAGGCAACAACTAACGTCGCCACGAAGGTAGCTATAGCTACTATCGTGACAATCCCACCCAAGAAAATACAAATCAGGATGGATTTAGCGAGGGGCAATATATGAAAATATAAATAGAAAAGTTATTGGGAGAGCTTAAGCTCGAAACACGTGTCTACGGTTGCACAACATTTTGAGGATTATACCCAATAACTTTTCCATATTGACAAATATATTTTGAAATACAGTCGCTAGTAAAACTAGTAAAGTACAAGTGCCTCATCGATATACTGCAAATTGGTGTTCAAATTCATATTCAAATTGAAAGTATTCTCAATGAATACCTACTTGTTCTCAAAGCGATGAGGATGTTTGTGAAGCAGCTTTGCATAAGGAATAATCATATTCAAGAAAAGAGTGAATATCCCATCCCTAACATAGGTAACTGTACCAACAACATTGTTAATATAAAATTTTTTATCCAGGCTTATGGCTATGGTATCGTAGATCATGAATAAATGTTGTTAAATGAGTATTTCTTCATTGAACTAAATTGATCGTTTCGTGGTAGGTTTTGAATTGACTTGTAAATATGGGCAATTTGAGAACATTACCAACTTTACGGCCCGCGGGCCGTGATGGGCCCGCGGGCGCTAAAGTATCACTTCACGCCTGTAAAACCGGGCGGTAAAGTGTACTTCACCGCCCGCTAGTGCATAAAATAGTTTATTTTTCACTTGTCCATTACTGCTTCATAATACCTTGGCAACGGTTGCTATTAACAGACCCATAACGCCCGGGGTGTTATGGAGGGCATTATTAATAATTACGTCCGCTAAATGTTTTTTTTCTGTAGTTCAATAAATTAGTTACTCAGAAAAGTTTTATTTATAACTGTACATAAAAAAGGGGCTATTTATTTTCTCTCAAATAGAAATTACAATTTTCAAATGTTCCTGAAAAATTAGTACCAAGATTGAAGTTCTGTGAGTTGAACGATGAAGAACTCCTCAATGTGCATTCGGTTTCGTTCGGAACGTTAACATTTTCGTTTTCGGAAACAGAATGGGCTATCATTGTAGCAATTTTGTTCTTCGAGGAGATACTTTCTTCATTATAGCTCTCCGCTACCGTACTACTCTTCCATTTTCCATGTAATTTTAGTGTTTCAAAGGAAGCACCACCTTGAACAAAAAGCGTTGACGACGTTCGGCGTAGAGTATGTCCGGTGTAACCTTTCGGGATTTCCAAATTAAGGTATTTCGCATATGATAGAAGAAACACTTCCTATAGTATTTTCACCTACAGGTAACTCAATGCATTCATTATTTCTGTAGGTTAAAATGAACCTACGTTGTTTACATCCTTTTGGTCGTAGTACAATGTACTTTTTAATTAAGTTCAAGGCTCCTATTTCGCTTTCTTCAACAATAGGGAATATGCAAGTGATTTAAATTTACTTGATTTTTTTACCACATATACTTTATTGTCTCGAAATTACACCTAAACCATTAGTTTATCATTTAGTTTGTATTTAACTCCATAAAACTTCAATCAAAAAGTGCATAATAAGCGCGCGGAATTCAAATTTGCGAAACGCATCACCATTGGTCGAAACGAAGAATGACGTCACATTGCACGTTATGAAATTCAAAATCTGTGTTGATATTCATACTTTGCTAGTCGTCTTTCATAGAAAATTTGTTTTTATTTATATATTTGTAGTGTTTTCCATTACATACTTCGATTTTGGTCTTGTGACAATTGTAAATTATCAAGAGAAATGACTGAAAGCGGTTTTGTCAAAGCACAATCCGACAATACCGGAACTGATAAGTAGTAATAGTTTATCAAATGATAGTTTTCCTTTTGTAATTTAGGTGAGGCAGGCAGGTATATACAAAACATTTATGCATACAAAACTTAATTCTGATCAATTCACTTCATGTTAACTATCGAAATACAATGTACTCACATTGAAATGATCTTCACAACAATGTAAATGTGATATTGGAGATACTTCGCCTCTTCTCATAACCTTACACCATTGTTTACGTATTTTCACATCTCTTGGAACAGAAGAAAATACTTAACTTGGTGTACTTATAATTGTGTTTTGGCATTCCGGTACTAAACAATACCTATAAGATGGTTTTTTAGCATTTTCCATTATCGTAATAGCGATTAAAACTGCAAATTCCTAACCTAATTAATAACTGTCAATAGTGTCAATGGCCATAACTATAGAAGACTGCTCTGGTTGATCGAGATTACTTTCACATATGTTCATCTCTATCTAACACTTGTACTGCATTTGTCTTAATCTTTTAAAAAAGATCAACTTTAAGCAAGTAGAGCAATCAGAGTACGTCAAAATGAACGACACTGAAGAAGAACAACGCTGATAGCGCTATGTGACGTAATCTACAGCGCGCGAAAATGGAGGCGTTCAAATAGGTCAAATTCAATCGGTATTTTATATATTATTTTAAAAATTAATTCCAAGACTTTCAACCGTATTTATATTTTTTACTATGTTGTAACGAAGTAAAAAATTGATTGAATAAATAAAAATAAATTATGCATATTCCCTATTGTGAAACTTTTTGAAGTGCATGTCTTGGTTTCTGGTACCTTGATCAGTAAAACGGCTCCTCTGTCTTCAATGTCATCAATTGTCATCTTGACCATTTCATCACGTCTTAAGCCTCCAAATACGCCCATTACCAGATCAGCTTTACGTAGCAGAAAAGTAACATCTGGAGCTTATTTATGAAAAGTAATACTTGTCCACCTTCCGACACCTTTGATTTTTTAAGAATGTATCCTTTTGATTTAACTTTCAGAAAGGCCATCAGTTGACTGAATGCTGATATATTAATGTTTTCTTCAACAATGAATGTTAATTTCAGCTGTGAGTATTTGGTCCATATACTATTTGCACTATATTTTTCAGACTGAAATGATGTAAAATAAATAAAAAATATTAATATTTTTCATGAGATGAACTCACCAGTTCCTGGAAGTATGTCATTGAGACAGTTTCATTTACGGTTTTCACTCTATTTTTTCATCTATTTCAAAAAATAGTCATACTCCTTCTCGTATAAGTATTTGGATTTCACAGGCAGTAAATTTCCTAACACTTTTTCAGCTTTGAGCGTCACATTCTGTTAGATCTCCATAATTATTATGAACACAACCGTTTTTAGTTTCCTCCACTAACAAACTTGTCAATTCTTACAAAAATACAGCGCAATTTTATTAAATAAACAACCCTTCAGTGTTTCGATGGCAATTGCTTAGAAGCTCACTTGTGCTCAATTGCCGACCAGAACGCAGTAAATACTATGAGAAGAAATTTATGAAGTAAACAACGTCGTTAAATATAAATTTTCGTTAAAAAAAAAATCTTGTATGCACCACGAGCGTTACTAGATCTAGTATGAGAGCTAGCAACGTCGGGAAAACAAGAATTTCAGTAAGGCCAGTTTATAGATCTCTTTCTCCCGGACGTCATACGGGCCATCTGGCTGGCGGTAGAGGTTGTGTTCCTATACAGGTAAAATATTTATTTTTTAAATTATTTTAAGAAAGTTTCTTTTCTTATTATTATTTTACATGAACTCTTTGACACATGAATCAATTATTGCCAGATATTTTTATCGTTGTTTGAACTGTGCCAGACGCTAATGTTGATTAAAAAATAACTTATTTTTTCAAAATATTTTAATATGATTGAAATTTTTATATGATGTTTTTTAATTATCTACTGTTACGGTATTCAATCAATTCAATCACCAGCTACCCCTCTAACAAAGAACCATCAACATAAATATTGGCTAGCTCCAAAATTTCCAGCATGAGGCTACCTAGGGGAGGCATATACTTTTGATATGTTCACAATTATAATATTGGATTCTTGTAGATACTCAATGCTTGCAATGAAACCACAAAAAGTTTTCTAAAGGATTTATATTGATTTCAAAGATTATATGACCAACAATACATAAATCAATATAAAGAAGTAATTAAAAATAACCTATTAGTGCACGATCATGTCTCTGTTATGACTCTGAAGGAGTACAACCCTTATTCTTAACAGTAGTATAGAAATAACGTTATATCCATATGTACACAGCGTAGATATGACTTAGGTTCTAACCCAAGAGATTCTAAATTGGATATTAATTAGCATGTCAAGTGGATGAAGAGAGTAGGTAAATTCAGTTAACGAATCAGAATAATATACCAAAAATATGTATGAAATGTAAATAGCTTATCTGTTTCCAAGAGGTCAGTTCCACGATGACACTGTGGTTGTGCCAGCGCCTTCCGCTACGCTTCACTCAAAGTTCTGGGACTCTGCATAAGTTCATACTCTGCTTACAAACACTGCTACTATACTCTGTTTACTTCAACACTGCATATGATCTCCTGCAGTTGGAAATGGGTCTCCAGTAGGACACGATATCGGCTCTAATGACTATACTAGGTCAGTGGGCTTTACAGCAACATCAAAGGAAAGGCAGGCGCATCAGCCGGCCAAAGCTGCAAACGGCTGTTGTGGTTTATCTCACTTGCGCAACTAGCGCCTGACCGACTTTACTCTTCTAACATGCCCAATCATTTTTCACTTTCAAATCGGTCTGGCTGGAGGTTTAACAACTGAATTATTGTTTGGCAAATTAAATTTGGGTTTGTAGATACTTAAAAAACATCATATAAAAATTTCAGCCATACTAAAATATTATGAATTCCTTTTTGTATATTATTCAATTTTTTTCTTTATTTTGTCATTGGCGTCTGGCACAGTTTAAACAACGATAAAAATATGTGGCAATAATGTATTCATGTATCAAAAAGTTAAATGAAACTAATAAAAAATAGAAACCTTCTTGAAAAATTAATATATTACCTGTACAGGAGAGGTACGATGCGCAGTGATGAACACAACCTCTACCGCCAGCCAGATGACCCGTATGACGTCCGGGAGAGTGAGAGAGATAAAATTTCTAACAACTGGCCGACCTGAAATGCTCTCTCGAAAACGTTGCTAGCTCTAGACTAATCCTAACGCCGTTAGACTAAACCCGTTACATTTTCATGTTTCCTTATTTTTCCATCGTAGGTATATTCCACTTCATCATCATCACACGTCTGTATTTTCCCCATTTTTCTTTCGATTGCTTTTATAGTTTGGTCAATTCTTCTTCTACTTGAAAGAGTTATCTGCACAATGTCTTGATTATTTCATTTCGAACCACTAACCTACCGCGATCAATAATAAGTAATAATGGAAAATGTATTAGATAATTAAGTTGTTCATCAGCGAAAAGCGGAAATATACAAGTTGCAGAGCAAGCACCGATGCCATTTAATTAAATTATATAAACTATAGGCCCCAGATTTGAACCTTGTATTTCAAAATCATGGTCGAAAGTATGGTGTTTGTTTTTTCTGAAAGTTCTACCAGTTTGACCAAGATAAAACTACCACATAATAATTTATAGACTACTCACTTTTCTTGTTTCTCCATATCATTTTTTACGTAACTAAGGCTAATTTTTGGTTATACAGGGTTTCCTAAAATGATTTTTAGGCGGGCTCTAGCTTTTAAACCGATTTTATTTAATGGAGTAGTGGATGAATTCGTTGAAATTCTAAAGGAATACTTGGGAAAAACGTTCGAACAGGTCAATTTTTATTCCTATTTGTGAGTTTTTTCCAATAAAACCTATATACTACAAGGTGATTTTCGTAGGTAATATGACGTCATCGCCATTATGTTCAAAGAGCAACACCAAATTTTTATTGGGAAATCTGAAAGAGCACATTTTTTTAACATACTGGTTTCCATGACCCGAATTAAATTAAAACAGTTCGGGAATTAGGACCTGTCAAAATTTACGTATTTTGATGAGTGCCATATATAAAATGTCCCAAATTGATTCAGCCAGGCTCTAACTCACAATGCGTAACAATTGTAATTTGTAAAAACCAAATTTATTGATTTGAGGAAGATATAAATTACAACTTACAGGATGTATTGAAACAAAAAATCAATGTAGAAGATGTTCAAAATGTTCCTCATTTACTACTTGACAGTATTACATCATTTTTTGTTTCTTTTGTAACTATTTGCAACATTTCTTGATCAGTACTTTGGCATTCGGCGAAAATTCTTTCGCGAAGTTGATCTATTGTTATATGTTGGGTTAAGTACGCCTTGGATTGTAAGTAACCCCATAGAAAAAAATTCAATGGGTTTGAGTCAGGTGATCTAGATGGCCACTCTTTGTTTGTTTGTTTTTTTACGAAACTCCCAGGTTTTCGGAGAAAACCCCTCAAAAGCAGAGCTTGTACGAGCGAGGGAGATCCGGGACCTACAGTTTAAATAAAAGTGGAATCCGAACCACTTCAGCTCAGTGACACACGACCGGGGATCGAACCTGGACCGTCTGGGTGGAAGCCAAACGCTCTAACACCTCGACCACTTCGCTAAATGTCCTCATCGGCTAATCCATCTTTCCGGGAAAACAGTGTTTAAGTAATGTAACACTCTGTCAGCATTCTGAGGCGGGGCTCCGTCTTGCTGATATATTAAGTGTTGTGGAAATTCTTGAGGTTATTTATTGCTACCGTTATCAGTATCTCTAACATATTTAAGTAAGTTTTACTATTTAAATCGCCATTAATAAATATTGGGCCTACAATGTGATTTCCTAGTATGCCTGCCTGTTGACTTCTTCTGGGAATTGCGTATGAAGTTCCCGAAATAGTGTAGGGTTTTCATCGGACTAATATCTGACATTTTGGCGATGAACGTTACCATTAAAAAAATGTTGCTTCATAGCTCAAACAAATATGTTGTAGATAGTCAGGATTTGTTATCAGTTTGTAATATTCTATGAGTCTGCCTGGGTCATCTAGTGTGAGTTCATGTACCATTTATATTCAATAAGGATAACATTTATTTTTCTTCAGTATCTTTGAAACTGTCTTCTGATCTAATACCCCACAATTCTGAGCTACAGTTCTAGTAGAAGAGGACGGGTTAGCGATGAACTCTCTCAAAACAGAGATCTGCTTTTCCTAAATTAAAAAAAAATGTTTTTTTCCGTTAACCAGCTGTTGCTTCCTTACGAACGGCAGCCCTCAGAGGTCGAAACTTGTGCGAGTCAAGGATTAACGAGGTCTTACCTTTTTAGGTGTGATTCCTAGCACTTTTTCGGGCCATCAGAAAAATGTCTGCAGTCGTCATGGTTTAAACCATCGCAGACTGGCAGCCAAAGTGATAGAGGGTTTCTGTCGTTCCTCATTTTGGACACCGACACATTGATAAAATTCATTAACAATACTTCTGAAATAATGCCTATATATTGGACGATCGGGAAAACGATAATCAAACATTTTTACTGCCCCATGGTAGTTGCGGCCGGCTTCACCATGAATAATAATCATTTCGTATTTTTCTACTAAATCGCGAGGTCGTACCGGTTTCAACAACAAGCAAATTCATTTTCAAATACTTGACGTCAATTCAATATGACATCTGATAATTGAAAGATTGCTAGGTAACCGCAATGTATATATTATTGCGAAACCCGTTTTCGTTTTGTTCTTACAGTTTTTCAATTCCATAGATTTCCCCATTGACTATTAAAGTTTTTCCTTTTATGGTACCGTTCAGATTTTTTTCTTTGGCTAATTTCAGGAGAGTCACTAAAATCTTCTGGTCTTTTCCATCTTCTACCAAGAGATCCTGGGACATGAAAATTTTCTTGCCTTTTAGTTTATGGCAATTCAGTAGTTTATTTTTCGTTTCTAATTAATAGTTTAGTTCTATTTTGATGATTGCTGTGTTCTGATTTGGGAATGGAAATATATTGATGATATCTGCTTCATTGAGTCCTATACCAAGAAGCTCAGACAGTACACAACAACATATGACTCTATGGGTTCTGAGTAAGGAATTTCTAGTCCATATACCAATGAATTATTTTTCATTATTTCTTTATCGATATTATCAAATTTCTTCTTAATTTCTCCCACTTTCTTCTCTAGAATCTCTGTACTTGTAGTGCTCTGTTCCAGGATATCAATTTACTTTTTATTCTAATTTCCTTTTTCCAACTTTATCTCTTGTTTGTTTTTGTTTCTCTCTTCTCTTATTTTTTTCAATATCTCGTTCAGCAACTCCTTGTTTGATAAATCGGCCATGTCTCCGATGCAATACTTTTTTGATACAATTCAATACAATACAATATGTTATTTATCCCTTAAGATCACGTTACATGATATAGGATATGTCATAGTGTACAAATACAACATTGAATTGAAATTAAGAACAAGTTCCATTCAAATACTCCTCTATGCTATAAAAGCATGATTCGATAAGGTAATTCCTAACTCCAAGTTTGAAACGATTGTTGTTTGTTTCTGACTTGATACAATCTGGAAGTCGATTAAATAACTTTTTACCAATATAATTCTGGCATTTTTCGAAGAGAGCTGTTGAATGTTTTGAAAGCCATAGAAGACTTCCACATCTGGTGGGATATGAATGAAAGTTAGAGTTTTGGCTGAAATTTTCCAGATTATTTTTTACGAATATTAAAGTTTCGTGAATATAGATCGAAGGCATATTCATAAATTTTGACTTAATGAAGTGTTCTTTGCACAACTCTCTATAGTCTAGGTTTAATAGTAGGCGTATCACACGTTTTTGGCATATAAATATTTTAAAGGCACCAACTGCAAACCCCCAGAGACTTATGTTATATGATATATGCGAGTAGATAATGGCGTGGTATACATCTGTATACAAGATTGGAGTTTTGTGATGTGACGGTAGGTCGTACCGCCCATCGTGTCCCACTACGCCCCGACACCGCTCACGGCACCTACCTTACGGTCTATCCGCAGCGCGGCTGCGGACGCAATGGGGATTTGGATACGCCAGATCAGCGCGCTTAGGCTGTGCAACGACACAGTCAAGCTACCATTTGCATATTACCAATGGTGAGGCCGTATACTGAAGTATACTACTGGCTCTGCAGTGTCAGTGCCCGAGCAAATTTAGCGTTGCTCACACGCCGAGATGGGCTTTGCCACCCACCCCAACCCTAAGGGTGAGGGCATTGACCACCTCTACCGAATAACGGTATTGTTTTCCATTGTCCTATCCAGCGAAACCCCCGCCCCCTAGAGGCCAACACCTTATGGAAGGGCATCAAGTTGCCTTGATGGGGCTCCCCTTCCCCCTAGGTACCCATGTTAGTCAGATTCCTCCGACAACGTTGATGGGTCGCCGTCTGCAGTCCCATACTGCATACCCATGTCAGACTGGATCCCTCCAGCCTACGTTAGATGGGTAACCGTTCGTGACTTTTCAGCCGCTACCATGTTGACTGGACGAGTACCCACGGATTTCAACCAAAGGTGTTTGGAATCACCGTGGGCACTCCTCGCCCGACGCCGAGGGCACATGGTGGACCCTCGGCCCACATCTGTATACAGCTGTGAAGTTGTTAAAATACGTTTTAATTGAAGAATGGCATAATAGCCACTATTGGATAAGTTGTTTACATGTGTCGCCCAACTCATATTACTATCTATATGTAACCCTAGAAATTTTGTGGACGAAGACAGTTTGATACTTTCATTATTTACATTTACCACGTTTTCATTAGTAATTTTTTTTTCTTTGGTGTTCTGGCTTCGACTGCTATGGTCATTAGCCACGTGTTCTCGATAGGCCTTGTTACTAACTCCATGCGCCACCTTAGGAGCAGCACTGTTAATTGAAACGCAACAGTGAATCGTGCAGGACTCACCCCAGTCCAGCCACGAGATTTGAATAATTTATTCGGTCAAATTAAATTAAAAAATCCTAGCCGCAACTGGGGCTTGAACTCCGGACCTTTCGACCCAAAGTCGGACGCTCTTACCACTGCGCCACGCCCCGAAATATTTCATCAGTAATTACTGCCACTTTTGAGTGAAACTGAATGCAAACAGTTATATCATAGTTCACAAGCAGAGAATTTCTTCTACACCATAATGTGAACGGTTCTGATAATGTATTTAGGTTGACAGCCAATTCTTCCTGAGACTGTGCTGATGTCACTACGGTTTTATCCTCGGCGTATAAAATGATACTCTCCGAACTGATATACTTGGGCATATCATTTATGTAGCACAAAAATATAAGGTTGCCCAAGATAGATTCCTGAGGTACCCCAAGATTGATTTCATGTGTTGAAATCATGGATTTTGACGTAGATTTGTCTGAAATTTGAGTAAGACCCAAGCCAATCTGAAAATTCTCCTCGGAATCCAAGGTTTTCCAGCTTGTTTGTGGCCACATTTACTTTAATGGTATCGGATGCTTTCGATAGATCAAAAAAGAGCGCGCCCACACATATTCCTTGCTCCATGGAGCTATGGATAGAGTTCCAAAGCGCGCAAGCCGCGCTCTCCGTTGATCTACCAGGAAGAAAGCCGTTTTGAAATGGATTTATTAGGTAATGTTCATTAAGAAAAGAAAGCATTTTGTTGTAGATGCATTTTTCAAACACGTTACACAGCACTGTAGGTACTGTAATTTGTCGGTAGTTCTCCATAAAAAGGTGATTAACTTTTTTTAATATCGGCGACCACCTCCATGTTTTCAAGTCAACCGGAAAGGTACCCTGCTGAACAGATTCGTTAATGAGATCAGAGAAAGTGTCAGCTATAAGTTGTCCTATTGTCTTTATAATCTTTGTGGGAATGCAGTCAGTTCCCACTGAATTAACGTTTTTGAGAGAGTTGATGGCTGTCATCACTTCAGAAGCATCCACTGGGGAAAAATAAAATAATTTGTCGATCTGAATTGTTGTAGAGAGATCGAAAGTATCACAGCCGAAGTGAGCTTGGATTGCATTTAGTGCAGATAATGCAAAGTATGTGGCAAAAGCGTTGGCGATTTATGTTTTATTTTCAATAGTTTTTTCTGAAATTTCTATTTTCTCAATATTGTGTAAATGGGACCTTTTCCTAGTTTTTTGGTATTTTTTTTTCTGTTTTTGTTGAACATTTTTATTTTGTAAACTTTTTTGAAGAGATAATTTTTTTGTTACGTTAATTTCATTTTCGTATTCTTTTTTTGCTTCTTTATAACGAACGTGCAAATTGACATTATCAGAATTTTTTCCAGTCAAAACATGTTCTTTAATTCAGCTCCTATCCGTCTAACTTCTTCAGACCCATTCATTGTTATTTTTCGGTTTATGAGGTCTTTTGATAGTTTTCATTGGACATATTACATCAACATAATAGAAAACAGTATTTAAAAATATCTTATATGCTAAATTGATATCGTCGAGACATTCATATGCAGATCCAAAATTTTCGTGGCCTAACCTTTCCTGCAGACTTTCTAGTTCTCGGTCTGAAATGTCTCTTACTTTGACAGTGTTTGTTGAGTTTATCTGAGTATCGTGATACGCAGTTTCCCCAGTATTCATCAACACCTCTATACCAAGATGATCTCCAAGATGGAAATCGACGATATTTTCTGTATATTCAGTAGAGCAATTTGTGAGAAAGTAGTAAATTTTTGTTTCAGACATTTTACCGTTTTTATCTACGAATACTCGCGTAGGAACTTCTGCATTCCGGAAAATCGATTGAAAACTTTAAATAAGGTCATTCAGTGCAGCTTTTTCTCGTGATTTTTTCGATAAATCTATATATTTTGTTTAGACTAATTTCTCATACGTAGTCGACGGTTTACGTTTAATTCAATTTACTAGGAAGTTATTCAACATACCTTGCTGGAACTTTCTGTGTGAATGGCACACACTTTGATTTGAATCTTGTTCATATTCTACCTGTTTTATGTACACTGTGACAACAAACAGCCAGGGCACAATACAATATTTGTGTACAACTCATAATGCTAACGAATACACGAATGAACACGATTCTTTTGTTTTCAGTACTGGTCGTCAGCACTATGCACCGACAACGCAGCTATGAAAATCCTCATGATCCTCCTGAGCACCGGCTTCAGATTGGGCGGCGGCAAACGATCTCCCGCCACTGATGGCAACGTGTTACACATCGGCGGCATATTCCCCATCGCCGGCGAGGGCGGCTGGCAGGGCGGGCAGGCGTGCATGCCGGCCGCCCATCTCGCCCTCGAAGACGTCAACGCCAGGAAGGATCTGTTGCCAGGATATGTCCTCAAATTGCACAGCAATGATAGCGAGGTGAGTTCAAACTAAAGTTTTTTGAATTTGCTTTTTGTGTATTAATAATAATAATAATATTTATTTGTTAAACCATAAATCATTTTACATGAAATTACAACTGTGAAATAGTTCAAACTAATAAACAGGATAATAACTGGAGTAGGAAGGTTATTACCGCTTGTTAGTGATGGGCTAGATGCTATTAATAATAGCATGTAGATTATGAGTGAATATGTAGAATGGCACAATGAAAAACACCCAATAAAACTGTGATATAACACTGATAAAAACACTTATATCAAATATCAATATTAACTTATCAGGAACAATTTTATTATTGATCGTTATTAAAAATCTAGCTTATTAGTTGAGAACATTGTGACCAACAAAGTCCCGAAAAAACAATGTTTCTGTGTCCGAAATAATTTTTTTTTATTTTTTCATTGAAGGTATTTGGGTTTTTGATAGTTTTCATCGTTTGTAGTGAAAATTGATAGAGTCGCGGTCCGAGATACGATACATGTTTTTGTCCAATTGCTTTTTCACAGCTAGGAGCATTCCGGAAGTTCGTTTTGTTTCTTGTGTTGTGCTCTAGCTGAACATTTCCTTTTTTTATGTTGTTTAATATGCTCAAGCTAACAGTTGAGTATGTTTTTTCTTTATTCGAAGTGATTCTCAGAATCCATTTCTGTAAGACAAATTCCCCAACCTATTATTCCATATGCTAGTTGGGATTGAACTAAAGCAAAATACAGAGTTCTCAATTGTCTGGCGTCCAAAATATTCCTTGGGTACTTGAAATTAGACAAAGTATCTCTTATTTCTCTCACAGTGGCTTTTATTTGTAGGTCCCAACGTAAGTGTCTATCAACAACAATGCCTTAATATTTCATTTTCATCAAAACATATTTGTTAGACCCATATAGTTATTATTTGACACCAATTATATATTTAAACTGAATGAATATTTTCATTTTATTCAAAGTACCACGAGTACTTCAAATTTTATCGATACATTTTTATTTTCCACGAAAACTTTTTATTTGGTAAAAGTATGAAAACAAACCGAACTTATTCGGTTTGTTTGAATGCTTTTGCCCCAAAATAAAAAAGTTTTGAGTGTTTTGAAAATGAAGATTTATCTCATTAAATTTGAAGAACGAGTTATATTTGTAGAGATTGTTTATTGACATATCGAAGGAAGAACAATTCAATTCATTAGTATTTCATTAACATCAGGAGAAAAGAAGAGAATTTGATTATTAGAAAATGTACAATTATTGAAAACACAGTTTTTGTAAATGGATCAGGCAGCAGAAACACTTGATGTCTCTTCCAAGTAATTGGTTCACATTACATTGCTTGATATTGAGCATGCATCAGTCGATGTACTAGCACTGCATGATGCTGATGTGTTTGTTCTTAATTTTTCAAAATATTTTTATGATGCTCCGCATCAATGTGTCGATGAGGTTTCATTGAAGATTCTGTGGCATGGCCTGTTATCTTAATAGCTTCTTGTTCCTGAAAACCTTCCTTTACCTTCCTTTAGAAACTAAAGTCGAGCGACTTGAATGATTGCTAAGTTTTCGTTTTTTGATGTCGATCGAGGCCATATTTTTCAGCTATTTCATTCTGGCCCACTGGTGAATTTTTATACCATGCAGCATTCTGCATTCTCCAGAAAGGATTTGGGGTAAGAAGAAGTCTATCGGTGGTTATATTTTGACCACGTTGGGACATCGATCAGGGTTTTCAATATTAGGTGTCAACCATTTGGTGTATGTACACTTTTTATTACCACTCTTACAAGTTTTACTGAATATCAGATTATATTCCAATCGTCCAGTTTCTTCACCTGCATTATTAATTTCTTTTCTGAAATAATGAACGAAGCAATTCACCTTCACCTTCACCTCCGCGCCAGGCTAATTAATAAGAAATTATTGAAAAAACTTCATTTGTAGTCCTAGTGCCGTTTTTTCATCACAAGAATCGATTATCCTCGTGTATCCTTCTTCCTCCAGTGCGGCAGCACTCTGCTTTCTTTTATCCACACATCTTTGCAACTCCTTTCTTTTTGCATTTATTTCTGTTTGGTAGTTACATTCCAAATAGTTTTCAGCAAATATTCTTTGTAGTCTTCGCCATTAGATTTCTTCTTACTCAAGAATATCTGCATTTTCTTGAATAGTCGTATCGCTTTCATGTTTGTAGTTTCTGAAATTGCAAAACTGTTCAAACTGATTCCATATGGATTTTTTGTCTTCACAGTGTTTAGTGGAGTGAAATTCTGTATTAATTTTTCAATATTTTCTTGGCCGAATCGATTCGCACTCATTTTGAAATAAACTTTTGAATGGGTAAAAATTTCACAAAATTTTAAATATCAAACAACGATTAGGTATTCTATGATCCGGAAAAGATATGATGCTTACGCGGTGCATATGATAAAGATATCTAGAAATTATGATAGTTTAAAGCAAACCTTACCTGACGATACCAGGAGATGGCGTCACACCTCTCATTGTACAAGGTTATTAATTGAAAAATTCTTGCTATGAATTGAAAATCGCGCAAGAACGAACATAAAATTATTCATTATATCGTTGTATGAAGATCTCCATACAACGGTTTTGTCTCAAATCTCAAAAAAAAACTGAATTTAATAAAAATTAATCGTACGCCATCTTCATTTGAGTTCAGGAAACCTTTGAATCGATCTACAAGCGGCCATTGCCTAATTTTGTCCACGACGTAACTCGTAACTAGTAACGTAAGTAGTCGTTTGCGATATCTGCCATGAACTTGGTTATGTTCATGAGCTATTTACGTGTGTGAAGTTTGAGTGTTTATTGAAATCATTTATGTTATTATTAGGCTGAAAGAGTGAATGACTATTGATAATAAGTTAACTGTTCATTCATGAAAATGTATATTTCAACCTTGTATAAGCTAGTTCTATAGAATCGACGGTGTAAACCTTATAGTTTTGACAGATAAAAGGTAAACAATGTTTTATCAAGGACCAGGCTATCAGTATAAAATCGAATGATTGGCTAGAATAACCCGCTATTGTTGGTTGAAATGCCAAAAACGTCACATTTTGACAAGTAAAAAAAATAATCACATATAAAAATATCATCAATATATCTTAGCAGTGAAGAGCAATATATTTATGACAATGAGCTTTTGATTTCAACTACTAGGTGGTGCATCATGCATCATATTTCTTCGCAACGTGACAACAGTGTTAGAAATTATAAGGAAGAACATCCGAGTTTCCAAATATGCTTTTGAGTTTTAGTACTATGGCAATAACATCATGTATACATTATGTAAGCATTTCTTCGCAACGCAGCATCATAAGGCCAAGCTGAATATAAAAATAAGTGGCTCTTTTCACACAAAATAAAAGACGCGAACGTATGAGGCGCCGTTTGGGTAAAAAGTCTTTTTGCAAATATAAAAATGTTGTGTCAATATATTTATTAGTTGGAGCATTATTTATTATTTTGCTTGCCGATATATTTATTTTTGATCAAACAAAATATATTTACGTTTCAAGTGTTTCAAATATATAAAAACGTGAGTTCCCATATATTTATAAATTCGATCTATTTTATGTCCTCAAGAGATGACGTTACCTACGCGATTTGTTACAGCTTGAGGATATGGCAACCGGGAGAAATCATTAGTACCTAAAGTGGATAACAGATGTCAGTAGCACAGCAGCTATCTACTTTTCAGTTCTGTGTTCTGTTCTGTGACTGGGATTCAGACATTCCGAGTTGTCAGCTCCGAGTAACCCGGGGTAGCTCCTGATGTGATCCTAAGGTGCGTTTCAATATTACGTCCGACGTGCGTCCGACGTTTAACTTTTCTTATGAAGCGTTTCGATATTAGAACGTCTTGTCCGAAAACTTCATTCCATCGTTTCAAAATTCTTGAGTGGAACGTCCGACCGTCAACTATTTACCCCACGATTTAGGAGAGCGTTTCAAAATTCAATCTGACAGAAATCGCCCGACGAAACAACTATGACGTCATACATCGTCCGTTACCGGACGACAGACGTTAAATTGAAACGCACCTCTAGAGCTCTATTTAGTTTAGTTCAGGGGCAACAAGTGGGTAAAACAAGCTCTCAATTGGAAAGGTGGTAGGGTAGTTTCATGTTTATTTTTACTGAAATCATCATTAATTTATGCATTTTTCTTAAAAATTAACCATAAAAAATTGTCTCTGAGAGTACAATATAATTTATGACTTTTGTCCGTATTCTTGCAGTTTTTCACTGCACAATAGGTACTTCACTTTCAGAAGAAAGGAATATTTGTATCAGTAAAAAAAGTAACCAAGATATTCCTAAGTTGCATCAGTGACAGCAGGGCTCATCAGAAGATTTTGGGACTTCTGCTTTTTTTTCTGTGAATCTGCTAAACTAAAACTATGTTTGAAACTTTGAAAACATTACCAATGACGGCAATTACATAAAAATTTACATTTGACATGTGTCACTAGTTCAACAAACATCGGACCTAATTTTTGTGGAGTTTTTGGAATATTGTAACTATTTAGACTCCACCTATTGGCCATACCCGTAAGAAGGCCAAAGCCTTCTAGGATTCAATCAAGGAGACTAAAATTTAACAAGGAGGGTTTAATAAGCTCTATCCAATCAGAAACTTGTAGCATCAACGCGTCATAGTGACGTACTTGGATATGAGTACAGAGTCGAACTCGAACCGAGCAACAAAACTGTCAGCAGTAAGTCTCATATACCAAGAGCTAGTCCGTCACTGTCTATAGAGAACGGCGGCCATGACACGTCCTACTACGTCGCATTTCGTCAAAAATGTTCTTTCATCTCTTTCTACTAGTGTCCCCATTGTCTTATGGGAATCAAACACTCCTTGTTAACTTTTAGTCTCGTTGGGATTCAGTTACATTCGGCCGCCATCTATTAGCTAATTTATGTACTTGACTTCGCCCTGTTGCCAAATACTGTACCAAATCGCGTTGGTGCGCCATCTCTTGACGATATAAAATAGATCGAATTTATAAATATATGGGAATTCACGTTTTTGTATATTTGGAATACATCTGAAACGTAAATATATTGTGTTTGATCAAAAATAAATATATTGACAAGCAAAATAAAAAATATTGCTCCAACTAATAAATATATTGACACAAAATTTTATATATTTGCAAAAAGACTTTTTACCCAAACGGCGCCTCATACGAACGTCCTATACTGTTATTTATAAGATAGTTCGTAAATGAAAACCCCAGTTTTCTCAAAAAGTATTGGAGAAATCGTTTTACAGTTAATAGAACTTTTGTAGAGAATTATAAAATCTATAAAATGATTTGATATATGACTATATCGGTGCATTTTTCACTGAGAAAATCCGGGAAAACCTCTACAAAGATGTTTTTAATGTATTCCTCAATTTAGCTGACGTGAACTTCCGTAACTGCTCATACGATTTCAAATTATTGAAGTCCCCTGAATAATTTCGATATGTGGGACACAATATCACCCTGTCACATCTCATTCTAAACACGGAATGCGCTAATCCATATTTGCGACAGATTCATTGTAACGAGCCTGGAGCCGGACCTGTCGGGCGGTGTTCTTCGAGTATTAGGTCACCGCCGCATTGAATGTTCTAAATGATTCAAAATTGCACCTTCTAGATGCGAGCGGAACAATGAACCTTCGAAGCTATTCCAAAAGAAGGATAGCGATCGATCGGGATAAGTTCACAGTTGATATAAATACCACGCGAGCAGCGAATACGGTTAATTAGAAGCCAACTGGTGATGGAAGTGAGATTTCTGGAATAAATAAGTGTTCGTCAAGTGGATAATTTTTGTTTTACGAAAACCTAATATACTATTATAACTTTTTGTGTAGAGTAGACTGGTGGCTCGTGGAAGAAGTGTTCGTGAATACTATTTGAATTACGAAACAAGAAACTGATCAACCTTTCGTGTGGAATAGACCGAAATCTCGTGGAGCAAGTTACTAAATATTGTTCCCAGGCACTGAAAGACAGAAGGTTCTAGACGAAAGTGTGTCTTGTGGACTTGAAAGACACCGACTTGAAGCAGGGAGCTGGAAACAACTGGTAAGAAGTCCGTACTCCAGAAAAGACTATCGGATAGCTTGATTCAATCAGGAAAAAACTCGAAACTTATCTATTAGAAGTGTCTGGGGGTGATTTGAGATCGGTAATGACCAAACTCGATATGAATACCTTGAATACCTTGAAAGAAAAAAAATACGAAAAGATTGAAGGAAAAACTTCAAGAAAATTCTAAGAATCAAGAAGGAAAGCTTCGAAAACATTTGAAGAGTCTGGAGGTAACGTTTTTAGAAAATACAGAGAGTTTAAGAGAAGAGATTCTAGAAATTTCAGAGATTCTGAAAAACAAACTTCTCAAAAATATAGTTTAAAAAAAACCTTTGTGTTGTGGCGAATCGATTGGAAGAAAGAAGAACCGTTGAGACAGATATGGATAAAATCAAAGATGAATTCGAAGCAAGAATGGACAAAATGAAGATGTGAGCGTACCTGAGTGGGCTGAAACTTTCTGGAGGATCGCCTGGACGAATATGAGAGCAGCGGAAATATTGTTTTGTTCAAGGATATAGAACCAGCTCAGCAATTGAGGAGTACTGAGGCATCTGCAATACCAGACAAGGAAGAGAGGGTAGAACGAAGGTAGTTCAGCACAAGATCTACTCGGGCAATGCCCGAGAAATCCTGAAATCAGCTAGAAGACTTCCTCTTGCAAAGAAGGAGGAGGCTGAAAAAATAGAAAGAGATATGGAGGAAGAATGAGTTATCGTACAATCCGACATTCCATGGGTTTCTCACAGCTATCTCCTTCCAAGAATAGTCGACAACCCAGACAAGTTAGCCGGCTCTGCGACATTCTCAACTCTAGATTCGAAAAGTGGATATTGGCAGGAAGAACTGTCTCAAGAAGATCAAGCAAAGACAGTCTTCACCTTCGGCTCAGGATTGTGGCAGTTCACCATTTTACCATTCGGGCTCTGCAATGCTCCATCCACATTTGAGAGACTGACGGAGATGATTCTGGATAGATTCTCATAGAAGACGTGTTTAGTATATCTCGGTGACATTATTATAGTTAGCAGATTGTTCGAAGATCACGTGAAAACTTAGTAGAGGTATTCCCGCGACTTTAAAGTGAATAAATAGAGTCAAATACTTGACTAAGAAACTGCGGATTTCAATTGAGCACCAAAAAATGCATCTCCATGAAGAAATACCATGACAAGTCATGGCGTAGCCCAGGTTTGAACACGCAGAGGTCAGAGTACAGTCAGGATGTCAAGAAACTCCAGACAAGCCCTTGTGTGCCAAGTAAGATGTTATAAAGGCAAAATATGAAATTAACATGTTGAGAGTTTACCTGAGAAACGTTGTCATTTATGGTACCTATTTTCGCCTCTCATGATGACGGAGTTGATCATTTCTTAACCTACTCCTGTTTATCAGAAAGTCCAGTCCTGTTTATGAAGCTGCGTTAACATGGAGCGGAAGTAAATAGACTATGATCCGGAATAACGTTGGAGCTCGTAATATTGGTAGGTAAATATATGTCCGACGGATAAAGGTTGAGTAGATGATATGTTCGGTTATGTCAACAGATAGGAAATTGGAATTTGGTAGTGTATTATGAATGTGTCCGCTTGTTCTCAGGCTGAGGAACAAAGACTAGTATTTGTTTAAAATTTCTAGAGTTTATCGAAAAATAGAAAACAATATTGATTTCCATTGTGCAGGATAAAGGTTGAGTAGATAATAATATATTCGGTTATGTCAACAGATAGGAAATTGGAATTTGGTCGTGTATTATGTATGTGTCCGCTTGTCCTCAGGCTGAGGAACAAAGAAAGGTAATTTGTTTGAAATTTTTAGGGCTTACCGAAAAATAGAACACATAATGTGGATTTTCATGCCGCAGGAAAACAAAATCTCAATGACAAGAATAAATGGAATTGAATTGCGGAATGATACGAAAATAAGTCTGAAAATCTTATCTGGAAAATAAAATGACAAAACGATAAAAATGAACTGATAGACTCACACGTGAAGTGTGATTCATATTTGTTTATGTCTCATCAATCATGCTTTTGAATTCGATTCTTTTTTTTTTCAATGGTTTTAAATGAACCAAAGCTGGTTTTGAATAATGTCTACCAATAACTCTAGACTAACTTGAGAATCTCATCAGCAGAATTAAAAACAGTGAATGCAATTCCCAGGAAATAATATATAGTGACATTCAAAAAGTACGCAACACATGGAAAAAATCCTTATTTATGATTTTTCAAAAAAAGTAAATTTGTCATCGACTTAGTTGGAAGTTATATTATTCGGATGAGTTTTGTTGGAGATCATTGAACAATGTGAATGTAAATATTCTTTTTGAATCAATCGTGAAATTCTACAATAATCCATTTTTTCAATTTTTTTTAGTAATTACAAATTTCGTATCTCAGGATTTGATTTAAAAACTCCGATTGTTTCAAGGATAACATCAGCGATGTGATAATGAGCAACCATTGGAAACTAACAATCATTCCTTTACATGTCACAGAATTCTTGAACAGTGAATTTAGTGCAGAAACGTAAGGTTTTTATTGCAAGGCACTTTTTTGGAAAAATACATTCCATAACTGACTGATTTCCATTCATTTGGCATGTTAAAACTCTAATCGATATCTACCAATGAATTACTGTCACAAATATCGTGGAAATCTGCTAACAATTGGCTATGAAATGAGGGCTCTTCATAATTCTGCGCTTACACAGCCAAGTTAATTGACTAGGAAACATAATAATATTATGTTGCCTATTATGAGATGGCTATGGAATGTTTTCCTGTTAAACTGAATGGCGTTATTATTTGCAAGTTTGGCAATTCGTTGTGGGTTTTTTCCTCAGATCAATAAGTAAACATAAATGGGCCCGATGCTACGTAAACATCATATTCACTGAACCGAAGACAACTTTGTTTATTTACGTACACCTCTCATCCCTTTTTTTTCAAACATTGACGCCCTGTTGTCAAATTGGTAAAAAAATATGATTTTGGTAGGAACCTACCAATAAATGCATAATCAATCATATTTTATATTCAGATTTATTATTCTAAAAATTCTAGAGAAATGTTTATGTCCAGGAAGGTGTGAAAAAATTACCAAAACGGAAGATATACATATGTCGTTTTGAACCGATGAAATTTTAGGTACTCTTTTACTCTTGGCAACACCGCTTGTGACACCGGCCGTGGTGGCCCATAGCGGCCATTGTACCTTGTCGTTTTGTGTTGATGAAGTGTTGTTAGAAATTTTCCTGTGTGTTTTCGAGGTTTTTGTCCTGCTTAAACAACTTATAGTTACATTTGGAATATTTTTCAAATTAGTGCAGTGGTTTAGTGAGGCACAATGTCGAAATACTGCTTTGTTTGCAAAACAAATGATAGTAAAAAACATTCCACAGGTGAGGTTCCAGTGGAGTCGAATGCATGATGCAAATCATGCACTCGAACGTATTCGTTAAATATAATATTGGAGGACAAAGAAACTCATTTAAAATTACAGATGAAAAGCCTATGGCAAAATGGTGAATTCCTCAATGTTTGTTATAAATATCTGTAGGCAGGGGGAAAAAACATTGAGGCTTATGAAAGGAAAATTGAATTTATTTTCCAATAATATTGACATGGTTAAAATTCTAAGAGTGAGGACAATTAATGATATACCAAAGGACTTCCTTAAAATTTTTGGGTAAATCATTTCTCTGAGGAAGAGCCTTTATCAAACCATAGTTATGCCTTGGTAAATAAAGGCAATACTTAAATTTTTTCAAAATCTGAATATACCATGAACTGTCAATAAGCGGAACTGACAAAGTAGAAAGGGTCAGGTCTGTTTTGACAAGGAAAGCTCAGTACATGAGGATTTCAACACCTAGTATTTATTGATTTTTGAATAAAACTGTCTTTGTCAAAAGAGACCTGACCCATTTTACTTTGTCAGTTCTGCTTATTGACAATTCATGGTATATTCGGATTTTGAAAAAAATATGAAGTATTGCCTTTACCAAGGCATAACTATGGTTTGAAAAAGGCTCTTCTTCAAAGAAATGATCTCCAAAAATTTTAGGAAAGTCCTTTGGTATATCATTAATTGTCCTCACTGTTAGAATTTTAACAATATCAATATTATTGGAAAATAAATTCAATTTTCTTGTCAAAAGCCTCATTGTTTTTTCCCCCTGATATTTATAACAAACATTGAGGCATTCACCATTTTGCCATAGGCTTTCCTTATCTGTAATTTTGAATGAGTTTCTTTGTCCTCCAATATTATATTTGACGAATACGTTTGTTTGCATGATTTGCATCGTGCATTTGACGCCACTGGAACCTCGCCTGTGGAATGTTTGTTTACTATCATTTGTTTTGCAAACAAAGCAGTATTTCGACATTGTGTCTCACTAAACCACTGCACTATTATGAAAAATATTCCAAATGTAACTTTGAGTTGTTTAAGCAGGACAAAAACCACGAAAACACACAGGAAATTTTTAACAACACTGCATCAACACAAAACACTTGCACTTGCGTCCTCTGATGCTTTGAGGAACGTTGCACAAGTATCTGTTAGATCTTAGCCAGGAGAGTAGTTGTTTTCTGACAGGTACTTGTTTTCTGAATTAGTATATTGATGTATAAGTGGATAAGAGGGTCTTTCAAACACGCGCGATTTTTCGAGCACGACGGCGCAGCCGGAGTGCTCGAATATTTCTCGCTATTTTTTTTTCATTGGTGTACTGTCAAATCACATAAAATGGAAATGAGAACTAATATAGTGAAATGATTGAATTCGTGCTGTGTCATCAGTATACCTTTCGTTGTCATGGAAATGAGAAAAACAGAAATAAAGGACCACGCACACACCTTATGAGAAAAAGTATTTCGGTGAAAATGGCTGGATTTTTGATATGTTGTAGCTGAAGCCATTCTGAGTGAAAGTCTCTATTGGCCCAACTCGATCGTATGACTAGATTCGGCGCTAGAGGGCGCCAAATCATGGATTTTGTGATTTTTTGAGTAATTCAGCTGAATGAAAAAATATTAATATCTCAATTATATTCAATATTGTGTGCGACTGGGCATTCCGAATGTTCGCGAGAAATAGTTTTCCATAATACAGAGAAAAAATACGCCGTTATTTTTATACAGGGTAGTCAACAATATACTCAATTCTTCAGTGATGGAATTCGCCTACGAAGTTAAAAGTTCTTTGAGTTCATCATTGAGGATCAATAAGATTGGTTTGTTGATCGACCAAAATATATGAAGCTATGAATACAGAGTGTTCAGAGTAACTCAATGTAATTTACCATTTTAAACCTCATCTGTCAGAAGCATGGCCGCCTATATCACGGCCACCTACTGCAACAAACCATGTTAATTTTATATTTTTTACATTAGAAGTGTTATGGATTACTTTACCAAAAAATACATTTCTATCACCAAGCAAAGCGCATACTGGCGCGATCACGGCTGCGATCGCGACCACGATCACACTGGCGGCTGATCGCAGCTGTGGAAAATAAATATCGTAACGCATACCGGCGCGATATGATTCCAGGAAAAGCGTTCTAGGAAAAGCGTTCTAGGAAGCGGTGGCGATCAGTTGTGACTTGTCGAGTTTGGCCGCATGATCGCAAGAAATTGTAGAGTGTTTTGGGTGAAAGAATTCACAAAATATGGACCCTGTTACTGAACAGTTGATTGAAAATATAAAAAAAAAACACAGAATTCTGTATGATTTATCGCACCCTGAATACAAAAATAACAGAAGCAAAAATAAGATATGGGATGAGATAGGAAGTTTGTTTAATATAGACGGTATGTATTTACATATTTTTTAACAGTATATAATCATCAGTTATAATAATAATAATAATAGGAATGTTCAGGCCTATGATGATCATTGGGTCAAAGTAACTATAGCCCTTTTTGATTTGTTTAATTTGTTTGTCGCCCTCCGGCCGTCACCTGGGAGAACATGTAAGGCTCCTATTACAGGCTCTGCCTCGTCTAAGAGATATAAGAAAGGTGCATCTGTTTTTTCCGTACGCAAATGGTTATGTAGAATGCATGTAGCTTTGACGACCTCCATAGATGTTTCTACTTTGAGTTTTAAGGGCCAGTAGAATAACCTTCATTTCTGAGCCAGAATGCCAGAGGCATTTTCGACTACTCTCCGTGCACGACATAGGCGCATGTTTCTGCACCAATTAAGTCAATGTTCTAAAGAAGCAATGATTAACAATGATATATCAATGAAAAGGTTTTATAACAAACTGGCTGAAGATGGGTCTGATCGCCAGCGTGATCACTTTGATGTGCGTTGAAATGATCGCTTATGATATCGCGCCTTACTTTAGTAACGTTAAATTATGAAAGGGCGATAGACTGATCCAATACCATCTGAGTTTTAGCATTTGGTGTAACTAAAGTTGGTAATATTTTTCATTTATCGAAACATGGCGGACTTGACAAGCAGTGAAATTAATTTAAAATGTCAGATGGGATTAATAATTTTTTTTCCAAATTATGGTGTGAAATTTTCTTAGTAAATACCACGCAAGCTTAAATTATTCCTGGAAATTTTCTTTCGGGCACGGGATAATTTTCAAAATATTCGTGCCCTCAAGCCGTCCTAAAAGACTCGTGGTGTTACCAAGCAACTTGATTTCGGTGATTTCTGACAGAATCACTATCGATAGTATTACCAGCACTCGTGGTATTGCTCCTGATATAACTAATACATACATCTGCGAAATGTTTGGAAGCTGAATCAAGTTTCTGTCTGTCTGTCTTTTGTTTGACAGAATGGTCGACAACGTCTCCAGCTTGAATTACTCTAAACACAGTAGCTCTGCTAATCTTGGTTATTTCTCATATTCTCTTCACAATTTGATTGTCTGAAGAACCACTACTATTCTCATATTTCAAACGACAATACATATTCAAAATAACCCTTTGATTTTGAATGTGTGAGACTTTATCAAATCATTCCATATGTTGCATCTCTAGATCAGCTCCTTGGAGACGTTCTAGATTAACTTCCACTTTCTGAATTAGCATCAAAATCTTCTGTTTCAACGACATCAATATCGAAAGGTCTCCAGAATGCCATACCGCACAGATAATCAATCTAATTGAGACAACTAAAGAAGAATTATAATTCGACAGCGGCCAACCAAAGGCTTTCTTCTGTCATTTTGCCCGCCCCTTTCATATGACAGAATATATAATCTCCACTTGGACTGCCGATCAAGTTAAAACGAGGAGCGTTCGAAAATAACGTGTTATTTAGGCCTATACAAATTATCGGCGGCAATTTGTATATTGATATATCCTCGTATGATCGCTTGGTTGTTTGCTGTCTCAATTGAGTTCGTAAAGATTACAGCATATAGACTTTCTCAAATTAAGTTTACTTACTTTGCTGTGTGTTTCTATTTCAAAGTCACATATTCGGTATTTTTCTTCAGCGCACGGAAAGAATCGGTGATCGAGGAAACTTTTTCCTTACTATATTTCCGTGCGCTAGCTCGAAATTTCACATTACTTGTGATGAAAATGAGCTGTTTCAAAGAAGTAAATGAATACATATTTCCTAAAATTATTTCCTAAAAATCATAGTTTTTGTACACCTAATTTCGAGAGAGGCAAAACATTACCGAACCCTTCACCTCTTTGTTTTCCGAGACTTTCTTGAAGTCTGCGTCTGCATGATATATTATATCGGATGGAGTATTACCTTTGCCTCATCAGTCAAGTGGATTCGTGTTCCAGCAATATTATTGCCTTAAGTACTTTGCTTGATTCTGAATTGTACGAAACACGATCAAAAGTTGTATTCTGTTCGTCTAGAACAAAGTTCCGCAGAACTAATAATTATGGAGTTTCCGTTCGTCGTAGGAAATGAGGACAATTGAGCTATTAAACTGGAACTCAACTGGAGAAAACTCATTTTCTCGAGGGAAACTTTTCCGTCAATAAACGTTTTCCAGGGGTTTTGTGGCTGGCGAAACATAATATTTCGTCACAGAGAGAATAATTCACCATCTGAGTTCTTCGAATTCAGTATTTATGATTTTGGTCCAGAAACAAGTCGTATTGTTGTATCCTTGAACTTATCTTATTGTGGCAGCGGCTTTAATGAAGGGGATCAGATTTGACAAACTAAAAGTTTGACTGGTTATA
The DNA here is from genome assembly GCA_944452925.2 of Chrysolina oricalcia. Taxonomy (NCBI): domain Eukaryota; kingdom Metazoa; phylum Arthropoda; class Insecta; order Coleoptera; family Chrysomelidae; genus Chrysolina; species Chrysolina oricalcia. Next base: position 15,863,647 of record OX101825.2, read on the forward strand.
CATATAAAAGTCTTTAAAAACGTATCACTTATAAGTTAGTTGCGGAAGGATAATTTCACTCGATGTATGAAGAATTCACGACAATGGAACTTTTTCTACTCTGTTGGTTCGTGCAATTATCTCAATAAATACAATAAATACTCGTGCTCACAATACTATCGATAATTCTGTCAGAAATCTTAAACTCGATCAAATTGCTTTAAGGTAACACCACTTGTCCTAAAGGACTCGTGGTGTTACCAAGCAATTTGATCTCGTTGATTTCTGACAGAATTACTACCGATAGTATTGTAAGCACTCGTGGTATTACCCCCAATAGTTCCACAAGGCAATGGCAGAGTTCGTGGTCTGGGTAGTAACAATATCACTAATGACTGATAAATAGGGAGGAAATAAATGCTTCCAATAATTTACACTTGAAAAAATATATGTAAATATATATACTGAAAATATTGTTTCGACTCAGTGAAACAATATTGTAGATTTTTCATGATGGCCCTAACGACATTTTAAACCTGCGAAGAGGACAAAGGAGTAGAAATAACACTGATTGTTACAGTTTCTCCGAACATGAAATTAGTAACCTAATGAATCAAACAACGGAATTGAATCGGTATGTCATATGACATAACACATTGTTCATAGTATTAAGAAGCAACAATAGTCGCATATCATCTGAAAGACTTAGGAAAGTTTTTGGTGGGCATTTTCTTGCTCAAGCATGAAACATTCATAAGTATGTACGGAGTGCCCAACCAATGCGAATATGTCAATTGTAAAAGTCAATTTTCAATTAGATTTGTCTCAGAAAGCGTTTGATCTGTACCAAAACCCTGCACTGCGACATATTTCTCTCTGTTATTCGTACACTATGTACAGTAGTAGACTCGATGTCAGTTTTTCGAATTGGAGGAGTGACGGCTATCAAAGTACTGCTGATGGCACCCCTAATTTTATTGGCAATATTTAACCTGTGGCAGCAGAATCGTCAATATATTCTTCTGCGACTTTGGATGATTTCCAACCCCCATGTCTTTTCAGAGAAGTTAGATCTCCTCCTGCATCTACTAATATAGTAGCAGAAGAACGGCGAAATGAGTGCCCCGTGTATTTTTCAGTATCCTTTAGATTTAAAAATTTAGCCACTGCTCTGGTTATATTTCCACTTTTGTTAATGCCCACTACTTGTTAATTTGTGCATTTTTGGTATCTATATTTAAGAAAAAAGCGTGTTTCGGTAGTTGGCGGTCTTATATTGGCATATTTTTTGATATGTGCTAAAAAAGTTTTTAGTATTTTTTGTATTATTATTTGAATGACAGCCGCTGTCCCCAAATCTCCAATGTTATTTATACATAACTGGGTAAGTTCTTGCTTGCGACATGAACCAGAAAAACCCATAACCAACACAACCTAAAAAAAACATAATCAAATAAATGTATAGACTTTTTAAATATCGATGACTCGCCTTTGTAAGTAAGTGAAGCTCATCGGAAGCTTTATTTACGAATTTACAAATTTCTTGTTGCGTCAAAATTTTAGCTTTTTTCGGTTCATTTCCATCACTTTTCCTTTTTTCAAATGCCTTAGAGTTCACCAATGTATGCAAGCAAAACGTTTTCAGAAAAGGAGCTTCTTATTTCTTCGCCATGAAAGTAATTGATCGCAAGCGTATTCGTACCTTCTTTTGGACGTTTCAGATAGTAAATTTGGTGACGTTAATTTTGCGGCCTCTTCAATTTCAGGTGGAGTACATTGATCATCACTATTAATCTCTGTATCCATGTTTTTTGGAATTTTAGATGATATTTTCACGGTTTTGTATCTGATAAGAATGATGCATATGCAAAACTGACAATTCTAAAGTTTATCTGACATTTTCGCAATATTAATTTCAAAGCACACTTCAATTCCATTATGTAATACTTTATTTATATGAATTGGGATGGATTTATCGAGGGGCAATATATAAAAATATAAATAGAAAAGTTATTGGATATAGCCCTCAAATTGTTGTGCAACCACAGACACGTGTTTCGAGCTTAAGCTCTCATCAGTACGGTAAAATCAAGTGCGAAGATGTACAACACTAGGATGTAAAAATAGAAACAAAGGAAGTCAACAACAGGAAGCCAACCACACATTTGTGGCTTCGGTTAGAAGACCTTGAGATTTCAAGGCAACAACTAACGTCGCCACGGAGGCAGCTATAGCTACCAGCGTGTCAATCCTACCCAGGAACATATAAATTGGGATGGATTTATCGAGGGGCAATATATAAAAATATAAATAGAAAAGTTATTGGGTATAGCCCTCAAATTGTTGTGCAACCGTAGACACGAGTTTCGAGCTTAAGCTCTCATCAGTACGGTAAAATCAAGTGCGAAGATGTACAACACTTGGATGTAAAAATAGAAACAAGGGAAGTCAACAACAGGAAGCCAACCACACATTTGTGGCTTCGGTTAGAAGATCTTGAGATTTCAAGGCAAAAACTAACGTCGCCACGGAGGCAGCTATAGGTACCAGCGTGACAATCCTAATCAGGAAAATATAAATCGGGATGGATATATGGAGGGGCAATATATAAAAATATAAATAGAAAAGTTATTGGGTATAGCCCTCAAATTGTTGTGCAATCGTAGACACGTGTTTCGAGCTTGAACTCATCAGTACGGTAAAATCAAGTGCGCGAAGAAGTCATTTGTTTCTATTTCGCCTTGTTAAGAACAGCTAGGAGAGTAGTAGTACAAATATATCGACAAGCGAAATGAAAATTATAGCTATAACTAGTAGATTGACACAATATTAAATTTATTTGCAAATACACTTTTTCCCAAACGGCGCCTCATACCAAAACCCCTGGCACTGGACCGAGCGTCAATCAACGTCGTAGAAATATGAAAGGACCAGCTTCATCCCACAGGGACACCAACAAATTGTAAGAGCTATAGCTGGATATCCTCTGTATCCAGCATCTTGGCATTTCAATTATCGGAAACCTTCCAGTGTGAGCCGCGAGATGACATCGACGACCCTGTGAACCTATTTCTCCGCCGAATGTGTGTTACGGAGGAATAAAATTGAAATTCTACCGTCTATACTGGCGAGGAGTCCTTCAAGGACGATTGATCCCCATCTTCGCGCTGAAAAGATGATTGATCGATGGCGTAGTTGAAGTTTCTTTCATACAGGAAAGGTTTCAGGAAGGGTCTGATCGGGGATTTATCTATATTAGTAACTCTTGGGAAATTTCAGTTACTCGGACAGTGTCGATTGAATTCATTCAATCGATAAGAGAGGATATGCAGCTTTGTGTGAGTTATGATCATATCGAGTAGAAAAAGAAAACATTTGCAAGCCACAAGTGAACAAAATGGTTTATGATATGGACATAAAACAATCCAATGATGTCCCGAATATAATCAAACAGTATACTTTCGGCACATATGGTAGAATGAAAGCAGAAAAAAAAATGAAGTAGCAGTTTCCGTTTGTTGATGACCTGGTTAACATGAATGTGTATCCTAAATAAGTTTGGATTATATTTTCATTGGAAAAAATAAATCATATAGAATACATGACTTCATTTGTACCTACAGTCAGTTCAACACAGCAGTAGTTGATATAGTATTGATGATGACATTAGGGATTGCAGCTACAGAAAAACCGGACAGTTTTGAATCGCTTGCTTGAAGCTTAACAATCAACAATAAATATCTATAACACAATTGATGGCCATAGAATAAAACCTTAGACAATTGAAGTTACAGTAATCTGAAGATTGAAAACCCAATTCAAGTAACTGAAAAATGTACAGCTGACCATGTTATCAGAAACAACATATAAAATCGTTATTAAAGTAGGATGGATCCTAATGACGATCATTATGATATCAAACATGAATATTAACGGGCGATTTTATACCTTGTCTACTTCATTTTTAATGTTATTTATTGTTGTTGTTGTTTATTTCCGCAAAATAAATTGTGATTTTTAAAATAAAGTAGAAAACAAAACAAATGATACTCTATTTGAGGAACCCGAAGTCGAAACAAATATAAGCAAAACTAAGAAGGAAAAGGAAATTTACCCACTTTTGAAAATAAAGTAAAATCAGCCTGAAATAAATATATTTTTTATTTACGCAGGGAAGATATATTTGTAAGTAACAAAATGAAAATGTGAAATAATGAGTACTGGATTTGTGATGACTAAAATTGAAACTGAGTTTAAGAAATAAGATAACTATCTTAAATAACTTTCTTTTCTCCATTTTTAAAAACATGATTAATTTTGATCTATTTCAGAGAGATATTTGAAATTTTGCATATGGGTCTAGATTTGAATTGTAATATCTTCAAAAATCAAATTTTAGTTTTTCCAATATTCATGAATGATCGCCTATCCATTTTCTGTTGGAACTCGGGCAATCAAAATGTTTGGAACTGTAAATTAATGGTATCTAACTCTACCTCCATATAAACTATCTCTTCAATCAATCTTCGACTTCTCGCGAATGTCCAGCAACTTCAATAGATCATTCTCCCGGAATATCCCTAACTGTATTCCATTATTATTCTCATTATTTTCGTTTTTCTGTTCGTAGGAAATATCACCATTGAGCTAATGATATGAAGGCGCAACTCAGTGCAGCAACGTCTGGAGATTATCCCACTCCAACTTATCAACTATAATTTCCACAGTTTTTTTGGGGACCCTTTTCTTTTCAGTAAGCATTCTGAGGTGGACATGTGCATTTCATAAATCGGAATGATTCACCCAATATTTCTTTGAAATGAAATGAAAATGACTGAAATAACTTCTGGTAAATCTTCTGGTAAAGTAGTAAGAACGTTGTTGTATTATTTCATGTACAGTAAATTTTTCATATGATGCTTGAATGAAATTCATCCAATGGTCTGGTGAAACACCTGGGGAAATTTTCTTCTTGCATTTTCTACTGATCCAAAATCCCACGCCATGAATGTAAGGCCTTGTTCTAGAAACTTGTGGTGGAATTCCTGAAGACGAGTAGCTTTTACCAACCACATGAAAAGTTTAACAAAATATTTGTTTTTCTTCTGTCTACCATATATTGGTGATATATCAGACTTAATCGAATTTCTTGGAAACTTCATGAAACAGTTTCGTACTAGATGTACATGTTCAATATTCAGGTGGTTAAGTTATGGACACAAACGTTTTACGTTCATAGCTGCCTCAAATCAAATACAACGGTCCATTGAATATCAAAACATGTAGCGTTTGTATCACTAGAATCTTTAAACTGCTGCATAATTTTTTTGCGATTGCGTTTTATATCTTCCTATGATGACTACGATGTTTTATTTGTCATTTACTAGTGTATGATTTATTATGTTTTCAAAACTGTTGCTTTCACTGCATGTATCAGATTCCGTCCTGTGGATTCCCAAAATAAACTCCTTGTTGAAGATGAATCGATAATAAGATTTAACTGAAACCAAATTTTGTCCTCACTCAGACAGCTTATACATCTTCTCTGTGTCCAATTCTTGAGGCAGATATCTGCTATTCAGATTAACATTCCTTGAATAGGGGCTGCTGTATTTCTGGAAAGTTTTTATATATTCAATCACTTGCATACGTTTCCTCTCGTCCACTTCCTTAGTGGGTTCCCGACCACTTTGGTCCTTTCCACAAATGCCAATAGCGTCGGTTTTCATTCACTTCACTGGATTCTAATTTGTAACTCAACTTGACCTTCACCTTGATTCCAAATTACTTCTCTAACTTAATCTCTCTAACTCAGTTCTTACTTAAATTTGCCCATCTGCTTGTATGGTCTCTATATATTACTCATGAATTATAGAGAACTACGATAGTGTCTAGAACTCCTTAAACTGTCCACATGCTGGCCCATCAAGTATGTCGTAACTATATGTGAAGAGGTAAGATGGCTGATGGCAACGGAAAGGAGGCGACAGACTGGAGAGGTTTCAAAGCAAATGTTGGATGACTTTTTACCTTCGTCCCGTTTGTCGAGGAATAAGAAAACGCTCTAGTTACCTTGGTGAAGTTTGAACATTGACAATCTATCACCAGAGAGATTCCTATCTACTATTTATCAATTTTTATTGTACATTTAGAAAAAGAACATATTAATGTGTGCCGCATATTCTTCGCTATTCAGTAGTTGTTGAATATTACAATCAAATATATCCATCAAACAAATCCACGGATTATACTTTCCAGATAATCTTCACTGGTTCAAATCCCTTATTCGAGTCCTTGAGAAGCAATAGCAAACAGTTCTGTTCGAGCATATATCAATAAGTTCTGGTCTGTTCTATTTTGGAAATCCCTCGTGGCACCAAGAGCTTCGGTAATGAATCCCTATTTCCGAATAGCGTGTTAATTTCGGTCATTATTTTCATTACCATATAGTGAGTGTATTTGTATATAACCAGGCTGAGACCTGGCTTAAGTTCAACTTCGGAATGGCCTATGACTCGATTCGGTCGATGAGGCCATTAAATTAAGTTCAGATGTTATTTGGAGTAAGCCAATAGTGGATTTAATGCGTTAGAGTCGCATATGAAGCGTTGTCTGATCCGTATTGGAGTATCCATTAGAGGCTGGATTATTTTACGTGAAATTCACAGTCTCATTACAGATTATTATTATGGATTGATTATTACAATAACCATGACTTTCATTGATAGGACAGAAACATATGCGTTAGTCATGGGAGTAGAGTCACGAAGTGTTTTCTTCAATCTATGTTTCACAAAATGACCCTATACTTCCCTTATAATCATTTTCTTAGTTTCGAATATTTCCTTGTTAAGCGACAATAGTAGATTCCCCAATAATTTGAATCCTGATGTTTTGTGCTGTGTCATGTTTCTAGATTCTACTGATTTAGAAATCAGTTGGATAAAGAGGTGAGTTGGAATTTCAAGCATACGACCTTAGCAAGAAACTTAGATAAATTTATAAGCTTAGCGATAAGGAACAGAGACGATTTTAACTTGTAATCTCACAAGTTTTTGAATTATGGCCAGACATTTTTTGAGTAATCAAATGAATTTTTTGAAAATTATTCGGAGACGCTTAGTCTCGAGCCGCAAAGCGGCGAGTGCGTAATTCTAGAAGTGCGTAATTGTCTTACAACTCGAGTTGTGTACTATACTTTTTCTACGACCGAATTAATCAAAAATTAGGATTCCATTAAGTGAATATATTTTTAATCAATCAATTAAATAACTACAAAGATAATTCATCTTTAATAAGTTACTATATCACTTAGTTTAGTTTACGTTTGATGACCACCAACCACCGTGTCTCTTTAATGCTAGCATATCGCCATCAGCATCTACAAGAATTATTGTGGCTGAAATGCGCCTAAAACAATGGCATGTGTATTGTTTGGGATTCGCTAAGCCCAGATATTTTCAATTTACGAAATTCAAAAAGAAAGGCAAAATCCGAAGAGCTTGTCCTGCAGAGCGTAGATTGATACAGTTTTAACAAATCGGATAAAAGTATTTGGAAACGACAAATGAACGTTGCGTTTTGCTTTTTGAATCGGCAATATAAATTATCAGACATTTTCCCGTATCCTCCACGTTATCAGGCTTCAAGTTGCGTAACTCCTGCTTTCTACAAGCACCACTAATACCGGAAATTGGAACTACCTGGAAGTATGAATACTTGCCTGTTAATTTATATAACCCGTGCACACCTTCGTAAGCAAATATCTGCTATCTAGAGCGTTTTGAAGAAAGACATTGATTTATTGAATAAACTCGATATTGATAAAAAATATCCATTTACACATTGTAAAACCACTCACGCACCTCATAAATATAACATACAAAACTGGTAACATACCATAACAATGGAAAGAGTCGGTAATTACCCCTGTTTATAAATCAGGTAAAAAAAGCGTTCTTAACAACTATCGACCTATATCTGGGATAAATAGTTTTGCAAAGATTTTTGAACACTCAATAAAAATACGTTTGATAAATTTTTTCAACATTCATCAAGTAATAACGAAAAAATAATTTGGGTTCATTGAGGATTCTAGTACTGAAAAAGCTGTTTTACATTTTTCAAAAAAGGTAGTTGAAGCCCTGGAGAACTCCGAAAAATGCCTAGCAGTTTTTCTGGATTTAGCCAAGGCATTCGACACAGTATCACACTCCAAGCTCATTGATAAACTTTACGGATATGTAATTCGTGGACCTATGAAAGATTTATTGCAAAACTATCTATCTTGTAGATATCAAAAAGTAAAAATAGATAAATACACGAGTGTACCACAAAAAATAACCGTCGGTGTTCCGCAAGGCACAGTGTTGGGCCCGATCCTGTTCTTAGTATACATAAATAGTATTGGCAATATAAACTCCATCGATCATCTCATCTCATATGCAGATGATACTGCAATTGTATTTTCAGGAAAATCATGGCAAGAAACATACCAAATTGCTGAAATTGGTTTAAAAGATATCCAAATATGGCTAAATTATAATCTTTTAAGTCTAAATGTACTCAAAATAAAATTCTTATGTTTCACACTATTAAGTACCGATCAACCGACTCGTGAAACACTGAAAATTCACAAATCTAACTGCATGATGAATGAACAATGCACTTGAAAAAATATCGAAATTAAAATACCTCGGAATTATACTAGATCAACATATGAGATGGGATGAACACGTTGGACATGTCATCAAATGATTAAGACAAATCACGTATAAACTATACACTCTGAGAGAAATACTAACCCGAAAAAACCTAATAACAATCTATAACTCTCTGGCAGAATCAACCATTAGATACGGCATTACTGTTTGGGGTGGACTCTTTGACAACAACCTTAAAAGTCTTCAAGCAATGCAAAATACTATTATAAAAATAATTTTTCATAAGAAAAAGCGGTTCTCCACAGAACAACTGTACAATGAAACAAAACTCTTCAATGTTAGAAGCTTATTCATTTACAACAGCATTATATGGGTCTATAAAAATAAGCCTCTATATACCACATATAGACCACAAAATACCAGAGCATTAGAAAACCTAAATATACGTCTACCTATCTTCAAAAAATCGCATACACAAAGAACACTTTTCTACTTCGGTCCCAAATTATACAACACACTACCTCGAAACATAAAAGAAAAAAAATCACTTACTCAATTCAAACTTGAAATTAAAAATTACATAACTACAAATTACAGTACATTAATTAAAAATTTTTGAAATAAAAATAACCATTCCAGGTCACAACCTCTAACTCTCAACCTAAAATCGTTAAAAAAATCTTTCCTCCAACCACACACAGTATTAACAGCAATCCTAGCAATCCTGGAGATAGAACAAAACAAATGCCAAGCATTTAGGTTAATCTCCTAGGATTGTGAGGGTTCAATGATAATGAAAATAGGAATAAGTGCATGGAAAATGTATTAAATTGGTATATGACTGTTCAATGAGAAATTATTTATAGAGTCCTACTCACACCATGTACACAAAACACTACTCCTGACAATCCTAGATGCAGAACAGAACAAGTGCCACAAACAAGGTTAGCATCTAGGAAATGAAAGGATTTTATAAAACACAATGTATATGTAGGTACGAATAGGAACAAGAATAAGATGGCCATTGGCACCATGTATCCAAATTTTCTGACTTTCACCATGTATTGAAGTTTCAATTCAATAAAATTCATTCATTCGTTCATTCATTCATTCATTTATTCAATTCATTTTGATGACAACGTTTTCGATTTATATCTCTTCGAATTAAATCACCTGACTATCTCTTTAGCAAAGCCAACAGTTAAAGATAAGTCGCAATGTTAATGTTACCAATCACAGTTTATGTTTATTGTTCCATATCTTTCATGAGATTTTGCTGGTAACAAATTATACGAAGCATTTTTTGCTTTTTCCACTATACCGGATGGTATACACATTTCATCTTCGCTGCTACTAGACGTTTTTCAAGTAAATTTTTATTTGTTATTAGGGATTTATCTTCAAATGATCTTGGCAAATCCAAAAACTGGTAACAAATCGCGACACAATCATGAAACGTCAAAATTGTATCGGCGACGCGGCCTGCAATTCGTTTCCATGGCAACTACTGAAGGCCCTACCTTATTGGTAATACGTCGTGCGATTTACTTTACAGATGCTACCGTATTGGTTCTTGATCGGGCTTTCTGTTTACGGTAAAGTTAGGTCGTACAGTTTTATGTCGCACAGTGCTTAAATAGACAGTTACATTGTTGGCGAGTTGTAAAAATTTCGTCATTTTCTGTAGGGGGAGTAGAAAAAGTATTATTTTTTATTGGTATCCCTTTTCACCTATTTACGAGGATGCATTGAAATCTAGTTAGCCTAGACCAGTTCCCTGCATGAGCAAAATATTGCGTTACCATAGCAACGAACAATAACTTATTAGAAGTGTCAGTGTGAAGTTTGACGTCAAAAAAGTAAACCAGAGTTACGCAAAAAATTAAAAGAAAACATATGTCCACCGAAACTGTGAAAATCGAAAAATTGGAGTATGGAGCCATCATCAAGTACCTGTATTTATAAGGGTCAAGAGGTGAGCAGATTAACGAAGATATGCTTAATAACCTTGGTGATCAATGTCCTTCGTATGCGACCGTGAAAAATTGGACTGCAAGCTTCAAAAGAGGTAGTTTCTGTGTCAGTCTCCGAAAATATCTGAAGCACTGAATATTCCATACGAACGCGTTCTTCATATAGTTCAAGTTAATTTGGACATGAGAAAAATGGCTGCAAAATGGATCCCCAAATGTTTGAATGTTGACCAAAAACGTGCAAGGGTAGTAAACGATGTAGACTTCTTAAACCGAATTGTTACTATGGATGAGACTTGGGTACATTTCTACGATCCAGAAACAAAGCAACAGCTGATGGAATGGCGACAATCCGGTTCTCCAAGACCTAAGAAGTCTCGTGTCCAAAAATTAGCTGGAAAAGTTCTTGCTTCAGTTTTTTGGGATTGGCATGGAGTAATCATGATTGATTTTTTGGATAAGGGTAGAACAATAGCTGGAGATTACTATTCGACATTACTGACCACTCTACGGGAAAAAATCAAAGAGAAAATACGCGGAAAGCTATACAAAGGTGTTTTGTTTTTGCAGGACACTAATCTCATGTTGCCATGGAAAAAATTGAATCACTAGAACTCCCCTCTTATTCACCAGATTTGGCTCCGTCCGACTATCGTCTCTTTCCTCAACTGAAAAAAAGTTTAAAAGGTCGTAAATTTTCTTTCAACGAGGAGGTAATAAAAGCTGTGGAGGTCTGGTTTGCAGAACAAGAAGAAACATTTTTTTTGAAAGGTCTAGAGACGTTGCAGGTTCGCTGTAATGAATGAATCCAATTAAGAGGAGAATATGTTGAGTAATAAAATATTTTGACATTGAAATTTTGTTTGGTTCTATAGTAGGATAAGAATTTTTCAATATATCCTCGTATAGCACGCCTCAGCTTGTTAAAATTGAATTTAAAAAAACGCGCTGTTTTTAAAATTACCATGGTAACATCAACAACCGTGAAGTCTATACATGACAACTTTTAATTATTGATCTGACAGCAGTAACTTGTAACGTCAAATAAACAAGTCGTTCATTTATATCTGTTACCTTTTGCTTTTTTATCCATTTGATGAACTTGTCATTTTCTTTTTATGCGCATCATTCGATTTTTGACAAAGAATCGATGTAAGAATTGATTTTTAGGCAGTGCAGTGACAACAATTAATCATTGATGACAAATTGCAAATGTAACTCTGTTTTTCTCATTTCCATGACAACGAAAGATATACCGATCACCACCGATGTCACATCACGAATTCAACCATTTTATATTATCAGTACATATTAACATTTGTGTACAAATATTACCAGTATTTATGATTTCAAATTGCACCAATAAAAAAAATAGCGTAAAGTATTCGTGGATAACTGGTCTTTCAAACATACTTGCTCTATTTCGAGCACTTCGACTGCGTCGTCGTGCTCGAAAAATCGCGCGTGTTTAAAAGACCTTTTTATCCACTTAAACTTCAATATACTATTTTACACACTGTTCATACATTTATGCATTTTTGAAAAATACAGTATTTTTCGTCAAATATAACCCGGAAGTCTTCATTTGATAGTACGACGACAATTTATATCATTGAACATTCAAATTCATTATATTATAATTGCTACAATTTGGCAATATAATAACTGTCGAAGAAAAAAATTTGTATGAAACAGTTTCGTTAAGGGCTTTTTTGTACTCGCGTGTTTTAGACCAAGAGCCCGTGTTACCATTTTTGGAAGTGATAAGTTTACGCCCATCGACCACTGAAACTAGTATTATCGATGTCGACGATGCTACAAAGATTCACGCCATACATGATTTCCGGGGAGAAGTTAGGGTAGGGGGCTTACCGATCTGTTACAAAAAAGTGAGCAAATATATACCAGGTATACGAATGAGAGTATTGGGAAAGCAAAGATTTCAGGAAAACGATTATTGTCAGTCGCATTCATCGTGGCGTTCACCCTCTGCAGCCCTCGAAATATGTAAGAAAAGAAAACAACAAAACAATATTCAGTTTACAACTGACAATAGGGGGGATCTTACCATTAGCATTTTAATAACACAAATTTCGCGGGCCAGCCGTTTCCAATGGGGCGGAAGGGCGCTGGGCCCACCAAAATTGTCTAAGTATTTTTTTATGATGAGTTTATATTTCAAAATTTGGTAACATGTTATCTATAATGCATAAATTGAGAATCTATTACCGTCAGTCACGTACTACGTGGCAAAAAGTTTCTGGGCCCTTGGAAAGTTACACAAATATTCAGGTATACTTCAATGTTATAAGTTTGTGCTCAAAAAAATCACAAAACGTTGGTTGTACCTCCTTAATCAAGAATTTGTCGCCTATAATCATGTGAAGTATGGCAAAGGCCCACTAAAAATTTTAAACATGACATTTCAGTGGGAATGCGCTACAAAATAGCGCTAACCCGAATAGCAAAAAACTTCAGCCCCTATTTCAATTTTTTATGTAGAAAGTTATTGAAAAAAAATCTCAAAATTTAACCTTTTTCTCCCTCATTAGCAACATTTTATATGAGCAAGTTTGGTCCAATCGTAATATTTTGAAGTGAGGACTCTACCATTTTTGTATGTAAAATTACTTAAGGACCACCCTGTATACCAGTGAATTCAAGCGTTTCATCTCCTGCGTCTCTGCTCGGAGTTCATATGCACATCGGCATATAGACCCACCGATCCACCTTGTACACACTAAGCTAACTGCGCGCGCAGCGAGATCCTGCAAACGTCTCTTTGCCGCATTGACTTGTTCGGTCTTTTCAGAACATCTAATATCTAGAAGATATTCAGAGCTATGAAGGTTGTAATTTGCCTCCATGCAAAACTGAATTACTAGAACAAATAAAGCGCGCTCAGTATTTCGGAAATATTTGGAGATACGCACATCTGAAAAATCCTACAGAAATGACCCCTACGAGGTGTGGATGGGTTGAGTCAGAGGGCACATACAGCTTCAAATGGTTTGAAGGTGATGAATTCCCCCCCCCCCCTCGTCAACGATGTTGTCATTACAGAGGACGATAGTGATGGAAATGATCCGGGTAAGATAAGTATTTTTATCCATGTATCACAATGTCCAAAGAACATTTCATAATATAAATATCAAGTAAGTGATTCAAATGTCATGTTCACAATACTACGGTCCTTAGTTTCAGCGATGTATCGACATCATACTTCATTGATCATATTTTCATTATCAAAATGCACAATGTCCCAACACTGAAAATGGTTATCATGGTATATTGTAGGTACAAGCTAAGCAGCCTATTAGGCCTTTTATGCATGTTATCGTGGTAACCCAAGAGGTCCAATAACTAATGGACAATTCACAAAAGCTTTTGATGGTATTCATATACTGTTACTGAGTTTGAGATGATGCTTCGTAACTTCAATAGCAGCGACACCTATCGTTGGGTAGAATACTTCATATTGATTATATTGATCAATATATGAACATATTTTTAAGGTAGTTCACTTACGTCAGGCAAAGTATGCAAAAATACATAATGATTTGATCGTAAAATGTATCAATTTGAATAAAGATTTTCATAACTATATTATGGGGAATGAAAAATATGCACATTTCGTCTGATACCAAAAAAACTTTGAAGGGACAATTTTTGTAAACATATATAAATGACACGTATACATTTGATTTTCAAAATGATCATCACCCAGGAGATATATAAACGATCTAATAGTTTATATTGATTATTTTGAACAACAAATGAACATATTTCTTTAGATATTCAACTCACGTCAGGCAAAGTATGCAAAAAAGTACCCAGAGTTACATGGTTATTTGTTCATAAAATAGATCGATTCAAATATGATATTTTCATTACTATATTACGAAATATGTAAAATATTCATATTTTGCCTGATATCAGGAGGAATTTGGAGAGACAATGTTAGACAATGTTTGGAAACATATATCAATAATATGTTTATATATGATTTTCAAAATTACAATCACTCAAGAGATATACAGGGCGGGTCACGGTCGATGGTACCTTAGACGTTTACGAAGAACGGGAAATAGGATCATTCTGAAAATTTGGTTTCTAAAGTAGTTGCATTTGGTCTATCGATCTAAAATATTTTCAGCAATGCAGCGTTGCCGCTTATACCAGAAAGTAGCAGCATCTTTGTTATTTCAAATGGGTCACCCTGTATATTACCGCATTTTTGAACTTGTCATTCCTTTCTGATTATTTCTGCCTCATACTCCCCTATACCTATCTCTAACGGTTTTTGAGATATTGGTTATTTTCCATATTTTTTATCCAAAACAGCTCGAATTGAATGTTTATTTCTGCGGTATTTGGATACTCAGGAAGTTGCAATTTTGTCTTCAGTTCATCAAGATCATGTACATTGATTCTGTATAGAGAAGTTTGTTCTGCGTTATACAAGGTCGTTCAAAATTCATGATCTTACTGCTAGATACGAAAAGGGTTGAAAGTGCGTTTTTTTAAATGGAACATCCTGTATATTATGAAATATCCTGAAAAATGACTAAATTCCCTTCAAATTGATATATCATGTTCCTATACCTAAATAGCCGGAATTCCGAGATAATAGCAATTTTCACTTGTTATCTCCCAAGTGCTTGAATTATTGCCAGAAATATTTCGAGATTTTGTACGAGATGAATTTACGGCAATTAATTCAAGCACGAGGGGGATTCGGTAAGAAAATTTTATACCGAGAAATGAAATTCATCCAACAATTCATAAGAAATAACTAACGATGGTTTCACCTGAACTATTTATAACCACTGAAATATTGATATGTAAAATAATTAACAAAATTTTCATCACTAAATGTGTTTAAATTTGGAACAAAAAAAATAAAAAAGTTATGTTCCTATCGTGGATTGAACCATCGACCTAGCTACTCATAGGCCGCAATAATCGTGGAGAAAATATTTTCAGACACATTCCAAATATCTACTAAATACATAATTATCTCCTTTCATATGAAAACTAGACCTCCATTTGTACATTAAAGCAAAATATCAACTTGTCACATGTCAAATGTCACATGTCAAATGTCACATGTCACATGTCAAACATTTATTGATGAAAATTTTGTTAAGTATTTTACATATCAATATTTCAGTGGTTATAAATAGTTCAGGTGAAACCATCGTTAGTTACTTCTTATGAATTGTTGGATGATTTTCATTTCTTGGTGTGAAATTTTCTTACCGAATCCCCCTTGTGCTTGAATTAATTGCCGTAAATTTATCTCGTACATGAATTTTCTTTGAAAATTCATGTACTCGAAAAATTTCCGGCAATAATTCAAGCACTTGGGAGATTACAAGTGAAAATTGCTATTTTCTCGGAATTCTGGCTATTTAGGTATAGGAACATGATATATCAATTCGAAGGGAATTTAGTCATCTTTCAGGATATTTCATAATATACAGGATGATCCATTTAAAAAAACGCACTTTCAACCCTTTTCGTATCTAGCAGTAAGATCATGAATTTTGAACGACCCTGTATAACACAGAACAAACTTCTCTATACAGAATCAAAGTACATGATCCTGATGAACTAAACACAAAATTGCAACTTCCTGAGAATTCAAATACCGCAGAAATAAACATTCAATTCAAGCTATGTTTTGGATAAAAAATATGGAAAATAACCAATATCACAAAAACCGTTAGAGATAGGTATAGGGGAGTTTGGAGCAGAAATAATCAGAAAGTTATGACAAGTTAAAAAATGCGGTCATATACAGGGTGACCCATTTGAAATAACAAAGATGCTGCTACTTTCTGGTATAAGCGGCAACGCTGCATTGCTGAAAATATTTTAGATCGATAGACCTAGAGCAACTACTTGAGAAACCAAATTTTCGATCCTATGTCCCGTTCTCCGTAAACGTCTAAGGTACCATCGACCGAGACCCACCCTGTATTTATGTTATAATAGTTTATATCGATTATTTTGATCAATAAATGAATACATTTTTTTAGAAATTCAACTAAGGTACGTCAGGCAAAGAATGCAAAAATACATGGTTATTTGGTCGTCAAATGTATCTAATCTAATATAATATTTTCACTACTATATTAGGAAAATTGTAAAGTTTTCATATTTTTCCTGTTGCCAGAAAACCTTTGGAGAGACAATGTTTGGAATCATATATAAGTAATATTTTTATAATCGATTTTCAAAATTACCATCACTCAAAATATATATAAATGATATAATACTTTTTATTGATTAATTACATCAATAGGTGAACATATTCGTTTAGACATTTAACTTACGTTGGAAAAAGTATGCAAAAATAAATGGTTATTTGGTCAGAAAATGTATTGATCTGAATGAAACGTTTTTATTACCATATCATGGAAAACGAAAAGTACACATGTTTTGTCTGACACCGGGATAACTTTGGACAGACAAAGTTTGGTAACATATATAAATAATTCGTTTACCTTCGATTTTCAAAATTATCATTACCCAGGAGATGAATCCACGATGGAATAGTTTATATCGATTATTTTGATCAATAAATGAATATAATTCTTTAGTCATTCAACTTAACGTCAGGTGAGGTATGCAAAAATACATAGTAATTCGGTCGTTGAATGGATCGAATACAATATAATATTTTCATCACTATATTAGGAAATATGTAAAATATTCATATTTTGCCTGATGCCAGGAAAACTATGGAGAGACGATTCTTGGAAACACACATAAATAATACGTCTATTTTCGGTTTTCAAAATTATTGTCACTCAAGATATGTATTAATGATATAATAATTTTTATTGATTATTTAGATCAATAATTATATATTTTTTGGTGGCACATAAATTACGTTTGGCAAAATATGCAATAATACGTAGGCTATTTGGTCTTACTATTCATAATATTGATGAAGATGTATATACGATTATATTTAAAAAAGTTAGATATTTTCATATCTATCTTGATCTCTGCAAATTATTGAAGAGATAATATTTGAAAAAGTACATAAAAAATATGTTTTCGTGCAATCGCACGCGAAGTCAGTTTTTCGCGTTCTCAGAACAGTCCGCGAAATTTAATTTCGCGGCCGTTACCCATCTTTAAACTCGCCGTAACATTTTTCGTACTACCGTTTAGATTTTTCGGGTATTAAAACGGAAAGCGCCGAATTTACAACGCTTTTGAGTTCAGGAGGAGTGGAAGGTACTGAAATATCGCTATCAGTATCAGACATTTTGCGTTTTGACAAGAACTGTCAAAATATTTTGTATATATTGAAACATATCATTTCCATAGAACACGGTGATATTGTTAAATAAATTGAACTGCTGTTGATTTTAGAGCAATAATATATTTATTTACAACTATCTATTTTAATAATTTTAACGATTGCACGAAAAATAGTGTGTATGCCATGGCCGCGAATCTTTTTAACGACCTCAAGATTATCTTGCCTCGGCCGCAAGCGGCCTTGGCGATAACTGTTCTTTCGGTACGTTAAAAAGGTATTTCGCGGCCTTAGCATACAAATAACTATTATTGCAATCTTCAAAGTTATCATCATTCAAATGATACATTCGTGATTATACGGTATTGATCGTTTAATTTGATCAACAATGCAACATAATTGAAACGTGTTAAGGCGAACGTTCGACGTAAAATGGTTTAATTTTGCTATATCATTTAGTCATGAGTATGACCGATTTCTGAAGTACGTATCAGTTAAGTTCATTCAACATAACGCATGAGACATCTGATGAAAACCATTATATGACTTATAATTGTAAACTTGAATGTTCACCGGGACGCTACTTGTAGAAATGAAGTTTTTTCCGCAGAGAAATACGCTACTTTTCATAGCAGTTATAGGAAAGAAGTTTTTCCGCACTAGTGCGGAAAAGTGACTCTTTTAGCACCAAAATGAGTGAGGAAAACTGGACTTTTCCGCACGCTAGTAGAAAATAATTATTATATTTCTAGCTACTACTTTCAAGCATTACTTTATACTCCGAAGAATATCGTTCACTTTTATGAAAATGACACATTCTCAATCCATATAAAATTGTCTATCTCAATTTTGATTGATCAAGCACTCGAACTCATGTGTTTCCAGTAACCAACAAACCCTACCGTATCGTATGGGCAATTCCATTCAATAATCCGCCGGAAGTCACCCTCGCAATTTCCACTGTCCTGTCAGTTTGTTTTTCCAATCACAAAAATAGCCACATTGCACCGAGAGGCGTCAACAAAGTCGCAATATTTATTCTCGCGATGAATGGTATTCCGGAAATATTGTTAGCCAGAAGTTTTCGGGAAATAAAACGGGAAATAAGTCTTGTTAGAGAATCTCACCTTTTTTACTTCCGCTCCCGGGTGGATCGATTCCCTTGATTGCGAGCGCTCGCGAGTCAATCGGGCCAAGAAGTGATTGATTAAGAGGAGCAAGAAGTGACGATTGTATTGACCTAGAGCTTGCTTGATTGTGTTCGCGATAATCTCGAACGGTTCGTCTATAGACTTTAATTTTCGCAAATCAATTTTGTGTAGCGAGTCGAATGAGTTGTTGATCGAGTTGTTAACAACTTATCAATGAAATGAATTGACTCTCATTCAATTATTTAATCCTAATAATTTCTTCGAATGGGCTGACATTCAACATTGCTTTCAGAACGTGGTACAACTATGCTGTCTCTGAAGAATGTTGTTGACACTGTTTGATTTCCATAGTACAATGAATATAAAGAGTTTTAAAAAATCTTCAATTTTGATCAAGTAAACTTATTTGTATTGTATGAAAAACAAAGAACATTTAAAGATACAAATATATGTGAGAAAAATCACAAATACAAAATAAGAATAGAACTGAATGTGCGATTCAGTGTCTTCGGGGGCACTCGTGAATCATCATACTCGTGCGACGAACCCAAAGAGACTAAACTAACAAGGAGGGTTTAATAAGCTCTAGCCAATCAGAATCTTGTAGCATCAACGCGTCAAAGTGACGTACTTGGATATGAGTACAGAGTCGAACTCGAACCAAGCAACAAAACTGTCAGCAGTAACTCTCATATACCAAGAGCTAGTCCGTCAGTGTCTATAGAGAACGGCGGCCATGACACGTCCTACTACATCACATTTCATCAAGAACTCTTGAGCATCTTGCTGGGCATATCCGATAAAACGAGGTGCTGATTTTGGAATTTGACTTCTCAAGGGGACTGTATTTACAACTCGATCTGACGAATCTTCTGACCATAGTTCGTTGATTGATTTTGCAAATGCTTTGATTAAAGCTCCTTTCATACTGTATATACTTGTGTTTATATGTCTCGTGTAGGCGTCTCCTTTTAAATACTCTAATAACCATCTGGTGTTTGACAAACACTGGATAAAACTGTTCATAAAACAGGTGTTACCAATATTTCTCAAACTATTGAGACCCAGATTTTTGACAGTACTATATACAACTGGCCTCATGATGTTGAAGCTGCGATCGCCACTAATATCGTTTTCTGAGTAGTCTCTAAAGTGGTGATTGTACCTATACCTAGAGCGGCGTGGAATTGTTCTCGACTCAAGACTGCGGGATATTGAGTTGGATGCAGATATTGTAGAACTTGTGGCTTTTGGAGAAGTCGACGAATCGACTTGACCATTGTATGATTTCACATGACTGGTGATATTCAAGCAGTTTGGGCTGCAAACGTCTCTACTTTCTGCTATCGAGTTGTCTCTGAGTTGTTGGTTGATTTTGCTTTCGATATGGTGGGGTCAGGAACTCAAGATCTCACTGCTGCGCATTGGATCAGATGAAGATACGGAAAAATGTAATGGTTTCGGAAAACCGCTGGTTGAAAAATTCTTGAATTTATTATGGGGCTTCATATAACTCTTCAGAATCTTTCTACCAAGGAATAGTTCCGAGAAAAAAAGCAGAATTACCTATCTGGATTGAGATGTAAAGCGTTATTACACTTGAGAGATAGCCTCATACTTTTAAAAATGTATTTCAATTTTAAAATTTTTATAAATTTCATAAAATACATATTATTTTTTTTTCGTTTTAGTCGACTAGTTTATAAATGAAACCATGTTTTTAACCTCTTCAGGTCTACATACTGAAAAAAATTAATCAGAAATTCAAAGCTGTGCTGAATGTTGTTCGAATTGAAAACAATATGGATTTAAACACTCAAAAAATTTAATTTTTCATTTCATAAAAAAATAAATCAGTGGTCTATGAATCTAAATATGATACTTGGAAAGATCATACTTTCTCATTGATGTTTCAATCCACAGTTCGTGTTTTTACTTTGTTCTTTCTCGCATGGAGAGTGGCCTACTTTATCTGTACGGACGTCAAACTGAGGTATTGGCTTTGTTCCACTTCTCTTTCTCTCCTTTCGAAACCATTTCTCGATACTCCCACTTGTTCTTTCCCTCTTTCTTGAATTAAGATTGCTTTCTCGCCACGAAATCCAAGAGAAGCTACAATTTTTTTTTCTGAAATCCTATGTTTACCATTGCCGTTTCCAAGCAGTGACAATTACCAAGTCAATGAAATGGAAAAAAAAACTCAAATACCAATTTTGACTCCTCAGTGATATTCTATAATAGGATATGACTCCATCTAGCAAATCAACCACACCCATGAATAGATTGTATTGTTTTCTCATGTTCGGACGCTCAACGCCAACTCATGTTTTGGTTTTACGTTCGAAACGTTTGATGTCAATCGGCTGAGATCCACAAAAAAGAACTTACCAAGCAAATACTCTTATTGTCAAACCATGTCAAAACAATTATTGGTACACCTTGTAGAATAGTCTTGAATTCCTCAAAAATACCTCGGCCTTGTTTTCTCATGATTTAGTCGTTAGAAAATTGTAGACCAGGAATTTTGAGTCTTTTGTTATTGTACCCAAACAATATATTCCTTTCTTTTGTAGAGTGGTGGGGAGTTTTTTAAAAGTGAACCAGGAAAACAACAAATAATTTTTGTGTTTAGGAATGATAAAGGAACTACTGTATTCCCACTAGCCGGTATAAACTGGAAAGTTATAGCTCACACCACCACAATCACATAAAACAAAATTCTTGCAACCACTTTTATTTAGTTTGTTTGGATTGTATTGGTTCAGTGACGAATTTTTTTCGAATGGCACGATTTGCCCATCCACATACAACATTTGTGGTTTTACTTGGTTAATAAATGTTTGCTGTGGGTTATCAAGAAAAGGTCGTAGTTTGAACAATTTATCCCTACTTTGCGACCGTTTGGAAGGTTTGAAAGGTTGTTATTGAAATGGAGTGTATCTTCTTCATTTACTGCCACCTCTTCGTAGATAAAGATTTCAAAAATTGCGGTATTCTGCAGGTTTGACTCCAATAAAGATGATGTTTCGGTTAACCATAAATGGACATGTAGTATTCCCAAAAATAATTCTCAATTCTGATCGTGTGAGATTCAGTGGGTTGTTGGGATCAACCTAACAAGCATACATTGCTCTGTTCCACTATCAAATCTAGTATTTGATTGAACTCGAAATAACGTATTGGCCTCCCTATTTCCAGTCCCTCTACTATGTCTTGTAATGTAAACTGTTGATTGAGTCAATTATCTTGGTCTCCTCTCAATTCAGTCCACGTATACTTTTGTTTTCCTCTACAGAGAGCCGCGGGTCAAAAACCGTTTGGTGGGATGAAAGTCTATCCCTCGAAAACCCTAAATGCCAAATATTTATGAAAAAAAGCGCAACTGAAAAGGAAAATCGACGTGTCTGAGCTTTTTTCCGGAATAGCTATATCAAGCTTCTAACGAATTTGTTCCAACCTTTAGGTGCTCACTGTATATGTCTTCCGTTATGATGGTTTCGTTTAGAAAGTGACGATTTGGTTGAGGCGCACAGTTTTGTGAATAATTATTCACCAGAAGACGATTGCGGATTCAAGCAATTGAAATAACGTTGTGAAAAAATTTGAAAGAGATAGAAATCTTTCAACCATTAAGATGGTGGACGTCCGAAATATAAGTAATCAAGTTACTACATCGTCTAAAACATTCAAACGAATATAGATATGTCTCACTCAGCAGAGGAAATTTCCGAAGTTATACCTGAAAGTGAAGATAATAGGGAGAAATAGAAGAACCAAAGAAAAAAAGGAGATATGATCAAAAGTTCCAGGAAGAGTGGAGAACCAAGTATCCATGGCTTAGGAGTTCCATCAAAAACCAAGTTCACTGTGTACCCTGCAATAGTTCGTTTCGTTGCACTACATATAACATCAAAAGGCATGAAGGAAGTGAATATCACATGAAAAACATCAAAAAACTGGTAAAGACGCCTAAAATAGACGACATCATAAATGATGATATCCTTGTGAAAAAGCATCAACTTGTTAAACAAGCTGAACTAATGTGCATTTTTACATGAGCACAACTTGCCATTTCTACTTGCTGATCACCTCTCAAAGTTCATTCCTAGTGTTTGTCCTGACTCTGATATTGCAAAACAAATGAATTGTTCTAGAACAGAGGCCACCTATATCATAAACGAATGCCTCAGCGTAGAACAACTGCAGGTAGTCTCGGCCATTCTCAAAATGTCCAAATTTTCTTTGATAATAGATGAGATTACTGATATCAGTACTCAGAAGTCTCTAGCACTAGTGGTTCGTTATTATGATAAAGATCTCAAAAAAGTTAGTGATTCATTTTTTGGTCTTTTAAAATTAGGGTCAAGTAATGCTGAATCAAATTTTTTGGCAATCCAGAGTCATTTGGCAAAATATGAAATTCCCATTCAGAATTTTATTGGATTGGCAGCAGATAATGCCTCTGTGTGCTTCAGCTGCTGCAAATAAATTGCCAAGCAGATTAGAAGATTTTGTTCGGAATATTTATAATTAATTTTCAAACTGTTCGAAGCGAATTGACATGCGAAATGAATGTCAAGTATTTTGCCAACTGAAACCAAATAAACTTCTTCACCCTGTCCAAACAAGGTGGCTGTCACTACAAGCAGCAGTTGACAGAGTCCTTGAAAATTGGGAAGCGTTAATTCTTTTTTTCACGAACGAAAGTTTCAAGGAAAACCTGCATGCTTGCAACAATATATTAGAATCGTTGAAAAATCCAATTTATAAACTTTACTTCTATTTCTTGTCATATATTTTGGATATAACAAATAGACTGAATTTGGAATTCCAATCTGAAAAAAATAAGTTGCATGTCTTTCTAAAAAGAGTGTCAGACCTCTATAGAAATATTTTAAGAAATTACATGAATCCAGATTATATAAATAAATGAAACTACTTTAAAAAAATATAGATCCTAAAAATCCCAGAAATTTTTTGCCTCTTGAAAAAGTTTATTTAGGAACTAAAGTATAGTTGCTATCTACAAGATATAATGATGAAAAAGAATTTGGTGATTTCAAATTGAAATGTTTAGGGTTTTACGTTGAATTGGGCAGCCAACTGAAATCTCGGTTTGACTTTGAGGATCCAGTTTTGAACTTTGCATCATTATTTGATCCCAAGGAAGCTATATCAGGAAATATAGTCAGTATTGCAGCTGCAAGCAATAAATTTTTTTTCCAATTTTGATTATTGACCTTGAGAAATTAAATTCTGAATGGCGAATGCTTCCAGATGTTACACATCTACGAAATTTTATTGACACGGACCTTGAAACATTTTGGAACGTAGTATTTGCTATGAAAAATGCCGCTGAAGAACCAATGTTCCCCAATTTATCTGCCTTTGTAAAAGGTATTATTAGTTTGCCACATTCCTCTGCAGCCGCTGAAAGAATTTTTCACAACTATTTTTGTTGAAGACCAAAGTTCGAAACCGTTTAAATATTGAAACTTGTTCCAATATTTTACATGCCAAAGAAATGATAAGCCCTAATACATACATACAATAAACCTAGTTCTGAATTGATGAAAAGAAAATTTAGAGATAACTGACCTCCATGCCAAAAAACTATATAAACATTATAATTCTTTACAGTGATAAAAGAATTAATTGTGATAATTTTTAAGTTTTTTTAATATTTTTATGTTTTCTTGTTATTTTTAAGTTTTGTTCCTAGTTATATGTGATATCGACAAATGGCAGCGCTTTACTGTTCCTCATTTTTATTATGTACCTATTTAGTTTCATGACTGACTTTACATATGTGATATTTGCAAATCATTTTTTCACGTTTTTTATGTTTTTTTTATATATTTTATCTGCCAATAATTTTTTAATTTGAATAAAAGTTTCAAAATTATATTTTTTCCAGCGCTACAGTGGCGAAAGGTCTAACCACTTTCGAGTACATTGAACTGAACCACAAATTCTGGAACGTCAGGAGCATGCACGGTTGAAAAAAGTTGCACGAAATTTAAGGTGAAGCGAATATTTCTTATCAACTGCGCATGATCCTGAAATTCTGAAACCAATATTTCTCAAAACCCGAACATACCAAATCTCGATCATTTAATCACAATCTCGCACATTTTCGACAGAGCTCGCACGAAATTTCATAGGTCTGTGGCAACACTGCTGGCTGCCAGTCGGCGATGGTTCAAACCATGGCGACTGCAGAACTTTTTTCTGATGGCCCAAGAAAGTGCTAAGAATCGCACGTAAAAAGGTAAGACCTCGTTAATCCTTGGCTCGCACAAGTTTCGACTTTTGAGGGTTGTCGTTCGTAAGGGGACGACAGCTGGTTAACGGAAAAAAACAATTTTAAAATTTATGAATAAAAAAATAGAAGAACTCGCGGGAGCAGCTAAGATGAAAAATCGAAAACTGCAGTTGGATTCAATCTTGACCTTCCAAAACCTAACTACCAAAGGTAAGACTTTTGGCCAACTTTCCACGCCTTCGCACCACTTTGAATTCCCTCTATTTTCTCTGTTTATTCCTAGTGATCTTTTTGGTCTGTGGGAAAGTCAACTTTGTTTGTAATTAGAACAGACATATTTAATGCAAGTGGAGTAATTCCGACGAATTCGAGTGCTTGATCTGACATGCATGTTCAGAGTGAATGACTATCATTAACATAATTTATAATAAAATCTCCACTTGATTTTATTGGAAGAAATTCAGTATTAATTAAAAATTTCTAAAATCAGGTTCACATCAGATGAAGGTGAACTATATATACACAAGATATAGAAATTTAGTATTTTGAAATAACATACAGAACATTGAAATACTTTTTCAATTATAATGTTTTTGTAATACTTTCTGGAAAATTATTCATTACATAAAATCATAGTTCTACCACAACCATCATTTCTGCAATATTTGGAAACAATGGTGTTGTTCTCGAGAAAATACAGTTTATTTTCTACAAGCCAGTGTTCGGTCAAAAGGACGATATTTGGAATTTTTTTATCTTCAATTAATACTAACAGCTCATCCGATTCATAGCGTATTGATTGAATATTAGGTAGAAATAGAGATAAGCTTCTGTGATGGTATTGAACATTACCTTTGTCCTTTTTCTGTTTCTGCGGGCACTAAAAAAGATGCTGCAGTAGAGTTGAAATGCCTGTCACTGTCACTATTCGTCAGTTTGGTGCACTTAGGTACAATATCACCGTTTGTGTTTGAGAGAAAAGACACTACTTCATCGATTATTCTAAACTTATTTCCCTTTTGTTCACTATCAATCAGGTCTCGTATTAAATTACCTATGTTTCATTTCTTCAAGTTAATCATTTCTCCCTTTACTTCATTAATGATGATTGGTCCATAGCATTATTGATGAATTCATGAATTTTCCAATAGGTAATATTTGCTTTAATGCTAGAGACAAATTTGTATTATTACTGATGTTGGTGTTGAAGATGATTTTAACAAAATCATCATTATCAGATCTTGAAAGAAACGATCACTTTCGGGGACACTTCTACATATCCCCACACCAAAACAGCTGGCAAGAGATACATGAGCGTGAAACCGACTGTGACTATTGAGAACGCCGTAACTGGCATCAGGATTGATGTCCTACAAGAGAATCCGCTTTGCCTATTAACGTTTGACTCCCATCAACCGAGAAAGAAGCATTGAAGTGATGCATTCCATCAACTGATTGAATTCTGCAGGCGTTTTAGGAAAATTTTATAAATACGTTACGAAATTTAAACCAACGAATTGTGTTTTATGATCCACGCGTCTTACATTCTTTAGAGTGCACTCATTAGATTATTGAGGTTAATTCCAGAGTTTGTTTATATAAAAAGTCACTTCTGTGAGCAGTCCCCATATCCAAAGTTTTCAGTTCATTGTACTTTACTCAGTTCAGTTCAGTTCAGTTTATTGTGTTACTACATTGTACAATGTTTACACTCGTCAAATGGTAGGTACAATAATGAAAGATAAAGATAATAGTTATTTATGTACCAAGTACGTTATATAGATCCTAATGCCCGGAGGGTAACATTCGGCCCAAGGGCATTTGGCCCGAGGGATGAATGTTGCCCGATGGGCGTTAGGATCTGGTAACGTTCGTGGTGCATACAAGATTTTATTTTTCACGAAAAAAAAATTTATTATAATGAAAAATCGATTTTAAAATCGGTTCATTGCTCCTAGCATTTTCTTTCCATTTTTCTTCTCATAGTAGGCATGGCATTTGTTGATATTTTGACGTTTGTTGAATATTGCTGTCATCATTATATTTAGTAAATGTCATTGCTGCTTTCTTTGCGTAGTTTTATAGAAATAATGGAAATGAATACGAATTTACCCAAGAATATCATAGAAAACGCAGCCAAAGCTGCGAATAATTTATTGCCGGAGAAATCCAGACTCGTCTACGACAAGGATTATGAAGTATTTAATCAATGGAAGTTGAACAATAAAATTATTGCCATAGATGAGACCGTGTTATTGGCGTACTTTCAAGAATTGGTATGTTATTTTTTATTTAGTTCATGTGTTTGATTGATTTTTTTATTTCAGTCCGAAAAATTTTCTCCAACGTCATTGTGGACGAAATATTCTATTTTAAAATCTACACTGATAGTCAATGAAAATACCAATATTTCCCATTTTTCCCGACTGACAGCGTTTTTAAAGATGAAATCTAAAGGATATATTCCGAAAAAATCCAAGGTTTTGACAGCAGATCAAGTTCTTACATTTATCAGTGAAGCTTCGGATGAAATTCATCAATTACAAAAAGTAGTTCTAATAATGGGTGTTTTTGGGGGACTAAGGAGAGATGAACTTGTGAAAATGTCTATAAACGGTATAGAAGATAAGGGTAACTGTTTACTTGTTAAAATACCCGAAACTAAAACCGGTATTTCAAAAGGATTCAGTATTGTAGAGGAAGAAAAAATAGGGGCTTTGAGGTTGGTCAGAAAATATATATCCTTAAGACCCAGTGGAGTCAAGGATCTCAGATTTTTTCCTTACGTACCGAAACGGTCGGTGCACCGTCCAACCTGTTGGCAAAAATACCATAGGAAGTATGCCTTCGATGATTGCCAAATACTTGAAATTGGATAATGCAAATGAATATACTGGACATTGTTTGAGAAGGACTTCAGCAACTCTTTTAACTGAGGCTGGTGCAACGTATGAAACTTTAAAAATGCACGGGAAATGGAAGAGTGCATCTGTGGCGGAAGGTTACATAGAACAGAGCATTTTCTCTAAAAACAAAGTGTCAACAATGATAGTAAATTCGGTTCCAAGTACTAGTAGTCAAGTTTTCTCTTCTAAAGTTTCGAAAAAATCCGAAGATTTCCGGTCACATAATTTTTCCGGAAAATTCGAAAATTGCACTTTTAATTTTAATTGGGTAAGACTTAGTTCGTTGTTGTTTGTTGAGTTGTTGTTTGTAATAGTATGAAAATTTTCCCAAATAAATAATTTCTTTTCAGCTTTTGCTTCATTTCTCCTCGTACAATGAGCGGGCGTTATGTTCCATAACGCCCGTTCATAACGCCCTAATATGAGTGTATTTATAGCAACCGTATCTAAGGTAGAATAAACAAATAATATACAAGTGAAAAATAAAACAACTTAAATAACTAGGAGTAGAAATAAACAAGTAGAAAAATCAACAATAAAGATAAATCAATGTAAATAACTATGAATAAAAAATATATGACTATAGACAGAAACGTATACATACATTAATACACATTTATATATAAAAATAAAAACACAATTCACAATTGTATAATGTAGGGCAGTTGCAGGATATTAAAATCTATATATCATGTATCGAGGTATTTGTAAACTCTTGAATGGAGTAGAAACATTTTTTAATTGAATTTTGTTTCAATTTATACTTGAATACTCTTATATTCAATATTTTTACATCATCAGGTAGTTTTTTGAAGAAATTTGGGCCATAATAGTTTATACCTTGTTGTGATTTTTGGAGTCGATTGGCAGAAATAGCAATATTACTTTTATTTCTTGTATTGTAATCATGAAACACACTGTTTTGTTTATAGTTATCCAAGTGCTCTTTTACATAGATCAAACATTGATATATATATATATATATATATATATATATATATGCTGAATACTTGTTTCAAGGAGCAATAAATGTTCCAGTAACTGTAAAACAGTCGAAAACAATCCTTTAGGAACTCACTATACCTTTGTATAGATTGTATGGCATATGTCCGACAGAAAACAACTACTTCTCTGGCTAATACCTCGACAGATATTGAATTATATCTGTCAGACATATGTGCAAAGATCCTTACCTTGAAGGAACAACTTTGCAAGAGCTCTCAGAGACAGACAGCAGGACACCGCCTGATCCAAACAAGGAACCAACTGCAGACCGGTTTCGGGATGAAGTCCCTCATCAGTGCAGTCCTGGTTATCACGGTTGTATACACGCGGGGGCCCGGTGCCCGTCATCGTTCGCCGGGATGAACACTGCAATCGCTTACAGGATCCACCACGGCAACAGATTAGAGAGCGCTCCAGAAGGACATTTCGGGTGCGAAATGGTATATGCTGAATACTTGTTTCAAGGAGCAATAAATGTTCCAGTGACTGTAAAACAGTCGAAAACAATCCTTTAGGAACTCACTATACCTTTGTATAGATTGTATGGCATATGTCCGACAGAAAACAACTACTTCTCTGGCTAATACCTCGACAGATATTGAATTATATCTGTCAGACATATGTGCAAAGATCCTTACCTTGAAGGAACAACTTTGCAAGAGCTCTCAGAGACAGACAGCAGGACACCGCCTGATCCAAACAAGGAACCAACTGCAGACCGGTTTCGGGATGAAGTCCCTCATCAGTGCAGTCCTGGTTATCACGGTTGTATACACGCGGGGGCCCGGTGCCTGTCATCGTTCACCGGGATGAACACTGCAATCGCTTACAGGATCCACCACGGCAACAGATTAGAGAGCGCTCCAGAAGGACATTTCGGGTGCGAAATGGTATATGCTGAATACTTGTTTCAAGGAGCAATAAATGTTCCAGTGACTGTAAAACAGTCGAAAACAATCCTTTAGGAACTCACTATACCTTTGTATAGATTGTATGGCATATGTCCGACAGAAAACAACTACTTCTCTGGCTAATACCTCGACAGATATTGAATTATATCTGTCAGACATATGTGCAAAGATCCTTACCTTGAAGGAACAACTTTGCAAGAGCTCTCAGAGACAGACAGCAGGACACCGCCTGATCCAAACAAGGAACCAACTGCAGACCGGTTTCGGGATGAAGTCCCTCATCAGTGCAGTCCTGGTTATCACGGTTGTATACACGCGGGGGCCCGGTGCCCGTCATCGTTCGCCGGGATGAACACTGCAATCGCTTACAGGATCCACCACGGCAACAGATTAGAGAGCGCTCCAGAAGGACATTTCGGGTGCGAAATGGTATATGCTGAATACTTGTTTCAAGGAGCAATAAATGTTCCAGTGACTGTAAAACAGTCGAAAACAATCCTTTAGGAACTCACTATACCTTTGTATAGATTGTATACAACCGTGATAACCAGGACTGCACTGATGAGGGACTTCATCCCGAAACCGGTCTGCAGGTAGTGTAAGAAAATTAAATTGGATATATAATTCTTTACAATGTGTCCTTGGACCAACACCGGATATAACTCGTATTGCTTGTTTTTGCAGTGTGAAAAGGGTTTTCATGTAGGCACTGTGGCCCTAGATCAAAATTCCGTATTGTAGGTGACTATTTATGAATGCAAAATACGCCATTCTCATCATACTATGAGACACAGACATTCTCAATCGACGCAGCAAAAACAAACTTGAAGAAAGTTTTTTTGACAGATGTTCAATATGCGAATTCCATGTCAATTTGCTGTCAATATGAAAGCCTAATAATTTAACTGGTTCTGTATTTGTGCTGTTCCGTCTAGTTGATATAGTTATTTTTTGAGTTTTTTCCATATTCATTTTTAGTTTAATAGGCGAAAAATATAAGTCAGCTGCTTTTTCTACATCATTAGAAAGTCCATGGACAGTATTGATTACCTTATCACAGCTTATGAAAGTAGCGTCATCGGCATAAAGAATAATATCAATATTTGGTAACTGGTTGTTGATATCATTAATAATGTGCAGATCCACGCTGTTTTTCGTATAAAATAATTACTTGAAGCTCCAATGACGAAAATTCGTACCTCAAAATTCTCACATATCAGTTTGAAGATAAAAAAAAATCATAAAAATACATTGAAATCCGGCAGAATGTAATAATTTTTTTCATTCATTTTTGCATGTTGGAATTACCGAGAAAAACATGATTACACAACTCAAAACTCCCATTTGGAATTCACATAAGTATTAATTGAAAAATTGAATATTTTATGGTTTCTCAAGAATGTTCTCCAATTGTTTTCTAAAAATCAAAAAACTGTTGCATGGTTACCCCCTCTTTGATACTAATAATGGGAAACATTTCTATTATCATACTTACAAAAAAAAATTCTAGGTGACAGTTTCTGCATATCGAAAAACATAAAAACCGATTTTGAGGTATGTCACAAGACCGCCTATACAGGGTTTATCTTGACGAGTTAACGCGATCTATATATAGAAAACTAAAAGTAGGGCGATTCTGAAAATTGGTAGTATGGGTGAAGAACTAATGAAGAATTCAACTAAAATATTTTCGTTGATGTGACGTTTCCGGTTTCACTTCTCATGATTTCCATTCTAACTCATGTATCATACCCTATACCCAAAATGAACCGTTTTCGAGTTTTTCGAGTTTTTTTAGAAGAAGTGACAGATGCAGCCTATCGAACATACGTAATTTTTCTGTAAATTAACATTTAAAAAAATATGCAGTGAGTGAATCGTGAATACTGAAGGTTGAACGGATCACGCACCATTTTCACATCCGTGGTGGTCGGCTGGTAGTGCGTTCGCCTCGCATGCGTGGGGTCGTGGGTTCGATCCACCGATTCACCGGTCTCGTGCATGGCATCACACGTTAAAAGGTAAGGGCTGCGTCTTCCCTAGCTCACACAAGTCTCTCGAAGACTTCTGAGGGTTGCGCGTAGGGGTGCAATCGGTTGACGGAATTAACAACAACAACAACAACTGAATAATCCACAGGGTGCGCAAAAGTGTGGGTCCAATAAGTGAATAAGAAAAATAAAAAATCTCAACTTTTTCAAATGGGAACCCCATTTCTTTCCTTCAAGGTTCAATTCTATCTATCTATAAAAATAAGCCCTAGTTACAATACACTTCCCTATACCCAAAACTTATAATTTTGGAGATATTCCATTATATTACTTGATTCTGCATACTTATTAGAAGATTAATCTCAAAAGGAAAATAATTAAAACTAAAACTGTGGTGGGCAATATAGATAATGCAATTACAGTGCTTGCGAACTTCACAGCTTTTCCAGAAGCGTCTTTGAAAGATGCGGCACGAGATTTGAGATTGAATAAGATGTCTATGCAGATAATATTAGCAAAACACAAATGGCATCCGTATTCTCATACTTCAGTCCATGGCCTGAAGCTATCCGATTATGAGAGAAGAGTGAACTTTGCAGAGTTCATCATTATGAAGAATCAAGAAAACGACCAATTTTTGAGAAATATTATATGGAGTGACGAAGCGAAATTTACCAAAAATGGAGTATACAACAAAACGGTTCAGTTTGGGTATTGGGTATGTTACATGAGTTAGGATCGAAATCTTGAGGAAAATTCAAAAATTAGGTGAAATACAGGGTGTGCCATTGAAAATAACAATGATGACGTCACTTCCGAGTAAACCGGAAACGTCACATCAACGAAAATATTTTAGTTGAATTCTTCTTTAGTTCTCCACCCATACTACCAATTTTCAGAATCGCCCTACATTTAGTTTTCTATATATGGATCGCGTTAACTCGTTAAGATATACCCTTTGTGTCGGTAATTTCGAAAAATTCATAACGAATTGGCATGAAAAGGGGTTGAAAAACGTATTTGAAAAAGTTGTTAACAAATTCATTTTAGGCACATATTCAAAATTTTAATCTATCGGAAATACTTAACAACTGACTTTTTTCCATTGAAAATGACGTTTTTATCTGAAATAAGTTTAAGGGATCATTATGAACTTACTCAATCAATAAAATATAACTTTCTAGGTTTGTTCCCAAATTCAATATACAATATACCATCAATTTTTTCGACAGCAATCAATTTCAATGGAACAGAACAAGGTAGAAACTTGAGATTTTCTACTCTTAGTAGGTACTTCAGTTTTATTATCACCTCTAAAGAGATTGCTCTTTTCATTTCCACAAAATCAAGTCTATCTAGATATTTCTGTGCAGTTCTAAGAAGTGTCCTGAATAACGGGCCCGCAACAATATGTATTATACAGTGCCTGCCGTAAAGTATGTAACATGAGAAAAGAATTTATTCTAGAGTATCGGAAAAACAATTGTGATTGATTGTACTTGTCCGACAAACCGAAAATCGACTCAAACACTTATCACGTGATCACTGGTGTGGCAGCGAACTGCAAACAAAATTTGAAAATCTTGCTTCGAATTTAAATTTTTACTCATGCAATTATACAAGATGATTAAAAATATATTTCCGAAAAGATATGGTAACATTGAATGAAATTGCTATTTATATGATGATTTTCTGGGATTTAGGCCGACGCGACGTTCATTACGTACAACACCAGAAGTTGACACTCTCAATCAAGATTTTGGCATGTTGCCAGCAACTCTGATAACTCACTGTCGTCTGCTCAACATTCTCTGCCTCAGTAGGTCTCTGTGAGTTGTTCTTACAACTGATTGGTTCATGGCATTAGATAACATCAAGATGTCATTCGTACCGTTATATAAAAAAAATTGTTATTTCTGTCAACCAATTGCACCCCAACGCGAGACCCTCGGAAATCTTCGAGAGACTTGTGTGAGCTAGGGAAGACGCAGCCCTTACCTTTTAACGTCTGATGCCATGCACGAGACCGATAACTATGCAAGGCTTTGAACCCTCTACCCTTCGCTCCAAAGGCGAACGCTCTACCACCATGGCCACCACGGTTATTATGCTGGTAATGAGCTAATTTAGCATTTTTGAGAACTGGTAGCCAAGCTTTGTTCAGTTAAGGTCCTTCTTCGGTTCTGTTGAAGTTTTTGTGGTATTTGTGGATTTCAGTTGCTTTCCATGTCATAAGTAATTCAAAAGAAGCTTATGTTTTGTGCTTTTCATTATTCACCTGATCCACTGTAATGGTAAATGTATTTTTATGTTGTTGATTTTGTTGGTTGACTGTGATTGATATAGCTGTCAATAAGTTTTGAAGTACAAGTTTAATTTCTATTGCAAGTTATCAGTTTTTCGTCTGTTTAATACCTTTTCCCCAACTACAAATTACAATAAAAGTAATAAAACAACAGGTTACGGGCACAGGAATGCCAAGTTGATGCTCCGCTGGTAGTTGTAATTTTGTGCTCGTGTTAAATAAGACTGTATTCCTGTAACAATGAATACTTTGCCGCCCATTGAACGTCTCAAAGGTCGTGAGAACTACGATACTTGGAAGTTCGCGGTACAGACTTATCTGGAACATGAAGAGTTGTGGGCTGCAGCTGAAGGTTCTGAAACAGACGCCAAAAAAATATCAAAGGCAAGGTCAAAAATTATACTTTTAGTAGACCCGGTGAACTATGTACATGTGCAGTCTAGTACTACAGCTAAAGAAGCGTGGGACAATCTTGAGAAAGCTTTTGAAGACTCTGGACTTACACGAAGAGTTGGTTTGCTTCGTATACTAATAACAACTCTTGAAAGTTATAGTACAGTCGAAGAATATGTGAACAAAATAATCACTACAGCTAATAAACTGTCAGCAGTCGGCATGAAGGTCAGTGATGAGTGGGTCGGGACTATTCTATTAGCAGGTTTGCCAGAAACCTATCAACCAATGATCATGGGAATAGAAAGCTCGGGCATAAGAGTGACTAGTGATACACGCTTTCCCCTATGTTTGATTCCTCTTACCTTGATTTCTAAAACGGCAACTATAGCGTCCCTGGTCCCCAGCTGCGGAACGTGGACCACCTCGAGGTCTCTGGACGCTAGGATCGCCGTTTTTGGTGCTTCCTCTCCGTCTGCCTTGCCTACAAGTTAGGATGCTTTCCATTTCCCCGGTTGCATCCATACTGTGCTGCAGGTTGATTTGGCCTTCCTTCAACTTCGCCATTGCGTCTCTCATTTGGATTGGCGTGGTCCCTACCCTGCCTTATCCGAGGGACCGCCGCTATGCCTGGAGAAGCCTGGGTTGTACCCTGGTGACACTGCGCACCGTCAGGGTAACTAGCTCGTAATAGAGCGCCATGCCCTGCTCCTCCAAGGCCTAGGCGGTCTCTTGGCTAACCATGAAGGTTAGGAATCACCATCCTGCCTCTCCAGCCGTTTCCAGGTGCCTCCACCTCTCCACGTTCAGAGAACGGTTCTGGAGGATCAGCACCCGCGTCAACCTTGGGAGGTCCACTTCTTGGCCCCTTAACCAGAAGCCGATCCTTACCGGCCACGGAGCGTCAGCTGTGGGCACCGACATGAATGTGACGCCCGCTATGACCGGTGCAGTCCAGCCACTAAGGAGCCACTCCAGCGACGTTGGGTTCTGGACGGTTATTAAAAACCATCCTGGTTCTCCTGCATCTCCTTTTTTACGGCTATTGGGAAGAAGCTATTGGGGTGATTTGGATCCCCGCCTTCTGGCCCGGCGCTGCTATCTCTCCCCTTAGAAGGGGTGAAACGTTCGCTCTCTGGCCAGTGGGCCAAGACCTCCCACCCTCGTTGCCCCTCTTGGCGGGCCGATCTGGTGGAGTCTCCTTCTCCCGAGGCCTCTTTTATACACCCCCGTGACCATGCCGGGGCGACCCGGTGCGTCCAGACCCTGAAGTCCCCTCAAGGGGGTCCCCGTTAGGTCCGACGTCCCTCGTCGCCCTTGGCTCAGTCGGGAGTGTAATTGGAGGCCTCGCAAGAATCTTCTCCTGCCTCCTGGCTTTCCTCGCTTCATGTACCCTCCTCTGTCTCGACCAATTTTCCGGTCCGCGACGCCAGGCCTGGGAGTCCCTAGTGGGACTTCCTGGTCTGGCTTGCGGTGCTTCGGTATTGGTCTGTGAGGTGGCCGCGGTTTCGGATGGTCTGACATGCCTCTAACACATTTGAAGAATATTTTGATTATTTTGACTATTTGACTAAGTTGTCGCCTGCCAATAATAGCTGTATTATGAACTGTTACATTTCTGTATTTTAAGTTGTTTGTCTCTGTCCATGTTCTTTTCAAGTCGTTTTACTGATCCTATTCCATTATACTTGTATTTTTTTATGTTATATAGATTTAAACTTATACTATCATGTTTTACCATTTTTGACGTATGCAAATATTACTTACGTATGTTTGAATGTTTTAGACGATGTAGTAACTTGATTACTTATATTTCGGACGTCCATCATCTTAATGGTTGAAAGATTTCTATCTCTTTCAAATTTTTCACAACGTTTCAATTGCTTGAATCCGCAATCGTCTTCTGGTGAATAGTGACAAAATCAGATGCTACGCGACCTTTTCTAGGTCTATAATTAAGTGTAATTACGCGCGGTCTTGTGGCGCGCGTGGTTTCGCGCTTTTTCTCCCTCCAAAACGGTCCATGAGCGGTTTCCATACGTTTTTAATTTCCACGCTTGGTTGACTGAAGCTACCATTGGCTTCTATGTAGGTGGTTTCCATAAATTTCCGTTTGAACCAATATTCCTCTCTATGAAGAACACTAGCTTCGTCCCAGAGAATTCGGTGGTGTTTAGTCCAGGCGTGGTCACCAATTCCCGATTTTGATGTTTCCCCTCGTTGACTCCACTTTTTGTGTTCGGCTATTCTTACTGATAATGGCCTCTTGGTCTCTCCGATATAGGAATCTCCACATTCACATGGGACTTTGTAAATACAGTTTTTGCTGGATTCTGTTGTGTTCTCTGGTTTCGTCTTGGTGAGGAAGCTTCGTACCATGGAGATGAACACCTTGGGGAATTCTTCGCCAGAATGAATAACATGAGGGATTCAATCAAATTCACTATGGAAAAGGAAACTAACAGTACCCTATCGTTTTTTGATGTGAAAGCTGAAAGAACAGACACTGGAATCCTCACCTCTGTTTACAGGAAGAAGACACACACAGGGCAGTACCTCAACTACGGCTCTAATCACCCAAACTCCACAAAGAGGGGAATCGTAAGAACGTTGGTGGAGAGAGCTTTGTCTATTTGCAACAACCAGGAGTCATTGGAGGCGGAAATTAACCAAATAAAAAAGGACCTACGCAGAAACGGATACTCCGAGAAGCTCATAGGAGAAGTTCGGAAACAACTCGAAAAGACCAAGACAACCGAAGAAAGACCACAAAACCCCGTTCTCATTCTTCCCTATATCAGGGGTATCTCCGAGAAGATCAGAAGGATCGGAAATAAATACAACATCAAGAGTTGCTTTCAATCCGGCAGTACCTTACGAAGCTTCCTCACCAAGACGAAACCAGAGAACACAACAGAATCCAGCAAAAACTGTATTTACAAAGTCCCATGTGAATGTGGAGATTCCTATATCGGAGAGACCAAGAAGCCATTATCAGTAAGAATATCCGAACACAAAAAGTGGACTCAACGAGGGGAAACATCAAAATCGGGAATTGCTGACCACGCCTGGACAAAACACCACCGAATTCTCTGGGACGAAGCTAGTGTTCTTCATAGAGAGGAACATTGGTTCAAACGGAAATTTATGGAAACCACCTACATAGAAGCCAATGGTAGCTTCAGTCAACCAAGCGTGGAAATTAAAAACGTATGGAAACCGCTCATGGACCGTTTTGGAGGGAGAAACCACGCGCGCCACAAGACCGCGCGTAATTACACTTAATTATAGACCTAGAAAAGGTCGCGTAGCATCTGATTTTGTCACTATTCACCAGAAGACGATTGCGGATTCAAGCAATTGAAACGTTGTGAAAAATTTGAAAGAGATAGAAATCTTTCAACGATTAAGATGATGGACGTCCGAAATATAAGTAATCACATTACTTACGTATGTACTGCATGAATAAAATTCTATTTTACTTGACATGTGTCAAAAATGATTTTTGGGTTGTCGGGCATACACAATCGATCACCATAAACATTTTCGCCAATAGTCCAATAATAAACTCTTTGCATACTTTATAGTGGGCACAGCACAATAAAATTTGAATATTTCAAAGGAGAATGTCTACTGACCTTCGTCCACTCACTCCACTGCATTCGGTGACTATCGATCGGCTATAAAATAGCGTGCATTTCAAAACACTTATATCAGATCGATGTTTAACGAGTTTCCTGTAACGAATCCGATACAACCACATCAACCGAGTATACCATACTCTAACCGTAATTGAATAATTGAAATCGATACGCTACTATTAGAAAATCGATGGAGTGTGTCTTAATTTACCACAATTTCAGTATGCTAACGTATGTCTAACGTATGTCTAACGTATGTCTAACGTATGGCTAACGTTAGATGTTGTTTTAAAGTGAGCGAAATTTACGCGGTAGCATAAATGGATTTCGAAACCGAAAAAACTTCTTGCGAAAATTTTTAGTTGATCGGAAATTCCAATTCATTTGTACCTCAGCTCATCTGTTTTCGAAAATGAAAAATGTGATCTCAATTTTGTTAGTACCTATTGATGTTATACAGGCCGTTTCTTTTACCATGTGGTAACATTGCTATATTCTAAACCGTAGTAGATACAAGACGATTAAATGGGGAAAAAGGTAATTACTGTGGTGAGCAGTAGGTACGTCAAAGAAAATGTACAGCTACGCTCGCCCTTTTCGAGTTAAACAGGGAAAACTAAAAATGCTGATTTTGGTTTTTTACGAATAGAATTGTTATTTCAGAAAATATTAAAAAAATTGAGAACGACAGTTTTATTGTATTCTAGACGTACTATAACGATGTAACAATAAATCTTTAATCAAACGTTTCGTGTCAACACTACGAAAGCGTAGAAGGGAAACATAAAATAAAAAAATTATAATTCCGACTTTACAACTCGGAATTACACTAATTCCGACTTTACAATTCGGAATTAGCCCTTTCAGTACCAAACTCAAATTCTTCTTGCAAAAAAAATTAAATTTGGCAGTTTCATTAATTGATTTTTTTCTTAATTTTTGGTAAAACAAAAATTACTCAAATGTTTTTGGTTGCTGAGTTTGAAGATGTCCCGCAGGAGGGACAAAATGACTCTATCTACCAATTACGTTGAAAAAAAAGTTGTAGGATCGATTAGATTTTATTATGGTATTTCGAAAAACAGTTTCTATTTTTCAAGATACACAAATGCATATTACATTTAATACAAAAAATATGCGTTTTGAAGTTGCAATTCTCCATTTTACACCTTGAATTTTCTTTTTTGTCATCATATTCTGCCAAGTGGTTGTATCCGTCATATCTGGAATCTGGCAGCGGTGCTGTTTCTCTTTTCTTTTTCTCTGGGCCAATATCTTCTGCATCTGCACTGGGTCGACCACGTCTTGGTGCAGCTTTGGTCAAAATAAGACTCTCTGCCACACTCTGGCGAAAACCAAGTAGGTCTAAGATTTGTCTTTTAGGCAATCTCGTTGCTTCAGCCTGTTTTTTATATTCCATCCATGCACAAACCAAAGCTAAATCAAAGGCATGAGTGATCATTCTTACTGTCCATTTTTTGGACCGCACATATGATCTATAAATGCTCAGCAAAAAATCTAATTTATCCACTCCACCCATGTTATTATTATATAATTTCACAGCTTCGGGTCTCTGCACTATGTATTGCTTTTGTTTCTTGTCCCATCTTCTGCATGTATCTGTTATTCCCGTACCAATAAAATTTGATGCAACTGTGACTGGCTTATTGCCATACCATTTGGTTACCACGATACCATCTCTGCTCAAAGTTGTATCAATAGTACCTCTTCTTTGTTTTTTCATCTTTGTCGGGAAGCAAAGGTGGATTTGCGAATCTATTCACGTGTATAGTCCCAACGGCAAAAATATTTTTTTTGTTCAAATATTGGAATAAATTATAAGTTCCAAAATAGTTATCAATATAGAGACCAGGATTTGGTTCATCGATTCTCTCTACTAACTGCATTACCATTACTGCTCCAGCACCAAATTTTTAATAAGTTATATTTATTTCAGAGGTGGACCCTTGATAAAGAATGAAATCATAAATTTGTCCACTTCGTCCTGCTAACACAAAAAGTTTTATACCCCATTTTTTCGGATTATTTTTCATGTATTGTTTCACATTGATTTGTCCTTTGAAAGGTATAATTTGTTCGTCAACGCATAAATTAGTTTCAAGCTCTAGCTGTCTGCATCTATTACGAATCGAATCATAAATAGGACGGATCTTCCAGAATCTATCTGGGTTATTTCTGCGGTATGTTATATCGACTAAGTGTATCGCATTACGTAACTTGAAAAATCGATTACATACCATGTTATTTTTTATCAGAGCAATACCAATTTCTCCATTCTAACTCTAGGAAATTGCAGGTTCCCCATAATTATGTGTATTCCAGTGAATTTTTTAATTTCTGCCAGTGATGTGAAAGGAAATCGATTCACATTCTCCTGAATTGCATATAAATTTGTCATTGCAACTATATTCTGAAACACAGAATCAGGAAGATATTTTTGAAAGAATGCTATAGGCAATTCAAGTGCAAGAAATTCGTGAACATCTTGTGTATGCCATTTTATTTGTCGAGATATGTATCCATTCAATGTCCTTTTTTTCAGTGAGTTCATTATTCATGAAAAATTTGCGGAATAATAACTCATTTTCGTTTGCAGCTTCGCTATTATCCGATTCCGTTTGATCATTGCCATGTAACTCATTTTCATCAAAATTTTCCTCACGTGTGGATACATCATTCTCTTCATTCCCCTCTCCACTGATATATCCCTCATTCATTTCTTCATTATTATTATCATTGATATCCTCTGATACATCGTCCTCCCAAAAGCAATTCTCATCATCCGACAATATATCGAATTCCGATAAATCATCCCCATTTATCATCTCTAGAAGTTGCTCATCAGTTAGTCTTGATCTTGACATTCTGAAAATGAAAATACAATTTTCATTGAAACACAATTTACAAATAACTCAAATAAGACTCTACAATCATCGAAACATAATAATTCCATCCGGAAAAGTTTGGTTGTTCAAGTTCCCGCCAATTTAAAAATCAGAATACTCCAAGTAACTATGTCCTTCTCTAGGGACACGCATTTATACACCA
Source organism: Chrysolina oricalcia (assembly GCA_944452925.2). Taxonomy (NCBI): domain Eukaryota; kingdom Metazoa; phylum Arthropoda; class Insecta; order Coleoptera; family Chrysomelidae; genus Chrysolina; species Chrysolina oricalcia. The sequence continues at coordinate 15,905,178 of OX101825.2, forward strand.
AAATTTAGGGTGATGAAATCATATTATGTTTTCAATTTTTTTGTCAACAAAAATAAATATGTTTTTCTTACCTGCTGTCGAATTTTCCAATAATTAACAGAGTGGTAATTCTATGAAAACAGCACTTTGAAGTATGCGAATTCGAGTGTTTGTCACCAAGCGCTAACAAGTCACCATATTTGACGTTGTGAAAGATTGTAGATTGAGCTAAGAGATGTCGCTACCGTATCTAACCGACATATAAACGTCCCTCGTACGGCACGAAGCATCTGGACGGAATATATCGAAATGCTCTCTCTATTTCAGTTGATCAAAATTATTGTCCCGCAGGAGGGACGCTATGACTGAAAAGGTTAGTATAATTCTGACTTCACAACTCGGAATTAGTATAATTCCGACTTCACAACTCGGAATTATACTAATTCCGACTTTACAACTCGGAATTAGTATAATTCTGACTTCGCAACTCGGAATTAGTATAATTCCGACTTTACAACTCGGAATTATTATAATTCCGACTTCACAACTCGGAATTAGTATAATTCCGACTTTAGAACTCGGAATTAGTGTAATCATTGCGATTTCATTGAAATTATAGTGAAAGTTTAAACATTGATCCCTAATGTCCAAACTCGTCTATTTATGTGCATTTGTGTATATAGTTATTAGTCAATATTATTAGAACGTAGGTATATTTCCCGCACGCCACCTCGGCAGAAGCGCGCTGGAAAGTATAACTTTCCGCACTTTTTAAGCAATTTTGATGGAAAAGAGTATGCTTTATTTAGAGAAAATCGAAAGAAAAGTACTAGTTTTATGCTTAGCAACTTTTTCTACTTAGCAACACGTTTATTATTGATCATTACATTATTTCATCTTGCTAATCTGACAGATTTTTCTATTATAAATTGATGCGTTTCAATTTAAAAAAATCATCAAACCAAAATAACAGAAACAAAACATCATCTCAATGTTTTTCAACAATTTAACAACAAATCTGAAACTTTTCTTCAAAATGTGTTGTGTTTTTGGATGCAACAAACTTTTCACGTTCCCATTTCCATTAAAAAAGGAGAAAAAGCACGTTTTCAACTTTTAAAGAGAAACATTCTCGATTGAAAATTGAAACAGTACATGACTCCTCTGGAAATGGAAAAACCCTACGATAAAATTGAAGTTACTTTTTTGTAATATCTAACAGAAAACAACTACTTCCCCGGCTAAAGCCACGCTGGACATTGAACTACATCTGAAAATTTGCATTTTCATTCAGATAGTTGATTATTTATTAAATGTCCAGTTTCCATTGGAGATTCTTATCTATGAATGAGATAAGGGAGAATGTTATTCAGAAGCATCACTCACAGAAAATCGATAATTCCATTGATGCGTGAATTGCATCTCTTTCGCTAGGCCTCCAATACATTTTGGTCTATAAAAATCTATTTTACACTTCTAAGATCATCAAGGAGGTCGGAAGAATTGGAAAACATACTCTTCAGAAGCAATTTCACACTGTAAGGAGGAATTGTTGGACTATTTCTGGTGCGGTGAAACTTTGAAAATATTTTTCTGACATAAAACCTGACATGGATATGGCATGTTGATTTCATTGAAAATATGAACAGGATATTCATAAAGTCAGTTGTGGAATGATCTACGACTGAAAGTTGGAATTTAGTTGCTATTTTCCATCGTACAATTCCTCATTTCAGTGTGGAATTGCTTCTGAAGAGTATGTTTACCAATTCTTCTGACCTTCCTGATGATCTTAGAAGAGTGAAATAGATTTTTATCAACCACAATGTATTGGAGGCCTAGCGAAAGAGATGCAATTCACGCATCAATGTGATGAGCGATTTTGTGTGAGTGATACTTCTGAATAACATTCTCCCTTATCTCATTCATAGATAAGAATCTCCAATGGAAACTGGACATTTAATAAATAATCACCTATCTGAATAAAAATGCAAATTTTCACATTCAGATTTTTTCTCTCAAGTTATATAGGGTCTTTCTCAATATCTATCAGATGTAGTTCAATGTCCAGCGTTGCTTTAGCCGGGGAAGTAGTTGTTTTCTGTTAGATATTACAAAAAAGTAACTTCAATTTCATCGTAGGTTTTTTCCATTTCCAGAGGAGTCATATGTATTGGTTCAATTTTCAATTGAGAATGTTTCTCTTCACAACATGAATCCCTTCCAAGAGAGGTTATCTTGTACGATGGAAAATAGGGACTAAATTCAAACTTTCAGTCGCAGATGATTCCACAACTGACTTTATGAACATCCTGTTCATACTTTCAATAAAATCGTATCGTATCGTAGGGTTTTTCCAATTCCAGAGGAGTCATATACTGATTCAATTTTCAATCGAGAATGTTTCTCCTTAAAACATGAATCCCTTCCAAGAGAGGTTATCTTGTACGATGGAAAACAGCGACTAAATTCCAACTTTCAGTCATAGATGATTCCACTACTGACTTTATGAACATCCTGTTCATATTTCCAATGAAATCAACATTTTCAACTCTTATGCCGTGTCCACATCAACCCAAAAAAACACAATCAAAACATCAACTCAATCTTTTTCAACAATTTAACAACAAATCTGAAAATTTTCTTCAAAAACCGAGTCTGTTGTGTTTCTGGTTGCAACAAACTTTTCGCGTTCCCGTTTCCAAAAAAAAAGGAAAAATCACGTTTTCAACCCTTATGCAGTGTCCACATCAAACCAACAAAACAGAAACAAAACATGTTTTTAACAATTTAACAACAAATCTGAAACTTTTTATCAACAAAATGTGTTGTGTTGCAGTAACTTTTCGCGGTCCTGTTGGAAGGCGGTAAACATCAAAGGTTTTCTGCATTGTTGTCATTGCCGGCAACATTTTCGGTGCTGTGTGAACTTAATTAAAAAACAAAGAAAAACAAGAACCCCTCCAGTATGTTTTTGGGAACTCCTAGGTGTTGTGGATGATGTCAGAAAATAAATATGCAGTATGTCGGGTGAATTGGTACATCAAGCTATGATCAAAATCTACAATTTCCAAAAATCTTAGTAGTACCGCCAATCATTCAACCACATAGCATATCTAAAATTGCTATATTCTTTGATAGATCTTAGGGCCAACCATCAGCTGTATTAAATCTTCAAAGTTCTCGCTGGACAGTTCAAGTTTACATTCTCACATAACTCCAGCCAACTCGTGGAATCTTGATGATTACACTAATTCCGAGTTGTGGAGTCGGAATTATACTAATTCCGAGTTGCGAAGTCAGAATTAGGCTAATTTCGAGTTGTGAAGTCGGAATTAGGATAATTCCGAGTTGTAAAGTCAGAATTATACTAATTCCGAGTTGTAAAGTCAGAATTATACTAATTCCGAGTTGCAAAGTCAGAGTTAGGATAATTCTGAGTTGTAAAGTCGGAATTAGGCTAATTCCGAGTTGTGAAGTCGGAATTATACTAATTCCGAGTTGTGAAGTCGGAATTATACTAATTTCGAATTGCGAAGTCGGAATTAGACGAAATAATTTTTTTAATCATTGTGACCCTTCTACGCTTTCGTACAACACGGCCACCATCAACTTTTTTTTTTCAAATACGGACCTGTCTTTTTTATTACAAATATTGATTAATAAAATCGCAATTCAGTGGTATGTCACACTTGATATTTTTATAACGTTTCTTAAAATAACTATAGCATCATCAGTGACAACAATTTTTAATTCGGGTCCTGTCGTTAGTTCTTTTGTAAATTGTTTTGATTTCTTCAAAACTCATTCAACTATTGTCATCCTCCAGACATTACGCAATAATTTCGATAAGAAGATGCCCCAACACAACGAACATTAGTATTTTTCCTTGTTGGAAATTTTTGTATTACATTAATGGGGCCAGGTAGCCGCGTGGTTAAAGCGACAGTGTTTTAGTCACTGGCTGCCGGTCGGCGGTGGTTCAAACCATGGCGACTGCAGAATTTTTTCTGATGGCCCGAGAAAGTGCTAGGAATCGCACTTAAAAAGGTAAGACCTCGTTAATCCTTGGCTCGCACATGTTTCGACTTTTGAGGGCTGCCGTTCGTAAGGGGACGACAGCTGGTTAACGGAAAAAACAATTTTAACAATTTTTTTAACAATCCTTGTTTCAAGGCTGATTTCTACTGAATCAATCTTTATATGATTTTTTTTAATAATTCTCAATCCTGGAAGTAACGAAAATATTAATGTTTGGTCAAAATACGATTGTTGTCTAATTTGGTACAATTAAATAGGACCTGGAGAAGAAAACTGTAATTTACAAACAATGAGCTTATAAGACTTGAGGCATAAGATGTCCGGAGGACTGCTCATTACTAATATCCTATACAATAGGAAAAGTTATCTCTGCAATTGCTTGTTGCATGGAAATGTTCATCGAAACATTCGGACCACCTATATATCGATTTCGGCGTGTTGCTCCTCATCAGTATAGGGTAGGTATAGCAGTCAATAAGTAATGACTGCAACGAATGAATCGACAACCAAACCCATTTCAAGACCGAAACTGAGATCGCGCCCGCACAGTGGATAACTCCAAACTGCGAGCGCCATCTCAACGCCGGCCACCCAACTAAGCAATACCCATGAAGCACGATCGTCAAGACCGTATAAAACGGAGAGGAAAACTGTAATTCACAAACAATGAGCTTATAAGACTTGAGGCATAAGATGTCCGGAGGACTGCTCATTACTAATATCCTATACAATAGGAAAAGTTATCTCTGCAATTGCTTGTTGCATGGAAATGTTCATCGAAACATTCGGACCACCTATATATCGATTTCGGCGTGTTGCTCCTCATCAGTATAGGGTAGGTCTAGAAGTCAATAACTAATGACTGCAACGAATGAATCGATAACTAAATCCATTTCAAGACCGAAACTGAGATCGCGCCCGCACAGTGGATAACTCCAAAACTGCGAGCGCCATCCCAGCGCCGACCACCCAACTAAGCAATACCCATGATCCACGATCGTCAAGACCGTATAAGACGGAGAAGAAAACTGTAATTCACAAACAATGAGCTTATGACTTGAGGCATAAGGCCAGGAAAGTAGTTGTTTTCTGATGGATTTTCGACCCAACTTTTCCTATTGCATAGGATATTAGCAATGAGCAGTCCTCCGGACATCTTATGCCTTAAATAGGATTTCTATGGCAGGAAAAATAAATGAGTTGTTGATATAATGTCTGTAAAGAACTGTCAGACGTTTATGCACTCGGTTGAGGCATATGATGCCTCAAGTCATAAGCTCATTGTTTGTGAATTACAGTTTTCCTCTCCGTTTTATACGGTCTTGACGATCGTGCTTCATGGGTATTGCTTAGTTGGGTGGTCGGCGCTGGGATGGCGCTCGCAGTTTTGGAGTTATCCACTGTGCGGGAGCGATCTCAGTTTCGGTCTTGAAATGGATTTGGTTATCGATTCATTCGTTGCAGTTATTAGATATTGACTGCTAAACCTACCCTATACTGATGAGGGGCAACACCTCGAAATCGATATATAGGTGGTCCGAATGTTTCGATGAACATTTTCATGCAACAAGCAATTGCAGAGATAACCTTGTAGGAACTCTGCACGGAAATTTCATCAGATTTAATTCAATGTTCGTCGTGGCATTAGCCAGGAAAGTAGTTGTTTTCTGATGGATTTTCGACCCAACTTTTCCTATTGTATAGGATATTAGCAATGAGTAGTCCTCCGGACATCTTATGCCTTAAATAGGATCTCACTACAATTACCATTTTTAAACTCGTAAGCTTTGCTTGGTTTCTATGGCAGGAAAAATAAATGAGTTGTTGATATAATATCTGTAAAGAACTGTCAGACGTTTATGCACTCAGTTACATCATATTAAAGATGTATTCAAATGACGAGAGGACTTATATTCTATTTATTTATGCAAAAACAAATAGAAATCCTCTTTCGGCAAGAAATATTGTATGGTGAGCTATACCCGAATCGTCGTAATCCAAACATTCAAATGTTCAGACGATCAGAAAGAAATTTGAGAGACTGTGATGCATCTGACAGAAATAAAACTATAGAAAATGTGTTGTTACTAGAAGTATGAGAAACCAAATGAATGTTTTGGGTAAGCAAATATTACCTTACAAAGATTAACAAAGTGGAAAATAATTTTTTTTTTTTTTAAGAATTGGTCAGTAACAAAAATATTTCTAATCAAGATTGTTCTTTACGAGAAATTTCCCACGAACTAGGGATTTCTGTAAAATCTACCAGAAATATTTTAAAAATTAACAAATGCAAATGTTACAGGATACGTACAGTTCATCACCTTAACGAAAGGTATTACGGAAGAAGAGTACGATTTGCGATATGGTTAAGACGTTGAAATAGAGAAGTTGGAAATATTTGTAAAAAAATAATATGGACAGACGAATCAAAATTCACCAACAATGGTTGGTTTAACAGAAACAGCCATTATAGGTGGAATAATACCAATGAACATTTACATAGAAAATAGTATATTCTGTAACAAGGTTAGAATGAAAATTCGATGCGAGTGGAAAGTTCCGAGCGCAAGCCGAAAGCGATCGTGAGGAACCACGAACCACGAATTTTCATTCTAACCGAGTAGCAGACTATATTTTCTCCACGATCAAAGATAGGAAACGTGACAGCAATAGTTTTGACACTTACTCAAATTTTGCCACTACGATGACAATCAACTGCGTCAAGGCTAATGTTATTATTGCTAGCCAGTGTGAGAATATTATTCTATCTATCATATGGGGGCAGAGGTATTGCAGAATATTTCTTCAATCTCAAGAGAGAGAATTCCAGCATTCTGTAATCAAATTTAATTTCAGAATTGGCAAATTCTGTGATGATCGTGGAGAAACCAATTTCCAGGAAAGGTTCTGAATAAATGTTTGGTTGGGAATTGTGGGAACAAACATTCTAGGTCTTTTCTTTTACAGTGAGCATTTGAATGGTGGAATTGTATGTACATTTTTTATTCAAACAGCCATCATGCTAGAAAATTGCCACAGAAATTGTACGCACATATGTGCATTGAGTAAAGAGGTCCTCAATTCGAGCATTAAATGTAGTTTGACATGTAGAATTCATTTTCTGTATTGGTTTTATTCTCCCCCAACAATTCATTATAAGATAAAATGTTTTTCTGTTTGTTTGATTTCTTCCACTCTTAAGTTTTTTTTTCTGGGGTAAATTTCGTTCTTCTCTGAAACTACAGATATTTTTTATACAAGTTTATAGTGTGGATATAATTTTCATAGATACAATTATTCAAAACGTCTTTGATAATTTATATCGAATTGTTAGGTTTTGTGGGATTCATAAACGAACTAACGACAGGACCGTAATTGAAAATTGTTGTCACTGAGGATGCTAGTTATTTCAAATAAAACGCTATAAATATATCAAGTGTGATATACCACTGAATTGTGATTTTATCGCTTTATCAATATTAGTGATGAAAAAGACAGGTCATTATTTGAAAATAAAATGATGGTGGTCGTGTTGACACGAAACGTTTAATTAAAGATGTATTGTTACATTTTCATAGTACATTTTGAATACAATGAAACTTTCCATTCCCATTTTTTATATTTTCTGAAATAACAATTCTATTCGTAAAAAATCAAACTCAGTATCTTTAGTTTTTTCTGTTTAACTCCCTGTAAAGGACCAGACCACGCACACATCTTATGGGAAAAAGTCTTTCGGTGAAAATGGCTGGATTTTTTATATGTTGTAGCGGAAGCTATTCTGAGTAAATATCTGCATTGGCTCAACTCAATTCGGCGCTAGAGGGCGCCAAAACATGAGTTTTGTGATTTTTGGAGAAATTCAGCTGATTAAAAAAATTCGAATATCTCATTTATATTCAATATTATGTGCGACTGAGCATTCCCAAAGTCCGCGAGATATATTTTTACACAATATAGAATAGAAAAGCCACTGTTTTTCTACAGGGTGGTCAACAATATACTAAATTCTTCAGTAATTGAATTCGCCTACGAGGTTATAAGTTCATTGAGTCTATCATTGAGGATCAATCAGACTGGTTTGTTGATCGACCAAAATATAATAAAGCTATGGATACAGAGTGTTTAGAATAATATTATATATACGTATAATTACTCCAAATTAGGAATTTTATTATTTTTGAGTAAATTCAAATAAATGTAAGACATTTACATATTATTTGTAATCTATATTCAATTGTTGTTTAACTGAACGTTTGTAAAATCGTGAATGATTCGTCTATAAAACAAAAAAGATTTTCTACAGGGTAGTTTCCAATATAATCAATTTTTAGGTGAAAGAATTCGTCTTCGAGACTATGAGTTTATTAAGTAAATTATTATCGATGGTTAATCAGAATGGAATTTGATGTCTCAAATGAAAATCATATAAGGAAGGCTCTATTCAATTTGAATAGGTAATTAACTCTTCTCGAGGATTCACTCATGACTTCGTCCTCAACACCTGAAGATAGAGGGCGCCAAATAATTAATTTTGTGTTTTTGTAGGATTTAGCAAGCTATAAAATTTTAATTTTTTTATTCTGTAAGTCACCCAAAGAAATGTATCTGATATTCTGATGATATTGAGTATATTTCCGTCGACTATATATTTGAACTGAAAGAACTGAGTTTCCCCATCTGAATACAAGGAGAATTCAATCATAGACTCGGAGTTATTAAACTTAGCCCTTGATTTAGAAAACTAGAGGAACGTTCATAATTTCTGCCTAAATTCTATTCATAAAGTATTGATGACGGTATTTTTTGTAATGGTCTGATTTTTCAGAGATTTTACTTCTTTCAGCAATAACTTGACAACGCCGCAAAATAAAAAAAAATTAAAATTTTCGTATGTAAAATATTTTGCTCAGTTCAATGGTGAGAAAATTTACAGAGTGGTTCTTTTGAAAAAGTGATGCTTTGTGTTGCCCTGCTTTAAAAGAACACTCTGTATGTTTTTAAATATTTTCATTATACGCAACAAGGTGATCCGTATTACTTTCATCTGAAACATTTTTCACACTCCTCATGATGGGCGAAATACTGTAACTCCTCATACTAATGGGCCACCCTGTATATAATATGCAGCATTACTTCTTTCAAATACTCTGTATATATCATTTTCATTAAATTTTTGTCGATCACCAAACCATTCTGATTGATCCTCAATGATGAACTCAATAAACTTATAATTTCGTAGGCGAATTCATTCACTGAAAAAAAAGTATATTGTTGACAACCCTGTAGAAAAACAATGGCTTTTTTTATTCTGTATTATGAAAAAATGTTTCTAGAGAATTTTAGGAATGCTCAGTCGCACACCATATTGAATATAAATGAGATATTGATATTTTTTTATTCAGCTGAATTTCTCCAAAAATCACAAAATTCATGAATTGGCGCCCTCTAGTGCCGAATCTAGTCATATGATCGAGTTGAGCCAATGGAGAGTTTTACTCGGAATGGCTCCAGCTACAACATATCAAAAATCCAGCCATTTTTACCGAAAGACTTTTTCCCATAAGATGTGTGCGTGGTCCTTTTCTTTGACGAACTTACTGTTCACCACAATAGTTACCTTTTTCCCTATTTAATCATCTTTGTATCTATTACGGTTTAGAATACAGCAATGTTACCACATGTTGAAAGAAACGGCCTATATATACAGGGTTTTCCTTCATAGTATGCAATTATTTGACGGTGTGATTCTACTTGTGAAATCAACGGTAGTTTGCTTCATGAACTATGTTTGAGATAAGTCTGTAAGATTCAGTTTGTATTATAGTGACGTTGATTTTCTCTGATTGAAGTTTATATCTTTCAACGACGATCTGTAAACCACCATACCGGGTGAGTGAAATTCGAGTAGATGCATGGGTATCTCGGAAACGGTAAGAGCTACAGAGAGGGTTAAATTGAGGCAAAGTTGCTTATTATGGAGCTCATTACTATAATGATGAAAAATCTGAGATAGCCCTGTCACTTTCATAGATATACAGGAAAAAACGAAAAATTTGATTTTTGTTTTTCACTTATATCTGCTTTAATACCAGATACCATCGAAACGACTGAAAATTTCAAGTAGTAGTCACAATCATGATGAAATATGACCAAGGAGGCGTAAAATAAAGGGATACAAAATCCAGGTACGTATTTAAAATTTCATAGTTAGAGGTGGCCCAAGGAAAACGACACCCTGTAGAACGCTTTCGTTTACATATCTTTACAGCCCATTGAAAGTTGCAATTACAAAGTGCAAACAGTTTCTGGAAATCTATTGTATTAAAGCAGATATAATTGAAAAACAAAAACCGAATTTTTCGTTTTTTCCTTTATATCTATGAAAGTGAGAGGGCTAGCTCAGATTTTTCAACAGCATAGTTATGAGCTCCATAATACGCAACTTTGCCTTCATTTAACCCTCTCTGTAGCTCTTACTGTTTCCGAGATCCTTATGCATCTACTCGAATTTCACTCACCCAGTATAGTACTATGCGCTGGGAAAATTGATATCCTAAGAAAATCTTACATTCAATGGATTTAACCTCACATGATGCACCAGATATCGAATATTGAATATTATTATAATCACAGTCTTATTTTTGGACCAGTGAAGATTCATTCATATTAAATGTTTGTGTGTTTATTTATGTTTCATTCATTTTATTGATTAACACTCTTCAACTTGACAACATCATGTGGTGAAGTCTCTTATAGTTTTGGGTATAACATCTAATTGTCATTATTCTCAAATCCATGATATCAACTCTCGTAACTATGACTACAAAAAAGGTAACTATAATAGGTTATACTATCGGCTAGGTCAGTGTGATTGGGCAAATATTATTCACTCAAATGATATAAATGAATGTGTTACTCAATTCTATGACACTCTGTACGATATAATGGATGAATGCATCCCACACAAAAAGCAATACAAAATCAAATATCCACACTGGTACTCAAAAGAGCTCATTAAAAAAATAAAACAGAAGAAACGTATGTGTAAAAAATCCAAAAAAACCCCGAATACTTGCAAATATACAGGGAACTGAGAAGTGAAATCAAAAAACTAATTAAATCGAGTTATAAAAGTCATATAAAAAATACTGAAGAACAAATTCATTCAGATCCAAAACATTTCTGGGAGTTTATGGAATATAAAAGGAGTAACTCAACCATATCGAGTAGATTTAATTATAATAATGAAATCTTAGAATCAGGTAAAGATATAGCCAATGCTTATGCGCAATACTTCAAGTCGGTATATAGTGAAATTACAGTCACCCATACGGAAACCGAACATAAAGACTACGGTCTTACTAATTTACAAATTAAAAACATTGAAATTTATGATATTTGAGGCCATCCGATCACTGAAACCCAAGGCTGCAGTGGGGGGTTGATGGAATACCAGCCTACTTCTTCAAAGCATATGCTGACCTATTATCTTTACCATTACAAATTATTTTCAATAGATCATTGGAGTCTAATATGTTTCCTGAAAGTTTTGAAGTTGAACGTATAATTGCCATTCATAAATCTGGTAAAACCAATGAGATAACAAACTATAGACCTATCACTATCTTACCTTCACCTTCAAAAATATTTGAGAAGACAATGCATAAAAAAATTAAATGTCACGTATCTTCAGTACTCTTAGAGGAACAACATGGGTTCATAAATAGGAAATCTACCACAACAAACCTATGTGTTTTCAGCGAGTATGTCTCCAAAGAAATATCCAACTGTCGAATTGATTCCATTTACACGGACCTAGCAAAAGCATTTGATAAGGTAAATCACAATGTCTTGCTGAATAAGTTAACATCATTTTCATTTGATGAAAAATTAGTGGCATTCATAAAATCCTATCTGACAAATCGAAGTAACTTTGTTAAATTCAACAACTATTAGTCTGAGAGTTTCATTAGTACCTCGGGTGTACCCCAAGGTTCAATATTAGGACCGTTGCTTTTTGTCATGTAAATTAATGATATTAATGACTATCTAGAAGGTGCAAAATTTCTCCATTATGCAGATGACTTGAAAGTGTTTCTCAAAATAGCTTCGTTAGAGGACACAAAACAGTTCCAATGCATAATTGATGCAATCTGTAGGTACTGTAATAATAATGACTTATCACTTAATGTGTCGAAATGTGAAATAGTATCATACACTAGAAAAAAAACAGAACTCCGTGGAAACTATACCATCAATGATGTTGAGCTGGAAACTCTAGATAAAATCAAGGATCTGGGTGTTTTTTTTACTAAAACATTTTCGTTTAATGAACACATTAGCAGAATTAGCTTTGAGTGCTACAGATCACTCGGCTTCATCTTGAGATCAAGCCGTGATTTTGAATATCAAACATCCATGATACTATTCAACTCCTATGTTAGACCTAAGTTGGAATATTGCTGCATCATTTGGAACCCCGAGACCATAACATATTCTGAGATGCTTGAAAAGATTCAAAAAAAATTCTAAGAACCATGCACTTCAAAAAATATGGAATATACCCAATGCGTATATCATATGAAAACCAAAGAAGAGATTTTGAAATAATGACTTTGAGCCAAAGACGTGAAAGGATCCAGATTCTTTTTGTCTTTGATATTTTGCACAATTTGATCAACGTACCTGATATACTAATGAACATTCACTTTAATGTACCTGACATAAGACTGAGAATCAGAAATAATACCTTCAAAATTCATAATGTAAGCGCCCCTATTAACAACTGCTTAGTTAGTGTTAACAATCTATTGAGAAACTGTGAAATTGATTTCCTTAATATCTCGAAGACCTCACTACTCTCCCATTTGTGATCCATCCAGGATAGACTAAGTGCTCTATGATGTTCGTATATTAGTCTTGATATTTTGATTTGTTTATATATGGCTGTGATCTTAGGATAAATGTCATACATTGCTCCTGTATGTTTGTAATTAGATTAAGTGCCTTGTGATGTTGGTATACCTATTAGTCTTTTTAATAATTTGACATTGTCTACAGATGTTTGTGTCTAGGATAAATGCCATGCATGTTTCTGTATATTTGTAATTTTTTAACTGATTCATATTATTAGACTTAGTCTGTTTGTACTCAGTATAAATAAATAAATAAATACATTCGGTTGCTCAACTTTCCAAGTAAGTACTCTTTGACATAGACGCATTAAAAGTTGCTGTGTCGCCCTCTTTTATTTTTGTGATCATTCTGTTACTGTTCAATGATATAATTCTGTTATAAAGTATAAACGAACCCATATAGTGCCTACCGACGAAGAGCTGCCGTCTGCATTGCTCCTTTTTATTTAACTTAAACACGTTTCGCAATATTCCCCACAAAGTAAAATGCCACTTTTAACACGTGTATCATAAATAACTATTATTTTAACAATTATCCTGTGAAATTGGAATTACCTGAGTGAATCAAATAATCAAAAATCATTACCCAAATTCATCATTTTAACCGATACCATTCACTGATTAAATTCTAGAAGGATATCAAGTCTCCTTGACATCAAAGCCCTTTGTTTCCTCTCGTTCCAGCCCTCAGATTTCATTAGGGCACTCGAAACAATTTCGTCTTCAGATATCGCCGCGACAAGCTTCAAATTGGAGTGGGTCCCCATTTATCTCAGTCTTCATCAATTTATCATGTTTCAATGAGCGAGTGAGAGCCAACTAATAACATCAACGCTCCAACATGAGCAAACTCCCAGTTAGACCTGGTTCTTGAAATAATTATTACCACCGGAGATTCAACGAGTAATACAATCAAGAATTCAGGAATATATGAATTGTTGATTGATGTGAAAATTCGCCATCAAGGACCTTATGGATTTGAAATCGAAAATGGCTTGCAATTTTATTATATAGATCATGTGAGTTTGTTTCTGAGTTTATTTCTGGTCTATTTCCATAATAATTCTTCATAAGTTTGAGTTGAGATATAGAATAGAATACAATTTCATGCAGTAGGTACATATACAGTGTGTCCCAGCTAAAACTTGACACCCCCTAAATCTCCGAACTCGTGAAAAAAATTGGACATCGCTCAGACCCGTCGATTTTTATTTCAAGGAGAAACACTTTCACCAAATACTTCATCATGGTGCTGTCAAACCCCCTTATCCCCACCACACCCTACTTCAGAATTTTCAATGGGACTACTACTTTTTTTTCTTTGATGTCTTTGCATCGACTGTTATGGTCATTAGCCACGTTTTCTGGATAGGCCTTGTTACTAACTCCATGCGCCACCTTAGGAACAGCACTGTTAATTGTAACGCAACAGTGAATCGTGCAGGACTCATCCCAGTTCAGCCACTAGATTTGAATAATTTAATCGGTCAAATTAAATTAAAAAATCCCAGCCACAACTGGTGCTCGAACTCCGGACCTTTCGACCCAAAGTCCTACGCTCCAACCACTGCGCCACGCCTCGACGTCGATCAAGTGTTGTTGAAGTTTTAATGAAAACTAAGTTTTATCAAGATATTTTTATTTTTCATCACCTAAAATGTTGTCATCGTAAGAAAGGTTCTAAATGTGAACCTTCCAGTTCCATACAGAAATATAACCGATTTTCGAAATGTCTTCGCACATTGCGCAACATTTCTGGAGTCACTGCACGACACTCCACAACAATTCTCCTGCGTAAATCATCAAGCGAAATTGACTGTGAAATGTAAACTTTGGATTTCAAATGACCCCATAAAAAGAAGTATAATGGTGATAAATCAGGAGATCTAGCCGGTCATTCTATTGGTCCTCGCCTTCCAATCCATCTTGTTGAAAGGTGAGCTGACCTTCAAGTAGCCTATCATCGTCTTCAAGTAACTGAGTGATTCTGGGGTTCACAGTTGTATCAAGTAGTTCAAAATACGTTTGTCTGTTGAGGTTACCATCAATAAAATATGGAACTACAATAAGGTCTCCCAGAATACCAGCCCGAACATTCAATTTCTGGGGAGTTTGTGAATGAGTTTCCCTGTACCAATGGGGATTCAAGTCACTCCAGTATCTGCATTTGTGCCTGTTTACATGTCCTTTCAAATAAAAAGAAAATTCGCCAGAAAAGCACACATTGTAGAGGTAATCATTATCACCAATCGATAATTAACTCATGATTTCATAAAACTCTGTACGCCTGTCAAGATCATCTTCATTAATTTTTGTAAATTTTTTGCATTTTATAAGGATGGAATTTTGGTTCATTCAGAATTCGATGTACGCTGCTTTTAGAAACTCTCCAGAAATAGTCTCAAGTTGTCTCAAAGATTGAATGTTGTCTATCACCACGGATAATATAGACATGGTCGTCGCATCCGCCATGTTTGTGACGTCAATGTAGTATAATTTTGCAAACAAAAGGGCTCTAAATATCACATACTTATGTATTGTATGGATGTGCATAATTAATAGCACAATATTTGTTCTTTAGTTCAGGGCATTGCACAAAAGACAACTGTCTTTTGTGGTTCATATTGTCTTTAAGAGAACCTTTCTTTCCATAACGTTTTTTTTATTGTTGAAGCTGTAGTAGTAGTGGTAAGAGAGAACTTTACACTAATCCTTATAATTCAAAAGCTTATTGCTAAAACGTGAAACTATTGTTAGTATATATTTTATTTCAGTACATCCGAATTCCCAACTGCAGGTGGAACAAATTGTGCGGTTGTTGATGATGACTATGAAAGCTCACTCAAATCTGTTCCATATATCTTTTTTTATCTGAATCAACTGAAAAGAAAATGGAATCATTCACAGATCAAGTGCAAGTTTTAGAACCAGTTACCGAAAAGTCAAGGAAAGAAAAATATGGTAAATTTGTACAGCACCATAACAGGATGAAAAAAAAAATAAATGAATTATCCAAAAGAAATGTAGAACAAGAAGCTCAAATTAAACAACTTAATTGGAACTAATCAATCATTATAGTGAATAAAACCCCCTCAGTTTATTTCTTATCCAATTTCAACACTGCATTAGTAGTCGTTCACTACAGTATTGAATGGTCTATTTAAATTTCCCGCGCAAATATACTACAATGACGTCACAAGCGACGACCGTGTCTCTATTATCCGTGGTCCATCACTGCATGTCCTTCAACTACAACAGCGACCCCTTCATTTCTCATAGGCTTCTTTCGTTTATGTTTTTTAATCAGCACTGATCCCAACTCCATGAACTCATTCATCAATTGAAGCACGTACTGATATGATGTAGTTTTTTCTGGACGAATTCCATTTAAAATTCGAGCCGTAGCTCTAGCACATCGTCCATTTTCAAAATACGCCGCTACAATGTTTATTCTCTCTTGAATAGTATAAACCATTTTCGAAAGGTTTCAAATTGTTGAATGAAGTGACTTGAATACATCAAATACCAAGGCGTAAACAAAGATACAAGAATACATGGCGACAATTTTTTTTCCATAAAAACGTCTGCCTCAACTTCTAAACGATTATTTCTGAAAGCATATTATTTTTCAATACAGTGGCGTGCCCACAGTGAACCTTTCTTACGAAAATAACAAGGTGATGAAAAATAAAAATCTTGATAAAACTTAGCTTCCATTAAAACTTCAACAACACTTGATCGATCCACAATTCCAGTACACCGATGAAAACGATTTCGATCAGCAAAATTATTATTTACCCTTATATTAAAGATTGTTGTAATAATCAGCTTGTTGTAATCGAGAAAAGGCATCTTCGAAATACTCGACCCCTACCAACACCGCTGATATATTCGTTGGAAAATGTCTTGAAATTAACCCCACAAGCATTTTTTCGGTTAAAGGAGGTTGCAGATGTCTCGCCATAGCCACATAGTACATGAAATGTTCTAAAAATGACCCACTTTCGTAATGTCCAGCTTCGATTTTCAATTCAATATGAGGCTGTCTAGTATCATCCCAGAAATATTTTAAAATGTTTCTCTGAAAATGTTGAAAAGTTTCGAAAGTGGATAAAAAAGCTTCTCCCCAAGTTCAAATTGTTATTTTCCAGGATAGTGCTCAGTTGTGTAACAAAGTCGAGAGGGTGTACACTTCCCTCATCATCAAATGGTACTAGGTCTCGAAGTATATCCATAACAGACAAACTATTTTGTATCTTTCCACTGATGTTAACCTCATTGTTTCCAGAAACACTATTTTCTGAATTATTCCTGGTGTTATGTCCGACAGTAGCAGCCGATGACAGTTTGCTTGTGTTTCCCATCGCTGCTTACCTATTTCCTCTACTTCTTGTCAAAAGTGGACTAGTTCTGTTCTGGAGTCTATTATTGACCGGTGTTCTTTCCATCCCTATTCTTGATATCTATTCTCTAAAACACGCCCCACGTTGGGCGCCAAAATGTTACAAAAAGGTTGTTGGATGCGCAAATATCACAGGGAAGACGTAGGTTGTGCCAGAGAATGAATGATCAAGTCGGGATGTCGGATTTATTTGACAGTTATTGACAGTTCTCAATCTACAAAGCATAAATATGTTTCAGAATGCTAAAATTTGGGGAAAACTTTATGAAAGAGATTATGCTAATATATTTCAAATGCTAACTCACCTACAAAGCAGGTATATGCCTTTAAAATATCGGAATGCAACAAATTAAATGTACTGCACCACAGGCTATGTATTTGACTGAAAACCTGACAGTCACTATGATTAAAAGTACAAATGACAATATTGCTAGGCCATTAGGATGAAACCAATATTTCAACAAATATGAAAAGACATCTGCGAGTAGGAAACGCGCATTTAACTGAAGCTAGTTGATCTTTGTTACATTACATTATAATCTGAAACGTACTCATGAGATCTTGAATTGGAATTTCAAATACTCTATTTTCAAGTACGAAATCTGAACTTTCTAACGGTATAGTTTATTTTTCGTTTTTATTGAGCGTTCAGATTATAAATTTTCTCAAACATAATTATAATTTGGAAAAAAAAAATCATTTCTGAAAATTGTTATTTAGGTGACCTAATTCACGAATAAAATTTTCCAATCATTAATTTCGTCTCGTTATGAAATATAGCTCTTGTGATGATTTCCTTACCAATTTTAACCAATTTGTTTCATCAGATTTGGTTCAATAATAATAGGTCGCGTGTGAAAAGCTTTTGTGCTATAATTATGTTTAAGAATCGGGAATGGGTTGATGAAATAATAGAATAACAATTTCTAACTAATGGTTATTATAAGCACAAAGGTACAATTCAAAAGACGTGATATAAACACGTGTTCGACATTCGAATTTGCAACCATAATTTAACTAGGTCTCAGCATGGCGAGTTCGCACGAGTTTGAGCCACTGACACGAAATTGATTTTCTCTCGAGTCTATGCATTCTCGTAGAAATTGAAGTAATTTTATTTCACCTACTTTACAATACACTACACTACAATACACTACACAATACACTAGTTTACGTCAAACAATTGACAGGTAAAAATGGATAATTTTGGCTCTATTTTTGTAAATAGTTTAATCTTCACCTCTCACAATAGATCAATAGCATACGAGGATATATTGAAAAATTCTTATCCTACTATAGAACCAAACAAAATTTCAATGTCAAAATATTTTATTACTCAACATATACTCCTCTTAATTGGATACATTCATTACAGTGAACCTGCAACGTCTTTAGACCTTTCAAAAAAAATGTTTCTTCATGCTCTGCAAACCAGACCTCCACAGCTTTTATTACCTCCTCGTTGGAAGAAAATTTCCGATCTTTCAAACTTTTTTTCAGTTGAGGAAAGAGATGATAGTCGGACGGAGCCAAATCTGGTGAATAAATGGGATGTTCTAGTAATTCAAACCCTAAATCACGAATTTTTTGTATGGCAACATGAGATTTGTGTGCAGGGGCGTTGTCCTACAGAAACAAAACACCTTTGGATAGCTTTCCGCGTCTTTTCTCTATAATTTTTTCCTGTAGAGTGATCAGTAATGTCGAATAGTAATCTCCAGTTATTGTTCTACCCTTATCCAAAAAATCAATCATGATTACTCCATGGCAATCCCAAAAAACTGAAGCAAGAAGTTTTCCAGAAGATTTTTGGACACGAAACTTCTTGGTCTGGATCGTAGAAATGTACTCAAATCTCATCCATAGTAACAATTCGGTTTAAGAAGTCTACATCGTTTTCAAATCGAGCACAGATCGAACGCGTTGCTACTACCCTTGCACGCTTTTGGTCAAACATTCAAACATTTGGGGATCCATTTTGCAACAATTTTTCTCATGACGTGAACTTTATGATGAACGCGTTCGTATGAAATATTCAGTGCTTCAGATATCCGTTTTAGCCCAATTCGACGGTCTGTTAAAATCATGTCATGAACTGCATCGATATTTTCGGAGACTGACACAGACACTGGCCTTACCGATCGGTCATCATCTTCAATGGAAAATTTACCTCTTTTGAAGCTTGCAGTCCAATTTTTCACGGTCGCATACGAAGGACATTGATCACCAGGGGTATTAAGCATATCTTCGTTAATCTGCTCACCTCTTGACCCTTATAAATACAGGTACTTGATGATGGCTCCATACTCCAATTTTTCGATTTTCACAGTTTCGATGGACATATTTTTTCTTTTAATTTATTGCGTAATTCTGGTTTACTTTTTTGACGTCAAACTTTACACTGACACTTCTAATAAATTATTGTTCATTGCTAAAGTAACGCGATATTTTGTTTATGCAGGGAACTGGTCTAGGCTAACTAGATATCAATACATCCTCGTAGAAGACGGTTCCACTTGCCTACTTTATATGTGAATTAAGTATGCATTCAATAAATTGTACCGAGTTATACTCAATTTTTTTTAGTGAACTTAACATTTATGTAGGATAGCATTTCTTTCATTTAAATTTTATTTCATTTTCATTTCGTAGTTTTCATTTTATTGAATGACTCTTGGCAACAGCGCCATGAACACCTGAGGTGACCGCTCGCTGTGCTGGGCGACGGACGGTTCATTTCTCTGAGAGGGGTGGTCGCATACGCAAACACATGTGGCTTTCATGCCGCCGGAATGAAGAAATATAACAGTACTTGACGAGCACTGATCCAAGACGGATCGACGACGACGTAAAGACGAATCGACAGCCGTGTCAAATCAATACCTACGTTTTTGTTCAGTCGTGGATTCTGATATTGAATATTTCTATTGATATATTTGCTGTTTTGCCGTATATGTACTCACCTGTGTGCCAGTGTCGAGGTGTCAATATTTTTATCACCACATACCTTTAATATACATTTTATTCTTTGTTGCATCTGAGGCCTACTTTATTCAGACTTTTCCCTAGACAACAAGAACAATCCTACATTTATAATATGAGTTTCTTTGTCTTTGGGCAATTCAACTCAGAAAACTGACAGAAAAATTTACTCGTCCTACGGATTGGTGATTTATTCAAATTTCGTTGAATTGTCAAACAATGAAATTGTCATCGAAACGTTAAGTTTACTTAGACAAAAAAAAACTGTCGTGTATTCATAATTTTATATTTTTTCAGCAACAAAAAATTATAGGGATCGAGTGGATTTGATTTCTGAAAACCCCGTTTCACACACAATCAAACAATTTCCATACAGACTCTGACTGTATTTATAAAGCAAATAATGATCTCGAAATTGATCTCCTGAAACGGATTTTGTGGGGACGTTCTTTAATCGACATCATAACTATACGATTTCATCTCTTCAAATATTATCCTTTTATGCCTTATCAAATATACTCCGACCAAGTGAAGCTTGTCTGCGCGTTTGCTTTACTGGTTCATTCGCTGTGAGAATACGAAATTCATCGATCAGAAGTCGACAAGCTCCATTAGTTCGATCGTTATGAAAATGATGGCGTTTTTTAAGCGTTTGTGATGATGGAGAGATGATTTTGTTTGGAGTCATTGTGAGAGTTGTTAATAATCAGAAGAAAGGCAAACTTGATAAAAAGACATATATTGTACAATCGGCTTTTCCCAGGGAAATCCACTTTAGTGAATGAATGAGCAAGATCAGCTGAAAACGATAGCTATTTGTTTATCAAGGGAAGGCAATAAAGCATTTTCGACCGCTGTGTTGCCCGACGGAAGCGAATTGCAGTGATAAACTAACAGAGGATTTGAGGAGTTGAGTAGTTGAATGCATATTTTTTTGCGTTGTCTATTTTGCTTTAAAGCTTTCAAATCTGATAATGGTATTTGCTTTCAAATTCAAATAAACAGTGTATATTTGCGGTATATGGGAAAAAATTATTATCAGAGTTACAGGAAAAGCTTCATGGGGGATTGTTTCTGCAAATTGAAAAACTTAATATTCAATTTTGATATAAGTCACGTGACCACCAGTTTGGCGCCAATTTGGAAAAATTCATTACGATTTGGCAAAAGTATTGTTATACGATGCAGAAAAACTCAAAATCATCTCCGAATTGTGTTTATCTCCAAATTGTGGAGATTATTTTGAGTTTTTCTGCATGGTATATCCAAACCACTCCACTTTGAGTTATAATGGACTTCTACCACAGGTTAAATGTATTGTTATTTGTAAAGATAGCAGAAAAAGTTATTTGAAAAATGTGTTGACAATTTTATGCCCACATGCCTAATTTGAAGTATCTGTTTATGGATGCAATGAAAATTTAAATTTTTTCTGAATATTTTTTAATTTTTTTTTGCTTTGGTGTTTTGGCATCGACTGCTATGGTCATTAGCCACGTGTTCTAGATAGGCCTTGTTACTAACTCCATGCGCCACCTTAGGAGCAGCACTGTTAATTGGAACGCAACAGTGAATCGTGCAGGACTCACCCCAGTCCAGCCGCGAGATTTAAATAATTCAATCGGTCAAATTAAATTAAAAAATCCCAGCCGCAACTGGTTTTTATTGATTAAAAAAACTCTGCTTCTTTTGATTTTAAATGACTTTCAGGGATCGTTACAAACTTATGTAATGATTTAATAAATATATTTTGTCCCACGACGTCTGAAACAAACAATTGCCAAATTATTTAGGTTTAGGGTCACCCTGTTTATTGTTTGTGATGAATAAAACACGGCCAAATTACATTAATCATCTATATTTTATTGAAAACCGTCGTGGGACAAAGGATATTGAAGAACCTGTATTTCTTGAACTAATCCTTTTAGACCACTAGTGTGATGTTTGTTGAAATCCTTTTATCGGGAGGAACATAGAAGTGCCAAAATATACGGGTTGAACCATTATTAATTTTGAACCTGACCGAAAGCAAAAAGCTAAAATAATATCAAAAAAAGCTACACCACAACCCCAAAATTAAAACTCGCTACTACTGTCGAGTTTCGAGATATACCCAGCCCTAATCTTCGTATAAGGGAAATTTGTATTACAAGTGGAGTTATAAGTCGGATTTCCAGAATGAATAGTGCGTAGTGGACAGTTTCGATGTGGCAAAAAAATACTGATAGACCTTTTTCGCGTGAAATGGACTGGTAGACAGTAAAATAAATATTTGCGAAGTGAATATTTTTCGAATATCGAAATATTAAACTGATAAACTCTCTGTGTTGAACTGACTGATCGTTATTGGAATAAAATTGTCAAAGTCGACGTAGCCTTTCTTTTCAAATATTACACCAATTGGCTCCTCTTGGAGGAACTGTGCACAAATATATAGGTAGGTATATCAGATATAATTCAATATTCGTCGTGGTATTACCCAGGAAAGTAGTTTTTGTCTGGCAAATGTTTGACTCATATTTTACACTTTTTGGAAATAATTGGACGAAAATTCGTTGAGTTTGAAACAAGAACTTCAACAGAATTCGAAAAGTTTGGAAGATGAACTTCAAGAAAATTTGAAAGGTTTGGAAGATAAACTCCTAAATAATTCGAATTGTTTGACAGGAGAAATTATCAAAAACACGAAAAGATTGAAGGAAGAACTCCAAGAGAAACTACTGGAAAATACAAAAGGTCTGAAAAACGAACTTTGTGGTGTGGCGAACCTTCTCGAAGGAAGAATAGGAACAGTCGAGACAAAGATAGAAAGAATCAGGAAACAAATGAACGCGAGGCAGATGATACCAAAGATGGAATCAAAACAGAGATGGATGTAATCAAAGACCGTCGTGGCAGGGAATCGTAGGTTATTCGTCAGCCGTTGAATCCTACTGGACATAATGAAATTCCCTTTCTCTGGGAAATGGGGTACTGAAATGTTTGTTGGAGTCAGACGATGGTGGAAGATACAGACGTCATATAGTTGTACCCAGGAACAGGTGGCAGAACGTGCTTCGAGAAATCTACGATGGGGTCGCTGAAGGACATCTGGGAGTGACGAAGCACTGCAGAAAATGAGGCAACTGTTTTACTGGGCCAAGCTGATATCAAGGACTGGTGCAGAAAGTGTACTGTATGCGTTGCTAGCAATGGTCCACGAACACGACCAAAGACCTTGTCGATCTGGCAATCCCAAGATTGTCCTGTGGATTGGAGAATTATGAGAATAATGTTGGAGACGATATTTAGATCCAGTGGCATCAAGATTTTGGTGTACCACCTTTTACGACCAAACCTGAAGATTGTGGAGTATTACTTCCATCGAACTTCATGGTGCAGATACAGGGAATCAGGCAGGTGAGACATTTCGGCCGAAATATCTCTAAGAAGGGGGCAACTGAAGACGGACTTTACCGCTTGCGAGAGAACTTCTACCGAATTGTCCTCTACCGTCCAATTAACATGTTACCAGACTGATGCCATCGCTCTGGTATGACAGTTGGCATTTCTCGAGCCATCTAGAATCGGACCGCCAAATGTGAAAGAAGATACAGGAATGTTCGAGAAGAACTCGGCACTCTATATAAG
This sequence comes from Chrysolina oricalcia, assembly GCA_944452925.2. Taxonomy (NCBI): domain Eukaryota; kingdom Metazoa; phylum Arthropoda; class Insecta; order Coleoptera; family Chrysomelidae; genus Chrysolina; species Chrysolina oricalcia. The sequence goes on from OX101825.2 coordinate 15,929,133, forward strand.
AAACCACATTGGCGGAAAGCGATAGTAGTGGAGTGAAACACACATAGTTGGCTCGACAATATGAGTGACTTTTTTGAAATAAATTATTCAGTTGTGAATATGATTTAATGTAATATTGTACGAGTGAAAATGAATCAGATTAAAACCGTTGAGACTATTTTCATAACAATATCTATTTTTATGAGAATACAACCGTATTACCGATTGACATTTAGTTTTATATTTGGGCCCCAGGGATCAAAAATTTCGAATGTGTGGTGGGCGTTAAGCGTGTTTATCTTGGACTCGCTGTGTATTCAATTCATTTTGAGCAGGCACCATTCAATTGAAGGACAGAAACCACTATGTAGAGGTGAACAGTGAAAATTCAGTATCGGAAATCTGTTCTATTGGGGTACCACAACGATCTATTTTGGGTCCTCTCTTGTATGCAATATATGTAGATTTTTTTAGCGATCACTTCGTAATGTATGCTGATGATTCATCTTTATTAATAAGTGAAAAAATTTTTCCATCAACTGATAATAAAGCAACTGAAGAAATTAGAAAAGCTCAAAATTAGAAAAGCTCAAATATGGTTCTAAGATAATGTTTTAAATGTTTTAAATGACAAAAAAACTGTACTCTTGCGTTTTAATCATTCAAGGACTAGTTTTGATCAGTTTGCTGATCAAATCTGTAAATGAATCAATTCGACAACAGAGAGAGACCAAATTTTTAGGATTGAAAATGGCTGAAAACTTGAAATGGAATAATCACATTGATATGATTTGTGAAAATGTTGCACCAATGTCCTATTGCATTCAACAACTGTGCTGCAGTGTGAGTGAATCTTTATTATTAATATACTATCATGCACACTTTCATTCTATTATTTCTTATGGAATAGTGGCATGGGAAGCATCTAGCGATCTAGGATATTTAAAATCCAAAAAAGAACTCTCAAGTATATTGCGGGAGTAAATATAAGAACCAGTTGTAGAACCATTTTTCAAACTCTTAGATTCTTAACACACATATGCACATACATTTATGAGTTATTGCAATATGTAACTAGTTTCCAAACATACTTTACACTACAAATGAATTTGTTTATATAAAATCATAATCAAATACTAGCATTACCTAGAAATACTTCTGTACCATCCATCATAAGCAAATAATGACTATTAAAAGCCCATGTTCAAGATTTATCTTTTTAGGCTGTACCTCATTATTTGTCATGATGCCTAGCTTTTATTACTAAAAACCAACTCATAAAAATTCTGTAACTGAAGCCCTGCTATGTATTGTGAGAAAATGTAAATTTTAAAACGTAAAATGTAAAATGTAAAATTTTAAATGTGAAATGTTAAACGTAATGTAAAATGTAAAATACTGCATGGAAAAAAAAATGTAAATACCCACACCCATGCACAAGGGAAACCTTTTTTGGGTACTCTGTATTTATTTACCATCATTGTTATCACATTGTCCATTTTATATTGTAATTTTGTATACGGTAAATAAATAAATTGATTGAATTGATTGATTGAAATTGATTGATTGTTCTGTTGAGGACAAATTGTGTTTCAAAATAAAATATCTTCGCTCACGTACTGAATTGTAAAAGGTAAAAGTTTACCCACGTATTGAATGATAATAAAATATTTTAATGTACAGGATGTTCCATATATTTTTGACAATATTGTAAAAATAATGTTCTAACCGGCCCATCCTGTGAGAAATGTTGTGAAGCGTTTCACAATAGTTGTGCAAGAAGAGTTAAATTATGCTGTGACACGCCACTTATTAATCAAACCACTCAACAAGAACTCTGTGATATGGTTTCCACTGAAGAAGCATACCTTAGGGAGGAAAACAGATTTTTTAAGCAGCTGGTAGCTGACAAAGATACCATAATCAATGACAAGGAGTGTATAATCTCATTATTGAATAACAAAATACTTTCCAAACTATCCAGATGCGCTCAAGGTTCATAAAAAAATTATCGTGCTGGTGCAGCAAAAAATCAGTCATCTGCAAAACGTCGGTCGACTGCGACAAGGAACGTACTTTGAATAAAAAACTTGTCACAAACACACATCTCATTCCTCTAGAAATGAATCAGCATGATGGCATTTCGTTAGTACCGGGCGATTCAAGCATCAAAGTTGATGAATTAACATATGAAATTATGAAAATCAAAACCCAACAAAAGTGTGATGAATTTGGGTAATTCAAGGCCTAAAGCTCCAGGAGTAGAATCACCTGTGAACCTGCCTATTAATCAGAATAATGGACAAAGTTGTCAAACTATTCAGAGGAAAAATAAACATAGAAAGCGTCCAATAGGAGAGGCAGATTCTGACAACCATAAATTTAGAAGTGGAAGTCCTAAAGTTTGGATGTTTCTTAATAGAGTCACTCAAGGTGTGAATGAAGAGGACATTGTTGAATATCTTGAAGCAAAAACTGGCAGTAAGGATGAATTCATATAGTTAAAAAATGTACTAGAAATCTTGGATAACAAACAGCATACTTTAGGATTATTTTTTTATATGAGCAAAGCATTTGACCTCGTAGACCATGATTTGCTATTGCACAAATTGCAGATTTATGGTATACGTGGCTCTGCATTGAATTGGGTGAGATCTTACCTTACCGATCGTAGTCAGCTGGTCAGTGTGAATGGAATTAATTCTGAGAAAAAACGTGTATCTATAGGGGTACCTCAAGGCTCCGTTTTGGGGCCCATTTTATTTTTAGTTTTTACTAATGATCTTCCAAACTTTTGTACAAAAGCATCCATCACTGCCATTTTTGCAGATCACACTAATATCTTGGTAACTGCGGAAACTATGTCTAAGGCAGTCCACCGAGCCCAGGAAGTAACAGATCAAATTTGCGAGTGGTGTTCCCTAAATGGCTAAATAGTGCCAAATCTCAAATGTTAAACTTTGTAACAAAAAATACAACAATTGATGAAAGCTACTTGGTAAAATTGAATAACGAAAGTATACATCAAGAAATTGTACTAAATTCTTAGGTGTCTACATTGATAATAAACTTACTTGGAAAAACCATGTTGACAGTGTTGAAGTTAAGCTTGGTAAACATATATATTTACTTCGTCAGTTGAGAAAAACAGTATCTCTTAATGTTCTCAAACTTCTATACCACAGTCTAATTCAATTTGTTATTTCTTATGGTCTTGAACAATGGGTTTCATCAGCTAAAGCTAACGAAGTCTTCGTAATTCAAAAAAAGGCAATAAGAATTTTAGCAGTTGCATTTCCAAGCGAGCATTGCAGACCACAATTCAAGCATCATAATTTATTAACGTTGCCAGGTTTGTATATTTATCAAACTTTGATTTATAATAAAAACAATATTTCAATACTTCATACTACTCTGTGGAGGAGTTTCTCCTTGATTCTCAATAGGATTACATGACTTAATGACTCGCATTATTTTACTTCACAATAATGTTTTTTCTTACTTGTCATTGATTTTAATTGTCAGTTTATATATGTATTGTGTTGTAAATCTTTTATTATATTTACTTATTATTATTATATTTACTTTTCATGTTTGACCTGTTGAGGTAGTTAATATTTTACAATGATGTTATGTTTTTCTAGTGTGATTGTGAAAGAAAACTTCTTCAATAAATGTTTGATTGATTGAATGATTGATATACTTTGAGGAACTCAAAATTCACCTGTTTTTCCTCATTTGCTTCCACGCTGGAATTTTTTTCTCTAAAAACATTATACATATATTTCTTTTATACTTATTTTGTAAGATTTTATATCAAAAGGAGATGTCAAACGAAGATTTCATTTTATTTTTGAAATACAAAATTTTGTTCACCAGCTCGGATGTAATTCCCAGGTGTTGTTGAAATAATGTCAAGTCTAAATATCTAAACATCTTGTTCCATTCAAGAAATGTGAGATTCCACAGCTAAAAGAGCCGCAAAAAATGACCGGAGGAAAGGCGTCCTTTGTATCAACAACAACGTTGACAAATACCGTGCACGATAAAAGGATTGTTCCTGCGAAATTCTTTTCTCCGCACGCAATCAACCGTATCCTACTTCAAACAAGCGCCGGCGGGATATTTCGTTTGTTTTTGATGTTGAACCAGTACAGTTAGAAGTAGGCCAGTAGAAATAGACAATCAATTCATGATAAAACCAAAAGTTTCCAAACTCGAGTGAGGTCGGGAAAGGTTTAATAACAAACTATAAAATTTTGTAATCTATTGCGAAATCCGGAACATTGTCAACATTGCAATTAACGTGTATTTTGCTGTTTACTCGTGAAAAATATTCCAAAAGTTCTGCAAACTTGGAGTAGTATAAAATATACGAGTATTGATATCTAGTTAGCCTAGACCAGTTCTCTGCAAAAACAAAATATTACCATAGCAAAAAAGTAACCCAGAGTTACGCAATAAATTAAAAGAAAAAATGTGTCCACCGAAATTGTGAAAATAGAAAAATTGGAGTATCGAGCCATCATCAAGTACCAGTATTTAAAAGGGTTAAGAGGTAAGCAGATTTACGAAGATATGCTTAATAATCTTGGTGATCAATGTCCTTCGTATACGACCGTGAAAAATTGGACTGCAAGCTTCAAAAGAAGTAAATTTTCCATTGAATATGATGACCAATCGGGAAGGCCAGTTTCTGTGTCAGTCCCCGAAAATCTCGATGCAGTTCATGACATGATTTTAACAGACCGTCGAATTGGGCTAAAACGGATATCTGAAGCACTGTATATTTCATACGAACGCGTTCATCATATAGTTCACGTCAATTTGGACATGAGAAAAACTTCTGCAAAATGGATCCCCAAATGTTTGAATGTTGACCAAAAGTGTGCGAGGGTAGTAGCATCGCGTTCGATCTGTGCTCGATTTAAAAACGATGTAGACTTCTTAAACCGAATTGTTACTATGGATAAGACTTGGGTACATGTCTACGATCAGAAACAAAGCAACAATCGATGGAATGGCGACACTCCGGTTCTCCAAGACCTAAGAAGTTTCGTGTCCAAAAATCTGCTGGAAAAGTTCTTGCTTCAGTTTTTTGGGATTGCCATGGAGTAATCATGATTAATTTTTTGCATAAGGATAGAAAAATAACTGAAGATTACTATTCGACATTACTGACCACTCTACGGTAAAAAATTGAAGAGAAAAGACGCGGAAAGCTATCCAAAGGTGTTTTGTTTTTGCAGGACAACGCCCCTGCATACAAATCTCATGTTGCCATGCAAAAATTCGTGATTTAGGGTTTGAATTACTAGAACACCTCCCTTATTCACCAGATCTGGCTCCGTCCGACTATCATCTCTTTCCTCAACTGAAAAAAAAGTTTGAAAAGTCGTAAATATTCTTCCAACGAGGAGGTAATACAAGCTGTGGAAGTCTGGTTTGCAGAGCAAGAAGATACATTTATTTTGAAATGTCTAGAGACGGTGCAGGTTCGCTGTAATAAATGTATCCAATTAAGAGCAAACACTACCTTGGTAAAACGAAAATTCGTTTTAAGCCCACAGTTTTTGTTTGAAAATTTTTTAATTTTTTTTGCATTACTCAATGTTTTTGTGTAAATTTCGGAACCTCGGTGATTTTTGGTTATGATAATTTTTATGAAAAAAAAAAAAATTTAAATGACATGATGAATTAAAAAAATTGAGAGTTTTCGGAATTCTTATGGGACCACTGAGCCCATGCAAAAAATATCTCTTTCTTGAAATCAATGGTTTTTGCAAGAAACGGATTCTACGATTGGGAAATTTATACCTGATTGGCGCTGTAATCGAGAACGGACAGGTGCTGTGTTGTCAATGTTCATCGAGTTCATTATCTCCAACCCCACTCTTGATAAGTATGCCAACAAACCTGAGCTGGAAGGGATGAGAAAGAAATTCGACTTTTCGGTGATGGTGGCTCTTAAGAGGAGAATATGTTGAGTAATAAAATATTTTGACATTGAAATTTTGTTTGGTTCTATAGTGGGCTGAGAAGTTTTCAATATATCCTCGTATTATTTCAAATAACGAATCAAGTTTGCAAACAATTTAGGTGTACGGACATTTTTTTTTTTTTCATTAGAAACCAACATTTTTCTTTGATATACCACAAAATATTCCAAAAGTTCTGCAAACTCGACAGATCCATCAGAAAAATATTCCGAACAGTTGTACAGATTTGCAAACTTTTACGTTGACCGCAACATGTTCACTCATATATTTTTTAATACGTGGTAAATTTTTTATCAAGGTGGTTTTGGAATAATTACAAAAGTTTTGAAACTTGGTTGCAAATTTTGAAAAGATCTATTCTGAATCATCCACAAATTTGCAACCTTGTACACGATCCGGAACTTCATGCAATTTGGAAAAATCTGTGTACAAGGTTGCAAATTTCTGAATGCATCAGAATAGATGTTTTCATAATTTGTAAGTTTCAAAACATTTGTAATCATTCCGAGACCACCTTGATCAAAAAAAATTACCTTGAATAAAAAAAATATGTAAATAAACATGTTCCAGTCAAAGTAAAAGGTTTAAGCCAAGCTGTAGATAAAAATGAGAAGCTCTTTTCACACAAAATAAAAGACGCAAACGGCTTAAAAATGGTTATTTATATATTCTTATATATTCTTATAAACATATTATAATAATTGAATATTACGAAGAATAAATATTTCGCAGCAATTTTCAACGCATTTTATTCAAATTGAGAAATAAAAAATTTCAATGTATTTACATTCACAATACAGATAAGCGAACGAACATTTATTTCCAGATCTTAAAAATCAAGTACATACAGGACTTCACAAAAACAACAATGAAATAATGTTGAAGAATTCGTTTTCTATTTGAAATGATTTGCTAATTTCTTGAACTCTCACCTCGAGCAATGACAACCGCTTGTTATACTCAATATCAGAGTCCTTATTCAATTATGATCAAACTCACTGATTCACTTATCTGTCCCTCAGCTCATTCAGTAACTTTGAGCTGCTGCAGGGCTCTTACTCATCTCTCAATAATATCCTATATGTTCGATGGGGTTTCGTATCAGGACTTCTCGCGGGCAAAATCATTGCAACAAGATCGTACGGCAAATATTGACAGGCCGTGTGGACACATATGAATCACTTGAACGCTTCACCAATGAATAGAACAACAGACGGATGTATACTGTTGTCAAATTCGCTTCAGCAATGACTACCAGTTTCATAAATGCCTCCAAATTCATACAACTCCAAATTATTACCGATCCTCCACCAAAAGCAATCGTTTACAGAATGTTACATTGATTGTAGCATTCCCCTAAACGTCTGTAGACCCAAATTCGTCTGTTATTGGTCATGGAACAGAATACTGACTCATCAGTAAAGAGCACTCGATATCATTCAGCTTTCCGCCAATGAGGGGGTGCACGAGCAAACGCAAACCGTGATCTGCAATGTTCTGCAGTCAATGAGACCCTCTTGTTGCCCTGCATGGCATCAAGTTGTGTTAACCTCAAACCCTGCTTGAAGATATCTCCACTAGATTCGATTAGCTTAGATTAATTTGCGGCTTCCGCGCTAAAAGCCTTTAGAATTCGACCATTTCAGACACATTGTGCGTGCCCCTCGAAATCGTTTAGAGCCCTTACAGTGACATAGTACGTGTACTGATGTTTTCTCTCCTTTCTATCAGAACCTGCATAGCATTTCTTCTGCCAAAACGATTGTACTCTATTTGTTGAAAATATGTAATATGTTGTTTTATTTTTTAAGTACAAATCTCTATTATTATTTGAAATAACTTATTAGTTATTTAAGTAACAAGGAATGTAAAGACGTGTTAACATTCGAGGTGAGCGAGTACGAGCCGAGGCAAAGCCGAGGCTTGTCGCTTGCCGAGGATGATAACAGTCGATACATTCCGTGTTACTTATTACGTTTTTCCCGCTGCTTGTTGACATTTCTCAAAATTTGCCTGAATTGAAGTTTGTTTTCTTACCCTTCCTTCATGATTATTCGTTCGCTATTTCATTCTAAGTTGCTTGTGCGTGTAACTAAGTTACCGAATAAGCAGACAACAATAATATCATTGTTTATATAGAACAAAAGGTCTCATAACCTAAAAATTGATATGAATGAAGCTGAAGGTATTACTTGTCAAAGGCAAAGTCATGTAAATGACACTATTTACATTCCGTTGTCAAGATAAATTAGTAAACGAATGATATAGGCCATTTACCTGTTTTGTTGCTAAGCATGTATGGACTATTTACAGTGTCGGCAGCGGGAAAAGAAAATAACAATTCTGACAGCTGATAATAATTACCCTGAAATTGAAGCAGTTGAATTTCTCGGGATATACCATACATCATAAAATATAGGCAGAGCTCCTTTTTTCAAAAAAATTCTTTCTTTTGGTTTTATCTGCGTCTTCGAAATGAATGGAATAAAAATCCTAGTAGACTTTCTAACACATTCAGTTGAGCATTCCATCCCCAACTTTTTGATCAAGTTGCTTTTTCTGTGACATCAGCTGGAAACCTAATGTTAAATCCAAATTTTGATAGACTTTCCTTGGACTTTCTGGGGTGCTTTTTTTAAGGCATCATCCAAAGACTTAATGAAGTAGTAGATGTTTTGTGAGGTGTCTATTTTAATATCTACACATGAAGATTTGAATACACGTATTAATTTAATTTTGCGGCGAAATCAGATTGATACCCACTGTAACGCCTATGGTACTAATGGAATTTGATATTTCGGTTCGAATACACATGGATTGTTTGCAAACCCTCTGTCTATTATACTGCCACTATATAACACAAATGAGTTCGGAAAACACTATTTCAATAATAATCCCACAAAAAGCAATAACAGAATATGACAGAACTGCCAGAAGTTTAATTTGTGGAAAACGTAAACATTGATATTCAGCAGCGTTGACAAATGATCAGACAAAGTCTACACAACTATTTGGAAAAGCAAGTAATGCATTTTTTTCGATAGTTTAGATTTTGAAACCTGTCAGTAATACTTCTAAAGCTTGGTCTAGTTGCGAATCTGTCCAACTGTTTGGAACATTTTTCCCGATGGATCTGTCAAGTTTGCAGAACTTTTGGAATTGTTTCTTGTGCAAACTAAAGAAAAAGATTAGTTTTTGAAAAAGATATGTTCCGTACACTTAAAATTGTTGCAAACTTGATTCGTGATTTGAAATAATATATTTTTCATTAAACCTATCTGAAAACACTATATTTACATGCGTATTTAGCATACTGAAAAAGTTTTTTTCGTGCGTCATGGAACATTTTTCCGTGCGCTGGTGTCATTATAGCTGCCTATTTACATGTCAAAATTAAATATTATATTGTTGACAGTTTTCTAGAAATCGCAAATTATTTGAATATTTCCTTACCAACAGGGTAAATAACGCTTGTTTTGTGGCAATTTCTGGATATTTTTGTACCATAAATACTCCAATCAATAATACATGTTTTTGTTCCTTCATCATTAAAAATAAATGTTTCTCAACAATCTGTAGTTTTCAGGTTGATGTAATGAAAAATATCGTTCATTACTCGTCCATAAATGCTTTTTCCGTGCTTGCACGACTTCCCGTGTTCAGCTTCGCCTCCCATGGGAACATGTCGCGCACGCACGGAAAAAGCCTATTTTCTGAACTCGTAATGAAATATACTGTAATACTACTCCAAGTTTGCAGAACTTTTGGAATTTTCTCAACGATATACAGCAAAATTCACGGAAATTGTGAGTTTGACAATGTTCCGGACTTCGAAACAAGTTACAAACTGGGATCTATTGCTTTCTTGATGTACAATTTCACTTGACCAAAGTTCAAAAACTTTTGTAATTATTGTTAAATTTTCGATTTTTAAGTCTATCTCTCCTGGCCTACTAGCGCCGGCGGTATACTTCGTTTATTTTTGATGTTGAACCAGTTCAGTTAGAAGGGTCGCCTTACTAATTCATGCAAATTTTGCAGTGCGAGCCGGGCCTGGGAGCTAGCGTGATGTATAATCTGCTCTACAACCAACCGACCAAACTCATGTTGCTGGCTGGATGCAGCACTGTTTGTACGACGGTAGCTGAAGCAGCGAAGATGTGGAATCTCGTCGTGGTAAGACATTTTATCTTGATTTTATGCATGCAGTGCCGTACTTATACTTCAACTATTGGATTCATTATGGTTTTGCGAGAAATACTTCTCAGTCCTTTCAGCTACAAATTTTTGTTCCTTGAAATATAAATTTCAAATTTCGCACAGTTTATAGGTAACTAAATTTAAAACAGATTTTGAGCCTATAGTTCTGTTTAGCTTATAGACCGGCCGGTAACGACACATTTCTAGAAACGTTTTTTTAACGTATGCTTTTTTTTTTTAAATTATTATTATTATAGGTTCACAAATGTTCACAACAAATATCTAAGACTGCTCGCATGCAGCGGCGGCACCAACCAATTTTGAATTTGCAAAGAAAATTTATATCTCTGAACGATTTTTTAAAGTATGCAAAGTGGTTTTTCCGGCAGTTTGAACTGAAAAACCCACGAAAATTGAAATGCATACTCTTCTCTCGTGTAGAAGGCCCTGAAGCTAGCAACTGAACATGTAAAAAAGGTAGTATCCAAGAACGATTATTTAACGTATGCTTTTTCACAGGATGATTTTTGGTGTTTATGGATCAAGAAAATTAATAAGCATACTATTCCTCTTGTGTAGAACGCCCCGTAATTATCTACTAAACAAGTAAAAAAAAAGAATTCACCAAACGTGTCCGAAACTAATTCATTTTGGTAATAATTTCATTCTTCTATATAAATTTTATCATTCATAACAACAATAAAATATATTTTCCGCCGACCTGATATTAACATGTCTGTTTAATATGCTTCAATGCAAACGAAATCGACCATTAATGACCCCTATTAATGCTCAATTTGTCATTAATGATCGATTTCTCTGTAAATGCATGATTTTGCGCGTTGCACGGCAACCAGACATCAACGGATTCAGATTTTATGTGCGCTGTAAAATTTTGACACATAATTTTCCAATCTAAATAACGAATATGGAAGATAATCTCACGTTGACACCGCCAGATGTTGCGGAAACCGCTAAAGTGGCAGCTTTAAGTTTATTTCCTGATAAAAGCAGAAAAATCTATGAAAAATTAATTTTTTTTTTTCCTTGGTGTTTTGGCATCGACTGCTATGGTCATTAGCCGAAAAATTAATTATTTTCATTATTATGTATAGCAAGTAATTTTGGAAAATGTAGCAAATACTCAACTCATCAAAACGCGACATTTTATACATGGGCTCCGTACTATCATTAGGTCAACGGAATAGTATTGTAATCAACTCCTATATTAAAATGCGATTAAATATCTCGATCATCAATCGCCTTCATTAATACCCTAGTTGATTAAATAACGATTTCCGTCGACCGTCGATTTGTCATTAATGGTCATTTCTCTATGAATGGGCGCTGTTAAATTTTGAAATATGACACATTATTTCTAAATCTAAAATGGATATTGACGATAATTTTACGCTGCCAGATGTTCCGAAAACTGCTAAAGTGGCATTTTTAGGTTTATTTCAACAAGAGTGGGGTCGACGGAAAATTTCTGTAATCGTCTTTCATAATAAAACGCGATTAATGATCTAGAACATTAAGGCGCTCGCTTCGCACACGCGTTAAAATGTCTCGATCATTTATCGCCTCCATTTATGCACTATTTGATTGAATAATTATTAAGGATGCTACCGTAAACAATACCTACATTGATTATATAAAATTATCACCTAGTTATACCGTACAGTGCTGGACATTAGTTGTTACTTTCAACAACTCATATTTTTGAAAAATTGGGGTCAAATTCAGTTATGTCTTACTTTTACTATGATTACTTCCCATGTAGTTATTAAGTCTCTATTGTCAATACAAAAGATAAAATTATTCGAATAAATGAATACTTGGAACTTTTGGTTTCAAGAAATAGAAATGTTATCTCGAAAATTGACGTAGTTTTGGTGTTTATGTATTTCGTAGACCCAATTGAGTTTTGACCAAAAGACCACGTGATGTTTTCAACAAAACAGCTGAATATAATTTGGGAGCTGACTATTTTCTGTAGCGTATATGTTTCGATACACAGTATATTTTTCATGCGATTGTACTGAGTATAATGAATTATTCTTCATTGTAAAAATACTTATCACCCTTCCTATCAATTAAAATAATTAGGGTTTCATACAGGGTTATGAAAATTGACAAAACATTGAACCTGAAAATCTAACCAATAGCTACTACTTAATTAACTTAATAAATTCAACAAAGGGGGTCCATTTAGGTCCAATTGGTTATTTAGTGAACAATTTGACTTTCTCAATTTATTGATTTCCAAGAATGTGTGTATAATTGCTTTCTATTTGCATAAAAAACTAAATACGAGCAATACGCTTGGCTTTGGCTTGGTTTCTTGGATATTTTCATTTGTTTGTTTATTTTATTTATAAGCTCAATGAGTAGGAGAGGAAAACTTTTTCTGGCGGGTCCATCCAACTCTCTCTCCCACTCATTTAGCTTATAGATAAAATAAATGGCAATATCTCCGTTGTCATTAGAGGTAACACCATCAAACCTGGTATCGGTGGATTCCTCATGATCATCCCTAACCGATTATGTAATAATATACAGAGTATCCCATTCGGAAATCGAAAGTTAATGTCATTTCCGGAAAAACCGGAAGTTGAATTTGTTTTACAAATATGCCAAAAAGTGCCGTAAAGTGAGCATATTCAATGTTGTGAATTTCAAAAATATTGCCAGAGAAACAAAGGAGAAATAGGGGGTGTACCATGAATCTGTGTCACACGGTATAACTTCAGGGCTTTCTACACGAGAGAAGAGTATGCTTTTTAATTTTTGTGATCCATATATCACCAAAAATTAGCCTGTGAAAAAGCATACGTTAAAAAATCGTTTTGAAATTACATAGGTATTAACAAAACAATTGCAACGCATGTGCATGCCGCGATTGTGTGCTTTTTAAATTTCGTGATCCATATCACACCAAAAGTTAGCCTGTGAAAAAGTATGCGTTAAAAAATCGTTTTGAGATACCACCTTTTTTTACATGTTCAGTTGATAATTTCGGGGCCTTCTACACGAGAGAAGCGTATGCCTTTCAATATCATGGGTTTTTCTGTTCAAACTGTCGGAAAAACCACTTTGCATACATTAAAAAATCGTTCAGAGATATCAATTTTTTTTGCAAATTTAAAATTGGTTGGTGCCGCCGCTGCATGCGAACAGTCTCAGATATTTGGTGAGACCATTTATAAACCTATGATAATCCTAATTTTGAAAAAGCGTACGTTAAAAAACGTTTCAAGAAATGTGTCGTTACCGGCCGGTCTATTAAGTATAGTGACTTCATTTCTTAAAGTGACTGATAGTTGGTGAGTGTTTCGACATTTGTAAAGCCATCTTCAGGCTACTACAATGCATCATATTAATGATAATTGAAACAATGTACAGTTCTGCAATGAGAATTGAATTAAAACAATATCAGTAACTACATTAATAAATGTAGAATAAAAACATTTAAAAGTACATTATTTTGATAAATAATTGAAACTGAATAAATACGTGACAAGTTCAGAGCACAACGGAATACATACAAGAACATTAGATTCCCCATTCGTTAAAAATCCTGATGAGAACATTTACTCAGAGTTTGTTTTGTTTAAAAACTGTGGGTACCTACTGGAAGTGGAAAGATATTGCCATACTCCTTCCAAATAAAAGTCGTAGTTTCTGTGTGATATTATTCACTCAATCAATCATATTTGTTTTATTCGATTAATGTTATTCAATCGGTTAGATGTTTTTCACTGTAGTTTACAATTCTGATTCCCCAAGGAACAGTCCTCGGTCCTTAACTATTCCTTCTCTATATCAATGAAATGTTGAATACTGAGGTGGGTGGAGATATCATCTCATATGCTGACTATACAGTTTCACTATTCAAAGGAATAAATTGGCAAGATATTGCGAAAAAAGCAGAATCTAAATGTTGGATGGACTGTAATCTTCTGAGCTTAAATAACAGTAAAACTGAATTCATAACATTCACCAATAGTTCAAAAACACAATCCAATTTGAAATCAATTAAATTTCACGAAAGGTGTGATCTGAACAACAGTGGCTGTAAAAACACAATCCAAAACACTGAAAAACTCGAATATTTGGGAGTTATTATCAATGAAACGCTCAGATGGGATAACCATTCAGAATTTTTGAATAGCAAACTGAGAGGTATTTTTTCATTTTATAAACTCAGGGATATTCTTTCTGAAAAAATGTTGAAATTGGCCTATAAATCCTTAGTAAAATCTGTCATATCCTACGGAATAATAGTACGGAGAGCTGCATATAATAATTAAATAAATTGTTTGAAAGTCAGGCAGAAATGGATTTTGAAAGTATTACTAAGAAAAAGGCGCAGATTCTCCAGCGAACAACTCTTCATAGAAAGTAAAATGCTTAACTTAACAAATTTCTATATTTTCAATATTGTGAAAATCATGAACAAAAACAGAATGCAACATCAAGAAATTTCCCAGTCACAAAGACAAAAAGGACTCAAAAATTTTAATATTCCTCATCCTAATTCTACCCTCTATAAAAAGTTTCAGATATATTATTACTAAGTATTTTCTTATTTTCTTAGTTTCTGTATATTTTTGTATGTATTATTTATTGTACTCATATTATCTACCAAATGTTCGTAAAACTTTAGTTAATTAGTGTCATAGTATTATTCAGACAATACGATCTCATCCTGATATCATCAGGTGCACAGAATTTGTTAAAATTATATTATATTACCATTGTAATGAAAATATTATCAACTCAATAAACTCAAACAAATATTAATAATCATAATCATGGAAAGCATGTAGATGACAATCTGTGGCCACCGGAGACAGGCTTTTGGCGTGTCCGTGACAGATTGATACTAGTTATATATTATAATAATAAAAAGTAAAATAGGTCAACTGTTTGTATTCTATTGTCAACCCTACTAAGTTCAAAATAGGGTGCAATGAGAGAGAAAAGGAGAAAGATGAAGAGAAAGAGATAAAGAGGCAGTAGATAATTGTAATTGATCATAAAGATTTCTGATGAAAACTTTCAACTTACTATAACAACTAATATTCTTTATATGAAGTGGTAGCTGATTGTATAATTCAGGGTCAAAGTAGGTTACAAATTTTTGATTATAGCTCAACTTATAGCTTGGTATCGCATTCTCCCTTTTCGGGTGTATTCTTCAACATATCTTCATAGTCACGATTTTCTCATTCTATCTGCTCCGGAAGATACTTTTATTGCTGTCAGTAAAATGTTCTTCCACTATAATGCGCTGAATCCAATTACTTGAATATGTAATCAGACTAGTACAAATAAAACAATGTAAAATTTTACCATCAATCAATGCTCATAATTCACTCTACCGTTATAATATATTTGTGAATACGTGAATGTATACTATGAACCATGGAGATTGGATTCAACTGAATGCCAAGTATTTCATAGCTGTCATAGTTTGGATGACATACTTGATCCACAGTGATCGTCTTGTTATATATAGGGTTCTGTTTGTCTGTACAAGCTATTGCAGAATATACAGGAACGCCAAAATTATATTGTATAGGTTATTATAGGAACGTTGTTTCTGCCAATTTTTAATTTTATTTAGATAGAAAAGTCTTGTTATGTTTAGGGCCAATGCCGCTTTTCCGTTATTGAGAAATGCAACTTCAGATAGAGAAAAATTATGCATAATTCCAGAATTTTCAAACGATATTTTCACGAAGCACCCTACGTTATTGCATAACCGTTGCAATACGATGATATGCAGAATGCAGTCAATCTGAAAAACAGCAGCAGATTTGATACCTCGTTACGTCATCATCGTATCACTTCTAGACGGTCAGCGTTCGTTTTGCTGAAGGAGTTCTCGCTGATTCGAAAAACGTATATTCGGAACGAGGCGCGTTTTGCTCGAAAACCAATGGAAAGAAGTTTTTACGAACTGTTCACAGTTCGTAAAGTGATCCTTTCTAGCACATGTGCTTGAAAAAATTAACTGTGCGGAAAACGTCAACTATACCTAATAGAAATTTACGATAGAGGTAACATGAAGTTTGATATTACGATATAAGATAAGGAAATTGTCAAATCTATCGATTATCGTGATATGAATTTACGTTACGAATATAGAGATAGTATGTTATGAGACACCATTTTGACGCACGCACACACAAGTGAATTTTTTTGTAGTTTTGTATCGAAAGATATTGGATTCAATATTAAAAAATAATGTCAGAAATATCGGGTTGGTAACATTGATAAAATATTCAGAATTTGAAGTAAGCTGTCAGGTAATTCATTTGTTTACATAAATTATTTAAATTTCAGATGCAAGTATCAGTAAATCACCTTTTTTTAAATGACTGATGAAGAAAATTCTAGTTGAACCCCTCCAGAATTGAGAGTTATTGCTCAAACGGCTGTGAATGATTTGTTGCCCAAAAAATCTCGTTCAGTTTACGAAAAGAAATTTTCACTATTTCGAAGTATTTCAAAGCCTCACCACACTCCCACTTCAATCAAAATAACTTTTCAAACAATCAGAACAACTGAGCATATAAACGCCAGAGAAACCAGTCATGTTATAATTAGAGTTTATAATACCAAGGCAACAAATAACACCACAACATTCAAAGCTTATTCTTCTTCTTTGCTTAATATCTGAAAATCCCATCTCTCTTGTCTGACGTTCATCTGACAGTTGATGTTACTATTGTTAGCAATCTCGAAAAAATTTAAAATGCGTAACGATATAGAAGCCATTTCGATACGCATTTTGGTCCCATAATGACTTCATTTTGAACTCCAAATAGAAAACGTATTTCATCTCCGTTGATTATTCTACTCAAAGTTAATATGCCTTAAAATAATGATATTAGAATCGTGTCACAAACAAGCGTTGCAAAAGGTTGGAAGTATACCCACTGTTAATTTATTGTGTCTCGGTTGTCACTCTATCTGCGAATTGTCAACTTTGACGCGTTCATTTAAATTTGATGTGCATGTACGCGATTTCATACTTCAATTTTGGGTAAAATTCCTCTTGGAAGTCATCATTTGATAATATAAACAAAATGCAAAACTTCGAAATCTGGGATAAAGAATTCAAGGGAATGACACAATTGCTACAATTTGTCATTATAACAACTGTCGTATAAAAACTCTGTATGGCACTTTTTCATAAAGACATTTTTTGTACTCGCGTGTTTTGTTGAACCCAGCTGTGGCTCGTTCATCAAAGTTCACGTTCATAACAAAAAGTCCTACTTCACGAACTTGTATCATAAATAACTATTATATGGCTTGAATAAGGATGGTAATAGCCATTTATGGCTTGAATGTGGATAGAAACATTTGGTCGATTGGGGTCCAAGATCGACTAAACAACCGACCCTTTCTTTCCAGAAATTTTAATATATCTCTGAATCCGAAAGTAATTTTTTGTCGTTGTCTGATGATGTTTATGTTCACTAATTCCCAATTATAGTGCATGTCTTCAGTTATACCAGTCTAAAAACACATAATCATCACTAAATGTCTTAAAAACTGAATTATGATTCAATTGTTGTTGCGCATTTAAATGCCGCATGCTTTTGTGTTAATCGTTCACGGCCATCGGTTTCGCAAGATATCTTTGTTTCGTCTTTGCCAGAATGAGTTTAAATAAATCTTATATCTTGTAACTTGAGGTAAGAAAAATTATAGAATATATTGATGATCAAAAATCTCTTCCACATGACGTGGATGGTAGTGTACCTCAGGGATCGATTCTTGGTCCGCTGATTTTCCTATTGTACGCAAATGATCTTCGCAAATACGTCAGCACAAAACATCTCATTTCATATGCTGATGATATACCACTTAGGCCACTGATGCAGATACGCCTGTCAGATATTAAACCTCTAAAAATATCAGAATATCAATAAATGATGCCGAAGTCCCTTTTCTAAAATCTACCAAATTTCTAGGCATAGGTATTTTTTGACAGTAATATGGGTTGGAACACTAATATCAGTCATATTTGCAAAAAATTAAATAGCAGTTACTTTGCTATTTTATAACTGAAAAATATGTTTAAGTCGAATAATATTTATTCCCACATTTCATATAAAATTATTCTTTGGGTTCAGTGAGTGCATCCAGAGTTTTCATTTTCCAAAAGAGGATTATAATAATAATAACGAGGGTCTTTATTGGGTATAAAAAATATAACATAAGGCGAAGTTCAAAAACTACAGTGGGACACCGTAGTTTTTGTTCTACCACTTAATCTTCGATACGATTAATATCCAACCTGGACTATAGAGCAACATGCCGCAATCACTTTAAAGAACATTGAATTCTAACGCTATTTTCTATATACATCTACAAATGTATTTTATATGCAAAAAGTAATAATCACCATTTTTCTCTCAATTGTGATTACCACTACTAACCAACTCGCTCATCGAAACTTATTAGTCCTCCCAAACATGGAACCAGTCTGTACGAAAAAAGCCCGATGTTTAGGAGAATTCAATTTCTAAATCATTTGCCCGCCTGTATAAGATTGGAAGGCAACTCAAATGTTTTCAAGCGAAAACTAAAGAACTCTTTATTTTTACTACGACATAAATGCATTTCTGAACAACTACCTATGATAGTAGTTTATAGACATGTTTTGTTGTATTTAGATAGGAAGGTTGCTCCAGGCACTTTTGCCCTCTGACTTATCCTATATCATGTGTGATCAAGAAGGATGAATAATAGTTATTTTTAGTAAGTGTTTTAGATATCATTTTATTTACGCAAGAATGTTTAAACGCGAGAGCGAAGCACGAGCGTTTAAATTTCTTAAGCAAATAAAATTCTAAAACACGCATGTAATACAACGTTTTATTCACAATCACATTCATTTAGAATCAGAATCGCGGAAGTTTTTCATCACAAAATGATTTGACGTTTTGCGCTGACAGCGGCTGTCACCTCCTCAAAAATCATTGAAATAACATACAAAAATATCGGGAGGTGTTGAATGGTTGCTATGTATTTTCGATTGTTTATCGACTCCATTTGTAAAAATTTGTGAAGTTGGTGAAAATAAGTAAAATGTGATTGATATTCAAGATTATATTTTTATTCCACTAGTGGAATAAAGTAATTTCAGTATTCCACTAGTGGATGAAGTGGTACTTTATACGGTTCATAAGTGTGGATAAAACTTCAATTATAAGGTGATTGTGGATAAAGTGTTATTATTATACAGGGTGTTAATTAAGTACGTTGACAAACTTCGGGAGGTGATTCTTTGAAGGTTTTCAGGACGAAAAGTTTATATAAACATATGTCCCAAACGGCTTGGTTTTCGAGATACAGGGCGATAAAAATACATTTTTTTCAAGATTTTTTAGAGTTAACTTCGACATTTTCGACAATAATCAGTTCAAATTAGGCAAGTACAATCCATTCAATAGGGCGCACGATACAAAATAATGCATTTCTTAAATAATTCACAGGGTCCTCCTTTTTTCAGAGTCAAGCTTAGTTCAACCCTTCAGAATTTTTTTTTCCGCCGCCACTGATTTATTATGAGAAAGGAATAATCAATGTTGTTTCATTTAACATCTTTTTGATATCTTGCATTTTTTCATTTACTTGTACGGTTCAGGGGCTATAATGAAAATATTAATTTAAACATTTTCCAGTGTGGCATAACATTAGAAAATTTGAAAATTAAACATTTTCAATTATTGTAAATTGATGGAAATATTTTTTCATAATTAGAAAAATCTACGATGAATAAAAATTATACAATAAAAAATATAAAGACAAGCTTTTATACAAATGCACTGAAAATGAAAAAATAATTTGTTTCATTTTTTGTAGGTTATTCTGTGAGTATCAAAATCTTTCTGTACAAGATTACCTAGATCAAACAATGAAATGAATTATTTTTTCCTTTTCAGTGTATTGTATAAAAACTTTAAAATGTTTTCTTTTAATAATTTTCATTTTTAACATTTAAGTTTATTTTTTATGTGAAACTGAAAATCTCCAACCCAAAAACCATCACATACCAATTTTGAACAGAATCGGATCATAATCACAAAACTCGTCCGCCATATTGGAGCCGCCATTTTGTTTTTTAACAAACATTTTTTTAATGCATTGTCACCGGAATTACGGAAACCTGCCAAATTTCAAATTAATCGGAGTATTAGAAGTGGGTCAAATTCAACTTTTATTAAATTGTTTGTTAGTTAGTTACAAGTGAAGCTAAATAAAAGCTTGTTATTGTAAAGATGTGATTTCTTTTTGTGATATCTAACAGAAAACTACTATCTCCCCGTCACTGCGGTACGCTGGATATTAAACTAGATCTGACAGATATTGGGAAAACCTTAACTTTCAACCTGAAGTTTCTGATGGTAAAAATGTGCATTTTTATTGAGATATTTGATTAAAAATGTTTTTACCCATCAGTCTTGATAGAGAACTCATACAAATTTTTTGTTATTTTAAAAAAAGATATTTTTTAGTTTTCAATTGAACGTTTCCTTTTCAACATAAAAAACTTCCGAAAGGTAATCCTGTAATGGAAGATAGTTAATAGGGTTTATCTAATAGTCGCAGATCATTACACATTTGATTTTCATTTATGAATCTCTGGTCATAACTCCGAAAAACTAAATCAAACAAATTTTTGTTTCCGTACGGAGTACATTATTTTATCAGAAAATTCGGTTTGTTTTTTCTTCTGCAGTAACGCAGAAATTTTGTAATCAATTTGAATTCATAAAAATAGCAAAGTGGGCTTTGATATTAATTCATTTATTTAAATATCAACAACTTGACAGTTATCGAAAGTTGAGAAACTGTCTCATTGTTAATTCTTCATTAATGCAAGCTATAAAGCAGATTCATTCAATATTCCTTTGGATAAAATGGTTGAATATACAAATTCAGAAATGGCAGACATGCACTTAATGTATGGAATGGCTGATGGTAACGCTCGTGCCGCCAGACGAATGTATCTAGAAAGATTTCCACAACGTCATATTCCCAGCACACAAATGTTCATCAATATTCACTCCCGTCTTCGTGAAACGGGTACTTTCAAGAGGTCTGCTGTTCTCATAGGAAGACCCAGGAGAGTTAGAACAGTTCAGATAGAAGAAGCTGTACTTAACGAAATTGAGCAGCATCCAGTCACCAGTACAAGACAAATTGCGGCACAGTTTAACGTAACCCATGTATTGGTATGGCAAATTTTAAAAGAGCAACAACTTCATCCCTATCACATACAGCGTGTTCAAGCTCTTCTGCCAAGGGATTTTCCAAAGAGATTAACTTTTTGCACTTGGATTCGAAATAAATTGTTGGAAAATCCATGGTTTTTATCTCAAGTGTTATTCACCGATGAGGCATGCTTTTCCCGTAAAGCCATTATTAATTTTCACAACAATCATATGTGGACTGATGAAAACCCACACGCCGTGATTGAAATCCATTTTCAAGAGACGTTTTCTGTGAATGTTTGGGTTGGAATTGTAGGGAATTTCCTTATCGGGCCACATTTTCTGCCTCATAGACTCAATGGTGACCATTATCGACATTTTCTTGAATTCATCTTACCTGGACTCCTAGAAGAGATCCCACTGAGGGAAAGAATTGAAATTTGGTTTATGCATGATGGTGCTCCAGTACACTTCAGATTGGTTGCACGCCAATATTTAGAAGAGAATTATTCTGATCGCTGGATTGGGCGTGGTGGGCCACAACTTTGGCCACCACGGTCACCCGATATGAATCCACTTGATTTTTTCCTCTGGGGGCACCTTAAATCATTAGTGTACCGAACTCCAGTTCAAAGTGAAGAAGACCTGAGGAATCGCATACAGGAGTCATGCGGAATTATAAGAAACACTCCTGGTATTTTTGAGCGTGTCCGCCAGTCTATGGTTAGGCGCAAAAACGCATGCATTGAAGTTGGCGGTGGCCATTTCCAGCAGCTGCTCTGACATATCAATTTCAATAATGGTCCTTTTCTGAACTTAATTTTATTCCTAGGGAATTTATGTTACTTTGCTCTAGTATTTGATAATAAAGTTATTCACTATTGAAAATGTCCAAAATTATTTTGCCATAATTAACTTTGTGCAATACATATTCAACCTGAGTTATGGTAAAAAATGTGTGGGAGCTCCATAACATTACATTTTCTCTACACGAGCAGAAAATAGCTATTTGTGTAATGAGAACAAAATGACGTATTGCGTCACGCGCTAATCTTTGGAGAGTGGCAATGACACCTCGAGAAATGAATTATTTTATATCATGCGCACTATTGAATGGATTGTACTTGTCCAATTTGAACTAATTTGGATCGATTATTGTCGAAAATTTCGAAGTAAACTCCAAAAACTCCTAAAAAATGTATTTTGATCACCCTGTACTTCGAAAACCAAGCCGCTTGGGACATGTTCATATGAACATTTCATCTTGAAACCTTTCAAAGAATCACCCTTCAAGTTTGTTAGACTATTTGCTTCTCAAATTTCTTTATGTTATGCGTTACTGGAAAATGTTTGCGTTAATATTTTCATTGTAACTCCTGAACCGTACAAGTAAATGAAAAACATCAAGAGAGCAAAAAGATGTTAAATGAAACAACATTCATTATTCCTTCCTCATAATATGTCAGTGGCGGCGGAAAAAAAAATTCTGAAGGGTTGAACAAAGCTTGACTCTGAAAAAAGGAGGACCCTGTGAATTATTTGAGAAATGCATTATTTTGTACTTGCCTAATTTGAACTGATTATTGTAGAAAATGTCGAAGTTAACTCTAAAAAATCTTGAAAAAAAATTTATTTTTATCACCCTGTATCTCGAAAACCAAGCCGTTTGGGACATATTTATACATGTTTATATGAACATTTCGTCCTGAAAACCTTCAAAGAATCACCTCCCGAAGTTTGTCAACGTACTTAATTAACACCCTGTATAATCCTATAAATAAATGGAAATTTTTTATGAATATGATGAGATAATTGGTTCCTCTCAGATAGATAAGATTTTTTTTATTTTGAATCTCCTCTCATTATTCAATTTTCTGAAAAATTCTTTACTTACAGTGCTGAGCAATTAGTAAAGAATCGTTGGCCTGACGATTTAAGAGCACCGGGCAATAACTCGTTTGTTGAAATTTTTTCACCTTGTGCGGTATGGGTGTTCAAGTCCAGACGAGAGTTTTTTTTAAGTGAATGTTAAAACTGATTCACAAAAGAGCTGTCTTGGGTCCAATATCTGAATTTCATTGAACAAGATATCAGAAGAGTATCTAGGGGGTTTATCGAATATGATTTTTAAGATTCGTTTTTGGAAAATTTCCTGAGGCCTCAGTTTGGTTTTTCTCAATCCTCCCCAGCCTATTATGCCATATTATGTGATATTCCCTACCAAGAAATGATAAATAATATTGAGATGATTCACCCTGAAGAAGAATTTCATCTGTTTCAATCAAGGTTGAGGAATATGGTATCAGACCCGATAAAATCAATCAATTCCATGAATTTGTTCAAAAAGAAAGTGAAGGTTTGGATTTTGTCTATGAATAGGATTACTTTACACAACCTTATTGACAAAAATGGTGTTTTACTAACATGGTATTTCTTACACATTTTGATGTTTTTTTGAACCTGACTTCGTCATAATGTTGAAGTTTCATATCAGCGTTTCATATTTATTCCATGTTTTTAAATTTTATTTTTTACTTATGTAATTCAATTTGTTTTAATAAATTTAATAAAATTATATAATCTATGTATTTATAACGATTTTTCATCCATTCTATTCAGATACAGTTTTTACTCCTATTAGTGTTTGTTAAGTCTCATTTTTTAAGAATTATATGAGAGTTTCTATAATTCTCACCGACATTTACCCACATGCTCATGCATACGTCCTTATTACTTATTGAATACCTAATGTAAAATTTCAAAATCATCTATTCCGTAAAATATTCACACGATTGATTCAACTCATCTTGTCCATAGCGTAGAAACTGCCCATAAACAAGCTCCTTGAGAGCCTTTTTGGGCCATTCTGCTAATTTACCATATGATAAAAATCTGTGTACTATACGCGAAGACTAAGTACATGGTAATAAGTACAGAAAAACGATTCAGAGATTTTTGTAATCAAAATTTTGAGATAAGGGTAGGTCCTGATAATGTGGAACAGGTCAACCAATTTAAATATCTTGGAGTTCAGGTGGACAAAAGATTATAGTTTAAAGAACATGCCAACTTCATAATAAAGACGATATCATTTAAAATACATTTTTTATTTCGTTGTGCCCCATATTTAACGAAGTCGGCAAAAATATTACTGTACAATTCATTAGTGCTTCCTCATTTTACTTATTGTTCTACCATTCTCTATCTACTAAAACAAAATGATTTAGCTCGTTTACAGAAACTCAAAAATAGAGCCATGCGCATAATTTTAAATTGCAGAAGATTAACCCCAATAAAAGATATGTTGAAGCAGCTAGGATGGTTACAAATTAATTCTGTTCTCCTTTATCAAACATTAATCCTGATATTCAAAATAAAATAAAAAATTTCCCCAACATATTTACAAGAAAAAGTTATGTACAATGACCAAATCCATGGATACAATACAGGATCCAGAACTGACTTTCATATTCAGCAAGTCACATTGAGGCACACCCAAAATTCAGTTTTTCTCAAGGAACTTGATAGCTATAATGCCGTCCTAAGCAAAAAAGCAGTATCTCCAAAAAATGTGACTATGGAGATATTGGTTTCTGTAGTCTTAAAACACTATAAATTAAACTTTCTCCAAAGGAAAAATTATGTAAACTAGATTTAAATAGCCCTAGTTAATCAATCATTTTGCCTTTAGTACACAAGTTTGAGACTTTTCGTACTTGAGATGGTCAAAACTACAGATTCTCAGCTTCAGAGTTTTTGGAGATATTGCTTTTTTGCTTAGGACGGCAGTATAATAAGCTACCAGAACGGAACAAGTCAAAAACATATTTGCTCATTCAATAAGAGAACTAGTGGCCACTTCCTCATTTTATTAAGTTCGCTTTACTATTTAGCTAGGACAGATATACATGTTATGTATTAGTACGTTCAAAGAATCTTTTAGTGTTCATACATTTTAAATTTTTTCTTGAAAGTATGTATAGATTTGCGTGAGTGCAAATAAGTGTATTAGGTGTATGTATGTGTTGTATATTTATATATGTGTGTATATAACAACTTTTTATTCTATGACAAGGGTACAAATGCCCTATAAGTACTTGACTGATTATTTTTAAAAAACTTAATTTATATTAGCATTAGAGCATGCTGTTTATTGTTCCCATTGTAACGACCAATGAAAATGTAAATTAGCCAAATGGCCTAAATAAAGGATTTATATATTATGTTTCATAATAAATGCGCAGGACTTCAGGATGTGATAGCTCGTCGAAAAATATGAAAAAAAGTTTCTATTAACTTACCCTCTAAAATGCACCATTTTCGAGATACAGGGTGTTGAAATTTAAAAAAATTATCGTTTTTTGCGAATATCACAGATTTCGTAGGCATTTTCTACTCATAATAAGCTATGTTTTGTGCGGATTTTTTATTTTTTCAAATTCATAATTGGTGAAAATTTTGAAGGGGTAGTGGGTGTTTTTTTCTCCAACTTCTACGCCACTGGAAAAGTATGATTTCAACAAAAATTGTTACAGCATATCATTTCCGAAACTCAACCGTTTTCGAGGTATCGAATTTTGAAAATAACTTGTTACTAATCTCATATTTATTAAAGAAAAAGCACGAAATACTGGATATTTATTATGAAAGTCACACAAGGTGGAGCATGTGGATATAATTACAATTTAATTATAATTTTTTTACACTAAATAAAAAAGGCATATTTGTTCAGGGTTGATAAAAATGCATGAAACGATAAAATGTATTTTTTAACGAATGTCTAGGATATTTGAAATTTTATGAAACAATAGTTATGCCAGGAGAAAAAGAGAGAAAACAAGTTTTAATAAACAACAAATTTTTCTTTGGACTTCTATTTGATAAGGTGCTCAAAGTGTTTACCATTTACCTCCTGACAGTAATGAACTCGCTGAACAAAATTTTGTAGTGAATCTAAAACCATGTGAGGAGGAATGGTAGAAATTTCATGCCTTATTCTTTCTTGCAACTCTTCGATATTAGGCGGCCTATTTCTGTAGACTATATTTTTTATGTGACCCTATAAAAAAAGTCAAGTGGGGTCAATCGGGAGACCCAGCTGGCCATTCAATTGCTCCCCTGCGCCCAATCCATTTATAAGGAAAAGTTTCATCTAGATATGCCCGTACCACACGTCCAAAATGTGGAGGAGCCCCATCTTGTTGAAACCATATTTGTTCTGCCAGCAAATTGGGATTGTTATTATTCGGGAATAATCGTCTAAGCTCTGAAATAATATGCTGTTGTAAAAGTGATAAATATCGTCAAATTTCCGTTAATAAAATAAGGTCCTATGACGTGTCCACCAATAATACCACACCAGACATTTACTTTTTGTTGCCATTGAGTGTGAACTTCTTCTATCCAATGTGGATTTTGGTCTGACCAATACCTACAGTTGTGTCGATTTACGTGCCCGTTTAAACAAAATATAGATTCGTCAGAAAACAATATGTGGTTGACAAAGTTGACATTTTCATTTAATTCATCCATAATAACTTCACAGAAATCGATTCTACGATCAAAATCGTCTTCACTCAATTCTTGTACCAAATGAATTTTATATGGATGGAATTTTTGCAGTTTGCAAATATTTTGAATGGAATATCGACTCATATGTTATGATTCAAAGCCCTCTGTTGCGCTGAATTCATTGGATTTTCCACCACATCTAACATGACATTCAAGGAATTTTCTTCATTTGTAACGCTTACTGGTCTTCCCCTTTTTGGTCGATCTTTGACATCTGCAGTTTCATGAAAACCCTGCAATGTTTTGGAAACGGTTGATTTAGAAATGGGTTCCCGATTGGAATGCAATTCATTAAAGTGGATATTTGGATACTTGGTCATAATATCGTCTTCTCAGTATCAGATAAACGTGCCATTTTTGCTCGAAAATTATTTACACTAAATGTATTTTTGACATCTGTTGTCAAGATCATCACTGTTAGACAAAAGAACGACGCGGCTTTGTTATGGAGCTGGAAACTTTCAGAGGTAACTTGATGGACTATGAACTTAATGGACTAAAACATTTTTGGATAATTTATTAGAAACTTATTTTCAAAATTCCATATCTCGAAAACTGTCGAATTTAGGAAATGATGTGCTGAATAAATTTTGTTCAGAATTTTGAGAAAAATTGAAATGTGAAATAATATACAGGATGTCCCATTAGAGAAAAAGCAACTTTGTTTCGTCCTGACTTTTTGACTGACGTATACCTAATTTTTCGTTAATATGATGGAATTTGAAAAAACCCTAGAACTTTTGTACCTCAACATTTTTTGCTAGCTATCTTACTTTAGGAAATAATCGACCGTTTCCACACATATCAGCGACCCTGTATTTATTGCTGAACAAACACAATATATTTACGTTTCAAGCGTTCCAAATATATAAAAACGTGAATTCCCATATATTTATAAATTCGATCTATTTTATGTAGTCAAAAGCTGGCGCAACCGCAGCGACTTGAAGTAGCTAACAAATGGCAGCGACACAGACAGATGTCACTGTGCAGTAATCTCTGTTTTGACTTTTCTAAGGTATTCGACTTCGAATGATCCAGTGATTATTAAAAAAAAAACTAATGAAAAATTCTGAGAATGCATTTTGGCGACTGCAATATTATTTGGTCCTCATCTCTTGGCCAAATCATGTACTTATGACTTCCCCTAGTTGCCATATGATCGAGCCTGTTCTAAATCGCGTCGATTGCGCCATCTCTTGGCCACATAATTAATAAATGAATGGGAATTCTCGTTTTCGTATATTTGGAAACCTTTATCGAAAAGCAAGATAAAAATAAAGCTACAACTAATAACTAATAAATATTTGCAAAAACACTTTTTACCCAAACGGCGCCTCATACGTATATTTCCAAAATTATGAAGTCTTGTTACCACCAAATATTCAATGTCTTCCTTCTCCAAAATTTCGGAAATATTCTTTTTAGATAGCACCCATCAAATAATAGTGGGCGACTTCGCCAAGTTTTGAATTTCTTTATGAAGCCAAAGTGATTAATAACCAGACTTGTTTATAATTTACAAGTGATTGGCCGGAGTGTGAGGAAGTTCAAGATCGAATAGAGTCGGGTGCAGTACCACATATTTTCAGTTGCGAGTTGTAAAAAAAATAAATAAATTAATCTTTCAGTAGCGAAATAAGATCCAGAAGTGTCGATATAATTTAATTCGAGATGCTTAGTTTATTAATTCTGGATACTGGAATCAACAAATACACTCCTTTTCTCAAGAGTTGTCAACAAATCTGTATTTCAAAATCAGATATTACTGATTCAGTAATACGTCTAACGCGAGCACCGAAATCGATAAAGTCATTCATGAGAATTTCTCTGAAATTCTGTCACGTTCAGATTACATCTATTAGTTAGTTCAATATTGATGCCTAACACTTGCTTTCGATACCTTCCCTTCATGTGCATGAGGATGAAATATGTTACTTGCAAATAGATCCATAACTTCGACATAGGGACTGATATTGTCGAAGTTTACTGCATCAGTGCACAAAACCTCATTTGCTTCATTATGGATATCAGAAGGTACAGTCTGTCTCGATTCGAGTAGAAATACCACTATATTTCGTTGAGGATTGGGCTTTAATGTTCCTCCTTTTGGACAATCAATGGTTAGGTTAGGTTTTAGGTGTTTAGGTCTATTGGGGCCCTCCACCGCGACCCGTATTCTGTCTCACACCAAATCATATTTTACCAAATGATTCTAGCTTCTTCACTAGCCTATAAGTTCACCTGGTATGTGACCTTTCAGGTCCCATGTCAAGAGTGAGGCTATGCCAAATATTGAAAACCTGTTGGTTCATCATTTCCAAGACAAAATTATGATTGATTTATGTGTAAGGTTGATTTTCACAAATCTATCTGCATGTGAGTCGATAAATTTCCACCTGAAATACGGTCGCATTGAATCCTATGTAAGTTGAGATATCTGTCCTAGGTCTACGAATGTGAACATCTGCCCCAGCACCTGAGGGTGTTTTCGAACCATCTGTGAACCAACAATTCTCTACCCTCAGTAGAACCATTTTTCGGGGAGCCCATGCGTCTCTATCTGGATTCAGAACGGTATAAGACAGGTCATGGTTGACTGTAGGAGACGTTAGTAGTAAGTAAGAGTAGTGATAATTTTGGGAGACCGCTGCGGCAGCCATCACGTTTTCCACACATCTACATTTCTACTCATAATATTTCTTTTTGTACCTTCGTGACCTCCTGAAGTAGGTCAGTAATTTCTAGAAACATCACCATTTCAACTTAATTTTTTGAACACATTACTATAGTTACTGTTTGATTTCCGTGATGAACACCGAGTAGGTCTTTGTATGTCAATTGACTAGATCGAATAGCCTAAGATAGGTGACCTACTGCAACATGAAAGGTAATGCTAAAGCTTCCGCCATTGTACCTATGTGTCAGAAGCATTTTCAGTCTATAGGATGCTAGCTGTGGATAAAAGATGCATATATAGACATCAACAAATCTTATTCTAATGTAATATTACAAATAATACTGAAAAGAAAATATGAATGAAGTTTCCAGTTGAGTTTATAAACGCATTGCATACCATACTTTTTCTACGATCTCATATCGACACAACGAAATTGTATTTTTTTTCTCTTAGTTTGTATATTGTAATGGGGGTTGCACAGGCTATGCGGCCTCACAAGCACTGCGACCAATTGAATATTTTGTGCTTAATCGAAGCCAGAGTTTCCGAGACTTCGAATGGAGTTTATCAATTTCCTACGTCGGATGACATTCAAAAAGTTCCTTCCAGAAACTTGAGCCTCTAGCAGAAAAGCGCTGTGCCTTCGCGAAGCAAATGTTCTGTAATTCCAACAAAGCTCTTTCAATAGCGGAAACGATCACTCTCTGATGTGACCATAATTTGGAGGTATAGGGCAGTGGCCAGTGAGGAATCCCTCAATTTCAAGACTTTCGTTTGCAATATGTTTTTGTCGTGGCACCTCTCCAGTTAGATTTCATACTATTGGTTACCCCGCGTTGAAATTATTCTTTCAAGTGGGCTATGAATAGCCCACAGAAGGATTCTGGTCCGGGAAATTATGTGTTTGTCCCTTCCTAGGCAAGACAGTCTGCTTTCTTGTATCTTCGTGACCTGACAACCATATCAGAATGATCTGGTATTTTCTGCCAATTGTCTCAGAATTGTCTGCAGTCTGAGTCATCTCAGACTCACAAGTCTACAGAGCTTTCAGTGCTGAGAGTATATAGATTTTTTCCCTTGGGTACATAATTTTGCTAGTAAGATAGTTGGGGTATTACCAAAAGGCTTCGAGAGTCTGAAACTTGGCTCTATAATGCCTACTCCAGCCCTTCCATCCATCTTGGGTCCATCAGTGTACTACACTGTTGTATATTTCTCCAGTTGAGGTACTTTTTCTGTTCGAATCTGGTGGTTCTTGAAGTCTTATCCAATTGGCATGTTATCTTTCTGTTCAGACATGGCTTCAAGGGAAATATGATTCAAAATCTCCTGATGTCCTGCTCTTGAGTTTCTGGCTCAGTCTAAAGGCACTGATGATACACAGTGTTTTGGGAGTCATGTTGATCTGACATATCATCGAGAATTAATTGGCCACTGTTTGTTTCAACAAGTCACTTCGTTTCTATATCATAACCTAGTCAACTTCTTGACTTTTGAATAATTGAAGAGAAAGAAGCATTGCATTTGTTTTTCACATTTACATTTTCCCATAGACGCATTTTTCTGTAAGGAAAATATCATGGTGTCACCGTCAAACCGAGCTGCAACCATAATATTCTACTAAAACCGGACCTGTTACAAAAATCACTAATGACGCACATGCTCATTGCGGACTAGCCTGAACTTTTTACAAAACTTTTGACATGGGATTAGCATTCTAGAGCAAGTATATAATATATATTTCTATGGACCAAGACCATCATAATCAAATTATTAACAGCATGCGTAGTGGAAATACGTCTTCATCAGTTATATAAAGTAACACGTCTGGATCTTCATTTACCTTTTCTAATTGTTCTTTTGTTTATTGCACCTTTTGGTTAAAGCGTCCGTCTCTGGGTCGGAAGGTCCGGAGTTCGAGCTCCAGTTGCGGCTGGGATTTTTTTATTTAATTTGACCTACTAAATTACTAAAATCTCGTGGCTCGACTGGGGTGAGTCCTGCACGATTCACTGTTGCGTTCCAAGGTGGCGTATGGAGTTGGTAACAAGGCCTACCCATAACACATGGCTAATGACCATAGCAGTCGATGCCAAAACACCAGTGAAAGAAAAAAATGTCTTTGCTCTTTATTTTTTTAATTAGCAAAAAAATGTTTATCCGAATTCCCTCGAACATTGATAAATACTCAAAAAATGTTCAACGACTGCGGCGTCGGTCTGTTTCCAAGCAACGAGCTTTCCAAATCTGTTATTGAATTTTTTTGAACAATTATCAATGTCCTTGGGTTATTACTTCTGAAAATAAACATAATAGAAGTCATCTAGAAATGAGCATCAAAACGCTGATTTGAATATTACTGTATACCCAGTTTGACATAATATTTGTACGCCCGAAGATCAAGTTGAAGCCCGAGAGAAATATTTCAGTCAGGAATCAACGCAGGACGTGTTTCCTCAATATTATAGGAAAGCTCTCTTGAAAATGCAAATGTATGTAAAAAGCCGTAATGGAGGTTGGTATAGCTATCAGGAGTAGTGTTATTAGGTATAGAAACTCCTTCCTATTCGATGTGCTTTTATACGGTGATCAAACAAGCAAAGCGATGACGGGAACTTAATTGAAAACAAGAAAATTATGTTAGGTTGCTTACTACCCCTCGTGTTCGATTCTTTTCAACAGCAGTTTGTTGAGATAAAGGACGAATACAGTGTTTATGATATAAACATTATGTGGCATTGCAAAACCGTAGAACATTTAAAGAATATTACGACATTGCGGAACTCGATAAAATTTCGATTGTTGCGACGCTTGCAAAGGTTTATTCATCATTTGAAAAACGAATAATCTATATTTCATATGTACTTGACAACATATCATCGAATAATAATGTGATGGAGAAGAAAGAATGTTCAACATTTTTAGGTCTCCTCTAGAATAATAAATTGAAATTTGAGGATCACATTCTCAATAATAGTGTTTATCTCATATATAATAACCTACTGAATCTCCAAAAAATAAAACAAAACTTTTAAGTATTGAATATATCAAAATAGATCCATCGGAGACGATCCATCGCATACAGTGGAGGTGAGATTCAATAGGAAATTGAAAAAACTTACAGTCTATCTCCACCAAAAATATTCTTTATTGCAGCTGCCATGCAGTCAGAAGACTGACATCACGTTGATATCATGTAGTCAGAAGACTAACATTAAGGGGGAGGACATGTTGCGAAGGATTAACCCTTCATCTTCAGCAAAATATATGAGTTACAAGTCATGAATGACAGATGTCATTTTCATTTCATGTCAAATTTATTGTCACTTCCTCTTCCTACTTGTTACTTTGTAAACAATTGCTGCATGATCACATTTTTTAAAAAATTTGATTTATTATGAAAATTTTTATTGTTGGATGGACCAACCATGGTCACATTGGTGGTTGTGGCCTCCGCTCCAGATGCGGACCACATGGTCTTGTGTTAGGACCAAAATTTTAGTTTAAGAAAATTTAAAAAAAAAATCCTTTTTCCCATTGAATGTGATTTTTCCACCATAATATGGTAGGTTCACACATTTTATTGTTATTCATTACTCTTTGGTAACCATTTTGTTTTTCCTTAGATCGACTTGTAACTAACTCATATATTTTGCTGAAGATGAAGGATTAATCCTTCGAAACATGTCCTCCCCCTTAATGTTAGTCTTCTGACTACATGATATCAACGTGATGTCAGTCTTCTGACTGCATGACAGCTGCAATAAAGAATATTTTTGGTGGAGATAGACTGTAAGTTTTTTCAATTTCCTATCAAAATAGACTTTACATGTATGAGGTACTTTTTATAAACTTAGAAAACTTGTCGAACATCATCACCACCTAACAAGATGTAGAGACTTGCATAGCGTTCCAAGGCCTCTTCCAGTACTATCTGAGCGTAGACTTCCAAATGAGTCAATACTGATAATTTAACTGTACCTATGTTCCTTCTCCTACACTCATTCCAACAAACGTGTTCGAGGATATAAGGCTGTAAATAGAGGAAAGGAATGCTAGAAAATGTACCATAGTTATTTTCGAACTTTTCGAACAACAGTCAGCTGAATCTAAAGAAGATCGACTCACTGTAGAATTAAACGAAGTTTCCAACCTCATACAGTTTTAAACACTCAAGTGAATACGAATTTTCTTCAACCTATGCGTCTAGGAATATATAATGTTCTCCTCGACTAATTCAAATAACTGTCGAGAATGAAGCCTCAGTATCAGCATGCATTAGAAACGCTGAAAAATTGAAAAATAATAATGATTTCAAGAATGTTTTTAAATTCTTCGATAAGAATCCCTCAAATTCAACACTATAGAGAACTACGCCAGCAACTAAATGAAAAAAAAAAGATAACGGAGAAAATAACCTCACTCTGTAATACAATACCAAAAATCGTCAGTTTAAACTAGATCCGGTACCCAGCTATAACACACGTAGTCTCTTCATGTACTACCAAAAGGTAAGGGTATTAAAGACAAAAACAGCTACGTTTTTTAATTCTGCATCCAGTGGAGAAATGGATATGGTCTGCCTGTCAGAGATAAATCTTCGAGGTGATGTATTCGATCAAGAAATCTTCCCGCCAATGTATAACATATTTCGATGCGATCGTGATTTGACGAATAATTATGTAAAGCGATGCAGCAAGAAAACACAAAGTCGTCTCCACAATTCAATATTACTAACTGGGTATTGTAATGGTGTACGGCAAGTACTATCAATCAGCTAAACCGTAGTGTTAAAAGGACATGTTTCGAACCTATATAGGCTCATCATCAGCTTATAATAATTCTACAATAAAAGGAAACCCAATATAACTTAATGTAACAAAGTATGTTGTTATAATTACTTACATGGAGAGGAAAAATTGTTGCAATAAAAATATTATGAATGTTAAATGTTGTGTTTCTACATGTTGCCTAATAGGCCATCATTATGAAATCCGAAAAGCTTCACCAAACAGAGAAGAGGGCGGCTATAGAGCCTTAGTGCCCTTTTCTTCCGAAAGGAAAAAAGGTAGCAAAGCAATTTATGGGGCCACATGGGGCAGAATATAAAATGTATGTAAAACGTGCTCATCAGAATAGCCAAGCAACGAGGAAGAATGAAGAAGGCCAAAAAGGACCTATGGAAGTTTGAACTGTCAGAAAACACTTAACGTCATTGATGACATGTAATAGTGACAGGAGAACCCGCCACTCGGAACGAAATTGAAAGAAGACAACTCCTATACAATCCAGGCTCGAAGCAACAAGAACTCATGTCACATATCCAGGCCAATGACATTGTTTTCATAAACAAACGTGCGGAATATGAAAGTAAAATTAAAAATCAAAGGGTACGCGAAACAACTACTACCTCTACACCGAGCAATGGACGAATACCACCCATCCGTGCTATGAGGCAAAGTCAAACCTCGAGAGTAGACAGAAAGAACCTCCCACCGCCGCCGCACACATCCCAAACAACCACATAAGAAATAATGTGGAAATGAAGGACCCACACGGCGACAGACAGAAGCCAACCTGAATAATTATGCCACTAAAAGGGATGGTAACCCAGTGGCGTCCAAAGACTAATTAAAGCTTCTACCAATTTCATTTTCAGTTTTAGAAGACACACTTCCTAAGTTGATACTGTAGGCTCTGGATTAGTGCTTGACAGCTTCACTTCAGGCATCAGTTGCTCTAATACTCACTATGAAACACTGATTTTCTGGAGAGTTGTGATTCTATCACTGATGGAAATTTTCTATTGTTTGGTTATTTCAATATTCTTGAGTACGACATAGACTTCAACAACACCAAATTTCACTGCATTCTCAACTTTACGCAA
Source organism: Chrysolina oricalcia (assembly GCA_944452925.2). Taxonomy (NCBI): domain Eukaryota; kingdom Metazoa; phylum Arthropoda; class Insecta; order Coleoptera; family Chrysomelidae; genus Chrysolina; species Chrysolina oricalcia. Next base: position 15,964,692 of record OX101825.2, read on the forward strand.
GCATCTTCTCAACAGTATAACTCAATAACGAACATTAATAATCGCAAGCTGAATCTTGTAATAACCAATTGTAAAGATTGTATCGTCTCCAAATATGATCAGCAATTTGTTAGCACATATGTTCATCAAACTGCCCAGATGCTTACAGATGCAACAGATGCTTATAAGCAATTTGATTTTCATAGGGTAAACTTCCCAGCTATGTATGAATTTTCAACTCGGCATATAACTTATAATATCACAAATTATCAAACATTTTCAGTGAAACATTTCTATTAAAAACAATAAAAACACGTAAATTTCCCTCGTGGTTCGACGTTGATGTTATTAGCCACATAAACAGGAAGGCGGCAGCACTTAAAAACTATGAGAAACATAAAACAGCTTTTCATCAGAATCGATTTTAGAAACGTAGAAAAACTTAAAATAGAAATAAAAATAGCACATAATGAATTCACAAACACAGCTGAAAATGATATCTCATCAGATAGTTCGAACTCCTGTTCATTCATCCATGGTAAGAAAGGTCATTTGCGTCTATCGGGTATAATGAATTTTGACGATGAAGATATCGTCAACGAATTTGCAAGGTACTTCAGAAGTGTAACTTGGCATTTGATGAAAACAAGATTTGTGAAAACTCAAAGGATTTAGATCTAGATATTATCCACATAGCTGATATTTCTGAAACTGATATTTTTACTGCTTCAAAAAAATTAAAGATCATTCTTAACGCAGGTATTGACAGTATTTCTAGTCTTGTAAAATACTGTATTGGAGTACTATACAGGGTGTCCGGTAAACCTGGTACAATATTGAAACTGGTGATAGACCAGGTCATGACTGTTCAGAATATCGGAATTTCACCTCAGTAAAAATATCATCGTTTTCGAGATAATGGGCATTTTAAGAATTTCTGGAAAATCGCTACCTCACCTTGGATTTTTGAGTTCCATGTATACAAATTGAGACAAATTCAAATAACTTTACCGCTGAAGATACCTGATGAGAGATGCTTTTAGACGTACAGAACAGTTTTTCAGAAAGTGATTTTTTTTTTCAAGAAATGAGGATAAAATGACAGATTTGAGTTTCATAATTTTTTTTTTAAGTTTGACATTATTGTCTGAAAGAAACATAACCAATTGGAAGTGGACATTCATTTCAAAAGAATGCTCAATTTGTCCAGACTCTACCATGGTATAAAACATCCGATAATTATTTTTAGAGGAAGTGATTTCCATTGAATTAGGCGTGGTTTCATTCTAGGCTTCCATCAACTTTTATACTTATACGCCCAAAAATTATTTTGTTTCGATTTCATCAAGATAAAATGTGGAAATGATTATCAACAATGAAAAATAGACTGCTTGGTAGCATTAATGTGTCAATAAAATTAACTTTTCATGTAATTAAGCCTAATAAAATTATCGAAATGAAATGTCGATAATCCGACATGGCACCGATTAAAACGAATTTTTGTGATAAATTGTCGCAATTGTCCAACATCTAGATTCAAACGAAGTTTCAGAGACCGACAGATATACAGGGTGTAACCAAATAAGTGCAAAATTTTCTAGGAGGTGAATCCTTGTCGAAAATTAAAAACTTTTCTAACTCCTGTGTTGTCCGTAGAAGCAATACAGCATTATGCATGAACGTATCTTCTGTCAATAGAATTGAAAAAATCTAGTATGTGGCTGTCACATTTTGTTTGAACAACTTGTGACTTCTATCGTACCGTACACATGTTATACTCCCCGAGAATATGCGCATTTGCACTACATTCATGGTGAATGTGGAGGTAGTGCTACTGCTGCAGTAGCGCTTTATGCAGAGCGATATCCGATTGCACAATGCCGCTCAGAGATTCGCTGATTTGGGGGCTATAACCTATAACGCATTTGAAAAGGTTCTTCTTGAAAAGATGTCTCTGCGTACGAGTGGATGGAAATTAACATTTTCGTAATATTGTTTAGTGCGATGTTGATTAAAAAAAACGTTGAATTAGTATTTACTTCTTTACATCTCATTGAATGCTTCTAAGCAGTTGATTCGTTGTTACTCATAATTATTTAATCATTTCATCTTGATAGTATAAACATAAAAGACATTACTGACAAAGTCTAATGGAGTTGATTTCAGCTCAGAATAACATCACACTCTAATATAATCGAAATTCTACTCTTTCCAAAAATAATCATCGTATGTTTTATACCATGGTAGAGTCTGGACAACATGGGCATTTTTTTGTAATGAATATCCAGTTCCACTTGGTTATGTTTTTTTTCGAACAATAATGTCAAACGTTTGTTAAAATATTGGTGAAACTGAAATCTGGAATTTTACCCTAATTTCTTGAAAAATTATATATTTTTCTGAAAAACTGTTTCGTACACCTGAAAGCATCACTCATCGGTAATTTTCAGCAGCAAACATATTTCTATTGTTCCCAATTTGTAGACATGGCACTCAAAATCCAAGGTGAGGTAGTGATTTTTCATAAATTTAAAAAATGCTCATTATCTCGAAAACGGTGAGATTTTTATTGAGGTGAAATTCCGATATTCTGAACAGTCTTGATCTGGTCTATCACCAGTTTCAATATTGTACAAGTTTTACCGGACACCCTGAAAAATACATCTTATCGGAAAATCCAACCTAATTTCAACAACCTGTGCTCTCCCAGAGTTGTGGAAGATAGCTATAGTCTGTCCAATATTAAAAAAGGAAACTATAGCGATTATAGAGTAATTTCAATTTCATGCATTTTTTCAAAACTCTTCAAAATATTTTTGTACAATGTTATGTACCACTATCAGAAAGTTATTTCGCCTACTCAACACGGATCATGTATAACAAATCTTGCATGTTTAGATCAATAATATATCTTTGTACTCATCTGGACAAACGGAAATGAATTGATGTGTACTTAGACTTTCAAAAAGCCAAAAAAAAAGTCAAATAGACCATAAAACTCCTCTTCATAAATTAACGAAATTGAGTTTCTCTAGACAACTGCTCATATTAATGGGATCATACCTAGTTGACAGAGAACAATTTATAGAATACGAATCCTTTAATTAGTTCAAATCTGCTTCGGTACGTCCTTCGTGCCACAAGGTTCCAATCTGGGGCCTCTTCTGTTTTTAATTTTTTTTTCAAATATTCCTAGCTCACTATTTGCAGACGATCTCAAATTGTATCATAAAATCGATGATATTATCGATTGTCAGCTAGTACAGTCCGAATTAGACTTATTCAAACTTTGATGTAATATGATTATGCAATCGACAACAATATACCGTATACAAGAGATGAAAGAAACACCAATTTTCTTCCTACCTTGACTAGTTCCGCTCGTTTTCTTGATTTGTTCTTGCCAGTCCTTCTGGTACCAATTTCTGTTGTAAAAAATTTGCCTTCATCTGTCTTGATAATGCACTTTATGGGATCGAGATTTTCCTGAATGCGGACGAGTATTCGTTTACATCATTCACCGCTTAAAAGCTTTCACTTTCTTTTATTTGGACTGATGCATTATGGAACAACCGTTGGATGGATGAAGCGGATATTCTCTTATTAATTCTGACAGCGCGATATTGGCTTGCAGATTCCTATGGAAATACTCCCACACATAAATTCAATCGAATTTCCTCATCGATTATACACCGCTTTATTAGTTTTTCAGAGTTGACTCTGTCGAATTTTGGATTAGTTTGTATAAAAATAGATATGGACCGAATCGTCGACAGTCGACCCACATTTGGAGATGAGTCGATATGACTCAAATCGGGGTGTCGCCGCTGTGGTTGTTTATATTGACGGAGTTCTAGGAATCGTGTCGTTGGATCGCCTCGGTTTCGGTGGCTGCTGTTATTGTCTTGCAGTGCCGTACGGTACTTCATAACAATACCATACGGCTTATTTAGATTCATAGTGATCGGATGTAGGTAATGGATATTATTTCCCATATGTATCTGGGCCAAAGGCCCAGAAAGAAGATAAAATTTATCTTAATAAAACAAAGAAATCGGCCAAAATAATCCATTATACCGAAATAAAAAAACTAGAACGCCAGAATAACTGAGAAGTTTTCAATTAATAAGTTCTTAAACCAAACCCAATAAAAATCAGTGAATTGAATGAAATTTCATGATATTTACGTTATTAAACTATTCAAAAAGGTATTATTTTACTAAAGCATTAAACTGATATTTCAGAACAGATCATTTACCAGAAAAAGTTACATTATTACCAAACAACTAACTCTCACAAAAGTTAAGACAGTTCTGGTCTAGAAGCGCAAAATATCAATCGTCAAGTTAGCCTGGGTCTTGTAATCCCAATTTCTGTTTAGGCCTGGCAATAAATATAAGGGTTGTCCACAAATTAAATAGTGGAATTGAATTTCTTTTCGGTTTCTTCTACAATCTGCTTATGCATTAGATATTTTATAACTCAGATATTCCGACGTTACAAGAAAAAAAACACAATGCACATGTATCCCATTATGAAAAAAACCCTTTATATCTAAACAATTAATCGTATTTCTTTATTCTGTGTCATGGATCTTTCTGTAACACTCGTTCAAATCAATTTTCTAAATGAAAGTATGACGTTGAATCCAGATTGAAACTGATTATTGGATACAAAATATTTTGTTCGAATTATTAAATTCCCCTTTTATAACTCTCAAATTTGTATTGAAACGATTTTCATAGCAACCATATGTGCGAAGGCTCGGGACCCTTCTCGGTATCGGTAATGCTAAATTTAATGGCTTCCGGATGTAGATCCAATGGCTGTACCTTCGAGGACTAATTAAAATAAATTTAGAAATTACATTTTGTTACAATAGTCAATCCAGAATTTTCTTAAAAATAATAGAATGTTTCAAAAATGTTTACTTGCGAATCAATATGGATTCACCATTCGGTAAATATTTGTGAATGAATTTGGACAACACCCTATATGCCTTTTGTTGATGCACGTTTATTTTTGTTATTTTTCTTTTCTTCCTCACCTCGCCAGTTGATCATTCCATTAAAGAAATGTTACTGAACAAACATGTAGTTGTCATTTTCAAAGCTTACATAAAAAATTATTATTTTCATAGGATAGTTATTTCCAGTAACAACTAGTCATGTTAAGTTATTCGTCGTTCAATATCTAAAAGACGTAATAGGATAGTGGTAACATGGTATATTTTTGAAATCAGGAAAACATTCCAAAAATGCAATAATATTCAGCTACTAACAAAAATGTATCTCCTGAAACCTGCAAGCTACCGTATTTTTTATTGCATTTTTTAATAATTCCGTCATAGAAACAAAACTTTTACATTTGACTTTTGATCCATAGGCAATAATAACGATAAAAAGGGGTGGATAATTTATAGTAACTATTGGATAAACTGATCCAATGCAAACCAAAGTACTGATTATGAAAGAAAAAGTAATAAAAGTAGCAGCAAAGAATGACTTTTATTTATAGCAACTACAATAATTTTTTTTATACAGGGTGTCCAGTAAACCTTGTATAATATTGAAACTGGTGATAGACCAGGTCATGACTGTTCAAAATATCGGAATTTCACCTCAGTAAAGATATCACCGTTTTCGAGATAATGGGCATTTTAAGAATTTCTGGAAAATCGCTACCTAACCTTGGATTTTTGAGTGCCATGTATACAAACTTGGACAAATCCAAATAGTTTTGCTGCTGAAGATTACTGATGAGTGATGCTCTTAGACGTACAGAACAGTTTCTCAGAAAGTGAAAACATTTTTCAAGAAATGGGGGTAAAATGACAGATTTGAGTTTCATCAATTTTTTTTTTAAGTTTGACATTATTATCTGAAAGAAACATAACCAATTGGAAGTGGACATTCATTTCAAAAGAATGCTCATTTTGTCCAGACTCTAACCTGATATAAAACAAACTATAATTATTTTTGGAAAAAGTGATTTCCATTGAATTAGGCGTGGTTTTAATCTAGCCTTCCATCAACTTTTATTCAAGAAAAAAAGGAAACTACCCAAACACCAAAACTACGTCACAATCACACTCGACGCGCGTTTCGCCAACAAAGTTAGCATCTTTAGGAGCTAAAAGTAAGCTTTTAAGATTTTAAGATTGTGACGTAGTTTTGGTGTTTGGGTATTTTATTTTTTACTTGAATTGTATTCACACCAAAGGTTCCAAAATATTCATTTATTTGATAACTTTTATACTTACGCCCAAAAATTATTTTATTTAGATTTTGTCAAGACAAAATGTGGAAATAATCATTAATAATAAAGAATGGACTACTTGGTAGCATTAAATAGTATGTCAATAAAATTAACTTTTCATGTAAGTAGGCCAAATAAAATTATCGAAATGAAATGTCGATTATCCGACATGGCACCGATTAATACGAATTCTTGTGATAAATGTAGCAATTGTCCAACATACAGATTCTAACGAAGTTTCAAAGACCGACAGATATACAGGTTGTAACCAAATGAGTGCAAACTTTTTTAAGAGATGAATCCTTGTCGAAAATTAAATACTTTTGTTTGAACAACTTGTGACTTCTGTCGTATTTTTTTGAAATTATTCCGCTTGTTTCATTCAGTGGTATGTATTTCTTTGTCATGCCGTTCATACGTTATACTCTCCGAGAATATGCGCATATGCACTACATTTATGGTGAATGTGGAGGCAGTGCTACTGCAGCAGCAGCGCTTTATGCAGAACTATATCCGATTGCACAATGCTCATACAATCGCTGATTTGGGGGCTATAACCTATAACTCATTTGAAAAGGTTCTTCTTGAAAATATGTCGTCTCTGCGTACGAGTGGATGGAAAATACCATTTTTGTAATATTATTCAGTGCGAAGTTGAATAATCGTTATTGTGGTTTATAGTGTATGTTGATTAAAAATTTACTTCATTACATTTGAATGCTTCTAAGCAGTTGATTCGTTATAACTCATAACTATTTAATCATTTCATCTTGATGGGATAAAAATAAAAGACATTACTGACAAAGTCTAATGGAGTTGATTTTAGCTCAGAATAACATCACACTCTAATATTATCGAAATTCTACTCCTTCCAAAAATAATGATCGTATGTTTTATACCATAGTAGAGCCTGGACGAAATGGGCATTCTTTTGTAATGAATATCCAGTTCCACTTGGTTATGTTTTTTCAAACAATAATGTCAAACTGTTGTTAAGAAAATTGGTAAAACTCAAATCTGTCATTTTACCCTTATTTCTTGAAAAATTGTATTGTTTTCTGAAAAACTGTTTCATACATCTGAATGCATCACTCATCAGTAATCTTCAGCAGGAAAGATATTTGAATTCGTCTCAATTTGTATACATGGCATTAAAAAATCCAAGGTGAGGTTGTGATTTTCCAGAAATTAAAAAAATGCTCATTATCTCGAAAACAGTGAGATTTTTACTAAGGTAAGTCGATATTCTGAACAGTCATGACCTGGTCTGTCACCAGTTTAAATATTGTACAAGGTTTACCGGACACCCTGTATATGACATTAAGACAATGAAACAAATGAAACAATCACATCTCAATGAAATAATCCAAGACTCTCCCTATTTCATTTAGGTTCAAAACGTTCAGCTTGACTCTCATAGATGACATCATTTTCTCATGTTTTCGTTTCATTTCGTTTCATTTCGTCATGATATCTGCAAGCTGTAGTTTTCACTCCTCGTAGTTCAACCTGACTTCTCCATTTTTGCTAACTTCACGAACATAATGGTACTTCACATCCACATGCTTGTTTTTTTGTGAAATTCGGGGTTGTTTGCAAGTTTCATTGCACTTTGATTTTCGACATTGGAACAGTTGGAACATCTTCCGAAACACCAAGTTTCAATTATTGACGTAACCAGATAGTCCCCCTGCATCCAAAAGATAGAGCGATGTATTTTGCTTCAGTTGTGGATAATGCTACGACTTGCTGCCGTTGTGAACACCAAGTGACTGGAGAATTATCCATCATAAAAACATAACCAGTTCTGGACTTTCTGGTACTGACATCTCCAGCATAATCTGCATCAGCATATCCATGCAAATGGATCTTTTCAAATTCTTGATTACCAAACACTATTCCGAAGCTTCTAGTTCCTTGTAGGTATCTCTGTATTTTCTTAACAGCAGTTCAATGTTCAAAGCCATAATTATTCGAAAACTAACTGACATAACTTACTGCGTATGATATCATATCTGGACGTGAAAGCATGGCAATATAATGGCAATTACTGCTTCTCGAAATGGTATGTTTCAGTTCTTCCCTTCATCATTTGGAATATTTTGTAGCTGCTGACCTGGTTGAAATGAAACATTTGACGGAAAACATTCGAACATGTTGAATTTTTTTAAAATTTTCTTCAGAAAACTCTCCTGGTTTCTTCCGAATGTCCATACAGAAAAGCCGTTTTTACATCAAATTGGGAGATTGTTTGAAGCAGCAATTGCAAGTAGCACTCGATTCATATCTCACAACTGGAGAAAAGGTTTTGTTCTATTCCTTCTCTCTGCGAGAATTCTGTTGCAACCAATCTTTCTTTGAAAATATCTTCTCCATCTACTTTCCTTTTGATTTCATATACCCATTTAGAATCAACAATAATAACATCTTCTGGCATCTCTCTGGTAGCGTCCAAGTTTTGTTTTTTATCAGGGACTCAATTTCTTCTTGCATTGCTGATATCCAACGCTCAGAATTCTCAAAAGTTATTGCTTGTTCATAGGTGGATGGATTACCAATATCAATAACCATAGCAGAATAAGTTTTGGGTGGTTAAAGATGGAATATATCACGTAAATTATATCTGACAACTGCTTCTCTAGAATTTTTGATTGCAGAGCAATTTTTGGAACTAGAAAATTCAGGTTTCTTCAATTTTCGATTCGGACATTATTTCCACCAATGGCCTAAAAAAATAAAAAAAAAAATACATTTATTTTCCTGTAGATGTCAAATACATATAGGAATAGTCACAAGTTGTTGCTAAGAAGCAAAGAATTCATCTATAGTATAAAAAGTATTTTCAACTAGATAAGTTTTCAAACGAATTTTAAACAGTGATATATTAGGAGATTCGCTTACGTCTTTTGGAAGTTTATTAAAAATCTTTTGTCCTAGATGGCGAGAAGTTTTAGATGTAGCAACGTATTTACACTGGGGAACATGAAGATCTGTACAATTCCTTGTATTGTAGGAATGAATATCCTTATTTGTGATGAACTTATGTCTATTTTTAAATATATACAGGCACATTTCAAAAATGAGAATACCAGCAAGTGTTAAAATTTGGAGATTTTCGAAAATTGGTCTGCAAGAATCCCTGCGTGATTTATTATACATAATTCTCAATATACGTTTCTGTACAATGAATACATCAGGTGCTCGAGTGGAAGTACCCCAGAAGCACACTCCGTAGCGTAACCTAGAGGCGACCTGAGAATGATATAGAACCAATAGTTGTTCCTGTTTTAAAATACATTTCAAGTTCCTGAACATGTAACAGATAGAGTTCAGTTTAGAGATCAGGTTGGCACAATGTCCTTTCCAATTCAATCCTTCATCCACTAATAATCCTAAGAATTTGACACTATTGGTTGGTTCGATATATGTATTATTAACAAGTATATTCAGGGTTGCACATTGTTTTTGATAATTATGGAATCGTATAATATTTGTTTTCTCACTGTTAAAGTGAAGTGAGTTGTAATCACACCAAGATATGAGGCTTTCCATGATTGATACACAATTTTCTCTCAAAGAGTCATCATGTTTGTTCGAAACGAGCACCGTCGTATCATCAGCATATCTTATAAAACTGGCAGATGAACTAATGTTGTCAATGTCGTTGGTGTAAAACAGAAATAATATCGGCCCCAGGACAGACCCCTGGGGAACTCCCATAGAAATTGTTCGATTATCTGATTTGGCACTCGATATATTCACAAACTGTCTTCTGGAAGTTAAGAAACTCGTCAACCAGCTGTGAGCAACTCCTCGAATGCCATATGAGTACAATTTTGACAGAAGCAAATCATGTTGAACGCAGTCGAACGCCCTGCTGAGGTCACAGAAAATCCCAACAGGGCATTCTCCCAACTCAATAAAGTCAATTAGTTTTTCGTAAAATGCCATGACTGCACTATTAGTTGATTTATCCGGCAAAAAGCCATGCTGGTTGTTTGAGAGGATACGATGACTCATCGCAAAACTCATGAGGCTTTCAAGATAAGAGTACTCAAAGAACTTTGAAAAACAGGAGGTAATTGTTATAGGTCTATAATTCTCAACTAGTAGAGGACTGTGCTTTTTAAATACTGGTATAACCTTCCCTAACTTTAGTGAAGATGGAAACTCCCCACAAGTGAAGGACAAATTAATGAGATATGTGAGGGGTGGAATGATGTAATATAGTACTTTCTTTACCAGAAATGCAGGAATGTCATCTGGACCCGATGATGCTTTATTTTTCAATTTTTTGGACATCAATTCATATAATTCCTTTTCAGTTAGTGGTTTAAGAAATAAAGATTCTCTAGGTCCCGTAATTTCAGGTTCTGCATGTTTGACAGTCCCTGCCAGAGTCTTACTCTGGGATAGTTCTATTGGAGAATTTATAAAGTATTCATTAAAAATATTACTTAAAATTGTAGGATCCTTGAGCAGCTCATTACCTTGTGAGATATTTATAGTATTACCAGATGACTTTTTTTGATTTGTCAAGTCAGATATTACCTTCCATGCCATTTTTGCAGGATTATTCGCGTTAATTATTTTGTTTTGATAATAGGAACGCTTGGTATTTTTAGCAAGAATTTCATGACGCTTTTTTGCCATTGAATAAGCTTCCTTTAAAATAGGAAAGCTACGTGATAACAGGAATAGATCTTTCAGTTTGTTACTTGAAGTCCTTATCTCGTCAGTAATCCATTTTTTATTCAAGTTCTTAGAATAGTATCTTCTCGGTGGAAAACTATTTTCGTAATAGTAAATAAAAGTATCGGCAAAACTGTCATAAGCTTCGTCTATATTGGAGAGACTGTATACAGTATCCCAAGACTCATTCTGTAATTGAAGTGAGAAATATTCAACGTTGTTATCGCTGAAACTCCTCCGATATTGTGGAGCATTATCACATTCTGGTATGATATCCTGTTTACTCTCGAATAAAACCGATCTGTGATCCGATATGGTGTTATCTAAAACACATATTATAGGATTGGGAATATTCGTATAGATATGGTCTATAATGGTTTTGGAGTGATCTGTTACGCGGGTTGGCCACTCGACCACCTGAAGTAGATTATAGCTTTTTAAAAGAGATGTTAGGTTATTATAATTATTGACATCATTTGAATTCTCAGAGGCATCGATATTGAAATCTCCTGTTAAAATTATCTCTATACCAGGTGAATAAATAAAGTCTAAAACACTAAGTAATTGCCATATCCACATTTTGTCCTCTCCGTCAGATTTTGTATGTTGGGTTTTCTGTCGACAGGCTGTTTTGGATTTCGGTGAATTCTTAGTGACTGTGCTTGTAGCGCTAGATCGTCCTCCTTGATGACAGAAATCAGAAATCTTCTGTTCCTCAGTAGTCTGGCAGTGAGGTCTGAGAGGGGTTTATTTACTAGGGTCGATTGAATCCCACGAAGCATAGCATATTTGGAGGGAAGACTATTGATGATTTTTGAAATAAAAGCAATATCATTTATGTCTTCAACTTTGGTGATGATATTAGCAATAGTTTGATTCTTGACCATATGCAGCTCATAAATTTTTTGATAAATTATTTGTTTTGAAACTTCAGTCTTCCACTCGTCAACTGTTATCAATTTTTTCCACATCTCTCCGGTATTTTGGCAATCAACCAGGTAAGATAACTGATCTTCACAAATTGATTATACAAAAATTAACATGGTTTGGTTGTCTTTCATCTCCCACTTCTTAATTTCATCTGTGTTTGTAGCAGTTTTGCTCCAGTAATCACTTTCATCAATTCACTGGCATTCAGAATGATGGAAACACTGAATTTCCATAACTGGAAGTTTGTACCATCAAACTTTATGATTCTTGCAGTTTCAGATTGTGCCATTACTCAGAATAACGTCACTGTCAGACTTTTACTTTATTTCAGTGCTTTTTCTTTATGAAAACACGGCAAATACTTTAAGTTTCTTTAGGTACTCTGGGCCTACAACCTATTGGATAAACTGATTCAATGCAAACAGAGTACTGATTATGAAAGGAAAAGTAATAAAAGTAGCAGCAAAGAATGACTTTGGCAAAAATATAATTTTTATTTATAGCAACTACAATCTTTCATTTATATATGACATTAAGACAAGGTACAACAAAACAAATGAAACTATCACAATCACATCTCAATAAATAATCCAAGAATAACTCTGTACGTAGTTGTTTTCAAAGTATTAAAAAATAGTGTATTCCATTCAAAATTAATAAGTCCGAGTTTATTTCAAATATAACCGGATCTGTCATACCCATAACAATAATTTATGAACTGAAAACAGGTAGGAAAACAGGTAGGACTAGAAATAATGAATTAAATTTTACACAAAATAACTATCCCTTACCAGATCAGTTTGTTGCTAATCAGTTTGCAAACCAGTTCACCATCCCTATCGATAATAATTTTTATTGTGATTATAGCTTTTTAGATTCAAATATTTCCTTATCGCACACATCATTTTATCTAGAACCCGTTACGACTGCTGAAGTTGAGTTATTAATGAGTAGACTGAAATATTCCAACTCCTCTGGCCATGATAATATTTCTAATAATTTATTGAAGAAATGTAGCACGTGGATTAGTGAACCTCTGAATTACCTAATCAATCTCTGTTTTGAGGAAGGAAAATTCCCAGATACCTTCAAACTGGCAATAGTTCAGCCACTTTACAAGAAAGGAGATCCGAATGATTTTGTTAACTATAGAGCAATAAGCCTGTTATGCAGTATCTCTAAATTATTTGAGATGGCAATTAAGGATCGGTTAACCAATTACTTACTTAAATACAAACTCTTGTCGTCTGACCAACATGGTTTCTACAAGAATAAAAGTACAGAGACAGCACTATCTGAGTTCAGCGGTCAGATCATTTCAAGTATTGACAAAAAAATGTTTACTTTGGGTATGTTCATTGATTTCTCGAAAGCTTTCTACTTGGTTGATCATCGAATAATTACTGCCAAATTAGAGAGATATGGAATAAGAGGTTTTCCTTTAACTTTAATCGAATCATACCTCAGTAAAAGAAAACAAATGATAAGAGTCAACAACATTTTCTCTGAAGAAATCGATGTAGAGCAAGGTGTTCCGCAAGGTTCTGTCTTGGGACCTCTACTTTTCAACATTTTTGCTAACGATCTTATTCTCTATATACAAAGGGCTCAGAATGTTTGTGTTATCTGCTATGCAGATGACACGAATATTTTGGTTATTGACAAGGATCTCAATAGGCTGAAAACTACTGCTGAAGCAGTATATGCTAATATTGTAAAATGGTCCGACAATAATAATCTACAACTGAATCATCGGAAAACGATAACTGTTCTTTTTGGAAATGGCAGGACTGATGAAATCAACCTCTTTGAAGGTTCCAATAAAGAAATAGTAAATCAGTGAAAATGCTGGGGGTTACATTTGATGCAAAACTTCATTGGGATTGTCACATTGACTGTTTGTGTAAAAAGAGTAGCTGTTATAGTCTGAAATTTATGAAGAACCACTGTAGTGAGTACACACTACTGTCGTTGTACTATGCAAATTTTCATTCCCATATAAAGTATGGAGTTTTGATTTGGGGAAATTGTGCACATGTGAAAAGAGTATTGGTACTTCAGAAATACGCAATTAGAATTCTTGCTAGTATCGATACTAGAACGAGCTGCAGAGATTATTTCAAAAAATTCAAAATCCTAACTGTTGTAAGCTTATATATACTGGAAGTTTGTACATACGTCTATAAAAATAAAAATAAGTTTTTGAATACTGCTGAGAAGCATAACCATAATACACGCTTCAAAGGCCAACTACAACCTGAGAATCACTGGACTACGCTGTACCAAAAAAGTTTTTTTTTACTGGCTATAAATTATATAACTCTCTTGATGAGCATATTAAGAGCTCCCTGAATACTGCTGAGAAGCATAACCATAATACACGTTTTAAAGGCCAACTACAACCTGAGAATCACCGGACTACGCTGTACCAAAAAAGTTTTTTTTTTACTGGCTGTAAATTATATAACTCTCTTGACGAGCATATTAAGAGCTCCCTCAATATAAATATTTTCAAAACAAGACTGAAACAACAGCTAGTTCAGAAACCCTGCTACACTATAGATGAGTACTTTGCACAGTTTGTATTATGATGCGAAATATGCAATTGATTTTGTTTGTATTCAAAATAGCACATTTATATATATATATATATATATATATATATATATATATATATATATATATATATATATATGACTGTCTCCATTTGTTGTCTCATGTTTTCACGCCTTTTACCTTTTTATGCTTACGATTAAAAAAAGTATGCTCCTGTGAAGATGAATTTCTCAATTTTATATTATGTATTTTAATCTGTATTTTATTTTATTTACTTTGATATTTATTTGTGACTTGTCATAAACATGCATCTGTCTTTGGTCCTTGTGATCGAATTTATATATATATTTTTATGATTAATAAATTTATTGATTGATTGATTGATTGAATATTATCATTGAATTGAAACAAAAATGCCATCTGAACACATATTCAAAATTATTTGAATTGACTATTCCTCAGAAAAGTATGATAAGTAGTTGAGCTAATACTTTTTTATTTCCATAAATAATGCTTCACTGAGTAACCTGCTTGTAATAATGTCACTATCCAACAATTCATTAACCTTGTCCCAATCGAAAAGCTATCTATTTGATGTACCCAAGGTAGTTGCTTGTTTAGAAGCAGCTGTGGTATTGAACTGACATCCCCTCACACACTCTCATCAGGAAATCATAGCGTATCAGTGGCCCGTATTGATTCGAATCTCACAAAGAGCAATCTGAGCGTAGTTATTTGAGTTTACCATCGAGGATGATCACAGGAAGCAGTAGTTAATCAATGAATTTGTGGACAACTAGCTGTTTGTCACGCTCCTGTCTGTTTCCATCTCGGTTTTCAAATTTGGAGAGACAAGTAATTCAATAGAACTGAATTGGGGAATTCCACACAAGTTGTCAACTTGGAAAGTAACTTCTGTTTCTAGGAAGAAACATTAATTTGTGTCAAGTAGGATAATAGTTAATTTTCATTTCATGAGTTCAATATTTGAATCCAGTTAGTTGAAGAAGGTGAAGTACTTTTCTGTTTTGAGATGAAAAGCTGTTTTCCTTAATAAAAACTGATTCGTTGTAAACATGACTCTTTTCGTTAGTCTATGAATCAGTCCCTTGCAGGTCAAATTTCTAAAATCTTGAATAACTTCCTAAATAATGCAAAAAATGACTGTCCCTTTTAACAGCAGTTCAACTATCATATATTCCACATATCACTTTGAAATGGAAAAAATACCAAGGTATTATCATCTAAAAAGTTACCTAATTATTGTAGAACCACTTATCCATGTATTGCTGAATCAATGTTATCATTATTATATGAAATTTTTTCAATTTATGTAATTGTGGACGAACGGGTTCGATTTCCAGTAAAACTACTTTTTTCTCAAATATCGTTGCTCCAAGCGACTTCAAACTCTAGTTCGCTCATTCAGAAAATTGTCCAGGAAACCTTATTTTTATGAAAAATATCCGACCTTTCAAAGTTTTAGAATCCATCGGGAGCAGCTCGTTCCTGACTTTGTAGCAAAACAGCTGACTTATTCATAGAAACTCATCGAAGGAATTCATTTGTTTAGTCAATCACCAAAATATGGTTGATTTTTAATATTCACTTGCAAAATTATCAAAGAAATGTTTAATTCCCAATATTTGAAATAAATATTGGATATGAATTTGATATGGAGTTTTTCAAACTTCAAACATTCATCAAGTAAGTAATACAATAGATGATCTACGAGCACGTGCATCATATCTTATTTTCGGGGCTTGTCATTGTCCTTGAAGGTGTCTGAAAATGTGAAAGCGAAGGCTCGTATCCTACCGACTGCGCCATGTTTGATACCCTTTATTTGGAATAACTATAAGATATGAATTGATATGGAGTTATTCAAACTTTAAACATTCGTCATGTAAGTAATACACCAACGTCATCCTATATGATTAATACAAATTGTTATATATCAAACACCTTTCCCTTTAAGAATCATTGTACCAAATGAATCAAAAGTTCAGGCGTCTGGAAGATCTAATTCTTCTTCCGAATCTAGATACTCTTTGACTATTTATGTAAGATACTGGAGTGTCATTAGTAACATGCACTGGTTCAGATAAATTGTTTTAAATGTCACCATGGCTAAAGATGTAGTCAAGATCTTATTCTGTTGGTGGTTTCCTATGCTGAGGAGGCTTCGTTACTGATGGTTTCATGTGGGTTATATTTCTGTGTTTACGACCCAAGACGATCTTGGTTCTTTCAACTTTTCGAGTATGGTTGCTTTTTGCCAACACTTTTCTCTTTTTCATTTCATCAAAATATTATCTCCTTTTTATATCGAATAGGTGATCTACAAGGTTATCATATCTTGGCTTGTCTTCGTTCCTGCGGATTATGAAAATATGATTTTGTATTTTGGGTTTCAGTTTTTGTATGTTATAGGTTAACTAGTTCTCAACCTTCTACTTTGCAATATTTGCGCTGGAGATGCATTCAGGCCTATTATTAGGGTGTTACTACATTCCAAGATCGCCTCTCTGTAATATCTGCCACCCTCATAACATTTACGAAGTAAATGTTTACAAATTCCTACCACGTTTTCAGCCATACCATTGCTCTGGTGATGATTTGGTGCACAAGTGTTGATACTTGTATCTTCCATCTTACGAGGATATATTGAAAAATTCTTATTATACTATAGAACCAAACAAAATTTCAATGTCAAAATATTTTATTACTCAACATATTCTCCTCCTAATTATATACATTTATTACAGCGAACTTGCAACGTCTCTAGACCTTCAAAAGAAATGTTTCTTCTTGCTCTGCAAACCAGACCTCAACAGCTTTTATTACTTCCTTGTTAAGAGAAAATTTACGACCTTTTAAGCTTTTTTTCAGTTGAGGAAAGAGATGATAGTTGGACGGAGCCAAATCTGGTGAATAAGGGGGGTGTTCTAGTAATTCAAAACTCAAATCACGAATCTTTTGCATGGCAACATGAGATTTGTGTGCAGGGGCGTTGTCCTGCAAAAACAAAACACCTTTGGATAGCTTTCCGCGTCTTTTCTCTTTAATTTTTTTCCGTTGAGTGATCAGTAATGTCGAATAGTAATCTCCAGTTATTGTTCTACCCTTCTCCAAGATATCAATCATGATTACTCCATGGCAATCCCAAAAAACTAAAGCAGGAACTTTTCCAGCAGATTTTTGGACACGAAACTTCTTAGGTCTTGGAGAACCGGAGTGTCGCCATTCCATCGATTGTTGCTTTGTTTCTGGATCGTAGAAATGTACCCAAGTCTCGTCCATAGTGCCAATTCGGTTTAAGAAGTCTACATCGTTTTCAAATCGAGCACAGATCGAACGCGATGCTACTACCCTTGCTCGCTTTTGGTCAACATTCAAACATTTGGGAATCCACTTTGCATCAATTTTTCTCATGTCCAAATTGACGTGCACTATATGATGAACGCGTTCGTATGAAATATTGTGCTTCAGATATCCGTTTTAGCCCAATTCGACGGTCTGTTAAAATCATGTCATGAACTGCATCGATCTTTTCGGGGACTGACACAGAAACTGGTCTTCCCGATCGGACATCATCTTCAATGGAAAATTTACCTCTTTTGAAGCTAGCAGTACAATATTTCACGGTCACATACGAAGGACATTGATCACCAAGGGTATTAAGCATATCTTCGTAAATCTGCTTACCAACAACCATTTTAAATACAGCTACTTGATGATGGATCGATACTCCAATTTTTCGATTTTCACAATTTCGGTGGACATATTTTTTCTTTTAATTTATTGCGAAACTCTGGTTTACTTTTTTGACGTCAAACTTTACACTGTCGCTTCTAATAAGTTGTTGTTCGTTGCTATGGTAACGCAATATTTTGTTAATGCAGGGAACTGGTCTAGGCTAACTAGATATCAATATATCCTCGTATAATATCCATTACATTCACATGAAATGAATAGAAGATTATCAGCTATCAGCACTTGTGGATATCCAAATTTAGTGAAAGTGTTCTGCTTTTTGCCAAATCTTTTCTCTTTTTCATTTTACCACTATATTAGCCCCCTTTTCTTACTCAATAGATGATCTGGGAACTCGTTCATCACATTTCATTTTCTGGGCTTGTCTTTGTTCTTGCAGGTTATTGAAAATATGGAAGCGTAGGTTCGTATCCTACCGACTGCGTCATGTTTGATACCCAAAATTTGGAATTACTACAAGATACGAATTGATACGGAGGTATTCAAACTTCAAACATTTAATGAGTAAATATCACTTCAATGTCATCCTATACCGGGACCCGTAACTGTAATGAAGGATTTTTAGGAAACAAAGTTATTTATCATTTCCGATAAGAGAAGAGGAAGTCCTGTTTACAAAACATAGAATAAGCGAAGAATATCTGCTTTTCAGGGAATTGCAACAATATCAATCCTCTTTCTTTAATATTATAGAACTGACAGTAAATATATTAGAAAGCATTGTTTTTCTCTGTATTTCCGTTCAATTCACTCAGCGTCGCCGTTCTCTCCTCTCATCTTTCAGAACAGAGCTGCCCATTGTGTACTTCATTCTACTTCAGGAGAACAAAGCACTTTTCAAAAGTCGAAGTTTAACCGTTGTTCATTCACTGAAGAGTTTCGAGAGGTCAACATGAATGCAACTCTCAGAGGGTATTGGGTGAAATCGGTGCTGTTTATTGAATCAATGTTTGAAGGGGGTGAAAACTTTGCAGGTTCGGTTCTTATGCAGGTCTCCGGGGAGACGACAGAGCTGTCGGAAAAATATATATTGAAAAACCCCAATTTTCGACAAGCTATATTCAATATCCAGTGTATTCCAATTTGAGCTTTGATTTTGCGAAAGGGTAACTCAGTTTGATGGTGAGATAAAATGTAATGTTATCAATCGGTAATTCTCCGATAACAAAATGATGGCACGATACTACTTACTTGTAAGTTGGAACTAATCACTTGTGAGTTGAACTTGTTAGTTGAAAATCGGTTTTTCATTAATTATTTAAATTCTTTTTGTCGATAGATTTTGATGAAACCTGGTGTGGTTATATGCTGTAACAAGGGGCTTCTTTTCATGTTTTGTGTTTTTAATGAAAAGAATTTTATATTTCATTATAAAACCGATAACTTATTCAGTTAATTTCTCATTTTTAAAAGGCAGTTTCCCGACAAGGTGGGAAAGGTAACTCCGTTTTGTGAGAAAAATGTATCAACGATTGAAAATTTCAGAACAGTTACCGTAATCCAGAGCTTCCCGAAGGTTTTCGAGTATGCATTCCTAGACCGATGGAATGACGTTCTTAGATCACACAATATGTTGATACCCATGCAGCAAGGGTTTCACTTCGGAAAATCGGCTCAAACTGCTCTACTCACCTTTTATGAAAACTTAATGCAACTCATTGAAGCGGGTGAGTGACCTGCTGCAATTTTATGCGATTCGAAAAGGGGTTTTTACTGCGTGATTCATCTGAAACTAGTGGATATACTGGAATTTCATGGTCTAAGGGGAAGTTTACATTCCTGGGATTTCTAGTTTCTCAGCAACAAAATCCATTGTGTCTCATCGAAATTTGATGATTTTTTCTTCCCATATCAAACATAAGAAATGAAACTGGTCCAGATGGGTGTGCCTCAGGGTTATATCTTGGGACCGGTTTTATTTCTCTTATACAGGGCAATTCAAATTCAACAGTCGGATAGAACATTATTCGGAATTTTGGGCAAACACTTAGCTGAGTACGGTGCGTTTCAAAAAACAAGAATGAAATCATGAGCTTGTAAAAAATGAACAAAAAGTATTACAACAAGTGTTCGAAATGATGGCCTTCCTCTTGAATACATAACCGAGCTCGTCGTCTCAAATTAAGAACAGCCCTAACAATATCCCTTCTTCTGATAGACCTGAATGGCGTGATGATATTGTCTCTAAGTTCATCTACTGTATCATATTCTTGCTCTCCATAGATTCTG
Source organism: Chrysolina oricalcia (assembly GCA_944452925.2). Lineage (NCBI taxonomy): Eukaryota > Metazoa > Arthropoda > Insecta > Coleoptera > Chrysomelidae > Chrysolina > Chrysolina oricalcia. The sequence continues at coordinate 15,985,113 of OX101825.2, forward strand.
TTCATTAAAGTGCCCCCACAAGAAAGTATCCCAAACTGTAAGGTCAGGTGACCTTGCCGGCCACCTCACTGGTCCAGAATTTCCTAATCACCTGTTAGGAAATCTTTGGTGTAAATATTCGCAAACTGCTCATTTATTGTGTGGAGGAGCCCCGTCATGCTGAAACCAGCAGCTGTTATAATTAACAAGGAGAACGTATCCATATATTCTTCAAATTCGTTTCTTAAGAACCGAAGATAGGTATCCCCGTTCAAAGTATTAGAGAAGAAATGAGGTCCAAGTATTCGGTCGTCATAAATTCCGGCCCACACATTCAAACGAAACCGAACTTGTGGTCTGACTTCTCTTAAGTGTCGTAGATTATTTTCACTCCAAATAATAATAATAATAATTATATATGTATATAATGTACTCATTATTTCCATTAAAAACACCACAGTTCGAAAAAGTACTTTCGTCGGTCCAAATAATGTTTTTCAAGAAGTTTGTAGGGTCTACCGTATTCGAGGGCCAGCTACAAAATTCCATCCTTCTCTCAGGATCACCTGGATGTAATTTTTGTGAATATGTATCTTATAATATATCAAACCACTTTTTTTGAATTCCATCCATTACCTCCATTCATTTCTACCCAGACTTGATGTGTTGATTTGAAAGGATCTGCATTTATCTAAAAGAGTACCAAAAATAATTATACTTCTTCGAATATGGAATGAACAATTATTTTACCTCGGCTAATAAGTTACGTCTGATATTTTGTTCCATTCTGCTTCCATATTTCATTTTTGGATTTTGAAACGCACCGTACTCACCCAAGTGTATGTCCAAAATTCCGAATAATGTTCTATCCGGCTGTTGTCTTTCCGGATATAATTTAAAATAAATTTGTGCTGTTTTCGTACTATTCCTATCAAATTTATAATAAAGTTTCAACATATCTCGTTTTTCTTTATTTGAGAATGAGGACATTTCGACTGAAGTATTTGTGCAAACTTATGATGTTTAATGAGTTCTGACAACTAGTGTTTATTAAACAAAATTTTTGATGGAGTCATGACCATCTTAGATGAAGTTGTTTTTTTTAATATCTGTGGTTTCAGAAAGTGCATATCATAACAAATTATACATCAATGAAATCAGAATGAGAATCACTATTTTTCTGTATACAAAAACAATATGGCGCCCATAACAGAAAAAAAAGTTGATGATGAATGCCAGAGGACGAAACGTCGGATAGTAAATCTGAACATGAAAACGTGTAGCTGAAAAAAAGTATCAATGAAAATGTTGTTTTGGTTTTGAGCTATGTTGTCAAATAACGATAGAAAAAAATAAAAACGAAAATTCCAATTTACAGTTTTTCCCGATATTTCCGGAAATACTCGGAATTTTCCAGGTTTCAATTCAGTACTTTTTCTGAAATCGTTCAAGAATGCCCACTTTCTCGGAGAAACTTCAGGCCTCAAAATACGCTAATCTAGTATTTTAGTCCGTTGCTAAGCAACGAACTTTCCCGGACCGTTTTCGGACCTAAACGGTACGGGAAAGTACTTTCCCGTATCGAAAACGATACGGGAATATTTTTGCCGGCTTGTTTACATTTTAGACAGTTATTGAATTCACGCAAACAATATGTAGAATTCCTTAGTTTTTGATAATGCTGATTGCGATTTCAGAAAAAAAAGTATGTGTACCTCGTAGTAAAAGCACATTCCCAGACTTCAATGCTTGTTGGCCGCGGCTTCGCCTCGGCGAACAATTTACTTTGTCGTCGTCCGGGAATTTATTGCTTTTACTACTAGATACACAATATACTATTGTTAAGCACCAGAATACGCAACTTTGCCCCAATTCAAGCTTCGACGTATCTCCTGCAGTTTAGGAGATCCCAATGGTGGGGGTCGAATTTGAATTACCCTGTATATTAACAACTTTGACAGAGAAGTAGAATACTCATTATTTACTGCATATGCAGACGATATTAGTTTATTGATTTTAGATAAGCAAACTGATAATTCAACACACAAATGTGCAGATAGCTTGAATTTAACATCTGATTTCTTCAACAGACATGATCTATTTTTCAATACCTAGAAAACCTAGGTTATTCGTCTTCATAACTATCAAAATAAAACTGAAGCACTCTAACTAAATCTCAATAATACCACCTTAAAAAGCACCCATAATGCAGTAAAATTCTTAGGTATACGAATGGATCAATTTCTTAATTAGATTTCACACTCAGCTCAGGTTGAGACCAGGCTGCGATAGGATGGTTGCTTGTGGGGCAACTCAACTATGGGTAAATCCTTTTACATTCAATAGATGGTTATTTTAAGGTATTCATTATTTACAGACGGAGTTCATGCAGAAGAACTCTTTTTAAACATTATAGAATATTAACTCTTACAGGTCTATTCATATTTATGAGCTATCAGTCTTCGTATTCACCAATGAAACCGACTTCATTCGGAATAGTGATATTCATGATAAGAACACACGTTTGAAAGAAATGATAAATGTCAAACGAATATCATCCAGCCAAATATGAAATAACTCAAAATGCCCCAAAATTTTCTATCATCTTCCAGAAGTTTTCATATTACGATATTTAAGAAAGTCTTTATTCGTTTTTATTGCTTAAATATTTTTATGTATCAAGGGCGTAAAGTAGGCGTTTATAGCCTGCGGCGTGATGGATGGCCCGATGGCGTTAGCCGAGGGCCATCACACGCCGAAGGCCTTAAACGCATTTTACGCACGTGATGCATACAAAATTTTATGCACTAGCGGTTTTATAGCGCGAATCACAAATACTGACTTGAATTGCAATGGTCTACACGTTTCATACGTTATGCATATACAATAATAATTAAGGGTAACATAATATGAGGAATGTGAAACTATAGTAGCTGAGTGCTATATTGGAGAATCTATTTCAAATAAATAGATCATCACCGAAAAAATTGCCAACGATTATGAACAAATGTTAGAAAGAGTATTGCTCTATTGAACTGAAATGATTCTAATTCGTGTTAGGAATTGCATGAAATGATGTGTGAGTATAGACAATTTGAGAATTTTCCACGGGCGGTAAAGTGCCACTTTACGCCAGGCGATCCGGGCGGTAAAGTGTACTTTACCGCCCGCTAGTGCATAAATAACTATTATACACTCGATGAGTTTTTATCTTACCAACTGTGATCAACTCAGCTGTGTTTTATGTGATACTGTTTATACCTGTCAGTCTGTATATTTGTTTGTATGGTTTTTATTACTAGCTGTAAGTTATACAGTTCGTCTCACGTAACCATATGGAAAACTTTTTTATTATAAATTTTAGGAAAAAAAGTTATTCCTTATAAAAAGTTCTGCAAATTCTAAAATCTGAAATACAATCATCAGATATCAAATTTTTTCAGTCGTATACGCGGTGTGACAAAAAATATTAATTTTACTCAAGAGTAAAGTACCTTTATATTTGAAAATATCGAAATTTCGTAGAGAAAAAAGTTGTTCAGAACTAAAAATTACGTTTAAATGTGCAATTGCATCCACTTACATGGAAAAATTATTTGTATTTATTTCGACAATAATTTTACATCGGCTAATAAGTTACGTCTAATAGTTTGTTCCATTCTGCTTCCATATTTCATTCTTATTTTTTGAAACGCACCGTACTCAGCCAAGTGTTTGCCCAAAATTCTGAATAATGTTCTATACGGCTGTTGACTTTCCGGATATAATTCAAAATAAATTTGTGTTGTTTTCGTACTATTCTATCAAATTTATAATAAAGTTTCAACATATCTTGTTTTTCTTCATTTGAGAATGAGGACATTTCGACTGAAGTATTTGTGCAAACTTATGATTTTTAATGAGTTCTGACAACTAGTGTTTATTAAACAAAATTTTTCGTTGGAGTCATGACCATCTCAGATGATGTTTTTTTTTAATATCTGTGGTTTCAGAAGTGCAAATCATAACAAATTATACATCAATGAAATCAGAATGAGAATCACAATTTTTCTGTATAAAAAACAATATGGCGCCCATAACAGAAAAAAAAAGTTGATGATGAATGCCAGAAGACGAAACGTCAGATAGTAAATCTGAACATGAAAACGTGTAGCTGAAAAATAGGATCAATGAAAATGTACTTTTGGTTTTGAGCTATGTTGTCAAATAACGATAGAAAAAAATAAAAACGAAAATTCCGATTTTCAGTTTTTTCACGATATTTCCTGAAATACTCGGAACTTTCCAAGTTTCAAAACAGTATTTTGTAAAGCACCAGAATACGCAACTGCCCCAATTTAAGCTTCGACGTATCTCCTGTAGTTTAGAAGATCCCAATGGTGGGGGTCGAATTTGAATTGTCCTGTATACAGTCGAAAATTTTATACATATTGATGTCCTTAACACTATTTTTCATTAATTTAAATGACGATAAAAATAATTATCTGCTACTGTTTTCGAATGAATAACAATAATCCCTTTCCATTCTTTTGGCATGCATATTGGAAAGCATAGCGGATTCAGATGCATGATTACACAAAAAGATGAAATTCACAAATTTATAATGGAGTGACTCTATTAGTAGAATTCTTCTGAACTCCCTGACACACACTTGATAACGAAAGTAGATGTTAACTTTTAAAGAGAAACATTCTCAATTGAAAATTATCTTAGAAGAGTGAAATAGATTTTTGTCGACCAAATTATATTGGAGGCGTAGCGAAAGAGATGCAATTATTCACGCATCGATGGAATGAGCGATTTTCTGTGAGTGATACTTCTGAATAACATTCTCCCTTATCTCATTCATAGATAAGAGTCTCCAATGGAAACTGGACATTCAATAAATAATCAACTATCTGAATGAAAATGCTGATTTTCACTTTCAGATTTTTTCTCTCAAGTTATATAGGGTCTTTCTCAATATCTATCAGATGTAGTTCAATGTCCAGCGTGACTTTTGCCGGGGAAGTAGTTGTTTTCTGTTAGATATTACAAAAAGTAACTTTAATTTTATCGTAGGGTTTTTTCATTTCCAGAGGAGTCATGTATTGATTCAATTTTCTGTTTAAAACGTGAATCCCTTCCAAGAGAGGTTATCTTGTACGATGGAAAACAGCGACTGAATTCCAACTTTCAGTAGCAGATGATTCCACAACTGACTTTATGAACATCCTGTTCATATTTTCAATGAAATCTAGATGTTAACTGTTGAAACGTCGTGACTCAAACACATGCAAAGAATTTATTTTCATTGTTTCTAGACAATGGATCCAGAAGAATTCTACTAACAATAATACAACACTTTCAAACAATAACTTCTATATCGCTTGCATTACCTTTGTTGTATGTATAGAAAGTATGTATACCAAAAACAACTGGTTCAGAAAGATATATTGAATGTTATTTTGTAGATATAGACCTTATTTTCGAAGGAAAAACTAGGAAGGTATTGGACGTATAGTTAAAACAAACCTAAAAAAAAATATTTTTGGAAGGTGAGTATCGTGAAAACATTGAATACTGAGAAGATATCTCCCCAAGTGGGATTTTTTTTCTGAAAATACCGTACTAATTCAATAATTTGGTGTAGTCGCCCTAATTGTGAGTGCCATCGAACAATTTTTTTTAAATTTTGGCGAAGGCACGCATTAAATATTTGGTGGCAACATAAGCATAATAATTTTGGAAACATACAGTTGAAACTTTCATAGATATTGTGGAATCCTATATCCATTACACTATAATTTCCAAGCGCTTATTAAACCAACGACGAAAATTTAGTTGTGGCCACATCAAATATAACTATTATTGGTAAAAAATTTTAAACTTTCCTTGCTCCCAGAGTATTCAACTATCTGCCCAAATAATTGAAAAGTTTAACTCACTATTACATATCCAAATCGTTAGGTCATTCATCTTAACAGAAGTTAGGGTGTTATTCAAAATTTTGAATATTACTTTCTATTCATATTTGTTGATCAATTCCTCATTAATATTGAAACTGAGAATTGACACTTCATCTTCACATTACTCTTAGTAGAATCCGGACACGTAAAATTTTGTAGAGGACAGCCTCCAGGATTTGGTAACTTGTTACTGATAGGTAAACACTTTAATGTTAGTTAAAAAACTATGATGTACTGTAGCTGGATTTGCATTCCATTATCTCAATGATGTTTCGTACAATTCGCAAAATTAAAACGCAGACAGACTCCTGTCTTTGCATTTTCTGCCAATGAGTGCTAAACATTCTCAATATATTTTATAATGATGTGATGTTAATTGTAAATGATTTTCCAATGAATACACAATCCCCAGACAGTCATTTGGGTTTGGCGGCTTCTTCTTTATTTACCATACTACTCATGTTCTTATTTTTCTATATTTTGCGAATTAACATTGATCATTACTATTGATTCTCTCTGGCAAAAGTTCAGCCTTTTGAAAGTATAAAGTTTCACGGTGAAGTTACTACCTTTTGTCAGACAATTATTCAATGTGATGAAATAATTCATGTTGATGGTACTGAAGTAACCCCAATCAGAAAATCTATAAAAAGTTGAACACCTGTAACAACTTCACTGCCTCCTAGAACCTTCGAGTATTTCAAAATATACAGGGTGTTGATTAGGTACGTTGACAACCTTCGGGAGGTGATTCTTTGAAGGTTTTCAGGACGAAATGTTCTTATAAACATATGTCCCAAACGGCTTGGTTTTCGAGATACAGGGTGATAAAAATACATTTTTTTCAAGATTTTTTAGAGTTAACTTCGACATTTTCTACAATAATCAGTTCAAATTAGGCAAGTACAATCCATTCAATAGTACGCACGATACAAAATAATGCATTTCTCAAATAATTCACAGGGTCCTCCTTTTTTCAGAGTCAAGCTTTGTTCAACCCTTCAGAATTTTTTTTCCGCCGCCACTGACATATTATGAGAAAAGAATAATGAATGCTGTTTCATTTAACATCTTTTTGCTCTCCTGATGTTTTTCATTTACTTGTACGGTTCAGGAGTTACAATGAAAATATTAACGCAAACATTTTCCAGTAACGCATAACATAAAGTAATTTGAGAAGCAAATAGTCTAACAAACTTGAAGGGTTATTCTTTGGAAGGTTAAAAGATGAAAAGTTCATATAAACATGTCCCAAGCGGCTTGGTTTTCGAAGTACAGGGTGATCAAAATACATTTATTAGGAGTTTTTGGAGTTTACTTCGAAATTTTCGACAATAATCGATCCAAATTAGTTCAAATTGGACAAGTACAATCCATTCAATAGTGCGCATGATATAAAATAATTCATTTCTCGAAGTGTCATTGCCACTCTCCAAAGATTAGCGCGTGACGCAATACTTCATTTTGTTCTCATTACACAAATAGCTATTTTCTGCTCGTGTAGAGAAAATGTAATGTTATGGAGCTCCCATACATTTTTTACCATAACTCAGGTTGAATATGTATGGCACAAAGTTAATTATGGCAAAATAATTTTGGACATTTTCAATAGTGAATAACTTTATTATCAAATACTAGAGCAAAGTAACATAAATTCCCTAGGAATAAAATTAAGTTCAGAAAAGGACCATTATTGAAATTGATATGTCAGAGCAGCTGCTGAAAATGGCCACCGCCAACTTCAATGCATGCGTTTATGCGCCTAACAATAGACTGGCGGACACGCTTAAAAATACCAGGAGTGTTTCTTATTATTCCGCATGACTCCTGTATGCGATTCCTCAGGTCTTCTTCACTTTGAACTGGAGTTCGGTACACTAATGATTTAAGGTGCCCCCAGAGAAAAAAATCAAGTGGATTCATATCGGGTGACCTTGGTGGCCAAAGTTGTGGCCCACCACTCCCAATCCAGCGATCAGAATAATTCTCTTCTAAATATTGGCGTGCAACCAATCTGAAGTGCACCATCATGCATAAACCAAATTCCAATTCTTTCCCTCAGTGGGATCTCTTCTAGGAGTCCAGGTAAGATGAATTCAAGAAAATGTCGATAATGGTCACCATTGAGTCTATGAGGCAGAAAATGTGGCCCGATAAGGAAATTCCCTACAATTCCAACCCAAACATTCACAGAAAACGTCTCTTGAAAATGGTTTTCAATCACGGCGTGTGGGTTTTCATCAGCCCACATATGATTGTTGTGAAAATTAATAATGGCTTTACGGGAAAAGCATGCCTCATCGGTGAATAACACTTGAGATAAAAACCATGGATTTTCCAACAATTTATTTCGAATCCAAGTGCAAAAAGTTAATCTCTTTGGAAAATCCCTTGGCAGAAGAGCATGAACACGCTGTATGTGATAGGGATAAAGTTGTTGCTCTTTTAAAATTTGCCATACCAATACATGGGTTACGTTAAACTGTACCGCAATTTGTCATGTACTGGTGTCTGGATGCTGCTCAATTTCGTTAAGTACAGCTTCTTCTATCTGAACTGTTCTAACTCTCCTGGGTCTTCCTATGAGAACAGCAGACCTCTTGAAAGTACCCGTTTCACGAAGAGGGGAGTGAATATTGATGAACATTTGTGTGCTGGGAATATGACGTTGTGGAAATCTTTCTAGATACATTCGTCTGGCGGCACGAGCGTTACCATCAGCCATTCCATACATTAAGTGCATGTCTGCCATTTCTGAATTTGTATATTCAACCATATTATCCAAAGGAATATTGAATGAATCTGCTTTATAGCTTGCACTAATGAAGAATTAACAATGAGACAGTTTCTCAACTTTCGATAACTGTCAAGTTGTTGATATTTAAATAAATGAATTAATATCAAAGCCCACTTTGCTATTTTTATGAATTGAAATTGATTACAAAATTTCTGCGTTACTGCAGAAGAAAAAACAAACCGAAATTTCTGATAAAATGATGTACTCCGTACGGAAACAAAAATTTGTTTGATTTAGTTTTTCGGAGTTATGACCAGAGATTCATAAATGAAAATCAAATGTGTAATGATCTGCGACTATTAGATAAACTCTATTAACTATCTTCCATTACAGGATTACCTTTCGGAAGTTTTTTATGTTGAAAAGGAAACGTTCAATTGAAAACCAAAAAATATCTTTTTTTAAAATAACAAAAAATTTCTATGAGTTCTCTATCAAGACTGATGGGTAAAAACATTTTTAATCAAATATCTCAATGAAAATGCACATTTTTACCATCAGAATCTTCAGGTTGAAAGTTAAGGTTTTCCCAATATCTGTCACATCTAGTTTAATATCCAGCGTACCGCAGTGACGGGGAGATAGTAGTTTTCTGTTAGATATCACAAAAAGAAATCACATCTTTACAATAACAAGCTTTTATTTAGCTTCACTTGTAACTAACTAACAAACAATTTAATAAAAGTTGAATTTGACCCACTTCTAATACTCCGATTAATGGGAAATTTGGCAGGTTTCCGTAATTCCGGTGACAATGCATTAAAAAAATGTTTTTTAAAAAACATAATGGCGGCTCCAATATGGCGGACGAGTTTTGTGATTATGATCCGATTCTGTTCAAAATTGGTATGTGATGGTTTTTGGGTTGGAGATTTTCAGTTTCACATAAAAAATAAACTAAAATGTTAAAAATGAAAATTATAAAAAGAAAACATTTTAAAGTTTTTATACAATACACTGAAAAGGAAAAAATAATTCATTTCATTGTTTAATCTAGGTAATCTTGTACAGAAAGATTTTGATACTCACAGAATAACCTACAAAAAATGAAACAAATTATTTTTTCATTTTCAGTGCATTTGTATAAAAGCTTGTCTTTATATTTTTATTGTATAATTTTTATTCATCGTAGATTTTTCTAATTCTGAAAAATTATTTCCATCAATTTACAATAATTGAAAATGTTTAATTTTCAAATTTTCTAATGTTATGCCACACTGGAAAATGTTTAAATTAATATTTTCATTATAGCCCCTGAACCGTACAAGTAAATGAAAAAATGCAAGATATCAAAAAGATGTTAAATAAAACAACATTGATTATTCCTTTCTCATAATATGTCAGTGGCGGCGGAAAAAAAAATTCTGAATGGTTGAACAAAGCTTGACTCTGAAAAAAGGAGGACCCTGTGAATTATTTAAGAAATGCATTATTATGTATCGTGCGCCCTATTGAATGGATTGTACTTGCCTAATTTGAACTGATTATTGTCGAAAATGTCGAAGTTAACTCTAAAAAATCTTGAAAAAAATTTATTTTTATCGCCCTGTATCTCGAAAACCAAGCCGTTTGGGACATATATTTATATGATGTTTTCGTCCTGAAAACCTTCAAAGAATCACCTTCCGAAGTTTGTCAACGTACTTAATTAACACCCTGTACATATTTTTTAATTTGCCAGATCTATGAATTTTAAGAATCATTTGAACACTCTGTATCTGAGAGAGGTAGCTACCGAAGCAATTGGTTCAGTATGCTATTTTTTGAGAATAATTCTACATTATTTGATGGTTTTATTAATCACGTGGCTTCATAAAAATTTTGGCGAAGTCACGCCCTATTATTTGGTGAGGACACCGAGTGAAATTTGTTGAAATTTTGGCAAAGGCCCGCATTGTGCACGCAAATGTCAATCAAACATATTTTTTTCAAATAGGCAAATTTCAGAATATACATTATTTACGAAATTCGAATTTTTATCAAGATAATAGATTTTCTTAAATTAACATGTCAAAAAATAAATTTCTCATGCAATACAAAACTTTCAATCAATTCTAAAATTTCTAAAAAAAATTGTAAAATTTGTTTTTACGAAACTCCCAGGTTTTCGGAGAAAACCCCTCAAAAACAGAGCTTGTGCGAGCAAGGGAGATCCGGGACCTGAGTTTAAATAAAAGTGGGATCCGAACCACTTCAGCTCAGTGACACGCGACCGGGCATCGAACCCAGACCGCCTGGGTGAAAGCCAAAAGCTCTAACACCATGACCACTCCGCTATACTCCATACATTTCAAAAACAAGAACTGATGTGTACTTGTATGTTATGAAAGATGAAGTTTCATCAATAAAAAATCTTTCATTTGTTTTATGCCAACGCATACGATGATCAAATCATGATTCTCTTCATCATTGATATTATTTGTGTAATTGATAACTTGTTTATTTTGTGGAAATTCATGATCACTTTAATGAAACGAAAGAAACACACTTTTTATATTTTCACGAACGGTTTCGGGTTTTCTCCCATTATCAAGTATAAAAACTGTTTGTTATAAAAACTCTTATCTGTTTTAGCCAAATGTCATTGATATTATGTAGGTTTTCAGAACTTTTTTTCAATTTCTCTTGCTGATTAATATGGCTCGTTCCGTAGCAGACAAAGTTGAAGCAGTCATCATATTTGGCGAAGATAACCGATATTACCACGCTGCTATTCGCATAATCAATGAACGGTTTCCGGAACGTCCGATGTATCGTAAATATCTGCAGAAATTGGTGGCAAAATTTAACCAAACTGGCACCGTGAAAGATGCTCCTATATCTGGGAGACCGAAAATAAATACGGAAGATGTTGGACAGTCAAGTAGCCGGAATGGTAAATAACCCGCAACAATCATCTTAGCAATTAGCTGAGACATGTGATGTTTCTAAAACATCAGTAAAGAGGGTTTCAAAAAAAATATATGTTGTTTCATTTCAGTATCGAAGTCTATCATTCACTTAGTTAAACGACTTTCTTATTTTTCTCCTAAATATTTAACTTTTTTGTGAATAATTTCACAAAAATGTGTTATTTTCGCGAAATGGGTTTCCTTGCTTTATTCCAGTTGAAATGAGAAATCTCCAGCTTTATCAAAGTCAACTAATAGAGGTTTGGTCCAGCCGTCGACCAGTGAAAACTAATAATTATTACTTACAATTTTGGATTCAGAAATAAAACTGAATTTCTTTTGAATGACACGCCCCTCAGGTTGCTTCTCCCACACGACTGGTGAGGAATAGAGAGAGCATCATATAGTCAGTATGTCATCTGGCACAGGGTCGGATCGGGAATGGGAAAAAAATTAAACTCATTCGGGTCGATCGAAACTATGGAATATTATAACTTTTACAATCAATAGCTTTTTTCAACAACATGTGTTCATCACTTGACGGACAATACTCCATAACATTTGTATATTAGGAAAAACCAAGAGGCGGGCTCCAGAATGTTGGACGAGTTTCGTGATTTCTGATACAATTCCATTCAAAATTGGTATATAGAAGCTTTTGGGTTTGGGAAGTCATAATTTTTTTTAATAATTCAACGTAGCGGCTCCAAAATAGCGGACGAAATTTCTGAATCTTGGTCTGATTCTATTTTGAATTGGTATAGGTATAGGGATTTTTGTGGTCGGATAACATGATTTTTTTGTCAATGTTTGATAATTCGAAATGCCAGCTACAAAAGGGTGAACGAATAATTATTGTCCAAGTCCGTTCAAAATTAGAATGTAGAGGTTCTTTAGATCGGTGATTTTGACATTTTTGACAAAATCATAATATTCAAGAGATTTGAGTTCAGATTCTATTAAAAATTTGTATCTAGGAGTTTTTGGAATAGGAGATGAGTTTTTCAAAACTAAATAATTCTATATGACATATTTTACGAATGATCTAAAAAAAATAACCGTTTTCAGTGCATTTGAATCAAATCTTGTCTTGAAAACATTTTTCCATTCATATTTATCAGAAAATTCACTCTACACTTCGTCAGGGCGAGAATTTAGGAGTTAGTGGCATATTTTTACTCATATTCCTAAATAACTTGTTCTTGTGACTCCCAGATCGGCAACTTCGTTCAACATTGGTTTCCGAGACAACGGTTTATTTGGGCAGCGTGGCGTTTTTGATGTTCCTTTGAAGTTCCTTTGAAGTTGAAAAGCTACAGCGGACTCTTCTTGAACGTTCCAATGGGGCAGCGTGGCAAGATAAACAAATGAAACATTGACTTGATACCAGGTGATTGTTATGGCTTTATTGTTTGTTTCTTTGGCAGCATTCATATCGAGAATAGTAAGCATTCGAATTTATTCACTCCATTTTTTTATTTTTATTAATGCTTCTATGTTGGAGAAAAATCTCAATTATTTTTATCAAATTCAAAGACAACTTGCGATTGAGTTATAGATATATAGGACAATTGATTTCAATGTAAAAAGAATACACATAGTCGTTTATGTCTGGGAATCAATTATGCTTCCAAAGCTGAAAGCATTTTACGGAAATTGCATTCTTCCCGGAATATCCGACGGGTATCTTCCTAGAGGTAGAGGAAGAAATGTAAAAAAATAAAGAATTAGCTAATTTGTTTTAATATTCTGGTATATTACAATAAAACATCTAGCTAAAACATTTTTAAATTTATTTTTAACAGTTGTATTAATTCACATCGGTTGAATTGAATGTTTCACGGGTGATAGAGTCTTATATTGTTTCACCCTTTATATGGAATAAGACATATGTACCTAAACTATGGACCTTTCCTGCAGAAAATTAATTCAAATCTAGAAAATAGTTTTCAAGAAAATTACGATCAGATCTTATTGATGACTATTTTCAATAACTAACTTGAAAGTCAAAGTCTGATAAGTGATGATTTTTAAATTTTTTATTCATGATTCCACATCTGATTTTATATTTTCTAATCAATTCAAATCAATGCATTCATTTACACCTAAATAGTAATTTTGAACAGAATACGACCATAACTCACAAAATAAACGGAATCCATCTTGGAGTTGCCATTTTGAATTATTGAAATTTGATGAAAAATTCATCATCACCAATCCCAAAATACCATTCTTATATAGAATTCAACCATAAATCACAAAACTCGTCTGCCATCTTGAATTCCTGAATTTTGACAAAAAATCATTGTCTTCGAACCCAGAAACAACTATACATAGGTTATAATCTTAGAACCTGCCCAGAAATTACAAAACTTTTCCGTCATTTTGAATTCACGAATATTAACAGAAATCATCAGGATCTCTTAACCCAAAAACCGATTTTGAATCGAATCGGACATAATCACAAAACTCGTCCGCCATCTTGGAACCGCCATCTCAAATTCATCAATTTTGACAACATTCATAATCTCTGAGCTAGAAAAACCCACAGACAAATTTGTAATCGAATCGGACCATAATCACAAATCTTGACAGATTCATAATCTACGACCCCGAAAACCTACACCTACTCAATTTGTATCGAATAAGAAACCAAATCACAAATCTCGCTTTTTTGTATTTTCTTTAAAGACATTTATAATGGAGTACCCACCTGCTACTGGAATTATGAACAGTGAACACCTAGGTATCAAATATCAAATCATTCTGCAAGGTGACTTCCATTACATACTTACATATAGCATACATGTCAAATTAGTATGAAACGTGTAAGAAGTATCCCACAAAAGTAATTTTGGTCCAATACATTTTTTGAAAAAATAATAGAATAGACTGTTTCCGTCAGCGTTGTATATTTATTTTGTGCTGCATGCATGTCATGTTTTATATTTTGACATTACCTTTTATCTGATATTTCAGACGTCATTATCTATTTCTTTTTGCGGTATACTTCATATTAAAATTCATATTCAAAACATTTCCGAGATAATTCAAACAGATTTTGCTGAAATATTTTTTCAATTCTTGATACATTGTGTGACTGGATTCCATTATATTTATTCATTTGAAATTTTCATGCAAACTTTTTCTACAACAGGTTTTAATCTAGATATGTACTTTGGAAGAACGAGCACCGAATTATCTAATTCGGACCTGTATCTTACGAGAATCGCCAAGTTAGAAGTGAGGCGGAGTTTGTATTTATTTCGTCGGGAGAATACGCACTGTCATCTGACGATATACGTTTCTCATTTAGGAGGCTAAAGAATCTTAAAGATGATCCGGACCGGCGCGGCGACTTGAATCTTGCAAGACCATGGCAGAAATAATTATTGCAAATCGACTCTTATCTGCAACACAACTGCTTCAGTGATGAAAGCACTTTTTACCTAAATGGAAATGTGAATACCCAGAATTGTAGATATAGGAGTGGTGAGAATCCCCATGAATTCCGCGAGGGGCATACTCAATTTCTCTAGAAAATTAATGTTTGGGCTGGTATTTTAGGTGACCACATTGTAGGTCCCATAATCTTGGAAGAAAGTTTAAATGGTCCCAGATACCTCCAAATGCTGCAAGACACAATGAGTCCCATTATCGATGAGATTGTTGCGCAAAACCCACATGAATTTTACTTGGATGTAACACTTCAGCAAGATGGAGCGCCACCACACTATTTTCGAGAGGTGAGAAATTACTTAGATGAAAGGTATCTGTAGGTGGATTGGACGTCGAGGTACAATAGAGTGGCCAGCTCGCTCACCGGACTTCACACCGTTTGAATTCTTTCTCTGGGGCTATGTGAAATCCGTAGTTTTTAAGACAGTTTGTGGGTCGTTAGATGAACTGCGTCGTCGATTTATTGAAGTGTGTTCAGAAATAACACCTCAAACTTTGTTTAATGTTAGGGAAGAGTTTACAACCCGACTATTTGGGTGTCAAGAAATGCAGGCTGGACATCTTTTGGGATAAATAAAAACTCACCGTTTTTAGTTATAAATTAAAATACCTTATTTGTTAATAAAATGTTTCAACTTCATTTCTACTAGTTTTCCGTGGGATTCAACAACTCTAACAATTGTAAAATGGTAATACGAGGTGAGTTACATATGATGCCCATCAGCAGATTGCAACATAGGATAGCTTTCAAAAAGTTAGGATAGGAAAGTGGAATACATTGTGATCCATTTGTTACGATTTTCTCACTGAACTAGCGCAAAAGTAGTTGAAATAATAATTTACAACTCTCCATTATTCCAAAACTATCAACTTCTGTGATATAAAACCATTCATCAAACTTGTTCAGGATTCAACGTAAAATCTAATGATGCAATGAAATACAGGGTGTTTCATTTGAAAAAAAGAACTTCTTAGTCGCTGTGCATCTTTGAGACACCCTGTATGAATGAAACTCAAACCATTAAAAAGATCGAATGAAACTCTACAATTTATGCCTTCAACAGTTTTTTGTAATATGGAAAATGAAGAAGTTACGGGGGAGGAGACGGACTTTTGGTCCTCACTGTATACAGGGTGGGTCACGGTCGATGGTACCTTAGACGTTTACGAAGAACGGGACATAGGATCATTCTGAAAAGTTTGGTTTCTCAAGTAGTTGCTCTTGGTCTATCGATCTAAAATATTTTCAGCAATGCAGCGTTGCCGCTTATACCAGAAAGTAGCAGCATCTTTGTTATTTCAAATGGGTCACCCTGTATATTACCGCATTTTCGAACTTGTCATTCTTTTCTGATTATTTCTGCCCCATACTCCCCTATACTTATCTCTAACGGTTTTTGAGAAATTGGTTATTTTCCATATTTTTTATCCAAAACATAGCTCGAATTGAATGTTTATTTCTGCGGTATTTAGATTCTTAAGAAGTTGCAATTTCGTGTTTAGTTCATCAATATCATGTACATTTATTCTGCATAGAGAAGTTTGTTCTGCGTTATACAGGGTCGTTCAAAATTCATGATCTTACTGCTAGATACAAAAAGGGTTGAAAGTGCGTTTTTTAAATGGAACATCCTGTATATCATGAAATATCCTTAAAGATGACTAAATTCCCTTCGAATTGATATATCATGTTCCTATACCTAAATAGCCAGAATTCCGAGATAATAGCAATTTTCACTTGTA
Organism: Chrysolina oricalcia; assembly: GCA_944452925.2. NCBI lineage: Eukaryota > Metazoa > Arthropoda > Insecta > Coleoptera > Chrysomelidae > Chrysolina > Chrysolina oricalcia. Next base: position 16,001,930 of record OX101825.2, read on the forward strand.
ATCTCCCAAGTGCTTGAATTACTGCCTGAAGTTTTTCGAGTACTTACATGAATTTTTTGAAAATAATTCGAGTAGCGAAGCGACGAGGGTAATTTTCTTTGAAAATTCATGTACGAGATAAATTTACGGCAATTAATTCAAGCACGAGGGGGATTCGGTAAGAAAATTTCACACCGAGAAATGAAAATCATCCAACAATTCATAAGAAATAACTAACGACGGTTTCACCTGAACTATTTATAACCACTGAAATATTGATATGTAAGTGTGGATTCATGCAGCACTAAGTAATAATTATCAAGTAGCAATAATCAATTAACAATTATCAATTAACAAGTATTGAAAATATAGCATTCATGTACCCAAATTAACAATTACCAAGTTAACCTTACTTTTCCGTTGATACTGTTTAAAAATTCAGATTCTATTTGTTCTTCGAAAATAAATGACCAGTTTTGTGTACTCATGATTGTCACTAAATAGGCGGAGAAAAGAATATTTGACAATCTCACAATATCAGTGTGATTGCATCTTGCACGACCACATGCATGTGGCGTTTTTTTTATACTCCGAATGACAACATCAAATGTATGGCCCGAAGACCAAAAATTGCAATGTGAATACAAACTATCAACACTGATAGGGTCCCTGCTATTGTTTCAAGCATCAAGCATTATCTCTGAAATTTTTATCTTTGAAGATCGTAATTATGCCCTTATCATATACAATTTGGGAAATTGCCGTACAAAATCAGCCAAAATAGCATCATCAATTTCCATTTCGATATAAACGAAAACCGAAAACACAACACAATAATACAATCTGCCCCACAAATATTTGAAAGAGATCCATTTTCGTCATTATACTGACCAATCCGCGGTCACCTGTGTACTAGTTGCGCAGTAGAAGAAAATATTGTTCAGAGTAAAAAGTTAGTTGGCCAACTTCCACTTGTTACTTGTTAATTGATAATTGTTAATTGGTGCTGCATGAATCCACACTAAAATACTTAAAAGATTTCATCAATACATTTTTGACATGTGACAAGTTGATATTTTGCTTTAATGTACAAATAGAGCTCTAGTTTTCATATGAAAGGAGATAATTATGTATTTACTAGATATTTGGAATGTGTCTGAAAATATTTTCTCCACGATTATTGCAGAAATTGTCAATTCTGAAATCATATTTCAGAAGAAGTACAAAACACCATTTGTCACAAGTTTTTATCAAAAGTCCCGTAGCTCAGCGGTAGTGTTGCGGCCTGAGTCGCTAGGTCGATGGTTAAATCCACGATAGGAACATAACTTTTTTATTTTTTTTTGTTCAAAATTTCAACACATTTATTGATGGAAATTTTGTTAAGTATTTTACATATCAATATTTCAGTGGTTATAAATAGTTCAGGTGACACCATCGTTAGTTATTTCTTGTGAATTGATGGATGATTTTCATTTCTCGGTGTGAAATTTTCTTACCGAATCCCCCTCGTGCTTAATAATTGCCGTAAATTTATCTAGTACATGAATTTTCAAAGAAAATTACCCTCGTCGCTTCGCGACTCGGGTAATTTTCAAAAAATTCATGTACTCGAAAAATTTCCGGCAATAATTCAAGCACTTGGGAGATTACAAGTGAAACTTGCTATTATTTCGGAATTCTGGCTATTTAGGTATAGGAACATGATATATCAATTCGAAGGAAATTTAGTCATCTTTCAGGATATTTCATAATATACAGGATGTATCTAGCAGTAAGATCATGAATTTTGAACGACCCTGTATAACGCAGAACAAACTTCTCTATACAGAATCAATGTACATGAACTTGGTGAACTAAAAACAAAATTGCAACTTCCTAAGAATCCAAATACCGCAGAAATAAACATTCAATTCGAGCTATGTTTTGGATAAAAAATATGGAAAATAACCAATATCTCAAAAACCGTTAGAGATAGGTATAGGGTAGTATAAGGCAGAAATAATCAGAAAGGAATGACAAGTTCAAAAATGCGGTAATATACAGGGTGACCCATTTGAAATAACAAAGATGCTGCTACTTTCTGGTATAAGCGGCAATGCTGCAATGCTGAAAATTTAGATCGATAGACCAAGAGCAACTACTTGAGAAACCAAATTTTTAGAATGATCCTATGTCCCGTTCTCCGTCAACGTCTAAGGTACCATCGACCGTGACCCACCCTGTATATATTTCCAGCCAAATCCTTATTATTACGCTTCGATAGTTATACAATAAATGAGTTTGTATATCGCCCCCCACTGTTTCTATCTCCTTATTTTTCTCTCCAGTTGAAATTGTCCATAGTGAATATATTTCTATAATTACACTATTACGATATTGAAATACACTTTCCTACTGTTAATGTTACATATTATTGGTGGATATTCACAAAACAAGGTCTGCTCCGTTAAAATCCCCCTGAAATGAAAACCTAGTTTTTATATTTATATTTATCTGATATTATAGGTTTATTGATAAACCTTATCTCTCTATAGATAACTACTTACTGAAATGTTTACATCATCATTGAAAGCATGTAATAATCATCATCTCATTTCATTTCATTTTGAATTTATCAGTCCGTTATCCAGCCAACTGAACTATTAACTATTGTGAAACAAGGCCATGGTTCGTTTTAGTTCAATGAACAATAAAGTAAAAATCCTATCTGAGGATATTTTCCGGAAAGTTATCCAGATTTGAAAACTATGGCTTCGTCGAACTAAAAAATGATTCAATAACCTAACCGGTGTCAGTTTTTCTATTCAATCTTTTCTTCTTCATTTCATCTGTCTCTCAATCAAACTTTATGACAAAGAAAAGATAATACTGGTCTGATTAATTGAAATTTCTCACCAGCGGGAAATTCGTCATTTTACATAAAATGTTTTGAAGTGGAACATTGAGATAAATTCTCGCAATTTGTAATCAAAAGCTAGATTATTGCCGAATATGTAGATTGTCCTAGGAAACTAGATTTTCATTCAACTATTCCCTGGAATTAAATCGCACCACGTATTCAGAGTTTGAAATGTAATACTGCGAAATATACTAATAAAGAGGAGTTGAACCGCACTCTCATTAGTATACCTCGTAGTTGCTCATTGTTACATGTGATTTATTGAGTCGTGATAATCACAGTGCACATTGAATCGCATTATATTCCGAAATTTGAGATGAAGCGCGTTCGTATAATCCTCATGACTGTCATTAATTACTTATTAATTACAAATGATAAATTTTCAGATAACTACAATCAAATCCTTCTGTATCTAACAGCAACCCGTTAGAGTATATGTTGATGTATATCATAAAGTACAGAGAAGTACAAAAGAAATAACACAAGAAAACGAAATAGATAATTGATTTATACATTTTTGAAATTCAAAATGTGAAAAAACAAAACTTTCATGAAGAGTATACGAGGATATATTGAAAAATCCTTAGCCTACTATAGAACCAAACAAAATTTCAATGTCAAAATATTTTATTACTCAACATATTCTCCTCTTAATTGGATACATTTATTACAGCGAACCTGTCTCTAGACCTTTCAAAAAAATTTTTTCTTCTTGCTCTGCAAACCAGATCTCCACAGCTTTTATTACCTCCTCGTTGGAAGAAAATTTACGACCACTTTTTTTCAGTTGAGGAAAGAGATGATAATCGGTCGGAGCCAAATCTGGTGAAAAAGTAGGGTGTTCTAGTAATTCAAACCCTAAATCACGAATTTTGTGCATGGCAACATGAGATTTGTGTGCAGGGGCGTTGTCCTGCAAAAACAAAACACCTTTGGATAGCTTTCCGCGTCTTTTCTCTTCAATTTTTTCCCGTAGAGTGGTCAGTAATGTCGAATAGTAATCTCCAGTTATTGTTCTACCCTTATGGATGACGGAAGAACTGATTCAAATGCGTGATACTCTGAATGATATAAAAACCATACATGAAGTAGACAAAGATATTTTCTCTCTAAATGCATACAAACGACTGAATAGGGATTATAAAAATCAAATAAAAATATGTAAAACAGAAGCTCATAACAACTACCTGCTAAACTCCACAAATGTTATGAGGGACATGAAGAGTGTATTTTCCGAGGAGCAGGCCAAGGCCTGATCTCCGGATGGCCCACCCGCCGTTAGTCATAAGGCCAGGATATGAGGGACAGTTGAAACTTAATCCATGAATGCAATAGAAATATAAAAAAACAAATTGAGACTAATATATCTGTGGACCAATTCAATGTATATTTCACTTCTATTGCCGAAAAAATCATTAGCTCATTACCTCTCATTTCCCATGAACCTACATCATATCTAAGAACAATGAAAACTCCTGTACACTCGTTTGTTTTGAATCCTGTAACTCCTGCTGATGTATATGATATTATTCTAGGTCTAAATAATTCCAAAGCATTTGATGCCTATGAGCTGAACAGTAAAATTATCAAATCTGTAGCGGACATTCTTGCCGAACCTTTAGCTATCTTAATAAATAACTGTTTTTCCGCAGGAATTTTTCCCAGTGCTCTGAAGTACTCTGTTGTCCTACCTATTTTGAAGAAGGGAAGCACTGATGATATCAACAACTTCCGACCTATATCCATTATTCCGATCATAGGTAAAATTATTGAAATAATTCTGAAGAACCAACTGTATAACTTCCTTGAAAGCAACTCTCTCTTATGTCCTGGCCAATATGGTTTTAGAAAAAATCGTTCAACAACCCAGGCTCTTTTAAAAGTTGTGTCACATAGTCGAGGGCCTGGAAAAAGGCAAACATTCACAACTCACGCTATGTGATCTATCTAAGGCATTCGACTGTGTTTCGCACGATATCCTTCTAAATAAATTGTACTATTACGGCATTAGAGGCGTGGCACTGGATTTCTTCGCCTCCTATCTGGGCGATAGATCACAATGTGTTAAACTTTGTGGTGATCTTTCTAATCGTAAAATTATTTCGTATGGTGTCCCGCAAGGCTCGGTTCTGGGTCCCCTCCTTTTCTTAATATACATTAATGACCTATACTATTGTGCTTCACCGTTTAAGAGTGTCCTTTTCGCGGATGACACAACTTTTATCTGCCAAAGTCCTAACCTAGAGGATGTAGGTACTTCATCTGATGATATTTTAAAGGTAGCCCAATCCTGGTTCACATCAAATAAACTCAAAATCAATTTAGAGAAAAACCAGTCTATTCTCGTTTCTTCTTCATCGAATATTCCTCATGGAAATAGCGTCAAATTACTAGGCGTGAAACTTGATGACAGACTAAACTGGGCTCCTCATATTGAGTCTTTAGCAAAAAAATTGTCTAGCATCACCTTTATGATTCGACGTTTGAGAAACAGCGTTAGTTTGCACGTACTCAGATCATGTTATTTTGGATTATTTCAAAGTCACATGGTGTATGGTATCTTGCTGTGGGGTGGCTCGTGTCACGCACAGAAAGTATTTATACTGCAAAAAAGGGTAATTAGAGTCATGGCGGGAGTACATCATCGCGACCACTGTCGCCCCCTTTTTGCTAAACTCCAAATTATGCCACTTCCCACATTATTTATACTTTCATCTTTACTTGAAATTCATAAAAACAAAAGTTCATATACTGTACAATCAGAAATTCACCCTTACTCCACCCGCAATGGTAACTCTATTACAATACCTAGGTTCAGGCTGCAGATGTCACAGAATAATTCTCTGAATCTGCACCTGTATAATAAATTGCCATCAAAAATAAAGTGCCTCAACCTATACCAATTTAAAAATAGAATCAGGGCATTTTTACTAACGAAATGTTTTTATACGATCAAGGAGTACCTTGATATGAGCTTGACTGAACTCGAACTCTTGTGATGGACGCTCCCCAAGTCATTCCTCATATTTTACTCATAGCTGATAGTTTTACTTTATTCATGTCTATATACACTTTTATGTTATTTATACATTGTACTTTTTGACGACCTACTAATTCTATGTTTATTAGTTTGGAAATAAATATCTATCTATCTATCCAAACAATCAATCATGATTACTCCATGACAATCCCAAAAAACTGAAGCAAGAACTTTTCCAGCAGATTTTTGGACACGAAACTTCTTAGGTCTTGGAAAACCGGAGTGTCGCTATTCCATCGCATTGCATTGTTTCTGGATCGTAGAAATGTACCCAAGTCTCATCCATAGTACCAATTCGGTTTAAGATGTCTACATCGTTTTCAAATCGAGCACAGATCGAACGCGATGCTACTACCCTTGCACGCTTTTGGTCAATATTCAAACATTTGGGAATCCATTTTGCAGCAATTTTTCTCATGTCCAAATTGACGTGAACTATATGATGAACGCGTTCGTATGAAATATTCAGTGCTTCAGATATCCGTTTTAGCCCAATTCGACGGTCTGTTAAAATCATGTCATGAACTGCATCGATATTTTCGGGGACTAACACAAAAACTGGCCTTCCTGATCGGTCATCATCTTCAATGGAAAATTTACCTCTTTTGAAGCTTGCAGTCCAATTTTTCACAGTCGCATACGAAGGACATTGATCACCAAGGGTATTAAGCATATCTTCGTAAATCTGCTTAATTCTTAACCCTTCTAAATACAGGTACTTGATGATGGCTCGATACTCCAATTTTTCAATTTTCACAATTTCGGTGAACATATTTTTTCTTTTAATTTATTGCGAAACTCTGGTTTACTTTTTTGACGTCAAACTTCACACTGACACTTCTAATAAGTTATTGTTCGTTTCAATGGTAACGCAATATTTTGTTTATGCAGGGAACTGGTCTAGGCTAACTAGATATCAATACATTCTCGTAGGTGCTCTATGAAAACACATCAAACAACCTAGTTACATATCCTCCATATATCCTCTGGCTGATTCGGTTATCATGAGTATAGAATACGGTAAATTTTCCCCGGAATAAAAGACTGGTATTTTCACTCCATCATATATTAAAGGCAGACGAACATCGATAGAACATTTCAGACCGACCATTGTACGAACTGTCATATGCAATATTTTCAGGAGATTTATACCTACTAATCCAGTAACCTTGTCATGAAAAGCATTGGCCTAAGTTGCATCAAATGTTGGTAGTAGGTTTATTTCTTTCTCTTGTATGGGATGTGACTGAGGTAACAAACCCAAGTTTTAGACCCCGGCAGCCCCTCGGATCCCAAAACTGTTGAATTTTTGCACTTTTTTTGTTTTGTCCCATTTTGACCATGAAGGGGCATATTTTTGATAAAGACCCATCAACACATTTTTAAACTAGAACACATTTTCTGTCATATGAAATGAAAATGGATTTGGTAACTCCAATAGGTACCGAGATACAGCTTGTCAAAGTTTGGCAGATTTTCCATATTTGAAAATTTTTGGCTAATTTTCATGTAAGTATTATATGAGTCAGTGAATGAAAAATGTATTCATTTTAATATTGTGAATGGGAGGAGGCGTTCACAGATATAGGAATGACGATACCTAATGAATTAGAAGCTAATGAGGAATTCTGTGAACCTGATATGACGAGATGGATAGGCTACTCGACTATTCAATCAGCAAACTTGCTGGATAATATTGTCGTGGAACAATTATTCCATTTCAGGAGATCCAGGACGATAAATATTGTACTGAAGAAGGCGGATTTGCTTGGCCCGAAACACCTTCAATTAATATGTATACACTTGATGTGAATGTTGAATAAATTTAACGCCTGCTCTCCACCCCCCTTCAAAATGTTCAATTGAATGGATGTTCACTCCACTGACTCATATCAGAAAGGATTTTGAAAATATACAGACAATCTGATAAAACAAGAAAATTATCTTGAAATTTTGTTTTCTACTCCACCACATCAACATCTGAAGACAGCCATCTCATCCCTTTTACTCACAGCTTCAGTGGCTGTGATTCCACCTCGTGCTTCTTCGGCCAAGGGAAACTCAAGTTGTTTCAAATACTAAGGAAACATGTACACCTCGAAAAGGAAGCTGCAGTGTGTTCTAATTCAGCTGCGAAACCTGCCCAAGTAGCTGGAGCCGGGGAGAAAATCCTCATTGAGCTGTACGGGGGAGAAAGGTCCAGTCAAACCATCAATGACCTGCGCTACCAGCTTTTCACAAAGGCTGCAGCCAAGACCTGTTTCAACCTAGCCAGACTTCCTCCCACGCAAGATGCTGTGAAGCTACATTAATTTCGCACATACCACCAGGTGCAGCAGTGACTGGGTTAAAAAAACCGCTCGTATGGGGATGGGTTGCTACAGCACGAGGCCTTTTCCCGAAGTTGATGTCACGGGAAGTGGCCCCCTCGAACCTGCTGAAAATGATTTCCTGCAGGAAACCAGGTTTAAAGTGCTCACTCGTCTGCGGAACCTGCAAGGGCCAGTCTTGCGAAAACCTGTCTGAAATAACGATAGACGACAATGTCATTATCCTTGATTTGGACGAGCTTGACGACAATGACGGGATATATAGGCTGCTCGCCTATTCAGCCAACGAATTCGCTGTAGATACTGTTGTCGAGGAACTACACCAGGTATTCTCACACTGTTATTATTGCTGAAAGTTACGATTATTTCTATTTATTATTCACCCAAATCTTATAGAACCGTTATTTCGATCGGTCGTGGTGGCGGTGTGGGTAGAGCGTTCGCCTTCTTCCCTAGCTCACACAAGTCTCTCAAAGACTTCCGAGGGTTGCGCGTAGGGGTGAAATCGGTTGACTGAAATAACAATAACAATTCATACTTACCAACACGTGTATGGTATTTATATTAGGACTCCTTAACCCCTTCACTGCCACTCCCGCTCCTAGCGCTATTACGCAATGCCGAACTAAAAATAACTGATTTTAGCACCCCTTACATATCACGCGCTAGAGAGGGACGTGCAGCGAATGGGTTTAAGATTTAAGACCACAATTCAATGCCTCTGACACCACGATATTCCGCAATCAACGCCACACTGAGCAACAAACTATACAAAACAGACTTAAGTAAAACGCGAAAATGCGTCGGGGGCATAGCGCGCCAGCCCAGTCAGGCGCGTACACGCGGGAGAGGCATTCAACGAGTTAACAAGGTTTTTACCTTGGGATATTCGAAAAATTGATATTTTCGTCCCATTTCAGGAGATCCAGGATGATGAAGGGGGCGAATTGGCAGATTGGCTTGGGCCTGGTCCGTCGAAGAGAAGGAAACATTGACGTCCCCCCCCCACAAAATCTCACCACTCCTCTCCCATCCACCTTCAAAATGTTCAATTGAATAAATGTTCACTCCACTGACTCACATCAGACAGATTGTTGAAGATATACAGACAATACGAAGAAGCATGAAAATTATCTAAAAATTTTCACATTTGCAAAATTTGCTAAATTTTGACAAGCTGTATCTCGAAAACTATATGCAAGTCCACTTTGATATCATGTCGAAGCAAATTTATTTTAGTTCTTAAATGTATAGAGGGTTCTTTGTCAAAAACATGCCCCTTCATAATCAAAATGGGACAAAACCAAAAAAACAGCAAAAATTTAACAGTTTTTGGGATTTTCAAACGTGATCCGGGGTACTGCCAAGGTCGAAAACTTCGATTTGTCACCTCAGTCACATCCCATACAAGAAAAAAAAACCTACTACCACCATTTAATGCAACTTAGGATGTACTGGGTTACTGTGCTATACCAGGATGCTTGGTGTTCTTACTAAACGAAATAACAAAATAGGTGGCTTTTCTCGATAGCTCTTTTCGACTTTTCTAGGCATTTAACTCTATTGAAGTAGCTGAGTGAAACTCAATGTCGTCTCCACCATATATATTTAACTCCAGTGGAAAGGGGAAATTGACAACGCAGCTTTGACAATGAATTGTCAAAAAAGCATCAGTGATTCAACAACGTTTTCGAGCAAAGTAATGCTCATCTTCAGTTGAAATAAACAGGAGGTTGAACTGAAATTGATAAAAGCACCAATTACAATTTTTGAAAAATGTGCTAAACTAGTTCACCTAGTAAAATCCAAAATGGATCCTCACATGATATGGAAAACGTTGAATAACTGAGGGAAAATGAATATGTTGAATTACAACATGTATGGCGCAAAGGATGGCCAACATCCCATAACTAAGGAGGAATATAGTTGGTGACCATTCACTTGGTTTAGTGAACACTATCCACCTTTAATTGTTTATATGAAGTTTCAAATTTAGACGCCTATCAGATCGTTGTTGACGAAGATGAATGAAAAGGAATGGGTGCGTCGATAATAAAGATGTATGTAAATGGAGTGCAAGAAAGGTAGAGTTGGTCAACAACGCTAGAGGCAACCGTTTTTAAGAGATTTGCAAATTTCTGCAACGATGCAGGTTATGGGGTCACCTAGGCGCCAGATGAAGTTGCTTAGAACTTCACAAAATCTTAGTATGTGATGGATCTCGCTAAAAGAAATAACTTTTTTTTCATCAAGATACATCGACAAAATGATTCGTTGTCAAAATACAGAGTGCTAAATATAATATTTTCTTTCGAACTGGACTTTTGAGGCCTCTGGAGACACCGTAGAACAGATTTTCACAATTCGTCTGACCTCTTTGAAAGTTTTCAATTATAAATTTCAGCTCTTCAGACGACGATGTGGTGTTTCAGGTTTTTCCGGGTTTCCCTGCATCTATGAAAGCGAATGCGAAATTATTTAAGAGCCCCGGAGGGAAGATTTATTATTTAGAAGGTTTTACTCTGTTACTGTTGTTTTCAATATGTTTATAAAAATTATGAACGCTAAACAAAATTTCCCACTTTTTTCATAAACTTTCCACTTAAATTATGATATTTTTCAATCGAACAAAGGATTATAAATTGAAAGTAACATTACGAATAAAAGTATATTAAATTAGCTAAACCACAATTTCAAAATTATTCGCAATTTTTGTAGGACTAGCGATACATACCCGTTTTTTGTAGGACACTGTATTATTCAGATGAAGAATACACTGACCTTTCATGTGCTATCATTGTCCTACAGTTACTAATAATTTTTTTACATTGGAAATGACAATTTCGGAGCGTAGGGCTGGGAACACCTACCATTCAACTTGTAGGACAATATGACCATTCAATTATACAAATATTGACCAAGCAACGGTAAAAAAATACACTGGATACTGATGATTTTTTATGACCATTGGTACATGTTGGGAGTGGGAGACTTTTCAGTCCTACCATCCATTTTGTAGGACAAAAGTTTTTTCGAGTACTTTATGGAATTATCTCGAAGTTCAACTGAAAAACTGACTGTTATTAATGACTTTTTTGCACTCATCAAATCGACATGATTGACGCCTGCGGTTTGTATTATCTACCACTATCGAGAATTTTCGAAGAGGAAAAAGTTGGGCGTCTCGGCAAAATGAAGCTACGCTTGGAATATTTGGAAACATGTTCTTGATGTTAAACGATACTAATTTAATATTATTGTTAATTTTTATATTGGTGAGTTTGTTTGTCAGGTCTGTAGAATTTAGTATGGTGTGGGAAGGTCTGAAATTTGTGATCTCCCTGAAAATAGACAAGAAGTGTTTAATTGTGTATCCTCAGTGAACATGAATTTCCACAAAAAAAACAAGTCGTCATTCAAAGAAGTTTTGTTAGGCTGTTGTTAGCCATACCCATTGACAGATATTTGTTTTCATACCCCAAACAATTTTTTATATGAAATCATAAACAGCAGTTTCAATTGATTTTCCCTTTAGATATCCATGCTGTGAGTTACTAAGCATTTTTTCAGCATTAAAAAAGCTCAGGAGTCTAGTACACATATATATTAAAACGATGGACGTCCGAAATGCAAGTAAAAAGTCCCTCATGACCTTTCAACAGCTATTATCCGAACTTTCCTCCGAACACAGTACCTAAACGTAATAAGTAAACACCCTGTATGACACTTAAACTCATCACAGAAGTCTCTCGCTTGAACCAAGTGAATTCGCAGCCAAGTTATATCATTACCGCAATCCGTACATAGAACGTTAACTTATCTCCGCTCTAATTTTCGTTTTCAGCTGTGCTACGGAGCCAGTTCGCCCGCCCTCTCCGACCGAAACCGCTTCCCGACCCTCTTCCGGACCCACCCCTCCGCCACGGTGCACAACCCGACGAGGATAAAATTAATGAAAAAGTTCGGCTGGTCCAGGGTGGCCATTCTTCAGCAGGCGGAGGAGGTTTTCATATCGACGGTGGAAGATCTGGAACGGCGGTGTACGGAAGCGGGTAAGTTGACTCTTTCGTTCCTGATGCGTTGTATGGGTGGAAAGAGAGAAATAATCGGGACGAGCTCAATAAATTCTGAGTGTTTAGTTCACGTACCCAAACAGCCATAAGAGTTACCGCACACCGTGATTGTGATCGCACGTTAAAAGTTGAGGCTCTCATCTTCCTTCAATAAACGTTACTTAGTTCATTTTTTACTTATTCCTACTTTTCCTCTCAAATTGTTTATCTCTTGTGGCCTGGTTTCTCTGACTGGATCGGCCAGAAATATTTCGGCGACATTCGCGTACAGATCGCCCCACATTGAAAGAATTTACGTTCATTCAGAAGTTTCGTTTCGTGTGGTTTGTCTGCAGAGTTTCCATTTGTTGCGATATAGTTCAGTCATTGTTTATATAGAAGTAAGATAGTAAGCCAACCTAATGGGATTTATATTGGATTCAAATGGATGCGACATGTAGAAGGCGAAAGTGATGTCGCATCCAAGTCATGTCGTAACTTGATTGAAACAATGGGACAGCATTAAAATCAGGGTTTTTTGAAGATACCTGCATTAAAATGACGTCAAATATTCATGTTTGTAACTAACCACGCTAGATGACACTCGCGTTTGGGCCTAATACCTTTTCCACAGGCATTGACTAACTTCTATCCATACAATGGTTCAGTCTTTTAAATTTTACGTATGGTTGCTACTTGCACTTCAAATGTATATTTTACAAAATGGATTTTTTACTATCATGGTTAGAAGAAGAACAGGATGAGTCTGCGTTAAGTATGTACTGAGTATGTACTGAAAATAATAGTTTTGACAATGTTTGAGACTTGGCCTAAAGAAGGAGTTTATGAATTGTTATATCCGGATTTTCCCATTTCCTTGACAATTTTTGTCAAAATGTTATCTGTCATTTTCATGTTCATATAACTTTTCAATTGTTTTGCACATAACGGCGGACCTTCTTTTACTTTTTCAATTAATATTTCCTCCTCTATCACAGAAAAGTCCAATTTCTGGTACTTCTCCCCGATGGACATCTTTTACTTCAACGTAGATAATATAAGAAGTTCTACTTTGGAAATGAATGCGGAAATACAGAATGTTTTCATAAAGTTCGGAGAACTGCGATGTTTAAAGATCGTTCAATTTAAAAGTGGTTTGATTCTGACGAACTGCTGTATCTTCCGATCTTCCGATTTTCTAGACAAACCACTACTACATTCATGCTATATCACCAAATGTTTCGCCCCGATCCAGTCAGAGAAACCTGGCCTTTAGTGAGTGCTCTTTAGGCGTAGGTTAAACCTGAAAACTTTCTGACGTCTCCTCGTCTTCGAGATTCACTCATTGACTCCACTGTCTCAGGGGATGAAGTCACTGAAACCGGTTCTTGGTCATTCGACTGGTTACTACTAGACCCCTAAATAGACACTTAGGCTGCTGTAACCACTCCCGTCCTAAGGGACAAGGTGTTGATAATTTGCCAGCCAGGAGATACCAACAAAACTCCTTTTCAGGCTCAACTCCCCTTATATTTGCAGCTTGTCCGAAAAGATATTAGATTCATACCACTCGCGCGAAGGAGCAGTCTTAAAGTAAGATTTATTCAACTTTTGATATTGCCGATAATAGAGCTGAGTAGGAAAGCTATGATCCCTTTGCCTGGGACTTAGGAGGATAAAAGGATAACCTGATAGCTACTCAGTACACCCACTACCAAATGAAACAAATAGCCAAATTATACACAACTTAAAGGTATGTATCGAATATAAGACCCTATCAGATACATACACAATTTAAAAGTAGGTGAACAAGCAGTCAACAAATAACTCACCATAAAAGGCCCTTACCAAATATAAACACTCATCTTTCCGAGGAGGGCTTTGCAACAACAACAAGTACTACTCTACATAAAAACTCGATACCAAAACTGTTTCCAAACCCATGACTGGTTAAGGGCCCACTTCAGGCCTGATCTTGCACTTTCCTAGGACTGCCTAAGTTCGCTTATAAGTATCCTAACAAATACTCATCTTGGGTTTATTGTGCTATTATTACGTGCCAGAAGTTTCATTGTCATGTCAACGACATGCTCTAGAGTTTTTTCAATGGACCTAATTATCATTCCGTGACGACCCTGGTGAAATGTTTCATTTTTGTTCGTAAACATGAACTTGTATCGAAAATAGACCCTGGACGCCTGTGGTGTCATTCAATGAGATCAAATAGTAATTTCCCTTCAACCACACAAGTAGTTTCACTCTTAGATAAAATACTTGTGTGGTTAAGGGGAAAATACCTCTTGTTCTCAATGAACTTGTATAATTATTGAAATGTTTATAATCAATTGTTTATAATCAATTGAAAGATATTAGTTTTTTGTAATATTGAGATATAGATTGGCCAAGCGCCCTTCTTGACAACATTCGGTATTAGTGGAATGCCAAATCAAATTGCAGATGTTGGATAAATTATATATCTATTTAGTAAATGAAATAAAATTTAGAATGAATAACAATAAAAACATCCTACGCAGAGTTTATGAATGCACAATATCAGAGTGTATGAAAAAATTAGAAATAATAAAACAATAAGAACAGAAATAATTTGACAACTTGTTAAGGAATCAAACCAGTTTTTTCAAAAGCTCCCAATGGAAACTTAATTTATTCAGCTACAGATACAAAATTTGATTTCAGGATATCTCCTTATAAACCCCCGAACCAATTTAGGTTCTTTCCTAAAACTTATGGGTCTACTGGAACCAATTTCTAGGCTTGACGCTTTGTTATGGGAGAGTTTAATTGAAAGAAATGGCTAATAACTTCTTTCTAGTGTTCAAAATGTCCTCATATAATAATCAACTGCCCTGTTCTTCGTCCTCCGTCGAAAATCTCCTTCCGGCCCTCTCGAAAAATCGTTGCGTTTTCTTCAGTCGTCCACAAAAATACTGCCGAGTTATCCGAACTTACCCAGCTTCTCCTCTTAGCGCGTAGAGTTTGGCATAAGTTAAAAAGTTGTAACATACCAATTATTGAGTCTGGAGTATTTCCGTTCAGTAAGTTGACCTCAGCTGCTTACATGAATAAATCTGTTCAAAATCAGCAACTATCGCATATCTGTTCTCATATTCGATACTCTTATAATGTAATAAACGATCTGGGTGGTCCGCTTCGTAGTTTAAGATATGCTCTCATCCACTTTTGAATTTCATTCATGAATTGATCGGTTGTGAATCGAGGGATTCTAAATGGAATTTGGATTTAGAGATTTGTTATATTCCCTAGAAAGCTTCAGAGAGTTGCTAGTATGTGTGTTGTCATACTCACAATCCCACATCTTTCTCTAAAACAACGCAAAAAAGTAAGCGATCTATCTCGTCTCCATTTCGTATATTGTTACAAAATACCTCACGCTATTGCATATAGGTCAGTTCAACCGTCCCGATACGACGACATAATTACTAGAAATCAATATGAACATCTTCATCTTCAATTTTCTGACACTTAAGATGATGATATTTCCTATAAATGTTTTTGTAACATCTGCTGACTCAACAAGAACAACAATGACCTCCATCAACACATACAGGCAGAAAAACCTAATGTTCTGGCCATAACAGAAGGACAAGTAAACTCCGCCACCTGCTTCTTCTTCTGGTGACAAAAATATCCGGTAGAGGTAGACAAAATATGGTTGATAATGTATGTCTAAATTATAACTATTAATAGTTGTGTAGTAGTACTTGCCAAAAATTATTTCCAAAGGTTTATGGTCGCATAGGAGTGTAAAATATCTTCCATGTGGATGATAATGAAAACGTGTATTACCGCAAAAATTATTCCAAAGGCATCCTTGTCAATTGTTTAGTATCGACATTCTATATCACTGAATTTCCGTAATGCAAAAGTCCTGAAAATGTATGGAACATGACAGCTCCGGCATCTTTTGAACTAGCATCGCTATTGACCACCAGTGATAGATCAGCATCATAATGTACAGTGCATCCCATTTTGGGTGAGACAGCCAGGTTTATCGCTTGTTATTTAAGATAGAGCCTTGCGGTTTTCACGTTCCTGTCCTTTTTTTGTGAAACTCAAGTTGGCCTAATCAGATTTTGCATAACTGTTTCCGTTTATGAGATACAGGGCGATTTTGGAAATTGATACTTTTCGGACCCCTTCTTTATCTCCGAAGTTATTAGAAATAATGCTGAGCTAAAAACTACATCTGATACAGAATTCTGCGTAGAATCCAGTGGCGTACTTATTTTTTTTTCGGGGTATGGTTTTGAAAACCTATATTTTTTTCAATGGAACACCCTGTATTTTATTACTTCGATGAATTCGCTATTTTTTTCCCTTCAAAATTATGTACAACACTATATAGGTAGGATGTTCAGAAATGCTAAAAAACACTAAAACATCACATAATGATAATTTTTCGTTAGTAAGCCATGGATTTTCCAAGTTTCAATAAGAGGATTATTACTTTTGATTATTAACATTAGTAGGTCATGGATGATATGAACATCCTTGTTGTTATTATGGCTACTATGCATTTGGAAGCATTGTTTTATCAAATAGGCATTGAAGAGAAAAAAAACAAATCTGATCTAGCTGTCATCGCTACGAATTATTATTGTGTTTCATCGTGTTTGGGTTTGAAGGAATATTGAGTATTGTAGAAATAATTGTTTGTGAATTGGTTGATTGAGAACTGATAATGGCTGGAAGAGATTTGGTTTTTCAAAACAATGAAAAATATGACATTATACAATGTTTGAATCCATCCAATGAAAACGTTGGCGAAGCTTTGGAACTTTATTTGAACAGGTATGACGTCGAGAATTTTACCACAAGACATTTCCTTACATCGTGAATTAAAAACTTTCAGATATCCTGAGAGGCATCAACCTAGTTGAGCAACTATATTCAGACTAAAGTATAATTTACTGAATTATGGTGCATATTCCAAACCTCGACCCAAGGTATATAATGAAGAGAATCAAGAAGTAGATGAAATAAATGTGTTGGCTAGCGTTCATGCCTATCATCAGACTTCTTGTGCAAAATTAGAGAATGATACTGCTATTTCCAGATCACGGGTACACAGAATTTTAAAAAAGTATAAGTTAAAACCCTACAAAGTCAATATTGTCCAACACTTATATCCTGGTGATGCAGCAAGACGTGTGAATTTCTGCAATTGGTTTTTGAACCATGCTCGGAGAGACGTTGATTTCGCAAAAAAAGTAATTTGGTCAGACGAATCACATATAAGCAGTGCTGGTATATTTAACAGGCAAAATACAAGGCATTGGTATGATGAAAACCAGCACTTGATTTTTGAACGACAACAACAGGGTAGATTTGGTTTTAATGTGGAATGTTTCATATTGGGGACAAAAATCATATACCGCATTTTTGAAGGATCTCTTACCGCAACTAGGTACTTGACAATTTTAGAAGACGTGTTACCGGAACTACTGGAAGATGTTCCCCTCGCCTTTCTTCATTCCATACATTTCCAACAGGACGGCGCCCCTGATTGATCGGGCGGTTTTTAGAAAATAATTTTCAGGGTTGTTGGATTGGAACTCATGGACCCATCAGGTGGCCTCCAAGGTCACCTGATCTGTCTATATTAGACTTTTTCTTGTGGGGCTATTTGAAAAATAAAATATACAGTAACAGACACAACAGTCCCGAAGAACTTCGTGCATCAACAGCGGCAGCTTTCCGAAATTTACAAAACCGCCTTTTTATAATATTAAATGCACTCAGGCGAATTGAAAAAGTTTGTCAATTATGTATTAGGGAAAATGGACAGCAATTTGAACAGTTTAATCAGTAAGATATTATGTAATGTTGAAAATTTTTATTTTAATGATAAATATTTTATTGGGTATTTCTTTTGTATCTAATTTGTATTATGAATTGTTATATTATTTATATTTTGCTATTAGGTATGTACCTACGTTTTGTTTTTCGTGTTAGTGTATTATCTTTATTTGCTTACTCTCCTATAAAAAAAAACACAAATGAAAATTATTCAATTAACTTATCTTTTCAATGGGAAATCCATGGCCCACTAACAAAACATTATCCTTAAGTGATGTTTTAGTGTTTTATAGCATTTCTGAACATCCTACCTATACAGTGTTATACATAATTTTGAAGGGAAAAAAATAGCAAATTCAACGAAGTAATAAAATACAGGGTGTTCCATTGAAAAAAATATAGGTTTGCGTCGTATCTTCAAAACCATACCCCGAAAAAAAAATAAGTACGCCACTGGATTCTACGCAGAATTCTGTATCAGATGTAGTTTTTAGCTCAGCATTATTTCTAATAACTTCGGAGATAAAGAAGGGGTCCGAAAAGTATTAATTTCCAAAATCGCCCTGTATCTCATAAACGGAAACAGTTATGCAAAATCTGATTAGGCCAACTTAAGTTTCACAAAAAAAAGGACAGGAACGTGAAAACCGCAAGGCTCAATCTTAAATAACAAGCGAGAAACCTGGCTGTCTCACCCAAAATGGGATGCACTGTACTGAACAAATGGATGACGTCAGAGTATTTTTCAGCTGTTGAAAACGGACCTCGTCTTCTTTTGTCCAATGAAAACGTTTCTTCAAGTGTCGAAAAAGTGGCGCACGAAAAACATATATATTCTCTGTGAACAAAAACAGACTAACGAAATATGGAAAGCAAATATGTATAACAAGTCAACACAAAGAATACAATCAAATGAAGAATCTCAGAATCTAGTAAAGATTGTCTGATGTGTGGTAAAAATAAACGTTCAGAACGGAATGAATGTCCTGCTGTAGGAAAAAATCCCATTGTAATATCATTTGTTATCACAGGTAGGTACGAGTATTGGCTTCACAAGCAAATTTTATAGCAGAACTGGACCCTTTAATCAGAGAAGTCGTTTTGGGACCAGTTAACACCATGTTAGAACCAATCGAATTTGCAACATCCATTGTAGAGGCTATGAAATGGTATACGGTTTGCGGAGATTTCTCTAGTTTGTTATGAAAGATTATACTATCCGCTTCCTTGATTTGAAGATATGATTTCGAAATTCAATGTTGGCCGATATTTTTCAAAATTAGATTCTAAAGATGCATATTCACAGCTACAAGTATATCCTGATTATAGATGATATTTCGTTATTTTTACTCATCGTGAATGCTATCAGTACTAAAGGCGTCAATTTTGCACCTTTTTTGTTTTAGCGCACAATGCATCAAATTCTTTCCGGACTGAAAGGGGTACTTTGTTATTTAGATTATGATCCTTATTACGGCACCAACAAAAGACTTGCATTTAAAAATGCTAGAACATGTTTTTGACATGTTGAAAAATGCTATCATCCGAACTCAAAAATCCAAATGGGCATCGTTACAAACAAGTATATCGTTTTAAGGACATTTTATTGATTGAATGGTTACACCCAACAAATGAACATCATTAGGTCGTGAGATGTCTATTCCAAAAACGTTACCGAACTCAGGTCTTTTTTAGGTTCAATCAATATAATAAATATTATTTCTATACTTGGTATCTCGTATTCTGATAATTTGAAAATTCCTTTCCATAACATGTTACATAGCTAGCATAAGTACTCTGAAGACTCCTTAGGTCTGTTCGTTCGTAAGGGTGCAGCAAGTTGACAAAGAAAACAAATTTCGAACAAGTTTCCAAAAAACTTTTCTCATAAAAATGCCACGTTATATATTTCCTTTTCGGTGTATCATAACTTTGGATGATTCTCGAATGTGCACATGTTCGTGTATATGAAAGTTTGAGAAAATGTATCAAAAAGTTTCATACTTTTGTCAATTTCAGGCATCGAAATAGTCACCAGACAGTCTTTCCTTTCCGATCCCACGGACGCTGTGAGAAATCTCAGGAGACAGGACTCGAGGGTTATTGTTGGACTTTTTTACGTTGTGGCGGCGAGAAGGGTGCTGTGCGAGCTATACAAGCAAACTCTCTACGGAAAGCAGTATACTTGGTTTTTCATAGGTGAGTGAATTCTTATCAAGTAGAAGAATTAAAAAACAAAAAGTCTCCGGGCGAAGATGGGATAACTGGTGAAATTTTGAAATGTATAGTGAAACATATCTCTGAACCATTAACATATTTATTGAACAGATGCTTAGAAAAAGGATATTTTCCTTCCTTGTTTGAAATATCTCTGGTAAAACCAATATTTAAATCCGGTGATCCCCTAGAGGCTGTTAACTACAGACCTATCTCACTTATAACTACATTTGCCAAGATATTTGAAAAACTTTTGAAAAACCGGTTATGCTCCTACCTAGACAAATTCAACATCTTATCAAACAGACAATATGGATTTCGAAGTGGTGTATCGACACAGGATGCCATATTACACCTAACGTCTATGATGTATAACGCAATGGATACTAATAAAATGGCTTTGAGTGTCTTCATAGACCTCTCAAAAGCCTTCGACACTGTAAGTCATCCATTATTATTAAAATCTGGAAGATGTGGGTATCAGAGGCGTTGGGCTACAGTTATTTAAAACGTACCTCACAAAAAGATTCCAATTTGTACAAATTAACAGTATTCGAAGCGAGCAAAGGGAAGTTACCTATGGTGTACCACAAGGATCCGTGCTGGGACCAGTCCTTTTCAACATTTATCTAAATGATCTTTTTTCAGTTCCTACGGCCGGTGAAATCATAGCATACTCTGATGATACTTGCATCTTCTACGAAAAAGAAAATTGGGGAAAAGTCAAAATACTAGCAGAAAAAGATCTTGCTATTTTTCAAAAATGGTTCAATAGCAAATTACTAACCATAAACTTCACGAAAACATCGTTCCTTCCCACATATATTGACAGTACAACATCACCAGACTTTCAATCGATAAAAACTGAAAATAACACAAATATAAATGCTGTTACTGAATTTAAATATCTGGGAGTCGTCTTGGATTCAAACTTGAGATGGGATAAACACATCAAACATGTAATTAAAAAAGTTAGATTTCTAATCCACAAATTTAAAGTGTTAAGAAATATTCTCAATCCTAAGATGCTGCATACGGTTTATACCTGACTTGTCCAGCCACATTTAATGTATGGTATAGTAGCATGGGGAAGTGTTGGAAAAACTACTTTATCAAATCTTGAAGTTACTCAAAAAAAAATCATCAAAGTTATGTATAAAAAAGACTTCACCTATCCATCCGACGATCTATTTCGAGAAAGCTCCATAATGGACATACGGCAGCTATACTATTATTTTACAAACATATACCAACATAAAAATAAACATCAACTCAAAAATTTCGATCATGAATACAACACAAGAAATAAAAATAAAACGTATGTACTGAAAAAAACAAAGAAAGCGGCAGGCCAAAAATGTTACACTGATCAAGCTCCTAAACATAACACACTCCCAGATTATATTAAAAATAAAAATAAATTAGAAAACTTCAAATATCACTTAAAAAGTTTCAAATTTGAAAACTCTAGAGAAATGATTCATAAAATAATAGAATAACATAGAGTGCCGTGGTTGTATATTTCTACCAATTTTATTAATGAGCTTTTTTTTTAATGCGCTTCAATAGAAGCTCCCCTCTATTTGTTTGTACCAATTGCTCCATTCGTTTCACTGTAAATGCTGCTTTTATTTTATTTTATTTTAATTAACTTATTTTACTTGTCGGTTTTATTTTAATTAACTTATTTTATTTGTCGATTTTATTTTAGTTAACTTGTTTTACTTGTCGATTTTAATTAGTATAGGTTATATTATTACTATTATTGTTGCAGATGTTTTATCTTATATTGATTTGTTTGTTTATTGTGTCACGCACAGGTTAAACATTTAGTGACTTTTTCCCAGTTTATTTACTTTAGCTAGGTATCAATACTCATATGTGACTCATATTTGGTAAATAAACTTATATTATTATTATTAATATCAGTGTTCCTCTCCTTGTATTTATATTGGAACTAGATACAATGGGGAAGTGAAAGAAAACGGATGGGAAGTGGAATAGAATTATGTATATTTTCACTATAAATTGACGACCATAAGAACATCATTTACTTGAAAAATTTTGGATGGAGGGATGACCATTTTTTCTCGATGAATGTAGGAAAACTAATACGATTGATGTGCTTTGAAGTTTTAAGCGGATTTACTTATTATGGAAATACTGAACTTGACAAAATAGTGATAATATTTATTTTTATTTTTGACAAAATTGATAAAATATAATTCATAAAGTGAATATATTTCATGTAATTAAGATTAGAATAAACTATCGATAGGAATTTTATCTACTATCATAGTTAGAGAGCTGCCTATATGGTTCACTGACAGGTAAAGAAACCGTCTGCTGGGCATGAAATATTATTCTTGCTGTTGCCCCAAGTTTCCTGAATGTAGTTTTCGGATTTCTCCAGGTCAAGGTCAAGGAGGGGAGGGGGCGTTTGAAAACCAGTCAGTTTGTGACCGTTTGCTGGTTTTACATTTCAGTAGATATGGTCCTGAGCATACCTTCTGTCAAGTTTGAACCGCGATCGAGGTCAAGATCCAGAGATATGCCAAAAAAACGAAAAGCGCGGTTTCAAGTATAAAAATAGCAATAACTAAGAATTTTGTATTTAAGATAGAGAGGTTGTCATGAATCCCTATATTTTACTTTGCAGAAATACCGCAAAGCACGCTTTTGTAAAATTAGGACAGTCTGTAAACGATGACTACAGCAAACTCCCCAAAATGCAATACCATATCTTAGATGCGATTCAAAAAGAGAATGATAAACTGGTTTGGAAACTGAAAATCCTAATTCATTCGAGACAACTCTAACAGCCGTATGCATAGTCAATTCCAGCGACTCGCCAGAGTTTCGCCGCTTGCTACACAAGAACTATAATGCACAGTCGAGCTCCAAAAGTGGTACATCGCCAGCGTTTCGCCAAAATGTGACTTTTTTGGAGCTCGACTGTGCATTATAATCCTTGTGTAGCGAACGGCGAAACTCTGGCGAGTCGCTGGCAATTGACTATGCATACGGTTGTAAGTGCGTAGCAACCTGAAGAGAGCTCTTTACATAAAATTTCAACATGCTGTTCAAATTTCAACGAATTATCCAGATAAAGTCCAAGGTATTTTAATGTCATTTTATTTTCAATGATGCTATTGTCTAACGGAATGTTTTCAAGATGACATCTAAAAAATACCATGTTATTTTTTATGTTGAATGATAGTGAATTCGAATGACACCAATCTTTCACTTTTTTCAGATCAAAACGTATCATTTGATTAAGATCGTGTTTGTTTTTATGATGCCAAAACATAGTACTGTTATCAGCAAAAACTAAAAAAGAACCTGATACCTGGATGTTCAATAGGTAATTTATGTGTAACAATAAAAAGATAATTGTTCCAAGTATGGAACCTTGAGGTACTCCACAGCTAATTTTCCTCGATTCTGAATACTCAGAATTGTTTACTATTTGATTTCGCTCGGACTAATAAGATTCAAACCATTTGAGAGTGATGTTCTTGAAACCATAATGATGAAGTTTAAGCAAAAGTATATTCATGATTCACACAATCAAAAGCTATGGAAAAATCACAAAACACTGCAGCTGCCACTTCCCCACCATTAATTCGCGAATATACTTCATATAAAAGGGACAACATTGCATCTCCTTTATTTTTATTTTTCTGAAATCAAAATTGAAGGTTATTGATTAAATTATGACGTAATTCCATAATTTTTGAATTTTCAATAATTTTTGCTAAAATTGGTATAAGATAAAGATAAGATAAGATAAATTTATTTCTCAGAATCAAAATTACATTAATACCTAAGCTAATTTAACAATTTATATTGAGATTCTATATAGCTACAGCATCGAGAAAGTGAAGGGTTTGGTGCAAAAAAATAATAACAATAATGTTATGACCTATTCTAAACTTTGAGAAAAGAATAAATATAATAAATAAATAAATAATCATCCTATGATAAAAAAAATAAATAACAGTCAATGGTGGAAATTTGTGTCCACCTGCTCGTAAAAGAGCACGTACGCATCGACACTCACAAGGGTCCTCGATGATACCCGAGAAACACGAGAGTCATTGTATTCGTGCCATGTGCCGGAGTACGGATGTCTGCAGTAAGAGGTGTAGTGGCCACTGTACATGGTGCCTCTGTGATTGAAGAGCGCATATAGATTGTAGCGACAAGGAGAGACGTTGTCAGCGACGTAGTTGCTCAAATCTAATCCCACGAGCGGAAAGTCTATGATGGCGTTGAGTTTGTCTGGGGATCGTTCGGACGACATAAAACGTTTCAGATGAATAATCAACACCTTCGGAAACTTGTAAATTGACAAAGATTTTGTACATTTCCTACGCTTTTTACATTTTGAACAAGTCGGCTTTTCATCTCCGTCCAAAATCTCCTCACACGTAAAAGAGTCCATACACTGTGATAGCCTCATATGACCGGTGCTTTGCGTGAAGGGCAAGGACAAATCCCAAAAGGAATCGAAGGTGTCCGAGCAGTGGCCACAGTAAGTACATTTCAGGGTCGATTTTAACTGACCGACGAAAATATCTACTATTTTCGAATTGTTCCTGAGTAAGTAAGTATACCATGATACCTGTGCTCTTTCCTTATCGCTCAGATCTTCAACCATCTCTGTCAAATTAGGTTTCGGCTTCACCAACACTCTATTCACATCTTCATGTAAACCTTCCAGCAAGTACCGTAGGAATTCTTGTGCATCCTGTTGGTCGTAACCCAAGAAACGTGGCTCGAACCTTTGGATTTGGTTCTTTAATAAGACAGCGTCAACGATCCTAGGTGAAGAATCATCGAACCACAGATCTTTAATGACATCGGCGAAAGCTTTCATCAAATTACCCTTCATGATGGAAAGACTGGCGTTTATGTCTTTCACATACTCGCCCTTCGTCACATATTCTAGAAGACATCTCGTATTGGAAAGACATTGGATAACGCTATTCATGTAACAAGTGTTCCCGATGTTCATGAGCCCATTAAGACCTAGAGTTCTGACGGCACCGACGTGTGTGACCGTTGCAGGCTTGAAGGTGTTTTCTCCATTGGAGCTGTATTCGCCATGGCAAATGTCATCCGAAAAATTTGTGTTCTGGCATTGCCTTTGACTGTCGCACGAAAGACGTGCCAGTGAATTCGAAATCTGGCTGCTAGCTAACTTACTGGATGAAAAAAAGGCAGACGTTGTCAATTGCGGAGGGGGCGATGGATCTTTGCCGCAAACTCCACCTGAGATGTTTTTCACAAACTCCTTATTAACTACTGAATTTTGCGAACGATGAAATTTTGTAGTAGGATTCATGAATAGCTCATCAAAATACTTGAGAAAGGGAATCGAACCAAAAAAGGAAGCTCCATTGCCTCTTTGAATTGCGAGACTGATTTTTTGAAATAAAAGAGAAGTTGCCCTTGGTTCATTGGTTTCTTTCGAAATTTTGTAGCCAATTTCTCTGATAAATTTCGAAGCTTGTGGCCCAAAAGCTCCAAAAGTTTCAATGCCAATAGGGTAAAAAATATAATTATCTCCCAAGTACTCATATTTTCTGATCCTCGATTTTTCTGCAGCTGCAGCTGCTGATCCGGGGGTAACTGAAGTACTAGGGACATGTGACGGTACCAAAGTGTCTACACACGTGAAATCCCACACAACTGGTCTATCGCGCTGCCATGGGATGAGTGTCATTCCATCTGGTCTCTTACCATCATCGTTCGAGGTACCGCTTGGTTCCAAAACAGCAGGAATTTTGGCGGAGACTAAGGCACGTTTGATCAGATCGTTAACAGCGTGATGACGAGGAAAACGACCAGCACTCAATCTACAACTTAAACCATGTGTACCTTTGTTGTTGACTTCCGAACCGCACCTACACCGATGTTGCACGCAAATCGCAGAACCCAAGCGGAAGCCAACTGCAACTCTGAATGATTCATTATCTAAAAGAGTTCCAAGGGTAAAGCATTCAACCAAGCTCCTGCACCACTTGACGAGACTGCTT
Organism: Chrysolina oricalcia; assembly: GCA_944452925.2. Classification (NCBI taxonomy): domain Eukaryota; kingdom Metazoa; phylum Arthropoda; class Insecta; order Coleoptera; family Chrysomelidae; genus Chrysolina; species Chrysolina oricalcia. Next base: position 16,028,335 of record OX101825.2, read on the forward strand.
TGAGACGGGCCATTTCAGATGGAGTTGAAACAGACTTCATGAGAAGCTCTGATGCAATTTTTATAACTGGAATATTCCAAGCACGCTGAAGATTTTTTTGTTTAGGTGGAACTTCCGAACAAGTTTGAGAAATCCAAAGATGTTCTCCTTCTTCCAAAGAAAAATCGGCTGGAAAACGCAAAGGCAAAATCGAATCAATAATGTCACCAACGCTATACATACATGAAAGAAATGTTGGCAATGCGAGAGAAGTTGTTTGACGAATGCTCAAACCTCCATTTGAAACTGGAAGAGTAGCTTGTATCCAAGAAGTATCATCCATTGGATTATTCAAAATCAATTGAAGAGATTCCCGTACTGCTAAGTCGAAAGAGTTCAAAAGAGGCTGTTTGTGCCAAGATGGACTGCACCTCAAAACGTAAATGAGCTTGGGAATGGCCAAACAATTTTTCAGCAGGTGAAACGCAACATGTGTTGGAAGTTTATTAAGGCGTGAGGACATTGTACGAAAATAGAGAATTTTACTTTCCAAACAGGGAGAAAGAGCTTCAACGGTGAGAGGTGCACCAAGTAAAAAAAGATTTGATCTTTCTATAATTTTGATTCCAGGAGCTAGACGATCGATATTTGTAAAGATTTCAGCATCAAATTTATCAAGAAAGAAAAGTTCACATTTTTTGTAATTCAATTCAAGCCCAACTTCCTTGGTCTCAGATATGATGGTTGAAAATGCCTGCAGAACTTCATTGCCGTCTCCCCCAAAAGAACCATCATCTAAATAGCAACCATTGAATTCAGAAGTGATGTTCTTTAAAATGTCGTTGATAGTTAAACAGAAAAGAGCTGGAGATAAAGGGTCCCCTTGTTGTACACCACGCTCTGAAATTATGATATTCTCACCGAAATTCAGAAAAGATGGCTGGTTATAGCTTTGAAAAATCAATGGATATAATTCCGGAATAATGTTCATAAAAACTTTTAACATTGAAACGCGATCAACCATATTGAATGCATTCTTGAAATCAAGCTTTAGAAATACTTTTCCAGATTTATCATTATGATGGTTGATATATATATATATATATATATATATATATATATATATATATATATATATATATATATATATATACATATATATATATAGAATTGGTTCATAAGATAAAAAAACATGCTGATGCAATAATTTTTTCAGTTGTTTCTTGAAACGCATAGTGCTTAAAGATTTCATAGAGGAAGGTAAGTGATTGTAAACTTTGATTCCAGAATATAACGGCCCATTCCTAGTTCTGTTGTAATTATAATTTGGTAAAATGTACTCTTGATTTCTAATTGGATATGAGTGTTTGTTTGATGGTAGTGTCAATAATGGTCGCTTTTTGTGTATCAACATACTTATTTTGAATATATAAGTGTTTGTTAGAGTTTATATTTTGTGGTCTTTGGAAAATGTTCTGCAGGAGTCTCTATGACTCAAACCAACTAGTACACGAATAGCCCTTTTCTGGATTACTAATATATCTGACGCATATATAGATGTTTCCCAAAATTCTATACCATATTGTAATACACTATGGAAATATGCAAAATAAACCAGCTTTGTTGTTGACAGGTTGGTATTCCTCTTCACAGTGCGTAGAGCATAGATTGACCTGCTTAATTTAGTCTGAAGGGCAGAGGTGTGATCTTGCCAGTTCAATTTGCTATCGATAGTTAATCCCAGGAATTTGGTCGAGTGTACGAAATCAATAGAGTTTTTATTGAGTTGTATGGTCACATCGTCAACATCTTTATATAATCTAAATAAAACGTTATTTGATTTAGAAAAGTTAAGAGACATTTTATTTGCCAGAAACCAGTCTGAAACTCCCTCCATTACCTCTTTAGACGATGTTGTGAGTAAGTCCGTATTTTTTTCTTTAATTAGTATGCTCGTGTCATCAGCAAAAAGTGTAAAGGCAACTGTTGGAAAGCTAGAGAAAATATCGTTCACATAAATGAGAAATTACGTTGGGCCTAACACTGATCCCTGTGGGACTCCAGCCTGTAAATGAATTTATTCTGAGTCTTGATATAACACATTACCTAACGTTTCATGTTTGATTCTAACACACATTATTCGCTCTGAGAGATATGATTTGAACCAATCATTAGATAAACCTCTGATTCCATAGTACTCTAATTTCGTCAAAAGTATATAAGTGAAATAAGATGAAAGTTAGATGGATCATCAAAATCTCCACCTTTATATATTGGAATAACCAGAGACGGTTTCAAAAAAGATGGAAAACTGCCTAGCTGAAATGAATCATTTATTAAAATAACAAGAATACTCAGAGCTTGTTTTGGAAGACTGAAAAATGTTAATAGAAATCTAAACCACTTGTTCTTTCATTATTCATACTCCTAATAACATCAATTATCTCATTCATATCCGTATCACGTAGGATCAGATCTTCCTTGATATTGACATTCTGGAGATAAATCAAAAGATCATTGATAGGAACAATGGAACTAGTTAATTTCTCCGCAATGGAACAATGAAAATCGTTCGAAGTATCAGGACACAATGACGACTCCATACGATTTCTATTGGTTTTTCCTCTAAAAATATTTACTATGTTCCAACTTTCCTTCGATGAATTTCTAGCTTCAGATATCCTTCTCTTATAATAACTATCCTTTCCAAGGTCTGTTTCTTTGAATAGGTTCAGATTTCACAATGAAAACGTGATTTCATTTGTATCTTATTGAACTGATTAATAAGATTTCAGAGCTCTAATGTTTATTCAAGAAGTTGTACAGGAGACAAAGCTAAAGTATTTGACAAAGGTAAAAGACAGTTCGAGCATTTTTCTCTTTATAATTCTAATTGATTTCAATTGTATAGCATTGTTTTGCATGTTGCCGACAAATTAAATGAATTTTACATTTCTCGTCATTCGTCTTCAAGGATATTACTTTCTTTGATGTCTGAAAGAACATTAATGAATTTTCATCAAGAGCAGGAGCGGTTTGTGGAATATCTACAATGTCTAAAGAAACTCGTGTTTCAACCTTATCATATGGTGAGTTGTTGACCCTACTAATAAAACCAAACGTTGTATTGGATATTCACTGAGAAACCTAAATTTCTGCGACAAAGCTTCTTGTTTATTCCAAGAGCCTCCACATGTTGAGGATACTTTTGACGTGCTCTTATATAGGTTCGAAAAGATGCTTCAGGCCCTGATTGGCTGTTAAATTATCAGTGGATGAATTTCCTAGCATTCACCACCATCTGGCAAAAAGTTCCAACTCGTAGCTAAATGAGGAACAACATATTCTGGATAAGTTTGTCTAGTGGCGAAACTTTTCTATCCCCAAAAACAAATATTGATAGGTGCAAAGAAAGACCAGTAACGTGTGGAAATGCATTATATTAGATTTTATGCGCATGTCATACGTACAGAATCTCTCCGCAGTGGATGCCCTGAATTAGATTCATTTTTTTATGGTTTGTGACCATGAGAGTGCGTAATCTCAACAGTTTCTCAAGGCAGCATCCCGTGCAGCTGATGAATTTCGTCGAATACCTGAAAGCTGCAGAGACTGAGGTACCTACATCTGCAGTTACATAATGAAAAGCCAATACATGAGAGCTTCCCTTCTTCTTTGGGGGTCAGCTTTCCGAAGTGATCTTTTCTTACTGACATTCCACATAGCCACAAGTGACTCAATTTTTTCTTACTTTGAACGGATCAGGATCAGAATGAGAAAGAACCAAAGGAAACAAAAAGGTTTCAGTTTATGCAACTTAGATGCATCATGGAATCAGTGAACTAAATGTTCCTTTGTTGGTTTTATATCTACCGGAATTTCTCATGGTTTTTTATATGAATTTTTTCACTCCTATTTTGAAAGTCTTGTGGTTTTTTATTTCACTAAGGTCAGCTGGGATAAGGTTGAAGAATTTTGGACAGAAGTACATAAAAGATATTTGGGTTACATATTTTTTGAAAGAATGAATTGAATGTTATTGATTTGAGTCGATCAGGTCATCCTGTTTTCTCTTATTCTTCTTGTCACATGAGATATCTTTTTTGACCAGAGGATATGTTGGTCTATAATAACACCTAAGTATTTCATCGAGGGCGATTTTTCTACACTCATACAGCTGCAAGTATCGCTATCATAGCTTGACGTTTGTATTTTAGGAATAAATTGGAAGGGTTTATATCCTTTTTTTACGTTCAAACCTTCGACGTTCAATTTTGTCGGACAATGGTGCCATTGAAAATCTCATTTAATTATTGTATGCTCCTAGAAAACTCAGATTCCTGCTTGTCGCCAACTTACAAGTTGTGAAATCGACACGTTTAGAGTGGGGGACAAACTAAAAGTACCAAAACTTACTGTCGGACAATTTTTTTTTTAAATCACAGTAAATATATTTCACTTTAACTTACGAACTAAATGATGGTCATTACCTTACATATAAATGCGACATTGAATATTTTTCAGAAAGCCAAAGGAAAACTTATCACTGTCAAGGTTTCCTCTCTGCGAAATCTTGTCGGACTCGGCATTCTTAAACAGCATACAAAGTTACAAGGTTATCACTTTAGATTTTGTATGAGGGCTTGCGGACTATTGAGTGAGTGCTCGATATGTTATTGATACAGTGAAATTAAAATTTTCAGTCATCTGATCCAAACTTAAAAAATGGATGATAACCTTAACGGTGGAACTTCGTATAAGTATATGTCCTTTATGTTGAGTCGGGAAAACTTTTTTATTTGCAAAATCTCTCGGTAGAGGAACGTTTTCTTCTGGGCGTCCGACTAGAACTCTCCAAAAAAATTTATCGGACAAGGATTACCACTTCATTTGAATAATTTCTATAAACCAGTCAATGGCATTTAAAACTATTCAAAATCCAGTGATAACTTTGCTGGACAAAATTTTCGGGAAAGTCTAGTTGTCGGACGCCTAAAAGAAAATGCAGGGTACCTGAAAGAAAACGCACTACCAATTTTCGAAAAAAAAAATGTTCGGCTCGACAAAATCAACACATGAGTTCTTGAAATCTTAACATTTAGGTAATCGTGGATTTTTCACATCCGAAAAACGTAAGAAACAAATACATGGAACGTAACTGCCTCCTTGTAGTTACCATTCAAAAAAGTATTTACTGAAAGAAATCTTAAGAAAGGACTTGTGACGTAACAGTTCCTTTATACTTGTAACTATTGAAAGCAGACGTACTGGATTCGACTCTTATTTAACGTACCTGCATTATTGTTACTTTGGTGGACTTTTAACGAATCTAAAATAGTCTTTGGGAGGTATTTGAGAAAAGCATCACAACGTTACAATGTACCTTGGTTTCTATAATTTTATAACGTATATTTAACGAGTTTTTGCACAGTGTATTTTGTTTCAACTAGGTCTGAACCTCGAAATTGAACCTCTAATATAGCCTACAAAAATAACTTCCCAACTAACATATCCAATTATTTATCTGCCGTCACTGCGCCAATGAAAAAATATTGGTTATCCAGCCTAATTCCTAACTTCTCCTCTTTTATTACCGGGCTGGAAATATCCAGCTCCTAAAGTTTATTGCGATCGTAAAGGTCTTAATTCCCTCCATTGTGTTGACGGATGTGGAACAAACTGGCTTCGGAAAATAATCCCTTCGTCCTTGTTTGTTCGGCAATTGAACTGTTTACAAAAGAAAGCATAACAGGCATTCAATCTATAGCGGCAAACTTCATGCTTGAGAGATTATTATTTCGAATCGCAGCAACGAGTTGAGGAGCCAGATTCCATTTCCGGTCCTAAAATTATTCTTTTGATAGATTTTCTAATATAGATATTTAAGATTTAAAAGATATTCAGATATATTTAGGATGTCCGCTGAAGGTGGCTCGCCCCTATAACTTTTTTGATTTTGAAGATAATGGAATGAAATTTAGACGATCTGCATGAGACATAAAACTGCGTTTATTGACAAGTAACTCAAGTTCATGGAACTTCCGGTTTCACCGGAATTGACATAAACTTTCAATTTTTAAATGGGACACCCAGTATATTTTCACCTCTTTTGTCTCCATATGACATTCTAAATACAATCATATTGTATCATTTGTCACTTTTTGTATCCAATTTTTATTTTTCAATTTTGAATTTTATTTTTTAATCTGGAATGCTACGGATACGTTCAAATCGTTAATTGCAGCCCTGAAGTTTTGAGAAGAATACAACTCCACTGTTTTTAGTCCAAATATTTGTGCTTTAATTTTCAAATAGGAATTACAATTTTTTTTCAAATGGCAACATTTGATACCCCACACTAATAGGTTTTATACAAAGTTCCGTTAAAGAACTCAAAAAACTACGTTAGATGTTTTATAAAATAAAGCATATTTTGGTATTAAAATAAGTTTCAAATGCATCGAGTACACTGTGACACAGACAACTGATGAAACAAAATCATTAAGGAGGTCGACCACGTTTCACCAATCGTAAATTAGATATTGTGTAATTATTTAAAGAACGTTTCTGATAATATTTTATGCAACAAAATATTTTATTAGCTTTTGGATTATTGATCTTGTTTCATAAGTTGTGTTGGTTACAGGTCGCTCGATGCTTTGAAATCTTATTTTGAGATCCTTCATTTTGAGAAATTTCTAATTTAATCTTTCAAAGTTTTCTAACGGAAGTTTGTTTGAAACCTAATAATGTGTTGTATCAAATTAATCGTAATCGAATACTCTTTTTTCTTAACCCAACGAGCCACTATGTTGCTATTTAAAAAAAAATCAGTATTTGAAATTTCTAAATGAAATGTTGATCAAAAACAGTAAAGTTGTATTCTTCTCAAAATTTCAGGACTGAAATTAGTGATTTGAAGATATCAACAGCCCTCTAGAATGAAGAATAAATTTTTTAACAAAAATAAAATTCGATTACAATTCTGGATAAGGAGACAAGAGAAGTGGAAGTGGGTGTGGAGGATTCAAGAGCGAATAGATATGATTTTCGAAGGGGATATTTCTAAACATTTCGATGTTATTTAGTTTCCATAAATAATCAATAATTCGAGAATATTTAGAGTTGGATACATAATACCCCATATGAAATCATATTATTTTTTACTGAATAGTGTGAAGAAATACAGGGTGTTCCATTTGAAAAAATTTAACTTTGGTATGTCACACTTTTTTGGGCAACCCTCCAAAATAATTTCCTGTTGTAGCCTTAATCAATATGCATTTAATGAAAGGGAGAGATTCCCGAAAATATGAATAATGTGGCTTACAGGGATCGTGTCGTATGGATTGCCCCATTCTGTATTCACTTGAACGATTTCCATGAAACCTATTGAATTTTATTGAACTTCGTGTAGTATTTGTGTCATTTTATCTGATTTCACATTCTATAGTGTATGGTTCATATTTTTACATAAATATTTGAACATTTAAACACTTACACATTTATACAATTTTACGTTTTGGACTTCATACAAATTTTCTCGTTTTCGTTACATCTAATGCATATTTTACATAAATTATACTTACTTTTTATAATTTCACAGTCTTACATTTTCAAAAGGACCTGTACAAATCATTATGCATATTATTCATTTACGTTTATATTGTATCCACATTTGAGATACAAGTGCTTTGCACTCATCCCTAAATTATTTTATTCTCTCCAGCATGTAGTTATTTGAAATTGTAATTGTATTATTTATTCTGAATGAAGTTATTACTAATATCATATAGTAATATCATATAATAATCTCATCCCAAGGGACAAAAGCTATCCCAGCACTTGAATAGAACTCAAAAAACCTCTTATTGAGGGTGATAAATCTTAAAAAAAAACAACTGTAACAACTGCCCGCGGATATGTATAACTATCGGATCCAACAGACAGACAGTTATTGCAACCTCTAAAGTGATGATACTTTGTTTGAATGTTTTAGACGATGTAGTAACTTGATTACTTATATTTCGGACGTCCATCATCTTAATGGTTGAAAGATTTCTATCTCTTTCAAATTTTTTCACAACGTTTCAATTGCTTGAATCCGCAATCGTCTTCTGGTGAATAGTGACAAAATCAGATGCTACGCGACCTTTTATAGGTCTATAATTGAAGTGTAATTACGCGCGGTCTTGTGGCGCGCGTGGTTTCGCGCTTTTTCTCCCTCCAAAACGGTCCATGAGCGGTTTCCATACGTTTTTAATTTCCACGCTTGGTTGACTGAAGGCACCATTGGCTTCTATGTAGGTGGTTTCCATAAATATCCGTTTAAACCAATGTTCCTCTCTATGCAGAACACTAGCTTCGTCCCAGAGAATTCGGTGGTGTTTTGTCCAGGCGTGGTCAGCAATTCCCGATTTTGATGTTTCCCCTCGTTGAGTCCACTTTTTGTGTTCGGCTATTCTTACTGATAATGGCCTTTTGGTCTCTCCGATATAGGAATCTCCACGTTCACATGGGACTTTGTAAATACAGTTTTTACTGGATTCTGTTGTGTTCTCTGGTTTCGTCTTGGCGAGGAAGCTTCGTAAGGTACTGCCGGATTGAAAGCAACTCTTGATGTTGTATTTATTTCCGATCCTTCTGATCTTCTCGGAAACAACTCGAAAACACCAAGACAACCGAAGAACGACCACAGAACCCCGTTCTCATTCTTCCCTATATCAGGGGTATCTCCGAGAAGATCAGAAGGATCGGAAATAAAACAACATAAAAGATGTTGAAAATATCAAGGAAATAAAAGTAATTTCTCATTACAATAAATGATATTGTATCACTTACGAAGTGTTATAATTCGTTTAATCCGTCTTGAAATAATGCATTTTAGAATTCAATTTCATTGCCAAAACAATTCAATTACTTTTTCGAATGTTTTATGTTGAATGGCAGCCGCCGTGCCGACGTGATTTCCATGGCAACGGCAACTACGACTTCAAGATTCGGAAGAGATTCGGCAAAATTTAAATAAATAATAAAATAAAAGTAAGTTGGAATGAAACATGGTAGTATGTGTTATACATTTTTGGATTCATCCTGAAATAATGCATTTAATAGTGAAATAATGCAATGAAAGTAATATGGTTACATTTAAGTTTTTTGAATTAATACAAAAAAAATTAAATTATACGACTTCACAGTCTTTCTCTAGGCTAGCAAACAAAGATATTCTTTTTAGAATTTTCTGAAAATAGAGAGTCGACGTAGAGAAATTTCAAATGTCATGGCACTCAAGATTGAAAATTAAAATTTGATTTAAAAATATAATTTATGTTAAAACCAATCAAAAAGTTATGAATTCGGATGTAGAATGATTTGAAGAATCCTAAAAAAAAGCAATATACGGAGTGTCTCATTTAAATTTCGAAAGTTAAGTTGATTTCCAGGGAAACCGGAAGTTGTAGGAATTTGTCGTTACACCAGTCAATTGACATTCAGTTCAAATAATAACTCCGCCAAGTTTCGTTATACTAGGTAAAAAAATGAAAAAATGGCAGCCCGAAAGTGATATCGTTGTCACCCGGTATATTCAAAATGTCAGTTTCAATTTTACTTTAATAAAATACAGGTATCCCGTATTTAATTTAAATAAAGGAATAGAAACTTTATTTAAGTCGTCTATATTTTGACATATCTGCCAAATTATTGTGAATCATTACTCGTAACCTACAAATTTGCAGTGAACATCAAAACTTAGTAGTAGTTTTTATGTGAGAAAATTGTGAGTTCAAAGTAAGTTATCATGAGGGAAAAGATAAAAAACGATTTACGAACGAGGACAATGGTTTTCTCCAAACCAAAGCGGGACGCGGGAGCCGGAGCAAGAACGGAAAATGGGAACTGTGCAAATTTCTAGAAAAACAGTGCACGGAGCAAACCACACAAATTTTGCTGTTTGCCTACATATTGGTATACTGATAATCCCACCGGTATGCATATTTACATATTCTGCTATAGAATTTAGCATCCCGCTCCCATCCCGCGTTCAAGCGTTGGTTTTGGGAAACCTTCATTCTTCTCCAAGTTGTGCCTCGTAAGCATATTGCAAATGGATCGCTGTTTGGGAAGGAGTAAAAAATATATGCTGCGGTTGATTCAAAAATAATTTTCTTTGTAAACTGTTGGGCAGCACATACAGATGATATCAGACCAATGAAAAGATTTGAGCTTTGACGTACTTGTCGATTGATTCGACTTCCGGCAGCGGTAGAGGTCAGACGACGACCTCGTGTTGGAAGTCGGGTTAATGTGATGTATTGTCCGCCGTTTAAAAACTTGCAACGACCCAAGATTTTGGTGTTTGTGAAGTCCGCCGTAAAACCATAACGTATAGTTTGTGGTTAAAACGTGCCAGCAAATATTAAAAAGTGTAAATGATATTGGATGCAGTATTGCCCAGAGCAAGACAATTGCATCCCTCGACACAGCCTCGCTGTCTACGCCTGTTAAAGGCCGGATGGGAACGGATTTCTCGCAGCGGGTCATGTCCATATAGCGCCGAATGGAAGCTGAAAGACAAGAAATGAAGAGAGAAAGAGAAACGGACTTGTCAAAATAATGGGTGGTATGATTAAAACGAGTATTTGCTTTTACTTCAAGTTAATGCTCCATGTTGTAGTTTTCACTTCAAAAAATCAAAGCATTTACTCCACATAATTCTTGAAGTAACACTGAAGTAAGTACTAGTAGCAATTACTCTATACTTTGCTTTATTTACTTCGATATATAGAAGTTAATACTGCAGTAATTACTAATGTTGTCAAGTATTTCCTCCATTTGGGAGTATTTGGTGTAGTTTTCAAGAAGCAACTCATAGACTAACTTCATATCTTCAACTGAAAAGGTGTTATGGCTTTTTTATGAATTATGGTAGGAAAAGGAGAGAAATATGTGAACGTAGAACGTATGGTTAGGTACACTATAGAAAATTATTTCGGTAAGTCAATTATTTTAGCTAGATTGCTACTATTAAGCTCTGTACTTTCAGGTTCAATAAAACAATGTTGAATGGATAGCAAGAAAGTTCTTAAGAAATCAAATTGAAACGAGGGGAGCAGCTTTATCAAATTCAACGAAAATTGAGGTATTTTTAAGAGCTCTAAGTGATAAGTGATCCGGGGTTTCAACAAGGAGTGGGTCTAGATGTCGGGGTACATCAAAAGTAATCAAAGAAGTTTCACAAAAACTTGTGTACTCCCACATCTTCAGCAACCTCGGCACTTGGTTCAACACTATCATTACTCTCACTCATGATTATTAATTACCACAGAACAAACAACAACAATCGAACCAATTTGAGGTTAATCCCGTCCTAGTATTTACTAGAACTTTATACTTCTAACCTAAGTCAACACTTTCGATCGAAGCATTTACTTTATGTAAAACAGTATACTCCTCAATATACTAGGAAGTAAAAGCTCTTACTTGAAGTAAAAGCAAATAATCTTTTTAATCATACCGCCCAATGTATAAGTAAAAACATCTAGGAAGAAGGTTGTTGCAATATCACCATTACGAAACAGAATTACAAATCACAATACAGGATACTTTAATTAAAGTTTTTTGTAATTGAGTAAACTTATTTCAGTTTGCAACAACTCTCTAATTATACATAAATGTAAGTACAAACTGACAGTTATACCTGGATGTGAGTTTAAGTTCGAACAAAATGTAAGTTTGAACTAACAAATATGTATATTTGTAATTTTCAAATAACAATAACTGTAAGTTGAATCTTACTTATACATGATTGTCAGTTTAAACTAGCAATTGAATAAATTTTTTTTTCTGCGTCATGTTCTTTCAGTGCTTTCGTACCTTCTCCTATTTGTAAAAGTTTTAACACAAATATTTGAGAGCTTTCATCTGCATTGCCTCAAAATGTGTTTGATAGCTCTGTTATATCATGCACTGAGAATTCTACATTAAATGTTAATTTCAATCCAGAATGTGCTGTTTTTTCGCCATCCATCAACATACCCGCAATTCCCGACTATTCCAATTCAACTGCTATATTTTCTTTCACACGAATTTCAGCTAGAATAAATTGAGTGGGAATGTTATTTTATATCTTCAGGTGAATCCAAGTATATACTACTGTTTTTTGCTATTTCACGTGATCCATGATGATATCATAGGAGGTTTGCTTTTGGTTTATAGTTTGTTGCGTTCTAAACAGTGAGGGGCAAAATTATGAAATAAATTCATATTTTCAAGAATTGGTGACTCTGGGGACAAATCCCAAAACATGTCGATTTTTATTTGTAAATTATGATTTTGTGGCTGATATATCATACTATTTATAGTAGAGAATCCGAACCTAAATTGACCTTCACCGAGCTGATAATAGAATGAAACTTATCTTATAATAAATTTCGTATATTAGAAAATATATTAAAAATGGGTGTCCTAAAAAAATCCTGGACAGAGTATTTTTAATTATTTTTTGAAAAACGATTTTTCATAAAATTTTGCAACATCAAGATAATAAGAAAATTTTACACTGGACCTAAAGCATGAAACATGTAGCATGTGCAGACATAGGGTGGTCTATTATTTGAAATTGTTTTAAAAAAACTACTGGGTTGCCAGGTATAAACAGGTATGTCGATACCAGTTACTTCGACTTGATGTGATAATAGAAAAAAAAATTACATCAGCATAAGCGCTGTTTTATTGTGAACTCGTTGATATAGGGTTGTCTGCGAAAAATTTGGTCCAAATAGAGGTTTGCGAATTTTAAAGATTTAAATTTCAACGCGTGTGGAAATGCGTGTGGAGTGACAGAGAGATCCGAGGTAAGTATACTCTGTGATAATAAAGGACCGAACATCGCAGCCGTGTCTGATGAGACCCTGAATGCAAGAAAGTGCGCATGCTCGGTACGTAAACTATGGAGAATAGAGGTACCCCTACTACCATCCATATTATAAACAGTACGGCGTTATTTTGGAGTAGCTAATGATTTATAATATTATATTGCATCGAAAACATGTGTTATTCTGTAATTTTGTGATAAAAAATGGCTAAAAAGTGTTTTTTTGTGTGGCTCGAACGGTTCTTCAAGTGATTTTACTGATGAAACTTCTGTTCGTTAAAGCTAGCACTTCGTAAAAAAAAGAAATTTAAATATCATGAAGCTGAACTAACTGAAGCATCACCCGATTTTGTTGGTTTCTCACATTCAGGGTCCCATCAAACACGGCTGCGATGTTCGGTCCTGTATTATTACACGGTATACTTACCACGGATCTCTCTGTCACTCATTTCCACACGCGTTGAAATTTAAATCTTTAAAATTCGCAAACCTCTATAAGGGCCAAATGTTTCGCAGACAACCTTTTATATTCGAAATTCATTATAAAATAAGTTTGATTCTATTATCAGCTCGGTGAAGGTCAACTAAGGTTCGGATCTTAGACTATCACATTATCCATCGTGATGAAGTAATCGATGATTTTTTTTTAAATGAGAATAGGGGTCGTGTGATAGCTCTCTGAAAGGGTATTCAGTTCTCTATTCAGTGATATAAACATTAATACCTATAATTATTTATACATGGTGGCCAGAAAGAGATTTAATTTTCAAATGGAATTGATTTACACAACTAGAAGTATGTAATTCATTTAATACAAAATACATTGTACTACTGTCAGAAAACAGAAAGAATTGTTTTTTGACAAATAAACATTGCTTTTCGCTTAAATTAAATGTTCAAATTGCCACCCACCTGCCTCTTGGCACTAATTGAACCGAAGGCCATGTTCTTTTTGAACATTGTGGATCATTTCTGGAGGTATATTACGAATTTCCAGTCTGTTTTATAAATCTTGGAAATTTTGTGGTCTATCGGTGATCTGGATCACCCGCATTGATTTCATGAAAGGTATTGAATGACATAAGTAGTAAATAAGTTCCTATTTTTTTTTACTATAGAAACAATTTAAGAAGTTTATAACTGAATGTTCAGTACTGCTGATCTATCTACTAATATAAAAAAATTAATTTCGATATTTGGCACATAAATAGTGAAATCTAAAAATGACCATAGCAAAAAGTATGTTTTTTACAAATTGAGTTGACTTTGGTCAAATTCAAGTCAGTTCTTGACATTTTCTTGTAAGGACTAGGTCATTGCATGAAATAAATAAACAAATAATTGATAAATTATCTATTATAATTTAAAATAAAATTATTCAATATAAAATACCCTAATACACAAAATCAACTGTTACTAAAAGTGAGAAGAAACCAGACACGTGAAACATGTTACAAATGCTGGTCGTCCATCGATAAATGAAAATGTAAAACTTAATGTATTGTTAAATGTGGCGTAGAATTCTAAAATTGATTGTAGGCATATTACAGCTAATGCAAAAATTTCTAAAAGGACTGTTTTACGTGTACTAGAAAAAGAGAAAGATCATCTGTATTAAATTCATAATGTCTAGGAAATCAATGAGGATGATCCAGATCGCAGAATGAAGCTTTGTGAAGTAATGCAAGATTTAAGTAATCAAAATCCACGCTTCTGTCAAATCCTTTTTTCTGATGAAGCAACCTTCTGTCCAAATCGAACAGTGAATCATCAAAACTTCATATATTGCATGACTGAGGCCCACACTCACCACCATCATAAAGTGAAGGTGTGGGCAGGGATAATAGAGGATAGAATTATAGGTACTTTTTTCTTCAATGAAACTCTAACGGGTCAAATATATCTTGATTTTGTACAAAATAAACTATGAAAAATGAAAATGATCGTAATTGGCCAAATGAAAACATGTGGTTTCAGCAAGACGGTGCACCTCCGTACTTTGCACATCCTGTTCGTGATTTTTTAAACAGATGTTTTCCTAGGAGATGGATTGGTAGACGAGAAACAATCGAGTAGCCTCCAAGATCCCCGGTTCTTACACCACTTGATTTTTTTCCTATATTCGAGAAGAATGTCGACGTCGGTTCAATTACTGCCAAGTGCCAAGAGGCAAATAAACAAAATAATTATGTTAATGTTTATATCACTGAATAGATAATTGAATACCCTTTCAAATGAGCTATCACACGACAGCTATTCTCTTTGAAAAAAATCATCGATAACGTCATCACGCATAGATGGATAACGTCACTACTATGATATATCACCCACAAAATAATAATTTTAAAATGAAAATCGACATGTTTCGCGAGTTGTCTCCAATGTCTCCTAATCTCGAATAATTCAATTTATTCCATAATATAGCCGCACACTGTATATTATTGCAAATTTTCAATATTATCTAATTTCCTTTCAGAAATTCTCTATTTATCAAGACGTTCACTCCGTTTTGCTTTGGCGCTTGCACACCCACTTGATGTTAGGATTGATAGCTGATCGCCATACATCTGTCTTCCAGCAATGTGAGAGATTTGATAAAAATGTCCTCGTTGAAGTTTACTTCCAAATCGGGGGGAATTTGACACATTTCTGCTAAGATGTCATCACTCATGCCTCCTCGGTGTTTTATGCATAACCGGTTTGGGCTGGATGGATTGTACGATGTCAATATTATAGCAAATAATCTTTGTACAGACCGGTATACACCAGGTCACACATAGATACTATAAAGTGGGATAAAGGCATCATTAATATCAATGACATATTACCATTAGACTTCATTATTTAAATTACGAGCTGCGGTCAAACAGAGTCACATTCTAAGCACAATTTTTGCTGTCGCTCATTTCGCGGCAACTATCTGTTTATATACATTGTATAAAATCAGATAATTTAGTAGAAACTCAGCTTTGTCGACTTTTGGGTTGACTGGCAACTATTTTCTGCGAAATAAGCGGCAATAAAAATTGTGCTCAGAATGTGACCGCGAAGCAAATGGACCAGAATGATTGGCGTAATAGCTTCAAAATGAAGCATACGTAGATTAATAGATATTTATTGGCAACGTTGTCTGAAAATATACATCTGTAACAAGTCATGGAGTAAAGACACTTCGTATATACAAATAGTTGAACACGTTTCACTGAATAGGACAAGAAATTACATAAGGGTTGAAAACTATATACAGTGTGGTTATTAGTAGAAGTATGCAACATTAAAGAATTTTTCCAATTCATTCCGTAAACAAAATTCAAATATTACCTAGAGTTGGTTCGTGTTTGATAATCATATTAGGTGCACTTAAAATATTTGCAATTCGATCAGCATACAGGGTATTTCAAAAATATAAAAATTGTACAAGAGATTAAAGTACCCTAATTTCATGAAATGTTATTGAGAGAAGTCATTTACGATTGAAAGTCATGCTTAAATACATGTATTCCAACGATTTTCTTTAACATCAATAATTTCGCAAAATATACCCCAAACACTTTCATTAAATAATCACAATCAAATCAACTGATCACAAACAAGTTTGCTCAAGTTCCAGCATATTTTTGGTTTTTCTAGGAATCGCAAACTCCATGTTTGTTGCAACGATATTAAACAAACTTTGAAATTTCGCCAACGAGGTAAATTTTACTATTGATAATATGCATATTAAAAAGCACTTATGTAAAGTTCAACATTTTTATTTTGAATGTTTATAAAAAACCTTTACAAATTAATCGACAAACATAAAATCCTACAGAAATAATGGAACAAAACAAATGAGTGTTAAAAGTGAATAATTTTTGTTCGATCATTAAATTTATTTGATTTCAAATGATTCCTCCAAAACAGTAACGTTACCCGAGGAGGCAGAATAACTTTCAAAATTTGAATGTGGTGCCGACAGTTTTGCCAATTTTTATCAGCAAGTAACAAATCAGTGACATGAAATTTACCCGGACATTTTCCTACCGACTTTTCTTACCCAGACTTTTCCCGATATTTTTCCAGATCTTTACCGGACTCATTCTCCGAACTTTTCCCTCTTAATTTTTTTCCCGGGCTCTTTTTCATGACATATTTTTCACTTGCTTTTTTTCTCAGGTTTCCAAGGCTTTTTTTTGTTTTTTCCTGAATTTTCTTCCGCGGACTTTTTTCTCCGGTCTTTTTTGCCCAGGTCTTTTTTCCCGGACATTTTTTTAGTCAAACTTTTTTTCGAAACTTCTTTCCATAATTTTTTCCGCAGTCTTTTTATCCAGATTTTTTCGCTGGAGTTTTTTTCCCTGACCTTCCTCGCCACAGTTTTTTTTACATGGCTCTTTTCCCCAGACTCTCTTTCCGCCTATTTTCCTCTGGACTTTCTTTCCGGACATTTTTTTGTGACTTTTTTATTTTTGTTCCGCCTTTTTTTCCATATCTTTTTTTCAGAACTTTTTTTTGTTCTGTTTCCTTTTTTTTCACTTGACCTTCTTTACTAATTTTTTTTGAAGGACTTTTTCTTTCAGGTTTTTTCCTGAACTACTTTTTCCGAACATATTTTCCATTTTCTTTTCTTAACATTTCTTACTGGATTTTTTTCATCAAGACTTTTCCCCCTAGACCTTTTTTACCCAGCGTTCTCCCTGAAAATTTTGTTGATTTTTTCCTTTCAGACTTTTCTTCCTTGGACTTTTTCAACCCGGACTGCCAGAATATTTTTCCAGTAATTTATTTCCGTATTTTTTTCCCGAACTTTTTTCCCGTATTTCATCCCGGACTTTCTCGCCAGAGTTATTTTCCCTGACATTTTTGCAGGAATTTTTTCCTGAATCTCCTTCTCGGAATATTCTTCACCCGACTTTTCTTCATAGGACTTTTACCGCTTTTTTCTCTATCTTGTTTATTGTTTTTTTTCATCTTTTTCCCCCTTTTTTCCTTTTTTTCCATATCTTTTTTTCAAGACTTGTTGTCCTTTTTATTTCTCTTCACTAGACCTTTTGTTCAACGGAATGTCACTTCCAGCTTTTTTCCTGAACTTTTATTTCAGGATATTGTTTCTAGTCTGTTTTCTGAACCTTTTTTATTTGAGTTTTTTTTATCAGGCCATGTCTTTCCAAGAATTTTTTTACCTGGCTTTTTTCTCTGGAAACTTTTTTCTAGGGACATTTTTTGTCTAAATATTTTCTTAATTTTTTCCTTGCAGACTTTCTTTCCAGGCATTTTTATTATTTTTTTCCGGACTTCTCCCTAGACTTTTTTTTTCGAGGACTTTTATCCCGGATTTTTTTTCCGAAGTTTTTTTCCCGTACTTTCTTCCCCGAACTTAAAACCCCAGACGTTTTTTCCGGACTCTTTTTTAGGCATGGTTACAGTATATTTCAAAGATTTTAATACAAATGGAGTTGTTCATCATCACTATAATAATAATGATGGTGATAGTGAATCACCTTCATTAACATATTAGAAAACCATTGAAAATATGACCCTAATTTTGGAGGAGTCAAGTTTGGAGCTTCACACTCAACCCACTCCGATCTGAGAAAGAAAAATGATGCAAGAGGTGAACTAATGTTTGCCGAAGCAAATACCCAGATCTCAGAAGATATATAGATATTATTCGATGAGTGATATAACATGATTGGCTTTTGATTTCATTGAAAATATGAACAGGATGTTCATAAAGTCAGTTGTGGAATCATCTGCGACTGAAAGTTGGAATTTAGTCGCTGTTTTCCATCGTACAAGATAACCTCTCTTGGAAGGGATTCAAGTTTTAAAGAGAGTTTTAAAGAGAAAAAACCCTACGTAAGGTTTTTCCATTTCCAGAGGAGTCATGTATTGATTCAATTTTCAATTGAGATTGTTACTCTTTAAAACATGATTTGCTTTATTTACACCATATATTTTAATATCCATTTATCTAGTTCTTCTATCAACTGAATCAAAAGTCGAAGAAAGTTACTAGCAGAAACTTAAACGTATTTTTTTAATCTTTCTTTTTTTTCCAGGTTGGTACGAAGACAATTGGTTCGAAGTAGTCATCGAAAAAGAAGGCATCGAATGTACAGTGGAACAAATGAGACAAGCCGCGGAGGGACACATCACCACCGAGGCCCTCATGTGGAACCAAAACTTGAACGAACGAACGATATCCGGAATGACGTCGGAGGATTTCAGACTGAGGTTGAACGACGTGTTGAGAAGCGAGGGTTATGATATCGCGAATCAGAGGTACCCCGAAGGTTATCAGGAAGCACCTTTGGCTTACGATGCGGTTTGGAGTGTGGCGCTAGGTGAGGAATTATAATAGAAATTATTTACAGTGCCTGATTGAGTTAACTTTTCTCAGTCCTTTACTAATAACAGGCAATACTAAATCAAGGAGTTTGTAATTTGTTGAAAAGGTTTTCTTGACGAATCTAGGGTTTATCTAGGGCCTCGCGAGATCAAGAGACTAACTAGTCTTGGTCTTGTCTTGGTCATGGTACTATACCAAGACCAAGACTTAAGAAATCTTCTCAGACCAGGACCAAGACTTGACTTTCGAAAGAAAAATAATGAACCTAAATCTACTCAATATTGAGAAAAATCTGATAGAAAATGTTATGGCATTTTGTTTCAATAATTTATTTTTCATGTGGTAGGCTTTGATTTTTGATCACTTGAAATATGAAATACATTTTTCAAATTAAGTATTACAGTTTTACAGTTCACAACAAAAAGGTGTGTGTGGTCCATACCTCTTACTATTGAATCCAAATAACTTTTGTATTGAATTTGAAATTTTTGGAAATATTTTTGATACTGCGTTGTTGTCACATCCAGCTGAACTTGGCAACGATTTTCATTTTAAATAAATCATCCTGTATGTTAATGCATACCTATTTTAATTTTAGGTTGAAAATTTCATTAATATTCTATACCTATCTTCAACTGTTTTTGAAATGAAGACAGGTGAAGTGAGATTTTGCAATTTTCGACAGCCTTTTCATTACCGCAGGTTTATTAACTCTGTATATGGGTAATATTTATATATATATATATATATATATATATATATATATATAACAAATTTATGTACCGCTCTGCTGTTAAATTGTTTAGGTAGATGAAAGGCCCAATTACATTCGTACCGAGAATTCCAACCCACATGTTAAAACCGAAACGATGTTGATGCCTGGACACTTTGTGTACACGCGGATTTTGTTGCGACTAATAATGAATATTCCGCCTATTAAAAATACCATTGTTGGTGATCATACTTTCATCAGACCAAATTATTTTGAAAGGGAAATTTTCATCGTCTTGGCATTTTCTAGTGTACCATTCACAAAAGGTTCTTCGCCTTGCATCGTCACCTGGTCTGAGTCCATGACAAATCCTAAATTCATATGGATGGTTTTTATTTTTTCTTAAAATGAAGTGAGCGGTCGATTTGGCTACTCCAGTATTATCTTCAATGGTGCGAGTGGATATCTCAGGATTTTCAACAACGGCCTGTAACACATCACGCTGACTTTTTTCATTAGATAGCTTTTGTCGGGAATCCTCAGGTTTTTTAAATGATCCGTATTCTTTTAAATTAAAAACTAACAGTCTAAATATTGATTTACCAGGTTGTCGCCTCTCTGGATACTTATTAGAGTACGCACATTCAGCATCAACACAATTTCTTTGGCACAAAATATAACATGACAACATATCAAATTTTTCAGTATTCGAAAAGCTGCCGTTTTCCATTTTAACACAAATTAGGTAGGTAACGAGATGTAAAAGTAGGAACGGTAATATGTCAAAAATTCTACCAAACTACAGTATTATTATGACAACAGAACATTAAGTGTCATTTTTTCCAGCGCCTACTATCTAAAATTGAAGAAAAACAGGTTAATAAGTAATCACTAAATTTCATTTTGCGCGAGAAATGGTTCTGAAAACATACTGTGTGATGCGTTGCTGTATTCACAATGAAAAATGGAGTCGTATACAGGGTATACTTTAGTTTCGACCCATATAAAAATAAAAAGTTGATGATGTTTTCTAAAAGACGAAACGTCGCAGAAAAATTCTGCTTACTTTATCAGGTAGTCCTTAAAAAGTGGCCTTGACATAGTGCTATTTGTTTTACATTTCCTTTGAAAATAAACCTAGGAGAAAATAAAAACGAAATTCTCAAATTTCAGTTTTTCTCGGATATCTCCGTAAACACTGGGAATATTAGAACTTTCTAAATGGCATATTGTTGGACACATAATTGCGCTACTTTTCTCTAATTTAATCGCCCCCGTATCTCTTACCGTTTCCGATATCCCCATGCTGTTCGTTCTTATCTTGGACACTCTGTAGATATATTTTCTGTTCTTGTTTGACTGATAGAATTCGCCATTTAAAAAATATTTGGTTTTACCTTAATATTTGAGATATAACCTAAAACGCGTTTTTTCGATGTCCTGTCAAAGAGTGTCCCGACTCTAATATACGATCTAATGTCAACTTGCACACAGGGACTCTAATCTATCTAATCTAATTTAATCGTATTATCTGAGATAGTACATGAACTCGGACCACTCCATTCGGGCAGAGATGTCACAAAGACCAAAGGCCATTGATAATTGAGTTTATCAAGAAATAACTCTTCAATGAATTCGTTAAACTAGCTGCCACAACTCCAGCCCAGCTCCACGTCAGACTAATTGAACGAAGCGGTAGAAAATTTTTCGCTCAGACTTCAAACGAAACAAATAATTAATTCACTTCAAAACAGTTATGTTCCTCTGTTCCTGAATGAAGAAAGTTTTTTCTGGCATTTCATTAAGATCAGATTTTTTATATTAACTGAGAGGATAAGTTTGCCGTAATTGCTTTTTTGTTAAAGTACGCACAAACAATATGAAAATCTAATTGGAGTTTTATTACTTTTGGCATCCATCGAAAGTTTTCGTCGGAATAAACAATATGTCGGTTTATTTTTCACGACATGAAGAGGGTCTATCATGAACAAATCATTTCAAAACTTTCTAACTTATAACTATCTAATTGAAAACGACGACTTCTTCAAGCATAACCAATACTCTAAAGTATATTCAACTTCACATCAAAGTTGACGGTGGTCGTAGTGTTTTCTTTCATTTAATGATTGATATAACTAATATTACAATTGAAAAATATATCTCGGAATTGAATAAGAAACACTTGTTTTTTAATATCCACAATAGATTACTACTTGTTATTACTTATGTGATGCGTTTCGCTATTACTATGGCTTTCTGAAACATATGATATATCCATATGATAATTCAGAAAGTTACTTGTGACATCTACCGTCACTAGTTGGAACTAAATTTGACACGATCCAAGGAATCCAAAGTTCATCTACTCACTGACAGGCAGCCAACAATTTTGTTGTTCTGACCAACCCAAGGATCAATCAAGTTTCTAGTATAAGTTTATCAAATCTCAGTTGAATATGACTTCATTCAGCTCAATATATACGGTTTGGTCAAAACAGCACATGGTGTAATAACGAATGAAGGATGAAAACGGAAAATTAAATAAATATTATTCCCTATATGAAGAAAACAGTAGACCAAATTGAGTATATTTTACGTGTAACCGTTCAAAGCGTGGGAAGCAATCAGTAATGCGCTGACCGCCTGTCCGCCTGACCGCATAAATTACCGTAAATCACCTCTTAATATCTTTGTTGCTGTCCGGCAGCCTGGTGACATTTATGAAAAGAAGAACAGTACCGTATTTAATGAACGATCAAACAGTACTCAATATTTTCTCTCTACTTAATTTGTTTTGCCGTAAGACTAGGTATAAATGTAATTAATTATTGACAAACACTATTTGTTATCATAGAGTTATCCGAAAACAGGTATAAAACTGTTCCCAAATTAATTTACATTTTGGGAATATAAAAGGACATAGTAGTATTGTAATAGTATAACTCAGTATACTTCTGCTTGAAGAATCCATTGTATTTGCAAAACATATGTCGCGGTTTTTTAAACTAAATGTGTGAAAATCAACATTAAAGTTTTAGTATGAACGTTTGTGTATTCAGTGTTGCAACATGGCATTTTGGCGACCATTTGAAGAACGTGAGGAACAAGACTCACAACCGGATGATCAAAGGGAATTTAAAAACAAAGATCTTCATGTTCAGACCCAAAGACTTCTAAATATATACAGGGTGTTTCTTAAGTACGTGTAGAAAATTTAGGAGCGTATTGCTGACATCAAAAAAAGAAGAAAAGTTCCTATAAACGTATATCCGAAAGTTATTCGTTTCTGAGATACAGAGTGTCAAAGTTGAATTCTTATTTTCATTTTTTGTGAATAATTTCAAAATAATTTTGATATTTGGGTGAAGTTTGGTATCTGGGAATATTTATTATTTAGTTTGTGTAAAAAATATATTCTTGATAGAGGTCACTGCGAGCAACTGTTTTCGAGCAATTGAGATTTGAAATAATCGATGCAAGTGATTTTGAATGACAATATTTTTTAATTCAAAATAAATTCAATTAGAAATTAGTTTTTTCACAATTAACAAAAAATTTGATTTTGTTATTGAAAAATCATCCCAGATACCAAACTTAATCGAGTTTCACAAATATTTTGGCATTTATTCACAAAAACAAATATAATAATTAAACTTTGACACTCTGTATCTTAGAAACGAATAACTTGCGGACATGGTTTTATAGGAACTTTTTTTCTTATTTCGACATCAGCAACATGCTCTTAAAGTTTCTACACGTACTTAAGTAACACCCTATATAAAAATCTTAAAAAGGAAATGAACGACAAATGTGACAATGAAATTTTCGGAAGGATATCTCATCTCACCAGTTTGGGGCATTCAACTACTCACAGAGTAGTTAAACAAGGGGATGTTGTAGATCATTATCGTAAAAGAAAACGAGAAGATCAGAAATTAAACAAAGTTGATGAGGCCACAAAAGATTTTCTTCGGAGTCAAGTTTATGATTTCTATAAACGAAACGAAGTACCTACCTTGGAATCAATCAAAAATAAATTATCTAATTATCCTGAATATACATATAAGTCGCAGGAAACACTACGCCAAATTTTTTTAGACTGTGGTTTCAAACACAAAAAACTAAATCAGCGAATGGCAATAATGGAATCACCCCGGCTCGTTCTGCAAAAGTAAGATTACTTGCGACAAATAAAAGAACATCGGGAATCGAAGAGACATATAGTATATCTTGACGAGACTTGGTTCGATAGTCATGATGTGATTCGGTATGGATGAGTAGATAACTCCTAAAACTGTTTGTCTCCAAGCACCATGTTCCAGAGGAAAACGTATAATTATTGTACACGCGGGTAGTGAAGATGGTTTTGTACCGAACGCGTTGCTGTTGTCAGCTAAACAAATAAAAAAATTGTTCAGCAGATTATCATGTGGATATGACTGCAACTTTATTCGAAAAATGGTTCAGTGAACAATTATTACCAAATATACCACCAACTTCTGTTATCGTAATGCATAATGCGTCATACCACTAGCGTCAAAAGATAAAAATATCGACGAAAGCAACAAAAAAAGGTGACTTTTTGGAATTTGTGGCTTATAAGAAATTGAATGTTCCTCAAAAAGCCACGAAGGAGGTATTACTACGTATCATTAAAAATGATGATGATTGATGAACTTTGTAAACATTCTGGTCAAACGCTTCTGAGGTTACCTCCATATTATTATTGGGCATTTATAAAAAAACAAATTGAGAAGATCCAAAGTCCAAATCTAAGCGGAGAAGTAGTAGAAAATGTTAGGAGAATCTTAGGAGAGGAATATAAAGATCTTTAGACAGAATGCATTTTACATGTGATTTCAAAAGAACCTGAATATTTCCTTTTGCCATCCATTCAACCAGTAATGTGATTCGTCTGATTCGGAGGATTATGATGATTGAGTCTTGCCACGACTTTGACGTGCCAGCAAATAAATTATCAATGTTTCTTGATATTTTCTCAGTCTATTTTTTTGAACGACTTGTTTTCGGTGTGTCAGATAACTTGTCAATAAGTTACGTTCAACGTCCCGTACCCATACACGCGCAATCCTTCAATTCTATTCATTATAAGAACAAGGTACATTATATTCGCAAATTTCCATACAGCAAGCAAAACGCAAAGTTACACCCAAGTAAGAGAAAATATCTCCGCCTATGGTCGGCAAGTACGTTCAAAGAGGCGAAGTCATTGACGTGTTAATCCGGTTTTACAGCTCATTCAACTGAGATTGGATAAACTATACGTTATTAGGAACGCGAACAGAATCTAAGTGAAATAGAGCATTGTTCGATTTGATTCCGAGAGTTCCAACCTCCGAGTAATAAAAGACATAGAGATGCCGTATCTATATTCACAACATACATTTGTTATGAAAGCTCCATAACACTATCCTTTGATACAGATTGTGGGTGAGGGGTAAAACTCCGAGTTCGGAGGAGGATATTTGTAATTGTTATGATAGTCGGACGTAAGCGTAGAACCAGTGGCGTGCTGATACATTTTCTCACGTTAAAAAGTGAATTCCCTACCAATAAGTCGCCAGTAAGTCGCCCCGGAGCGCCACGGCAAATAATAGCTGCCAAGTACCCTCACAGGATATTCCTTTGAGTACTCTTTGAGTTTTGTCAGTATAGAGTAACATATTTTATTACGATGAATAGGAACAAAAATGAGTGACAATTATAAATGACGTGAGAATTGTCAAAACGCCACGTACTACCATGGCATACACTATTTTTTCTACGATTTCTAAAAAAATTTACTTTTATGCATCAGTTGTGAATGCAGAAAGGTATCTATTATTGCTGTGTGGCAATAGAAACTAAATTGCTCCAAAGCAATGAACACTTACTTTTGATAGGGTTTCAATCGATCAAAAATACTGTATTGTGCGAAGAATTAGATAATTGCGGATGAAGCATAGAATAAGGTCATAAATGCTGAAAAAATAAATGAAATATTCAAATCGTTGAAACACATTAGTAAACTATAGTATACACTATATATACGATATACATGAGTTATAATACACATAAGAATTTATGCATAAACTATAATACACAAGAGATTACATTTAAATTCATGATGAAAGTGTATCATTGAAATACCCATCCAAAGTGTAGCAAGCCGTAGGTTAGTGATATCCTGAGACAGATGATTGAAACTATTGTCAAAAAGTTATTTCTTAACTTGGGTAGAGTTAGGCTTAGGGATCGATCGATATTACAAGTCTGTCTGGTAGGAAATCGAGAATTTCTTATGTAGTTATCATTTAACTTCCTACATCTCCCCAAAGGATTAAAGAAATTCTCCCGAAATTAGGAAGGAGTATGGGCTCCCCAAAAGATTAAAAATACTACTCAACCCATTGATTAGATTGTAAACCTGCGATGATTCACAGTGTTCCGTTCACAGTAAAGAAGTTCATGTCCACGTCCGGTTTAACCGAAAGCGATACGTCATTGACAACATTCCAGATCGATTATTCATATTGATATACATATGTGATATTCCGTGTATATAAAATTTTATTCAAATGGGAACATCAACAACGGATTACCTTCATGATAATCAACAAAACATTCAAATACCCATTAGATATAGATAGTGGCTAATGATTTGAATTTGGTTAATAAAGAGTTAGTTTGCTTACTCACTTACTTCTTAGTATACCTACATTGCAACAAAATGTTTCCTAATTATTGAAAGGTAATCGTTTAGTCTATTTACATAGTAACATAGTTTTTTACAGCTATTTCAACAAATAGCGTAATTTTGTCTCAAAATCGGGATGAAAATAATAGACCGTCAGATAGTGACACATTTAGGTGTCCCATTTTCACATAGAAGCCTAGAATAGGGTTGAAAAGATCGATGTTGAGTAAAATGGAGGGAAATTTACGAGTGGCTCCTGGGGAGAACATGGAAAATTCGATTTTTCATATTTTAACGCGAGCCGTGTTCACCTAATCATTAATTAATAGAACCTGGCTTCGGAATACCAAAGGCTTTAGTGTTGCAGGTGGCTAAATGGCTAAAATGAGGACGTAATCTTGTGAGGAAAAATCGAGATTTTAACAGATTTTCTCACACAAGCCCATCGAAACTATGAAACCCTACATCGTCACTAGACCGAAAAACATGATGGCTTGAGTGGCGCGAATGGCTAAGTAGATTTTGTCGTCGGAAAACTTAATGGAAATTCTTTTTGATTTTTCCATGTTTTCCCCAGGAGCCACTCGTAAATTTCCCTCCATTTTACTCAACATCGATGTACTATTCAACCCTATTCGAGGCTTGTATGTGAAAATGGGGCATCTAAATCTGTCACTATCTGACGGTCTATAAGCAGATTCAATAAAAATCAACTTATTTAATACCAATGAAAAGGTCGAATATGGTTTATGCCATGATTACCTTGCTGCGACGCCCATGGTTTGATTTGACAAGACGACAAATAAGACAGTCGTAAACGGACGTAAACAAACATGATCGCCAAGTTAAGAGTGAATATAATACGGAATTCCAACCTGACCACCGGGTGCAAACGGATATATCCGATAATGCCGTTTTTTAACATGCTTCGGGTTGAGATGTTTGTAAACAACGTCGGGTATGTTGCTTTCGAAAAAGAGACAGAAAAGCCATCTCTATATCTTTTATTGCTCGGAGGTTCCAACCTTTGACAGCTGTTTCGTGGTCACCACTCATCAGAAATGATTCATGGTGCTCTCAAAATCAAAGCGAATCCACTCAAAATTAGTACGGTACTAACCTCTGTCAAAGTGGCGCAAAACCGATTTTTCCGTATTCAATTTTTTTCTCGAATATAAATGATTTAATTCAGATAAGAATATGTAGAAAAATATCTTTTTTTTTTATTTCGAATAAGCACGATTTTTTCCCAATTCAGAAGACGATTAGTTTTCGAGTTAGGTATATTGTTCTGGTGTTTTTTTTGTATTTCGAAGATCTATAAGTGATTATTTCAATTTTTGAAATGTCGACTTCGAAATGGTCTATGTAACTTGGCGGTTTATTGATCGTTGAACCGCTCAAAATTGAGAAAACTCGACAAGTATCTCTGAATCATGATTTTCTCAATATTTTCAATGATTTTCTATAGTTATAAAAGAGAATGGAGATGATATTATTGAATTGATTTTGTAGTGTAGTTCTGTATTCCAATATTAATTCATGAATAATCCAATATAAACTCCTTTTTGTTATAAAAATAATGAAGAAATCGAAAATCATTGAAAATATTGAGAAATAAATCATGATTCAGAGAGACATTTTCTCAATTTTGAGCGATTTAACGCTGAATAAACCACCTAGTTTTGAAGCAGACATTTTAACAATTAAAATGGTCACTTATAGACTTTTCAAATACACACAATTTCAAAACAATTGTTCGTGGTAGATAAGAGCCTTTTTATCGAAAAATGTACACAACTCGAAAACAAGTAGTGTTCTCATTTGTGGAAAAATCATGCTTATTTGACACAAAAAAAGAAATATATGTACAAATTTTCATCTGAACTAAATCATTTATACCGGGTGAGTGAAATTCGAGTAGATGCATGGAGATCTCGGAAACGGTAAGAGCTACAGAGAGGGTTAAATGGAGGTAAAGTTGCGTATTATGGAGCTCATTACTATGATGTTGAAAAATCTGAGCTAGCCCTCTCAGTTTCAGAGATATACAGGAAAAAACGAAAATTGATTTTTATTTTTCACGTATATCTGCTTTAATACAATAGATTTCCAGAAACTGTTTGCACTTTGCCATTGCAACTTTCAATGGGCTGTAAAAATATGTAAATGAAAGTGTTCTACAGGGTGTTGTTTTCCTTGGGCCACCCCTAACTATGAAATTTTAAATACGGACCTGGATTTTTATCACTTTTTTTAGGCTTCAATAGTCATATTTTATCATGATTGTATACCACTTGAAATTTTCAGTCGTTTCGATGGTATCTGGTCATCATCAGTGAATAAAGCAGATATAAGTGAAAAACAAAAATCTAATTTTTCGTTTTTTCCTGTATATCTCTGAAAGTCAGAGGGCTAGCTCAGATTTTTCAACATCATAGTAATGAGCTCCATAATACGCAACTTTGTCTCCATTTAACCCTCTCCGTAACTCTTACCGCTTCCGAAATCCCCATTCATCACCCGGTTTGCGAGAAAAAAAACTGAAAAATCGTTATTTTGCCATTTTGACGGTTATTTTGAGGTTATGTCAAAAAGTGTTGAAAAAAGAAGTTTTCGATTTTTTCATTATCTACAACTTTTTTCTGAACATATTTTGCTAAGAGGTTACGTTTCACCGCAAATCGCAAAAAAACATTTTCAACTCCTAAACTTCATCTCCATTTCACCATTTGCTAGCAACATCCCAGGTAAATGGCCTATATCATTCGTTTACTAATGGTAGTAATGACTTTGGCTTTGACAAGTAATACCTTCAGCTTTATTTCCATCAATTTTTAGGTAATGAGACTTTTTGAATATTATTGTTGTCTGTTTATTCGGTAACTTAGTTACGCGCACAAGCAACTTGGAATGAAATAGCGGAACGAATAATCATGAAGGAAGGTTAAGAAAACAAACTTCAATCCCGGCAAATTTTGAGAAATGTCAACAAGCAGCGGGGAAAACTGAATAAGTAACACGGAATGTATCGACTGTTAAAACGTCCTTGACAAGCGACAAGCCTCGGCTTTGCCTCGGCTCGTACTCGCTCACCTCGAATGTTAACACGTCTTTACATTCCTTGTGACTCAGGGCCAGTTTCACAGGTTTCCAGTTAGGGTCCAGATATATTACCTGATGGTTAGAATGTGAAACTGTCGAAGCCATTGAAGGAATGTCATTCACCGTCTAAGCTTTCAGTTATTATAAAATAATGTTTCAGTAATTTCGACTTTCTGGCACAAATCTTAATGCTACAGTCTTATTAAAAGGCGTTTTCACTTCAATTATTTAGAAAATTCATTGAGTTATAAGATTGATAGATTGATAGATAGATGACTTACTTGATTCCTATAACATTACTATGCATGTAAAATTGCCTACTCGAAAATGTAAATACTCATCTAGCCTTTTAGATTATGTATGCTCCAATCTTGATGTTGAGGCAGTGAGTTGTGAGGTGGTTAATGCTCTCTGACCACGACGCAGTTTTATGTAAGTTTTCCCATGACTTTATAAAGAGAAAAGAAGTTTCTATTAAGCATGACAGGATCTACAGTCTTCAAGAAGTTTTCGAAATTATGTTCGTTCTCGTCATGGTAACATTTACCAAAAACTGAGGATCCTCTTAATGATTTTCACCAAAAATTGTTGTCAATGTTAACAAGGCATTTCCTATCCAGAAAATTAAAAAAAAGAAACATTGGATAACGAAAGGCATTAAAATAGCTTCCAAAAATATGAGGTGTCTTCATTACATCAGGAAATATTACATGGAAAATACCTTTTTTATAAATTACTTCATCAGTTATAGAAAGACTTATAGAAGTATCATCAAAGCAGTCAAAAGAAATCATTTCAGTGAACGAATAACGAACAACAAGCAAAAGGAATCTTGGAGGATTGTTAATGAGTTGAGAGGGAAATCTAACTCTGTTCCAGTCAAAAGTAATCTATTATCTGAAGAACTGAATACCTTTTACTGTTCTATGGCTGGCAAACTAACTGATAATATACCGCGAGAAATAAATCCTATAACTTATCTAAACCATACTGCAATATCAAATTCATTTAGTTATTCACCAACATCTGTGAACGAAATAAAAGAAATTTTATCTGAAATGAAAAATAAGAGTTCTTCAGGATGGGATGATATCTCAGTGAAAATATTTTCCCAATTACCGGATAATGTTCTGAATATTTTGGCAGCCACTATCAACACAACTTTATTAAAAGGCATATTGCCATCTTGTTTGAAAGTAGCTATTGTATTACCATTGTTCAAAGGAGGCGATCCTCATATTTTAGCAAACTTCAGACCAATCTCCCTACTCCCCACTCTAGCAAAAATTATTGAAAAATAATGAAAAAAAATATTTGAGCTTTCTGGATAAAAATAATATTCTTCATCCCAAACAGTTTGGATTTAGAGCAACTAGAAGCACTAATGATGCAATTTTTTCTCTTCTTGAGGACCTCTACCTTCAGATAAATAATGGAGAGTTTGCTGCAGCTGTATTTTGTGATTTGTCGAATGCATTCGACTGTGTGAACCATAACATACTGTTGCAGAAACTCGAATTGTATGGTTTTAGAGGAAATATATCAAAGTGGTTTCAATCATATTTATCAGGCCGAGTGCAGGAAGTAAGCTTTAATGGTATAACATCTAATGAAATGAAAATCACGGCCCATTGATGTTTTTACTCTATGTCAACGATTTGCCTAATATTTCAATTGGTGGAAATTTCACAATCTTTGCAGACGACACGTCTATTCTTTGGCATAACAGTAGCCTAAATACACTGCAGAGTACTATTGAAATGAAAGAAGTTAAAAAATGGTGCGATGCAAACCTATTAACCTTTAATATCTCTAAAACAAACATCACAACATTCAAATGTAATATATAACAGATTTTTCTTGACAACGAAACCATTGACACCAAACAAGTGAAAAAATTTTTAGGTCTACATATTGATAAAAATTTGAAATTTGATAATCACATCAACCATTTGTGTAAAAAATTATCCTCTAACTGCTATGCCATTAGAACCATCTCTAATACTCTTGACTTCAACTCAGCTAGAAATGCCTATTTTGCACTTATTGAATCTCATATACGTTATGGAATATGTTACTGGGGTGCTGGCTTCCATAACTCTACTAACCCTGTCTTTATACTTCAAAAGAAGGCTCTCAGATACATTTGTCGAGCTGTAGTCAGAGATTCCTGTAGACCTCTCTTCAAAGCACATGAGATTCTACCATTAGCATGCATCTTCATTTTAGAAACAGTCTGTCTGATTCATAAAAAAATACATTGAGAATATTATGCCCCGGTCAGTCCAAGCAACCCGTCTATTTCGCAACATCAGCCTTCCTATCCCCTCAACAACGCAAATCAAGAATTCAATAATTTATAACAGAAAAAAGCTATTCAATCACCTTCCACTTACTATTAGAAAACTGGAAGGGGAATATAAATTTCGTAAAGAAGTAAAAAAATTCGTCCTTCAAAAAGTATACTATGATTTAACTGAATACTTCATCGACAACGTCACATCTCACTCCTCACTCCTAAATATACTAAAAACTTTTTTATATAAGTATTTCAACCTACTATAAAGTGTTTAATGTGTCTTAATTGTTTGTGTTTTTGTGACAAATTGTACTGTGATAATTCATTTTACATATAAAATCTAAAGTTAACCATTTTTAGTACTTAGCATTTACTGCATAAAACTCCATTTATTTATATACCGGGTGTTTCTTAAGTACGTGTAGAAACTTTAAGAGCATGTTGCTGACGTCAAAATGAGAAAAAAAGTTCCCATAAACACATGTCCGCAAGTTAGTCGTTTCTAAAATACAGAGTGTCAAAGTTTAATTATTATATTTGTTTTTTGTGAATAAATGCCTAAATATTTGTGATATTCGAGTAAAGTTTGGTATCTGGGATGATTTTTCAATGACAAAATCAAATTTTGTGGTAATTGTGAAAAAACTAAATTCTAATTGAATTTATTTTGAATTAAAATGTCTTTTTATTCAAAATCACTTGCATCGATCATTTCAAACCTCAATAACTCGAAAACAGTTGCTCGCAGTTACCTCTACCGAGAACATATTTTTTACACAAGCTAAATAATAAATATTCCCAGATACCAAACTTTACCCAAATATCAAAATTATTTTGAAATTATTCACAAAAAATAAGAATAGGAATTCAACTTTGACACTCTGTATCTCAGAAACGAATAACTTGTAGACATATGTTTATAGGATTTTTTCTTCTTATTTTGATGTCAGCAATACTCTCCTAAATTTTCTACACGTACTTAAGAAACACCCTGTATAATTATGTTATATTTTTTCTTTTTAATCTTCACATGTCTTAGTTTTAGGCAAGCTTTGTCAACATTATTAATATTATATGACAATAAAGCATTTCTGATTCTGAAATCCAGCAGTGTTCCACGTCGAAATAATTGAACAAATCTGCAGAAATTTTTTCGCCCAGACTTCAAACGCAACAGATAATTCACTTAACTACAGTTATGTACCTCTGTTCGTGAATGAAGAAAGTTTTTCCTGGCATTTCATTAAGATCAGATTTTCTATATTAACTGAGAGGATGAGTTTGCCGTAATTGCTTTTTTATGCAGGTAGGTACAACAAACAATATAAAAATCTAATTGGAGTTTGATTCACTCTTTATTACTTTCGGCATCCATTTGAGTTCGAAAGTTTCCAATAGAGTGAACAAGATATCAGTTCTATATTTCGCGACATAAGGAGGATCCGTAATGAATGAATTCTTTTTAGATTCAACCTCGGCAATTTCAGCACCTCACATGAGGTGTGTCATTTTTCCTTCATCACGGTGTTTACTGAAATATTATTTCGACATAAGGTAAAGCTCGATATTTATATTTTCCACCTTTTCAAGTAGTAAATCAGAAATGTTAATTTCGGCAAGCGTAAATTTTAATTCAGATTGGAGATTTGTATTTCAGAATGTGTAAATTCGTATTCAGAAATCGTGACTTGTAGTTATAAAACATTAATTTGTTAATCACAAAATACCTGGAATGCAAAAGTATATCATTTGCCAATATGTTATAGACAATTTTCCTCATATTATATAAACCAACCAAATGCCATCAGTTTTTGAATTCAAACCAATGAGAAAAGGACTTTTCGAAAACACTGTCTCCAGCCCGTGGTATTTTCAAATCGGTGTTTCATTTCTTCCTTATTTATGCGTTTCCATAGTTACAACAATTTCTGTGAATAGAGAAACGTCAGTTTGACAGTTCAACTCTTCAACTGACATTAATGACACATGATGAACCGTTCCTACAATACGCATTTAGTCCATAATAATTTAATGTATTCTTGAAATTGTCTGATCGCATATCTCTTCAAAATGCAGAATTTTCAAAATACTTTCACCTTGCCAGTTGCTCAAACTGTGTTGCTGTACAAAACACCACTCGAGCAAGCTCTCGTGGTGTTTCTAAGCATAACAGTTTTCGTGACAACAAGATGAAAGTATTTTTTGAAAATTCAGCATTTTGTCGGGATATTACTACTGACAATGTCCCTCACGTTATATAAATCAATCAAATGTCATCATTTTCTCAATCTAAAACAAGACTTTCTGAAATAATCACTTCCAGCTCGCGGCATAAAGGTTCACTTCGTTTATTCATTCTTGAAATTGTCTGATCGAATATCACTTAAAAATGCAGAATTTTCAAAATACTATCACTTTGCCTGTCACTCAAACTGTGCTGCTG
The DNA here is from genome assembly GCA_944452925.2 of Chrysolina oricalcia. Taxonomy (NCBI): domain Eukaryota; kingdom Metazoa; phylum Arthropoda; class Insecta; order Coleoptera; family Chrysomelidae; genus Chrysolina; species Chrysolina oricalcia. The sequence continues at coordinate 16,062,772 of OX101825.2, forward strand.
TTCAAAACACCACTCGAGCAACACAGTTTTCGTGACAGCAAGCAGGTGAAAGTATTTTTCGAAAATTCTGCATTTTGTCGGCATATTATTACTGAGAAATTTTCCATTAGGCTGTTAAAAAAATAATATACACGACTAGGTGTCACACATCACTTGACAAAGCTATACTTACAGTAGAAACTTCATATAGAACACTCCATCAATCAAAGAACGTTATGAAATTGAATTTTATTGGATGCCTATGTATATCTTAATTCGTTCGTCCTTGCCTACATAATTGTGAAAAATTGTACTTATAGATACTTCGATTTACTTTTTTCGAAACAAATACGATATTATCCTGATTTGTTGAAATGAAACTGTTGTGAGTTTTCTGTCTGTTCTTATTGGAAAATTGTTGGCCTCATCATTACTATAATTTTTAAACATGGGAAAAAAACGCATATCAAAAATTACATACCTATACCTATAATGTGTGCACCGGCAAAAGTATTTGAACAAATTTTGTAATCCAATTTATATCGGTATGTCGAAAAATATATAAGTCTTGAGCAACATTGTTTTGTTAGAAATAAATCCATTGAAACCAACCTCTTAACATTTACTAACTATGTCTACAAGGAATTAGAAAATAAATCACAGCTAGATACGATTTACACGGACTTTCGCAAAGCATTCGACAAAGTGAATCCTGACGTTCTATTGTTGAAGTTGAATAAATATGGATTGACAAACAATATTCTTAGACTAATCAAAAACTTTTTGGAAAACAGAGTCTTGATCGTTAGACATCAGGGAAGATATTCAGCAAAGTTAGAAGCTACATCAGGAGTTCCTCAGGGTTCCACCTTTTTCCTTTTTTCGTGCTATTTATCAACGACTTGCCAGATGTGTTCAAACATTCAGAGTGCCTAATGTTCGCGGATGACCTTGAAATCTTCAAAAATATTCAAACAGGGATTGCGTATTATAACAGAAAGATTTAAATAACCTCTATCATTAGAGTTGTAGTAATAAACAATTTTTTTCTACATTCATGCAAAAAGCAAAACTTTATTGAACTATATTCAGTGGAAAAAGAAGTTCTTTATTGCACTAGTGCAATAAAGTTTTTATTGCACTCATCTGTCATTCTACTTCAACGTGCTGTCATCATGACAAACATAAACGTTTAAACCTACTACATATTTAGCAGATATTCTGTGAGATTGGCAATAGGTACTTCACTACGAAATATTCATATTGAAAATTGCACCAATTGTTCATTCACTTTCAACATTGAGGGTAAAAATAAAGTTTGAGTTAAATTGTTCGTAACGTATTAGTTCCTGTTTCAATGAAAATCGATATTAATAATAAAGTATTCAAGTTGCGCTTTTCATTTTCCTACACCTAGTGCCGCACCTCAATAAATCATTTTTTGCTTTTTGCATGAACGTAGAAAAAATGTTGTATGCAACTCGTGCAAAAATTGTTTATTGCACTCGACGTGTCGTCGGACAATTTCACGTCGAGTGCAATAAACATTCACTTTTTGCACTTGTTGCATAAATAACTATTTAACATTGCAAAATAAAGTGTTATGTCAATAACACGTACGCAGGATTCTGTTATTTTCCAATATGTGTTGAATGGAGAGATCCTCAACCGTTCTACAGAAGTAAGAGACTTAGGTCTTGTATACAGGGTGTTTCATAATAAATGCACAGGACTTCAGGATGTGATAGCTCGTCCAAAAATATGAAAAAAAGTTTTTATTTACTTACCCTCTAAAATGCACCATTTTCGAGATACAGGGTGTTGAAATTTTAAAAAAAATTATCGATTTTTGCGAATATCTCTGGAACCGTTCATCGCACAGAAAACAGATTTCGTAGGCATTTTCAACTCAAAATAAGCTATGTTTTGTGCGGATTTTTTATTTTTTCAAATTCATAATTGGTGAAAATTTTGAAGGGGTAGTGGGTGTTTTTTTCTCCAACTTCTACGCCACTGGAAAAAGTACAGTTTTGAGCCTTCTATATCCCCGCCAATGTTTTCTTCACAAAAAAGGTATTCTTGGTCATAAGCTCTAAAGTTGACCGTTTTCAAGAAAAATCAACTTTCATGTTGTTTAAATAATGTTTTTTCCTCGAAAAATTGCTGCGTGCATTGAAGCTAACGGCGGACATTTCCAACAATTCAACTGAGTATGATTGTTATTGTTTTTTTGCAATTAAGAAGTCAACGTTTGGTTTTGTTACTTGTTTTAACGTTTAAATAAATTTTGTATAATAGGGAAAAAAATTATTCAAAAAAATTTAGCATGTTTTTCAACATGAAAGTTGATTTTTCTTGAAAATGGTCAACTTTAGAGCTTATGACCAACAGTACCTTTTTTGTGTAGAAAACATTGGTGGTTCAAGTAGGTGGCTCAAAATCATACTTTTTCCAATGGCGTAGAAGTTGTTGAAAAAAACACCCAATACCCCTTCAAAATCTACACCAAATATGAATTTAAAAAAATTAAAAATCTGCACAAAACATAGCTTAATATGAGTAGAAAATGCGTTCAAAATCCAGTTTTTGTGAGATGAACGTTTCCAGAGATATTCGCAAAAAACTATAATTTTTTTTAATTTTCAACACCCAGTATCTCGAAAACGTTGAATTTTAGAGGGTAAGTTAATAGAAAATTTTTATATTTGAAGTCCTGCGCATTTATTATGAAACACCCTGTATAATAACTCATTATCTTTCACAACCCACATCGAAAATACAAGAAAATCCGCAAACAGAATGTTGGGATTCACTACACACTTGTCTGGAGTAAACTGGAGTTTGGCTCTAACATATGGTTGTGCGAATATCAATCGAAATTATTCGAATTAGAGAAAGTTCAGAATAAATTATTATGAAATCAAATCAAAAAGAATTTCCATTAAATTTTCCGATGACAAAATCAACTTTTCCATTCACGCCACTCAAGCCATTATGTTTTTCGGTGTAGTGACGATGTAGGTTTTCATAGTTTCGATGGGCTTGCGTGGGAAAACCTGTTAAAATCACGATATTTCTTTACAAGATTACAGCCCCATTTCAACCCTTTAGCCACCTTCAACACTCAAGCCTTTGATCTTCTGAAGCCAGGTTCTATTAATTAATGATTAGGTGAACACGGCTCGCGTTAAAATATGGAAAATCGAATTTTCCATGGAAAATCGAATTTTCCATATGTTATCCCCAGGAGCCACTCGTAAATTTCCCTCCATTTTACTCAACATCGATGTACTTCTCAACCCTATTCGAGGCTTGTGAAAATGGGGCACCTAAATCTGTCACTATCTGACGGTCTAGTAGGTATGCTTCGTCTTGCAAATGAATTCAATGCTATCACAGACCTGAATTGGACTCTGTCACAGAAAGTGTATAGAAGCAGTTGTAACTCAAATTATCGATATGACACTTTGACAACAATATTTCAAGAATTCGCGTTTGCATTTAGTATCAATCCTTCGGTATTTGACTGACATAAGTCATTTTATTTTATTTTTCTTGCATTTTTTTTCTTTTTACCATTGTTAAGTAAGCCTGTATTTATTGAAAGATATCCATGTAATTAGACCTGTATGGTCTGTTTGGATGAAATAAATAAATAAATAAGTAAATAAAATAAATAAATTATACTGCACTTTCATATCAACTCATGTAATGGAAATATTCACCATGTTAATATGTTTCATGTAAATTATTCACAGATTGTCATTACAAATTGAGCTTTCTGAAAATGAATTATCGTATTTTGAATTTCAATTCACATATCCTGAACTTCAATTCGCCATTCTGCATTCAATCTACACATTCTGAAATTTGACTTACCTTTCTGAAATACAATTCACGTATTCTAAAATTCAACACGCTATTCTGAATGTGAAAGTACGCATTCTGAAATTTAATTGGTCTTTCTGAATCTTTTTGAAATATAATTTACCATTCTTAATTTTAATTTACACATTGTGTTTACAACTTGAATAGGTGTGGTTTTCCCCTTTTTTCCTTCTAAACATAGATTTTTCCATAACCACCATACAAGATATCGATATTTTTATATACGTCATGGGTATTTTTTTCAACAAAACTGTTTATTTTTGTATCAAAACTTGAAATCCCACATTTTTCTGAGTTCTACCAAACCGCATACGTCATAAGTAACCCTCCAAGTTACAGTATAGTGATACTGAGTATAAAAGAAACCACTGTTCATTCAATAAATTGATGGATGTAGCCGTTACTACGTGGTAGGAAATCATTACGAAAAATGAGAAATAAAACTTTCTATGTTTTTATACCACTTCTATTTGTAACCAACGTTACTGCAGTTTCGTCCTATATGGACATTATCAAACAATACAATTGCAGTAACGTTGGTTACAAATAGAAGTGGTATAAAAACATAGAAAGTTTTATTTATCATTTTTCGCATTGTTCATTCATTTCATTATTCATTTTGCAATAAACATATCATTAGTAAAAAGTGGAAATAAACAATCAACAAATTTTCAACAAATTCTCGAACTGAGATCCTTGGGTTAGTTGACAATATTCAAGACGTTTGATGAATTCTTGGGTTACGTTTGACAAAATCTCTGGTGTAATTTCAGCACCTCTCTTTGAGGTTCTCCAAATTGGTAGGTCGGTTTATGTACACTTCACTCTGTGAATTACCCCAGAAAAAAATCCTTGGAAGTTAAATCTGGGTACCTAGTAGGCCATTCAATCTGACCGAGTCGTCCAATTCAGCGATTCGGAGAGGTTTCATTGGAGAAATATCTAACCACATAATGTGGATCTGCTCTATCCTGATGGAACCAAATAGTAGTTTAGTTTAGTTCATTGGTGCGGTTTGTACATAGTATTTACACAAGTCAAAAAATACCAGATATGGTAAAGTAAATATCTGAGAATATACGAACATAACATATATAGATGTAAAGATAAAAATATTTATAATAAAATGTATATAAAGATAAAAAGGTTTATAAAGTTAAAATAGTATATAAAAAAATATAAAATTGTATATAAAGTAAGTATCACATTGAGTTCAAGTCACTGTTTAGGAAATCAGTAATGGAGTAAAAGGCGTTACTGAGAAGGTATTGTTTGACATTCTGTTTGAATTTATTTTCATGCAATAATATTATTTTGTTTGGAATGGCGTTGTACAAGATGATTCCATAATAGCCAGAACCGTTTTGAGTTTTATTTAGTCTGAGGTAATTTATATCAAGATTGTTTCTGGTCCTAGTAGAATATGAGTGAATTTGGTCTCTTGTAATATAATTTCTGAGATTCCTTTTTATGTAGACTAGACATTCATAAATATATGTGCATGGTACAGTTAAAATTTTGTGTATTACAAACTTATCTTTACAGTCATCTCTGAACTTCAATCCAGTTATTATCCTGAGTGCTCTCCTCTGCAAAGAAAATACATTCTCAGCAGAGGAAGAGTGGCCCCATACTAAGATAGCATATGTAATGGAAGAATGGATGAGACTATGGTATGCTGTTAGTAAGGTTCTTTGTGTGACTGTGCCAATTCAATTTCTTAGTAGATACATGTTTTTAGATATCTTCTTTGAAGCAGTGTGGTAATCGAATGACAATTTTGGGTCTAGGTAGACTCCTAGAAACTTTACTGATTCAGGGTTTGGTGTGTCATTATTACGTAAAGTGAATATATTTTCTTCTGTTTGGATTTATTGAGATTGAGGTTGTTTGTGGTGAACCAATTTTGTGCGTTTGACTCGATGTTGATGTCTTCTGCTAGTAATGGTGATAAATCAGAGCCTGCTGTTGTGAGATTGGTATTGTCAGCAAACATTATTGTCAGAATGTTCTCTTTCACTGAATGTTGGAAATCATTTACATAAATAAGAAATATTATTGGGCCAAGGACTGATCCTTGGGAAACCCCTGTTTTGATTTCTAGCAAATCCGATGTTTTGCTGTTGACTTTGACAAATTGATGTCGGCCACTTAAATAAGAATTCATAAGGAATATGCTTTTTATACTGAAGCCATAGTAGCTCAATTTGTTCAAAAGGATATTGTCTGAAATGCAGTCAAATGCCTTAGTCAAATCTAGAAACTGAGAATTTATATACTCATTATTTTCAAATCCAGAATTTATAAAACTTGTTAATTTAGTTATTGCTAGGGTAGTAGAGTGGTTGTTTCTGAACCCATATTGATTGGTGTTGATGAGGTTATAATTTTGAAAATGTTCACTCAATTGGATTTTTAGAATAATTTCATAGACTTTAGACAGTGTGGGAGCTACTGAGATAGGCCTATAATTTGTAAGATCATCCTTATTGCCCTTTTTGTGAATTGGTACTACCTTCGATACTTTCAAGACATCAGGAAAGTTATTTTTTGATATACTTCCATTGATCAAATGAGTGAGAGGGGTTAGAATTTGATATTTTATAGCCTTTATAATTTTTGGACTGAGTTCATAGGTGTCCATACTATTTTCATTCTTTATTTGGTTTATGGCTCCATAAAATTCCCTGTGTTTTTCCACTTTTTGTAGAATCTATTCCACAGGGTTGATTATTGTCTCTGGAAATGTAACAGTTAAATATGTGACTACATAAGTTCGTAACATTTTCAAATACACAACGGTATTCTTAAGAATCCCATCAGTACACACAGTGACTTTTTGGGGAAATTTGGTACAAGCTTCCAACTTCCATTTGGGATTTTCTGCACAGAGAAAAATGTATAGTGATATTTACAAAAATTTCTGAGATTCTTCTTTAGATTTTTCTTAGTGTGTTGCCCAATAATGATAATAATAATGATAATAATAATTTCGTATTCACGGTACCTTTTCTATAAAAAGTTGATTTGTCGGAAAATATGACATTAAATTCAAAGCCATTATTTTGATTACACGCTTCTTCCATAATTTCACAAAAAATGAGTTTAATTGTATATGGATGTAATTGGGCTTTTCTTAAAAATGTCTGCACAGCACCACGACAGATCTCATTGTTGTCAGTTTGAAAAATACGAATTTTGTTCAATTGCAAGTAAAACATTCAATTGAGTGTCTTCAGTAACGGTAGGTTTGCGACTCTTAGGCATATCCCTGTCGTATACATCTGTCATACTTCTTTTACGATCGCCGCAACAAGATCATCAAAACTACTATTCATTGTTTTCCTGACAGCACAGTCCTCATTTGAAATAATTTTTTGTAGGGCAATATTTTTCAGAAAGATATTATTGAAGGCTTATAAATCGATATGTTTCTCAACGGATCATTTTGATAATTACATATGCAATGATATCTAAGAATTAATTGTCTGGTTGCTAAGGGCTTTCAGATGTTCTCCTAACCTACTTAAGTTTGGGAATGTGCTCGAACTAACTGCTGGGTAATTTTCAGGTTTTTTTTTGCAAAATGAGTAATGGAAATAATGTAAAGAATTATGAACATTGCTCGGTATAGGGTAACTTAAAATGTTACATAATATGTATGTGGTACGGTTGAACTAAAAAAAATATGGGCTTGCAAGCCTTGATATAAATATTCATCTTATACATTTCCAAAAAAAAATACCTATCACGTCATATCTTGTGAGGTGGTGGGGAAAAAATCTGTTAATTTTTTTCTTTAAATCTAAAATATTTATCGACCTATCCGAGCTTTACCTCCAAAAATGATTAACTCGTAGGATAATGGAGCGTTTCCACACTTTATGAACGGACTGTTTAACCCAAACTGTAATATGAATTCCTCCGAACAACATTAATTATTTTCTCGTTACGTAAATCATTATTATATCATACTGATCTCGCTATAACTGAGCTGGTGTAGAACTCATATGTAATATGTTTTAATTATTGTTTACAGAGGAACAATTTCATCGTTATTTGAATCCCTAGGAATCGTAACCTCAAATATTGATGGAATACTAATTTAGTTAATGTACACATTGTGGTTATTACAGTATAAACGTAGCTTTTGCGATCAGTATGAAGATAGTTGATGATATGGGATGGGTGAGAATAATTTACACTTTGCAGTTTCATACTATACAGGGTATATCTTGACGAGTTAACGCGATCCATATATAGAAAACTAAAAGTAGGGCGATTCTGAAAATTGATAGTATGGGTGAAGAACTAATATTTTCGATGGTGTGACGTTTCCGGTTTCACCGGAAGTGACGTCATCTTTGTTATTTTTAATGGCACATCCTGTATTTCACCTCATTTTTGAATTCCTCTCATGATTTCGATTTTAACTCATGTATCATATCCTATACCCAAAATGAATCATTTTCCAGTTATTCGAGTTTTTTTAGAAGAAGTGACAGATGCAGCCTCTCGAACATACGACATTTTTATGTAAATTACCATTTAAAAAAATATGCAGTGATCGTGATTATTGAAGGATGAACGGATCACGCACTATTTTCACATCCACTGAATAATAAAAAAAATGTAGGTCCAATAAGTGAATGAGAAAAATAAAAAATCTCAACATTATTAAATGAGAACCTCCTTCAAGGTTCAATTCTATTATGAAAATAAGCCCTAGTTACAATACACTTCCCTATACCTAAAACTTATAATTTTGGAGATATTCCGCAATAGAAGTTATTTTCACGCGAGGATTTACGTTTTCACCCCCCAATTTTGTTTGATAAAATTTTATCATTGCTTAATTTTCATTGAATATGTCATGAATTAAATAATCTCATATTCAAGACAAAAATCATGATCAGAATAAACAACAATCTCAAATTTAGTTTCAATGCTAAACAAGAACATGTGACAATTTTGTTAACCTCTTTTTTTTATTGCAATAAATGTTCAAATACGTTCCCTTCAACGTCTAAGCATTTCTCGCTTCTCCGTATGACGTCTCCTACAGCTCGTCTTATCATGTCCGGTGGAATAGAGTTGAAAGCAGTACGAACTTTCTGCTGAAAATCTTCTTTTGTGGTTGGCGTATGAGAATATACCTCGTTTCTTATATAACCCCAAATGAAAAACTCCATTGGGGTTAAATCGGGCGAACGCGGTGGCCATAATTGAGAACCGTCGGTTCCAAACCATTGGTCATAAAAAATTTCATTCAAATACATCTTCACCATCTGATAATTATGTGGAGGTGCTCCATTATGTTGATACCAAATTTTTCTATGGTCAGGGAGCGTCAGTCGTTCCAAATGACCCGTATCGAGATTTTTCAAAATATCTAGGTATTGTTCACCTGAAAATAAAATTACCTGTTGGTCTGTTATGTATTTTCTACATGCTATGATTGCTTATTACATAGCTACCGGGATAGAATTTTCCCGAGTGATGTGTTTTAATTTTTTTTAAAATTTAGTAAAACAATACAATTCCCATACTTTTCAACTAACCATTTAAATTTTCGTCATAAAAGAGAAACCATCACTATGGCGTTGTCTTTTACAGCGCAGTAAACATTGAAATTCCAACGGTCTTGAAATTGACGTTTCCGAACTGAATGTGGATTTGTATCGCTCCAGTAGTGAGAATTCCGCTTGTTGTCTATCCCATTTTTGGTAAATTTCGCTTCGTCGCTCCATATAATATTTCTCAAAAATTGGTCGTTTTCTTGATTCTTCATAATGATGAACTCCGCAAAGTTCACTCTTCTCTCATAATCGGATAGCTTCAGGCCATGGACTAAAGTATGAGAATACGGATGCCATTTGTGTTTTGCTAATATTCTCTGCATTTTATTCAATCCCAAATCTCGTGCCGCATCTTTCAAAGATGCTTCTGGAAAAGCTGTGCAGTACGCAAGCACTGTAATTGCATTATCTACATTGTCCACCACAGTTTAAGTTTAAATCATTTTCCTTTTGAATGATCTAAAGTTCGTAAGATTGGAGATTAATCTTCTAATAATATCTGGAGATGGTTTCGGTTTTTCTTGATACCTTGTAGCATAAGTATCACATGTTCTTGTCAAAACCTTATCATATTCGCCATAAAACATCAATAAATTAACGAAACCATTAGTATTATAACCAACACGAGTCATATTGTACCTTTTGAGAGCACGAATATGACAATAAACAACTTTATTTCATTTGTCACCAAAGATTGTGTTGAAAGCCTACTAGAAATATCAACATTTCAGGCAAGTATGCAGAATTAAGTAATATAATGGAATATCTCCAAAGTTATAAGTTTTGGGTATAGGGAAGTGTATTGTTACTGGGGCTTATTTTCATAATAGAATTGAACCTTGACGAAAAAAAAGGGGGTTCCCATTTGAAAAAGTAGAGATTTTTTATTTTTCTCATTCATTTATCGGATCCACATTTTTGCGCTCCATGTGGATTATTCAGTGGATGTTAAAACGGTGCGTGATCCGTTCAACCTTCAGTATTCACGATTTACTCACTGTTCTCGAATAACTCAAAAACAGTTCAGTTTTGGTATGGGGTATGATACATGTTTTGGAATTGAGATTTGAGGAAAATTCAAAAATGAGGTGAAATACAGGGTGTCATTGAAAATAACAAACATGACGTCTCTTTCGGTGAAACCGGAAACGTCACATCAACGAAAATATTTTGGTTGAATTCTTCATTAGTTCTTCACCCATACTACCAAATTTCAGAATCGCCGTACATTTAGTTTTCTATACAGGGCAATTCCAATTCGACCCCCACCATTGGGATCTCCTAATCTACACGAGATACGTCGAAGCTCAAATTGGGCAAAGTTGTGTATTCTGGTGCTTAACATAATACTGTTTTGAAACTTGGAAAATTCCGAGTATTTCCGGAAATATTGGGAAAAAACTGAAAATCGGAATTTTCGTTTTTATTTTTTTCTATCGTTATTTGACAACATAGCTCAAAAGCAAAAGTTCATTTTCATTGATACTTTTTTTCAGCTACACGGTTTCATGTTCAGATTTATTATCCGATGTTTCGTCTTCTGGCATTCATCATTAACTTTTTTTTCTGTTATGGGCGCCATATTGTTTATTTTTACAGAAAAATTGTTATTCTCTTTCTGATTTCATTGATGTATAATTTGTTATGATTTGCACTTCTGAAACCACAGATATTAAAAAAAACAACTTCATCTGAGATGGTCATGACTCCATCGAAAAATTTTGTTTAATAAATACTAGTTGTCAGAACTCATCATAAGTTTGCACAAATACTTCAGTCGAAATGTCCTCATTCTCAAATGAAGCAAAACGAGATATGTTGAAACTTTATTATAAAATTGATAGGAATAGTACGAAAACAACACAAATTTATTTTGAATTATATCCGGAAATACAACAGCCGGATAGAACATTATTCAGAATTTTGGGCAAACACTTGGCTGAGTACGGTGCGTTTCAAAAAACAAGAATGAAATCGTGAGCTTGCAAAAAATGCATAAAAAGTATTACAACAAGTGTTCGAAATGATGGCCTTCCTCTTGAATACATAACCGAGCTCGTCGTCTCAAATTAAGAACAGCCCTAACAATATCCCTTCTTCTGATGCGTGATGATTGTCTCTATGTTCATCTTCTGTGTGATATTCTTGCTCTCCATAGATTCTGTTCTTTTAAGTGCCCCACAAGAAAGTATTCAAAACTTTAAGGTCAGGTGACCTTGCCGGCCACCTCACTTGTTCAGAATTTCCTAACAACCTATTAGGAAATCTTTGGTGTAAATATTCGCAAACTGCTCTTTTATTGTGTGGAGGAGCCCCGTCATGCTGAAACCAGCAGCTGTTATAATTAACAAGGGGAAACGTATCCATATATTCTTCGAATTCGTTTCTTAAGAACCGAAGATAGGTTTCCCCGTTCAAAGTATTAGAGAAGAAATGAGGTCCAAATAATCGGTCGTCATAAATTCCAGCACACACATTCAAACGAAACCGAACTTGTGGTCTGACTTCTCTGAAGTGTCGTGGATTATTTTCACTCCAAATGTGCTCATTATTTCTATTAAAAACACCACAGTTCGAAAAAGTGCTTTCGTCGGTCCAAATAATGTTTTTCAAGAAGTTTGTAGGTCTACCCTATTCGAGAGCCAGCTACAAAATTCCATCCTTCTCTAAGGATCACCTGGATGTTATTTTTGTGAAATATGTATCTTATAACATTTCAAACTTCCTTTTTTGAATCCCCTCCAAACGCTCGTCTGTGGCACATCCATTTCTGCCGAGACTTGATGTATTGATTTGGAAGGATCTGCATTTACCTAAAAAAGTACCAAACATAATTATACTTCTTCGAATATGGAATGAACAATTATTTTACCTCGGCTAATAAGTTACGTCTAATATTTTGTTCCATTCTGCTTCCATATTTCATTCTTGGTTTTTGAAACGCACCGTACTCAGCCAAGTGTTTGTCCAAAATTCCGAATAATGTTCTATCCGGCTGATGTCCTTCCGGATATAATTCAAAATAAATTTGTGCTGTTTTCGTACTATTCCTAGCAAATTTATAATAAATTTTCAACATATCTCGTTTTTCTTCATTTGAGAATGAGGATATTTCGACTGAAGAATTTTTGCAAACTTATGATGTTTAATGAGTTCTGACAACTAGTGTTTATTAAACAAAATTTTTCGATGGAGTCATGACCATCTCAGATGAAGTTGTTTTTTTTTAATATCTGTGGTTTCGGAAGTGCAAATCATAACAAATTATACATCAATGAAATCAGAATGAGAATCACTATTTTTCTGTATAAAAAAACAATATGGCGCCCATAATAGGAAAAAAAGTTGATGATGAATGCCAGAAGACGAAACGTCGGGTAGTAAATCGGAACATGAAAACGTGTAGTTGAAAAAAAGTATCAATGAAAATGTACTTTTGGTTTTGAGCTATGTTGTCAAATAACGTTAGAAAAAAATAAAAACCTAAATTCCGATTTTCAGTTTTTTCCCGATATTTCCGGAAATACTCGGAATTTTCCAAGTTTCAAAACAGTATTTTGTTAATCTCCAGAATACGCAACTTTGCCCCAATTTAAGCTTCGACGTATCTCCTGTAGTTTAGGAGATCCCAATGGTGGGGGTCGAATTTGAATTGCCCTGTATATGGATCGCGTTAACTCGTCAAGATATACCCTGTATTAATTTCAATTGGTATAATGATATGGGAACACTCAAGCTACTGCACTCAAATATATAAGTATACAGAGAGGAGCATTGAGAGTTGTTTCTGGTTTGAAAAACGGTGACTAATGAAGGGACGAATTCAAATAATATAAAATAATAACACACTATACATACATATTACAATGTCTCTTATACAGGGTGTCTTAAACTCGATGGCCTATTAGACGTTTCTGGAAAAAGGGACATAGGATTATTTCGAAAATTTGGTTTCTTTGGTTCCGCTCTATCGATCAAAAATATTTTCAGAGCTGTGGGCGATGCCGCTTCTATCGAAAAGTAGCAACAACTTTGATATTTCAAATAGAATACCCTGTATATCATTGCATTTTCCGCTTTGCTATCGCTTTTTGATTATTTTCATATAATACTTCCCTATACCTATCTCTAGTGGTTTTCCAAAAAATCAATAAATTAATTTTTTTTTGTGAGAAACAGCTTCAATTGAAGGTGTATTACTGCAGTATTTGTACACGTAGAAATCTGAAATTTCGGATGTAGTTTGACAATATCCTGAGTATTAGTTATTACGAGTGGAATTCGTTCTTCATTATACAGGGTCTTTGAAAATTTGTGATTCCACCGATAGAAACACAAGTATTGAAAAGTGCATTTCTTCAAATGGAACACCCTGTATATTATCATATATCCTGAAAGACAATTGAATTTTCTTCCAAATGATGTTTTATGATTCTATACCTCCAGAATCAGGTTTCCGAAATAAAAGCAGGTTTTCCATAAGAATTGGATTATTTTGCCATGAGGCATAAGATGTCCGGAGGACTGCTCATTGCTAATATCCTACACATTAGGAAAAGTTGGGTCGAATTCCATCAGAAAACAACTACTTTCCTGGCTAATACCACGACGAACATTGAATTACATCTGATGAAATTGCTGTGCAGAGTTCCTACGAGGTTATCTCTGCAATTGCTTGTTGCATGGAAATGTTCATCGAAACATTCGGACCACCTATATATCGATTTCGGGGTGTTGCCCCTCATCAGTATAGGGTAGGTCTAGCAGTCAATAACTAATGTTTGCAACGAATGAATCGATAACCAAATCCATTTCAAGACCGAAACTGAGATCGCGCCCGTACAGTGGATAACTCCAAACTGCGAGCGCCATCCCAGCGCCGGCCACCCAACTAAGCAATACCCATGAACCACGATCGTCAAGACCGTATAAAACGGAGAAGAAAACTGTAGTTCACAAACAATGAGCTTATGACTTGAGGCATAAGATGTTCGGAGGACTGCTCATTGCTAATATCCTATACAGTAGGAAAAGTTGGGTCGAAAATCCATCAGAAAACAATTACTTTCCTGGCTAATGCCACGACGAACATTGAATTACATCTGATGAAATTTCCGTGCAGAGTTCCTACAAGGTTATCTCTGCAATTGCTTGTTGCATGGAAATGTTCATCGAAACATTCGGAACACCTATATATCGATTTTGGGGTGTTGCCCCTCGTCAGTAGGTCTAGCAGTCAATAACTAATGACTGCAACGAATGAATCGATAACCAACTTTTCCTATCGTATAGGATATTAGCAATGAGCAGTCCTCCGGACATCTTATGCCTCAAGTCATAAGCTCATTGTTTTCTTCTCCGTCTTATTTTGCCATATTTTGTATTGGGTAGATATGAAATGTCATCGAACATGTCACTACGAATAGTCCAAAAAAAGTATATTAATAATAAATAGTTCGCGCGTTCAATCACGTAAATTTGAGAAAATCATCAAAATAGAATACAAGAATTATTCAAAAGAAAATCTGATTAATTTTTGTCGCATTTGTCCAATTTGTCCCATATTTGTATCTGTTCATTGTATATTGATATTTTGTATTTTTGTCACAACAGTCTTTTCCAAAACTAATATTGCATGAACCGAGAAATACAGTGATATGAAATTTCAATTCAGATTTGAAAAAGTATGCTTGGTTCGGTTTTTCATCTGCATGATAATTTTTTCTCCCATTCAGGGTAACTGAAAAATGTGTGTCTGTTGGGGAATCATGATCCACCTTAAAAATAACTCAATTTAATTTCAATCAATAAACAAATGGAGGTCATATCAATCGCTAATTCATGTTTTCAAAGTGCTGTCATCCACCGATCTTGAAAGGTTGTAGTCAGTTCTCTGCTCACTTCTTGTCTACAGTTAGGGGAGGCATAGTCCAACAACTTCGATATACATGAAGCAGCAAATTCCCAGAAATTTCCTTAAAATATTTTCATTTATAATCTTCCTAAAGCATGAATTACTTCTAGAAATTTTCTCGAAGTGCGAATTTTTTTTAAATTTCCCAAGGCGTCACTTGTAATCTCCCAAGTGCTTGAATTATTGCCGGAAATTTTTCGAGTACATGAATTTTTTGAAAATTACCCGAGTCGCGAAGCGACGAGGGTAATTTTCTTTGAAAATTCATGTACGAGATAAATTTACGGCAATTAATTCAAGCACGAGGGAGATTCGGTAAGAAAATTTCACACCGAGAAATGAAAATCATCCAACAATTCATAAGAAATAACTAACGATGGTTTCACCTGAACTATTTATATGCATAGTACAAAAAAGATGCATGAAAATATAGATATGTAAAACACACTTAACAAAATTTCAATTTGTTTTTTTAATAAAAAAAAAAGTGAAAATGTTTTTGCACCACTGGGAACTGTACTAGTGACCACGCGACCACGAGGCGGACACTATACCGACTCGCCACGGGGCCTTTGATTTACATGTAGACAACTGGTGTATTGAAGTGTTTCTGAAATTTGATTTCAGAATTTGCAAATTCTGCGATTATCGTGAAGAAAATATTCAGACACATTCGAAATATTTAATAAATACATAAATATGAAATATTATCTCATTTCAAATGAAAAATACAATTCCATTTGTACATCAAAGCAAAATATAAACTATCCCCTGTCAAATATTTGACAGAAAAATTTCCACTTATTAATTTCGGCCAAGGTACCCAGGAGGATAAAAATTTCCGGAAATTTTTTGGGTTGCCATGGCATCTAAACAAGAACGAATGTTTTGGTTCTCTCTAAAAGTGAGGTGTGAAATTTTCTTAAAAAATTCGCAACTGAGGACAATATCCGGAATATTAATTCATGCTCGCGGGAGATTCGGTAAGAAAATTTTATACCAAAACTTTTTTAAAATAGAAATTAAATTGGTGACATATTATTATCCATGTAACGGACATCATAGTAGGCCGTTGTTTATGCTTTGTCTCACACCAGCGAATTGCGAATAATTTTTTTTTTGGTTCCCTGTGCTTAAAATGTGGTTTAAATAATTAAATGAAATATATAATATTTTACCCATATCACACAATTTTATAGAACTAGAGGAAAGGGAATGAAATTTAAGTAGGTAGGTATACCTACTTCTATCGCGGATTTGATATCAAATATTTTAATTTCCCTATGCTCTAGTGAAATGTGGTTTAAATAATTGAATAGAGAAGCAAACATTCTACCAAAATCACATAGTTTTATAGTACTAGAGGAAAAGGAAATAAAGTTAAGGTCTACTTCTATCGGACGCTAATGAATTACATCGGCGGCACTTTCATTTATTAATATCGGATTTGTTGTCAAATATTGTAATTTCCATATGCTCTATCAAAATGTGATTTAAAAAATTAAATAAAGGAGCAAATATTCTACCAAAATCACATAATTTCATAGTACTAGGGGAAAGTGACAAAAAATTAAGGTCTACTTCTATCGGACGCTGATGAATTACATCGGCGACACCTTCATTTATTAACCTCGGATTGTAATTTCCCTATGCTCTAGTAAAACAAGGTTTAAATAATAATCTAAAATAAATATTAGTCTTTATACTTTTCCTAATTTTATACTACTAGAAACAAGGGAAAGTATTAAAAGAATTAAAAATAAGAACGCATTTTACGAGTTATAAAATTAATCAAAGTTGGCTATATGTAGTGACAGTGACAAGTTCCTTATGTGTATGGTTACTTATAATTAATTGCATTGTTAACACTTGGGTGTCGTAAAATACAGATAATTAATTAAATATTCATTAATAAAATAAATGGCGACACATTTGTACAGAATGTGAGCTTATTCAAATTTATTATAAAAATGTTAAGTATTTAACTGATTTGATGAAAAATTCTGGCCTAAAACCTGAACAAAAAGATCTATTTAAGAACATGAGCAATATTCTTTGTGAAACTATTCCATATTTCACCCATAAATCCTGTGTGGAAAAGAACAAAATGGTTTCGAAGTATTACTATCATTTCATGAAGCATACACATTCAATGGAAAAAACAACGGATCCTTACCTTACTCGCTAATGAGGAGAAAAGACTTGGAAAAGGAATAATAACAGATAATAACATGTACCTATAATTAAGTTATACATGAATGTCTATCACAAATATTTTACGCCACTGTGTTTATGACAGTTGTCAAGCCAGAGTGAAATTTCCACTCATTAATTTCCCTCTACGCAGGGAAATTTCCGAAGAAATTAGGTTACTGTCATAGCAACATGTCAAAATGCAGGCATCTGATTGGCTAAAATTAACTGGCACAAAATTTTCCATATAATTTTCTGAAACAAATTTGGAACTTCGTCAGTCCATGTTGAAATCCATCCACAGAAATCAACACGTTTTGAAGGATCAGCTCTTGACGCCTCAACATTTCCAAACACCATAATTCCGTTCATTATTCTGATTTTTTTTTTATTTCATTTGTGGTGAGTTCATTGAATTTTCTGCGTGTTCTTGAAATCATGTTTTTGCACTAACAGTGAATATAAAACGGATTTCAATATGCATTATAATCCATTATTTTCAATTTCCAGTATAACGATTCGAAATAATCTGTAGTATGCCGTGACCAGAAAAAAGCAAAACAATCTGTTAGTTTGACAAACAGTGAATTTATTTCAGTTTCTGTCATAAAGAAGTATATTATTTATATTCCAGGTCTCTAAAAAAGCTATTGAATTTGTAATACCCTATATAGTATTCATTCTTTGTACAACCTTTTGCATGAAGAATAAACAATTTCATCAAAACTTCATTTGAATAATTTTTGTATTCCATTTTGATTCTTTTCTAATTAAATTTACGTTAATGAACGCGCAAACGTTTTATTATCAATGTCGTAATTTTCGAATTTTCATAATGACATGGTCCATGACATTTCCTATCTACCCAATACAAAATATGGCAAAATAATCCAATTTTTGTAGAAAACTTGCTTTTATATCGGAAACTTGACTCTTTAGGTATAGGAAAACAAGCTAAGTGCTCTGAAGTTGAGGAGCTCGGCAGTTGAGGAGCTCGGAAGTTGAGGAGCTCGGAAGTTGAGGAGCTCGGAATTTGAGGAGCTCGGAAGTTGAGGAGCTCGGAAGTTGAGGAGCTCGGAAGTTGAGGAGCTCGGAAGTTGAGGAGCTCGGAAGTTGAGGAGCACGGAAGTTGAGATGCTCGGAAGTTGAAGTGGTTGACTCTCGCGCTACGCGCAAATATCCCACAAAAATGCGTGTTTTCAATACATGAATGTCTTGACTAATTTCCCCCAAAAAGAAAATCGTTTTCAATACATGACTGTCTTGACTAATTTCCCACAAAAATACGCGTTTTCAATACATGACTGTCTTGACTAATTTCCCACAAAAATACGCGTTTTCAATACATGACTGTCTTGACTAATTTCCCTACAAAAATACGCGTTTTCGATACATGTCTGTCTTGACTAATTTCCCGCAAAAATACGTGTTTTCAATACAGGACTGTATTGACTAATTTCCCACAAAAATACGCGTTTTCGATACATGACTGTCTTGACTAATTTCCCACAAAAATACGCGTTTTCAATACATGACTGTCTTGACTAATTTCCTACAAAAATACGCGTTTTCAATGTATGACTGTATTGACTAATATCCCACAAAAATACGCGTTTTCAATACATGATTGTCTTGAATAATTTCCCACAAAAATACGTGTTTTCAATACATGACTGTCTTGTTTTTCAAAATTTATAGAAAATTCATGAAAACTCTGTTTTTGTGAAAGATTTCCCGGACTATTCATATTACAGAAAAAAAATGCTTCAACATTTTTTGTAGACTTTTGAAAGGTGATCAAAAAAGTTTAGATGAAAAATTTGAAAATCCATCGCCATCGCCATTTGTTTATTTTCCAAAATATGCAAAAATTGTAGGCATTATTGAGTTTAACAAAAACGTTGGGATACATATTTTTGATATTTCTTTTAGTTTTTGAGTTTTTGTTGTTTCTATGAAATAATGTGATATTATTTCTAAGTCCCAAATTTTTCCAAATCGCCATTTTTTTTTTCAAGATATGGAAAAATTTCATGGGAGTTTTCTATTGACATTCCTAAGTATAATAAAACTGTCTATATAAATTATCTCGATATCTCGTTTAGTTTTCGAGTTTCTGATGCTTTTATTAAAAAAATGTGAAAATTCCCCAATTTTTCGTTTTTGTGAAATATTTCCCAAACTATTGATATCAAAGAAAAAATGTGTGGACATTTTTTGTAGACTTTTAGAAGCTGATTAAAAACGTTAGTATAAAAAATTTAAAAATCTATCGCCATCTTTGAGTTTTTGGTGATTTTTTAAAATATTTTGTTTATTTTCCAAAATATGCAAAAATTTCATGAAAACCTTTTGTAGACATAATTGAGTTCAACAAAAATGTAAGAATGAATTTTTTCGATATTTCGATTAGTTTTCGAGTTTTTTGTACAACTTTTTGGGAACTACAAAAGTGATATACATTTTTACGATATCTCGGTTTTTCATCAAGTTTTTAATTTTTCAAGATCTTTGCCAAAATGGTTTTACAAGATATGAAAAAATTTCATTAGAACTTTTTGAAGACCTGTTCGAAGACAATAATATTTTCGAAGGGAGCATTTCGGTTTTCGAGATTTAGACGATTTTAGAAAAAAAGTACAAATTTTCCACTTTTTTTTCAATATTTTAGAGATTTTTCCACTTTTCATTCGAGTTGGAGAAAAACGATTTGCAAATATCGATGCGGCTTGTAAAGACGTATTCAAAGCATTTTTAAGATTTTCATTCGTTCCATTAGTACAGTCAATATCTCGATTTTCCATTTTTTCGAAATATTTCCTGGACTATTGATTTTACGAAAAAAAATTTCCAACATTTTTTGTAGATTTTTGAAAGACTTCCAAAAAAGGTATCTTGATGAATTTGGAAAAAATCAGCGGTTTCCGAGATATTTCGTATTTTGCAAATGGAATTTTATATTCAGATTTTTGGAATTTTCACCATTTTCCGATCGGTTTTCCGAAAAATGGATCCTCTAGGATTTGTTCAGTTTCTAGAGCGTCATCGATTGCGATTCAAATATTTCAGTTTTTTACGTCGGTTTTGCTAAAGATCGAGCAGGAGAATTTTGACATTTTTCGGAAGAAAATTCGGAAAACCCAGTTAGCATTTTCCGATCTTTCCCAAAAACTATACACTTCTGTATTACATATTGAAGTATATTTTAAAAAAATATGGAAGAAAAAAAATCACTTCCTGAACCTGTATCGAGGGAAGTACAAACGTCAAAAAAAAACGGAAAAACTCCGTAAAATTTTTCCAGATTTTCCGATCGCGAAAAAAAAATTTGAGAAATATTGTCCTAGAGTTATTAAAAGCGATATCTCCAAGGGTACGGAAAATATAGCGTTTTCAAATATGCACAAAAAAGCTACAGGCAGACGGACGGACAGACAGACCGACGCGACAGACAGAATTGTCGAAAAAAATATTTTTTCGACGGGGATCATTTTCCTAGAAGTAACTATGGGTCTAAAATGTCAAATAAAAAAGTTGATGTCCGTCTAGGAAGACGGTAGGAAATACAACTTCCTAAGAGGTCGGTATAATGATACATCATATTTGGAAGGAAATATACTTTTTCCTTATTTTTAGCGTGTAAAATTCGCGTTGGCACCAGCCCATAAATGAAATTGGACCCGAAAAAGTATTGAAACTGGAAAATAGCTAGGATCGTTAGGGAGTGATCAAAGCTGCGATCTGAATCCAATCACTCCCAAAAAATAATTAAACAAACTTGGGAACGAGGCATTATTCATCACAGCAACAGGATTGCCATTATTTATACTTTCTAAAACACTTTTAATTGGATTTTTAATTGCCATAGCTGTTTGCTCCCTGCTTCACTCTGGTAGTGAGAGGTAAAACAAAAACCAAGTTTACATTGATTATCTCCATTGTTTCAGCATTCAACAAAACAATGGACAGACTTCATAAGTTTGGAAAGAGTTTGAAGGACTTTAATTACAACAACAAAGAGATTGCCGACGACATTTATTCTGCAATCAACTCTACGCAGTTCTTAGGAGTATCGGTGAGTAAACGCAACATAAATCATCTGGGGATTTTTGTGGTAACTTTTAATGAAGCTGTAAAGGACCACGTAAATTAGTACTCTGTTAATTTGGCTTAATTTTTAACGTGATGTGGTTCACGCCTTATCAATTGAGAAGTATTATCGTGCCATCGTAATTCTATTATTAATTTCAACAAATGAACAACAGGAAAACGTGTATCGCATCTTGGGGATTAGCGCTATATCAAAGCTTTTCTTCAGCTTTTGAAATGCTATGAAAGTAAAAATTACTACCTAACATATCGGGACATAATGTGACATTAAAAATTTTGCAATTTCGAACAAATATATTTGACGTGTAATCCAGTCCTATTATGTTACAGTTACAGAAAACATAGGTTAGCTGTATGTCACGACAAATCAACCAAGGAAATTTTCCTGTTACTAGTGTTAAGCACAGCACTCGATTTAATGTGATTAAAAAGTCTCAACTGATGATAGGAATATGCAAATAAGAAAATTGTTTCAACCCGAGTAATGCTGTAAAGGAGTGTCAAGAAATGGGCTGTAGAATTTGCAGTCAAATGCATAAATTTTTCATTACACTTTACAGACAAACCAACGACGATAACAAACCACCTTTTCCCTCATTTATTTTCTCTGATTTTTATAATTTTTTTGTCTGATCACTTTCATGTTTTTGTTCAGTTCAGGGACATACGAAAATGCATCATTCCACATGTAGACGAATATGCCGTTAGCAGGGCCTACTCTGTTACCGTCACTCGTCTGAAATTAAATCATGCTAAATATCCGGCACATCTCCACAAAGTGGGCTCAGTAGAAACTGATATTTGTGATTGTCATAACGAATCAAGCAAAAAATGTATGGTTTAACATTTTTTGCTTGTGTAAAATACCAACATGCCAGCCGAAAACTATTGGTACTTTATCGGTAACAATATACCATTACCATTGTTTTTATAGAAGATAGTCAACCTTATGGGATTATAATTGGATCAAAATGGATGCGACATGTAGATGGCGATAGTGAGCTCGCATCCAAGTCATGTCGTAACTTCAGTGATCTGGCCTACAAGTCATGTCGTAACTTGATTGAAACAATGGGACAGCATTAAATTCAGGGTTTTTTGAAGAAACCTGCATCAGAAATGACATGGAATATTCATGTTTGTAACTAATCACGCTAGATTACACTCGCGTTTGGTCCAATACCTTTTCCACAGGCATTGACTATCTATCTTCTATTCAAACAATGCCATTACGTACCAACCTAACCACCCTGCTAAGTTTGAATGAAAAACATATCTTAGAGAAATTAGTTAATTTTCTCAGAGGTAATAAGCTTGATATCTAATTGAAACCATTTTGATACAATTCTGTGGCGAATGGATTCTCCGATGCCAACTCTCTTTCACACATACACACATATTCGAAAAAAATGTAACGTCTTTATAAAATTTGAATGCTTGATCAATATTTAAAGGATTTAATGAATTAGTGACTACGTACAGAGCATGGATTTTGATGTGAGTGATATTACCTTTGTTTGAATATAAGTAAGATAGTCAGTGCCTGTGGAATCGACATTGGACCCAAACGCGAGTGTCATCTAGCGTGATTAGTTACAAACATAAAAATTTGACGTCATTTTAATGAAGGGTTCTTCAAGGAACCTTGATTTCAATGCTGTACCATTGTTTCAATCAAGTTAGGACATGACTTCGAGGCCAGATCACTGAAGTTACATGATTTGAATGCCAGATCACTGGCGCCACCTACATGTCGACTCCATTTGAATCCAATAATAATTCCTTAAGGGTAGCTATCTTCCTTGTATTTAAACAATGATATTACTAGAAGTAGACTGTCTTATGATGTGGCCTCTGATGCTGTTATGTTACCGGTGTATGGATTATTGAGAAAAGATAGATATCGATTTGGGAAAGGTGTTCGCTCTAATTCAAAAATACCTCAGAATTGAAATTCAGGTCTCATAAAAAAAACGGCATTCAATTTTACCCAAATGATTTATGGTCCCAAGAGAATAGATGGTAGTATATAGTTTCGCTGTTAGATAATATTTTTATCAGTGACCAAGACGTAGCTACTGAAACAGGTACGGTTAATGCAAATTCGATTTCTGATCATAAAATGTTTTTTTCCAAATATGAAGATGGAAAATATGAGACTCAAATTTGTAACTTTCCGTGACTACTCTAGATTCAAGCATGACTATTTTTATCGTGATCTTCAGAACTCACCCTGGTTTCAACTGAAGATGATGTCGATAACAAAATTGAAATATTCAACGAGTTTTGTATATTTGATCGACACTTCCAAAAAAAGGGTTAGAGTAACAAAGCCAACACCATAAGCAATTATTTTTCTAGAATTTGGACAGTTTGTAATGATGATATTTGTAGATATGCAATTCGCTCCTTTGATTCTAATTATTCGAATATGATTCCCATACATTCGATTTCGACCAGATTCATGACTGGAATTAAAGTCAAACGCATATTAAGGGTCCAGTGGAGAAACAATGAGGTTCCATTTTTTTTAGAAATAGACATTTTAGCGGCATCTGTTAGCTTATAGCACGAAGTATCAACATACCAAACCATACAGGGGAAAAACAATGACATTCCATAAAAAACTGCGGTCGAAAGTAGGCAGCGCAATGGAAAAACGATGAGACTCCGACATTATATTTCGTTTTTCTCAACTTATTGAAGAGTGGAACCTCATCTTTTTTCTACTGGACTCTTCATATGGTTTTGACGATATCTCTTGCGGTGCTGTATCGACCCTTTCATCACACATCTTTTACTAGAAGACGAGCAGCTTCTGTGGTACATGATGGTCACTTATTTGAGCATTTATTAGTAGCTTTCTCATCGTTTCTTGTGAATCATCTGTTCTTATGAAGATTACTAGAATTTTTTACTATGTTATGTACTTTGCGCCGGTTTATCACAATTTCATTTCGTTGACCCATATATTCTTTTAAGAATTGAATGATGGATATGTCCAATTTTACAACAGCGGCCTAGTCGATTACTTTTCTAGAAAACAATCAACATTTTTCTTGCAACAAATCTCGCAAACTTTATGAAGTAGACCCTACAAACTATTCACAAACTATGTATCAGCAAAAATCTCTTTTGAAATACCATGCAATAGTTCAATAAAATATAGGATATTGCATTTAAAAAAAGGTCTAGTTATTATAATAATAATAAAAATATTTATTGATCGTTTAGACATTCCTTAGAACGTGTGGATAAGTCGAGAATTACAAAATGTCGCATATATATAAACATACATATACATATACATATACACACATACACGAATGCAGACATATATTGTTAAAAATAGTTCAGTCAGATATTCATTAATATTGTAGTAGGCCTAGCTTTTCAGTATGCTCGTTACAGTGTTTGTGAGTGATTTTATATATAAGTACAGGCATTTACTGTTTAAAAATGTTCAGTCAGATATTCATTAATATTGTAGTAAGCCTTGCTTTTCAATATGTTAGCTACAGTATTTTTGAATAGTTTTATAGATGATATACTCTTTATATAGTCTGGTAAATGGTTAAATAATTTAATACCCATATATCTAAAGCTGTGTTCGTATTTGGAACTCTTGTGGTTAGGGACACACAATAGATTATTTTGTCTTGTATTATATGTATGATAAGAAGCGGCCGTATTGAATGAGGATAAGTTTTCTTTTGTATATATCAAACAGTAATAAATGTATATAAAGGGAAAGGTCATTATTTTATTGTCTATGAATACTTGTTTGCATGGAGAACCCCATTTGCAATTAAAGATCTTTCGGACTATTTTCTTCTGTGTAATCAATATTTTATTGTTATTTGTTGAATTTCCCCAAATTATAACATTATAGCATAAGTGTGTAAAAACAAGGCTATAGTATATATTTATTAAAACTGATTGTGGTAACGAATATTTGATTCTGGATATTGCAAAAAAATGATTTATTAAGTTTTTTGTTTACCATCTCTACATGTTCTGTCCATTTTAGAGAATTATCAACTTCTAATCCCAGAAATCTAGTTGTAAGGCTAGTGTTAACTGCTCAGTATAAGATGTTCTGTATCTGGATTACAATTATTGAAATATATACATACTGTTTTAGCTATATTAACCATTAAACCGTTGGTTCTACATCATGAAACATATTTTGCCAATATTTCATTCAAAGAACATGTGAGCTCCTCCGTGTTCTGTGCTGAGACAGCCAATGACGTATCGTCTGCATATATAGTTAGAACGTGATTCCTGAGTGTTTCAGGCAAGTCATTGATAAAGAGTAAAAAAATGAGCGGTCCCAACACAGAACCCTGTGGCACACCCATATCGATTTTGTTCCCATTAGAGTAGTTTTGTTTGATTTTAACAAACATTTCTCTGTTGTTGAGGTAGTCCATTATCCAAACCGACTTAAAAAAAAATGGTTAATGAAGTTATGAATTTTTCAAAAACCATGTCAAGACAAGTTTGATATCATTCTTCCATGTACAATAATTGCTATGATACTTGATTTTGGCGCATACTTTTCAAATCTAATATTTACTGAAAAGTCGAACGAATTCCACTTTCGATATATCTACAGTCGTGACTATGTCACGACCACCTACCATTTTTCATTTCCAACCCGACATAGGTTTTCATTAATGTTTGCGTAACTCGTCTCGTCACTTCACCTGGAAGCCGTTCGGGGTGGGTCCTTTGATCTACCGAATGCCTTTTCACTCTCCATTGAAGCATCAATCTAATGAATGAATAAATAGTTAACGGCTTGTTCATTGCCGCCAATAGGATCCAAACGTCACCGACAAAGTAGATTCACCGGATAACATATTTGCCCACTCTCCTATGTGCCTCATCCGCTTTTACAAGTGCTTCTTGAGTCGGGCACGATTACGTTTCAAAGGGAAACTAACCGAAAACGAATCGTCTATAGAATATATTATGTTCTAAGATTGTACTGGCCATTTTTTCAAATGAATCTACAAGGTTTGGATTGACTTCGGCGAACACAAACATATGAGACGTTTCGAAAATGTAGGCACAACGAGATAGCAGATTTTGAAATTGAACTTATTGCAGAATGAATTGAATCAACAACTTTAATTTTATTATTCATACAGTAAATAACGTCACATAAATATTTACTTAAACATATACTTAATGTTGAGTCACTTCAAACGTAATGGATTTCGAAACTTCTTCAGTTTTGTTGCTTCAAGTGGCATTGTGAAAACATCAGCAGTCATGTCACCTGTGGGACAATACTTGTAGTCCAAAATTTGTTTTTCTTTCATTCTATCAGAAAGATATATATGTATCGATTTCCTGCTTATTTGTTAGTTTTGAATGAGCTTCTAACAGCTCTGATTGTCTTCAAAAATTGTAAGAAGTTAATAAATACACAAGCCGCAATCTTTGAGTGGCTTTGACAACCAAACTGCTTTTGTGCTGTGATAAATCGTTGCATCTGTAAATTTCATTTGACATTCTTGCTGAAATTTGAAAATAACCAGGATCTAGTGGTATCTTTGATTCTTCTGCAACTTGAAGATTAAAACGCTGAAGTATTTTTTCAATATATCCTTTCTGACTTATGCTGAAAATGAAATAGGTCTCTTCTTCAGTTTTTATTCCAAATTTCCAAGTGATGTTATTTTGAAATGTTCTAGCTTTTCTCTACTAGCAAGTTTTAATCAGTTGGATTGAACATATAATTGATTGGATATTAGATTAGAATGACTATTTATGTCCTCTCCCTTTATTTATCCATACGTATAATTCTGGTTGGCCGTTAGCGTGTGAATTCTTTGAGCTATTGAAATGATAAGTTTGGTTCTATTCTGTCCAAAATACTTTCATTTAACCAACAACTTCACAGAATTACACTTTTGTGGAAATTATTTCAGCTATAAAACCCTCATGTGTGATCTCAATCATAACAATGATTTTACTCACCTAAATCCTCCACTCGTCTGCTCATTCCTTTGGATTGGTAACACTTTAACTTATCGAACGTGTACCATTAATTAGTCCGTTCAGAGTTGATTGGTTCCACTATTTAAGTAATTTTGGTTTTGTTCATTTATTGACTTGACAAACAAATGAAACTCGTAAAATAGTCTGTTTTTCATTTATTAATGCAAAAGGAGAAAAAATAAATATAAAACTGTATAAAAGTGCGACTAGATGGATGTTAATATTTACGAGAAAAAAAGGATATAAAGAATTTACCTTCATTATTAACGTCAAAATACTGGATATTTCAATGATAATACAAGAACAGACTGAAAACAATATTTTTATAACTCAAAACAAAGACCTATCTAATTGACAATATAATATCCAGCATGTTAGCTTACCAAGACCATCTTCAAATACGTAAAGCTGATCAGAAACTTTGACAAATGATAAGATACTTAAGAACCCTTCAACTCTGATAAAATATACCGGATATGTTCCAGGTCAAGGTGAGGCCTTGACCTGTGGAGTTTTCACTTGACTTACTGATTCAGAAAGCACATTTCAACTGCCTCTTGTTCTCAGATCTCAAATGGTTCAAATCTCTAACCCGTTACAAGATAGAGGGGATGATCCCACCCTCAGGGTTTTACTTGTAAGATCTACCTCAAGATCTTACTTGACTGGTCTTGGCATTCTAAACCCTATTCAGTCCTAATTAATTAAATATGAGTTTTCCAATTACGTGACATCATATGAGTGATCGCCCCGTACAAATAGACTCCCGCTGAATGTGTTCGTTTTTATTGGTAGAAAATGTCACAACGGCCTTCTTATGTTTAAAATAACAATAATTGGAATACATTTACAACGATCGACCTATTTCCATAAATCCTTTCTGATGAGTGCATGAGCACGAAACAGCTGTCAATGGTTGGAACACTCGGAATTAAAACAAAATATACTCTATTTTCACTTATTTCCATATATGTATTATTTGAGACAAAATTAAATAATTAAAAGATTGGTTGGGTTGGTTTGGTTCTAGGAATTTCTCTGGCATCCAAACGAACGGTACCAGTTGGTAAATAATTGAAACTTGAGCTATTCAGTCTGCAATTACCAAATTTTACAATCTCTTCAAGGTTGTCCGTATTTCACGATTCTCTGGAAAAACATATTGTTCGTAGCACTTCCCTCATAAATTTGGAGTGCTATATATTTTTGTAACTAAACTCTGGCTCTAACGCCTGGTGAAACATATGGGATGCAAGTATCTTATTGAAATGAATTTTGTCACACGACCAGTGGCATCTCAATATTCTATTACAGAAATATTACTTCAGAATTTTTTGCGCTTCCAGGATTTCTTCTCTTCTCCTTGCTATCATTGCATATCATGAGGAAAATGTCATTTCTCTTTTTATTTTGTCTATAAAAACATACATCTTTGTCACTCCTCAGAAATCCATTCTCTAACAAGACTGTATTAATTATCTGATTCCACACTCTAGCTGCCTGTTTCAGTCCGTAGATGGATTTTTTAATATTTAATATTAAATTTTCTTTATCTTTCTCTATGTAACCGATTGTCTGCTTCATGAAAACTGATTCTTTCAGTTCTCCATTGATGGAAGCAGTTTTCACAAGACAAGATGTCAGTGCTTTCCTTAAGTCTGCTGAGTATGAAACGGTTGATGACATCAAATTGAGCTACACTGTAGACAGGTCATAATATTTAATTTTTGCCATCATCTGTTTGTGAGTAATTTTGTCAAACGCCTTAGAGTAATCCAGCATAACGAGTGCAGTGACTTTGCCCTTGTCAAGTGAGGCTATTATGTCATTGATTATTATCGTCAATACACTTGCTGGCCCACTCTAAAGCCTGACTGATTGGGTAGGAGGATTTCGTTACAGTGGAGGTAGTCAAAAGTTGACGATGAAACAGTCTTTGCAATTTTTTTACTTTCACCGCTTATATCTCAGAAACGACAAATACATAGTCATTTAAAACCAACACATTTTTCTGCTGTAATATAATTTCCCGCATGTTTTCGTGCAGGGTCTTCGAAATTAAGTGATCGAACAGTCCAATTCTCAGGAGTATTCATTCCTACTGAACTGCCACGTTAGCTTTACGAGAAAACGTTCGATTTGCCAAACATCGCATAGATATGATTTTTCTTGTAACAATTTTTGAACCTTTTTTCATTCTTTACAGGGTTTCGTAGCATTTAGCTCTCAAGGTGATCGAATAGCACT
The DNA here is from genome assembly GCA_944452925.2 of Chrysolina oricalcia. NCBI lineage: Eukaryota > Metazoa > Arthropoda > Insecta > Coleoptera > Chrysomelidae > Chrysolina > Chrysolina oricalcia. The sequence goes on from OX101825.2 coordinate 16,092,697, forward strand.
GACACAGATAGAACAAGTGATAAATGGAAGCTATTCGGTATTGGGATATTACGACACACAAGCGGATAACCTCACTTGGTTCGATAGAGAAGTTTGGAGCGGTGAGTTATGATCTTTTCCAGAATCAATTATCTTTAGTATGTTTTTTGTGGATGAATTCGAAGTCAAAATGTACTTTAATGTTTTTGAACTTATTGAATATGAACTAAATGATAATAAAGAAACTAAGTAAAACTCCAAGTCGTATCCACAATATATATTTGACTTCTAGGGTAGGAAGGAGAGCTGTAGTATGGATAGCAAACTTCATTAGCACATTGCTATTCAAAACAGTACAATATACATAGAGTACAAAATGTCAATAAATAAAAACAATTAATAACATAGAACTCTTTCAATTATCGTCTTAGCTTAGGACTGGGTGATTTACAATCTTCTCCTTTCTCAATTAATGACTTCCTTTTACGAATAACACACCCAAATTTTCCAAAACTACCTAGTGACACACTTCTTTTCATTTCACAAGGCCAATTGTTGAACAAGACTAGACCTTTCGTAAATAAAGTATCACATAATGTATTTTTTTTCAGAATTTAAATAAAAATCATTTGCTGTTTACTTTTTAATATTGTGACAATGTACTTCTTGAACATAATTAAACTCACTTGATAAATAGAGAAGCAACATACTTTTTTTCAATTCATATACAAAAATCTGTATATTACAAAAAACTCTTTTTTTAATGTTCATTAATATCAGTGTGTTGAGCATTGTTGTGATTGTTGTATAACTATTACTATTCAAAATCACTCTCATTGCATGATTTTGCACTTTTTGGATTGTATTAATTGAGAAACTTAGTAAAGTGCCACTCTAATTGATATGAGTTGCAATGTTTGACTTGTTAATTGTTAGTTAGTTTTTCGGGTTTCGGGGGAAAACTAGTGGTGTTCAGTGATCGAAACTGTAAACATTTCTCTTGAAAATGCCAACCACTCGTGTTGGCGAAACGTCGAGTTTTTCTCTAAATAAACGTCGGCCTAAAAACCCGAAAAACCATCATTCATTCAACGATGGCCGCGAAAGCCTTTCACAATTTGTTAATTGTTAGTTTAGTAAAATAAGACACTTTATCTCCAAGTCTGTACATGGAACCTATTTTTCGCGTCATTCTTTTTGATATAGTCAAAATGACTGTTAAAATTAAGTTGATTCATGATCACTTCCAAATACTTGAACATTTTCACTCCGTCAGTGCTTCCTCCGTTTAACATTGAATTTCATTTTATTTTCCTTGATCATTTTCGTATTTGCTTTTGAGCATATAATCATGAATTTTGTTTTTGTAACATTAATTTTGAGTACATTATCACAGATCCAGGTGAAGATATTTTCAAGATCTTCGTTCAATAATTTTTCCACATCCTCTCTTCACCAGAGAAGTAAAGTAGTCAACGTAGCTTTGGCAATAACTTGTCAAAAAAGGGGGTTGTATCAAGATAATTCCATCAAAAACATGTTTTCAAGCATAGAAATGCTCATCAATAGTTGAAGTTACAGGTCAAAATTGCACGGACACGTAGTATTTTAAATTAAAATGTTGAAATAAATTATTAATCAATAAAACACGGCGCCAACCCACTTTTTGGACAAGTTATTGCCAAAGCTGCATTGACAACAGCTCCCCTTCATACCCTAGAGGTCCATATATATTGTGGATACGACTTTGAGTTTCACTTAGTTTCTTTATACTAAAACTCCACTTTGAGGATAGACTACTTCCTCAATAGGAATGATAATATATTAAAATTGATTGAATCAAAATGATAATTATAACCCTTATCTTCGTATACTAACACAGTAATCCATTCAATAAGGAGTAAAAAGGCATTCGCTCTACAAAAGGTGGGGTACTTATGAGTTTGATATATTTAGATCCGGGCCTAGATGAAAAATCCAAGTTTTTGACCTTTGGGGAAGGTCGGATCAGTCCGGCATTTCGGATTGAAAGTACAAAGGATAGTTTTTTCAACATGATTTCTCAACGGTTGATTCTACAAAACAATGGTTGGTAACAGTTTGAAGAAGGCAAATTTTTTTCTGTAAACAATTTTGGAACCCACCTGGACCATCAAGGAGAAAAAAACATCAGAAACGGGAGACAAAGTTGCAAAACATAAGAACATCTGTGGATAAGGCCTACTGGGGATGCTACAATTTCAAAAAAGGAGCCGTTTTCTCTACCTCGTGGTGGTACGAAAATTAATTGAGTTTTAATTTACAAAATTATCCTAATTACGTAACGAATAGCTATCAATGATTTTTTAGAATAAGAAAAACGAGGAGTTGGACGATTTTTAGGAGAAATGTTCACGTTTCTGCCGCTATAACGCGTAACATCAAACTTACACAAAAAGAGTTTATGCGAAAAAAAATTGAGAATTTGGTTTTCTTCAAATTTGTATCCTACACCTATTTCTTGTAGGATCAACCGTTGAGGCACTATGTTGGAAAAAAATATTTTTTGTTCCTTTAATACTGATGGCGAACTGATCTAACCTCTCTCAAGGTCGAAAACTTGGATTTTCCATTGGGGCACGGAAATAGTAATACTCCCTCATAAACACTTGAAGAGTGTACCCCAAAGCATAGTCTGTGCGAGAAGGAGACGGCTATTATTATTATTGTTTGCCATAGCGCTCCGGGACGACTTACTGATTTTTGTTGGCGTATTCACATTTCAGCTGCAGGAAAACTGGGAAAATCTACATCCCCACCCAGGGAGGTAGGTGCACATAAAAAGCAAACACCAGACGTCGGGATTGGCATCCAGGCAATTTACATCGCACTTGCTTTAGTTCTCATGCTACGGATTCGAATAGGGTCAAATGCTAGCAGAAGCCTCAATGTCCGACATATCAAACCGCTCAGCCACTACCCACCACATAACATATAACAAAATCATTGATTTTCCACCTTTTGTACGGCGAAACCCCCTATTCACTAGACTACAGAGTTGAATATTGAATGAGAGTCACTAGTTTTCAAAATAGGATCAATAGGGTAGTTGATAATGCACTCGATTGGAAATTGAAAGATCCCGGGCATAAATCCCTGTTGATCCAAATTTTTCGTATTCAGTTCTATTTTCAATTTTTCTGTAGGTTATGCCATAAACTCATTTTAGATCTAAATTTAATTATAGACGTTGTAACGGTAAACTTTTCAGGTGCCCAGAATCATTTACAAGTATTGCTCGGCAAGCTCAAATTTCCATCATGAGACTTCCTAGGGAAGGCAAGAACTTTTGAAATGTTCATAATTACAATATGGGATTCTTGTAGCTACTAGATGATTGTAATAAACCCACAATAACTGTTCTATAAGACTTCTAATAATTTCAAAGATTAAATAACAACTTAGACATAGCATATTCAACGTTCAAGATTTCAGACATATAGCTAGATTAACATAAGAGAAAATGGGGGTTTACCATGAGTCTGTGTCGTACGGTCTTCTATGTATTTACAACATTAATTCTAATAATATAAAGTCATGAAAAAAAAAAAAAAAAAAACAAGGATAAACATATAATTTCACATATTATTTCAATTTACAGTGGAATCATCATTCATTCCGTTTGTGTATTGTCTCATGCGTATTTTACCTTACTTTATTTAGTGAAGAACAAAAATTATTATTATTAGGCATTTTATTATCTCTCAGTAACTGAACTCGTACAAATCCTTGGGTTCACTATGGAGAAAAAAATTATGTAAAAATTGGGCATGAAATGTCAGATTTGTTTGATATTGACGTAGGTGTTCCTCAGGGCTTCGTGTTGGGACCATCACTATTCATAATTTAATTTAATGATTTCCTGAACATTCGAAAGATTGTTCAGTAATAATGTTCAAATATGATTCTTCAGTAGTGCTCTCAGCAGGGTCTTATGAAGAACTACAAGCAATATCCTCCCAAAATAAAATACAAACTTTCAAAGAATGGTGCACAAAAATTACCTTATTTTGAATCTCGATAAAATTATTTCTATGTATTTTGAATACAGGCAAACAGTTTTCACACAATATAAAATTTTTGGGCGTTCATTTAGACCAACATCTTTCTTGGGAAAACCATGAAAGAAAACACTAGAAAAAAGCGCCCTTCTAGATGTTTACTACACTCTAGTATACTGTCACCTTATAGTCCGGGAGCCAGTTACAGATTTCCATGACCAAGTTCCTCTCAGGTGAAAATTAGTGGAATGCATCAGAGAGTTATATTATAAAGCTTCGTGAACGTCAGCTACGTTTCCGTGGGGGGGGATGAGCGGTGGTAGCCTCCCACGCACAAAGAAAAAGAAATGTATTCAATTTTGTTTTCCTACCTGAAAACATGTTAAATTATCACTAAAGCAATATCTTGAAGAAAGAAAAAATCAGCTGAATATAGCATGGTGTATTATACGACAGCTAGTTGGTCGAACACAAAAAAAAATTGTACCTATGATTTCCTCTCAAATAAAATTTTACCTTGGACATAATTGAATACATTTTTTTTCTTCGTGCGTAGGAAGCTACTGTGCTGATCTTCCCCCCCCCCCCACCAACGGAATCGCAGCTGACGTTCACGAATCTTTATAATACGACTCTCTGATGCATTCCACTAAATATCGCTTGAGAGGAAATGACTGACCAAATTTTTACCGGGCTCCTGGACTATTACTTGTTATGTTGTTTTCTGGGGAGATTCGGTGCACTCAAAGAAATTATTCATTAATTACGGAGACAGCTGCAAGACAATACTCTCAAAGCATAAAATATTACCATTGCCTAATATTTATTCACACAAAACCTTGATAAGTTAAATATAACATAAGTCAGTTTGAGAGAAATTCTGATCAATATTAATACCTGACTAGAAACTCTTTGTCAGTACTAAAACGCAACCTGAGTTAATATGAAAAAACTCCTAGATTTGCTAGTATTAAGTTTTTCAGCAAGCTTCCCGAACACAAACGAAATATGGATCTTATCTCAGACAATTCAAAAAGTCAGTGATAAAAAAATTATAGAAAATTGTTACTACTCGGTAGAGGAATTTACCGCTGAAAACTTCATTGTGTAATTTCACTTATGTTCAATACGTGCTTTCTGACGTGTACATCCATCAATTGATGGCTCCAACTGGAAGTACTAATAAAGTTCTTTGCCTTTGTCTTTGACTAACTATTGATGTCTTTTCTGTCATCACTACCGACAAATCCACATACAAACCCCAGAGAAAATGTTCGTTACGCCCCTGGCACATGGAACAACTTCACATTTCATTCAGGATGATTAACGCGGCCGTCCATATGCCGTTGTCTTCAGAAACTTCCATGCTGCATCAAGCTGATAGGACATTAAAAGATGATAGCTTCCAACTTGGCACAAGTTAAGCTTGTCATTAACACAGACTCGTTATTAATATTCATAACCGGAGAAGACACTCTCTTGCCATTCTCATCTCGAAATGAAAATATATTATACTTTCCGGCGGTACTTTAAAAAGTAGAACAAACTCGTGGAGAATTCGCGTTTATGTGGGTTATGGGGACATTGCTGGAAGTTGGAATCCCAACGTTGCCTCTTGAGCAGAGTTTTTGATAAAATCAACTTCAATTGAAAAAATTCTGTATGAAATACAAGGAATAAGAAAGTGGTGGTTAATGTTGTTAAGATTAATGGAATCGTACTGAGCTTATTTACAACTTTCAGAGACAACAACTTCAAGTTTCAGACATGAGACTAGAGTAACGTATGGTCCGAAAGTTTTGCGAAAATAATCAGATTCTGACAACTCTTATAAATACATTTCTATAATCTCAACAAATAATCTTACAATATCTCTCAACTATTATTATCACTACCTATAATGTTCAAAAAATCGACAAGGGACCGTTATCTTCGATCTGCTTAAGTTTTCCCCTGACGCGTTGCATCATCCTTTGGACGACACCATCAGCGTTGATTCCTCTAATTTTTCCCCATATACGACGTTGGTGTTGTTCTTGATTTTGTGCTTCCCATCCGTAATTGTACACTTTTCGGCTCAATATTGCTCAGAAGTCTTCAATTGGGCGTACCTGGGGTAGGTTGGGGGGATTGTCCACTTTCGGTACAAAGTTGTTGTTGTTGGCCCCATACCAATCCCTTGATTGTCGCATAATGGCATGAAGCAAGATCTAGACAAAACATAATTTCGTTATTCACATGATTTTTATTCAAAAACTGAAGCAATTTAGAAAGACATCTGTCAATATATCGCTCTGCATTTAAGGCCTCACCACGAACAACGTCAATGTAGGGCTGTGAAATGAAACCAGCCTCAGAAGTGGCACACCATACCAAAATATTGTCCTCAAACTTCTTTTTGCTCTTGAATCTCACATCGTCAGGATCATTTGGCCAAAGTGAAATATTTTCCGTCGTCCATCACGATCAACTTGTAGGCAAAATGCACTAGCCTCAACGCGCGGCAACATCTCAGAATTCATTGTTACTGAGCTTCTGTTTATTTTGGAGCTCTTTTCCCTTTCCGGAACAAAACATTGTCTTTTGATAGGGTCTTAAATACCGTAGTCTTTCCAATATGGAATCTCCTGGCCAGTTTTCGCTGTGAGATCCCAATTCTTTGTTTAGCTGCTAGAATGAGTCTTCCCTCTCTTAATTGGTTCAAAACCCGCGGCCGACCGTTTCTTGGCAAGTTTGTACATGGTATCTTTTCTTCACAATCTTTGATTGTACGATATATTGTCGATTTACTTACGTTCTGATCTTGATAAATATCGACAATCTCTCGTTTCGTCATTCGCCCAACCAGACTATAAATACCTCGACGAAGATCAATTTTATAAGACATTTTGGTAAGCGCAAACCTACAACTTTTGCATTGCTTATTCAGATGAGACGGGTGACATTTAATTTCCATGACCTGCTTGATTAAATGCATTTTGTCACTCAATCAAACCAGGTGAATTTTTTCCCAAAACTTTCGGAACATACGTTACTTGTTCATCCACTACAAAGAATCATTAAAGTTTACTAAAACCAGCTGTTTTGATTTTAGGCAAACAAATTAGTTCGGAATTTGGAGTGCAGTCAACCTACATTTTCACATCGTGCAATACAATGACATATTACGGCTAGATTCCTTTATTTACATTTGAGCTTCGGTCACATTCTGAGCACAATTTTTATTGTCGCTTGTTTCGCAAAAAATAGTTGCCAGTCAACCCAAAGGTCGACAAAGCTGAGTTTCTGCTGAATGATCTGCTTATATACAATGTATTTAAGCAGATAATTGTCGCGAAACAAAAAACAAAAGGCAGTAAAAACTGTGCCTAGAATGTGACACTGTGTTTACCGCAGCACGAAATGTAAATATCGGAGTCTAAGGGCTAATTTATGCATCATTGTCATTATCATAGTTCTAATCACAGTCACTGCCTTAATCATAAAATCAAATTAAAACTGTACATTTCATTATGGGCATTTATGCAATTTCTTTACTTTTAGTCACAATCATAAGAATTTGACATAAAAAATTGGCAATTTTCAATTTTTATGCTTATGATTAGGACGACATACACACAAATAACATTTTGACGTTTCGAATTTTTGGGAGATTTAGTGAATAAATATTTCATCCAACCGATAGAGCTCCTACAGCTCGAAGGCTCAAAGCCTAGGTTTCGAGTTGAAACCTCAAAATTCCAACTTCAAAGTCGGAATTTCCGTTTTTGAAGTCCGAAAAACAAATTTTCGACTTTAAAGTTGGAATTTCCAAGTTCAGATTTTGTCGGAAAAACAAAATTCTGACTTTCAAGTAAGAATTTCTGAGTTTGAAGTTGGTAAATAGTATATTGTGTATCTAGTAGTAATAGCAATACATTCCCGGACGAGAATGTAAATTGTTGGCCGAGGCGTTAAGCCGAGGCCAACAAGCATTGAAGTCTGGGAATGTGCTTTTACTACGAGGTACACATACTATTTTTTCTGAAATCGCAATCAGCATTATCATAAATTGAGGATTCGAAATTACGTGCTTTCCTGAAACGTCAAAGTGACAACTATAAACCAAAAACCGATTTTGATGGCCTAGGCCGGCAAAGTACTTTCCCGTATCGTTTTCGGCCGTTACCCATAGCAACGGCCGCGAAACCAAACGTCACTTTCAAAAATGTTTTCAGACATCGTCTTAACATTCTGTTTGTCACACCAATCTTTAAACTCGCCGTAACATTTTTCGTACTGCCGTTTAGATTTTTCGGGTATTAAAACGGAAAGCGCCGAATTTACAACGCTTTTGAGTTCAGGAGGAGTGGAAGGTACTGAAATATCGCTATCAGTATCAGACATTTTGCGTTTTGACAAGAACTGTCAAAATATTTTGGATATATTGAAACATCATTTCCATAGCACACGGTGATATTGTTAAATAAATTGAACTGCTGTTGATTTTACAGCAATAATATATTTATTTACAACTATCTATTTTAATGATTTTAACGATTGCACGAAAAATAGTGTGTATGCCATGGCCGCGAAACTTTTTAACGACCTCAAGATTATCTTGCCTCGGCCGCAAGCGGCCTCGGCGATAACTGTTCTTTGGGTACGTTAAAAAGGTATTTCGCGGCATTAGCATACAAATAACTATTCCCGTACCGTTTAGGTCCGAAAACGGTCCGGGAAAGTTCGTTGCTTAGCAACGGACTAAAATACTAGATTAGCGTATTTTGAGGCCTGAAGTTGCTCCGAGAAAGTGGGCATTCTTGAACGATTTCAGAAAAATTAAATTGCGACTCGAAAGTCGGAAATTCCGAATTTGAAATAGAAAAAAAAAACTTGGTGGTCCTTAGACGCATTCGGAATAATCAGCTCAATTTTCTCTCGTTGCAGGTGGAAAAGTGCCTCAGGACCGAACCATCATCAGAAGAGTGTTGAGGAACCTGTCCTTGCCTTTGTTCATTTGCATGTGTATCATTTCAAGCGTGGGAATTATAGTAGCGGCCGCTTTGATTGGTTTCAATGTTTGGAACAAACACAGACGGTGAGTAAATACTATAATATGACCACTGTCTAAAGATTCAGACATTGATATAATTATTACGGAAAAAGGAGAAAAATTTGAATCAAGAGGGGTGCGAAAATTATTATGATCCATTCTCTCAACTACATTTATCCAAAGTAATGCCCAAAGATGTTCATTGAAAAATGAATATTTTCTGAAAAACTATCCATTTTACAGAAATAGTTTCAGACAAAGATTGTAGAGAACTTATTATTCCACAATTTTTATGACATGTCTGTTTTATAAAAGATAGATTTCAGATTCACTAATACAGGGTGTTTTAGAAGGTTAGGACATATTTAAAAACAGAATGTTGAAATCATCAAAATGGATGATTTCACCAAAAATCACCTTTATGGAAGCAACGGAGATATTATCACTCAATATTATTTTTTTTTCTTGGTGTTTAGGCATCGACTGCTATGGTCATTAGCCATGTGTTCTGGATAGGCCTTGTTACTAATTTCATAACACACCTTCGGAGCAGCACTGTTAATTTTTAACGTAACAGGGAATCGTGGAGGATTATTCCCAGCCGACACGAGCCTCAATCATTCAGACTTTCACGTCTGAAAATGAAAAAAGATCGCACCGTCTGGGAATCGAACCTGCAACCTCTGCGCTAATCTCCGCCCTATCACTCAATATTATCACCAAATCTGGAATCCGATTTGAATATCGATCAATCACCAGCCAATAGGATGTCAACAGGCCCCATAGCTACGCCCCCAACTCCACCGGCAGTGTATAAATATAGCCTCAGGTCAAAAAAACGAAAATCGCTGTTTTTTCGGCATAAAGGTATGTTCATGCTTATACGAACTTCGGAAAATTTATGCGAATCGCAAATTAGGAAATTACCAACAAAATTTGACGTTCATAGTCATGCGACAAAACTTGATGGTCACTGTCATTGCGGGTAAGTCAAAGTACCTAGAATTTAATGTTTTGTGGGTTTTTTTATTTTTGTTACTAATGGTTTATTCTTTCTTTGGTAATAAAAAGTATTCCTTCCCGAATGCTAAAGCTAGGAATAGAATATAAAAGTGATGGACTTTCTGAGGGAGGAATGGGTTTTGTTGTGATATATGACTTCTTTATTTCTGGTCTCACTATTGATAAGAGTTCATCAAACTGAGAACACATCACACGAAAATCACTAAAATATTCATTGGGATCATTCAGTCTCATTTCTTGAACGAGGCTGTGATAATCACTATGAATTTTTCGAGTTTTTAAAAATGTCGAACACTACAACTCTTCTTTTTTTGGTCTGGAAGCTTCACTTCCTTTCCAAAGCCGATACAACTGATGGTAGAGTACAATGAACCCATCCAAATAATCTTTATCCTCTGATGCGAATAACAACCACATCAACGAAATGATATGATTGTTCACCTGCATGTGTATTTAATTTTGAGGATTTGAGGTTAATAAAATAATAACACAAACACATTTTACGCATTTTGTGGTCTCGTGATTTGATCGGAATTCGCAAAAAAGTTCAAATATTTCAACTTCATTGCGATTTTTTCAGCCGCCATTTTATTCGCATGAATTTTCCGAAATTCTTATGAGCATGAACATACCTTAACTCTGGATCTTGACCTCGTTCGTGGATCAAATTCGACAGTACCATTATCTACCGAAATGTGAAACCAGCAAACAGTCACAAACTGACTGGTTTTCATACTCCCCCCCACACTCCTTGACCTGACACGAAGAATATTTTATGCCCAGCAGACGGTTTCTTTACCTGTCAGTGTTTCATATAGGCAGCTACCTAACTATTAGAACAAATATAATGATTACAATTATTCGAAGTTCGATTGGGGAAAAATTCGAATCAAAGCTCATAAAAAGAAAACAGTGAAAAACGAATATGTATATGAAAAATCACAAGAAAAAGAAGCGATTAACTCTTGGTCATGACCACTTTAAAGCTAAAGAACGCGGTCCAATCAACAATTTGAATGCTAGCTATTTGGATTTATCCTAGTATCTAAAATGTTTCATGAAGGTTAGGTAATTTTCAAAAACTGTTCCTAGTACTCTTCCAGGTCAAATTAATTGATAAGTCGGTTTTAAAGCACTCCTGAAGTCTATGAGCTGAAACTATCTCGCATTCAAGTCATTATAAAAGTTTCATGATGGTTATTTTCGCATATACGACGAATCGTTATGTTCTTCGAATAGTTCATAGCACTCCACACGTCCATGCCATGGTTCTATAATAAAATTAACAATGAGGTTTTATTAGGATTTTGAGATGTACTCTCAAGAATCGCAATAAATCAAAGCATACAATTATTTCTCCATTTCTACTCAAATGCCAGTTTAATGGTAATAATAAATCCAAGTAGTGGAGAAGTTTGATGAGATCATTAAAATGTACGAATGATCTTTGCTATGGCCATAATAAAACTGAACGGAAGTGATGAAATGTCAAAAGACACAATTACATCGGCGTATATTATTTCCTCATGGTATAGTGAACTGGAAAAAAGTAATAATAATTCAACATAAAGCTTAGAGGAATACAGTAGTGTAGAAACTGAGTACCTGATTCCGGATCACGAGAACACAAATAACAGGACTGACATGATTTACGATGAAATGATTGGAAGGTTGAGAAAATGTTTTGGGAATTCGATCAAATTTTCCTGACCATACATTTTTATGACGAATTGATTCTGAAATGGTTCATTTCGAGGTAAAATTTCAAGTAGACGTATGTACTTAGGACGCCAACATTATATTTTTGAATTATGAAATATTCGCCAGATTTTTGAATAGCTAGTGTTAATTTTCTCGTAGGTTATATTATGGGCTTATGTTGAATGAATTGTCGATTGTTTTTATGTCTAAGAGCTGCGTTTGTAGAAAAAATCTTGTGTGTATTTCGAGCACAAAGTGTCATTGTCGCTCTCCAAAGATTGACCTCTTTGTCGAGTTACAATCAATCACTTTGCGCTCTAAATACACAAATAGCTATTGAATTCCAGGGTCATTCAGTCGTCCCATCCAGTCTGCAATACGATCATGCTTTCCGGCATCATCGTTTGTTTAACAGCTGTGTTCCTTCTCGGATTAGATGGTAGGTTCGTACACCCTGTTGCCTATCCCGCTGTATGTCAAACCAGAGCTTGGCTGCTCTCGACTGGCTTCACTTTGTCGTTTGGTGCAATGTTCAGCAAGGTCTGGAGAGTTCATAGGCTAACCACCAAAGCGAAAAGCGATCCGAAAGTGAGAATGGTGAGTTTACCAAGTAATTAATTTGCTTGACTAACAATCACATTTTTTTTTGTTTGGATTCAAACCTGTAGCTACATACATTTAGTTGATTCTATTGTTATTTTTATAAATATATTACTCGGGTACAAATTTGAAAACGCAACACCCTGTTATTTTGCAACCCATTCACCGATTTTCGAAAATTATAGGACATATACCGGGTGTCAACGAATCTATTAGACAAGTATTAGACAAGTATTAGACAAGTATTAGATAAGTCAATTTTTTCTAAAAGAGGTTATCTTTTCATTCATTTTTAGTGTTTCCAAAGGTGGGGACCATTTTCTTTAAAGCTGGTTCATTCTTTTTCTTAGATTTTGGTTTATTAATGATTTTTGTGCCGTCGGTTTTTCTGTGGGAGGAGATCTTGAGAATCTTTGGTATTGCTGCTTTTTTCCGGTTCACCTGTATATTATTTATTGTATTCATTTCGTTGGTTTTTCTGATATTCGGGGTTGCAGTGTCCATGGGTTTGTTATAGATATAGTCAGTCCGCCCTTGATCTTGCTTAGATTAGATTTACTTTTAGCACAAACAACAATATTGTTGGTAAAATTCAAAAAGAGCAGCTAATATGAACAACTCACTATAATTTATTTTTGTCAATATTTTTCACCTTTGTAAGCTGAACTCCGCCTATTATGCCGTTATTTTTTATGTATATAAAATAATATTACTCAGAAACAACTGGAATGGACAATAAAGACGCTATTACGATTATAGTTATTATTTTTCAATTCTATCTTGCTTCCTGTTTCATTTCCAGAACTGATATTTTAAATCCCAAAACATAAAACTCATTACTTGTATAATTCTTCAATTGTGTCCAAGGACTCCAAGGCTCTAGGCGGACCAATCCAACATCCAACTGATGAACTGACAAACCCCTATCGACGTATCTTTCATTTTCGAAAAGTTAAACAAATTACATCGGTTACCGCTGTATAGAACTATTGGCAACGTTGTACAGTAAATATGACAGTGACAATAATTATGTGCAATACATTGTGGACAGTAGCAGAACTATTTTTGTATTTCCGTTCATGTAATACAGAGGAATCACTTACTGGAGCGATTTACCGTTTTTTGTCCGATATTTTAAAAATTACTATTAAAAATATAAATCGTTTGATTTTATGTCTGAAAAATAGCATGAATAGTTCCTCAATGTTCAGTCTTCTAAATTTCATATAAATATCACTTGCAAAAGCGATTCTTCTCAACAGTCTTTGATTTTATAACAAGATTTTCAGAATTTTTTTAATTGTGAGAGAACGTTGAGGTTAAAAATTCTGAAAAAAATTATCTTTTACCTTGACATTGATATGTCATGATATATGAAGTGAAATCTGATGAATGGTTTTTGGGAAAACTCAAAAAACCTTTTATTTTTTTTTCTCAAAAACTGTTTATCAGATTTTCTTCTACATCTCTCTAATCATTCAATTTGAATGCCAGAATAACTCGAATTTTTTTCAGAATTTTTAAACTTGCCGTTAATTTTTTCATGGGTTTACATGAACCTTAATTGGATACACTCATTACAGCGAACCTGCAACGTCTCTAGACCTTTCAAAAAAAATTTTTCTTCTTGCTCTGCAAACCAGACCTCCACAGCTTTTATTACTTCCTCGTTGGAAGAAAATTTACGACCTTTTAAACTTTTTTTCAGTTGAGGAAAGTGATGATAGCCGGACGGAGCCAAATCTGGTGAATAAGGGGGGTGTTCTAGTAATTCAAACCCTAAATCACGAATTTTTTGCATGGCAACATGATATTTGTGTGCAAGGGCGTTGTCCTGCAAAAACAAAACACCTTTGGATAGCTTTCCGCGTATTTTCTCTTTAATTTTTTCCCGTAAAGTGGTCAATAATGTCGAATAGTAATCTCCAGTTATTGTTCTACCCTTATCCAAAAAATCAATCATGATTACTCCATGGCAATCCCAAAAAACTGAAGCAAAAACTCTTCCAGCAGATTTTTGGACACGAAACTTCTTAGGTCTTGGAGAACCGGAGTGTCGCCATTCCATCGATTGTTGCTTTGTTTCTGGATCGTAGAAATGTACCCAAGTCTCATCCATAGTAACAATTCGGCTTAAGAAGTCTACATCGTTTTCAAATCGAGCACAGATCGAACGCGATGCTACTACCCTTGCACGCTTTTGGTCAACATTCAAACATTTGGGGATCCATTTTGTAGCAATTTTTTTCATGTCCAAATTGACGTGAACTATATGATGAACGCGTTCGTATGAAATATTCAGTGCTTCAGATATCCGTTTTAGCCCAATTCGACGCTCTGTTAAAATCATGTGATGAACTGCATCGATATATTTTCGGGGACTGACACTGAGACTGGCCTTCCCGATCGGTCATCATCTTCAATGGAAAATTTACCTCTTTTGAAGCTTGCAGTCCAATTTTTCACGGTCGCATACGAAGGACATTGATCATCAAGGGTATTAGGCATATCTTCGTAAATATGCTTACTTCTTAACCCTTTTATATACAGGTACTTGATGATGGCTCGATACTCCAATTTTTCGATTTTCACAATTTCAGTGAACATATTTTTTCTTTTAATTTATTGCGTATCTCTGGTTTACTTTTTTGACGTCAAACTTTACACTGACACTTGTAATAAGTTATTGTTCGTTGCTATGGTAACGCAATATTTTGTTTATGCAGGGAACTGGTCTAGTCTCACTAGATATCAATACATCCTCGTAGTTTGTTTATACCTACTAGAAACAGCTTGCTTGTTTCACAAAAACATACATTCACTACTACTTATATCTTCCCAATATAACACAGGGCAGATAGGTTGAGTTAGTAAAATTCGCACCGCTATGATTAAGTGATCAAGGATACATTTATATACAGCAGGACAAAAACATATAACGATGTGCCAGATGAAATTAAAAAATTGCATGTATTTAAATATTCCTAGCAAAAGTTGAGACAATACTAGCAATAATTTGGATGAATATTTTATTCATAAGTTTAAATTTATAAATAGAGAGCCTTTCATGAATTTCATTTAATGTTTTTATAGGTCTAACAAACTTTGTCAACGAGTGGTATCTGGCTCATGACAATAAAGCACATTTTGAATTGAATCGAATTGACTTTAATTGTGTCACTGTATGATGAGTCATCCTCCGTCAAAATTTGGGATGTATAAATATATTTATTTTATGATATTTTAATATTCTTGTAATATACCCTAGACTAGGATAGAAACGAATGTATCACAAATCAAATTTTGGTTTTCCTCCTCTGCTTAATTCGTTATGCCTGTAAATGGGTTCCTAGAATGAGTAAGTGATATTGCGGAGGCCTCGTGACAAATTGAGCGAAGCCAAAATTACGTACGACGGAAGCTGGCAATGAGGTTTTTGTATCGAATATCCTGTTAGCGAACGAAAAGTCAATAAACTTTCCAGCATCCGCTAACCAACAGGATTATCGTTTGATGGAATCCCTACTTTGAAGTGTAACGTCATTATCCTTCGTATCAGATTAAGATCTTCAGAATCATTGGTGGGGTCAAGTTCAAATTCCCTTTAATAAATAATAAATGTTGGTTGGATTTATCAAGCAAATACTCTAGAAAAGATAAATTTTTTTTTTCGAAGATTCCAAAACTGCAAGTTGAATGGTAGTTGTAATCTACCCGTTTATATCTCAGGGTTTTTGTGGAGTTTTGGAATCTGGTTTTCGGAATAAGAGTCTGTCGAATTTGTTGAATGTTTCATGGCGTTTGTTGCCCAAGAAAATATCAAACTAAAATAAATCATTGATGAGAAATATTACAATTTGAGAGTGTTTCTTTCAACTTCCCTAAAATAAGTGCAGGAACAGGCCTAATTATTACTTCGATTATTTGAAGCCTTTCGAACTAAAGGCACTCAGAGTTCAAGCTTTTTATGTCAACGTTACCCAAAAATCGAGCATTCTATCAACGCTAACTGAAAGTGAAGTTCTTGAAGCCAATCTAAAACGAAAAAATTCATCTGGTTCTGATATGTTCAAAATGACAAGCCAAATAATGAAAAGTACTTGTTTTTTCAATCTAGAACTTCTCTCAATTCTCTTCGATAGATGTACTTCCGATTGTATCTCCAAACTGTATTTGAAAGAGGTGACAAAAATACCATGGGCAACTACTGACTACTATCGGTAATACCGATTTTCGGTAAATTTTTTCAAATTATTCCATAAGGCAGAATAATTTCGTTCTTTACTATGAACAATACGCTACATGACTGCTCGGCTTCAGACAAAACTGTTCCACTGTTCAAGCAATACAAATACTTGTATATAGACACAGTCGATGGCTTTGAGGCTGGTCAACATACGGTTGTGTCTATGTGTGACTTGAGAAAGGCCTTTGACTGTGTTTCTCACTCAGTACATCAGACAAACTACAATTTTATGGCATACGCGGTACTGCATGGAAATTATTCGAATCGCAGGAAACAAGTAATCCTCATAGACAACAGCTATTCTGAGATCAAGAAAATCCACTTTGGGGTACCTCAAGGTGCTATTTTCGGCCCACTTTTATTCATTATCTATATCAATGACATATTTCGTTATGTATGTTCAACCAAATGCGCTTGTTATGCAGATGATTGCTTTCGTTACACCTCTGACAAAAATCTGCATTACTTGGAAAAAACTCCCAGGATTTTTCAGAAATAGCAGAAATATTGTTCGTTTCTAATTGCTTGAAATTCAATAAAAACAAAACTCAAAATATCGATTTTTCACCCAACAAAACGATTGCTAACAGTTCAGAAGTTGAACTGCTTGGAATTGTTATGGATGACAAATTAAAATGTTCAATGCATATTGAGCATCTGAGTAAAAAAATAAACTCCACTATCTTCATATTCCGGAAACCGAGCAGATTTGCTAGCCTGATAGTATTGAAAACAGCCTACTTTGGCTTCTGTCACTCCCACATTGATTACTTTGTAACTCTATGGGAAAACGCTGTAGACTCTGTGAGAATCATTTATCTCGAGCTTTACGAATAATATCTAAAGCCAATTATACGTAAAGACAGCTTACCGTGTTCTCAATTATTTGTTAGATATTCACAAGAATGAAGAAAAATTTCAGAGAAATTATACATTTCACAATTACAACACAAGACATTGTATTTTCTTCCGTCCAAATAGACATAATTTGATGACTTCTGAACGCAATACCTTAGATGTGAAGTAATATAATAAATTGCCAGTGCATATCAAGGAATTACCTACCCATAAGTTCAAGACAGTAATTCGAAAATGTTTGCTGTCATACTGCTTGTACTCAGCGGGGCAGTATTTGGAGGCTGATGTGAGTTCTTGAGGCACTACATCTCAATAATAAACACCTATTCATTCCAAAACATGCCATTGGGAACCACTCTTCACCCAATCTAATTTCAGTGTAAAGTATAAAGAAACTAAGTAAAATTTGAAGTCGTCTCCACAATATATATTTGACCGCTAGGATAGGAAGGGGGCTGTTTTCAACGCAGCATTGGCAATAACTTGTCAGAAGTGGGCTTGTATCTACATAACAATATCAAAGACATGTTTTTGAGCATAGAAATGCTCATCTTCAGTTGAAGTTATACAGGTCAAACTGAAATAAGTGGAGGCAAAAGTAACAATTTTGAAAAATGAGTTTAAGAAAAGTACTGAACTTGGAACCAAAATGGATACTCACATGGCATTGAGACGTAGTAAATTTAAATCACTTTATTGACGAAAAATGTATTATTAATTAAAACATGGCACACTAAGGCCTACCACCTATGTTAAGGTGGAATGGTGGGTGACTATTCATCAGCGTGGATAAACCACATTTGAGAAATTTAACAAAGTATTTCAATTATTTTTCCGAACAGTAAAATGGCTGTCGAAATACAAAACGAAACTGAAACAAGTCTAATTGTAGGTTTGAATGTTTTAGACGATGTAGTAACTTGATTACTTATATTTCGGACGTCCATCATCTTAATGGTTGAAAGATTTCTATCTCTTTCAAATTTTTTCACAACGTTTCAATTGCTTGGATCCGCAATCGTCTACTGGTGAATAGTGACAAAATCAGATGCTACGCGACCTTTTATAGGTCTATAATTAAGTGTAATTACGCGCGGTCTTGTGGCGAGCGTGGTTTCGCGCTTTTTCTCCCTCCAAAACGGTCCATGAGCGGTTTCCATACGTTTTTAATTTCCACGCTTGGTTGACTGAAGGCACCATTGGCTACTATGTAGGTGGTTTCCATAAATTTCCGTTTGAACCAATGTTCCTCTCTATGAAGAACACTAGCTTCGTCCCAGAGAATTCGGTGGTGTTTTGTCCAGGCGTGGTCAGCAATTCCCGATTTTGATGTTTCCCCTCGTTGAGTCCACTTTTTGTGTTCGGCAATTCTTACTGATAATGGCCTCTTGGTCTCTCCGATATAGGAATCTCCACATTCACATGGGACTTTGTAAATACAGTTTTTGCTGGATTCTATTGTGTTCTCTGGTTTCGTCTTGGTGAGGAAGCTTCGTAAGGTACTGCCGGATTGAAAGCAACTCTTGATGTTGTATTTATTTCCGATCCTTCTGATCTTCTCGGAGATACCCCTGATATAGGGAAGAGTGAGAACGGGGTTTTGTGGTCTTTCTTCGGTTGTCTTGGTCTTTTCGAGTTGTTTCCGAACTTCTCCTATGAGCTTCTCGGAGTATCCGTTTCGGCGTAGGTCCTTTTTTATTTGGTTAATTTCCGCCTCCAATGACTCCTGGTTGTTGCAAATAGACAATGCTCTCTCCACCAACGTTCTTACGATTCCCCTCTTTGTGGAGTTTGGGTGATTAGAGCCGTAGTTGAGGTACTGCCCTGTGTGTGTCTTCTTCCTGTAAACAGAGGTGAGGATTCCAGTGTCTGTTCTTTCAGCTTTCACATCGAGAAACGATAGGGTACTGTTAGTTTCCTTTTCATTTGTGAATTTGATTGAATCCCTCATGTTATTCATTCTGGCGAAGAATTCCCCAAGGTGTTCATCTCCATGGTTCCAAATGATAAAGGTGTCGTCTACGTATCTTCACCATAGTTTTGGTTTGTATTTTGCCTCTCTGATAGCCAATTCCTCGAACCACTCCATGTATATGTTGGCGATTACTGGAGAGAGAGAAGATCCCATCGGCAGTCCATCAACTTGGGAGAAGAAACGGCTCTTTTCTTGAAAGTATGAGTTGTGTAGGCAGCACTGCAGTAGTTCCAATATTGCTTGTACGGGGAGCCACCTACATATAAGCCAATGGTGCCTTCAGTCAACTAAGCGTGGAAATTAAAAACGTATGGAAACCGCTCATGGACCGTTTTGGAGGGAGAAAAAGCGCGAAACCACGTGCGCCACAAGACCGCGCGTAATTACACTTAATTATAGACCTATAAAAGGTCGCGTAGCATCTGATTTTGTCACTATTCACCAGAAGACGATTGCGGATTCAAGCAATTGAAACATTGTGAAAAAATTTGAAAGAGATAGAAATCTTTCAACCATTAAGATGATGGACGTCCGAAATATAAGTAATCCAATTGTGAGAGTGAGAACGATAAATTGACATGAGGTGCCATCTATCGGTGAAAACGAAAACTTACGAAGAGCAAAATAATAAGATGTTTAGGAAACCAACTGCAGAGGTTCGAACACTCGAATAGGAAACAAGGAAAACATGGTGCGGAAGGAAACTGTAATTCAGAGAATATTTTATATTTTTGAATATGTTAAATGCGTAAGGCGTTGAAAAAGGGAATGCAATCGAATTTAATTTGTTCGTTCAAAGATTCTATGTTTTGGTCATCGTTAATTATATCTCAAAAATCTCTAAAATTTTCAGTTTATGACCTTATAACTCTCTTATGTTTATGAATTCTCTGAGAAAATTTACGACATGTTTGGCCAATATATGTGGCATTACGATCATGATGTAAACAAGAAATTTTGTAAACCCCAGATTTATCCTGTCTTTGTTATTAATTAAATTAGAACCTACATTATTATTGGTATAGAAAGAGATTTTACCCAAAAAAGTAAGGCTTGGTGAATAAAAACCTGAAGGTTGGGATCAAATTAGCGTTCAAAACTATTGTAATTGTTTGAACATTTTATTGTCATGATAAACAACGATAATCTAGGTAGTGAAAATAATAAAAATTGAACTTGTTTCAATTTGAAATGTATTCATAAAAAATGACATTTGATTGGCCGATTCATAGAAATTAAAGAAATCTGATTGGCTGTCAGAATGGAGGTGAATCAATCGAATAAACTATTTTTAAACAGTCATGTGATTATAGCTTGTTATGAACATCCACTTTAGTCACATAGTTAACATTGACGGATACATTTCAGTACACAACATTATAAAAAAATATATTATATTTCAGAAAAAGGTACAACCCTGGAAGCTGTACTCGATGGTGTCGGGCCTGCTGACTGTAGACTTCATAATCATGTTGGCATGGCAGCTGTTGGATCCTCTTCAGCGGCGTATCGAGTTGTTTCCGTTGGAGTCTCCTCTCTCGTCCTTAGACGATGCCATGATAAGGCCGGAATTGGAACACTGCGAGAGTCGCAACAATAACGTGTGGCTGTCTCTGATGTACGCTTACAAAGGCCTAGTTTTGGTGAGTGAATTATTGTAACTTCTGAAATATACGATATTCCACAAATTCCACTTGTTCTGTAGCTTGAGAATCTTTCGCGTTATTTTCAAAAGGGTTTCAGTAATTATTGAAGCTATTTCCGATCTAATTCTACCGCGAATCCAAAAGACTATTTATTATTTGAATCTGGATTTGCATTCAAGTTAACCAAGAATATATAAGAGAGTAATACACCTATTCAGAAAAACGCCAAATTACTTAGTGATAATACTCGAATTTTGAACCTCTTTCACTTGGAAAATATCCATTCCAACACAGGAAAAGCAATTCCAATCTTCATCACATTTGATAAATCACCAGAACAAATGAAAAAAGATGTTCATAAAAATATAACAAAACTTTATGAATTATTTGTATTATTGCATAGTGTTATTGCATCTCTGTTTCAACTTGAGAATAAAGATAATGATAAAATAAATTATGAGAAGGGAATATTTAATAAACGATTCAGATCATAAAAGAATTGATAATCGATTAAAACAATATTGCCCAAACCGAAGGCCTAACAAATTTCTATTTCAACTAAATGAGATGAAATGAGTACATAACTAAGAGAATCAAATCTTGAACACTAAATAATTGAATGTTTTGCACATAATTATCATTGACCATAACCAATTCTCTAATTATAACTGTTCGTAAGATTTTTTTTAGCTCTTCTATAATTCTAGAATCACAAGTAACACGGAAAAGTATCACCAATAAGTGAATGAAATCCTATGTTTCGGCAATTGTTGTTTTTGTTAAAATTGTTATTTCCGTCAACCGATTGCACACCTACGCGCAACCCTCGGAAGTCTTCGAGAGACTTGTGTGAGCTAGGCAAGACGCAGCCCTTACCTATTGACGTGTGATGCCATGCACGAGACCGGTGAATCGGTGGATCGAACCCACGACCCCACGCATGCGAGGCGAACGCACTACCAGACGACCACTACGGCAATATCTACTTACACAATCTGAATGAGGCAATCCAAAGATTACGGTGCCCTCTGAGAACTGCTTTCCTAGATTTCTACCATGTAACAGCTAATAACAGAAAGTGACAACGTATAAACATATTTCAAGTATTGCTTGGAGAATAACTCACAGTGGTAGTATTTATATTGATAGATTCTTCAATAATTTATAATCATAAATTCAGATTGATATAACTGTAAGAATTGTTGTTAAACTAAACTTCGCCCAATGAAAGACGACTTATTATTATTATTATAGCTTCATCGACGATGAGATTTCTCTTTTTCTAAGTAAATTACGTCATTGTAACGCAGTTGCCGAGTGTCTATATCAAATGGAAATGATGACATAGTGTAGTTTTAATCTATCAGAATATGTTTACTATATTTGATCATTAATATGTATATTCAAACTTTCCTATAACAGGACAATAAATAAAATAAAAATGTATTCAAATACGAGTGGTACTTCAATGCGAGAATTCAATTTGTTTGATAGCCTCTGTGTTATTTCTAGGTGACTCGCGCCGTAATCATCGAGAAAATGATTTTTTATAAATATTTTTGCGATTTCCATCTCCCCTACGGTTTGGTGCAGATATTTTTCTATGTGTACCAATTGATATTGATGTGTTTGACAGCTTCTGTGTTATTTCGATGTGACTCGTGCCGTAATAATCGATAAAATGATTTTCAAAAATATTTTTGCGATTTCCATCTCCCCTACGGTTTGGTGCAGGTATTTTTCTATGTGTACGCATTGGTATAGATGTGTTCAATAGCCTCTGTGTTATTTCGAGGTTACTCGCGCCGTAATAATCGAGAAAATGATTTTTTTTAAATATTTTTGTGATTTCCATCTCCCCTACGATTTGGTACAGATATTTTTGTATGTGTACGCATTGCTATCTATGTGTTTAATAGCCTCTGTGTTATTTCGAGGTGACTCGCGCCGTAATAATAGAGAAAATGATTTTCTATAAATATTTTTGAGATTTCCATCACCCCTACGCTTTGGTACAGATATTTTTATATTTGTACGCATTGGCATTGATGTGTTTTATAGCCTCTGTGTTATTTCGAGGTGACTCGGGCCATAATAATCAAGAAAATTATTTTTTATAAATATTTTTGCGATTTCCATCTCCCCTCCGGTTGGTACAGATATTTTTCTATATGTAGGCATTGGTATAGATGTGTTCAATAGCCTCTGTGTTATTTCGAGGTTACTCGCGCCGTAATAATCGAGAAAATGATTTTTTTAAAATATTTTTGTGATTTCCATCTCCCCTACGATTTGGTACAGATATTTTTGTATGTGTACGCATTGGTATCTATGTGTTTAATAGCCTCTGTGTTATTTCGAGGTGACTCGCGCCGTAATAATAGAGAAAATGATTTTCTATAAATATTTTTGAGATTTCCATCACCCCTACGCTTTGGTACAGATATTTTTATATTTGTACGCATTGGCATTGATGTGTTTTATAGCCTTTGTGCTATTTCGAGGTGACTCGGGCCGTAATAATAGAGAAAATTATTTTCTATAAATATTTTTGAGATTTCCATCACCCCTACGCTTTGGTACAGATATTTTTATATTTGTACGTATTGGCATTGATGTGTTTTATAGCCTGTGTGCTATTTCGAGGTGACTCGGGCCATAATAATCTAGAAAATGATATTTTATAAATATTTTTGCGATTTCCATCTCCCCTCCGGTTGGTACAGATATTTTTCTATGTGTAGGCATTGGTATAGATGTGTTCAATAGCCTCTGTGTTATTTCGAGGTTACTCGCGCCGTAATAATCGAGAAAATGATTTCCTATAAATATTTTTGAGATTTCCATCACCCCTACGCATTGGTACAGATATTTTTCTATTTGTACGCATTGGTATCGATGTGTTCAATAGCCTCTGTGCTCTTTCGAGGTGACTCGCGCCGTAATAATCGAGAAAATGATTTTTAATAAATATTTTTGCGATTTCCATCTCCCCTCCGGTTTGGTACAGATATTTTTCTATGTGTTGGCATTGGTATTGATATGTTCAATAACCTCTGTGTTATTTCGAGGTGACTCGCGCTGTAATAATCGAGAAAATTATTTTTTTTTTAATATGTTTGCGATTTCCAACTCCCCTACGGTTTGGTACAGATATTTTTCTATATGTACGCATTGGTATCGATGTGGTTAATAACCTCTGTGTTATTTCGAGGTGACTTGCGCCGTAATAATAGAGAAAATGATTTCCTATAAATATTTTTGAGATTTCCATCACCCCTACGCATTGGTACAGATATTTTTCTATTTGTACGCATTGGTATCGATGTGTTCAATAGCCTCTGTGCTCTTTCGAGGTGACTCGCGCCGTAATAATCGAGAAAATGATTTTTAATAAATATTTTTGCGATTTCCATCTCCCCTCCGGTTTGGTACAGATATTTTTCTATGTGTTGGCATTGGTATTGATATGTTCAATAACCTCTGTGTTATTTCGAGGTGACTCGCGCTGTAATAATCGAGAAATTTTTTTTTTTTTTAATATGTTTGCGATTTCCAACTCCCCTACGGTTTGGTACAGATATTTTTCTATATGTACGCATTGGTATCGATGTGGTTAATAGCCTCTGTGTTATTTCGAGGTGACTTTATTGTTCTGTTGAAGAAATGAGGACTATAAAGAATAATGTGTACATATGTAGGTACCTCTTGACGAAAAAATACAGGTGGAGATCGAATTTAACATTTACAATAATTTACAATAATGTGTGGGTGTGTGAACAAGCTAAGATGTATATAATAAACTTATTTAACTGAAATAACTTAACTTAACTTAACTGAGCTTGCAATACATATACATATATAACCTATTTGAAGGCACCTAGAAGCTGAAGCTTCTGTATGTGCCTAGTTTTGTATCGATAACATGATAGCACTATTTAACTAAAGTTACTAAAATAACTGAAATAACTAAAATATAAAATATGTAATATGATATAACATGCAGTATTTGACTTGCGCCGTAATAATAGAGAAAATGATTTCCTATAAATATTTTTGAGATTTCCATCACCCCTACGCATTGGTACAGATATTTTTCTATTTGTACGCATTGGTATCGATGTGTTTAATAGCCTCTGTGTTATTTCGAGGTGACTCGCGCCGTAATAATCGAGAAAATGATTTTTTAAAAATATTTTTGCGATTTCCATCTCCCCTACTGTTTGGTACAGATATTTTTCTACGTGTAGGTACGCACTGGTATCGATGTCTTTAATAGCCTCTGTGTTATTTCGAAGTGACTT
Organism: Chrysolina oricalcia; assembly: GCA_944452925.2. Taxonomy (NCBI): domain Eukaryota; kingdom Metazoa; phylum Arthropoda; class Insecta; order Coleoptera; family Chrysomelidae; genus Chrysolina; species Chrysolina oricalcia. Next base: position 16,118,104 of record OX101825.2, read on the forward strand.
GCGCCGTGATAATAGAGAAAATGATTTCCTATAAATATTTTTGAGATTTCCATCACCCCTTCGCTTTGGTACAGATGTTTTTCTATTTGTACGCATTGGCATTGATGTGTTTAATAGCCTCTGTGCTATTTTGATGTGACTCGCGCTGTAATGATCGAGAAAATGATTTTTTTTAATATTTTTGCGATTTCCATCTCCCCTCCGGTTTGGTACAGATATTTTTCTATGTGTAGGCATTGGTATCGATGTGTTCAATAGCCTCTGTGTTATTTCGAGGTGACTCGCGCCGTAATAATCGAGAAAATTATTTTAAAAAATATTTTTGCGATTTCCATCTACCCTACGGTTTGGTACAGATATTTTTCTATGTGTACGCATTGGTATTGATGTGTTTGATAGCCTCTGTGTTATTTCGAGAAAATTATTTTTTTAAAATATTTTTGCGATTTCCATCTCCCCTACGGTTTGGTACAGATATATTTCTATGTGTTCGCATCGGTATCGATGTGTTTGATAGCCTCTGTGTTATTTCGAGGTGACACGCGCTGTAATAATCGAGAAAATGATTTTTAAAAATATGTTTGCGATTTCCATCTCCCCTACGGTTTGGTACAGATATTTTTCTATGTGTACGCATTGGTATTGATTTGTTTGATAGCCTCTGTGTTATTTCGAGGTGACTCGTGCCGTAATTATCGAGAAAATTATTTTTTTTTTAATATTTTTGCGATTTCCATCTCCCCTGCGGTTTGGTACAGATATTTTTCTATGTGTACGCATTGGTATCGATGTGTTTAATAGCCTCTGTGTTATCTTGAGGTGACTTGCGCCGTAATAATAGATAAAATGATTTCCTATATATATTTTTGAGATTTCCATCACCCCTACGCTTTGGTACATATATTTTTCTATTTGTACGCATTGGCATTGATGTGTTTAATAGCCTCTGTGCTATTTCGAGGTGACTCGCGCTGTAATAATCGAGAAAATGATTTTTATAAATATTTCTGCGATTTCCATCTCCCCTCCGATTTGGTACAGATATTTTTCTATGTGTAGGCATTGGTATTGATGTGTTCAATAGTCTCTGTGTTATTTCGAGGTGACTCGCGCCGTAATAATCGAGTAAATGACTTTTTATAAATATTTTTGGTATTTCCATCTCTCCTACGGTTTGGTACAGATATATTTCTATGTGTACGCATTGATAGCCTCTGTGTTATTTCGAGGTAACACGCGCTGTAATAATCGAGAAAATGATTTTTAAAAATATGTTTGTGATTTCCATCTCCCCTTTTGGTTCGGTAAAGACATTTTTATATGTGTACGCATTGGTATTGATGTGCCTAAGAGCCTCTGTGTTATTTCGAGGTGACTCGCGCCGTAATAACCGAAAAAATCTTTTTTATAAATATTTTTGCTATTTCCATCTCCCCTGCATTTTGGTACAGATATTTTTCTATGTGCACGCATTGGTATTGATGTGTCCAACAGCCGCTGTGTTATTTCGAGGTGACTCGCGCCGTAATAATCAAGAAAATTATTTTTTATAAATATTTTTGCGATTTCCATCTACCCTACGGTTTGGTACAGATATTTTTCTGTGTGCGCATTGGTAAAAATTCAATTTGAATCAATTTGACTATTTCAAAAACAAAGAAATATACTACCCAAAAAAGGCAAAAGACAGTAAGTGACAATTTTTGAAAAATTACTTTTTTCCTGAATACGAAAGAACAGTATGTGACACACCTTGTTAACTGAACCCTCGAAAATTCTACGAGGAGACGAGTAATTCAAGATGGCAAATCGCAGTAAGTATGGCCATTCAATTTCAAAAATATTGATTTATCTTCTTTCAATGTTTCATCACTTACTGCCTTTTGCCTTTTTTGGGCAGTATATTTGAAAGTGTCAATCGCGTAATTCGGTATAACAATAATGATAATATCATGACACCGCTCTGGAGTACTCGCTTCACCATAAGATCTGGTCAAGTCAGAGTCCAAACAGAGCCCCAGAGCAAACAGAGCCCCAGCCCTCCTTTTTTCTGCATCTCGCTATTGCCATTGTCCATTGCACTCAGAAGAACTCGTGGAAAGAGCTGTGGTACCTTCAGAAACCAGGGGCATACGGACCTAACATTAATTTTAACTTAATGATCTCAAACTGTATTCCTAGGAATACCTTAAGGGCATGCAAGAGGACACGCATGCTATCTCAATGGAATTCGGGATGGACAAATCTGTCACGGTTTATCCCGATGAATGTAAAGTATCAAAAGCAGAAGTAAGATTACCCACCGGCACCTCCACCAAAAGAGAATGCTTGCGTCCAAATGTGTTATTCTACAGACCTGATAATTCTGCGATTTTGCTCGGTTTGCCCTTCAACGAAACAATAGGGAATCTGTGGTTTTCAGCTTGACAATTTGCTCACTACTTCTTGAGGCAGTTGCTTACGTTACTGTCCCAATTACCAATTTAATAAATGAATCTTTCCTAGAAGGTAAATTTCCCGACAATTTGAGAATCTCAATAATCACACCTGTACTTAAAGAGGGAGATTCACATGTTATAACAAATCATAGACCTACCTGTAGCATTACAATCAGTGTTCTCGAAATTATATCAACACTCCCTTTCAGTTATAAATCGCGACACCAGCTCCGCATTAGCCCTCCATTTCATTCAAACCAGCCACTCCATAGATTTTGAAAAACCATCGCCCCAGTACGTTCAAGAACTTCCTGATTTATCAGAGAAGCCAACGAAATCGAAAAGCGATCTGATTGCCTGAACATAAAAGATGATGGCCTTAAATTAAATTCCCAGGCCACGAAGAATTTGTCAACAATTAATTACCCCAAACCTGAATATTCAGCAGGCACCCACAGATAAGATTAACGAGAAAACCCGTAAGACCAACCCTCTATCAGGTATCTCCTATAAATACCAAAGTGCAACAAATATCAGTTCGTCTTTTGAGATCAAGGAGTATGCATACCTTGTTACCTCATTAGACCACGACATGAGGAGTAGGGAGAGGCCTCGTAGTCATTCTCTTGAAAATGGCTCCAAAGCAGGAGCCGAAACGTCGAGTTATAAACTCTCATCGCGGTTCAACCCATGAACTCAGTAATGTACATGTATCTGACCGCGGAAACCTTTCCGAACATGAGAAAGCGTACTATACAGGGCAATTCAAATTCGACCCCTACCATTGGGATCTCCTAAACTACAGGAGATACGTCGAAGCTTAAATTGCGGCAAAGTTGCGTATTCTGGTGCTTAACAAAATACTGTTTTGAAACTTGGAAAATTCCGAGTATTTCCGGAAATATCGGGAAAAAAACTGAAAATCAGAATTTTCGTTTTTATTTTTTTCTATCGTTATTTGACAACATAGCTCAAAACCAAAACTATATTTTCATTGAAACCTTTTTTCAGCTACACGTTTTCATGTTCAGATTTACTATCCGACGTTTCGTCTTCTGGCATTCTTCATCAACTTTTTTTTCTGTTATGGGCACCATATTGTTTTTTATACAGAAAAATAGTGATTCTCATTCTGATTTCATTGATGTATAATTTGTTATGATTTGCACTTCTGAAACCACAGATTTTGAATTATATCCGAATAGAATATTATTCGGAATTTTGAGCAAAGACTTGGCAGAGTAAAAAACAAGAATGAAATCATCAGCTTGTAAAAAATGCACAAAAAGTATTACAACAAGTGTTCGAAATGATGGCTTTCCTCTTGAATACATAACCGAGCTCGTCGTCTCAAATTAAGAACAGCCCTAACAATATCCCTTCTTCTGATAGACCTGAATTGCGTGATGATATTGTCTCCAAGTTTATCTACTGTGTCATATTCTTGCTCTCCATAGATTCTGTTCTTCAAAGTGCCCCACAAGAAAGTATCCAAAATTGTAAGGTCAGGTGACCTTGCCGGCCACCTCACTGGTCCAGAATTTCCTAACCACCTAGTAGGAAATATTTGGTGTAAATATTCGCAAACTGCTCTTTTATGGTATGGAGGAGCTGTTATAATTAACAAGGCGAAACGTATCCATATATTCTTCGAATTCGTTTCTTAAGAACCGAAGATAGGTTTCCCCGTTCAAAGTATTAGAGAAGAAATGAGGTCCAAGTATTCGGTCGTCATAAATTCCAGCCCATACATTCAAACGAAACCGAACTTGTGGTCTGACTTCTCTGAAGTGTCGTGGATTATTTTCACTCCAAATGTGCTCATTATTTCTATTAAAAACACCACAGTTCGAAAAAGTACTTTCGTCGGTCCAAATAATGTTTTTCAAGAAGTTTGTAGGATCTACCGTATTCGAGAGCCAGCTACAAAATTCCATCCTTCTCTCAGGATCACCTGGATGTAATTTTTGTGAAATATGTATCTTATAACATTTCAAACCACTTTTTTTGAGTTCCCTCCAAACGCTCGTCTCTGGCACATCCATTTCTGCCGAGACTTGATGTGTTGATTTGGAAGGATCTGCATTTATCTAAAAAAGTACCAAAAATAATTATACTTCTTCGAATATGGAATGAACAATTATTTTACCTCGGCTAATAAGTTACGTCTAATATTTTGTTCCATTCTGCTTCCATATTTCATTCTTGGTTTTTGAAACTCACCGTACTCAGCCAAGTGTTTGTCCAAAATTCCGAATAATGTTCTATCCGGCTGTTGTCTTTCCGGATATAATTCAAAATAAATTTGTGCTGTTTTCGTACTATTCCTATCAAATTTATAATAAAGTTTCAACATTCCTCGTTTTTCTTCATTTGAGAATGAGGACATTTCGACTGAAGTATTTTTGCAAACTTATGATGTTTAATGAGTTCAGTGTTTATTAAACAAAATTTTTCGATGGAGTCATGACCATCTCAGATGAAGTTGTTTTTTTTTTTCATATCTGTGGTTTCAGAAGTGCAAATCATAACAAATTATACATCAATGAAATCAGAATGAGAATCACTATTTTTCTGTATAAAAAAACAATATGGCGCTCATAACAGAAAAAAAGGTTGATGATGAATGCCAGAAGACGAAACGTCGGAAAGTAAATCTGAACACGAAAACGTGTAGCTGAAAAAAAGTATCAATGAAAATGTACTTTTGGTTTTGAGCTATGTTGTCAAATAAAGATAGAAAAAAATAAAAACGAAAATTCCGATTTTCAGTTTTTTCCCGAAGTTTCAAAACAGCATTTTGTTAAGCACCAGAATACGCAACTTTGCCCCAATTTAGGCTTCGGCGTATCTCCTGTAGTTTAGGAGATCCCAATGGTGGTGGTCGCATTTGAATTGCCCTGTATACACACGCTTATGTGCCTTCCTACAAAATCCTTACGAGTTCTCAATTCGGATTTCGAAAATGGTTATCCACGCAGGATGCTATGAATACCTTATGTATTCACATAATGAAATCGCTTGATGAAATGCAAATTTGTGGAAGCATATTCTACGATTTCAGTCGAGCATTCGACACTATTGACCACCAGCTCCTTTTAGAAAAATTTGAATGTTGTGGAGTGCGTGGCAAACCACTCGAGTGGTTAGAATCTTACCTTCTGAATAGACAACAGTTTGTCCCGCTACGAACTCAAAACAAAACATACTCTTCTGAGCTAAAATCAACACAAGAAAGCATCCTTGGCCCACTTCTATTCCTTATTTTTATTAATGATATTAGTCAATTAGTTCATTATGCTGACTTTTATTCGGTTGCGATAACTTCCAAAAACAGTAGTATTTTGACTGAACGAATGAATGCTTGTACTAATACTCTGTCAACTTGGTGTAGCCACAACGATCTTGTTCCAAATTCTTCAAAAACTCAATTCATGGTATTCTCTTAAATACCCCACACTGATTTACCAATCGAGATGGATGACACTCCTTTCCAACAAAAATCACGTGTCAAGTTTCTAGAAATTCATATTGATACTAATTTGTCCTGGAATGATCAGATGAATACAGTAAAGAAAAAGTTGGTCACCCATAATTATGTTTTGAATTGATATAGCCGATACTTGATGAAAATCCATCATACTCGATATAATGAAACTATGGTTCAAATGATTTTCACATAAAGGGGGTTTACAAAACCACGACAATTGTTTCGCTTCACAAAAGCTTCTTCAAGTGGTGAAGATATACTAAATTACATATTTGCTATGTTACCTTAAATACTTATCCAAAATTAATTAGGGTTCGGTTGTATACCTAACTCCCAGTTAATTCCCGATAGGTACTTTTACATTTCTATTATTTAAATCTAACCTTTCCTGGAAAACAAATTGATTAGTAGTGACGAATTTAATTCGAGTTAGTCATTGAGCAAGTACTGAGAATTTTTCCGTTTATTAATCTCCATACTTTCTAAAAGATTTAGCTTCTTACCTTTGTTTTCGACATGAAGGATTTCAAAATCATGGTCGAAAGTATGGTTTTAAAACAATTACATATATCGGTGAACCAAGCAATAAAATAGGTAATTTCTTGAAGAAGCAAGGTTTAAATATTGCATTTAAGACAGACAATAGTTTGGGCAGACATATTAAAAATAACAAAGATAGGGTGGATAAACAAAAAAAATGTGGAGTCTATAAATTAAACTGTGGTAGTTGCCCCAAGCTTTATCTTGGCCAAACAGGTAGAACCTTCAAACAACGCCTAGCCGAGCACAGAAGTAGTTTTGTAAATGGGAAAACAAATTCCACGTATGCTAACCATTTATTAATTGAAAACCATACTTTCGACCATGATTTTGAAATCCTTCATGTCGAAAACAAAGGTAAGAAGCTAAATCTTTTAAAAAGTATGGAGATTAATGAATGGAAAAATTCTCAGTACTTGCTCAATGACCAGCTCGAATTAAATTCGTCACCACTAATCTATTTGTGTTCCTGGAAAGGTTAGATTTAAATAATAGAAATGTAAAAGTACCTATCGGGAATTAACTGGGAGTTAGGTATACAACCGAAACCTAATTAATTTTGGATAAGTATTTAAGGTAACATAGCAAATATGTTATTTAGTATGTCTTCACCACTTGAAGAAGCTTTTGTAAAGCGAAACAATTGTCGTGGTTTTGTAAACCCTCTTTATGTGAAAATCATTTGAACCATAGTTTCATTATATCGACCCATAATTATGCAATATTTCAACTTGGAATATCAGTTCATTTTGCAATTCTGAGAAATTACTATTTTTCATTTGAACAATCAATCATCAACTACGGAATCTTATGCTCGGGAAAATCTAGCAGAGTACGAAGAGTTTTTTTTCAAGAACCGTCCTCATTCATGCAAAGAACTATTCAAAAATCTACAAAGATCAATCATCTATTCAGCACACATTCTTTATTCTCTCCTGTTCATACACAAAAACTTCACAAAATTTCAAAAATTTGGTGATATGAACTGTTATGTTATCAGACAAGCAAACGACCTATTCATACCTATTTTTCGGTTGTCGCAAAATAGCAACCGATTCAAATGTTAAATCACACATATTTTGCTCAAGAATGCATTTTACAGTATTGATGAATTTTTCACCTGTTCCTTAAGTACCTATTTCAACGTGTCTTTTTATAATTATTTACTTTCATCTGTACGTAAATATTTACTTGTATCTGTACATGTCCTAATTATTTTATTTCTACAACTTTTTTTTAACTGTTAATTTTTTATTTAAATATAAATTGCCGCTTATGAAGTAACTGACCACTTCCACATAAATGTAAGTTTATCAAGGAAGTAAATAAATTGAATTGAATCGAACAATCAGCTGAAGGCTTTATATACAATGCGGACAAAGAACAGTTTGACTCACCCCAGATAGGGCATCAATAGTATATTGTGTATCTAGTAGTAAAAGAAATACATTCCCAGACGACAATGTAAATTGTTGGCCGAGGCGTTAAGCCGAGGCCAACAAGCATTGAAGTCTGGGAATGTGCTTTTACTACGAGGTACACATACTATTTTTTCTGAAATCGCAATCAGCATTATCAAAAACTAAGGAATTCTACATATTGTTTGCGTGAATTCAATAACTGTCTAAAATGTAAACAAGCCGGCAAAAATGTTCCCGTATAGTTTTCGATACGGGAAAGTACTTTTTTCTACGACCGTGCGTTTTTACCCACTTTCCCGCACTCATTTTACTTTAGAAAATGTCACTTTCCCGCACTAGTGCGGGAAAACTCGCTTTCCCGCACTAGTGTCAATTTATCGTTATTACATGTACATTTCATTGATTTTAGATGTATATTACTATTCAAACTAATATAGGTTTTAATATTCAATCTAACCCAGACTAGTTTTCATTCATTGGAATGAAGAAATTGCGATACTTTTATATATCTACCCTATACATTTCTCAAAATCAATCCACATCACCAAACTAAGCTGAGTCAAGTGGTTTGGTGTGGTAACTAAAGATTTGTTATGACAACCAAGTTGTCATCAAGACGTCAAAGTTTCAAGTCGAAGCGTTGTCGAAGTGTCCGATTCTGGTATTTATCAAATTATTTTCAATAAAAACAATATTTTAATGGATTCGTCAGACGAAGAGCTCCCAGAAGCAATATTAAAGGCCGCAGATGAGGTAAATTCAGACCTGTTACCAAGTAAATCACGAGATAGGTACGAACAGCAATACAACCAATTTTTATACTGGTGTAAAGAAAAAGGAGTGAATAGCTTCGGAGAAGAGATTTTTTTGGCATATTTTTCCGAGCTGAGTAAGGTACTGAAATCCTATACCCTATGGTCGCGTTACTCGATGATGAAATGTTTAGTTAAAATAAAACAAATCCTGGACATAAGCAAGTTTCATAAATTGACATCGTTCCTAAAAAAGCAAAATGTTGGTTTTCGACCACATAAAGCGCAGATTTTTACCAAAGAAGACATATGCAAGTTTATGCTAGCCCCTGATGAGATATATCTTATGATTAAAGTAATGTTTTGTATGTTGAAATAAAACATATATTTTCAATGTGCTTTTTGAATCTTTATGCGGTCGTAGAAAAAATAATGTTCCTAATTCATGCGTAAAGTGTCTTTCCCGTCCTTGACTGCTTGCCCGAACTCCGCTTCGCGTCGTTTTGGTCAACGGCAGTCGCGTGCGGGAAAGTATCACTTTCCGCACTAGGAGTACTTCCCGGACTAGGCCGGGAAGTGCTCGAATTTTAATATAAATATTAATATAAATAAGAATTAAAATGTTTCTGTTGGTACCGATCTTCTGTTCCAATTTTAAAATATAATACAAAGAACTAAAATGATCAAAATATTCAAATTTGGAATCACAGCCAGGGTAGTTTACTCTTGTTGAAAATTCTATTTTGTGTTCCCCTCTGTACACCGTTTGGTAATTCAGAATTTTGATAACTCGAATACAAGTATTCCGTAATGCACTAACTTTTATGAAGAAGAATTTCTGACAAATCGATAATAAAAAAGTTTCCATATGGCGCAAATTTTTTAAACTCACTGTATATAGTCATGACCACCTTTTGATAAGCAACCCATTTTAGGCGTATTCGTCTATTTATGTAACTTCATAAAAAGTATGTTTCATCCGGTTAACAGATGGGTGAAGGTCGACCTCTCTTCGTCTCTTAGACTAATTGCGTCTCATTGACTTGTTAGTCTACATGGTTGCCGAAAAAATAGTGTACGCAACACGACCAAAAACAGTTTTTTTTCCGGACTTGTTACGTAAATTACTAGTCCCGTACCGTTTAGGTCTGAAAACGGTCCGGGAAAGTTCGTTGCTTAGCAACGGACTAAAATACTAGATTAGCGTATTTTGAGGCCTGAAGTTGCTCCGAGAAAGTGGCTTGAACGATTTCAAAAAAAATTATTCTTCGTTACACAAGACACAGCGTTTTTATTGGTACTAATATCGCAGGCGATGCGAGATTCGTAAAGGGAAATTATCACTCTATACGTTCTTTCCGGTTGAGGAAGAGAACAAAAATACATATTATGTTCATAGTAAGCTGATCAGAGAAAATCATTGGAGATCATCCCGTGACCTCAAAGGTAATAACTATCAGTAACGAACACTGCCTCTATCTTGTCCGGTAGCGTCCAAGACATCCATTGATTTCAAGTCGGTTTCTCTATTAGTTCTCCTAGTGAATGCTCCGCTACGATTAAGCCGAGATAAGATCACGGGAATCCTGTAAGTGGCTATAACTCGAGGGAGAGCCGGGAAGAGAAAATAGTATTTCTGAAATTAGCAGGAAGGGTTGTTTCGGAGAATCTCGTGAATAATAGGGCTTTCAATTAGTTCGGCGACCCGAAAACGGCAAGTTCGATGTTTGTAAAAGCGGTTTCTATGCATCCCTCCGACTTGAAAATAACAAACCACTCAGGGAGTCACTCAAGACTTCAAACAACAATTGAATTTCGTTCCGGAAAATGTCGCATCTTGGGTTTGAGCATATGGAGTTTCTTCCAGCTGTGTAAGCTATGTGCAGACATGTTTGATGCCTAGAGGTATATACCGGGTGGACAAAATTACTCTCAGGCGTGAGATGCCAAAATAAAAACTGACACTTGGGCTAGATAATAATAGTTATTATTATTATTCCGTGGCGGGCCGAACTACAAGTAGTTCGAATGTGAAGCCCTGGCTCGCATGAGGATGGATAACTTCAAACACTGCAGTGCAGAGAAAATCATCCCACAGGAATACCTCGTAAGGAATCTCCAGGAGTTTTTTATACGATCTGGAGTACTCACGAGATAGACCTGACAGCGGGGATCAGAAAGGTTCTACTCAGAACTACCTCTACTTTGGCCGTTTGCCGGCTCCGCCGAGCAATAATACTATACAGTAGTTTCAACTTTATAATGGTTTCCTTCACACAGGCTGAGATATGGCTCTCATATCTCAAGTCCGTATCGATCTATAAACCTAAAACTTTTGCCCCTTCCACCAATGGAATATTTACGTTATTGAATTCCACATCAACCAAATTAGATAATTTGAGTTTGTCAATTTGCCTTCCGAAAAACATTGCAGCACATTTTGTTGGATTCAAATGTAGAGAAACTAGTGATATACTATAAATAATTCTAAGGTCATTATTGAAGAGTTTGCAACTTTGTTGTATATCTTTTGGATCGAAAGTTAGCATTAATTGTGTATCATTAGCATACATCTGGACACGAGAGTTTTTTATGCAAGATGGAAATGGGGACGTATATACAGTGAGGACGTAAAAAGTCCTCCCCCCTCTTAATTTTTGAACGGAACAAGCTATCGAGATCGGGTAAAATTCAGGTAAAAAGGTACCACTTTACTACTTTGTGGCATAAAAATGATTGTGGTCACGTGGCCTAGTTTTTTTTTCAAATGTGAAGGTGGGTCACGTGGCTCCTGGTTTTGAAGGTCTTCCGATTCTATATCCAACACTTCTTTGTTTGTGAAAATCGGCCAAGCCGTTTCAAACTGACAAGCGTTTGAAATTTGCTTCAAATATTTAACAAATGAAGTATTTAACTATTAATTGTAGCAGAATTTTAACTCTGTTACTGATTCTGGCCTAAAAGACAATTTTTTGTGGTGAAACAGGTGCACATATTATTGGTATTTTACACTTTGGTTTTTGTTTCAGTTTTTTGTACCTTAGTTATTTTGCTGGAGACTCCAAATAGCATTTCATTTCAATCTCAGTCTAATATGGACGTTAATCATATCAATACTTTTCACAGTTTTCATAGATTTTAGCATTTCTTTATAATTTTCAAATGCCTCGTTCTCGTCCTTTAGAAGAAAAAACCGAAGAAATTTTAATTTACGCTGAAGCTGGGCGTAATTACCATGAAGCAGAAAGAATATTTAATGAGCGCTTCCCAAATAATCCAATATCTCTTACCTACTTAAGGGAATTGGTCAGTAAATTTCAAAGAACTGGTTGCGTTACGAGGGAAAAAGGATCTGGAAGAAAATCCATTTCAGAAGATCAGCAAATCGACGTTCTGGCAGCTGTTGTTAATAATCCGCAACAAACAACGAAAACGGTAGCCACGGCTTGTTACTTATCTACGACCACTGTGAAAAAATATCTTAAAAAACACAAATTTCACCCATATAAATTAGAAATTCTGCATCAATTAACAGAAGATGACCCAGATAGAAGAATGCAGTGTTGTGAGATCATGTCTGATCGCATTACCCAAAATTCCGGTTACATTAACTCTATTTGTTTTAGTGATGAACGTACGTTTTTTCTAAATGGAACAGTAAATAGACAAAATGTGCGTTATTGGTCAGATGTAAATCCACACGTTTTCCAAGAGGGTCATACTCAAAAACTCCAGATCATAGGTCCAATATTTATGGCAGAAAATTTAACTGGGCATCTGTATTTAAATATCCTTCAAAATCAGATCCATCACAGTATTCAAGAAGTAGTTGGGGCAAACCCAAATGAATTTACCATGGATGTTACCTTTCAACAAGATGGTGCACCCCCTCACTACTACAGACCTGTCCGAGAATGGCTTAACGAGAATTTTCCGGGACGGTGGATAGACCGACGTGGCACCATTGTATGGCCTTCTAGGTCACCTGATATGACCCCTATGGACTTTTTTCTGTGGGGGTACATAAAATCTAAGGTGTACGTCACACAGCCACAGTCACTCCAGGAACTTATGAACCGAATAACAGATGTGTGTTACGTTATTTAGGTTTTTAATTTATTTGTAAAATATTTCAAACGCTTGTCAGTTTGAAACGGCTTGGCCGATTTTCACAAACAAAGAAGTGTTGGATAGAGAATACGAAGACCTTCAAAACCAGGTGCCACGTGACCCACTTTTACATTTGAAAAAAAAAGTTGATGGTGCCCTCTTGACACTAGGCCACGTGACCACAATCATGTTTATGCCACAAAGTAATAAAAGTGGTACGTTTTTACCTGAATTTTACCCGATCTCGATAACTTGTTCCGTTCAAAAGTTAAGGGGGGGGGGGAGGACTTTTTACGTCCTCACTGTATAATGAACAGTATGGGCCCTAAAATAGATCCTTGAGGAACGCCACTAGTATTATACAGTGTTTCAGATATTTTATTATTCCCTTTGTTTTCTGTTTTTCAAGTAATTTTCCAGTATTTATGTGACTGAGGTCGAACTCCATAAATTTCAATATCTGTAGTAGAGTGTAGTGCTGTATAGTATCGAAGGCCTTTGAATAGTCCAATAACACCAAAATTGTATACTGGCCTACATCTGTTGCAGTTATAACATCATTGGTCAAGTTAAGTCGGGAAGTCACTCAGCCATGTCTAGTCCTAAATCATGATTGTTGCTCAGGTATGATATTATTGTAATTGAGGTGAATTACACTTTGTTCTTTCATGACGCGTTCAATTAATTTTGACATTACTGGTAAAATACTTATAGGTCGGAGTTTGTTGGCATTTTCAGGGGAAGCAACCTTGGAAAGTGGTATTATATTAACCACTTTCCATTGATTGGGAAAAACTGAGTTAGATAACCAGAAATTTACCAGTGAGATAAATTCTAGTATGAATGGACAGCCTATTATAAAAAAGTTGATATGAATACTATCTGAGCCTACTGAGTGAGAATTAATGCCGTAAGGTTTTTACTTATGTCAATTTCCGTTATATATTTGAATGTCAGTATAGTAGATAGTTTCTATAACGCCATCATAGTAGTAAGGTGAAACAGTATAGTTATATTGGGTTTTACAGTAAACAAAATACGAGTTGATAGTATTGACATTGTCATCAGCTATATGCGATAAAATTGTCGTAATTTTTTTTTCTCACTGTGCAAGTTTAATTTTTTCAGATGTTCCCAAGTACGTTGTGCATTACTTGAATTTAGTGAAAAAATATTTTGATGGAGGTATTTGTAGAGTTGTTTGTATCTCTATAGATTCCTAAAAATATTGTGGGATTTTTGAATTTTTACATTTTTTTATGGATTTATTTCAAATTTTTATCATTTCCTTTATATCTTCCGTGATCCATAGTTCATATGGTTTTTTAGAGATACACATTTTCTCTGAGGAGTGTAAGTCTGAGAGATTCTGAAAAAGCTAACTTTAGCTTCAATATTATCTCCGTCATATATGTTGTTCGTCATCATTATGTTTAATGTTCCTATAAGAAGTTGATAAGTTTTCGACTCATGGCAAATCAAACAATAGATTTGCAAAGACAAATTCGTTATCACTAATATCGTTTAATAATGGTGCACTACTGTGTGAAAATTTTCTTTCTTCGGGTATTATGATGAAATCTATCAAGTCAGCACTATTTCCAATTATTTTTTGTTGATATTGATTATTTGATTCAACACGAAACTTTCTGAAATTTTGTTGAAGCAAGAAATGGTTCATCATGAATGGCTCAGTCACAACAGATTCAATACACCATGTGAATAAATTATAGAGAATTACACTAAATTAAAATATTACGATTTTATTCGTAACAAATGATCTTATCTGTATAATATTTGATGCATGTAAAATCATTTCCCGAACCTATTTATTTGTTTCATATCGACTACAATCCACTTCAGAACTGTTCCAAATTGAGAGTGATTCAAACGCCACATTTTTGAGGGCTGACGTCACTTGTATTATTCTAAACGTTCTTGAGTTCACAGAGAATGCTTTCTCAGTTTGAATCAGACAGATATAATAATCTTCTTTCGATACTATTCAGTCGAATTTAATGGAAAGGTCCACTTGGTTTTGACAACAGACAGCCAAATGAGCAATATTTGGAGATCTTAACGTCAGGAGACTTTGACGTCACTTGTATTCGTCCAATGAAATACCGGTAATATTTCGCGCGAATTTAGCTGGTATTTGAATCTACTCCAATCTTTTTTTTTTCTAGATCAAACCCAATAAAAAAAAATTGAAAATGCCATTTTCACACAGATTAACTTGTAAATCTTTGGAAAATAAAATAAAAATCATTAGTGTAATTCCCTATACATATATACATACATAATTTAAAACAGAATACCACCCATATGTCAATAAAGTGAGCATCAACAGAAATTATGTCATTCTAAATATGCTAACTTACTCTACATATATATATATACCAGTATTAATTTGTTTTAATCAACCATTAACCTCATTCCAACTACGAGGTAAACTAATCCGTTCATCATAATAAATTACATCCTCCAATTAAATTTGTGAAACAAAATCCCTTGGGTAAATAAGAGAATGGATTTGGAATGGAAACAAGCTATTTTCAGTATTTTCATAGCATACGTGTATGAAGGGCTAGATACATGGACGAGGTGTTTGCGCTTTTCGATACTAAAAGCAAGTCAGTATGAAGAGGTTTGTGTCATGATCAGTTTCCAACTATTTTCTTATGGAGTCAAAAGCAGTTACTATTCTTAGATATTCCAGTTCTATTAAAAATGGCATAAAAAAACGCATAACTTCCTAAGAGTTTCCACTATTGCGCTCAACGGAAAATGGCGAGACTGAAAAATGTTCCGGTGAATTGATCATAATATAATTACTGAAATGATTTTCACAAGAAATATTTTCAAAACCACGACAATTATTTTGCTGTACAACAGCGAGTGGATCAACTTCCAGTGACATTTCAACACATTTCCTACCTCTCAGGTGAAAATCAAAAATATACAAATTGTAGATATTGATCTATACTTCCAGATGCCGTTCACAGAATTTGAATATGACGATTTCCCTCAAATCGGCGAATCTTACAAGATGTGCCCTTAAATTGTTTTTCTACATTCATGCAAAAAGCAAAACTTTATTGAACTATATTCAGTGGAAAAAGAAGTTCTTTATTGCACTAGTGCAATAAAGTTTTTATTGCACTCATCTGTCATTCTACCTCTACGTGCTGTCATCATGACAAACATAAACGTTCAAACCTACTACATATTTAGCAGATATTCTGTGAGATTGGCAAGAGGTACTTCACTACGAAATATTCATATTGAAAATTGCACCAATTGTTCATTCACTTTCAACATTGAGGGTAAAAATAAAGTTTGAGTTGAATTGTTCGTAACGTATTAGTTCCTGTTTCAATGCAAATCGATATTAATAATAAAGTATTCAAGTTGCGGTTTTCATTTTCCTACACCTAGTGCCGCACCTCAATAAATCATATTTTGCTTTTTGCATGAACGTAGAAAAAATGTTGTATGCAACTCGTGCAAAAATTGTTTATTGCACTCGACGTGTCGTCGGACAATTTCACGTCGAGTGCAGTAAACATTCACTTTTTGCACTTGTTGCATAAATAACTATTATAACGCGATTGTACAAAAACTATACAACGTCTTGCGCATATAGTTCAACCACACATTATCAATAATCAGTTTTCGCAATATTTTTTGTCTAGCTTCAGATTTATTAAAATTATAAATTTTTGAAAAATGGTCTCTTTTTCGGGGTTTTCCCGGATTTTCTCAGTGGAAAATGCACTGATCCGGTCGAATGAAAATCTATTTTGTAGGTTTTATAAATCTCTAAATAGGTCCATTGATTGAAACGATTCCTTGGATAATATTTGAGATATTTCCAAAAAATCAAAAAAAATGTATTTTTTTTATTATTGCTTGTTAAAAAAATTCCCCAAAGTGATTTTGCTGAGGCAAAAACTGGGGTTTTCATTAACGAACTATCTTATAAAAATTAGTATAGGCCATTTGCATCTTTTATTTTGTGGGGAAAAAAAGCTCTATAACTTGGTCTAGCATTGAAGTAGCCTTATTTCAAAGTATTTGATTATTTTTTATCAAAAATGGAGTTTTTACTGATAAAAATCAATATTGAGTCAAATAGTTATGAAATTGATAATTTTTCGTAAAATGTTGCCAACAATTGTTAGAATAAGTAATAACCGACAAAACGAAAACCAATATGGAGGGCAAAAATTTAACCGCGGTTAAACAGGTCTGTAATTTAATTACTTATCTAAACAGAATTTGTTCAAAAACTGGTGGTGTCTGATTGATCTTTTTCATGATGAGAAAAATAATCAGTTATAGAATGAGAAAGTGAAATAACCGACATATTTCCGCACCGGCTATGCCTTTGGGTACAGTGTACGATTGTTTATGAAGAACTATTATTATTATTACTCGCAAACTTTTTCAGTAATAACAACATTTTTTTTTTTGTGTTTTGGTTACCATAAACTTTTCACATTAGAATGTAAATCATTGTTTGTGTTTCCAAGTATGTAAGCGAGAACAGCTAATAGCTACGCTAATTTTTTGCCCTTTTGACACATTATACTATAGCAGCCCAAGGGACGATGAACCTTTCTAACTTTCGGTCATATTTTTAGAGTTGATATAAATCCTTTCCATATATATAAAGAAGTAATACTTTAATCGACCTTATTATAACCTTTGATGAAACTATCATAGAACAAAACAACATTCTCAAGATGGATGATATATCTGATCACTTTCTAGTTGAGTGTCAGCTAACTCTTGAGCGCAATAAGCAGCAACAAATCCTACAAAAATATCGAGAGTTTTCGAAATTTGAATATGACCTTTTTCTATTCGACTTGCACTCACTTGACTGGGGTAAAATAGTTTTTCTCCAGCATTGTTTAAATAGAACATAGTTAGTCAATGCCCGTGGAAAAGGTATTGGACACAAACGCGAGTGTCATCTAGCGTGATTAGTTACAAACATGAATATTTGACGTCATTTTAATGCAGGTTTCTTCAAAAAACCCTGATTTTAATGCTTTTCCATTGTTTTAATCAAGTTACGACATGACTTGGAGGCCATATCACTGAAGTTACGACGACTTGGATGCGAGCTCACTATCGCCATCTACATGTCGCATCCATTTTGATCCAATTATAATCCCATAAGGTTGACTAACTATCTTCTATATAAACAATGTCTCCAGGACGTAGACGAAATGGTTGATAGATGGAATTTAAACCTAGGTGAATTGTTTGATCGCCATGCTCCTGAAAAAATTGCTAGAATGTCTAAAAGCCCAGCACCGTGGCTTACAGATACTCTCAAAAAGATGATGAAAATCAGGGATAAAGCTCTAGTCAAATATAAAAAACTGAATTCTGAGACATCATGGATTTTCTATAAGGATATGAGAAATCATGTGAACATGGCTGTTAAATCTGAAACGCGCGCTTATTTAAAATTTAAATCAAAATCTAATCCCAGGGAATTCTGGAAAGCGTCTGACTATTTAAATATTAATAAAAAATCTCAAGAATTCCTTAACTTTTTTCAAGATCCTGACAAATTTAATGACTTTTTTGTTGACAATATTCCCTCTGCGGATCAAATATTACAAATGAACAGGCTCATTGATAAGTAGAGACAACTGAACAATGGAAACAAATTCAATTTTACTCCTATCGAAGACGTTGAAAGTATTTTAAGCTCTATCAAAAGTAATGCTCGGGAAGTGGATGGTATAAATCTGAAAATGCTCTCACTACCCGACTCGTGCTACCAGACTTGATTCATGTTCTTACATATGTCATTAATAGTTGCTTAGCACAGGGTGAATTTCCAAAAATTTGGAAAAAATCGTATATTATTCCTATTGCTAAAATTAAAAATCAAACTGAATTGCTACACTTCAGGCCAATTAGTATACTACCAACGATATCTAAAATTTTGGAGAAAATTGTTTCGATACAACTCAAAAAATTTCTGGTTAATAACGTTCTACCTCTAATACAATCTGGCTTTCGTGCCGGTCATAGTACAAATACAGCACTGGCTCATGAGTAAGGTTATTCTGGACTTTCATTGTCTAAAAAAGAACAAAGAAAAATTCAATTCTCTGCAATTTTTAATAACGACGTTTCAACTGTTAAAATCTACAGTCGATATCAAGTGTATAATGCGACAATCTCAAGGATACTTCTCATATATGCTACGGATAATTTTGTGTCATTAGCCTAGGGGTAATTTGCCTGTAAACAGGTAAGCTTGTTAATTACAGTACCGGGCCCCTCCGGTACAGCATTGTTAATTCTTATCGCAATTTCAATTGATCCATGCCACTAATTAAGGGTTTCCACACATTACGGATTCCTATGCTAGCTTGACTGAAGACTTTGTTGTTCATAATATATGCACTATCTTTAAACTTTCTTCTATACCAGCCCTCTTCTTTATGGATGACTTCGGCTTCAGTCCATTTTATGTTGTGTTGGGTCGTCCAGACATGATCCGCTATCCCTGACCTTGATGTTTCTCTTGAAATTATCGCCGCCATAGAATCCACTAGTGGGCGCATCGACCAGATTGAAGCAGAAGAATTCAGATGGAAGGTGAGAGGCCTACTGGAAAAAGAGCTACACCTGAAAAACCGGGAAGAACAGAGAGAACTAAACAATCTGAAGATATTGTTTGAATGTTTTAGACGATGTAGTAACTTGATTACTTATATTTCGGACGTCCATCATCTTAATGGTTGAAAGATTTCTATCTCTTTCAAATTTTTCACAACGTTTCAATTGCTCGAATCCGCAATCGTCTTCTCAATCTTTCAATCGTCTTCATTATTCACCAGAAGACGATTGCGGATTCAAGCAATTGAGACGTTGTGAAAAATTTGAAAGATATAGAAATATTTCAACCATTGAGATGATGGACGTCCGAAATATAAGTAATCAAATGTGAAGATAGACAACACAATAAAGATTCTGCCTGCAGACAAAGGAAACGCAACGGTAGTCATGGACAGCGACCTCTATGAGAGAAAAATCGAGGAGGTACTCGGTAAAGGTGAATACAAACGATTGGTTAAAGATCCCACTGCAACGATAGAAAGAAAGGTGTACCAGACGCTAAAAAAGTACGAACAATTTTTCTCAGATAGAGAAAGATCAATGCTGACACCACACCACAGCATGCCACCTCACCTTTATGGACTACCAAAAATCAACAAGGCAGAAGTTCCTTTGAGACCGATAACCAGCTCTACCTACAATCTAGCCAATTTCCTACTGCCGATTATCCAACCACTGCAAGGCAATACCTCGACGTTTGTGAAGAACTCCAGGCACTTTGTAGAGATCCTGGAAGGGGTCAGAGTAGTACCAGGAGACCAATTCGTCAGTTTTGACGTGGAAAGTCTCTACACTAACGTCCCGGTAGAAGAGGCCTTACAAATTATTCGGAAAACTCTGCAAGAAGACACAGACCTGAAGAACAGGACGAACCTACCAGTACGTGGCATTATGGACTTGCTAGAATGCTGCCTGCGAAATTGCTACTTTCAAGAAAAAGACCGCTTTTTCTCCCAGGAAGACGGACTACCGAACCCCCAGCACTATCGACTTGCTGGTTAGGAAAAATGTCATTGGCTTGTCAGAACTCCAAGCGCTGGACGAGCTCACCTCAGATCACAACCCAGTCATGTTTACACTAAAGAGAGATCTAGACCATAACAAGATAAAAACTAAATTTGACTATATAAACACTGACTGGAAGGGATTCAAAAGGATTCTGAATGAATCAACGATTCTGGATCCCTTTGTGTCCAAGGTGCGCTTGAACAGTGCTACGGAGGAATTCATAGAAAATATCATAAAAGCCAGGGACCTGACCACCAAGAAGGTGAAGGATAAAGATAGCCACGACATTGTTCCGCAGTTCATCACTGGGCTTATTGAACTCAAGCGACAGGAGCGCAAAAAGTGGCAAAGAACCCAAACGCCTGTTCACAGAGAAGACATGTTGAATCTAGGACGAGAAATCAACGAGTTGATCAGGAGACACAGTGATGAGAGGTGGAACAAAAAACTTGCTAATCTTAATGTTCGGGACAACTCGTTGTGGCGCATGTCCAGGCGTATCTCAGGAAAACGCCAGGAGAACACGGCTAGAGCAATCAGAGAATCCGAAGACATTGCTATCAGTTCCCGCACTTTCTCAAGTCTGATGACAAACTTTGAGGAGGTGCAGGAAACTACAAAAAGACTACCAACACATAAAGCCACAGGTTTGGACGGTTTGGACTCGGTTCTACTCCGTAATCTGCCACGGAAGTCTCTGGTGCAGCTAATATACCTGATAAACGGAATACTGAAATGGCAGCATTATCCAGCGTGCCTGAAGAGGGCGCTGATTGTTCCTATTTCTAAAACTGGGAAGCCACTGGATAGTCTGGATGGCTACCGACCAATCTCTCTGCTAAGTTCGATGGCCAAGGTAGTGGATAAAATTATCCTGAAAAGGTTGTTAAGGCTCGAGAGGAGGCTGTAGGTCATTCCGGCAGAGCAGTTCGGATTCAGGGCAGGTCATTGGACCTCCTCCCAAGTAGACCAAATTGTTCACGGGGTGAAGGAAGCCTTTCATCGAGGCGACAACACGGTGATGGTCCTGTTGGACATACGAAAAGCTTTCGACACGGTCTGGATAGACGGATTGGTCACTAAGCTGATGTACACCAACACGCCCTTCTTTCTGCTGAAATTGATGGATTCGCATATCTGGTGGAACGAACTCTTAGGGTTAGAATAAATAATGAAATCTCCGAGGAGTATCCAGTTGGAGCGGGAGTACCTCAGGGTTCAAGCCTCTCTGCTCATTTGTACTCTCTATATACGTATGACTTTCCGATGCTCGCAACGGCGCATACTGCAATATATGCAGATGACACTGTTATCTATGCACATGCGCCTGCGAGCGGAGTGGCAGCGGAAACGCTAAGCTCCCATATAGATCGGGAAGTCATCCCGTATCTGGAGAAGAACAAAATTGCTCTCAACCCAGCTAAGACCGAGCTGATAAGTTTCTCGAAGAAGTTTTATCATCGTGAGACTAAACTCTTTGCGAAATTTGAAGTTAAGGGCATTCAGATAGAGGAGTCTGAGTCGGTGAGGTACCTCGGCGTACAACTGGACAAGCGACTCAATTTCCACAAGCACGTCAGCTTGGCTATTCAGAGGGCAGGGGCCGCTGTGAAGCGGACTTACCCCCTGATTGCTCGGACCTCCAAGCTGGCGCTGAACAATAAAATATTGCTGTATATGCATATCATTCGTCCAGCTATGATGTACGCTTGCCCAGTGTTCTGCGGCCTGCCCAACAAACAACTCACGAGGTTGGACAGAATGCAAAACAAAGTACTGAAATTGTCACTAATACTGACAGATACATTCGCCTGGATGATCTTCGGACTCTTTCGATGCTATCGTATAAATTCTACAAGTTTCATCTCTCTAAGAGTTCGCTCACCAGGGACATAACACGCATTATAGCTCACCACAACGACCCCAGAAAGCATGGCGGATTAATATACCAAAAGTTGGACCTTTTTCATGAGTATAACTGAAAACCAAGTGAATTTCACATAATAACACCGACTACGGTCATAACTCAACCCCTCGTAGAGGCTTACAACGGAACCTGGTTTTTTGCCGAAAACTTTTTCCGGGAACTCATCAAACTACCCTCATACAACTGAACTTCTACGAACTTATCAACTCAGCTATTAAATTCCTGTATTAGCATAGCGGGAGACAGGTATTCTAGGGTTGCAAACATGAAGCTAGAGCTACGAGCAAAACCCGCTAACACCAACGGGGACAGCTCACCTGATCCTTCGTGGAGACGGCGGAGCTGTTACTAGGACGCTTCACTGGGTCCTGGCAACAGGGCTGAGTGATAGTGGCACCCCAGCTCCTACTAATGTGTAGGATCCCTGTGAACCCATTGGAGGGTGGGCTGTACATATTGTATATATTAGTAGTTAGTTAGGTTTAATGACATGTGAGAATGCATTTTAAATTCTTAATTAAACTGTTTTTGAGTTTGAGTTTGATTCAGATGGCACATGGACTTTGGATGGTGGGAGCGAGGGTTCAAATCCACGCAGCCACATTTTTTTATTCATTTTATGAAATCGATTAGACAAGTTGTCAAAATTTGAAAATTTTGAATGTTATTCGTTTCCCGACGTAGGTAGGTACGTGTACAAAAAGAAAAAATAGATATTTCATTCAACAGGTTATCTAAACCATGTAAAAATGACGGCAGGAGAGTTTATGATAAAAAGATTCAGATGGTCGTAGAAAAAGTATAGTGTACAATATACTATTCTCCCTCCCCGCTGCGGTCTCTGAGAGTGGCGTTACCTGAGCATATTTTTATGCAACTAGTTGAAGGTTAATGCCCATTCGTCTATTATTGTCAGTACTTCACCCGGTCATAAAAACTACTGAATACACCATCAAAATATTTCATATTGTGCAGTAAATGCTCAATAATATGCAGAAAGCTTTTTCATTGATTGATGGGATTTCATTCACTCACATGTTTGTTTGAATGTTTTAGACGATGCAGTAACTTGATTACTTATATTTCGGACGTCCATCATCTTAATGGTTGAAATATTTCTATCTCTTTCAAATTTTTCACAACGTTTCAATTGCTTGAATCCGCAATCGTCTTCTGGTGAATAATGACAAAATCAGATGCTACGCGACCTTTTATAGGTCTATAATTAAAAAGTAATTACGGTGTAATTACGCGCGGTCTTGTGGCGCGCGTGGTTTCGCGCTTTATCTCCCTCAAAAACGGTCCGTGAGCGGTTTCCATACGTTTTTAATTTCCACGCTTGGTTGACTGAAGGCACTATTGGCTTCTATATAGGTGGTTTCTATAAATTTTTGTTTACCAATGTTCCTCTCTACGAAGAACACTAGCTTCGTCCCAAAGAATTCGGTGGTGTTTTGTCCAGGCGTCGTCAGCAATTCCCGATTTTGATGTTTCCCCTCGTTGAGTCCACATTTTGTGTTCGGCTATTCTTACTGATAATGGCCTCTTGGTCTCTCCGATATAGGAATCTCCACATTCACATGGGACTTTGTAAATACAGTTTTTGATGGATTCTGTTGTGTTCTGTGGTTTCGTCTTGGTGAGGAAGCTTCGTAAGGTACTACCGGATTGAAAACAACTCTTGATGTTGTATTTATTTCCGATCCTTCTGATCTTCTCGGAGATACCCCTGATATAGGGGAGAATGAGAACGGGGTTTTTTGGTCTTTCTTCGGTTGTCTTGGTCTTTTCGAGTTGTTTCCGAACTTCTCCTATGAGTTTCTCGGAGTATCCGTTTCGGCGTAGGTCCTTTTTGATGTGGTTAATTTCCGCCTCCAATGACTCCTGGTTGTTGCAAATAGACATTGCTCTCTCCACCAACCTATATCAGGGGTATCTCCGAGAAAATCAGAAGGATCGGAAATAAATACAACATCAAGAGTTGTTTTCAATCCGGCAGTACCTTACGAAGCTTCCTCACCAAGACGAAACCAGATAACACAACAGAATCCAGCAAAAACTGTTTTTACAAAGTCCCATGTGAATGTGGAGATTCCTATATCGGAGAGACCAAGAGGCCATTATCAGTAAGAATAGCCGAACACAAAAAGTGGACTCAACGAGGGGAAACATCAAAATCGGGAATTGCTGACCACGCCTGGACAAAATACCACCGAATTCTTTGGGACGAAGCTAGTGTTCTTCTTAGAGAGGAACATTGGTTCAAACGAAAATTTATAGAAACCACCTATATGGAAGCCAATAGTGCCTTCAGTCAACCAAGCGTGGAAATTAAAAACGTATGGAAACCGCTCATGGACCGTTTTGGAGGGAGATAAAGCGCGAAACCACGCGCGCCACAAGACCGCGCGTAATTACACGGTAATTACACTTTAATTATAGACCTATAAAAGGTCGCGTAGCATCTGATTTTGTTATTATTTACCAGAAGACGATTGCGGATTCAAGCAATTGAAACGTTGTGAAAAATTTGAAAGAGAGAAATCTTTCAACCATTAAGATGATGGACGTCCGAAATATAAGTAATCAATTCACTCACATATTTCATCTTTATGATAATTATTAATAATAATAAGAATAATAAAGTCCATCCTCAGGGATTTAAATTCTATAAGTATAAAATGCGTTTCCATTTCTTAATAAGTATTGTTATCAGTGTTTTTTGGCAAAAATTATTTTTATAATTATATGTTCTGTTTTTTCAGATTTTTGGTTTGTTTCTTGCTTACGAAACAAGATCTCTGAAAGTGAAGCAAATAAACGATTCAAGGTACGTGGGAATGAGTATTTACAATGTTGTGATACTGTGCCTCATAACTGCCCCGGTCACTATGGTCATTGCCAGCCAACAAGATGCGAGTTACGCATTCGTCTCCTTGGCGATTGTTTTCTGCTGTTTTCTCAGTATGGCCCTCATCTTCGTGCCTAAAGTAAGTATCCCAAATTCTAGCATTGTTCTAAACGTATATTTAGTTTCTTTTTTATTTCATTTAATTACATTACAATTGGGAACGAAATTAGTACTGAGTCAGGTCAAGTTGAATTGAAAAAATAGTAATAGTTATAATACAAGAAAAGTATAGAGAGAGAGAGAGATAGAGAGAGAGAGAGAATATGTTTATTGTTTCTGAGAGAATTCTATGGTTAACAAACACAATAATGTTTTGAATGAAGTGTATACAAAAATACGCAGTTATACATACATAAGTAAATAAATAAATAAATTAACATATTTTGAGTTGTCATATATGAATAACAATGTCGAATTCGTCTTACTGTATGATACATTCAATAATAATACAATTGCAAAAGTCAATAGTTAAAATTAGTTAATTTTAGTTAAATTAAATCAAAGGACATCTGTATCACAGGGTGTCCTCAAAGAATTCATGTAAACTATAGTAAGCCCTATCAGTTAGGAGATTTTTTATTTTTTTCCTGAATATTTTAAGTGATGTATTTTTTAAGTTGTTGGGGAGCTTGTTGTATATCTTGATTCCGTTATATACCAACGATTCCTTAATCAAGTTTGATGTAGGTATGAGTAGCCTCAGCTGATTAGACTGTCGTGTGGGGTAGGGTGTGGGTGGGCCTTCATGGTCAGTTCTGTTTTTGTGTATGATAGAAGCTGTTTCCATTATGAATATTGAAATAACTGTGAGGATTTCATGTTTAATAAATAAGGGCTTGCATGAATCCCGCCACTTTGCTTGGCAAAGATATCTTATGGCTCTTTTCTGCAGGACAAAGACAGACTGCATTAGTTGAGTGCTGCAAACTCCCCAGAAGGGTATGCCATACCTCAATTGTGAGTCTATCAATGCATAGTAAACCTCCTTTGCATTGGAGAACTCTAGTTCTTTTGCTACATTTCTCAGTGCGTAGCAGCCTTTCGCTAATTTTTTGTTAAGGTGTTCAATATGTTTGTTGAACTTTAGGTTTTTATCCAGATAGACACCAAGGAATTTTGATGAGAAAGCATTTTCTTTATTATTTTCTCCTAGGGAAAGATCTGAAATGGTACATTTGAATGCTAACACACTGGTTTTGTTTGTATTGAGTGTAAGATAGTTGGAGTAGCACCAATTTTTCACTTTATACATGTCTTCAGACATCCTGGATTGTAGTCTTCCTTTGTCTTTGTCGTGCCACAGTATTGTGGTATCGTCAGCAGCGAAAAGAGTAAATTTTTCTGAGATTGGGAGATAGTAATTAATGTATATCAGGAACATGAATGGTCCCAGTACAGAACCCTGGGGTACGCCACAATAAACATCTTTGGTCTTCGAGTCCGATGTCATCCTCACAACTGAGCCTTTAAAGCATGCCCACCAGTTTGAGGGCTCAACGCTAAGCAGAGTATTGTTTTCATATTGATGCTTACTATATGTACTTCCTGTTTCCAAATTGGTTAATAAGCAAGCTATTGCTCGGAAGTTGGGGAGCTCGGAAGTTGAAGAGCTCGGAAGTTGAGGAGCTCGGAAGTTGAGGAGCTCGGAAGATGAAATGCTCGGAAGTTGAAAGACCTACAAGTTGTACTGATTGACTCTCGCGATACGCGTTCAAATTCGCGATTCGCGCGAACACTCCGCGAAAAGCTCGGAAGTGGAATGGCCTAGAAGTACAATAGGATACAATAATATGAATACAACGACCTTAATGCCTTTAAAACTATAATTGGACAACAATAATATGAATACAACAACCTTTAATGCCTTTAAAACTATAATTGGACACCAATAATATGAATACAACTACCCTAATGCATTTAAAACTATAATTGGACACCAATAATTTGAACACAATGACCTTAAATGGCCAACAATAATATGAATACAACTACTTTAATGCGTTTACGACAATAATTGGCCACCGAATATGAATACAACGACTGTATTTAAAACTATAATTGGACACCAATAATTTGAATACAACTAATGCGAGACTTGAAAAAAAATCCAAATAAATTTTTCAGGACAAGACTGTCTTGACTAATTTCCCACAAAAATACGCGTTTTCAATACATGAATGTCTTGAATAATTTCCCACAAAAATACGTGTTTTCAATTTATCACTGTCTTGATTAATTTCCGACAAAAATACGTGTTTTCAATGCATGTCTCTGTTGAGTAATTTCCCACAAAAATACATGTCTTCAATACACGACTGTCTTGAATAATTACATACAAAAATAAGTGTTTTCAATTCATGACTCTGTTGACTCATTTCTTACAAAAATACGTGTTCTCAATGCATGACTGTCTTGAATAATTACATACAAAAATAAGTGTTTTCAATTCATGACTCTGTTGACTCATTTCTCACAAAAATACGTGTTCTCAATGCATGCCTGTCTTCAATGTTTTCCCACAAAAATACGTGTTTTTAATGCATGACTGTCTTGACTAATTTCTCAACTTTTGGTGTTTTTATTAAATGAAAATCAAAATTCTGTTTATTTTTCAAGTTATGAAAAAATGTGGGTACTTTTGGTAGATATCTAAGTCCCTAATTTTTTATATTTATGAAATATTTCCCAGACTATTGATATTACAGAAAAAATTAATTAATTTTTTGTATACTTTTAGAAGATGATCAAAAATGTTTTTATGTGAAATTTGAAAATTTTCCGCCATCTTGGAGTTTTTGGTATTTTTTTACAAAAAATCAAATATTTTGCTTCTTTTCCAAAATATGCAAAAATTTCAGACATTTTTTGTAGACATATTTGAGTTTAATAAATATGTCCCATAACATTTTTTCGATATTCCGTTTAGTTTACGAATTTTTGGTGTTTTTAGAAAAAAATGTGAAGTCCCAAAAGTTTCCAAATCTCAATTTATTTTTCAAGATATGGAAAAATTTCATAGGAACTTTTTGTAGAACTTTTTGAAAACTATAAAACTGTTCATATAGGTTTTTTCGATATCTAGTTTATTCTTCGAGTTTTTGGTGTTTTTGAGCAAAATACAGTACATTTTTCGAGATCTTTGCCAAAATGGTTTTACAAGATATGAAAAAATTTCAGAGGAACTTTTTGACGAACTGTCCGAAGACAATAATATTTCCAAATGGAGCCTTGAATGGACTGTTTGGTTTTTGAGATTTTGGCGATTTTAAAATTTTTCACTTTTGTTTTCTACTTTTTTAAATTTCAACTTTTTTTTCGAGTTGAAAAAAATTGGTTTGGAAATATCATTGTGGCTTGTGAAGATGCATTCGAAGCATTTTTGATATTTTTATTTGTTTCATTAGTACGGTCAATAACTCGATTTTCCATTTTTTTGAAATATTTTCCGTACTATTGAATTTACGAAAAAAATATTTTGACTTTTTTTGGATCTAGATGAATTTGAAAAAAATCAGCTGTTTCCGAGATATTTCATAATATCCAAAACGAATTTTTTTTTTCAGATTTTATTAATTTTCACCATTTTCCGAACGGTTTTTTGAATAATGGTGCCTTTAGGATTCGTTCAGTTTTTGAAGCTCTATCGATTGCACTCAAAAAATACAGTTTCCTCTGTCGGTTTTGGTGAAGATCGAGCAGGGGAATTTTGACATTTTTTTGAAGAAAATGCGGAACACCTAATTAGAATTTTCCGATCCTTCTAAAAACTATACACTTTCTGTAGAACATATTGAAGTATATCTTGAAAGAATATCGAGAGAAAAAAATTGATTCCTGAACCTGTATCGAGGGAAGTACAAACGACAAAAAAAAAACGGAAAATTTGAGAAATATTGTCCTCGAGTTATTAAAATGATTCAAATTTCAGAGCGATATCTCCAAGAGTTCGGAAAATATAACGGTTTGAAATGCTTACGACAGACAGACGGACGGACGGACAGACGGACGGAGCTACAGATAATTTTTTTTTAACGGGGATCATTTTCGTAGAAGTAACTATGGGTCTAACTCTTCAAATAAAAAAGTTCCTAAGAGGTCGTAGTATAATTTTTTTTTTTTTTTTCCTTGGTGTTTTGGCATCGACTGCTATGGTCATTAGCCATGTGTTCTGGATAGGCCTTGTTACTAACTCCATACGCCACTTTAGGAGCAGCACTGTTAATTTTTAACGCAACAGTGAATCGTGGAGGATTATTCCCAGCCGACACGAGCCTCAGTCATTCAGACTTTCACATCTGAAAATGAAAAAAGATCGCACCGTCTGGGAATCGAACCTGATATCTCTCGATTACCAGGCGAGCGCTTAACCACTGCGCTAATCCCCGCCCTAGTATAATTATTATTATATATTATGATAATATCACGTATTTTCAACCTGGAGATTAATTTGACAGTTCATGTTTGACTGTTTATAGAATGAATCGGATTCATAGTTGAAAATCAATCAGAGCTTTCACTCAAAATTGAAAACTTTCAAATTTTAAAGAAAATGAAAAGTTAAATCTTCGTTGGAGTTGTTATCTAGAAACCTATAATGCAGAAATTTCGTAAGCCTTTTATTCAGTTCTCATCTAATGTATTCATTCAAACGCTATAAAACAATGCCACACATAAACTTATCTCACAAGACCAATAATCCTCTCTTAGTTGACGCTTCCAAATTATCCAGAACATTTTTCGAAATGTTCATGTAATAATAAAACCAACTGTCTACTCAATTATGAAGATATGCACTTGGACAAATTCCTAACTATTTCAGATATCACAAAGCTTAACATGTGACTAATCGAATTAGGCATATACGAGGATATATTGGAAAATTCTTAGCCTACTATAGAACCAAACAAAATTTCAGTGTCAAAATATTTTATTACTCAACATATTCTCCTCTTAATTGGATACATTTATTACAGCGAACCTGCAACGTCTCTAGACCTTTCAAAAAAAATGTTTCTTCTTGCTCTGCAAACCAGACCTTCACAGCTTTCATTACCTCCTCGTTGGAAGAAAATCTACGTCCTTTTAAACTTTTTTCAATTGAGGAAAGAGATGATAGTCGAATGGAGCTAAATCTGGTGAATAAGGGGGGTGTTCTAGTAATTCAAACCCTAAATCACGAATTTTTTGCATGGCAACATGATAATTGTTTGCAGGGGCGTTGTCCTGCAAAAATAAAACACCTTTGGATAGCTTTCCGCGTCTTTTCTCTTTAATTTTTTCCCGTAGAGTGGTCAGTAATGTCGAATAGTAATTTCCAGTTATTGTTCTACCCTTATCCAAAAAATCAATCATGATTACTCCATGGCAATCCCAAAAAACTGAAGCAAGAACATTTCCAGCAGATTTTTGGACACGAAACTTCTTAGGTCTTGGAGGACCGGAGTGTCGCCATTCCATCGATTGTTGCTTTGTTTCTGGATCGTAGAGATGTACCCAAATCTCAACCATAGTAAAAATTCGGTTTAAGAAGTCTACATCGTTTTCAAATCGAGCATAGATCGAACGCGATGCTACTACCATTGCACGCTTTTGGTCAACATTCAAACGTTTGGTGATCCATTTTGCAGCAATTTTTCTCATGTCCAAATTGACGTGAACTATATGATGAACGCGTTCGTATGAAATATTCAGTGCTTCAGATATCCGTTTCAGCCCAATTTGACGGTCTGTTAAAATCATGTCATGAACTGCATCGATATTTTCGTGGACTGACAGAAACTGGCCTTCCCGATCAGTCATCATCTTCAATGAAAAATTTACCTCTTTTGAAGCTTGCAGTCCAAGTTTTCACGGTCGCATACGAAAGACATTGATCACCATGGGTATTAAGCATATCTTCGTAAATCTGCTTACCTCTTAACCTTTTTCAATACAGGTACTTGATAGGGCTCGATACTCCAATTTTTCGATTTTCACAATTTCGGTGGACATATTTTTTCTTTTAATTTATTGCGTAACTCTGGTTCACTTTTTTGACTTCAAACTTTACACCGACACTTCCAATAAGTTATTGTTCGTTGCTATGGTAACGCAATATTTTGTTTATGCAGGGAACTGTTCTAGGCTAACTAGATATCAATACATTCTCGTAATATATCAATTCAAAATTTATCAGAAACTTCGCTCTTATTGCAGTCCCATTGACACGGTTGACTAAATAAGAGTACAAATAAGATTTGAGACAAGGTATGACAGAAATCTTAGCCGTACAAATGCAGAAGGCCGTCATCCTTGGTTCACTTCGTCTGCTCAGAGCACATGACTTTCGGATCCAATAGTCACTTACCCTACGGATGTGGAGCGTGGTTATTAGGGTATACGACATCAGTGCGCCCTCCGGATGTGTCGGAAATCAGGAGACGGCTGACGGAAACAAAATTATAACCATAATAAATGATTTCATTGAATACACATAAAAGTACCCACATAATATGACAATTTGGCTAAATCTGCCACTCAACAAATGATCAGTTCAATTTCACGACTAAATCGCTGATTTCTCTTCCACTCAACATATTGTAATGGAGCGGTAGTTATCAATATTAGTCATAAATGTGTATTAAAATTTATGTATTTTTTTAAGGTTATTGAAGTCATGAAACACCCTCGGGATAAGGCTGAAAGTAAATATAATCCAGATGTAGGTGTTTCTAAGGAAGATGAAGAGAAGTATCAAAAGTTACTAAGTGAAAATGAGGACCTTCTACGACTTATATCGCAGGTAATATTTTATGTTTTTGTCAATATACAGGGTGTTTCTTGAGTACGTGTACAAAATTTAGGATCGTGTTGCTGACATCAAAATAGGAAGAACAGTTCCTATAAACATATGTCCGCAAGTTATTCGTTTCTGAGATACAGAGTGTCAAAGTTGAATTCTTATTTTTTGTGAATACTTTCAAAATAATTTTTATATTTTGGTAAAGTTTGGTATCTGGGAATATTTGTTATTTAGTTTGTGTATAAAATATATTCTTGGTAGAGGTCACTGAGAGCAACTGTTTTCGAGTTATTGAGATTTGAAATAATCGATGCAAGTGAATTTGAATAGCAAGAAATTAGTTTTTTCACAATTAACATAAAATTTGATTTTGTCATTGAAAAATTATCCCAGATACCAATTTTCACACAAATATCACAAATATTTTGGAATTTATTCACAAAAAACAAATATAAGAATCAAACTTTGACACTGTATCTTAGAAACGAATAATTTGCAGACATGTGTTTATGGGAACTTTTTTTCTTATTTCGACGTCAGCAACATGCTCCTGAAGTTTCTACATGTACTTAAGAAACACCCTCTATAATCTAATGAGTTGAAAGATGTGCACAACCTTTTATTAGTTTCCAAAACGAAGATTCAATGAGGGCATTTCAGAAAAAAAATTGAGATCATTTTTGTTCGGAAAACAAATGCATTGGTTCATCAATGAAAATGGAAATGGATTGGAGTTTATATTTTCATCAAATTTTATATAGCTCTCGTCTACTGAAATCCAAAGCAAAGAAAGCCAAACCTATGTTTTGACTGCGCCTAATGAAATCAGTCTGGACATTTATTTATAAAACATGATTTGAAAACTAGAATGTTCACAATGTTCACAGCTATTTTCACATTCACTGAGTACTGAGAACAGTTTTGATATCCCACACAGTAATGATAACATTGGGTCGTATGCACCTTGAGCAAATGCTTTTACTTGGATTTCTTGAAACAGACGTATTCATTTTGTTGAGTTATGACAAACCTATAGTATAAGCATCTGCTTCTTTTCATAAATACTACCCATTAGCGCCCCATACACGAACGAAATATCTGTCATATTTGATACGTGGTGAGCCAAATTCGTAAGGATATCAGTGCGTTGATGGTTAACCACGAGCCAGATACGGCGCGACTAGTATTTCGTACAAATTAAATCTGCAGGTTTCAACTTGCAGGCCAAATCTCGACGTCAGTGGGTACGCGCGAATAATAGTGTTATTTTAACCGACTTTATAGAAATTTATAGAAGGCATACTTGTTTATGGCAAATAAAATAAAATTTCAAGACTTCGTAAGATCTGCCAGTAGCCAGAAATCGAAGA
The DNA here is from genome assembly GCA_944452925.2 of Chrysolina oricalcia. Classification (NCBI taxonomy): domain Eukaryota; kingdom Metazoa; phylum Arthropoda; class Insecta; order Coleoptera; family Chrysomelidae; genus Chrysolina; species Chrysolina oricalcia. Next base: position 16,151,506 of record OX101825.2, read on the forward strand.
GTAGTAATCACTCGTTCTTCAGGAGGAATTACTTGTCGCACTGTATTCTGTTTCTGTAATTGTGTTCTGACAAGATTCAATAAAAAGTTAAACGTATTTTCGTCCATTCGTATATAATTACTAAAATCATTTGGATCATTTGCTCGCAGCTCTCTCAAAAGTGACATATGGCTAAAATCGTTTCGGTGCGATAACCAATTCTTGACCCACTTTCTTCGCACTCTTTTTTTGAGCAGATATTCTGAAACTGCTATGATACCAGCACAAGCAATAGCTTTGCATTTTTTGCTTTGCAAAAACATTTTAAACACTCACTTATCACTAATCTGCTTCTGCAACGTCCAGATCTTTTAGCTCACCTAAGAGACCACGCGCCATATCGAATCTGTCTGAAATTCAAGAATCTTCTCCACAAACGGACAGATTTGATACCTCGAATCATGTATGAAGATCAGACACGCATGCTTGGTATGTTAATTAGTGGACACGCCAATATTTACTCCGTCCGATCCGGATCTGTCGAATCAAATCTCTGCGTATCTGAACTGTACGGATAATCCGCCTGTGTATGGGGCGCTAATTTGAGTCAGTGATACGTGTACAGGGTGTAACTAAATAAGTGTAGAACATTTGAGGGGGTGATTCCTCATCGAAAAAAAGATAGTATCTTTCATATAAAGAAACTTCATTGGAGCATCCCATGTTAAGATACATTGTACATAAAATTTGTTTAACAATTTTTTTCACAAGCACTAAAAAAGTTACAGTATTGAAATTAACCTGACATTTTCTACTTCCACAAAGACACTTAGCCAGTAATTTATTTGGTTTACCCCATGGTTGTAAGGGGTGGAAAACGCAACCCCTAAAATTTATTTCCAATGTAACTTTTTGTCTTATTATTTTTTTACCATTTAAAAATTTATTTCCGATAGCCTGTTTCATTCTAAACAAAAAATGTCCCCTGCATTTTTTGCCCAAAATAAACCAGTTCGCAGCAAAAAATTATTTTACGAACAAGATACATATCGCCGTAAAACGAAAATACGAACCTAATTTATCTAGTAGGCAGCTATTAGCGATAGTGACAATTAAATTGGTATCAAGCTGTCAGTTTGTACATTTGTAAACTTGAAGTAATACTAATGGTGTATTGTTGTTCTGTTCTTAATTTGTTACTTTAATAATTCACTTGTTATTAAAATGGCATACACAAATGAGCAAATGGCTGATATGCATTACGTTTACGGTCTGTCGCAGAAGAATGGGTTAGAAGCTTCTAGAAGATATGCTAAAATGTATCCTCAACGGCAGCATCCTTCACATAAAATATTTTTCCGACTTCATCAACGATTACGAGAATATGGTTCATTCGACAAAAGAACGCAGTATTGTGGTCGCCATCGAGAAGTAAAAACACCACAGCTTGAGGAAGCAGTACTTAATTTGATTGAAGAACAACCTACTACCAGTACTAGAAAGATTGCTTTCCAGCTAAATGTTGATCATATGACGGTATTTCGAATTTCGAAGGAACAACTCTTATACCCTTACCATCTGCAACGAGTACAGGTACTGTTACCGCGAGACTTTCCGAACCGTCTTGAATTTTGCAATTGGATGCTGGAAATGATTAGAAGAAATCGTGACTTTCTAAAGACGATCGAATTCACAGACGAATGTAGTTTTTCTCGGGACAAGATTATTGATTTTCATAATTACCACATATGGGTTGATTGAAACCCTCACGCTATTGTCGAAACTAACCATCAAGAACAGTTTTCTCTTAACGTGTGGGTCGGAATTATTGGGATTATTTAATTGGGCATCATTTTGTACCTCCTCGATTAAATGGTGAGGCATACGTTCAATTTTTAAGAGAAGGGCATCCCGTACTGCTGTAGGAAGTTCCTTTGGGAGTCAGAAGGGATATGTTTTATATGCATGATGGGGCTCCCGACCATTATAGTCAAGTAGCACGTCAGCATTTAACTGAAAGATATGCAAATCAGTGGATAGGTCGAGGAGGACCACAGAATTGGCCCGATCAATCCCCGGAACTCAATCCTCTCGATTTCTCTACTTGGGGCCATTTACAGCATTTGGTTTATCGTACTCCTGTTCGCGATGTAGAGGACTTAAGAAACCGCATCATCGATGCGTGCAGGGTAGTAAGAGAGACTCCAGGAATATTTGAGCGAATACGTGGCTCAATGCGAAGACGTCTAGACGCATGCGTAATGTCTGAAGGTAGACATATTGAACATTTACTATGATTTCTACATGTTTTATGTTTTGTTATTAATAAATTAGGTTTGTTTATCCCCCTTTAATCATTCAATGTAGGTAGTAACTACGAAATAACAATAAATCCAGTTTGCATTTATGACGATGTATCTCTGTAGTTGTTCGTAAAATAATTTTTTGCTGCGAACTGGTTTATTTTGGGCAAAAAAATCAAGGGACATTTTTTGTTTAGAATGAAACAGGCTTTCGGAAATAAATTTTTGAATGGTAAACAAATAATAAGACAAAAAGTTACATTAGAAATAAATTTTAGGGGTTGCGTTTTCCACCCCTTACAACCATGGAGTAAACCAAATGAATTACTGGCTAAGTGTCTTTTTGGTAGTAGAAAATGTCAGGTTAATTTCAATACTGTAACTTTTTTAGTGCTTGTGGAAGAAATTGTTAAACAAATTTTATGTACCCCCTTCAAGGGGCTGTATCTTAACATGGGATGCTCCAATGAAGTTTCTTTATATGAAAGATCCTTTCTTTTTTTCGATGAGAAATCACCCCCTTAAATGTTTTACACTTATTTAGTTGCACCCTGTATACACAACGTCACTTTTTTCACTCAAATAAAAAAAAAAATTATCGCAATTAATGGATCGTATGCATAAACCTTAAGCATGCATTTACTTCGATTTCTTGACACAGACGTATTCATTTTGTTGAGTTATGAGGGAGACAAACTTGTAGTAAAAGCATTTGCTACCTTTTATGAATACTACCCAATGTTTCATTTTCAAGACTTTATTTAGGAAATACAGCTTGTTTTATAATCCTAACATTTTTAACCTTTGCTATAGATTAATTATACGTGGATTTATGGGTAATATATTTCCCAAATTTTGATCTGGGGTATTCCAATTGATAATTATGTTTTATTTATATATCCATTTTCAAACTAGAGCAGAGAATAATTTCCGAAAGTCATCCCAATTCTTTTTCAGGTTTATTCCAAATAAGAACACCAATATTAATAATAAATAACTCAAACAATATCCTTGCATTTATATACTTTATTTTGGTATTTAAATATTTTATTTTGGAATTTATCCAGAGTGTTAGTGAATAAGTGCGACAAACTTCAGATGGTGATTCTGTATGAAAAAATAATGACATTTTGCTTCATAACTTTTGTCCGCTAATGCTTCGTTTTTCGAGAACTGACTATTTACTTATTGCTCTGAAACTGGGCGAAACATGCAAATTAAATTTGGTCGGTTTTAAGAGGTAGTTATTGCGCCTTTTTTGACATGCAATTAAGGATTTTATGTTCTTCATTGGCGCGCACACGGGAAATGATCTCAATTTTTTTAAGAAAAAAATAGTACGCCACTGAGATTTTTCAAACTAACTCATTTTTGAATTCTTCGTTCAATTTGTGACAAAAAATCTCTCCTGCCATTTTTTGTGTGGGGCGCCGTTTTTATGCAAAAAATAAAACATCCATACGCGAATTTTTCATTTCTTCAACACATTATTTAGTAGCGACGCTATTAGGCTACTGTCAACATTCGTAAATACGAATATTTCAACGAAATGTCAAATAAGCGTTTTATCATTTTTAAGCTCTCAGTTTGGTATGAAATTAATATTAATAACTAATTAAATTTTCCTTTATCGAAAAGAATGGAAAATTATACAATTGCGGAATTGTCAAACATGCATTTTGTCTACGGTCGAAGTAATGGAAATGGTCAGCAAACTCGACGATTGTATGCTGAGTTGTATCCAGGACACAATATCTGCTCGTCTTCACCAACGTATGCGCAAAAATGGTACATTTAAGAAACAAGCGGCTGACTGCGGGCGCCCTCGAGAAGTATGAACTGTGCAACTGGATGAAACAGTTCTCGAGTTAATTGCGGAGTCACCTGAAACAAGTACTCGAAAAATTGTCGACATATTGAATGTAAGCAACTTCACTGTATTTAAAATTCTTAAAGAACAGCAATTGTATCCGTTCCATATTCAACATGTGCAAGCTCTACTACCTAGAGACTTTATTCAACGCCTAGTTCTTTGTCATTGGATTCTGTATCGAATCGCTCAAATTCCAAATTTTTTAAATGGCGTTTGGTTTACTGACGAAGCTTATTTTAGACGACAGTGTATAGGAAATTTCTATAACAATCACTTCTGGGCTGAGGAAAATTCACATGGAATCTTTGAAGCTCATTTTCAGCATCAGTTTTCAGTAATTGATAATCATTTAGTCAGTCAATATGTCCTTCCACAACGACTAACAGGCGACTCTTACCTTCATTTCCTACAGGAAAAGTTATCTGTTCTTCTTGAAGAAATCATACTTCAGCTGAGACAACACTTATGGTTGATGCATGATGGTGCACCAGCCTATTTTAACATTCATGTACGTAATCACTTAGATACAGTATATCCAAATCGTTGGATAGGTAGGGGAGGTACGGACCACTGGCCTGCTCCATCACCGGATTTAAATCCTCTAGATTTTTGCATTCGGGGTTTTCTTAAGTCAGTAGTTTATTCCACTCCCATCAAAAATGTTGAAGACCCGAGGAATCGAATTATAGCAGGCTGTGAGACAATAATAAATACACCAGGAATATTTGCGCGAATACGATCATCAATGAGGCGAAGAGTTGAATCTTGTATCACGTCTGAGGGGGTCATTTTGAACATTTGTTGTAGCTTTGCGCCTATTTATTTATTAGTTTTTTTCTTTCTGTTATTGTTCTGGTTCAACGCTATTGTATTAGATATTTCTTGATGAAGTATTAAAGAAATGAAAAATACGCGTTAAGATGTTTTATTTCTTTGCATATAAACGGCGCCCTACACAAAAAAAGGCAAAAATTGTATGAAGAATCCAAAAATGATTGTCAGTTTGAAATATCTCAGTGGCGTACCATTTTTTCTTTAAAAAAAATTAGATCATTACCCGTATGCGCGCCAATGATGAATATAAAATTCATAAGTGCATGTCAGAAAATAACTACGCAATAACTACCTCTTGAAACCCACCAAATTTAATTTGCATATCTTTACCAGTTTCAGAGCAATAAATAGTCAGTTTTTAAGAAAAAAATTAATCTCGGAATACGAAGAATTCGCGTACAAAAGCTATAAAACAAACTGTCATCATTTTTCCATGCAGAATCACCTCCTGAAGTTTGTCGCACTTATTAACTAGCACCCTGTATATTTTATTTCAGTATTTATATATTTTATTTTGGTATTATGGTAATTATATATTTTATGGTATTTACATATTATATTTCAGTATTAATGTACTTCATTTTATCCAAAGCTATGTTCACTGTGATGTGCTACAATGTTCTTTGTGATATGCTCGCCACGAGCCAGATGTACAGTTACTGCCCCAGCTGGGCGCTCAATTGGGACTAGGGAAATGGGATAGGAAAGGCACATTGTTGGCTATGATGGTTCATCTGTCTTCCTAGTGTTGGCTCTACTAACTATGGACCTCTATCTTTCAGAGTACCCATTTTGTTGAAGATCTCTTTCAATGTTGTCCAATTCAGTGATGAGACTTTCTTTGGTATTGCAGAGGCTATAGGCAGACAAGCGATCTGATGATTCCTCTCTTGGTATATCCATAGTGGGTTGATTAGAAGTTCAAGTGTATCATCCGGTGTGAGTTGGTTTGCCATTTGTCATTTGCCATTTGTATTTTGAACTTCCACATCTGAAATGGGTAATCCGCCCTGGCTTTTTCTTTTCATTGTGCAATTTATGGGCGGTCTCACGTTGTTCAGGTGATGCAGAAAGACATCTCCGTGGTTGCATAAGATAAAGTTATCGTCCACGTATCTCAACAACACCTGATACTTCTTGGGGGCTTGCTCTACTTTGAAAGCCTCAAACCATTCCATATAGATGCTTGCTATGAGTGGTGATAATGAGGATACCATTGGTTCCATCATCCTGGGAGAAGAATAAGTATTTCTATAGAAAATAGCAATTCCGAAGGCAGCATTCTAGAAGTTCAATAATGCCAGACACCAGTAGACTTATCCAGTTTTCCAGTTCTTTGTCCTTTTTCCCGGCTAATCTGTCTATTGACGTGACAATTATTTCTTCTAGGATCTCAACGGAGTGTTTGGAGTTCTTCACAAAGGACGGGGTGTTTCCTTGTAGAGGTTGAATAACCGAAAATAGAAACTCTACTAGACTGGCCATTGATAATCACATTTTGAATTGCTTGAATTTGCTCATTCAACTTGTGAGAATTGTATTCTCAAACATTTTTTTTTGAATAAACATTTCTCTAATACCATTGGTAATTTTTCCAGAAAGAGGAAAAAATCATTCTACTCAAAACGCGCTTAGCAGAGAAAGAAGTCGGAAAAGGTGGGCTAACGCCATCTAGCATCACTCAAGGTAAGGACACTCTTATAGTGGCAGATTTCCTAACAGACGCTGGTACGTCGGATTCTGCTTTCGGGGGAGGACTCTCCATCTATACTCGATCTTCGAGATGCAGTCAGTCAGATGTAGAATTCAGCGAGAGTTATCTATGATCGAATGAATCGATGGGAGATTAAAAACGAAAAAGGGCAGAGAAGACACACATTGGTTGAATTCATTCAATCATTTCCTGTGATAAATACCGGGGAAATAAAGATATATTTAGAGTTCCAAAGCATTCATTCACAAGCACAAACTCACCTAACTCCAACTCTTTTATACCTGACTGCACGAAAGTATATTCTGACGAAATTGGGACACAGAGAAGAATAAAGGTTGTCCTCAAATTTGCCAATAAATCGTATCATCGTAGAAATAAGTGGTGTAATAATAACTTGTATTCTTCCCGAAAAACATCTCCCGACAGATGCACTACTAGGATCCCAAAATTAATTAATTCCAAGGGAATTTCGATAATAACTACGAAAATAGTCAAATCTGACAGATCACCCATTATGAATTATATTCCATGCTGGTTCAGAAATAACATCGATAGTACTTTGATTTCCTAGTTTTATGAAAATGAAATACCATTTCCACAATCACTAGGTTTTCAAGAAGACAAAACTAAGATATAGATATATAAAAATGTGAACAAATTGAAAACAGTACAAGCAATTATATCTTGAGATTTTTCACAAGGATTTATACTGGGTCATTTGTTATTTTTTGTTTTTAGTGATTATTTTAATTATTGGGTGAGAAACATTCTATGCATATTCTTCTCATTCTCATATTTTCAAGATAACTGTTCTATAATCGTAATTAAAGTTCTCGTACTTATCAAAACTGACCATGAGGAAATAAAAATAAATGAACAAAATTTCTAGGCTTTTCAATATATAGGAATTCATTTAGGAAAGGATATGAAACATTTTAAAAAAGGTCTTATGTATATTCTATCAGTTTTCAAATTAAAAAACAGTACAAGAGCTTCAAAAATTTGTTTATATGTTAAAGTGTTTTTTGAAGTAGTATTCAACAATATGTTCAAAAGAACTCAACATCATAACCTGATAATTGGCATCAGATAAAAACAAAAAAAAAACTAGGAGGTAAAATCCAGTTGAAAATCGGGGTCTTCATGAAATTGCAATCCCCGTAATAGTCAAATCTATCAAAAATAGACTCAAAACTAAAAGGCAAGAGAATGGACCTTTACATTTATGAAAAATCAATTGCAAAACTCTTTTAAATCGATAGATTCTAGCCTGAAACGTCCATTCAACAAAGAGTTCCACTATATATTTTTCTTTTTGAAAGAATATCTCGAAAGTGTGCCGCCGACGTCACGTTCATCAGAAACAACCCCCACCATAATCCATGTTCCGAAACATTCAATACCGTTCTCCTCAAAAATATAGATTCTAACTTGGTGTAAGCCATTGAGAAATAATTGAAACTTCGTCACTTGATCTCATAGATAAAAATGCACATAATAGCTACTTTTTATTGTATTTGTAACTTTCAAATTTCCTGAATGGACCATCCTTTCGATAAAAAACGAGCATTGACAAAACTGCAAATCATAACGACAGTTCTTATGCAACAAAAGTGATCTCGACATTTGAGGTTAATGTTTGTTTTTTTTTCATTTGACATTTAACTGATACATTCATAATACTGTAGCGAGGTGTTATTATGACCGATATGGTGTGAATTTATTTGTGTATTAAATGGATGGTGTTATGCAACAATGAGTCAAGCCACATTTTTTTTTTATAATTGAGCACAGTCATTGGAATCGCCAAAGTGTTATTCTTCAATAAGCAAAAATGATTCAACCCGCAATTGTAAGGGGGCTCCATCCACTGACGATAGCATTAAGCCACATTCCATCATTCCATGATCTGCTAAATTATTTTGATATTTTTTACGAAACTAACTGACTGTGGCTTGACCCATTATTACCTAACATCATCCAAATATGGAAAGGCTTCGTGAAGAGAAGTTCGAGGGTAGATTATGAGATGATTGACTCTTTCTATTTAACAAATATGAATTAATTTTTTGCAATGACTAAAATTTAAAATCGTTCCTTGAACGCTGCTTGAATACAGTAATATTCAGTTTGAAATGTTCTTCACAAAAACATATTTTGGTATATTTCCCTTTTTTACACAAGGTTTATTCATTGCTTCGAACCACATTTTACAATGCGCTTCTAGGTATTTAGGAGCATAAAATAGTTATTTGTTTTACTAGGCATAAAAGCACAAGATTTAATGCCGCGGCTGGTGTTTCATAGCCGAGCGTAGCGAGGCTATGAAACCAGCCAAGGCATTAAATCTGCTTTTCTGCCGTGTGAAACATATAATTTTTTCTTCAAATTTGTTCCAATTCCACACAAAATCGACTTTTTCATATTTAAATTGCGTTTCATTATCAATATCCAAATAACTAAATTATTTCATCAAAGGTAACTGGGCCCTGCGTTACTATGTTTACCGCTGATGACGTTTGTTGAATATGTTTGTTTACTGTTTACTTTGTCATTGTCAATTGTGAGAAGTTGTCATGTTAGAAATGGATTTACTGCAAAGTGAGGATGAATTGATGCAATTAACACCACCTGAGATAAGAGACCAGGCGCGAGATGTGGAATTTAACCTTTTACCGGAAAAATCAAGAACTGTATATGAACTCACATACAGCAGATTCATGGAATATAGACAGAAGAAAAATATAGGATCTTTCTCTGAAAATGTGCTGATTGTCTATTTTTCCGATCTTTCAAAACGAACTTTTTCTGCCTAGGCAGTAAAAGTGGTTTTTTTCTGCCTAGGCATTAAAAGTACAACTTCTAAGCCTGCCAAGTGTCATTAAAAAGCCGCTTTTAATGTCATTTGGAGAAAAAAATGTTTATTAGAATATTCACTGGTGTTCAGACAACCAGGTACGAAGCACCTTTTCGACATGTTCAAAGTTATTGCAGCGATACAGATACAGGAATTAGGAAAAAAATTTAGAGCACAAACAACAAAAACATTTCAAAACTTTGAATACCGCATTTACCTCAAAAAAGAAATCAAGTAGGGCCTGTTCGTTTGCAGCAAACATATTTGATGGAACTGCTCTACTTGTATTAAATATTAAAGTAGGCATTCAAGTTAAATAGAGACAAACGATTCTCATTGATGCTCCGTGAAACAGACGAACGAACCCATCTGGTATCAAACGACAACTGACATACGACACATTATATTTGAATGAGAATTTGAGATTCCACGGTGCACAACTTTTACAACGTTGCCAAGTCTAGTTTTGATGAACGTGACGTCACGAAACCACTTTTCTTCTGATTATAGAGAAACTAGCGGTCAGAAAAAATAAGTAAAAATTCCCGAGTGATATTAGCGTATACACTTTCTAATTACAGTGTTCTCTCATATGTCGTGGAAAGATCCATTATTATTTATTTTTGATCACATTGTTTTTAGAGATTGGCAATTTCAATTCAATATTTTGTTTTGTAATATAATCAGAACTACCAATAGTGTATTTTGTTTTATGTGTGTATATCAAACACACAGTTTCAAGTATGAAAATTTTATGTTTCAAAAACAGAGGACATGAATCCTGATACTCTGCTTTGCATAAATATCGCAAAGCACGCTACTGCAAAATTAGAACATTCTGAAATCGATAGCCACGACAAAAACTCCCCAAAATTACATTCTATACCGCAGATGTGATTCAATTAAAGAATGGTACACAGGTTTGGAAGCTGAAAATTCCAATTCATTCGATACAACTCTCAATGCATAACAACCAGAAGAGAGATTCTTACATATAATTTCAGTGTGCTACTCAAATTTTAATGAACTAATTTACTTTCAACAGTTTCAACAACGTTATTGTCCAATTGTTTACCTTCAAGAATTGTTTACCTTCAAGAAGATCTGATGGAAATCATGCTGGTTTTCTTCATATTGAAAGGAGGTAAATTTGAATCACATCAATCTTTTACTGTTTCCAGATCAAATCGTTCAATTTCATCAAGATTCTTTTTGATCTTGTTATTCCAAAATATAGTGCTGTCATCAGCATATAACAGTAAATTAACCAGAAATCTGAATATTGGATAGGTCATCAATATTCAAAAATAAATTCGGTCCAAGTATGGAACCCTGAGGAACTCCACAATAAATACTATTCAATTCCTAGTTCAGTTATATAAGAATTGGACCAATTGGGAGTGATTCTTCGGAATCCATAATTCTGTAGTGTGAGCAAAAATATTTTATAATACAATCAATAGGTTTAGAAAAATCACAAAATATGGCAGCTTCTACTTTCCCATCATCAATTTTTGTGATTACTTCATATAAAAGAGATAGGATTGCATCTCCTGTGTTTTGTTTCTCTGAAAACCGAATTGCTGATTGTTGATTAAATTATAGGAGCTGAAAATTCGGACATTTTTTAATGAATCAGTTTTTCAATAATTTTTGCCAAAGTATGAGTGAAATAGGACAAAAATTGATGGATCGTCGATAACACCTTGTTCTTCAGGGGGAAAATGGAATAATCCAATGTCATGAGGTCTGCTGAGCTTGGAGGCCATTCAACAGGGCCAATCTATCGATAGAGCAATTGTTTACAGAGGTAATAGAAGAACCTCCAATTTTGAGAACACCCATAAGGAAATCTGCTTGTATCTCCGATTCCTGTTGGAATTCTCCAAAGCTCTCCACACGAGTACCTAATCTGTTAATTCATCATCAATGGGCATTGTTGATTTTCAAGAAATGGTAGTTGAGAGCGTTTTTCTTTGGGCACTTTTTCTATGTCAGGAAATTTTTGATTATTGTTGAATATGGGAGGTGTTGAATATGGTTGATGCAATTTCATGAGGACCTGGATCTTATCTAGAAGCTTCCTCAGGTAACTGCCGACGTCGTTTGTCAGTTAAGATGAACCAAGTTCGATTTTCAATGCCAACTTTGTTATAATGCAATTAATTGAATCTCTATCATATTTTTAAGCGTTTCAAACTTCAAATAAATGTCATAAATTTGAAGCTCTTTCGCTAATGAAAAACGAAGTACAGGGTTTTATTCGACAAACATTATTAAGGGGCGTGCTCACCTGGAATGAATTTGAAACAAATGGAAAAAAGTCTAACTTCAAAAATATTATCTACGATCAGATTTGATTATCACTCATTGCATTGATCTCATACTATGTTAAATTATTATAAGGTATGTTTTCAACTAGCTGTTTACCTAATGCATTCAAGAAAAATCATAATTATCATAATCATCATCAAATTTTTTGTGTAATTGACCGACGCTTAATGAAACATCGAACATTTCCATAGAATTGATTTTTGCTTCGACTCCCCACGATTCAGACCAGTATTATCACCACAGTGAGACCTATTTAGACAATCGATTTTAGATAAGTATAATTGTTGAGAATAAGCACAAATTTTATCCATTTCTATATGTCCATGTCAATTATTATTGTGCATGATTTTTTAATCCTTTACACCCTAAAATACTTAAGGTAGTTTTCGTAATGTTTAGCTAGATTGTATACCAGCAGATTGTGTAACTGCAACAGGATCAATATCTATTCATCAATATCCATTCATATTATTTCGATTGTTTCAATCAATTTTGGTTGAATTAGTTCTCAAAGAACTTTATTTCTAGGACTAATTAAAAGACATAAAATGGAGAAAAACATATACAAAATTCATTTATTTACTGAAAAATTTTATCAGGAACAGGTTTATGTCGTGATCTCAGATTCTAGATATACATACAGTGTCCTTCAAAAAGTTGTCAATATATGGGAAAAAACTTTTAATACTCAATAATTAATTTTGAAATTCGACTTGGGCGTTAAGATTTTCTTTGAAAATAAATTAAAGATCAAATGGTGTGTAGGTGTAGGTAGCGTGGTCAGTAATCCGGTAATTGTGCTTATCTTAGATCTGTTAAGATTGAAGGTGTCAGCAGTTGTTGCCCTTCGATTTGGTCCCAATATGTCTTGTGTTTTGTTTTCTTCCTCTCATTAAAATTATATTTTTGCATCGAATTTTGATAATTCCAAGCACTGGAATTTGAATCTCCATTCATAGGCTCTGACTATGAATGGAGATTCAAATTCTTGTCTTGCTAGTTGGTCTGCTCTTTCATTTCCTTCTACTCCCCTACGTCCAGGCACCCACACAAGTGTTACCTTGTTATGTTTTAACAGGTCATTGAGGCTCTGAAGGCATTCCCAAACTTGCTTTGACTTTATCTGTATTGAATTCAGAGTTTTAATTGCGCTCTGGCTGTTAGATATGATAAAGATGTGCATGACACTAAGGTAAACACGATTAAATTTCCACAGATTTATTGTCTTTGCGACATGTTTCGATACACTGTATCTTTTTCAAGCGAATGTAATACATTACATTACATTCGCTTGAAAAAGATACAGTGTATCGAAACATGTCGCAAAGACAATAAATCTGTGGAAATTTAATCGTGTTTACCTTAGTGTCATATACTATGAATTTCCATCAAGTAAAGGCCACGTCAATCCAAAATAAAGATGTGCTTTTTCATACCTAATGTCCAGATTCATCTGTATGCATGACCTTATAGCATGTCTCTCAGCTTGTAATACTGGCTGCTGTTGTTGCCAAAAAGAAGTATACATTCCTTTTTGGCCTCACTCCATATATACCTACTACTGTTCCTAGTTCTATTTTTAAACCATCTGTATATCAGATTATGTTTCCAGATGATAGTGATTCTACTCCAGAGTCCCATTCATTACCATTGAGCTGTGTTCTGAAAAGTTTTTCGTAAGAGTATTGGGGTAGCATATCATTTCCAGTTAGCCAACCTTATGGGATTATTATTGGATTCGAATGGATGCAACATGTAGATGGCGACAGTGATCGCGCAACCAAGTCATGTAGTAACTTCAGAGATCTGGACTCCAAGTCAAGTCGTAGCTTGATTGAAACAATGGAACACCATTAAAATAAGGGTTTTTTGAAGAAACCTGCATTAAAATAACGTCAAATATCCATGTTTGTAACTAATCACGCTAGATGACAGTCGCGTTTGGGTCCAATACCTTTTCCACAGGCATTGACTAACTATCTTACTTCTTATTTAAAGAGAAACATTCTCAATTGAAAATTGAATCAATACATGACTCTTCTGGAAAAGGAAAAACCCTACGATAAAATTGAAGTTACTTTTTTTTAATATCTAACAGAAAACAACTACTTTCCCGGCTAAAGCCACGCTGGACATTGAACTACATCTGATAGATATTGAGAAAGACCCTATATAACTTGAAGAAAAAATCTGAAAGTGAAAATTTGAATTTTCATTCAGATAGTTGATTATTTATTAAATGTCCAGTTTCCATTGGAGATTCCTATCTATAAATGAGATAAGGGAGAATGTTATTCAGAAATATCACTCACAGAAAATCGCTCATTCCATTGATGCGTGAATTGCATCTCTTTCGCTAGGCCTCCAATATATTTTGGTCGAAAAAAATCTATTTCACTCTTCTAAGATCATCAGGGAGGTCGGAAGAATTGGAAAACATACTCTTCAGAAGCAATTTCCCACTGTAATGAGGAATTGTTGGACTATTTCTTGTGCGGTGAAACTTTGAAAATATTTTTCTGACATAAAACCTGTCGTGGGTATGGCATGTTGATTTAATTGAAAATATGAACAGGATGTTCATAAAGTCAGTTGTGGAATCATCTGCGACGGAAAGTTGGAATTTAGTCGCTATTTTCTTGGAAGGGATTCATGTTTTAAAGAGAAATATTCTCAATTGAAAATTGAATCAATACATGACTCCTCTGGAACAATGGTAAATGGTTCAGGATGGTTTCCATAGCAGCGGTTGGAGTGCTATTCATAGCATTCGTGATAGGTTGGTTTTCGACTGTCTCGTTTCATTCTGTGCCACCACAAAACTTAGCCATATATGATTCTGGGTGAAAAGCTCTTCTGCACATCACAAAATCATCAACGATGATTTGCTTTCGTTGATTACATGTTCCAGATGCATGTTCTAGTTTAGTTTCTCATATAAGTATAACCCTTGGGGCGGGTTGTACAAAACAAGTTCACCACCAGTTCAACTAAACTTAGTTCAGTTGCCAAGGAACTAGAAATTTAATTGGCTGATCCCTAGCAACTGAAGCTAGTTTACTTAAACTGTTGTTGAACTTGTTTTGTACAACTCGCACTAAGTATTTGACACGATCAGCAACTTGTAGTGGCTCCAAGTCCCTCAAAATTATTTTGTCTGTGAAGGGAATGAGTGTAGGTTTGCTGGGGTTTTTCCTCAATCCTTCTCTTTTGCACCATTGCCGTCCTCAGTTCATTTTGCATTAGCTCAAGGGTTATTTGGGCATACTTTCCCTGTACGAGGACTAATATGTTATCTGCGTAACCTTAGAAGAAGTATACCTGATTATTTAAAGATTCCAGAAGTTTGTTAACCGCCGTGTCTCATAGAAGTGGGGATAGTGGGGTTCCTCTGGCAATTTCCAGCTTCGCGAAGTCTTTGAACATGTTGGTCTGGGTCTATCGATTTTGGAGCATTGGCAGTATCTACCTGCAGGTGGTCTCGTCAACGCTACTTCTCCTACCAGCAGCAGGAGATGAGTTCATCTCTCAAAAACGCATCATCAGATATATTGCAGGAACATTTTTGTTGAGTTTATGATATTGACGCTAACATCATTATGTATTTTGGAAATGTCTTTATACATTTCGAAAAATAAGAACAGCTTCAAACTGAACAAAGATATTTGGCAAAATAAATATATCTATCTATCCTCCAATGTAACAGCAAGGGTCCTGGCAAAAACAATGTTTTCTTATTCTGTTCTGGAGACAAAAAGAAAGTTCTGTCACTATCATCGAAAGGTTCCACGATAGTCAATCTATTCAGAAGAAAATCTTTCATAATTTTTCGATATCTTGCCAACCCATTTTTTGCCACTCCATAGTATTTTTTTTTTTCAATTTGCCACCATACCGATAGTTACGTGACATGTTTCAAAATTGATTTTCAGTTTGTCGGATGTGCATAATCAATTGTCCAAGGTATTTTTTGTCCTTTTCAATTCTCAATGCCCAAGTGAAATATCAAAATAAGTTATTATTGAAAATATTTTACATATTTCATTTAAAATGACTATAGGCCCCTATACATTTACAGTTAGTTATATAGCAAAAATCCCTTTTATACCGATGACCAAAATATGCGAAACTCATCAAAGGTTGAAGGAACTCGAAATACCTGAAAACAGTTCAAACTCTTTTCACCGAAGTAATATTTTCCACAAAAAAGTAGGAATCTGTTCATATTGATCAAGATGCGAGTGGAAAATGCATAATACCTACATTTTTTGATGTTCGTTACACGTAATCCATACCAAATTCAACCAAGAATCTCAACAGTTTCCAAAACTGCTGAAAACCTCTCTGAAATCTACATCTGAACTGACTACAAAGGTTCGATCTCCTTATTTTAGATTTATGTCTAGTTAGTCTATCATCCGTAGATCAATCTCGTTATAACATAAACATAAAAAAGGAAAATGTCTTTTCCTCCCAAAATTTTAAATTGATAACATTTCAAAATTGATTTTAATTTCGTGGATTGTGAAGGCAAATACTTCTGGTACTGATATTTTGAAAACTTTTACATTGAGATGAATGGCAGAGATTGAGTCACCGGACCCAATCAGCTGATTTTCTTTTTTTTCCTGAATCATGTACCATTTGAAAGAAATTATCTATTATTATTAATGACAAATGCAATGTAATGCACTCTTTTTGATATATTTATACATAATTTTTTTCCTCATTTATGTTGTACAATTTTCATGACTGACATACCATATAACGGGTGACAACGAAATCATTGGCCGAAGCGGTATTCAGTAGTTTTTCAAGTTAGACTTTTGACATTCGAATTGAAGATATACTTAGTTCCTTGAAACTCGTATCTACGAAACAACAATTGAATATCACTTCCGGTTTTACCAGAAATGGACCTAGATCGAGAATTTCGAACAGAATCCTATAGATATTTTTAAGCTATTCGATAGAGCAACAAATTTCCTTTTTAGTGATATATCACAAGTGGACATTTGTTTTTAAAATGGTAGCGCAGGAGATATTTTTCCTAAAATCAATATGGCGACACTGTGATGTCATCGATCAAATTTTTGTCAAGCAACTTATAAAAAATAATAGAAAATAAACGAAGCACTTTTGATTCATCGTGAATCAGGACTCCTTTTAGTAATTCTTCCAAATGACATTCTTTCTCTTGAATTTTCTGGAAAATTATATATAGAAAATGGTGTTTTTTTAAATTAACATCAAAGTATAAGACAGTATCTACAGATGAATGCTCAAAAATCATTGAAGGTTGTCTTTTTCATTACACCTAAATAAATAACTACGTCTGCATGAAAAATATATTTTCTCCACGATCATCACAGAATTTGCCAATTCTGAAATCAAATTTGATTACAGAATGCTGGAATTATCTCTCTTGAGATTGAAGAAATATTCTGCAACACCTCTGCCCCCATGCAATTTAAATGTATTTACATTCTCTCTCTTGTGATAGAATAATATTCTCACACTGGTTAGCAATAATAACATTAGCCTTGACGCAGTTGATTGTCATCGTAGTGGCAAAATTTGAGTAAGTGTCAAAATTATTGCTGTCACGTTTCCTATTTTTGATCGTAAAGAAAATATAGTCTGCTACTCGGTTAGAATGAAAATTCGTGATGCTCGTGGTTACTCACGCTCGCCTTCGGCTCGCGCTCGGAACTTTCCACTCGCATCGAATTTTCATTCTAACCTTGTTACAGAATATACTATTCTAAGACAGTGCATGAAGTAAGACTTTTCTGCGCCTCATTCAACAAACTTCACGCTTATACAAAAAAGTCCTACTTTAAAAACTTGTATCATAAATAGCTATTTTTAAATCCAACTTACCAACCCAGAAGAATTCGCAGGTGTTTCCATAACAACTCACCAAAGTTTTATCTCAATCTGATGTATGGCAAAAGAACTCATAAAAAATATAACTAGGTAGATAGTAGGCTTTGGAAACAAATTGTAGAGGCAATTGGTTACTATTGAAAACATCAAAATAGTTTGTTATACTTGTTCTCAATAGGTTTAATTTTATATTTTTTATTGTTAAATAATAACAAGAGGCGTAGTATGTCAAGAATTTGTGTGTAGATACTGACTTATACTTTGATGTTATTTAAAAAAAAAACTACAATTTTCTATTAAAAATTTTCGAGAAAATTCAAGATAAAGAATGTCAGTTAAAAGAATTTCTGGAAAAAATCCTGATTGGCGATGAATCAAACTTTTCGCATTAAAACCTAATCAAAGAGCTTCGTTTATTTGCTATTTTATTACGTTGCTTGACTAATATTTGATGGATGACGTAACAGTGTCGCCATATTGATTTTAGAAAAAATGTCTCTCGCGCAACCATTTCGAAAACAAATGTCCACTTGTGATGTCATTGAAAAGAACATTTTTTGCTCTATCAAATGGCGTGAAAATATCTACAGGGACCCATTCATTCATTCTTGACCTACGTCTATTTCCGGTAAAACCGGAAGTGATATTGAATTGCTTTTTGAAAGAAGGGTTTTGAGAAACTACAGTCGTGTTCCGTTTCATGCATTAAGGGCATAATGCGCATATGACCGTTCCGTTTCCTACATTGGGAGCGCATTGACACGCCCACTTTTATATTCCCCTCTTTGGCCTTGAGACATCGGAAGTGCATGAGCTACTGCCCGTTCGTCCAAGTTAGATCTGTCAAACTCAAAGGTTAAAACAAAGTTTCTTGTCTGTGGTTTTGCGTTCAAACAGTAACGTCAGAAACCGAATTAAAAGTTTAAATTTGATTTTTGATGAAGTGTCAAGTATCGTGCATTATCACATCTACCTGATTCACCGTACAATGGAAGAAAAAATCGTCAATTCATTCAACATCATAATTCTTCGGTCTCATGCCAAAACCACGAATGTGCAATTTGTCATTTCGAATGGGAATAGTTTTAACAATATTCGTGCTTCTTGCTTCGAAGTTTTCACATTCGCGAATTCACTCTCGTTCACAGTAGCTAACCTGAGCTGAGCTGAGTTTGGCATTGACATATTGAAATCAGAACCCTGGAATTAGCATATTCGCGGTTTTGGCGTGGGACAGATGATATTCTACTTATAACTATCACTTGTATCAGAATCTGAGCTACTCTCATTTTCACAAAGCTCGCTCTCTACTCTTGCCATTAACACTTTCGTTCTATCCATAATAATTTATTTACTAGATTACCAGATTTGTTTTTGTTACACAAGAATTTGGCTGATAAAGTGATAAATGTCAACATCTGCGGAAAACGGCATGCACCACGCAAGCAATTCGTTCCGATTCAACCCACCAACGTCAATGTAAGTTGAAACGGAACGCTTGATTATGTCTGCAACAGTGATGCGATGAATGCATGAAACGGAACACGCTTTACATCTTCGATCCAAATGTCAAAAGTCTAACCTTAAATCAAGTGGATTACGCTTTGGCCAATGATTTCGTTGTCACCCGGTATATGGTGTGTCAGTAATAAAAATTGTAATACATAAATAATATAAGATGTATAAATTGAGTAAGAAGAGTGTATTAAATTGCATTTGTCATTAATAATAATAGAACTTTTCTTTCAAATCGTATCTTTGAATGGTGAATAATTATTATTATTCTTCTATGAACTTTGAATGTTCTAATAAATAGTCCATTGTAGACTGTCAACATAATGTTAGAGCTCTGCTGTGAGAATCCTTTCGAACCAGATGGCTATTAATGAGCTCTACCAGAAACGTCAAATCTTTCTTGGTATAATTAATAGTTATTATTTTTCACTTGTCCATTACTGCTTCATAATACCTTCGAAACGGTTGCTATTAACAGACCCATAACGCCCGGGGCGTTATGGAGGGCATTATGAATCATAACACCCGCAAAATTTTTTTTTTGTAGTTCAATAAATTAATTACTCAGAAAAGTTTTATTTATGTACATAAAAAAGTGACTAATTATTTTCTCTCAAATAGAAATTATAATTTTCAAATATTCCTGAAAAATTGAAATTCTGTGAGTTGTCCGATGCTGAACTCCTCAATGTGCATTCGGTTTCGTTCGGAACGTTAACATTTTCTTTTCGGAAACGGAATGGGCTATCATTGTAGCAATTTCGTTCTTCGAGGAGATACTTTCTTCAATACAGCTCTCCGTTACCGTACTACTCTTCCATTTTCCACGTAATTTTAGTGTTTCAAAGGAAGCACCACCTTGAACACGAAGCGTTGACGATGTTCGGCGTAGACAATGTGCGGGGTAACCTTTCGGGTTTTCCAAATCAAGGTATGATAGAAGGAACACTTCCTATAGTATTTTTGCCTACGGTAACAAGGCTCCTATTTCGCTTTCTTCAACAATGGTGAAATTTTTTGAGGTGCAGGTCTTGGTTTCTGGTACCTTGATCAGTAAAACGGCTCCTCTGTCTTCAATGTCATCAATTGTCATCTTGACCATTTCATCACGTCTTAAGCCTCCAAATACGCCCATTACCATAGCAGAAAAGTATCATCTGGAGCTTTTTTATGAAAAGTAATACTTGTCAACCTTCCAACACCTTTGATTTTTTAGGAATGTATCCTTTTGATTTAACTTTCAGAAAGGCCATCAGTTGACTGAATGCTAATATATTAATGTTTTCTTTAACAATCAATGTTTATTTCAGCGTGAGTATTTGGTCCATAGATTATTTGTACTATATTTTTCAGACTAAAATAATGTTATATAAAAAAAAATATTAATATTTTTCATGAGATAAACTCACCAGTTTCTGGAAGTATGCCATTAGACAGTTTCATTTACGGTATTCACTTTTTCATCGTTCCATTTCAAAAAATGGTCATACTCCTTATCATATAAGTATTTGGATTTCACAGGCAGTAAATTTCCTAACGCTTTTTCAGCTTTGAGCGTCACATTCTGTGGGATCTCCATAATTATTATGAACACAACCGTTTTTAGTTTCCTCCACTAACACGCTTGTCAATTATTACAAAAATGCAGTGTCATTTTATTAAATAAACAACCCTTAGCAACCTCTTCAATGATTCTATGGCAATTGCATAGAAGCTCACTTGTGCTCAGGCCGACCAGAACGCAGTAAATACTATGAGAAGAAATTTATGAAGTAAACAACGTCGTTTAAGATAATTTTTTCGTGAACAATTAAATCTTGTATGCACCACGAACGTTACTATAGATCCTAACGCCCATCGGGGGAAAAATTAAGAAGAAAATCAAATTAAATGTTCGCCATTGACTATCTGGCACATGAAGAGATGATTATGAAATTCGCTTCTTACATTTTCAAGTATTTCTGATTTGAAATATCCTAACAAGAACAAAACTTAAGGGGACAAAACAGGCGAGCGAGCTGGCCATTCAATAGGACCCCAATAGGACCGCGATTTTGTTTTCGATGAATTCTTTTGTTTGAAATTTTGTTGTCGTATGGAGAATTGATAAATAATCCAAATGCGGTATTACTAGCCTCCAATGGCATTTCAGAAAATCTTATAGATTTTTTCTGTAGACAAAAAATAGTTAAATGAACTACCATTTGACAAAAAACAATTTGCAAAAAATTCCAATCCGTTTTAAAGTTAATAGGGGTGGGGTAACTTTAGGAGAGTTCTAACATTATGTACGGTCATTTTGTTTTGGACTCGTTTTTTTCATTTTGCTGTTGTTTAGAGAATTGGATGACGTTTTGAATGAATCAATTGATTCCCCATGCCGATTAAAAAAGCTTTCAAACTGGCAGCTTGGCGCGATTTGGCAAGTTAGTAATTTTTTTGGTTCTAGGACAGTTCTTTGAATGACAACTCTTCGAACAACAGTTATTCTAAAGGACAGCTCTTCGAATGAACAGTTCTTCGAATAGATAATTCTTCGAGATAACTTGGTTTTAATTTATATAATAAGGGATGAGATTAAATGCCAGAAGCAGGTTTTTTCCATGTGAAAATACATTTTGTGAGGTTTAATTTTTCAGTTTGATCTAACCTGAACGAACTTACCTTACGTAGACATTTGAGAGCGTGGAATTTGATAAAGAAAGTAGGTTTTGTACCATTTTTCCTTGAAAAAATATGTTTAGTGACAAGGAATTTTTGAGTATGATCTAACCAGAATGAGCTTACCTCACGTAGACATTTGAGTGCTTGGAAATTTGAGCCAAACCCATTTATTAATTACCTGCTTATGTCATTCAATCTTAACCCTTGAGTAAATGATCATCAACAGTTTCGGGAGGCGTCTTATGGGATTTACCACGTGAAAATGCCAAGTCCAACGTAGTAATTTTTGGGACCAAAAAGGCTACTTTGGGGCACACCATGAGATTCGACACCCGATTTTGGGACGCCCTATATAGCGTATTATGCCGACACCTCTTCAGTCATCCGTCATCTAGTTGTTTATCTCACTGTGACTTAATCACTTGAGTCATTGAATGATTCACTTACTCGAGTGATTCAGTCTCTGAGTGATTCAGTCAGTGACTCACTCGAGTGATTCACTCACTTGTGTCACGGATTATTCCACACACTCGAGTGATTCAGTCACATGATTCAATCACTGAGTGATTCACTCACTGAATCATGTGACTGAATCACTCGAGCCATTGAATGATTCACTCACTCGAGTGATTCAGTCACTAAGTGATTCATTCACTGAATCATGTGACTAAATCACTAGAGTCATTGAATGATTTACTCACTCGAGTGATTCACTCTCTTGAGTCACTGACTGAATCACTCGAGTGTTTGAAATATTCAGTGACACAAGTGAGTGAATCACTCGAGAGATCACTGACTGAATCACTCAGTGACTGAATCAGTCGAGTGGGTGAATGATTCAATGACTCGAGTCATTCAGTCACAGTGAGATAAACAAGTAGATGATAAATGACTAATGACGTGGCATAATTAGCTATATAAGCAGCCCCAAAATCGGGTGTCGAATCTCATGGTGTGCCACAAGGTAGCCTGTTTGGGTCCAAAAATGACTACGTTGGACCTTGGTATTTTCACGTGTTGAATTCCATAAGACGCGTTCCGAAACTGTTGCTGATCATTCACTTCCTTGTTATGACTTTACCTGTAATTATAGTAGGTTTATTGGAAATATCAGCTTGTCAAACTAATGTCAATATGTCACGGTTTTATTTAAACAACCTCAGCTAACTATTCAAAAAAATTTAAATACAATAAAACCCACTGATTTCGAAGAATTGTCTTTTCGAAAAATTATCAGTTCGAAGAATTGTCATTCGAAGAACTGTCCAAATATACCGGGGGTTACTTTATGGACATACATAGTGATAGAAGATCTTGTCGCCTGGTGCCGCCTAATGAATTCTCAATAATGGATGAAACTCTTTATGTTTTGTTGTAACGAGATAGTAGTTTTCAATAGAATAGATTTTGGGAGTGAGATGTTTTTCTTTTTGACAGATACTAAAGATGAAAGAATATAGTCCACCAGTATCAAGGTATTGAAACGGAATGATTCGTTGGTAGGTATATGTTCTTCGAGGATGACAGAGTTTCGTGATATCCTACTGATTTTATATTTATACAAGAAACATCGATGATTTCAACTCGTTAACGTTAATATCACGAAACCCGGTATTCCGAACTTGAAGGTTAAATTTAGTTTAATCTATAAGAGACAATATGAAAATGATAAATCAATGAAAAGTTACTGCTGTGACAAAATTTTCTAAAGGAAAAGTAAACTGCTTTGTGGCAGAATTTTAAGTCAATTCTATAAAATATGTAGTCAGAGAATGTTTTGACGTTGTTATATATATTATAAGACGAATTTATTTTTTTGGGATAATTATAAATGTACTCAAATAGAATATGAGTAACTATAGTTTGATTAGGGTTTCCTGACTATTTTCTATCACTAAATTATTCGTTTTATTTGTTTGATCATTCGATTTTGAGGGTTGTCAATAAATTGAACCTTTGGTTTTCAGAATACAGGGCAATTTACCAAGTTTGTTATCAATAGATATCTGTTTCGCGTTTCGCGGAAAAATGTAATGATTGAAAATGACGGTAATTTTACAGGAAGATGCTTTTAGTTAAAGAGCTGCCTATATGATTTACTGACAGGTCAGGAAACCATCTGCTTGCTGGGCATGAAATAGCATTCTTGGTGTTGCCCCTAGTCGCCTAGAAGTATTTTTAGAATTTCTCCAGGTCAAGGTCAAGGAGGGGGGGGGGGCTTAAAATTTAGTTTGTGACCGTCTGCTGGTTTCACATTTCGGTAGATATGGTGCTGTACATACCTTCTGACAAGTTTGACCTGCGATCGATGTCAATATAAAGAGTTATGCCGAAAAATCCGCGATTTTCAAAAATAACGGACTTTTGGTATAACTCTGGACCTTGACCTTGTACGCGGGTCAAACTTGGCAGAAGGTATGTTCAGCACCATATCTACCGAAATGTGAAATCAGCAAACGGTCACAAACTGACTTGTTCTCAAACGCCCCCCACCCCTCCATGACCTTGACCTGAAGAAATTCCAAAAATACATCCAGGCGACTTGGAGCAACACCAAGAATACTATGTCATGCCCGGCAGACGGTTTCCTTACCTGTCAGTAAATCATATAGGCAGCTCTTCAACTATTTAGTGCAACCTTCAATATTCAATTCTACTTCCCAGCATTGTTTCAAAGGACCAGGAAGCAGCATTATGGGAAAATGGTCACCAGTTGTTTTTTCTGGAGTTTTGGTATATTATAGAGTTTGAACTCCAGTACAAAAGTGTCCGTGGGCATAATTCAAACCAATGACTTTTTTGAGATACAGGATGTAGAAGTCGAGAAGTAATATTGCTCTCAGGAAATCATCTCGAATGAAAATGTTTAGCACGAGTAATATTTATCACCCACAAGGCGTTAATATAAAATTTGTTAAAAAAGATATTGTTAGATACTGGGTGAGAAACGAAATTCCTAATTGACCTTATAAAATGAAGATTTGAACAAACCAAGTATCATACTGAAATATTTATCGTTTGATTGTGACAAAATTCACAAATTGTGGTTGGCGAGTCAAAGGGTCACATTTACTTTGATGACATTTTGTATACCTATATTTTCATTAAATTTCAAGCTTTGTACACTACGAGTCACTCAAAACACATCCTGTCTGAAAGGTATATACATACAGTGTGCAGTAAATGCTAGGTGATGAGGAAAATTGCGAAATAATGATTTCTTTATAATTTACATTGTATTTAAATATTTTGATTGTTGAATTTTGTAATTCTGTCTCATTGCTTGTAGTTTGAGTATACTATTACTATGTCAAACGCTTATGGCTTTGCTATTGCCAATGTTTGAGATCCACAGCTATACAAGGCTTTACAATTACATATATCCTTTGTTTTAAAAATTATAAGGAAGTTGTATACAACAAAAATTTCTTACAGGATGTTTGTAAAATTCGGATTTTCTCATCACCTTGCGTTGCCATCAAAAAGTTATGAAATATTAGTACAGGATGTTTATCAATGCGAATCAGCTTCTATTAGTGACAATACCTACCTTACTTTTAATAGAAAAGAGATGATAATTTGATATTTTATTCAGTATTATATCTTATACATTAAAGAATAAAAAAAAACATGTAATTTGGAAGCGGATTGGCGCAGTGGTTAAGCGCCCGCCTGGTGACCAAGAGGTTCCAGGTTCGATTCCCAGCCGGGGCGGGAGTTTTTCATTTCCAGATGGAAAAGTCTGAATGATTGAAGCTCGTGTCGGCTGGGAATAATCCTCCACGATTCACTGTTGCAGTAATAATCAACAGTACTGCTCCTAAGGTGGCGTATGGAGTTAGTAACAAGGCCTATAAAGTACTCATGGCTAATGACCATAGCAGTCGATGCCAAAACACCAAAAAAAACAGGCAATTTTTTTACATAAATGGTACATAAATATCAACATTACTTTTATGTTCTTTTATATAGAGCACGACTAAATATCCCGTTCAAAAATATCCTACCAAAAGTCCCCTGTCCAATAATATCGTAAGACAATATCCTGACCAATAACAACCTTCCAACTTGCGAGCTAGGTTAGTTTGTTCAGGTTAGATTAGACTAATAAAATATTACCTTTAAAATGAATTTTTTTTCAACTTCCAAGCTCCCAACTTACGAGCTAGGTTAGTACGTTCAGGTTAGATCAGACTAATAATCAGACGGGATAATTTTGCATAAGTTATTATTGTCTGAGGATTTATTATTGGACGGGGGCGCATTGGCAGGATATTTTTGGGCGGGATATTAGACCCCTTGTATATAAATGTGAGGCCAAACATTTTCATAAAGAGCATATTGGAAAAATGAACAGTATTTTCGGTGAAAAGTGAAGTATGCTGGAATAAACTAAAAGTATTGACGGAAAATTGCAAAATTGAACTGAAGACATTTTATAACATAGGGTGAATTGTAAAGAAATCACATTTTCGCAATCTTTATCATCACCTAGCGTTTGTCTAACTTCATATATTCATTCCGGACGAGAAGTATCTTGAATTGTATCTTGAATTGTATCCATGAAGCTTAAAATATAAAATAAAAATATAGAAAATGTCAAACGAAAAACATTTTAGTATGTATAATACTTGTTTTGACCAAATCTTCATATAGAGTCAATTAAGAATTTCGTTTTGAATTATGCTCGACTCACCCTGTATCAAAGAATATTTTTAATCAAATATTATTACTTTATGGTATGCAATTTTAATCGCGCAACTAAGATATTTTCCTAAAGTCAATACTTATTAGTTTAAAAAATTGCCACTTACAACTTCAACACCCTGTATCTCGAAAACTCACATAATTGTGTTGTGCCTATGGACTCTTTTCTTTGGCAGATCAAACTCTATAAAATATTTACTAAAAATTTATAGAAATTAGACGGTGACAATTTTTGCATTATGCGTGGTCCTTTGAAAAAACCAGTCGATACGTTTCTGATCACAACACCATCAGGAAACGGTTGTATCTTATACTATATTACAGATGAATATAAACGGAATGGAATACTGTAACTTGCAAATGTTGGCGAACAGATTTTTTAAATCACTATAGATATCGATCAAGCCTAACATGGATCGCCCTGTATGTACTTGTTTCATTGGACTGAATCAACTGATAAAAATCTGTTTTTCCGCAGATTTGTGATATAATATGATTAGTTTCTGAATTTCAAAAAGCCTCTGTGTGTTGTGTGTTTTTAATTAATATTTTCAGAAGAATCTCAAAATGTTCACAATGTGAACTTGAATTGGATTCAGCGTGAGAAACTTATTTTTTCATAGTCAAGGCTCCAGGTCAAGTTATGTTTTTGAACAAAAAATTCGAGCAATATGTAAACTTTGAAGCGACTTATTTCATGAACGGTTTATTGCAAGAAATACTATACCATCGCGTTCATCATCAATTTATCTAACTTCTCATATTTTGTATATTTTGGTTGGTTAACACATCAGTGAAGTTACCTATATTTACTTACCGGTTCAGACCTACTTCCAGGTAGTCACGATCAGAAATGAGTAGGCAATAGTACCTAGGTTAACTCTTAATATTATAAACTATCGGTTAAAACAAATTTCGTTTGGTTCATAAATGGGAGCAGCAAAGAAAAAAATTTAATAAATTTATAGAGAGCTATGACAATATTTCGATAGGCCATGCATTTTAGGAGTATTCGTCTATTTAGGAAATTGCATAAAAAAACATGAATCATCAAATTAACAGATGGGTGAAGGTCGACCTTCCTTCGGCTCCTGTACTTCTAGATCAGACTAAAAAATTACTTCTCACAAAATGTAGGTGCGTGGGTTCGAATCCCAGCGCGGTCATCGGCCTCGTGCATAGCATGGCAGGTAAGGGCTACCTTAGCCCTCTCGAAGACATCTGATAGTTGCGCGTAATAGTTAGGGAGGTGGCGAGCAAAGTTTCAATATAATCGGCACACGTGGCAGACATTACTGATAGCGATAACTATACCTTTAGAAACATCGAGGTCCGCGTCTGCCACCATAGTGGCGCTGCGTTGTCAATTGACAGCGTTTCAAAAATGTTTTTAAAAAAGGTGTGCCATATTATGCTCACATGTCTGTCAGAGGCTGATGGTCACAATCATAGCATATCGAAGAGGCAGACACCCTGGGCTCTGACTGTTACAGTATTTGATTTTCAATGTTATTTTTGTGATTAGACCTGAATTGCTCGATTGAAAACGATGAGAAGGGCCCATGGAAAAGTAGAATGTCAGCATGTTGCCTCTGCGTTGTCTATTGACAGCGCTTCACAAATGTGAAGAAAGGTGTATTATATTGTGCGCACTTGTCTGCCTTTTGAACTGATGTTTGGATTTCTCATAAAAACCAAGAAAATAGATGAGGCAGACATTCAGGCCTGTGATATTCTGAAGGCAGACCATTTGAATTCATTTAGTCCAACCCGACCCTCGCGCCAAGTTACAAATACAAAATTCTACGTCTACTAATTATAAGCGGAACTTGCACACCTAACATTTTCGACCTTTTAAAGGCCTGTATCTTTTATCACTACCATAGCAACTAATAAAATTTCCGGAAATCGTTGTTTCCTCTCATGAAATTACACTGGAATTTTTTTGACGTTTATAATTAAAATGACATTTAAAAAGTGAGTTCGAATCCCACTGCTGGAACTTTTTTTACAATTTTCCCCCTCAAACATTTAGTTATTCATGTGTAATTGTTATTCTACCTTATATTACTTTTGAATCAACATACAAAGACTATTGAAAGTTCAGACTCATCAAAAAAAAAATTTTTATTCAATTCCATATATTATTTCAACTCCAGAAATTGAATCATTCAGCGAATAATATTAAACAAAATAACGATAGTAAAACTATAGACTCCAATGCAATACCCGCTTTCCATTGATTCCGTGAAATTCAAACAATTGTACAGCTAAAAATCAGTGAGTAAAGTGTGAGCCAAATGTTTTTAGTATCCAGGGAGTCATAACGATTTGAATTGGCGCAATGAGAACCGTGTGCAAATGACTTAATAGAGCTTTTTTACATTTTTACAACTCCGTTCCGTGATAATGCAGGTCCCTGAATGTCTGCCTCTTCGATTTTCGTCGTTTACAGGATGATTGTTACCATGTACCTCAGAGTGCAAATGATTTAATACGCCCCCTTTTTTTAGCAACTTCAACCCGCTGTAACGCGGAAACGTAGCGACATAGGACTTTAATTGACTGTACTAAATCAATTCGTAGTGATCTGAGCTGCAATCCACTTCGATGTGGAACTTATACTAATCATAAACCGAAATGCTCACCACCTTCCTTAACTATAAGGGTGCAGCTGGTGGAGGGAATAACAATTTTAACATTATTTTTAAAATTTCCTCGAGGACACGTGAGTAGTTTTCAAAGTTACTGTTAAGGTTAGTTCGTTCCGGTAAGATCCGACTATAAAAATAATCCCCACAAAATTCAAGGTTATCATTTATCAGTATATTACTATCTACGGATGTTATTGGTCGTGGGATTTTTTGCAGGACATTTTTTGACCCAAATAATTTTTTTAAGCATATCTGAACTTAATAACAAACAAATCTTATTTTCGTCATCATATTCCTCACTGATATGTACAGTAAAGACGGATATTTTTGTTCAAAAATACTTGACACTGGAATTACATGACTCAAATGATAACAGATTCGAATTGATTCGTACGTTTTTTTTTTAATTCATTATGATACCTGCTTTTATTCTTTTTCTATGAACTTAAAAAATGAGATTCTAAATGTTGTGATAGAAAGGTCTAGTGATAAAATGGCATGCCATAATTTTTGGGCGGGAATGGATATGTTTTCTGTAGTTTCTTCACTGTTATAGCTGAGATATGTTGTTGAATTTCTGTTGAAAAGTACCCAACTGGTTCACTTTGAATTGTGTACATATATATTAAAGCATCGATGTTTTTGCAAAGTATTATTTATACTAAGATGTTGGAGTACGAAATAGTTTTTAAAAACCTACCCTATGATGTATTAGGATAAATGTTATAACGAGAAAAAAACGATAGACTTATAGATACTCAAGTTGTTGAGCATTATTGAAATGATGCTTCTGGCTCAAATTTGGGGGTTATTTCATATTGTGATGGATTCTTCTAGACGAACATTAACGCCTACTCATTTTGTCAACTAATCGAAAATCCTCAGTTAATAATGAGAAGAAATACAGCAAGCTAGTGAAGACTGTTTGACATATCACGATCCTTCAAGACAAAGTAAAGGAAATATTTCTATCTTGTTGTATTCTGCTACACTTATTTTTTGTTTCTGTTTCAGTTCTTGTTATGGGAGGTTTTGATAAAGTGTGGGCACATGTTTTCAAAATGAATTTTCGATTTGTCGCAATCGACAATTAAATAGTTCGTCCAGTAAATTTGCTCGCCCTTTCCTATGTGATCTAAAATAAGCCTCAATATGTTTGCGATTTTGACGAAATTTATGGAACCCAATAGTTGTCACCCTATTAATGTTTAGCAATATATATGTTAGTTGTTGAAGATGCTCTTTATATGTTATCTTTTCTTCAATTTTAATGAGATGTTAGTTAATTTCTTCTTCGGTAACCTCTAAAATACCCACTACACTGTTATTAGGTTATTAGGAAATAAATATACACATCCACATTCAATAATTTCTCACATATTTTAGAGGTTACTTTTTGTCACAATGGATGACCGAATGCTTGCTCATTGTGAGTGGAATAATCGAGAAAACTACCTGGTGATACTCCTTTACGATTTATTAGTGATGGAGTATGACTGACTAGATTAGTGTTGACACTTTTTTGTTATAATGATATATTTATTACTATGTGCGTGAATGAGGAAAAATAAGTATTGACTAGTACCTATACATTGCAGTTTTACTGTCGAATATGTGTTCAAAACCCAATCACCTACCTAAATCTTATGTCAAATTAAACGTTAAGGAAATTATGGTTTGTTATTTTTTCTGCAACCTATTCATTTCAATATTTCAGTGAACTTCTGGTAGTAGTAGAGTAGCTCTTGGGGAGGCTGCTACCACAGCCAAGCAAGTAGGCCATCCCCTGTTTTTCACTTACCTACATTCCTTCTCCTAATCTTCCTTTTCGAACCTTCGTGACCTCCTAATGTCCTATGTCCTATGTCCATCCACTCTAAGTCGATTGGCTTTCTTCTTTACCTATCAGTGATAGGTGTCTGACGTACTTGTTATGCCCTGTTACAGCCGTTACACATGCATGGTAACGTCAGTCCGGACTGTCAGTCCTTTTCACAAGAACTGCGTACCGTCAGGATCCTGACCTGTATGCTGGGGCATCAAAGCGTACTGTCAGTCCGGATGCTACGGACTGACCGGTCAGTCGCATGTGAAACTGCTGTTAGTATTCCTATAACAGCTGTTTCACATGTGACTGTTCGTCAGTCCGTATCGTCCGGACTGACGATACAAATGGTTACCGGTCAGGATCCTGACTGTACGCAGTTCACGTGAAAAGGACCATTTAACGCTTTCGACTGACAGTACGGTGCTGTGAAACGGCTGTAAGGAAGCGTAGTGCTTGGCGGTTTTTGCCTAACAGCCATGCCGTCCTTGACTCACTGGAGCCGGCCACAAAGTCTTTCGACTGCCTGCAGCCATTATTATCCCTCTAAAGTTCATTCAGCTCTTCTTCCGCCCACTTGTCGAGGGCTGAAGAGGTTTGGCTTCTTGCGATGCCTAGTACAGGCTCCGGCCCACAGAACGGCGATGCGGATCCGGATCTGGCAAGTCCGTCTGCCACCTCGTTTCCGCATACTCCTCTGTGACCCGGGACCCATACCTGCTGCACCTCCTTTGCTTCAGCTAGTTTTTCGAGAGCATCACCGCATCCCTGTACAGGTGCTGAGCTTGGTTTAGGATGGTAGATAGCTCTGAGCGCTGCCTGACCATCCGAAAAGGCATAAATTGTCTGCCAGACCCTTCTTTCACCTCTTGCCTCCTGGCTACGGTTAGAATGACATACATTTCAGCTCGAAAAACTGTTGTATATCTACCCAGAGCGTAGCTTTCTCGTACATCTCTTCCTTCCAGGTAAATGCCTGCTCCCGAAGCCTGTTTGTCAGTCAGACGTGAACCATCCGTATAACGTATCAGGCTGTCCGTGCGAAACTCCATCGTATTTCCTTCCCGTTGTTCTCGAAATAGT
Source organism: Chrysolina oricalcia (assembly GCA_944452925.2). NCBI lineage: Eukaryota > Metazoa > Arthropoda > Insecta > Coleoptera > Chrysomelidae > Chrysolina > Chrysolina oricalcia. Next base: position 16,183,737 of record OX101825.2, read on the forward strand.
GAGAGTAAACTCTCTATTCCGTCGCCGTCCATCTTGGGCGCTCTGAGGGCGGAGATCGGGATGTCTTGCTCCGCCCACTTCGCGATTTCTGCATAACCTATCATCGCTTCTCTGTTTACCCAGACTCCCAAGTCCCGCATCCTCAAGTGAGCTGCCACTGCCTCCTTCTTGATCCAGACTGAAAGCGGTAGCAGCCTCAGCAGTACCTCCAACACTGCGGTTGGAGTAGTTCTCATTACACCCTTTATTATCAAACAGGCCAACCATGAAAACGCAGGGATCGGAGCGTTTCTCTTTAAAGGAGCAGCCCGTACTGCTGATGAACTTGGTCTCAGTTTCGACACCAAACTGCGTGATCCGAACTCTGTCACCGAGTTGGAACTCGTTCGGCAAAAAACCCATAAACGCCGCGAAAAACGCAGCTCTGCTCCAGCTGCACAGGGATGAGCCTATGCATGGGGTCTTCTTCAGGAACGTCGAAGACCTCGGCTTATCCAAGAACTTGACCTACGCCTTCCTCAGATCAAGTGGGCTGAAGTCGGAGACCGGGAGATTCATAATGACCTGTCAAGAAGATGTTAGATGGTATTAGATGCAGGGCCTGCCGTCAGGAGTCTGAGGCCATTATGCATTCAATAATAATAATTTATTTGCAGTTCAAATAATAATACAATAAATCTGGGAGTACGAAAGAAAAAATTTGCTGTCAGCGTGTCCGGGTAATGCGGTCTCAGCCTATATCCACAGACATAACGCGGCTCAACGTGTGTTATATTACCATCTACGGCACTCGTACGGTATAGACGAGACATCGGTGTTGCTTTACGCTCCAGGGTATATTAAGAACGTGGTGGAGAATGAGAAGTGTCGGATTTACTGGAACTACTTATGTCCCACCCTCAGGCAAATACAGGCCACTAAGCCTGATGTAGTACTCCTCGACCGTGGAAGTAAGACGATTTTCGTCATTGAGTTTTCGGCTCCTGACGAAACGAATATCGTCCGAAAACGGACGAAATATCGAGATTTACTCTTCGAACTAAGCAGGCTCTACCCATTCTGTAAAAATGGGTGTTCTGATGATAGGGTACCTTGGCGGTGTGATGAATTCGTTAACTCTCGAACCTTAAAATCTTACCGGTATGTCAGAAATCATAGCCGGAAGAATGCAGAAGGCTGTCATCCTCGGTTCATTACGTCTGCTCAAGGCACACGGTTCCTGGAATCAATACCTGCTTACCCCATAGTTTGGGGAGTGGTTATTGGGGTAATGATATTGGCAGCGTGCCCTCCGAATGTATCGGAGCATCGGAGAAAGGGCCTGAAACGGAACCCTTGTGATTGTGTTTCGTATTTAAATTAATAGAGCACTTGGTATTATGAAGTGGGTAAATGACGTTTGTCAAGGAAAAAATGCAATGATTGTCACTGATCTGAATTTGAAATTTTGATCGATCTTTCAATTTTAATTTCATTTCGAAGCTACCATTTAACCACGGTAAGTAATACTTGATTTATAATACGAAAATGAAACGAAACCAACATATTTCAGTTGTCACGTGGTTGATATTCAATACCAAAAATATCTCTGATTTGAATTCGAGGTTGGTGAGAGCAACTGATAATTCGTGAGAGGAATTTGAATCCCTACATTCAAGAGCTTGATATTGCCCAACTAAATGCTAATTCTTATATATTCTTGGTGAGACCGTTCCATTTATACCAGATAAAAGGATACTTTAGAGTTATAATCATGAAAAAAGTGATTCGTGTTGCACATTTGTCAAAAATAGTCAATTCATAGAATATATAGCAGCTGATGCTATAGCATTATCGTGTTTATTTGGACTCTAAGGGTGGATTTAGCCAACTTTAGCACAAGCATTATCATATACATAACGGCAACATCAAAGGTTTTTAGCATAAACTTAACATTGTTGTATAAATGGCGCCATTTGATATAACAGATTCAACTTTCGTTTTTGACATGTATTTAAGCACAATTTTAAAATGATGTTGACTAAATGCACCTTAAGTTGATAATATCACCTCATCGCAGCATCCATTCAATTTTAATAATTATAGTCATTTTTGTAAGGCCTGCAGTTTAGACAATGGGTGGTATGATTAAAAAGAGTATTTGTTTTTACTTCAAGTTAATGCTCCTTGTTGTAGTTTTCACTTCAAAAAAGCAAAGCATTTACTCCAGATAATTCTTGAAGTAACACTTAAGTAAATACTAGTAGCTTACTCTATACTTTGCTTTATTTACTTCGATATATAGAAGTCAATACTACAGTAATTACTAATGTTGTCAAGTATTTCCTCCATTTGGGAGTGTTTGGTGTCGTTTTTAAGAAGCTACTCATAGACCAACTTCATATCTTCAATGGAAAAGGTGTTATGTTTTTTTATAAATTATGGTAGGAAGGAGAGAAATGTGTGAACGAAGATCGTATGGGGAGGTACAATATAGAAAATTATTTCGGTTAGTCAATTATTTTAGCTATATTGCTACTATTAAGCTCTGTATTTTTTAATGTTAAACGGATAGCAGAGCTTAGGAAATTATATTCAGACGAGGGGAGCAGCTTTATCAAATTTAACGAAAATGGAGGTATTTTCTTGGGCATTCTTGGTATACGCTTCAGCGAGTGATTCAGCTGCTTTCTCTTTTTCTGCTTTGATTGTTGGAGTTTGCCGTTCGTTAAAAAGTATTTTACAATCTTCCAACAAAATAACGAATGTCATCTGAAGATCTACTTCCACATTTTCTGCAACCTCGGCACTTGGTTCAACAATATCATTACTCTCACTCATGATTATTAAGTAGCACAGAGCAAACAACAACAATCGAACCAATTTGAGGTTAATCACATCCTAGTATTTACTACTAGTTTATACTTCTAACCTAAGTCAACACTTCCCATCGAAGAATTTACTTTATGTAAAACATTATACTCCACAAAATACTAGGAAGTAAAAGCTCCTACTTGAAGTACAAGCAAATATTCTTTTTAATTATACCACCCATATTAATCTTCAGTTTATTGATGTTCATTTGTTGCATGAAGAAAAACAAATATAGAAGAAAACATTTTAAACAGTAATCTATATTGATTTTTGAAAACTAACACTCACAATAGGTAAATATCCAATATCTTGGGATATAACAGGCCCAACTGGAGAATTTTATTCAGATTGAATTGGATCGAATATTTTGGTAAGAATATTGCGAGATTTGACATGCACTGCCACTTCATATGTTTGGAGCTTGCACTTTTTCTATGATTGAGTCGTTCCAAAAATCAATTTGCATTGATACTATCTTATTCACATCACAAAACCATTACCGGTCGAGGCCGGCAACTTCTTCGTCTTGCAAATAGTCGAAGAATTTAGTGAAGATATTGCGAGGTTTGAAAATTCCCATGCTTGGAGCTGGTACTGTTTCGTTGATTGGGATTTATTTTTGCATTACTTATTGTTTGACTTGCATCCCAAAACAATTGTTTAAGTTCACTTCTTCAGGTTGGAAATAATCGAATGTTATGGTAAAATATTGCGAAATGTGCCATGAACTTCTACGTCATATATTTGGAGCTGGCACTTTTTCTATTATCGAAGTCGTTCAAAAAATAATTTTTGCATTGCTAATTATCTTATTAACATCACAAAACCATTGCTGATCGAGTCCGGCCACTTCTTGGGGCTGGCACTATTTTTTGATTCGTTCAAAAACTCATTCTTGCAATAATAATAATCTTATTTACATCCCAAAAGCATTGCCGGTCGAGAATTGCCACTACTTAGGTTCACTTTCTATCTGAATCGTTTTTTTATGTATCCATGCATTTATAAAAATACTCCATTCCGTAATCATAATTCTTATTCAATTAGGAAAAATACAGGCTCCATTTTTGGCCGTGGTGCAATAATCGAATGAGGCAGCTTGGAGCTGGTCGGCAGGGAGCTAACATGACTGAGGTGACATACCTAAATAGAAAAAAAAATAATAATAATGTTACCCAATAAATTTCCGCAGGCATAACGCGGTGCTACGTGCTAGTGTTGTACGGTATATACGAGATATCGAGAAGTGCCGAATTTACTGGAACGACTCATTCTCCACCTTTGATACTTTCGTGAAATAGACCAACTTCCTAACCTAATTTACAGGTTTTTCCAGTTTTTCTCCGTTACTAATGATCCAATCGGGTCGTAAAAAATCTCATTTTATCCGTATTTCAAATCTCATTTTTTCCCATCTGGTTGCTCCAGATTTCTGTATTATTTTTTAATAAACTTTTGTGTTGAAAAACAAACTGAACGATGTAAAAATATCCCTAAGAGATCGTAAGAAATATGACTTTATCACAGACACCTGGCATATCTTGCAATTTTGTAACTGGCATTTGGTTTGGCTCTACCTGTGGCTCTACACCAAGCTCCCGCCATCTAGTGTCGAGTAACAGAATATTGAAGCCGTGAGGATTATTATGAAAGAATACTTAACAAGATGGAGTGCGGAATAGTTTGTAACTTTTTACGTAGATGGCGGTAAGTACATCGACTGCATTGTTTATAGAGAAAATGGTTTAGAATGGTTTGCAAATGAAATTTCTAGGTCCATTGTCACCGACATTTTCCGAATTCAGATAAATATTTTGATATTGAAATATTAGGAAATTGAAAACGGCTCCTCGGCATCTGTCCATCTCAAGGTCGGTTTGAGCTACACATCGAATCCAAACCACTAGATATCTTCAGACAATGCTCTAACAACTGTTCCATTGTGACCTTGTAAGCATTGTTTATAGATACTTCATTCTCTTTAAACAATGCTGAGTTGTGAGCTGTGAGTTTCGAGAAATATTTTCAGTTTCTCTTTGCCATCTGTTGGACAGATAAAGAACTAAACTGAAAATTAATGCATTACAGTTTGCTGCTACTAGAATCCACCGTTGTAAAGCATATTTTCTATTCTCAAGGATAGATGGCGTATGGATGTTAAATATTTTTTACTTCACAGAAATGAACCTGATTTATGTTCTTCGAGTTTTTTTTTATGTATTTTAGTTATATTTATAAAATAGTTTAATATTGGATGAAATTTTTTTGACAATTAGGAATCCATTTTTCTGAAATGCAATTGCTTCCAGAGAGAAACAGTCAGGATATCATGTAGAGAGTCAATTGGAAAATTTTCCACCGTTAAAATATCTTTATTCTCATAAGGGATTTGAAAAATCGGAAAAAACTTTTATTTTTAAAGGAGACACATTCATATGGATCGGTTAATTCTCTTTCCAAAAGTAGGTACCATAATTTAATATGATTTTTGTGCATACAATATAGTCAGATCTACTTAAATTCACACCATACGCGCAAAATTTCATGCTGATCCCAAAAATGTAGTATTTGTATGCCCATCTGCAAGATATACCTAGCCCAAACAGGGAATAAAAGGTAGAAAATTATGAAATTTCAAGGTTCCATTCGAGAACTGTTATGTATTGATTTATCATTTATCCTCAGTTATATATTTCAGACACCTTATTTGTATGAAAAGTATTATGACTGTTGAGTTTTCATGTATGTCATTAATAAATAAATAAAATTCATACTTGTACGAAGTGAAAGTCTTTCAATATAAAAAGAACGGTTAGAGATAGAGCAATTCTGCGATTGCTAATCTATTCATAATGGTCACATAAATATAATTTCCTTTAAATTGTACTTAGCTTATCGAGAGAAGAATTCACTCGTTAAATGATGTAAGGGGGACTCAAACATATCACGAAAGATACAAAATCGTTGGATCCGCTTCAATTGAGCAATTCTGCTATCGCCAATAGATTCAGATTGGTCGAATTAGTATATTTTGCTGTGGATTTCAGCTAATCGAGAAAAAAAAGTACCCGTAAAAGGGCCCCTTAAATATCATAAATGATCCAAAAGTTGTTAGATCCACTTCAAATTTGCACTAAATAAGTAAAATTCCATTCAGACCGGGATCCCAGGCCTAATTTCAAAAATGATTAATAACAGGCTGAATCTTCCTGAGTAGCTTCATTTTGCCGAGACACCCAACTTTTTCCTCTACGAAAGTTCTCGATAGTGGTAGCTAATAAAATGCGCAGGCGTCAATCATGTCGATTTGGTGAGTGCAAAAAAGTCATTAATAACAGTTAATTTTTCAGTTGAACCTCGAGATAATTCGATAAAGTACTCGAAAAAACTTTTGTCCTACAAAATGGATGGTAGATCTGAAGAGTCCCCCACTCCCAACATGTACCAATGACGAGGTCATAAAAAATCTATAATAACCAGTGGATTTTTTTACCGTTGCTTGGTTAATATTTGTATAATTGAATGGTCATATTGTCCTACAAATTGAATGGTCATATTGTCCTACAAATTGAATGGCAGGTGATCCCAGTCCTACGCACCGAAATTGACAATTCCATGGTAAAAAGGAAGGACAGGGGAAGGAGTGGGAGAGCATTTTTCACCAGCTATTCAAGGAGGTATCAAGAGATTTCTGAAAAACATATTTGGATGCGGGTGGCTGTGAATCAGATAGTGACGGGATTTGCTGGAAACAAGGGGAGTTGATGGTAGGAACATTTCATGAGTATAATTTCACTTTAATTCTAATATCGTAGTAACAGATATGGACAATTCGTAATGATTATTTCATTTTGTTCCTGAGATATGGTCCTTGTTAGCATTCAAATTGTCACTGATGTGTACAAATGGAAAACTATTTACTGTTGAACTAGCAATCATAATATGAATCCTTATGTAATTGATGAAGACAGATTCTTTTTCAAAAAATTTGTAAAATAAAAATGGTAATGGTATTGATATTCATCTATTGTGAAATATAATTTTTTATTCGAAAAAAAGTCGATTTCGAATCAAAATAGCATTAATGGAATTTTTGACAAATTGTAGCTCGAAAACTGGCCATAGTATCGATCTGTGAACTGGACTACGGAATGAGGATATAACAAAATATTTTGTTAATTTTTTATTTCAGAAGGTAGGGTCGGAATATCTGTAGGCTAGTTAAGCGCGTGGCTTACGGTAAAATAGATTGATCTTACTGCCTTGAAATGAAGTTAATTCAATTGGTTTGTTTCAACATGAGCCATGAGCTTTAGATTTGCGTAAAACTAACAGTTAGCCATACAATTTTTGCTCTCACCAAATCAACATGACTTTCGCCTACGCAGCTACTAATATCAAGAATTTTTGTGGAATTGACAATTTCGGAGCGTAGGACTGGGAACACCTACCATTCAATTTGTAGGACAATATGACCATTCAATTATACAAATATTAACCAAGCAACGGTAATAAATTCCGCTGGTATTAATGATTTTTTATGACCACGTCATTGGTACATGTTGGGAGTGGGGGACTCTTCAGTCCTATCAACCATTTTGTAGGACAAAAGTTTTTTCGAGTACTTTATCGAATTATCTTGAGGTTCAACTAAAAAATTAACTGTTATTAATGACTTTTTTGCACTCACCAATCGACATGATTGACGCCTGCGCATTTTATTAGCTACCACTTTCGAGAATTTTCGTAGAGGGAAAAGTTGGACGTCTCATTAGAAAGAAGCTACTCACGAAGATTCAGCCAGTTACTAATACATTTTTTACCATGGAATTGACAAATTCGGAGCGTAGGACTGGGAACACCTACCATTCAATTTGTAGGACAATATGACCATTCAATTATACAAATATATGCAACAGTAAAAAAATCCGTTGGTTATTAATGATTTTTCATGACCACGTCATTGGTACATGTTGGGAGTGGGGGACTCTTCAGTCCTACCAACCATTTTGTAGGACAAAAGTTTTTTCGAGTACTTTATCGAATTATCTTGAGGTTCAACTAAAAAACTGTTATTAATGACTTTTTTGCACTCACCAATAGACATGATTGACGCCTGCGCATTTTATTAGCTACCACTTTCGAGAATTTTCGTAGAGGGAAAAGTTGGACGTCTCATTAGAAAGAAGCTACTCACGAAGATTCAGCCTGTTACTAATACATTTTTTACCATGGAATTGACAAATTCGGAGCGTAGGACTGGGAACACCTACCATTCAATTTGTAGGACAATATGACCATTCAATTATACAAATATATGCAACAGTAAAAAAATCCGAAGGTTATTAATGATTTTTCATGACCACGTCATTGGTACATGTTGGGAGTGGGGGACTCTTCAGTCCTACCAACCATTTTGTAGGACAAAAGTTTTTTCGAGTACTTCATCGAATTACCTCGAGGTTCAACTAAAAAACTAACTGTTATTAATGACTTTTTTGCACTCACCAAATCGACATGATTGACGCCTGCGCATTTTATTAGCTACCACTTTCGAGAATTTTCGTAGAGGGAAAAGTTGGACATCTCATTAGAAAGAAGCTACTCACGAAGATTCAGCCTGTTACTAATACATTTTTACCATGGAATTGACAAATTCGGAGCGTAGGACTGGGAACACCTACCATTCAATTTGTAGGACAAGATGACCATTCAATTATACAAATATTAACCATGCAACGGTAAAAAAATCCGCTGGTTATTAATGATTTTTCATGACCACGTCATTGGTACATGTTGGGAGTGGGGGACTCTTCAGTCCTACCAACCATTTTGTAGGACAAAAGTTTTTTCGAGTACTTCATCGAATTATCTCGAGGTTCAACTGATGAAGAACTAACTGTTATTAATGACTTTTTTCACCAAATCGACATGATTGACACCTGCGCATTTTATTAGCTACCACCATCGAGAATTTTCGTAGAGGAAAAAGTTGGGCGTCTCGGCAAAATGAAGCTACTCAGGAAGATTCAGCCTGTTATTAATCATTTTTGAAAATAGGCGTCTAATTGTGATTCCGAAAATGTATGATATGTATATATTCGGAATTCATGGAATGTATGTTATCATGTGAAAAAAATTATTGTAATTACTCCCTTTCAAGTAGAAATGATTACAGGTGACACCCTTTCCAACCCCCTATCAGGAATAAAAAACACCTTCCAAAATTGATATTAAGAAGTAATCTGATAGAACTTACCTGATACTTGGATGGAAGTAAACCTTTTTTGCTACTCCTGCAAAAAAAAGAGTATTAAAAATAAGTTTGTTGGAATACAACACTTCAAGGATTTACTAGTATTGTTAATTCAGGTTCACTCATTGAGCTATTCAGTGATAATACTAATTAATGTTTACAATGCGAAAATTTGTGTCTCTCGTCAAGAACGAATCTATAGTTATTTGTTTTACTAGGCATAAAAGCACAAGATTTAATGCCGCGGCTGGTGTTTCATAGCCGAGCGTAGCGAGGCTATGAAACCAGCCAAGGCATTAAATCTGCTTTTCTGCCGTGTGAAACATATAATTTTTTCTTCAAATTTGTTTCAATTCCACGCAGAATCGACTTTTTCATATTTAAATTGCGTTTCATTATCAATATCCAAATAACTAAATTATTTTATCAAAGGTAACTGGGCCCTGCGTTACTAGGTTTACCGCTGATGACGTTTGTTGAATATGTTTGTTTACTGTTTACTTTGTCATTGTCAATTTTGAAAAGTTGTCATGTTAGAAATGGATTTACTGCAAAGTGAGGATGAATTGATGCAATTAACACCATCTGAGATGAGAGACCAGGCGAGAGATATGGAATTTAACCTTTTACCGGAAAAATCAAGAACTGTATATGAACTCACATACAGCAGATTCATGGAATATAGACAGATGAAAAATATAGGATATTTATCTGAAAATGTGCTGATTGTCTATTTTTCCGATCTTTCAAAGAAATTGAACGAACTTTTTCTGCCTAGGCGTTAAAAGTATAACTTCTAAGCCTGCCAAGTGTCATTAAAAGGCCGCTTTTAATGTCATTTGGAGAAAAAATATGTTTTAATCCTGCGTGATTCACCCTATATCCGCAAGCAATTTAGTTTGGGAAATGTAATTTTCCTCTCATCCTCTTATCACTCACGGGGCAGATACTCAAATTGATGCTACAAGTAGTGTCGTTTTACAAGAAGAAATGTTTATTTTCAGCAGGACGGTGCCCCACCTCACTATTTTCTTTACGTCTGTCAGTGGTTGAATGATAGATTCCTGGATAGATGGATTGGCAGAAAGGTACCAAATTTTTGGATTCCGAAAAAAAAGGATTTAACTCCCATGACTTCTATTTCCTGGGATATTCCAATTTCATTATTTATAAAACGCAACCTGCTCATATAGAACAGTTCTGATGCATTTTTGAGATACAAAAATTATTAACAGCATGAGACCTACTGAAAGAGGAACAAAATATTGTTCGAATGACGGGAAAAATAAATTGGACTCGAAAAAATGGAGAATGGTGGAAAGGGGTGAACTTTTAGGGGTTGAAAGCGATATTTCACGGGTTTTCGAGAATTGCAACGAAAGTTGACCTCCTATCAAAAAAAGTTGAATGGAATAGTTGTTGATAACAAAAAGATCTACAACTTTTGTATTCAACATTTTTTCACATAACCTCTAATTTCTCGGGAAAATTGGAAAAACAAATTTTTCAGTTAATAATTTTTTTCTCGCTTAAATAGTTATTTTTGTATCTAGTGCGCGAAATGCTAGTTTAAAAAAAATAGTCGAGATTACCAAAGTATTTCGCGCATGAGATGCAAACAAAATTTTTTCTACAAACGTCAAAAATATTGTTCTAAAATAAGTAATAACTATGAAAAATAGTATTGAACTGGCTTAAATAATTTTTCCAAATCAAGTAATTACTGTAACTATGGAAATAAAATGGCATTTGTGGACAATTATTTCAAAGTGACAGTTCTTGATAATTATTTTGGAGTGACTTTTTATTCGCGTCAATTTCGTGCGTGATATTTATTATTGTAAAAGAATGGAAATTTCGAGCGACGATGAACTAAGCAGTACCCCACCTAACTTGATAGATGCGGCCAATTCCGTAATTTCCAACATTTTACCGGAGAAATCGAGGCGGCAGAATGAAAATGCATATCAGCAATTTAAAGAGTGGTGTGAAGCAAATAAAGCCAGAAAAATATCTCTCACAATTTGAAAGCCTTAATTATTGTTCTACATTAATAAATAAACGATTTCTTGTTTTTTGCTTGATTGAGGAGTTGAGGACCATATAGGTTAGAATATGAAAATCCCATATAGTTTACATGCAGTGTGCGAAATATATTTCGCACATTACTTCGCGCACGGTGTCATGGTAACGAATGAAAATGAAAAAAAGTGCCACTTCGCATACTGTTGTCAATGCGCGAACCTTGTCATTTTTAGACGTTTGTAGAAAAAATAATTTTTTTCAAGTGAGCTGTATTTTTTTGAAGCGGAATACAGATTTTTTCTTTTTCTTTTCGACAAATTCCGAAAAAACGACCTCATTTTCAACTGAAGAGTTTCACCGATAAAGTTCGTCTTTTCAAGCTCGCAATCCGCCAGTATTTTCGTTGAAGCGTCTACTTTTAGATTATGTAATAAAAGAGTAGCACTACTGTGGAATGTTTTTTCCAGAAAACGCGAAAAAACTAATTTCAAATATCAATATATTTTTCTAAAGAAAATATTTAATGACACTACTTGGCAGAAGCCTATTAAATTAATAATAAAATGGATTAAACAATCCAGACTTCTGCCTTATCCTATGCAATAGGTAAAATCGTCGGCTTGGCAAGTCTCCAACAGAAAACAACTACTGCCCCCTACGACTATTGAATTATATCTGTTACATTCTTGGTAAAGTATTTTACAAGAACTACTTTACGAAGTTCTCCCAATCTCAACGACAAAACATGTCCCAACCCACATGGGGGAACACCAGTTTCATAGTGTTGCCAATCATCGGCGCAGGGCAGTTCAACCAACGCAATCGAATAACATATTGGCTTCAAGAATCAAAGAGCACTCCGACTCGGAGGAAAACTCCTGGGAAAAAAGTGCAGGGAAAAGAATTCCTGTGACAATTACGTATAATTGTCATTTCAAACTGACAATTGTGTACATATAATTGTCAGTTTAAACTGGCAATTCTTTATAATTGTTAGTTTAAATTGGCAATTATGTATATTTTCCAGGTTCAAACTGACAACTATACCTAATTTTCAGTTTGGACTGGCAATGGACCTTTTCACGACATATGAGAGAACACTGTAATTAGAAAGTGTATACGCTAATATCACTCGGGAATTTTTATTTATTCATTCTGACTGCCAGTTTCTCTATAATCAGAAGAAAAGTGGTTTCGTGACGTCACGTTCATCAAAACTAGACTTGGCAACGTTGTAAAAGTTGTGCACCGTGGAATCTCAAATTCTCATTTGAATACAATGAGACGTATGACAGTTGATACCAGATGGGTTCGTTCGTCTGTTTCACGGAGCATCAATAAGAATCGTTTGTCTCTGTTTAACTCGTTTGACTACTTTAATATTTAATACAAGTAGAGCACTTCTATCTTCCATCAAATATGTATGCTGCAAACGAACAAGCCCTACTTGATTTCTTTTTTGAGGTAAATGCGGTTTTCAAAGTACTGAAATGTTTTTGTTGTTTGTGCTCTAAATTTTGTTCCTAATTCCTGTATCTGTATTCCTGCAATAACTGTGAACATGTAAAATGTCGAAAGGGTGCTTCGTACCTGGTTTTCGAACACCAGTGAATATTCTAATAAACAATTTTTTATGCTCCTAAATACCTATGAAGCGCATTGTAAAATGTGGTTCGAAGCAATGAATAAACCTTGTGTAAAAAAGGGAAATATACCTAAATATGTTTTTGTGAAGAACATTTCAAACTTAATATTACTGTATTCAAGCAGCATTCAAGGAACGATTTTAAATTTTAGTCATTGCAAAAGATAAATTCATATTTGTTAAATAGAAAGAGTCAATCATTTCATAATCTACCCTCGGTAAATTATCCGAACTTCTCTTCACGAAGCCTTTCCATATTTGGATGATGTTATGCAATAAAGGGTCAAGCTACAGTCAGCTAATTTCGTAAAAAATATCGGGGGTAATACCACAAGAGCTCAGATTTAGCCGGATATTTTTTGTGGTTGTTTTCGAATACTTACTTTCATTGGCAATTTAACGAGAGCTGTTCTGGCAAAATCACGAGAGCGTAGCTCGAGTGATTTTGACTGAACAGCTCTCGTTAAATTGCCAATGAAAGTAAGTATTCGAAAACAACCACAAAAAATATCCGGCTAAATCTGAGCTCTTGTGGTATTACCCCCTGAACATTTTCGCTGTTGTGTTCCACATTGTTTTCACCACGTATTCTTTATAATCTTCTTCATTGTTTTTCTTCATATTGAAGCCCCAGTCCATCAATATTTCTGCCACATTTTCCACTGACTGTTTGGTTTCCAAATTGAAGTTTCGTTGTTTACAAAATTCACTAAATTGATTCCATATGGAGGAATGAGTTTTTTTGGTATTTTCTGGAGTTGATTTTTCAATATCCCTTACTATTTCTGCCTTGCAAATATTTCCAAATCTAAACATACTCTTTGGAATTGTTATATGCTGTTTAATTCTTTCTGTTTTTGACATTTATAATTGTCAAATTGACGTGCATTGCTTGGTAAACAGACAGTACCTAAATGCTAGGGTTGCTACGGTAACGTAATTTATCCGATATTTTTATCCACTTGCAAACTCTCTTCCTTCCTATTTAGCCGACAGCAAACTACGATTTTTGTATTCACAAATGGGAATTATTATACATGAATGGAATTGTCAACATAATTTAACAGATCATGGAATGATGGAATGTGGCTTAATACTATCGTCAGTGGATGGAGCCCCCTTACAATTGCGGGTTGAATCATTTCTGCTTATTGTAGAATAACACGTTGGCGATTCCAATGACTGTGATAGCTCAATTATTAAAAAATGTGGCTTGACTCATTGTTGCATAACACCATCCATTTAAAAGTGACGAAGTTTCAATTATTTCTCAATATCTTATACTAAGCTAGAATCTATATTTTTGAGGAAAACGGTAATGAATGTTTCGGAAAATGGATTATGGTGGGGGTTGTTTCCGATGAACGTGACATCAGCGGCACACTTTCAAATGAGATATTCTTTCAAAATGAAAAAAATATAGTGGAACTCTTTGTTAAATGGACGTTTCAGACTAAAATTTATCGATTTAGAAGAGTTTTTCAATTTATTTTTCATAAATGTAAAGGTCCATTAGGTATAATTGTCAGTTTGAACCTGGCAATTATACATAATTGTCAGTTGGAACTGACAATTATAATTTAATTTGCATCATGACCTCTCAGCGCTTTCGTACTATAATGAAAATCTGAAAAAAATTATTGTAAAAAATCTTGAAAAAGAGGTCAACAGAAGAGATTCTAGGCAAAAAAGTTCGGGGAAGAAAACTCTGGGGACATAATTCCAAGGGAATGAGTCCCTGAAAAAGGACCAGGAGATAATCTTGGAAAAAAAAAAACCCGAAATTTTTTCTGGACTTTTGTCCAGAAAATTCCAGGAAGAAGTCAAGGCAAACAATTCTAGGTATAAAGGTCTAGGGAAAAAAGTTCGTGGATGAAACCTATGGGGAGAAAATTTACAGAGGAAATAGCCCGAGAAGAAATTTAGGTGGAGAAAAATATGGAAAAATAGTCCGGGGAAGAAAAGTCCATGAAAAAGTCCTGGAACAAAAGTCATAAGAAAACATGGCGAAAAAAGTCCGGAGAAAAAAGTCCACGTGAAAATGTCTTAGGAAGAAATGTCCTTGGAAAAAAGTCCGGAAAAAGGAGTCTGAGAACAAGTCCGGGAAAAAAGGCTGAAGGAAAAATTCAAAGGAAATAAAGTCTGGAAAAAAGGCAGCGAAGAAGTTCCCAGTAGAGGAGAACAAGAAAATTCAGGAAAAGAAATCGTGGCGAAACAAAGTATAAAAAACGTCCGGGGAAGAAAAGTCCTGAATAAAAAGTCCGGAAAAAAATGGGAAAAAGTCCGGGAAGCAGAGTCTAGGAAAGAAATGTCCGGAAAAAAAGTACTGGAAAAAATTCCGGGTAAAAAGTGGGAAAAAATGTCCGGAGAAAAAAAGTCCAAGTAAACAAAAAAGGGAAGAAAAGTTCGTGGAAAAAGTCCAGGGAAAATTAATAACTGGGATATAAATTTTGTTGAGAAAATTTTGGAAAAAAGCCCGGGGATAAAGTGTACACGGAAAAAGTTTCCGGGAAAAAAAGGTCGAGAAAAAAAATCTTGAAAAAATAAGTCCAGAAAAGAGAAGTAGGGAAAACAGTCCGGAGAAAAAAGTACAAGAAAAAAGATTTCAGGAAGAAAAGTCCTTTGGAAAAAGTCTGGGGAAATAAGTCCGGGAAGAAGTACTGGAAAAAGATTCTTGAGGAAAAATTCAGGGAAATAGGCCATGGTAAAAATCTTGAATAAAAAAGATAATTCCGGATTTTTTTCGGGACTACTGCCCAGGAAATTCTGGAAAAAATTTAGCGGAAAAGTTCACAGGAGAAGAGTCCAAGAAAATTCAGGAGAAAAATCCTGGGGAAAAAAGTATGGAGAAAAGTCCGGGGAAGAAAAGTACGGGAAAAATGGGGACAAAATTCCGGGAAGAATAGTCTGGAAAAGAAATGTCAGGAAAAAAAGCCATGGAACAAAGTCCTGAGAAAAATGGGGATAAAAGTCTGGAGAAAAAAGTCGAAGTAAAAAAAATAGGAAGAAAAGTTCGTGAAAAAAGTCCGGGAAAAATTACTATCTGGGAAATATAAATCTTGTAAAAGGTTCCGGCACAAAAGTTTCCAGGAAAAAAAGGCCGAGAAAATTTTTTTTGAAAAAATGTCTGGAAAAGAGAAGTAAGGAAAACAGCCCAGGAAAAAATATTTGGGAAAAATGTATGGGAAAGAAAGTCCCGGAAAATAAATCTTTAAAAAAATATTTGGAAGTAAAACTCTGGAGAAAAAAAGTCTGGGTAAAAAAAGTAGGTAAGAAAAACTGCTGGGAAAAGAAAGTCCGGAATAAAAGCCCTGTAAAATAAATCTGGGAAAAAAAGTCATGGATTCGAGAACAGTAACATTTAGAGCAATCCTGCAAACGCTAGTCAATTCAGAATGGATTAATATAGTATATTTTGAGAAATTGAAAGTATCAACTGACAAAAATTTTAAAATGAACGATCAAACGTTATTCGCTTGCAGGAGTATACAAATACAGGGTTTCCGTAAATACCTAATTATATCCATAATGTAGAAGTTGTCGATTTGGATTTTCTATGCAAAAAATTTGAGTATGTTTTCGCGTTCAAATGCATGATCGCTGTTACTCATCTAGTGTCAGTTATAGATAATTATCAGACTATCAAACTCCGAAGCGATTTTCAAAAATAAATCCCAATCAGGACTTCTGAATAAAAAGAAACGTAACGTGTACAAACGGCTGAAAGTAATGGAACCCCCTTTGTTTGTATACGAATAAACAGCATCAACTTGAAAATCAGCGAGAAAAGAAAAGAAACGAAAGTCGGTAAGCAGCATGTGGTGATGTATGATTGTAAAAAGCCACGGCACTCTGGATGGTGGGCGGTCTCCTCCGCGGAACCGGAAGATGAATGCGTATATGTATTGTTTCCGGTCTCTCCGAAAGAAACCCTCTTAATTCAAAGCGTTACTTAGCTAACGACTCCGTACGGAACGGGAGAGTGGGGCCACAATAGGATTTGTCGCCGTCAAAATTAGCCGTAAATGAATTCTTTGCGGGCTCGTTTATCAAGCGAGGCCTTTATTCTCTTTATTCGCCACACTTTACAATACATTAACTGCGTTTCAGTTGTTTTATGGCTCCGGATTATCGTCTTGTATCTGGGTGATAATGGGTGGATTGCAGTTGTTCCAAATTACGACTTTATGGATTTCTTCCGAACGCTGGACAGGAAATAATAGTATTAGTATTCAAATTTATTGAGGAATATAGAAAAAGAATATAACTATGATGAAATAGATATGAATACAAATAATTCTTGTGTAATGTGTATTACCTTGAAATACTCAGTGAGTACAAAACATATCAATCATTACTGTGTGGGTAGTATTAGAGATATAATAACAAACATGTGTTCGGGCCCCATGTTGGGCGCCAAAATTATGTAACTAGAGTTAGTTAGTTAGAGAGTTAGAGTTAGTTAGAGTCGAGAACGGTGTCAGTTCTTTGGACTAGCTTGCCAGTTCCTGATTTATTTAGGTTGCAGACAAGTGTATCAAAACTTGCATTTTTAGAATTTGAATGGCTGGTAGCCAGACTTTTTTATTTACTCAAAGGACTAAGAAATACAAAATACCTTAATAATATATAAGATAATCAGATAAGATAAAATAACAAAATAACGAGAATGAAATGATTGGAATTTCCTTCTGTTGTCATTCAAGCAAGAAAACAAAAATTCGTAGAAAAATCTATATAGAAGAGATTAACAAATGTTTGTGAATCCCTCTTACGTGATAAAAATGTCAATGTTAGTGAAAAAGTAAATTTGTTAAGTCCGGGAAGTACCTACATACTTCCCGGACTAGGCCGGGAAGTGCTACTTTCCCAAAGAAAAAGTGTCCGGGAATTGAACACTTCCCGGATGGTTGCCGAAAAACTAATATATTCACTTGCAAACAGTTACTTTTCTATTTATCCGATATCACTGCCAAAGCTGACGTTCCTTATTGACGATTTTATGCATGAGTTAATTTATCAAAATTAAATTTCAAAAGTCTTAGCGTGCTCATATTCTAGCCTCCGAAGAAAACGTATGCTTCTTCCAGATCACGATTATTGAATAATCCAGATTTGTAGCGTCACAAAACTACTGAAAAACATCGATTCAGTGCTTCTCACTGTTGGCAGAATGCGACCGATAGGAAATAACTTTTTTCCGAAATCATCATAATAAAAGCAGACAAATTGCCAATAAAGGACCGTCCCTCCGCAGTATGTGTGCATCGGAGTGCGAGTGATATATTTGACAGGCAAGGCGATTCCGCGCCGATACCGGAACCAAGAATTTGTGTCGCCATACGACTGGAAAGGGTAATGAATAGTAATGTGGAAGCGTTTTGTAGCAATTTCAGAAGAGAGAAGAGCAAAGTTCACACGAGATAAATTTCATCGGACATTAACAGGAATTGGAAAAAAAACTAAAGAACGCGGTGGATGTCGATTTTTGAGGGAAGAGGGCTAGGGTGATTTGGAACTCATACATATTTAACATGTCCTCAATTCTTACACCTCTGATATTTTCTTCTCACTTCTTACTACATTTTTCGGATTAAAAACCGGGACCAGGATAATCATGGAAACAACCGTTTTATCAGAACATGTCTATTCAGAAATCTCCTCTGCATAGCTTCCAAAGTGCGAGGATATGTTTTTGGAGCTGAGCCCGGCTGAACTTTGGTTTACTGGAAATCTGATATGGAAAAAACAATTCAACGATCGCGATTGTGGAACCTCAGCCAATGGCAGGCAATCTGGAAAGCTTGAAGTAGGTGGCGCTAGTTAGGCTGGAGTCTTTTAATTGACATTTGTCAATGTGAGCTTATTTAAATATTGACGTTTGTCATTGTCACATACATGGGTGTTGATGTGCATATTATCTATTGAAGGCACAGTCCATGTCATCTGAATACTACAACTGAATGAATCATTAGGTAGTAATAGTATCTGCAAGACATCAGTCTCATCAAATTTTTCAACTAATGATCTGGTTTCAAAGTAACCGTTTCTGTCATACACAAGATTCCAATCTGGAATCAAACAAGTTAAATTCATTCATTATTCCAATCTGAAAATGACAATTTATCATTGCTTGACTGGAATCAAGAATAAGTTGAGGTTATGACTGATTACTTTTCTATTTAAGGCTCGTTCATACCCTTGCGAATATTCGCAAATTTTTCGCGACGCGATTCGAAACGTACGGCGAAAAAATTGAGTTGAAAGATGAGTCAGTAATGCAGTACCTAATAACTAACCCCAAATACTGAAAAATTACATGTTATGATTCATCATTCACTGCAATTTTTTCGCCGTATGAGTCAAATCACATAAAAATGCGAAGGTCCGCAAGGGTATGAACGAGACTTATGTCATCTTTTTACACAATAATTATCGCATTCCTATTTCTCAACTAATTTTTCAACTGCTTTACAGCCCAACCACCATATTTCTCATTCATTTTACAAAAAAAAAAACTCTCAAAACCAACGAAAATAAATCAAAATACTAGTAAACATAATAATTGTCATATGAATAACATAGGCTGTCAAAAACGAAAGGACTCCAACTACACCAGCGCCGCTATACGGGAGCAATTTCGTACTTCCCTGCCATTGTTATAGTACCATTTTTGTTTTGCGGAAATGTCCTGTTGCCAAGTTCACCTCTTCGCATTACTGGAAATCTGATATAAAAAAACTGTCTCGATTATAGACCCTCAACCTATTCTAATGGTACTATTTTTGTTTTGCAGAAATGCGCCGTTGCCAAGTTTTGGTCACTTGGGATTACTGAAACTCTGATATGGAAAAAACAATGGAACGTAGCGATTGTGGGCCCTCAGTCAATTGTAATAGTACCATTTATGTTTTGCGGAAATGCACTTTTGCCAAGTTAATCACTTCGGTGTACTGGAAACCTAATATTTAAAAAACAATGGAACATCTCAATTATGGATCCTCAACCTATTCTAATGATACTATTTTTGTTTTGCAGAAATGCGCAGTTGTCAAGTTTTGGTCTCTTTGAATAACTGGATATTAAGTTAGATGATTGGGCAATGAAATTTGAACCTTGTAGAAATGCACCAATGTTGCCAAGTCGTGGGCGCTGAAAATCATTAAAAAAATATTTCAGGAAATTTTGCTTAAAGAATATCATTATAAATATTCACCCTTATCAATTTTTATGATAATTTTTTTGAAAATACTCTTGGAAATGTGATGACGCATGATCCAGAAATCCATTATTTCATTTAGGCTATCTCACTTTAAGTTAAAATGATATACTTTAGAAATTCTTGAAATAACTAAATGATGCGAAACAACGTTGAAATGCCCAAGTTCTGAATTCTCAGTCACAATGTCACAAATTATCATACTACTTACAGCTCACCGACTATAAATGGTCAGGAGTTTGACATCAACTTCATTTCCATGGAAACAAAAGTTACAGCGTGTCTCTTTTTTTCTGGTAGTTTACAAAATGCTAGCGCAGCGATCATCTGCTGTGATTTCACCTTTCCATACTAATCAGAGATCGGATTACCAGCAACTTGGATAGCTAGGTTAGTTCGGTTAGGTTAGGTTGTGTCCTTTTTCAAGTTTAAAAATTCGCTCCATGGCCGTAAACGTGGGCAGTCTGGTCATTCATAACAGCGCATTTCCTCAAAACAAAAATGGCACCATTAGAATCGGCTGAAAATTTATATTGATACTCTCCATTGAAAATTTTTATAAAGCTTCTCTGAAAAGTCCGCAAAGTCAAAATGTCATAGCGGAACCACCGGATTGATTAGAATAATGTCCAGTTCGACCCATCTCCATATCAGATTCCCACTAAACCGAAGTGACCAACTTGGCAACAGAGCAATTCCGCAAAACAAAAATGGTATTATTAGAATCGCCTGATGGCACAAAATGGCGATGTTCAATTATTTTTTCCTATCAGATTCCCAGTAATCCCATGTGACCAAAACTTGGCAACGGCGCATTACCGCAGAACCAAAATAGTACCATTAGAATAGGTTAAGGGTCTATAATCGAGGCGTTCAACTGCTTTTTTCATATTAGATTTCCAGTAATCCGAAGAGGTCAACATGGCAACAGGGCATTTCCGCAAAACAAAAATGGTACCATTACAATTGGCCAAGGGCCCACAATCGCGACGTTAAATTTTTTTTTTTCCATAACAGATTTCCAGTAAACCAAAATTTTACCCTGAGCCCCAAACGAGTATCCCATAACGAAGGTGACTTTTAACTAGGGAATAATATAGTGTTTTAAGGTAGGTTTCCGGTAAAAGTTTTTTGAGTTTCCAGAATTTATACAATACGGCTCTCAATTTATTGAACAGGTACGCTATACAGGGTGTCCGGTAAACCTTGTACAATATTGAAACTGGTGATAGACCAGATCAAGAATGTTCAGGATATCGTAATTTTACCTTAGTAAAAATATCACTGTTTTCGAGATAATGAGCATTTTTTTAATTTCTGGAAAATCACTACCTCACCTTGGATTTTTTAATGCCATGTACAAGTTGGGACGAATTTAAATATTTTTGCTGCTGAAGATTACTGATGAGTGATGCTTTCAGACATACGAAACAGTTTTCCAGAAAACAGTACAATTTTTGAAGAAATGAGGGTAAAATGACAGATTTGAGTTACACCAATTTTTTTAACAACAGTTTGATATTATTGTTTGAAAAGACATAACCAAGTGGAACTGGATATTCATTACGAAAGAATGCCCATTTTGTCCAGGCTTTACTATGGTATAAAACATACGATCATTATTTTTGGAAGGAGTAGAATTTCGATAATATTAGAGTGTGATGTTATTCTGAGCTAAAATCAACTCCATTAAACTTTGTCAGTAATATCTTTTATTTTTATCCTATCAAGATGAAATGATTAAATAATTATGAGTAATAACGAATCAACTGCTTCGAAGCATTCAATGAGATGTAATGAAGTAAATACTAATTCAACGTTTTTTTTTAAATCAACATACACTATAAACCACAATAACGATTATTCAACATCGCACTGAATAATTTTACAAAAATATTATTTTCCATCCACTCGTACGCAGAGACGACATATTTTCAAGAACCCTTTAGAATGCGTTATAGGTTATAGCCCCCAAATCAGCGATTTTATGAGCGGCATTGTGCAATCGGATATAGTTCTGCATAAAGCGCTGCTGCAGCAGTAGCACTACCTCCACATTCACCATAAATGTTGTGCATATGCGCATATTCTCGGGGAGTAAAACGTTTGTACGGCATGACAAAGAAATAAATACCACTAAATGAAAGAAGCGGAAAAAACTACGGTAGAGGTCACAAGTTGTTCAAACAAAAGTTTTTAATTTTCGACAAGGATTCATCTCTTAAAAAAGTTTGCACTTATTTGGTTACACCCTTTATATCTGTCAGTCTCTGAAACTTCGTTGGAATCTGTTGTCTGTTGGACAATTGCGACATTTATCACAAGAATTCGTATCAATCGGTGCCATGTCGGATAATCGACATTTTATTTCGATAATTTTATTAGGCCTAATTACATGAAAAGTTAATTTTATTGATATACTATTTAATGTCACCAAGCAGTCTATTTTTTATTATCAATAATTATTTCCACATTTTATCTTGATAAAATCTGAATAAAATAATTTTTGGGCGTAAGTATAAAAGTTGATCAAATAAATTAATATTTTGGAACCTTTTGGTGTAAATACAATTCAAGAAAAAAATAAAATGTCCAAACACCAACATTACGTCACAATCTTAAAATCTTAAAAGCTTACTTTTAGCTCCTGAAGATGCTAACTTTGTTGGCGAAACGCGCGTCGAGTGTGATTGTGGTGTAGTTTTGGTGTTGGGTAGTTTCCTTTTTTTTCTTCAATAAAAGTTGATAGAAGCCTAGATTAAAACCACGCCTAATTCAATGGAAACCACTTCTTTCAAAAATAATTATAGTTTGTTTTATACCATGGCAGAGTCTGGACAAAATGAGCATTCTTTTGAAATGAATGTCCACTTCCAATTGGTTATGTTTCTTTCAGATAATATTGTCAAACTTTTTTTTTTTAAATTGATGAAACTCAAATCTGTCATTTTACCTTCATTTCTTGAAAAATGTTTTCACTTTCTGAAAAACTGTTCTGTATGTCTAGAAGCATCACTCATTAGTAATCTTCAGCAGCAAAGATATTTGGATTCGTCCCAATTTGTATACATGGCACTCAAAAATCTAAGGTTAGGTAGCAGTTTTCCAGAAATTCTTAAAATGCCCATTATCTCGAAAACGGTGATATTTTTACTGAGGTGAAATTCCGATATTCTGAACAGTCATGACCTGGTCTATCACCAGTTTCAATATTGTACAAGATTGACCGGACACCCTGTATATAGGTCCCATTTCATGTGTGAATCGATGATTATGCCTAAGAACTTAATTTTGTTTCAGGGTAGATGGAGAAAGTTTTCAAATGAGAATTCACATTAAGCTGGCTAAAAGTCGGTCTACTGGAGGAATTACAGGTAAAGTATTATAGGTAGGAGTTTTTATCCGTATTTATGTTAGTAATTTGGAATCCAACCATTGTTTAATTCGTGAGAATCCATCAGCTTCTTCGGTAAATTTCAATTCATTTCAGGTGTCTGCTCTGTAAAAAGTAGCCGTGTCGTCTGCAGAATCTATGATGTTATCATCATTTGGTAATGGGAGTATATGGAGGCTTAAGACGTGATGAAATGGTCAAGATAACAATTGATGACATTGAAGATCAAGGTACCAGAAACCAAGACCTGCACCTCAAAACGTTTCACCATTGTTGAAGAAAGCGAAATAGGTGCCTTGAATTTAGTTAAAAAGTACATTGCACTACGACCAAAAGGATGTTAACAGCGTAGGATTTTTTTAACCTACAGAAATATTAAATGCATTGAGGTGCCTGTGGGTAAAAATACTATAGGAAGTTGTAAAGAGAAACATTCTCAATTGAGAATGTTTCTCTTTACAACATGAATCCCTTCCAAGAGAGGTTATCTTGTACGATGGAAAATAGCGACTAGTTTGTCTTTCAGTCGCAGATGATTCCACAACTGACTTTATGAACATCCTGTTCATATTTTCAATAAAATCAGCTATAGGAAGTGTTCCTTCTATCAAAGCGAAATACCCTAATTTGGAAAACCCGAAAGGTTACACCGGACATTGTCTACGCCGAACGTCGTAACGCTTCTTGTTCAAGGTGGTGCTTCCTTTGAAACACTAAAATTACATGGAAAATGGAAGAGTATAGTACGGTAGCGGAGAGCTATATTGGAGAAAGTATCTCCTCGAAGAACAAAATTGCTACAATGATAGCCCATTCCGTTTCCGAAAAAGGAAATGTTAACGTTCCGAACGAAACCGAAAGCACATTGAGGTTCATCATCGGTCAAATCACAGAACTTCAACCTTGGTACTAATTTTTCAGGAAAATTTGAAAATTGTGATTTCTATTTGAGAGAAATAATTAGTCCCTTTAATATGTACATTTATAAATAAAACTCTTCTGAGTAATTAATTTATTGAACTACAGAAAAAAACATTTAGCGGGCGTTATGATTCGTAATGCCCTCTATAACGCCCGGGCGTTATGGGTCTGTTAATAGCAACCGTTGCCAAGGTATTATGAAGCAGTAATGGACCAGTGAAAAATAAAGATTTTTAAATTGCATCTTCTTACACACTTTATTTTTGTACAATGTTCTCATAGAAATTCATGAAAAATCAACTTCATTAATTAAGCAATCAGACCACCATGATCATAATACCCGACAATGTAACAAAATTCGTACAAATTGATATCGTTTGAGTAAATCACGAAAGAACACTCTGGATTTGAACCTCTACAACTGTCTTCCCAAATATTTTGAAGTTCTTAGTATGTCCAAATTCAAAAAAACAATAAAAAATTATCTTTTGAGGTTTTGCTTTCATTCTGTCAAAGAATGCGTGAACCATTTTAAATGTTTATAATGTCAACACACTCGTCACACTAATCCATTTTTGTTTTTAAATTTTTCTACCTTGTATTTGTGTTCTCTTGCTTGTTTTTGTTTGTTTTTATTGTTTTTATTTACTTTCTTAAATTTAATAACTAGCCATTACTTTTATGCTATTTTTTAAATTGCTACAAACGTTTGAAATAATAGTTATTCATGTAATAAGGATCATAAAGACGATTATTATGGTACAAGTCGTGAATGTTATCGGGCGAGGCGTAGCCGAGTCCGATAACACGACGTGTGCCATAATGATTGTTTATGATTCGTATAACATACAAACTTTTATCTGAAGGTATTTATATTAATACGTTTTCGGAAAATTTAAAACTGAATTTTTGACATGTCACAATGACAACTATTTTTAAAGGAGTAAGTATATGTGTGGTTTCAAATATTAGTAGGTCAGTGAGCTGTGCTTTGCCATTTCCTTGACAACGTCAGGTTGTAACGGCAATATTTATTTATCGCTGTCAAATACAATTGTCGCGTAGAATTTAATATAATTTAAATAATAATGAGTGATTCTGAAACTGGTAGTTTACCTTCTGATTTTGAAGAAATGACGCGAAATATCGTGGACTCCCTTTTGCCGGAAAAATCACGGAGTGTATATGAAATGGTGTTTAATCAGTACGAAGAATGGTGTTCTGCTAAGAAAATCAAGAATATCACTCATGAAAAAGTATTGTTGGCTCACTTTGAATGCTTATCTAAGGAAATAAAACCATCTTCTCTTTGGTCGTATTATTCGATGATTAGAAGTATTTTATCAACAGTAAAAACACAAGAGCTTTTTTTTTATCGGATAAACTTCTTTTTGTAACGAAATAATTTTGCCAATCAGTAATTTTACGAGAAAAACTGACCGAAGGTCCAGCGATTTTGTCAAATGTTAGTTTTTCGAGCAAAATTACTGATGAAAAAATTTTGAGTTAAAAAGAAATTTATCCTTAAAAGAAAAGCTTGTGTTTTTTGGAAAGATAAAGTAACGACCGAATATATGAATGAACAACAACAATAATTATCTTTATTGGTACAATTAAATTATTTAAATGACAGTTATTAAATACACAATTGTTATAAATTGTTTGGTTTAGTGTATTGATTTCAAAATTTTCTTCTCTGGTATTCACACACGCAGAATATTCATTTTGATTTTTCTCACTCGAGGCTCGTAAGGAACTAATCTCCATAAATTGTCTCCATATTGACGATTTAGTATTTTTTGTAGAATGCGGAATTGCTTTTTCTATATTTTTTGTTATTTGTTGAGTCGAAACTTCCCCAAAACGACTCATGTTGTAATGTTTCAGTATCAACTATCAACAATACTTAAATAACTGACAGGGCAGACATTAAACTGACGTAAGCATACTAGATGTAGACGCTAAAGAGGAACAAGCGTTTTTATCGGTGATAAAAAACGATGCACCTTTTTTATCGCTGTCAAAATGACAATACAGTCATCTTTAAATGACACATTTTATACAGGAGTTAATTTATCAACAAGAAAAAACGTCGATATTAGTAAGTACCTACAGCTGGTTGCATTACTAAAACGTTACAGAGCTAAAAAATCCAAAATTTTTACTAAACCAGATGTTACAACGTTTTCAACGGAAGTATCAAATGATACATATTTATTTAAAAAAGTTGCTATGATAATTGGACTAAGTGGAGCATGCAGAAGAGAGGAATTGACAAATATGCTTGTTGAAATTGTAATAGATGAAGGATCCGTTTTTAGAATTACTTTACCGAATACAAAAACAAAGGTAATGCGAGAATTTTTTTGTAACTTCGGGGAATATCCCAGGATTGAATATGGCAGAACTTGTCAGACAATATGTGAAAATTCGACCTTGCAACACAAACCATCTACGTTTTTTGTCACTTATAAAAATTAGAAATGCACAAAACGACCCGTTGGAATACACAACTTTGGTAAAATGCCAAGAGTTATTGCCACGTTTTTGAATTTACCTCACCCTGAAGAATATACCGTGACATAACGTTGTCATTATGACATGCCATAAGATAAATAAACCATACTAAACGATTATGTTGGGAAGTTTTTAATATATCTATGATGAAAATTTCTACAGAATAATTCTGTAATTTGATATTATCTGAGCACCTACTTGAAATAGAACTTGAAGAAGATGAACTCCTTCCTCGTGTCTTCTTGTCCAAGCGATCAAGTTTCCTCACCTTCTTTTCCAAATCACTATCACTATTTTCACAATGTCTGTTTTGCTTTGATTTCGGTGTTTCTGTAAAAATTTTCCAGAATTTATACACTTATTTATCGATACTGTCGCCCGATACTAGCACAATAGTGTACTGATGAATTATTAGCAAGGTGCACTCATCAGTTATATAAAAAGTGTGAGAAATGAATCATCTGTAAAAATGTGGTCGATATACAGGGACAGTAGTGGAACTACGTGTGTCAATATATTTAGACGAACATCGAAATACAATTAGAATCTAAGAAATACCTGTCTAAAATAGGTTGGTTTCAGAAGTTTCTAACTGCCATAGGTACTCAACTCGGCAGAAAAAACTGTATACAATATTTTTATATACAATTAATTTTTTTATTATTGATTAATTCTAAAAATTTAAGTAAAATGAAACAAAAATGTGAAAGAATCATTGAAATATCTCTAGAAATGAAAAAGTTATGGGACTTTGAAGTTGCGCTTGGAAGAATAATTTCATAGTACGCAGCGCTCTAGTGTGTGACGTCACGCCACATGAACGAGACGTATTCGCAGAGTGCTTACAAATTTATCGGTGTACAATCACTTGCGCCGTTCGTGTCGTGTATTGTTCATTACACGATAGCTGAAAATCAAAAAAATTCCTACAAATTTTGCATTGTGCCTATGTGGAAGCACGACAAATAAAAACCCCAATAAATTGATTTTTCATTCACCAAATTACATGAATAAAAGGAAGAAGAGGTGCAAACTAATGAGGCGTGACTTAATTGGACCTAAAAGTACCACATATGTGTGCCTTCGCGTGGATAAGGATCTTATACGTAATTATTTGTGGTGTGGCGATCTCAGACATGTGGCGTGACGTCACAGACAAGTCAGAGACCAAAGACGTTCCGCGCTAAAATACTTAAATTTAAATAATCTATATCTCAGTCATTTATTGATGGATTAAAATAAAAAAAAAACACTTATTTACTAGTTCTGATCTATATTTTAATTCCATTGCTTCAAATATAGAATTTTCAACATCTCTAAAATAGTCTATTGTTATCATCGGGAGTACTGTCGGTACCTCTAATGGCAATATTCAACCTAATTTTAAAAACCTGTGTTTTCCCAGAGTTGTGGAAGACAGCTCGAGTCTGCCTAATATTAAAAAAAGAAAACTCTAGCGATATCAGGAACCATAGAGCAATTTCTATTTTATGCAATTTTTCCAAACTCTTCGAGATATGTATGTACAATGTCATGTACTCTCATGTTCGGAAAGTTATTTCGCCTATTCAACATGGCTTCGTTCAACAAAGATCATGTATAACGAATCTTGTATGTTTAAATCAATATCTGTACTCATCTGGACAAACAGAAGCAAGTTGACGTTGTGTACTCAGATTTCCAAAAAGCATTCGATCAAATAGACCATTATATTCTTCTGATTTTAATGAAATCATATCTAGTTGAAAGAAAAGAATTTGTAGACATTTGTAGAATATGAATCTTTTAAATCTGCTTCATACGTAGTTACGTCCGGCGTGTCACAAGATTCGAATCTGGGGCCTCTTCCGTTTTTAATTTTTATTAATGACCTGACAACCTCTTTGAATATTCCTAGCTCACTTTTCGCAGACGATCTCAAATTATATTATAAAATCGAAGACATTACTGATTGTCAGCGAGTACAGTCCGAATTAGACTCAATCAAACTTTGGTGTAACGGTAATCGTCTACAACTTAATGTGACGAAATGTAACAGTATCATTTACAAAAAAATC
This sequence comes from Chrysolina oricalcia, assembly GCA_944452925.2. Lineage (NCBI taxonomy): Eukaryota > Metazoa > Arthropoda > Insecta > Coleoptera > Chrysomelidae > Chrysolina > Chrysolina oricalcia. The sequence continues at coordinate 16,212,624 of OX101825.2, forward strand.
GAGCATTTTGATAAATGATTACGCAATCGACAACAAAATAATCAACCGCGTACAAGAGATGAAAGACCTTGGTATCACATATGATAGTAAACTTACATTCAACACACATATAAAAAATACAGAAGTAGTAAAAATACTGCCACATTGAAATTGTTGTATTTTGCTTATGCCAGATCCAAATTAGGATATGGGTCTTTCATATGGAACCCAATCTACAATTACCAAAAAAAGTCAATTGAAAGTGTACAGAGAAAGTTCCTGAAATATTTATGTCCTAAAAATCGATGGATGTAAGAGGTATCCATCATAACATTTTGTTGTCGCGATTTGAAATGATATCTTTGGAAAAAAGAAGAATTACACTTGGTACAAAATTCTTATATTAACTAATTAACAGCAATATCGATAGTAGTGTTCTTCTAAACGATGTAAATTTCTTAGTACCTAGAATCGGAGGTCGACATGGTTTGAAGTTTCATTGCGAAGCATCACGAACAAATGTTATGATACGATCACCTGTGAATTTCATGTGCAGTAGCTTCAACATAATTTGTAACATTTGTGATATTCATTTTGAACGCTGTTATATCATGTATTGTTAATAACTTATAATAATCGTGCAAAGATTACGTTATGATTATATTAGTCAATTCTGCTTGAATACTTTTTTTTATTTCACCTGTATTGATATTTAGTAATTAACCACATTCTTGTATCTTGCATTTATTATGTACTACGAGATACTTTTTTTTTCACCAACGATTACCTATATATTATAGCAGAGGTATTACATCGAAACCCAGGATATGCACATCAGCATATGGATCACGAGACTCGACTCGATCAAATCGACTTGACTCGTTATCGTGTCTATGAAGTTGTTCACGAACGTCGATCGAATATGGAAAATGCTATCTTAACTAGAGAGTTAAGTACAATCGAGTACTAGATTCCATATTCGATCGACGTTCGTGAAGAACTTCATAGACGCCATAACGAGTTACGTCGATTTGATCGAGTCGAGTCTCGTGATCCCTACCCAGTTAGGTTGCCAAAAGTCTATTTTATCATTTTTTTTTTCATCAAAAACTCTTCTGTGAAAGAATTCATTCGAAGATATTCTGGAATGGTTTGAAAGTTTAAATCTTTGGAGAATGTTTCAGTTTTATGGATCTATAAGTGAGCGAAATCTTATGGTTAGACAGCTGTCAATATGATTTACTTACAGGTAAAGAAACCCTCTGCTGGGCTGGAAATATCATTATTGGTGTTGCCCCAAGTCGCCTGGATGTAATTTCTTAATTTCACGAGGTCGAGGACAAGGAGAGGGGACGTTTCAAAACCAGTTAGTATGTGACTGATCCAGAAACCGTCTGCTGGTTTTATGTTTCGGTTTATATGGCCCTGGACATACCTTCTGTCAAGTTTGGCCCGCAAACGGGGTCAAGATCCAGAGTTATGACCAAAAGTCCGCGATTTTTCCATTCCATGAGTGGGGTGATAGGTCCGGAAACCGCTCAAAATCATTTGGGCTGTGTTGAGGCTTAGGTAAGGTTAGGTATGAACTTGAGTGGGCCTGTATCAGGTCCTCCACTGCCGCCAATGGCCTATTGTGGCTCATCCTATGGTTATATTTCTCCCAGTATATCCAATCTCTTAACGAAATTGAGGAATGTATTGGGAGAACAATTTACCAGGTTTTCATGCCTTACTGTCGTATTGCCAGAAACTGAGAATCTGGTTCTGGCCGCTGCAGGACATGTACACAGAATGTGTTTAGCCGTTTCATCATCCTTCATGCACGGCCGGCACTCTGCATCTTGTGCAAGTCCGATTTTATGCATGTGATGTTTGAGTTTGCAGTGGCCAGTAAGCAAACCTACTATAATTATGAGATGCGCTCTGCTGAGTTCTAGTAGTTTGTCAGAGTCCTGTTTTTCCTTGTACAAGCAATACATGCTTTGGTAGACTACGCCAGTACTCGAGTCTTTTATTGTCTGCCCAAGCTGTTATGACATTCTTGGCAGTGCTATATGCTAAACCGATTACCGGTTCTGGTCCAGTGAACGTTGTTTCGGCCCTCCCTTTTGCTAGGGCGTACGCTATTTCGTTTCCTTCTAGGCCAGTGTGACCTGGTATCCAGACTAGGGTAACGTTGTTGCGTTGCGCCAGTCGGTTTAAGGTGTCTCTGCAGTTCCATACTGCCCTAGATTTAAAGCAGTTGGATTCAAGCGCTTTCAGTGCTGCTTGACTATCTGAAAATATTTTTATTGTTTTTCATGTGCAAGTCTGATTTTATGCATGTGATGTTTGAGTTTGCAGTAGCCAATAAGCAAACCTACAATAACTCTGAGATTCGCTCTATTGAGTTCTAGTAGTTCGTTAGAGTCCTGTTTTTTCCTTGTACAAGCAATAATTGCTTTGGAATGGGCTAGGCACGGTAGACTACGCCAGTACTCGAGTCTTTCATTGTCTGCCCAAGCTGTTATGACATTCTTGGCAGTGCTATATGCTAAACCGATTACCGGTTCTGGTCCAGTGAACGTTGTTTCGCCCCCCCTCTTTTGCTAGGGCGTCTGCTATTTCGTTTCCTTCTAGGCCTGTGTGACCTGGTATCCAGACTAGGGTAATGTTGTTACATTGCGCCAGTCGGTTTAAGGTGTATCTGCAGTTCCATACTGCCCTAGATTTAAAGCAGTTGGATTCAAGCGCTTTGAGTGCTGCTTGACTATCTGAAAATATTTTTATTGTTTTTCTTGTGTTGTGTCGATTTTCCAGCTCCCTGACAGACATTTCAATGGCATATACCTCTTCCTGAAATATCGTAGCTAGTTTACCCATACGGAATGAGCGTTTCACTACTGGGTTCATCTCATATATTCCGGCTCCGACGCCTTCCAGAGTTTTGGAACCATCGGTAAACCAACGTTCATTTGCCCTTCATAGGTTGGTTTCATTCTGGACCCAGTCTTCTCTATCGGGAAAGACTAAAGTGTTGGACGTGTGGAGGTTGATAGTTTTAGGAGTGATTTCTGAGGGCATTCCTAGAATGTTGTGAACTATTATGCCCTCCAGCATACTGCTGCTGCCTGACGCATGCCTGCGGTAGACTAATGGCCGCTTGGCAGGGTGTGCATGTTGCTCATCTTGTCTCTCTCTCCAGAACTATGTGGAGAGGAAGTAATCCAAGCGTGGAGAGGAAGTAATCCAAGCGTGGAGCGAATGCTTCCAGTAATCGCCAGGCACGCTTGTCTCTGTAGTCCGTTTAGCAATGGCCATTTTTTGATGACCCTTGCTCTACCAGACTATAGAGCCATACGTTATCATTGGACGTATGACGGTCACGTACAACAAATATACGTATTTTGGTGACATGCCCCATGTTTTGCCACATATTCTGCGGCATGTCCATAATGATAGGCTAGCCTTTCGGATAGTCTTTTCCAAGTGCAAGTTTCAATTTAGCTTTTTGTCGAGGGTTATTCCCATATATTTTGCTTCACTCGCAGAAGGAATTGTTACACCATTGATGGAAGGAGGTATTAAATGTTCCTGCTTCCTTTTTCTAGTGAATGGTAATATGGGCATTTTGTGGGGGTTAATTGACATTTCCTTCCTCTCACACCATTTATATATGGTATCCAATATATCCTGAAGGATGTAGGAGATCGTCTCTTCGGATTTATCGTTCATTACTAGGACCAGATCGTCAGCATATGCTTGCAGATCAACCTTCCAAAGCGAAAGAATGGCCAGCATATCATTCTCCAGCAGTGACCATAACAGTGGGGAGAGGACTCCTCCCTGGGTACAGCCCCTGGCTGGTTTGAAGCTAACACTTTCCTCCTGAAGAGTGGTCGTTATAGTTCTGTTGTGAAGCATTGTTCTTATCCAGTCTCATAGTATCGGTTCAATCCCACTAGAGACAGTGGCCTCATACAGAAAGTGAGGTAGAGCATTGTAAAATGCTCCTATGTCCAAGAAGGCTTACTAGAGGTAAGAGAAAATGTTTCCAGCAGACGCGCCGCTGGCCAAGGGCCATTTTGGCAGTACTTTGATGACCGAAAATTTGCAAAATTCTACATATTTTGTTATAAATAAAGAAAAGAGATATGAAAGTGTCTGCTGCTTTTGTTTTTATATACCTATATGTGTAATGAACAAGAAAAACCAAACTGCAGAAGTTATTAGTTGAAACTATATTTTTTATGTACAAAAAACGAACAACAGCTTTAGGCGCCAGATTTGATCGAGTGCAGTTGCGATATGGGATTTTTTTTTCTATTCACTTTGCGGAACAAAATACGTTGGTGAATCATAACTTTAGCGTATGTTTAAATGTAAACAGGAACACCCTCCTCCACAGCTTGTCTGGAAGTCGTGAGATGTTGAAAGTTCATCCTAGTGTCGATCAGATACATAATTCTGTTTCGATTATACCGTCCGAAAAAAATCACCTGATATACAGGCCGTTACTTTTATTTTGTGGTAACATTGCTATATTCTAAACCGTAATAGATATAAAGACGATTAAAAAGGGCAGTAAGTTCGTCAAAGAAAATAAAGTATCAACTGTGATGTACCACTGAATTGTGATTTCATCGCTTTATCAATATTTGTAATGAAAAAGACAGGTCCGTATTTGAAAAAAAAAGTTGATGGTAGTCGTGTTGACACGAAACGTTTAATTGAAGATTTATTGTTACATCGTTATAGTACATTTTGAATACAATAAAACTTTCGTTTTCCATTTTTCTATAATTTCTGAAATAACAAATCTATTCGTAAAAAAACAAAATCATTATTTTTAGTTTTCCCTGTATAACTCGGGAAGGGCGAGAGTACCTGTAAATTTTCTTTGACCAACTCACTGCTCACCACAATCGTTACCTTTTTCCTCATTCAATCATATTTGTATCTATTACGGTTTAGAATATAGCAATACCACATAATGGAAGAAACGGCCTGTACATCTTCAACTGCAATTTTACTTGTGGTGCGACCCTCGTAACGTTGAGGGGATCCATAAATTGGCGATATGGACGTTGTAATAAAGTGGGTGAATTCAGTGGACCGGAAGTGTTAACATCGTATTATTAGCTCTGTATAAAGCTCCCCGAGAGACGACAAACACCATTAGAAGGGTGAGATAATAGGCTGCGCCGAAATGGACATCTATTAATACTTCATCATCTGCCATTAGAAGAAATTTGTCACGGAGTTGGTGATTTCGATCGTGAGATAGGTTTGAGTACTCGTAGTAGAATAATTACGAATTATGATGGCCGGATTGAATTTCGCTCAATTTGCATTTCATACTACGACTACTATACAGTATGTCAATCGAACACGCACTCTTCTGTAGAAAGGCTTTCAAAAAATAGAACAGTTATTTGTTTCGCTCATAGACATAATGTATTGTACTGGACCAAGCTGTTTACATCCTGGTTTGAAGTCGTGTATGGCCACAATCTGTAGTCGTGATCGTTGTCACATCGCGTAGGTAATAAGTCTTTATCATAGGCAAAATTATGTCACAATACGTATTCCATTTGATTACAATCGAAGAATGAAGAACGGTGATGGTGACATTATCACGCAACTCAAACCTGAATTACTTACAAGTTTAAAAATCCAAACTATCGAAAAAAATCATTACTTGCGCCTTCAAATGGTTGTGAAGAAATTATTGTATCTGGACGTTTGTCAACGCTGTCGAATATCAATGTTTATGTTTTCCACAAAGTAAACTTCTGACAGTTCTGTCATGTTCTGTCATTGATTTTTTGTGGGATTATTGCTGAAATAGTGGTTTTTGAACTCATTCGTGATATATAGTGGCAGTACAATAGTAAGAGAATCATAATGGTGCAATCTTGTTGGGTTTGCAATCAATCCATGTGTTCGAACCCGAATATCAGATTCCATTCGTAAGTACCATAGGCGTTACAGTTGGTATCAATCTGTTTTCGCCGAATAAAATGAAATTAATACGTGAATTCAAACCATTACATGTGGGGATAATGAAATAGGTACCTCACGAAACATTTAAATTCATTAGTTTTTTGGATGATGCATTAAAACAAAAATGTTGCCAAAAAGTCCAAGAAATGTCTATTCAAATTTTGATTTATCTTTAGGTTTCCAGCTGATGTCACAGTAAAAGTGGCTTGGTTGAAAGAGTTGGGGATGAAATGTTCAACTGAATGTGTTCCAAAGTCTGTTAATTTGTTTCATTTATTTCAAAGACGTAGCATTCGAGAATAACCCAAGTGGAAGAATATTTTTGAAGAAAAGGGTTCTTCCTTAATTATATGATGAATGGTATATCCAAAGAAATTCAGCTGCTTCAGGGTAATTATTATCAGCCGTCAGAATTGTTATTTTCTAAGAGTTATTTCAAATAATAACAGAGATTTGTATAAAAAAAAAACAATATATTACACATTTTCAAATTGAAAGATTTCAGCAAGAAAAAATCGTCAACTGGTTCCACTGAAACAGCCCCAGGTACAGATTCTGAAGAAATTGTTGATAACTAAGTCCCCCACTGAAGAGGTGAGGACAAATTGAGAATAGTAAAAATTGTTAACTCATATTTCGCAACTCAGTTTTCATCCATTTCAGGTTGCTTGGATTTGAAATACTGACGATCTGACAGATAATATTTAGATCAATTTCATATTTTCTGGTATGAAAAACAGGACAGAATCCCGTGATTTTTCGAAAGAAAAAGTGAGTAGTATTAGTTGGTAGCAGTATCAAATCTATCTAATCTATCTTATATCTTTAAAAGCAATTCTTGTATATTGATATATTTATTTTGGCTATCTCGGAAACAGCTTTAAAGATCAAAATTTTTATTCAGATAAGGTTTTAGTTTTTAGTTCCTCCGTACAGGCGATTTTCCTGAAGAAACTCGATTCCACTAATAATAATAATGATAATAATGATGTGCATTTTTAAATTCTATTTTCACCCACTTCCAATTTTCATAATCTGAAATTTGGCCACATATCAAGGACCTTCGAAAATACAAGAATTTCCTACTATAAATGTAATAAAAATAATGATAATAATAATAATTGGAGTTTCAAATTCAACTTTCACCCTTTATTAATCCTCCGAATTATCTAAAATTTTTCAAAAATTTCCAGAACCAACGACAATACAAGAATTTTATGATAATAACGCAGCTAATAATAATAATAATGATGAGAATTTTTGAATTTGTTATCAATCGTCCGTATGATCTGAAATTGGGCACACATAAACCGATTGCAATACAAGGACTTAACTATAAAAGTTTAATGATAATATCCACCCACTTTTAATCATCCGAAAATTTTAAAATTTGGCATACTTACCAAGGACCGACGATAATATAAGAATTTTATTATATTAATGCTTTATTGATAATTATAATAATGAGAAATTCTAAACTCAATTTCCACCCACTTTCAATCCTCTGAATAATCTTACATTCAGTACACACATCAAGAACTGACGACAATACAAGAATTCCATAATATCAATGTGATAATAATAATAATAATGATGAGGATTTTCAAATGCTGTTTTACATCAGTACACGTACTTTGTCACTGCAAGGGCACACACAATATGTCTGAAATGGTCGCAGTGTAAAGGCTTTTAGCGCAGAAGCCAAAGATGAATCTAAGCTAATCTAATCTAGTAAAGATATCTTCAAGCAAAGTTTAAGGGAACACAACTTGATACCATGCAGGGCAGCAACAAGGCCTTCATTGACTGCAGAAATTTGCAGATCACGGCTTGATTTTTTCCCACCAGTATTTCCGGGCGATCTTGCCCGCGAGAAGTCCTGATACGAACCCCATCGAACATATACATGATATTCTTGGGAGATGAATTAGAGCCCTGCAGCTGCCCAAAGTTACTTTGAATGAGCTGAGGGACAGTTTAGTGAATTTGGGAGACATAATTGAATAAGGACTCTGATATTGAGTATAACAGGCGGTTATCATTGCTCAAGGAGGTAACTCAAGAAATTAGCAAATTATTTCAGAATAGAAAACAAATTCTTCATTTTTATTTTATTGTTGTTTTTGTGAAACTTTGTACGTACTTGATATTTGATATCTTCTAGAAAAAAATGTTAGTTTGATTATCTGTATTGTGAATTTTGTTTGCATATTGTCGTAAATACATTAATATTTCGTATTTCTGAATTTGAATAATATGCGCTGAAAATTTCTTTGGAATATTTATTCTTCACAATATTCATTTATTTTAATATGTATAAGAACATGAATTTATTGAATATATAAATTACCATTTATTAGTAAATGCATTTTTATTCTTTTTTTTTCAGTCGACTGTCTCCAGCTGTCCATTAATTGAAAACGAAATTCTTAAATCTTTTTTGTTTTGAAAAATTTGTGAACCTAATTTTCTAAGGATTGATACTATCCGAGTCAATGAAGTTTTTTATGACATCAGGTATGTCAAATGAGTTTTTCTATCTCAAAGTCCCATCGGATGTATATTCTAACACTTTCCTTGATATTTTCATCATTATTTCAAATTCAGCATTTTTTCTTGTGATTGATCCCTATTTTCAGCAAATGCGTGCGCTCCTGTCTGTTGTGGGAAGGTCACAGTCTATCGCTACCTACTCTCTTCCTCGCAGCCCACGCGCCTAAAAACAGAGCGACTTCAAATCACTCTGTGTCGTAGGTATGGCAAAGCTGAGTCCATCTGTATTTATACGATATTATACGTCCATGGTTTCGCTATTACAAAACCCTACGATAATTTTATGAGTCCCAAAACTTATTTTTTGTATAGTAATAATAAGTTCGTTTTTTAAAATGGATATAAAGTACATTGAAGATTACAAATAAAGATGAAGAACGACAAAGCCATAGGCTGTCCGTGGTATAGATATATAAAATTAGATAAAAATTATGAAAATTAAAAATAAAACTACACATATACACACAAATTTATATATAAACATAATTAGTACATACATACAAACATTAAAAATATATAATGTTGAAAATATGAGTGAGTTGGTGTACAAATAATTATTTTAGATTTTTTTTAGTTTGCAACCCTATTTTCTAAAAAGTTAAATAAAATGGATCAATGCAGACGGCAGCTCTTCGTCGGTAGGCACTATGGGTTCGTTTATACTTTATAACAGAATTATTTCATTGAACAGAAACAGAATGGTCACAAAACTAAGAGGAGGCGCCACAGCAACTTTTAATATGTCTATGTCAAGGAGTACTTACTTGGAAGGTTGAGCAACCGAATAATGACAATTAGGTGTTGTAACCAAAAATATAAGAGACTTTACCATACGATGTTGTCAAGTTGAAGAGTGTTAATCAATAAATAAATAAAATATAAATAAACACACAAATATTTAATATGAATAAATCTTCACTGGACAGAGTAACTGTATCTCAAAAATAAGACTGTGATATTAAGTATTTGATATCTGTTGCATATGAGGTTAAATTCATTATATGAAAGATTTCATTAGGAAATCAATTTTCCCAGCGCATAGTACTTTGTGATGATTTACAGATCGTCGTTGAAAGATATAAACTTCAACCGGTGATAATATCAATATTGAATAATAAACAATAATTAAAATTGAAATGGTAGGATTTCATCCTGTATAAAAAATTGTAAGTGAAACCTGTTCCTCTGGTGACACCAACGTGAAGATTTTGGACTGGGTCCTAGGCCAACCTGGACTGGAGTGATGAGGGAAGGGAGTCTACGAAGACCATCAATGAAGAAGGCTTCATCTTATCTGACAGCATATTAGCATTTCATCAGACGAAACCAGGCATTCTACACTTCAGGCAATTGAGCTATACTGGAGCCATAATACCATAAATATTCACAACAGGAAGACGTGGGGCTTAACCAAAGCTTGGGAGATACCCAACCAGGCAAGGAAACGTGACAATTCCCACGGATAAATTCTCCAGGTATAGCTAGCCTTTATTCCTCAACTACCCTTGATGGCACGTTTACTAACTATCTGGGCGACTAGGGGCTACATGACAGACATGTTTATGTTTATACCAGAGACGCTTTGCAAATAAAAGCACTGGTAGTATATACATTTGCCATTCGCCGGGCAGTGATTATGAACACCCCTTGTAGTGCTCTTATTTTTATTGCCGTTCCAGGAATAGATAGATTATACAACAACCCTATAAATGTTTTTCAATAAATTACTGTTCAAAACAGTCGCTAGCATGAAAACGATGAAAAGAAAAGTTGGAAAACTCGCCTTCTGTGAAGGATTTTATCTTGTAGAAAAAAAGGTGTGGTACCTACAAAGTTTACAAAAGCCAAATTGCCGTAACTGTCCAAGATTGGCATCTATCAATAGACTTTGGAGTTGATGGTGAGATGAGTAGAACGGAATATCCACAAAGGATCACTTTAAAAATTCAGGATTCGTCAGCTGAACAAAACCCCTGTATGGCTCAGACTCAGATTTCACCAATTAATTCCTTAAGTTAGGAAATACCTACATCGAATTTAGGAATGTCCAAGTGCAATTTGCGTTTCACCAAGCGTTAAGTAGTGCTTGAAAGTGATAGGAAATACCTAACGTAGGTATTTCCCGTCACTCTTAAGCATTACTTAACGTGTGGTGAAACGCAAATTGTACTTGGGTTATACTAAATCTGATTTAGATATTTCCTAACTTTAGGAATCAGTTGGTGAAATCGGCCACTCGTCTCTCAGTTGAGTCGTCTCAAATTGAGTTTCTATATATGTCACAAGTTACATTTTGTTATACACTGTCGTTGCCTATCGGCAATAATTATGAGTAGATTCGATTCGATTTCGAGAGCTTCCAGAAATCCTTTCTGACGAGTGGGTTACCACGAAACAGCTGTCAAAGGTTGGAATTCTCGGAACCAAATCAAAAAATACTCTATTTCACTTAGATTCTGCTTGCGTTCCTCATAACACACTAGAAACTTGATTGAACCTTGGGTTGGTCAGAACAACAAAATTGTTGGCTGCCCTTCAATGAGTAGATAATCATCTAACTTTGGATTCCTTGGTTCGTTTCAAATTGAGTTTCAACGAGTGACTATAGATGTCACAAGTTACATTTTGCTATACACTGTCGTTGCCTATCGGCAATAACTACGAGTAGATTCGATTTGATTTCGAGAGCTTCCGAAGTCCTTTCTGACGAGTGGGTTACCACTAAACAGCTGTCAAAGGTTGGAACTCTCGGAATCAAATCAAAAAATACTCTATTTCACTTAGATCCTACTTGCGTTCCTCATAACGCACTAGAAACTTGAATGAAATTTGGGTTGATCAGAACAACAAAATTGTTGGCTGCCTGATACTCATCTAACTTTGGATTCCATGGTTCGTTTCAAATTGAGTTTCAACGAGTGAGTATAGATGTCACGAGTAACATTTTCTAGATCTATATCTATTCCAGATCACCATTGACACCAGGTGGCACTGCAAAACTCCGGGAAAACAAAGCAAATGTCATTTAATTATCTTTTCTTGACAGTTGACGACTTTTTGATATTTTTTTTAATTATTGAATTTTACTTCTACCTCAACTTTGGAGTGGTTTTTTATAAATGCCTGTTGTGAAAAATCATTTGGCTTCAATTTTTCAGTAGTGTTTGAACGGAAAATGGCCCGTGATCCTGAAACTTCAACAGCGTTTAACCTTGATCGACCTTGACAAGTATTGAAGTTAACAAACACAATTACAATTATAAAATCCTGTATTACTTCATTTATTCCTCTATTTCGTTGCCTCAGTGAACTCGTTTCTGCAATTTTTTGAGATGAAATGACAATTTTTATCAATTATTTTAATGCTGTGTCTAGAAAAGAAATGGATTGATTTACGCCAGTTATAAACCAAATTTCTCTCACTAGATGTGAAAATATTCAAAATAAAGAGTTCACCCTGTTCACGGATGCAAATACACATATGTTTATGAATTAGTTTCCCGATTTTCAGTTTAATTCCCAATGTTTTAGCTAATTTCTGGTTTCTGGGAAAAGAGTGCATTGAGACATTTGCAGACGATCAATTCTTGCATTGTGGCACTGGACAATTTTTTCTTGGCTTACTAGTCACATCAAACCTATGCTTCTTCCATTAAATCAAAAAATTTTAACCAAATATAGAATGATAAAAGAAATAATCACTAATTTATTAACACGCGATCTTATGGCAGAATGTTTGTTTTCCCGGAGTTTTATATACAAATTTCGAAATGTAGATGTCGCCCACTCCGTGGTGACCCCGAATACAATAAAATATAAGTATACGCAGGAGTTGAAACGCCCTTCCCCTAGAAAAATTACCGAATCTAACCCTTATTCAAAACACAGTATGAGCAAGTAAACTAATCTTCAAATAGGCAAAATACGCATCATTATACTCTCAAAAAAAACAAGCAATGATAACAAGCGATAATCATAGACATCGAATAATGATATCTGTGGATTGACGGTGAATCAATATTTAATATACTTCTCTGTAAAATACATTGTGAAAAATACGCCCAAAACTGTATCTGTATCAATACAAAAAAACATTGATATTATTTGAATATTATATAATCTAGGTACTGTATATTCTTGTAAACAACATTTTGTCACCTTCAGTTGAAGACGATTATCATAACACCAAAGTTTGATTAAGACTAATTCGGACTGACAATCAGGTAAGTCATCGATTTTATAATGCAAATAGTAAGCTGGGATTATTTGAAGAGGTCGCCAAGTCATCAATAAAAATTAAAAACAGAAGAGATCCTAAATTGGAACCTTGTGGCACGCCCTACGTAACTAAGGATGAAGCAGGGGTGATCCTAGACTCGAAGCTCACATGGAACCAACAGCTGGCAAAAGTAAAGAAGAAAGCCGAGGCGACGTTGATGATAGACGGGCACACGGGAAAACATGGGTGCTAAATCCCAAAATGATGTACCCAACATTGTAGTGAAACCCATGATCACATATGCATCTTTATGTTTGAAAGTGGTTGACAATGTTTCACTTTGAGTAAGGTTATTCTGGACTTTCATTGTCTAAAAAAGAACATAGAAAAATTCAATTCTCTGCAATTTTTAATAACGACGTTTCAACTGTTAAAATCTACAGTCGTTATCAAGTGTATAATGCGACAATCTCAAGGATACTTCTTATATATGCTATGGATAATTTTGTGTCATTAGCCTAGGGGTAATTTGCCGGTGTTCAGGTAAGCTTTTTAATTACAGTGCCGGGTCCTCCGGTACAGTATTGTTAATTCTTATCGCAATTTCAATTGATCCACGCAACTAATTAAGGGTTTCCACACTTTACGGATTTCTATGCTTGCTTGACTGAAGACTTTGTTGTTCATAATATATGCACTCTCTTTAAACTTGCTTCTATACCAGCCCTCTTCTTTATGGATGACTTCGGCTTCAGTCCATTTTATGTTGTGTTGGGTCGTCCAGACATGATCCGCTATCCCTGACTTTGATGTTTCTCCTCGTTGAGTGTTTCTCTTGTGTTCAGCGAGTCTAACGCTAAGTGGTCTCTTAGTTTCTCCAAGATAAGCTTCACCGTATTCACAAGGGATGAGGTAGATGCAGTGTTTGGAGTCAATGTCAGCGTTACGTGGTCTCGTCTTTGTGAGATGGCTGCGAATAGTGTTACCTGACTTGAAACATGTTCAAAAATTAAAAATTGCAGAGAATTGAATTTTTCTTTGTTCTTTTTTAGACAATGAAAGTCCAGAATAACCCTACTTATATGCATATTTGTTATGGTGGACAAAGACAACACAAAAAAGAGCCACGGCTATCAAAACAACACAGCACTGTTGGACCTCCCACCGATTTGTATAACAATTATGAGAGAGGCAAGAATGGGACATTCATAAGGCAACAAAAATCGAGCAATAGATCGGATCACAACAAGATAAAGGATTTAGTGGAAGGCAACATTCTTGAAATGGAACCTACGGACCACATGACTCCTAGATACTTCTTCAACATTAACTTCGAGGTTATCATACACGATCGAAGGGAATGGTCAGGGGCAAACCTGGTGAGAGGATCTGGTATACGGACGGATCCAAAACCAAGGAAGGGACTGGTGCTGGAATATACAGTGAGGGAAGATACTCCCAAATAAGCGTCTCACTAGAAACAGACACCTCCGTATTCAAGGCAGAGATGTACCTTATCTTGCAATGCGCAAGAGAAATCAGCATGAGAGAAATGTGCAATGCAAGGATCAAAATATGCTTAGAGAGCCAGGCGTCGCTGAAGGCTCTTATGAACCCGAAGGTGACTGGTATGGGAATGCCGAGAAGAACTCAGTGTCCTCTCAGAATACAACAAAACAACTTTGATGTGAATTCCAGGACACTGTGGCATCGAGGGCAATGAAAAAGCTGATGAACTAGCCAGAAACAGTTCATGAACTCCATATATTGGCCCAGTACCCGCACTCGGGATTACTAAATCCGACATTCGAGGATGCATTCGGGACTGGATCAAACGAAAAAAAAGGGAGAGGTGGAACGAAGCCCCTCTCGTGCACCACGGGAAAACATACATTAAAGGACCGTCAAAACACAAAACTGAAGAACTACTCAAGCTGAGCAGGAATCTAGTTAGAACGATAACGGGCCTTCTCACTTGTCACAGCCCAATGAGAAAACACCTGCACAAAATGGAGCTGTACAACGGAGAACTTTCCAGCAGACAATGTGGTAAAGGGACAGAAACAGCCAAACACGTACTGTCAGAATGCGAGGCATTAGACCGCAAGAGACATGCAATATTCGGAAAACCCAGGCTAACTTCCGAAGAGTACAACAGTCAACCGGTGAAGAACCTGTACAGACTGGTACAGGGGACTAGAATTACGGAGTATGTGCTGTGAAACCAATTGGAATGCATAAAAAGTCCAAGAGGCTGAGGTGCAGCTGGTGACAGGACCAGCATCCGAAAGAAAAAAAGAAAGTATGAAGCAGATTTGAAGGATTCGTATCCTATGAATTGTTCTCTTTCAACTGGATATGCTTCCATTAAAATTTTATATGCATTCACATTTTCAATTTTGGGTGAATTTTTGTACGTTTTTTGTATAATAAAACGATTGCTTTAGATACATTTCTTATCGAGCATGTTCAACTCCAAGGAACCGACAACAGTCCAATAATTGAAAAAATGCCATCCCTCTCTTCTATCTGTCGATGAATATATCAAAGCGAGAGATAAATTTGAATTTTGATCTGTGCATGGGCCCGAGCGGAGTTATTGGATATGCTCGAGGTGAATTGGGATTCCATCCACATGTTCGCGATATGTTTGACGATAAGGTGATTGAGGTTGAAGCGGAGTTCGCTTTTACATTGTTATTCATGGATTGGGACTGAGGATGGAGGTTGCCGGTAAACATATCCGGTTACAGAGGGTTTGTCTAACCCTTATTCCGCGAGCGGGGATGCACGGATGGTTGCGGGAATACGCAGCTTTTCAGCATTCGATGCGTATGCTGTTGAATGATACGGGGCGTTTCCAAACACTGTTACGTGACTGATGCGAATTCATGAAATTTTGTAATTTATATTTTTTTTTGTGAGCCTGCAATTGATTACAGTGTCATGGAGAGCAGAAAAAAACAATTTTTGAAAAAAATTAATTATTTCAGACAATGTTCAAATTCAATATTCAAAAAACGCCTAAGCACATATGGTATAGAAAAGGACAACCACTGGTGAATCAGAACTCATCTTTGATTTTCAGCTACCTGCTCCACGAATTGTTTTCCTTCATTTCAAATGGTGTGCGAGATCATTTTTTTCTGTAAAATACTACATAAATCAGGTTAAAAAAAGCCTCATGTCGAAACCTGTCACAGAATATTTCTCTAATATACAAAATTTCTCAAAAGAGGAATGCAATTATCAAAAAAATTAAAGAAGTAATTGCGCTGAAGTGAAAAAAATGCCGGGTGTTTAGTTCTGCCAGTACTATGATACTCCTCAGATAAAAAACAACATACTTCATTTGTGAAATATTTGAATGAATTATACTAGCGCATTAAAATGACCAGATAATTTCACATTCACCCTCGCTTATTTTCACATTTTGTAAAAGAACCCTACTTCTGACTCGGGCTCTTTCGCCCAAATATGAAAATAAACTAGTGCAATTTTTAGATGATAAACACACTTTCTTCCAAAATTAACGGTAATATTTATGCACTTGTACAATTAGACCGGGGATAGTGAAAGATTTTGGGACACGATTTTACCTAGTATGCCTTTTGTACGACAGTATTGTCCGTATATCCTCATGATAATAATGCATGAATCAAAGAGTCGTCGTAGGTTCTTCATATTAAAATAAAATAATAATAATTTTAATTATTATCATTATTCGGGTACGATTTTAATCAGACTGCCATGTGTTTCGTGATGAAATAATAAAACTAAAATACTCGAAAAACGATTGGCAGGCTGTTAGGTTGGGTCCGAATGGCTGGTATGGTCAAGTGAAATTGTATTTGGAAAAAGGACTTCTCCGCCCATCCTGATGGTATGCCAATGGTTTTTCGAGTATTTTACGTCTATTACTTTATTACAAAACACATGGCAACCTGATTGAAATCGTACCGAAACACATTATTTTTCAAAAATATTATTATTATTTTTCAATATGAAACACCTACGACGAATCTTTGATTCATGCATTATTATCACGAGAAGATACGGACAGTACTGCCCTCCAAAAGGCATACTGAGTAAAATCGTGTCCCAAAATCTGTCACTATCCCCCGGTCTAAATTATATACGGAAATTTTACGTAACTTGAGTTGAAAAAAAATCAAGTCACTAGTTTTTACACTACAAAAGATGGGGTGGAAACTGGAGGAAGACGGTAGGTGGAAGGTGGAAGGTGGGAGGTGGAAGTAGTAAAAGGTGGAAGTAGTAAAAGGTGGAAGCAGGGAGGTACAAGATGGAATGCGGAAGGTGGAAGGTAGGAGGCGAAAGGTAGGAGGCGAAAGGTGATAGGAGTGGAAGATGAAAAGTGGAAGGGGTAGAAGGGAAGGCAGGCGGATGGTGAAAAGTGGATGGGGGAGTAGAATGTGAGAGGTGGAAGGGGTGGAAGATGGAAGGGGTGGAAAATGAAATGTGAAGAGGGTGGGAGGTGAAAGGGAGGGGTGAAATGTGGGAGGCGGAAGATGGAAGGGGTGGAAGATGTAAGGGGTGGAAGATGAAAGGAGGAAGGGGTGGTAGAAGCAGGGTGGAAGGTGGATGGTGAAAGAGGAGGGTGGAAGTTGGAATGCGGAATAAAAAAGTCGGTGGAAGGCGGAAGGTGGAAATCGAATGGAGGAAGACAGAATTCGGAATGCCTAAGACGTAAAGTGAAAAGTGGTGACTGATACCACCAAATTTGGACTATCGAGCCTCGCCCTCTCTGCATTCTCAAATCAGCTCCTCAATACCAATTTCCTGTGGAATTTTTTAATGGAATCCATAATTATGTGGAATTTCCTTTACTCTCAGCTAGCACGATCGCAAATGTTTCGAAATTTTATTATGTACTGCGGCACAATTCATAAGGTGGGGCATCTCTGGTTCATCCCAAAGAACTCACAGCAGCTGTTCTCCTCTGAGTCTAGCTTCCTGTGTCTACAGTGTCCACTGAGAAATCCTGTTTTTGAAGATTTGAGATTTCTTCTACTGGTGCTATTCAGTGTTTTCTCGGTCGAAATTGCCAAAGATGTCTTTGGCTTGCCTTAGACATGAAAGTACCTGTCAAATCATTCATCTTAGTGCTTTCTCCTGTTCATCGAATTCCTTCAGGAGATGCCAAGTTCTAAGAATCGTTATGGCCCAATTAGTGGAGTAGATGCTCCTTTGCGTTTCTGTGTATCTATTTGTTCGCTGTTCTCTACTCCTGCATCCCCTCGCAACCACAGGAGAACTACTTTATTGTTACTGTCCAACATATTCAATTTGTCAAGGAATTTCCGTATCACCTTCAAATTGAAGTAGGATGAGCTATCACTATTCCTGAGAGAAATATCTAACAGAAACGAAAGTAAAGTCGAAATACATCGTGGGTAAACCTGAATTATTCGATTTCTTAACTTGAACAAATTTGAATATCATTATTAACTAAGCATATTCACTAAATCTGCGAATCTTGCGGAGAATAAAAAATAAGGTACTGCAAATAATTCAATTGGAGCCTCCTGGTAGGGTTCAGTGAGTGCGTAGAATTAAATCGTAATAAAAAATGAAAATCTGCGAATTTTGCGCAGAATAAAATATAAGGTGCTTGTACTGCAAATTATTTCATATTGAGGTTATTCTACGTAATCAGCACA
Source organism: Chrysolina oricalcia (assembly GCA_944452925.2). NCBI lineage: Eukaryota > Metazoa > Arthropoda > Insecta > Coleoptera > Chrysomelidae > Chrysolina > Chrysolina oricalcia. The sequence goes on from OX101825.2 coordinate 16,231,041, forward strand.
ATGAAAGAATTGAATTGCAATAAAAACGAATTAATTACATCCTGCTTGATTGACAGCGCTCGGGATGGTACTGCTGGTGCAGGTGGTGCTGCTGATGCAGGTGGTGCTGCTGGAGCAGGTGGTGCTGCTGGTGCAGGTGATGCTGCTGGTGCAGGTGGTGCAGTTGGTGTTGCTGGTGCAGGTTGTGCTGCTGGTGCAGGTGGTGCTGCTTGTTCTGGTGTTGCTGCTGGTGGTGTTGCTGGTGCCGATGGTGCTGATGGTGCTGCTGACTGGCCGGAGCGCCTGGAAGTGCTGGCACAGCTCACGGCTGAAGCTAGTGGAGTTGTCCATGTCTCTGGGAAACGTGGAAATGAGGAACTTACCGGAAAGACGAAGAGGTTTACCATCGATCATTTCCGCAGCCGTGGCTGAGCTTGTGGTTTTGTGGTTGGGTTGGAGTGGTTGGTTGAAAATTGAGAAGCTGACTTGCTTGTACTTGAAGTTTTTACGCTGGAACTGCAGCTTGAGGTTGGAATTGTACAACAGGAAGCTGCAGAGCAGTTGTCTGCTTAGCTGCTTAGCTGAAAAAGGTACTCCGGTATCCACACTTGCTGGATTTTGCGGAGCTGGACTCTGGTCTAGATTCATGGGTGTAAGGTTCTGTGATGCAATGAACACTTGACTCTGTTGTTGTGGGGTAGCCCGGGGTTGAACTTGGAATGGTACTGTTTGCTGCAGTGGGACTGTCTGTTGGAGAAACACTGGACACCACGGACACTGATTCTTGTTGGGGCATCATTTCGGTGGTTATGTCCGTGAAAGATTGAAAAAAAACTCACTTGCGTCACTGTCCTCCTAAAGCACTAAATCAAGTCGGGGTGGGGTCACCAATGTCGGAGTGCGGGGGTGACGGGTGAGTTGATATCATCAAATAACGGACACAGCAACTAATAAGTAACCATAACGATATATTTACACGTGTTACATAATAAAAACACTTAACAATTAAACGTATATACAGCTGCTAATGAATGACTCTCAACAGATAAAAGAGAATCGAGGAGCTCGAAAAACGAAGTACGTTGCGGATTGGAAACATTTATAGTTGGACAAAGGCCCCATTTCCATTATCTTTGAATTTATGAAAGAACAAGAAATAAAAATATTAAACATTTAGGAATGTTGTTGAATATAATTTTCTGTGAAAATAAAAACTATTGTGAGTTTCATTGTTGGTAAAGCCGCTACACATTTTTAATTCTTTTTAACGCTTTCATAGGTAAGGAAATGTAAGAAGTGAAATTTTCAGAAAAATCTTGCTCTGCGATTTCCATAAACGTCCGTGAATCATATGAAAATACGAATTGAATGTGAGCATTTTCTACCTAGGAATCCAAGGATTGAAATAGTGAAGTGATCGGTCTAAGCTCACTTCAATCGAGTCGAGAATTCGCACAAAGGACCGCCATAAGAGCAATAATCATTAAGAGGCTTAGTCACGCAACCGAAAAACTAAACAGTATCGAATCGAGCGAGTTCACAGTCACTTTGCAACACACTTTATGATACACTTATCGGTCGAACAATCGCAGGCACGCGGCCCGAAAGTTTTATATAAGTACGCGCACCCGGCACTTCAAATATGCACGTGAACACTTGATTTATGGGCATTACACCCCGAAGTGTTCTTTATCGGGACTAATAGTGTATCCGAGAGAATTGCGAGTTGTTAATGTTCAAGAATCAAGTGGAAAAAGGGCGAGGAATTCTTGGAGAATTACTTCAGGCTAATGGTGGAGGAGCTGTGTCTTTCACTTTTTAATATTTTTGTACCATCAACTCTTGAGATTGGGAATGTGTCGTCTGGTTGCAAAACCGGCCAACTCCTCATTTTTCAGAAAATCGTGTTTTTATTTTTCTAGGTCCTTTACTATCATTCTTACCTATTTAGGCCAAACTGTAGATAATAATGAGAGTGCTCTTTTCACACAAAATAAAAGACGCAAACGGCCTATACTACTTATTATAAGATAGTTCATAAAATAAAACCCCGGTTTTCTGCCCAACACAATCGCTTTGTGGAATTTTTTAAACGAGAAATAGTGAATAGTGATTGGTTTTTTGGAAATATCTCAAAGATTATTCAAGGAATCATTTTACAGGCAATGGAACTTTTGTAGAAATTTGGGAAACCTACAAAATGTTTTTTTATACGCCCAGATCGGTGCATTTTTCACTGAGAAAATCCGGGAAAACATCGAAAAAGAGACCATTTTTCAGAAATTCATAATTTTCATAAATCTGAAGGTGGACAAACAATATTGCGGAAACTGATAGATAATAACATGTGGTTCAACTGTGCGCAAGATGGTTTCTGCCCAAAGTGTGGTTTTTGCACAATCGCGTTTTAAACAATTTAAATGCAAATCTTTCTAAATGCGCCGATTTGAGGGAAATCATTTTATTCAAATTCTGTAAACGGCATACGGAAGTAGAGATCAATATCTACAATTTGCTTATTTTGAATTTTCATCTGAGAGGTGAGAAATGTGTTGAAAATGTCACTGGAAGTTACTCTAAACACAGAGTACACCAACTAAACTAAAACTAAACTTAACGGACTACAGAGACAAGCGTGCCTGGCGATTACTGGAAGCATTCGCTCCACGCCAACGGCAGCAATGGAAGTCCTCCTTGGATTACTTCCTCTCCACATAGTTCTGGAGAGAGAGGCAAGATGGGCAACATACAGACTGTATCAAGTGGCCATTAGTCTACCGCAGGCATGTGTCATGAGAGGCAGCGGCATGCTGGAGGGCATAATAGCTCACAACATTCTAGGAATGCCCTCAGACATCATGCCTAAAACTATCAACCTTCACACGTCCTACACTGTGGTCTTTCCCGAAAGAGAAGACTGTGTCCGGAATGAATCCAACCTATGTAGGGCAAATGAACGTTGGTTCACCGATGGTTCCAAAACTCAGGAAGGCGTCGGAGCCGGAATATATGGAATGAACCCAGTAGTGAAACACTCGTTTAGTATGGGCACACTAGCTACGATATTTCAGGCAGAGGTATATGCCATTGAAATGTGTGCCAGGGAGCTGGAAAATCGACACCACACACGAAAAACAATAAAAATATTTTCAGATAGTCAAGCAGCACTTAAAGCGCTTGAATCCAACTGCTTTAAATCTAGGGCAGTATGGAACTGCAGAGACACCTTAAACCGACTGGCGCAACGCAACAACGTTACCCTAGTCTGGATATCAGGTCACACAGGCCTAGAAGGAAACGAAATAGCGGACGCCCTAGCAAAAGGGAGGGCCGAAACAACGTTCACTGGACCAGAACCGGTAATCGGTTTAGCATATAGCACTGCCAAGAATGTCATAACAGCTTGGGCAGACAATAAAAGACTCGAGTACTGGCGTAGTCTACCAAAGCATGTATTGCTTGTACAAGGAAAAAACAGGACTCTGACAAACTACTAGAACTCAGCAGAGCGCATCTCAGAATTATAGTAGGTTTGCTTACTGGCCACTGCAAACTCAAACATCACATGCATAAAATCGGACTTGCACAAGATGCAGAGTGCCGGCTATGCATGGAGGATGATGAAACGGCTGAACACATTCTGTGTACATGCCCTGCAGCGGCCAGAACCAGATTCTCAATATTTGGCGATACGACAGTAAGGCCAGAAAACCTGGTATATTGTTCTCCCAATGCATTCCTCAATTTCGTCAAGAGATTGGATATACTGGGAGAAATATAACCATAGGGTGAGCCACAATAGGTCATTGGCCGCAGTGGAGGGCCTGATACGGGCCCACTCACGTTCAAACCTAACCTAACCTAACACCAACTAACAAAAGGCGAATTAAAGCGGTTTTTGTGATCACAAATTTGAGAGCGCATGCGCGGTTTAATTAGTTTAACTGTCAGTGTCAATCAGCCACTTCCGGTCTCATAATTGTGTCGCAGTGTTGCCGGTCTTTGAGTAATTACTGGTATTTACCGTTATACTAAGAGGAAATATCTGAGCTAAAATCCTTAAAATACAAAACGAAAATGTTATAGATGCAAACCAATATAATGAACTCATCAAAATCCCGGACGTTGCAGGAAATGCTATCCTAAAATTATGCATACAATCAACTTCAAGTTTCTACAGTCATTTCATATTGACCTGTAGGAAAAACTGTATATTCAGACAAAAATAAACATTGTCAAAGATTAGATTATCATTGAGATTATTTTTATGGAGAATTTGCAGTTTATTGAAGTTCATCGTTTATCAGTAAACATTCTTTTGTGTATTTGGATAATTTGAATTGTGGTTGAATAACAATAAGTTCTCGCAAAGGTGGATTTTTTGTATATGCCGCGGCTTTAACTCCAGAACAGGTGGAGGTTTAGGCTTTTTCACGATACCCAATGATCGTGTGAGGTATTTAGAAAAATTGTTGATATTTACTGAAAACTCATTTATTTTTATTTTTCTAGGGCTGAAGTCTGGTTGAAAAACTGCAATAGACTAGATCTTATTGAGAAAAACATCTAGGCTTTACAGAAAAATTACAAATTGTGCGAGCTTCATTTTGAAGAAAAGTGTATTTGTAATAGTGGAATTAGAGGAACTCTAGTCAGGAACCATCTCCTACTGTGTTTTTATATCTGTCTGACAAGGATCCACTTCAATTCCTATATTATTCCATTTTTATATTAACGATCTGGCTAAATCAATCAAATCATACATAACCCTATATGCAGATGATACCTCAATTATTGTCTCCGACAAGAATGATTAGGACCTTGAGGACAAATACAATAAAGTTTTTGTCTATTCAAATAGGTGGTTTGCTTCGAATTATCTTTACTTGAATGTAAGCAAAACGGTTTCATTTCGGTTTCACAATCGTCAGAGAAGTTGAAACACCATTAGTTTTCAAGTGAATGAAAACTCCGATCTTGTCATCGCAGATATCGAAGGCACCAAATTTTTTGGACTCCATTGATCAATGATTAGGGTATCATAATCACTGTGGACTCTTGATAAGAAAACTGAATACAATATCTTATCAGATCTGGAACTTAAAGCAATTTTTGGACTGTGATCAATTGCTGACATTATGTTCGACAAAAATAAAAACAAATTACGGAAAAGATCTATTTCTTATGATGGAATTAAAATATACAAGTCGTTGCCTACAGAACTAAAAAGTATAAGGACAATTCTGAAATTTAAGAACAAACTTAGAAAATAAATGCTCCAGTAGATATAGATTTGACTATACATTCCATGTATTTATAAGATAATACATACTTCGGCTTATATATACTATATAAATTAAAAAAAAAAACTTCTTGTTTCCTGTTATAAACACAGGTTGTTTCTTGGGAATAATAAATAAATATTATTATTATATATTATGCTCAGGTGGACTCCAGACTTAGGTGTGGTGTGTGTTTATAGAGCTTATCTTCTCACTGGAAAGAAGTCTTCATTGCTTAAAAAAGGTAATTGCGAGCAATGCTAGGTATTCCTATGAATGAATATTGCAGAAACGAATTTATTAAGTATAACATTTTAACGTTACCCATTTGGTGAAGGTAAACTGGCCAACAGTTCTCCTAACCTCATGACTCCCAGAATGTAAAACTTGCTGCCTGTTACTATAAAGAACGATAAAACATTGTATATTTCTAAGAATAGATTAAAATACTTCCTCCTATGTAATTGTTTTTATAGTCTAGAGGAATATATGACCTTTCAGTTTGAAGGTCAATATCGATGATTCGTATCTTTACTTATTTATTTTGTTGTTGTTTTTTCAATTATCTAACAAATTTACAGAATTTTAACAGCTTCTTTCTTCAGTGTTAGTTGACAATTACCTAATGATGATTCCATCTCTAGGCTATTTGGCAATAGTAATTAAACTAGACAAATTGCTTCAGTTTTAAAACCTAAAATAAAAGAAATGTTGAATTTCATTAAAATTCTTACATTACATATCAATACATATTATGTCATTGTTTTTGAGTTTATTGAAGTTTAGTTGTTAATCTACATATATCATATAGCTTTTTTTTGTTTTGGATAGACGTGGCTGTTACTTGATGGAAATTCATAGTATATGACACTAAGGTAAACACGATTAAATTTCCACAGATTTCCACATAAATCTGTGGAAATTTAATCGTGTTTACATTAGTGTCATATCTTGTAGCTCCAAATTGTAGCAATTTCAATTTAGCATTTTTGATGAGGTTTCAGGAAAACTGATGGAAACTCTACATCAATAACTTAAAAGTAATGTTCGTGTCTGTATCAATTTCATTGGTGGTATGATTAAGATACTTTTTTAGATAATATCCATATATAGGTATGAAAATCACGATTTTATATCAGAGTGCACATTTTCTGTTAAAATATTATTGAATTTGGATATCAATTATAAATTTACGAAATTAAATAGTAAAAGTTTGTCATCAACTCATTCCGTCAATTCTATTAAATGTTTTGTCACAAAAATTATGTCTATCAACGGTATTGTTTTTCTTAGTGTAGTTCGGTTTTGTTAGAATTTTAATCACTATTTGTGGTACTTTTCTCAGTGTATCAGGTAGTTTATCTTTCAATGTTGTGACGTATTTCCGCTCAAAATCGTGTGTACTCAACATCAAAGGTTCCGACAAAGCTTTCGCCTCTTGTTAGTTGGTGTACTCTTTGCTCTAAATGCTTCAAAGTGCACCCGAAGTCGTTCGTATCAACTTCAGTTCGACTTCGGGTGACTTCGGATGACTTCGGATGACTTCGGACGCACTTTGAAGCGTTTTGATCAACTTTCAGTGACATTTTCAACACATTCCCCACCTCTCAGGTGAAAAGTCAAAATATACAAATTGTAGATATTGATCTCTACTTCCAGGTGCCGTTTACAGAATTTGAATACGACGATTTGTTTATAACACATCGTACAGAAAACATCTTGCGTACACTTGAACCACATATCATTTATTATCTATCAGTTTCCGCAATATTGTTAGTCCAGCTTCAAATTCATAAACATAAAATAAAATGAAAGATGGTCCCTTTTTCGAGGTTTTCCCGGATTTCCTAAGTGGAAAATACACCGATCCGGTCGTATGAAAATTCATTTTGTAGGTTTTATAAATCTTTACAAAAGTTTTTCAAAACCGGCCATCTTCAAATCCGCCAGGTAGCGTCAGTCAAAGTTTATTTCAGTTGGATTCCGTTTTCAAAGTTTACTTTTCTGTTAGGTTCCGTTCAAAGTTTGAATATTGTTTAGAGTTTGAAAGAGTTTCTATTATTTTTTCTTTCTTTTTCGTAAGTTTAATTCAGTAGGATTCGATTTTCAAAGTTTACTTCTGTTGGATTCAATTCAAAGTTTGAATATTGTTTAGTAAAGTTATGATACAGAAAACATTGTGGGTAATTTTTCTTGTCTAAACCTCATTAATAACGCAATTTTTGTCGATATTTTTGGTCTAGTCTGTTTCAAAACCAGCCAACTCCAAAATGGGTTGCAAAACCGGCCAAATCCCAAATTGAACTTCGAATGACCCCCTCCCTGCACGTCCCGCCATGGTGCTTCAAAACCTGCTACCCTAGTGCTGGAATAATTTTCGATAGTAAGTGTGTAAGCCGAATAAGATAAAATGGGCCAATAAGCAAAAGTGTCACTGGAGGAAATGGTCAGACGGGCCTAAGAGTGGGTGAATTTTTAGTGAGTAGCCCATGAGGAGACTCTCGCAGTAGACCATGAGGATACTCACCCCATGAAGGGTTTTAACTTCCGCAAAAAAAATGTCGAAGGTAACTTCTCACTTCGTGCTTGTTTCTGGAACGTCACCAGCATTCAACAGTTTCTAGTTTTGCAGGATCAGCCCCAGTTCCTCTTGGCCCATGGCCCATGGCCTATGATATAAATTTCTTTTTGGAATACACTGCAACTTTTTAAATATGTGGTAGATTCGCATTTTCTGTTCCCATTACCTTAGCGCCAACCAATAAGACTGGGCAAGTTTTCAATATCTCATTAGTTCCATGAGTCTTAGGAGCATTACGTAGTCCAAATGAAAAGACTTTGAATGCAGATAATGTTGTTTTTCCTCTTGCCAGTATCTGTTTCTCAGATCCATTGATGAAAATCGTTTTTAACAGGATGCGGTCATATATTGGAAATGATGACGTTATTCAGTCGAGACATAAAATTGGATTGATCCAATCTTTCCAGTTATCAATACTATCAGTGAGGACCACAATCTTGAGGATTCTTCGAATACGGAATCCTCCAGCATGTTAATAATTATGTCAGCTGCTTCCCTCTGTTTGGCAACGGGTTGCGGGTCCTGTAGGATCGTTTGGACATCGTCGGTGTAGATCCGGTATTAACGCCGGTTCTTGACTGATATGTCCCGTTGAAGATTGTCGAGGAAACGTTACGATGACTGTCAAGAAAATCTTGACCCTTATAATTTTAGATGTTCTATATTTTACATATTTTGTTAATTATTCTTCGAGCGGATTATTCTTGGAGCGGAGCTCCAATAGGCTCCGCCCACCAGTGGCTTTGCTTCGGCATTGACCTGAGCAAATATGCAAGGTTATTATTTAAGAAGTGGTAGCCGGATGTCTCACTCGCGGCTTTTAGCCATTCTTGTATTTCGAAGTTTTTCTGGCCAGGTGTAGCTCTTCGGAGAATCTACAGCCTGGCATAGGCGTCATGAGACGCCGTTGCTAACAACACAAACAATAAAAATGAATTCGTACTTTTCCTGGCTGATCCTGAACGGAGAGTTTCGGAGTTGCTGGATTTGCGACAATGCTGTGCTTGGAGAAGGAGCTAGCCGGGTGAGGTGGTATCCTCCAATTACTGGATCTCCAAGTACAAGCATGTAACAGGTTCATATACCAAAACTTAGACAACCATCCCGACTATATCGACAGACTGATCAGACACCATGTTAGGACTACTCTAGACAGAGTAGAGACCCACACGAACCCGCTGCTCACGGAGCTACATGAGAACAGACGCGAGCAATACAAACGACCAGTGAACCAGGGAGACAACGACACCCCTGAAGAAGTTCGACGGAAGCGAAACCTTCGGCGACGCCAACGTCTACTTCAACAGGCTTTAATTCACGATTAATGACGCTTTTATGTTTCAGATTCCAAGAAGAACCGACCGAGAAGTAAATTGAGTAAATTCACTAGACAGTACTTGGCCTCAGCCTAGTGTATTTTCAGGACTTCAGCCAGTTTCAGGGGGGCACCATGCACATAAAGTAAAGTCATTGCTTGAATTTTAACTCATGTCAGATATTAGGGAGCTTCAGGCAGAGAATGCGCCGGGCAGTCCATGTCAAACGATCAGATTTTATTCTGCTGATCGCCAATCATCAGGATGAGGGAACAAGCGGGGGTGGTGGATAGGAGGGGTGAGCTTTCGAGTATATTCGAGTGCTGAGGGAGTTCATCCTTTCGGGCCTCAATCTTAGGGGGTGCATGGTGGTGGGTCTCAAATCAGTCATTCGGGTGCCACAGAAGAGCCTGGATAGTGTACTCTCCGGGGAGTGATACCCGGAAGGCTCACTCGCGGCTTTTAACCGTTTTTGTATCGCGATGTTTTGAAGTATTTCTGGTCAGATGTAGCTCCTCGGGAAATCTACAGACTGGCAAAGGCGTCATGAGAAGCCGTTGGTTAACACCAACCATCAAAAAAAAATTCATACTGTTCCTGACTTATCCTGAAAGAAGTGTTCCGGAGTTGCTGGATATTTGCAACTATGCTGTGTTTGAAAAAGCTGAGCTAGCTGGATGAGGTGGAATATCATCCAATTTCCAGATCTCCAAGTACACGCATTTATTGTCAGCAACGACTTTTCGTTACTAAACAATCTCCCAAAAGAACTCTGGCTTTGAAATATTAGTGCATCCAACGAATTTGGATCTCAATTTATTATGAGAATATCTCGAGGTACATACCTAATAAATGGTGAAATTCAATTCATAAACTGAAGCATCCTTACATATACTTATATCTTGATAAAATAAAGTGGATGTTGGCGAAAGAAAGATGTGTATAAAATTTTACTTATATGTATATAAACAAAAAAAACCGACTAAGCTTGTGGAAACCCACCGCTTCAAGAATCCACAATTCTAAGAACCCCGCATTTTCCTATCAACTCCCCCCCTTACCGCGAGCCTCATCACAAACTCGATTTATTCACTCCATTCGAAGTGGTCGGGGCTTATAAATAAGTTCTAAATGCAATTTGTACTCTTTAGGTGGTGTTTTGACTGTGCGCGCATCATATTTCTCGTTCCGATACGATTCGCAGTGACAGCGCTCGATGGTCGGCAATTTCCAGCGAATTAGTACCCCGATGCGACCAATGAACCGGCAAGACGTGCATCCTCCGCGACTTCCCTGCGTTTTATCACAAATTGGAAAGTTTCGAATCCAATAAAAATGGGACGAGAGAGGAGAAACTTTCTTTCATACGGCGTAACTCACGTTGAATGGACTATCACACGTTTCTGGAGAATCAAGATATTATCATAAAACTTGGTGACAGACTCTAGTAAAATGTGTTTCACCTTTGGGAAATGTTTTCATTAGTAATAATATTCATTTTCTACGACAGCGTATTACTATCTTCTGATAATAATCACCTTATATTTATATAAAGAAATGTTTATGTTTTTATGTGGTCTGCACAGTCACGGTCATAAAATTTGCTAGTCATCAACCTCGCAATTGATAATGACCTGCGGTCATGACCGAATCAATAAATAACAAGAAATTATGGACCAATGCACTAAACAAGGGCATTGCTCGATATTCTCGACAATATAAGCATCACGCCAACATCACAGAGGGCAGTGTTTCAGTGAAGACAGTTCGAAACATTGAGAGATAGAGTTCAGCATAAACAATCTAATTTGAAATTAAAAAAGTGCGACATAAATTGTTATATAACTAAATCAGTATTTATAGTTTATGTGTGGAATAAATCAGTTCAATACCGTTTAGACTTTATATTCATCACAGTGGTGTCAGAAGTAGTATTTTAAAAATATTTAGAGCGTAGTGTTACGGAAAAACAAACAAACTAATAGAACTTTTTCGGGGAAAATAGACTATTGGCCGGTGAAACAAGTATTTGCGTGGTGAACTGTTTTCGTATTCCGAAGCAATAAACTGATAAACTTGTGGAATTGAAAGTCGCGGAATTGAAACAGGAATTGGAGAAAAGCGAACTTGAAACGAGTGGTGAAAAGGCCCCACTCCAGAAAAGACTCACAGAACGGATCAATCCAAGAGGGCGAAGATCCTGAAACCTCTTTATTCGAAGTTTCCAGAATCGATTTGAATTCGTAATAATTTAACTCGACGAAAATTCGATTAGTTTGAAGGAAGAACTTTCGAATAACTTGAAAGAAGAAGTCCAACAAAACTCGGTGACCTCGAAAAATCACAAAATTCTAAAAGTTTGGAAAAAAACTTTTGTGAAAATCGGATAATCTGGAAGAAAAACTTCAAGAAAATTCAAGGAGCCTGGTGGAAAGGCTCCAAGAAAATTCTAATTGCTTGAAAGAAGATCTTCAAAAAACGCGAAGAATCTAGAATTGAAGCTCCTGGAAAACACAGAAGGCTTGAAAAAATAACTTTGTAGTGTGGTGAACCTATTTGAAGAAAGAATAAAAACCATTGAGACAGAGAAAGACAAAATTAGGGAGGAAATGAACACGGAAGTGGATAAGATCGAAGGCGGAATGAAGGCAGTAATCGACAAATGTGTGGTGAAATCTTCCGTTCGCGTTACCCGGATAGACCAAAACCCACTCATGACACCCTGACGCGGCTCATTCACAATTGCGAAATACACGGGTAGTTTGTCAAATAGCAAGAAAAAAGTAAACCTTCCGTAGATGATGGAGAGAAGTTAGTCTTGGCATACTTCAGAGCATATCCAGAAAGAGATTTGGGAATACCTATGAGGAGTATTCAGAGGATTCTAAAATGTATCATCCGCATTCATTCTCATTAGATCAAAATTTAGGAGCAGGTGACGATCAAATAAGGAATGATTTTTGCGATTTCATATCAATCATAAAATTCAGGAAGACGAAAAACTTTTACAAAAATTGATTTGGTCCAATGAGGCAAAATTAGGGCGTCGCAAGACCAAGACTTGGTCGTATCTTGGTCTTGAACCAAGACTTGATAAATCTATTCAAGACCAAGACCAAGACTTGACTTTCGAGACCAATTCTCTCCCAAGAGTCTTGGTTTCGAAAGGAGAATGATGAAAATAAATCACTTCCAGCTAAACTTGGCAAAGCTTTATTATAATCGAAACTCGTAGACAACTGAAAATATTTTAACTCAAACGAGCAGATAAGTACGTATACAAATTTTCAGAAAAATATTCCAGTAGTTTTCCATATACATGTAGACTCAGCTCGTCGCGGTATACCCTTTACTTTCATTAGTTTTTGACGGAATTTGTTCCTAGCGAGTTCCAGAATTTGTACTGATGTCTGTTAGGCATGTCTCACATTCATTGTGTTTTTACACTACACTGTGAATATTGTTTCCATCAGTTTACATGATCCCATATGGGTAATGCGTTGCCATGAATATACATGTAGAATTACATACCTCATGCAATATTATGTGAAGTCATCACTTGACTTTAAATGTGAATTTCCAATATATTCCATGTATTATCACTTGTATACTTATGTAATTTTTTCAATTATTCCAGATTTAATGGCGATTTATGAATGTTTGTTCAAGTGTTTTTACCATTATATTCAAGTAGTGCCAATTGACATTTTGGGTATTCATTCAGGTATTTGTAGGAAAAAATGCAAATTTTGTTGTAAATCAAATTTGGATTAACATACATTTTTACATACCACAAATGTGATTTACCACATATTTCCGGATAATTGATGTGATTTTCTCCCTAACTAAAGATTTAACGGAAATTGTTACATGTCTGTTTAGGTGTCTTTTGTCCATTAACTAACTTTACATTGTGTGAAAACTAGTTTCGTTTTTTATTATCCGGAGGAGAGAAGACTGATTATAAGAACATCTAAAGTCAACCATAAAAATTGATTTGTTGCCCGAAAAATTTCGTTCAATTTACGAAAAGGAATTTCACAATTTAGAAGTATCCGATGCCTCACCACTGCAGTCTAAATAACTTTTAAAACAAGCAGACCACTGAGCATATAAACAACACAACATTCAAAGGTTATTCTTTTCTTTGTTTAATATCTGGAAATCCTATCCCTCTTGTCTGACGTTCATCTGACAGTTGATGATACCATTGTTACCAACCTCGAGAAAATTTAAAAAACGTATCGAAATAGAAGCCATTTCGATGAGCATTTGGGTTTCATAATGACTTCATTTTAGACTCCTAATAGAAAAAGAGTGTTTAGAAATTGTTGAAATTATTCTACATTATTTTTGTCACAATATGGCAAAAACTTTCTCGGATTTCATATCTGATATCGGACATTTATGAAGCTTTCCAATCCAACCGAATCCAGTGTCCATCGCGATCGAACGCGCTGAACGTTTAGAAAATACCAACCATTATCTGCCCTTTGATCTCTACTTGATCATTCCAAATGCGAGAGTGGCTTATTTGTTGGAGTATAAATAATTCTAGTGCGATTTGCTCGGCCACTAAAAGGGCCCTATCAGTGTTCAGCGATCGGTACCGGAACTTGTATTCTCATGTGGCATTTGCCCTTTCAGCACGTATCAGCTCACTTTGGTGCATTTACTGGTCGTGTGCAGGGCCGTTTCTAGACGTCTGTCAAGTAATGGCCCAAGAGAATTCACCTGTTAGTTGTTAGAAGTTGGAAATCATCTATGTGAATTAAATTGCTCGGATGTAATCTTTTGAAAAGAAAACTGACAAGTTATCTTTAACTTCAAATCAAATCAAAATATCCTTTTTCTACATTCATGCAAAAAGCAAAACTTTATTGAACCATATTCAGTGGAAAAAGAAGTTCTTTATTGCACTAGTGCAATAAAGTTTTTATTGCACTCATCTGTCATTCTACTTCAACGTGCTGTCATCATGACAAACATAAACGTTTAAACCTACTACATATTTAGCAGATATTGTGTGAGATTGGCAATAGGTTTCAAACAGTTACATATTTTATATTATTTTGTATTATTGTTAGCAGCAAGAGTTAAACAAACAATGCCTTCCCGAGAATAACTCCATAATCAAATCCGATCCGCTTTGTTCTAAACCGTCTACCTGCATAGAGCACACTGTCTGTACTATGACCACACCTAGTGATAACATAGGCGCTCACGGCTACTATGATTTTGATTTTTATAATGCAATTGTGGTTATAGAAACGTCAGTCAAAAAGTACTTCACTACGAAATATTCATATTGAAAATTGCACCAATTTTTCATTCACTTTCAACATTGAGGGTAAAAATAAAGTTTGAGTTAAATTGTTCGTAACGTATTAGTTCCTGTTTCAATGCAAATCGATATTAATAATAAAGTATTCAAGTTGCGTTTTTCATTTTCCTACACCTAGTGCCGCACCTCAATAAATCATTTTTTGCTTTTTGCATGAATGTAGAAAAAATGTTGTATGCAACTCGTGCAAAACTTCTTTATTGCACTTGTTGCATAAATAACTATAACATCATATACACTGAAAAAAGTGTTTTGTGAAATTACATATAATCATGGGATATTTGCGTCCATAGATTTTTACTGTATTTGATTACCCTTCTAGTTGTAAAATTTCACAAGAAAATTGAAAGATTCACAAGTTCATTGTGAAATCACAATGAACGCTTCGGCTCGAGCAGAAATTACTTAAAACTTGTGAAATGACAATATAACAACTGATAGACCGGGGATAGTGACAGATTTTGGTACACGATTTTACTCAGTATGTCTTTTGGAGGATAGTATTGTCCATATATCCTCATGATAATAATGCATGAGTAGGAGATTTGAGCCGGTTCTGGGCCTCCCCCCTCCACTATGACGTCATCGTTGACCTTGTGGTGACCTTCAGGGATGACCTTGGTGCATAGGTACCTTTGTGTAGGTCTATGACCTTGGCATGCCCTAGAGATGCCTTTGAAATTTTGTGTTTGACCTTGATTTATATTGTTGGGAGAGGTGTTCAGGGTTTGTGTTTGACCTTGAGATGACTTGGAATTTTTTTCATACACGGACAAGTACTTTTTGTAAGTACACATATTTTTTTTTCCTCCATGTCTTGCATGACCTTCATGTCTACCTACTCAGGTACTGTGTATGATCCTTGTAGAGTGCACATGAAAAGCTATACCGAAGTATGGAGACGGTACACGTCCGCACACCACGGAGATCCAGCCCGATATGTGAGCTCTGATTCCTCTCCCGTGATGTATACCTTGCGATGGTGGTGGGGGGAGAGGTCGCGTGACGTCAGCGCTAAGCGCACGACGATCCACTGATGTGTGTCAGACCCTCGCTCCCGACACGGTGGATCCGCTGACGTCACACACCCATACGCTGAGGCGATGTAGCGACTACTATTAACTCTCCGTCCTCTCTGTATTGATATGCTGTTGGATGCGTTAACTGGTGGGGAGGGCTCTGTGACGTTGCATGAGTAGTCGATGCAGAGAGAATTTGTTTACCCTCTCTTCCACTCATCGAAATAATATTTAAAGGTGGTGAGAATGATTGTGAAATCAGTATTTCATTGAGTTTTGTGCTGAAGAGACATCGAGAAAATGTATTCCTGTGGATGTGGTAAATCGTTCACTCGTAGTGATAATCTCCGTCGGCATCAACTCCAAAGTTGCCAAGGTGGCCCTTCTGTGAAAAGGATTAAGTTAGATGCGGCAGCATCGACACCAATGTACACATGCAATTGTTGTAATGTGTCAATTCCTGCTTCCCAAGTTAGTTCTCACAAAAGAACTCTCCAGCACAAGAACAATGCATGTGTTCAAGTGAGTGATGGCATACAAATTATAAGGAATGCTTTCAAGTGTAGAATTGTGAGCTATCGCGTGGAAAGTCCAAATGTTTACACTGAATATATGCCATTCTTCAGTGAGATCAGAGAAAAAGTTATTGGATTACTTGAAGAGGCAATAAAGGTTCACAAGATCTTTAAAGTGAATATGGAAGTATTTGGCAGCTACATTGTCCAAACACGGGATTTGAGTGATACCAAGTCATTCAACTCACAAAATAAAATTGTGGATCAGTCTACGGATTTGGGTGCATTATTCGATGGATTCCGTGATGTCATCATTGCTCAGACTACGGAATTTGAAGAACGTGATTCAGGTATGTTTAAGGTTTCCTTCTAATTACATGAATATTAAATTATGTTTATGTTTCAGGATGGAGTTGTGAAAAAGTTATGTTCCTCGAAGTGAACATCAACAAGTATAGTCCACTCAGCGGATGTTCGTATGTGAAGGTGCCCGAATTCATTGAGACAAGAAAAGGTGTTGTGAATATTCGCAATGAAGATCAACATTGTTTTGCATGGGCCATCACATCTGCATTGTTTCCTGCGAATGGTAGAGTGTCAGAAGTTTCCTCATACCCCCACTATTCCAATGTCTTGAATGTAACAGGTATGGATTTTCCAGTTAAACTTCAAGCTATAAAAAAGTTTGAAGACATAAATGATATTTCAATAAATGTTTATGGGTTAGAGTCGAAACTTGATAAGGGTAAAATGAAATATGAAGTGGTTGGTCCGTTGCGTTACTCACAGAGAAGACTCAGAAGACATGTCAATTTGTTACTTATAACAGATGATTCTGGCAATAGTCATTATTGTTGGATTAAAGACCTTTCTAGATTAGTTTCAAGTCAACTATCTGCGCATGAGCATAAAAAATATTTTTGTGATGGATGTTTATTGTATTTCTCTCATGAGCGATTATTGTTACGTCATCAGTTGCATGACTGTAATCACTTGAGCACTACAACACCATCAGTCAAGTTCAGAATCAACAAATATGGTAAAATGTTACCGGGGAATACACTTATGTTTGAAAATTTTGAGAAACAGCTGAAGGTGCCATTTTTAGTTTATGCCGACTTTGAATCAGTTCTCAAACCCATTCAAACTAGTCAACCCAACCCTAAACACTCATACTCGAACAAAACATACAAACATGAACCTTATTCATTTGCTTATTCGATAAAATGTTCATACAATGATAAATTAACTAAATTTGTGACATATAGGGGTGAGGATGCAGCCGAGAAATTTGTTACAAAACTTGAAGATGATTTAAGGAATATTTATCACAATCATTTGAGGTATCCAATTCCTATGGCTGCACAAACCCCCTCGGAAGAAAAAGAGTTTTCTTCTACTCAATTTTGTGGTATATGTGATAAACCATTCTCGGGTGGTGATGTGAAAGTGAGAGACCATTGTCATCTCACTGGAAAAAAAAGATCACCTGCAGCACATTCTGTATGTAACTTGAATTTCAAACTACCTAATTTTGTTCCGATAATTTTCCATAACCTGAGTGGATATGATTGTCATTTGTTCATAAAAGAACTGTATAGAAACAAAGACAAAGTGGATGTTATCCCACAAACTAAGGAAAAATACATATCTTTCACCAAGCATTTATTTACTCACTCATACACTGACAAAGATGGAAAAGAGAAAAAGAATTATTTGAAAATGAGATTCATAGACAGTTTTAAATTCATGTCGAATTCTTTGCAGAACTTAGGTGCTAACTTAACATCCGATCAGTGTATTGAGATGCATAAACATTTTCCACAAATTGACAAATTCAATTTGATGAGACAGAAAGGTGTTTTTCCATATAACTTTGTTGATCATATTGACAAGTTGAATCATCCAACTCTCCCCACAAAAAATCAGTTTTATGACAATCTTAACGGAGAGCATATATCAGATAAGGATTATATGAGAGCGAAACGTGTTTGGCATTTATTCGAGTGTAAGAGTTTGGGAGAATACTCGGATTTATATTTGAAGTCTGATGTGCTTCTATTATGTGACATATTTGAGAATTTTAGAGACATATGTTTAGAGAAATATAAATTAGATCCGGCACAGTATTATACAGCACCCGGATTATCATGGGATGCAATGCTAAAGTATACAAATATTGAATTGGAATTATTGACAGACATTGACATGATACATTTTTTCAAGAAAGGAATACGTGGTGGAATAAGTCAGTGTAGTGGAAGGAAGCATATTGCTAATAATAAATTTTTACCCGATTATAACCCCAATGAACCTTCATCATTCATATCATATTTAGATGCCACCAACTTATATGGTCACAGTATGTCACAACCATTACCCACCAATGATTTTGCTTGGCTAACACCCAATGACATTTTCAATTTGGACGTAATGGCTGTGGCATCTGATAGTCCATACGGTTATGTTCTCGAAGTGGATATTCATTATCCCCAAGAATTACATGACAAACATGCTGATCTCCCTTTTCTCGTTGAAAGTTTAATACCTCCACATTCCAAATCGAAAATTCCTAAATTAATTCCAAATTTAAATGACAAGAGAAAATATATTGTACATTATAAAAACTTACAGCAGGCTGTGGCCAATGGTCTTATTGTCATGAATACACATAGAGTGCTGAAATTCAAGCAGTCATGTTGGATGAAACCTTATATTGATTTGAACACTGAAATGCGCAATCGCTCTAACAACAAAGCTGAAAAAGATTTCTATAAACTCATGAATAATGCAGTTTATGGGAAAACGATGGAAAACGTTGATAACAGAATAGATGTTAGATTGGTGACGCATTGGGAAAGCATCAAGAGGAAAATGGGTGCTAGCACCCTAATATCACGTCCTAATTTCAAAAGCTGTTCAATTTTT
Organism: Chrysolina oricalcia; assembly: GCA_944452925.2. Classification (NCBI taxonomy): domain Eukaryota; kingdom Metazoa; phylum Arthropoda; class Insecta; order Coleoptera; family Chrysomelidae; genus Chrysolina; species Chrysolina oricalcia. The sequence goes on from OX101825.2 coordinate 16,250,005, forward strand.
TCCGAAAATTTCGTTGCTATTCAATTGGGCAAAGTTAATGTATTGTACGATAAACCACTATATTTGGGATTCTGTATTCTAGAATTATCCAAAACAGTTATGTACAACTTCTTCTACGGATGTATTAAACGTCATTATGCAGAAAATGCTACCTTACTCTACACTGACACGGATTCTTTAATTTTGAAAGTAAAAACTGATAATTTTTATGAATTCATTACCAGCAATATAGGTGAGTTTGATACTTCCAATTACAAATTAGGAAACCAATTCAATATTCCCATTACAAAGTCAATTCTGGGTAATTTCAAAGATGAATTTCCGAATGATCCCATAATTAGCTTTTATGGTACCGGTGCTAAAGCATATTATGTTCAGTCTGTAGGTAGTGAATTCAAGAAAGCAAAAGGTGTCAAAAGATCCGTCATAAAGAATGAATTGACATGTGAAGATTATAAGAAAATTGTTGAACAGGGTGGTTTAATATTTAGGAAGATGAACTCGTTTAGAAGCATATTGCACGACATGTATACTGAATTGAAAAACAAAGTTGCATTGTCGTACCATGATGATAAACGGTTCATCATTCCCAATACGACACAAACTCTTCCTTGGGGTCATAGCGATATAGAATTCTACCAGAATGACCCAGAAGAGAATATTCGTTGGGTTTCCAATATTATTCAATCTTTTTCCCAAGAGAGTCCTTTAGATCAATTACTTCATTTATTAACAGCTGAATTGAATAAATGAAATATCATTCAAAATGGAAAATTCACCACCACTATACCTATTTATTTGTATTTCATATGTGATTACGCTTATTATATAAAAATAAAATTGTACTAGTCAATTTTAGCTGATGTCTTGTCCTGTACCGAATATATTATATAGTACTCTTATTGTATAAAAGTCGAATTATACTAGTCAATGTTAGTTTATGTCTTGTTACCAAATATATTTTTTTGAATAAACATGTTTTTCTGAATTCCTTTTGATTCATTTGAGATATCAACATACCTACACAGAGATATATACAAATGATTGTTTTAAAATCATCAGTATGAAAGATATCAAGGTGGGAGAAAGATGTCTAAGGCTATCGATAAATTCGGTCGTACACGAAAATGGGGTGCTGTTAAAGTTCGAGTTCTTCAAGGTTCTCAAGGTCCCCAAGGTATAGGATTCAAGCTTTCACCTGATGACCAATATGATGTGCAAGGTAAAAGACTGAAAAATGTTGGTGAACCGATAGATGAGAGTGATTGTGTAACCCAATTATATCTCAATGAACAAATCAAGGAGACGAAGGCACGTGTCCTCAAAGCCTTGCAGGCTGCCATACTTGCCACAACGGCTAAGATTGTACCTGATGCCCGTCTAGCATTCAATGAAAAAATAGAGGAGGTCACTGATGATCTAGATCGCAAATATAGTAATCTAAAAAGTGATGTGGATATCAAAGTATGGGATACCACAGCTACAATTACACGAAAAATAACAGAGTTGACTAGTGACCTCGATCATAAATGCAATCTGATGAAAGAGGATTTTGAAGTTACATCTGCAATGATGCAAAAATATGATGATTTGGAAAAGAGGTTAGCTGTATTAGAGAAGAAACATCAGAGGTTAGTCGATTTGGAGAGGAAACATCCTGATATTTGGCTCACACATAGACCAAAACTTTGGGCTCCAGGCAGTGATCCAGATCCAGCTGTAAATTGGTCTCCAGGCAGTGATCCAGACCCAGCTGTTTGAAAAATGAATTTGTATTATCATAAAAATATATAGAATAAATTTTGTCATACTAAAGTTATTTGTATTTCAATACCATAATGTTACTTACACATTCACATACACTGATCTTCTCGCTAACACTGTTTGGGAGACACGAGAGCTCTATACTCTTATGCAGAAGAGTTATGGTGGTGGTATCCCCCCTACTCTGAATGGAAGATATAAAAGACGGGCAGGTCACTGAATACTTCATTCGAATCTCATAATTCGAATATTGTGTTGTATATTTCATATTTATTATAATTTATTGATACCTGTGTGAGCGATGGAGAATTATATGGAAGTCCTGACGAGCCTGTCCCACATGGACGTCAACAACTTCGAGGAGGAGTGGGAAGACGACCTAGAGGTGGAAGTACCAGCGGTCCATGAGCTGGAGGAAATGGTGGACCAGCTGGTGTTCGTGGACTTGGTGGAACTGGTGGAGCCGGAGGACCCTGAGATGGATGCCGTCGACGAGGACAGCGAAGATGATGACGTCGATGAAGGGGTTGAGGTGGATTCTGCCAGCGACTTCGACTCCATCATAAGTCGTACCATACCTATCAACATGTCGGAGACGTTGAACAATTTTGCAACTAATTTGTATTGTTGCACATTAGCCTTCGTTGCAATTGATACCGGTGATGAAGGCCAATTCTTCGTCTGCCACATGTGCTATTTACGGTACTGTGGTATGAATGACAATGGTGGGTTGTATGCTAATCACCATTCACATACAACTGTTGAGTATGCTGATACTCCAACTCACCATTGTCATGCATGCCAAACTCCCTTATTTCAACTCACTCCACTAAGTACATGTATTTTTTGTAATACTTAGCGTTGTTGAAATGCGGGTGGGGTTATGATGGGTTTGATTCAGATGGTACCAGGGGAGGGATGTGCGCAATGGTCGAAGTAGCGTTTCGAGAGGGAGGGGGTAGAGTGGGAGGTGGGCCGATGGCTTAAAAGGAGAGTTCCTCTGAATATTCTTCAGTTGACTTCGAGTTCTCCAAGCCAACACCACCAGCACCAGCAGCAGTTTCTCGTCCAAGTTCCATATCTTCAATTCTAATTGGTGAGTACTCTATCTTATATTCATTATTTTGTTTAATTTTTTTTTTCAATGTACAGCGATGGCTCCAGCTCCACCGGCGACCAACCTGTTGATGTTCGCAGCATTGACCAATGTCCTGGTCGACGAAAATAGGCCTCAAGGACCATCTCCGCCGCCTTCACCAGGACCATATCACTCGGACATCAACGAAGCGGACTTCACCAACGCCCTGGAGAGCCTTAAGGAGGACATGGAGATCCCTGAGCCGTTGACGCCGATGGTTTCACAGGAGCAAGGTGGGAGTGAACTTAAGCGACAAAGCGATTCCGTTGACGATGTTGCTCCCAAACAGAAACGTAAAATGAGGGCAAAATCGTCAATGATATGTAAGCCGATTGAGATTGTGGATAGCGAGGATGAGTTCGAGCCGACACCACCACGACCAAGTGGTAGCGGCGTGAAATCGTCATCGCGGAAGCAATCGGGCAAAAGCAGTAGGGTTGGTGCTATTTCCGCATATCGGAAGAGATGCGATCAAACCAACCCGTATCAAGCAGGATGGCCATCATCCTCAAGAGCTGCGGTCCCTGTTGTGACTCCTGTTGCAACTGTAGTGGCACCTATTGAACGTATTCAAGAGGTTGCACCTATAGTTGTAACCGTGGAGCCGACAGTCGTCGACTTACCGCGAGTCGCAGAAGTTGTACCACCACGTGCTGTTGTGCAAATCATCAGCGTTGATGTCGTACCACCAGCGCCCGCTGTACCTCCACCAGCCCCTATCGTGGAGGTAGTTGCCATCATTGATCCCGTCGCCGACGTCGCCTTGGAGGCCATCGCTCCCACGTTGGAAACGGATGTGGACCAGCTGATGGGTGTGATAGCCGAGGCTCAGCGCGACTTCCAGCTGAGCCAAGTAGCGCGGGCGGAAATTGCCCGTCAGCTGGCTGAGCTGACTGAGCGTGACCGTCAGGAAGCCATCCTGGAGGCCGAACGCTTCACCAGGTTGGAGACGGCCAGAGCTCAGGTGACGGCATTGACGGAGAGGATGATGGCAACCCTCCAACGACTTAGAAATAGTTAGATGTAAGATATTTTTTATAGGTTAAGTTATTTGTAAGTGTTGTAAAAATTAATTTAAATATAAGTTGCATGTGTAGAATTAGTTATTGTTAATAAAAAAAAGATCAAGTGACAAAGGAGTGTACATTAAATTTGTTGGGTGGTACACATTGGGCAATGCGATGTTGGGGCATTGCCTATCACTTTATCTCAATTGTATTTTAATTCAAGTTGTATATATTAAATTAGGTGTTAGTAATAAAAAAAGAATAAGTGAAAAAAAAGGAGTGTACATTCAATTTGTTGGTAGGTACACATTGTGCAATGTGTGGTTGGGGCATTGTTCATCACTTTATTCTAATTATTGTCTTTCATACTTATGTTAATCAATGAGTATGTAAATAATCTTTGACTCTATTTATTATTTTAACCCTTTGATAAAATATCATATTGTGTATTTCTCCTATCACACACTCTTCAAAGCCCCACCCTTCTCTCCCACCCTTCTCTCCCACCCTTCTTTCCCACCCTTCTCTCCCACCTTTCTCTTCCTCTGAACTACTATAAATTCAATGCCAGCTCATATTATAGTATCAGTCTTCCAAGATGTCTTTCCCAGACTCCACCTCATCTCCGAGACGCATCTGGGCATTTGAAGATGATGAAGTTCTGGATTTTCTTCCTCTCCAGGAGAATGTCGTGTACGAGGGGGAAAGGGGTCACTGGTATAGACCTTCCAGAGGCCCTATCCAAGTAAATGAGGTGAGCGACTCCACGGATATTTGGGATTATCCATCGCCGTCATCGCCATCATCAGAGGATGAGATGGACGTTCAACCGCTTTACTGGGAGGACCTGTTTTCATCCGATTCATCGGAGGATGAAGCGGTGGTCGACCACCAGGAGGAGGTCGTGCATTACGGCATCGAGGACTTGCACCTGCTGGTGGACGAAGACCCTGAGGAGGAGGTCGTGCATGTCGGCATCGAGGACCTGCACGTCCTGGTGGACGAAGACTCTGAAGAGGAGGTCCACATGTTGGTGGACGATGACTCTGACGATGACACCATCATCGTGGTGTCATCAGACGATGACGATGTCATCTAAGCCCATTCCGTGGTCGTCGCGCATAAATATGCGGGATGACACCCAGCTCTCCGGAGCACCCCAACGGCCCTTTTCAGGGCCACAAAAAGAACACACACACACATTTTCACCACTTAATGGTAGAAATGTACAAGGTCGTGGTGGGGGAAACGGAACCGGCGGTACACACCTACTGTGCTAGAATCCGCTGAGTACTACTACTTAGATTTCAAAAAGTGTTTGAAAAAATTTTTCCAATCATTTTTCCAGTATAATTGAATATTTCAAACCTTTTATCTGGTATGAAATTTTCTAATAAAACTAACTATTTCGTTAATATGAAACAATTCAGAAATTCCACCCACCGCTACGCCAATGCTCTAACAAAATGGATGTGACTGTCCATACTCTCACAGCTGTGTTGGAGTATTTGCCACCAGATGGAACTGGTCTTCAGTTTTCAAACGTTAAAATGAACACTCGTATCAGTGTTGCGGTATTTGGCACCAGATGGTAATAGTCTTCAGTTTTCAATATTAAAATATTGGATGTCTAACGTAATGCTAGTTGTATACATCTTGGCGAATGATATAAAGGCTAGAAGATATTTTGGACTTTTATTGGCAACCATAATAGACCGATGTGTTAGTTTGTGTGGAGGCCCACGGAATCGACTTCCTATTATAATGGTTGGGAGGTGAATAATAGGAAGTCTATTCCGTGTTTTTTTTAATTTGATGACCTTTGACCTTGCATACTAGATAAATGATTGGAAATGTTAAATTCTATAGGAAAAAATATTTGAAAATAATTTTTAGAGTGTTTTTGAAAATAATTATTGGAATTTCTGAAATATTTCATATAACCGAAATGGTGAGTTCTATCAGAAAATTTCATACCACATAAAAAGTTTGAAATGTTGAATTCTACTGGAAAAATGATTGAAAAAAAATTTTCAATCACTTTTTGAAATCTTAGTAGTAGTACTCGGCGGATTCTAACACAGTAGATGTGTACCACCATTTCCATCACATATCCCCACTCCGATCACTATAAATACGGTAACAACCTACTCAAAGTATCATTCAACAATTCAACATGTCTTCAGCAACAGCACAGGAGATCCCAACTACCACAGCGCCACCGCGGCACTCAGCAGAAGAGCATGGGTCCGATGATGACAATGATATCGGAGATGCTACAGAGTTTAACCGTGTGTGGGCGGAGACGAAGGAGCGGGCTAGGGCATTCTATGCTAGGAATGTTGGCAATGTCGGTGAAGACTCAAGCTAATCAGTCTTCACCCAATTCCCCTTGGCTCTTTGGAGCAAAACAGCCTTTTTCAAGGCTACAAAAAAGAACTCACACTTTCTATTGGGAATCATATTCGTCACTATAATTATATGCAATACGTAGGTGTAAATCAGAACTATGACTCACTTTGATCATTTAGTTCTAAATCACACTTTCGCATTATGTTACGAAATGATTTCCATATTTATAGTTAATTGGGCAAAGCTTATGTAGGTGACATAGAACTATATACACATCTGGAGAAGACATCGGTTGGAAGAATACTGTGTGTTCTCAACACTTCCCATTACTATGAAATTTGTAGAGTTAACTCATGGGATATTCACCCCCTCTCCTTTTACGGTGGTTTGTTGTCATGTTCATGTGCGCATGTACCATGCGACTTGATTGTATAAAACGTGAAGTCGCATCAACATCAGCACCATTTCTATCCACATCCCATTGATATCACACATTCCTCCGAGCTAAATAATCATGAACTCACTACCAAATTTATCTGTTGAAGAAGGTGCAACAAATGGTGAGTTTGGTTTTGAAAATATTCCGGTATATCACTTGTCATCCCAAGATTCCACCGATGACTTCAACTTCGAAGCTTATCTAAAGATGACAGATAAACCGGAATCTTCAGAATGTGCTGATCCAACCCTTTCACAGCTGTCACTACCCGAATGCCCTCCACTCCTCTCTCCTCTTAGTGTGGATCATAAACCGAAACAATCTAAGAGGAAGGGTACATCTACTGTTTCTAAACCCAAGAAAATAACTAAGGGTGTACGGAAACCCCGTAAGAAGAAGGTAGATGACACCTTAAAGAAAGTGATGGGTGATTTGGGAAATGTATCGCTTCATTCTTTCGGTCCACTGCAGTGCTGTGGGGACATGTTGAAGAAAGCCAAATGCCGCATCGTAAAAGCGAAGGCCACCATCGTCAAATGCGATGACGATATTCAAAGTAGCAGCATAGACGAGGTGGCTCTTCAGGAGCTCGATGCAAAGATTGCATCAACAAAGGTTGAACTGATCAAAATGTGTGAAGATGCAGATAAACTCCGTAACAAAATCACACAGAATAATGAGTTCACCCATTGTTTGAAAGTGCAAGCTGAGATGGAGCTTCAGGAGTCCACTAAACTTTTCGATACGGCAGCATCTGTACGTGATAAGTGGAGAAAAGAGTTTGATCACGCTTTTCAATATGATACTGATTAGCTCTGAGGATAATGGAATGTCATCAATGTTGTGAGTTGAAAATATATAAGCGGGAATGGGGTATGCATTTAAATTGGTTTGGCATACACAGAACGTTGCGATTGGCTGGGGCAACGTTTACCGCTACAATATTTTTTCAATTCAGTCTACTTGAAATGAAAACTCAAAATCAATTTCACCACTTTATTAAAGTTAATACATATTTAAACCATGTCACGTTTATCAATCCATGAATTGTGTTCAATGGGAAGACCTAACCACTTCACATATAGTTTATCTTTTTTACTCTTCAGCACCTTCTCGACGAGATAAATGTCAGGATTTTCCGTTTTCAATAACTCTTCTTCATAAAAACATCCTCTAATCGGTTGGCCATCCATATCTTCAATTATATACGTTGTGGGATATGTCCTATTGATTTTAATGATTTTGAATAATTCAGTTGTGAAATTTGCAGTATATCCTTTTTCGAAAATATTTTTGTACTTGCTTATACGAACAATGTCATTCATTCGGAATTTGGGCAGTTTTTGTTTTCCTCGAATGACTTTGGCAACTTTAAATTTCAGTTTTGTTGTTGGTGTAACATTGATTGGTTCTATACCAGTTGTACGATGCACTTTATGGTTATATTTTCTTGTTATAATAGGAAGAATGTCTAACCACTTGTTGTGTCCCATCGCTGAAAATTCCCTATAAAGCCACGTCTTTATTGTTCGAATTACTCTTTCTGCTATGGCCGCCTTCATTGTGCTGAATGTTGAATAATGATTGATTTTATATTTACCCATTAGAGATGAGAAAGTATTGTTGAAAAACTCTTTTCCCTGATCGCTTTGTAGATGTTTCGGAGAATAGTCGGCTTCTTTCAGCACATCTTCCATTGCATCAGTTACAGCACTACCTGTTTTATTTTTGATCGGTTTTGTCCATAGATATTTTGAGTAGCAATCAATTACTACAAGGACATATCTATATCCTTTATTATGTTTAGCATAGGGTTGTAATTCGGCAAGATCAATTTGCCATAGATCTGCAAAACCTTTGAGGGTGGTGGTTCTTCTGGTGAAATTACGTCTTGCCGGTGTATGTAATTCATTGACAACTTGTCGTTTGAGATCACTTATTCCATTGTCCATCCTCTCACAATGACTGCTTCACTTTGTTTCCGTGTACAAAATGATCATTTTCTTGAATGTTTCAATATATTATACTTTCCTCACGTAATTCTTCAATTATTGAAATTATTTCATTGTCGTGTCCAGTATGTCCAGCTGATTTCGAGGATATCAATAGTCGTAAACGAGCGACTAACTCTTTTGGTGAATTCCAGTATACATAATTCGCAGGTTTGGGATCATACCTTTTTTGTATCCGATTAATCCCTGCACCTTTTTTTGTTCTACTTCTCGTTGTTAGATAATGTGATAAGTTTAGTACTGGTTTAATAACTTCACGGAATTTTTTTGATTTCGTATGTTTGAAACCATTCCTCAGTTGATGTTGTTTGTATGGTGCATTCGTGACTCTCAATATTTTAGCATATGTATGAAGAATTCCATCATCACTGACTTCAGGTGGGTTTTTTAAAAAAATCATATTATATAACTCCGGACTACTTGGGAATTCATGTTTTTTTGTTTTATTGGCATTCCAAAATAAAATATTTCCACCACTGAAATTTACATTGAGACTTCCCATTTTGAGTTTTCCCGTAGCAGGATCTGAACGGATACCAAATATTGTGTCATAGTCACCATTGTTTGTTTTGACATTTTCCAAATGCATCTTCAAAATATCTTCAATATTGCCTTCAGAAAGGGAGGAATAGTCCGAGTTACTTATTCGAGATGATGATGGTGTTTCGAATATAGACGTTTCACCGAATTCTTTGATGGTGTCACTGTCAGCAGACGAGGTGTCACTACCAAATTGATTCTTTCCCATAGGAGTACTCCTAACTAGAGTAGAGTGTGAGTTCACTTGCTTCGTCATTGATTGTCGTAGTGGTGGTGGTAGTTGTTTCGTTGCAGCAGCTGAAGATAGAACGTTCAATGGCTTCATTAGGGGATCGTAGAATTTTTCAAGTGCTATTCGATTTTCAATAAGTCCACTCTTGATAGAGTTAAATTTCTGGCGTACAGCTTCTGTTGTCTCAACTAGTTGACGTTTCAAATTCAATGCATTGTTTTTATCATCAACAACTGAATCGTTCTTCATTTTGTTCTACAAGAGAGATTACACCACTGAAGTAACCTGTGTGCAATCCAACGATCGATTGAATGTGGATTGCAGTGTCATGGATATATAAAACTATCAAATCCCATGCGATATCTACCTTCGTGCATTTTTCTATCTTTATCAATGACCATAAATCCATATTGATCCTCCCAACATTTAACACACATCAGTTGAAATTGTTTGAATGTTACGTCGGGTGACACGTGATCGGAATAAATATGGTGTAGATTCGTTTCATCTTGTTTGAACATTACGATAAAGTTGGTATTATCTCGCACTAACTGTTTGGGCACTCGTGAATATGTTTGAGCAAGATAAAAACAGTCAACATCTTTATGGCGTCCCATACAGAAATATGATCTTATAATGTCCTGTTTTTCACATATTACATCATCGAAAATGAAAACAGAATTTGGTTTGGCATCGGACGGTTCCACTATTTCTGCATTATTACTGAACGTAAAAAAACCCAACCCCTTTATAGGTTCCAATACATTCCGTAGGAATTGATATTTGGGTTGATTGAGTGATTTCGAATAGAGATAAACGTTTGTGAATCGCAGTCCTTGTGGATGTGTTAAGAGAGAGATCATGGCATTCGTCTTTCCACAATTCGACGGTCCGATAATGAGTCCTCGAACAGATGATGGAAGTAGCGGACCATGCCGCAACACTTTCTGTCCATTCAATCCACAACCGAATTTTTCATCTAAATTATCTACAGCAAACTTTTCTTTCTGCTTCACAATGCGCATCGTACCGTGGTTGGAGACTATGTAAGCGATGATATGTTGTGAACGTTTCATTTAAATGAGTACCATCAAACGAAACGGATGTGTTCGTGGTAGATGCAGAAAAAACGGTCGTGGATTCGTTAATAATTTGATAAACAAACTTCCGTTCGAATTACATTTACCTGGAGGATATCAGTACTGTGGACCTGGTACAAAATTGGAAAAACGTTTAGCCCGCAAAGATCCTGGAATCAATAAATTGGATATTGCATGCAAACAACACGATATTCAATATTTGAATCATCTTACTGATCTCACAGCGAGACATACGGCAGACAAAGAACTCGAATACGCAGCTTGGAATAGGGTTAAATCGAAAGACGCTGGTATTAAGGAAAGAGCAGCTGCCCTACTCGTTACCAACATTATGAAAGCAAAGAGACGTTTTGGTATGGGTTGTAGTACTACTATGAAGGGAAAGAAGAGGAAGCAACCGAAGAAAAAGAAAAATAAACTCAGAAAAATCGCCTTCGGTTCTGGGGTGGTTCATAAAGTGCGGAATGTATTGAAAACAGCTGGGGGTGAGCAATTTGTTACGAATAATAGGAAAAAAGCTACCGTAGTGGCATTGCATGCGGCACGTAAATACCTCAAAGCTGCCGGTGGGAAGAAAACAATCCGCACACCCCGCATAATTCCAATTCCTAAGGTTGGGGGGATTCTACCTTTGATACCAATTTTTGCAGGATTGTCCGCGCTAGGAAGTTTAGCGGGTGCTGTTGCAGGCATCACCAGAGCTGTGAATGCAGCAAAAGCAAGCAGAACAGCCCTGATCGAAGCGAATCGTCATAATAAGAAGATGGAAAGTGTGGCATTGGGTAAAAGTGGTAGTGGTATATACCTTAAACCATACCGTAAAGGACTCGGACTATACTTGAAACCATACAATCCAAAAAACTAATTGATTCCCTACCTCGAAGACCTCTCACCGACATCGATCTCAATTATTATGCCAAGAAAATGAAAATTCCATACTTTCGCGGTATTTTCATGCGTGATACATTACCCACTAGAGGTCCACGAAACTACGAGACCGCTATTGTCAATTTAGATGGAATAAGAGGATCGGGAACACATTGGGTGGCATACGGCAAATGTGGGAAAGACATTGCATACTTTGATAGTTTTGGAGATCTACCCCCACCAATAGAGTTGATTCAATACTTTCAGAAATGTCCGAAAGTGAAAATTATATATAACTATGATCGCCAGCAGAAGTTCAACACAGTTTTCTGCGGTCATTTGTGCCTGAAGTTTCTCTCTGAATCATTATAAAATGGATACAACTCCAGCAATGACGCGAGAGGCTATTAAGGGAATGGGATTTTCACTCAAGATGTATTCAAAATATCGCACTTTGACAAAAATGGATCGAGTGATGCTTGCAACTATGCCGAAGGAAGTGATGCTTGCATGTGCTGCACATGAGATTGCTCATGTTTGGGAAAAGTTACCCAAAAGTCTACAAGATGATGTCGACATAATGAAATATAGATATTGCAATGAACACCACAATCTTGACGGTGACAGCATTCCAGATTCTGATGTGAATGATGGTCCTACACCTCGAAAAATATTCTGCTGTTATTGCAATATAAACGATATGAATATTGGTGCTAATAAAAATGAACTGGATATTGATGAACCATCTCCGAAAAAGCGTAGGTTGTCTCAAGTGTGTTGTAGACAACAATAAATTGAAGTGATATTCATAAAATGTATCAGTCATGTCACGGAAGTTCGAACTACAAGCTGTCGGGACGAGTGTCTTGAGTGCAGACTTTTTCCCACCCATTGAATTGGATAGAAACAGTCGTTATGGATTGGGACTTTCAGGATTCTATGGATGCAACACAATCAATAATATAACTGAAAAAAACAATGTAATCAGTTTTAGAATCAGTGCTGACAGTTCACCAATACTTCAGAAATACACAATTGAAATTCCATGTGGTGCATATGAAATAGATGAGATCAATGCAGTTATTCAGAAACATATCATGTTTAGATTATTTTCTGGTAATAATCAAAACGATACCAATGCAGATGATATATTCTACCTACATGCCAATAATAATACTTTCAAATGTGAGATGCGATCAAAATTTGAAATTGATCTTACCCATCCGAATTCCATAGCAAAGATGATGGGTTTCAATTTTGATAGATTTCAACCGAATCAGATACATGAATCCTCACTACCGATAAACGTAACAACTGTGAGACTCATCCGCTTAGATTGCAACATTATATCTGGTTCATACATAAATAATGAAGAATCACATATTCTTTTTTCATTCGATATCGATGTGGAGCCTGGATTCAATCTCACGAAAGAACCACACAAGATTATATATATGCCAGTCAGTCCAGAAGGTCGTCAGTTGATTCACAACATCACAGTGCGTATTTTGGATCACAAAAACAATATTATTGATTTTGGAAGTACAGAAGAGATTGTTATTATTTTGGAATTGACGAAAATCTAATAACTATTATGGGTTTTTGTTATAATAGACAGAATCGTGGAGGATTTCAAATCATTCCACAAACCGCTAAAAAGGAAGGTTCGACTAGAAAAAGGCTCATTCCAAAAGTGTACGCTAAACAGTTAGCACACCACGCTCTGTCAGTGAGAGATTTCAAATTTTTGAAATCTATTGGACTGAAAGTAAGGAAAAATGGTGCTCGAAACAAATAGTGAAAAATTGAATATATTCGATGAGCCGATGATCGATCATTCCCTCACGAGTTTACATGAGCACACATACAAACCATATGGATCACCATTGTTTAGGAATTCAGATGAAATCCGAATCGCAATCAATAATCAAGACGTTATACTCGACATTACTGAGAGTTTCATTTATATAGAGGGTAAATTCACACCTAGGGATGAAACGCAATCATGTTATCTCTCGAACAATGCAATCGCTTTCCTTTTTGATGAAATTCGCTACGAAATGGGTGGTGAACATGTTGCTGTCGTCAGGAAGCCGGGGATAACATCTACTATGAAGAATATGATTTCATTTGGACAATCACATGCCAACACATTATTAACAACTGGATGGGGACTTTCGGAAACGAAACAGGATATCTTGGACACAACCAGTCATGTATTTAGTGGTAAATTACCACTGAAATATGTGATGGGTTTCGCTGAAGATTATAACAAAAGTATCTTGAATGCCAAACAAGAAATAATTTTAATAATCGCTCGATCCTTCAAGAACTCATATATTGGTGCGGTTGATGCTGATTTGGAAATCAATAAAATTGAGTGGAAAATAAGACATATAGTGCCAGAAGATAAACACAAGCTAAAACTTTTGAATAGAATCAACAAAAATGGTCTGAATGCTAAAATCAAGTTGGCTTATCGCATGTGGGATCTCTATGAACTTCCATCACTACGTGGCACATCTTCAGATATATGGGCTATCAAGACAACCAATGCACTTGAAACACCTCGTTATATCATCATTGGGTTCCAAAGTAACACCACTTGGGAAGATAGGACAAAGGATATCACTAAATTTACAACTGCTGATATCAATAACATTCGAGTGTACTTGAACTCTGAAGTATACCCATATGAACGTTGGAATTTGGATTTCGATAAAAAACTCGATACTTCAGCTTATTATGCCTATGAGAATTTTCAAAGAAGTTATTATGATAAAGATATGAGTGAACCTCTCATGGACATTGGGCAATTTCGACAAAATCCACTATTCATCATCGATTGTTCACATCAGCCGACTGCCACAAAATCATCAACGATTGATATTAAGCTCGAGTTTGAAACCAGGAAAGCCAACTTCCCGGCCAACACCAAAGTATATGCACTCATTCTGCATGATACGTTTTTGAAATACAATGCATTGGATGGTTCAGTTCTCAGCAGATATTGAAGAAACACACACACATATTATGTATTTTTAATTTTTCTCATTTGTATTAATTTCTTTTTCATTTATTTATGTAAAAGAGGAATAGGTAAATAAAACATGACTAAATAATATTACGTTTTTTATTCAAATATCGCTAGCTTACAATTCAATTAGTTTTAGGTATATGCAAACAATCTAAAATTATGTCTCCTTCTTCATCACTATCTTCTTGGCCGTCTTCGATTTCTTCATCGCTATGATCATCCAATTGGTACTTTTGGATGATCCCTTCAGGTAGATATGGTAAGAGGCGATAAATAAATCTTCTCAACTCGCACGCAATCATACTATTGCAGAGTTGATCTAAATCCAAAGCACCATCTGAATATTGTTCGCAAAGATTCGCACCCCTCTTGTAGTTCTCGTAGTCTCGCAAGCAGTATTCAATTTGCTCTTCATCATAGCACACGCCCAAGTCGTAATTGGTGGCATGGTGAGCGTCCTCACCTAAAGCATCCAGTTCTGATGACAACCTTTCAACGGCTGAAGAGATATCTGTGGCTTTGGTCCAGTATTGGCTGGCATATTGCATCCACATCTTTCAAGAATGAAGCTATAATCAAGAGAAATTATTGAAATAACTATGCTACAAAAATAATTAGTATTACTCACATTAGACTTTTGATTATGTCTCTACCGAAGAGTGTGTTTAACAATGTATGAAAAGTTTTATATTTTCCTTACAATTATCACCTATAATATAAAGAATCAGAATTAGCCTATGACAAGTGGAAATTATATATTACTATTATTCAGTGAGATCAAATTTGACCAATGATCTCGTTTTCATGCCAACAATAGTCTGTTGACTTTGACCCAAATATGCTATCGTATATTTACCACCAGAAGAATTGATATAAGTAACATCAGCATCCGTTAATTGTGCTGAAACACGTTTTGGTAGCCATGTTTTGAACACTGTATCATTACTCACATCCACCAATGTTAATAGGATTGATTTACCAAACCGAGTAGAACAAAATGATATAGTCTTAATTGGGAAAGCTTCATTCAGTGGCAAAGATGATATTACTCTTTGCTCTAACACTTCCATCTCTTCTTTAATTATAGAATTGAGCTTTTGTAAATCCACCTTTGGAACTGACATGATGAAAATATATAAGGAAAATATAAATAATTTTCAATAGAAAAACACACTCACTGATCTCTCTCTCTCTCTGTGTGTAGGCACTGAATAACTTCACTACTCTTGCTGACTACTCAACTGCTAGGTATACAACTTCTGATTTCATATCACCATACCCACTTCTTTTATAATAGATAGTGAAGCACCCCCACCACAGACTCATGCACCGCGTGTGTGTTGCAAAGACCCCACCATGCGCGAGTTTGCATCGCATCGATAGAGGACGGAGAGTAAATAGTAGTCGCTACATCGCCACAGCGTATGGGTGTGTGACGTCAGCGGACCCACCGTGTCGGGAGCGAGGGCCTGACACACATCAGTGGATCGTCGTGTGCATAGCGCTGACGTCACGCGACCTCTCCCCCCACCACCGTCGCAAGGTATACATCACGGGAGAGAAATCAGAGCTCACATATCGGGCTGGATCTCCGTGGTGTGCGGACATGTACCGTCTCCATACTTCGGTATAGATTTTCATGTGCACTCTACAAGGATCATACACAGTCCCTGAGTAGGTAGACATGAAGGTCATGCAAGACATGGAGGAAAAAAAAATATGTGTACTTACAAAAAGTACTTGTCCGTGTATGAAAAAAATTCCAAGTCATCTCAAGGTCAAACACAAACCCTGAACACCTCTCCCAACAATATAAATCAAGGTCAAACACAAAATTTCAAAGGCATCTCTAGGGCATGCCAAGGTCATAGACCTACACAAAGGTACCTATGCACCAAGGTCATCCCTGAAGGTCACCACAAGGTCAACGATGACGTCATAGTGGAGGGGGGAGGCCCAGAACCGGCTCAAATCTCCTACTTGCATGAATCAAAGAGTCGTCGTAGGTTCTTCATATTTAAAAATAATAATAATATTTTAGATAAATTATGTGTTTCGGTACGATTACAAACAGACTGCCATGTGTTTTGTGATAAAATAATAATCCCAAAATACTCTAAAAACCATTGGCATACCATTAGGATTAGGGCCACAAAAAATAACCCACGATATTAACTGTAATTTCACAAAACACTTTTTTCAGTGTATGAATGCCTTATGATATTTTTACGATCAATATTATAAAAAGAATATTCTTTTGCCAAACAACGATAGGTCACTTTTGAATAAAATGAGATTTTTTTCTCCACAAGACTATAGTACTTGGAGAAGTGTGACTTATAGCTTTGGTAGCTTTTTGTTTCAAATTGACACTTCCTTCTCAAACATTCAAAATCTGCAGATACATTAATCCTGATTATGATGATAAGCATGCAGTTCGTATTTTCTGAGCGTCTGCTTGCGATACTTACAAATAGAACATGTAAACATAGTCAAATGATAGAATTGACACATAATATACAGTGTGTCTCACTTTTCATGGAAGCACCTCCGTAACTTCCGTAATTATCATGTAAATTGAAATAGGTATGTATTATATGTGTGTGAGTGTGTGCGAATCTGTTTGTAAATAGTTGTCTTTATATTTAGATAAGATTATTATTTTCATCATATTTCCGTTTATTATTATTATTATTATTATTATTATTTTTTTTTCTCCTTAGGAGTGTACCAGTCAGGCCCTGTCTCCGGTGCTCCGACCCATCCGGAGGGCGCGCTGGTGTCGTTAACCCCAATAACCACTCCCTACATCCGTAGGGTGAGTGATTATTGGGTCCGAGAATCGTGTGCCCTGAGTAGACGAAGCGAACCAAGTATAACGGCCTTCTGCATTCTTGCTGCTAAGATTTCTGCCATATTACGGCAAGCAGGTATTATTTTCAAATTGGAGAGCAGTGTGTCCATCATTCCACCAAGGACTCCTATGATCAGAACCACCATTTTGACAGAATGGTCCGGATATAACCTGCGGAGTTCAAAGAGAAGATCTCGATATTTAGTCCGTTTTTCCTCCTCTTTTCGAACGATATTCATTTCGCCTGGAGCGGAAAACTCCATGACGAATATCGTTCTACTTTGGTGGTCGAGGAGGACAACATCAGGCTTATTGGCTTGTATTTGCCTGAGGGTGGGGAATGAGTAGTTCCAATAGATTCGGCATCTCTCATTCTCCACCACGGACTCAATATCCCCCGGAGCATAAGGCAACACCGGTGTCTCGTCTATACCGTACGAGTGTCGTAGGTGGTAGTACAACACTCGTAGCGCCGCGTTATGCCTGTGGATATAGTCTGAGACCGCATAAGATGGGCATGCTGATAGCAAATGCATTACGGTCTCAGGTGCCCCACGACATGCCCTGCATCGGGTGTCAGGGACGTCTATACCCATCACGCGACTACGGTAGACGAGGGTGTTGAAGACACCATCCTGGCAGGCCATTATGAATCCCTCGGTCTCCGACTTTAGCTCACTCGACCTGAGGAAGGCAAAGGTCAAGCTTTTGGATAAGCCAAGGTCTTCGATGTTGTGAAAGAAGACGCCATGCATTGGCTTATCCATATGTAGCTGTAGCAGGACCTCTGTCTCCGCAGCTTTGATGTGAGCTTTTTGCTGAACGGGTCCCAACTCGGTGACAGAGTTTGGGTTAGCCCGTTCAGTGTCGAATACGAGACCGAGTTCATCGGCCGCACGGGTTGCTGCCTTAAAAAGAAATGCTCCAATCCCTGCTTTTTCATGGTCGCGGACCATGCAGAGAAGGGGATCTGAACTCCTGATGACTTTACAGGCCCCATCCAGAACCATTCTGTTATGCATACACTCCAAACTCAAAAGTCCACGGCCTCCCCGTTGTCTGGGAAAGTATAACCGTGGAACGGACGATTTAGGATGCAAGCACCTATTGAGATGCATCACTTTGCGAGTTTTAACGTCGAGTTGTCGCAGCTCTTCCTTAGTCCACTTCATTACTCCGAAAGAGTAGAGAAGGATCGGAACGGCAAGCATATTGGTTGCAGCAACTTTGTTCTTCCCCGACAGTTCTGATGACCAGATCTGTCGGAGTTTGTGCTGATACTTGCCGCGGAGAGAGTTCTTAACTGTGAATACCTCTTGGGAGTGGCGTTGCTCCACCCCTAGGTAAGTATACGTCTCTCCGGCATCCAGATGATGTAGGATGCTTCCGTCTACGAGCTGGACATCCTCTCCGTATTCCTCGCATCGTCCTCTTTTAAGATGAACCGTGGCACATTTGTCGATCCCAAATTCCATTCCGATAGCATGCGTGTACTCTTCCACCACCCTAAGGGACTGATGTAGGTCCCTTTCTCCAGAGGCATATAATTTTAGGTCATCCATGTAGAACAAATGGGTGACTTTATGCCTCCGGTTGCTGGGGGTGCCGCAGTTGTACCCACGGGTATTCCTAAGTACAACGGACAATGGCAATAGTGAGATGCAGAAGAGAAGAGGGCTGAGGGAGTCTCCCTGAAACACGCCTCTTCTAATGATGACCTGCTCTGTTTGGACTGTGTCTTTACCAGATCTTATGGTGAAGCGAGTCCTCCAGAGTGGCATCAGTTGTCCAATACATCCCACTATTTGATCGGGTACCTCAAGACATCTGAGCAAATGCATGATTAACTCATGCGATGTTGTATCAAATGCCTTGCGGTAATCGATCCAGGCCATCGAAAGGTTACGCTTATACTGCACGGAGTCCTGCGTGATGAGCAGGTTCTCCTTGCAGCCGGCGACCCCTTTCTTTGACCCTCTTTGCTCATATATCCGTTCGTACACCGGATCAACTGCGGAGAGAATGCGCGTGTATAAAATGCGTGTAAACAACTTATAACACGCATTCAAGCATGTTATCGGCCTGTAATTCTTTGGATCAGACAAATCTCCGTTTTTGGGGATGAGCACGGTTCGCCCCTCGACAAACCACTCCGGAATCTGCTGCTCCCCATCTAGCCATGAGTTAAAAACTCTAGCCAGATGGCGGTGGGTTGTTGGAAACTTTTTCCACCAATAGTTATTCAACCCATCAGGGGGGCCTGGAGCAGCGAAATTCTTAGAACCTTTTAGGGCCCTTCGAACTTCTTCCGTGGTTATCGGATTGCGCAGATCATTGTGCTCATGCTGCCGAAGCGTCCTGCAGTAAGCTTCGAACTGCGCTAGGGCTGGAGTGTCTACATTGAGTGGTTGCGGAAACTCATAGATGTTCTTCCAGAAGGTTTCTACCCGATCAGCAGCCGGCTGGTTATCGACAACACGTGGAGGCTCTTGGAATAAGCGAGAAGGTTTATCGCGGAACTTCATGTTTTCCGCGATACTTCTCGCCCGCCTCACTAGTGACTTCTTTGCAGCCACTAGCATTCGTATCCTATCAAGACAGTGCTGTTTTATGGTAAACAGCACGCCTTGATTCAATGTGTGGTGAGCTCGTCTTAGCTTTGCAGCAATTCGCCGCACTGCCGGCGTAAAAGGCCTATTGGCCGACATGTAGTCCACCACACACTGGATACGAGACGCGTGTTGTCTCGCCGACTTGATCTTAGCTTCCATTATTATTATTATTATTATTATTATTATTATTATTATTATTATTATTATTATTATTATTATTATTATTATTATTATTATTATTATTATTATTATTATTATTATTATTATTATTATTATTATTATTATTATTATTATTATTATTATTATTATTATTATTATTATTTTTTCCCGTTGGGAATGTACCAGTCAGGCCCTGTCTCCGGTGCTCCGATACATCCGGAGGGCGCGCTGGTGTCGTTAACCCCAATAACCACTCCCTACGTCCGTAGGGTGAGTGACTATTGGGTCCGAGAATCATGTGCCCTGAGTAGACGGAGCGAACCAAGATTTCTGCCATATTACGGCAAGCAGGTATTATCTTCAAGTTGGAGAGCAGTGTGTCCATCATTCCACCAAGGACTCCTATGATCAGAACCACCATTTTGACAGAATGGTCCGGATATAACCTGCGGAGAAGATCTCGATATTATTATTATTATTATTATTATTATTATTATTATTATTATTATTATCATCTATTTGGAATTAAAATTCTCCAGTCGGACCCTGTCTCCGATGCTCCGATACATTCGGAGGGCGCGCTGGCAACATCATTACCCCAATAACCACTCCCCAAACTATGGGGTAAGCAGCTATTGGGTCCGGGAATCGTGTGCCCTGAGCAGACGTAATGAACCGAGGATGACAGCCTTCTGCATTCTTCCGGCTATGATTTCTGACATCTTTCTACATGCCGGTATGATTTTTAAGTTCGAGAGTAATGAATCCATCACACCGCCAAGGGACCCTATTATCAGAACAACCATTTTTACAGAATGGTCTGGATAGAGCCTGCGGAGTTCGAAGAGTAAATCTCGATATTTCGTCCGTTTCTCCTCCTCCTTTCGGACGATATTCGTTTCGCCAGGAGCCGAAAACTCAATGACGAATATCGTCTTACTTCCATGGTCGAGGAGTACTACATCAGGCTTATTGGCCTGTATTTGCCTGATGGTGGGAAATGAGTAGTTCCAGTAGATCCGGCACTTCTCATTCTCCACCACGGACTCAATATCCCCCGGAGCGTAAGGCAACACTGGTGTCTCGTCTATACCGTACGAGTGTCTTAGATGGTAGTACAACACTCGTAGCGCCGCGTTATGCCTGTGGATATAGGCTGAGACCGCATATGCTGGACATGCTGACAGCAAATGCATAATGGTCTCATTATTATTATTATTATTATTATTATTATTATTATTATTATTATTATTATTATTATTATTATTATTATTATTATTATTATTATTATTATTATTATTATTATTATTATTATTATTATTATTATTATTATTATTATTATTATTATTATTATTATTATTATTATTATTATTATTATTATTATTATTATTATTATTATTATTATTTAGACTATAATGGTGATAATCTCCTCGATCTCAACATAAGTGCAGACCAAAGAGAGTACCACCACCATATGCGCTCCGGGGCGACTTAACCCATTGGGTTCTATTCTCGAGGTTGGATCGAATATGAATATAATCAAACCAAAAATGTCCATATATTTCCACAAGTATAAGTTGTATGGAAATATACGAAGTTTTATTTCTCCTTTTTCTAAATAATTATATTTTTGGGAAGCCGCAGTCCTTTCTATTGGATCTGTTCAGCCAGAAAAGTCGAAGTCACTCCTGTATATCAAACAGGACCCAAAGTAATTACAGACCCATTTCTGGCATCAATAACGTTGCAAAAAAAATTTAACATAGCTTGAAAAGGAGAATGGGGCCAATACAGTTCTTAATATATATTAACAGTATAACTCAATTTAAAAAAAATCTGGACATACCATCTGACCATACAGCAATAATATTCACAGGGGAAAAATGGACTCAGGCATACAACATTGCAGAAACAGGATTGAAAAACATAGGCTTATGGCTAAATACGAATCTTCTGAGATTGAACATAAAAAAATACAGATTTATTTCCTTCACAATTGATAGAAAGAGACCAACCGCAAGAAAACTCAATAAAGAAATACTCTTCTGAATGTATTATTGAAACACCATGTACTTGCCCAAAAATTCAGAAAGTGACCAAAATCAAATAGGTATCTTGGGGTTCTACTTGACCAGCATATGAAATGGGACAAATATGCCTCATACTTCACGAAAAGACTCGGACAGTTGACCTACACATTTTTTATTTTGAATAGGCAAAATATGATTATACTATACCATTCGATGGCAAAATCTGTTATACAATATTGTATTATACTGCTTGGGGTGGAATGTTCAGTAATTTTTTGCGTGGCCTTCAAGCTATACAAAATACGACAATAAAAATTAGATTAAAAAACAAAAATTATTCTCCAGTGAATAATTATAAAAAGAGTTAAACTTACTGAATGTGAGAAGTCTGCAGGCATTTCAATGCCTCATTTGGATATTCCATAAGAAACATTTATACGAAACAGATAAAACTACACATACTAGATTCGCAAAAAACCTTACCAAGTTTTAAGAAACATCATACTCAAAGATGCGTATTATTTTCCGGTTCTAAGCTGTTCAATATAGTGCCAACCCACCTCAGAACTGGTTTAAACAAAACCCGTTACAAATGAAATATAAAACAATTCATCAGTCAAAACCCAAAATTCTATTATAAAAATATTTTGAAAAGTGAAAAACAAATCAAATACCGTATATTATATCTAGATGTAATGATATCGAAATACTTTCTTTCTTTCGCGTCAACTGTACCTTTTTCTGATCTATCGTTTTTTTTCCATTTTACAGAACTAATATTGCTTTTCAGTTTACTCATTAGCCATAGCATTATTAAATTTCAATCAACTGAAACTGAGTTGCAATTTGCCTGAGGAACGTTGCACGTGGATATCAGATGTAATTTATTGTCCGTAAGGGGAAGTAGTTGTTTTCTGTCAGTTATTTTTCTCCTATTTGCCACTTTGTGAAAACTATGTCGACTTCGTGGAAATTTTTTGTCTCATTTCAGCTGAGTCAACTAGAATGAATCTATATGAATATTTTTTTTCCTTTTCTCTGCAATTACAATTTATTACATTATGTATTTAACAAATATTTGTTCAATTAAAAAAGTCATATTTTTGTTTTGTTTGTAAAATTTGTTTTTTTACGAAACTCCCAGGTTTTCGGAGAAAACCCCTCAAAAGCAGAGCTTGTGCGAGCAAGGGAGGTCCGGGACCTACAGTTTAAATAAAAGTGGAATCCGAACCACTTCAGCTCAGTGATACACGACCGGGGATCGAACCCGGACCGTCTGGGTGGAAGCCAAACGCTCTAACACCTCGACCACTTCGCTGTCAAAATAGGTAAGAATCACTAAAATTTATATTTATACATATTTCTGTTTTGAAAACTATGAACATACGTTATGATGTTTTTATGGATTGGATGGAAGAGCAGTCACCATTATCTCCGGATGAGAGCTACTGAAATCCGCCCTTTCATATTGTTAACTTAATTTATCCTAATTCGATGTATTGCTAAATATTTGATAATATGAATAATTAGTATTATTATTATTTACCTGATAATCTCCGGCAAACTCATCGAACTTTATCTTCGAAATCAAGCTCTAAGGGCTTTTAGAAAACTTCTAGAACCGACTCTGGTCCAATCACGCAATATATTCTCGAATTTCACGACGTCGTACTAAATCCGTTCTGAGTGTCTTTGGAGTTTTATGAATTTAACCTAAAAGCCTTTCTATCCTTTCAAGGGGTCGAATGTTTGTATGCTGATGGATTTTCCATGAAAAATTGAAAGAATATCATTCAGGTCACAATTTGTGGACCATTCAGAAAGTGTCTTTGGGATTTGGAAACCTCCTTCGATCTAAAAGTAACATTTTTTCTAAAATAATTCAATCTTTCACATTTTATCAAAGCCAAAAAGTGAAGTAAGTCATCCAAGGATGATCCTGACAACTAGACATCTTTGATACACTAGCCCCAGTTACCGTTGGTAAAATAAAGAAACAGAGACCTCCTTGGCTCAATGATAATACAAAATTCATAATTTATCTACGTGATAAAGCATTTAGGAAATATGAGAAAGTAACATGTTAGGTTTTTTTTTTTGGGGGGGTTCAGGAACTTCATATTGATAATGCACCTAGTTCTGAAAAATGGATTCATTTATTGAAACAATTGTGGCTACGAATTTATTCACGAATATATATATAGACATAAATAATCAGGTCATGGTTTCTACAAGAGAAATGATCAAATATCAATTAACCAAAGAAATATTGGGTATGCATCAAAGCCAAAACACAATGGATGGTCTTTTACAATGCTAGACCTCATTTTTCAAATCAAGCAAATCTCATTTTCTATAAACTCATGAAAATAAACTGATGAGTCAACACTTTGACTTGCAACTTCTCACACAGGCACGTTGCAAGTCGATGTACCTCATCTCAGTACTGTACATATAATAACACGTAACTTCTCACACAGGCACGTTAGTAGTTATTATATTTTCAATACAGCTCACAGACATGTAACTTCTCACACAGAGGCACGTTACAGTCCTTCGTTTCTCGAAAATCCAACAAAAGCAGACAACTTCCCACACAGGCACGTTGAAAGCCAATAAACACTCAAATCAGCCGAATAATAGGTAACTTCACATACAGGCACGTTACAAATCACCAGGCTGAAATGAATACAACGGTGATATGCATCTTCTCACACGGGTACGTTGCAAATCACCGAATGACATGTAACTTCACACACAGGCACGTTACAAGTCCTTGAATTTTCGATAGCTAAACTGAATATATTCACTCAATTCCAATGTGCTGAGACTCATGTACAACCAATGAATACCCAAATAAAATCCCTTTTCAAAACACTAATTTTTTAAACATCAATACAAATATCAACAAGTATTAAATATTCAGTATTGAAGAAATGCTCCGTACTAATGATCGTAAGAGCTAAGAGCAAAACACAAATTCTTCAAAATGTTTATGCTGCCACGAACGGAACTCCCACATGATTTTCTTCGTTCAATAATCAACAAACAGAGGAAAGTACATCCAAGAAAAATATAATGAAACATACTGATTCTGAATAACAACCTGCTTTTCTTTTATTGAAAGTAGACTCCAACAAATACTCACTCAAACAGGTATTATAGCCATTTGTCAAAGATAATTCCAAACAAATATAACTCCTACCTTTTATTCCAACCATAGCTATCAGTTCAACACAAATTAATATATTTAAACAATCACCCCAAGGACAATAATTTCAGAAACTCAATATCAACTCTCGAGTCAACACCAACTTACTTCGCATTCCAATGCTATTTTATCGCCTCCCGCCAGCCAGACGTTTTTGATGCCTAAAAACCGACATATGATGATGCGTAACACACGGCTGGTGTATACTGGACGTACCATCATAGGATGGCGTTCGGCAATAAAGAACTCCTAACAAACAATCATTGTTAATACTACAATGACCTCAGGAATTTTACAAATTTTGCAACAACGAAAAGCAATCATATTTTAAACACTGTCTCGAAAATCACAAACACATTGATGAATTATTCGGTGAATGTGTTCCTAAATATAACATAACCAACAAGGGAACAAAAAAACTTTCCATGTTGGTTCACAAATAAAATAAAAAAACATGTTGAAAGAAAAAATATCTAAAAGAAAAATAGGTTTATTTCTGAATTCCGAGAAAACCAACACAAAGTAATAAGACAACAATTAAGACATCTTATAGGAAAAGAAAATAGAAAATACATAAGAGATGTAGAAAGCAACATGAAAAATGACTTGACAATAACTTCTGAAACTATGTTTTAAAAAAAATCAATTTGTGCCAGGGTTGGGAAACTCACCCACGGCGATAAATCAGTATGTGAGAACGAGAAAACTGAGAGCTTTGCTTAATTTTTCACATCAACTTTTAGTGAAGAAAAATCATCTCATATTTTGAAATTTGAAGATGAGATGATTGTTACGAATAACAATCTGATCTTAAATGATATAACCGAAAATGGATATAACGAGGAGCAAGAGAAAATGAAACCCTAGAAATCTGCTGGTGTAGCATTCCACAGTAGGTATATTCTAAAAGGCTGCCGTGAATTTCTCAAACAGCCATTATTACACATATATTTAATTTGATTATTTATTAGGGAATATTGCTTTCCGGATAAATGGAAGACGTCCATATGTACTCCAGTACATAAACAAGGATCTAAAAATGAAATTGACAATTATCGGGGTATTTCTATATTGTGTGCGCCATCTAAACTGTTCGAACAAATTCTTTATAATGAACTATACACACATATTGAGGGAGACAGACCTGCAACACGGATTTGTAGGGAAAAATCAACTATAACCAATCTTTTTGAGTTCATCCTTGAAGCCAACGGAGGTTTGAGTGAGAAGACAGAAATTGATACAATCTATACAGACTTCAGTTTAAGCCTTCGACCGCGTTAATCATGATCTTCTTTTGAAGAAAATGGCCAGTATTAGATTATTGAATGATCATCTGGAATTATTCTGAAGTTAATAATAGGTAATTCCATGTCAAATATAACGGACATGTGTCTGAAAAATACTGTGTTAATTCGGGAGTACCACAAGGATCGAACCTGGGCTCGTTACTTTTTGTTATTTAAGAACCCTATTATCTTTGATTATATGATGGATACTATTTGAGAAGACAAAATATTGTAAAAGACCTAGGGTTAACTTACAATAATTATTCCACTTATGCTCAAATGGCGTGTTTTGAGTGGTTGATATTTTTGTGTTGATAATTGAAAACATCATATGTTGTCGATTTTGTAGTTCGATTCCTGATTGGTTTTTTCGACAAATTTTGCATACTCGTTGATTAATCGAATCACTAAACCAAGCGAGAAAAAGTAGAAATGCAACGACGAAACTACGAATGACGCGCTCTGTGATTGAGAACTGAAATAGCGGGATGTTTGAAAAATCAAATAAATGTTTGTGATAGATCTACAGCTGTCAGTCAGTTTGCAAGTTCCGAAATCGAGGAACAACAAATAATTAAAGTCATTGGCCATTGTAGTTAACGTCAATAAAACCATATTTATAACTCATCAATGAACACCATGCTAAAATAATTTTAAATCTTAGGAATGAATATATGAATATATCCACAACGCCGACGGTTGTATCTACTAGTACAAAAAAGGACGCACTGGATATGAATAAATTTGAAATATACAACAGCAGGAACTGTACATTTAATGTAAATATTTTTTATAATAATAAATAAAAATGGTTTTGATTTAAAATAATAAAATATTATTTTATTTTATTATTTAATATATTATATTATATTATATTATATTATATTATATTATATTATATTATATTATATTATATTATATTATATTATATTATATATTATATTATATTATATTATATTATATTATATTATATTATATTATATTATATTATATTATATTATATTATATTATATTTTTTTTGTGGTTGTAGGCCTTCAACTGCTGTGGTTATTGGCCTTTGGATTTTAAAATCCATAATCCATCAAGGATGTTCATAATTCGAGGAATATGCCAATTTCTCGTATGTAGTTAAGGGTCTTCTGTATAGCATTTCTATCATTGGCTAAACACTGAGAAAGTTCATTCGGTATTCCTGTCCTTTGCCTTTGTTCCCGGAACTCTTCGCATCTGAGTAGTACATGTTCAACAGTCTTTCTCCTTCCGCAGAATTCACATCTAGGTTGTCGCTCGCCACTAAGCATAAAGCTGTTGGTGAGTCTGGTTGAGCTATAACTGTTTGTTCTCTCCTGGATGCAAATGGTAAGTATTCCCATGGTTTTACTGATGGTTTCACAGTTCTGAGCTTAGAATCTGATCTATTCCATTCTATTTGCCATTTTCCATATATTGTTTGTTTCCAATATATCTTCAAGTCGTCCGGTCTAACAGAAATGTCATCGATTTGTTCTTCGTTGGCTGCTTCTTTTGCTGCTTGGTCTGCCAATTCATTTCCTGCGATGCCAATATGGCTGGGTATCCATAAAAATTTTGGTGATTTTCCCTTACTCATTAGCCATTTTATGAGAGAGAAAATCATCTGAATCATCGGGTTTTTGCTGAAAGGGTTCTTCAGTGCTTGCAGAGAGGACAAGGAATCGGTACAAATAAGGAATTTAAATCCAGATGCAAATTCTATATACCACAAGGCTTGTAAAATGGCATAGAGTTCTGTAGTGAATACAGTAGCCTCTTTAGGTAAGCTCCAGGAGTGGGTAATTCCCGAGCATGTAAAAGCAGATCCAGCTCCTGTCTCAGTTTTTGATCCATCTGTATATATGATGTGATTTTCTGGGTACCCATCTATCATCCTGAGTAGTTCTTTTATGAAAAGGCTTGGGTTTGTTTCTCTTTTTTGGAATTCGGTTAATTGTAGTTCCATTTCTGGAATGTTCAAGGTCCATGGAGGAGTTTCGCCTGGTGTCCAGTTGTAGAATCTTGGCATATCGTAGTCAATCGAAATCAGCAGTTCTCTCAAGCGAATTCCAGCTGGCCTTGTTATAGTTGGCCTTCTGGTGTATATATCATCCTCTTCATCGGATGGAATTGGAGGATAGCAAGGATGGTGTGGTTGTGCCGATACTCCACAACAGTAACTAAACAAGAGTTGTTCACGCCTAAATTTGAGTGGAGGTACTCCTGCTTCAGCACAAAGTGACTCATATGGGCTGGTATGAAATGCGCCCAAAGCTAACCTCAGGGCTGTTCCTTGTATGGAGTCAAGTACCTTAAGTCTCGATGGTCGTGCTGCTCCATAAATAAAACATCCATAATCTATCTTGGACCTTATTAAGGCCTTATATAATCTAATAAGAGTTTCTCTGTCACTTCCCCAATTGATGTTAGCTATAGCTCTGATGGGATTGAGAGCAATCTTGCATTTTGACGCTAGGTTTTTTATGTGTGTGTCCCAGTTCAGCTTCTTATCAAAAAACATTCCAAGAAATTTCATAGATTCCTTACATTCCAGTTCCTGTCCTACATTCTGAGTTGTGGGTATATTATATTATATTATATTATATTATATTATATTATATTATATTATATTATATTATATTATATTATATTATATTATATTATATTATATTATATTATATTATATTATATTATATTATATTATATTATATTATATTATATTATATTATATTATATTATATTATATTATATTATATTATATTATATTATATTATATTATATTATATTATATTATATTATATTATATTATATTATATTATATTATATTATATTATATTATTTAATATAATATGATAATCTTAACAAATACAACTCGTGTCATCGGCGATTATCGTAAATTTCTTCCCGTTTTCGAAACAAATTATGTTCCTTTAGGCAACCACACTCGCGCAAGCAACATCATTTGTTTTTCAAAATCGAAGGAATTTTTATTATTTTTATTTCGATAATCACCGATACACTTGTTGTTTTACCTACGATAAGCTATCTTTCAGTTAGTACATCGCAAAGGTAGCAAAATCGGCAAACCGTATGCTTGGCTTTGTAATAAGACAATCCTCAAATTTCACAGACATTGATGCTATAAAAATGTTGTACAATACTTTAGTTCGTCTCAAATTAGAATGTGCATCAATTATTCGGCACGGAGAATCAAGGAGCTCTGTGGACACAATTGAAAAAATACAAAACACATTTTTGAGGTTTCTGTATTTCAAAAAATATCGTATTTTGATTTTCTCACTGTAAGATGAAGCGTTCTGAGAAACGAATTCTCGCTAACATCGTTAGAGAGCAGAAAAAAGCAAAATATCATCTTATCTCTTTATAAAATATTGAATAATCAGCAAATACTCTCGCTGATACCAGTGAACGTACTCTCGAGGAATACGCGTACACACTTATGGTGGATTTATGCAGCAATCATAAGTCATGAGTTTTAAGTCATAAATAAGAATATTCGTCAATGATTGGTTGGAATAAACGGTTCAACCAATCATTGATGAATATTCTTCCTTATGACTTAAAACATATGACTTATGACTGCTGCATAAATCCACCATTAATGTTCTGTATATCATTTAATCTCAACAACCCACGTGACCCCTTTTTAATGATGCTCCGACTAGCCAATAGTGCCGGATGATACTGCATTTCGACTGAGCTATATCAACTGCAAATTTTCGAAAAATTATTTCAGATTACTTCAAACAGATCTCGATTTAATTTTCCATTAATTACTGTTTGTCATATGACCAACTATTTAATAATGTTGCTTGGAATATAATTAAATTCATCAAGCTCTGCAATCCTCCTCGTATATGTGTATTTTTTCTCTGTTTCCTTCTACACCTAGTTATACTTCAGTTATAAGATAATATTCAATTTTAGATCAATTTTTCCTTACCATGCTATGATATACTTTGTACACCGTTCTCAACCAAGTGTTTGTCCAAAATTCCGAATAATGTTCTATCCTATATGTTGTCTTTCCGGGTATAATTCGAAATAAATTTGTGCTGTTTTCGTACTATTCCTATCAAATTTATAATAAAGTTTCAACATATCTCGTTTTTCTTCATTTGAGAATGAGGATAATACGACTGAAGTATTTGTGCAAACTTATGATGTTTAATGAGTTCTGACAACTAGTGTTTATAAACAAAATTTTTCGATGGAGTCATGACCATCTCAGATGAAGTTGTTTTTTTTTTAATTTCTGTGGTTTCAGAAGTGCAAATCATAACAAATTATACATCAATGAAATCAGAATGAGAATCACCATTTTTCTGTTTGAAAACAATATGGTGCCCATAACAGAAAAAAAAGTCGATGGTGAATGCCAGAAGACGAAACGTCGGATAGTAAATCTGAACATGAAGACGTGTAGCTGAAAAAAAGTATCAATGAAAATGTACTTTTGGTTTTGAGCTATGTTGTCAAATAACGATAGAAAAAAATAAAACGAAAATTCCGATTTTCAGTTTTTTCCCGATATTTCCGGGAATACTCGGAATTTTCCAAGTTTCAAAACAGTATTTTGTTAAGCACCAGAATACGCAACTTTGCCCCAATTTAAGCTTCGACGTATCTCTTGTAGTTTAGGAGATCCCAATGGTGGGGGTCGAATTTGAATTGCCCTGTATAAATAAATAAATATTGCAAATGTGCCACATGAACTTCATATTCAATCCTGATTTGAGTATTAAATAACTATTCCGAGTTATTACTAAAAAATGCATGTTAATAAAACAATTGCAACGCATGTGCATGAAGCTATTGTATGCAAATATTATATTCGTGATCCATATAACTACAAAAATGACCCTATGAAAAATCATACGTTAAATAATTTTTCTTGAATACCCTCCTTTTTTTCACTTGTTCATTTGATAATTTCAGGGCTACACGAGAAAAGCGTATGCAATTCACTTTTCGAGGTTTTATCAATTTAAATTGTGAGAAAAATCGCTTTGCATACGATGAAAAATAATAATAATAATAAATAAATGGTCTTTATCCATCATAATTACAAGAATTTTGAAAAGGTGCAAGAAAAAAGCTTTATCAATGAATTATGATGAAAGGGCGAAGTTCAGCTAAAGCTGTTTTTCAACTTTTTTCAACAAATCGATGGAAGATATCAATTTCAAATGTAAATTGAAATTTGAGTGGTGATAAATTTGATATTTGAAGAGAATATTTAAATATCTATAATAATCATTACTTTAAAAAAGCATACATTAAAAAAACATTGCAAAAAATGTGTTATCACTGGCCGGTCTATATAACCTAGGGTATCTTCCCAAGTAACACAAGTTGGTGTGAAATACGTATTTTATAGGTATATTCGGTATAAAACTCGTAATGGTATAACAGTATACCGAATATCGTATACCTTTTTAAAATCATGTGGATTTTTATTCGTATATTGAATGTTTTGAATATATCTATTGTAAATAACGTTTGCATATTATATATACGTAGTGAGATAACGCATATATGCCATTGCTGATATTCGTATTTCATGTCATTATCTTATCCTTGTTTTATACCGTACCTTTCATCATTCGTTCATCATACGTTTTCGCCATACGTATAATATCGATTTTCTTGAACTGTAAAAGTCTTAACCTAAGAAGTCGTTTCCTACTGAGTTTAAGGACTTGAGAGGAATAAGCATTCTACCGACCTTGTCGAAAGTTCTGGAAAGAGCTATTGAAACACAACTTAGGGTACATTTGACAAAGTACTCATTGCTCCCTGCAGTCCAATCTGGTTTTCGTAAGGGTTATAGCTGTACCACTGCTTTACTGAATGTTGTTGATGATATGTTCAGGGCCAATGATCAAGGACGATGCACAGAATTAATTCTCCTAGATTTCAGTAGGGCATTTGATACAATTAATCATGATTTATTATTAAAAATATTGCACTACATTGGACTATCTGCATCTGCTATAACTTTAATGAAAAATTATCTGAAGAATAGAGAACAGAAAGTGAGTATTGATGAAAACAACTCTCAATTTATGAAACTCAGTTCGGGCGTTCCTCAGGGATCCATCCTTGGACCACTGCTGTTTAGTATATATACATCTGGCATCATCGAGTCCCTTGAAAACTGCTCAGTCCATCTATACGCAGATGATACACAAATTTATTATAACTTTCTTTCAGCAGAAAAGGAGATTGCACGTGCAACTATAAATGAGGATGTTAACGCCTTCGTAAAATTAGCTACTGATCATTGTCTACAAATAAATGCCTCTAAATCTAATGTTATTCTTTTTGGCTCCAAAAAACATCGCGATTTTTGTTTGGACTTCGACGTTAAAGTGAATGACGAGTTACTTCCACTGGTCAATGAAGCAAAGAGTCTCGGTATTCTCATCGATGTAAATCTCAGATTTGAAAAACACATCAATGGACTATTGAAACGGGCTCACTCCACCCTTAAAATGGTTTACGGTAATAGGCAATATCTTACACTACCCGTAAAAAAAACTCTATGTGAAACCTTGATCTTGTCACTTTTTAACTATGGAGATGTTCTGTATGGTCCAAGTTTAACCAGTCAGTACACAAAAAAAATTCAAAATGTACAGAACTCATGTCTGAGACTCATTTATGGGATCCGAAGACATCAGAGAATTTCTTATAAACTTCATGAGGCTGGCTGGTTGAATATGGTTAATAGAAGGCATCTACATAGCGCAAATCTATTCCACAGAGTAATCCTAAGTAAAACTCCACCTTATCTACATAGAAAAATAACTTTTCGGTCTGATGTACACAATCTGAACGTGAGGTTCAAAGGTGTTTTGACACCGCCTGCCTTCAGAACTGAAACTTTCAAACGTTCTTTCTCATATCAAATTTCAAAAATCTACAACGAAATTCCCCGTACTATGAAAAATGAATCTATCTCACGTTTTAAAACACAATTCAAATCTTACCTTCTTCGAAATCTTCAGTAATACTATCAAAATTTCAATTTATTAATGTTACTAGTTCATCTGTTTTTCTTTTGTGATTGACACGATCTACCATTTAATTTATTTTTTGTTTACTCATATTTATAGAAAATTGGGCGCACTTCTTTATATGTTTTCTTTTTTGAAACCTCTTGTTCATTTGAGTTCCTTATATCTAATTTACGACGCTACAGGATCGTTGAGGTTGAGTGGAAGAACAAGTTTTGTGGGTTTTCTATCCACAAAAATTGAACTCCGCCTTTTGTTTCCAATCGAAAATATTGTAATGCTGTATGTGATGAAAATTGTAATTAACGATTGGAAGTAATAAAGACGTTTATTATTATTATTATTATTATTATTATTATATTTGTTAGTTTTAAACCAACAAATTTATAAATTTTGTCTAAAACTTGTAGAATGATTACGTTTTTTCAACGTTTCCAGTACATGTTTTCGATTTCGATGGTATACCCATGTTATGATAGTAGAGAATTGTGCCATTGGATATTTTCCTTCCTTATTTATTTGTATATTCATTTGAAAATCGAATGTGCTTCTGCCATGTGATTGATGCATATTTACTTACATATTTCCATATACGATTTATGTTTGTATAATGTTTCTCTATTTCTCTCTTTAGCGGTTTTCGAGAAATTTCTTGATCTCCTTATTTTTTGTGCAAGTCATAGCTTCAATTAAATGTTTATTACTGCGGTATTTGGATTCACATAAAGCTGTAATTTTTGTGTAATTGACCAATGTCCTGGGTGTTAGTTATGTCTGAAAAAATTAGTTCATTATTATATAGGGTCGTTAAAAAATTGTGAATTTACCGATACAAAAATTTGATTATTTTCATCTCCAAATATATTTCAGGAATTTGGATGATTCATCAGATGACTTCAGCGATGCAGATGTTGGTGTTACCACAATCACTCCAAAATTCAATTCATCGATAATGCAAGGTTATTCGAAATCTGGTTCTAGTACCCCCATGAGAAGCTCTACGACGCAAGATAATGACATGACCTGATGTGAGTTGCTTGCTGAAAACATTTTTGAAGGAAGAGCTGACATTTGAATATATGGTAATAACTCAACTTCATCACTTATTACGTATTTTACCTATTTCCTGTACATGTATATTTTTTTAGAAAAAATGTCATGTTGCTATTGGTATGGTGCCTCTAGAAGAAGTACTGTCATGGAAATGCCCAAGTTCCTTAACAAATCAAGTGGCGATGAAATCAAATTGGAATGGAAGAGACAAAAGTCCTTTTGAAGGTACTTATATGATGAAAGTGGTTAAGGGTAAGTTTAAAGAATTTCTAGGCATTCTCTTTTTTAACAGAAAATTCTTACAGAAGCTGTTTAGCTACAGATGATGGATGAACAAGATCTTTCAGATAAAGTTATTGAGAAATATGTGAGCCTGTTAGTCGAATCGAAAACCTGATCAGAGTGTAATATGCAAAAATGAGTTATTTGTTTATTTATTGTTTTGTATTACATATTCTTAGAGGGTGGCTTTTTATGTGCTTCCACTACTTCTATCTTAGAAACAGTTTCATTAACGGGGTTGGTTAAATTAGAAAAAAATGCCTTTTATGAAGCTCATTGAAAACGACTTGCATTGTCATATGTGCAACATTTTTTTAATATAACCGACCACGTAACTCCAGTCGTTTTGGAAATAGTATAGTGTACGCACTCAAAAAACACCCTTGAGGTTTTGTTTAGATACTTATTTGTTTTTTTATGAATGAGGATGAGTTGAGTTCTAAGTTTACTGTTGAATAATAAATATAAGAAGTATGTGTTTATATCATCCATATCCTTCTCGATAGCCTTAGCGAATTCAAAAGAGCTCAGCTTATAAAAATCAGAATAAATTATCCAAGTACCGAATATTGAAGCTGAATGAAAAACGTTTATAGTAAACGTAAACATTCTTTGGAAATATGCGTTTATTAATTCCATTTGGAACACGTATTTCATCGGTAATTTTTAGTTCTTTAATAAACGTATTTTCGTGAAGGTGAAAATATGTTAGTTGGATTGATTTCATTTGAAATACGTATTTCATCGGTGTTTTATTGTTGTTGAGAAGACGTTTTTTGTAAACCCGAAATAAACTTATAAACTCTACTTCAAATATACGTTCAGTTGGCGGACATGTTTACCTATTATAAACGTTCATAGTTACCATATATGCACGTATGGTTTTGTAAGAAAAAAGACGTTTATTGAACAGAATTGTGTTACTTGGGTTTGTACCAAATTTGGTGCCTTTATCGGCAAGGTAATCGTAAAATATCACTCTAAGCGACCATATTGACTACATAGAAGTTGAAACTGAAGAATGAACCTCTGGGTATCTAGTTACCCGTTCCCACATCACCCTCTATCCCGCTCCGTTCATAAGACGTCTCTCGACAACCACGTACGTACTCTCTTATCTAAATTATTTCTTATTGCCTTGTTCTCGATATGATAATTCGAGCTGCCCACACCTGCGTGCGGACGATTGTGATCGTCCACCTTCCACTAAAGGTATTTAATGCATTTTTTCCGTCTGAAGCAACGCGTGATGGATCATTCTCTCCTATCGGTACATGCATTTTGTCGATAATCTGTTTTCTAAACGAGATAGCACTCGCAGACGAAAATTTGTCTCGATGTTCATGCTGGAAGTGTATGGGGTTATTTACAGGGTGTTGTTCGTAATGGAAATGAATATTATATAGGGTGTTCCTGGAAGTTATCGATCTGAAGAGACAGAAGTTTTATCAGTTAAATTCAACGGTCACACCTTTATTTGAGAGTGGTGGAAAAACAGAACGGACAAATTGCCGACCAATTGCTCTGATCTCTAGCTATAGTAAAATTCTAGATAAAAATATCGAAAATACGTTAACGAACTTTTCAAAAGACTATGAAATCATATTAAACTCACAGTTTGAATTTCAAGATGCAAGAAACTGTTCAAAAATCAATATGCAAGAGGACTTATGGTTGCCTATAGGACCGAAATTACCAGAAATTACCAGAAATTCTGAAAATCGGGAAACAAACGAGAAAATTCAAAACACAAATAAAAAAAAATATGACCTCGAAAGTCCTAGGCCAAAAAATCGAGTAATAGATGAATAATAAAAAAATATCTTCTTACAGGCTGTCCCACGAAGATTAGGACTCGAGAGTAGTAGAGAATTTTAATTTTGGGGTTGTGAATTAAAGCAATTGGTGTAGCTCTTTTTTGATATTGCGTTACCCAATGAGCTTTTTATTTTCGGTCACGTGACATTAGATTCAAAATTATTAATGGGACAACCTGTATATTTTGTCATTTTTATGTTTCTCCCGATAAAACGATTCAAACTATAACACGTGTGGTCTTAAACGATTAGTTCAAGAACGTTTCCCACGACGTTTTTCAACAAAATATGGATGATTAATATGATTTTGCCTTTTTCCAATCATCACAAAAAATATAGGACTGCCCAAATAGACAGGGAGACTCTAAACCTGAATAATTATATTATAATTAATATACAGGTTGTCCCTGTGATAATTTTGAATCTGATGTCACGTGATCAAAAGCATAGAGCGCATTGGGTAACATAATATCAAAAAAAGCTGCACTTTCTA
Organism: Chrysolina oricalcia; assembly: GCA_944452925.2. NCBI lineage: Eukaryota > Metazoa > Arthropoda > Insecta > Coleoptera > Chrysomelidae > Chrysolina > Chrysolina oricalcia. Next base: position 16,287,348 of record OX101825.2, read on the forward strand.
ATCTGCGTGAGACACCCTATATATATTTAAATTTCACATCTCTGTATCACCAAAATCAAATGAATTTTCACATAATACATCTTGAATATTGTATACTATTTACATTATGAAATTCACATGAATCTCATTTTTATTTCTAGTATTAGTAGCCTCTTTTTTTTTTCTTTGGTGTTTTTGGTATCGACTGCTATGGTCATTAGCCACGTGTTCTGGATAGGCCTTGTTACTAATTCCATGCGCCACTTTAGGTTAATTGGAACGCAACAGTGAATCGTGCAGGACTCAACCCAGTCCAGCCACGAGATTTAAATAATTTAATTGGTCAAATTGAATTAAAAAATCTCAGCCGTAACTGGGCCTCGAACTCCGGACCTTTCGACTCAGGGTCGGACGCTCTAACCACTGCGCCACGCCCCAACATATTAGTAGCCTCTTAATCAGGATATAAGTATGGTACAGTATAAAAAATTCGTTTACTTTATTGTTAACTTATTAAATTATCTAAAAACAAGCATCGTCCACAGCTTCGTGGTATAATTTTTAATTTACAACCATGATTCGTTCACCTCTATCGTTTCGTTAATATATTATTATTATCATTGAGATGAAACAGATTTGTTAACACACCCTAGGTGGTTACTCGTAACCTCTTCTAAGAGTCTCTGTTCAATGATTTGCATAATTTACCAAGGGGCAAAACAACGTATGTAATAATAATAACTTTAATGGGATAAAGAAATTGGTTCAAAAATAGTAGCCATTGATTCGGAATGGAGTTGATAAAAAATTATGTTTAGATTCAAAATTAGATTCTACAACGTCTAGATATGTCAAACTACAGAGTTTATGGTTTATTTTAATACAGACTAAAGAAAGTTCACGTTTCCAAATATCCTGATGTCGGTGATATTATCGTTCTCTATGTTTATAAGGTTCTGAATCCGAATCTGGGTTCATTCAACAAAATTTTCTGGTAAAATTATTGCGGTCACGTGGCCTAGTGTCAATAGGGCACCATCAACATTTTTTTTCAATTGTAAAGGGAGGTCACGTGTCACCTGATTCTGAAGGTCAGTATGAAACAGTTTGGCCGATTTACACAAATGAAGCGGTGTTGGATAGAGAATCGGAAGGCCTTCAAAACCAGGTACCACGTGACCCCCCTTTACGTTTGAAAAAAAAAAGTTGATGCTGCCCTCTTGACACTAGGCCACGTGACCACAATCACTTTTATTCCAAAAAGTAGTAAAAGTGGTACCTTTTTACTTGAATTTCACCTGACCTCGATAGCTTGTCCCGTTCAAAAGTAAAGGGATGGAAGGAGGACTTTTTACGTCCTCACTGTATAATTTCAGAAGAGGGCTGAAGTCAGAGACTGAGCGATTCAGATTGGTGTCTTTGACACCTCGGTCAACCATGCTGGAGGTGGAAGAATAGACGCATGCTATCCTCTATCAGAATGGAGTTCGGGATGGACAAATGTGCCACGTTTTATCTCAAAAGAGGACGATGCGATGAATATGGAGAGGATGTTCAGCTCGTATCAGAAGTTTTGAGAATTCATCATAACCAGAAGATATTTGAGAATCTGAACTGGAATGAACATTCTAAAATTATACACACGTAGATTCAAGTCTGCGGTGCGGTATTAGGTTTTTGCTACTACTACTGTTTATGCTACTGATGTATTGAACATTTTTATTGCTCAATAAGGCATTAGTAGATGCATTGCAAAAGTCTCGCGTAGAGTATCATGTTTATCAAATAGAATACTTTATTATCAACATGCCTATTTCTATATGAATTATGTATTTATGTTTCAAAATAAGCAAATATTTTCACTGAATGAACATTTTCATAATTATAGCACTCGACAAATAATAGTTATTTTTGTATCTAGTGCGCGAAATGCTACTTTGGTGATCGAGAACCAAAGTATTTCGCGCATGAGATGCAAACAAAATTTTTTCTACAAACGTCAAAAATATTGTTCTAAAATAAGTAATAACTATGAAAAATAGTATTGAACTGGCTTAAATAATTTTTCCAAATCAAGTAATTACTGTAACTATGGAAATAAAATGGCATTTGTTGACAATTATTTCAAAGTGACAGTTCTTGATAATTATTTTGGAGTGACTTTTTATTCGCGTCAATTTCGTGCGTGATATTTATTATTGTAAAAGAATGGAAATTTCGAGCGACGATGAACTAACTATGATAGATGCGGCCAATTCCGTAATTTCCAACCTTTTACCGGAGAAATCGAGGCGGCAGTATGAAAACGCATATCAGCAATTTAAAGAGTGGTGTGTGAAGCAAATAAAGCCAGAAAAATATCTCTCATAATTTGAAAGCCTTAATTATTGTTCTACATTAATAAATAAACGATTTCTTGTTTTTTGCTTGATTGAGGAGTTGAGGACCATATAGGTTAGAATATGAAAATCCCATATAGTTTACATGCAGTGTGCGAAATATATTTCGCACATTACTTCGCGCACGGTGTCATGGTAACGAATGAAAATGAAAAAAAGTGCCACTTCGCATACTGTTGTCAATGCGCGAACCTTGTCATTTTTTGACGTTTGTAGAAAAAACAATTTTATGTACTATTCTCCAAAAATAGAATTATACCGGGTGTTTCTTAAGTACGTGTAGAAACTTTAAGAGCATGTTGCTGATGTCGGAATAAGAAAAAAAGTTCCCATAAACACATGTCCGCAAGTTATTCGTTTCTAAGATACAGAGTGTCAAAGTTTAATTATTATATTTGTTTTTTGTGAATAAATGTCGAAATATTTGTGATATTCGAGTAAAGTTTGGTATCTGGGATTATTTTTCAATGACAAAATCAAATTTTGTGTCAATTGTGAAAAAACTAATTTCTGATTGAATTTATTTTGAATTAAAAAATCTTGTCATTCGAAATCACTTGCATCGATTATTTCAAATCTCAATAACTCGAAAACAGTTGCTCGTAGTGACCTCTATCAAGAAAATATTTTTTATATAAACTAAATAATAAATAATCCCAGATACTAAACTTTACCCAAATTTCAAAATTATTTTGAAATTGTTCACAAAAAATGAAAATAAGAATTCAACTTTGACACTCTGTATCTCAGAAACAAATAACTTGTGGACATATGTTTATGGGAACTTTTCTTCTTATTTTGATGTCAGCAATACGCTCCTAAATTTTCTACACGTACTTAAGAAACACCCTGTATACAGTTCACCTGATCATATGGGTTTGAAAGTATTTGATAAGTTGCCAGACTACGTAAAAACCAGTGAATCCTTGACTGATTTCAAAATCGAATTGAAATAATTCTTAATTGACCACTGTCTTTACAATATGAATGAATTTCTTACATGCACTATTTGAATTATATATTTTTTGTCCTACTGAATATGTGTGAGAACCTGAGAACTGTAAATAATGTCTTCTTCTTTTTTTTTCTTTCTTTTCTTCTTTATTAACTGTTGTACATATATTACAAAATAAAAATAAAAATTACTTTATCGATAAAATGTAAATTGCCTAATGGAAAAAAATAAATGATGATGAAAAGTTACAATGTATGAAGAAATTTCGCTTCCCGCTTATTTTGGATATATTTTTCCTATCGTACATATCCCATTATATTCCCTTTCTGCCGTGTCGCAATATACATATTAACTTTGAATTTCTCAACACCCCTATTTATCTATTTTCAAAAAATCCTAATGCTGATAAATTCATCCACTATTCAAAATCCCTTTTTCCATCATTCACAAAACTAACTCCGTAAAGACCATCCATCGCCTTTTCGATGAAAAACATATAATTTTGTACTTAACTTCTCGCCGAGTCTAATTGCCAATGGGGGTGTAGCCTATTATCGACATTAAGAGGGATTAAGTAGCACTTACCCAGTGTTATTTCCCCTCTGGTATTGTTCTCTCCCACGAAATACGGATACGAATAACATGGCATGTAGACCACAAATCCAACAGCCGATGTACGACGAATTCACTTGTTAGGAAAGCGTTTGATGATGAATTGCTGAATGAAGATAGAAACTATTGTTTTGTGACTAGAAATTGGATCTTAACCTACTTTTGTTCATTAGGAAGTTTAAGTATCTATTACTTACAAATTCAACTCGTTTTTTCAATGTTTTGATTTCCTCGAAAATAAGAACAAATAGGATTTTCCCCCCTACCACACAAGTATTTTCACTCCCAGATTTCGATAACCAAGTTACCTTCAGTAGGAATACTAAACTAATAGAAAATATCCAAACCAGCCGTATCCAATTTATTCATTTATACGACAAAATCACCTTACTGACGTCCATTACATTAATATTCGGCACAAATCTTGACTCACACCACATCTGCACTCTACAGCACAATTTTTCCAATCATCTAACAAAAAAAAAAGTTACGGTAACCGTATACTTCTGTCAGTATAGGTACAACCAGATATATAATTACACGAACCATCTCAAAATTGTTAAGTGAATATGGTTGAAGTAACGAAACAAAGGATGATCGAAACAGCCATATATAGGTAGTGTTACTTCAACAATTAAATACTGTGAAAATAATCAGTTACTGCTGTAAGCAAAAAAAAACAAAAAAGAATTGTTAGATCCACTGGATTCGAATACACGAACTTTGGAATACAACGCTGCCAGCAAATGCTCCAATTGCACACGCCAAATCACCTTATTTATAATTTTGTTATTGGTCAGTAATGAAGGACCTACAGTTGGATTGAATACTACTTTTTCAGTAACTTGACAGGGAATTAATATTACCAATTGTACAAACTGCCAAATACATGTGAACTTTATGAATAATTCTTTCTAAGTAGGAGTTCTGATCATTATATTATCTAATTAAAGTGTTTCTATTAGAGAGATTTATATCACTGAGTATCCATCATCTCATCTGTCATTCTACTTTCAACAGTAGTGTTAAAAGTGATTTTTCCGAAGAGCGTGCGTGCGTGCTTTTCCGCACGCATTTGCGTGCGTAAAGTTACACTTTCCCGGACCCCGTGCGGATAAGATTTTTTTTCCGCACTGAGTGAGGAAAAGTTAAACTACTCAAAAATATCACTAGTATGGAAAATTTATATTTATTTTAGTTGCTGTAGACTATTTTATGCAATATGTGAAGTCGTTGCAAGTGTATTCCCCTTTACCTTTCAATCGTATTTCCCGATATTTGTCTTTCAGCTCAAAACAAAAAACTATTTTTTTTAAATTTCATCGACCTATTTGAACAACTGTACTGAGGTAAATAAACTTTCATCTTCTGCCCTTCTGCGCTATGTCAGTGTTTATCAAGCCCTACCATTAAATGAACTGACCGGTTCTACAATAAATTTGCAAAATGTCAATAATTATTGTTCTTTCATTATAAATATTACAAACAAATAATTTAATTTTTTATTGTTAGGTAATTGTTCGTTATATGGTTCTTTCCATCAAGTTTAAATGAAAATTATTCATTAACTTATAATTCTTTTATATTCGTTGCTATCTCATATGAAGCTTGTAGGAAAAATGCTGTTCCTAACCGTTCGCAAAGTGCCTTTTCCGCACGCGTCGTTTGCCTAACTGTATTTGCGTGCAGAAAAGTAACACTTTGCACACTTGTTAGGAAAATAACTATTGTGAAAACGTCAGTTTTTAGTTCATATGTCAATGAATTGTCGCTGACAACAATAGGTATCATATCTATAACTGATTTTCTCAGTTTTGGATAGTGATAACAAGACAATTATTGCTGAAATAAATTTTAGTATTCGGTTGGATTTTTGTTTTGTCGAAACTATTGAATAACATTGTTCAGTCAATTGAATCGTATTATCAAAATAACAATATTTCTATAACAATTTGCATACAGTTCTTGTAACAATGAAATATTGTTCTTTCAACTGGAATGTATTGTTACACTAACAATCTTTTGATAACAATTTACATATTGTTCCTTTAGCAATGCAACAATCAGTAGTTTGGTATAATTGATTGGAAATTATTGCTACCCTAACAAGAAAATTGTTAACCGAGTCGTTTTGTTATCACTTACAATATTATTTCTTGCAGTGTACTCGGCTGAACAACAAGATTCCGAAATATTTCAAAATAGTATCCATATCAAGCTTCCAAAACAAGCTCAAAAACGATCTTTTGCCTGTGAAATTATCTCTTTGATGTTTTTGTGTCATCCCTGTATGATTCTTCTCATAGTGCTCAAGTACTATACGAATAATTTCAGCTGCCTAATATAATGTCTATATTAAATCGTTGGTTTACTTAAGTTTTAGGTTCCACAGGTTGAGTGGGAGAAAGCACTCGTTTAACTCTTAAGGGCCAGTTTCACAGGTCCTAGTTAACCTTCAGATAACTAACTGAAAGTTTAGACTGTGAATGATCATCTTTTAATGGCGTTGACAGGTTCACATTCTAACCATTGGTTAATTGATCTGGACTCTAACTAGAACCTGTGAAACTGGCCCTAAATGAGTTGAACCACAGCTAACTACTCTTCCTCTTGATAGGTGAGAAATTTGTAATAATTTTATACTATATTTCTCATTTTACCTTTGAGTAAAAGCTATTGTTATTATTATTGACCATATCATAATGCAATGGAAAAAAAATTCTTCAAGAGATAATACACTTGCACCATGCATATTGATTGGCTGATTCCTTTGAACGATTTAATATTTTTTCGTTTTTATTCGTTTCATTCGTATATTTATTTTTTCTGATCTAGTTTTTAGTTAGATACCAACTTGTGATATGCCGTTAAAAAGGGAATTGAATTCTGAATAAGGCGGAAAGTAAGAAAAAAGGGTTGCCATTCAAAATAAGAAAGTTGAAGTTACTTCTGTTCAGACCGGTAGTTAACTTCGTCATGTCAATATACCCTTTTCAAATTCTAGCTAATGTCATTATATCGATGCTTTCACAAGCCTACCTCATACAATGACTGAGATATTCCGTAGGCAATAATTCTGCAGAACCTGGTATATTCCTCGTCTTTCTAGAGACCGCTGATAAATTTCATAATTTTCTTTATTTTCGATAGCTATTACTGAAGCTGCTATTCTTTCTCTACAAAAATCACCGAAAAAGTATCAAAGAATGTTTTGACCTAAACTGAACTATCGGACCCAACCTATAAATTTCGCAACCACCATTCTACAATTTGTCTATCGAACTTTTACGACGGTTACATCGTTCTGCGCTGTTCCAGAGGAGGTAGCGAGCTTGTAAGCTCAGCATCACCGACGAAACGAATGGTTTTTTTATTTGGACATAATCTAAAAATGTCCGTGTGTATTTAGGGGCTGAACTTTATTTATATATAATAATAATAATAATAATAATAATAATAATAATAATAATAATAATAATAATAATAATAATAATAATAATAATAATAATAATAATAATAATAATAATAATAATAATAATAATAATAATAATAATAATAATAATAATAATAATAATAATAATAATAATATTCTACATGGATGATCTTAAGCTTTATGCCTCAGGTGAAAAGGACCTACGTCAGTCTCTGAGGGTGGTGGAGGAGTATACGCAGGCCATCGGCATAGAGTTTGGGATCGACAAATGTGCAACGGTTCATCTCAAAAGAGGACGATGCGACGATTACGGAGAAGACGTCCAGCTCATAGACGGAAGCATCCTACGTCATCTGGGTGCCGGAGAGACGTATACCTACTTGGGAGTGGAACAACACCACTCTCAAGAAGTTATAACTGTCAAAAACTCTCTCCGCGGCAAGTATCAGCACAAACTCCGACAGATCTGGTCATCAGAACTGTCGGGAAAGAACAAAGTTGCTGCCACAAATATGCTTGCCGTTCCGATCTTACTCTACTCCTTCGGAGTAATGAAGTGGACTCAGGAGGAGCTGCGACAACTCGACGTAAAGACTCGCAAGATGATGCACCTATACAGGAGCTTGCATCCCAAATCGTCCGTTCCTCGGTTATATCTCCACCGACAACAAGGAGGACGAGGACTTTTGAGTTTGGAGTGTCTTCACAACAGAATGGTATTGGATGGAGCATGTAAAGTAATCAGGAGTTTGGACCCCCTTCTCTGCATGGTCCGTGACCATGAAAACGCAGGGATTGGAGCGTTCCTCTTTAAGGCAGCAGCTCGTGCGGCTGATGAACTCGGTCTCAGTTTCGACACCAAACGGCGTGATCCGAACTCTGTCACAGAGTTGGCACCCGTTCGGCAAAAAGCCCATGTAAAGGCCGCAGAAAATGCAGCTCTTCTGCAGCTGCATAGGGATAAGCCTTTGCATGGGGTCTTCTTCAGAAACGTTGAAGACCTTGGCTTATCCAAGAACTTGACCTACGCCTTCCTTAGGTCAAGTAGGCTGAAGTCGGAGACCGAGGGATTCATAATGGCCTGCCAAGATGGTGTCTTCAACACCTTGGTCTACCGAAGCCACGTGTTGGGTATAGAGGTCCCTGATATTAGATGCAGGGCCTGCCGTCAGGCGCCTGAGACCATTATGCATTTGCTGTCAGCATGTCCAGCATATGCGGTCTCAGCCTATATCCACAGACATAACGCGGCTCTACGAGTGTTATATTACCACCTACGACACTCGTACGGTATAGACGAGACACCAGTGTTGCCTTACGCTCCGGGGGATATTGAGTCCGTGGTGGAGAATGAGAAGTGCCGAATCTACTGGAACTACTCATTTCCCACCCTCAGGCAAATACAGGCCAATAAGCCTGATGTAGTACTCCTCGACCATGGAAGTAAGACGATATTCGTCATTGAGTTTTCGGCTCCTGGCGAAACGAATATCGTCCGAAAGGAGGAGGAGAAACTGACGAAATATCGAGATTTACTCTTCGAACTCCGCAGGCTCTATCCAGACCATTCTGTAAAAATGGTTGTTCTGATAATAGGGTCCCTTGGCGGTGTGATGGATTCATTACTCTCGAACTTAAAAATCATACCGGCATGTAGAAAGATGTCAGAAATCATAGCCGGAAGAATGCAGAAGGCTGTCATCCTCGGTTCATTACGTCTGCTCAGGGCACACGATTCCCGGACCCAATAGCTGCTTACCCCATAGTTTGGGGAGTGGTTATTGGGGTAATGATGTTGCCAGCGCGCCCTCCGAATGTATCGGAGCATCGGAGACAGGGTCCGACTGGAGAATTTTAATTCAAAAGAGATAATAATAATAATGATAATAATAATAATAATAATAATAATAATAATAATAATGATGATAATAATAATAATAATAATAATAATAATAATAATAATAATAATAATAATAATAATAATAATAATAATAATAATAATAATAATAATAATAATAATAATAATAATAATAATAATAATAATAATAATAATAATAATAATAATAATAATAATAATAATAATAATAATAATAATAATAATAATAATAATAATAATAATAATAATAATAATAATAATAATAATAATAATAATAATAATAATAATAATAATAATAATAATAATAATAATAATAATAATAATAATAATAATATAGGCAGGGAGGTCAACCAACACCTAAGGCCCTGGTGAGTTGCGACACCACCTACCCGAGCAAAGGATGCAAAATCGGACCGGCAGCTCATGCGCATCCGGGAGGGAAAAGGCATCTTTCCCTCCGGTGTCGGCCGTGGGTTTACTGGGTTAACCCCCCAGTAAACCCTAATACTCGGTTCCAAACAATCGGGGAAGAGGCCCCCACAACCGACCCCCTCGGATTAGGGGTCAAAGGCAAGGTGGTGGGGCCAACAACGATGATTTGCCAAATGACAACCGCAATGACAACGGACGCTTTGAGTGGACGGACGAATTGAGAGACGGACTTCTGTATATCTACGAGAGCAGTGAGCCCGCCCGGAGAGGATACATGGCAAGGATGCATGCTCTCTGGTGTGAAAGACACCCAGAGCATGCCGCCGTTTCCGCCCAAAATCTCAGGGATTATGTTTCCTATCTCCGGGCTCGAGGCTATGTTAGAGCTCCTCCTCAGCCGATTAACGAAGTGGCAGAAGTGGCAGATATGCCACGTGTCGGTCTGGCTGTAGAGGAGGCTCGCATCATACCACCAATGGAGGACATCAGAACCCGCAGGGCGCTTCACAATATGAAGCCCCTGAAGCCGCGAGAACTGGCACGAGTGGATGCAGAGATTGGCGATGTTCTTTCAGGAGAGGCTACCATCTGGCAGATCAATTCTGTCGTGTACGACGCCGCTCGTGCTCTATCCCAGACGGAGAGGAGGGAAACCACCGCTCTTGTTGGGAGGCATGAGCGACGCGTTCACAAGATGGAAGCTAAGATCAAGTCGGCGAGACAACACGCGTCTCGTATCCAGTGTGTGGTGGACTACATGTCGGCCAATAGGCCTTTTACGCCGGCAGTGCGGCGAATTGCTGCAAAGCTAAGACGAGCTCACCACACATTGAATCAAGGCGTGCTGTTTACCATAAAACAGCACTGTCTTGATAGGATACGAATGCTAGTGGCTGCAAAGAAGTCACTAGTGAGGCGGGCGAGAAGTATCGCGGAAAACATGAAGTTCCGCGATAAACCTTCTCGCTTATTCCAAGAGCCTCCACGTGTTGTCGATAACCCGCCGGCTGCTGATCGGGTAGAAACCTTCTGGAAGAACATCTATGAGTTTCCGCAACCACTCAATGTAGACACTCCAGCCCTAGCGCAGTTCGAAGCTTACTGCAGAACGCTTCGGCAGCATGAGCACAATGATCTGCGCAATCCGATAACCACGGAAGAAGTTCGAAGGGCCCTAAAAGGTTCTAAGAATTTCGCTGCTCCAGGCCCTGATGGGTTGAATAACTATTGGTGGAAAAAGTTTCCAACAACCCACCGCCATCTGGCTAGAGTTTTTAACTCATGGCTAGATGGGGAGCAGCAGATTCCGGAGTGGTTTGTCGAGGGGCGAACCGTGCTCATCCCCAAAAACGGAGATTTGTCTGATCCAAAGAATTACAGGCCGATAACATGCTTGAATGCGTGTTATAAGTTGTTTACACGCATCTTATACACGCGCATTCTCTCCGCAGTTGATCCGGTGTACGAACGGATATATGAGCAAAGAGGGTCAAAGAAAGGGGTCGCCGGCTGCAAGGAGAACCTGCTCATCGATAGATGTATCACGCAGGACTCCGTGCAGTATAAGCGTAACCTTTCGATGGCCTGGATCGATTACCGCAAGGCATTTGATACAACATCGCATGAGTTAATCATGCATTTGCTCAGATGTCTTGAGGTACCCGATCAAATAGTGGGATGTATTGGACAACTGATGCCACTCTGGAGGACTCGCTTCACCATAAGATCTGGTAGAGACACAGTCCAAACAGAGCAGGTCATCATTAGAAGAGGCGTGTTTCAGGGAGACTCCCTCAGCCCTCTTCTCTTCTGCATCTCACTATTGCCATTGTCCGTTGTACTTAGGAATACCCGTGGGTACAACTGCGGCACCCCCAGCAACCGGAGGCATAAAGTCACCCATTTGTTCTACATGGATGACCTAAAATTATATGCCTCTGGAGAAAGGGACCTACATCAGTCCCTTAGGGTGGTGGAAGAGTACACGCATGCTATCGGAATGGAATTTGGGATCGACAAATGTGCCACGGTTCATCTTAAAAGAGGACGATGCGAGGAATACGGAGAGGATGTCCAGCTCGTAGACGGAAGCATCCTACATCATCTGGATGCCGGAGAGACGTATACTTACCTAGGGGTGGAGCAACGCCACTCCCAAGAGGTATTCACAGTTAAGAACTCTCTCCGCGGCAAGTATCAGCAAAAACTCCGACAGATCTGGTCATCAGAACTGTCGGGGAAGAACAAAGTTGCTGCAACCAATATGCTTGCCGTTCCGATCCTTCTCTACTCTTTCGGAGTAATGAAGTGGACTAAGGAAGAGCTGCGACAACTCGACGTTAAAACTCGCAAAGTGATGCATCTCAATAGGTGCTTGCATCCTAAATCGTCAGTTCCACGGTTATACTTTCCCAGACAACGGGGAGGCCGTGGACTTTTGAGTTTGGAGTGTATGCATAACAGAATGGTTCTGGATGGGGCCTGTAAAGTCATCAGGAGTTCAGATCCCCTTCTCTGCATGGTCCGCGACCATGAAAAAGCAGGGATTGGAGCATTTCTTTTTAAGGCAGCAACCCGTGCGGCCGATGAACTCGGTCTCGTATTCGACACTGAACGGGCTAACCCAAACTCTGTCACCGAGTTGGGACCCGTTCAGCAAAAAGCTCACATCAAAGCTGCGGAGACAGAGGTCCTGCTACAGCTACATATGGATAAGCCAATGCATGGCGTCTTCTTTCACAACATCGAAGACCTTGGCTTATCCAAAAGCTTGACCTTTGCCTTCCTCAGGTCGGGTGAGCTAAAGTCGGAGACCGAGGGATTCATAATGGCCTGCCAGGATGGTGTCTTCAACACCCTCGTCTACCGTAGTCGCGTGATGGGTATAGACGTCCCTGACACCCGATGCAGGGCATGTCGTGGGGCACCTGAGACCGTAATGCATTTGCTATCAGCATGCCCATCTTATGCGGTCTCAGCCTATATCCACAGGCATAACGCGGCGCTACGAGTGTTATACTACCATCTACGACACTCGTACGGTATAGACGAGACACCGGTGTTGCCTTATGTTCCGGGGGATATTGAGTCCGTGGTGGAGAATGAGAGGTGCCGGATCTATTGGAACTACTCATTCCCCACCCTCAGGCAAATACAAGCCAATAAGCCTGATGTTGTCCTCCTCGACCACCAAAGTAGAACGATATTCGTCATGGAGTTTTCCGCTCCAGGCGAAATGAATATCGTTCGAAAAGAGGAGGAAAAACGGACTAAATATCGAGATCTTCTCTTTGAACTCCGCAGGTTATATCCGGACCATTCTGTCAAAATGGTGGTTCTGATCATAGGAGTCCTTGGTGGAATGATGGACACACTGCTCTCCAACTTGAGGATAATACCTGCTTGCCGTAATATGGCAGAAATCTTAGCATCGCGAATGCAGAAGGCCGTTATCCTTGGTTCGCTCCGTCTACTCAGGGCACATGATTCTCGGACCCAATAGTCACTCACCCTACGGACGTAGGGAGTGGTTATTGGGGTTAACGACACCAGCGCGCCCTCCGGATGTATCGGAGCACCGGAGACAGGGCCTGACTGGTACATTCCTAACGGAAAAAAAAAAAAAAAAAAATAATAATAATAATAATAATAATAATAATAATAATAATAATAATAATAATAATAATAATAATAATAATAATAATAATAATAATAATAATAATAATACCACCTACGACACTCGTACGGCATAGACGAGACACCGGTGTTGCCTTATGCTCCGGGGGATATTGAGTCTGTGGTGGAGAATGAGAGATGCCGAATCTATTGGAACTACTCATTCCCCACCCTCAGGCAAATACAAGCCAATAAGCCTGATGTTGTCCTCCTCGACCACCAAAGTAGAACGATATTCGTCATGGAGTTTTCCGCTCCAGGCGAAATGAATATCGTTCGAAAAGAGGAGGAAAAACGGACTAAATATCGAGATCTTCTCTTTGAACTCCGCAGGTTATATCCGGACCATTCTGTCAAAATGGTGGTTCTGATTATAGGAGTCCTTGGTGGAATGATGGACACACTGCTCTCTAACTTGAAGATAATACCAGCTTGCCGAAATATGGCAGAAATCTTAGCAGCAAGAATGCAGAAGGCCGTTATACTTGGTTCGCTCCGTCTACTCAGGGCACACGATTCTCGGACCCAATAATCACTCACCCTACGGACGTAGGGAGTGGTTATTGGGGTTAACGACACCAGCGCGCCCTCCGGATGGGTCGGAGCACCGGAGACAGGGCCTGACTGGTACACTCTTAGGAGAAAAAATAATAATAATAATAATAATAATAATAATAATAATAATAATAATAATAATAATAATAATAATAATAATAATAATAATAATAATAATAATAATAATAATAATAATAATAATAATAATAATAATAATAATAATAATAATAATAATAATAATAATAATAATAATAATAATAATAATAATAATAATAATAATAATAATAATAATAATAATAATAATAATAATAATAATAATAATAATAATAATAACGGGAAAAAAAATAATAATAATAATAATAATAATAACGAATACGTTTGATCTTAATTTTCAATGGCAGAGTTTCACATTTTTGTGTAATACATATACAGAGCTAGTCGAATGTATGGACCCACCCATTTTTCTCAGTTAATATGAGGGATATCGAAAAAAGTTTGGATGAAACTTGAAGGGTATTCCACTTTGCACCTTCCTATTAATTCAAATAACTTTTTAGATCTGTCATTGGTAAGGGAGTGACGGCATCGGCATTTTTTTTAAATGAAACCATATGTCATGTTTAGTATCGCAGGAAAGCTTGTTCTTTTCTCATTTCAGCAGTACTAATATCATTTCAACTCTTTCGATTGGTACAGTGTGTTTCGTATTTTTGAGTCCACCTCTGTAATTCACTTACCTATTGCTTAATTTGTTAAAAAAAATTCTTAATCGGGAAACGTAGCTAGTTGGATATTTAAGCGATATGACAATTCGATTCAGACAGTAGCGTACGTAAGTTTTTATAAAAACATTTTTTATGTGCTACATCGACAGTTGTTTCATTAAACAATTTCTCTTACGATGTTTGGGATAATGCTTCGTTTCGGAGATACAGGGTGTTGAAATTGATTTTTTATTGTTCGTTTTTCAAAAATAACTTTTGCAAAAAATAAGTTATCTGCACAAAAATTTGGTACCCGGGTTTTTTTTACGTGGATAATCATAATTTCGCATTAATTTCCATGTAATATCTACGCTGTCATTATTTATTTCAAATTGCCCTAACATTTCTGACAGTAAACTTTTGGTAATTTTCATAAAAAAACCTAATTTCCACACCTTTTCCGAGTAAAAAGGTACATTTCCTCAACAACGCTGGCGGTGATCGTTTTCGAGATATTTACAATTTTCTATATCGATGCATGTTACATAGCTCCTAGGGCGCTAAGTGAAGTTGCTGAGAACATTACAAAGTATGTGATAGATCTCGTCAAAATAAACAAATTTTTTCCTATAAAATGTTTATCGAAAAATTAATCGTTTTCTAGATACAGATTGTTGAAATTTTCCAAAACATGGTTGGTTTTTGTCATAGGTTTTCTTCAATTTTAGTTATTTTCATCAAACTTTATAAGCAGTATAGGTACCGGGACAGACTTCTTCTGAACTGAGCATTATCAAACTGCTTAATCGGTTTAGCCAAATTTGATTTCAATAATTTTTGTCACTCTCCGCTTGCAAATTAAGTTAATTAAATTGAGTAGGTTTGTTTATCGAAATAGAAGTTCGCTGTCACATTTTTATTTATTCATTGACAAATTCAAAGTTCGGAGTTTATGAAGTGATTTTTTGGTACCATGCCCGACTTTACGAATGCTGAAATAGATGATATGGTTTTGCACACGGCTTGGCTGACGGATATTCAACCGAGGCCAGACGATTCTACCAAGAAAAGTATCCCCAACGCGTGACCCTGTATATATTCATAGAAACACATATACTTTTACTGATATATTGTTATGATTTATATATGTTTCAAAAAGAAGTTCAAAAATTCAGATCTAAAAATTTTTCGAATCCCTAATAAAAACAGAGAGAAGTAAGGAAAGAGAGAGAAAGGGAGAGAAGAAAACTTGGAAGATCATGGAATAATAGAAAGAAGTAATAGTAATTATATAAATCCTACAATAGTTGTACCGAAGAAAAATGGGGAACTGAGACTATGCCTAGATGCCAGAGAATTAAGTGAAATAAGGAGACCTCAATATGAAGCTCAACATAGAAGTAATCTTTGGGAGGATAACAAATGCAAAAATATTTTCAAAGATAGATTTAAAATACAGATTTTGGTTGATGCCTTTAGAAGAAAATTCAAGAACTGATTTTGCATAGAAGGCCGGAGTTGTTTATAGATTTTGTATTGTTCCATATGGTTTGCAATCATCAACATGTCCAGCACTAGAAAAAACACTGCATAAGATACTTGACATACATGAGCATGTGTGAGAGAAAATGGATGAAGGAGATGGTAGAAGACAGTGGTGATCATAGTGAAAATAGTGGAATGTAAGACAGAGACGATCAGATAGGAAATGGAGCAGAACAAGTGGAAGATAGATGAGAAAGGACAAGTATCAGATTCAAATGCTAATGCTACAGATATGGAAGGAATGGAAGGCAGAGTAAAAGGAGTGAGAGAGAACTGAGAAGGGGTAGGAGAGAATATAGAAAGATTGGAGTAGAAAATGAGAATTTATTAGGAATAATATAATTTAAATTTTGAAATATCAACAAACACGCATAGGTCATAACAATAAAAATATTTATTCCACGTTAGATAACATTAAAAAATTCAACGACACGACAAAACGACTCTGTTTAAAATTATTAATGAACTCATCAATATTGTGAGGACTTATGTCTAACATAACCAATTTGACAGATTGATAGCAAGGAAAACAACTGGATGAGAGGGAAGCTCGGCAATATTCTAATCTGGTCCCAGGCCCTGATTTTCACACCATCATTACCATCGATATCCGCATAAATTATCATTCGGAACTTCACTCGACAATTTCATTTTTGACAGAATCATTTTCTTCAAAGCAGGTTGTATCTTACCATTACCTTTATCGTATACACGAAAATATTATTTATGGCCACTGAGAAGAAAACATCCTTCAATAAAACAGGCAAATTTGCAGTCAAGCGACGAGCATATTGGAGGCGAATGAACACTTCAATTGCTATTCATGGCTTGGGACTGATCTGGCTCCTTGCGACGTGAATTTACATACCAAAACATATCTACAATCCGAAACCAATTTCGGCGAATATCGCTTTGTGTGGACTGAATTCATTCATGGATCCGAAATAATTGACTTCTAATTTTTTAGATATCGTTGATTCGACAAAATCAGCTTGTTTTGAAATTGATAATTAAACTCATGTATAAAATTTGGCAGGGGTTATACCACAAGAGCTCAAAAGCAGGACAATATTTGTGGTTGTTTTCGAATACCTACTTTCATTGGATATCTAACGAGAGCTGTTCTGATAAAATCACGAGAGCGTATAGCTCGAGTGATTTTGTCAGAATAGATAGAGTTAAATTACCTACATAAGAAACCCACCGTGAAAAATATTCTGCTAGAACTGAGCTCGCGTGGTGTTTGGTAGGACAATTCCATGAATAGAAAACTCAATTCAATTAAACTTCATTTAACAAGCTTGAAGAACAACAAAAAGAAGAATAATGTTTAGAAAGAACAATTGTTAAAAACACAATAATAATATACAATTGGTCCAGTAGACATTTGCTGATTTACTGATGCAGATTTTGTTGTTGACATTGATATGGATGTTGT
Source organism: Chrysolina oricalcia (assembly GCA_944452925.2). Taxonomy (NCBI): domain Eukaryota; kingdom Metazoa; phylum Arthropoda; class Insecta; order Coleoptera; family Chrysomelidae; genus Chrysolina; species Chrysolina oricalcia. The sequence goes on from OX101825.2 coordinate 16,304,951, forward strand.
TGACACTGTGGCCAATTTATTATCCAAAGCTTTATCTCGGAGATTTGTGACAAGATGATGCTCATTACCAAGTTGTAAATAAGGCTTATAGACTTGGAAGAGGAAAATCCAGTTATTTAAATCAATTCTTGTTTATTTATACCTGGTTTATCTATGGTTGACACGGAGGAAATTTTCGTCCACTTGAGAATTCCGTTGACTCCTATAGGAACATTTTTGTACCAACCTTTTGATGAATTATTTTTCCAAAACGGATTGGGAGTTATAAATAATCTGTCAGTTATAATATGGCTCGGTCTATGTGATAATATTTCTAAAACAATGTTACTGGGCATATGCAGGGAGCCACCCTGATATGTTGTGGAAAACACGGTATTAAATTCAATGCGACCAGTTAAATCACCATTATTTAATTTTCCTTCTTTGCAATTTGCAGCTTTACCTCCTCGCCAAGCTGATCCATATGCAACGATATGAAAAAATCTTTTTGAAAGACTTATTGGACTATTTTCATCCCAAATTAATGTCATTTTAACAATTTCACTTTCAGTTAATGCTATTGAACTATTTTTACACCTTACTGAATTACCTTGTTAGTTCTGTCGCTTAAAATTACGTGCATCACGAGATATCTTAAACGCCAAATCAGTGAAAGGATTGAAAGTAACATTAAATTATTCGAAATATATGCTATGCAACATTTTCGCTGTTGTGTTCCACACAGTTTTCCCCATTCTGTTTCTTCATATTAAAGCCCCAGTCCATCAATATTCCTACCACATTTTCCACTGACTGTTCCTTTTCCAAATTGAAGATTGCTGAATTGAAAATTCACTAAATTGATTCCAAATGGAGGAATGAGTTTTCTTTGTATTTTCTGGAGTTGATTATATCCCTTACTATTTCTGCCTCGCGAATATTTTCAAATCTCGACATCCTTTCTCCACATATTCTTTGCTGTTTCGTTCTGTTTTTGACATTTACAATTGTCAAACTTGATAAACGCTTGATAAACGAACAGTAAATGCTAGCGTTGCTACGGTAACGTAATTTATCCGATTTTGTAAACCGTTCAACCAGTTCCTACACCATTCTCCACGATTCTTCTTATTAAGAGAAAAATCAATGATGGGGCAGTAACCAAAATCTTATGTTATTTATTCGAGGAACTATATCTGGGGCTCCAAGTATTAGGGGTACAAGCCAATTTCCAAATCCTCCAATTATAATTGGTATAACCATAAAAAAATTATGATAAAAGCATTTCTGTTCCTTTCTATTTAGCTGATAGGAAACAACGATTTTTGTACCCACGAATGGAAATTATTACACATGATTGGGATTGTCTGTAACTAATGTTTTTCGTGTACTCCAGAAGCCATATTATTTGACATTCAGTACTTTATGACAACTGTGTCCATAACCTATTATGATGTGATGTATATTATGATGGTATTCAGTATTCCACAGAACTGATAACTAGTTTGAAAATATTTTATTCAGTAACTTTGACAGACTATTTTCAAAATTAATTATTTTTGTCAAGTATCTATTTATAAAATAGCATAGCATTTTTTTTAAGAACCTAATAAAAATGAATATTATTAACTTTTCAAATTCCAACTAAGTATACAACAGTTTCCCCTCCTTTTTCAAGTTTCAAAATCGGTACCATATTTAAAAAAAGGGTAGCAGTGAAGATATTAACAACTATAGAAATGTATGTTTGAAAAGTCGACTAAAAAACTATTCGATTATTGCTTCAATTTCCGTCTCAAAAATTCTTGTTAATCAATAAATTGTTAAATGGATTGTTACGGGTTTATTTTGCACTAGAAAACCCTTTCTGTTTTAATACACTTTCCACTCTGTACGCCACTGTATCAAAATGACAACTTGATCGTTGTCATGTACAGCTTGTTCCGAATGTTAGTACTTAAGGTGCATTTAGTCAACATCATTTTAAAATTGTGCTTAAATATATGTTAAAAGCAAAAGTTGAATCTGTTATATCAAATGGCGCCATTTATACAACAATGTTAAGTTTATGCTAAAAACCTTTGATGTTACCGTTATGTTTATGATAATGCTTGTGCTAAAGTTGACTAAATCCACCCTTACCTTTGCCGTACTAGTTTGAGCGGACATGAACCGGCCTTAAGCTATCTATCTTTGTCTTGTGTCATTGAGGTACCTACTTCACATTCGAATACTTGACCTTGTTTGTGTTTGGTTCTGAGATTGAGAGGCTGGCGTTTTCGTCTTGGTTCAGTTGGCAACACTGAATCTTAAGGTGTTCTTTTCATAGCTCCAAGTAGCTCGAGGTAGTTCCAGGACTGTTCCCACCGAACACTAACGAACAAGAAAGCCCCTTGTCAGATATTGACAGTTTTGACTTTGACGTCTGAGACATATTTTCCGCTTCCTTATTTGATCTTGATGAGTGACTGACCTATTCTGAAGATTTCCAATTAAAGATTGATCATCGTTGATGGATCTTGGGAAAATTCATATCTGGAGAGTTTCTCATATTGTTTGCGATGATTGACGCTATATATTTTTGAGAAATCTCCATTCGCTTTGCAGATTACGTTCATGAAAATATCTTTATATTTTTGTTTGTTCTATCGCCATTTCACTGTTTATGTAAATCAAATCAGCAGGTAATGAATTCTGACAATGAATGAAATATTTCTTTATTTGTAACACAATGTACTAATACCCGTTATCGCATATTTCAATTCAATTTCAAATACCTACCACCTGAATATAGTGAATCAAGTTATTCGAACCTCGAAATAAAATCATCATGGCGTTTCCTCTTGTTCCAGATAAAAATGTTGAGAGTGTCTTATCTTTCTAAATATTCGAACACATTAATATTTCATTTTAATCTCGAGTTGTCATAAAGCGTATAATGACCAATCTAATATGAAAATCTTCAGATAGTGGGAATGTATTCCAAACGAAGGATCAAAACAGTAGCTTGGGAAAGAATATTTTAATAATTTACTGTCCTCATTAATAAAAACCGATTATACGATGCTGCTCAATTATCGATAAGTGCTGAATGATGATTGGATGATATTTGTTTTAAATTTGTGACACCGGATTAGTTTTTCGAAGTGGAATAACCAAATGTACAGTGGAGTCATATTTGAACAATTTTAGTATGTGAAATTGTCAAGCTGTGTGCATGCTTCAATATACTTGAAGGACGAAAATTTGTATTTCATGCGAATTATTTTTATTTAAAAAATCGTATCACAGCGCTTTCGACTGTTAAGCCATCATCAGTGCGTACTCGTCAGGTCAGGTCCACTTCAACAATCAGACAGACATGATGTAGTATCCCATATCTGAATCAAGAATAATCCTTGAACAGGATGAAAATTGTTCAATTTTAAATATGCTATATATAATGTAAAAGTTTAAATTTCACTTTGGTCCATGGACTTGATGTTTTTATACGGCTTCTTGTACACTTGACGAGTACCTACGCACTGATGATGACTTTTTAAAATAAAAATATTTTGCATGAAATACAAATTTTCGTACTTCAAGAATTTTAGTGTGCTCTACAGACGAAGAAAATTTTCATCTGCATGAAAGACTCTCTACAACCGTATACCGTGTGTGTGTGTGTCTCACAACTCCAAACACCCATGACTTTTTTTGTTCGAAGTCAAGTTGTGAAACCTTTTCCATTTTCCAGAGCTCCAGGAAATGTATAAATTTGAATTCTAGTTACCCTTCACGCTGAGTTATATCAGTGATTTTTCTCATCGCAGAATTTCGTTTCCAAAAGTGTTCTGAATCATACCAAAGCAACATCTAAGAGAGATTCGAACTGTACATTTCCATCATAATGAGAAATATTCACAAATATAAGTAAAAATATAATCAAAATAATTATTAATAAACACTCCGGGACGGCTTGAATTGAAAATGGTGGCAAATTCGCTTTTACAGCTGTAGGGAAACCGCGAAATACCTACATCTCTACATCGCCGGAAGAGTTGCAATTAACTGAAAAAAAACGGTAAAGAGGTCTGTCAAATTGTGAAAATCTGCTTTTTATTGAAATACAATGGCTGCGCATGGTGTGTCCAATTTTGCGACTAAATATGTGTAATTGATGAAATGAATGAAAAATACATGCCTAATTTTCACAATTTATTTAATATTTACGACAGGTTTCGGGTTTTATCCTATTATCAAGTATAATAACTAATACGTTCAGACTGGTACCGAAACGAATTTTAAATGCTTAATATAAGAAAAAAGGTAACAAGGACCAGGTGGAAAATATTGTTGAGGTTCCAACTTCAAGGAAAAAAAAATAATTGAACGAAAACACTCAAAATGGTGAAATAGGGATGCAGTTTAGGGGTTGAAACCAGTTTTTTGCGATTTGCGGTGAATCGTGACCTCTAAGCGGCAGATGTTCAATGGCAAAGTTGTAGACAATGAAAAAGTCAAAACTTTTGAATCCAATACTTTTTGACATAACCTCAAATTAACCGCCAAAATGGTGAAAACCCGATTTTTCATTATTTAATTTTTTTCTTGCGTAATAATGATTTAATTTACATGAAAATTTGTGAGCATATGTCTTTTTTGGTGCCGAATAAGAATGATTTTTGCGCAATTCAGAAGGCGACTGGTTTTCGAGTTATGTACATTTTTTGAAAAAAATACCCTTGTCTTCCACGAACAATTGTTCTGGTGTTTTTTTCTGTATTTTTTGTATTTTGTATTATTTTCTCAGATATTTGAGTATAATTCTCTCATAACAATAATATAATATTTATATTGTATATTGCAATTACTTCACAAATGGCGCTGGGGGCACATAAACTTGAAAATTTCGAAAGGCAGATCGAAATTGTGAAAATACAACGAATTGTAATTTGACACCCCACGTCATTTGAAATTTTTAAATTGATGTGCTCCCGCACCCCCATTTTCGGACAACTAGAACGTAACTTAATTAAATATGTAGTACTTATTAGTAGTAAGTACGTCAAACCGTTCAAAAGTTAAAAATATAATTTGAACCTTCATTTTAAATGATTTCTCTCTTCCTCTCCTTCTTTCGTTCCTCATATTTTCTTCATGTTTTATAATTCGCATGATTTTCATACAAATCTGCAAATGCACAGAGATAAGAGTGAATAATTTATAAGATACTTATGATCTTCTGGTGACTAATTAGTCCGTTGGGTACACTACTGCATAATTTCATAAAAAAATTATCGTACATAGAGGATGGAACTGACAAAATACTCAATTTATAGTTGGTTTGGGACTCAACCACAAGATTAACTCACGTGCACTGCCTACTGAGCAAACATATCACAGTGGAGTAGAAGTGTTATTGTTGAATAAAATTTCCTAATAGTTTTTGTTTAACTACAATTTTCCACGAAATAAAACGCAACATCCTGTAATGTTCAGAAAATATTGTTAGAATCGATGAAAAGTTTGTAGGAATTGACTAATGACTAATGGTAATAGTAATGGGTGGGGGACGCAAGTGTCAGCGACTAGGCCCCAGTGGGCCCTTTTTGCAATCCCCGGCATCTTCACTCATCCCATGTCGGATTCCTGCTCGAACCTCTTCGACCTTCTTATGAAAGTCGAAATGTGCTTCCATTGCAATGAGTGCAATTCTTCCTCCTTAACAGTGGCAGCTCCGAAGACGTTTTGTGTGAGTCTGCCATTAACACCACATTCGCACAGGAAGTGGAAGGAGTCCTCCTCCTCCCAACATTCCGTGCATAGTGGATGTGACACAACTCTGATGAAAGCCAGGTGCCTCCTGAGGGCGCAGTAGCCGGTTAGAACTCCCACCAACAGTCGGAGTTCTTTGCGGCTTAGCTTCAGTATCTTGGCCGTCCTTGCCATGTCGGGCCCCGATATCATCTGCTTTGACTGCCTGCATCCGTCTATCCTTCTCCACTTTTTTCCTAATGTATCAACGGCCCTCTCATTCAGTGCCGTTGTTACTTGTCTCCTTGTTATGCCAAGTGCGGGTTCGGGTCCGTAGTAGGGTTGACCGGCTCCTTGCTTGGCGAGCAATCCCTGCATTGCCCGGGACCAACATCAGCGTTATTTCCTTATCAGTCGCAAGACTCTCCAGGGCATCTCTGCACTCCTGAACCAGTACTGATCTGGTTCTAGTTGCATTCAGAGCTCTGATGGCGGCCTGACTGTCCGAGCAGACATATACTGTCTCTCTGGGCCGGACCTCACCTCTTCCATTCTTGTTGCCTTCAGGAAAACTGTTGTCAGAGAACCTAACGCATAGGCTCTTTTCTCTCCGTTTTCCAAGTAAACTCCTGCTCCGGCTTGTCCCTCCTCCAGTTTGGACCCGTCTGTAAAACAGACCAAGCTTTCTGGGGGAAATATCATCCTTTCCTCTTCCCACGTTCTCCTGTCTGGGATCTCTAGCGAGATCGTCCTTTTCCACCTAATATAATCCTCTGCCTGTATCACTTTGATAGCGGATAGTGGAATTTCTTTCTCCGCTACATTCTATGACTAAGGTATCTGTGGTTTGACTCTAGACCTTTTCAAAGATTATCTCTCAAATAGAATACAGAGATTGTTTATATAGAAGTAAGATAGTTAGCCAACCTTATGGGATTTATATTGGATCAAATGGATGCGACATGTAGATGGCGACAGTGATCTCGCAACTAAGTCATGTCGTAACTTCAGTGATCTGGCCATCAAGTCATGTCGTAACTTGATTGAAACATTGAAACAGCATTAAAATCAGGGTTTTTTGATGAAACCTGCATTAAAATGATGTTAAATATTCATGTTTGTAGCTAATCACGCTAGATGACACTCGCGTTTGCGTCCAATACCTTTTCCACAGGCATTGACTAACTATCTTCTATTTAAACAATGATATTACCTATCTTGTCAAACGTTCAAGGATATTGATGAATGAATTTTACAATATAAGAGATATTTTAACTCGAAAAAGTCTGATGATGAAATTCATTAGCCGAATCAACTTTCAGATAGATACTGTATAACTATCTGGGGAGGCACATTTACAACAACTTTACAAAATTTACAAATCTCCCAAAACACACTTTTAAAAATCATACTGCATAAAAATATACGGTTTTCAACTCAATTTATTTATGAAGAAACTGAATCATTAACAGTCAGACAAATCTACACTTACTAATGCCTCCTCCGAGTGTGTCTTGAGAGGAAAACATTTTTTTAAAAATCGAACAGTAGGGCCGCCACCAATTGAAATGTGAATATTGATTTCTTCGATAAATCACAAACACATAAATCATTTTTCTACTACGGACCAAAGCTATATTACCTATTGCCATTACATATCAAACGTATTAAAACAACCCATAGATTTGAAACTGAAATAAAAAAAAACGGTTCTGGAAAACTTCGCAAAATTTGAATTTTTCAACTCGTAGCAATACAAATATCCGGACCACCTCGAAACGGTATAATTTATACGCCACTGGAGTATATTTTCATTCAATCATATCTCGGGCATTATAAAAGCTTAAAGTCGAACTACTGGTCTTAGTTCCTAGATGTTACCTGATGGGATTTTTAAATGAAATACTAAAGAACACGTCACTTTGTGGTTTTTATCTTGACGAAGCGGATCTCTATAATTCACTCGATTATTTCAATTTATCAGTTATTTGTTTTGAATTGGTACACTCTGGTGAAAAAACTTGAATAAATCAAACAAACAAAACGAATAAATTGGCTGGGTCGAACAACTCCAACCTTGGTAAGTATTTATTGAACGATTGATTTTGTGGAAAAAAATCGTTTCTTGATGGTTTTCCACGGTCTGAAAATGAAAAAATGTTAATTCAAGGATATCTATCTAAGTGTATTTATTCATGATAGTACACTACTTATATAAAATTCCAAAGGAACAAACTACATATTCGTTGCGTGGTTTCCCACTCGTCAGGAAGGCTTTATACAAAACCACGAAACAGCTGTAGAAGGATATTGGATCTTTCGGAATCAAATCAAAAAATACTCTCCATTCTCTTAGATTCTGTTTGCGTTTCTCATAACGTACTAGAAACGTGATTGAATCTTGGTTTGGTCAGAACAACAAAATTGTTGGCTGCCTGTCAATGAGTAGATGAACATCTAACTTTGAATTCCATAGTTCGTTTCAAATTAAGTTTCAACTAGTGTCTGTAGATGCCAGAAGTTACTTTTTGTAATATACTGTCCTTGCTTTACGGTACTAATTTTAGAGTGAATTTGTTTTGATTTTGAGAGCTTCCATAAAGCCTTCCTGACGAGTGGGAAACCACGAAGGATATTGGATCTTTCGGAATCAAATCGAAAAATACCCCAGTTCCACTTTCATATGAATATACAGTGCGGCTTTTTTTAGTCCCCCCCTGTTAACTTTTGAACGGTTCGACGTACAAACATGAAAATAACCGTTAGGAGGGTTTCACTAATACTACTTTTTGAAACAAAAAATATGGTGATAGCTCCACAGGGGGCGCAGGGGGACACATCAACTCAAAAATTTTAAATGGCACGAGTGTCACATCGTTGAAAAGAGATTTCAATTCTCTTTACAACCATCTAAATATCTTTGAATTTAGTTGAGGAATTTTTTCCCAACTTCGATTTTTATGCCTATCGAAATTTTCTAGTTGGTGTGCCTCCAGCGCCATCTGTAGTGTAATTGCAATATTTCTTCTCTCAAAAAGTAGTATCGATAATACCCTTCGCAATGTTTTTGGTTTCATTATTCCACAAAAAACCGTTCAAATTTATCAAGGTATGACTAGTTTTCAGATCCGCATTTATATTTGATATTTCGAATTTGAATTGCAAAAAAATATTAACGAAATTAAAATAAAATTAGGTGGTTGTAAAGAGAATTGAATTCTCTTTTCAACGATGTGACACTCGACCACCCATGCCATTTAAAAAATTTGAATTGATGTGCCCCCCACGCACCCTGTCGAGCAATCACCATATTTTTTTATTCAAAAAGTATTATCGGTGAAACCTTCCAAACAGTGTTTTATTCATGTTTGTACGTCAAACCGTTCAAAAGTTAACTGGGGGGGACTAAAAGAAGCCGCACTGTATATACAGTGACCGCCAAAAAGTATGTACCATATGGGAAAAATTTTTATTATTGGAGTATTGGAAAAAATATTCTGGGGAAAAGTTTTTGCATGTCCGATAACCTAAAAATCGATTTTGACACATGTCACGTGATCGCTAGAATGGCGGCAAAATGAAAAAAATTGCAATGCAAAGGCAAAAAAAGGGGTAAGATGGCAAGATATCAAAAAAAGTTAATTAAAAAAGTCACTTAGAATTCAATTTTATACACTTAAACGGAGTTTCAAGAGATAATTAAAAAAAAATTGAAAATAGCAATTTTTTAAAAATATTTTCCCATTTAAAAATTTTTTTTTTCTTATGAATAGCTTGACTATACTGAAACATTTGCATTTTAATGATAATGACAAAACTTTCTCATTTTCTCCACACCAGAGGGCACTAAATTGAAAAAATGGGAATTTGTCAGAACCCTTGCTGTTACATCGGTTCGTATCTAACAGTTATATCCGAATTCCACGACCATTGTGATGACATGACACTCCAAAAACATGGTAATTTCCAGATTATAATCAAGTTCCGATGATAATCGTGCATGAGCGTTTCACTTCGCACATGAACTTGAAAATAGTGCGTCAAATTAATGATTCTTAAAGTTTATGTGCAAAGTAAAACGCTCATACAGCATTATTATTGAAACTTGATTAAAATCAGGAAACATGGTGTTTCTAGATTGCCATATCAACACAATAGTCTTAGAATTCTGATATAACTGTTAGATAAGAACCAATGTAACAGCGAGGGTTCTGGCAAAAAACATTTTTTTTAATTTAGTGCCCTCTGGTGTAGAGAAAATGAAAAAGTTTTGTCATTATCATTAAAATGCAAATGTTTCAGTATAGTCAAGCTATTCATAAGAAAAAAAAATAATATTTTTTAATAGATGGGAAAATATTTTTTTAAAATTGCTATTTTCAATTTTTTTGAATTATCTCTTGAAACTTTGTTCATGTGTATAAAATTGAATTCCAAGTGACTTTTTCAAATAACTTTTTTTGATATCTTGCCATCTTACCCTTTTTTTTTGCCTTTGCATTGCAATTTTTTTCATTTTGCCGCCATTCTAGCGATCACGTGACATGTGTCAAAATCGATTTTTAGGTTATCGGACATGCACAAACTTTTCCCCAGAATATTTTTTCCAATACTCCAATAATAAATTTTTTTCCCATATGGTACATACTTTTTGGCGGTCACTGTATATATACATACACCATACAACACAAAATAACAGGACAGATATTATATTCTGCCATTTTAAGGCTGGTTATTTAAAACAATTGAAGGAAAGGTTCACAATGTCAATTGAAATAAAATGTTTATTATAACTGTTTTGGGGTCCTGATGTGGACGCAGTGCTACCATAGGTATTTCTGTGATTTTGAGAATGGAAAAACTGCCTGATTCTAGTATTCCAGGGATTAGCGTATATGAACAATTTAGCTAGAATTTCCGAGCGGTTGGTGGCATTATTAGAAATTTTGTGGATGATAAAAACCACGTTAAGTTTGCGTCTATCATCTAGAGTTAGGAGGTGTACTAGAGATAGCCTCGCATAAGAATCATATCCTCGATACGTATATTTTCATTTTATAAATAAAAAACTACCCTCGATTCTTTTCAACATTTCCTTGTGACCACGATAGAATGGAGTCCATGATACAGTTTCATTCTAGAATACTACGGACCAAAGACAAATATGAAGTTTTTATTGCATCAGTGTATATTTTGGGTTTGTCTCTTTGAATCCAAGCATTCTCAAGGCTGTATTACAGATACTATTCATGTGATTAGTAAAACTGAGATCTTTGTTCAACACTATCTCTAAGGGCTCCTTCACACTAGGCCGAAGCAGGCAGTCAACTGAGTTGGCAATCATTAGAAGAAGTAACTTCACTGTCAAATTTGAAATTATCAGCCTTCAGTGCAACTGGTGTTCTGGAACGGGTCAACAACATCATATATAATCAGAAGAAAGAGTATTGGGCCAATATGGGAACCTTGGGGAACACCACAAGTCTCTTTTATTTCTTTTCATGAATTGTTAGCAATTTTAATGTATTGTCTTCTGTTACTCAAATATGAGCCAGTAATAGCCAGGTAGTTACCAACCAGGCAAAGTCCCTTCAATTCAGCCATCAAAATATCTTGATTAACAGAGTCAAAAGATCAGTGTGTATCAAATCCACCTGGAATTCCTTCTCGAGTTTATTGCACAACTCATTCTGAAAAACGCCTAAATCCGCTGCTGTTGATAAACCTTTATAAGAATGTTGATTAAAAATAATATGTTTATAAGTCTCAAAAAATTCATCTATGAGTATTGATTCATAAATTTCAAAATGCTTGAAATCTCAGAAATACCTCTATAATTTACGGAATATAGGTAATTATACTGTTCTTTTCCACCTATTTTTATCAGTGCAAAACAGATCAAATTCTTGAATGAATCCAAATGAGACTTGGAGGACAGTTAGAAAAATACAATAAAAAAATAATGTAGACAGAACTAACATCTGAAAGTATACAAATATGTAGATTGTAGAAAATATAAAATTATAAGATAAAATAGTGAATGAAATAATTCCTGCAAGGAGTAGTAGGGTCTCTCAGAGAGAAATTTTGTGACAGTTTTTCACAAATGATTTTCTCAGGTTTGCCGATCTACCATCAAGTGGTAAGTAATCATACATCCAGCCACCATTATAAATAAGTATCTCTGCATAACTCAAGAAGAGATCTTGCGCTTTTGAGTTTTAGATTTGTATCTATCAGCACAACCAGGAAACCAGAAATTTATATAGTGCAATCTTTATTTTTTATTACGCCTTGAGCAAACGAAGGTTCATCAATTGAGCATCTAAAGGATACTAAATGGGTTTTTTCCTCATTGAAAGATAATTTATTTACATCGCATCACTCTTTTACAGTTTTCAAGTCCTCTGTTTTTATATCATGCAACTCCCAGGCCTTCTTACTTTTTTCCCACAGTATATTGGTGTCATCTGCAGAGAGAGAGTGAATTTACTAGATATAGGTTTTAGTGGGGTTGTAAACATATGACAAAAAAAGAATGGGTCTGAGCACATATTCTTGAAGAACCCTTAATGAGATTTCGTTTTCGTTTGATTTGATAGTTCTGTTATTTTAGTCATCTGATATCGCCCAGAAAGATATGAGACGAACCATTTGAAAGTCACACCTCCGCATCCGTACAGTTGAAGTTTTCTTAACAGTATTTTGTTATCAACGCAGTCGAAAGCCTTTGTTAAAGAAATCAAAATATAACATAATTCGTTTTTTTTAAATCTGAAAACCAAACTGATTTGCACTTATTATTATGTGGCAGTTCAAAAATTCTGACAGGCTCTTCTTGACTAATTTTTCCATGATTTTGACAATAGTTGGGAAAATCGAAAATTAGATAGAGATTTCATCACAGCCTGCTGAGTTCTTGTTTTTGATATCCTTCAGGATTACTATCAGTTCATGAATATCTTTATCATAGAGAATGAGGCCTTCCTCAACTATTTATTTCTCCAGGTTTGTTGGGGGATCATGTGTGGCCGTTTTTTGGAGTCTACGACTAAATATCCCGCCCAAAAATATCCTGTCAAAAATATCCTGCCAATAATACCCGTCCAATAAAATCCCCAAACCCTTATGCAAAATTATCCCGTCCAATTATTAGTCTGATGTAACTTGAACGAACTATATATAGCTCGCAAGTTGGAAGGTTATTATTGTTGAGGATATTATTGTCTAAGTGGCCGTGGTGGCCGTGGTGTTAGAGCGTTCGCCTTTGGAGCGAAGGGTCGATGGTTCAAAGCCTCGCACGATCATTGGTCTCGTGCATGGCATCACACGTTAAAAGGTAAGGGCTGCATCTTCCCTAGCTCACACAAGTCTCTCGAAGACTTCCGAGAGTTGCGCGTAGGGGTGCAATCGGTTGATGGAAATAACACTTTAACGAAAAAAAAAAAGTATACTTCATTTGGCAGGATATTTTTGGACGAGATATTTAGACTGCTACCTCATTTTGTAACTCAAGTGTTGAGCAATGGAACAGTTGAAATCATTTATTGTGTTGGGGTTTAATAATGGTATATTATTCATTTTTTCTTTGTTTTTCTCCTGATATCATTTATGAAAGACCTATAGCTTATTATCAGATCCACTAAGTCTATTACGACGGTAACTTTTTTGCCATCTTGATATTCTTCGTTAATGATTGTAAAAATTATGAAATTACACTTCATTTGCAAACCTCCGTATTATACAGTGAGAGCAAGTTTCTTGATGCAATTTTCAAATCTTTTGTTTTGCTTTATTTCTAATTTTCTGTCTAGGAAAAGATCTCTTGTAGATATCATATAACACTTTATAGAAAAAATGGTTCCTATAGATTTTTTAACCTTGCACGCATAAAGCGCCTAAAAGCCGTCTCCTAATGTTAAATGATGGGTAGGTAATGTTGAGGAATCCTTGAGAAAAACAAATTCCTAGTAACCGAAAAACTCCATACCCTGGAGCAGAGAGAACTATAATTCCAAAACGCTGCCTCCGTCCACATCATTTATTCAGATTATTCGTGGTTAGTAATCATCAATTTCTAGTCCATCCCGACAATAGAAGGAATGTAAATACTTCTTCATTCATGTTTTTTGCGTACTCGTCGAAATGTACTATTAGTAGGCTCGTATCGTGGAAGATAAAAAGCCAATTATAAAGTCATTTGAATTTTAGTGAATTGATCGAACAGGTAAGAATGTCAGATATCTTGATTCGGCGATGTATACAGTGAACCAAAAAAATCGTGAAAGGTGTTCGTTGATTCAAAAAATGCTTGATATGAAACATATCGACTAAAATAAGTTTATATAATATACCACATGATATCGAAATTTGTTACATAGCAAAATATTACTTCTATTATTTTATAAAAATTGTTGAAGTTGTTATCTCTGTCAACCGGCTGCACCCCTACGCGCAACCCCCAGAAGTCCTCGAAAGACTTGTGCAAGCTAGGGAAGACGTAGCCCTTACCATTCACCGTGAGATGCCATATGCACGAGACCCGGTGACCACGCTGGAAATCGAATCGACGACACTATGAATATGAATAACACTGTGTATTTGACCAAGGTATATCTTGGTCGGTTTATGTATTTGAAAATTGTAGATTCTATTTCAAAAATCGTTAGGAAAAGTTTTTATTTCAACTTCAAAATTACAAGTTTATTGATTCTCTCATTCAATTTTTTCTCCTCCCTGGAGACTGACTGTCGCACTGACACTTCACAGGATGATAGTCCAGGATTATGTTAGGCCAGGAGTCGTGTCTTTCTTAACATAGCCCCCATATTGAAGATATCTATCTTCAACATACATGTTGATCTTGAACGTCGCTTGGAGTTGGAAGTGGAAGTGGACACAGTTTATTGAAAGCTCTTTTGACGTTTCCTCCCTTCGTTTTGACGGTTGCAACTCTGCTTATACCATCCTTTCCTGGGTGTAGAGATATTATACGACCCAATCGCCATTGAAGGATTGGTAACCTGTCTTCTTTAATAATAACGATCTGATCTTCTTTCAGCTGCTCACCAGTAGTTTTCCACTTAATCCTCTCCTGGAGTTGGGATATGTACTCCTTGTTCCAGCGGTTCCAAAAGTGTTTTACTAATTTTTGAATTCGTTCGAATCGTGTGAGCCGATTGTCAGGAACATGTTCGCAATCTGGATCTGGTACAGCCATAAGTGGTTTTCCAATTAAGAAGTGAGCTGGGGTGAGTGGAAGGAGATCACTAGGTTCAGAGGATAAAAGGAAAAGGGGACGGGAATTTACCACTGCCTCTACCTGCGTCAACAAAGTATAAAAGTCCTCAAATGTAAGATGAGCTTCTCCCATGACTCTTGTTAAATGATGTTTAATCGATTTAACCCCGGCTTCCCAAAGGCCTCCAAAATGAGGCGCATTTGGAGGAATAAAATTCCATTTTATGGATTCAGTTGCTAATGATTCAATAATTTCATTTTTATTATTAATAAAAAATTTACCCAATTCTTTCATTTTTGAACAAGCACCCACAAAAGTTGTGCCATTGTCTGAAAATATTGAAGATGGTGTTCCACGACGTGACACAAATCTTCGAAGGGCTTTCAGAAATGAATCTGTTGTTAGTTCTGATACCAATTCAAGATGAATTGCTTTTGTGGCGAAGCAAACGAATAATGATATCCAGCATTTCGATACTTTACCACCTCGTGCTTTTTTATCTTTAATAAGAAACGGGCCTGCATAGTCAACACCTGTGACTTGAAACACCGATCCTGTTTCGAAGCGCTGCGCAGGTAAATTTCCCATTATGGGATGTGTTGTTTTAGGATTTCTCCTAAAACATCTTATGCAATGCCGCAAAGTTGCTTGGCCAAATCTCGCCCTCGAATTGGCCAAAATCTTTCTCTTAATGAAGCTAACAATAATTGTGGGCCAGCATGTAATAACCGAATATGTTCAGAAGTAAATATCAACTTAGTTAGATAGTGTGAAGCACATAAAATTATAGGATGTTTTTTATTGAATTTATAAAATGAATTGTCTAAACGACCGCCAACACGCAGTAGACCATTTTCATCTATGAATGGATTCAAATTATAGACATTACTTTTTGAATTGCATTCTTTTCCTTCCTCTAACATCATTATTTTTTTTTGGAAAAGATTCCTTTTGAGAAATCTTTAGCAATATTACAAAAGCGTTTTCTATATCTTCCGCTAACACAATATGTTTCCTTTCTAATCGGGAGTGTTTACAATTGAACACAAATCTGAACAATTGTGCAGTTACTCTTTTGAGTCTATTTAAATTTGAAAATTTTGTAAATGGAAATTTTTCCATACAAGTTGACGGAAATGAAATGATTTCGTTTTTTCTCGTTTCTGGTAGCTCATCTATAATGGATGTGAGTTTGGGCCAACTGGACTCAGGTTCTAATAACCAAGAAGGTCCATTCCACCACAAACGTAAATCTTTCAGTTGTGAAGGTGGTACACCTCTCGACAAAAAATCTGCTGGATTACTACTTGTTGGAATATGCCTCCATTCATACGAACCAGTGATGTCTTGTATTTCGGACACACGGTTACTAACGAATGTTTTTAATAGATTCGGAGGCGTTTTAATCCAACCCAATACTATTGTTGAGTCTGTCCAAAAGATGTACCGGTTGAAATTCAGTTTAATGGAATCAATGACTTTCTTTGCTAATCTTGATGACAATAAAGCACCACATAGTTCCAAACGTGGAATAGTTACTGTTTTTAATGGGGCGACTTTACTTTTGGCACACACTAGATGAACAAAACTTTCTCCTTCATTATTAATTGTTTTTATATAAACACAACCACCGTAAGCTAGCTGAGAGGAATCCGAGAATGAATGCAATTCCAAACTCGCCACATTATGACACAAGACTTGTCTTGGTACGGATAGTTGGTTGAGAAAATGAAGTTCATTCCTGAATTTTGACCAAGTGGTGTGTATGTCTAGTGGAAGTGACTCATCCCAAGAAAGTTTTTGAAGCCATATTTTTTGTAATAAAATTTTAGCTATTATAGTACAGGGAGCAAGAAGACTTAATGGATCAAATATCTGTCCAGTACTAGACAAAATGGATCGTTTTGTTATTCGTTTAGGTACGAGTTCTGATTTTATATTATATCTCAACACATCAGAATTACAAGACCAAATCAAACCGAGTGTTTTCGCACATTCAGTAGGACCAATCTGAATAGTTGTATCGGTGGTCAACGATTCTGCTTTCAAGTGTTTTATGATCTGTGGTTCATTAGAGTACCATTTTCTCAATGGAAATTTTGCACTGTTTAGAATATTTGATACTGTATCACAAATGTAAACAGCTTCTTCCAAAGTATTTGCACCTGTGAGTAAATCATCAACATAAAAGTCGTTTTTGATTATTTCGGATATAACTGGATAATGATTTTCACAATCGATTGCTAATTGAAAAAGACTACGAATAGCCAAGAAAGGGGAAGAAGCCATTCCAAAAGTAACTGTATTTAAATTGAAGATATTCATGGGTTGAGATGACTCCGACCTCCATAAAATCCTTTGAAATCGTCTTTGACTAGGTTCAACAGACACCTGTTTGAACATTTTTTCGATATCTGCTGATAAAACAATGTCATGTTTTCGAAAACGAATGATAATAGATGTAAGATCATTTTGAATAGTTGGACCTACCATCTGTACGCTATTCAATGACAAACCGGAAGTTGTTGGTGCTGATGCATCAAAGACGACACGTAACTTCGTCGTAAGGCTATCATCACGAACAACTCCGTGATGAGGTATGAAATAGGCCACTTCATTTTTATCAAAGTCTTCGATCTTTGTCATATGTCCCATGTTTTCATATTCAGACATACAACTGACATACTGTTCTCTCAGTGAAGGATTTCTTTGTAGTTTTTTCTCCAATGAAAGAAACCTTTTCTGAGCCAAATAGAAAGAATCACCTAGTTCGATCAAGTTGTCTTTGAATGGAATTGAAACTTGAAATCTTCCATCAGATAAACGTTTGAAATTTTGGACAAAATGATCTTCACATGTACGTTCTTCAACAGATAGTACCTGGTTAGTGTCTAGACATTCTTCCAATTCCCAAAATTTACTGAGTTGTTGTTGAATGTCCATTGTAGAAATATGACACAAACTCGAAGTAACTTGAGAAATAGGTATAGGACCAGAAACAACCCAGCCAAATTTGGTTTTTTGTAAAATGGGTTGTCCAGGACCTAATTTATATTGACCAACACATAAAAGTGACCAGAACAAATCTGCGCCAATCAGCATGTCAATTTTGCCTGGATTATAAAAATTTGAATCAGCTAGTTTCATCGTTTTTGGTATTTGCAAATGGGAAACATTCAGTTTTACACTTGGAACAAACCCGGTAATCTCAGGCAAAACGAAACAATTTATTTTGGTTTGAAAATTTGTGGAATGGGAACCAATTTTTAAAGTGCAACGTTCATTTATTTTTGTCACTATTTGATTCAATCCAGAAACTGAAAAATCGAATTTATGAGTTTTTAAGAAGAGTTTTTGACATATGTCACTCGATATGAAACTACATTGACTTCCACTGTCCAAAAGTGCTCTAATGGTATGGGGAATTTTACGTTCATCAAAAATTTGAATGTATGCAGTAGACAGCAAAATATGTTGATTTGAACTGGATGATAAAGTTATGCTAGCATTTGCACTTTCACTATTTTGATCGATATTGCTTTCTAGGACTGGAGACTCAGTTTTGTTTCGATCAATGTGAAGTAAAGTATTATGTCGATAGCGACATATAGTGCAACCTTTCAGTCGACACGTCTTTGTTTGATGGCCAGATTTGAGACAATTGAGACACAGATATTTCCTTTTGGAAAACTCAATTTTTTCAAATACTGGTAGTTTTAGAAAATCTTCGCAATAATAAATAGCATGGTCTTTTTTGCAAAATGCGCAAATATTGCTACTAGCTAGAAAATTTTTAGAAAAACCAGATTTTGTTTTATTGGAATTATTTTCACGTGTATAATCTCTATCACCACTTATTGTTTCCAATAAATCAGCCCTATCTTTAAGAAATGACTTTAGGTTTTTCAAAGTTGGCACTTCATGTTCAGATTTATTTTCTTCCCATTGTCGCAATGTACGCGAATCAAGTTTTTGACACACTAGGTAAATTATAAGAGTGTCCCAATGATCTACTGGCTGTTTCAGCTGTTCCAGAGATCGTAAATGTTTGGATAAACTATCAATAAGCAAACGAATTTTTGAGGAGGATTCCTTGGCAATTGGTTCTAAATTGAACAATTCATGAACGTGTTTATTGATGAGCAATCGTGAATTGTCGTATCTTTCACGAAGAATTGACCAAGCAACTGTATAATTCGATGAAGAAAATTCTAGTGATTTTATGACCTGCGCAGCACTGTCACTGAGTGATGCACGCAAATAATGAAATTTCTGGATGTGTGACAAAGTATCGTTAGAATTTATCAAAGAATCAAAAGTATCTCGAAACTCCAACCACATGTCATATTTACCACTGAATTTGGGCAAATCTATCAATGGTAATCGAACACTCTGTATATTTCCAATATTATGTTCACTCACATAGGATGCAGGACTATTATGAACAGCATTTGTATGGGTACTTCCAGGAGGAAGAACTTGTATTTCATAGTGATTTTTCAAAACCCTTTTGGCATATGCCATCTTAGAGAAAAAATTGTTTTCAAATTGCTCCCTTTCTGACAACTGCTGTTCAAAATTGTCCGTAATTTGTTCAATTTTAGTTTGTATATCATTAAATTCATCAAAAAGAGTTTCAAGCCGCTCAACACGGCTTTGAAGATCTAATAATTGTAATTCATCCAACTTGGATCTAGGATCAGTTAAATTCGGATTAATCTCATCGCGTAAAAAATTTGAAAATATCGTTAAACGAGATTTTATTGAAGCGCGTTTGCGAATGAGTAGTTTCTCATCTTCACTCATGTTGAGGAAATTTATACTTCACGACAAAATTCAGACAGAGGCAATGGAGAGAGAATGGATAATGAAGGTTTGGATAGGATAGGAAAGGTCTCACCCACTTCTTTCTGCTGATTTCAGGCTTGGTTCTTCGGTAACGACGAACTGCTTTCAGGACTGGTTTTTCACAGGAAAAGTCTCGTATGGTAGCGAAGTTACACTTTTTCTGGAAGTATCCTGCTCAGAAGGACCATGTATGTGACCAAGGTATATCTTGGTCGGTTTATGTATTTGAAAATTGTAGATTCTATTTCAAAAATCGTTAGGAAAAGTTTTTATTTCAACTTCAAAATTACAAGTTTATTGATTCTCTCATTCAATTTTTTCTCCTCCCTGGAGACTGACTGTCGCACTGACACTTCACAGGATGATAGTCCAGGATTATGTTAGGCCAGGAGTCGTGTCTTTCTTAACACACTGAAATAGTAAATAAGTGAAGTGAAAAGTGAATACGCCACCAAAAAGTCGCCCCAGAGCGCATCGGCAAGTAATAATAATATCCGTCATCTACCGGCACAGTCTGCCTTTGGGTACACTCTATATAAATATTTGTGTGTGAGTATTATTATTAACACCATTATGAGAGATTTGTTTCGTTTTCTGGGTTTATACAGATAAAATAGCATTTGTGTCTAATACATCGTTGTTTGGTTAAGTCCAACAAGTTAATTTCATTCATATTATAACTACTAATTTCTTTTCGAAATATTTTTCTGGTTCACAAAACTGAAATTTAAATATAAGTAATTCTATTTTGGGGACTAATCAAACATAAATTTTCTCTGTTTGTATCTGACGCTAAAAACAGCTTATGGTTTAACTGGTGTAAATCACATCAACTTTTGAATTTTAAATGAAATATCCTAGATTTTTTTAAATTTTTAAACATTAACATTAACATTTATTTATTTTCTAAGAAACATACAAACAAGTTTTATGACATGAAAAAAAAAACTAAATTAATTACCAACTAGATAATTCCAATTTTCATATTATTTAAACAATTCATGAAAATAAATATTTTTTTAAATTTACTTTAAATCTCATTTAACCATTGGATTTCAAAGATTTTGGAAAATCATTGTAGTGCATTATTCCTTTAAAGTATACTGATTATTGATTTCGAAATGATTATTCAACTGTAAAAGCAACTTTAGCCTCAGTTTCGAAACAAATATGGAATGTAAAAATGAGAATAAAAAAAATGTTGGCTTGAAATCGGACCTCTTGGAGTACTCGCTTTAATAAATATCAATAAATAATTGAGTATTTTGCTCCCAGTTAACGAAATTCTGAATAAAAGACTGAAAATGTCATAATAATGATATGAAATTATACTTGGACCCCGTAGTCATGAACCCCACGGATAGGACCTGACTGGAAAATAACGTTTTCAGTTTCCATTTGGATTGGGGAAAATAATTTTTAAGTCCGTAATTTTTCTTCTTTACAGCTGCTCTTCCAGTTAACTTTATGAAGTACCACATAGAAGAAGTAACATTAGTTATAAATATATACAAAAAACAAAATCATGTTACTGATGATGTTATTCATTTATTTCATTTATCTATACGAAAAACCCCATTACAATACAGCTTACCCACTGTTGAAATACGTTGACACATAAAAAAGACTAAACCTTTACCTAATCTAAATTGGTAATCAATCCGATATGTAAAAATAAAAATCTAAAAGCGTACAAATAGACCGTGGGATAGTGACAGATTTTGGGACACGATTTTAGTATGCCTTTTGGAGGACAGTTTTGTCCGTATATCCTCATGATAATAATGCTATGAATCAAATAGTCGTCGTAGGTTCTTCATATTAAAAAATAATAATTATAGTTATAACCATTATTATTATTCGGGTACGATTTCGATCAGGCTGCCATGTGTTTCATGATGGAATTATAAAACTAAAATACTCGAAAAACCATTGGCAGGCCGTAAGGGTGGGTCCAAATGGCTGGTATGGTCACGTGAAATTGTATTTGAAAAACGAAATTCTCCGCCCATCCTGAAGGTATGTCAATGCTTTTTCGAGTATTTTACTTGTATTATTTCATTAAAAACACGTGGCGGCCTGATTGGAATCGTACCGAAACACATAATTTTTCGAGAATATTATTATTATTATTTAATATGAAGAACCTACGGCGACTCTTTGATTCCTGCATAATAATCATAAGGATATACGGACAATACTGTCCTCCAAAAGGCATACTGGGTAAAATCGTGTCCCAATATCTGTCACTATCCCCCGGTCTAAAATATTAACGACTAAAATACACCTAATGGAAAAAAAGACCTAATGGAAGATATAAAAATCTACTACAACAAGTAGTGTACATACTATAATAAAATTTTCAAGGGAGTTTTGAATTTCATAATTGATCCACCAAAAACATCCAAAGTTATTCATCAATTATCTTCAATGATTTATGAATAGGGGAGTTTTGTCCATAACTTGTCGAATGAAATGGAATGTATTAAAGATCTTGAGGAGCCGATTAGGAACGTTTAATTTGACTAATCAGTTCTAGACAATTGATGATCCCATTCAAGAATTTGAATATTCACCGGTCTCGTGCATGGCATCACACGTTAATAGGTAAGAGCTGCGTCTTCCCTAGCTCACACAAGTCTCTCGAAGACTTCTGAGGGTTGCGCGTAGGGGTGCAATCGGTTGACGGAATTAACAACAACAATTCATTGAGTGTTCTTCTATATTCCAAAGTTTCCAAGTTAAAAAGTTGTAGAATCGGTAAGTAATTTTTTTGTCATTTATCATTTATCATTTGGGATTTGTGGTTATATTTCAATGTAATCTGAAGGGAGAAGTTTGTATCTTGTTCTGAGAGTGGAGAATGTAAGATGATAGTTTCATTTCCGTAGGTTTAAAATTTTTTCTCTCGAAAACTTGTGATGGCTGCTCTTAGGGATGTAAAAGGACGACGGAAATAACAATTTTCAACAATTTTATTCAAATTTTACAGTTGTCTTTGCATTGCTTTTTCACCAAAGAAGTTTGGAATGTATGGTTTGACGACGTAAATTCACTGTTACGAGCCTGATATTCAATAGACACATCTTGAAATATTCCAAAAACATTCAGAAACTCTCGAAAAATCTCATCGAAACCACTAGAAACACAAATTTTTGTTCTCGATCATAACGTCGAATAATTTTGTTGTATTATAGGATTTTCAGATGATCGACAAGCTATATTTTTCCCTATATGAGGAATCCATGTGCGAGACTTGATAGTATAATTCAATAGTTTACAGTAATAAAAGCATTGAAGAGTCAGTGTTGTCCAGTGTTTTTTTCTTTGGTGTTTTGGCATCGACTGCTATGGTCATATTAGCCATGTGTAATGGGTAGGCCTTGTTACTAACTCCATACGCCACCTCAGGAGCAGCACTGTTAATTGGAACGCAACAGTGAATCGTGCAGGACTTACCCCAGTCGAGCCACGAGATTTTGATAATTTAATAGGTCAAATTAAATTAAAAAATCCCAGCAGCAAGTGGGGCTCGAACTCCGGACCATTCGACTCAGAGTCGAACGCTCTAACCACTGCGCCACGCCACGACATTGTTGTCCAGTGTTATCATTATTGAGATAATTAAGGCAATTGTACAGTAACCGTGTCACTTATTGAAACTCAAAAACGCAATATTTGGTGGTAGCGGTGGGATAAGTTCCTATGGTACTGAAAAAACATAAGTGAAACAGTTTTCCACAATTTTGTGGTGAATACTCGCACCAACAATTACAACTAAATGGCGAAATCAGTAGACATACCCCAGGTTTTGGGAGAAAGAACAAGAAACAAAACAAGGAAAAAAGACGCCAAATGGAAACAAGAAAATGGGGAACAAGAAGCAAAACGGAGAAAAGAAGCAATACAAAAATAAGAGGAGAAGTTGCCAAAAGCACACAAAAACAAGAGATCAAGATGAAACAAGAACAAGTTGAACATTTCCAACATTTCCAACAACAACTTAGTAAACTTTTACAACAAATCTGTCAAATAAAGCCAACAGTGTTTCCAGAATAGAATCACAGAAATAGTATATGAGTTAAAGGAGAGGTCCAGAAGGTCAAAGATGAAGTCCAAGAGGTTAGAGGTGAAGTTCAAGAAGTCAACAAAAGGATCCATGATGTCGAATTTGAAGTCCAAGATTGATGAGCGGGTGACACGAGAGGTGAACAAGATTACTAGAAGTGAATGGGATTAGGAAGAGGCTGGAAACAATACACCTGGCACACAACTGGTAACCCTCTGAGGAAATCTCCCCCAACAGTGAAATGCCATTTTCACTGACATCTCCAAGGCCTACACGTGAAAATTTCAAATCCTCCTAGATTGAATGGATAATCGTCGTGGGCTACGTATCGATGTCAATTTGAAGCAGCAGTAAACGCAAATGGCTGGTCTCAGGAGCAAATGACCACTTCACTAGTCCTGTGTCAACGAGGCCGAGCGTTAGAAATCTTGCAATAAATCCCCGAGAGTAATCAGTAGGAATATTCAAGAATCGTTGAAGCTTTGGAGTTCAGATTTGGGCAGCAATACCTCAAACATTTGTTCCAGAGCTAACTGACGGCTAGAAAGGTAGGAACTGATATGCAGCAAGTCCTTCGACTAGGATGACTTCAAACCATAAGTGCATCACTAATAGTATCATTGGAGGCAAAATTACGGGAAGTTAAATTTTGCGATTTTTCCACTAGCGAGGAAACAAGGGCATTCTGAAGAAATCAAAAAAAGACGCTGCTATACCTGTGGAAGAACCGCCAACTACATATGGGAGAGATCAAGATACAAAAGTACGTGTAGATACCTGAGTGGAATACTGTGAATTCACAGTATGTTCAATTGTGATTTAACAATTCCAAAAATTCAATGAATTTGATTTTACAAAGTGAATATAGAAATACATTCATCTAAATAGAAAAATCAATAGATTTTTTTTTCAAGTTTACGTTCTCAAAACAAAATCACAACTTCAGTTATGAGATAAAAACCACTATTAAAACATATAATATAACACTACAATTTTTTTAAATTCATGGATACTAACTATTCTTGTTTTACGTCTATGATAATCCAGAAGTTACCCTACCAGAGTTGTTATAAGATAATCTACTCATATGAAAATTCGTCATTTCTCTCTTGATAATGTCAGTTGAAAGTTTGATACTTAGATTTGTGCAATTTTTAAAGTAAACTTTGTGTTTTTGTTTGATTGCTCATACGGATTTTTCCAGAAATATAAAATAAATGTATTAGACCAGACGAGAGTCAAAACGTGTTATTTAGTTTGGCTCCCAATGTATTCTTACCGGTGGTCACCACCGTGGCGCCTGGTCCCTTGTCCTCCTCCTGATTGATCTGACTCCGATTTGTACGAGCGCTAATGTGCCTTATATCTCTGTCCTGATCTCGAGTATCGCGTGGGTATCTAACACAGAATGGATATCATCGCTTCATTACCCTTATCTCGAGAATCACCGTTGCATCGAGTGGTAATGGGATAAATGATCTAGTTAAGGAACTTGTGAAAATATTAAGGATGGCCTAGACGTTTCAAAGTTGTGTTGGATTAGAGGTATTTATATTCTAATAATTAGTTATTTCAAAGATGACCTTAAGGTTGAATATAGCACAGTCGAAAGCAATGTTAATCGGGTTATAATAAAGAATGTTCCGATCTCTAATTCTCAATATAATTGGTCACGTTTAAAATCAGGTCAAGAAATGTGACTAGCTATTGATATTGTCGCCAATTTCAAGCGGTAATCCCTGGTTATATTCCATAAAAAAATATTCCTGTAAACATATAATATCATGGATGTCTTAGTTCTCGAGTTGCAAGGTTTTTAAAGTCAGGATAAAAAAGTGCACTTTTGCAAATATATCAAAACTCCCCAAAATATAGGATATTCCTACCATCGGTATATTTATAGGTGTGATTTTCCGGAAGTCCAGAAACTGAAACGGACATATTTATAGTCCAGCTTAGGCATTCAACTTCTGAGAAACTAGCAAAGAACTGGAAATTGATACCGACCTCAAATACATAATTATGAATGATATATCAATATGCAAAAACAATTTCTCGAAGTCAAACTTCTAAAAACTTGATTTCTCGCAAATAACTTATGTACATAAAGTTTGTAGATGATGTGATTCACTACCAAAAAGCTGTTTATACTATTTTTCTTACGAATATCATTTTATAGATTTCGTGGTTTGAATTATAATCATTTTATTCATAATATGCACTCATTCCACGAGGTTTCTCCTATATTTTGTTAACAATATTGATTTCCTTAAAAAATCGAGTTGTTGAAATTTCTTCACATCCAGTAACACTCTCAAGTTGTTTGTTTAAGTAGTCGTGAGCTACTTCTTCTCCTCAAGTTCTGGGCAATCGCATAGGATTTTCTTTACGCTGATGTTTTCGGGACGATGCTTCATATTTCAGGATCTTCCAGGATCGTCATGGTCGTGGTGGTCGTGATGGTCAAAAAGTTCATTTGAGAATATGATGTAATGGTATGAAGAGTATTTATTGGTTGCCGATATCATTGCGGCATATGTGAGCGATAGGTAGTTCCGAATTATATGTAGGGGTTGTTCTCTAGCCTTCACTAATAGGCTTTCTACAGATCAATCAAGATCAAGTATCACTACTGCTATTCTGATAGTCGTATGTTGAACGATATCCAGTGAATCAAGAAGACATGCTTTTGCGGTGGAATGAATAATTAATTCATTTCAATCTTATCAGATTCTTGTATATTCTCATGAGAGTTATTCTATCGGCTCCCAAGGAATAACTGCTGCATACACAGGCTAGTCTTCGTATTTTCGATAGATTTGCTCCTGTACTAGCTAGCTTAGTTCTGTTGCCTCAGACCACTGCCCCATGCGTGATAGTCGGTCTCACTATAGACGTGTGCATCCACTGCAGGGTCAAAGGGTTACATCCCCAATTGTTTCCCGAAAAGTTTCTCAACACCATTAGAGATTTCGTGGCGTTGTTAGTTACTTCCTTTTCGTGCTTATTCCAGATGAGTTCAATATCTAGTATTAGTTCCAGATGTTTGACCTATGGTTTCCATTCGATAACTTTCCCATTTAATTCCATGGCTTTGAGGTTAACGTTTATTTTCCTAGTGAAGGCATCTAACGTAGTCTTGGTGGGGTTGATGCTATCCCATCGACTGACAACATTTTTAGTCTAGATCTCTCTGAACTATATCGCAGAGAATACTGTCGAATTTGCTTCTCGCGATTATGACTTTGTCATCTGCATAACCTTGACACGATATACCGATCTCGATCAAACCGTATAGGAGCCGATAAACTATTAGGCTCCACATAAATGAAGAAGGCACTCCTCCCTGTGGTCCCTGTGGACAACTTCTGCTTGTGCAGATGGAGATAAGGTCTTGTCATATTTCAGTCTCTGCCATTCTGGCACAGCAATTGCAACATCTATCTTGTTGTCGTCTTGTCTACTTCTCTGTCATTTAGTGCTCTTTTTACAGCTAGTTATCAGTTGCTTTCTCCAATTGGTCGCAAGGATTTGGAATAGGTTGTATCACTTTTTCCTGTTTCAGGAACGAAGGTGGCCATGGCCCTTCTCCATCCTTTGGCATATATCCAAGTTCTAGACTGCTACGGCTAATTTCTCACCATGTATTGTAGGATTTTTTCTTGCCCCCGCTGGTGCAGGGCAGGGAATATTCCATCAACTCCTGCTGATTTAAACCGTTGGAAGGTGTTCATGGCTTATCTCATCTTATTCTAATCTGTATTAATTCAATTTGCGTACATACCAAACTAACTAAAATGAAGAAGCGATCAAGACGACCCCCTCGGCAGCTCTAAACTCCCTGTTGGGTCTGCCGTCGCTTCCAACTTGTATAAAGAGGGAAGCGATGGCGTCCTATCTGAGCTGGCGAGGAGAGAGGTACACAGGACACACCGAAATCGCTGTATTAGCGGAGAAAAAAATTCCACTATCCGCTATTAAAGTGGTACAGGCAGAGGATGAAGTTAAGTGGAAGAGGACGATCTCGCTAGAGATCCCAGGCAGGAGAGAATGGAAAGAGGAAAGGGTGATCTTTTCCCCAGAAAGCCTGGTCTGTTTTACAGACGGGTCCAAACTGGAGGAAGGACAAGCCGAAGCAGAAGTTTACTTAGAAAACGGAGAGAGAAGAGCCTAGAGAATGAAAGAAATGGGGTCCGGAACAGAGAGACATGTATATGTAGGCTCGGACAGTCAGGCAGCCATCAGAGCTTTGAATGCAACCTGAACCAGATCAAAACTGGTGCATCAGAGATGCCCTGGAGAAATAACGCTGATGTGGGTTCCGGGCCATGCAGGGATTGAAGGCGGGCCAGCTAGCCAAACAAGGAGCCGGGCAACCCTATAACGGGCCTGAACCCGCACTCGGCATAATGAGTGGATTGTTGATACATTAGGAAAAGAGTGGAGAGGAAAAGATGGCTGCAGGCAGTCAAAGCAGATGATATCGGGGCCCGACAGGGCAAGGTTGGCTAAGATACTGGAGCTAAGCCGCAAAGAACTCCGACTCTTGGTGGGAGTTCTAACCGGCAACTGCGGCCTCAGGAGGCTCCTGACTCTCATCAGAGTTGAGGCGAACCCACTATGCGAGGAATGTGGTGGAGAGGAGGACTCCTTCCAATTCCTGTGCGAATGTGGTATTTATGGCAGGCTCAGACAAAACGTCTTCGGAGCTGCCACTATTAAGGAGGAGGAATTGCACTCATTGCAATGGAAGGATATTTCGAATTTCATCAGAAGATCGAAGAGGTTTGAACAGGTATCCTCCATGGGATGAGTGAAGATGCCAGGGATTGCGAAAAGGGCCCACTGGAGCCTAGTCGCTAACGCTTGCGTCCCCTACCCATTACCATTACCAACTGACCAACTGAAATGAAGGTGCGCATTATGTTTCACATACGCCCGGTTAGCAAATTTTTTTAAATGTTATTATTAACAACAATAAGTAAGAATTGATGAATTTTTTTTTGCTTATTCAGTTTATTTTCACTGAATCCATAATTTTTATTTGACTCGGTAATGTACGTACTGAAATGATTAACTGCCAGTAAGTAAGGTACAGATCTCCATTTCCTCGCCGGATACAATGCTTCGCGTTCACACCAATTCCCAAACCAACGGCACTACCATAATTCTTCGTTGAATAATGCAAATTACATTAAAAAGTCTGTACGCTCATTAACTTATTCTTGATTAAGATCCTTTCAGACGATTAGCAGTAAATTGTTCTCATTACGGCAATTTTGTATTTTTAACCGGTGCATACATTACCTGTTCAGTGAACGCACTTAAGATAAATGAACACATTTATTTTTTAGCGGAAACGATTTTTTAAACGCTTCAAAATGTTTACAATAGTTAAATTCATGAACTCATAGGAAGTCTGCCATTATTTTTTTTTATCGTGATGAATTCAAACAAATTTTCATTCCATTTTTTATTGCGTACACGTACATATTTCAAGGAAATGGTTGATGTCGCCTTGAAAGTACGCTTTCAAGGCTAATCAGTTGATATAATAATTAAAAGCCTCCGATTCTCAAATATCTACTAAAAACGTACTACTCTACAAGAGTAGTGTCTACCAACTTCTGGAAGAGATATTCTTGGGAGATATTCTGTTATGAAATTCACTAGACAAAAAATATGGACGGTTATCTTTGGCAATTTTTCCTAATGGGCCAAATTTGACACTTTCGAAGAGAGTCTTTAAACTAGATAAATGAAAAGTGATGGCTGTGACTAATGATCAATTTTTAGGACAAACTTGATAACGGAAACCACTTCGATATCTATCATCGTTTCGGAGTTACAGCATGTATTTCGAAAATGTACATTTTCGAAAAGTTGCTAGTAATCTTTCTTCCTTTAAAAATATATTAGAATTAGTCTTCCACGTAGAATTCGTTGGTGTGAGTAAATTGTTTTTTCAAATCATATAGTTATCAATAGTTATTATTGGAAAAAAATATATTTTTTTAATGAGATAACCTGTATACTCATGCATATTTCAATAGTGCTTGAAATTTCTATTCTGAAAATGTAGCAACCTTGATGTTTTGCTAGAGTCATCTTTGAAATGCAGAGCTTTTAGTTTTATTTTTATGTAGACTTTGAAACGCACACTATGAACAAGTTGGCTTTGGACGACGCGGCGATAAAACAATGCAAAGTTTGACAGCTAATTTTGATTTGCAATGAATTATGAGAATAATGAAAAATGGGAAATGATAGTCTGTTTTATACAGACCGGGGACAAAGCAGAGGCCGCAAGCAATTTGTACCACTAGAGGTATCCAGAGAGAAGATAACCTTTTAGAGAAATGTTCACAAGATTACAACACAACCTAATTGATGGTGGTCAATTTGAAGAGAAAATGTCAATATTGAATGAATAAAATATGGAATTGAAAGAAATAGTCGTTTCAGGAGCTGTTGAAAGCAATCCCAAATCAACGCTTAATTCAACAATACCAACAGGCCTACCAAGAAGTTACTAACGTAAGGAGGAGGAGGATTCTGAAAAACCACAAATTAGTGAATGTCTTATATCAATTATGGAAAATACTGTCTGTAAGTTGATTTTCCTTGATTTCTGGGTGTAATATGCTGTGAAAAATATCAACTAACTATGAATGGCGTGCATACTTACAGGATGAGGCAGAACACGCGATTTTTCTAAAACCTGTTTATTAACTTCTCGCCCAAGTGTGGACTTTTCATTGAATTTCTCGAAGCCAAAAGTTCTCCCAAAGTTGCTCGTGTTAGCATTTTTGTTTTTTACATGTTTGCGCCCATATACAGCGTGTTTCAATTTTCATAGAAACGCCCCCGTATCTTCCCTAATTTTCGACGTAGAACCATTCTCAGGATCGATAGATACAATAGAAATGAACTCACTGCACAAAAATGATAATTCTACGTGATATACACTGCACGCCAGCAGCGATGGAACCACCCATTTTTTTATCGCTGCTGGCTTGATGACCCCTTTTTTGGAGCGAGTTCATTTCTAGTGTATCTATCGATCCTATATATTTCGCGGTTCTACGTCAAAAATTATAGACGATACGAGGGTGTTTCCATGAAAAGAGAAACAACTATACGAGGTTGGTTTGACAAGTCCGTACAAAGTCCGATATATGGTACCACCGGCGCGTATCGAGGTCATGTTTGGTTAGTATCATCTATTGAATGAACGCACCCCAAGTTTCAGCCGTGATGGTTTATTTCTTTGTGCGTGGCATCCTTGTTAATCAAGGAAGTCGAGTGATTTTTAAGAAATGGACGAAAAAGAACATTACTTTATGAAAGGCAAAACGCCTCAGGAGACTGAATAGAAGCTTGAAAAACATTATAGTGACTGTTCACCTTCGATTAGAACCGTTTATAAGTGGTTTCAAAACTTTCGGACTGGCCATATGGACACAAGTGACGCGGAACTTTCTGGACGGCCTGTGGAGCTTACGACCCCAGGAATCATTGATAAAATCCATGATATGGTGATGGATGACAGAAGAGTTAAGGTGCGTCAGATTGCTATTGCTATGGGCATCTCCGACTGAACGGGTACACAATATTTTGGAACAACATTTGGACATGAGAAAGCTATCCGCAAGATGGGTGCCGCGATTGCTCACGCTTGACCATAAACGGAATCGTGTGAAGTGTTGCCAGGATGGTTTGCAGCTGTTCCAGAAGAATCCGGAGAACTTTAAGCGTCGTTTCGTCACTGTGGATGAAACATGGATACATTATTATACTGCTGAGACCGAACAACAATCTATACAATCAGTTACCAAGGGGGAATCTGCACCAAAAAAAGGCAAGACCGTTCGATCGGCCGGAAAGGTTATGGCGACTGTCTTTTGGGATTCGCAAGGGATAATCCTCATCGACTATCTGGAAAAGGGTAAAACTATTACAGGTAAATATGGTTCATCGTTATTGGACCATTTGAAAACAGAGCTGCAAGAAAAACGCCCACGATTGACCCACAAGAAAGTCCTTTTCCATCACGAAAACGCACCAGCACATACCTCAGCAGTTGTCGCCGCAAAATTAATGGAAATAGGATTCCAACTCGTTTCACATCCTCCCTACTCTCCAGGCTTGGCTCCCCAATTTGAAGAAATGGCTGGCTGGACAAGGATTTCATTCGAACGAGGAGGTGATTGCAGACACTAATGGATATTTTGCAGACATGGACAAATCCTATTATTCGGAATGGATAAACAAGCTGGAACATCTGGAACGAAGTGTATAAACCTAAAAGGGGACTATGTTGAAAAATAAAAAAGAATTTACCCCAAATACGGACTTGTTAAACTACCCTCGTATATGGGTGCAAACAAGTAAAAAACAAAAATGCTAACACGAGCAACCTCAGGAGGACTTTTGGCTTCGAGAAATTCAATGAAAAGGTAATAAACAGGTTTTAGAATAATCGCGTGTTATGCCTCATTCTGTAAGTATGCACGCCATTCAAAGTCAATTAATATTTATCACAGCATATTATACCCAAAAACCAAAAAAAATCAACTAACAGGCAGTATTTTCTACAACTGAGATAAGACATTCAATCCAATTTTTTAGCTCACCCTGTACAGACAGAAAAAAGTCTAATGAAGAAAGTTGCTTCTTTAGATCTCTAAAATGATATATCCAAAAATTAAAAAAATCTGTCGAGCCCCAGGAATACATGAATCCAGTGCCATGTCCTTTGGCAAACTTTATCGATCAAAAGGCCTTAATTTCGACCAGGTCCCCATCCTGAGCGGGATAACAAATATTAGGGATCTATGAAAGTTACATTTAAAACGCAACCAAAATTTATGAAATAGTCAACTGTCAAATGGAGGTTCATGAAAGAAAGTGGACGAGAATATATGGGTGTCCTGTTTCCATGGATTTCTTATTCCAGACAAAAACTCAAATTGAATATCGTATCTGATGAGAACATGAACGAACAGGGTGTTCCACAAGGTGGTGTACTTGGTCCCTTATTATTCATAATATACATTGACGATGTGGAAAATAATGTTGGAAAATGCGCTCAATTCCTTTATTTGCGGACGGTAAACTGATTCACTTTTCAAATAGAGATTGTTTGACGGTATAGTTAATATAGTCAATGAAACACTAGAAAATATATACAGATGGTGTTTGTTGTTTCAACCAACCAAAAATAAATACAAAAAAACAAATTTATGTTAATAGGTAATGACAAAGAGTATAAACAGTTCAAGGAAAACAGGTGTGAGATCCTCAATAGCTCTGTTAAAGTAGTGGATACTTTCGAATATTTAGGAGTCATTATTGACAAATAATGTTAAACGCCCCGTATACCCGGAGAATACGCTAAAAACACAACTTCGCCGAAGACTAACGACCAAAACCACCATCAACTGACAAAACTGAAATAATTGCCTAACAAAAAAAAACTCTAATTGTTTCACTAATTCTACAAATTTGTAGGCACCTTATAAATTACAGCGTATACCATCGGAGACAGCCAAACAAAACGGGTATTCTTGAATGAACTTCAACGCCCGGGGCTGTCTGCAGTCACACACCGACCGCTATAATTTGACAAGGATAAAACAGGCACCTGTGTCACACATCCTGTCTGTTGAAACACGCAAGAATCGTCATTGGTCGAGTTATCGCCCTTATACTAGGAGCCATTTAGAGGTAGAAACCTCGCGCAAGACCGTCCATGGGTACTGTTACTTAAGCTGGAGGCTCGCCACCCTTAGGCGCCCGTTTGGTAGACCTTGGAGACTAGAAGATTGCCCATCGATTACCAGTGGACTGTTATTCTTTCTTTGGTGTGACTGGCCAAGACAGGAACACTTATAAGCACTCAGTGTACAGCAAGATAAGGTGATCCTAAGCTAATTAGTTGATATTAGTTGGTGGTGAGCATGAGGGGTTGAAAGAAGAAGGGAAGGCCACCCACCCGATGAGCAAGAAAACTGAACTTCAGATATTCCAAAAGTTATTTCTCATTTTCTCATAATGATTTATTGACAGAAAGTGATCGTTTTTTGCTGTCAGGTTATTAATAAATTTTGTTTCTGAATATTTGAAACATTGAATTGATACACTGTCATGTGTCAACACTGTCAAGTGTCGAATTAATTTTTTTTTATTTGAAATTTATGGAAAAATTCGAGTCTGTTGCAAGTGTTGTGTACCATTCTGCTGGACTGTGTACGATTATACAAAAAAACAACATTTCACAAATTCCCGAAAACTAAATGGATGTTACATTTGAATCGACATTCCCATCGACGAACTAGAATTCTTTATCGTAAATGAACTTTTGGAACTCATTTCAAGAAGAGTGAAAGATTGAAGAAGCGGAAGACATCATT
Organism: Chrysolina oricalcia; assembly: GCA_944452925.2. Taxonomy (NCBI): domain Eukaryota; kingdom Metazoa; phylum Arthropoda; class Insecta; order Coleoptera; family Chrysomelidae; genus Chrysolina; species Chrysolina oricalcia. The sequence goes on from OX101825.2 coordinate 16,339,239, forward strand.
TATGTCAAAACTCTGTGATGCCGTTTATTTATTTATTTATGTTTGGGATACAACAGGCAAAAGCCCAAAACACCATCCACTTAATACTCAATTACAGATTTCACATTATAAATAAACATCAATCTTGTCATAACAATAATATTCAATGCACTTCATAAAGGAACTACAAAAGTGAGTAAAATTTTTAACATTTAAACAATTAACAGTAAGCTTAAAGAGTTCACAAGTTTTATATCACATTGGGATCAACATTCAGAAAAAAGCGTTTGATAAATTTTTTGAATATTGTGAATGATGTACTGAATATGTCATATTCATTGAAATATATATTGAAATTTTTAGTCATTCTGCAGATTGGTGAGTTATTGGCAGAGTTCGTGTTTTTGAAAGGAATATCTAACAAATTTGGATATCTCAATGATCGTAATGGCACAGAAAAGTTTATTTTATTCAAAATATCGAGGCTATCAATTTTTTTCATTTAGAATGTTATGCAGATTCAATACATCGTTCATAATTCTACGATTTTCCAACGATAATATTTCATACTTGTTACGATTAGTGGTGAGGGATGTAGAAGGAGTGTGTGTGTTTTGAAAGACAAATGCTTCAGGAACTTATTCTGGACATTCTCCAGTCGTTCAACGTAAACATTATACTTAGGATTCCAAGTAAAAGAAGCAAAATTGAGCTTACTACATACGTACATACGTATACAGAATATAGAGCTAATATAGCCTAAGAGTTAAATATAAATTTAGTTTGTCTCATGATATAACCTAACATCCTAAGAGAGTTTTTTATTACATTATTGATATAAATATCGAATACAAGTTTGCTATCATACGTGACTCCTAAGTCTCTTATCTGGCTGCATCGCTTCAAGAAAACTCCATTTAGAGTATATTTACCATCAAATAGGTTCTTGTTTCTTGTAAATGTAATGTAATGGCATTTGTCAGAATTCAAGAATACATTGTTTTTCTTATCAAACCTATTCAGATCACTTTGCAATTTGGCGCAATCAGAAATATTTCTTATTTCTAGGAATATTTTAAAATCATCCGCATATGCTAGATATTTGCAGTACTCAAAGCTAACGGATATGTTATTGATGTAAATTAAAAACGAGGGGCCCAAGTGCGATACTTGTGGCAACCCTGATGTAATGTTTGTGACTTCAGAGGTGTAGCCTTGAAGAGATTCGCATTGGGTTCTTCCGGATAAATATGACACGATCCAGGTTACCAGGGGTGCAATTACGAACACTCGATCCGTCGTGAATTTGACATATGTCAGATTTGAGCAATTATAAAAACCAATGCAATTCAAAATATATTGCAAATTGAGTCGATATCAATGGTCTATATGGTAGATATAATTCCATTTTATCTCTATTCGAAGAAATTTCATAATTTCGATTTCGTTTCGAACCAAGAACATACATCGTTCTAGCCTACGGATCGTGACAGCTGACGTATCGAGTGTTCATAATCCCACCCCAGGACACCGTCCACACCCACCTCAGCAAGTCTTTTTTATCAAAAGCCTTGCTGAAGTCGGTGTAAATAGCATCCACTTGTATCTGATTATCAGTCGAATTCAATATATAGTGAGAGTAGCATATGAGATTAGATTCGATCGATCTATTTTTGAAAAAACCGTGCTGTTCCAGCATTATCTGCCGCAATACTAACTGGTAGAGTTATTTGTAAACAAACGTTTCGAAAAATTTGACAAAGATGCACAATTTACTAATAGGCCTATAGTTATTTTCAAGTTTTTTTGTCCGGACTTGTGGACTGGGATTATACACGCTGATTTCCATTCTCGATGTTCAAATTTGAAATTTGAGAAAATACCTTCATTATATTTCTTTTCTAAACCCCATTATCTGAAAATGATCCCAATACTTGAACCAACCAAGGTTAAATAATAACTGATGATTCTGTTTATTGTGACTCTGAAGTTAATAAGACTTTTGTAACTCTGATGTTGGTGAGTTAACTAAATTTGAGGAACTGTTAATGAAGAAAGTAATACTATCCGTTATGTAGAAAAAAATATCCCATATCTCACCGAACCCATGTATGAGCCTGTTGACAGTTGTCTTTCTGAAAATGGTTATAATTGTGCAGAGTTACTGGATAGTTGTTCTCTGACACTGAGTGAAGCATACAACACAACAAACAAAACAAAACCCATTGTGCTTCTCAAATTTGGAAAAGAAAAAGAATGACTAGGAATCTTCTAAATTTGGATACATAACTAAACATAGGGCGCCCATCAATGAAAATTTTCTGCCCCAAAGGCCTAAATGACTGTAGGGGTTTTACCAATAATAAAACTCACAATTATTTTTATATCCAAAGAAAATAATCTTTCACGACATTTCTAAATATTTTATATTTATTTCTTTTTCCTTCTTAACTTCAAAGGTCCTTTGTCTGATTATAAATGTTTTTATGGGGAAATATTTAAATCCGGTAAAATAGTTTCAGAAGTTGGAATTCCATAGTTAAATTTCTGGTAATTGGATTACCTACGATGCGAAACCTTGCCAGCCAGCTATTAGTTTTATGAGGACCCTTCCGTAAGCCGGACGGACAATTTGGGAATTTTGGAATGACGTAGGCTAGGTTTTTTCATTATTTCTGGCCTGCAATGAAAACAGGGGAGTTTGAAAGATGAGAGAAAATTGTTAGTTAAAGTTCAGTTTTCAAGCCGCGATGTTCTCCGTTTTTCGAGCTCAACGACCGGGTTTTATCTGGTCGAGCATGTTGACAATCATTCTTTAGCAACTGTATATACTTTGAATTGTTAAGTGTTTTTTATTAGGTAACATGTGTAAATATATGGTTATGGTTACTTATTAGCTGCTGTATCCGTTAGTTGATTACAACAACTCACCCGTCACCCCGTACTACGTCAATGACAAATAACAGAAGCCATGAAAGCTGATGGGATGGATAATGAGAATGCTGCTGCAGCTCAATATGAAACAGAAAATGCAGGTTTCATAACATCATTCTCATGTGGACTTGTTATTAACCCTGGAATCCTTTTCTTGGCAACATCCCCTGACAGAGTTGCTTTTGATACTAATACCAATATCTACCATTTATTGGAAATAAAAACATTAGTATCTAGAGGATTCAAAAAGATTTTATACACTGTAAAACAATGTGTAGAACACGACTATTTCTTGATAACATTAAGGGAGTGTTAGCTTTAAATTAAAACAACCATTATTTTTAAATACTATGGCAATTAGCTCTAACGGGACTACATTGATGTGAACTGGGTCTTGGATCAGTATTAATTAACAAGATTCTATTTGGAATATTTCAAATCCAATTATGAGCTTTATACAGCCATCGTTCACTGTGGTTTTGGAGTCAATTCTGGTCCCTGCTACATACTTTTTCTAAATGAAAACATATGTCGACAAATTCAAAATCATGACACTTAATTGTTTACATATTAGCATTCATAATAAGATTGAGGAGAAAATCTCCAATAAAGATAGAAACATTGATTCTTACAAAAAGGAATGCATAAGCATTATACTACTTTAAATAATCAGAAGTGTTTTAATTGATTTTATTCTGAAATGGTTCATGTCACTTATGTCTCTGATTTGAGTAGGTAAGTTAAGAATAAAATCAACAAAGTCGAAGTAACCTTCTCTCCAAATATTTCCACAAAGTGGAAAATATGAGGCAAAAATCTGACAGAAAAAACTACTTCCCTGGCTAATGCCACGATGGATATTGACAGGGAAATATTTGGAGAGAAGGGTATTTCGACTCTGTCGATTTTATTCTTATCATTTATTTGTACTCTCCGGCAAAACGTTCGAACTTGTTCGAATTTTCGGATTATAAATCAAAGACTGCTTCGTTAGAGAAGTGGGAAGAGAAAGAATAATTTGTTTTCCTGACGTGGAAATCGATTTGTGTTGGAGTTAATTAATTTCTCCCTGATAGTGCATCAAGCAAGATGTATCTAATATGAAAATTTCATTAAGGTTAGTATTTTTTTAATGACGAAAATTGGCCAGCATGATTCACGCATCTTTACTTTGAAGAAAAATTTTAGTAGTATTCTCCATTCAGTTACATTTACAATCAGAAATATTCAGTATATTCTTCAAACAGATTATTTTTACTTCTGCGCAGATTATTTTTACTTCTGCGCTAGTTACAGTGGAAAGCTATATCATGCACTTATATTCAACACCATTTACAACTTAATCAATTATCATTCGATGAAGATCCGCATTCCTCTTCAAATGGTATCTTTAGCAAAAAATGATAATTCTGTAAACGATTATTAGCGAAGTCGGAACTTTGTTTCGAACGCCAGAATTATTATTTGTTATAGTATAATAATTGATATATCATTTAAAAGAGTACTGATGTATGACTATATGATTATACAACTTTAGAAGTGAATCAGATCTAGAGGCGCACTATTTTTTTTCAGTTCCGGCGCCATCTAATTTCAATTTTTCTAACTCATTATGAATTCTAGAACTATATGGTTTCTTAATCGCACTGAAAATGAACAAGTCTGCGGTTTGAATCAAGGCAAAGGACAAGGCACCAAACCTTATAAAAATGGCTTTTAGCAAAATTTGATATTTTGTTTTATTCAACACACTACACAATTCTGACAAGTTATGAGAGAATCGTATGATTAGGAGAGCCGCTAGAGGGCAGCAAAGTTGAATAATCCAGAATGCATTGTTTCGGTATTTTAAATAGAAAAATCAAGATTTATTTGATTGCGATGCATTTTCAAAGCAAAAATCTTTCAAAATCAGTTGAATAACAATCATTTTCCATGTAAGTTGTAGTTTCATATATATTTCTGAAAGGGCTTCGGATCCCGAACATGTGTGTCCTGGAAAAGTATTTGAGTCAAGATGAAAACGCAGGGCTGCATTCTGATTTAGATTGTCATTTTCAAGTTTAGAATAACCTATTTAAAGAATTGAGTACATTGTTTTGGTAATCATAAGGATTTCAGAAAGCCTATAGTAAATATTAAAGTGTTCTTTTCAATCCTTAGTTCAAGTATTTTAATTGTCTTATCATTTCATATATGACTTTATCTAGACAATAAATTTGAAAACAACCAAACCAATTGATTTTCTTTATAATTTAGTAGAATTTGAATCAAGTTAAAGCAACCAATATTACCAGGGTCATTGAGAATGTTAGTGAACCAGTGCATATGGATATCCTCGCGTATGTGTATTCGTCAAACCTGCCCAGAAAACAGCGAGAAATATTATTGGGTAAGTAGAATCATTGTTATAATTGGGATCATATATGAGAGTTTTATAGGTGAATTAATATCCACAAAAGTGTTATTCTGTGATTTTGTTTGTTATATAACATACCATGTTGAAATAATATAATGATAATAATAATATTTGTCGATACAAATATTCCAATCGATTTTAAACTAACCTCAAACATAGCTCAGAACTGGAGGATAATGCAAATATCTGGATGATAATGCAATATTATTGCTTAATAAGTTAATATAATAATAGTATTGATAGTATTAATAGTGACTTACCCTACAGACGAGGAGTTTGGTTATTGGGGTACGACACCAGCGGGCCCTCCGGATGTGTCGGAGACAGGGCCTGACTGGGAGATTCCTAACGAAAAAAAAAATAATGACACTGTTTGTTTATTCGGTATAAATTTAGAAATCCATTTTAATCCAGCTTGAAAAATAACTCAGAACTGCAGGACAGTGCAATATGATTGCCTAATATGTTAATAATGATAACATTATACTGATAATAATGTTAGCCTGCTTGATAAAAAAAGCAATATTATTTGATATGTTAATTGTATGATAATAATGATGTGTTCCTGTTCAATAAAAAATTGGTAATCGATTTTAAACCAGCCTCAACCATATCACAGAACTGAATAACAATGCAATATTTTTGCTAATAAGTATACAAATTTTGCAGCAGCAGCAGCAGCACTCAATCTGTTAATTATTATTATAATCCTTGTCTGTTCGGTACAAATTTTTTAAATCCATTTTAATCCACCTCTAAACATAGCTCTTAACTGGATGACGTTGCAATCATTGCATAATATGTTAATAATGATAACACAATGGCTGAAAGACCATGGACGATGGCCATTCAGTTTTATCACCAATAAGGAACATTTATTATTATTGATAACATGAAATGTTTGTCTGCAGGTACAAATTTTACAATCAGTTCCAAACTAACTTCCCAGTTAGGTAACTAACTTAACAGAAGACTAAAAATCAGAAAATAATTATTTAAATAAAAATTGAATTTTAGTGTACTATATGTTTTTAAAACGGGCTATGGGAATAAAATAATTTCACCTAGCCATACTAACAATTTTATTGCACTGCAAATAACATGAACTATCGTGTGAATTTTCTCAGTGACATCTACTCCCTGCACTCCTTACTATCATCTAGTCGTTTTAAATCTTACCAGTTACAATCTGTATAGCGTTAGGAATCTGTATGGAGTCATAAATCTGTATGGAGCGAGTAGAAATTATTCAATTCTTGTTAGTCTGTTTCAAAAACGTAGTATATTCAAAACTATTTCAATAATTATTTCTGAATAACTTGATATCTGGGCAGTTTGGTACTTGAAGTAAATAACAACGATTCATGACATGTTTATAGCATATTTCAGACAGAAATAAGTAAGAGATGTAGTTCAATGTCCAGCGTGGCTTTAGCCGGGGAAGTAGTTGTTTTCTGTTAGATATTACAAAAAAGTAACTTCAATTTTATCGTAGGGTTTTTTCCATTTCCAGAGGAGTCATGTATTGATTCAATTTTCAATTGAGAATGTTTCTCTTCAAAACATGAATCCCTTCCAAGAGAGGTAATCTTGTACGATGGAAAATAGCGACTAAATTCCAACTTTCAGTCGCAGATGATTCCACAACTGACTTTATGAACATCCTGTTCATATTTTCAATAAAATCAAGTAAGAGATATTTTAACTTCAAGTAATCTTTTTTTTTAATTCTCAAATAATTCAAAAAAATTTGCTAGCTAAGTCACTTGAATTTTATTCAGTGTTTAGCGTTCAAGTACTTTTGCTTGTGGTACGCCAATGGCATCGTTCAGAATGCATTGAATGGCGTGAAACTTTTTAGCTGATAACTTCCATCCTGTATGATGCTATGTTAAATACACACTTGCGAAGATTATATTCTAGTAATTAGTTTCAGACATGCACGCTTTTATGTTATATAAAAAATAATTAGTTAATATTATGATTTTCATTACTAGCCTTACGTAATGTCTAATTGCTTCCATAAACAATGAAAAACGTTAGTATTTTACTAAGATTATATAATTTGCAACCAGGTGTATTACATTCATTTAGGGTTTCAATCTCTATTTAACACTGGTAGTATCGTTATAATAATTTTTTGCAGACATTTTTTCCCCAAAGCAAAACCCGAGAAGGGTGAAACTTTAGAGTATTTTCATCAAAAAATGTAATTCAATTAATTTTTCACCACGCTCTCACACTTGAAACTCTTTGCAATCAATACCTTCATTGAAAATTTGAAATTTTTGACAAATTTTTGGCATGCTTATGATATTTATAAAAATAATTTATCGTAGGTAAACTTATTTCAGTCCCATGTATAACGAGAATCTTTAACAACATCTATAACTGTAAAAGCGACATCAATGACATCAATAACATCAATACTTCTGTTGCGCAGCTTCTGACTCATTTTTATGGTTTGACAGATTTATTGAAACCAAACAACTTGATAAGCTTAGTAACATGGTTTACATTATGAAGAAAACAAATTATAATAATTGTACATTCTATCTGAAATGCATATTTTGCCCCATTAGGCAAGTGGAAGGAAATCTCAATACAAGTTTCCTTCCACTTCATCAAAGAATTATTCATCAAAATTAAATCAATATGTCTTTTCAGACCAACCATTTTCAAAATTAAACCTTCAATTTAATAATGTTGTCTACCCTATTATAACCAAACATTTCAATTTACTACTAACACAAGTTGGTATTACAGTTTAGTCTTTGACTTTGACAAATGAAGTAATTTTGTCTTTCAAAATACTTGAAATACCCACATGGCCTTCAATTTTCTAACATGATTTTCGTTAAAGTTAAAGCCAAAATTTTTATAAAATACATTCAAGATGTCTTCAAAAACTGTAATTCTTCCTGTTACCTGACTTGTAAGTACTCATCAAACTTTAAAACCTTTTTACAAATTTCATAACCTAAAAATTTATTAAATTCAAATTCAAGAATCTCTCACAAGCAGAGTATTTACTTTCAGGAAGCACAAAAGTGAAATTCGATCTTTCAAGTGACAGAAAAAAACTGTATTTTATTATATTCTAATTCGTGAAACCATAACACAATCGGAGAGATAGGTATATTTTCGTGATCATTTTTCAGATGGGAAAGTATATAAAATAAAATAACAGATTTTTTTTCAGGAATGAGTAATGAGTTTGCTGTGGAAATTATTATGTATCAGGATGATTTTGAAGTTTGAAATTCTCTAGGATCTTTTGTAGAAGAACTTTTACAATATAATACTTGCGGAGTCAAGCTTCTGACTGAAAATGGAAAAAGAAATTCCCCTCGAATGTGAAACATTTTCGGAAGCCTTCAATGCCACTATTGGTTCATTACTCATATTCAACCTTTAGTCTGCCTTCGTTTGTTTCATAACGTTTTTATTATTTTCCCTTTGATGTTATAGAATTATGATGAAAACATGTATTGTTGTTCAGTTGTTATGTCTTTTTCACAGATATCCCCTGTACTTTTAAGTTATTATAAGCCAAATGAGATGGAGGATAAAAAAAGTGTATTATTGGCTCATCCTCTATATGGAATAAATCTCTCCAAATGTAACTGACAATTTTAACTTTGACTTTTTCATTTCATGTGGCTATGCACCATTATTCCTGAGACACGCTAAGTTTGGTAACTAATGCCATCCTTTTCTTTAACATGAAGTGAAGTAAAAATTGTATACTTAAACATAAAACCACAATAATTTCAAAAGATGAAAAAATGTAGAGGAAAATTAGCAATTTTTCAGATTATAGAATCTAGTACTTTTTATAATCAATCAATTTGAATATACAGTGCGACGCTAAATTATGGAACAAATTCATTATTTCTGAATATAAAGATATTTCGGAAAAATCCTCGGACAGGTCGATTTTCTTTTCCGATGGGCCAATTTTTAACCCCACCCAAAATATATAGGGTTATCCGCAATTGAGTAAAAATGACTTTGGTGATATTTTTAAATTGGACACCCAGTATATTTTTCCATATTTGGGTAGGGATCGTAATTACAAATCCAGTGATACCAAGTTTGATGGGATTATGTCAAACGGCTGCGGAGATATGGCCAAAAAACTTCCTCGTATGTCTAATGAGTATGACTCCACACGATTCAGAAGGTTAAAAGTCTCTGTCGCACTTATTGGGTATATGGAGAAGTTTTTTGGCCATATCTCCGCAGCCGTTTGACATAATCCCATCAAACTTGGTATCACTGGATTTGTAATGACGATCCCTAACCAAATATGGACAAATATCACCAAAGTCGCTTTTCCTAAAATGCGGATAACCCTATATATTTTGGGTGAGGTTCAAAAATTGGCCCATCGGAAAAGAAAATCGACCTGTCCGAGGATTTTTCCGATATGTCTTTATATTCAGAAATAATGAATTTGTTCCATAATTTAGCGTCGCACTGTATATTATAGTATACATTTCACACTAAGAAAAATAATATACTTAACACTTCTATGTAATCGTTATATTTGAGGTAAAAAAATCTGAAACTGTTGGCACAATCACCACGACATCACCAGAATCTGTCAAATATTTGCTTCAATTGTAACAGAAAAGAGTTATGATACTTTTGTTCAAGGTATATTTCAATTCATTCAATGTTGGAAAAATTTATAATTTTCCTACGTATTTTCTCTTTTTACACTCATCATTTTTCATAGTTGACTATAGAAGAAAGTTAGTGAGGGTTAATATTATTGTAATTAGTTTTCTCTACTTTGGATCGACAAAACGGCACTTGTTTTCAAACACCCCAAATATACCATGTGAAGTTGATTGACATTTCTTGAAAATAATGGTGAAGACTCCTAAACAAGCATGTATTAATTTACAACAAATCTGTTATTAGGGGGAAAATAACAAAAATACAAGTGACATCTGCGAATACCGGGTGTCCCACATTTTATGTGACAGGCAATATCTGGTTTGTTGGAGGAGATATACAAAAATGTTTTTCACAAAAGTTTTAGGAGTTCATGAGAGCTATATTTTGATACAATTTTTAAATATACAGGGTGTTTGGTGTAGGTGCTACAGACCAAACTAGTATTTTTTAAAATAGAACACCCTGTATATCATCACATACTCAGATTCTACGTTGTATTCTGATATCATTTCACGTTTAGTTTTTGAAATTCGGTTACGGCGTTGTTGAGTTATTGCTTAAAATGTAAAGTCTTGAGAACGACTATTATTTTTAAAAACATCTCATACAATTATTCTCTCTGCATCACATGAAAATTAGTAAAAATTTTGGGTGTTCGAATTAATGGTTTCAATTTTGAGTTGTGGAATTCAGTAAGGAATCATTTTGAATATGAAACAATTGCGAAATTGAAAGAGGTGTATTCGAAAACAAATATTTAATAACAATGTAAATAATATAACTTGATAAATCATTTCATAAGAATGGTAGGTACCTAGATGTAAGTCATAAAATTTGTTCAAAGTGACGCCCATTAGATATTATATAGGCTTCGAAACGTCGAATCACTTCTCTAGTACAAGTCGCTCTTATAATATTAGGCGTAATATCACTGCACGCTAGTCGAATTTTCAAAGGGGAGTAGTGAAAACAATATCTTTCAAATATCTTTCTATTTTAAAAAATGGAATTTTGGTCTGTAGCACCTACACCAAACACCCTGTATATTTAAAAATTATATCAAAATATAGCTCTGATGAACTCATAAAACTTTTGTGAAAAACATTTTTGTATGTCTCCTCCAACAAACCAGATATTGCCTGTCACATAAAATTTGGGACAGCCGGTATATGGAATTTCACATTTAAGGTATGTTGAACCAAGTTTAATTCACAACAAAAACTGGATTTTTCTTCAGAAATACTTGAATAGGTACATATCCAATAATACATATTAAAGCATGTATGTTAATTTGCACTACCTGAATGTTATGGTGACTATTCTACTCTTCTCAAGATATTCACGTAATCTGACCAATCACAAATCAAAGACAACTTGTATTATCGCGAAAACACCAACTGTCTCTCAATTCTGATTGGTCTGTCAGCGTTGGTGTTTTCAACGATGTAACTATAGATGACAAAGCAAAGTTTGACAGATCATACATAATTCTAGGCGAAAACGTTAAAATAAGTCGCATCGTAACTATATAATAAATTATTGATAGTTGTAATACATTTTTTGTGATTATAGTTGATTGATTATGGTTATGATGAATTGATTGTTCATGTTTATAATAATACTTTCAATGCTTCGTGAAATAGTCTAATAAAATTCCACTCGTGATTGAATTTATCTCATAAGTCTGTCTTTTATTTCTGAACTCAACTGAATTGTATCCAGTTTCGTTCAGAAATGAATCGACAGACTTATCGCGAAAATTCAATCACTTGTGGTATTACTACTGAAAACACCATAACTAATATGTAAAAATCGACACTGAATCTGGAAAAATGGAGAAAATTACATAAGTATACAAGAAGAATATATCGTGAACTCACATTTAAAGTCAAGTTATTACTTTACATTATATCACATGAGGTATGTAACTTTACATGTATATTACCCAAATGGAATCATGTAATCTGATGGACCAAGTCCTAGAATTTTACAGTTCTACCTATCTATAAGGACAACTTCGAATATTTCAGTACAGTTCATGTGCTCCTTGTTGTGTTTGTATCACGAAATGTATCCTGTTCTTTATATGCGAACAATCAATGAAATTTCATTGTCATATAGTGACTCACCTCGTATAACATAACACATATTATGAAACTGAAATCACGATTTCCAGCTCTGTGGAATGTGGAATGTAATGGAACTCAAATGGGCGGATAATTTCATATTTCAAAATAAAAACGAGTACATATAATTTTTCTTTTTAATGCAATTCTTCAGAGTAATTTTGAGAAGATGAAGTAGCCAAATACATTTATAATTTGAAACTACCGTTTCGGCTTGATGTGTAATTTTCCAAATTACTGTAACTAAATGCAAGAAAAGCAAAACTTCAGTACCTAATTGAGCTGACATTCAACTAAAACAAAAATACATTTAAGCCATTAATCCTAATGGAAATATAATTATTAATATGGCTGATGCGATTAAAAACCGAATTCGGTTTATGACAAAAAGACAACTCTCAGCCTAATAACCACTATCATGAGTCACGGACATGAAAAGCAAAATGAAGGTCACTTTTGATTTGTTCGTTCAATAATAATTAGCCTTGTTCACTTAATATTCGGTAAAAAAAATCATGATCTAATTGAAAGATAATTAATATTTCGTTGGAGTTTTTATTACAAATCATTCCGAGTTAATATACCTGTATGATGATTGAAATAGAACGGCAATCCAGCAATCATTAACTCTCTACATTTTCGATAATAGACTGGGGGAATTAATGAAACCTTTACTATTTTATTAACTTTGATGTTGATATCTGCTTGCCATGGCAAGTACACTCCTAAGCTTTTGAACTTGTAGTTGATGGTTTGATTTCAATTCGTGTACTTATTCTTTTTTTAAATTTGGAATGACATGTTAAAAGAGACTTTGTTAAAGCGGCCCTCAGACTTGCAAAAATTTCGCACAAAATTTTGAGCACAAATGTTGAGCTTATATTTGAACAAAATATTGAATACTTGAAAGACGAAAATTTGTATTTCATGCAAAATATTTTAATTTTGAAAATCGTAGCAAAGCGCTTTCGACTGTTGTTGAAGTGGAAGTGAAGTTTTGAATTGACTTTCAGTTCAATTCAAAACTTCACTTCCACTTCAACATTCAGACAGACATGATATAGTATCCCATATCTGAATTCAGAATAATCCTTGAACAGGATGAAAATTGTTCAATTTTAATTATGTTATATATTATGTAAAATTTTAAATTTCACTTTGGTCCATGGACTTGATGTTTTTATACGGCTTCTTGTACACCTGACGAGTACGCACTGATGATGACTTAACAGTCGAAAGCGCTTTGCTACGATTTTTAAAATAATAATATTTTGCATGACATATACAAATTTTCGTCCTTCAAGTACATTGAAGCATGCACACAGCTTGACAATTTCACTAAAATATTGAATGGTCGTGGAACCCTCACACTAAGCAAAACCATTGCACAAAATTTCAGGGTCGACTAAACATTTCTTGGTGGACGCATGGCGCATCGCGTTGAACTCAGCCATAGCCACATACGTTTCTTTGCACACGGAAAACCCGGAGGTTGAAAGTAACGTAGTTGTAAAAAAAATTGAAAATAAGAAAATCATTGTTCGTTAACAAACAAAACAATGGTCAATAAATTAGATTTTTAGTTGTTAGTTGTTGGAAATATTAATATTGAAGGTGCAACTATTACAGCTTCCAAAATTTATGAATTTGGCCTTTTCCATTACAGAGTTTAAAACATTTTGTGACCTTATTTCTGTAATATTGGTATCGAGCGGTTCTCCAAATTATCTATTATCGTGTTCAACAGTAAAACTGTAGTTTCTAGAAACGCTCTGTTTGGAAGTAGATGGCATACTGTCATCCATCAACAGTTTATTAGAAATTTTATTCTTTTGGGTAATTGTGCTATCCACATAACCTTCTGCAACAGCAGATGACTTCCATCCTCCGTATTTTTTTACAGTTAGAAGGTCACCTCCAGAATTTGCTAGCATAGTAGCTGAAGACCTCCTAAAGCAGTGCCCTGTGAAAGCTGTTGAATTGGGCAAGTTCAGATAGGTTGCTATAACATATGGCATTTCACTAAATGTATTTATCCCCACAGGCTGTTTAGAACATTTACCATTTGCGTATTTTAAAAACAACCTATTACAATGTATATTTGATGGTCTTAGTGAGGTATTTTTTTATGAAAGATAGATGATCAACTGAAGAATTATTAGGATTTAAAATCGTAAAAATGCGTTCCATTCCTTTTTTTGTTTCTGGTATTTTAATAATATTCACTGTTTGTTTATCTTCTACATCGTTAATTATCATTTTACATAATTCTTCTCGACGACAAGCTCCCGAAATTCCAATTATGAAACCAACCTAAAAAATAACATATTGCAGTGGTACAAATAGCTTAATTGAAGAGGAAAACATGAGAAATATCCTGACGTTTGGAATGTAAAATTGTAATCAAAAGGGAATGGTTTTGTATCATTTTGCGTATGATGTGTTGCCTAACTAATCCGGTGGCCTTTGAGGATCGGCGTAGTTACGCAACACTCCATACGAACACCATACATTGCAATAGCGGTACTCATAACATAAAAAATATTTAGATTTTATACATACTCAAGCGTTTACTTACTTTGATCATCAAAAACTGGGAATCTGGAGCATTCAAGAGAAAATTAATTAAATGTTCTCTTTCAAAAATTTTAGATTTTCTTGCTTTATATCCTTTATATTTTTGTTTGATAAACGCTATTAACTTGTTGAAGTTCAAAATTTCAACGTTGTTTTTATATTTTAAGGTGCTTTTCAACATAGAATATATTGACCATAGTGTAGAAGGTTTGCAAGACTTTAATTCCTCAGCGAAATAGGCCAAAATAACGTTTTCTGAGTATTTTGTCACTTTATTCTTCCTGCACCATTCTATGAATATATTATATTTCTGTTCATAAATGTGTGCAGATTTTTCTGGTAATAGGTTTTCAGTGGCTTTTTGAATCAATATCGGTTATCAGATAGGTACAAACAGATAAACTGCAATAAAATTTGAATGAAGAATTATCAGATATACAAACATTATTGACAAAAACTTGTTACCTTGTGTGATTAGATTAGATTTTAGATAATGTACTAAATAAAATTCATAAATCAATCTATAACAAATACTTTTGCTGTGTTCTGTGATACTAATACAATTTCAGATATTGATTGTCAGTTCTTCCAATTCTCGTAACCATACAGCCTACTTACTTTTTGAGCAAAATCGACTTCCACGATCTGTTTACATTTAATAAAAGCAATGCCATTTGCAGAAAATTATGATCCAAATAAAAAATATGATACTTTGTTGCATATTAAATTGCATATTAAACATATTAAACATAAGCAATCGTAGAAGAAGATACCATAAGTGACAATTTAAATAAAAACCTTTTATTTGGTTGCTATACACAATTTCTGACATATTTTACTTTACGCACTAGTGCGTAAAGAGTTTTACTTTACGTACTAGTCAAAAAAGTTAAACTTCACGCACTCCAAAGCGTGCGTAAAGTACGTACTTTACGCACGGTAGTAGAAAATAGTTATTTTTGTATCTAGTGCGCGAAATGTTACTTTGGTGATCGAGAACTGATTGTTTTTAACGAGGCGCAGCCGAGTTGAAAAAAATAGTCGAAATCACCAAAGTGTTTCGCGAACGAGATGCAAACAAAATTTTTTCTTCAAATGTCAAAAATATTGTTCTAAAATGATTAATATGCTTAGCTTAATATGAAAAATAGTATTGAACTGGCTTAAACTGTTTTTCCAAATCAAGTGATTACTGTAACTATGGAAATAAAATAAAATGGCAGTTGTTGACAATTATTTCAAAGTGACAGTTGTTGAAAATAATTTTAGAGTGACATTTTGTTCACGTCAGTTTCGTGCCTGATATTTATAACTGTAAAACACCATTAATGTTAACATTGTATATAATAAATTAAATTAGGTAGTGTAAAATTTTCTCAAAATTTGAAAGCCTTAGTTATTGTTATACATTGATGAATAAATGATATCTTGGATTTTTGATTGATTGGGGAACATAAAGGTTAAAATATAAAAATCCCATATAGTTTACATGCAGTGTGCGAAGTATTTCGCACACTACTTCGCGCACGGTGTCATGGTAACGAAGGAAAATGAAAAAAGGGTCACTTCGCATTTTGTTGTCAATGAGCGAACCTTGTCATTTTTTGCCGTTTGTAGAAAAAGTAGTTTTTTCTGCACGAGTGCAGGAAAGAGACATTTTACGAACTCAAATGAGTGTGAGAAGCTGGCAAAAATGTACGATTGAAGAAAAAACATTTTTGTTATCACATTCCTCAATGAAATATTCCAATCTTTGAACAATGTTTTTAGTATAAATAATAGAACGTCATCACATATTGTACTGCTTCGACCTCTGCTAACAATTTGTTTTTTTCATAATTTATTCAATTGCGTCCTTGGTTTGCACTTCTTGATAATGAAGCGACACTATCAAAGAAAAAAGTTCTCACTCCTGAATGTACGAGATAATTGATGAAATTGTATTTTATAAGTGAATGAATAGATAATTCTGAAGAACTGATAGCGATCTCAAATTAAAGCGCCCATTCTCTACAGTTATTACTGAAGTATATTCCGATTCCGCGTAGTTTAATTACACCTCGTTACATTGTTCATTGTTTGGATAATTAGGTTTAACAATCTTGTAAAATCACTTTATCCAAACAATTGAAATCCATTATCTGTCTCTGAATTAATTATTTATCGATGAACATTCAGAATCGTATTCAGTGAATGCCTAAGTTGCAGTTAAAGATTGTTGCAATAAATTGAGAATGGATGTTATGTAGTGGAGATCAGATTTCCAACTTTGTTCCAACCAACCGGCTCTATAGGAGTGGAACGTAGGCAGAAAACGTGTGTTATGTTGTGTGTTATGTTTTTTGAATGTTGGTAAATGAAAGCACTTTTACATTTATAGATTGAAAATTCATGCTTCAGTCGGAAAATTTGTCAAAATGGCAAATAAATTAAATTAGTAAGAGACCAATTTTTTTTAATTTCTGTCGAAAATATCAAACAAATATTAGAAATCTTTCAAAGAATCCTTTGAAATCACGATAAAATAAATTAAAATTTATTCAGATTATTATAATTATATTTGTTGGGAATTATAATATTATATTATTCAGATAATTCAGATAACGCTGGAGTTCTTTTTAATTTTTCCCTTTTGGAGTTATTTTCTGCTAGAAAATGAGTCATCGAAGCTTTTTATAAAAATACCTTTCAGATTATTCCATAAAAGTGGATGGAATTGTTTGGAAGTTTTTATCAACAATTTGCTTCAATGACCGCACTATTCAGGGGCAAATAACACCGAAACGAGTGTCAACGAAAGAAAATTAAAAGGAACTTCTAGTGGTATTTTTACTAAAAATCCATGTTTCTGAAATATTCCCAATATTTATGGGTTGCTCTGAATACTATGAATTTCAAACAAATATTAACGGATTCGTCTTCAGACCAAACAATATGTTTTCTCAATTCAAAACAATATTTGTTTCCTACAAGTATTTCATATACACGAACTGGTTCTAGCAATTCTGAATTCACCTAATTATTTATTTGGTATCAAAGAACAACACTCTGAATTCAATACTATATATTCTGAAATTAAATGAATAAAGAAAGAAAATAATATATTTTTATGCCACATTATCGGTCATAGCTTTGAACCAAAGTATATGTTTCCTCAACTAAAATAAATATTTCTTTCATTTGAGTGACTCACATTCTGTAGTCCAATATTTCATATTCTTGAACCAATTCTTTCAATTCTGATTTCACCTAATTATTCATTTGATTCGAAATAACACAATTTTTCATTCAAAACTATATATTTTCAGATGAAATAAATAAAAAGCAACAATATCAAAGCATTGTGATTTTTGCATCAAAAAAACCAAAAGAATTGACTGAAAGAAATTTAACACTTGACTTTATCCAATGATATATTTGTAGCAAAAAAATATTTACATTGAAAGTCAAATAAACCTCCGTTTTCTTTGAAATAATAGGTTTTGTTTGACTGAAATATATTTTGCTTGATTCAATACTTATTTTTCTTCTGTGTGTGATTCTATGACCAATAATTATCGACAAAATAGGCATTTTTTTCTCTTTGATTATATTCCTTATATTGATAGCACACATTATGATTTCACAGAGAATAACAATAAAATAAGCGAATATTCATCTTGTTATATGAATATAAATAACACAACTGTGAACGAGGACAACAGAACGCTAGAACAAATTTTTAGTGATATGAATATGACAGTAACAGAAGTAAGTCCTATAGTTCCATAAGGCCCTAAAGAGGAGTTGCAAGTGTAGCGGCTTTACCAACAATAAAACACACAATAATTTTTATTTTCCAAAGAAAATAATCTTCAACAACATTTCTGAACATTTTTATATTTTTATTTCTTGTTCTTTCTTAAATTCAAAGATTATAGAAATGGGGCCATTGTCCGCCTATAAATGTGTATATGGGAAATATTACAAGCCGTTACAATAGTTTCAGAACTTGGAATTTCATAGTTAGATTTCTGGTAATCGGATTACCTAGGATGCGAAACCTTGCCAGCCAGCTATTAGTTTTATGACTACCCTTTCGTAAGCCGGAGAATTTGGAATTTTGGAATGACGTAGGCAACTCGCAATAGAATTTTTCTTTATTTTTGACCTGCAAAATAAAAAGAGGGATTTTAAAAGATAAGAGAAAATAGTTAGTTAGGCTTGAGTTTTCAAGCTGCGATGTTCTCCGATTTTCGAGCTCCTCGACTGGCAATTATCTGGTCGAGCTTGAGTGTCATAATTTAGCAAACGGTATATACGTTTGATTGTTAAGTGTTTTTATTGCAACCTGTGTGAATATACCGGGTGGCTACGGAAGTATTGCCTACGGAATATCTCAGTTATTGTATGAAGTAGGTTTGTGAAATTTGGAGCGTCGATATAATGACATAAGAGCTAGAATTTGAGCATATTGACATGTCAAAGATAACTTCCGGTCTGACCGGAAGTAACATCAACTTTCTTATTTTAAATGGAAACCCTATTTTTTTCTTTTCGCTTTATTCAGCATTCAATTCCCTTTCTAATGACATATCACAAATTGGTATCTAACCAGAAACTAGATCAGAAAAAAATTATTATTGAAATTCACCGAGTAGGCCGTGGAAGCAAAATGAAAGCCAAAAATTGAAAAGTTGGCTATGGAAACCATACGTTACTTGATAACAGTTGCTACTACTGTGATATTTTATTTTCATTCGTCGGCGTTATAAAAAGCCGCCAAAAAAAATATTGTAAAAATTGGGAAAAAAACAATACTCTGTAGGTCCATAACTTAAATAGGAACATACAACTTTTTCTTGCCTGTACTATTCAGCATAACCATTCCTTTCTAATGATATAATAGAAAATAATTTTTTGAACTGAGATACCGAAAAATCCAATTATTATTCTTCAAATAACAAAAAAAAAGATTTATCGAAAAAAAAAATTCAAATTGATAGGATTAAAGACAGAGTAAATTCAAAACAAATGTTCGAAATGCATTCCCTCAGCGTCAATACATTTATTGACTCTGGTGATATTTTCATGTAAAACGTTTCTCAACATTTGGGGCGTGATATCTTGGAAAGCTCTACGAATTTTTACTTCTAGCTCATGTAGAGTTGCAGGCTGTGTGGAATACACCCTATTTTTAAGATGCCCCCATAGAAAAAAGTCGCACGGAGTAAGATCAGGTTACCTTGGTGGCCACCTGACTGGACCATGGGTTGTTATAAGTCTCTCTTGAAAGCGATTTTGAAGATAATTTCTCGCTATTCTTGAATTATGCGGAGGGGCGCCATCTTGCTGGAAGTACATTCTCTCAGTTATTTCCGCTGGTAGGTTGTTGACGAATTCCGAAATTTCATTCGTTAAAAAATTAAAGTATCTCTCTCCGGTTAGTTGGCCTTGAAAAAGAATGGGGCCAACAATATGAGTTCCAACTATTCATGCCCAAACATTCACACCAAATCTCTCCTGGAAGCCGCCTTGTCGAAACCGGTGCTCGTTTGCTATCGCCCAGTACCTGGAACAAAAGACCGTTCACACTTTTAGCACTTTACACTTCGACTATCGACAATAATCCAAATAAAGTACAGTACCTACCTTGTATTATTCCTGTTAAATAATCCATTGTTGGTAAATCTTGACTCGTCCGTAAACAAGATATAATAGTTAAATAGGTGATTCTCAGCATTTTGTCGAAGAAACCAATTACAATATTCCAGGCGCCTTTCACCGTCATTATCATACAAATGTTGATGCAACTGATACTTGAAGGATTTCAATCGATGTTTTTTCAAAATTTTCCTGGCAGAGTCCTTACTTATAGCTAATTCGGCGCCAATCTGCCTTGAGGAAATTGTGCTATCATATTGTACTAAAGCTAATACATTAATTTCAGTTTCCTCATTAATAACAAATGCTTCTTGGTTTTCGTGAACATCAGGCTCAGTTCTTAATTTTTCTTCAAGCCACTGGAAATACCTTCTTGACGGTTGCTGCCTCCCTGGATATCGCTCTAAATACAATCGTTCAGCGGCATAAGAATTTTTTAAACATTCACCATAAATGAGAAGCATGTCAATTTGTTCGGTTCGTGAATGACGGGGCATTTTTTGAATATTCCACTAACTGATTTCGATTTCCAAACCCTTTTAAAATGGCAGAATCAAAAACACTACTTCGAACGTCAAAATATGGATAGCAGCGTTCGTGACAGCTCTCATTTCTTTTTTGTTTCATTCCAAAATACATCTTAATCAGCCTACTTGTTAATATTTTGGTTCGAATGATTATTGCAATGGAATGATTATTCTGAATAGCACAAACATCGTCCATAGGTAGATATTAGAATATCTATGGACGATGGCACAGACCAAGTACGTTTATGTTCCTATTTAACCTAGAACCTACAGGATATAATTTATCATTCCACATTATTTTTATTTTTATTTTTGCGTATGGCGATAATCTGTTTTGTTATTTGAAGAATAATAATTGGATTTTTCGGTATCTCAGTTCAAAAAATTATTTTCTATTATATCATTAGAAAGGAATGGTTATGCTGAATAGTACAGGCAAGAAAAAGTTGTATGTTCCTATTTAAGTTATGGACCTACAGAGTATTGTTTTTTTCCCAATTTTTACAATATTTTTTTTGGCGGCTTTTTATAACGCCGTCGAATGGAAATAAAATATCACAGTAGTAGCAACTGTTATCAAGTGACGTATGGTTTCCATAGCCAACTTTTCATTTTGCTTCCACGGCCTACTCGGTGAATTTCAATAATAATTTTTTTCTGATCTAGTTTCTGGTTAGATACCAACTTGTGATATGTCATTAGAAAGGGAATTGAATGCTGAATAAAGCGAAGAGAAAAAAAATAGGGTTTCCATTTAAAATAAGAAAGTTGATGTTACTTCCGGTCAGACCGGAAGTTAACTTCGACATGTCAATATGCTCAAATTCTAGCTCTTATGTCATTATATCGACGCTCCAAATTTCACAAACCTACTTCATACAATAACTGAGATATTCCGTAGGCAATTCTTCCGTAGCCACCCGGTATTGTTATGGTTACTCATTAGCTGCTGTGTCCGTTATTTGATTACATAACCCTGTAGTCCAACACAAGAAATATGATTTTCTACCACTTGTAGTAAGCTCAAGTAACTATAAAATAAAAGAATATTATATTTTCTGTCCCTAAATGGCACTTTTGAGCTACTACAATCAGTAGTCATTTACTTTATAGTCCATTGTTGTGAAGACAAACTGAATATCATGATGTAATCTGTTCCTGTAGGTATGTATCTATAAGACTAATTTTTATTCATTTTCTACCACTTGTAGTAGCCCGAAGTAAAAAAAAATCAAAGAATTTAATATATTTCATTATAAAACTGCATTACCGTGTAACTACAATGACTAGAAAATAATAAGGGCAGGCTGAGAAGCCATTACATTGCCATTACCGAAACTGCAATGCACATTAACCATTGTTTTTCTAAGGAGCAAGGTGTAGTTGGTGTAGCTCTCTATAAAAAGTGAAAAATGTGTGGGAAAAGACCCAAATAAAATATCAAAACTAGTATCATTGTGACAAGTGGAAAATTGGCCATACTTTGATCAAATTATTTCCGATTTCATAGATATGAAACGCTGGCAAAATAACAAATAATCAATTTGTGTGCTAGCAGCCGCAAAGTGAAAAAAACAGAGAACCAATAGAAATAGCAGAAAATTTCAATTCTTTTTTTGTGGAAAGCATTTACCAAATTGTCGATAGTATAGATTGCAATGAACCTTGGATCAACACAAATTATAATCTATACCCGGGTTTTTACAAATTCAAACCACTCTCTCTTGGTGACCTACGAAAAATTATCTCATCTTTGGAAAATAAATGTAGTGCCACTGAAATACTGAATGCAAAGGTATTGAAACAAATATTTGAAACTATTGGACATGTTATATTAAATATAATCAATACCTCTTTGCAAACAGGCAAGGTCCCTGACTTATTAGTGATAAGCACGATTATTCCTATACCAAAAGTTCAAAATACAACCAAAGCTAATGAATTCAGGCCTATAAATACTCTACCTCCAATTGAGAAACTTATTGAAATCGCAGTGTATAACCAATTATTAGAACATATCGACAATAACCATATATTGATGAAAAATCAATCAGGATTCCGTCAAAAACACTCTTGCGAATCATCCCTGCAACTTTCACTGAATAAATTCAGAAATGACATGGATAATAACAAATATGTCGTGGCTATATTTCTTGACCTGAAACGAGCATTCGAAACAATTGACAGGGGCATATTACTATCGAAATTGAGTCAATATGGTATTAGTGGGGAAGTATACAATTGGATGGCTGATTATCTTGTATGTAGAAAACAAAGGATTAGGGTAGGAAATTCATTGTCGAATGAAATAGTGAATTCAGTCGGAGTGCCTCAGGGTAGTGTACTAGGCCCCATCTTATTCATCCTGTATCTGAATGATATTAATCTTTATACAGATTGTGAATTCATAAACTTGTTCGCTGATGACACCTTACTAGCCTGCAGTGACTCCAATATAAACAGAGCAATTGATAAAATGAACTCCGTATTATCAGCTGTTCAGGAATATCTGAAAATCAACAAACTTAAATTGAACGTGTCTAAAACTAAAGCTATGATATTAACAACTAAATATAAACACAAGTATTTAAACTTTGATGATATAAATTTGATGAGCAATGAAAGAATCGAAATAATCAAAACAGTAAAGTATTTGGGCTTCCAGCTAGATAATACCTTATCATTTGAAGATCATTTTGAATACATAAAGAATAAAATATCTAAAAAACTATATTTCTTTTCAAGAATTGCAAACAATATATCAATGGAAACGAAAATCACTGTCTATAAGACCATTATTCAACCACATTTTGACTACTGTGCAACAATTTTATATACATTTAATCTCAACAAACTATCCCAGCTTCAAAAGCTCCAAAATCGTGGAATGCGTATCATATTGAAGTCAAACCGTTATACCCCAATTGATGTTATGCTGGATACACTTCAATGGCTCACAGTTTCCCAAAGATTATATTATTTTAGTATGGTTTTTATATACAAAATTTTGAACAATCTGGCTCCTCCATATTTCAAGAATTATATAGTTTTCAATGCAGAAGTTCACAATTACCTTACGAGGAATAAGAATAATCTGCATATTACCAGAACAAATAATTCTAATACCATGAAGTCATTATTTTTCAAAGGTATCAATGAATACAACAAATTGCCTACGTCACTGAAAAATAGTGACTCACTGAATATTTTCAAAAGGGATTTAAACCAACTTATAAAAAAGAAATAATTGATCTCTCAATATTTTCCCTGGTGCCCAGTCAATTTATGCCATAAAGTATTATCTTTACAATAAATTGTACTATATAGGTACCCATATTTTTAAAAAAAATTTAACTTTTAGTTATTAACTATTTTTTACCTTTTAATATTTGTGATTTTTATATTTTTATACATTATGTATGTTTTGTAATTGTATTTTTTTCATGTAATTGTTGTGAACTAGTATGTAATTTTTTTTTGTATAATTTTTTGTATATTAGGACATCCTATTTCAAAATAAACTACTTCTTCTTAAATTTGATAAAATTATAACTTTTTACCAAAATCCAAAATTGATATAAAATAGAAGAATATATTATGTTACGCTTTAGGTTGCAATTTTCATGCAACTAAAATGAGTGAAAATTTCAGAATTATCGCAGAGGATGGTATCGAAATTTCGACGCAATGTAAATTTGTTATATTTGCCTAGCTAGGTTTCCAGTAGTTGAAAAATAACATAAAAAAATATTTGAGCTTTTAGTTTTTTATTTTATATGTTTGGATTACAAGTGATAATAAATCTAATTATTTATATTATTTTGACTATTGCGATTATTGTTAATATGGAAAACGCAATTATTATAAACTATGGCAGGTTGATTGGAAGTTGTTGTTTGTTCTTGATTCAGAGATTCTCGAATCGACTTTGCCGAAGTTGAAGCAGACCTCATTGCGTCAATTATTCCCTGATGATGGCCCGAGTCTATTTGCAGAGATGGTTTTATTGAGTGGCTGCTACCATGACCGGTTATTTTAATCGATTGCTGTTCTCCAATTCCCGTTTTGGCTAAAGCAGTGGCCCTTGCAGAATGATTTGTTATTTTGATCTTTTTGACATCAATTCCAATCAATGATGCAGCGGATTTGAACCAGGAAGATATTGTATTCTGTAGAACTGGATTGTTCTTGTACCAGCCTTTGGAACTGGGATTCTTCCAGTTTGGACTAGGCGTCAAATATAAACGCTTCGTTTTGATGGGGCCTCGCTTGCTTGTCAGTTTTTTTAACAGTCTTACTGGGCGTATTTCTTCGTTGAGTGTATTCGGTACTAGCCACTTACTGTCAGCCATTTTCTTTGAACCGCCTTGGGTGGTCTCAGAAAAAATCGGGTTGTACTCAATGCGGCCAGTTGGTTTCCCTCTATTGTCAATTTCCTCCACAAAATATTCGAGTTGTGCTGCCGAAAATGTTCAATGGCAAAGATGGGCCGTGGTGGTCGGCTGGTAGTGCGTTCGCCTCGCATGCGTGGGGTCGTGGGTTCGATCCACCGATTCACCGGTCCCGTGCATGTCATCACACGTTAAAAGGTAAGGGCTGCATCTTCACTAGCTCACACAAGTCTCTCGAAGACTTCTGAGGTTTGCGCGTAGGGGTGCAATCGGTTGACGGAAATAACAATTTTAACAACAATAAAAAAATCGAAAACTTTTGTATCCAGCACTTTTCTACATAACCTCAAATTAACCGTCAAAATTGCGAAAAATCGAGTTTTCAGTATTCAATTTTTTTTGATTTACAAGAAAGTTTGTAATAGACCAAGAGATGAGGGACCAAAACTGCAAGAGTTTTATAAAAGCTGATATTTTGATATTAGGTCATGAATGGGTTGAATATCAAGAGCCTGCCGTCAGTCAGCCAGTTTTTGGGACAACTGGCGTGGGGGTGGTACCAAACTTGTGAAAAAACACGTATGTAGCAACTGTTTTATAAAATCTGAAAATTTGTCTGTGGATAGCTAGGCAACCAACAAACTGTGTGGACATAGTCAGTCAGCACCATATTGGAACACGACGCGTCAGCGGTCCGGTAAACCCGTCAAAAAAAATGGGTTCGTGAAAGAGTTTTATAAAATCTGAAAATTAGTCTGTGGATAGCAAGACAACTAACAAACTGTGTAGACATAGTCAGTCAGCACCATATTGGAACACGACGCGTCAGCGGTCCGGTAAACCCGTCAAAAAAAATGAGTTCTTGAAAGAGTTTTATAAAATCTGAAAATTAGTCTGTGGATAGCAAGACAACTAACAAACTGTGTGGACATAGTCGGTCATCAGCACCATATTGGAACACGACGCGTCAGCGGTCCGGTAAACCCGTAAAAAAAATGGGTTCGTGAAAGAGTTTTATAAAATCTGAAAATTAGTCTGTGGATAGCAAGACAACTAACAAACTGTGTGGACATAGTCGGTCATCAGCACCATATTGGAACACGACGCGTCAGCGGTCCGGTAAACCCGTAAAAAAACGTGTTCGTGAAAGAGTTTTATAAAATATGAAAATTATTCTCTGGATAGCAAGACAACTAACAAACGTAGTGGACATAGTCAGTCATCAGAATATTCGGGAACTTCCCGTCAGCTGCCGCTAAACCCGTCAAAAAAATTTGGTTCGTGAAAGACTGTTCATAATATCAGGAAATTTTCGAGAAACTAGTTCATAGTACCTAAAACAAGACTAACATAGTCAGTCAGAAGTTACATGGAACAAACGCCGTCAGCAGGCAATGGAAAGGCGCGCCGCGCGCTTAATTCATATAGCGTGTTTTATGGCGCTGACTAAGTTGTTCAATATTACAATACAATGATGAAAAGATATTCAATAAGAAACGGTAGGAAAGAGATATTTAATAATGCAACAAGCAATATCTATATTTTGGTCAACTTGCAACATTCAAATAAACAATGGGACAAAATGTGGTTGGAGAAATGTTTTATATAACAATTAGTTCATTCAAAGAAATAGTACTACAGGTTAATTCAATGCAAAGAAATGTTCCGTCAACAATATCGTTGATTTTGTTGAATGAAACAACCTTTATATGATAACGTTAGAAAATAATTCCAGGAATTGACAATTGGAAAACAAAGAAAAAGTGGTTTATTTACTTTTAATTTTGTTGAGCAACAAGATGGTAGTAATTACGAACTATTGTGTCTTCATGTAATCACATACATTTGTTATGTTACTTAAAAATACTTACTTACATAAAGAACTAATATTACTGTTCGAAATATCTATATAAATAGTATAGTAGCTATATACGCCTAAACATTATTTTTAGCTACTTGAAATAAATGCTAAACTAGATAGACGCAATTTCATGTTAGTATGCTCTTTTTGGTTAATTTAAACTATTATGTTCTTTGAGTGTTTATGGGATTGGAAATATGAAAAACAAACGTCTCAATTTGAATGTCGTATATACCTCTTTCAAAAAATTAAGGTTATTTCAATATTATTTCTAAATCAATACTTTAAAAATAAAAATAAATGTTCTAATCAGAATCGCTGCTATAATAGGCCTCCGACTCAGCATCTGTAAATTAGTAAACGTTTATTAAGTACGTTTGACTAGTTTGTTCATGAAAAAAATGGCTGACAAATAATATGCTTGCACTCATTTATTACAGACCGTCAGATAAGGACAGATTCTGCTGACTCATTAGAGAGATATTGCAATAACGTCAGGCAGTATTTAAGGCAACTTTATTTTAATAGTGACTGCCGCTATTCTGCCAGTTTATATGTGGCGTTCATTATTCATAACCTAAATTAAATCTTAGAAACTTCGATTTTTCTTTCTACATAATTCATTTCAGTATCAGATAAAATTATTCTTTTGATATATAAGGGTTGAAACATCGATTCCTGCTAAACATATTATATATTTATCAATCATGAGTCATGTCAAATAAAGGAATAGAAAAGAACATAAAGGAACTTCAATCCTCGCCTTTATACGTCCTCTAATAAAGGAATATTTTAGTAACGTTGTTCTTTTTCCATATTCTCACGAGTACATGTCAAAATAACGGCGCCTTTCTATTGCCTGCTGACGGCGTTTGTTCCATGAAACGTTTGACTGATTATGTTAGTCTTATTTTAGGTAATATGAACTACTTACACAAAAATTTTCATATTTTATAAAACTCTTTTACAAACCCATTTTTTTTGACGGGTTTACCGGACCGCTGACGCATCGTGTTCCAATATTGTGCTGACTGACTATGTCTACACAGTTTCTTAGTTATGTTGCTATCCACAGACTAATTTTCAGTATTTATAAAACTCTTTCACGAAACCATTTATTTTGACGGGTTTAACGAACCGCTGACGCGAAGTGTCCGAATATTCTGATGACTGACTATGTCCACACAGTTTGTTAGTTGTCTTGCTATCCACAGACTAATTTTCAGATTTTATAACACTCTTTCACGAACCCATTTTTTTTGACGTGTTTGCCGGACCGCTGACGCGTAGTGTTCCAATATTGTGCTGACTGACTATGTCCACACAGTTTGTTGGTTGCCTAGCTATCCACGGACAAATTTTCAGATTTTATAAAACAGTTGCGACATACGTGTTTTTTTTACAAGTTTGGAACCACCCCCACGCCAGTTGTCCCAAAAACTGGCTGACTGACGGCAGGCTATTGATATTCAACCTATTCATGACCCAATATCAAAATATCAGCATTTATAAAACTCTTGCAGTTTTGTT
Source organism: Chrysolina oricalcia (assembly GCA_944452925.2). Classification (NCBI taxonomy): domain Eukaryota; kingdom Metazoa; phylum Arthropoda; class Insecta; order Coleoptera; family Chrysomelidae; genus Chrysolina; species Chrysolina oricalcia. Next base: position 16,367,915 of record OX101825.2, read on the forward strand.
TCCTCAGCTCTTAGACTAACTATAAGCATATGTCTTTTTTGGTGTCGAATGAGCATGATATTTTCGCAAGTCAGAAGACCACTAGTTTTCGAGTTAGGCACAATTATTTAAACATGTTCTTAAGAGTAAGTAGGTGTTTTCTGTCGGTTATTTCTCTCATTTTTCCACTTTGTGCGAATGAGTGAAGAAACGGATATTTCGCAGTTTCAAAAGTATTTTTCCCAATTTAATTGATACTCTCCGAAGGCAAATATGTGATTAATAAATGTTTCCCAATATATCTGAATACAGTTCGTTGTCTATTGATGAAACATAAATCATGTAATCTCTTAGTATTGATAATTTTTCAGTCATCTATTCCTCTATAATAAAACTCAAAGGACAAGGGACGAATTAAACCCCAGCAAGAGACCAGAAAAATTCATTCTTTAAAAAACACCGTAAATCGTCTATGAATCGTGTCTATTATTTGTCGGCAATTTGGCGGAATAGTAATTTGCCAGAGGCAACGGTGAATTAGTAGTTTCTTCAGTTTGGGAAAGTAGAGCTCTAATTGTCAGTCCATTCAGAATTGATGATGGTTCTTATCAATGGACTTTTAAGTGTTGTGGGAGTGCGTTTCGGCATTCTTCAGTAGTGGCGTTTGCTAGTATTTTCTGCAGAATCAGCCTCGGGGTTAGCTGATTCGAAATTGGAATTTGATTCTGGGCCTGTCCGTAACAATTTAATGGGAAACGGTATCTTTTTTCGGGAGTGTGGAAGTGGACCGCCGTGTCAACAAACAGAAAAGATGAGAAACATACAAATATAATTATAATTTTTTTTATTGAATAATTTATTTATTAATTCAATACCAAGAAACATAAAATGTTCAGAGACAACGAATATTAATATAACTATGAAAAATATACTGGGTGTAGTTGATAAGTAATAATTAAATATAAATATAATAGTTGAATCAGTATTATTGAGCAGATGATATTGGTCGGAGATATGCTACTTCATCTTCAGTAGAAATGAGATTTTTTTCATTCCTTTTTGAATTATGTGAAGTAATGAATAGACCATATTCGTTTCGGCATGCTAAAGCTAAATTACCGCGCTAATATAATGAATTTTTGCCAAATTGAGTTTTAATTTGCATAACCTTTAGTATATCATATTGCCTAGTTAGATGACTATGACTATCAGAAGTAACAACATAGAAGAGATTGGAATGTTTTTTCTCATTTTTTGTTAGGTGAATAAACGTGCAAATTTTCGTTGTGAGTAATGAAATGATATCTGGAAGATTTCTATATAATTAACCTTAGAGTGGAAATAAATGGGTTATTTAATGAAACAGAGACAAATCAATACGATGTTAAAATTTGGTTGAAAATCTTGTTCAACTAATCCATGTCTTTGTTGTTAAATTGTTGTTTTTGTTAAAATTGTTTTTTCCGTCAACCGATTGCACCCCTACGAGCAACCTTCAGAAGTCTTCGAGAGACTTGTGCGAGCTAGGGAAGACGTAGCTCTTATCTTTTAACGTCTGATGCCATGCACGAGACCGATGCCCATGCGGGGATTTGAACCTTCGACCCTTCGCTTGAGAGACGAACGCTCTACCAGCACGACCCATTATTACGGTATATTAGTGTGCACAATATTATGATCTCACAGCTGATGTTTTCTGTTTTTTTTACGAATCTGACAGGATTTTGGGGAAAACCATTAGAAAGTGCGAGCAAGAAAGAGTGGGGACCTACAGATTACGTAAAAGCTCGGTGACAGGAGATAATCGCATAATAAAAATTAAGAAAATTCAGAAGTAATATCGAGAATTATCACAAATTGCATGAGGTCCAATTTGACATGAAGAACAGATAAACCTACGAAGCCTCCACGTTTAGGTTATTATTTTTTTTCCTGGTATTCGACCCGATGACTATAATATTTATTGATAATCAGCATTTGAGTGAATGAGTGGTTTTAGGGTTCTGGTAGGGGTTTATCTACTATACGATCGGTATCTGGTTGTAGTCCAAGCAATAGGGAAAAGTGCGTGCAAAAATTAATACACGAAAAAAAAATATGAGCGTATAGGAAATTGAAAATCAGCATGAGTTTCTATTTCATGCGACTCGATCGTGACTACCGAACATAACCTAAAAAATTGGCAAAGTTGCAAAAAGCGGTTTTTTGTTGATAACTAAAAAACTACAGCTCCAATCGAAAAAAGTTGAATTAGGAAAATGTAGGTATTGAAGAGATCTATAAAAACCTATAATTTTTTGATATCATTGATACTTTTCGAGTTATATCGGAAAAACCATAAAAAATCTGGTTTTCTATAACTCGTTAACTGTAAGGTATTCAAACTTGTTACTTACCGTTATGTCTAGCCTATGACAAGCCAAAAATGCATATTTTTCGAAAAATTGATAAACATTGATTATTTTTCTAAATGTATGAAGTTTTCTCAATATCAACAATTCTTCCGTCCTAAGCAAAAAAGCCGTATCTGCAAAAACTCTGAAGCTGAGAATCTGTAGTTTCGACCATCTTAAGTACGAAAAGTCTCAAACTTGTGTACTAAAGGCAAAATGATTGATTAACTTTGGCTATGCAAATCTAGTTTACGTAATTTTTTCTTTGGAGACCGTTAAATTTTTAGTGTTTCAAGACTACAGAAACCGATATCTCCATATTCATATTTTTTGTAGATACGGCTTTTTTGCTTAGGACGGCAGAATTATCGTCCGGGTCCATCAAATACATCCCAAAATCAACCTAAGAAAAATTTTACATCAAAGGAATTATTTAGTACGGTAGTTACTCACACTCAAAATGAACTAAATGTTGCAGAACGTACAGGAAATTAATTCCTACCAACGGAAGACAATGAGTTTAACTTCCACAAATTATGAAGGAAATGACAACCTATCTTCACAAGTCCAAGAAACGAGGAAGCGGCCTAATGTTAAATGTGCAAAAATTAAAATCCGAAAAAAAATATGAGCATATGCGACTCGATCCTGAACATAACCTAAAAAATTGGCCAAGTTGCGAAAATCGGTTTTTTGTTGATAATTAAAAAAACTACAGCTTCGATCAAAAAAAGTTGAATCAAGAAATTGTAGGTATCAAAAAGATCTATCAATTGAATAGGTTATAATTTTTTGATATCATTTATACTTATCGAGTTATATTGGAAAAAGTGAAAAATCGGGTTTCTATGACTCATTAATTGTAAGGTATTGAAAACTGTTACTTACAGTTTTGTATAGCCAATGGCAAGCTAAAAGAGACTTTTTTGAAAAGTTGATAAATATTGATTATTTTTCAAAATATGTGAAGTTTTCTCAAAAAAAAAATTCTCTCTCAATATGGCAACTCTTGCTCGGGGAATGATGCTACAGTAACGATTTAGGGCTCAGTTTTTTCTGTAAGAGTTGTACTCTCATTTTATCGAATAAGTATATTGATTTTTTTAATTTTAAGTGTCAAAAAATACTTTAAAAAATTTCACAATTTTTTTATTTTTTAAATGTTCATATATTAATTATATTAATTTTATTTTTATAAAAAAGACTTTCTTTTCTAGCATGAATTCACGAATTAAAAAAAAAACTTGAATTCGTACGATCACTAGGAGCCGAGATAATTTTTTTATTTCAAAAAAATTTGGAAAGCGCAATAATCATCGTACAGCAGTCACCTTCATAGGTATTGAGATTGAATACCTATATTTTCAATAAAAGGATATGTCTACTTCAATAGGGAATATGCATATTTTTTTTTATTTGTTTGATCAATTTTTTACTTCGTTACAACATAGTAAAAAGTATAAATACGGTTGAAAGTCTTGGAATTAATTTTTAAAATAATATAAAAAATATCCGATTGAATTTGAACTATTTGAACGCCTCCATTTTCGCGCGCTGTGGATGATGTCACATGGCGCGATCAGTTTTGTTCTTCTTCAGTGTCGTTCGTTTAGACGTACTCTGATTGCTCTACTTGCTTGAAGTTGATATTTTATAAAAGAGTAAGACAAATGCAGTACAAGTGTTAGAGAGAGATGAACATATGTGAAAGTGATCTCGATCAACCAGAGCAGACTTCAATGAACAAGCCTTTCTATAGTTATGGCCATTGACACTGTTGACAGTTATTAATTAGGTTAGGGATTTGCAGTTTTAATCGCTATTACGATAATGGAAAATGCTAAAAAATCATTCTATAGGTATTGTCTAGTACCGAAATGCCAAAACACAATTATAAGCAAACCAAGTAAAGTACTTGTTTCTGTTCAAAGAGATGCGAAAATACGTAAACAATGGTGTAAGGTTATGAGAAGAGGCGAAGTATCTCCAATATCACATTTACATTGTTGTGAAGATCATTTCAATGTGACTACATTGTATTTCGATAGTTAACATGAAGTGAATTGATCAGAAGTAAGTTTTGTATGCATACATGTTTTGTATATCAAGCGGGAGATAACTCTGTTTATACCTGCCTCACCTAAATTACAAAAGGAAAACTATCATTTGATAAACTATTACTACTTATCAGTTCAGGTATTGTCGGATTGTGCTTTCACAAAACCACTTTCATTCATTGCTCTTGATAATTTACAATTGTCACTAGACCAAAATCGCACTATGTAATGGAAAACACTACAAATATATAAATAAAATCAAATTTTCTATGAAAAAGATAAATGTCATAATGTGCCATGTGACGTCATTCTTTGTTTCGACCAATGGAGATGCGTTTCGACAATTTGAATTCCGCGCGCTTATTATGCACTTTTTGATTAAAGTTTTATGGACTTAAATAAAAACTAAATGATAAACTAATGGTGTAGGTGTAATGTCAAGACAATAAAGTATCGGACGTAAAAAAATCAAGTAAATTTAAATCACTTGTATATTCCCTATTGCAGAACTATTAATTGATGAACAAAGTGAGGCGTGCAGGCGCAGAGCGATGCAATTCTAGCGGGTGGCGCAGTGGGTATACAAATTCACTTGACATTCCTACTCCGCCATCCGCTGCAGCTATCACGATCCGCGCCTGCACGCCTCACTTCATTAATCAATAATACTGCAAATAAACTAGGCATATTCTAGTATTTTTTTATTGAAAATATAGGTATTCAACCTTAATATCCATGAAGGTGACTGCTGTACGATGATTATTGCGTCTTCCAGATACTTTTGAAATAAAAAAATTATCTCGGCTTCTAGTGATCGTAGGAATTCAATTATTTTTTGAATGCGTGAAATCATGCTGGGAATCCATTTTCATGAAAGTCATTTATATAAAAAGAAAATTAAGCAATGTATTTATAAAAATCATATAAAAAAATTATGCAATTTTTTTAAAGTCATTTTTACCCTTAAAATTTAAAAAATCATTATCCTTATTCGAAAATATGAAAGTACAACTCAAAAAAATTAGCCCTGAATCGTTACTGTAGCATCATTCCCCGTGCAAGAGTAGCCATATTGAGAAAACTTCATACATTTAGAAAAATAATCAATGTTTATCAATTTTTCGAAAAATATGCATTTTTGGCTTGTCATAGGCTAGACATAACGGTAAGTAACAAGTTTGAATACCTTACAGTTAACGAGTTATAGAAAACCAGATTTTTTATGGTTTTTCCGATATAACTCGAAAAGTATCAATGATATCAAAAAATTATAGGTTTTTATAGATCTCTTCAATACCTACATTTTCCTAATTCAACTTTTTTCGATTGGAGCTGTAGTTTTTTAGTTATTAACAAAAAACTACAGCTCTTAGGTTGATTTTGGGATGTATTTGATGGACCCGGACGATAATTCTGCCGTCCTAAGCAAAAAAGCCGTATCTACAAAAAATATGAATATGGAGATATCGGTTTCTGTAGTCTTGAAACACTAAAAATTTAACGGTCTCCAAAGAAAAAATTACGTAAACTAGATTTGCATAGCCAAAGTTAATCAATCATTTTGCCTTTAGTACACAAGTTTGAGACTTTTCGTACTTAAGATGGTCGAAACTACAGATTCTCAGCTTCAGAGTTTTTGCAGATACGGCTTTTTTGCTTAGGACGGAAGAATTGGTGATGTTGGAACGTTCGTTTTGGTACTGGATTGTTAAATGTATGTCTAGTGGATACACTCACGGGTGTAGGTTTTGAAAAATTTAAGTTTAGATTTTGATTTGGAATGAAAACTTTTCTGTTTTGAAATGGATTTCTGAAAACTTGTGAGTTGATAAAGATTTTTTGAGGTTGATTTGTTGTCTGAAAAAGTAATTCGGTGTACTGAAATGATTAACAGGAGAATAATTGGGCTGCATGATATGAATAGGAGCTCTTGGAAGCGGAAAATTTGGCCCAAATGTATTTTTATTTAAGAAATTCAGAAAATAATCTACATTGTCTTCCTGTAAGACGAACTGTTATGCTTTGTTAACCTAGCCTAGAATCTGGCGATTCTGCCATGATTTCATGTATCACATGTCGGTTCAATACATTTAAACACCTATCATAAAACTGTTGGGGCTTTTCATTAGGGACATGCCATATCTCTGTTCGAGCAAGTTTCATCCCTCTGATTGGCAACCTTTCTTGTTAATGTAACTTTATGTTTTTACCTATTCAAAATATTTTGTATATTGGCTCCTATTTTAGTATTACCTGCTAATTTAGGAATGAGAAAATGAGACAGTTCAACAAATAAACATTTCGAAAGTTTGTCGGCTCGGCCGCATTATAAAAATTTGTAATTATTGAATCACAAACGGACAGTGTCATGGTTCCAGAACTCAGAAAATGCTGAGACTCTGAAGACATCTTAAATCAGGTGGACTCTTTGAGAAAGGGCAAAAACAGTATGGAACAATTCATAACACCTAATGAAAAGAGAATCTTTTGAGTACCCTGTACTAAATAGGAAAAGACAAGGTTTAAATTTGACATCACAGATGTCAACACCAAATTGGTAAACCTTCATTCAAATATATAAGAAAATTGGCAACAAATAGTAATCAGATGAAGCAATCAATAAACCATGATATGATCAAACTACAATTAGAAACTATAGTAAGGAATAAAATAGATTGATTTAGGTAAAAATTATAAATAAATGGCAGAAGTTGGGAGAGGCCCGATCTTTATGTAACAAGACTATGCCGAGGATAATTAAAAATAGAAAGAAAATTTGTAAAGAAAAGAAAATAACAATCTACAAATTTCCAGTTATCCATTCATATAAATTAAATCTCAACTCATTGTAATTAGTTAGTGATACCTACATGTCCAAACTTCTACGATCAATCAATTTTACATATTGTTGCTAACAAACCAAGTGTAGTCAATTGTTATTTGTAAACAAAGTCAGATTTTTTTAACTAGGAGGATGGTTGTTGACGTTTATAATTTTATCCACGAAAATAAACATGAAAACAAAGAAATTTGCAAAAAAACAGTTCCAAATGTGTATTAAAGTTGTTTATATAAACTATTACCTTCAGTTGATCGTAAGATTCCCAGCAAAAACTTTTTGAGAAATGTGTATGTTCCTGAAGGAGAGATCCAAGTATCCATGTGCAGTCCAGAGTTCCAGTGGAAATGCGATATTAGATTGAATTCCAATAACCACCAACAGTTTGCAGAGTATGAGCACTTAATTTCACTGTTGCAACAAAAAACTTCATAACCCAATATATGCATATATTCGCGATCTCAACAACGAAAAACTATTTAAATTAATTCGCATGTACAACCGCGAGTGACAATATAGGCTATTGCTTTCAACAATCCGGGTTGAACATTAATTTTATTCTTAAACATTTGTGCACAAACAAAAACAAACTTCTACATCTGTTAGCATAAAGTAAGGTTAGGTTGTATTTGAAATTTGAAGTCAGGGGTCGTGGCATAGAATATTAGGGAATTATAGCCAAGGTTTTGAAATAAAAATGTATTGGTAGTAGTAGTAATTTAGTTAATGCGCAACCGTAGATTAGGAAAATCAAAACTTGTTGATATTTTGACAACCATACCTATTTAGCAATGTTTGATTTTAATGATATCATGTTTGTTTTTTTGTATTGAATGAATGAATTGTAATTATTTAATAGTTATCTGTTAAAAGTTAATTAGTTTCCCAATTTATTAGCTATTGAGAGTTTATGATTGTTTCTATGAAAGACAATAGAGTATTAACATTGCAAAGTAGTCTCCAAAAATAATATTGCATTGCATTGCATTGTCCGGTGAATAATAATGGATAATTTTATAACAAATCTAATTGAAATTCATTACTATTTTATAATAATAGATATCTATTTAAATCATTAGGATTGCCATCAAATTCTGGCACACACTTCAAGTATTCTAAATTGAATTGATTAGCTATTTCTAATAAATTGTGAAAGGCTTTCGCGGCCATCGTCACTTACATGGTGGTTCTTCGGGTTGTAAGGCCGACGTGTGTTCAGAGAAGAACTCGACGTTTCGCCAACACGAGTGATTAGCATTTTCAAGAGTTATTTTACAAGTTTCTGCTTTCTTAAGTCGCTGTCAAATGCTTGACATTTGTTATACGTTGTCTCAATAAATACCTGTGATTTGACGTTCTTAGATCTGATTGGTCCATAGCGTTAGCAGACATCATAGAATCGTTCGTACCGTTATTTTGTGGTTAGGGAGCTAATTGAGAATTTTTGAGAACTGGAAGCCAAACCTTGTTCAATTGTAGTCCTTCTTCGGTTCTGTTGAAGTTGCTGTGGTGTTTCTGGATTTCAATTGCTTCCCGGAAGAGTCTTGGGTAATACGCAGATGTTGAAGAGATGACTTGGGTTTCTTCAAATTTCACTCTATGGTTATCGTTGTTGAGAGTATGTTCTGCGACAGCGGATTTCTGTGTGTGCCCTAACCGACAGCAAGCCTTGTGCTCTTTGATTCTTGTTTTAACGGAGCGTTTCGTGGTTCCGATATAAACGCTGCCACAGGAACATGGAATGCGATAAACCCCAGAAGAGCATAGTACGTCTCGTTTGTCCTTCGCTGATCTAAAGTGGTCTTTCAGTTTCTTTGAAGGTTTATAAACGGTTTTAATCTCATATTTTCTTAGAATACGGCCGATACGATCTGTAACTCTGGGAACATATGGTAAGAATGCTTTTCTTTTTTCGGTGTTGGTTTGACTACTACTTGGTTCACTGGATGGACAGTCATTTGGTCTACTATTGATTCATCTGTCTCTGATTTCTCTTCTATTTTTCATACACCTCTCAATATCTCTTTGTTTGTATCCATTAGAAAGAAGAGCGTTTTTTAGATGTTTCAGTTCAGCTTCCAGGTATTCAGGTTCGCAAATTCTTCTAGCTCGATCAACTAATGTCTTGATTACACCTTGTTTTTGGCACGGACGATGGTTTGAGGTATTGTGGAGATATCGATCAGTGTGTGTTGGTTTTCTATATACCGTATGCCCCAGACGTCTTTCTTTTCGAGAAATGAGAACGTCTAAGAATGCCAGTTTCTTCTCATTTTCAATTTCCATGGCAAATTGAATATTCGGGTGTATGTCATTGATATGGTTAAGGAATTCATTGAGTTTTTCTAGTCTATGGCTCCAAATTATAAACGTATCGTCTACATATCTTAACCATACCTTGGGTTTTAAATTTGCAGTTTCAATTGCCTTTTCTTCTAGTTTTTATAAAGAAATTAGCAATAGCTGGGCTAAGTGGGCTTCCCATTGAAATACCATCTAATTGCTCATATATTTTGTTATTGAAAATGAAATATGAAGATGTTAAGCATATTTTGAAGAGATTGGATATATCACATGGGAAAAGTAGTTCAATTTCCCTAATGGCTTCATCTAACGGGACCTTTGGGATTCTACATCAAAGCTGACTAGAACGTCATTTGGATCAATGGTAATCTCTTTGATCTTTTCGATGAAATGTGTGGAATATCTTACATAGGAAGATGTATTACCAATGTGTGGCTGTAGTAGTGTAAAGTTACTATAAGCTTTATATCCAATCATATAGTTCATTGGGCCGTGGTGGTCGGCTGGTGGCCGGTCTCGTGCATGGCATCACACGTTCAGAGGTAAGGGCTGCGTCTTCACTAGCTCACACAAGTCTCTCGAAGACTTCTGATGGTTGCGCGTAGGGGTGCAATCGGTTGACGGAAATTACAATAACAATTTTAACAATTTATTTAATGTAATATAACCATGAGATATGACCATAACATTTTGTATAATGTAAAAATTTTATTCAATGTGAAGAAAATCTACTTTTAGCTGAAAAGAGGAATTGTAAAAGTTTGATCTACTTTAATTAAGAAGAAAAATTATTCCGCAATTGCAGCGTTGCCAATAACCAATTTCAGAGTGCAAAGAATAGAAAAATCTTTATTAACTTCACAACGACCTAAGAGAAAGGTATAGAGCATGTCATACATAAAGGTTAAAAAGGTTTATGGTTAATTCATATTATAAATAAATTATGAGTCATTTACATTTCGAAAATAAAATAGACATATACATATATAAAGAGGAGCTTTCAAGCTACTCAAAACAATAATAAGAACAATTAAAAAACAAATATGACATATAAATGTTTCAGAGTGAGGAGCATTAAAAACATATTTTAAAACTTTGCGTTTAGCAAAACATTTTGAAAATCTGAAAATTACAGTTATTTTATAGGTATTTCCAATAATTTACAACGTTAAAACTATTTTATTTATTCAAAGGAGTCACAGAAGAAATCATCCAGATTGTAGTATGCTTTGCAAAATAAAATGGATTTCAATTTTGTCTTTAAATTAAATCAATGAAACTAAATCAATTCAAAATTCACCACAGGGCTGTATCAGATCGAGATTCTGTGGGCACTTGTATCATAATATAGTATTTTTGAGTTTGTACAACTTTTGGAATCGACTTTGACAAATTAGGATTGATATTTTTTAACAGAAAAAACATTTTCGTTTGGTTTGAATGGTAGCAAATATATCGGAAGTTATAAACTACTATTAGTTAGTATAAAGTTTGTTAAGACTAGAAACAACTTATATAATTTTATGAATAATTCAAAGTGTGTACGGGACGAATTCAAGAAACTCAAGTGTGGCGATTGTAATTCTTCATATATAGGCCAGACAGGAAGTTGTTTTCATCAATGATTCGAGAAACATTCGAAGTTACAGATTGAACAAACATAGTCATAACTTCACACACAATCCCGCAGTTTTGCACAATCAACCCATAGGTCTAAAATGAACCTTTCCACGAGATATGAGAAATCACTGTAATGATAAAGGATATACGCTAATATCACTCAGAATTTTTTTATTTTTTTTCTGACCGCTATTTCTCTATATTCAGAAGAAAAGTGATTCGTGACGACACGTTCATCAAAACTAGACTTGGCAATGTTGTTAAAGTTGTGCACCAAATACTCATTCAAATATAATGTGTCGTATGACAGTTGTCATTTGGTACCAGACGGGTTCGTTCGTCTGTTCCAGTGAGCAAACCAATAAGAATCGTTTGTCTCTGTTTAACTCGTTAGCTTATATTAAAATTGGACACAAGTCAAGCAGTTCCATCAAATATTTATGTTGCACACGAACAGGACCTGCGCGATTTCTTATTTGAGGTTAATGCGGTTTTCAAAGTTTTGAAAGTTTCTGTTGTTAGTGACCTAAAATTATTTTGATTCCTGTATCTGTATCCCTGCAACAAAGTGAACATGTCGAAAAAGTGCTTTGTACCCGGTTGTCTGAACTCCAGTGAAAGTTCTAATAAACAATTTTTTATGCACCTGAAGATGAAGCGCGTCGTAAAATGTGTTTCGAAGCAGTAAATAAACCCTGTGTAAAAGCGGAAATATATGTTGTAAAGAACATTTCCAAGTGAGTACTTTACGTTAAGTTATTATTGTATTCAAAGCAGAGTTCAAAGAAAGATTTAAAATAGTAGTCATTGCAAAAAAACTTTGAACTATTTGAAAAATATACTCGAAAAACCAAATTCAAAGAGATGAAAGTCACAATGAAATCATAGACATTGCTATATCTGATTTGATTTCACCCGATGAATAATGAGCACGTTATTACGATTTGCAGTAATGCCAATGCTCGTTTCTCATCAAAAGGATGGTCCGTTCAGAAAATTTGAAAAGTATAAATACAATATAAATAGGTAATATGTAGATTTTTTTCTCTGAGTTGATCAAGTGACAATGTTTTAATTATTTCTCAATGGCTTATATCAAGCTAGAAGCTGTATTTTGAAGGAGAACGGTATTGCCTGTTTCGGAACGTGCGGATTATGGTGGGGGGTGTTTCCGATGAACGTGACGTCAGCGGCACACTTTCAAATGTGATAATTCTTCAAAATGAAAGAAAAATAGTGGAACTATTTGTTAAATGGACGTTTCAAACTAGAAACTATCGATTTAAACGAGTTTTGCTATTTATTTTTCTTAAATGTAAAGGTTCATTGAACTTATTCGAATGAAAGGAAATCAAAGAACATCTAGCAAACAAAAATAATTTGGTACTAAATGATCAATATGACTAGTATAACTTGTACATGATCTAGAATAAACTCATCTGTCAATAACCCTGCCATATAATAGTTTTAAAGATTATGGTATAGTAAAAATCTTATTCTACTCACTCATGTCTGACTTGATTTTGAATTAGAACTCGAAATGAATTTTTTAAAAATTCCACGTGTCCGTTCAAAGTTTTCGTATCAAATATGAAAAAAATAAAATTTATTTTCTTAATATTATGAGCATCGTTTCAAGAATAATATAAGATGTAAGATGAAGTAATCGTGAATGTCAAATTCTAATAGTTCCAAAAACTTTGTTTTTAAACGTTCTTCTCTGACAATATAGACCATCTTTATAATATCTAACGAATACGAAAAATTAAGCAAGAACTTCTTTAATTGAGTTACCAAATTACGTTTGATGCTGTAAATCATAAAAAATAACGGTACCTACCTTGAATACAACCCTATTAATAAATACCCTTAATAAAAAGTACATTTGTTGTAATAGTAGGTTTAGCGCAAGTTTTCCATCGTCGTAAAAACCCTGCATCCAAGATAATTTCGAAATGACATGGTCTCGTCTGAACCACTAATGTCATTTAATTTAAGGCATATGTTTAGGGCACAGCCAACTGCTCATAATCGTGGAACATTTTCCAAACGAATGATACTCGTTTCTACAATCTGACGGTCAAAGCGTCTATTAGGGACAAACGAAATGATATAAAATTATTGTTACAAAGGACCAAACCGCAAAAAATATTTTATGACCATTTGAAAATTATTACCTGCGTTTTGTATCTTTTTAACTGATTATGTCCATTGTTGGGTGTCTTTTTATTTTCGGTTAATATCAAATAATAACGGGGACAGAGTAGGGCCAGACTGGATATTAATTTGGAAATGGCAGATGCATCTATTTCATCGTACCAGGTAAATGAAATTGAAGGGTTGCGTGGGAGTTTTTGAGAATACTCGAAGTTGTTGCCCGAAGAAAAAAATAATATTTGGAGTACGTGGTAAACAGATGGATAAATAGATATTCTATTTCAAGAACATGACACAGTGCGTTGCAAGAAAGAAAACGTACAAAAGTACATAATGCAATCATTACAGAATTGATAGAATACAAATCGTAAAGATTTGAATCATTTTGTTTTACATTTAAATCAAATAAGAGATGAAATAGTACTATAGTTGTCAGCTAGTAAATCTGAAAAAAAAATTTGGAAGAGTTTTTTTTTTTTTAAGATTCCAGTGGTAGTTCCCTTATATCAGCGCCGGCCCGAGCATTCCTGGCGCCTTAGTCGAAAGACTTGAACAGCGCCCTCTTAAGAAAATTCGTGACAAAATAAAACAATATTGTAAACAAACAAATGTTTAATTCTCAATAAAAAAATGAGAGTTCTTGTTTATTACATAAATGACAGGGTATACACCTTCCTTTTTGATGTACGCAACAGTAAATACATTTTAGGTTACGTGAGATTTATTTTTCTTGCCTTCATGTTGGCAAAGTTGAAAACGACTTCCTTCAAATCAATTGTTTCAGCTATTTCATGCTCTATAGATAGAGTTGACAATCCAACAAGTCTTTCTTGAGTCAGTGTTGAGCGCAAGTGTGTTTTGATTAGTTTCACTTTAGAAAAACTGCGCTCACCACTGGCCACAGACACAGAAAGAGTAAGCAACACCCTTATTGCAGTTACTAAATTTGGCACGCTACCTAGTAGACCATTCTCACAGATGTCGTTTAAAACTTCTTGTGGCGTACTGTTGTTAGGTATTCTTCTTGCAATAGCTTGTACTTCGTCACACAACTCCGTTGCATCAACATCCTTAGAGTCCGCATGACTAAGAGATTCTTCCAACGTTTTACAGTGTTCCAGAACATCTTTGGAAGTTTTATGCTGCATCTCATGAACGTTATAAAGGCATCCAAAAACACAGTTAATCTTTTATATCTGATTAAACCTTTCATCGATTGAATTTATGGCGGTATCCAGCACGGCAAAATAAAAATTTATTTTGAACTTGCCTTTTTCATCTTGTATGAACTGCTTTTTCTTTTTTCTCGATTCTGATGCGAATGATGCTGGAATGTAGGCTTCCACTGAAATTTCTCTTGCGTCCACCAGCATTTTTACGTAACCCAAATCACTTCTATAAGTTTCGAGAGAGGTTTTTGTTTTCAGCAGAGCATTCGTAGCAGCGTTTAGATCAAATTCCTTCGATTGAAGAAGTTTGCTAGTCATATTTATTTCGTACAAAATATTGTACTTTACCTAAGGAAAGGTACCTAGTTAACACCTTGACTGCCAAGAAATTCATACTGACTTTCCCATGGTGCCACAGAGAACGGGTACTGTGTAACAATGATATATGAGATAAGCCTACCATTCAGTTATCGCTTCACATAGAGATTTCAAATTTGAAGTAGAGGTACAGGATTGAAATATACGGAATTTTATTGAAACGTTCCTGACATAATCCTACAGGGCGAGTCAGAAGTGCTGACAACTTTTTAGTAGAAAATTGCACCTTGTCCATTTTCATCAGCTCAACAATTTTCTCAGAATACTCATCACAACAATGTATGGTTTGTTGATATTCGTCCACTAGATGGAGCTGAAAACGAAAAAGTTTAATATTCGAATGGAACAATTCGAATGTAGTGGTTAGGGTGTAGGGATGGATTAATTCACATATTTCTGCCTTTTTAGTCCAAAATAATAATAATGATAATAATTACAAAATAATATGTATTTACTGCCACATAAAAAGAATAAATAGTTCACAAAAAGAATACAATTCGAAACGTAGATAAATTATTAACCGAAAGGTAATTCAGAACTGACTTCTAATCATAAAATATGAATTCTGGTGAATTTTATGGACGAATAGACCAAGCCACATGAACACCTTCAACATATTGATTAGAAGTTTGATTCCTTCCACAGTCTGATAATGAATTAATGTGTGATCAAGATAATCTATGAAAGTGTAGGAAGGCAAATAAGTATTGTGCAACAGGAAGATATCCTACTCTGAAGTAAACTTTACAAACTGGGAGTTTATGAAATTTAATATCCAAATTAGCTTTTCACAGAGGCTCTTCATGTGTCGGTAGTGATCAAGTCAGCGGTTATAATTGAATCAATGAAGGTAAAAAAAAAAATCTGAACAAATTCGTGGGCTTCGACATCTGAATAATCCAAAAGAGACACAAAATGTTGAATGATGAACCAGAAAATTAAGAAGATATGTTCAATTTCAAAATGAAATAACGGACGAATCTGAAGCCACTGCCGATAATGAAAAAAATGTAATTTTGAAGTTCATAAAAGAAAAATCTGAGTAGCTGAATTCTGTTTGGTTACTATAAAGAAACACCCTTATGATTTTATTTCTGTATCAATCAAATTTGGTTGAATAACAATGGTACTTCTACTCAGTCAAGGCGTCATGAATGGACCTCAACGTATTGAAATGAAATCCTGGGATTTATCAGGCTCACACGGTCCTATATGAAGGGTTAAGATCATAAGCTACATGTCGCCAATTATTGGCCAACCGATATGTCCTTTCCAAACCTGTTCGCTCCACAAATCGTGACAAAGAAAGGATATCAATTCTTCTTGAGAGTGTGTAATTTTCCATTTCACTGGCACTTTCCATAAAATGAGATTCATAACTGGAGAAACATTATGTAATTATGTGGATATCGCCAGTTACATTCAGAGGACGGTTGATTATGAAGCAATATTTCTCAGAAAAGCCTATCAGGTATGGAATAAAACTATTCAATCTGTGCGTGGAAATTAACATACCTACCTATATGAAATTTGAAAATACATTCCGTGAAAGAACGTGTTCCTGATATATCAGTCGCAACAAACGTGTTGTTTTTGTCTGATAAACTTTCATATTCTAGAAGAAGACCCATTGCTGATAATTTTGATAGTAGTGTATCGCTAGATACCAAACTTGTTGGTAAATAACTTCCCATATCATAATTTTTCAGGCACTTAGAGAGTACTTATAACTGACGAAATCAAGAAGAAAAGTTTGCGAAACGATGATATTTATTTAATACAGAATGATCTCGTAATTTGTGTCATTTAGTGGAAGGTTAAATAGAATATATTTGGTCTCAATACCAAACACACGGTATCAATGAGTCAGAAATTCCCAATTTGATGAAAGCGATATGAAAATCAAATTGATTAAAAAATTTAGATGTGCGATTGATGAACCAGGAGCAATATTATACGACATAATAAAAGATATGCTTCTGTTGACGTTTCTGATGTATCTGGCTATAATTAGCTACTCCGAAATTCAATGAATTGGTAAAAAAAATTAGCAATAGAACTACTCATTTTCGATATAACACTAGTTCACCAAAATAGATTTATCCTAAAATAAAAGAGTCCGTGTGACCCAAGAACAAGATAGACCCTAATCATTTATAAAACATCTTTGAATAAAGTCCATCGTCTACTCTAACAGAACGAAGTGCCGTGAGAGTCAAAAAATATTATGACCCAATTTTTCAGTAGTAAAATGTCCTACATATTTTTCTGAAAAAATCATTTTATTTTGAATATTATCCATAGTAAAAGACTGTAGGCCTACCTCACAATCCTTACATTTACAGTCTTGTCCTAGTCTGCTTTCGGTGTGGTAAAATATTATTACATGTTTTGAGGTGAATCAATACCATTGCCTCTTCATCTCTACTATTAATTGTGTCGTGAAGTTCACAATCATTTATACAGTGTTCGACAGAACCCTCCCCCTTTTGTAATATTTGAACCAGAAAGATAGAGAATTGATTCAAAATGAAGTTGAAATGGGAATGGATTTTCACAATAACTTGATATTTTAAAAGTGGACAAATTTGCCTGCGACGTAACCAACTTCCAATTCAAGCTCTCTAAGTCGATGATTCGGTGCATATAAAAGATCGATAACGGTCTCTTTTCAACCATATTCACAAACGATCCATGTGTTCATTCATCACGCACAAAAAAAATTACGAGTTCAATATGACCTATATTCTGTATCACCCAGTACAATGACAGAGTTTTGAGAAATACCAATTTGAGATTAAATGTTTTCATATAGATTACCACGATTCCTTTGTAGAAAAAGTGTTTGAAGCAGCCGTAGTAGAGGTGCAAAATCGGCGTTCATTATGACCTCTATGGCACCACAGAATAGTATCGTAGCGGTCATAATGACCGCTATGGCACTCAAGGTGTTAATATAAAGAAATAACTACAAAAAATGTATGAATGTAGAAATAACTACCTTCACAAATAAAAAGGATTTCTTCAATCAAAAATATACATACTCTTGAATAGAATATTCTTCTGAAAAGAATAATTATTTCTAATTAATGAATACACTCCCATTTCAAACTGATCGAGATGTTTGCTTGTTTACATAAATTATCTTGAAATGAATTTTCTTGCAGTAAAAACATTCTACTCTTCATCCTCGAAAACACTCACATTAACTCATTGTGAAACATAATCTTCTTGACACAAGAATATAATTCCTTGGTAGATGTCACTACCCGTGCCACGTGACACATTCAACCAATGAGCAATCAAAGCAGGTGGCGACACCGCGACCTGTGAATACCTACGACTTCCATTTCGATCATTTCATCCAGTTTGACCATTTGGGTTGGAGGTTATGAGGCTATGCGTACCTATATGAATGTTAGTTTTGTGCCTAGTGGAAACTGTTTCTATACAATAAAAATGCAATATCTAAAATTATGAGCCAGTTGTGAAAATGAGTGAAATATTGATTTCATTGAAAATATGAACAGGATGTTCATAAAGTCAGTTGTGGAATCATCTGCGACTGAAAGTTGGATTTAGTCGCTATTTTCCATCGTACAAGATAACCTCTCTTGGAAGGGATTCATGTTTTAAAGAGAAACATTCTCAATTGAAAATTTAATCAATGCATGACTCCTCTGGAAATGGAAAAACCCTACGATAAAATTGAAGTTACTTTTTTGTAATATCTAACAGAAAACAACTACTTCCCCGGCAAAAGCCACGCTGGGCATTAAACTACATCTGATAGATATTGAGAAAGACCCTACATAACTTGAGAGTTGTTTTGTGTTTAAAAACATGAATTTCAAAACGTTGTCCAGGTGTTTGATATTCTGCAACTCCTTCGAGTGTAGTAGAGCTGCTGCTGAAATGGTCGTATTTTGTGTTTCGCTTGCGTTTTCTTAAAGTCGATTGTTGATATTCTTCACAGCCAATTAGGGCTTTGGCTTTTGCCTCTATAACTGAAAATTTGGATCGTATCGCTTGAAAGTAGCCTTGTAATGATTTATAAAGAGCGTATCCCGTGTTAAGATCTTGATCGGACGACTGCAACGAAGCGTTAGTCACTTGCAAGTGTTTCAGAATTTAATTCCACGCTATAGTCATTATTCCCGTGTCTAACTTCTAAATTTTCGGTGGGTGGTATGAAAAACATACCTTACTTGATAGTTATTTTTACTTTGTCCACAGCCAGGAGCCCCCCTGGCCCCCCCAGGTTAAGTTATTGAAAGAAAGGCCGAGAGCATTTTAAGGTTTGTTTATCCGTGAAAGTTACCAAGCTCAGAATATTTTCTAGATCGATTAAATATTTAGCAACTAGGAAAAGTGAAATACGCAATTTTTTTAAATTCTGGAAAATGATATATTTTGAAATTAGGGCCATTTTGAATGAACACTCCCTAAACAAAATTGAAGTACCTAGGGTTTTGTATTTGATGGAAAATCTCAATATTTCCGTCGTTATGAACAATTTCAATCATATACAGGGATTCTCAGGCTGCCACGAACCCTGACATGAAGAAAAGTTACCGAAAAACGTGTCAGTAGTTTTAAAGCCAAAAGTTGTGTGGTGGCATGACTGCATCCTCATCCGAAGTCCTCTATTTGGTTGTAGGCATGTCTTTTCTCTAGAAAGGCCGATCTCACAGTTGCCAACGTAAATTATGTCAGGAGTACCCATACCAATGAAGTCCTCCATTTCAATGATCGGTATTACCATCAGCAGTACCCTGTCATTGGAAAGCCATGTGAGGTCCATTGTCACAAGTGCCTCTCAAAAACTTGGTTTTCTGTTTCGTGCCAAGAACTATTTCACCTCCCGTCGGTTGATTATAAATCTCCTTGTTTACATTATTTGCAGAACCTCATTTTCCGGAAGTCTCGGAAGAGAAAATGTCTTTAAAGTATTAATGATAAAGTTTTGCTATAAAAAGTAATACGGTTTTGCATCAACATTGGGCATATCAATTCAACAATTAAAACAGTAAAAACAAGTGTAACTGGAAGTAATTTCAAGGCGGTAGTTTAGTAGATAGACAAATAGTTGCTAAAAACCTCAATCCATTAAAAAGTTGGTTCCGCCCGGGATCGAACCGGGGACCTTCTGCGTGTGAAGCAGACGTGATAACCACTACACTACGGGACCTTATGTTCAGTTTGGGATCATAATATTCTATCCAATATTGTAAAAGTTTTTCTAAGACCATTAAGAAAAATGAACATTTCAATTGCGTCTTCGATTAAGAAACCTACCACTTTGTAACACCGATTTTCATTTCCCACAAGCCAGCTATATCGAAATATTTCATTTCCGACGACTTTCATGAACTACTAGACTATCATTATAGGTAGGTACATATTAACGAATTTTATGAACATAAATAATATCGAATCAAGTTTGTGTACGTCTGTCTAATAATTTGACATTTCACATCAGTAGATAATTACAAAATTCAATTGAAAAAATTAAGTTATTAAAAATGATTAGCGATAGTGAGGATGATTTAACAATCAAATTAATAAATTTATATCAGAAGCACCTGATAATGCCTATCTTCTGACAAAGGTATGATTTTCTTTTCATAAAACCAGAATAACTTCAATAAAAATATTGATTACAATCGGATTCTATATTTTTGAATAGTTGGCAGATACTTTCTATATAGCAGTTAATTTGAACACATTATTATGTGCTCTAGTAACGACGAGTGTTGATTCAGATGACAAATGGACTTTGGATGGTGGGAGCAAGGGTTCAAATCCAAGCAGCCATATTTTTTTTTTCATTTTATGGAATCGATTAGTGTTTGATTTTTTCAGCATAGAGTTTGTTTATTTCCAAGTTGTCAAAATTTGAAAATTTTGAATGTTATTTGTTTCACGACGTAGGTAGGTACGTGTACAAACAGAAAAAATAGATGTTTCATTCAACGGGTGAAGAAAGAAAAAATTATCTAAACCATGTAAAAATTACGGCAGGAGAGTTTATGATAAAAAGGATTATTAAAAATATTACAGATTTGTTAATGATTCAGATGGTCGTAGAAAAAGTATAGTGTACAAGGAGCATGAAATGATCCATTTCCCACTCGTAGGTATATGAAATTTTGTGCCAAAAATAATGTAATGAAAAGATCGCCTACCAGGAGAAATCTCAATTACTTCAAAAGTTACTAAATGGAGATACTAATACAGTAAATGCAACGAGTTTTATATTTCAACAAAACTGACAATATCTTTCAATGTGTCAAACAAAATTTCATATACCTACTCGTGGGAAATGTATGTCATTTCATGCTCATTGTACAATATACTATTTCATAATACCCATCTGAAAACACTATATTTACATGTAAAAATAATATTGATCCAATATGGGTGAACATTGAAAATACAGTATTATATTAATAGTATTGGTTTAATTTATTCTGAATATTTGTTTTTACGAAACTCCCAGGTTTTCGGAGAAAACCCTCAAAAGCAGAGCTTGTGCGAGCAAGGGATATGGATTGTTAGTATCGATAAATCTATATTGGCCCAATATGAAACCAAAATATACAGCCAATATGAGGTGCTACCTGGGCTATACCAAAAGCTGGACATCTTCCACAAACATCAGTAGTGGGCAACATCATATATAACCCTTAGCTCATATGACTCAATATAACCGCATATAAATCATTTTAAAATCAAAAATGGGTAAATAATAAAAACGATACAAATTTACACAAAAGTTGTGTTTCAGTGCAACATGAAACTATAAAAATTTGCCTTCTCTTCAATGTCGTCAACATTGTTGAAAATGTAAATAGTCAACAATTCTAGTTTTTTTTAGAGAAGTATTGCAATACAGTCTCGAAATGGCGAACACAAACTAAACACCTTCCTTCATCGTTTCCCAATTTTGCGACCGTTTCCCAATTTGGCCTAGAGTAAATAAATTATTTATTCATCCTTTTGTTAATAACTTGCACGAAAAAAATCTAAAAGAATGACAAGCGTACTCTCAAAAATCACTATCAAATAGTTATGTAAGGTAACGCGAATTCCGAAGAAAAATTTGTAAGTGTTGGGATACCCCAAGGATCAATATTAGGTCCAATACTATCTTTGTTAACGACATTTATTTAACATGCAATCAAGCAAAAGGTATTTTGTAAGCAGATGACAAGACCCAGAAAAAATAGTGGACTGCAAACATTGTTGCACAACAATTTTATGAATGGTGTACTAATAATGATTTATCCACTGCGGCAATTTTTAGATCTACCCTCCCTGTTAACTTTTGAACGGTTTGACGCAAAAACATGGAACGAAAACCATTTTGAATGGGATCACTAATTTTGCTGTACAAAACACCACTCGAGCAAGCTGTCGTGGTGTTTCTAAGCAATACAGTTTTCTTGACAGCAAGGTGAAAGTATTTTTTGAAAATTCAGCATTTTGTCGGGATATTACTAATGAAAATTTCTTCCAGCTTCTCCAAATATCAAAACTGCTTTGAATTTATCGTCTTAACTACGAGCCATAATCACACTTTTCATAAAATGATCTAGGCGCTCAATGGACTATTTGCAATTAAGTTTGACAAAAAACAAGATTTTACCGCTACCACGATTTTTTCCAATGCAACCTTGATTGTTAATATTTCGAAAACAAGAGAACTCATGAGTAAAGTGTATCAGAGGAAACTGTTGGGAATTATGAGCAGACTTTTAGCTACGATTTTTTCATGAAAAAGTAGGTTTTTATTTCCCATTCAAGTCGTCCAATTATTGTTGCGATATACCCGGTAGTTCAAATATTAATAGGGGGGACGGACTTCAGACGGGCACTGTATGTATAAAGGTATAGTCTATTCAAATATTACAGAACAAATACTGACATAAAGCTGCGCCTAAGAGGTTAGATTCGACTCAGCTTGCGTCACAGAGGGGTGGTATGGTATGGTATCGCTGGGGTGCAAATATTCTGCAGAAACATACAACTTTGAACTTATAGTATATGGTTCCGTAGTGTAGCGGTTATCACGTCTGCTTTACACGCAGAAGGTCCCCGGTTCGATCCCGGGCGGAACCACATTTTTATTTTGGTTGGTATCCTCAACGAACAAATAAACAACAAACGAATAAACAAACCGGATGAGTTTGAAAGTAATTGAGATCAACCTGTCTCTACAGTAGTGAGTGATACTTGTGTTCAACGATACGTTCTCAATTACAATATCATAAGAATTGTTTGTGATTAAACTTTTTTTTTCGGTTATTTTCATACCAGCACTTTAGCACCTCAACTCATAACTCTTCTCTTCACCATAACATTGGTATATTTGGAGAATATAGCTATAGCCATAGAATTTTAAAAACAGATTTCGTAGAGTAACACTATAACATGCAAATACGCATGGACCATCGACTACCTATGGTACCTACATCTTAAGTAGCATTAAATGGTGGTAGTAGTTTATTTTGCTTGTATGGGATGTGACAGATGCAAAATTCAAGGTTTGGACCTCGGAAGCCCTCCGGATCACTCTTGTATATCCCAAAAACTGCTAAATTTTCACACTTTTTTCGGATTTTCCCAATACTGACCATGAATGAGCACGTTTCGAACAAAGATCATTTCATACATTCTTCATACATTCTTCAACATGATAATTTGCATTGACATGATCTCAAAATAGGCTCGTACACCAAGCAATAGAGCATAAAATGAGCGAGTTTTTAACAAAAATACTAGTAGGAAACCGACTATGTCATCACATAAAAGACAGTCCGTACTTATATTCTGATATGTTTTCGACTCGCAACTGTCATTTATTAATTTGTTATAAGCATTTGAATAAGAGAAAACGTGTTTTTTCTAATTGTTTTGGTTTTAAAATGAGAACTAATAGAGCAATCTGGTTGCTCAAATGATGATAATTGAAATACGAACAACATGGGATGTTTTACGACACGGTCGGATTATTGGTAACGGAGAAAAGCTGGAAAAACAGGAAAATTTTGCGATTTTTGAAAAATTCATTACTCCGCCATTTTTCAAGAAGTAGGATCGGCCTTTCTCATGAAAGTATTCGATCATGTGTACTTTATGTGTGCACAAAACAGGCGCTGTCGGATCATAGTTTTGGCACAATTGCAATTTAATTTTTTTTTGCTTTATCTTGCAGCGTGCCTGGAAGCTCTAGTGATAGCTTGATTTCAATTTCTCAAACAGATTATGAAAGTAGAAGTATAGCACTACAAATCGTATATTCTCATTTTGCGCTAAAATGGTGCAAAATGGGTGAAAAATGCATGCAAACATGACTGAAAACGGCCTAGCCCGCGTTAGCTGCCGAGTTAACGGGAAATGAGGGGAATTTTTCTAATGAACGGGTTACGTGATAATACGCTTCCCCTCATCTCCCGCTCACTCCTACCACTCGACCGCTTCCACCAGCTCGGCCGTCTTCAGTCAAGTTTGCAAGTATTTTTCACCCATTTCGCAGCTTTTTGGCACAAAATGAAAATATACGTTTTGTGGTAATGTACTTCTACTATCAAAATCTGTTTTAGAAATTGACATCGGACTATTCACTAGAGCATCCAGGCACACTGGAAGATAGAGGAAAAAAAATCAAATCACAATTGTGCCAAAACTAATAATCCGTCCAAGCCAGTTTTATGCACACATAAAGTGTACATGGATTCAATACTTTCATGAGAAGCAACCAGATTGCTCCAATCATTTTCACTTTATAAGCAAAACAATTTTATAAAACACGTTTTTTGTTATTTAAATATTTATAACAAACAACTTTAAATACAAATTAGTCTGTCAAGGCAGTACGGAAATTTTCGAATATATATATATAAGTCAGACCAAACATTATTTCTTGATGTGGTAGAGGACCTTTTTTCTAATGTTTTCTCCAGTTACAATAATATTGTGTGTGACTTCAACATTGACATGCTCAATTTTAACTCAAATTTTACTGCTTCTCTTAACTCAATCATTGAGTCATTCAATTTTAAACAATTATTGGATCAACCTACACGCATATCTGGTACTTCTGAAACATTGCTTGATTTGATTATTACAAATATACAAACAGAACATTGTGAACCAACAGTGGAAAACTTACAGATTTCTGAGCACTTTGCAATCAACTGCAAATTCAAAATAGACTGTGTTATTCCTGACATAAAAAAGACAGTAACTTATAGACCAATTAGGGACATAAATATTGAATATTTTAATGAAGATCTCGAGCAGATGCCTTAGCATAATATATATGAAACGGAGGATGTACAAACTAAAGTCGTTTTACTCACTGACTATGTGACTAACTTGTTAGATATTCATGCACCTATGAAATCATTCTACCCAAAAAAGAAACATGGCTATTCAACTTGGATGACTGATAATGTAAAATATATGCAAAAACTTACAGAGGTATAAGACCACTTGTCTACAGAAACTCCTGAACTACTATAAACAACTACGTAATTTTAATACCACTGCAATAAAAGCAGAAAAAAAGGCTTACTCAAATTTCAAACTACAAAATTGTGACATGAGAGAAAAATGTTCTGAACTCAAAAAAATACAAGTTACTAAATGTAAAGCCAATACTATTTCTGAACATCTACGCAAGGCAAATGATTTCAATGACCTAATTAATTAATTCATTACTTAACAACTCTTCGCCTAATGGAGAATTTATCAACTTTTATTCCAACAATATTAAAGATGGAATATCTTCTTCGATTACCTTCATTCCTGTAAACAATGAGATTATTAGGATATTATTCATAATATAAAAACAAAAGCAACAGGTAATGATAATATAAATATTACTATCATTCAGCTATGTTGTCCATTTTTAATTCGAATAATCAGACATATAATTAATGCTTGTCTAGAAAAAAATGTTTTTTCCGAGTCTTGGAAAACAGCTAAAGTCATTCCTCTACCAAAAGTAAAAAACCCAGAAACTTATAGTGATCTTCGATGTATCAGTGTTTTACCCACGTTATCAAAAATATAGAAAAAATTATGGAATCCCAAATCAGGGTCTTTCTGGAAAAAAATAAGGTACTGCCGTTGAAACAATCTGGATTCAGAAGTGGCTACAGTTGTGCAACAGCACTTTCTGATATTATTGATGACATCCTGAAAGCTCAGGATAGCAGTAAAATATGTGTTTTAGTGCTACTAGATTATTCTAAAGCATTTGATATGATTAATCATGAAATTTTAATCTCTATGTTCCACTATTATGGATTCAGTCAGTCCGCCTGCAATATGTTAATATCAATGACCGTTTTCAGAGCGTTCAAATAGATGATCAAATATCCCCCCTAACAGATGTCTTGTGCGGTGTTCCACAAGGTAGCATCCTTGGCACACTTCTATACACCCTGTATACATCAAGTTTCACAAACGAATTGCAACAAGTTGGTTATCACTTTTACGCTGATGACACTCAAGTTTATTTTACCTTCGAACATACAAATATCGCCATGGCAAATAATTTAATAAACACTGATCTACACGCACTATTTACAATTTCAACAAAACATTTACTTAAAGTTAACCCCAATAAATCTTGTGCATTGCTTTTTTGCCCAGACAATATTAGAAATGATATTCTATCTACTTTAGACTTGAAAATCGGCAACTCTACAATACCTTTTAAATCCTACTACAAGAACTTAGGTCTGATAATGGACACAAAGTTACATTTTACTGGACATATTACGCAGAAGCTCAGGAATGCATATGGTTCTCTAAAACTGATATATTCTCAACGATTCTACTTGAACCGTGATACAAAAAAAAAGCTTTGTGATGCATTAGTACTGTCACATTTTAACCACTGTGACGTAGTTTATGGACCATGTCTGAAGTTGAACGATTCCACTAGAATCCAGAAAGTACAGAACTCTTGTATTAGATTAATTTATGGCATAAAAAAAAGAAAAAATATCTCTCGCAAATTCAAGGAACTAGGTTGGCTAAACATGCATAATAGACGTTATCTACACATGGCATGTCTATTTTACAAAGTCTTGAAATTCAAAACTCCTCCGTACCTTCATTGTAAGCTCTCCTACAGTACTGACATTCATAATTTAAATATTCGTCGTCTTACAATACTCACAGTTCCTAAGCATAAAATAGAAATATATAAACGATATTGTTAATAATTTGTATAGCATAGATTGCAATGAACTCTTTCAAAACAAACTACAAAAAAATCCTATTGAAAAATCAACCAAATTAGCTCAATCTCTCCATTCCACCAGTGATTACTTTTCGACTATTAATTCCGGATATTATCTGCTCCTATCTAGAATCCTTCTGTTCTCTCTCTCTCTCCCTGTCTCTTGTTCTTGCTCTTTGTTTCTCCATTCTTTCTCTCTTCCTTCTTTTATTTTTTTCCTTTATCTTCGCTCGTCATCTTAATTAAATATGTAATAACCTTTCGGCGCTGGTGGAAGAACAGAAGTGAAAGGCTCTTTCACATTCTGAACCAGAATGGCCAGTTGTTTACTTGTAAGTGTGTATTGTTAAATGGTGATTGCTTGTTTATATGATATATGGTAAACAATAAAATTATTATTATTATTATTAATTAATAAATGACAGTTGCTAGTAGAAAACATAGCAGAATATAACAACGGACTGTCTCTCATGTGATGGCATAGTCGGTTTTCTACTAGTATTTTATTTAGGAAAAAATGCTCTATTGATTGGCCTGAGAGTTTCATCATTGTACCTCAATTATTACGGACGATACGGAGGTGTTTCCATGAGAAGTGAGACACACTGTATGTTATCCGAGTTGATAGCACATTAGTTGAATAATTTCACGAATATTCAACAAACTATATTGGACCAATAATGTTCACATTTTTTTCTCGTCAATATTTTTTTTCAAATATTTTGTGCTACTTGGTAGGAGACCCCTATTTTTTCGGGGCTCGTTGATGTGACATCTCCAGATGAAGCAAATATGTTTTATGTGATCATGGATAGACGTGACTATGGCAAATTCACGAAGATCACCCAAACATACCAATAACCCGGATACAATGTTGCAAATATCGAGATTAGTGAACATTGTCAAATATTAATTATAAAACTTTTCGGAACAATGGCAGAACTGACTCTTACCGGAACACCAAACAAACTAGCAGGCCAATTAGTTCGACAATATAATTTTATAAAGTATTTAATTGGGTATCACTGTTCCCGGTGTCTCTAATTGAATGATATGGTTCATGCTCTAATAATAATAATTTTGGTTTCTACATGTTATTGATTGAAGCTGGTAACACTTTCACTTGGTAAGCGTGGCTTCATTTCTGGTAATCATCATCGGACATTTTCATCCTCATAGGCGCACGAAAGGCGTAGAAAGATTATCACAAAATTCATGTCATTAATATAATTATGCAAATCGAAATTAATCGGTGACATGAGTGAAGAGTGGATGAATTATTATATGTAATACTAGAGAACCTCAAGATGGTGCCTCCTCTAATGCAAAATATTGCAAATGTTACAAAAAGACAAATATTATCGATAAATGAAAGATGGTGAGAGTGAAGTAAAGGTTATATTTGATGTAAAGATCCACAGGAGTTTCAGTGATACGTTTCAGGTAAACAAAAAAACTCAGAAGGACAGTGGTTTGCTGATTTCAGGATTCTATTATTTTGGTAAAAACGGTAAAAGAGTAAAACTGGAAATTAAACAAATAAAAGCTTCTTTATTGTTTTTCAAGGGAGTATCATAGAAACATGAATTCTGTAAAATTGGACCCGATTTTTTTTAAATATGATCATTTAAAGTGCATCGAGAGCGGACCAATTTTTATTCTGGCTTGTCTTGGAACACCCAACCAATTGCTCGACTAATGGATTCTGTCTCGTACGAATAGACCCAAATTTCATTACCTGATACGAAGTCAGGTACCAACCAAATCTGTCTGAAAAGGGTGCTTCACTTGACACGGGCTTTTTTGGCATTTGTCAAATTGTGATTTTTGATGAGAGTGACATCTTGGCAACTTAACCTATTTGAAATTTTTCTTTATATAATTAAATTTTGATCATCTCTTGTGGATCTTGGGAAAATATCTGGATATTTCCTCGTATTGTTTGCGATATTTGACGCTGTATATTTTCGAGGAAATCTCTGTTTGGTATCCGGATTTCTGAGATTATAAGGTAAGCACATCTGACTGACCTTTGTCTGCTGATGTTTAAGCCTATGTCGTTACGTATTTTTGTGGCCTGTAGTCATTATTCATTGATAAAACCGCTGGAACGAGAAACTAGCTATCAGACAGCAAACGAATCATCAAAACTGTTACCAGAACCCTCCCACTCCTCACTCAATAGCAAATGGGGGGGGGGGCGAAATAACGTTCACTGGACCAGAACCGGTAATCGGTTTAGCATATAGCACTGCCAAGAATGTCATAACAGCTTGGGCAGACAATAAAAGACTCGAGTACTGGTGCAGTCTACCAGGCCTAGCCCATTCCAAAGCATTTATTGCTTTATAAGGAAAAAACAGGACTCTGACAAACTACTAGAACTCAGTAGAGTGCATCTCATAGTTATAGTAGGTTTGCTTACTGGCCACTGCAAACTCAAACATCACATTCATAAAATCGGACTTGCACAAAATGCAGAGTGCCGGCATTGCATGGAAAATGATGAAACGGCTAAATACATTCTGTGTACATGCCCTGCAGCGGCCAGAACCAGATTCTCAATATTTGGCGATACGACAGTAAGGCCAGAAAACCTGGTAAATTGTTCTCCCAATGCATTCCTCAATTTCGTCAAGAGATTGGGTATACTGGGAGAAATATAACCATAAGGTGGGCCACAACAGGCCATTGGCCGCAGTGGAGGGCCTGATACTGGCCCACTCACTTTCAAACCTAACCCCACTCAATAGAGGTTAGTATTCGCATTTGAGCTCTACTTATGGCCCCATCCAAGTGTAGTCAGAAGTCAGACTGGTATTGTTTATTCTAGGGTGTTACGCTACTTGCAATTGGTGGGACACTGTTGTTTTTCCACTGTACCGCTGGAGTTTATTGTTCCACTACTGTGATTGTTCCACTGTTCCACTGTTCCACTGTTCCACTGTGGTTCAGTGTTCCTTCTTTGTTCGTCCCCTATTATTGGTATTCCCCGTTAATGGGATTCGTCCCAGCTGTACACGTACTTCGTTTGATTGTGTCGTATCTACTGTGCACACCCGTACTCACCAAGGCACTGGATTCATATCTACAACTCTCGAACTGGCCTTATTGGGAAAATCTACTTACTATCAGATAAGTCAAGCTTAAGGTTGTGCCCCTGTCATATTAATACTTGTTAGCTATCATCGTGACGTCACAGGCATAGCCCTTACTAAAGGTTTAATATTAATATCCTAAAACGATACACTAGTCTCAATCATAGCGTACACTTCAATTCATCTTGGTGGTGCCATATGTACATCAATTTCATTTCATTTCATTTTGTATTGTGTGCCGAACTGTGAACAGTCCGTGCAACATGACTATTTCTTTTATTCTGGTCCAAGTTATCCACCTTATCCATGTACCTTATTGAATACATAACCTCTACTTATTTATATATTATTTTTATACCATTAAAGGTATCTATTGTTTAATATTTTAGTTATACTTAAGTGCAGTAGGTTGTCCCATTCCTTCGGGGTGGTTTCAGATTTTTCAGTGGCGATAAATCCGTGGTGCTCCTTAAAATTAAACCCCATATTTCAATCTTATAGAGATCAATGTTTATTGCCGAATCCACACCAACTGAGCTGCTGGGTATGTTAGTGGCGTGAAACATCATTGCACATTCACTGCTTTCATTTAGTTAATTTTGCCTCTAACAAATGTTCAAGCAGTATCGTCCATGTTGGCTCATAGCCCTTGCCTCATTTATTTTCACAGGTTTTGAGGAATGAGTCTTCAAAACTATCTTCTAGTCTGTTTTTTCTAATATGCCGCGCTATTCCTCTCAAAAAGCTATTAGATATTCTAAAGAACACGCAGAAAAGTTGTTAAAAAGTATTCCAATTTTTTCCAATAGTAATAATATCTTTAAAAGAAACAAAAAACAAGTCACATACCAACCTGTTTCATCGCATGGTCCATATTCAGACACTTCAGATGAAAATGGCTCGGATAAACTATCGGACAAATCAACATGTGACATACTTCTGTATTTTTGAGTTTCTTTGATTCGTTTTAAATCAGTACAATTATTAAGTAAGTACTAAGCAAGTACATTACTTCCTTCCGTGTTCAATTGTTCATTATTAGGGGAAATATTTGAAAATATTTTAGTAAATAACTCAGGCCAATAATTATGAAATTGGTAAGCTTTAACATTTTTAACAAGTAAATTTTTTAACACTAACAAAAATAAAACGGCTACGCGACTGCTAGAAATAGTTGACAAAAAACATATTGACGGGAACTTATAGTATAACTTTTCAACATAATATGTTAGAATTGAGAGTGATTATTATTGAAACACTTACCGCTGTTATCAGCAATTAGTAGAGCCATTTCAAAAAGTATTTTTCTACGTAAAATTGTAGCAGATTATTATTATTGCGTCACTTGTATATAAATACCTAATGTTAGTTTTTTATTCCCTGTTTAACTCGTTCGTTACTGCACAATGCATAGTTGGCGTAGTAACAATAACAACAGACTATTTATCCTAAACGTTTATTGGAATGCAAATATCGTATATTCCATTACTACCTTGATACAGATGATACAAAAATTTGTGCAACGAATACAGCTTTTTTCAACTAAGTATTTTGAAAACAACGCATCATAGAAAGCAGTCGTGAATACCAATAGGTATCTTAGAAAATTCAACGGTGGTAGTATTTCAGAATTTTCAAATTTGCAGTTACGACCTTCTTTGTTTGGGGGTATCGAATAGATTGATCACAAATTGTTTATGTGTCTATTTTTTGATGACAAAATATCAGCTTTCCATGAAATATAAAGCTCTTTCAATAGTTTCCTTCCTTTGCCGAGTTCATAGAGTCACTGTCTTTGGTCATTGATTGATCGGGCAATTTATGAGGTGAAAAAAAAACGGTTACGTCCATGATGCTTATTACATCTGCATGAGAAATATGTAACAAATGCTCGTACTGTTACCTTCCTGCTGCTCATTAATATAATAACTCTCCATTGAAAATTAATGTGGATATTATTTACGGAAATTACATCTATTGTGTTCTAATCAGTTCTGTTTTGAAATATAATTGAAATGATTATTCTTTCTGATCACGACTCGGAAATCGATTTAATTTTGTTTTTACTTTTATAATTATACTCTTTGGAGAACCACAGTAATCGGATCTGGGTTGGAAGATATGGATTGATGGATATTTCCTCATATGGGCTGAGTGAATGTGCATGAAAGTGAAGAGTCAAGATTGTTTAATTGTTGTTTACAGATATAAATTATAGAAAGATTGCTCTATTTAAGAGCATATTCGGACTGAACTCAAGAAAGTGTATCTCAGTATCTGTGTCTATTACATAATTGGATCATGGACGAAGCATATTTTGACTATGACATTTCAAAATGGATAGTGTTGGAAAACTTTTAAAATTGAACTTATAACTTTATTAAAATATTGAATAAAAAAATAATCATGAATTTCATCTAATAGCTGTCGAAACTTTAGGTGTTTGGCACTGAATATTTTACTTTCACCTATGAAATTCGAAATAAATAACCGTTCTGCCACTCCTTCAATAGAAATACTTATTGTCGCAGTTCAAATGGGCAATGCGTCTAAAATGGGTAAAATTCCTCCATCACATCCACAGGATGAATAATTATTTTATAGTAAAAAAAATTCCACGAGTCACATGTCAGTCAGTCCTCAAAGATATCTTCAGATTCAGATTCATTTATTTAACTACGTTACATTTTCGAAATATTTGTAGCATGTCAAAAAAAATACAAGTGTATAAAAAACAGATAAAAAGGTAGCAGATACCAATTATTAAAAATAAAGTCATTATAAATATTACAAAACAATTAAAAAGAACTGACAGAACACGCTAAAAAAAAACTAAAAAATTTTTGGTTAGTATGTTCACAAATATCTATTTTGGAAATGACTAACATATTTACCGACAGAGTAGAAGCAATATCACAAGATATAACTCTTTAAGGAATTTTTAAAATGAGACAGAGAGACACTTTAAATCATCTGGCAAATGAATGTAAAGATTGGAGTCTAACATCTTGGATTTATTCAGGCAGTAGCAATTTGTTCGAATATTTATTTATTTATACTGCATACAAACAGATAGACCTTTTACATGTATACAGTTTAGATATATAAGTATGAATATTGTAAATGATAAAATATTATAATATAATATAACATAATTTAAAATTAAATTTAGATATGGTCAACTTATAAAACTAGACATAAAATACAATTAGTACAATTAGATTTTAAACAACCCTGGAGTATAGATTGTAGTTCTCAAATCAGAATATCACAATTCATGGTCAACTTATATAAAGAATTAAATGAATAACTGAGTGACTATTCTCTTGATATTGCTAGTATTTGAGTTTTCTTCATATTGAAGAAATCTATGTCATTGTCACTGTTTTTTATCAACTTATTTGCAGCAATCATGCAGTATTCAATTGGTGAACCTATATTAAATATTTTAAAAGTGGTTTCTCTACGTCGCAGTCTTATGTCGGGTACGTTTATATTGATTTTGTTTAGGATATCAGGTACAGAAATTTCACCTTGTAAAACATTGGAGATAAAAATAATTTGTGCATTTTCTCTTCGTCTGCTCAAACAGGTCATGGTAAAGTCCTTCCTTTGTTTTTCATATGAAACCCTAAATGGGTACACACCGTATTTTTTAAAATG
Organism: Chrysolina oricalcia; assembly: GCA_944452925.2. Lineage (NCBI taxonomy): Eukaryota > Metazoa > Arthropoda > Insecta > Coleoptera > Chrysomelidae > Chrysolina > Chrysolina oricalcia. The sequence goes on from OX101825.2 coordinate 16,401,834, forward strand.
CATTGATCTCAGAAACTTTTTCGTTCGATTGTTTCAGAATGTATTACAGGTTGTGGACTCCATATGACACTGGCGTATTCCAATTTGGAACGAAGGTATGTGTTATATAATGTAATACAAGTTTCCCAGGTAAACTCCTGCCCTCTTCGTAATATGAAACCGAGAGTTCTATTGCACTGGGATACTAATGTCTTTATATGTTCAGTAAATTGAAAGTTTTTCGAAAATATCACCCCAAGATCTTTCATTTCCTTAACTACCTCTATTGCAACTCCATTTATGGAGTAATCTGGGAGTAAGTAATCCCTTTTCCTCGTAAAGAACATTGCCTTACATTTTGATTCGTTTAGTGTGGGATCGTTCGCTTTGCAGTATTTAGTAACAGAAACAATATCGCTTTTGAGCTTATTCATGTCTTCTTCAGAGCTAATCTTCATGTACATTTTTAGATCATCTGCATACAATAAGAAGTTAGCATGCTTGATGTGATCAGATATATCATTTACAAACATTACAAGCAACAGTAGACCCAGTATGGACCCTTGTGGTACCCCTGAATTATTAACAAAAGGATTTGACTGGAAATTGATGAATTTGACTACGTTTGTACGATTTGTGAGATAGGATTCCAGAAATCGGATGACATTTTCTTGAAATGAATATGATTTTAATTTTTGTAATAGGACATAGTGGTTAACTCTGTCAAACGCCTTAGCCATATCAGTATACACAGTGTGAACTTCAGATTCTTGAATTGCACTTGCTACGTAGTTACTGAAAATCGTCAGATTCGTAACTGTAGATTTATTTCTGATAAAACCATGTTGTTCACTAATTAAGACTGGATCTACATGGGTAATGATTCTATTGTATATTGTTTTTTCAAATATTTTTGATGACGATGAGAGGACAGTTATGGCACGATAGTTTTTTATTTGACTGGTATTACCAGATTTATGAATCGCTGTGATTCGTCCGTTTTTGAATTGGTCTGGAAAAACTCTTTTTTGTATGGATATATTGAAAATAATTTGCAGAGGTGCACAAAGTATGTCTGAATATGCTTTAAAATATTATTTGCGGATCTGGTATTGTGATCATGAACGTCAGATGGTTTGATTAACATATTTGCCTTCTTATGAATTTCTAACAGGACACTATAGTTATAAGGTGGGTAGTGGCATAATTTGAAGTCTCAGAAAAAGAGGTTGACAATGATCCCTATAGCCTGAATTTGTAATGAGTCTTATAGCTCTTTTCTGAAGTTTGAAAATCTTTATAGCTCCACTGGAATTTCCCCAGAGAATGATCCCATAACTGATGTGAGAGTGGGAAAGAGAGGAATATGTAGTTTTCAGTGTATCAAAACTGGTGATATTTCTCAGTTGGCGTGAAATGAAAAGGGTGCTACATAATGTACTGTTTAATTGTTTGATGTGATCATTCCAAGAGATATTGCTGTTCAATTTGGAGGTGGAGGTGATTTTATCACTTATAAAGAAAGAATTTATTCAAAAAATTATGATGACTGATAAGTCTATTTCATGATGAGGTAAAAATAATCAACACTAATACCACGAATGATTCAATTTTCGCGACAAGTTTGTCGATTCATTTCTGAACTAAAGTGAATTGCTCGTCCTGAGGACTCGTGGTGTTTTCTCGATAGAGTTCAGAAATTCAATAACGTGTGGAATTTTATTAGACTATTTCACAAACAAAGTAAAGGGTAAACAATCTGAAATTTGGCAGAATCAGATGAAATTAGCAAAAAAGTTAATCTGAGAAATTAATAAAGTTCAAATAAACAGGAAACTTCGTTCGATAGAATTTATCTCAAATCTGCTCGTTTCTAAATGCGTGCAAAACGTCATTACTTCTATTTGACGTTTAACTGTCACATATACGAAGCTGAAAAAAACGAACATGACAGACCAATCAGAGTCAAGATCAGTATTATCGATAATTCGAACTTGACTAGAGCTTCTGATTGGTTCATTTGGCAAGTGCGTGAAATAGTCAACTTAGTATTAAATGAGAATAATAGTATATTGTGTATCTAGTGCGTGAAGTATACTTTTTACGCGAGTGTGGAAGTTTGTGGAACGAGCCGCAGGCGAGTTTCACAATCCGCACGAGCGTAAAAAAGTCTTCACGCACGTGGTGCACACTATACTTTTTCTACGACCTTTTACTTAGAGATTGAATTAAAGGAAATTTTCATCGGGTGCCTCTTTGAGAAATTTTAATACGTGTTCCTTTTCCAAAACGCGTGATTTTTTAGGAATGTATCCCTCGTTTTTCCGTTTCAAGAAAGCGCGAACTTTCGAATAATCACCAATTTGTACGTTGTACTTAACACTAAGGGTGCTTTTCAACATTGAGTAGTGACTCCATGAGGTAGAAGATTTAACTTTTGTTGATAATTCAGAAAGGTAGGCTAATATTACCCTTTCGGAGAATGATTGGACGTTGTTTGTATTGCGCCATTGCATAAACTTTTCCAAAGTGTTTTCGTAAATTCTCAACGATTTTTGTGGCAATAACGATGAACTTGCTTCACTGGCTGCTAACGTTATATTTGGAGGAGTTGATGGGAGTAATTCAATGCTGTCCATCAGGAATTTGCGTGAAATACACTACTAATCGGTTTAAATCAAAATTTCGTCGTAGGTACTATTTATTAATTCAGAGAGTAATTAATTACTATTTACGGTCTATTAACTGATGTAACTCTGAACTTCACTCTGCGGGAACTGTCATATTTGTCAATTTCTCTCGCCACCGCTACCTAGACCAGCGACCGGTGTGTGAATTTGTATTGACTCTTATGGCACCGGTGCGTGAAATAAATCCCATAAGAAAAGCATGGCACTTCACACACCGATTCGTGAAATGAAGCTTTACACATTTTTATCGATGTGTGACGTTAGTAATTCACAACTAAATGTATCAGTTAGTTACTATACTTGATAATGGGATAAAGTCCGAAACCAGCCGTAAAAATAAAACTAGTGAAAATTAAACAGAATTGTTTTTCATCCACTTCATTAGAGTGAATTCAACATAATTCTATGATTAATTCAAAATCATTTTATTATTATATAAAAACCAAGATTGATAGCTACTTGTTGTATCAATGGAATATTGACTTTGGAAATGAGTGGAAATTTCATCTTATATCCAAGGAACAAATTAGCAACATATCATGAAAAAAGCGGAAGCAGGTTTACACAAAAAACAATTGTTATGCTTTTCACTACCAACAGGCCACAGTTTATTAAGCCGACAGAAATAAGGTTAGAAAATGCATCTTTCAATGTGTCAGGAAGTGTCAAATTCTTAGGTCTGCAAATAGATGATTTTTTGTGTTGGGATCATCATGTAAGGTACATAACAACCAAACTGAATTCAGCATGTTATAGTCTGAGAGTAATTACAAATTATATGAACTACGACACTATAAAAACTGTGTATCATGCAACTGTAGAATCAGTTATAAGATATGGTATAATTTTTTATGGAAATGGTAGAGACGTGAATACCATTTTCATTATTCAAAAATGAACATTGAGAATCCTTTGGAACTTAAAAATTGGTGATTCCTGTAGGGGCAAATTCAGGAGCAGTAATTTATTGACTTTTTATGGTATATTCATACAGGAATGTCTATTATATTTCTTTAAAAATAAAGACAAATTTGATCATCTAAAACCTCAAGAAAATTACAGCACTGTAAATAATTTCTATAATTATCCCCAGCACAGACTAGCAGCCACAGAAAAAAGCGCGCTGTATAGTTGCTTGAAATTTTATAATACGCTACCATCTAAAATTAGAATGATTGATAAACTGTCATTGTTCAAGAAAAACATATTCAAACTGCTAGTAGAAATTGAACCCTATTTCCTCAATGATTACTTGTCACTAAATGTAACCACTTAAATCAAAATATCAAAATACTTCAGTTAATATGCTTTATGTAATCTGTGATATATATTGTGATATTCCTTGAAATAAAATTTTGTAAAAAAAAAATACCACAAATGATCGAATTTTCCCGATAAGTCTGTCGATTCATTTCTGAACTTGTTTTCTTGATACAATTCAGTTGAGTTCAGAAATAAAAGACAGACTTATGAGATAAATTCAATAACGTGTGGAATTTTATTGAACTATTTCGCAAACAAAGCGAAAGGTAAACAATCTGAAATTTGGCAGAATTAGATGATATTTTGAATTTTGAACAACCCTCATATTTATTGCCAGGCATAAACAGAAATTGGGATTACGAAACCCAGGCTAACTTGAGGACAGATATTTTATGCTCCTAATTTCAGTCCTGTCTTAGATCTTGAGAGAGTTATATGTTTGGTAGTAACGTGACCTATTCTGGTAAATGATAAGTTCCAAATTATCCGTTTAATGCTTTAGTAAAAAATTACCCTTTTGAATAATTTAATAACGTAAATATCATGAAATTTCATTTAATTCACTGGTTCTCATATACTGACAAATGCACCGCTCGGCCTAACAATTAATAGTATCAGCTGTGATGAAACTCTATTTCTTAGTAATAGCGATTTATTATAATTTGACGTTCAACTGTCACATATACGAAGCTGAAAATAGAACTTGACAGACCAATCAGAGTCAAGAGTCAAGTTTGGTATTATCACTGTTTATATAAAGTGCGTTCATAAAGTGTGGAAACGCTCTATTATCTTACGAGTTGATTATTTTCGAAGGAAAAGCTCGGACAGGTAGATTTTGTATTTCAGTTTTCCACCTTTCTTCTGAAAAAAAAATTTTTTTCCTACCACCTTTCAAGATATGGCGTCATTTTTTTTAAACTGAAAGGGTATATTTTTATGTCAAAAATTGAATGTCCATATTTTTATGTCATATCTTACAGTTCGAATCGCAGTATACTGAGTATAAAGAAAACCAGTGTGACATATGCAATGGTAACTAAGAACTTATTGTCTGGTTGCTAAGGGCTTTCATATGTTTGCTTAGCATACTATTCAAGTGTAGTAATATATTCGTACCAACTACTGAGTAGTTCTTAGGTTTACGATGCAAAATGAATAATGAAATGAATGTTGAGAAATATGAACACTGGTTTCCTTTACTCAATACTGTAATTCGAAGTGTAAGATATGACGTATGTGGTATGGTTGAACTCAGAAAAATATGGGCATTCAATTTTTGACATAAAAATATACCCTTTCAATTAAAAAAAAATATCGATGACGTCATATCTTGAAAGGTGGTAGGGGAAAAAAATATTTTTTTCTAAAAAAAGGTGGAAATCAAAAATACAAAATCGATCTGTCCGAGCTTTTGCTTCGAAAATAATTAACTTGTAAGATAAATAGAGCGTTTCCACACTTTGAACGCACTGTAGAAGTAAGATAGTTAGCCAACCTCATGGGATTTATATTGGATTCAAATGGATGCGACATGTAGATGGCGACAGTGATCTCGCATCCAAGTCATGTCGTAACTTCAGTGATCTGGCCTATAAGTCTGTCGCAACTTGATTGAAACAATGGAACAGCATTAAAATCAGGGCTTTTGAAGAAACCTGCATTAAAACGACGTCAAATATTCATGTTTGTAACTAGTCACGCTAGATGACACTCGCGTTTGTGTCCAATACCTTTTCCACAGGCATTGACTAACTATCTTACTTCTGATTTCATTGAAAATATGAACAGGATGTTCAAAGAGTCAGTTGTGGAATCATCTACGACTGAAAGTTGGAATTTTGTCGCTGTTTTCCATCGTACAAGATAACCTCTCTTGGAAGGGATTCATGTTTTAAAGAGAAACATTCTCAATTGAAAATTGAATCAATAGATGACTCCTCTGGAAATGGAAAAAAGCTACGATAAAATTGAAGTTACTTTTTTGTAATATCTAACAGAAAACAACTACTTCACCGGCAAAAGCAACGCTGGACATTGAACTACATCTGATAGATATTGAGATAACTTGAGAGAAAAAATCTGAAAGTGAAAATTTGCATTTTCATTCAGATATTTGATTATTTATTAAATGTCCAGTTTCCTTTGGAGATTCTTATCTATGAATGAGATAAGGGAGAATGTTATTCAGAAGTATCACTCACAGAAAATCGCTCATTCCATTGATGCGTGAATAATTGCATCTCTTTCGCTAGGCCTCCAATACATTTTGGTCGACAAAAATCTATTTCACTCTTCTTAGATCATCAGGGAGGTCGGAAGAATTGGAAAACATACTCTTCAGAAACAATTTCACACTGTAATGAGGAATTGTTGGACTATTTCTTGTGGGGTGAAACTTTGAAATTATTTTTCTGACATAAAACCTGTCATGGGTATGGCATGAAAATATGAACAGGATGTTCATAAAGTCAGTTGTGGAATGATCTGCGACTGAAAGTTGGAATGAGCGATTTTCTGTGAGAGATACTTCTGAATAACATTTTCCCTTATCTCATTCATAGATAAGAATCTCCAATGGAAACTGGACATTTAATAAATAATCAACTATCTGAATGAAAATGCAAATTTTCACTTTCAGATTTTTTCTCTCAAGTTATATACGGTCTCTCTCAATATCTATCAGATGTAGTTCAATGTCCAGCGTTGCTTTTGCCGGGGAAGTAGTTGTTTTCTGTTAGATATTACAAAAAAGTAACTTCAATTTTATCGTAGGTTTTCCCATTTCCAGAGGAGTCATGTATTGATTCAATTTTCAATTGAGAATGTTTCTTTTTAAAATATCTTACTTCTATTTAAACAATGGTATTTTTTTTTCCTTGTTGTTTTTTGGCATCGACTGCTATGGTCATTAGCCATGTGTTCTGGATAGGCCTTGTTACTAACTCCATACGCCACTTTAGGAGCAGCACTGTTAATTTTTAACGCAACAGTGAATCGTGGAGGATTATTCCCAGCCGACACGAGCCTCAGTCATTCAGACTTTCACATCTGAAAATGAAAAAAGATCGCACCGTCTGGGAATCGAACCTGCAATCTCTCGATTACCAGGCGAGCGCTTAACCACTGCGCTAACTTTATCGATAATCCTAACTTGACTGGAGCTCTTGATTGGTTCATTTGGCAAGTGCGTGAAGTAGTCAACAGTAATACCACAAGTGATTGAATTTTCGCGATAAGTCTGTCGATTGATTTCTGAACGAAACTGAATAGCTTCGAGAAAACACCTCGAGTCAGCAGAACGAGTGGTGTTTTCTCGATACAATACAGTTGAGTTCAGAAATAAAAGACAGACTTATGAAATAAATTCAATAACGAGTGGAATTTTATTAGACTATTTCACTAACAAAGTAAAAGGTAAACAATCTGAAATTTGTCAGAATTAGACGAAATTAGCAAAAAAGTTAATCTGAGGAATTAATAAAGTTCAATAAACAGGAAACAATGATTATTTTGATAGAAATTATCCCAAATCTGCTAATTTTTAAATGGGTGCAAAGCGTCATTACTTATATTTGACATTTAATAATAATAATAATATTAAATGATTTTATTGCAATAGAGAGATAAGTACATGGGGATTGATAAGTACATGGGGATTATATACACAAATAAAAAATAATTGGATTATGTACTAATGAATATGTAGGTATATATGCTAGTACATAATATGTATATAAATACATGAACACGACTATCATTGCAAACGGCAGAGTTCGCACTTCTACAACTGTGAAGTCAAGAAGCGGCGCTCTTACACTCAACCTATAACTCAACCTATAACTGTCACATAAGCGAAGCTGAAAACACCGAACTTGACAGACCAATCAGAGTCAAGAGTCAAGTTCGGTATTATATTGATAATCCTAACTCGACTGGAGCTCCTGATTGATTAATTTGGAAAGTGCGTTAAATAGTCAACAGTAATACCACATGTAATTGAATTTTCGTGATAAGTATGTCGATTGATTTCTGAACGAAACTGAATTGATTGGAGAAAACACCACGAGTCCACAGAACGAGTGTTGTTTTCTTGATACAGGACGAGTGGTGTTTTCTTTATAAAGGACGAGTGGTGTTTTCTTTATAAAGGACAAGTGGTGTTTTCTTTATAAAGGACGAGTGGTGTTTTCTTGATACAATACAGTTGAGATCAGAAATAAAAGACAGACTTATGAGATAGATTCAATCACGAGAGGAATTTTATTAGACTATTTCACTAACAAAGTGAAAGGTAAACAATCTGAAAGGCAGAATTGGACGAAATTTGCAAAAAAGTTAATCTGAGAAATTAATAAAGTTCAATAAACAGGAAATATTGATTATTTCGATAGAATTTAACCCACATCTGCTAATTTTTAAATGCGTGCATAGCGTCATTACTTATATTTGACATTTAACTGTCTCTCTCTCTTCAATTAGTATCCTTCGGCTTCCATACGGCACCATTAGGACATGCCCTGCTGCGAAAAATCCGTTCTCATCCAGCCTCTAACAGGCGTAGACAGCAAAGCTGTATCGGGGGGACGCAGTTGTCTTGCTCTAGGCAATACTGCATCCCATATTAATTTACTCTTTTCAATTTTTAACAAACACTTTAAACTTTGGTCGATGCACGTCCTCAGACGGCGGACATTACACACATTAACCTGACTTCCAACACAAGGCCACCGTCTGACCTCAATCGCTGCCGGAAGTCGAATGACATTTAACTGTCACATTTGCGAAGCTGAAAACACAGAACTCGACAGACCAATCAGAGTCAAGAGTCAAGTTCGATATTATCGATAATCCTAACTTGACTGGAGCTCCTGATTGGTTCATTTGGCAAGTGCGTGAAATAGTCAACAGGAATACCACAAGTGATTGAATTTTCGTGATAAGTCTGTCGATTGATTTCTGAACGAAACTGAATTGCTTCGAGAAAACACCACGAGTCCGCAAGACGAGTGGTGTTTTCTGGATACAATACAGTTGAGTTCAGAAATTAAAGACAGACTTATGAGATAAATTCAATCACGTGTGGAATTTTATTAGACTTTTTCACAAACAAAGTGAAAGGTAAACAATCTGAAATTTGGCAGGATATATAGACGAAATTAGCAAAAAAGGTAATCTGAGAAATTAATAAAGTTCAATAAATAGGAAACATTGATTAATTCGATAGAATTTATCCCGAATCTGCTCGTTTTTAAAAACGTGCATAGCGTCATTACTTATATTTGACGTTTAACTGTCACATATACCAAGCTGAAAACACCGAACTTGATAAACCAATCAGAGTCAAGAGTCAAGTTCGGTATTATCTATAATCTGAACTTGACTAGAGCTTCTGATTGGTTAATTTGGCAAGTGCGTGAAATAGTCAGTTAAACCCTATAAAAATGCTGGCGAGTCGGTTAATTTCCTGTCTCACTTCATCTTTTCGAAGGGGAATTTTGTTGGTGATTCGAATCCAATTTTCCCCGAAACGGTCATGTTTTGCGTATCCTCACATGAATCGAACCGCGTTTCCGAAATCTCGAATTGTGTTCGGCGACTTAGCATGTAGTTTATACAGAATAATCGTTCGATAGGTTAGTACGTCACGAAACCGGAGTCAACTAGCGTACAAAATGGCGTTTTTCTCACCGCTTCCGCTAGCCGAGTTTCCGGTCAGATCATTACGGATAACCGCCGCACTTACACCGGCCACAATTAGAGCGGCCCTGGGCCCTTAAGGGGTTTCCATGCTCTGCGACACGAACTCGCACACCTACGTTTAATGTAGGTATACATTGGCGTGCATAATGAGGAAATTCACCCGGTAAATTGGTTTGGTATTGTTGAAGCATTTACTATAATTTTTATGTTATCGAAGAGTTTAAACATGTACACTAACCTTTTTAAGAAGGGTGGATGAGAATTAAAACTAGTTATCGTAAAATTTCTGGATTTTGTTTGTTTGCATAATGATTTTCTTCCAATAAATAATTCGAAATGGAAAAAACCAGAAACTTGAATCACTGACTCCAAGAATCCTGAAAGCCACTTCGGAAGAGGTATTTTCCTATTTATAGTAAACTGGTAGCCTTCGTAGCACGGCATAGCAAAATGCTTGAAAAACAGAAATAGCAACTAAAGTTTATCTTTCAGTCGCAGATGATTCCACAACTGACTTTATGAACATCCCGTTCATATTTTCAATAAAATCAACATGCCATAATACCCATGACAGGTTTTATGTCAGAAAAATATTTTCAAAGTGTCACCGCACAAGAAATAGTCCAACAATTCCATAATTATAGTGTTAATTGCTTCTGAACAGTATGATTTCCAATTCTTCCGACCTCCCTGATGATCTTAGAAGAGTGAAATAGATTTTTGTCGACCAAAATGTTTGGAGGCCTAGCGAAAGAGATGCAATTCACGCATCAATGAAATGAGCGATATTATGTGAGTAATACTTCTAAATAACATTCTCCCTTATCTCATTTATAGATAAGAATCTCCAATGGAAATTGGACATTCAATAAATAATCAACTATCAGAATGAAAATGCAAATTTCCACTTTCAGGTTTTTTCTTTCAAGTTAGGGTCTTTTCACAATATCTATCAAATGAAGTTCATTGTCCAGCGTGGCTTTAGCCGGGGAAATAGTTGTTTTCGTTAGATATTACAAAAAAGTAACTTCAATTTATTGTAGGTTCTTTTCCATTTCCAGAGGAGTCATATGTATTCGTACAATTTTCAATTGAGAATATTTCCCTTTACAACATGAATCCCTTCCAAAAGAGGTTATCTTGTACGATGGAAAATAGCAACTAAAGTTTGTCTTTCAGTCGCAGATGATTCCACATCTGACTTTATGAACATCTTGTTTTCAATAAAATCAATATTAAATAAAAATTATTATTACACATGGAAATGGCACTGATTCATCTTCTGACGTTTCTCATTTAGTTAAAAAAGGCCACCAAGATTTAAGAATAAATAGAAGATCATTGTAAATTGTGTTATGGACCTCTAAAAGTACCGCTACTGCGTGATAGTTACAATGCCTGCATTGATTTCATCTCTGGCATGAATTTAACGCAGCTCAACCAAACTAATCAACAATTAGCATGTATTAACAATTTGCCAAGATGAACATCAACGTTTTACTAGCCTCTATTAACAATGCTGGGAAATTTACCCGGTAATTATGGTGCACGCATGATGCCCCGCTTTGATGACACCCGAGAGCACCGTCATGACATTCGAGGGCTCGTATATTCTCGCAAGTAACGGAGAAAAAAGAATGCAATTAATAAAAAATTAAGTGAGATTCCAATCTTTAAGTACTGCAGAATATATGAGCTATCCAGACAGAATCATCCAATTAGAATTCTTCTTTGTTCTTTAATACCAGACTCATAGATGGTTTTCATTATTTCGATGGTTTTATGATATACAATCTGAAAATAATTTAATTTATTATATGAGGAAATTTACGCACACTGGCAAAATCAGAGTAAATCTCGCAATTTTTTTCAGTTTTTCCTCCTCTTTTCAGACGATTTTCGGATAAAAATGGTCTAACTTTCACGGTTGAGGAGTAGGGGAGATCGGGTTAAGATGACGAACGGTGTAAGATGACGAACTTCGATATTTAAATAACAGAATTAATTTTTGAAGTGCTACTACTGGTGCCATCTAGGCACATATGGCCCGCATTAAAATAAATGCGCAGTTGTCCGGCGCGCTCCCCGCTGTAGCGGACCTACGTAAACACCTGTTTTGATAGTGTGGCTTGTAATATTTTCCAAAATTTAATAACGATTTGTGCCTTTCTCAAGTAAGTGAATAAACCCAATTTGTTACCAACAATTCTTTAATACTAATAGTTATTGCCAGTAGTAAAATTGTTGATGTTTTGTTTTTGTTTAAATTTTCGCATCAAAATTTTATACATTTTCACACGGGGGTAAAATGAAGGAATTCGTCATCTTACCCCAAGATAGCAAAATATTAAAGCCACTTATTTTACAGAATGCCGCGGGTGTACTAGCGCAAAACCAATCGTAGGGAGTGGAATGAAGACTCCCTTATTGCAGCTATGAGGGAAGTACGCGAAGGTTCTTTAAGTTGTAACGAAGCCGCAATAACTTACGATATTCCTGAGCCTACGTTAAGAAGATACTTAAAAAGAAACTCTCTAGGTAAAGATTTGCCAGTTGGCGTAGGTCGTTTTAAGAACACCTTTAATGCTCAACAGACGAAAGAATTTGTTAGCTACCTAACAGAATGTAATCAACGAGGCCTTGGGTTAACTTCAACACAAGTTCGGGAACTCGCATATCAATATGCCGAAGCGAATGGTATAGAACACAGGTTCAACAGGGAAACAAAAGTAGCCGGGACTGATTGGTTCAAATCGTTTAATGCCCTTAACAACTTGAGTCTCAGAAATCCTGAAGCGACTTCAATTGCACGGCTACTAGGATTCAATAAGATCGCTGTCAAGATATTTTTTACAATTTTGGAGGAGGTTAGGACCAAATGCAAGTTTAAAGCAGACTGCATCTATAACGCGGACGAATCTGGGCTTTCAACTGTGCCTACGAAGCTACCAAAGGTCATCACTCCAAAAGGCCAACGACGAGAGACAGCCGAAAGAGGTCAAAATACAATTTTGGTGTATGCAATGAGTGCTGTCGGATCATACGTCCCTCCATTTTTGATATTTGGCCGAGTTAGAATGAAACCAGAGTTGTTAAATGGTTGTCCTCCTGGTTCCGATGGAAGGGCCCAACCTTCAGGATGGATGACGGCGGAAACTTTTCTTGTCTACTTGAAACACTTTGCGCATTACACAAAACCGTCTATTGATGATCCAGTATTGTTACTGGTTGATAACCACAGTTCCCATATTTCCCTTCCTGGAATTAACTTTTGCCGAGAAAATGGAATTGTGCTGGTAGGGTTTCCTCCCCACACGACCCACCGATTACAGCCATTAGACGTTTCGTTTTTCGGACCTTTTAAGGCATTTTATAATCAAATGTGTGATTCGTTTTTAATCAGTCATCCAGGAACTCCAATAACCGACAAAAATATAGGACCATTGTTTGGTGAGGCTTACTGCAGGGCAGCCAATGTAAATAATGCTGTAAGTGGGTTTAGAGCTTGTGGTATTGAGCCTTCTAACCCTCTGGTTTTTGACGACAGTGATTTCATACCCTCAAAAACAACTGAACGTATTGAACAACCTGAAGTGAACGGTGCCCTTTTGAGAAATGATGATGATGATGATGACGAAGCCAGGTGGTCAATAGGAAACGCGGATTTGTCGTCTGATGAAGAGGATCATGTACCTCTGAGTATTTTGGCGAAAAAAATAAGATCTGTTACTACACCTGAACAGACAACATCAAATGAAACACTTCATACTTCATCCAGAGGTCAAATGGAGACACATAAACGTCAACTATTTTCAAACAAAGACCCTTCAAATGAGCCCCATCCTAATATTTGGGACAATAGGCCAATTGCAATATCCGAACGATCCTCACACCCCGGAAGAAAAATGTCATCTTCTGTTATAAGTGGAACTCCAATGAAGTTACAACTAGAAGAAAATCAAAGAGAGATTGAAGAAAAAGAAAAACAAAAAAAATAAAACAAGAAAGGAAACAATTGAAAATAAAAAAGAAATCTACAGTTCAAGAAAATAGAGCACGAAAACGTCAGAAAACATTGCCCAGGTCTGATGGTCCCAGTTCTGCTGGTCCCAGTTCTGCTGGTCCCAGTGCTGCTGATATTGACGGTTCCAGTAGTGAGATTCAATATTTATGCCCTGCATGTAAGAAAGAATATAATGACCCACTATATGAAAATTGGTTGCAATGTTGTCGTTGTTTGTCATGGTGGCACGAAGTCTGCAGCAACTACGAGGGTTTTGGTAATTTCTGCTGTGATTTTTGTGAATAGTCATCTTACCCCAATAGGTTAGTCAACTTATCCTGGGTATGGGGTAAGTTGACGAAAATTAAATTTTTATTTATTTTGTTATTTGCAGAAAATTCATTTATATTTTCATACTTTTGATAAGATTAACATTACACAAAGTCATAAAAATGTTATGTATTTGACTTTCAAATAAATTCCTCTTCTTTGTAATATTCATTTTCTCTTAGTATCGTCATCTTACCCCGATCTCCCCTACTACATCATGATTATTTAATTCTTGTACAATATCAGAAATGGGTGGTTGCATCAGTTTTTTGAAGCCTATCAATTGCAACAATTGAAACAGAATTGCTGCAGAATCGCTAAATAGTCTTCGGCAGATATTTTCAAATAGATATTCTCTCACTATGGCATTGATTTCATTTATATGTACCCCACTAATTTTCAGAAGTTTTGGCCACGATTCAACGAAAACTTGTAAGGAGTCAGCCAGTGGATTCCACCTCACGACATTGGGTAGAACAAAATTTTTCCTCCTCTTCTTTTGCGTATTACACCAAGCAATGGTGCATAAAATGGGTGAATTTTGAACAAAAATACTAGTAGGAAACGTAGGAAACCGACAATGCCATCACATGAAGCAGTCCGTAGTTATATATTGTTATGTTTTCGACTCACAACTGTCATTTATTAATTTGTAATAAACATTTAAATAATAATTTTTAAAAAATTGTTTTGCTTATGAAATGAAAACTAATAAAGCAAACTGGTTGCTCCAAGGAAAAGAATTGTAGATAATTGGACGAAATGGAATAATGTTTTACGACCCGGTCGGATCATTAGTAACGGAGAAAAACTGGAAAAACCGGAAAATTTTGCGATTTTTTTGAAAATTCATTACTCCGCCATTTTTCAAGAAGTAGGATTGGTCTGTCTTATGCAAGTATTGAATCATGTGTACTTTTTGTGTGCACAAAACAGGCGCTGTCGAATCGTTAGTTTGCAATTTAATTTTTTTAGCACTTGCAGCGTACCTGGATGCTCTAGCAAAGAATCGATTTTATGGAATTTTTTAGGCTACTTCATTCATATCAAACAGTCCTGTCCACTTTTCACAATTAGGTCAGTGAATGGTGTTTAGTTTCATGCAACATACTTATTAGCATAAAAAACATGTTGCTCCCAAGAAAACCGACAAATTTTACATCACGTTCGCAAATGGAATAAGCAATTTGTCAACATTTCAATTTATCGTCAATGAATGTTGATGACGGCAAGGCACTCTAACAAATACCATCAATTTTAAAATTCACTTAATTAAAAATCTTACCAAATTATAGTAGTTTGACTAACCAGACTATTAAATGCCAAACCAACGTAAGTAGAGAAAATCTTTTCCCATTACAAAAACCGAATTAAACTGATTAATATCTGCGTAATTACGCGCATGTAAAAAATCCCCATTCCCATATTTCCTATTCTATAATTTGAGTAAATATCAATCGAGCATGGTTCTCTTAATGATAGAGTAGAAGTCCCCCGATATCGGCCCCATCTCTGAATATAATAAATTGGTTTGGAGTATCACGTAAAAGAATTAAATACAGCATTCAGTCATCCTTTTACTTATCTTATTTCAACTATAACTTTAATGTTCATCTGTCACATCAGACCCGACATTTATTTCTGATAAGACCGTGGTCGCGCGTCAAAACTTCGCCTTGGTCCGCTGTGTCACTTGAAGAAAAGCCTCTTATTTTGTCATTACCGGAGTCTATGTCTGGAATTATACACTCCTTATAGAGGCAAGAATGGTCGGACGGTTCGTCCGCGTCATTGGTCGGCTGATTGCCGGTTGCTCTACCCATCCAATTATTGCATAAAACGTGGTTGCAGCGCACGGTACTTATGTCTAATGTCGCGCGGTGAATTGGCGTTTTAATGGAAAATGATCGGAATACGATTCGGAGCGACTGCTTCGATGGGAAATGTTATTTATTTTTGTCTAAATGGCAGTTTGGTGCCGAGGCTGGAGGAACTCCCCTAGAGAATGGAATCACTGGAGTTTAACGTGTGATAGATAGATAGATTCATAAGAATTTTTACAAGGTATGGGATGAGTCACGAAAACATGTATACAGAGTTTGTCAAATGTATGGACCCTCCAATTTTTCTCAGTTAAAATGAGGGTTATCAAAAAGAAGTTCGAAAGAAAGTTGAAGGGTGTTTCACTTTGCACCTTTCTATAAATTCAAATATTTTTTCATTGGTGGAGAAGTGACGTCATCGGCACTTATTTTCAAATGGAACCATGCATTTGTCATTTTTATTGCTATTCTTTCATTTCAGCAGTACAAATATTATTTCAACTCTCTCGATGGTAAAGTGTGTTTCTTTCTTTTTGTCCACTTCTATAATTCACTTACCTATGGCATAATTCGTTCGAAAAAATCTTAATCGGGGAGCCCCCCTAAGGTTGAGGCCCGGAAGGATGATCTCCCCAGCACTCGTACGTACTCGAAAGCTCACCCCCCTATCCACTACCCCCGCTCATTAAAGCGGTTCCTCATCCTGATGACTGGCGATCAGCAGAATAAAATCTGACCGTTTGATATGGAGTTCCCAGCCAATTCTCGGCTTGAAGCTCCCTTACATCTGACATGAGTTGACTTTTAAAACAATGATTTTACTGTGCATGGTGCCCCCCTGAAACTGGCTGAAGGCCTGAAAAAACTATCGGCTGAGGACCGAGAGCTGTGTGCTGAGTTAATCGGGGAGCGTAGCCAGTTAGATATACAGAGCAATGTGGCAATTTGATGCAGACAGTGGCGTACGTAAGTTTTTATGAAAACATTTTTTATGTGCCACGTCGACAGTCGTTTCATTACTAAATTTCACTTACGATGTTTAGGATAATTTTAAGTATTGAAAATTGAAATAACTCCATCGATAAAATTATGAAATTTTTTAATCAAACAACTGTCAAAATAGGACATAAAAAATATATTTTTGTAAAACCTTGCGTACGCCACCGTCTGAGTCAAATTGCCATATCGCTTAAAATATGTAACTGGCTATATTCCCTTATTGAGTTTTTTTTTTAAATTAAGCAATAGGTAATAAGTGAATTACAGAGGTGGACGCAAAAATACGAAACACGCTGTACCTATCAAAACAATATTTGTACTAGTGAATGGGAAAAAATCAAAAATTCTGCAAGTCGCTCCGAATCGAAGATTTTTAATGGGAAAACTCTTATACCTATCTAATAATAATTTATGATTCGAAATATAAAATACCTAGATCGTTCATTGTTGCGGAATTTTCTACAATATCTGCAATGAGAAACGATATAAAGGGGACCAGTATTGTGTGCTTCTCTTAAATTATGAGAATGAAAAACTGACCAGACAAGTGGGAATAAATAAATTGCTCGATGCTGCTTTTTATATTTTTATTGCTTCAGGAGGTCTTCGGCTACCATTTTTATCGACGCAGGGGGTGATTTCATGGAGCTGAAAGGACTCGGTGAGTGAAAGTCTTCTATCGTATCAGAAGGATACGTAGATAAATCCACTTAAACAAACAGCATGTTCTGAAAGAATATTGCAATCCATCAACAATAATTCACCACCTACGTCGACGATAAAATAAATAATGATATTGAGATTTCTTCAAATATTTTAACAATGATTAGTTCATAGGAAAACTCAAAAGCTCCCATTGTAATAATAGAAAATTTTACTATTAACTTCAATACCACTGGTGATAACAATTAATAAATCCTAATTATTTAGTTACATACCAATTCGATTTCTTAAATTCATCATTTATATACCATATACCATAAATTTATATTCTCTTCGATTCAGTTTGTTTTTGTTGGAAATTAAACCATGAACTGTTAGTTACCTTCGTTTTTTATTACTTAAGGCACAAACGCACCAACCGGTATATTTCCTTGTAAGTGGCCAAGAAGAATCCGTCAAAAGATCAAACTAATATTTGGTTGGACCTATTCAAGAATACAATCTCTTTGAATTAACGCAATTATGCGCTGATGCAAAAATTATTTTTTATCAGTGTAGGCGTGGATATTTGAAAGGAAGATAATTCTCTAAAATACCCGATAAAAAGTGATCATAACAGAATATTATTTCAAGAGATATAGGGAATGGAGATATCAAATTATGTTGGTCATAATATTTAAATAGCTATTTCTTGTCAGACGGTTGTGGATGCTGATATTATGGTATGTCTTATGGATGCTTTCGTTCCAACAAACAAAGAAACCAAACTATAAAAGTCACTGTAAGAAATTCTCAAGAATCTTTTTTGTGTCTAGGAAAAACAGCCAAAGACATAGAAGAAATGATTTTGGCTTTAAAACAGAAGAAAACTGCAATGCAACCATTCCTTTATTCCATAGGCGAAGAAATTTTCCGAAACAAATATTGGTTGCATTTTGATGAAATCAAATTCAAATTTTTCAACATATGTTGGGCAGCAGACATTTGTTTTAATAAGCTGTTTTATCTATTCAATTTAGATTATCCGGCAGAGAGTAGAATGTTTTGGAACTTCATTGAAAGTAACTTTTTCAAAATTAAGCCTTCTTCAAAATTTTCAAAAATCTATGTCCAGAGCTGATTGAAAAATAAACGAAGCAGAAAAATCAACACTCATTTTCTCCCTAATCAAATAACTTCATATACCTAACTGTTATGCCATTGAAATATATATAGTTGAAAAAAGTATACAAATGAATGCAAACGATGTTTCCGAAACGGCTGGTTGTTAGTTTGAAATCCACTTTATATTTATCATCATATTTATCATTTTTATTAATCGATTTCACCTGTGGCCATTCACATCAGATGAATGACGATTTTGAGAAAATATAAACCCACTTGGAGGAATAAGCTAGAAGAATCTAAGGACTACTGTGGTGTCATGATAAATTTACCTTTTTTATTCTACAATACCTATATATGGGCCGTGGTGGTAGAGCGTTCGCCTTTAGAGCGAAGGGTCGAGGGTTCAAAGCCTCGCATGGTTATCGGTCTCGTGCATGGCATCACACATTAAAAGGTAAGGGCTGCATCTTCCCTAGCTCACACAAGTCTCTCGAAGACTTCCGAGGGTTACGCGTAGGGGTGCAATCAGTTGACGGAAATAACAATAACAACAATATGCGTTTCGATTACTGAGTTATCATCATCAGTGAACATATCATTTCACTTACTGACGATGAACCTGGTAATTGGAATGCGTATATATTGATTGATGTGGTAATTCTCGTGCACTTTATCGAAGTATTATTTAATAATAAATCAATGATATCATCATTGTAATCATGTAACTATTCATCGTAATGCCATATGATGAACCCATGGTTCATATCAATGTCTGGACGAAAGAACTGTTCAGAAGATATTGGGCAGATAATACTTTTCATTGCAATGATGTAATAATTTCATCCTAAGCCATTTTTAAAGGAAAATTTGCGGGGTCCTGACGGTTTTGTAGATTTTTCAGAATTGTTTTTTTTTTCTGAAACAAAGTGAATCAGTAGGTATTATAATGCTTGTTCTGAATACAAATCAGAAGACGTTTTTCAATTATTTTGCCTCCTATTATAATATATAGGGAATGTCGGTAGTCCAATCGCTGCTGGCGTGCAGTGTATATCATTTGAAATTACCCGTTTTAGGGATTTTTTTTTCAATTTTGTCGTATCTTACGGAAGTTGCAGGGGTTTTTCATGAGAAGTGAGACATACTCTATGTGAAAATTATTGTATAACCATTGGGCTGCTATTGGAAAATAATACGGTTCTACCTTACCGATCGGCGAAAAAATTATCAACTCTCAGCTGATTTTTTCAGAATAGTTTAATAAAAATATAAAAAACTCAGTGGTAACATTGTCTGACCAAAATTTCGTTCCGCCGTTTTCGGGGGCCTCAAAAACTGATACCAAGAATTTTCACAAAACACGTGTTCAACTAGACGTGATAAACAGATAGACAACGTCTAAAAGTTAACGAAATAATTTAATTTTCTAAATTGGACACTAGTCCTGATCCTAGCAAATTTAAAACATTATACAAAAAAAAAACAATTCCTGGGACATCCGGTATACAACAAAAGGAAAACAGTACAGAAATATATTTGATCTAGAGGAAGAATCAAATTGTTTTGTGAATGTAGTGCTGGGAAAAAAACAGATAGCATCTGAGTAAAGTTGGTGTACCCGATAACACCGCAACTGTCATGCATTTTGACTCGCTTGGATGGTTTCCTAATTGTTTCACATGTTCCATAACCACACTTAACTACCCTTAACTACCTCTTTCTGATAATGCGTTCGTATATATCTTCTGCTTGACCTACTTTACGGTTCTGTGCGAGCTGACCTCATCAAGAGGACGATTAATCATCGGCAAGGTGTCCGATGGTATTTGAAGATTCAATTATAAAAATGGTGGAAATCTTGTGGATCGAGTTAGATAATAAAAGAGTTATTTTGAGTTATGATAATTCATTTAATGATAAATGAATGTTGATAGGTAATTTTAAAAAAAAGATAAACGAAAGATGTGACTATAACTTCTGACGAGTTTTATGATTTTTTCATTAGTGTAGTATATTTGGGTATTTATCGGTATGCTAATAAACATCCCAGTTTTTGTACGATGGGAATTTACTTTTTATTAGCTCAGCTGTTTGAGCTCTCATGTACTTTTAGGAAAATGAATCAGTTGTTGTTCAGTAATTAAATGAGTCTTATTCAAATAGACAATCGAACCGATATAGTGATATACGAGTTGTTTATCAGCATACCGATATATACCCAAATATACTGCAATTAATATTTCAAGTGATATTATAAATTCACTACCTGATTGCAATTAGAATGCAACCGATTTTCTTGACCCACTGAAATCTCCAAAAGTCTCACTTTTTTCCATGCAATAACTGCACGGAAAAAAATTAATAGTAGCAAGTAAAATTTGTATTCCACCAAGTGAAAATTTGCATACTATATAGAACAAGTACACGCTTTATTAGCCACAAGAAAAATTAGATTCCTGAATTTGATCACTAACTGATATTTATGTAATTTCAGGAACAAAATGCAAACTACCGATATTAAACTCTCTATTAAAAGCAAACTTTTCATTTTATTAGCCTCAATCTACGTTTTATTCTGCAGTAGGTGCTCAGTTTGATAACTACTAGTGATAAGTAAATTCACCATTGATGAAGAATGATTTACTCTCAAATAAGTTATACAGGGTGTATCTAAATAACACCGAAAAAATTAAAGGGGTGATTCTGTGATGAAAATCTAATGCAATGCATTTTCAAAAAGATGAGCTAACGCGAGTGTATTTTGCGTCAAGTCTAGTGGCCTGTGCTTTGCATAAAAACATTAATACTGACACTAGGATTGTGTAGTGTCATTTTCTGTCACCCATCTTATTGTTTCACAAGTTTTATGATTGTGTATTGTAGGAAATATTAGTTGATTGAAAATATGAATGCATATTCGAATTTGGAAATGGCAGATATGCATTTTACATACGGTCGTGCTAACGGTAATTCATTGGAAGCGCAAAGACTTTATGCTGAACAGTACCCACAGCATAGACTACCCCATCATACTACGTTCACAACTATTCACCGACGCTTGCGGGAACGTGGTAATTTTGAAAAAAGAAGTTATGATTCTGGTCGTACTAGAGAAGTTAGAACTGCAGCTGTAGAAGAAGCCGTACTTAATTCAATTGAAGAATTCCCAGAAACTAGTACCAGGAGAATAGCTCGTGTCCTACATGTAAGCCATTCCTTTGTTTTTAGAATTTTAAAAGAACAAATGTTGTATCCCTATAATCTTCAACGGGTGCAGGCGTTAATGATTCGAGATTTTTTACCCCGTGTGATTTTTTGTCAGTGGCTTATTAATATGATTGGCCAAGCACCACAGTTCTTAGGTAATATTTTATTTACTGACGAGGCGAGTTTCTCAAGAGACTGTATTAGAAATTTTCACAACAATCACCTTTGGGCTGACGAAAATCCTCATGGCTTTTTTGAAGGAAGTCATCAGTATCAATTTTCATTAAACGTGTGGCTCGGAATTATTGATAATCATTTAATTGGTCCCCATTTTCTTCCGCTACGATTAAATGGTGAAGCATATTGTCATCTCCTTGAAGAATTACCTGTTCTTCTTGAAGAGGTTCCCATTCAAATTAGGCAACATTCATGGTTTATGCACGATGGTGCACCAGCTCATTTTAGTATACGTGCAAGAACTCACCTGGATGAGGTGTATGCCAATCAATGGATAGGTCGAGGAGGACCTGTAAACTGGCCAGCCCGCTCCCCTGACCTTAATCCTTTGGATTTTTGCATATGGGGATATCTGAAATCTTTGATATACACAAACCCAGTTGAAAATATCGATGATCTGCGAAACCGCATTGTAGCAGGGTGTGAAACTATAAGAAATTCTCCAGGAATATTTCATCGTATACGAAATTCTATGAGGAAAAGGATAGATGCTTGTATTGAAGCTGAAGGCGGTCATTTTCAACATTTATTATAATTGTATTGTCGATATTCGACAGGTTTTCGTTCATTGTTTGTTCACTTTTGTTTTTAGTTGTAGAAGTCTCATAATCATAATCATAATTTGGTTGGCTGTTTAATAAAATGCTTATTTATTTTTTTCTCATAAATGCTTAAGTTTTCGAAAAAAACTTGTAGAGTTAAAAAAGTTAGTCAATGAATTGGGCTTTTCAGTCATACTTTTTTAAAAAAAAAATTTTCATCTAAAAAAAAGTTGTAAGAAAAAATATCTTAGGGGTTGAAATAATCAACCCCTTCTAAGCATACTTCAGGGTTGAAAAAATTTCAAAAAGTGTACTCTTATTGACAGATAATGTTTACCAAGTTTCGTGTCTTTAGCTTGATATACAGGGAAAATAAAAAAGAAAAACCATTTTTTTTAATATTCGAAGGGGTGTAACTTTTCCGGGGAGGGTTTTTTCAAAAAATTGTATACCAAACACTCACATTAATTTTCATCACAGAATCACCCCTTTAATTTTTTTTGGTGTTATTTAGATACACCCTGTATACTTGAATCTACTAAAAACATATTAGTTGCTACTATACAGTATTCTAATGCAGCAACATTTTTAGATAATTATAGTAAATTTGGTTCACTTGGCCTCATCAAATGACTCATTTCTGGGTAGTTCACTACTGTCTCACCTTTAATAGCTTTCATTCCATCTTTGGTATCAGGATACACCAGACTCAATTAAAATATTCACTTGCCCTCAGTTTAGAGATATTAATTCATCAAAGAAGGATCATTTTTATTTTATAAAGCCTTATTTTCAATACTTTGATTTCATTTTTGAATTCACAATGAGATGAAAGGTTCGGTTGCACCAAGGAAGCAATGATTCGGTTCATACTGTGAGAAAGCGCACTTGCATAATATATGCAGGCTAGCAAACTACACTACCTAAGAAAAACTGGAGAAAGAGATTGCAGTTTTTGTGAGAATATTTTTTCGTGAACTATTTGTTGATATGGAAAGAAGTATAAAACATTATGATGGTTTAGTCTTTCGGAAAATTCTCCTGATCCTATTATAGCTATTTGCACCGGTTCTCCTTAAAAACAAACTCAGCTAAGTGAAGGATCAGCTTAAGGTACACTTTAAGATAAATATGGTTTGCACCGTTGACTCCTGGCCAGAACCTTAGCTGAGTATTTGAAATGTTTGGCAACAGCGCAAAAATGATCACGTATCTAACCAAGGAGACCTTAAACAACGCAAAGTTTTAAAATGATATGCACATTGCGCAAACGCTGTCAGTTCTGTCTTATTTGAAAGGCTGGCGGGAGTATGACATGTGGCTTGGAAAATTTGTCTCTACCGGGAAAACTAGCCACAATATCGCGTGTACATTAGTTGAAATACATAGTTTATTAGCTACCCTAATCTGACCTGACATACCTCAGGTAAACAGAATAGTATCCATCCAAAATATTTACGACATAATGATGTTGTTAACAATTATGGATGAATAAAAATTAAAAAGACTCGCCATTCCATTCCTCCAGTACAAAGTAATAATATTTTCAAGTTCGTAGGTAATATCAATTAACAATATTTCAATAGACATTTTGAATCTAGATATAGGTACAGTGTTGAATCTGAAAATTATATTTATGCTTTCACATCATAGGTATATTCAATTTCAGCCTCAATCAGGTTTAGTATAAAGAGAGCTGTTTGTAGGTTTAGTCACCCTAAATCAAGGGGAAAATGTCCCAAAATTTGATTTAAATTGTAGGTCATCGTCATCTAATATTGTACGTAACATTTTATTCCATTCAAACCTGATACAAACAGATACCCACAAAAATACACAATCACATCAGCAAAATCCAGAAAAAGTGCTCGAAATACTTGAAACATCAAGAAAATGGGAAAATAATACGTGTAGGAAAAGTGAGGTTGAGTGGAACCTAAGCCTGGAAAATATGAGACTTAACTTGACTAAGGCTTATGTTGTCCTCAAATAGCGGTGCAACCAAAAATCGTCCACTTAAGTCGTAAGGTAACCTTAAGTTGAACCGGTGCAAATAGCTGTTACTCATACATAAAATGTCAATACTCTTAAAATGTTAGATCAAAATCCACAATCTACATACCAACAAGTAAAATACATATTTCCACAACTCACAATAGTCATAACATTTTAATTCCGGTGCACGATGTAACACGTCCACATACAACTACTAACTCAAATGCTGGAATTGGTATGAGACCAGTTTCACGAAAACGTTGTTGAACAGGTGCGGCGGTTACTCCAGATTGATCACGAACTAGTCAAAAATCAACAAGTAGGTAAACACGTTACATTTCCGTAAGAACACTACCTTCTACTGCAATTAAATTGTGGTATTATGTCTGTACCACGAGTCTCTGTAATGATATACTTTTCAGAAACCCAATGTTGATAAATATGAAAACACCCTTTTCCAGCACTAGTAAAATGTTGACCAGACATTATATAAAGTGAATCATCTAATGTTCGAAGTACTTGCTGTATTTAAAAAATATTATAGCGTTCAGAATTCTCTTTTTACCATAGAGACAAAATGTTGTTTTTTTAATATAGGTATTAATTTTCTTATCACAATCGAAAAAAAGTCACGAAAACGCTTTACTTGGACCATTTTTTTTCCATGTGAAAGTGAAGTTCTTGAAGCCAATCTAAGACTAAAAAATACATCTTGCAAAATGCGATAAAAAGTACTAGAACCTCTGTCTATTCTCTTTAATTATTGGAGAATTCCCTGATGAGTGCAAGTTAACTGAATAGATACCTATATTTAAAAAAGGTGACAAAAATACCATTGGCAACTACCGACCAATATCGATAGTACCAATTTACGGTAAAAATTTTGAGATCATTCTAAAAAGCCGCTTTACTTCGTTCTTCACTATACGCAATACAAAGACTTGTGGCTGACATAGCCGAGGGCTTTGTGGAGGATAAACACACGATTGTGTCTATGTGTGATTCAAGCAACGCCTCCGTCTGTGTTTATCACACAGTACTATTAAACAAATTATAATTTTACGGTATAGAGCTATTCTGAAATCGAGAACATCCAGTTTGGGGTACCTCAAGGTTCCATCCTTGGCCCACTTTCATTTATTATCTATTTCAATGACATATTTCATCACATTTGTCCAGCCAAATGTGTTTGTTATGCGAATGATTGCTCTATTTATGCCTCTGACAAGAATCTAGATTACTTGGAAAAAACTTCACAGGATTTTAAATAAAAAATTAAACTTCTTCATAGTACAGAAATTGAGCAGATTTGCTAGCGTGGCAATAGTAAAAACAGCTTACTATAGCTTATTCGACATTAATGACGGTGTTACTCTATGGGGAAAACGAGCTTTACGAATAATATCTATAGCTAATTATAGTGACAGCTGCCACCCCATAATTGAAAACCTTGAAATACTCACCTTACCGAGTATTTACATTCTCAATTGCTTGCTAGATATTCGCAAGAATCAAGAAAAATTTCAAAAATTCCACAATTATAAAACAAGAAATTGTAATTTGATCCGACCAACTAGACATCATGACTTCTGAACGCAATATCTTAGACGTGAAGTTATATAAAAAATTGCCAGAATTACCTACCCATATGTTCAAGAGTATTTGGAGGCTGATGTGAATTCTTGGGGAAATACATCTCAATAGTAATAAACACATAATCAATCTAAAATATGCCATTAGGAACAACTCTTTAATTTTAAAATAATTTTTATATATTTTTTTTTCATTTTTGTCTCATTTTGTACGTCTATTTTAATATTGGACATTAACCGTTTACTGCCATGTGCTGACCTACCACAAATGAATTTTATTATTTGTAATCTGGCTGAATAATAGCTATTTATGACACAAGTTCGTAAAGTAGGACTTTTTTGTATGAGCGTGAAGTTTGTTGAATGAGGCGCAGCGGCGTTCAACAAACACGCGAGTACAAAAAAGCCTTTTACGAAAGTGTTTCATACAAAGTTTTTTCTCCGACAGTTATTATATTGCCAAATTGTAGCAATGTTTGATGTTATGAATTATTGTCGTCGTATTATCAAATAAAGACTCCCGAGTTATATTTAACGCAAAATACTGTATTTTTCAAAAATGCATAAATGTATGAACAGTGTGTAAAAAATTACTTTACGCACAGTTGAAGATTTCACGCACAGGTGATTTTTTTACTCACTTGTGCGAAAAAGTATCACTTTACGCACTGTCAGCAGTGCGTAAAAGCTTAGTTTACGCACTGTCATAGAAAAATAAATTATCTTATCTGGATATCAGTAGCAGGAAGATTGGTCGAGGCACTGTTGTTGAGTTGAGCTACAAATAAAATCGCATAAAATCATCGTCCAAAACTGTTCTTGCAAAAATTTCAGTGTTTGCCCATTTTATTTTCTTTAAAGCAGTGTGAGAACGAAAGGAATCAAGTAAAATGCTTGATTTTCTGATTAATAGAAAAGCTGAATCTTACGACTGTCAGAATGACAATTAGCCACTTACAATGCGATTCTAAAAACATTCACTGCCAGCCTAGAATTTGCCCTGCCAATATACTTATTTCCTTCTATCTAGTTTTCTCTCCTTTCCTATGCATATGTCTCATTATTTCTTTTATTAACTACATTCCATTCTTTGCCTGGCCTTTTTTACTCACCAATTTCTGATTTAAAATATTTCAAAATAAGGTGAACACCTTATGTGTACAATCAGATTTAATCGATACCTTATCAAATATTGAAAACTGTAATTTCTCAGCTAATTTTTCCTCTCTGTCTTTCCTCTTTCCTTCATACACTCCCATTTTTCTTTCACATGTTCACACATTCACTGACATCATCATGGTCTGATATATTTTACAACATTTTTGTTGACCTCAAACATTGACTAATGCGTCCTTGTGATAGATTAATAGAAAGTCAATTATTATTAACGATTAGATCAAAATACCCATCAAATCTGGAAACAAAACACAAACTTGCACCTAGACTATTCCTATTCCCATTAGTTTTGAACAACTTAAGTAACGGGGTTTCGACACCGTAGTACAACCTGAAAGAACTTGAGTGATAATTTTGAATCTTACAAGGCCGAATTTGGATGAGTACATAATATGGCATTAGTGATACCAACCAAGGCAATCGACATGTTCATGGTATACTTATTATTCATAAAAGGAGGATTTACTCTCCTCATAGACAAAAGAGAAAGTTGTCAATCCACCTAAATCATAGATGAGTTAGACGTTTCTTTATTTCCATTAATGCAGTTATAGCATCCTCCTCGTATGCATGACAGTTCTTTGACTTTCCTCTGATTTACTCTCTCTGTCAAATTCAGAAGCTTTGAAAACTTCTCTAGTTTTTCTGATATCTTCAGTGAAGATTCATTCAACAAAACTATTTTCTTGAAAAAATTATTATTTCCTCTAAATTCCTTCGAATTCTACTCAATAGTAATTCGAATAATTATAACATCCTCCTTATGAAGACTCGCGCAGTCTTTGAATTTTCGATTAGAGAAAAAATAATCATTCAATATGTTGATCAAAGTTTATTTAGTTTTCAACAAAAATTGAGTAGATTGGAAATTTCCACATTTGTTAAATTTCAAGGTCACCAAGAAAGAGACTGTGAAAGTATTGCGTCAGTAAATGATGACAACAGATTTCACAAAATGTCACACCTCATATCGCAAATGCTACTCAATCAGAAAATGATTGGTGGTTTACATAGATTTGGGAATTCCAATTTATTCCATCCTGCATTTAGCCTAGCAATTAACTGAATTTATTTGGAAATTGATGATGCTCTCCCAATTTCAATGAGTCATCAACATGTAGTCTCGGAATTTTTTTAAATTTTAATAGTTGACACTTTTACACTTCCAGATTTAATGTATTGATATACATTTTTTTTGATATAATATGAAATGTTAATGTTATTTTTATATTAATGTTTAACTCTTATAGTTCTGAATTGTGAAAAAACTTTCGGTTAGACTCTTTTTCAGGGGAAAGTTCAATAGGAAAGGCCCAGTTGAGTTTCAATCTTGGTTAATATTTCTTCAAGAACAAAAATTGTTAACCAGCTCCTATGTCTATTTTAATAAAAAAAATCAAATGGTAACATGGAACATTCTATTTGGAACAATAAGACCTATAATTAACTATTCTAATTTGTTTCCTTACTATTTTAATTTCGATCTAGTACTCTTTAATCAAAAACATCTAATACTCGTGTATTATATTTAAAGTCCAATTCACTCTAAAATAATTTATTTAACGAAATACAATGATTCACAGTACTCTAATTTACATAACAATCACTCAACTATTCATATTCGACTTTCACTTCCTGACTGACTGTCCGCTGCGTAGTTCTTTTTATCTACGACGTTGACTTCTCCGAATGCTCTAGCATTTTCCATCGAATCGTCCAGATTCATCGAATTGTCCAGATTCTTCTCGGTGCAAGCGCAAAGACGTTCACCCGCGGCCGGGCGCCGGCTACGTAAGAGTTCAGGACCGGCATCGCCCGCAGCTTCGCCACACTCGTTAACACCATCTATCAAAAATTGGTCAACATTTCAAGTCTCTAGTCATGGACTCTATCTTCCAGATCTCTATATTTGTGCGCTGATCAAAAGGTGGCGTTCGCAGATTTCATGAAATTCAGAACACTTCAATCCGATATCCTCCTTCAATGAGCTTCTCAAGTATTCTCAAATTGCACAGTAATCAAAATATTAACTAATCCTACGTTTTCTTAGATGCTAGATATTTAAAACTAACAATTGTCTTAAGTGATTAAAATAATTGAAGTTTTTGGCACTTTTTTGGTATAAGTTTTTTATTATTCTGGCAAAAACTCAACAAAGTTGAGAAGCGGTGTTTTCTTATTACACGGAAAAAAAAGTTTAATAGTAGCAAGTAAAATTTGCATACCACCAAGTGAAAATTTGCATACTATATGGGACAAGTACTCGCTTTATTAGCCACAAGAAAATTAGATTTCTGAATTTGATCACTTGCTGTTATTGATGTAATTTCAGGAACGCAATGTAACCTAACGATATTAAACTCTTTACTAGAAGCAAACTTTTTATTATATAAGCCCCAATCTACGTTTTATTTGCAGTAGGTGCTCAGTTTGATAACTACTAGTGACAAGTAAATTTACCATTGATGAAGAATGATTTACTCTCAAATAACTCATATACTAAAAAGTATATTAGTTGCTACTATACAGTATTCTACTGCAGCTACATTTTTAGATTATTTTAGTAATTTTCATTCACTTGGCCTTATCAAATGACTCACTTTTGGGTAGTTTATTATTGTATTACCTTTAATAGCTTTCATTCCATCTTTGGTATCAGGATACAACGGACTCAATTGAAATATCCACTTGCCCTCAGTTTAGAGTTATTAGATCTTCAAAGAAGGATCATTTGTTTTTTATAAACCCTTATTTTCAACACATTCCTTTCATTCTTGACTTTGAAATGATATGAAAGGTTCGGTTGCAACAAGGTAGCAATGATTCAGTTTAAACTATGAAAAAAACGTACTTGCATGGCATATACAGGCTAGCAAAATACACTACTCAAGAAAAACTGGAGAAAGAGATTGCAGTTCCATGACAACATTTTTTTTGTGAACTATAAGTTCATGTGGAAAGAAGTATAAATCATTTTGACGGTTCTTTTAAAAAAATCATCGCCTCTGGCCATACCCTTACTGGATCACCCAGTACAGCCTGTTTCTTAATTATAAACTTTGTTGAATCTGTTTGTATTCATCAGTATGAATGCTAATGCTAATGTCTTTCCTCATTATGATCATAACAAACCCAAGTTATGCATAACATGATGTAGAATTAGAACGTTCTGAAAATTGGAAATAAAAGATGCCTAATGAAGAAATGAAATAAAAATATGTACATTCTTAATATTTTTATTGAAACAAACTGTTGTTAAGTTTTTTGGGAAAATTATCTTGATTCTATTATACATAAAATGTCAATATTCTAGAAATGTTAGGTAAAACTCCACATTCTACAAACCAACAAGTAAAATACATAAATCAAACTAACACTATTCACACAACTCAGTAATAATAGTATAATTCCGACACACGAAGTAACACGCCCACATACAACTACTAACTCAAATGCTGGAATTGGAATGAGGCCAGTTTTGCGAAAACGTTGATGATCAGTGCAACGGTTACTACCGATTGATCCCGAACTGGTCGCATATCAACAAGTAGGTGAACAGTTTCATTATCGTAGGAACACCTAGCTCTATTGCAAATAAACTGTTGTATTATGCCTGTAACACGAGTCTCTGTTGTTATGATATACGTTTCAGAAACACAAAGTAGATAAATATAAATATACACGTTTCCAGCGCTAGTAAAATGTTGAACTGGCATTATACAAAGTGAATTATCTAATGTTTGAAGCATTTGCTGTATGTAAACAGTATTATAGCTACATGTTCATGCGTTCAGAATTCTCAATTATTCAGTGCCAAAACGTTTTTTTTTTAAATATAGGTATTAATTTTCTTACCACAATCGAAAAAATGTCAGGTAAACGTTTAACTCGGACCATGTTTTTTCTTGTGGATATTTATAGCAACGATTGTGTATTATTTTTGTCATCGTAATTCAATTGTTTAAATACTAACAAATATTTTCGTGACATTCTGAATGTTTTTATTTTGTTGACGTTAGACATGGTGAATTTTGCTTTCGAATACTGTACTGAAAACCTTAATAGTTATTTAAGTAACAAGGAATGTAAAGACGTGTTAACATTCGAGGTGAGCGAGTACGAGCCGAGGCAAAGCCGAGGCTTGTCGCTTGCCGAGGATGATAACAGTCGATACATTCCGTGT
The DNA here is from genome assembly GCA_944452925.2 of Chrysolina oricalcia. NCBI lineage: Eukaryota > Metazoa > Arthropoda > Insecta > Coleoptera > Chrysomelidae > Chrysolina > Chrysolina oricalcia. The sequence goes on from OX101825.2 coordinate 16,433,326, forward strand.
TACTTATTACGTTTTTCCCACTGATTTTTGACATTTCTCAAAATTTGCCTGAATTGAAGTTTGTTTTCTTACCCTTCCTTCATGATTATTCGTTCGCTATTTCATTCTAAGTTGCTTGTGCGTGTAACTAATTTACCGAATAAGCAGACAACAATAATATTCAAAAGGTCTCATAACCTAAAAATTGATATGAATGAAGCTGAAGGTATTACTTGTAAAAGGCAAACTCATTATTACCCTAGGCATGTAAATGACACTATTTACATTCCGTTGTCAAGATGAATTAGTAAACGAATGATATAGGCCATTTACCTGTTTTGTTGCTAAGCATGTATATGGACTATTCACAGTGTCGGCAGCGGGAAAAATGTATTTTTTGTAACATTAAAAATCTGAATACTCAATCAGGATCACATTTATGCATCAAGATATTATGACACATTGTATCCTTTGCGTGTAACAGGTTTACAAGTGTATGAGGAAGATAACACTTGCGTTTGTAGAAGTTCAGATTCCCATCTTAATTGCTCGGTCGAGAAACCAAGAAAAGCACCATTGAATGCGCCACAATACGTAATTTGCATAATTTGTCGAGGCAGATAATGAGTAGTTCAACAACTGAAAGCAATTACTCAACTAATTATGAGTGTTATATATAATTCATAACGTGCTATATATACATATACTGGGAACTTAGCAAGCGGGTAGCTCAAGAAACATCTAGGAAGTCATATAATAATGCGCGATTCAAGGGTGTAAAGCAGTAAAGTTAATGTACACGAAGAAAAATGTACTTATCATTTGCAAGATTTCTCAAAAAATTCAACTAATGAAAAATTGCATTGTTCTGGCAAGAGCTTTAGCAGACTTGATAATCCTTGAACTTGCAAAACTTTGCATGATTAAGAATCAACTAAATTATCTATCTTGTAGGTCAATCATTGCACAATTTTGATGTAGGCCAATCAATAGAGCATTTTTTTGTTACAAAAATACTAACTGGAAACCGACTGAGCCATCACATGTAGGACAGTCTATAGTTATATTCTGTACTGTTTTGGCATCACAACTGTCATTTATTAATTTGTTATAAACATTTAAATAGAAAAAACTCGATTTTTTAGCGTTTTGCTTATAAAATGAAACGAAAACAGTAATCTGGTTGTTCCAATGAGAAAAATCGTAGAGTATTGAAATATGAACAAAATGAGATTATTTATGACCAGATCTGACCATTAGTAAGAGAGAAAAACTGAAAACAAAAAACAAATTTTCCAGTTTTTCTTTGATGGGATTTTACCTACAAATATTTCTTTGTCGTGTGATATGTTGCGTTTAGAGGATGGTTTGATTAAATATGATTTCAAGGGATAGCGTCTTCATATAGGAAAACATATGGAAGTATCACCTTGGAGTATCGCAATTGTTTTCTTCCGGCAATAATAATCCTTTTTCTAATAGCTAATACAGATGAAGCAAACATTCCTCCGTCACTCTGTTTTCCATAACCTCCAATATAAACACATACTAATTTATAGTTTGCAGCTGCTACTGTTCTCAGTACTATAGAAACGTATTGCTTGTAAATGTAAAACATTGTGCCATATATTTTTGGGCATTTAACACGAATATGCTTTCCATCAATACAACCGATGCAGTTTGGAAAATTACACTTATCATAAAATTCGGTAGATATTGCTATACAGTCCGTATTTTTTATGTCGCACCACTATTGGCATTTCGAAAACCGTAAATGATACGAAGTTGGTTAAATTAGACAAAAGTTGCCTATTTTAGTGATCAATGAAATGATGTTTCCAAATCGGAAGTATTACGAACCGTTTTCAAAATATACAGGGAAAACCGAAATTACCCGTTTTCTTTTCTTTGCGCTGGCGCCTCTATTTTTAGGAATAGGAAAATGTGTGTGGGAAACATTCTTCTCTGTTTTGAATTTGCTTCCATGTGCTGTACTTCAAATTGCAAAACGACGTTTCGTTCCTCGGGGCCACCCTCAACTCTATCTTTTCGAATACGGACCTGGATTTCTTTTATGAATTTAAGTAGTCCTTATCTCACCGACTTCAGATATGTATATTACCTGATATTTGTTTCTACATTTCTGCCCATAAATGCCAAAGGCAAAAGGTGATAGTCCACTTTGAATTACACATTAAATTTGAAACTATTTATTCAAAATTTAGATAAAAAACTATGAAAATAACAAAAAACAACAATTGATATCTTAAGTACACATTTTTTTGTCATCGCTACCGACGTCTGATAAGATGTTCAAATTTTCGCCCTAAAAATGGTATTTGTGGCAATTTTGAAGCATTCGGTGAGTTATAGCCATGCATGCTCGTGTAATTGAATCTTTCAACTCTTCCACATTCTCAAAAGTCGTACTGAATACTTTGTCCTTGATGAAATCCCATATCGAATAATCAAGAAGAGTGAGGTCAGGTGAACGGAGTGGCCATTTAATGGGACCGTTGTTTCCTATCCATCTTCCTGGCATGGTTCTATCGAGAAATGATTTACAAATTCGTGTTCGATGTGGTGGTGCTCCGTCATGTTGAAAATATTCATATTTCCTTAGGATATTCAGAGGCAAATCTCCCAAAAAATCATCTAGAATCTCCGATAGGAACTCAATATATAACCCAATTATTTGGGTATCCAAAACACCAACCCAGACATTAATTCCGAACCTCTCTTGAAAATTAGTGGCTCTATGTAAATGAGCATTCTCCAGTGATAATGAATATTCCTTTTGAACCAGCCATTATTTGTAAACCGACTTTCGTCGCACCGTAAAATTTTACTACAAATTTCTTCATCTTTCCGAAAATGTCTCAGTAACCATGTGCCATGTCCTTTTATTGCAGTCTATTGAACGCAAATGATGTATTTTTCTCACGCTGCAGGCTTGAATTTATGTTTCTTCAAGATTTTTTTCTTTTTGGTTAATGCGATATATCATTTATCAACGCTATCTCTCTAAGTGATACTTCCTCATTCTGATTTTTCTTGTATTCCACGAATCCTCAATCAAATTATCATTTTACCATGTGTGTAACATGAAACTTAAAAACTTACCTAAAACGTCGATTTCATTATCACCATTTATAGTAATATGCAAATTTTATTATTTGATTTCACAAATGAACTCTCGTAAACTTCTTTCAATACGTTGAAAAATTCTGGCAATCGGCTGACGACGTTTCGGCATACATTTATTGACGCTTAGTTACAGATCTGGTGCTATCTATCAATCACGTCGAATACAGGAACAACATATCCACTTTCTCATCATTAGATAACTCCATAATTTTTCGTTCAACGTGTAAATATTTCACCCTTCAGATGGATTCATTAATTTTTAATTAGACATTCACTTTCTTTTATTCCATGGCTCACTACATACTTCATGATGTTTCAAACTTTCCGTTTCCATTTGAAAATGGGTCGTTTGGGAATACGTATTGGACTCAAAGACTAACAGAAGAATTGCCTATTGCCTACGAATAGATACATAAGAAAAATGCGTTTCGGCTCTTTGACTTAAAAAAATTTATAAAGTAAATTTATCAATCGTTGTTCCTCTGCTTTTATATTTTCATCACATTGGATTTGATCTCGATTTGATTTCGCATTTGAGTATTCATTCGAGGTACATTTATTTTGAAATTTTTCCTCGCAACTTAAGTCACACACCCTTTCAAATACGAACAAAAATACCATTAGGACCGTATTCTGGAGATACGGATTTTCATTGTTCGGACCTTGATGATGGAATTTATGGGCAAAAATGTTGAAACAAATACCAAGTGAGATACATATCTGAACTAAGATAAGGACTACTTAAATTCATGAAAAAAAAATACAGACCCGTATTCGAAAAAACAGAGTTGAGGGTGGCCCCTGAAAACGAAACGTCGTATTGAAAATCAAAGTACAGCACATCATTTCCCGTTTTGGAGATGCTAATAGTACAACGACATAAAAAATACGACCTGTATAGTAACACAGGCATTATTTTTCTCATGGTGGTTTGTGACATTCTGAATAAAATGCCAGAAGATTGTTGTATAAGATACGAGAGGGACTTACCTTCAAGTGTAGATGCGACGATTTAATGTTGTTTCCTTTATACGACAAAGACCAGTTGCCAGAAATCTGAAAAAAATAATGAACAATCAATTCCTCACGTCACTCCTTTCATTATTAACATTTTTATCCATGTATAGGTGTAGTGGCTAAATCAAAATGGAAAGGATTGCGAGACACATTTCGGCGTAAATTTCAAAAAAATCAAAGCAAAACGTTCCGGTTCATCTGGAGGAGAACAAATGTGTTCTTCTTGGCCATACTATGAAAGCTTACAATTACTCATGGAACTGATTTGAATGATATTATAATTTTCATATTAGGTAAATCAGACAGAATTTATTCTCAACAGTATCCAGATAGATGGCTTCCAGATGAAAGATTATTCCGAAAGATCCTGACTAGAGTTGTTGAAACTGGATGTATCAATTATTCTTCCTGCTGTTGAAGAAGCATCGCTTTTATCCACACCATGTTCAGTTACATCAAGAACTACTGGTTGCAGATTTTGATAAAATAGTGGGATTTTGCAATAAGACCATGTAAAAAACTTCCATGAATCGAAATTCCATAGAAATGGATTTGTAAATCGTCATAATTACTATTATTATACGACAGAAAATCCTCACTTATTGAGACAGGTGGATTATCAACATAGGTGGTCAATGAATATATGGGGGGGAATCATTGGAGAATTTGTTATTGGTCCATACTTTTTTAAGGGACATCTCAATTTCTTACGAAATGATTTACTAGGTTTGTAAGAAGATATTCCTCTTGATCTTCGCCATAGAATTTGGTGGCCCGCTAGATTACCAGATTTAACAGAACTGGTTTTTTACTTATAAGCATACATGAAAAATATTGTTTTGAGCCACCAACTGCTTCCGAAAATATGAAAATTAGAATAACGAATGCTTTTCGCAGCATTACCAGCTGTCTGGCGCAGGGTGGAACGGTCTTTCGAACATAGAATTCAGCTCGGCGAAAAAAATTGAAGATATTTTAAACATATTTTGTAAAAGTTTCATTATTAACTTTCATTAAACTTTTTCCACTACAATTGTGTGATTTGCCAGTTGACAATTTAAATAACTACCTGGAGCTTAAGCGCAGACTTCATAATTAATGAATATTCACCATTATACAGGGTTATTCACGTTATTCGACACGAAGCATTATGGCTAAAGCATTTGATTTTTTGAAAGTTCTTTCATTACGATTTATAGTGACCTATTGGACATACATTTTAAAAATATTTTCATGTTTTACAGGGTGTGCCAAAAACACGAAACATATCAAAGTTGTTATTTTTTAAATGGAATATCCTGTATATTATTTCATTTTCGGATTTAACGATCGAAATAAAGGTAAGTTTCATTAAGGTTTAATTCACCTAAACCTTATGGTTTTTGAAATATCTCTTATTTTGTGAAAATGCAGCATCAGCTTTAATGCTTAAATTCTCAACCAGTGTTTTCTTGTTTTCAACCAAATTAATGCTAGATGCTACTAACAGAATAACTTTCATATAGCAGTTGTGAAATATTTACTAACTTATACAAGGTGTGTAAAAATTAAGGCAAAATAATCACAATCTTTGAACGGTAATAACTTGTTTAATTTAAATGGAACGCCCTGTATTTTATGTCAAGAGCAGATGTCAAATTTAATTGTCTATCAAATACTATTATACATTCCTATAGCTAACTCTTCACGTTTTCAAGTAAAACGCATATTTCCATTTTGCAAACTGATTTTGAGAAATTTATTATTCATCAAGTCGCCTATGGCGTTTTGACAAGTTGCATTATTATTTACTTATGGTTGTCAGTTATTTATAAGTGTTTAAATCCAAACCATCCTGTTAGTGATAGCGGAAGTTTGTGATCTTGTTATCATCATTTTGTTATAAAAATGCTAGTTTATCCAAAAGAAGAAAGAATCGACATGATTTTTATACTTGGAGAATGTCTTCAAAACTGTTTTGTAGTATCACGAATTTACCCAACAGAAATCATCCAAATAAAACATCATTCGAAAGATTGTTGACACTATTTAGACGAACTGGGAGTGTCCAGTATGAAAAACCCATTAAAAAGAAACCAGTAACAGAAAACGAAGAAAATGAATTCGCGGTGATTGCCTCTGTAATTGAAAATCCCCATACAAGTCAAAACATAATGGCGGAAAATATTGGCATTAGTCAAGCAAGCGTATCAAGAATTCTGAAAAAATATAGTTACCATCCTTATAAAATCCAGCTTCACCAAGAGCTTTCCGAAAACGATTATGGGAAACGAGTTGAATTTTGTATGTGGGCATTAGATAAAGTTGCAGTGATGAGTGCACCTTTCATAACAATGGGACTGTTAATAGACATAACTTCCACTATTATGCTGATTCCAATCCACATCAATTTAGAATTAAACATAATCAACACAGATGGTCAGTGAATGTGTGGGGTGGAATAATGGGTCAATATTTAATTGGTCCTTATTTTTTCGAAGAACATTTAAATGGAATGTTGTTTTTAGAATTTTTAACAAATTATTTTCCGGTCCTATCACAAGACATCCCCTTGGACTTAAGAAGAACGATGTGGCTTCAAATGGATAGAGCTCCCGCACATTTCCATCGTCAGGTTCGTGAATATTTAAATGTTCATTTCCGAAATCGATGGATTGAAAGGAAAGGATTCCAAAATTGGCCCCCAAGGTCACCCGACCTGACGTCACCTGATTTCTTCTTGTGGGGATACATTAAAGGAATCATTTATAATACACCTCCAACAACACCCGACAATATGAAACAGCGTATCAGAGAAGCTTTTCTGAATGTTAGCCCTCATATGTTAGCAAATGTTGCTGAAGGTTTTAGGAAGAGGATACGTTTGTGTTTAGAGTCTGATGGTCGCCATTTTGAAAACTTGATATGAAATATTTCTTGTTTTATATCCACCATTTTTTTTTCATAATTTAAACTAGTACCTACCTATTATTTAAAATATTGAAAAATAAACTCATTTGTTATTAAATCTCGGTGTTTATTTCAATCAAAATCAATTCTGATTTGTCAAAACGCCATAGGCGACTTGAAAAATAATAAATTTCTCAAAATCAGTTTGCAAAATGGAAATATGCGTTTTACTTGAAAACGTGAAGAGTTAGCTATATGAATGTATACTAGTATTTGATAAACAATTAAATATGACATCTGCTCTTGACATAAAATACAGGTCGTTCCATTTAAATTAAACAAGTTATTACCGTTCAAAGATTGTGATTATTTTGCCTTAATTTTTACACACCTTGTATAAGTTAGTAAATATTTCACAACTGCTATATGAAAGTTATTTTGTTAGTAGCATCTAGCATTAATTTGGTTGAAAACAAGAAAACACTGGTTGAGAATTTAAGCATTAAAGCTGATGTTGCATTTTCACAAAATAAGAGATATTTCAAAAACCATAAACCTTAATGAAACTTACCTTTATTCCGATCGTAAAATATGAAAATGAAATAATATACAGGGTATTCCATTTAAAAAATAACAACTTTGATATGTTTCGTGTTTTTGGCACACCCTGTACAACATGAAAATATTTTTAAAATGTAGGGCCAATAGGTCCCTATAAATCGTAAAGAAAAAACTTTCAAAAAATCAAATGATTCAGCCATAATGCTTCGTGCCGAATAACGTGAATAACCCTGTATAAAATAAATAGATTTTTTAGTAACATTGGTACTTTTTTTCTATAATCGTGTTTGGTTTCATATTGCACGATTTATGTGTAAAATTCTGCACCCAATGGAAAAAATAGTTTTTCCATTCAGAAAAATGTGTGACATACATATAATACCAAAATAAAAAATATTTGGTCACGTTTTATGAAATGTACATAATTGAAACAAGATATCTTTTGTATATTCTCATCCGCCCTCTCAATTGGATTTCTTCGTAAAAAATGGACGTTCATTAAGTTTATGGCGAAGAAATAGGAAGAATTTCTATTTTTATAAAAAAAGCTTTTTTAAGAATAACTACTGATTTTGACCATAGGGAATATATAATTAGAGCATTCGTTTACGCATCTTATGGATCGATAATATACAGGGTGTTACGTTTGAAATAAAGATTTTGCACATTTTTATTCACAATGTTTGGCAAGCTGTTTTTCGCAACCTGTACCTATATTCAACGTCGATATCAGATCTATCGTTTGAGAGAGTCACCAACGTTAATTACTTGACCTAAAATTGATTTCAAATATGTGACGAATTTTGGAAAAAAACTGTCATGCTAAAATATCGCAAACCGTCAATATTTTCGAAAAAATGCCAACATAAACTACCTTTTATTTCTCATGAAAAAAAAGCGAAAAACAGATAAAAATACAGGTTGCCGCTTAAAAAAACAAAGTTGGGACCCGCCAAAAAAACTGAATACTCTGTGTTAGTGCCTCCTTTTTCATTTTGTAGAGCTCAAAAAATAGTATTATTTTGCTGATAAAATTATCATTATCTCTATTACCATAATGGAGATATGGAAGACACTTGTTGCAGGACCCTGTATAGGCGGAGTTGAGGTAAATAATTATTGAAAAAGTTGAAACTCTTCACCGTTCCTTCTTTTTTTAATTTTCGAAACGGTATATCTGGTACATAAAACCAAATCAACACATCCTAAAATTCTTGAATCCTACTAACAACGTAACGATACCCATTCCATCTCGAAATTATATTTTCACTTGTAATCTCCCAAGTGCTTGAATTATTGCCGGAAATTTTTCGAGTACATGAATTTTTTGAAAATTAATTTTCTTTGAAAATTCATGTACGAGATAAATTTACGGCAATTAATTCAAGCACGAGGGAGATTCGGTAAGAAAATTTCACACCGAGAAATGAAAATCATCCAACAATTCATAAGAAATAACTAACGATGGTTTAACCTGAACTATTTATATGCATAGTACAAAAAAGATGCATGAAAATATAGATATGTAAAACACACTTAACAACATTTCAATTTGATTTTTTTAATAAAAAAAAAAAGTAAAAATGTTTTTGCCCCACTGTTGAACTAATGACCACGCGACCACGAGGCGGACACTTTACCGACTCGCCACGGGGCCTTTGATTTACATGTAGACAACTGGTGTATTGAAGTGTTTCTGAAATTTGATTTCAGAATTTGCAAATTCTGCGATTATCGTGAAGAAAATATTCAGACACATTCGAAATATTTAATAAATACATAAATATGAAATATTATCTCATTTCAAATGAAAAATACAATTCCATTTGTACATCAAAGCAAAATATAAACTATCCCCTGTCAAATATTTGACAGAAAAATTTCCACTTATTAATTTCGGCCAGGGTACCCAGGAGGATAAAAATTTCCGGAAATTTTTTGGGTTGCCATGGCATCTAAACAAGAACGAATGTTTTGGTTCTCTCTAAAAGTGAGGTGTGAAATTTTCAAAAGAAAACATTCGGTGACACTATACTTGGCACATGGTCATTTAACTAATAACAAAAATGAATTATGCAATCCAGACTTCTGCATTCAATCGATACAATGGGTATAATCGTCGGCAAGTCTCCATCAAAAAACAACTACTGTCCCCTACGACCACTGAATTATATCTATTAGATTATTGGCAAAGTATTCTACAAGAACTACTTTGCAATGTTCTTTCAATCTCAACGCCAAAACATGTCTCAACCCACATGGGGAATCACCTACGGACCGGTTTCATGGTTTTGCCAATCATCAGCGCAGGGTTACTCACCCAACATAATCGAAAAATATCTTGACCCAAAGATTCATCTGAAGCCAAATAATTTCAGAAGAGAATATTCGATAACACTACTTGGCAGGAGCAAATTAAACTTATAATAAAAATGGATAAAACAATCCAGACTTCTGCATTCAACCTACCCACTGAGCACGGTAAGTTACACTAGTTTGCGTTAAGGTTACAAAATGCATCATTTTGAGAACTTGTTTGTGCGGACATTCCAAATATTTGCTGTCAAGAATCATTTGAAAGTATTCCAGTTAACACTTACTGTTACCTTACAATTGCAAAATTGCCCGTGCAACTTCTTCGTTTATCTCCAATTGTAAATTTGTATAACTGTACAATTGTAACGTTGCCGGAATTTGACACATGCAAACTTAAACCAGGAAGATTGTCATTCATTTGCAAATTTTCACTTTCGAGTAATTTACAAGAAATAGTTCGCTACAAACTTTTGAAACAACGTTACCCAATCAGATTTGCTGAATAGTTTTAAATATTATTAATCATGAACATTACATTCACAAACTTGCGGTCGAGAACCTATCTACGGCGGAAATAGGATTTAGAAGTTCATGATGTCACTCTTTATAAGAATATGTGTTATCCCTAGGAAAAAAGTGAAAAATAAATTTTACATTGCAAACGAAATTAAAAGCGTTTTTGAGAATATTAGGTATGTGAATACCCACTGACCTGTTGGTGGGATAAAAGCAATGGATATAAATATCCATTTTCTAGAACTCCCGATAATTTTGAAATCTCCTAATAAACATTCCGGTTCATCCTAAAATAACAACTTTGAAACCACGATATCAAACTCTTAATTTCTGTCACAAATATTCAAAACACTGATTTAAATTTGGCGCTCAATATGTTGCATCAGACACTGCCCATAGCTTTTGTTCGTGACCGATCGCGTCAGGTCGTTTCCATAGAAATATATAATATATACTTTATAATATATTTCTATGGTCGTTTCACAGCACAGCGTTATTATGGCAGAGAGAGAGAGACGGAGTGACAGAGATATGTTAGTCTAGTAAGTGTCAGTTGAGTGTTATTTCAAGTGTTTGGAATGATGAGATGAACAAAAACAATAATAATATTTTGTGAGTAGGTATATCCGATTGATAAAATGGTGAGTTTACTAGTTTTCTCTTACAGATTTGAGTTCAAGATGGCGTCAACCTCATCGCCTGATACATATCGTCAAATCCATGAAGTTTAATTTGCAGTTGACGTCAAAACAAAAGGTGAATTTATAGGTAATCCCTCGGACAAATTAAGAAAGATCAAATATGTGTACATTACCAAAAAAACTAATATTAAAATAGTCAAAACCATCAATCTATTGTTTAATTTGAATCCTTGAATATTAGTTTCAGCCGCCTGTTTTCACTTTTCACAAGAAGGAGAAAATAGTTGTTTCCTGAAGTGCGTGAAGAACATCTTGAAACTTATAATTGAAACTAGGTTAAAATAAGAAATGCTTTTCAGCTTGTATTTCACTTCCTCTCATATGTTTTGAAACTGAAAATGATATCTGTAATGCATATCTACAACAAAGGTGAGTGAACTTTGGGCAAGTGTCTGAAGATTAATTTACTAGCAGTTAGCTTTTGTAACTATACTGTAAACCTACAACGAAATTGAGTTAATTGCAGGTAAGTTTGCAAAATTGTATGTGCTGGAAGTTTGCATCTGTAAGCTTAGCGCAAACTCGTGACAAAATTGTGAAGTTTCAGATAAGTTATCAAATATGTACTTGCTGGAACTCAGCATTTGTAACTGTACTGAAAGTCAGTATCTAACTCACTCAAGTTTCTGACATGTTTGCAAATGAAACCTTTACAATTGTAATGCCATGAGGGGGAAGATCTGCTGTTTGCAGGGGACTTGCTGAACGTTGGCTGCAAAGGACGTAACAACTTTACAGTTGCTCTTGATAGGTTTTTGAAAACATTATGCAACCTCACCTTGCTTAGTGGGTATACAATGGGTACAATCGTCGGCAAGTCTCCAACAGAAAACAACTACTGTCCCCTACGACCGTTGAATTATACCTGTTAGATTCTTGGTTAAGTATTCTACAAGAACTACTTTGCAATGTTATTCAGATCTCAACGCAAAAACATGTCTCAACCCACAGGAATCCGGTCCGTAGGTGTTTCCCTATGTGGGTTGAGACATGTTTTGGCGTTGAGACTGGAAGACATTACAAAATACTTTACCAAGGATCTAACATATAATTCAACGATCGTAGGGAGCAGTAGTTGTTTTCTATTGGAGACTTGCCGACGATTATACCCATTGTATGGATTGAATGCGGAAGTCTGGCCTGCTCAATCCATTTTTATTCGAAATTATATTTTATAAATATATATCTGAATCACCCGTTTTTCCTAGTGTACGCAAATGAAACAAACGAGCAATGGAATAATCAAAGCACACTCTAGTATTTAGTTGGTAATTCAGTGGAAAGGAGAGTTTCTCAGGATCTCAGAGACAATAGATAGTCAGGCACAGTTAAATACAGACATTTTACACTCCGGTGAGCAGGACATTTTCTTGTTATGTTCTGCATTTGCCGCGCTGTAAATAAACTTAAACTCTGTGTTTGCTAAGAAGACCCATGAATCATGCTCAATTTCACCCACTTGCATAAATCTTAGGTCTGCTCTTGTTAGTCTGCAATCATGGGAAATGTTAGATATCACTATAATAACTTATGGTAGGTAATAATGTCTGAAAGATTGGGCGTGGTATTCATCAGCTTTTCTTCAGGTTGTGTAATAAGAATGAAGTAAGCTCTTCCCATAATGATGATCGAAATTTCAATGTTGTAGTCCAGTCATTAGCCGATTCTTTATGGCACTCTGCTTGAAAAATTCTGGTTCACTCAAATTTTGTTGATATAGTATGTTTTTTGGGAAGGTGAACACGATTTTGAGGTTTGTCGACACAACTTCGTGCAGAAACTTGAGTAATAGCAAAAAACTATCAACTTGTCATCAAAAATTAATCCATAACAAAATGAACAACATGAAATTTTCTGTAATTTATTTGGATATTCATATTTTTATTGAATACGATGTATAGGCGCAACTTGAAATTCAACGAATATTCGATTTAATCGCTTCAAAAGCAGTTATAATAACTCATGAACTGGCTTGCGGTCAATATTCTTCGTTAACATTTTTCTTAAATCAAAACAATATTGATAACCTTACTTCGAGCAAAGGGGAGAAGGGCTACAAAAAGAAACATTATGATACAAAAACTGTATTTAACAAAAAATAAATACATGCATTGCAATCCACGTCTTCTTAATACGTGAACATGTAAGTCAAATACACATTTTTTTTTAAGGTGAAGGTCCATCAGTATCGAATTCTAGAGAGATAAAGAGACTTGACACTATTAGTAAAAAATTAAAGCGAAATAAGTACAATGTGTGAACCTTGCAGCAGATCTGAAGTCACCAGTATTTATTTTAACACACTAAGTCACCAGCATTCTGTATTCTACTAGAAACATAAAACTAGATCATTTTCTTCAAGTATCTGCCCGTTTTTCCCAGATAAATAAGTTTTAAAATTAATCGATGGTTTTAGCAATGTCCGTGTATTAAACATTCACTTTCTGAAGTCTGTTATTTGAATACGTCGACACTGAAACCTCCCCGACGACCTGTGTTACAAGAAAATACTTGTGAAAATCAGGCTTTGCTGAAAATGATAATTGTATTTCTTATAACATGACATTACCATCTACAAACCCCTTACTCATATGTTTTATATGGCAACTTATTATAATTTACAGAGAATGGCATTATACAACACTATCTCCCTATTCAAATTACAAGTTCAGTCTCTTTCTAGATCTAGTAACGTTATCTGCAACTGAATGCTTTTTTACAGAATTTGACTTCGAAGATACAGGACAAGACTGTTCGCAACTTGATTATCTGGTATCAAATGACGTGTTGTCAAAAATAATGGGAAATAGAATGAAATTTCCTTAAGGAGTTAGGTCAGGTTTGCTAATATCAGGAATGGATGCATTTATATTTTTGCGAATACCATCTGCATGTAAAACTTTTGTCAATTCACCGATTTTTATCAGATATGTAGAAGGACTCACAATTTTCATCATGACACAAATCATTATGAAAAGACATTTCGAAATATTTCATGAGGAATATTAGGTTGTTAAAACTAAAATGTTGTTACGTTCATACTGCTGGTGGCCTGGAGTGAATGAAGATATTGAAAATTTCCTCTCTGATGAATTTGGAATTTGTCAGACAACTCAAAAATTTTACCAAACCTTCACCGCTTACGGCCAGGTCGTAATTAGGACCTATTCATTTTTTCATGTTTCATTACTTTTAGTACTTGTTAAAGAAAAAATTCAAACCAATTCAACTTTTCAACCATGAAATGGTATGTAGTACAATTTATTACGTTACTCTCAATTCTATTGTAACTCTATTTCCTCAGATCTCTATGTAACCTAAGGTCTCTCTCATTCATTGAAAATGAAGGATTAATCCTTCGAAACATATGTATACACTCTATGTAATGGATCGCCTTCGTTGGCCAAATAACTTTTAACGGGTTCAGATAGATTTTTTTCATTGTTTCTGACAATGGACCACCGATCACATCCTCATAATTCATACAGTTTTGTTCTTCAAATGGTGGAATGGTATTAAAACCGTTATATCTCCGCAATATCACCCTGAGAGTGATGGAATAGCTGAGAGGGCAGTTCAGACTATAAAGAAGAGTATGGATTGAGATTCTGTTCAATGAAGTGGGGGCAAATATAACATTGGATATTTTGAGAAATAAACTCTTGTGTATTTTATTCTTTTTCAGAAATACACCTTCCACAGCTACGGCTATATTGCTCACCTTCCAAAGACCTTGGTGTACTTTGTCTTAATTCCATTTATAGACTGATTCTTGATTCGATCGAAATTTGACGGTTGAAACTGATTATTTTCACAATAACATCGTGTTCCTGATCCAGACTTGACTTACTCTCTATAGTAAATTTTGATTCAGAAATATGTTCACTACTCATGTATCTCCAGTCAAGATCAAGAATATTGAGCCAATTTCTATACCTATCAATGGAACTTTGAAATTGTGAAAATAGAAGAGAACGGGGAAGTAACATGAACGATTTAAATATGGACCTAGCAAAAATTCTAGAATGGGGATCCAACAACTTGGAAGATCTCAATTAGAATAGAACCCAAGCATATTTCATCTCTAGAAAGGCCGATCTCACCGTGGACAACTTAATTCTGTCAAGAGTATACCTACCAATAAAGTCATCCATTTCGATGCTCGGGAAAGCCATGTGAGGTCCTTTGCAAAGGGTGCCTAGCAAAAACTTTTTTGTTTGTTTTGTGTTTCGTCCCAAGTGTTATTCCACTTCCCGTCCAACCAGTTCCTACCTACTTTCCCTCGGCTCTTACGACGTTCTTTAAACACTACAGGAGTTTCCTCTTCGTGGAAACACGGAGGGATTTACCACCCTATATGATCAGTCAGGACGGTAATGCTAAATAAGTCACATATAGTCTCTCCTCAAAGCCAGTCTATGAAGAACCATCATGATGGCATTCGCCAGAAAGATGAATATAAAGAAACTAAGTTTTCTTGAGCTACAAGTATGGGTAGGCTACACCGAGAGAAATCCAGTTGTACAAGTTTTTTTTTCAAAAAAATCTTATAGCTGCTAAATATATTATTTCATCAACTAAATGTTATCTGATCAATGTAAAAAGTGAAGGTTTTGAACGTTAAACGGGTCTTTTTTTCAAAACACTCTTTTGTTTAGATTCAATAAAGGGCACCAGAAAAGACATATCCCTACAAATTTTCGTTCTAAAGAAAAAACTTAAATACTGAAAAATCGGATTTTAGCCATTCTGACGGATAATTTGAGGTTATGTCGAAAATTGTCGAATACAAAAGTTTTTGATTACTTTATTATCTACAACTTTTTCATCAAACATTTTCCGCTAAGAGCTCATGTTTCGCCGCAAATCTAAAAAAAAATCCGTTCACAACCCCTAAACTGCGTCACCATTTCACCATTTTGAGTGGTTTCGTGTTTTTTTTTTCTTGTAAGTTTTTTAAGCGTGTAGAATTCGTTTTGGCACCAGCCTATTGAGACACTGATCGAAACAGACTAGTGTATTTTTTACCTCATGAGACGATTGTACACAGAAGCATGATGTGTTTACAATATAGCAGCTGTATAAAAAAGTGTTAATTTCATTTCCATGGATATAACTTGGAATCGGAAAAGAACGTTACTCATAGGAAAATCATATAGGTATAACAAAGAATATATTAAATACAAAGTAATAATAAAAGCCTCAATTTAGCTCTTCATTTTTGAAACTTCATACTGTTCTACAAAATTTCAGCCATGTGGGTAGGTACTCATTTTGTTTTGTAAGAAAAATAGTGAACCTACTACTAACGCGGACTTCTATGAAGTATATGTTTTCAAACTTCTGCAATTTTACATTTTATTGTAACGAAACAGTTCATTCAATACATTTGATTTTCATTAATTATTCTTGAGAATGAAATAAAATAGTTTATGCACTAGCGGGCGGTAAAGTACACTTTACCGCCCGGTTCGCCAGGCGTAAAGTGGCACTTTACCGCCCGTTGGCGCATTATGGCCAGGCGGGCCGTAAAGTAGACAAAATTCTCAAATTGTCTATACTCACACATCATTTCATGCAATTCCTAACACGAATTAGAATCATTTCAGTTCAATAGAGCAATACTCTTTCTAACATTTGTTCATAATCGTTGTCAATTTTTTCGGTGATGATCTATTTATTTGAAATAGATTCTCCAATATAGCACTCAGCTACTATAGTTTCACATTCCCCATATTATGTAACCCTCAATTATTGTATGCATAACGTATGAAACGTGTAGACCATTGCAATTCAAGTCAGTATTTGTGATTCGCGCTATAAAACCGCTAGTGCATAAAATTTTGTATGTATCACGTGCGTAAAATGCGTTTAAGGCCTTTGGCGTGTGATGGCCCTCGGCTAACGCCATCGGGCCATCATCCACGCCGCAGGCCATAAACGCCTACTTTACGCCCTTGATACATAAATAACTAATTTGAAAAGTAAGTAATGATTTTTTTGTTTCAGATGACTAATGTATGATTTGGAGATTCTTCCCTCTTGTTAACTCTATCCGTGGTTACTAGAAATAGTGTATTTCCAATATTCCCTGACTTAAGAAACACTATATTTTATTGTTGATATGTAAGTTTTACGACCTTTGTTATGATGAGTGATTTTTTCTCTTTTGGGGAATTTGAGGTAATGAATTGAAGAAAAATCTATTTCTTTAAAGTCGATATTTTTATTTTGACATCTTCAGGGTACTGTAAGAAACTAAAATGGGATTTTTTTATTAATAAAATAGCAGAAAAAAAAAACAAACAATAATATACAAGTCAATTTGCTAGTAATACTTTTCCAGAAACAATCACTGAACTATGTTCTGGTAACAGATAAAACTTCAGAGTTGATCAAAGTAAATTAATAATAATTCAATCTAAATTTTTATACGTCAGCAAAACAGAGTTCAGTGATTGTTTCTGGAAAAGTAGTGGTAGCAAGTAGTAGTATATTATTATTTGTTTTTTCTATTGTTTTAATAATTTAAAAGAAACATTCCCTATTTGTATCTTCCAGTACACTGAAGATGTCAAAATGAATCGACGAAAAGATGACTTTGAATAAATAGAGTTTCCTTTAATTTAAGGCCTCAAATCCCCCAAAAAATAAAAAATCAGTCACAACATTTTAATTTCCTTAATAAATGTTGATCAATTTTTCAATGAGTTTCAATGCTTAACTGTCCAGCGATAAGTATAGACAACTAATGTGTCACTATTTCAGGAAAGAATTTAAATCAAATATGACGAATCTC
Source organism: Chrysolina oricalcia (assembly GCA_944452925.2). Taxonomy (NCBI): domain Eukaryota; kingdom Metazoa; phylum Arthropoda; class Insecta; order Coleoptera; family Chrysomelidae; genus Chrysolina; species Chrysolina oricalcia. The sequence continues at coordinate 16,451,251 of OX101825.2, forward strand.
TATAACAAAAGTAGCTTTTTCAGGATATTTATAGGATTGAAATTTTTAAAAGAGTGCTTGTTGAATTCTTATTCTGAAGATATGACACTGGCACTCACCGTGTTGCAACTTCTGTTAAACCTATTTTTCGTAGAAATTCAGAATTGATGATACTCATCAAATGGCAAACATTTTCGCTTCCAAACACTTTATTTCTGACCAAAACGTTTTTGAATAGCATACGCATGAATATAACATTCCTCTAGAGCTCTGATATAACATCATTAACGTCAAAACACCGCATCAACTCTTTAAAGTTGAAAAATGTCGAATAGCACATGTGGTGATATTGAAGAGTTTTTGAGGATTCACAGTTGGGCAAAATTTTTAAATTTTAATAATTCAATTTTGATAGCTTCTACCTTCATGTGTATTAATTATCCGAAGTTTATGATGTACTTCATGCACTATTAAAACTGTTTAAGTTTGTAAAATGATGTTCAACAACTGCGAATCCCCAGAAACTCTTCAAAATCATCTCCACATGTGTTATTTAAGATTTTTTGGCAGTGTTTAGACGCCAATGAATGCTATTTTCAGAACTGTACAGTAAGAAATTATTTTCATGCAGGTTATTCAAAAACCGTTAGCTGGTAAAGGAAAGTTTTTGGGTGCAAAAATGTTAACCATTTGATTGTTATACAATTTTTGTTTTAACCACCATAAGATATACTATAATAATGAAATACCAATCATTTAAGTATTAAATAAAAAATAAGTCATCTTGAAATGAGTATCTTTTCATTTTTATAAAGTCGTCATTTAATATCGAAATGTCAATCATTTAAACATTATATTGAGAACAAGTAAGCTTGATATAAGCATCGTTTGATTTTTTTAATAACTTCATATAATATTGAAATGCCATTATATTGGAAGCAAGTAATTTCGATTTGACAATATTTTCATTTTTATACGAGTATTCCTTAACAGCAATACAACTTTTTTGAAAAAAATACTCTGATCATTCTGAAAAGATTACTATGTTGGCGCCTATTCAATTCAGAAATCTTTTAAAGGTTATACAAATTTGTATAACAAGTAATAGATATTTCTCTCGGTGTAGTATATCGGACTAAGAATCCCTGGAACCAACATATTGAAAAATTGAAAAGGAAGTCGAAAATCACTCTAGTGGTAGTAGGATAAAGGTATACACATCAGTACTCAAGTAGTGCGTCTTTAGGAAACAATGCTGTGTGTGAATAGCTGCCAGCGGCTTTGTCTATTCAACGAGAATTGAGATCATCCATCAGAAAGGCCATGCTGAACTTCAAATCAATCGGTGAAATTGTGAGCAAATATGTGAAAGTCCTAGAGAGAGCCTGGGACCGACCATACAAATAATTCATGCATTACAACAATGTGTCAATGAAAATATGAACCGATAAGTAATTGAAATGACCTGATTGGGCCAGGTACAAATATAAACGGTGTTTGTGATATAATGATCAGGGTGCCGCACAAAAATTTTCCTGTCTGCAGTTTCTTTAAGTAATAACAACTAAAAACAGAGTTTCCTTAAAACAAAATTTCAAAATTACTACATTTTTCAAACACTTAATGGATGAAGCCTTGAACTCCACTTTTCTGTGGATTGTCGTATACGAACGATTTACTGGGCATCTTATTCATCAAATGACTGTATAATGAACCCTTTATTATGTTCCTACAATTTCTTACTTCCAGTGTATTTTCACTTCCATTATTCAATCCATAACGTGCAATCTGGACTACACTGTATAATGCTGTTTGAGCTGGCTGATTATTCCAATCAGATAAGCTATACACCTCGTTAAAGTTTATTGTAAACGAGCGAAATGAAACAATAAAGGATGATTTAGAATTTTAAATTAACGGAAGTTTTTATACTGAAACACTGTGAAACTGTACAAACTCTATACTTATTCGATATATCCTGTCGCTAATGACCTACGCTGGAAAGTTACAATATGAACGCTTTTTCGAATTGCAGTGCCATTGTACAAAAATATCATATCTACGAGGGTTACACTGGAAACTTTCACAAGATCTGAGAACGAATAAGATAGTATTAAAATAAATGGTCTTATGACCCAAGATTACTATAATACAAAAATCGTTGAGGCACAAAACTGAAGAAACCTGCGGCTGATAGACAATGGTTTCAGAGGAAAAACTTCCCGAAACATGAAATATCCATTCTCTCCAAACATCCTGAAAAAACATTTTTGCACAGTTGCGGAAAGGCTCAGTACAAACCAAAGACCAGTAAATAATGACCTTCATGGCACGTAATCTCTACAATAATTAAAAAAAAAAACCTTCTGGAAACGATGTTGTCATCCTGATCATTGAAAACCCCCCAGTCGAAGCATTGGCTACTTAAAATGAATCATTTAATATACTGGAAAATATCTTGAAGAACTTAATTCAGTCAAGTTGAGAATGATTAGTTTTCTTTCTAAACACAAAATTATTAGTGATAGTGGATTTCAAAGCATTAAAAATACATTCAATGCCATATTCAAACTACTGTTCGACGTATAATACAGAAACGGGAGAAATTTATCGGCAAATGCGATCCTCAATGCATTTGGTTGAAACTTCATGTAGCCAGTCGACCAGTACAAAATACTTATAACAAATATAGTTTATCCAATCTCAGTTGAATATCACTTCATTCAGCTCAATATATAGGGTTAGTTCAAAATAGCACATGGTGTAATAACGAATGAAGGATGAAAACGGAGAATTAAATGAATATTATTCCCTATATAAAGAAAACAGTAGACCAGATTGAGTGTATTTTACGTTTAACCGTTCGAAGCGTGGAAAGCAATCAGTAATGCGCTGACCGCCTGTTGCATAAATTACCGTAAATCACCTCTTAATATTTTTATTGCTGTTCGGCAGCCTGGTGATATTTATGAAAGGAAGAACAGTAGCGTACTTATTGAACGGTCAACCAGAACTCAATATTTTCTATCTACTTAATTTGTTTTGCCGTTAGACTAGGTATAAATGTAATTAATTATTGACAAACACTATTTGTTATCATAGAGTTATCCGAAAACAGGTATAAAACTGTTCCCAAATTAATTAACATTTTGGGAATATAAAAGGAGGACATTATAATAGTATAACTCGGTATACTTCTGCTTGAAGAATCCATTGTATTTGCACAACATATGTTGCGTTTTTTTAAACTAAAAGTGTGAAAATCAACATTAAAGTTTTAGTTTAAACGTTTGTGTATTTAGTGTTGCAACATGGCACTTTGGCGACCATTCGAAGAACGTGAGGAACAAGACTCACAACCTGATGAACAATTCGAAGAACGTGAGGAACAAGACTCACAACCAGATGAACAATGGGAATTTAAAAACAAAGATCTTCATGTTCAGACCCAAAGACTTGTCCTAAATATATATAAAAATCTTAAAAAGGAAATGAACGACAAATGTGACAATGAAATTTTTGGAAGGATATCTCATCTCACCAGTTTGGGGCATTCAACTATTTACAGAGTGGTCAAACAAGGGGATGTTGTAGATCATTATCGTAAAAGAAAACGAGAAGATCAGATATTAAACAAAGTTGATGATGCCACAAAAGATTTTCTTCGAAGATAAGTTTATGATTTCTATAAACGAAACGAAGTACCTACCTTGGAATCAATCAAAAACAAATTATCTGATTATCCTGAGTATATATAAAAGTCGCAGGAAACACTACGACAAATTCTTTTAGACTGTGGTTTCAAACACAAAAAACTAAATTAGTGAATGGCAATAATGGAATGACCCCGGCTCGTTCTGCAAAGGAAAGATTACTTGCGACAAATAAAAGAACATCGGAAATCGTAGAGACATATAGTAAATCTTGACGAGACTTGGTTCGATAGTCATGAATGGATGGGTAGATAACTCCCAAAACTGTTGTCTCCAAGCACCATGTTCCAGAGGAAAACGTATAACTATTGTACACGCGGGTAGTGAAGATGGTTTTGTACCGAACGCGTTGCTGTTATCAGCAAAACAAATAAAAAATGTTCAGCAGATTATCATGAGGATATGACTGCAACTTTATTCGAAAAATGGTTCAGTGAACAATTATTACCAAATATACCACCAACTTCTGTTATTGTAATGGATAATGCGCCATACCACTCGCGTTAAAAGATACAAATTCCGAAGAAAACAACAAAAAAATTGAGACATTTTGGAATTTATGGCTTATAAAAAATTGATCATTCCCCAAAAAGCCACGAAGGAGGTATTACTACGTATAACTAAAACTGAAAATTTTGAAAAAGAATATATTATTGATGAACTTTGTAAACATTCTGGTCATACGCTTCAGAGGTTACCTCCGTATTATTGTGTTTTCAACCCAATTGAATTGGTTTGGGCATTTATAAAAAACAAATTGAGAAAATCCAATCAATGTCCAAATCTGAGCGGAGAAATAGTGGAAAATGTTAGGAGAATCTTAGGAGAGGAATATAAAGATCTTTGGACAGAATGCATTTTACATGTGATTTCAAAAGATCGTGAATATTTCCTTTTGCCATCCATTCAACCAGTAATCATAAACATGCGTGTTTCGTCTGATTCGGAGGATTAGGATGATTGAGTCTTGCCACGACTTTGATGTGTATATAAGATAGCCGTACCAGCAAATAAATTATCAATGTTTCCTGATGTTCTCTTATTCTATTTTTTTGAACGACTTGTTTTCGGTGTGTCAGATAACTTGTCAGTAAGTTACGAGCAACGTCCCGTACCCATGCACGCGCGATCCTTCAACTCTATTCATTATAAGAACAAGACACATTATATTCGCAAATTTCTATACAGCAAGCAATACGCAAAGTTATACCCAAGTAAGAGAAAATAGCTCCGCCTATGGTCGGCAAGTACGTTCAAAGAGGCGAAGTCATTGACGTGTTAATCCGGTTTTACAGCTGATTTAACTGAGATTGGATAAACTATACACGCGATGGAGATTCAAGTAGGTATTCAACTGGACCACTGTCCCTTTCTATTTAAAATTGTTAAACATTGTTTTTTCATTTAACCAGCTGTCGTCCCCTTCCGAACGGCAGCCCTCAGATGACGAAACTTGTGCGAGCCAAGGATTAACGAGGTCTTACCTTTTTACGTGCGATTCCTAGCACTTTCAGAATTTAGGTCTATTCAGTATTCGCACTTCACAATATTCAATTCAGGGAAAAGTTGAAGGTGGGTATAAGCCATAGTAGAGTGGTCCAGTTGAATACTTGTATTTGTTATATTTTGTACTGGTCGACTAGCTACATGAAGTTTCACCAAATGCACTAAGAATCGCATATGCCGATACATTTCTTCAGTTTCTGGATACAGAGGTTGATCATGGAATACTTCTGTAGAAGCGGCACTTCGAGAGTTTCAGATGATTGTTTTATTAATGGATTCAATCATTCTTACAAAACCGTAATCAAATTGTGAAAACCGCAGAGTATTTTTCAATAGCACAAATTAGTTGAGGGGTTCTTCAAGGATCCGTTCTTGGTCCAGTACATTTCTTACTGCATGTTAGTGATTCGACTAACTTCAATATCTCAGGAAAGCTCACACTATTTGATCATGACTCGACCATCATGCACAGTAACAGTACGAATTAACTTAACGAAATTATAATAAAATGTGTAATCGAAATTAAGAGCTGGTGTGATTCCAATCGTATTTCCCTCAACACAAGTGAATCAAACTTATCAACAAAAACGAAATTCTTAGATGAACACAAAATTAAAATCCAAGAACATTTAACTTCATTGAGAAAAAAGTTGTGTTCCGGATGTTACGCTTTGAATCTAGTGTCATAAGAACTGGACTTCAAATCTAGAAAGATGGTGCACCACTCTCTCATTGACTTCCATTTATTATATGGTATTCCATTTTGGGGAAGCTGTAGTGATTAATTAATAAACTCATCGTACATAGCCATACAATACATTTGGAAGAAAGAACTCGTGAATAACAAACATCTTTTTGAAACTTTATATGTTTATATTAGAAACTGTATACATCAGGAAGAAACACTGAATGAATTTAGCTCCCGTTCTTTACACTACTTCACTTGACAAAATGGAAACATAAAACTTCCACTACCCACATTAACTAAGGGATTTATATTCATTATATATTTTATTACATCTAATCAGGTAGGCAATGGACATCTGACGTCACGTATTGACATTACATATGATAAAACTAAGAACTTTGTTACCTAGCAACAACCTGTCCAGCATGGAGTGTATTAATCTTAAAGATTTTGCACGCTTTTCAGTGCATCGAACAAGAATTATTATGCAGATATAATAAAAAAGATGTTGCACCACTTCAAAATTTTAGGAGCGGTGTCAAACGATTATTATTGATACATAGGCATACTTGTTGCTCGGACGATTATGTTAATTATATTAAGAATTTGTGACATTGTGTTTTGTGATCTTTTAGTCATAGCATGTGATGAATTATTTGTAGATGTCTATTTGGTTATATTACATGATGTGCTTGTAATTTATTTTTTTGTTTCTTTTAGGTGTGTCTGACTTTCCAACTTCATACCTTATGACCATATTTTTATTTATTCAGTGTTTAGTAAAATGTGTTTTAAGAAACCTTATTTATAACTAATTATTTAATGAATGCTTTACAAGACTCTGTGAACGAAATGTAAAAAATCTTTTGACAATGAATTATATTTTCATTGATTGATCAGTATTGTTTATCAAATTATCCACTCAAGCAAATTCATATGAAGTTGCATCTGTTCACCGATAGATTGAGCCACAGTGAAATTCATTCCTGAAATATAAATACTACTTCATAATAGAGAATTGGGATAATATTGGCGAAATATTCAAACGTAATTTTGGCTAACAAAAATGTGAACATGTCTCGACATTGGTCCAATGTAACATGGTAATTCTTATAATAATTTTAGGAAAATATTCCCGAATCAATAATGGCCTCATAGGCCAGGGCCAAACCGATTTTAAATATCCAAATGCATGGAATATTTTTTTGCATTGATGATTTTTCAACATCACCTAAGGATTAATGAGCAAAACGCTATAAACGGTTTTTTTGTTCCTAGTGTTTATTTCTAGCAATTTTTTTCATAAAAATTGGTGAAAACCTCTTTGTTTGTATTTTAAGTAAGCCGTAATTTTTTCAAAGAAATATATTAATTTTTCGATTGGATACGAATTAAAATTTTAAAGAACAATTCGAAAAAGTGGTTTGCAAATTTTCAATTTTTCACTCGTTAAACCTCGACTTGAAGACGGCATGAAGAAAATGTTCGTTTGGAAAAATGTCGTCAAATATGCAAAAAAAATGCTTTTTCATAATTGATTTTTAATATTAAGAAATTCCTATTTTTCATTGCAAATAAGCGTTAAAATCCATGAAAAAAAAAAATTTCATGTAAGTAATATAATGTCATTTACATTCAATTAATTAAGGATGAGGCATCTTCCACTGAAGTAAATGACATTATATTACATGAAAATTAATGTTATCCAACAATTTTAACGTTTAATTGCACTGAAAAATAAGAAATTCTCGAAATTGCGAAAAAATCGTTACGAAACAGTCGCATCTTTATTTTTATACATCTTTAATGATATTTTTCTATACGAACAACAAGTCGAGGATTCAACGAAATAAATAAGCACTGATAAAGTTAAAGAAATGAAAATGTGTAAACGAACTTTTTGATTGAAAATTAGGCTCACTTTTTATTTAAATTCGTATACAAGCGAAAAATTAATATTATAATTTGAAGAAAGTACGGCACATCAAAACACAAAATAATTGCTTTCAGCAAGTTTTATTTTTTTCCGAGGGAGATAAAAATTTAAAACAAAAAAAATCTGTATTTAACATTTTTTTCATTAAATTGATGGTATTGTGGTAGGAAATCATATTGAAAAATGAGAAATAAATTTTCTATGTTTTTATACCACTTCTATTTGTTACCATCGTTACTGCAGTTTCATCCGAATACGAATACTATAAACTCAGTTTATAGTATTCTATTGATGATGTTCTTATACAGGGTGTAATCTAACCTCTCGCACTCCCGCGAAGGAGAGGTGTATAAACTTGTTAGAACGAATGGCAGGGGTGAAAACTGCGAAAAATTTTTTTTGAAAAATTTAAAATTTTATGAAATGTGGGCCTGTCTCTAGACCTCTGTAAACGTAATCTTAATTCTGTTCGACAGTCAGTGTCTTTCCTTCAACGGCAATTGCCTTTTCTGGTCTGGAAGGATGGCAGACAGAGGTTCCCAAAATGTCGACCCACTTTCCACAAAATTTTAAAACTGTCAACATTTTTTTTTTCGCATTTTTCACACCTGCCATTTGTTTTAACATGCCTTCATATGCCTCTCCTTCACGCCGAGAGTGCAAGAGGTTAGATCACACCCTACATATAGGACGAAACTGCGGTAGCGTTGCTTACAAATAGAAATGGAATATAGAAAGTTTTATTTCTCATTTTTCATGTTTTTCTCATCAATTTTGAGGTTATTATGAAAAATGTTTTCACAAATATTTCAGACTTTTCAATTATCTACAACTTTATCATTGAACTTTTCTCGATAAGATGATATTTCCATCGTATTTAACGTGCTTTAGCCTCCTGAATGAGAAACGTATATCGTCAGGTGGCAGTGCGTGTTCTCCCGATGAAATAAATATACAGTGCGGCTTTTTTTAATCCCCCCCCTGGTAAAATTTGAACGGTTCGACGTACAAACATGAATAAAAAATAGTTACTACTACTATTTGAAACAAAAAATATGGTGATTGCTCGACAGGGGGCGCGGGGGGCACATCAATTCAAAATTTTCAAATGGCATGGGGGGTCGAGTGTCACATCGTTGAAAAGAGAATTCGGTTCTCTTTACAACCATCTAATTTTTATATCAAATATAAATGCGGATCTGAAAACTAGTCATAGCTTGATAAATTTGAACGGTTTGTTGTGGAATAATGAAACCAAAAACATTGCAAAGGGTATTATCGATACTACTTTTTGAGAGAAGAAATAATGCAATTACAGTACAGATGGCGCTGGGGGCACATCAACTAGAAAATTTCGATAGGCATAAAAATCGAAATTGGGAAAAAATTCCTCAACTAAATTCAAAAATATTCAGATGGTTGTAAAGAGAATTGAATTCTCTTTTCAACGATGTGACACTCGACCCCCCATGCCATTTAAAAATTTTGAGTTGATGTGTCTCCCCGCGCCCCCTGAGGAGCAATCACCATATTTTTTGTTTCAAAAAGTAGTAGTAGTGAAACCCTCCAAATAATTTTTTTTCATGTTTGTACGTCGAACCGTTCAAAAGTTAACAGGGGGGGGACTAAAAAAAGCCGCACCGTATATGTTCTTAGGTTGCAGCTAACGTTCTAGCGGATTCTTACCCAAATTTGATCATAATTCATTTCAAAATTGGTTGTTGAACATTCGACCAATATTCAAATTTCGATAATGGTAGAAGTAAAAGGTTTTCGTGGTAATTTCAATATTGGAGTGAGGTTTCCGTAACAATTTTGATCAATATAGGATAATATGATTTGATGAAAATATTGGTGAAATACTATTTAAAAAAAGTGCTATCAAACAATAAACTATATTGTTTTTATCCCTAGGATCGGTATGAGAGAAAAACTGGGATTGCAATATTCATTCTATATGTTGAGAACAATATGTGGACAATATTGTTTCATCAATATTGGTAAAAATTATTCAACCAATATTGACCCAAGATTCTATTTACATTCAGAATAGAATGAGCCAATAATCCACCAATATTATTCCATGTTGAATTGATATTATACTTTATCTTTATTGGCCCAATATGAAATCAAGAATTAGCCAACGAGAGGTGCTACCTGGGAAGGAGTTGCTCTGTGACTCTTATGTGCGCTTTTTTCTCATGTCCAAAGATCCTATTCCAGATGTTTTTTTTCTACTCTCTTTTACATATTCGCCTGTCATAGAATCAAGATTCAAATATCTATATTTTTCGAACTTCCTAGCTTTTCTGATACTACATTCATTCACGGAAACTATTCAAAAATTCAGTTCAGCGTGAAATATATTCACTGATTGACAATTTGAATCATGATCCAAATAACACAATTGCAAATAATGCAAAAACAAGCCTTTATGTAACAAAACGGTAACAGAGAAGATCAGGCTATATTTTCACTTTTTCAAACTACGGTGTCAGACTTAATTGTTTGTATATTATTATAATTATGCGAAGAAGCTTTCGAAATAATGGAAAGTAATTAACAGAAGCAAAGCGGAGATATAGTAAGACTTGGTGGAAATAAGAGTGAGCATCTGATGCATGCGATTTGGAGCCTTACGAAAGAGAACAAAGAACTGTAATATACGTGAGATGCGATAAAAGAAAAGCACTCCTCTTCATTTGATACTCCAGATGAATTAGAAAAACTGAGGTTTTAATCCAAAAATAGCTGGATTTACGTAAAGCATTTGATACTATGAATCATGATATTTTATTAGTTTAACAAAGATAAATTGGTATCAGATGCATTGTTTATGCTTTATTTGAAAATTACCTCGGTGGAAGATAGCAATTCATTCAAATGCGGGACTCAACCTCCTCAAAGAGAGATATTTCTTGTGGGGTACCCCAAGGGTTTATCCTTGGGCCTGTTTTGTTCCCCATTTATATGAATTCGGTATCTTGCCTGAATTTGAAAGGTCGTTTAAAATTATTCACGAAAATATTGTCATGGAAAAAGTCCTCAAGATATAAAGGAACGAATGGAACGTGACCTCAGTTTCAAGTCGTTATGGTTAAAAGAAAATAGTTTAACTGAAAGATCTTCATTAGAAAACCAAAGCAAACAGCTTGCATACGATCCAAAAAAAAACGAAAATTTCTAGGTTTAACCAATGATCAAACTCTCTCTTGGTTTACTCATGTTCTGGATCTAAGAAAATAATATACCCTGTTATTGGCATATCATACAGACTGATGTCTTATATTCCACTGAAACATCTAAAAATATTTACTTCAGTTTGAAATATCCCAACCTTAATTATTTAATTTCAATTTGGGGAACTGCAATAGAATCACTTTTGAAACCTTCAAAAACCTCACAAAATATGATTATGAAATTTATTTTCAAATTACCAACTTCAAAATCATACTAACCAATAATCGAAAATCGCGGTTTTTTCGGCATAGATCTTGACCTCGTTCGAGGGTCAAATTTGGCAGGAGGTATGCCCAGGACCATGCAAATCTACTTGTTATTGTTGTTGTTGTTATTTCCGTCAACCGATTGCACCCCTACGTGCAACCCTCGGAAGTCTTCGAGAGACTTGTGTGAGCTAGGAAAGACGCAACCCTTACCTTTTAACGTGTGATGCCATGCACGAGACCGATGCCCGTGCGAGGCTTTAAACCCTCGACCCTTCGCTACAATGACGAACGTTCTAACAGCACGGCCACCACGGCCCATACTGAAATGTAAAACCAGGAAACGGTCACAAGCTGACTGATTTTCAAACGCTCCCTCCCCTCCTTGACCTAAAGAAATTCGAAAACTACGTCCAGGCGACTTGGGGCAACACCAAGAATGATATTTCATGCCCAGCAAAAGGTTTCTCATCCTGTTAGTAAATCATATAGGCAGCTCTCTATAACCATGACAATTTTATCAATATGACTGTCAAAGGTATATCTGGTATCCAAAGTTATACTCAAATCAATTATCTCATCAGAAGTGGACAATTCGTCATTACATCGGCCTGGGGGTACCCCTGTGGTAACTGGCAACATGCTAACCTTTGTGATATTCAGTGCTACGTACTGGTACCTTGATGTTTTGTTGCACATGTGGTCATTAGCGATATATGTGTCTGGAAAATTGCAGCGAAGTGTTTGATATTAGTTTTCTTTGAGTTCAATACTAAAGAATTTGAGTCGCACCATTTTTTTATGATTGCTTGCTTCGTTCGCTCGTGTTGGCAAATATTACATTCGTCTTAAGAGATAAAATTAGTTTTTTCATAACTAGTTAGGTAAATGACTATTTTATTTTATGTCCTGTGGAAGTTCACATGGGAAGAAATCCAGCAAATGTGGAGAGAAAGAAAATTGGTGTTCATCCTATTTTATTTTGTCTTTGGGAAATTGTTTCCTATACAGACATGGTTTTATGCATACCTTTACACTCGATCCTTCTTGTCAAAAACTTACACATTCTGAGCAAAGCGCTGTTCATTAATGACTACACAAAAGATGGGACCACACATTTTTCTTATTGGCTCGATAATAGATTCTCAGGCTACCAATAATAATAGGTCTGTTTTGGTTTATATTCCGAAACATAAAACATTTCCTCTGAAATGCCTAATTTTCTCGGAGTGTAACGACCCTCATCTGGAAGTGATACAATATAATAAATATTAATAAGATAATGTAGCGCGTTGCTGAATGGGTTTGTGAATTGAAGAGTGAATAATCTTATAATAGACTTTCACTTTCACAATGAAAATAAAACTATATTATTAAAGAATAATAGAGCGAGGAATTATCCTGCATATGAAATATGGAAAAATATGTTTTCTTGATGGCAAAAATGTAACTATGGAGCCGTGAATACTTTTCCATCAACTTATCTCCGCTTGGAAGATACCAGACATGCTTCTCAAGTGAAAAATTATAATTTTGCATGGTTGTGACATTTTGAAAAATTTGCTGTTAGAAGCCCCTGGAAGTCTTTAGTGTCAGTTTTTTTTCCTTCGGATGCTGGTCCTGTCACCAGCTGCACCTCAGTCTCTTGGGCTTTTAGTGCTTTCCAGTTGGTTTCACAGCACCCACTCTGTAACCCTAGTCCCCTGTACCAGTCTGTACAGGTTCTTCACCGGTTGACTGTTGTATTCTTCGGGAGTTAGCTTGGGTTTCCCGAATATTGCCTGTCTCTTGCGGTATAATGCCTCGCATTCTGACAGTACGTGTTTGACTGTGTCTGTCCCTTTTCCACATTGTCTGCAGGAAAGTTCTCCATTGTACAGCCCCATTTTGTGCAGGTGTTTTCTCATTGGGCTATGACCAGTGAGATGGCCCGTTATCGTTCTAACTTGATTCCTGCTCAGCTTGAGTAGTTCTTCAGTTTTGTGTTTTGACGGTTCTTTGATGTGTTTTCCCGTGGTCCATGAGAGGGGCTTCGTTCCACCTCTCCCTTTATTTTAGTTTGATCCAGTCCCGAATGCATCTTCGAATGTCGGATTTAGTAGTGCGGGTTCTGTGCCAATATATGGATTTGATTAACCGTTTCTGGCTAGTTCATCAGCTTTTTCAATGCCTTCGATGCCACAGTGTCCTGGAACCCACATCAAAGTTGTTTTGTTGTGTTCTGAGAGGACACTGAGTTCTTCTCGGTCTTGATGTCACCTTCGGGTTCATGAGAGCCTTCAGTGACGCCTGGCTGTCTGAGCATATTTTAATCCTTGCATTACGCATTTGCCCCGTGTTGATTTCTCTTGCGCATTGCAAGATAGCATACATCTCTATCTGGAATACGGAGGTGTTTGTTCCTAGTGAGACGCTTATTTGGGAGTTTCTCCCCTCACTGTATATTCCAGCACCAGTTCCTTCCCTGGGATTGGATCCGTCTGTATACCAGATCCTCTCTCCAGGTTTGCCCCTGATGTAATCAGGACTTGTATGATAACCTCGAAGTTTATGTTGAAGAAGTATCTAGGAGTCATGTAGTCCGTTGGTTCCATTTCAAGAATGTTGCCTCCCACTATATCCTTTATCTTGTTGTGATCCGATCTATTGCCCGATTTTTTTTGCGTTAGAAGTCCCATTCTTGCCTCTCCCAAAAGTGTTATATCAGTCGGTGGGAGGTCCAATATGTTGGTGTTGTTTTCATAGCTCCCGTTATGCTGAGGCATGCAGTCTTTGTACCTTGCTCAACTCAGTGGCGGCTATTTTTTGTGTTGTCTTTGTCCACCATACCAAAAATGCATATGTGATCATAGGTTTCACCACAATGTTGTATATCCAATACATCATTTTGGGATTTAGCCCCCATGTTTTCCAGTGTGCCCGTCTGACTATGATCAACGTGGCCTCGGCTTTCTTCTTTACTTTTGCCAGCTGTTGATTCCATGTGAGCTTTGAGTCTAAAATCACCCCGAGATATTTGGCTTCCCCCAACAGCCGTATGAGGGTACCTTGGAGGGTCAGAGGTCCTGAGCTCTCTAATTTCCTTCTTCGGGAAAACGATACAATGGTTGATTTGGAGGGACTAATGGTTAGGCCCTCCTTATCTATCCTTGTACTGACAAGATTTACGGCAATTTGCAGTATTTCCCTAACCGTGTAATTAAATTTACCTTGGACCGTAATGACTATATCATCTGCGTATCCAAGTGTTCTGTGTCCAGTCCTCTCGAGTGTAATTAGCAAGTCCTCCACAACCAGGTACCACAGCAGTGGGGACAGGACTCCCCCTTGCGGACAGCTCCTGGTGACCTTGGCCGCTAGTGTTTCTCCCACTAAAAAGGAGTAGGTGATTCTATCCATTAGCATGCAGTCTATCCACTTGCAGCAGATCTCATCGATGGCTTTTCGTCTCGACGCCCTTGAGACTGAGTTAAGAGATGTGTTGTTGAATGATCCCTCGATGTCAAGAAATGCACCCAGCAAGACCTCTTTGTTTTTCAGTGCAGTTTCCACCTTCTCTTCGAGTTGGTGTATTGCTGTATCTGCAGATTTGCCTGTTGTACAGGCATATAGGTCCTTGTGTAGAGGTTGGGTTACCAATACCGTATCCCTGATGTGTCTGTCCATCAGTTTTTCCTGAGTCTTCAGTATAAATGACATAAGACTTATTGGCATCAGTGCCTTCGCTCCTTCCTGTGCCGTTCTTCCAGGTTTAGGGATGAAGACCACTGTGGTTGCTCTCCATGCCTTTGGTATGTATCACAGTGCAAGACTGGCCCTTAGTACCGTGTATAGTTTATGTGCTAGTAGGTTTATACCTTCTTGTAGCATGATAGGATAAATGCCATCCATCCCTGGCGATTTATACTGTTGAAATGAGTTTATTGCCCATTTTGTTTTTTCCACATCTATCACTTTCTTTGAGACTTGCAATTCTTCCCTGGATGCCCACGAGGGGTGTTCCAGTTCTGAGTGTATCCAGGCCTCAGTTGATAGGTTTGTGTTCATTGATCCTGGAAAGTGTACCCTGTACAGTTCTTCCAGATTGTATTTTCTATTCTGCCTGTAAGCCCCTGATTCTGTCCTAATGGTTCGAATCGTTTGTTGGGGTTCTTTGGAGAGAATCTTGCAGAGTCTTGCTCCCTCGTGAGTGCCTTCCACATCCTCACAGTGTTTCCTCCGCGATTCTCTTTTGGCTAGCCTCAATGCTTTGTTATACTCGATAAGAGAGTTCTTGTATTCCCTCCACTCGCTTGAGAGTGGAGTATAAAATGTGTCATTTAGAGATGACTGTATTGTCATTTTGACAGCGATAAAAAAGGTGCATCGTTTTTTATCACCGATAAAAACGCCTGTTCCTCTTTAGCGTCTACATCTAGTATGCTTACGTCACTTTAATGTTATTTAAGTATGGTTGATAGTTGATACTGAAACATTACAACATGAGTCGTTTTGGGGAAGTTTCGACTCAACAAATAACAAAAAATATAGAAAAAGCAATCCCGCAATCTACTAAAAATACTAAAGCGTCAATATGGAGACAATTTATATTCGGTCGTTAATTTATCTTGCCAAAAAACACTCACGCAGAGAAAAGAATGGTAGAAATTACTAGAATCGTCAATAATCTAACCACGAAAAACGTTAAGAATATGGACAAACTTTGATCGTAGTGAGATGTACCCTCTAAAAACGTTGAGACAACCCTGATAAAGTATTGCTAGAATATGCAGTGATATTAATCGCGAAAAACAAAAATCGTTCAACGGAGCATCGTGGTTATATTTACCACGACTACATAATATTGAATAACCACCCGCTGAAAATTTTATACTATAATTCATTCGTGAATCTGGAATAGAAACCCCCACCTATTCAAATGTTAGATTTGATCAGAGAATTTTGACTAAAGTTCGCGGTATATGTTTCTTCCATCTGTAATATCAACTGTACAGTATTTTTTACCACGACTAGCTAGTAGACTGATTATCGAACAGTTTACCACACTCTCGCCCATGATATTATAACCCATCAGCTCAGTATACAATACCATATAAAAATGTACCATTTGCGATTTTCCGTAATAGTTTTAGTTTTATTTCAAACCACGAGAATGGCAAAATATATGTTTTTCCTCTCAAAATTCGTGATTATTATTGCGTGGTTTGAAACAATATTAAAACTAATATGAAAAATAGCAAACGGTACATTTTTATTCTACCTATACTGAACTGGGTTATAATATCTTGGGATTAAACAACCTAAAAAAATTTCAACAGCTAATATTTATCATTTATTCAACAACAATCAGAATATACAGAACAAAAGTTTTTGCTAAAAATGTACTTGTCTTATATAGGCGAATAATTATAATATAAATGAAATCACAATTTAAAAAAACAGTTTATCCACAACACAATAATTAATAATAATGTGTCAGCCGGTTCGAACATCGTCTTCCTCATCAACAAAATATTGATTATGCCCAATCAATATTGGTATCAGTTGCATAGCTAATTTCAACGTTTCATATTTGTTTCATTTATAGAGCAAATTGGACTGTATATCTGGAACAGTCTGAAAATAAAAATCCAACATATAGGAATTGAATCGAATATATCTGGATGAGAATATGGTCCAAAGATTAGGAAAAAACTTAGACGAGTTTTCTTGAAAAAACCGTTAATTTCAAAAAAAAAAAATTCACATGCACAGTAATTATGGATATTTTCAATCATTCTAAGTTTATCCTAAATTATAAGAACTTCACTCATATTTACCTTCCAAGTTTTTGTCCATAAACGTATGAGGATTAGAAAATAAAAAAATGATCATATCTGAAAGTAACACTTCACGTTCTGTTTCAGATCAGGTACAGTCTGGAAGGAGAGTTTTCATTGAAATTTTCGATTACTATTGAAAATCACATTATTTGATATTAAAATGTATACTTACCCATCTGATCAAATGTTTTCGCGACTCCATTTGTCTTCAGTATGAATTCGTCTCTCGTTTTCCTGAAAAAATCATTGCCTTTTATGGTTCATATCAGCAGCTACATGATTATATCTTTGATATCTGTTCTTATACAGGGGACAGGGGTACAGTTGAGATAGCAAATAATGAAACTCTGAATTGAATGTAAAGTCAAAAAGGTATACGTGGCATTTTCATTTAAAATAAATACAGTCACTCCGATTTCATAAATATGACGAATAAAAAAATACATCAGGTGACTTGATATTGCTTTCATTACTTTCGATGAATATAAAAAATTCTATCATCATCATTAACTGAATATCATCTTTATCAAATACATAAAGAATTGAATTGATAAATCTATGATTCTGTGTTCGTCTACTTTATTAAAATTTCTGAATTATTCCTCAATGGTTTTTTTCACTATGAAAATTGTTGTTTGTACTTTGCATTTCTTCCTGTGAATGAACTACATTATTTATCATTTTCTGGTATAGTCGGGCAGAAAGTATGCCTAATCTTCTACCAATTTAATACCTGATAATTATCTCTGATTTTAGTTATTTCTTTTCTTCACAAAATCAGTACAAAATAGAATACCACGACAGGAACAGTACAAACAACAATCTTATCATATAGCACGACCCGTGGTAATTTGAGAAAGACGCGGAATGAATACCACTTATTACCACTACAGGAGCAGTAAAAACAACGTCATCATACTCGTATAATATCACGACTCCTGGTGATTTGAAAAGGTCGTTCCACTGAATTGTTTAGTTCTATCATTCAAGGAATATTATTCGTCTCAATAATAAGGAAAGTGAACTAGTTACATACCTTCAAGTAAAGGAAGCGAAAGAATTCCAACTGTCTTCGTAATTCGGTTGATTTGTTTTTCCTTATCAGGTTGTTTATTCTACAGAGATACTATTTTTCGATGATTTAGTGGTAACATATCGACCCCTCTCTTCCGCCACTCTGATGAGCGGTATACTGAAACAGGAACACAAATTTGTAAATTCAAGACTTTTATCAAACATTTATCTCGCTTTTTCTTATTGTTCAGCTCATGGAAGTCTATTCATATTCAATGCACGTATAGTAATGATTGCTTCATCTGAATTTTCTTCAACACTCATCTATGCAGGCACACGCTGAAATCTTGTTCAGCTTATGTATGAGCCCATGATGTTCAATTATTGACTTCGGTCCATAGAACGTAATAGAGAACCGGCTAAAACAAATTGTATTTCAATGCGTTCTCTGAAATCTCAAAACCAAATAGAATTATAGAATCCATATTCAGAAATTCTGTTGACTTGAAACTCACCTTCAAGAGTAGTAATAAATTTCACTGCTCACTCACGATAATAATATACTCAGACCTCTCGACTCAGACGTTAGCTCCTAGAAAAATGAAACTTTAATGAATCTTCATAGGTGTACGAACCCTCTCTCAACCGTCATAGCCCGGACACTCAACTGAACGTTGGACGATAACTTCAACTAATATAACTTCATGTTTACCATGTGTAAATTCGTGTTCAGATTCACTGAGAATGTGGTTATTATAACTGTTATCCCTTATGAACAGAAAATCGTTAGTCATTCTTTTATTCCATGGGTGGTATACCGTTATCAACTTTAGTTGAAAATAATAAATACGACTACGTTTTTGCCAGGAGAGTATGATGAACTATGACGCATCTTAGAGCGATTTCTACCGGTAAAGGATAGTTTTATTTACCAGAATATTGGAGAACTCTGAAAAATCTCAATAGGCTAAACTGTTATGGTACAAGGTAACGTTAATTTCAATATAATCTATCCACGGATACACGAAATATTCAACCACATTTGATTGTTCACGTTCACTTTTGTAAGAGTACAGCTTACTATTCTGAGCTGCGATTTGTTCTACGATCGGGTTGTCAAGTACCACGATTTTCAGACTGCCAAAGTGTGGTGAATCAGTCTGCCCGTTTTTTCTGCGTGCTCGAGCTTTTATTTTAAGGATAAATTTCTTTTTAACTCAAAATTTTTCCATCAGTAATTTTGCTCGAAAAACTGACATTTGACAATTTTTCTCGTAAAATTACTGATTGGCAAAATTATTTCGTTAGAAAAAGAAATTTATCCGATAAAAAAAAGCTTTTGTATTTTTACTGTTGATAAAAAGTTTTCAAACCAATTTTCTTTTCTTAGCGAGTTCGTTGTTCCACCAGGGCACGTTCCTGGTGTTTACCTTGCTAATAGGTGGAGAGTTATGTAGTTGTCCCGCCACCAGCTCAAGTTCATTCGTATTTGTCTCCTATATGAACAAACTGTTTTCTATCTGAAATATAATTTTGAAACCATTTATACCTGATACCTATTTTATACATAATATTCAACAAAATTTCGTGATCTACAGTATCAAATGCTTTACGAAGATCTAGTGACAGTATACCACATTCCTTATGAGAGTCTATATCAAGTTGAAATTGAGTGATAACATCTAAGACAGCTGATTCAGTATCACTAGACTTTCGAAAGCCGTTTTGCCCACTATACAACAAATTTGATCTTTCTAGGTATTCCAACAATCTGCTATGCTTTACTTTTTTCTATAATTTTTGAAATAACTGAAAGAATTGAGATTGGTCTATAATTTACCATTAGATATATTTTGCCTGCTTTGAAAATTGGTTTTATTTTGGCTATTTTTGATTTTTCAGGTATAAATCCTGATGAATAAGTTAAATTTATTAATTTACTCATTATTGGAGCAAGTTTTGATTTCATCATCTTTACAACTTTTGTGTTGATTTTGTCGAACCCTGGAGCTTTTCTTGTGTCTACATCACTGATGACTTCTTCTGTTTCTTCAGAGTTGGTAGTCCTGAGATACATAGACGATAATTTTGATCGCATCGACAAATACTTTAGAGTTCAATTTTTGAGTCTCCGATCGTTTGTTCCTCTCTTCTACACGACTATCACTCTATGAAATATTCTTGTATCAGCAGTTACTTTGCCATAGTGAAAATTCTAGTTCATTGGGTAAAACGTCAAATGATTCTACTCCTCAACAATGAGCTATTATGACATAACAGACACCAACATTTTACAGTTGAGCGGAACAATTACTATTTAGTTCTAATTAGTATTTTTTATATAACATCTTCAAAACCGTTTTCCTTGTTATAAGTAATTGCTCGTCGAGCTTCTATTGTGTCTATCAAATTAAATTTCACACCGGCGTAATGATGAGATGCTTTGTTTCGCATTTCCTAGGAAATATTCCGTATTAGATCTTCACGATTTACCATTATGAATAACATTAATGACACAGGTACTCATCGAGGATATTGAATTATTTAGCCTGATACTTTTTCAGCAAGAACAAAAGATTTATGGTCGATTTATGCAGCAGTCATAAGTCATAAGTTCCAATTATAAGAAAGAATATTCGTCAATGATTGGTTGGAATAAACGGTTCAACCAATCATTGACGAATGTTCTTCCTTATGACTTAAATAAGTTTTATGACTGCTGCATAAATCCACCAATACTCTCACCGACACAGTTTCATCGATAGTTTTTGAGAAATGTGTCGTTGAACTACATCAGCACTTTGCAGGTTATTCAATTCATTCAAAAAACAGCAAAGAAGTTCATTAGAAAAAGTCTGCCATATTTTTAAAATCACATAATCACAGAAAAACTGGAGTGGATCCCTTAGGAATTGTAAATGATTGGCGATATTGTCGCATAAGGGGTAGCTTACCATTTTTATTATACCGGGTGTCTGCGGAAAGTTTATGGAGATAATGGAATTAAATTTGGAGGTTCTGTATATGACATTTTTTTTGGAATGATTTCAAATCAAATGAGAACCCACAACAACAAGACATGGGACCTTGACGTCTTGGGATCCATTGGTGTACAGGGTGTCCCAAATTCGAGCCTCGACATTGGGATCTCGGAAACCAGAAGAGATACGAGGTAGGTTAAATGGAGGTAAAGTTGCGCAATTTGGTGCTCATTGTAACGCCGCTTTCATATTTGGAAAATTCCGAATACTTCCGAAGATTTTTGGAATAAACCGATTATTCATTTTTATTTTTTTGTGACTCTATTTGAATAGATAGAACAAAACAAAGTTCACATTTTCATTGCTACTTTTTCTGTTCTACAAGATGATGTCATCAGATTTTCAAACAGACGTTTCGTATTTGAGCTGCCATCATCAACTTTGTTTTTTTAAATACGGCCCTGGATTTTTTATTATAGATTTTAAAAGTTTCTAATGTCCCAAAACAAATGATGTATCGTACTTATTCTGAAAGTTTATATTAATAGAATTTTTCATAAGAACTCATGAGTTAGAGAGAGACAAAAATTAGATTTTTAAAAGAGTTAAAACAAACTTTTTTTGCAATAACGCACTGCTTTCGTGGTCTACTCATTTATTCACTATAATAATACGATACATGTCGAATTGAATTTTTATAACTTTTTTTGTGAATAAATCATTATTATTATTATTATTATAAAACTCAAAAACTAACATAAAAGTGGGTGGTTAATAAATAATATAATTGAAGTGTCATCCCTCAAACTCTAGGCCCTAGGCTATATTTACAAAAATAATTGCATTTTATCAAAGTGGCTGTGAATCGTGCATTCTGGCTATCTTAGTTCATTTGTTAATGTTTAAATTATCCAATATTTTGACAGTTCACTGTTCGTTCACTAATCGTTAACGCTTATTAAACGAAAATGACTTTTTCTAACGAAGAAAAACGAGACATGATAAGGATTTATTATATTTCGAATCGAAGTTCAAAAACGGCTTGTGAGCGCTATTTGTTGGAATATCCAGAAAGACGGCAGCCGCATTATAGTTATTTTGCTAATATTGATAATAATTTAGCTCAGTACGGAAGTTTTATTAAGCTAAGGGTTGAATATGGAACACGAATCGATCCAGAAGAGGAACAAATTATCTTGAACACTGTAAGTTTGAAAACTGTTACAAAGTAGAAAGTAAAATGACTAATTTTAAATTATTTTTTAAGGCCAATAATAATCCTCGAGCTTCAGTTAGAGTTTTCTCAGAAGAAGTAGGATTACCGCGAATGAGAGTTTGGAGTACTTAAATAAGCGTGGCTATAAACCTTACAAAATCCATATTAGTCAAACAATAAGACCTGGCGATGCTGAGAGACGATTAGAATTTTGTAACTGGCTGCAAAATAAAATTAATGAAAATGATGACTTCCTAAATAAAACTATATGGACAGATGAATGCAGTTTTTCAACAGATGGACTATTTAACAGACATAACGAACACTATTGGTCAATAGAAAACCCAAGGCAGAATCAAGAAGTAAGACCTCAGGGACGACAATCATTTAACGTATGGGTCGGTATGTGGCACAATAAAATTATCGGCCCGTTTTTTATTCAAGGAAAATTTAATTCCGATAGATATGCAGAATTAATAAGGACCAATATATTGGATTCCTTAATGGAAGAACCTTTGGGCATATTACGTCAACTATGGTGGCAACAAGACGGTGCACCACCTCATAATGGGAGATGTGTTAAAAATTTATTAAATGAATTATTCCCTAATAAATGGATTGGAAACCAAGGTGCCGTACGTTGGCCAGCTAGAAGCCCCGACCTAAACCCTCTAGACTACTTTCTTTGGGGATTTCTCAAAAACCGTCTTTATCGAAACACGCCACAAAATCTTGAAATATTACGACAAGACCTAATAAGGGAGATCAGGGCTATCCCTGCAAGGACAATTCAGCGTGCCATCCATAAACTTCACAGACTGACACGAAAATGCATTCAAGCAGGTGGATTATAATTTGAATATTTGCTTTAACTTTCATTGGGTATTCAATTTTGTAGTTTTTGTTTGCCTTTTTTTGGAATAATTAAAACATCATGCCTATTGTTGAACATCACACATTGTTTTATATCAATTTTTAGGAGCTTCTGAGGTCCTTAAAACAATGAAGTATCGTTCTTTTTCGAAAAAATTATTTTAACGATGTCCTGCTAAGATCTTACCAAAAATATATTCTCTGTCTCTCTCTAACACATGAGTTCTTATGGAAAATGCTATTAATATAAACTTTTCGAATAAGTGCGATACATCATTCGTTTTGGGACATTAGAAGATTTTAAAATCCATAATAAAAAATCCAGGGCCGTATTTAAAAAAACAAAGTTAATGATGGCAGCTCAAATACGAAACGTCTGTTTCGAAATCTGATAACACTATCTTGTAGAACAGAAAAAGTAGCAATGAAAATGTGAACTTTGTTTTGTTCTATCTATTCAAATAGAGTCACAAAAAAATAAAAATGAATAATCGGTTTATTCCAAAAATCTTCGGAAGTATTCGGAATTTTTCAAATATGAAAGCGGCGTTTCAATGAGCACCAAATTGCGCAACTTTGCCTCCATTTAACCGACCTCGTATCTCTTCTGGTTTCCGAGATCCCAATGATGAGGCTCGAATTTGGGACACCCTGTACATGATAAATAAAACAGCATTTTTCAATAAGTAATTCAGCTTCATGTTATATTCGGTTTCACCATAGGAGTGATATAAACGTTACATTTTCGAATGGGACTCCTGGTAAATTTTCACTTCTTTTGTTTCCATATGACAGACATGCTGAATCTAACCATGTATCAGTTGTCACTTGTTGTAACCAGACACTTTTTTATTTTTAAACTTATTTTTCATTCTAGTCCCAAAACTTTGGGAAAACAACTTTACTGTTTTCGGTGAAAATATCTGAAATCTAATTTTTAAATTTTCCATTACTTTTTGAAATGTCAACGTGGAGGCTAGTCGGGATAGGAAAAATTTTTTTTTTTTTTTTTTGGTGGACTGTAGTTAACTTTTAGCGTAAATGAAACGAATTCTGCTTCTGGAAGGGTTTTGTAGAAAAGACGAAATTACAAAGTCAAACTTATTTATCAATATCAACATATATGTATCATAGCAACATTAACCATATACAGAGTCAATTCTGTTCATGCCCCCGACCTTGAAATGATAGGTTTCAATAAAAATTTAAAATAGAAAGAGCACAACACAATCACTGGCTTTCTGTTGCTTCTCCGAGAGGAAGAGGACATATCTTGCTAAATGCACGTCGAATCAAACCGGCAGGCGTCTTGATTGTTGCGACCCGGGCTACGTTATCCTTTCTTGGATGGAATTGAATGATGCGACCTAACTTCCACTGGACTGGGGGTAGATTGTCATCCTTGATGATGACAAGGCTTCCTTCTTGAATTTGATGCTGATTCACTTTCCATCTTAACCTCTGTTGCAACTCGGAGACGTATTCTTTGCTCCAGCGACTCCAAAAATGTTGCTGGAGAGCCTGGATCCTTTGGTATCGTGATAACCTGTTTTTAGGTATATATCTAACATCGGGATCTGGTAAGGCGGTTAATACTTTTCCCACCAGAAAATGAGCCGGGGTTAAAAGTGCGAAATCATTTGGATCCGAGGATAAGGGAAAAAGGGGTCTGGAGTTTAGGATACCCTCAATTTGCACCAGCAAAGTATAAAATTCCTCAAATATGAGACTTGCATAACCCATGACCCTTTTGAGGTGATGTTTTGTGCTTTTCACCCGTGCTTCCCATAAATCGCCAAAATGCGGTGAATGAGGTGGTATGAATCGCCAATCAATCCCTTCTCTAGCAAATGAGTCTACAAGATCATTCCTGTTTTCTGTCAAATATTTACTTAAATCTTTCAACTCTCTATTTGCTCCAATGAAATTTGAGGCATTATCAGAGTAGAGCCGAGATGGTTTACCACGTCGAGCTGCGAATCGCATCAAAGCCAAAATGAAACACTCTGTTGTTAAATCGGAAACAAGCGCCAGATGCAAGGCCTTGGTCGCAAAGCACACAAATAGGCAAACATAACATTTAGAAACTCTCGTGCCGCGACCTTTGCGGTCTTTGATATAGAAAGGACCAGCCCAGTTATCTGAAATGGATTATCCGAAACAAATCGACTACTTGGCAAATCTCCCATAATGGGAGTTATAGGTTTCGCAGAAAAACGAAAACATTTGACGCAATCTCGAACAGTTTTCTTAGCCAAGTTTCGCCCGGAGATAGGCCAAAATTTGTCTCTAAGTGAAGCCAGTAACAATTGAGGACCGGGATGCAGAAGGCGTAAATGTTCATTATTGAAAATCATTCGAGTTATTCGATGATGTGGAGAAAGCAAAATAGGATATTTTTTATTAAATTCGAAATTTGAATTTCTTAGGCGTCCTCCAACCCTCATCAAACCTCTTTCATCTATCAGTGGATTAAGACTTAAAATCTTACACTTTTTAGACTGATCTTCTTACCTTGCTTTAAATTATTGTAATCTTGAGTAAAACACTCCATTTGAGACAATCGTAGTAGGCTAAAAAAGGCCTCTTCGATTTCTGTTGGTGACAAAGGACCCGTTAGTCGATCAACAGATTTTTTCAAGCAATTATTCTTGAAACGAAATATAAAAGCCGCAACTCGCTTCAATTTTTCAAGATTCGAATATTTATTAAAAGGAAAAATATCTTGCGTATTTATTAGTAAGGCAATGGGTTCCTTTTCACGCATTTCGGGTACAACTTTGCTGATGGATTCTATTCTTGGCCATTCAGATTCGTCTTGCTTTAGCCACTTAGGACCGAACCACCACAAATGTTGATTACCTATTTGATCTGGGAAAACACCCCTGGATAACAGGTCAGCTGGGTTTTCCTTAGAAGGGACATGACGCCATTCTGAATCTTCGACTAAATTTTGCAAATCAGCCACACGATTGCTTACAAAAGTTTTGAGCATATGAGGACTTGTATTTATCCAACCGAGAACTATCGTGGAGTCTGTCCAGAAAGTACATCGCGTGAACTCAAGGTTCAGAGACGACTTTACCTTGCTGATGATCCTTGCTAAAATCAAAGCACCACACAGCTCTAGGCGTGGTAGACTTAATGTCTTTATCGGAGCAACTTTAGACTTAGCGCAAAGTAATTGTACAAAAACTTCACCCTTTGCATTCACGCTTCTTATGTAAACGCAACCCCCATAGGCAACTTCCGAAGAATCCGCAAACCCGTGCATTTCCAACCGAATCGACTCTTTGCAAATGACTAAACGAGGAATTTGTAGCGTATTGAGACACGGGAGTTTTCGTTTAAATGCAAGCCATGATGAGTGTTCACTAGCTGGTAAGGATTCATCCCAAGTTAGTTTTTCTAGCCAAAGTTTTTGTATAGTTATTTTTGCAATTATTGTGCATGGAGCCAACAGACCTAACGGATCGAATATTTGAGAAATATGCGATAAAATTGTCCTCTTAGTAATAGCAGAGGAATCTGTAATATAATCGATTCGAAACATGAGATTATCATAGTTGCAATTCCAAGATAGTCCCAGCGTTTTAGCATTCTGATCTGTACCAAAATCAAGAATATTATGCAATAAATCTGAAAATGGTACGTTGTTCAAAATGGAGGGATCATTAGATATCCATTTTCTGAGTTCGAAACACCCCCTTTTCAATACTCTAGAAATGTCTCTGCATATCGTAGATGCCTCCTCGGTACTATCTGCCCCTGTGAGTAAATCATCAACGTAGAAATCGTGACGTATTACATGGGCAATATTCGGTAGTTCCACTTCACATTCTTTTGCCAACTCGAATAAGCATCTTATTGCCAGATATGAAGCTGATGCTTGACCATAAGTAACAGTATTGTGATCGTAAGCTTTTAGAGGTTCAGACGGCGATTCCCTCCATAGGATACGTTGTAATGATCGTTGCTCTGGAGTCACTAGTACTTGACGATACATTTTCGCCACGTCTGATGACACTACATAAACATGAGTTCGAAATCGTAAAATTATTGCAAGAAGATCATCCTGTAGCGTCGGTCCGACCATTTGAATATCATTCAGGAAAATGCCAGTCGTTGTGTTCGCGGACGCATCGAACACAACCCTCAACTTCGTCGTCAAACTATCAGACTTCAATACACCATGATGGGGCATAAAATAAACTCCTGTACGATCATCATTATGGCTGCAATTCATATTGGAATCGTCGATTTGAGTCATGTGACCCATGCTTTGATAATCGCGCATAAATGCAATATATTGTTGTTTGAAATTTGAATTGAGTTGAAACTTTCTTTCTAGTGACCAAAATCGTCTTTTTGCTTGCGTCTCAGATTCACCTAACACCGTTGGTGATTTCTTTAGCGGTAGAGATACGATAAACCTACCATTGGATTCACGTTTCGTATTATCCGAAAAGTGTTTCTCGCAACAAATTTCTTCGCTAGAAAATGGTTTTGTTATATTAAAATCTTCAACCTCCCAAAACTTGGATAACTGATCCTGCAGATCAAAATTTGTACTTAAATTACAATTGATATTTTTTGGTTGAATATTATTTCCTACTTGACCAGAAATAATCCATCCAAGCCATGTCTTTTGCAAAATCGGTTTATTTGTTCCTAGCTTAATTTGACCTACACATAAAATATCCCAGAATAAATCGGCCCAAATTAAAATATCAATTTTCTCAGGCTTATTGAAGCCAGGATCAGCTAACCTGATATTTTTGGGAATATCTAGAATATCTCTATTTAACTTGAAAGTGGGCAAGACACCCGTTATTTGAGGAAGTATCAAACAAATTGTATCTGCGACGAAACCTCCATGTTTCGAACGCATACGAATATTGCATTTATATTTTACATCAGAAGCCGCCTGATTCAAGCCGGAAATTGTAATATTGACTTTTGTTTTGTATAGTTGCAATGCTTCCGCAAATTCCGTTGTGATGAAGCTTGATTGGCTCCCGCAATCCAGAAGAGCCCGCCCTAAATGTGCATTTTGAAATTCATCAAGAACTTCAACATATGCTGTGGAAAGAAGAATCTGATTTTCCTCCATTGCAGAGGCTGACAAAGCCACCTTAGCCTCATTTTCATTAGACTTCGTCTGCTCCGATTGAGCAGGAGTCTCGATATGCAGTAAGGTATTGTGACGTCGACGACATCGCTTGCATGGCCCAAATCGACATGTTTTCTCGAAATGGCCGCCCTTGAGACAATTCATGCAGAGTCTTGACTTTTGAGCGAAGCTAATTCTATCATTAATAGAAAGATTAATGAAATCTTCGCAATTGTAAATTTGATGTTCCTTTTTACAATAAACGCATTTGTAATTCGAAACATGAAACCCTTTTATAACGTTAGTCGTAGATGCGCGATCCCTTTTTTGATTTATTTTAGAAGAATCTTTTATCGCATTTTTCGCTTCAAGTGTTTCTAGCATATCAGCCCTTCCCTTTAGAAATTGCTTTAAATCTTTCCATTCAGTGACTTGCTTATTACTAATTTTATATTGCTCCCACTCCCTTGATGTGACACTATCTAGTTTGGTTGAAATAAGAAAAATTATCAAAGTATCCCATTTGTCAGTTGGTTCTTCAAGTTGAGCAAGAGATCGTAAATGCTTTGAAACCATATCAATCAGATCCCGTATTTTAGCGCTAGATTCCCTTTGTATTGGCTCTAAATTGAATAAAGCCTTTGTATGAATATGCACTAGCAAACTATTGTTATTATATCTATCGCATAACGTATCCCATGCCACTGAATAATTAGAATCAGAAAGTGCAATGGAACGTATAACTTGAGCAGCACCACCCTGTAGAGATGCTCTTAGATAATTGTATTTCTGAATGTTATGTATTGCATTATTGGTATGTATGAGAGACTCAAATGTATCCCTAAATTCAAGCCATTTATCCATTGAGCCGTCAAAAGTTGGCAAATTGATCACGGGAAACTTCACACCATTCGCTTGATTGGAAATGGCTGGAATTTTGGATGAGTTACTTTCCAATTCAACACTTTTGTTATTTGCAATTATTATTTTAGCAGAAGACATCACTGAATGAAATGAATTTTCGAAACTAGTACGTTCATCGTACTGGCCTTGTATTTCATCATCTGTAACCAATAATTCCAAAGACGTTTGCAGAGTGTCATATTCGCTTATGAGGTTATTAGCTTTGCAAATACGCTCTTCCAAATTAAATATATCCGTTGCACACAGCGAATGACCCTCTAGACTCTTGACATAATTAGAAAAAGCTGTCAATTTTGACTTTATGGAACCTCTTTACCTAATAAGAGTATTTTTTTGATCGTCTGTCATATTGATGATAAAATATGTAGGTACTCACGCAAATTCAAAATTGAGAAACTCAGAAATCTACCAGTGCAAACAAAGGGGGGAATTTGGGATGAAAGGATATGTATAAAAGGAATGGCTCACTTTTTTATGTTGATTCCAATTTTGCTCGTTCACTGCAGATCCATCCGGCTCGAAGGACCAAAATGTTAGAAATGTATAGAATTGGTGGACTGTAGTTAACTTTTAGCGTAAATGAAACGAATTCTGCTTCTGGAAGGGTTTTGTAGAAAAATTTCTTTTTGAAAAGACGAAATTACAAAGTCAAACTTATTTATCAATATCAACATATATGTATCATAGCAACATTAACCATATACAGAGTCAATTCTGTTCAGTAATCTGTACCAAAAATAAAATCATTAATCCAAAAGCTGTTGAAAACATAATTTACTTTTGCAGAAGCGATGTAAAATAATAGACATCCTCAATGATTTTATTATAAGAAATATCTAACGTAAACTATCAAGTTTTTAACGGAAATTTCTTTGAAACCTATTAGTGTTCGTAATAAAATGATCTTTCTTTATAACCCGACGAGCCAACATGTTGCCATTCAAAAATAATTGTAATAGTCCGGGAGCCAGTGACAGATTTCCATGACCAAGTTCCTCTCAAGCGAAAATTAGTGGAAAGCATCAGAGAGTTATATTATAAAGCTTCGTGAACGTCAGCTGCGGTTCCGTGGGGGGAAGAGCGGTGGTAGCCTCCCACGCACAACGAGAAAGAAATGTATTCAATTTTGTTTTCCTACCTGAAAACATGTTAAATTATCGCTAAAGCAATATCTTGAAGAAAGAAAAAATCAGCTGACTATAGCATGGTATATAATACGACAGCTAGTTGGTCGAACAAAAAAAAATTGTACCTTCTATGATTTCCTCTCAAATAAAATTTAACCTTATATTCGGATTGCGTCAATTTAACATGTTTCCGGGAAGGAGGACATAATTGAATATATTTTCTTTCTTCGTGCGTAGGAAGCTACTGTGCTGATCATCCCCCCCCCCCACTAACGGAATCGCAGCTGACGTTCACGAATCTTTATAATACGACTCTCTGATGAATTCCACTAAATATCGCTTGAGAGGAAATTACTGACCAAATTTTTAACGGGCTCCTGGACTATAATTTCAATTCGAAAATTAAATTTTGTATAGCATATGTATTTTGACCGAAAACAGTCAAGAATATTTCCCAAAATTTTAGGGCTGACATCAGTGATCTGAACGTATCCATAGCAATCTAGATTGAAAAATAAATTTCAAAATCGAAAAGAGAAAAAATTGGTTCGATTTGGAGACATCAGAGACAAACTTCGAGGGATACTGGGTACCACTGACCAAATGAAATATTTACAAGGAACATATTGGAATGGTGATATGATACGGCAATTTTCATTTGAAAATAGCGCGTCAAATTAAAGAGGCTTACAGTTTTCAGGTTTTTGTGCGAAGTGAAATGCTCATGCACGATTATCATCGAAACTTGATTATAACTAGGAGAATGTATCTCCTTGCTTAACAACCAATCAGTCTATTTCAAAATTTGAAATTCAGCCAATAAAAACGGAATTACATTGAAAATATAGCTTGTCGCTGTATTTTCACGGTGATAAACCTGCTTGGTTTTTGTTTTACTATCTGTCAAGTGAAAATAATGATTTAAATTATAAACGTCAAATCTTTGTGTTTTGACTAGTTATATTTCAATATGAGCGATCGTTGGGGACAAATGGCTATTGGTATCATAGATGAAGCAGTGGAAAAGAGTATTCCGTTGAATACGGCCGGAAATAAAGAATCAATTACCAGGCAATTCAACAATTTTCAAATCGATATATTGTCGTCCTAAATATAATTCGTGGTATGATTAATAACCTATAATTTTTTGGAATATCAATTCATTGGCAATCCCAATGCAAGAAAATACAACTCGTCCTGCGGACTCGTTGTATTTTCAGCTTTGGGATTGCAATTCATTAATATTCCAAAAAATTATCGGTAATAATCATACCACTTATTATATTACCCCTGAAAACAAGATATTTTTAGGTTGTCATATCATCACAATAGTCTTGGAATTCTGATTGTAACAGCGAGAAGCTGGCAAAAAACAATTTTTTCAACCTGGTTGGCTGAAAATGAGAAAAAACTCTGATATTTGTGAAGAGGTCGGAAAATATTTCAAAAAACTGTTATTTTCAATTTTATTCATTTATTTAAACCATGTGTACCTACTTATAGGAATTAAATTCTAAGCAATTTTGTCAAATTTCTTTTTTCGATATTTTGCCGCTTCTCCCCACTGTTGGCCTGTTCATTGTAGTTATTTTTTAAATTGCCACCATACTATTGGTCACGTAACATGTATCAAAATCGATATCTAGGCTGTCAAGCATGCAAAATCGATATCTAGGCTGTCAAGCATGCAAAATCGATCACCCAAATTTATAATTTTTCTTCTCAATACTCTATTAATAAACTATTTTGCCATTTGTCATACTTTTTGGCGGGCAAAGATTGACAGTCTCGTTTCCAAAATATTTCATAAAATTATATTTTTTTTATAGAACACTATATTTAATCCTGCATTTCGATTCGTAACTACATTCTAGACAACAAAGCTTTAGAAAAGTAGTTGAAAGAGTTCTTTCTGATAGAGTCTATTATAGTTTGGATGAATATTTTATGGATAGAATAGAATGTTTAATAAACCAAAACTATATACTGTGATACCATATACCCGTTTATTGTCTATTATATTTTTAAATCTTAAAAATTTTAATTTTTTAACTTTTGGATTTTGAATTTTAGAGATTTTTTTAATTTTAAATTTTTTTATTTTTAAAATTTTAGATTTCTGAATTTTCAATTATTCTAATTCTTTGATTTTTTTTTAATATGGAACCTTCAATTATTAATAAAAATTATTGTGACTCTTTATACAGTGCGACGCTGAATTATGGAACAAATTTATCATTTCTGAATAAAAAGATATTTCGGAAAAATCTTCGGACAGGTCGATTTTCTTTTCCGATGGGCCAATTTTTGAACCCCACCCAAAATATATAGGGTTATCCGCAATTGAGTAAAAATGACTTTGGTGATATTTTTAAATTGGACACCCAGTATATTTTTCCATATTTGGTTAGGGATCGATCGTCATTACGAATCCAGTGATACCAAGTTTGTTGGGATTATGTCAAACGGTTTGCCCTAACTTTTCCAGAGACAAAACGGTACCTAACTTTTGAAAGCATGACAAGCAGCGTTGTAAACAAATTTTTGATGACGTTATGTCAATTTTTCTCAAACTTCTATCTTATTTGTGGAAATGTCGCGATTTGGACAGTCTTCGAGTGGAGAAATTGAAGAAGCCATCAATAATAATGTGTCTCGCAATACTGTGAATTCAACTAGGTCAATTTGGCGACAAATTGTGATGTTTGGTTTGGAAAAAAGATAGGAACTCATTGCAGAAACTTCCACTGGAGAGTTAGCTTCTATTTTATGTGACTGTGACTGTGAATAAATACATGTCAAGTTTACTTCGACAAAAAAAGCTCTCGTGTAATTATAAGTGAAAATTAAAGTTATATACTGATACCTATTTTCATAATCGAATAATTTCTCACTTCATCAAGGCTATTATTTTCGTGCATTCAAATTCACCATTCTACGTCGATGACTACCGCACGCCCCTGCCTGCCCTGCGGGGGTTTAATTCGAACAATTCGAGTAGTGGGCGCTCAGGCTTGACTCCCATAAAAGAGGGCTTAATTTCGACATAATTGTTACTGTGACACCATCTGTTTCCTTTCGTACTTTAGCGGTAATGGTAACAATCAGATTAGGCTCAGGTTGTTGGTGTATCCCCCTTCACTTCCCTCGGTAATTATAGTTGAGGGGTGGTGATTAATATCGCCACAGAAAAATATCAATGTTGAGATAATTGGTTTTATATTAATGTCGGTGGGCATTCGAAGCCGACAAAAAGGTGGGAAAGCAAATGAAATGACTCGATCACCGATGGCCCATTATGTGTGAGAGATATTTGAACTTTTCACCTCTACTTCTCTGTACAGACAGCGTATTCTACACACGAAAGAAAAAGTTCTTTACATAAAGAAGCCTGTTTATCCTAAGAAAATTATTCTGTTATATAAAATATTTCTTTATTGAAAGAAATCTATATTTCCAGTACGTTTACTTTAAAACAAAAAATTTGCAATGCTTGAATTAAAAAAAATGAATGTCCTAAATCGAAAATTTTGCATTTTTTTAAAGAAAAAATTAGAATTACTTACTTCTCTTGAATATTTTGTGGTTTCAAGTAAACAAATCTCAATTGAAAGAATTTGAATAAATAGTTTTCGTTTTCTCCGTTTTTCATCCTAGATATTATTTTTTCTCATAAAGAGGAAATAAAGTTTTGGAGTAAGGAATTACGTTTTCTCTATTGAAAAAACTACGTTTTATCTATCCCAGATATTACGTCTTCTCTATCACAGCAATTACGTTTTTTTATCCAAGAAATTACATTTTTTATCCAATAAATTACTATCCATGTCGTTGTCCTAGCAAATGCGTTTTCTTTATCCAAGATTTTACGTTTTCCCTTTCCAAGACATTTTCTTAAATGTAGAACAAAAAAGTTCTTTTGCGAAGTGATCGTGTTTACTCTATTGAAGCTGTTATTGTTCTTTTTATGATAATTTTGAATTTAATAAAGTTAGGTAAAACTCGAAGTCGTCTCCACAATTTATATTTCACCCCAAGGGCAAGGGGGAACGCAGCTTTGTCAAGCAACTTGTCAAAGTGTCTGCGTTAAACTGAAATCAGTAAGAAAAACACTAGTTACAATTTTAAAATATATGAAACTTACAAAAACTTGGAACCAAATTGGATACTCACATGGCATGGAGACTTTGAAGTGTAAAAACGTAAAATTTAAAAGTTATATATCAAAACATCGGTGGCGCAATTAAGGGCCAACCTTTGGCATTGAGGAGGAATGGTCGGGGACCATTCCAACAATGGAACCACCATCAGAAACATGAAGGAATTTAATTAAGTTATTTATTCGATTTCAGATACCAATCATTCTTAAAGCGTTGTATGAAGTAGAAGGAGATGGATTAAATAAGTCGATAATAAAGATTTGATTAACCAAGTAGCGTCTATTGGAAGAAAGTCAAAACTATTTGAAGAATGAATTCATGTCAAAAATTATGTATACAGGTATCTAACTGCAAGTGGAAGAGTTTGTAGGAGACTCCACGATAGCTGGGGAAGCAAACTGTAATTTCAAAAAGGAAATTGGTTCAAATATAAAGCTAGACTATCGTTAAAATTTTAGAGCGTTGAAAAAGGAAATGCAATCAAATTTAATTTGTTTGTTCAAAGATTCTGAATTATGGTCCTTATTAGTTCTATTAATCTCGAAAATCTCCAAAATATGCAGTTTAGGGCCTTTATTACAAACGTGCAAAATATTGAGGTCTGAATCAATATCAAAATGATGTTTATTATTAACAATGGGATTAGCAAAAGAACTGGGGGAATTTATTTCATCGATTAAGTCTGAATGGTGATAGGTATCTATAACTCTTTTATGTTCATGGATTCTCTGAGAAAATTTGCGTCCAGTTTGACCAATGTATGTAGCATTACAATCGTGATGTGAACAAGAAATTTTATAAATCCCTGATTTGTCCATGATAGAGGTTTTATCTTTGTTATTAGGTTAGATCCAAGATTATTGGTGGTGTTAAAAGAAATTTCACAATCCAGAATAAATCTGTCAAATATATTTTAATGTCATATGTGACTTTGCCCAAACACGTTATACTTGGTTATACTTGGTAAGTAAAATCCTGTAGGAGGTGGGATCAAATTAGCATTCAGAACTTTCAAAGATTTTCGTTTATAAAGTTTAGGAACAAATGTATTGGGATAACCATTATTGTATGCTATTTGTTTTATTATACCTAATTCCTTGTTAAAATTAACAATGGATAAGGGTATGGACAACAGCCTCGAGATTAAGGAATTAAAAGAAGCTGCTTTGTGATTATGGGGGTGGTTAGAATGGAATGAAATGACAGTGTCAGTATGTGTTGGTTTTCTATAAATGGAAAAATCAAAAGTATTGTTTAATTTAGAAACTAGCAAATCCAAAAACGACAAGGAGTCATTATTTTCAATTTCCGTCGTGAAGCGTATGGAACGATGCAGCGAATTTAAAAATTGTAATAGACTATTTAGTTCATCTGAAGAACCATCAAAGAGAACTATTGTATCATCTACATATCTATAATAAAATATGATTTTATTGAAAAAGTTTAAAGAATTGAGCTTTTTCTCTAAATCAAATAAAAAGAGTTCTGCTAAAAGAGGGAATAGCCAACCCCGAAACTTGTTTATAAAATTCATTGTTGAAAAAACATATTTTTGAATTTCTTGAAGTTAAAAATCCAAAAAGATTTTAAAGAAGTTTTCATGTTCTGTTACCCGAAGATGATAATTCACTCTTTATAAAACATTACATTTCCTCACAATGATAAAAATATTTTCTCTGAATGAATAAAAAAGTTTTCCCAACAGGAAAAAATTAACTCAAGAAATAGTTCTCCTGTTGACATTGTTTTTTTTGTAGGGAAAAAATTTTTTGTCTTTATCATGAAATGCTATTTTTTAGATGGAGCGAATTATTATTTTCAAGTAAGGTTACATGATACCTACTTCTTCCAGAACTTATAAATTTTATGGTGGATTTATGCAGCAGTCATAAGTCATAAGTTTTAAGTCATAAGGAAGAATATTCAACAATGATTGGTTGATCCGTTTATTCCAACCAATCATTGACGAACATTCTTCCTTATGTCTTAAATCTTATGACTTATGACTGCTGCATAAATCCACCATTAGTCTCCCGCTCACTCCTACCACTCGACCGCTTCCACCAGCTCGGACGTTTTCAGTCATGTTGCAAGCATTTTTCACCCAATTCGCAGCATTTTAGCGCAAAGTGAGGATATATGTTTTGTGGTATAGTGCTTCTACTTCCGAAATCTGTTTTATAAGTTGAAATCGGACTATCACTAGTAGACTGGGATCCCACGCCTATTTTCAAAAATCATTAATAATAGGCTGAATCTTCCTGAGTAGCTTCATTTTGCAGAGACGCCCAACTTTTTCTTCTACGAAAATTCTCGATAGTGGTAGCTAATAAAATGCGCAGGCGTCAATCATGTCGGTTTGGTGAGTGCAAAAAATTCATTAATAACAGTTAGTTTTTCAGTTGAACCTCGAGATAATTCGATGAAGTATTCGATAAAACTTTTGTCCTACAAAATGGATGGTAGGACTGAAGAGTCCCAACATGTACCAATGTTATAAAAATTCATTAATAACCAGCGGATTTTTTTCACCGTTGCTTGGTTAATGAAATTGCAATATTCTTGTCTCAACCGCTCCCATGCATGATTCAATAAAAAAAGTGCCTATTATTGAAGCTAAAATATGTTTGCCTCAACCAACTTTTGAAGCAAGGGTTCACTTGTTTCAAAATATTTTCCTTGTAAGTGGCCAAGACAAATCCGTCAAAATATCAAACTAATATTTGGTTGGACCTATTCAAGAATACAATCTCTTTGAATCAACGCAGCTATGCGGTGATGCAAAAAATCCATTTTATCAGTGTAGTCTATTCAAAGAAAAAGAAGTAAGAAAATTGATTAGAATATTCGAGTATAAGTTTCTTCATTGTAAAATAAATTTCATGTCGTTTGTTACCCTTTAAAATTTACTTGTGTATTATAAAACAGCCATGAGAATTGGTCTGGGATTTTTATTTTAAAGAGAATTAATAGAAAACAATACACAACTGGGCCTTTCCCATGGAACTCACCCCAAGAGATTAGAGTATTAGCAGAACCTTTTTTTAAAATTCAAAATCTTACAACCAAATATTATCATCAAAAATAAGTAATAACCGATAATAACAAAAACACACTTCAAACATTATTATTACAATAGATTTCCTTTAATTTATGTTTTCTTTTTTCATTTTCAGACTTGACCAAGAAGATAATTTCCACCACGAAATCAACCTTTCAAGTGAAATTACTGAAACAAATAAAAATGTTGGTAAAAATACACAATTACATTTTTAATCTCCCCTATAACCACAGGATTATGTTCAACAATAATGGTAGATATAGCGATTTGGCTGAAAAAATCCTCTCGCAAATCATTCCGCCTAACGCAACGAATAAAACCGTTTTGATAAATCTATATGGTAATTAAAATTAAAAGCTTTGTTTAAGTTTATGGTGTTTGGACACGAATATTTTTCCTTATCTGAGCAGGATATCCTAAATGGTTATTTTCCCAGTGGTTGCCGCTTGTAGAGCTGGAGGTGACACCGCTTGAAAGCCCTTCTGCGTGTTATCTGCTTTATCTGTAATTTTATCTACGTCTCTCCCCTAATTTTCGGTGGTGGAATTATTGTGTCGGTAGTACTGTAACGTTAGAGGTAGTAATAGTAATGATTATAATTTGGTTGCGAACTGTAAAGGTGCGAATTCAAACGGACAGTGACCAGTAACGTAGGAAATTATAGTATTCATGCAATATACACGCATAAAAAAAGAATCCGCGATTGACTCGTTCAGTGAGATATTTTTGTCATTGCAAACCAGTTGAAAACAATTTTACATAGTTTTCTCTAGATACAATTTTCAGAAAGCCAAATTCTTGATTATATAAAAGGAGTTTATTTCAAATGGTCCAACTATGGTTGAATTAACTTAAACTATATTGAATTATAAAGTGAATGTTTTTTTGTCGACTGTAATTATAACATGTCTGTATAATCAGTGAATTTTCAGTCAGATCATAAATAATAATAATAATAAATAATAATAATATTTTCATTTCTTTGGTTGAAAAGTACAATTGAAAAATCAATGTCCAATAAACAAAGAAAATGTCAAAAGAAAAGACAGCAAACAACACACAATTTCTCATAACAAGACAGTCAAAAAATATATAAAAACATACCAAAAAATGTAACACCAGAGTATTCGGTGATTCAGAACACAGCACTTAGGATGTAAACAGTACAACCAAATCTGCTAAAGCTGAAGATCTCATGTTAGTCGATTAGTGAATTCTTGAATGGTGTAACAAGTCCTTTGATGTAACGTTTTTTCCAGCTGACTTTTGAATACATGAATATTTGGAGAATTCTTAAGAGTTATTGGAAGCATATTGTATAATTTACACCCACTCTACGCTTTTTTCATACAAGGAAGTTCTATGAGCGTTTGATAGGATTAGATCTCTAGAACGAGTATTGTGGTTATGTGATGGACGATGAGAATGAAAAATGGATTTATTTTTGTAAACGTGCACTAGCCTCTAATATATAGGTGCTGGCAACTGTAAGAATTTTCAGCTGTTTGAAAGCATCTCTACATGAGCCTCGTTACCCTAGCTTGGCAATTATTCTAACAGCGTATTTCTGGAGGAGAAATATCCTTTGGACAGAAGCACTCATACCCCAGTTGAGTATACCATATCGGAGGTGTGAATGGAAATTAGCATGGTACAATGTTAAGAGTATACTAGGGCTGCAGTGATTTGACATGAATCTAATAGAATAGCAGCTTCTCTTCAGTTTAGTACACAATGCATAAATATGATGATTCCATATTAATTTTTTGTCTAAAACAATTCCTAGCATATTTACAGTTTCTACTGGACTAATTGATTTTTCACTGTTTTCATAGAGTATCACATTCGATTCCCTTTGACCGCGTCTGCTATACAATATGGTGTTAGTTTTAGATTTGTTGAGTTTCAAATTGTTTTTTTCAGCCCACAATGTGATTTTATCATATATATCCTCAGCAGTTTTTTGGAGTGTATCCATGTTGTCTTCAACAATCAAAATATTTGTGTCGTCAGCATAACTTGTGACGAATGCCGAGTTTGTCTTGCTTATGAATGAAATCAGATCATTGGCCAATAACAAGCTAAAGAAGAGGCCTAAATTGACCAATTCTTACTTTTTGCCTCCTACCTATAAGATCTTACCAAGTTATGTGGTACCCCTCTTACACCTAATCTAAAGAGCCTAGAGAGTAACAGTTCATGGTCCACACAATCAAATGAACGTGAGAAATCTATAAAAATGCCCATAACACATTTTTTCTTGTCGAGAGCATTAACAATTCTTGACTGGAATTCACATAGGGCAGACTGTACTCTTGGATTTAGTGAAACCGTGCTGTGAGGTTGACTATAATTTGTTTCGCTCATAAAACATAGTCAACTGTTTTTTTGAATTCAACTCAAATATCTTGGGACACTTGACAGTAGGCTTATTGCTCTATAATTATCTAGGTCATTCACATCACCTTTTTTAAATAATGGGCATACTGTTGCAAGCTTCAAATTTGCTGGAAAAATTCCATTTACAGAGGACAGATTTATCAGATATGTCAAGGGACGACATAGTTCATGGCGGCAGTTTTTCAGCAGGTTATTAGAGATAAAATCATGACCAGAAGCATTTGAGTTTTTCAGTTGAGAAATGAGCTCTAAGACGTCACTCTCACAAACTGAAGATAGGAAAAAACTATTTGAATTTATTGGTATATTTTGTACAAGGAAATTTAAATCGCAGCACCTGTTTTCAATCAATGGCTTAGCGAAATTCTCATTAAACTTATTAGCTAGTTCTTTTTCTCCAATATCAACATCATTATGTTTAACAGTTATTACACTATTCCGTTTAGGTTTATTTAGAATATGGTTAATGATCTGCCAAGTAGTTTTTGATTTGTTATCAGATTTCAAAATTTGATAGTCATGATACTCTTTTCTTGCACAACTTAATTTTTCTCTATATAGTTTACAGCAATTTTTACTTATTTCCTTAAAGTTGTCATCCTGCTTTGCAATTGAGGTATACAGAGTTACATTATTTTTCAACTCTTGCAATTCAGGTGTCATAATATAATCATTATCCTTTCGTGTTTTTTTAGTGAATCCTCTCAATGGAAAAGAAATTTGAAAATAATACAAAAGCATCTCTGAGAAAACATTGTAGGCCAAGTTTGGACAATCTAGTGCATACATATCCGACCAATTTTCATTCTTCAAGAAAAACTCTTCTTTACTTTCGACAAAAAGTTTTAAAAAAATTGCATATCTTATTATTATAAACCAACCAGAAGCAAATCTAGCCAGATATTGAAATTCTTTGAAGTTGAATTATACAGGGTGTCAATTTGAAAACTTCCCACCCTTAATATCTTCCTTCCAGTAAACAATATGAGTAATCGAAAAAACAAATCAATTTTATTGTCAAGGGGGACACTTTCACGGACTATTTGTAGCCCTCGTGGTTCAACCCCCTAGGAGGGGTAGATGTTACCCTTCGAATTTTAAATGGGAAGGGGGGTCAAGTGGCACATCATTTTGATGGGCGTTCAATTCTTGTTCCAATGGTACCCTGACTTATTATTTTTTGATGAGCATTTTCCGAAAAATTGCGTTCTAAACTAACAGAAGTAATTATTAGAACGCCTATACTGAGATGCATGGTTTGGCCAGAACTGGTTAGAATATTAGGTGGTACCGTTCCAACCCTTTATTAGGGGTAACATTAGCCATTAGCTCCAAACACTTTACATAAAAAAGTAGTCTAATAGTAAAACGTAGATGGTAGTAAAGTTGTGTTTATTAAATGCTGAATTTTTAAGTGTCATCGCAGAAATTGTACAGATAGCCTTCCTTTTTTGCTACTTCTGCTGTAAAAAGTTTCTGTTTTCCGGCAAAAAATTGGTTAGCAAATTTGACCTATGTGGTAGTATTGTGAATACCGTTGTACCTGTTGGGCTGTTTAGGAATTACTTTAATAAGTGTATAAAAGTGTAAAAATGGTTTACATTCTTCAAGACAGAATTGAAATGATTGTAATTTATGGAGAAGTTGGAAAGTGCGCACGAAGGGCGGAATGTCTTTTTAACGAAAGACATCCAAATTGTAATGTAAGTCACCGGTATGTGCTTGATTTGGTGAATAAGTTTTACGAAACTGGTTCAGTGACAAATAAAAAAAGAAATAACCCCAGAGTACTAAATGAAGCAGCTCAAATTGAAGTTTTGGGAACATTCGCTGCAGAGCCCACGAGCTCCTTACGATCAGGATCAGAACAGACGGGAATGTCACGCGAGACTATAAGAAAAGCATTGAAAATGCATAAATTTCATCCATATAAAATGCAGATTCTTCAAGAGCTCCACGAGGATGATTATGATAGAGGAATAGAGTTTTGTGAAATCATGTCTCATCGAGTCAATACCATCCCTAATCTTCTGTTAAACATCTGTTTCAGCGATGAGTGTTCATTTTTTCTGAATGGCAATGTTAATAGACAAAATTGTCGCTATTGGAGTGACGAAAACCCACATATTTTTCGGGAAGGGCATACACAACACCCACAAAAAGTTAATGTTTGGGCTGGTATTCTTGGAAATGCCATTCTTGGTCCATTATTTCTGGAAGAAAACTTGACTGGCAATCTGTACCTTGATATGCTTGAAGAGACTATCGATCATCTTATAACTCACGAGCTAGAAACTCAAATTGATGCAGAAGGTAATGAACTTTTGCAGGAGGATCTGTTACATTACCAGCAGGACGGTGCTCCACCTCATTATTTTCTTCCCGTCCGACAGTGGTTAAACGAGAGATTTCCGGGTAGATGGATTGGCAGAAGGGGAGCAGTTGAATGGCCTCCGAGATCACCGGATTTAACACCCTTAGATTTCTTTCTTTGGGGGCATCTTGAATCCGTTGTTTATAAAACACAACCTTCTGATATTGACGAACTTAAAAGACGAATTACAGCAGCATGCCGGTCAATTCCTAGTGAAGTTTTCCGTAATGTTAGAGGGGAGTTCGAAAACAGACTGTATTACTGTTTAGAGCAAAATGGACAACATTTCGAACAGCTAATAAGATAAGCGTAAGTAGATTTTATGTTGGAAATGTCTTTCTCGCAAATTAAATTTTATTGTGTAGAAGGAAAATAACCATCAAATAAAAAATCCCATGCGTAATAAATTTATTCCTGTCATTCAAGGGTTGGAGCGGTGCCACCTACTCTTCTAACCATTTTTATTAAAGGGAGTCAATACAATAATGCATCTCAGTATAGGCGTTCTAATAATTACTTCTGTTAGTTTAGAACGCAATTTTTCGGAAAATGCTCATCACAAAATAATAAGTCAGGGTACCATTGGAACAAGAATTGAACGCCCATCAAAATGATGTGCCACTTGACCCCCCTTCCCATTTAAAATTCTAAGGGTATCATCTACCCCTCCTAGGGGGTTGAACCACGAGGGCTACAAATAGTCCGTGAAAGTGTCCCCCTTGACAATAAAATTGACCTCTTTTTTCGATTACTCATATTGTTTACTGGAAGGAAGATATTAAGGGTGGGAAGTTTTCAAATTGACACCCTGTATATCAATTCAACGTTCCGTTTTTTTTTTAATTTTTGAGTATTCCTGTAGCAAATAAAATTTTGTCTCATGTGGAACTGACATTTAGTGTCATTAGAACACTATCACAGTAAAAAATTCCTTATACATAGAAGAAAATAAGAAATACATGCTTTAAAAAAATAGCTATTTTCCAACTTCAACACCCTGTATCTCTGAAACTAGTCATAGGATTGAGTTAGGCCCATGGACACTGATGTTTAGAAATACCAATATACCAACAATTCATAAAATTTCACCGCCGAAGCCCATTTCTCCATAAGCCGACTGGCTGATCCTTTATTTGTCTTTATCAAGGCTAAAAAAATATAAATGGTTAAAAAATATCTGAAATGAAAAAATGGCATGAACTTACATGTAAAATGAGCCAAATTAACGAATATGTAATATAATAATGTATATGAAATAAATCGACATGACAAGTATAAAAAAAATTGTCACTGACATTTCAAATGAGTGATTGTGAAATTATGGTTGTAAGTTGAACAGGGGATTTTTCTATTAGTCTTCATTATGTATAAACATTATTTTGTTAGTAAAAATTAGTATATTTTTCTAAGTTGATCGTTATTGTCAGATCTCTTATTTATATTATTAGGTATTGATTGTTACCATTTCTAAGAACAGTCTTTTTGTTAAATTTTGTTCTTGATATATCACTTTTGCATTATCATAATTCATTATATGATCTAGATTAACGCAGTGGAGGGCCTGATACGGGCCCACTCACGTTCAAACCTAACCTAACCTAGATTAACTATATGATCAGAGAGTGCGCAAGAAAGTTTATTATGGGGTCTACAGTCACTTCTATGGCCAATAATTCGAGTTTTCAAAGTTTGACTCATTTGTCCGAGTTTTTGTTGCAAGAAAGGCATATGGTTACGATAAACTACATTATTTTTCATCGGTACACATTTTCTGTCCTTCAATTTTGTATATAATCTATTCATTGAAAGGATATTTCTTTGTGATATTTTTATATTGAATTTACTGTTGATAACGTTGATAATTTTGGAAGAAAACTTTTTCATGAATGGGATTGATCCGAAAGTGATTATATTACTAGAATTTGATACATCAACTGACTGATTACCCGCTGATTTTACAGAAATATTAAATTATATACTTCGTTGATTTTTTGTATTAATTTGAGAACATAGGTTTCAACATAAAAATAATAATAATAACAAACGAATAATAACGACATGAATATCGTCCTGAAACAGGAGGAAAAACGAACCAAATATCGAAAATTACTGTTGCACTCCGCATAGACTCAACCCAAACCAATCTGTTGAAATGGTAGTTCTGATCATAGATTACAAAAAATCACTGTAAAATTTTGTTATGTACTGTACCTATATTTTACAATACATATTTAGGAATTCCAATTTTTCGGAATCTTTAACGGAAAATTTCTGGAATCTATATTATTTCCTTACTTATACAGTAAATTTAAGAATCGTTTGAATTTTCTAGAAAAAAAATTCTCAGAATTAGTAACAATTTATTGACATGCAGAAGAAGGTACACGACAAGTTTCACATCAAAATTAAGTATTTACAGTGTGGAAATATCGTAAATACAGGGTAATCACGTTTCATTCCCTGGCATACAAAGGAACGGTCAAGAATATTTGCCTTGCGCCGCATAGTGCGCATCTTACAGACATTCCTAATGGTGAATTGTTATGAGAACATCTGGTCGTTTTCGTTCGATGTGTTTGTGACTTTCTTCCGACAAACGATGGAGTACCGTAAACCGGGGCTACTTTAACATCGAGGGTTACTTTGGCACTTTTT
Source organism: Chrysolina oricalcia (assembly GCA_944452925.2). Taxonomy (NCBI): domain Eukaryota; kingdom Metazoa; phylum Arthropoda; class Insecta; order Coleoptera; family Chrysomelidae; genus Chrysolina; species Chrysolina oricalcia. The sequence continues at coordinate 16,496,239 of OX101825.2, forward strand.
GGGGCTACTTTGACAAAGTCCCTCGTATAAGCAGAAATGCGAGAAACGTTGAGGTTATGTTACTGTTATTATTAGTAGGCGCCTGTTGCAGAATTCCGCTGCGTATTGAGGTGTTCTATTGTGCCCTAAATATTCAAAATCATAGTGTAAAAATGGTGAGAACCTACAAAAAGAAACTGGGAGCTCGTGCATACAAAAACTACAGTGAAGAAGACTTAAAAAATGCCGTGTGTGAAGTTAAAAGCGGTAGGCTATCTCAAAAGGCGGCTGCTGAAAAATATAAAATAAACAGAACGACGTTATTGTGCAAAGTTCGTGGGTCTCATGAAAATAATCCCGGACATCCAACCGTTTTATCTAAAGTCGAAGAATTGATAGCAGAAACACTGGGATCTGTTAGTGATTGGGGATTTTCGATGACTAAATCAGATGTACGAGGTGTGATCGAGAAATTTGTTAATAAACAAGGCAGGGTTGTACCACAGTGGGAAAATAATGTGCCAGGTATTGACTTTGTGAATTCTTTTGCCGCCAGAAATGGACTCTCCGTTCGTCTAGCTACAAATATTAAGAAGCAGAGAGCGTAGGTAAAACTGAACTCACCGAGTTTTATGAAAATATTCGTAATATTACGATGAAACGAACATTACGGATGATCCAGGATCACTTAAAGTTATTGTGCCACGAGGAAGAAAAAGAGTGGAGCGAGTAAGGGAGCATTCAAGAACATCAATCAGCGTGATGGTTTGTGGAACGGCGTCAGGAGTTTTATTGCCGCCTATGGTGGTATATAAGTCCAAAAATTTATATGAAAATTGGACCGAAGGAGGTCCAGTGGGTTCTATATACAATCACAGCGAATCGGGATGGTTCGGTATGAAGTTATTTGAACAGTGGTTTTTTAAATTGTTGCTACCGCATATTGATGCCAATCGGGAAGAAAATGAAACGGTCGTTGTTTTGGGTCAACCTGGCGTCACACTTTTCACCAGAGGTTGTGAGGGCATCAATACAAAACAACATTTATTTCAGTGCTTTTCCTCCTAATGCCACAGCTACAGCCATTGGATGTTGGAGTTTTTGGGCCCATTAAAAAGCAATGGCGAAAGGTTTTGGATAGATGGAGATAAGAATCCAGGCGTCGAGGAACGATTCCCAAGGAACAATTCCCAAGGAACAATTCCCCGTGCACTGCTAAGACTATGGAATTCTATAGCACCCAAGATGGAATCCAATCTTCAAGGTGCTTTCCGAGGAACTGGCCTCTATCCATTTGACCCTAATATAGTTCTAAACAGGCTTCCTTCCGGAGAAACCAATACTGGTAGAGTTTTAGACGTCAGTTTACTTGAATTTCTGAGAGAATCTAGGGGCTTTGATGAAAATTGATTGCGTCATAAAAGAGGGAAGAAAATGACCATAAAGTCAGGTACTCGCATTTCATTAGACAATTCCAAGAATGAAACTCAGACACAGGATCTGCATCTAGGCACTTCTAGTAAAGTTCGCCCTACAAGTCCGCTTTACTCTTCAGATGACGACCTTCCACTCATCAATCGGGTCCCAAATTCATCCTCCAAAGCCCAAGAAAATTCCATTATTCAAACTCAGGCGAAAGATCTTCATCAAGCTACTTCTAGTACACCTCACCAGATAAGTCTGCTCGACTCTTCAGATGAAGGCCTTCCACTCAAAAATGTATCCACCAAGCAGACCAGGAAGCGAGAAAAAGATAGGAGATAACGAAAACCTTTGTTCGATCTGCTTATGTGACTTTCGACATTATGTTGGAAAGGATTGGATTTGCTGCGTCAATTGCACGAGATGGGTTTGCGGATATTGTAACAAGGGCACCAAGAATCCTCGCTACCATTGTCCAAGATGTGAGGATGATGAATAAAGGTGTTAATGGAAACATTTTTTAAAGAATATTATTTTTGTTTTTGTTAGCGTTACCATTAAATTGTTAGCTGTCATTTTCTTAACATTATTAAAACTTATATTTAATAAATTGAGCTTGATAAAATCCTGTATTTTTAATATTTATCCTCTTAGAAATATTGTAAAATAAAAAATATATATTTTTTGGTGTCAAACTAGCCCCCGAATGGAACTAATTTGACCTCCAGTACAAAACAATGCCCTGTCAAAGTAATTCCGAGCATGGGGCTACTTTGACACCAAAAAATTTTTTTTTTTATATCAAGGAGTGCTTTTTGAAAGTTGTCGATTACAGGCATGTTGCTAAGATATACATTGGTTCAAACAAACACTAATTTTTTTATTCGGATACCTAAAAAAAAGTTACGATAAAACAACTCTCTAAACTATGTCAAAGTAGCCCCAGTTTACGGTAAGTACATATATTGTTTTGAAGTGTCTGATGAAACTTGGTAATATTCCAATGCAAAATATGCACAAATAAAAAAATATGTAGTGCGGAATATTTGAAAATGTGATGTTCATTATTCATTATTTCACAGGATTGCAATACATTTTTCGCTGTATTGCATTTAGTATAATTTTGAAATTCTACAAAGGGCATAGATAACAAACAGTTCTTTCGATTTCACAAAAAAACAAATCCGTTATTATCGATTAACAATTAGCAAGTACCTACAACTTGAATTTATTTCACATTGACAATAAATATAAAATAATTTGTTTTAATATTTGCAGCATTTTGTAATTAGTATTGTGTTGTGTTTTCTTTCATATCGCCTTCAAACTGAATCTTGTGAGAAAATTTCGCAAGTTATATAATAAAGGGCACAGAAAACCAAAAAGGAGTATTGTTGTTACTGTAACAAGCGGCAAAGGGCTTTTTGAAGGATACTTCTGAAGTAAGGACACGTCTTTGACAACGAAATTTAAAAAAATATCGCGGAATATACTTGTGAACGTAAAAAAACAATTGGTATTGCGAGATGAGATTGTCAAACATTCCTTTTTCTATAGAATATTACATTTTCCCATATCTCGAATGATTTCTAACAGGTACTAAATTTTTAATTATTTTTAATTGATTCATATGTGTTTGAGAAGTTGCACTCACGCAGGAGAATAGGTATAAGTACATTTTTATTTTGTTCCCAGATTTCCAACATGATATATATTTGTATACTTCCTAGTGCCATTTATGATTTCACGAGAAAGAAGATTAGTGCGTGGAAAATTTATGAACACCACTGAAAACCATGTATTTCAGAAGGGCAATTCAAATTCGACCCTCACCATTGGGATCTCCTAAACTACACGAGATACGTCGAAGCTTAAATTGGGGCAAAGTTGCGTATTCTGGTGCTTAACGAAATACTGTTTTGAAACTTGGAAAATTCCGAGTATTTCCGGAAATATCGGGAAAAAACTGTAAATCGGAATTTTCGTTTTTATTTTTTTCTATCGTTATTTGACAACATAGCTCAAAACCAAAAGTACATTTTCATTGATACTTTTTTTCAGCTTCACGTTTTCATGTTCAGATTTACTATTCGACGTTTCGTCTTCTGGCATTCATCATCAACTTTTTTTTCTGTTATGGGCGCCATATTGTTTTTTTATACAGAAAAATAGTGATTCTCATTCTGATTTCATTGATGGATAATTTGTTATGATTTGCACTTCTGAAACCACAGATATTAAAAAAAAAACAACTTCATCTGAGATGGTCATGACTCCATCGAAAATTTTTGTTTAATAAACACTAGTTGTCAGAACTCATTAAACATCATAAGTTTGCACAAATAGTTCAGTCGAAATGTCCTCATTCTCAAATGAATAAAAAACGAGATATGTTGATATTATAAATTTGATAGGAATATTACGAAAACAGCACAAATTAATGTTGAATTATATCCGGAAAGACAACAGCCGGATAGAACATAATTCGGAATTTTGGACATAAACACTTGGATGAGTACGGTACGTTTCAAAAACCAAGAATGAAAGATGGAAGCAGAATGGAACAAAATATTAGACGTAACTTATCAGCCGAGGTAAAATAATTGTTCATTCCATATTCGAAGAAATATAATTATTTTTGGTACTTTTTTAGATAAATGCAGATCCTTCCAAATCAACACATCAAGTCTCGGCAGAAATGGATGTGCCACAGACGAGCGTTTGGAGGGAATTTAAAAAAAAAGTGGTTTGAAATGTTATAAGATACATATTTCACAAAAATTACATCCAGGTGATCCTGAGAGAAGGTTGGAATTTTGTAGCTGGCTCTCGAATAGGGTAGACCCTACAAACTTCTTGAAAAACATTATTTGGACCGACGAAGGTACTTTTTCGAACTGTGGTGTTTTTAATAGAATTAATGGGTACATTTGGAGTGAAAATAATCCACGACACTTCAGAGAAGTCAGACCACAAGTTCGCTTTCGTTTGAATGTGTGGGCTGGAATTTATGACTACCGAATACTTGGACCTCATTTCTTCTCTAATAGTTTGAACGGGGAAACCTATCTTCGGGTCTTAGAAACGAATTCGAAGAATATATGGATACGTTTCCCATTGTTAATTATAACAGCTGCTGGTTTCAGCATGACGGGGCTCCTCCACACAATAAATGAGCAGTTTGCGAATATTTACACCAAAGATTTCCTAACAGGTGATTAGGAAATTCTGGACCAGTGAGGTAGCCGGCAAGTTCACCTGACCTTACAGTTTTGGATAATTTCTTGTGGGGCACTTTAAAGAACAGAATCTATGGAGAGCAAGAATATGACACAGTAGATGAGCTTAGAGACAATATCATCACGCAATTCAGGTCTATCAGAAGAAGGGATATTGTTAGGGCTGTTCTTAATTTGAGACGACGAGCTCGGTTATGTATTCAAGAAGAAGGCCATCATTTCGAACACTTGTTGTAATACTTTTTGTGAATTTTTTACAAGCTCATGATTTCATTCTTGTTTTTTGAAACGCACCGTACTCAGCCAAGTGTTCGCCCAAAATTCCGAATAATGTTCTATCCGGCTGTTGTCTTTCCGGATATATTAATTCAAAATAAATTTGTGCTGTTTTCGTACTATTCCTATCAAATTTATAAAGTTTCAACATATCTCGTTTTTCTTCATTTGAGAATGAGGACTTTTCGACTGAAGTATTTGTGCAAACTTATGATGAGATCCCAATGGTGGGGGTCGAATTTGAATTGCCCTGTATATATGGTCAGGTAATCTACATCAGATCCCCAGAGGAGATTTCAAGGATGCAAAACGAAAAATAATCAATTTTAAAGGTTCGACGCTATATACTACCATATACATACATACCTCCATAGTGTTAGTTGGTTCAATTTTGAATGGTAGAAAAAAAATCATTTGAACCTTTCGTCTTCCTCCAAGCATTCTAAGGATTTATGAAATTGTCCTTAGAGGATGTTCGAGTCCTCAAAACATCAATGTATTGTATTCAACAAGATTCCAGTACCGATATCAATTTCCTTTGAATGATTCATTTCTAGGAATCCTTTTTATAAAGAGTTACGTTCGACTTATATTTTAGATTTATTTCTTGCCATAAAAACTATTTTTGTTAATAACTTCCAAATTATTTCATAAAAATTGATGGAATTCTTTGAAACTTATCATCAAGGATTTTCTTTCATTGCCATTTAGCTGCAAATAACTCCGAAAGTGGGGGGGTGCCCTTCGAAAAAAATTAACAACTCCTAGTGTTATTTTTATTAATAATCCATGTTTCTGAAGCATTTTCCAATATTTATGGGACACCAAGTAGACTGTGAATTTTAAACAAATATTAATGGACCAATTTGGTTTTCTCAATTCAAGAAAATATTTGTTTCCCACGAGTATTTCACATTCTTGAACTAATTATGAATGGATCTTATTATTCATTTGGTTTCAAAGAGCAAAACCTACTCCAAATTCAATACTAATATATTTCAAAACGAAATAAATATTGAAAGGAAACAATACATTTTCATCACTTTTTTGGTCACGCTTGCACCAAATAATATGTTTCTTTAACTGAAGTAAAAAATGTTTTCATTTAATTTACATGCATTCTGCAACTAAGTATTTCATATTCTTGAACCAATTTCATCAATTCGGAATTCACCAAATTATTTAGTGATTCCAAAGTGTTATAGGTATTCAATTCAATAAATTCTCGGATGAAATAAATGAAAAACAACAAAAGTGATTTTATGATAATTTGGAAACACTGTGATTCTTACATCAAACAAACTTAAAGATTTGGTTGAAAAAAATATAAAACTCGACTTTTTTTTGGTTCAGATGAATATTTGTTTTGGAATTTAAATAAACTCTCGTTTTCTTTCAAATAATAGATTTATTTCGGCACACTGAAACACCAAATTTACTTGACTAAAATATATTTTGTTTGACTCAAAACTATTTTCACGCCATCATCTGATATAAACGAGAAAGGCTATTAACAGAAAAAATATTTCTAGGTACATCATCCTCAAACTAATTGCCCCAAAACTTTCTCAGCCTATACAATTTCCATAAACATAAACGTTAATTACGTAGGTAACTGAACACGAAATAACTAGTGTGCATAAAATTTATTACAACAGGAAAACAACGCTAATAACCTAATGATACAAAACTAATAGATTAGAACGGCACAATAACCACACAGCTTACTTCTCTTCTCCTGCAGCTTTGTTACGTAACCAATGAAAAGACCTTAAAACATAAAACTGTTTTCCTAAATACTCAATCTAATAAAATCTCTTCCAAAGTCCTGCCCATAAAATAAATACAAGACGACAACATACGTACGCCTCGCGCGTTCATTGGGCGGCCAATTATAGGAACGGGGCCCTCTATTGGCGGGAGTCGAGTGGAAGGGATCCGTGCCGGGGTGGGGGACACAACATGGCTGATTTACTGCCGGTTAGCACATTGAATCAAACCTTCAGGTTAGTTTAACAGAACAACTCTCCTGGAGTGAGTAGATTGATTCACCGGTCCCATCAGACACCTGTTAACGATTTCATGTGCATCGCATGTACTGAAGTCATCTGCGTTACCGACAGTGAAACTTATGTACATCTATCGCGAGGACTAGTGACTTTTATTCAGTGATCGCGGTGCAAAAAACTGTTTGAACTGTTGCGAACTTGGTCAGTTTTAGGTGTCCAGCTAATCGAACAAATTTTTTTTACCAAAGTGTTTGGTGTCGGGGAGAAAGTGTCTAGTACGGTATCTGGCATGACCGTGCAGGACGAGTCTAGGGTCATGCCTCAAACAGCAGCTACTAGATCGCGGTTCATGATCACGGACATACTTAGTGGACCCGCTGACGGAGCTGCCATCATCAGGGGTAGGTCGCCGAGTCCTGGACCTAGAGATCTGTCGCTCCATTCTAATCCTATTCATGACAGTGACACGGACAGTTCCGGACATCCAGATACCTCAAGCATTTGTTCGAACGGTGAGTGGATTACCTACCTACTTTGTTTTCCGGTACTGTCAAAGTATAGTTATCAAGGTAGTTGAGAAACACAAAATATATTTTTTTCAACAACGATAATAAACTTTGCTTTTCCTACAATTTATTTCATTTAATAAGGTCAAATGCATCACAAGTTAGGTGTGAATTTGCATCGGTATCTAAACAATTGTTGGAATTAAAATTATTTTTGACTGATTGTACTTTTGTACACATATTAGCCAAATGTCCATTTTTACTACAATAATGACAATTATGATTTTTGTAAAAACACTAATCTGAAGTCTGATTCTTTCGTTCACAGACTATACATTTCGAATAATTCGCTGAGTATCTTTTATTTGGTTGATAATTCGTTGGACCTTGTGATGTATTCGATTGAGTACTATAATTTATATTCGATTCCTCCTTCACCATCCAAGATTGACATAAATTCGTAGACTTTTCTGATGCTTTGATGGTTTCATTCTCTTCAAAAAGACTGTCTTTCACTCTACCACTTTCATATCCTACAATTAATTGATTTGCTATGGCATTTTCGATTTCTTCGGCGCCTTTGAATTTGCAAGCGGCAACCAATCTTCTGAGTCTTGCCGCCCAGTTTTTTGCGCGGTGATTCTGTATCCATTTTCTTCGCATCGAAAAACTTTTGTCTACTAGAAAATACCGATATAATTGAGTCGATTATTCAGTAATTCCGTTATCTCCACATGACTTTTGTTCCGGCACAGAGTTTATAAGCATCTTCATTGAGCAAACTGAGCAATATAGCCTTTTCACGTTCTTCAGTAGTTATTTCATTGTTCAAAAAAATAATTCTACAGTATTCTTTTGTAAATAGACCAGGTTGAGGTGTCAGGTACAAACTTTTGAATGTGGCCAGCGTAAGGAGCTTTTTCGGTAGATATTACGTTTAATAACTCCGCGTAGATGAGCAATTATATCCTCGTCGCCACTTATGATTTATTTGTAAATTGTAGGAAAAGCTAAGTTTATAATGGTTGTTGATAACAATATATCTTGTTGTTCCTAACTACCCTGACAAGTATACTTTGACAATACGTGAAAACAAATATACTGAATGTTATATACATTGCAGGAATGATGAGTTTTAAACTCCTAATAATTTTCACAAATAGCAACAAAAACAATTCAGGAATATATCCCTGTATTCACCATATTTGTGAAAGGATTTCTGAAACCATAAGTTATACAATTATTGAATATTTGTTTGTACAAATAATTTTTTTAAAAGTTTCATTCTCGCCAAGAGTCTCATTTGAGCTAGGGAGGAAATGGGGCACTATATTTTAACATGCGATTCAAAACACGGCTGAATTATCTATAATGAGTATCAAAGTATGTTTAGTGCCATCCACAGTTAACTTCGACATCACTGACTCATCCACCAAATTATCTTCATACTTTGAATACAAAGAAATTTAAATATCATTCAATATTGAGAGAAATTCATTCTATGGAAATACAACTTACTCGTTTGTATTTATACATATTGAATCATATAAATACACATAATTCCAAATATTTCCCAAAGAACCAAATGGCATATATCAATATGTGAATAAAAACATTTGTTTCTCAATTTGTTTCGCTACTGCGGGTTGAAGGATAGAATAATACTAACATCAAAAATTATGAACAGATCGGCTGTGTGATCTTGAAAGAAAAACAAATTGCCTTAAACTATCTGACATATCCATTCATGGAAATTTCTTAGATAGATAGAATTATTCATTTGTAATGAAAATAATAATAGGTTATTTCTACATAGAACACTCTTCAAATACAACTTTTCGAATAATACCTACATAGTAACTAATTCATTGTTTTATTGTGTCGGAATATTTTCATAATATCGGCAAGTTATATCTACCTACTTATAGGTAATTCCAAAATATGAGAGTTTTTATAACGTCAGTGCTGTACTTACAGTGAAATATACATTGCGAATTTACCTTAGTTGCATGATCATACGAGTTCACAACATTTTCATATATTTTATGGAAACAAACAGAAAATTTACAAGAGTATTGCTAAGTGTCTAGCATAACTAAAATATTCGTAATTAGCATTCAAATACATAAAAAGTCTATAGTTTGTAAACTATTACAAGCTGTTTTGACTGAATGTAATTATTTTTTTAACTTTCATGATTATATGACTACTACAAAACAAGTTTTCAATATTACTTGAATGAAATCAAATAGTGGTAACTGTGAGAACCTCGGACAACTTGATAAAAAGTTATTTCAAGAAATGTAAGTAAGTACATGGGTTGTACAAAAAGTGGTCAACCTTATTCCTATAGTACAAATGAATCGGTTTCTCATAAGGTTTTATCGTGCAGACGTTAAAAATCTATCAGATAAACAAATGTCTAACCCAGAAAACATTTCTCAGCTATTTTTAAAATTATTAGTTGCAATGGGATTATAGTTTGACAAAATTAAAATAAATTATTCTTCTTGTTCAATAAAAATGTATAGTGAAATAAATCGTGAAGATTGTATAATACTTTTTCACTGGTGGTTGAATTCGAAGTAAACTGCAGTGATAAATACATCGTACTGGCTACCCCTCCTCCCGGTTTTGCTGGGTGCAATTTACAAGTGGTGATGTTTAAAAATCTCTCAAAGTTTAGCCAGCGTAAGCTATATGAGCCCGAAAATGTTTTAAAGTGTTTTATCTATAATACAAAGACTTAATTAGAATGGTATTTTAATTACCAACCTTCCGCAAAAAAATGTCTAAATGACAATGAAAACCGTAACTGAATCCGAGTTGTGGTTTAATAGTAAACAGAAATAATGACGACAAACGCGGATAGCGACATTGTTTTATACCATTTAGAGATATAAACACTTATTGGTAGTTTGTCAAAAAAGGCTAAAAACTTGTCGGACATCCAGAAATGTGTATAAAACATGGGTATAAAAGACGGTTTATAGACTGAACAATATAAAACTGTATGTTAATATTAATACAAAAGTTACTGTGGATAGATATACAGTGTGGCCCATTTTTAATGGAAACACCCCCCTAAAATTTGAAGTTGTTAACCGATTTCTATAATTTTTTTAAAATGTCAAGTACTAAAAGGTCTACCTTGGGACAAAATTTGAAATGTTTATTCCAATTTTCAGGGCATACAACGATATTTTTTCTTAGTCGAAAATCGGGATATTTTATTAGCGAATCTTTTATTGAAAAAATCACTACGCCACTGGATTCAGAGTGCCTTTTAACAGGTGTGACCAAAATTTCATGAAAAAATATTCATTAATAACAAAGTTATGACAACTCAAAAATTCGAAAACTCACACAGCTAACAGTCACCAAATACAATAAAGTGCCACCAGATGAAAAAAAAATTGATAGCGAAAATTTTTTTAATGAAAATAACGGAATTGCATTCACACAATTCAACTAATAATGAAGCAAAAAAATGTAATAAACGTAACTATGATAACTACTTATTGAAATGTTTCGATTCAGTGCAACAATTAATTCTAACTCATATTCTAGTATAGCCTCTACTAATCCACCATGTATTTCGATACATTTGACGTAGCGCTTACGAATGTTTCTGATTACGTTCCTTAGTTCTTGAGGGGTAATATCTGCACATACCTGTCGAATTCTTGCACAAAGTTCATTTCTACTCTTGAGCGGTTTTTGTAAACTTTTTGTGTGAAAAGTCCCCATAGAAAAAATTTCAAAACGGTGAGGTCTGGAGATCTGGGTGGCTACTCCATCAACGGACTACCACGGCCTATCCATCGGTTTGGAAAATGTTCGTTAAGCCATTGCCTCACAGCTCTGGCATAATGAACTGAACACCCATCTAACTGGACAATTAAATTTGATCGTTCATTGATTGGCAGCTCGTGAATAGCAACCCAAAACTCTGTGTTTAAAAATTCTAGAAACCTCTGCGCATTAATGTTTTCCTCAAAAAAGAAAGGACCAATAATTCGTTCGTTCAATATCCCACACCAGAGGATTTTTTGGGAATACTAACTTTTACAGTTTATTACCCAGTTAGGATTATCCGCTGCCCAATAGCGACAATTCTGTGATGACACTACTCCATTTGTAGTGAAAGTGGCTTCGTCGGTATATAAAATATTTTGTTGGAAATTTCTATTGTTTAAATATTCCCCTTGGGCTCATAAACAATATTCCAGACGTCTTGCTTCGTCGCCTTCTTGCAGTGTGTGTAAAAATTTTGGCTGAAAGGTTTAATATTCTTCGCCTTGAGATATCTCCGAATAGTTTCTCGTGGAATATTCAAATCTAAAGTGGCATTTCTTATACTGGCATTAGGATTATTTCTGAAATAATCTAAAATGATTTGATCATTCCTGTTTCGTCTTTGTACTGGAATACTTTTTAACATCATTTTTGATACTGCACCAGTTTCATTAAATTTTTTATTTATTTTATTTACCGTACCGCAGCTAATACGAGGACGATCTGGATGTCTCTCGTTAAATACTCCCGAAAGGCGTACAATTTCAATTTTCTCTCTTACTCTCAATCTTGCAGCCACGACACAAAATAATTCGAAGAACTGCAAAGTGAATATTGTTGACAATAGTACACTTAAATCTTTCACAAGAAGAGTCAAACTGTAATATCATTTCCATGGCAACTAAGATTTAAATTGAAATTTTTTCGAATTTTTGAGTTGTCATAACTTTGTTATTAATGAATATTTTTTCATGAAATTTTGGTCACACTCTGAATCCAGTGGCGTAGTGATATTTCCAATAAAAAAATCGCTAATAAAAAATCCCGATTTTCGACTAAGAAAAAATATCGTAGTATGGAATAAACATTTAAAATTTTGTCCCAAGGTAGACCTTTTAGTATTTGACATTTCAAAAAAAAATTATTAAAATCGGGTTACAACTTCAAATTTTAGGGGGGTGTTTCCATTAAAAATGGGTCACACTGTATGTGTCGGAGCTGAGGTTCCGCAGAGTAGGGGCCCTTGTGTCGATTAATTTCGAAGTCAGATATCCTTTCTCAGGTAATTAACACTTAATATTTCACAATTGATATTTTCAATATTTCCGAGTAGCTGAAAGGTGATAAGATTAGAACTTGACAACGAATACACCGCGATCAGGACGACAACTGGCACTCCGCTCGCCTACCAACACTCAATCAGACTGCTATCCAAATCTGTTATCTTCATTTTCGTTTACCTTGCCGTCTTGACGACACGTACGTGATAACTATCACGCCAAATCTAATCTCTTATTGAATAGGCCCACAATATTTAATTTTTTTTACCATTTATTCTCCATTAAGACAATTACAACTGTATAGGAGTCGTCATATAAGAAAAAAGCTTAACCTAGATCTTAACCTAATATCACAATGTTATTTTAATTTTACGACCAAACTATTGTATAAAATGGAAAGTCCGGCGGTTTCTTCAGATACAAAAGTAATTCTATAAGTACCGCAATAAATTCCGAAGAAATTTTTACTAGATTTAATAAACAAATTAAAGTCTGGGCCGTAATATTTACCGAAGAAAAACCTATTGATATTCAATCTCAGATATATACAATTATTGACTAACCATTTGCGGAACTAGAATCAGAATCCATGCATCGGCTGGAATTATTCATTTCTGTCAGAGATTGTTGATAAATATTCTGCCATTGAATAAAATTATTGTTTAAGTAGGATTTTTTCAAAATTGATTTAAATTTACGATTTCCCGTAGATTTATACAATTATTCAATCAGATATTCAAAGATTGTATGGGATTTGAGTAATTTTTATTGAATACATTTAGCCTTTTGTATGATAGTTTTGGACATCTCATTTAAGGGCGATGCTGTCAATATTTCTGTGCATTTCTATGGGCGTTTGATGAATGTGCAGTAAAGGAAGTGGCTTTATCCCGAATTTGATGAACATTGGTTTGCAATGTTCACGATATTTGCATCTGCAATTATTGAAATGTCCTTTTCTGGAGTCGGAGAATATTCAATGCATAATGTTGAGTTGCCCCAGAGGATGTTTCTATTGCTCATTCTGACTGTACAAAAATTGGTGATAATTTCAATTACCTTAACATGAATATGTGTGCTACTCATGTAATCGATATCAGTTTTCCAGCTTATATTGTTTGTCATCAATTGATATTCCTAACAATTTTGCATTGTTTTCTGATTGATTGCAATAGCAGGGGTTGTTTCTGTAGAAGAAATTTATTTCTGTTTATTTTCTAGTTCTCTTGCTGAGAATCACACTTCAGTCCTATTCTTCAATTCCTCTTTTATGTGTGACAAGTTTTGTCTTGTATTTTCTGAGGTCATCATCTGCTAACAAAAAGATAGATGACGAATAAAAAAGGCCTAAGTATGGAGTCTTGAAGGACCCCATATTTGACTATTTTATAATCAGACTTGACATAATTCAAACTCACATACTGGCTAGGTGGATTCTCAAATAGGACACTATGTGAAACAGGGCAATTCCAAAGAAATCTAACTTTTTTAACAATCATGAGAGACGATCGAAAGTCTTGGTGAGGTCACATGTTTAGAAAACAAACGGTACAAAATCCGCCACAAAAAAAAATCGTCAGTTAATACTGTACTTTTGTACAGGTGTGTAAGAATATTCATTGGAATTAAAATAGTGTGAGAAAGCTGAATGATGAATCCTAGCTCCTTTACAAAATAATACTATCGCAGAGATTACCCCATTTCTTATCGACCTTTGCACGTGTCCTTATAAAGCCAGGCAAAGCAAAATGCCAATAAATTATGTTTTATCTACTCATTTTCATATTTGCGGGTTTGTCGTTGCTAATGGGACATTATATTCCTAAATTTGCTCAAGTCAAAGCATATCATTAATTATGGTGATATAGGTAATTGTGAAATAGTCACTTAGGGCCAATTTTCACGAACTACTCAATGGTCCGGTTCACCGACACAAAAACGAACTGTAGTTTGACATACGGTTGCTAGTGTATGTCATTGAAATATATAATATATACTTACTCTAGAATGCTAATCCCGCCAATTTTCACGGCGCGTATGCGACCCGTTTACGATGTGCGCATGCGCGTCATCAGTGTAGTTTGGGTAGATCGTTGCCAAGTTTGAAAATAATTTGGTGTTCCAATTCAGAGTTTTTTGTTATGAGGCACATGTCACATGACACATGTCATTTGAAAGAGAGAAATTTGACATTGCATTTAGGACTTTTTAAAACCAAATAGAACCTCTTCGAGATAGACTACTCCGAATTTTAGGCGCGAAAGAAACTTATTTAAAACAATAATGTACCCTATGCTACTGTAATTATAATGACCGTGCAACAATGCTTTCTCATCAACAGGAAGACTTGTCACTAAGATCTGTCACTCTTGTCAGAGATCAGAGACGGTTTTTAGAATTTCAGATTTTGTCCTGTCGTTTTGTGTGGTGTTTGTTGTCGTTGGTTATTCTTTCATCATTGGTGAATTTGCATTCCTTTAAAGACAATTTCTAATAAAGCCGTTTCTTCCTACAAATAAACAATGAACTGTTTAGTGTTGTGTAAAGGAAAAATACCTGAAAGAAATCATTCTTGGTAGATAATGAAATTTTTTTATGTACCTATTTGCTTTGCTCAAAATAGCTTAAATATTATTTTAGCTTGACAAAAAAGGCATGATTTTTGGTTATTGTTCTTAAGAAGAGACCCCAGCAGAACATTTGAGTGAGAAAATTTTAATTTGTGGCAGACATTTTCCTCATGAAGATTCATGTGAAACGTCAATAGAATAATTTGAAACCTAGTGCAGTACCAATACTCTGTCTGCGTAAGCATGCATGGCGAGTGATACAACTTTCTGCCACACCGCTTATATTATGTGTTCTAGATTCCTACAAAAAGTACTAAACATGCATAGAATCGCCTCAGAAAATTAATGTCAATATGGAAGTGCTTTTCTTTGATGGTAAGGAAAATTCTTCTGGCCTCACTTTTTCAGGCACCCCCATTGTGGAAATTGCACTAAGTTAATATAATTAGAAATACTCGTAGAAATAGCATGTTAATCTCTTCAAATGATTTAAATTAAATGCAGTTGCATATTTTGACATGAATCGTTCTAGAAAAAAACCTCAAGTTTCCAAGCATCCAATTTTATAAATCCACTTTGAGTTTAAATTTTTTCATGATAATAGCTGAAATAAATTTTCATAGTTTTATGTACTTTCAATTTATTTTCCAATCCAGTGCTTCCTTGAAATTCGCACCGATGATTTGGGGTGGTTCCGTAGGTTTTTGTTAGTTAACAACAGCTGAAAAGTAAAAGTGATACCAAAAATCAGTCGCTTCAGAGCAATAAATAATAATAATAACCGTTCTCCACTTTCTGAATATTTGGGATCATAAATAGGTGAAAATATGTATTCAAATCGACTAAATACAAATAACAGGTATAAGTACGAGGAGAACCTTATTCTCTGAGATTCAGAATTAACGTTTGTTATTCTTCACAAGTACCATAATATTTTACTAAAACTGGGCCTGTTACAAAAATTACTAATGATGCGCACGCGCATTGCGGACTAGCCTGAACTTTTTACAACACTTTTGACATGGGGATTAGCATTCCAGAGTAAGTATATATATTTCTATGGTGTATGTATGTCACTTTAACGCAGCCGGTGAGCACAGGAAGCCTTTTTGGCTGCAGTGTCTTCGTAGTCTTCATAGACGGACCCCGACAAAAAGGAACCATGATATTTTGATTTCCTAAAGAGACACGCAAAATCTCAATTACGTTATCAATGTTAGTGATATTATATTATAGTTTTTATCGTGCACAGATTACTGATATGGGTCTCAAGTTTTTCGATAGCATTTTGTTACCTGATGGCCGTTTTACATAATAATTGAAAGACATTAGAAATTATTGAATATGTACCAATACCTATTTATTTATTTTATTTATTTATTTATTGAGTACATCATTCTACAGCCAGGTCCTTTTACAGAATGAGACAAAAGATTCTTTTGAGGGCTTTTCGCCATATTACACAATAAAAGAAAAGTAGAAAATCATATAGTAAAAATTATAACACATGCAGAAATTCCGTGTGTGAACTGAAAAAAACTCAGTGAGAAAAAAGTTAACACACGGCACTACAGCAGTGATTGATATGGTTCATTTATCCAATCACCACAAGCCTGGATGATATGAGGTGGAATTCATTATTATTTCTCGAGATGTTAATGTTGACAGATGTAGATTTTTTCAAATACTTCTAGCTTAACACATTCGTCTCCGGCAACGCGCGTCGCTAGTTGATGCAAATATTATGGGCCACAATATAGAAAAACTCGAAGTCATCTCCACAATTTTTAATAACATCTGGTGTAGTGTGATGGCGAAGCCATCAATCAAAAAACCAGTTTATCGAACATGTTTCGAACCTATATAGGTTTATCATCAGCGAATTAGACAATTATGGAGAATAAAATGTGATATGGATTTATGAAATTAAGTGTCCCCACATTTCAACAAAATTAAATGGGGGTGGTTAAAATTATGGAGAGGAAAAATACATAATTCTATCTACCAACTACCAACTACCAACATTTGAAATACTTGGACTACAACTGTCAACAAATACATTACATTTGACAGTTGTTGGTATTTACAGATCACCGACGTCCACTTACCAAGACGATTTGATTCTGGTTGACTTTATAACTGACCTCAACAATCGCTATGCCAACTTGATCATTGTCGGGGATTTCAATATGCCGAGCATAAATTGGATAAATTTGACAGCTACACCAGCGACGGCATCTGCCACCGCTCTTTTGGAAATGATATCAGTAACCAGTCTAGAGCAGCTCATACAGATGCCCACAAGATACCGTCATCCCCAAAGACCGTCGTTGTTGAACTTAGTGTTGACTAACGATTCGAACTTAATCTCAAACATTGAATTTTTGCCACCTGTGGGATCATCAGATCATGTATGTCTGGAAGTTAATGTACAAGTGGTGCACACAAAAGAAATCAGACGTCGACGCAATATTTGGAATGCAAATTTTGAGACAATATCGACGGGCCTTCAGAATATCAATTGGGAAACAGAATTGAACAATAAGGACACCGACGGCCAATGGAATGTTTTAGTTCAACACCTCAATAGATTATATCAACAAAATTGTCCACTGAAAGAAATAAAAAATAAAAGAATACCCTGGCTAAACAACCATCTTCTGCAACAAATTCGCAATAAGAAAGCAATTTGGCAATCGTACAAGAGACATCCTACTGATGCTAATTATAAAAGACACAGAGAGGCAGCGAATATCCTCACAAATAAACTTCGGAATGCAAGACACCACCACGAAGAACAACTACCAGGAAGAGGGCCCAAAGCCGTACATAGCTATGTTAGACATAAGATGACATCAACCGTTACGCTGCCAGTACTAGAATATAATGGGACACTCATAACAGAGCACAAATTAGTTGCAAATCTATTTGCTGATGAGTTTGTGAAAAATTACAATGCCCCGCAATTGGGAACACCCCCACTTCTCAACCCAAACATGAGAGTTTCAGAATCCCTTGAAACTGTCACGTTTACAGAAGAAATCGTACGAGAACAACTACAGAACCTGGAAGTGACATCATCTCCAGGTCCGGACGGACTCCATCCACTTTTACTGCACAAATGTATGAATGAATTAGTAGGACCACTGTATACCGTACTGAACAACTCCATTGAGAGCGGAGACCTTCCTGAATCGTGGCACAGAACAAATATCACACCCATATTCAAAAAAGGAAACAAATTAGTGCCCTCTAACTATCGTCCAGTAAATACAAGTTGTGTTCCTAAAAAAGTTCTAGAACGAATTATATCCACTGAAATACTGAAATTCCTGAACCAACGAGACCTCATCCCTGATAACCAACATGGGTTTTTACCAGGACGATCCGTAACAACAAACTTGTTACTGGCAGTGGACTTCATTTCGAAATCACTGGACGAATCAGAACCAGTACCCCACAAATATCTCCTAACGAAGTTGGAACATTTCGGTATCAGAGGACGATTGCTGAAGTGGATTGAACATTTCCTCACAAATGCAGTGTGTTCTGTCAGAATTGGGGACGAATATTCTGCGGAAAAGTCCGTTACGAGTGGAGTTATCCAAGGATCTGTATTGGGACCTATTCTTTTTCTCATTTATACCATAGATCTAACAAAAGAAATCCAGTCATTCTCACTCACATTCGCAGACGACCTGAAGATGATCAATAAGCCTCTGAGGAACCCAAATATTCTACAAAGCGACTTAAACAAAATTCGGGCATGGGGACTCCAGTGGCAACTACCACTGAATGTGTTGAAATGTGTTGTTCTGCATATGGGCTACAATAATCCCAAAGTGACGTATTCCATGGACAAGACAGACTTAGCAGTAGTTGACAACCAAATAGACCTTGGAGTCACAATAACGGGCGACCTAACTTGGTCACTTCAAGTAACTCGAGCAGTGAAGAAGGCCAACTCAAAATTATATCTACTGAAGAGAGCCTTTTATAATCCATCCCCAGAGCTGATGAATACACTTTTCAAAGTTTACGTAAGACCTCTCATCGAATTCGCGGTTACGGTTTGGTCACCGTGGTTAGTCAGGGATATCAAGCTTATGGAAGGGGTCCAGAGAAGAGCAACAAAAACACCATCCAGTATATCTTACTTAAGATACGAAGATCGCCTCACCAGGATGCAACTCACCACTCATCAAACAAGGAGAGTACGAGGAGATTTAATAGAAGTGTACAAAATTGTGACTAGTGCGCGAAATGTGGACTTATCATCGTTGTACGAACTAAATGAAGATCCACGCTTGAGGGGTCATATTTTTAAATTAAAACGTGAAAGGTTCCATAAGTGCGTGCGAGAATATACATTATTCAATCGTTCATTTGCAATATGGAACAGTTTACCTGACAACATTGTGAGGTCGACGTCACTAAACGCTTTCAAAAATGCAATAGATAATTACCTATCTGAGAATAATAATTCATTTTAACGTTAGGATCATTAGTCATAAATCTTGTGTTTTAGTAATATATCTATACATATTTCACAAATCTAGAAAAATTACATACTGAATTTAATTAGCTTACTTAATATACATAATTTACTGAATTTACAAATGTACTTGTAAAAAAGAGTTTATAAGATTATATCTTCAACTCTTAACAATTTCCAAATAAATAAATAAATAAATAAATAATTAAGATTATAACCCAAGTAGCACACCTATATTGGTACAATATTGTGAACAATTGGCGAAATATTTGAAATGCAATATTGGCGAGAAAAAAAAAGTGAACATTTGGCGATATAGATTTTATTCCTAGAATCAATATGAGGGGAATATTGGGATTGCAATATTTATTCTAGATGTTGAAAACGATGTGAAGACAATATTGTTTTATCAATATTGGTGAATATCATTCAACCAATATTGACTCAATATGAGTCAAATAAAGTGGAAATGATATTCAACCAATATGCTATAAAACTTGGAAATACAATATAGTTATTTTTTTCTATAATCGATATGACTGGAATATTTGGATTGCAATATTTATTCTAGATGTGGAAAACAATATATAACCAATATTGTATTATCGATATTAGTAGAAATTATTCAACAAATATTGACCCAATATTTCATGTGATAATCTACATTCAAAACTAGTTCAACTAATATTCCACCAATATTATTGATATAATATTGTTTTTTGAATATGCACCCAATTTGGACCAATATTGATATTTCATTTACAATATATCTATATTGGCCCAATATGGAACCAAGATTCAGCCAATATGATGTGCTACCTGGGAATAATAGAAAAGAAAATCACTATATTCTACCCAACAATGGGTAACATGGTGACAGGGTTAAAGGTTGTCCCTGTCTTGTTGTTTTTGTAGGGACCTATTTAATTAGAAATACTTCTATCATTTATACTACCAATACCACATACTCTACTTGTCAATATAATCATATAATGTCAAAGCCACAACAAAGCCACAACAAAAAAAATGTTTACTTTCGATTTCTTGGCTCTTTCATCAGTTCCAAGCATTTTAGATTTTTGTTCTCTGCAAGAAATTTTGTTAAGGCTTCACAAAAAAATAAAATATCTGTAAAATTAAGGATTAAATCTCAACAACCCAAGTGCATTGACGGCACACGGAACAAATTTTCAAACTGTGTGCCAGCACCGCGCCAGACGCGTTCAATTTTTATTTTCTATTTTGATATATGTTTTCTTTGTAATCTGTCTACGTAGACCTAATCTAATATGGATCAATCAAATATGTCAGAATATTTAACAAAGACCTGGAAATTTTACCGGAGACGAATCTGTTTTAATATGATCCTTTACCAGTTTTCCTATATTCTTAAATTTCCTTACAGACATCAGAATCCATTTTTTTCAATAGTATTCAGTTCGTTTTGGTTATCGTCATTATGGAACATCACTGAGAATGTGCAGTATATAATTTCGACGATATGAAACATTTATTGTCACAATTCATGTTATGTCAACCGGCCGTTTTTCTAATGGAAAGCTATGATTTACGACTCCACTTATTTATTGCTTGTTTGCGTTCGGAGAAAATTATTGTAATCCAGGGAACGTTTGATAAATGCTAATAGTTCATTTTTTTCGGAACAGATAATACCACTCATGGAATGTGTTCGTTCAAAAAACAAAAACTGATAAATTGGACGATAAACCTGATAATTACGTAAATTGGCGTCCAAATAAGAATTTAAATAATTTTCCGCTAGAACAATTTTGAATATTAATAAATCGGATGCATAATTCAGTGGTCTTGAATAATAGTTTTCGAGTTCTTTAATATATGCACTCATAACATGATAACCGTACCCAATGTATGTTACAGAAATTCATTCATTACCTGAATAAGCGAGTGTAACTTTCATTTTCGTAAATAAATGGGTTTCAGAAATTGTTTAAACATCAACTGAACGCTTCCTCATTTATATAATGCTTGCGTGCGTTCAACAAAGCAAAGGAAGTTCAGATTCCGCATTTTTAACGTATATAAATTGTGTAATACAATAAACAGTTCATGCTTCGAGCCATTATTTCCATGTTTTATATATCCCAATTATACTTTTATAGAGCGACGTAAAGCTGTGAACCAGAATGTAAGCTGAAACGGAACTACGATTTTATGTTTTTACCTAGATTTATGCGTCTACGTATTCATACAGGATGGCTAAAAATCAAACCCATAATTTTGTATTCATTTATTTCCTTCAATGAGTGTATATCCATCCGTATAGTACTCCGCAAGCATACGAGATCTGAAATTTACTACGGCGTAGGACGGTCATGCGATTTTTTTTCTTAATTTCGAGTTGTCTTTGACATCGGTTGACAAATCTATTGCCTTCAGCTATCCTTAACAAGCGTCTAGTCACACCAATTCTACTTTGATGGCGCAGTTCCGCATGCGCACTGTGTTCTCGCTAAATTTTAAATACCGTTTTCCATGTTGATAGCTGTCAGTAATTGTTATTTGTTGTGGAAAAATCGAATGATTTTTAGACTTCACAGGTGTGTTTATTTGATAACTGATTTGTTTTTTTGTTGAATAAACTGTTTAAAATGACTTTGTGCATTATTTGTAACAAATCGTTTTACGATTTTACGATGTTAGTAGTTTCAGAGGGCATGTAAAAAAGTTCCACCCAGGTTAGTGTGTATACATGATTATTTTTCTCTGTGCACTGATAAAATGTTATGAAAAATGTAAATCTCCCTATATTTTCAGATGAACTGGATAAAATAGCCCCAAAAAAAGGAAAGCGTTGAAGCTATCTGTGTTGAATGTGGAAAATAATTCTCAACAAATTCAAATTTTATTCAACATGTGAAAACTTTCCACCCTGGGTGGCTATTCTTGAGTTTCAGGGAGTAGAAAAGCCAAGACAAAACAGGCACTTTTCTCTTTTAGCGATTATGAGTGTATTCTTGAATTTGTTTTCTCTTACCTGTCGAGAGAAATAACTCCCTGACATTTCTCTTGGTATTTTCGAGGGAAACGTCAGGAAATAGAGATTTGAAAAATCAGTTATTTTGATGTGATACTGAAATAGATGAGTTGATGGATGATTTGATAGCCGATCAAATATTTAATGTTCAAGAAAATGCTCGAGAATAGGCTGAAGGTCGCAGGATATTTTGGAGGAAAGAAAATCAATTCAATTTGTCGGATTCACAATTCAAGAGTATATTCAGGATTTTCAAGCCAATGGTTAGAAACCTAGAAAAAAAACTATCTTTAACACATTAAAAAAGGGCATTTGAAATGTTTATATCCTCCCTTGTTCTTGTTCTTAGCATAACCTAACACGTTAAGCTTTTTGTTTTTTTTGTTAACACTAACACATGATACTCGAAATGAAAATATCCCAACCTAACCTCATAACAGTCATAACTAGACATAACCTGAGTTTTCTGTTTTCTCAAATGTCATGCGGAACTGCGCCATCAAAGTAGAATTGGTGTGACTAGACGCTTGTCTATCCTTACCATTCGAATCTCCGGTGTAGACGCTAAAAGATGGGAGTAGGCTGAAACTAAGACTGCTTTCATTGTAAAACATTGTGATTTGTCGTATATTCATTTATATTAGAAAATGTCTAGTTAGGCTAATGGCCTTATTGAGAGGTCTGAATTGATACAAACTGATTTAATAGGCGCTTTAATCTGAATAAAAGAGTTTCTAAAAATTGGGATATTTTATTTCTTGTTCAAAAAAATGACTTTTTACAATGTTCCAAATCGACGAACAGATTAACATCGTTGGCGGTTTGTGGCGTCACCAAGAGTATTGCACTATCTCTACAGTTAACAACTTTACCTGATGTTTTGAAGAGATTTGGATATCTAGCAGAATATAACAGCTCATTGAAACAGATTAAAACCATAATGTCACTATAACATTGATTACTTGATTGTGATTTTTTATGTCCCTTCAGGAAAGCAGAATATCATGGTTCCTTTTTGTCGGGGTCCGTCTATGAAGACTACGAAGACACTGAGCTCACCAACCGAGTTATAGTGTCATACATAAACATGCAACCGTATGTCAAACTATATATAGTTCGCTATTGAGTCGATGCACCGTCCCATTGACAAGTTCGTGACAATTGGCCCTAAGTTACTGTTTCACAATTACCTATCACCATAATTAATTATATGCTTTGACTTGAGCAAATTTAGGAATATAATGGCCCATTAGCAACGACAAACCCGCAAATATGAAAATGAGAAGATAAAACATAATTTATTGGCATTTTGCTTTGCCTGGCGTTATAAGGACACGTGGAAAGGTCGATAAGAAATGGGGTATTCTCTGCGATAGTATTATTTTGTAAAGGAGCTAGGATTCATCATTCAGCTTTCTCACACTATTTTACTTCCAATGAATATTCTTACACACCTCTACAAAAATACAGTATTAACTGACGATTTTTTTTGTGGCGGATGTTGAACCGTTTGTTTTCTAAACATGTGACCTCACCAAGACTTTCGATCGTCTCTCATGATTGTTAGAAAACTTAGTTTACTTTGGAATTGCCTGTTTCACATAGTGTCCTATATGAGAATCCACCTAGCCAGTATGTGAGTTTGAATTATGTCAAATCTGATTATAAAATAGTCAAATATGGGGTCATTCAAGACTCCATACTTAGGCCTCTTTTATTCGTCATCTATGTTTTTGTTAGCAGATGATAACCTCAGAAAATACAAGACAAAACTTGTCACACATAAAAGAGGAATTGAAGAATTGGACTGAAGTTTGTTTCTCAGCAGAGAACTTGAAAATAAACAGAAATAAATTCTTCAACAGAAACAACCCCTGCTATTGCAATCAATCAAAAAACAATGCAAAATTGTTAGAAATATCAATTGATGATAAACTATATGAACTGGAAAAGTGATATCGATCACATGAGTAGCAGACATATTCATGTTAAGGTAATTGAAATTATCACCTATTTTTATGCAGTCAGAACACTATCTTTTGTTCCACTTCTGAATGAGCAATAAAAAGATCCTCTGGTACAACTCAACATTATACATTGAATATTTTTCGACTTCAGAAAAGGGCAATGAATCAATTGCAGATGCAAATATGGTGAGCATTGCCCATCATTGAGATATCCACAAATATCATAAGAGACATCTGGCTCACTGAATGATAACTCTTCCAAGTTTCAGGGTTGACGGGTTCACGAATAACCATGCTGCTCCCTGCTCCTAAGGTGACCTATGGAGTTAGTAACAAAGCCTATCACCAAGAACACACTCTATTTATAATGCGATTTCTCTTTTGTCTCTCTCTCAAATGAGACAGGCTAACCATACCTATTCTCTATAGATTACTCAAATCCAAAACAAATATTTGAATATTCAATTATATAATGAACTGCCGGTGACAATAAAATCTACCGGAAACCGTAAATTAGAATCAATTTTTAAAAAATGCTACTTTAAAAATGGTTTTATTTCATGGTAGAATATTTATAAACAATCTCTGCAAAAATGATTCCAGCCGATGGGATTTTTTATATTTATAATTACATACAGGTTTATATTTTTTTATCCATAAACCAATCTATATACAACATGTTTTTAAACAAACTTCTGAATGCCCGGCAAGTTTTTACCTTATTCTGACTTGCTACCAATATGTGTTTGTATCTCTGAATAGTACTATATAAAACAAAGTCGGTATCCGCCTGCCTTTGTCCTCATCTTTTCTGTTTCTTCGCTTACTTTTTCTAAACCACGAGCCGGACTGAGATACGGTTATCACTGTGATTTACAATTTTTTTTACGGAAAGTTAGTATGTACAATACTATTCTGATTGAGTCAAGCAAAATATTAATTTTTGCTGGCGTTTATATGGCTTACGCTAGCTAAATTTTAAGAGATTTTTAGAAATAAATGAGTCCTCTTGTAAATTGCACTCTTGTAAAACCGGAGAGGGGGGTCGCTAGTATGATGTATTTGAGTAAACATCTAACTATCCTCTTTTAATTACTGCAATTTGCTTAGAATCCTACCACCAGTGAAAAAGTATGATAGAATCTTTATGATTTATTTCACATTTTTATTGAACTAAAAAAATCATTCCACTCAATTTTGTCAATGTTAATTATGTCATGTTCCCATTGCAACTCATAATTATCAAAATAGCTGAGGGATGTTTTCTGGAAGAGACGTTTGTTCATCTTGTAGATTTTTGTCTGCACCATAAAACCGATGAGGAAACGATTCACTTTCAATAAGAATTTAAGGTTAACCGTTTTTTGTTAAAACCCATGTACCTACTTATCTACATTTATTAATATATAATTTTTATGAAGTTGTCCGAGACTCTTTCATTTACTGAATTAATTGCCAACATCTTTTTGTCGCTGGTTGATTTCATTCAAGAAATATTGGAAACCTGTTTTTTTTGTAGTAGTCATATTTTAATCAAGAATGTTAAAAGCTTAATTATCTTCAGTCAGAACAGCTTGTAGAGTTAACAAACCATAGACTTTTTTGTGGATTTGAGGGGGTTATGAATATTTTAATTATATTAGGCACTCATATATATATATATATATATATATATATATATATATATATATATATATATATATATATATATATATATTCGTTTATTAGCGTTGCTAAGTAAAAAAAAGTACAATCATGGGCATAAAATACATTCACATAACTTAAAACTGAAGTAGTAGAAGTGGAAGAAATATTTTTGTATGATATTATAACTATTAATAAATATATACTACATATCGAGCTAAATATACAGACTATACATTTGTTTTGAGGTAAGTTATCACATTTTGTTTGAATTTTGTTTGAACTCAGCAATATTCCTATAAATTTTGTGTTTGTTTCCCATCAAAGAAAATTTTTTAATTCATATGTAGGTACTGAAAGTGGCTATCATACAAAATCCTCAATGAATACTCATTTTGCTGTAAGTACTGCACTGAGGTTATAATTGTAAATGTACAAGATATAAAGTATGTTTCCCAATTCTAGTTTTTAAGTTGATGGTGTTCCAATTGCTGCAAAAAAATATTAATGCCGTCCTTGGAAACCTCATATTTAACCATCTTCATAATGGATTCATGTGTTGATTTTCCCGATTCCTCACTTACAAAAAAAAACGAGATCTATGATGACCTATATTCTATATCACCCAGTGCAGTGACATAGTTTTAAGAAATACTAATCTAAGAAGGGCGGTCATTATGATTGCTAGGGTATTCAAGGTGTTTACACAAATACAGAAAATTATACAGTGTGTTCAACCCACCATGAGAATTGGAAAGCGAAGTGAAATTTGGAAATTTGAAAAAAACCTACCCTTTGCATGTGTAGGAAAGCGCCGCCCCTGAACGTAAACATGAGGACCTCAACAATCAATGATCTTCCTCCTGCATCATCAGACGTGGATCTGATAATGGTGGTTTTAAATGAAATTTCAGAATGACTCGCAATGGAAAATTGCAAAAATAAATGATTCAGAGCACAGCACAGCACAAAATTAAAGTTGTAGAAATAATGTTAGCATAGAATGACCTTTTCATGCACGCATGGACAATTGTAAGGTGACTAATGTGTCTGGAACCGAGAGGTCGTAGAAAGAGGGTAAAACCATAGGTATATCATTCAGTAGCGCATATTCGGGGGTTAACATGCGAAACAATGATATAAATCATCTCGATTTTGCTAAAATTTCACAGGTGTGTTTCTACGTGATAGACTAGAACACCATTTTATTTCCCGTAATTCATCCTGTATATACCTATATCGTACATAGTTCACCCTGTATATGGTATTTGTATATGTCATTCATGGTCACCTTTGGTCAGAAAACAAAACTACAGTAGCTCAGCCAATTTGAAAAACATTTAAGATTGGAAATAAGTGTTGAGTGGATAATGCCGAAATCTACCAAACTGGCAAATAAACATACAGGAAGCAATTAAAAATATAGAAATTGGAATCACTTGCAGCTGAATTGGAAATGAAAAATTTGGCAGTTAATTGTCAAAAGTTGTGTGTATTTTCATGTTAAAATTTTACATTCAATGTCTTGAACAGTAGGGGTCATTTCTGGGAAAATAGGCATTAGCCTGAAGAGGAGGGGGGATGGAAGCTCTACTGGTGTTTGGCGGTTTTCACGAGCTTTTCTCATTTGTTCGAATTCGACAAACCACTTCCATTCCTCTTTTTTACCTCAGACATCATTTGCCGAATAGCAGGGATTTCACTATTCGTGCGGGGCGTTTGATGAACGTTTCCGCGTGCAAGAATATTCCCGGTTCTAGCTCGAGAGACATTGAGACCCGATATTACTGAAAAATTGTCAGGAGTGCGGGGGCAGTTTTGTTCGGACATTCTCGCTTCGTTCATTCTTGAATCTATTTGCAAGTCTGTAGAAATATTGAGTGGACTGGAGGTCCCTAAACGTAACGTATTACGTTCTAAATTCTGGAATGCTTCCAAAATTCGGCGTGGAGTGCCGGTATTTTTCTGGGTTTGAAATTCCCCAGCGGGTTGACCGCCAAAAGTAAAAAAACTAGGTGAGGCCCTCAAAGGCCTGTTATCAAAATTTTGAGCTGAAATTTCCCTCAGACTCAGATCACGCCTTGCATTCTGATCAACAGAAAAATTGTATCGAGATTTATCATCATTGTCTTCATCAGGACAGCCCTCAACGAGACTTCTATTCACATTCACATCATCCATACTACAATGCGCAGGGTTTAACCTAGGAGATGCAAGTGAATTTAAATGAACCGCTTTTTGAGAATCCAGGTGGAAACTAGATTCTGTGGCGTTATTTTCGACGCAACGCGATTTAACAACCACTGGTGAGCTCTTCGGGAAAACTGCGTGGGGCCCGCCTTCTTTGCGTGGTGAAACCCTTGGGTTTCTATTGATTGTGGGGCTCTCCAAACTAGAGCCAAAAGAAAATTTATTTTTTTCAATATAAAACGCGTGAAATTTTCAGCGAGCTGAAGTACACATGAAGTTGGTTGAACTTTAGTTTGTCTGAGAGTCCTCGGACGTAAATTGTAGGACATTGGGGGAATTTCAAAAGTGAAGTTACTTCCTAAGAAAAAAATAATCGCGTACCGTGATTTATTCCCCTAAGACAGAACTAAATAGCTCGTACACTGCTAAACCCTATAATTAAAATATTCTCTGAAAAAAAATAATGGGTGAATATCACCTGTGCGGAATTCGTACACAGGCACTTATGCAGGAACGCTATATAAAACAGTACCCCCAAATAGTTGCTGAAAATAAAAGGTATAGTTATATTACACGCTCTGTACACGGGAACGCTAGTGTCAGGGACGATATATATACATTTAAAAAAATCCCCTCAAATATTTGCTGAAAATAAAAGATATAGTTATTTTATACGACCTGTACTCGGATATACTAGTGGCACAACCAATAGCGCAATAAAAACCCTCAAGGAAAAACACAAAACTGCGCTGCAATAATCGCGGAACACCAATAATACTCGCACAATAATTAGGCCGGAGCAAGAACTCCGTTTCGTTGACGGACAGTAATCACTCAAAATAAATGGTATCGTTTTCTAGAACAGCCTGCCAGGCATAAAAAAACCGTTTGTCTACCCACCATGTGTCTCACTTTTCAACAGACCTGCATTCAAAAACATTACTTGGCTTTCTCTTTTTCTTAAAAATCTTCAACATTCGTTCAAGAGGTACACAGTGTCGGCCAGACATAAAATGATATTCTATAGGACATGTAGGTACTTTCAGACCCCTTGTGAGGACATCTTTTAGATCGAAAAAAAAAAACAAGTACTGTTTGCCCGCCTTAGATAGCTAACAGATGTCTTAATCTGTTTTTGAAAATACCTCGAAACCCAGTTCTCGTTTGAAAAAGTTGTCAACTCTCACTTGAGTGACCATAAACCAGTAACGAGATGAGGTCGAAATTGTTAAAGATTTAAAATGCGTGTGAATTGTTTATTGAGTGATTATATATTTCATTAAAGTTGACATATTATTCGCGGGGGGATAATTTATATAGATTTCCACACGACATCAAAACTATCAAAAAAAAGGACGAACCCGGTATAAATAGACCACATTCAATATTTGAAAATCAATACCGTACATAATTCTCATTATTCGATACCGTGTTGATTTGATTGGAGGTATTCAAATATTGATACGACACATAAGTAAGTAGCAACTGCAAACGGGCAGGCAAACAACCACGCATCAAACTTCATAATATATTCAATATTCGATTAAGGCTGTTCACGATGATTTAGATCAACACGAGCAAAAGACTACTATTAGAAGGGTAAATATTTAATACGGCTATAATGGTATGTCATATCACGCGAAAGTATAACATCAAAGGCAAACAATATCCGATAAAGTTTTCATTTTGTATTACCGGAAAGCCTCACCATTGGGTCAGTATAATTAGAATCGTGAGAGTTTTTTTTCGAGGCATTCGATTTTTCATTTTTCCACTTTGTGGAATACAAAATTTGTTTGATTGGAATACATTGTTCGTTACTCGCGTTTGTGGAACATTTATGATTTTTGTTCCTTGAGTAGGTACCTACTCATTGATTATGAACAGGTTTATCACAAAGATTGAACAATTTATTTGTATAGTATCCCAAACAGCAGAGTTGTTTTATAATTTGAATGTTCTGACTCTATTCAAGTTTGTAGGCTTCTTATTAACACTAACGAAGCTGCAATTAATATCATTTTGTTGTCCACAACTGAATTGTTTTATTATTATATCGTATAAACGTTTAAACAGCATAATTGTGAAATATCTTATAAAACAGTCACAAAACCATAATTGAGAAGTTTTATAGCTATCTTACAAAATACTTACTGTACTGTACTGTAGTAAATTGAACGGTTTTATAGTGGGTTGTTTCAAAATAACCTTTTGTGAAGTTAAACCACAGTTATATTAGAGTATCCTTGGAAACTATTCCATGAACTAATTTTATAGTGTTTTTATGAGATTTCGATTCTCTTATAAATATATTAAAAATTATTTCAAAATAACCTTCTGTGGCATTAAAGGACAGTTATATCAAAATATCGTTAGACAATTCTGCGCTTGAAAGTAAATTGTTCTTTCAGTAACCACTATTATACTATTGCATCTTTACAGCAATATGAAAAACAACAAATTTCTTATAAAATATAATTGTTTACTTGAACATAAGAATTCAGTCACTACCTTGACATTTCATTATCTTTATCAGAATCAGTGTCTCTGAACAAATATTAAAATACAGAAACAAATTTATAAATATGGTTTGATTGTGAATAGTTATCATAGGAGACATTTATATTTTCTTTGCCTGCTTGTCTTTATAAATTCAGAATAGCTTCTTGCAACTCTCAGAATTATTTAGAAAACATTTTTGTTCCATTGTTGAATTTCCATGTTGAGTTTTCTCGTTATAACATTCACCTAAATTTGCATTCAGAGCCTTTAGAAAACTGTTGTACAGTTAAGTTATAAAAATTATATAAGAAAGAGTCAAGATTATTTCATAGTGTACTGGAGAACGCTTCAATAAAACTATTTAAAAAGGCAGTGTTGAGCTTTCCTTGAGAAGCCAAAATTTGGATATTTTGCAACTACAGGGTGAGTCAGAATAAGACCGACAAACTCCGACTACAGATTCCTTGCCTCATTTTGAGATACAGGGTGTCAAAAGTGCGAAAAAACTTTAGATTTATTTATTTTTTTCTAAAACTCCTGGAGCAAAAAATTTCAAACTGGGTGCACTAATCAAGGTTTATCAACGTGATAATTTGAAGTTATAATTTTCAATTTTCGTAAACCAGATGGTATGTGGTCATATTTTCCTTCATATTTTCTTTGGACAACTGAATTTATAAATGAGCGTTTGACATTAGTTAGGATCATCGATACTCAACCTATGTGTCTAAAAGTGAAGGTTTCTGAGATAATTGAGATAATTGAGAACAACTGAAGATATGTCCTGAGTATCAACGTAATTTCCTATGTGCAATAATCAAAAAAAAAAAAAAAACAAACCCAACTTCAAATTAATAATACTCCACTCAAATAAGAGTTTAGATCTGAACCAATTTTTGCGAAAAACCGAAGATGAGCACTCTTGATTTGTTGAATTTTATACCTTGAATCCCTGGTGTATTCAACACCTGTAGAATGTAGAAGATTTAACGGCAAGAATTTTAACAGCATGTACGTTAATACAGGATACACCAGGAATATTCCAAAGCGTGCGACAGTCAATGATACGGAAATGCCAATTGTGTATCGAACAAAATGGTGGTCCATTTGAACATTTACTTTGAGCCTTTTTTGTTTTTATGTTGTGTACCCTATAAACCGTTTCTATCATTTGAGTAGATATAAATACACAATAATTGTTTTTCTTCACCAAAAACATGATGATTGGAAAATATTTTCCTAGATAATTCAGTATGAAATGACTTTGATAATGATACTCCAACATAAAATTTAACAAATTAAAAGTAAGTACTTATTTACAGTTTTTCGCAAATATTATTTTAGGCTTTAACTCTCCTTTAACAGGAGTATTATATTTTGAGGTTGGGTTTGTCAGTGGATCTTTCAGAATAATCATTAGGCAACAATGTATGGTCACATATCGGTGAATTTACGAAATCGATTCGTTCAAATATTATGACGAATAAAAAACGGAGTTTGTCGGTCTCATTCTGACTTACCTGTACTATGTTATGAATACTCTCAACATTAAAAAACGTTCAAGAGGTTGACAATTATTCCTATAAGTTATAATAAAGTTGCATCATGCGATTATAGCACACAGGATGTTATGTCTCTTCTCAGGACATATCTTCAGTTTTTTGCAAATATCTCAGAAACCTTCACTTTTAGGCAAATGGAATGTAATGACTTTTAGGTTGGGTATGGATGAGCCTAACTCATGTCAAACGCTCATTTGTCAATTCAGTTGTCCAAAGAAAATATGAAGGAAAATATGACCACATACCATCGTAACTATGCCACTGGTTTACGAAAATTGAAAATTATAACTTCAAATTATCACGTTGATAAACCTTGATTAGTGCACCAAGTTTGAAATTTTTTTCTCCAGGAGTTTTAGAGAAAAAAAAATAAATCTAAATTTTTTTTGCACTTTTGACACCCTCTATCTCAGAGGGGATGCATTTTAAGACATACCTTGATAGAAACTTTTCATCTCAAAATGAGGGAAGGAATCTGTAGTCGGAGTTTGTCGGTCTTATTCTGACTCACCCTGTATAATATGAAATTGCTAGTTGAGATAAAAACACAAGGTGGTTCAAAATTTTATTATTTTATTGAAAAATATCAGAAAAGATGTTAACGAGTGAACCTCTCAATCAAAAAGCTGCCTTATGCAAGTGTTTCAGATATGTTGACTTTCATCAGTACGATGTAGGTTGAGTCAGTGGTATGCAATACTTTAATGCAAAATAGAAATAGACGAAATTGACTAGAGCAAGCCAAGTTAGAAAAATCCTCTTGAAAATGGTGAACCATGAATTGAATAGAAGTGAAGAAATATAAAATGAAACCAAGTGAACCTCACACATGGTTTTCTTAGTACCTTTTTGAATAATTTTCTTGAACCAGCAAGCATTGGCTTATACAAAAAGAAAGTGTTGAAGTTGCTCTCGGCACTTTCATCAATGGAGTAATTTGCTTATTAGATAAATCAGAAATAGTTATATGACTGTTCTTGGTGCTTAGTGCGGTAGCCAAGGTGGTGGACCGAATTCTTCTCAAAAGATTCAGAGATCTAGAAGAAGAGCTCGAACTCATCCCGGTTTCCGAAGGGGGCACTCAACGGTCTCTCAGGTGGCAAGGATTGTCCACGAGGTGAGGGAGGGCTTCATTCAGGATCTCAGCACAGTCATGATCCTGCTGGACATCCAGAAAGCTTTCGAAACAGTCTGGATAGAAGGTCTCGCCATGAAAATGTTACGAGCAGACAAGCCTGGTCACTTGATAAAGATAATGGACAGCATGTCGCCACTTTTATACTCGCTGTATACGCACGACTTTCCGATGTTTAGTAATACGAGCACGGTTGTATATGCAGATGACACTGCAAAATATGTTCATGGATATTCCTGCAATGCAGTCGCGGCGAGTAATAAAATAGTGGTTAATCCGGCCAAGACAGAGCTCATGATATTCACCAAGAGACGGAAGCACGTCTGCGCCGAACTCTCTGGAGGATTCATGGCTCTGGGTAACTTGATTGACAGGTCAGAATCTGTGCGGTACCTGGGGGTGCAGCTGGACAAAGGATTAACACTTGGGAAACATGTTAGCTTGTCGATCCAGCGAGCTGCGGGAGCAATACCAAAGACATATCCGTTGATAGCCAGGGATTCCAAACTGTC
This sequence comes from Chrysolina oricalcia, assembly GCA_944452925.2. Lineage (NCBI taxonomy): Eukaryota > Metazoa > Arthropoda > Insecta > Coleoptera > Chrysomelidae > Chrysolina > Chrysolina oricalcia. Next base: position 16,530,341 of record OX101825.2, read on the forward strand.
TATGGAAAACAAGGTGTTAATCTACAAGCAGGTCATCAGGCCAACGATGACATGCTTGTCCAGTATTCTGTAGCATCGCCAAGACTCACTTGTTGAGATTGGAGAGGATGCAGAATAAAGTGCTCCGTATTGTCACGGATAGTGATAGATACATTCGGCTAGACGCATTGAGGTAGCTAGCCGATATTCCATCCATCATAGAATTTATCAAACAACAATCTGATAAATTCTACATACACTTTTTCCTTAGAAGTACGCTGACTAGAGATATAACAGCAGTCAGAGCCCACAGGCCAAAAAAGCATGGGGGACTCATTTACCAAGAATTGGATATTTTCCAGGAAAATCCAGAAGAGGAGTGAACCAACACTTATAAACCAATGAAGGCTTAAACCCGTTTTTTTCGTTGTTTTTCCGGACGTTGATAGAAAACTCAATGATGAAAGTTACTGTCCTGATAGCCTGATGCCTTACATATAAGCACGTGAGAACCCCTACATAACTTGGAGGAGGTAGGGAGAGTAAAACACCCGTAGACTTGAACTTGCAGCATCTAAGGCCTACACAACATCGTAGGGTCCGCTCTAGGGCGGATTTGTGCTAGTTTTGCCAGCCCTCTGGCTTCCCAGAAGGGCAGGACGAAAAATCTATCACCGCATGAAATGCAATATCATTCCCCCCTAACCCTTCTGTGGCTTAGTTATAGTTTTATTGTAAATTTAATGAATAAATATTTTTGGATTTTGGATTTGGTGGTTTTCGAGTTTTGCCGCGGTCTTCTTCCGTAAAACTTTACAAACGTTTCAACTGCAACTGTGTCGTCAACTTCAGTGGTATAAACTGATATTGTTTCAGCTTTTCCTCTGAAATTGCTCGATTTCGATTTTTATGACTCTCTCAGGATTATTGTCGCTTCCAATTTCTATAATTTTTGGTATTTTCTCCCACCTATTTTGAGTTACATATTTCCAAGATATATAGAATATATATTACTTGTTCGCATTCTCACGCTTGATACAAATACCACCCAGTGATGAACTTCAGTAAACAAATGAGCGACTTCAGCCTGTGTTCGACTTCTGTCCCCATATCCGATCATCGTTAAAATTTCGATCCGATGCGTCTCGGTTAAATAGGGCATTGTCTTATTTTTCTGTTGTAAGTTACACGTTGGACTGCAAACACACCAACAAATCAATCACATCCAGTTCAAATTGACCAAAAACCTATCGAGCAGGTTTTTGCTTGAGCTTCTCCGGTAAGAAACAGTGTACCTATACACAGCAAAAAATCTTATATTGTCCACGTCGTAGTCAGGTGCGTACGCGGACCGTATAATTTCAGTAACTATTTCCTTCTTTCATTTTTTCCGACACATCGCTTATAAAAACTAACGAACAAACATGGACTTGTATTTGCAATTGAACAAGCTTTCCAATAAAAACTTAATAAACCTACCCTTCCATTTAAAAAACAAAAGTTGGGGGTGGCTGCAACCCCCCAGATAATTAAACAGATAAACACATCTCTTTGTAATATGCCCTATTGAAAATCAAACTTGACGTGTTTCAGGAATTTTGCGATAAACCTTCATTTATCAAGTTACCGAATTTGTTCCAGTTAGACTTTCTACACTGTATATAAAGCATGTTTATATTTTGACTCGATTCAACTGATCTATACGACCCTTCCAATCTGAAAAATGATGTATTTACACCCACAAATAGGATATATTGCTGGATGTTTCGACTACTGCGTTGTCAAACACTGTGCTGGTTGTTGGTTTATCCACCAAAAGGCAGAATTTCTGATTTATCTATATTTGAGACAATATGATTGTCTGAAAACCAGCCATTCAAGTTTTATATATTCCAAATCAATTCCAAATCAAGATTAATGCCTCTCATAAGATAAATGTGATTACATAATTGAACCAATTTCCAAAATGCAAAAACTGTGACGTCTATGTTGTATTTGATTCCGAAAATTCCTAATTATGGAATATCGTGTCTAGATTGAATTTGAATTGGTAAACTTCCGTATAATGGCCAGTCCTTTATATCGTGACAAGGTCAAATTAAGAATATTTTTCACCATCAGATATCAACGCTCCAACAGATTTGTCGTCGCTAGCAATGGAAAGTTGTGAGAGATGATACCACCTACCATAAAAAGGATTCGATTTGGCACCTACTTAGAAGAGTGTCCATTCTGCTGGTAATATTTCAACATAACTATGGTATAGTAATTTCGGCGATGAAGTGATTTAGTCAATAAACCATAATGGGCATTTTCCACAATGGTAAATTTAACGTCAAATTTGTATTACATTTCATTCTTTCATCATCCTATTAAAGTCTAATATTACTAATATTGTTCTCTATATTTCCTGTTATGGGACACCTTATTGTTCATTTTTCGCTTTGCTGATTGTGTTTGTTCATTCCGAATTCATAGTTGTTTTTTTCGTGTCACTTTTTTCAATAAATTACATCGTACATCATTTTTAATAAGCGGAATTGTTCTGTATTTGAATGTTACTTCCTTGTGAGCTTTTTTTTAAATTACTATAATTGACGGTTGACACAACGATAACCCGGAATTACTTCACACTACATTTAGATTAGCTTTAATTAGATACAGATAGCTTGATAAAAATATTAACGAGCTGCATACTCGTTAATACCGGACTGATTCTTCACATGGCTCAGAACGGAAAATAATTGCTAGATTTTCACACAATACCCTGAATAGCTAGACAACGTGTAGTTTTATTGTTGGACTTCACTTTTAATTCGGTTAATTTATCTCCTCTCACACAGTAGTTGGGCGATTTCGTTACCGTTTTTATATTTTAACGACACATTGTTTATAAAAAAATTAATGTGACCAACGGTTATCTTCTGGACTGACTCATCAAATGTTCAATTATTTTACGGCTTTTTTTTATAAAACCATTGAATTTCATTTCCCATACAGCTACTTGCCATCCATCTATCCAATTTCTGACAGATTTCGGTTCTGTATATTTCGGTTCTACCATTTATATTTCTGAATTTGTTGATATTGGGTCTTGAGATTTATGGAGTCAATAAACTATGCTTTTATATAAAACCATCAAACTTGGAAAATAACGTAACAGAATTTCATCAAAAATTCATTTAATCGTCCCTGAAAATGTTAAACCAGCAAATTATCCGAATATCAATCTGTAGTATCCTAAATTTCATGGAAACGAAATGTGTAAGAAATGAAATGATCAGAATCGAAATCTATCAGAAATTTCCCTATTTTTCCTAGATTCAGCTGATCATTAGATAAATCGAAACACCACTCACGGATTTGAACTTCGAAATATATGAAGAAGTTGCAACAAATATTCCTATGAATATATTCATTACAAATAAAATATTCGAACACAGATATACAAACATACCAATACCCACGTATTCATCATTATCTGATTTTGCAACAGTCGCTTACATTGAAAGACTGAGACAAAAATAAAGAGAGATGAGATCCACTATTCGCTATCCACTCTCCATATTCTGATAGATTTCGGTTCTGTTCATTTCGGTTCTATCATTTACATTTCTGATGACTTTCAGTTTGTTAATTTTAGGTTTCTGAAATCGATCATTTTAGTACTAATGACTATTGAATATGACGCTTTACAGACTCAACAAATTTCTGTTTGGATATTTTACCACTTTTAAGAATATGGTTTCGGTCTCTCATGATGGTAGGTATTGTAAATTTAACTTCTTGCAATGTTCAGTTCATCGAATTTTGATTCTTAGTATCCTGAGAGAATAATTTTTTAAAAGAAAATAGGTTAGTGTATCTAATGCATTACTTTTACGTAATCATCTCTAAAATATCGTTACTGAATTTTATTTTGGGAAAACCACACATATCCAACAGTAATTAAAAAGATATTGAAACCTTATTAATTTTTTTTTTCGTCGACCTCTGCAAAAAATGACATTTTACATACTAATTTCCGGACGAAAAATCGACTATTTTTGAAGGCAAGTACTTTTCGTCCGCAAACACTTTTCGTCCGCAAACTCTTTTCGTCCGCTGTGGTCACTATGATACGGCACGGTACGAGAGCGGCGATTGTGTCATTTTCGTAAATCCACGTTTTAATTAATACATAGGCGTCTGTGACAATAACTGTCATTTGCTGTTGTCAAATTAATTATTTACGAAATCCGCTAGATTTTACGTGTGAATTTAGACCGTGGTGTGAATATTAGTGTTCATAATAATCAAGAATTGATCGAGTCTGCAGTTCGAAGAGTTGGGCGTAGCTGAGGCCAGCAAACATGCGAGTACTTACTTTCATAAAGGTATGTAGAGGGCGACGAAAAAATGTAATATGCACCTCGGCGAAAAACTGTCTACTGTCTCGCCTGCTTGCTATCCTCGGCTGCGCCTCGGCTATCAATTTGCAGGCTCGACTATAATAGACAGTTTTTCGTCCTTGGTACATAAATAACTATTAATGGTTCGTTTTATTTAGGAGGAAAAAATGCGGAAAAGTTGTTTAGCAATCGTCAGAATTAATTTTTTTAAACTTTCTGAATGCAAATCATTAACATATCAATATTAACGAATTCTTAAGGCTGAATTTCATTTGACGCCTGCTATAATATGGAAACGAGTCAAGACGAATTTGTAGCAATTTTCCGAAAGGACACTGTAATGAAAATGTATTTATTATAACCACATTATTATTCAGATAATATTGAAAATGATAGACCATCACTAATTCCAGCACTGTTTTGAACATAATGAAGCTTACTTCCATTTGAAAAAAGCTGAAGACCAATTACCCTAGCCAGTTTTCTCATGCAATGGAAATCTGTTCAGTTCATGGTAAATCACCACAGATATATTATTTCAAAATTTTGATAATAAATACCCCATTATAATCAACCTCCAATTTATAAGGCATTTCCTCAATGCCAAATTCAAATCACCTAAAATAAATAGAGGAAAAAACAAAAGTACATTGACAGACAAAGGGTTCCAATTAAAATTAACAATGAAATAAAATAACATTTATTGCGAGCTAATTCCTTTAAGAAAGATCTGAAAATATAATTTCTCCTACATAACTAGTCTACTCTACTCTATGACTATAATATCTTTCGACAATGAAAACAAACATTCACTAAAATCCAACTACGAGTATTTCTCTTACATAACTTAGCTTACTCTATAAATATAATATATTTGACAAATGAAAACAAAACTTCACCGAAACTCACCCACCCTGAGATCCTATGAGATCAAAATCAAAAACTATACAACTGATTCTAACAGAATTAAAATTCAGTGTAATGCATCTTGAACTTTGTAATGGTCTTTGTCTGATGAGTTCACACGCACAAATTGATTATAACAAAATTAATATGCACGAAAACCCAGTTTATCCACCTTTTACACACATTCACGATACTCTGAAATTGTTTGTGACAGAATGGTAAATGCCATTGAGATTTTGTTGGTTTAAATTTGATTGTACTTCCCGTACTGATAATAATTATAATAAGATATTATTATTGGTAAACTCTTTCATTCTACATATACAGAGACATCGATGAGCCACTATTTATTCTGGGTAGGCTTCGTTGCTAACTTCATCCGCCACCTTGAAAGCAATTTGTACGCAGATTTCCGATTGTTTAATTTCTCATTGGGTGCCCATATGCGTTATTCAAAGCATATCGACTACCCGTAGTGGTTCTGTAGGTTTTCGGAAAACCTACAGGACAACTATGAATTTCTGACAGGCATGAACTGATAATAATAGCCTGTGGAGGTTTTCCTAATTTTCCTACAACTGAAAAGTGAATGCGCCACAAAGCTTAAGAGCGTATAATAATAATGTCCTCTACCTCCACAGGCTACGACTTTGTGAGTGTTTAAGATGAAAATCATTATTATTATCAGTTCATGCCTTTCAGAAATTCATGCATGGAAGGTTAGATATAATCTTTGAAACCAATTTCAGTAAAGGTAATTGCCATAATCATCATTATCGATATAGTGGACGGTATTAATTGATACATTCACATAACAAGATCTGTCGGTTGTATACTTTAACGTCTTTCTCACTTGTCTATTATACCGCATTAAAATATCAAGGGCGTCAATTTCGAGATATTCCCTCGTACAATGAGTGGGAAATCGCTTTTTAAAAACCGGTAGTGATTTTATGGTTTGTAGAGTATCACAAAAGAGCCTACATTTATACGTCAAGTTTGATAGGATTAAAGCAGGCTACCTTTCTCGTCTGCCTCAAATCCTAATCTCCTTAACGTATTTAGTTGTTGGTGACTTCAAAAGTCAATTTCACACCGGTAGGTTGGCCTTAATTAAAATGTTTTGTATAAGCCGGGCATATTAGGAGATTTGCATCTCTGGCTGCATTTTATATCGCAGTTTTAGTGGTCGTGTTGCCAGGCAGCTTTTTCTCGTTCTTTAGTGTTATATTTAAAGTTTGCGTATTTCTCGAACGGGAGTTTTTTTTTAATTGCTTCCTAAATTTTTCTATACCAAAAATCAATAGTAATCAGAATTTTTCAAAATTTGAATGGTGCTGTCTTGCCACAGAAAGGCGAATGTATTTTGGTAGGCCGGTGTGATATGAATCTACAGTGAATCCCACTCTCAGCAACACATTTGTATTTTTTTGACCAAAAAAGTATTTTCAATTATATTGAATAACTACAAATAGTACTCACTCCGTCTTCATGCTGATAAAATATTGGTCCATCAGTCTTCCACGGCTAACCTGAAAAATAAAAAAAATAGGCATGTTAATCTGGATTAAAGGTGAATTTTCTTATGTAATCAATCAAATCAATCATTCATTTGTTTCTAAAAAACTATGGTTTTCATAACGAAGGGTTTGGTCGTTACAACATACTGAATGCTTATATCTAGTTAATGCATTTTTACAGAATGTTGTAGATTAGTAACAATAATAATAATAGAATATAGCAAGTACCATTTACTGGACAATGTAAATACAGAAAGGAAAATGGGTCAGCCTAAATATAACAAAAGAAAAAGAGCAGCAAACTGTCGATTCCATACTAACTACTAATAGAGATTTATAACATAATTCAAGAAAAAAAGAAACTACTGATCGACAAGCGTAAGGATGCCTCCGAGAATTGGTTGCGCAGTAGACAAAACCCTGGAGTGGGGCAGGAGCTCAATCGCTCTGCCTTATTAAACAGTAGTCGATCTTTGTCGCACGCTTTCTATCGTTTGCGCATCTCAGAGGCATCCTTACGCTTGTCGATCTGTACCCAAACACCAAAACTACGTCACAATCACACTCGACGCGCGTTTCGCCAACAAAGTTAGTTAGTTTCTTTTTTTTCTTGAATTGTATTCACACCAAAGGTTCCAAAATATTCATTTATTTGATTTATAACATAAGTTAAGTATCAGTATTATTTGTACGTATGGGCAAATAATGAGTGAATATAATGGGAGAGAAGAAACAAAAACATGAAGTTCACTTCCAAAGATTTAACAATTCTTTATGGTTCCATCGATTCCTTCCGATTACTGAGTGAAAAAAATTCGTGAATTCGAAAATGTGTGACTTCATTCGTTCAAAATAAAAGATATGATATGATATTGTTGAGTGCCTCTACGAAATGTTCGGAACTGATGAGGAAATCAAGGTTCGTTGGTCTCCTTGAACTACAAACTCGGCAGTCAAATAAAATATGGAAAATCATTTCGGAGCAAGAGATTTATTTTGTATGAGTAGCCTGTAAAGTTGAATTTAATAATGTTATGCTAACGAACAGTCGTTACCGACCGATGATGAACCCTTTACTCCCATAAACACCTACTGCGTAGGCTTATTATGGCAAGTACCTGTCAGAAAACAACTACTCCCCTGGCTAAGACCACGACGGGTTTTGAATTAAATCTAACAGCTACTTGTGCAACGTTCCTCAAAGCATCAGAGGACGCAATTGCAAGTGCCCTCTATGACCAACCAGCAGAATTATGTTTTGATTTGGACAGGGTGACCACCTGCAGACTAGTTTCGAGGTTGTTGCCTCTCATCAGTGCAAGGGCAGGTCAACACAGACAGCACTGAAGCCATCTGTTCCCCGTCCAAACCAATACACACTCCGCTGATTAGTCAATTCTGGTTCACGAGATGAAAGCAGTTTCTAGGCCGCTCTACCTAGTGAGCAGAGGAAGAACACTCCGAATCTCCGGGTTAAGAGATTTAATCGAAGAAAACAGAAATCTTTGGGAGATCGTTTGCTAACGAACAGTCGTTACCGACCGATGATGAACCATTTACTCCCATAAACACCTACTGCGTAGGCTTATTATGGCAAGTACCTGTCAGAAAACAACTACTTCTCTGGCTAAGACCACGAAGGGTTCATCATCGGTCGATAACGACTGTTCGTTAACAAACGACCTCCCAAAGATTTCTGTTTTCTTCGATTAAATCTCTTAACCCGGAGATTCGGAGTGTTCTTTCTCTGCTCACTAGGTGGAGCGGCCTAGAAACTGCTTCCATCTCGTGAACCAGAATTGACTAATCAGCGGAGTGTGTATTGATTTGGACGGGGAACAGATGGCTTCAGTGCTGTCTGTGTTGACCTGCCCTTGCACTGATGAGAGGCAACAACTTCGAAACTAGTCTGCAGGTGGTCGCCCTGTCCAAATCAAAACATAATTCTGCTGGTTGGTCATAGAGGGCAATTGCGTCCTCTGATTCTTTGAGGAACGTTGCACAAGTAGCTGTTAGATTTAATTCAATACCCGTCGTGGTCTTAGCCAGGGTAGTAGTTGTTTTCTGACAGGTACTTGCCATAATAAGCCTACGCAGTAGGTGTTTATGGGAGTAAAGGGTTCATCATCGGTCGGTAACGACTGTTCGTTAGCAAACGATCTCCCAAAGATTTCTGTTTTCTTCAATAATGTTATCATTGTTCAAATAAAACTGGGCTAGTTTTTGGGTTATATGAAGAGGTAAGTTGAGGTTGAGATAATTCTGGCTACCAGGTTATAGTAAATTGCGGATAAAACGTCAAGTAAGTAGATCGTGCATTCAAAGTAAGATCTTCTTGTATCAATTATTTGTTCCTGAACGTCTCTAGAAGTGATTTTCTTCCTCTTTTAAGTTGAGCTCTATCAACTTTTCTTCAGTTTTCATTGTATCCAGCGCAGATGAGATATTCTCTAAACTGACTCATCCAGTTATATTTTGAATCGTACTTCTGTAAAGCTATGAAGCGTAGTAAAGAGATTTTTGGTAGACGAAATTTATTCTTATCAAATATTTTAATGATTTAGTTAAGACTGTTTTCAAATATGCAGTACTCTTCCAGTTTCGAACCTCACAGCAAAATCTGCTGTATTTTGGATAGCAAGAGAATGTTCTTATGTAATCAGGACCAAAGATTCCTTGAGGATGACTCAATTCCAAATGTCATCCAAGGTTTTTGAGTTTGTCTTTAATTTTCTGATAGTACTGTACCTACTATACCTACTGCTTTGATTTAACAAACCGAATTAAGCAAAATCGACCTCGGTGATAATCAGATCCGTCAATAATACATTTTTTTCACATTTCAGCACAACGCAGTGTTCATTTAAATTCATAACGTATATCGATTATCCATAAGCATAAATTTTACATCTGAATGCTCATTTGCTCGTTCCTAGTTTATTTGTAGACGGCAGAGCCGTTTTACCTCGTTTTCGTTTTACCTCAGATCACTATCTAGCATCCGATAGAACGTTTCCGACCCTTGTGTTCCATAGATTGAAATGGAAGGAAATTAGATTGGAATACGATAGCATTTGTACGAACTTAAAACCACTAATAAAGGTTCAAACGCCACTGAAATTCTTTAATGAGGACTTGGAGAAAATTACTCGGCCTATAAATCTCATTCAACAAAATCGTATGGAACTTGTAAGAATAATTAATGTATCTATATTCTACAAAGTAAACCATGAGTACAAATATAGTAGTGAATTATGGTGTTATCCGAGGAACATTTCTGGGGCCAAATCTCTTTAGTTTGATCGACGTTTACAAATTTTATGTTCAATTATGAAAATAGGGATCATGCATTATAGAAAAAATTTACTAAAAAAATCCGCAAAGAGGAATTTGGCAGCTAATTAATTACAGACATAGATCGTTGAACAAACTATCCATTCTTAAGAGATTTGATGAAATAAACATTGGCAGCATTGATTAATAATTCGAAGGACCATGATTATTTGATGTCCCAAATTCACTTTCAATAATTCTGAGAATAACATTTGGAATAGCGATAGAAATTTTCAAATTTCTCCTTTTTACTAGATGATATCCACAACGCTTAGAGTATATTTACCGAACAATAAAATGGTTTGTCACACAGACTACTATTTCCAAAACTTATATCACAGTTTGATAGAATTCAATTCACTGAAAAGGTTCCTTTTCAACAAATTTTCTTATAGTTGATGAAATTGTTTCAAACACTTTTTCATAAGCAGTTTCATTGAAATAGTCTCGTCGAGGTAAGCCTTTTCACTCGTCGTCTGAAGACTTGCCTGGGAAATAATATTACCTACAAGATTTACCTTTTCATTTGAACTTGTTAGGCCAGTAGATATAGACAATCAATTCACATTAATTTCAAAAGTTCTCAAACATTTGTGGTATGTAAGTGCATTAATGAATTATTCTCTCCTTGTATAAAAATGTTTAGCAGATGAAATGCAGCAGTGATCGAGGTATTAGTAAGGAAAGTATTTGCTAAGGATAAGGTACTTTTGAGTCACCTGCTTTGTGCTGAGATCTTTCGGGTATGGTTCAATATCATATACTGATCAACAAGCGCAGTAGACAAAACCCTGGAGTAGGGCAGGAGCTCAATCGCTCTGCTTTATCACGCTCACGCTTTATATCGTTTGCGCATCTCAGAGGCATCCTTACGCTTGTCGATCTGTACAAGCATGATTATTTCAATTTCTTGCATCAAAATGAACAAGGAGTTCAATCATATTTTTTATCAATATTTGAGGAAGTTATTGATGAGTGGTGGATGTTCTGTTGAGATCCTTATACCGTGCGGTTTTTAATAGTAATAAATTTTGTTCAAACCTTGGTAAGAAATCGCTAGGTATAGCTAGGTATCGCTACATATAGAACGTCAGTTAAAACCTGAGAAAACATATTATATGTTTCTCACAACTTGTGTCAAGACAGTTCACTCAGTCGACATGACGACCAAAATGCAAACTCTGGTGACATCTTAATTAAAGAAGTTCTGTAACTGTAGAAGTTTCGTGTTTCTCGACATTTGTTGGAAATTATCCACTAATGTTTTCAAGGCAGCATATTCACTATGAATATTCTACCAATAAATATACATGTCGGAATTGAGGTTTCCAAGTAAAGTAGGAGTAAAGTCAGACAATTAACAGTTAATATGCGCGCGCAACAATTAATCCAAAACGATTTCACAATGATTAGCATCAATATTTCCGAGTAGCTGAAAAGGTGATAAGTTTAGAACTTGGCAACGAATACACGGCGATCAGGACGGCAATATGCAAATACTCTGCTCGCCTATAACAACTCAACAAAAAACATTTAAGCAGAAGTTGGCGATTTTCCAGTATCAAAGTTCTCGTCTTCATCGTCATTTCATAGTATTCCTATCCCACTTATTCATAATTATTCATACCCAACGAACAAATTTCAAACGAGCACGAAGAGAATGAATCAAGAGTGCGTACACGTAAAATCGTGCTCTACAGCCGATAACATCGTAATTCAAACAGAGTTGTGTATTAATAAAATCAGACTCGAATTCCAAGATCTTTTGAGGTAACAAAACGCTCGTTCTCTATTATGTTTGATTCGACCGATATTCAAATGATCGCCGCCGACACGCGAACTAACTGTTAACGACTCTGCTACAAATTTGAACGGCTTGAATTTATTATAATTTAGGCCAGTCATTAGCCGTGCAAAAATCGCGTGGAATTCCATTGGTTTGTCGAGCAGCGAACATTCAATGATACATTTTTAGAGTGCTTGATATAATTTGATAGAAACATTTGGAACTATTCTATTTGGTTTAGGATATACAGGGTGTCAGTTTTTCAAACTTACGCATCTGTTACAAAAACGTGCTAAAATCTGAATCGCCCTGTTAAGCGTATCAGATACATTATCTGCAATCTCGAAACCTTGCTTGATTCTCATTTTTATGGTCGTCATAGAGAGGATATATTGACAGCGTCACCGACAGAAAAATTATCTCCGAAAGTTAACAAATTATTCACGGCAAGTTTCGCAAAACTCTCGAAAGCGCAGATCTTGGTATTAATGTCTGATATGGAACAGTACTTATATGAATTGTGATGGTCCTTCGTAGTTGTTAATTTTGAGAATAAAACTTCAAAACTGAACTAGTGGATTTGGAATCATAACCTCTTAGTGTACTTGGCTTAGTATTACCAGATTGATTGGAACCCCTGAAGCTTATCCCTACATTTGGTCCAATCAAGCTGGATGTGAAAAAGAACCTTTCAAGTTTTAATTAAGTTTGTTACCAAGATACTCTCCCATAGAAACATTAACCTTTGAATTTGCTCATTTTCTTGTATCACTGAATTATAATTTGAATGTAGTCCTACAATTTGTTGGCTATTTTCAATAAAATGGATGTACAACAACCGAAAAAGGATTGGAAAAATACTAAAGCTCGGACGACTCGAATAAAAAATTAGATTGATTATAAGAAATAAACTGAAACTAATGTGAAAGAATTACAAAATAGAGAAGAAGCATTGATAAATGCCTTTCAGAAGTATGGTGATGCTCAGGATGAATTCGAAGACTTGGATGGTATGAAAGCCTCTGAAGATATTGAGGAAATCATTGCTTTGACAATAATTCAGCATAAAATTAAGAAATTTTCTCCAACTCATGTTCCGCGTCAAACTGACACCAAAGGTATATCTCAATCAAATCAAGGGTCTGTGAAGTTGCCAGATATAAATCATATTTTGAATTATTTATATTTTGATTATAGAAAATCCTATAGTTTTAGTAATGCTCAGCGCTTCTTTTATTTGAAATCAATTGTCAAAAATGAGGCTCTTTCTTCAATAAACCATTTCGAACTCACAAATGAGAACTTTGGCATAGCTATGGAGACATTGAAAGCTATGGGTATGAAAATGTAACTAGTGTTGTTATTAGTCATATAAAAATATCCTTAAATCAACTACTGAAGCAAGAATTCCAATTGGAACAAAATGTAGAATCTCTCAAAATATTAGATATCGATGAATCAAAACTTCATGAATATCTCCTCATTCCGCTCAAAAATTAGACTATTACGTGAAAACAAATTTTCAGCAGAAGTGTGGCTAAGATTTTTTGCCATCTGTGAAAGATTAAACATGAGTACTATTTTTCTAACATATCTCTCAGTATTTCAATGTAATATTGCATTTTGAATCAGGAGATACAAGAGAGTCTAAGAATTATAATAATGATCTGACAAAATCTGAATTAACAGTTTTTTCAATATTTAGATCAAAACATGAAGTCGGAAACAAAATATGTGATACATCATCCGAAAAAAAACTGCATTGCAAAAGATAATGATAATAATAACAATAGGGCGGGGATTAGCGCAGTGGTTAAGCGCTCGCCTGGTAATCGAGAGATTGCTGGTTCGATTCCCAGACGGTGCGATCTTTTTTCATTTTCAGATGTGAAAGTCTGAATGACTGAGGCTCGTGTCGGCTGGGAATAATCCTCCACGATTCACTGTTGCGTTAAAAATTAACAGTGCTGCTCCTAAAGTGGCGTATGGAGTTAGTAACAAGGCCTATCCAGAACACATGGCTAATGACCATAGCAGTCGATGCCAAAACACCAAGGAAAAAAAAAAAAAAAAAAAAAAAATATATCTATTAATATGTTTATTCATATTGCATTTTTCTACAATATGAAAATTGGAATTCAGTCACCAGTATTCAGTATATGAAAATTCAATATGAAATTGGTGTTATTTTGAACCTAGAATTCTGATCTTTTCTAAAGTAAAGAATATTCTGAAATTTTGCTTCTGTTTTCAACACTATTCGAGTATTGTGCCTACTGAATGAATAATTAGAGTTGTTCTAAGATTTGTTACAAAATATTGGTTCTGAATTAAACTGTTTTGGTGGTCTTACTTTTTTCCAATTGGCATAAGCCAATAGAATAATTTCAACAGTGTTAAATTACCCCTTAGGTTTGAACGTGAGTGGGCCCGTATCAGGCCCTCCACTGCGGCCAATGGCCTATTGTGGCAAATTACCCCTTACTCCCAATGACAAACAAATTCCTGCTGTTAGATCACACGAAGCAATTGCAATAGTGCCTTGTTTAGGCACCAGTATCTGTTATATATAATCAAATTTCCCTCGAGGTATTAGCCAGGGTAACGATTTTTCCTTGAATGGGCATTCGATTCATTTAAATTGATGATAATTCCTGGCCACACCGTACAATCGTCAATAATCGGATATAATATTTATTATGGAATTATAATATTGGAGTGACCAACATATTCACCGGATATGAACTATATTGAACATATTCAGGCAGAAATGTCTAGGCTCTTGAACGAACCCTTCCAAACTTCTAAATAGGTGGCTAAAGGATTTAATTTTTTTTTAATTAAACAGACATTTAAATCAGAACAACTTTCTTCTTACTTTTAGATATGTGAAAAGTTGAAAAAATATTAAATGTATTGATTATTATCAGTTTCAAAGAAATCAATCTCTTCTAGATAATTCTGGGTAAAATATTAAAGTATCTTTCGTTTATAAAAATGTATTTTAATTCCTATTCGTAATCTGAGCTTCAACCTAGAGCTCATTCTTTAATTTCTTGGCCATTCTGGCTCATAATTTGATGGGTGTTAGGAATAAACATTTTGACATATTTAATGGGAATATACGAAAACAATTATTTCCAGGTCATTGGTAAATAACTTTATTTTTATTGTTCCTAGAAATGTACGAATATATCAAACCTAGTTTCAGAGATTCATGATATGAATTTTAACAATTTCTCAGTATTTTCCACATCCGATTTCTTGAAATTCGCATTCATAATAATTTTCATATTCCAAAAGTTATGCAATCCAACTAGGGAGAGAAATCATAGTATTTACTGGGATGACTCATCGTATATAATTTGTAGATCGTTCCTTTTCATTATACCAAGCGAATGGCTTGAGAATCATTTACCATATCAGAGTGCCTCGTTCGTTATATTTCCTCATAAGTTTTAAATTGTATATTTGAAAGTGTTATTGCTTTATAATACGTTCCATTATATATTTTAACATAATTTTAAATTCTTTCCCACATTCCATTTCCATCAGAAGATCATGTAACAGCTTATATGAGATTATGCATGTTTGAATCTATCAGAACATGATGAATCATTGTGTTCCTGAAATTTGCGACACAAACTCAATCATTGGAGGATAATTGAATACATGATTAATATATTTGGAATCAAAACTTGAACGAATAGTTATCAGAGAGTGGAGCAATTCATTGTGGCGTTCCTCAAGGATCAAAGATTGGTCTCATTTTGTTTTTGTTGTACTTCAATGACATGGCCAGCATAACAACTGATGGATAATTAACAATTTTCGCAGATGACTCAAAAATAACTCGTGATATATTGAAAAATAAAGAATGAAATGAGTCAGTGCAAGTATGAACAAATTTCTTGGAATCCACATTGACAACCAATTAAAGATTCAGCATCACGTCAAAGAATTGGAAAAAAAAGCTTGCATCAGGTTGTTATGCTCGTCGCATAGTGGCCAATGAATGAATTGGGTACAGCAACAGCTGAGGTGGTTTACCATGCAATGATTTAATCACATATTCGATTTGGAATAGCATTCTGGAGTCTATGTTACCAAGAAAACTTCCAATCAATCTTTGTCCTACAAAAATATGAGGCGCCGTTTGGGTAAAAAGTCTTTTTGCAAATATAAAAATGTTGTGTCAATATATTTATTAGTTGGAGCATTATTTATTATTTTGCTTGCCGATATATTTATTTTCTGCCAAGCACAATATATTTAAATTTCAAGCATTGCAAATATATTAAACCGTAAATGCCCATATATTTATAAATTCGATCTATTTTATGTCGTCAAGAGATGGCGCTGCCGACGCCATTCAATACACACTTTAATTTTTTCAGTTCTAACGTATTTGACTTTGAATAATCCAATGATTATTCCACAAAACTGATGAAAAAGTATTCTGAGAATATTTGCTGGCGGCTGCGATATCCTTCGGCGCCTATATTCTGGAGAGTGTAAGAAATCGCGTAGGTAGCGCCATCTCTTGACAACATCAAATAGATCGAATTTATAAATATATGGAAATTCACGTTTTTATATATTTGGAACGCTTGAAACGTAAATATATTGCGTGTGATCAAAAAATAAATATATCGGAAAGCAAAATAAAAAATATTGCCACAACTAAAAAAATATTGACTCAAAATTTTATATATTTACAAATCACTTTTTACCCAAACGGCGCCTCATACAAAAACGCGCTATCCGATATTTATGTAATGTACGAGGGTTGCTATATATGTATTGAGAATGAATAATTAAAACAATAATAGGGGTGTGGAAACTTCTTTATTGTTTTTCAAAATACTCTTCTTTCAAATCTACACATTTTGTATTGGATTAAACCAATTGGTATCTCCAAAACATGGTTTTTGAATGCATAAACAGCGTCTTGTGATGTCGAAAAGCGTTGACCAAGTAATTTGTTCTTCACTTGAGGGAACAAATAGAAATCATTGGGTGCTAAATCAGGGCTGTACGGCGGATGACCCACCAATTCAACGTTTTGAGTGCTCAAATACTGGATTATTATCCTTCGTCGACGGTTCGTTTTCCTTATTTTATTGATGACTTCTGGCAAACAAATAGTAGTGTACCATTCAGAGTTTACCGTTCTACGTTGCTCTAAAGGCACGGTTGCCACATGACCGTTTATACCGAAGAAACAGGACACCATTTGCTTCGAAGTGCTGCGAGCACGAACAACTTTTGTTGGATTTGGTTCATTTTGAAAGACCCATACAGTCGACTGATGTTTAGTTTCGCGCTCATAACAATAAATCCAAGATTCGTCACCTGTGTATATGTTATAAACTGCATTTGATGCACCGCGGTCATATTTTGTAATAATTCCCTTGCACCAATTTACAAGAGTCTTTTTTTGATCGATTGTCAAATTGTGCGGAATCCAACGAGGACAAATATTTCTGACGGCCAAATGTTTATGCAATATCTTATGTATTCTTGTCATACTGGTGCCCAGGGATGCCTCGATCTCGCGATATGTCACATGACGATCCTGCATTATTAGTTCGGACACAGAATCAATGTTTTGTCGCACAACAACCGATTTTGGACGTCCATCTTTAAATTCGTCCGCCAGCGAAGTACGGCTACGTTTGAATTCACCAAACCATCGATATACTGTGGCCTTGGATGGTGCTTCATCAGCAAAAATCGCAGTAAGTTGATCGGCAACCTGTTGTTGAAAATCGTAAAAAATCATGGCACGAAAATGTTCACGATTTACCTCCATTTTTTGTCCGAGATAAAATTTTTAAATGTCTATTAACGATACAAATAGCGTGTGTATGACAAAAAGTTCTGATTACGTATACTGTCAAAAATGTCAAACTTTGCGATAGCGCAGTTGGATCGCGCCTAGCAACACCAGTGTTGCCAATTCTCAATACATAAATAGCAACCCTCGTAGGACCGTGAGTAACATGCAGGCAATTTTTGAACAAAATAATCAATTGACTAAATATATATACTAAAAACAGTTTAATTGGTCTTCAAGATTAAATCCCTGTACAAGGTCAATGAGGTAATCACTCGCCAAAAACTCCCCATTCCTTTCTCTAATACAATGAAAATCTCATTAATATATAATGTTGCAAAATTATGTAATCATATTCCATGGAATATAAGAAATATAGGACAGTTTAATCAATTTAGATATTCTGTGAAGAATATTCTTCTCGAACTGGCTCTGTATAATGTTCAGGAGTTCTTTCAGGACACTTTTCAATAACCTAACCCAATAGAGACTCTATAGTCACATACAGCATTGTTACATATATTTCATTAGACTGTGATACCTGGATTGGGATATCATATTTTTACATTTTTTATATATTTTTATGTTACTTTCGTGTTGACTAATACGGTAATTAGCATTTATTTGAACTGTGACTGCTTTTAGTCTGGTTTTGATGTCTATACTCATATTTTATACATATTTATTTGTCCAGAATATATACCATTCCAAAATGTATACTCATGTATGTGTGTAAATGTTTCTTTTATTAACTGACTACTTCACACTTTGTCAATAAGAATTCATTTCCACTGATATTTTGATTTTATTTAAGTATATTTCAGGTAATACCCTATCAAATCAAAAACTAAAAATAACTACATTTTAGTGTTCCAGATACAACTTTGGAAGGAACAACTTTATAATTATCCCCTAATGGGATAATGGGATTTCAAGCGTTTTATACTAATTCGAAGGTAAACTTAGGGGTGTGAACGAACACTTTGTAAGAAGGGGTAATTTTATTAGCTTGCATTGAAACTTCAGCTTACCGTCGGCTCCCTATTCAGTGAAGAGGCTTAGAGAGGCTTAGGTTCGTTCAGTTTCGATGATATTGTTGGCAATTTCTAAAGAATTTGCCGTAGTGTAATTGGTGTTAAGAAAACTTCAGCAAACATATGAATGACTTTTTAATACATGTCAAAAGTAATAAATACCAGTAACAGGAAGTTCAGATCGGTTAACAGTATATTGGTAAATGGAAAATCAGATGACATAATTACATTTTTCAAACAGCAGTCACATCAAGAAAGCGAATACCATTTCAGACGAATGAAGCTTAAGTTACCTTGTATAATTTTGGTAATAAAATAATACATATAGAATACATATAGAGTCATTCCACCAATCAAACATTTTGAATGATTTTCATTTCCATAGTAACCTCGATAGTAACCAATTTCACATTGCTACCTACAAACGAAACACTCAGTAATTTTTTTAAAATTCATCAATGATTATTTCAAAATGAGTCGATTCAGAGCTTTATGTAGGTACTTGAATTTATAAATTGTGTCTGGAATATCTAGATAGCTTTCGGTAAGTACCAAATATCTTAGAACCATCAGAAAATAATAAGTAATATTTCGATCCGAAATTTTGAAATCTTCTTGAAAATATTTTCAAAGCGTTCCGCGTTCCGCCATTCTGAATATAAGTCATCTACATATTAACATAAATAAATCCTTTGATTTTTCAGGGTAAATTTCTTTAGGCACATTTTCTAATATGGACAAATTTGAAGCAATTTTCAAAAAGGACACTGTATTGCAAAATGTATTTATTATAACCACATAATTATTCAGATGATAATGAAAAATAGTAGACCACAACCAATTACACTGTTTTGAACATAAAGAAACTTGCTTCCAGTTAACACAAGCTGACGTCCAACTACCGTAGCCAGTATTCTCATGCAATGGAAATCTGTTCAGTTCATGGCAATACTTTATTATAATCAACTTTCAATTTGTCAAGCATTTATTCAGTGTCAAATTCAAGTAAGAATTTCAATTCACCTGAGATAATTGATAAAGGAAATAACAAAAGTACATTCACAGGCAGAGGGTTTCATTTAAAATCAACATTGAATA
The DNA here is from genome assembly GCA_944452925.2 of Chrysolina oricalcia. Taxonomy (NCBI): domain Eukaryota; kingdom Metazoa; phylum Arthropoda; class Insecta; order Coleoptera; family Chrysomelidae; genus Chrysolina; species Chrysolina oricalcia. Next base: position 16,550,227 of record OX101825.2, read on the forward strand.
AATTAACAAACAAGAAAAAAAATCAGTATATGCAACTTTATAATTGTCTGTGCCTGATAAATTCACACGTACAAACTGATGATGATAAAATAAATATGCTCTAACACTAAGTATATCCACCTTTTACACACATTCGCGAACCTCTGAAAGTATCTGTGCCTGAATAGTAAATGTCGTTCAGATTTAGTTGTGCAGTGTCACCGGTGTTTACCGAAATGAAGAAAAGTCATCAATAAATTTTAATTGGATGATTTTTTCCGGTGTACATAACATTATATAACCTGAATCTTTAGAAGTGCTTACATCCTTACTTTGTCTCACACATGCATATGAAGAATTGAAGATGTTTCTGTAAACAATCAAATAATCTCATGTAAATGTTCATGTGAAAGTTGAATTTCAAATACCACAACTTGTGAAAATAATTTATTTTAACCATATGAGAAATAACGGTATAAACACGCAGTTAGTACCAAACCCACACAATTGCTTGACGACAGACATATTTTCGCATACGAACGATCTGCATTATTATTAATTCCGTGCATATATTCTTTAGAACCACGAAGTATCAACTTTTATCCCATTTTCTCGCATGTGTGTCTCGATATACAAACTGTACAACTGGAACAGAATGCTTTCGAATACCAGGAATGAATTAGAATCTGTATTATTTATGAAACTTTTGACTTTTTGATGGCTATTACAAGAATATCTAGTCATCTGGTCATTTATCATCATCAAAAATATTTGAGGTTCCAAAAATCAAACTACAAAATTTTATTCATAAATATAACATAATTTGCGAAAGTCAATATGAATTTGGAGAAAAAACTTCTACTCAAGATGTTATTCTGACCATTACTGAAAAAAAAAATATTTATATATATATATTTATCGAAAGCATTCGATACTGTTAGCTACGAGTTACTCTTTCAGTCACTGGAGGATATTTGTATCAGAAACAATTGCTTAGATTTATTCAAAGTTATGTTACGGATAGATACCATACATTCAGAATAAATAATGTCGACAGTGAATCGTTAATTGTACCATGTGGAGTGCCTCAAGGTACGGTTATCGAACCCCTGCTCTTCAGTATCTACGCGAATTGATTGGTCTCTGCAAAAAGCTAATCAATTCAGCAAACTTTGGCATGCACGATCAAGCGCTGAGACTTGCGGTGCCTCGGCAGCCTGCTTTGATTGGTTTGCTTCATTTACCAGGGTATCAACAGATTGAGATACGGTTGGTACCAAGGGATCAGTATATTGACCTAAACTTTGATTTCAAGTGAATGCAGGCTTCAATAGCACTATTTGTTAATCTAAATCCACGAAATAGTTGACATTGACAAAAGACAGGATGAAACCTGCTGATGATGTTAAATCTAATTCAACCCCACCAAGACCATCCTAGTTGCCTTTACATGGAAGAGAAACATTAACCTCAAAGCCATCGAATTAGACTAGAAAGTTATTGAATGGAACCCAGAGGTCAATTATCTGAGACTAATTCTAGATAATAAACTCATCTGGAATAAGCACTAGAAGGAAGTAACTAACAGAGCCACGAGAGCCCTAGTAATAGAACTGAGAATGTAACCCAAAGACCCTTCAGCGGATGTACACGTCTATTGTGAGACCGATCATCAAAAATTCAAAAACTAGCATGTGTATGCATAACAGGTGCAATGAGAACGTGTCGAAAAGCCGTTATGGAAGTAATCCTAAGCCTCACACCCCTCCACGTAGTAGTGGAGAGTATAGCGATAAGGACTACTACTACCAAACCTGAGATATGCCCCAAGATTACAATAAAGTTTAGCTTTGTGAAAGAATTCAACAAAAAACTAAGTAGAAAAAGTGAATGGGACGAAGACACCATCCCGAGACTCAAAACAAGTGCTATTAAATGATACACAGATGGATCCAGAATAACAGAAGGAACTGAAGGAGTATAAGGGCCTGAAACCAAATATTCCGATATATATATATATATATATATATATATATATATATATATATGTTCGGAAAGGTTGATCTCGGAGTAGGCAGATAGAGGCCTCGCAGTCACACTCTTGAAAATGGCTCCAAAGCAGGAGCCGAAACGTCGAGTTATAAACTCTCAACGCGGTTCAACCCATGAACTTAGTACTGTACATATATATATATATATATATATACAGAAAATTACTTATGACATCTACAGTCACTAGTTGAAACTTAATTTGACACGAACCAAGGAATCCAAAGTTAGATGTTTATCTACTCATTGACAGGCAGCCAACAATTTGTTGTTCTGACCAACCCAAGGTTCAATCAAGTTTCTCGTACGTTAAGAGGAACGCAAGCAGAATCTAAGTGAAAATAGAGTATTTTTCGTTTTAATTCCGAGAGTTCTAACCTTTGACAGCTGTTTCGTGCTAACGCACTCATCAGAAAGGATTTAAAACGAAAAATACTCTATTTTCACTTAGATTCTGCTTGCGTTCCTCTTAACGTACGAGAAACTTGATTGAAACTTGGGTTGGTCAGAACAACAAATTGTTGGCTGCCTGTCAATGAGTAGATAAACATCTAACTTTGGATTCCTTGGTTCGTGTCAAATTAAGTTTCAACTAGTGACTGTAGATGTCATAAATAATTTTCTGTTATATCTGTCTTGCCTTCACGGTATTAATTCTTGAGTGGATTCGTTTTGATTTCGAGAGCTCCATAAATCCTTTCTGATGAGTGCGTTAGCACGAAACAGCTGTCAAAGGTTAGAACTCTCGGAATTAAAACGAAAAATACTCTATTTTCACTATATATATATATATATATATATATATATATATATTTTCCAGGCTGAAATCTACGCAATCAAAAAATGCGTCAAGTATATCCAGAAGGAAAATTTCGCAGACAAAAGATTATCATCATGTCAGATTAATGCCCTCAACTTTCATGTAACCAACTCCAAGATGGTGTGGGGGTGCCTTGACAAACTAAATGAACTGGATAAGAACAACACTGTTATCCTCCTATGGGTTCCAGGACACACTGGAGTGGAGAGTAATGAATTAATTGCAGACGTTCTGGCAAAAAAGGGACTGAAACACCATTTATGGGACCTGAACCCTTCTGCGGACTAAGTACCAGCACAATACTTCATGAACTTGAAAAAGAAGTGCACAACAAATGATCCCAATACTGGATAGCATCAAAAGGAATGAGGAAGGCCAAAATACTATTGGGAAACTAAAGACAAAAGAGATCAAATGACTGCACCAGCAAAAACAATATCAGAACACTAACTGGAATCCTAAATGGGCACTACCGGTTGGAGAGGACACCTCAAGAAACTAAGATTAATTGAAGAAGAAGAATGCAGATTTTGTGAGGGAGATGACGATACCTCTATCCACATCATCTCAGAATTCCTCAACCTGCAAAATCCGAAGGTAAGATAAGGAGAACACCAAATAGAAGAGGGAGATATACCTAACCTGAAGCAATCATATATCCTGAACTTTTTGAATGCCACAAGACTGAAGGAATTGCTCTAGTCGTTGAGACATTCTAATCGGCTGAGCAGCAGAAGGGAGCACAATATTGGTCGCAGTGTATTGAGAACTAAACAGAATTGAATAGAATAAAGTTAATTCAGGACTTGAACTTCCTTCTTCTCTTTGAAGATAGAAGTTAGACCCACGTCTTCCGATGTTTGGTTGGGTGGTTGGTTAAAGACTGACGAGTGAGATACCGGGTTTACCTTTGAGGTTTCCCTAAACACTGAGCCAATAGACCACAGCATTGTATTGTTCTGTCGTCAGTGGTTCCTAGTTGAATAGGCCTGTGTTTTTCACCAGGTCTATTTACTAGGTGTTTCGGATTCATGCCTGTTTCTAGGTTGATCTGTCCGAATATTCTGTGGCGCTTGTTGAGCAGCGCGTTGCATTCAAAGATGATGTAAGAGGCTGTTTCCCCCTCGTCACCACAGAGTCTACAGTCAACGGTTTCTCTATTTATTCCCATGGTGTGTAGGTGTTTCCTAAGGCCGCAGTGTTCGGTTAGTAAGCCGGTGATCGTGCGTATCTTAGATCTGTTAAGGTTGAGTATGTCAGCCGTCGGTGTTTGGCTCAGGTGCCTCACCATTGCTGTGCTGTGTCGATGCCCTTCGATTTGGTCCCAATACGTTTGGTGTTTTGATTTCTTCCACTCGTTGATTAGGTTTCCGCATCGGGTTTTGCTAATTCCAAACGCTGGTTCTGAGCCTGTGAATGGTGATTCAGATGCTTTCTTTGCAAGTTGGTCTGATTTTTCATTGCCTTCAATTCCTCTATGTTCGGGCACCCACACAAGTGTAACCGATGTTTGATTATTACGGAAGTTTTCTGAGGACCAATTCTGAGACTCTCATCACCGATGTGTTACGCTGTTTTACGGAAAGTGAATGATAGCGCCACCTGTTGTCAAGAATTTGAAACTTCAATCTGTTCAAAAATTCTAAGAGTTACAAGCATTCGTTAGGACACATCGGCCTTCTCATCTGGACAGTAAATACCTGAATGCCAATTGCATGTAACACTTATTTTATGTGGAACCAACAAGGCGAGATTCGGCTGTGGGCGCTTTACATCGCAAAATACTTAATTGAAATAAACAGTTTGATAAGGAAACATTAAGATAGGCGAATTATACACATCGTGGCCGGGCGCTATCTCGGACACAGGTTTAATTTTAAATCGATTTGGGAGTACACGGACGACGCTTAGATAAGGGAGAATGTGGGATGGCGAGGACAGGTCTCGAGGCTCGCGAGACCACCGATGTGGTATGTGAGCGCCTACGAATTATTCAAACTTTATGGGATCGCATTCGATTAATTATATGTGAGCGTTATTAATCTTACAGTACTTTGTGTTCGCTATAGGTATGTGCGTTGACCTGCGGAAGAGCTTCATTTGCATTAATGGAAGATAGCAGGAGAAAAAGGAAGAAGAGATTAGGAAGACGAATTCCGCGTAAAGGGTAGGCGGACAGCAGGGTGCAATTACGAACACTCGTTCGTCGTGAGTTTGACATGAGTCAGATTTGAGCAATTATGAAAACCAATACAATTCAAAATATATGGCAACTTGAGTCTATATGATAGATATAATTCCATTCTCTATCTCTATTCAAAGAAATTTCATAATTTCGATTTCGTTTCGAATCGAGAACATACATCGTTCTAGCCTACGGATCGTGGCAGCTTTCTTATCAGTGGTGTGGTGAGAATTTGCGGACATTCCCAAATCACGAAACCTTGGGAATAGTCATAATAATAGTCTTTATTAGGACAACTCGATTATTCATATTGTAAATCACTTGATAAGAAACAAAATAAATAAAACAAAATTGTACCAGTTGACCTAAAATGCGGAGTTCAGAAGCTCACAATGCATGACAAAGTGAGGTCCTCGAATGTCGAGTGAGATTTGTCACATGTCGATGGAAATTGGCATTGGCATTGGCATGTGGTATTCTCAAATGGGTTCGACATATATATAGCTTGAGATAAATTTTGTTGAATAACATGAGCTGGCAACACTGAATAATAATATTAACACATAAAATGACATTTGCTTTTGGAAGTAAGATTACATCAGAATAAATAAAGTAGAAACATGGAAAGTGAAGCCAAAAAAATATTATTGCACCCAAAATCAAAAGCGAACTTTAAAAAATGTAATGCAAGAAAAAGAAAATGAGCCTCTTTTATCGGAGAATTCTTTAGTTAATCTGAACGTTTTAATAATTTTTTCTCAGATGAGAATGTAAAAGCACTCCTGCATATTACTCGTCTCTGTCGATGCCGCTGATAAATTTCCTGATTTTATAAATTTTCTATAGCTATTACTAAAGATGCCATCCACTCACTACAAAAATCTCTCAAAAAGTATCAAAGAATGTTTTGACATTTACTATAAACTATTGGACCCAACGACCCAACATATAAATTTCGCATCTTATGAAATTCTCGCATTCGACATAAATTGTCGACTGGCTTTGACCATTCTACAATTTGACTATCAAAAATTTGCGAATGCAACAAATGAGAATAAGAGTATTCAGATTTCGTTCGACAAAGAGCATATCTCGCATGCGACAAAATATGTCACGGTTTGAGAATAGGATCCCTGTTCTAACACTCGACCTTCTTACCTAATTTGTGCTCACGTGATACCATAGCTTCCTTTGAGGTCACACCAATTCAACTAATCTAACTATAATCAGCGTAACCTAAAGAATTTTGTACAAAATATGTAGGTATATGAACAAAAATATATTGGCAAAAAATAATTCAAAACAAACGGGAAAACATTATAATAAATCCGACATTAATTCGTAGTTACAAATATATATCGGCACATTACTCAAGGCAAAAATATGATAAAGAAGAGAAAAATGTTTTTGGGATATATCTGGCAATAATTCGCTATTATGTAAAAGTTTGTATATCTGAACCTAAATCTCCCTAATCTACCCAAATACGTATTCATTGGGACAATGGGTATTGAGTTGAGAACATTTGCTATATTGTAGGAGAAAGATTTTTCATAAAAAACTTATTTTAGCATTATAAATCTGGTTGGTAATTATTAATTTCTGATAAAAACTCGCAAAATGAAGAAATCTCATTTTCAGCCATCCAAGTTGTTTTAATTTCCTAGATACGTGGGAGAAGCGCCTCAATCCGTAAATCAATCTGACATTTTTATTTTGTATTTTTTGTATACGTGAAATGTATCTTGTTGTCAGGCATGGGCCATAGAATATATCAGCAAAATTGAGCATTTTCATTCAGAGTATGTCTACATCCGAACAATATTTTTAATTTTCTGAACGATTTTCGAATCAAATGATTATTAACATGTTTGCTGAAAAGCAAGTCATTGTCCATGTATAGAATCCTAGGTTTCTAGCATTATCTACTATGTCTAACTCTTTGTTATACATTTTAATTTTACATTTTTCAATTGCTTTGGCTCATCTGTAAAAAGTGGTCATTAGATAGAGATACTAAACTTTGGATGTCCTGATTTGTAAAATCGGATGCTAGTTCCGTATTTTCTCGATTGAAAGGTAGATACAGTTTTATGTCATCAGCATAGAAATGAGATTCGCAGTTGAAAAGGCTGAGGAAGCATAGGGCCCAGAATGGTTCCTTGAGGGACTCCGCAAGTTACAGATTTTGGTTCTGAGATATGTTGCTAAATTTTGAACGAAATTTAGTTCAACTTGGTGGAAAAAATGTGATGAATGAGATATTTCAGTCCGAGTTAAATCATCCTTTTTTCGAGCAGTAGTCCAGTCACCAAAGAGAAATTGGAGTCAAAAGTGAAGGATACATTGTAGTAGCATGAAACTCGACATGTGACTACTTGAAGTATGTATAACGGGGAATAAAAAATGTTTACCAAAAAATACGTGGTGGAACACAACAAATTTTGACTTCAAGTTAAAAAAAAAATGTTTTTTTGGTTTTATCAGAAAAACAAGAGGGCCTTCGGAAAACGGCTTTGAAATAATAAAATTCTGTATTCCAAGGATACTGTGAATTGTCTAGGTTGGCTAGGTTAGATTGGGTGAGGTTATGCATCATATTTCAAATAAATCTGTCTTTTTGATCTCTAAGAACGAAGAAAATCGTTCTAAAAATGCGAGGAGGAATATTTACCATGGTAGAGCAGAGATGAGAATATTTGTTGAGGTTACTGTTTTAAGCCTCACTTCTTATATATGATTATTATGAGGATCGTCTATACCAAAAGAATAACATGTAAAATAATTGTTTAAAGTGTTTCCAAAGGTTGAGATTGGAATCAATAATATGATGTTTAAGAGAGAATAGTAATTTCTACATAACTTTCTCTCAAAGCAACTTATGTTAAAGTAAATTTTATATCATTATGTATCAAAATATATTAAAAACATAATATTTCCTCGAAATATAATTGCCCAGAGACAGAAAAAGCTCCATGATTTGTTAACAAATTTCACTCTCTCGACGTTCTTTGAAAATTATGAGATTTTCTTTTTCGACGGAACTAGGACATGACAAAAACACAAAAAAAGAGAGGTGTTATTTTAATATGCATTCAAATTAGTGGTGTAAGCATTGAGTACTTATCTATGAATACGATTTATTCAAATCCTAATTAGCTTATCACTTTTCAATGAGCATAATTTCATAAATAGTTGGGCTGTGGTATTCATTTCTTTAGGTCACTATATCTGTATGGAAATGAACTGCAATACACTGAAAAAAATGTAATCCAGATGAATACTACCCTGGGGAACACAACTGTTAATATCAACTGTATATACTTGAGAAGATTATAATTATGTAAGATACAGTGAATTTTCCAGGACTCAAAGTCGATCTACGAAATTTTATTATTCAATCTATGAAATATCCCGTGATGTTATTAAGCAAAAAGCCAAGAAAACCCTGAAAAATATGATATTTTATAGGATACAAAACTGTATTCTCAAAAAACACTTCTTTAGTATCACAAGTTTGGGTAAAATCAATGACTCAAAAAACACTTCCGTTGACTTTAGTAACACAAGTTTAGGTAAAATCAATGACTTTGAATGATTTTACACCAGAATGTAATATTGATTGTCACTTATGACTTTTCATAGATATTTTTTTTAATGATTTATTGGTATTGGGAATATACTCGACATACTTACATACACATATAAAATGAATCATGGAAAAGCAGAGCTGAGCTGAGCCAATAAATGCCTGCCTAATCTACTTTTAATGATATTCTACTTTGGAATTTTGTAATATAATACATATCAATATTAAAATAGGGTAATGGATATTTCAATTTAAAAAATACAAACAAAGAAATATATTTGGTTGAAAAGGTATCACAGTGTATTCAATTTGCTGTCAATATGAATTTCCAAGAAATTTCACAAAAGTTTGCGGGTTTAACTAATTCTCTACATTTTTTATTTTTTGTTTGTGCAAGAGTTTCAGCATTTGACTGGATTGTGGTATCGTCGGCTTACAAAATATGTGATGTTCTCACCATGTGCTATATCATTAATAAAAATTATGAACAAAAGAGGTCCTAAAATTGATCCCTGTGGTACACCAACTGTGATTTTTTCTTTGTTGATAGATTTTTTCCCAATCTTATACTTTGAAAACGATTTTCCAAATAAAATTTATCCAATATGCTATATCATTAAAAAAAATTATGAACAAAAGAGGTCCTAAAATTGATCCCTGTGGTACACCAACTGTGATTTTTCCTTTGTTGATAGATTTTTTCCCACTCTTATACTTTGAAAATGATTTTCCAAATAAAATTTATCCAATATATTCCGTAGACGAGTCAGATAAATTCAATAAATTATTGAAAACCGTTTCCTGTCAAAATGTTCAGTGTTAAATATTTTGGTGTGAAATTTTCTAACCGAATCTCCCCCGTTCTTGAACCAATAACAGAAAATTTAAGTTGTGTACGATTTTTTTACAAAAATTATCCCTCGCCTGCGACTAAATTAAAAAAAAAATTTCGTGCGTACCAAAAATTTCCGATCATTATTCAAGCACTAGGGAGATTATAAGTGAAAATACTAGTTTTACGTCACTATCTGTTGAAAAAATGGCGTCCTAAGTAGGTAACAATTTTAAGACAGTTTCTTTTTATTTAGGTTTCAAAAATGCTTTAATATTTTCAATAAATCGACATCGGATTTAAAGTAACCTTAAGATAAGCTAAAAGTTCTTAAAGACCACTTATTCTTAAACAAAGAATTTAATGCACTCTTCAAATCAAAATAAAAATGGTATTTGCTCTTAATGTCCTATTGATCCTTTACTGGTTTTAGGTTACTCTTAACATTGGCTATCTTAAAACTAATTTGCTATTATTTAGAATTAAACAGCAAGTTGGTTTTAAAACAATCCGTTCTGGGAAAAATAGTTTTAATGCAGTTTTATGGAGTACCCTTGATGTATTCTTTGAAACCCATTAGGAAAACTATTTTATCCTAAGACTATACATTCAATATAATACCACATTAAATCCAAAAACATTATTTTTACTTTTCAATGAGTACATTAAGAGTATTATAAAGTTTAAAGGTTTTTAATTAGTCAATTTGGTTAAAAGAACTACCTTTTGGTCTTTGGAAATTTGTGAGGTTAGGATTCCATTCGAGCGTAAGAGAATAAGGTCACGAGTTTGAATATATCAAAGGAAACGTAACCAGACACCTGCGAGAGTAATTGTGGTAATTATAAACGCTGTTTTAAATATTGTGAGATTCAAAACATTCAATAAATGAACAATTAGTTTTAATCTATACCATTCCATGTGTTACTGCAATAAAGACTCCCCCATTTTGGTAAACGAAAAGAATATTATTATTCATATAATTCCCTATTGGATCTTCTTAAAAAAACTGAAGAACGGTGTGTTGAAATATGCCATTTAATTAAAAAATTGCATTTAGATGCTTAGATGCAAAATAAAATTTTATGATATTTTTGTGATATTTTTTTAATAAGAGAAAATTACATTAAATTAGTGGCGCTCGAGTTATGTTGAACTATTTTATTACATTTTATCAGAAAAGTACCATTCGATATTGAAGATCGGAATAATTCCTCCCAGTAGCCCAAATCACATTTACGAGTCTTTATTTGAATTCTTGCAAGGGCAAATTAACATTGCCGAAAATACAGTTAATATTGGCGATTTTAATATACACGATATTTCTAGCTCAAATATTGATAACATGAATGTTAATGAAAAGACCAACATCCTACGAGACTTCATTGATTTCAATTACTTCAGATTACTAAACAATATTCCCAATATACAGGGAAGAATGCTTGATCTTATTATTGGCAATGAAAATTATAGCTGTGCGGTGAGCAGAGACTCTATTCCTTTTGTCAAAGAAGACGTCTATCATCTAACACTCAACATCAGTCTTAGTATGGCAGGTTACAAAAATGCAAATATGAATATAGAAGAATCTTGGTATAATTTCAAAGGGGCAAATTTCCTTGAACTAAGTAAAAACATAAGAGATACTGACTGGACTCCATTATTATTGGAGACAAGTGTGAATAAGGCTTTAGTTTGTTTGGGACGACATTATCGACATATGTGTACCTAAATATAAACTCTTGAGATACAAAAATAATTATCCAGTTTGGTTTACTAGTGAAATTAAAAGTATATTGAAGGAAAATAATCGTTATAGGAAAATTAGATTAGACTCGGATTATAAGAAATATAAAGAATTACGTAAATTATCCACGAATATGATTAGAAAAGAAGAAAAACAGTACATAAAGAACTTAGAAGAGAATGTCACTGAAGACATCAATCAATTCTGGAACTTTGTTAATAGTAAAAAAGTCAATAACGTAAATTTCAATGAATACACCTTAGCTCGAACACCTATGGAAAACGAAAAAATTGCTGAGTCATTTGCAAAAAATTTTTCATCAGTTTATTCTCAAGAATAAACTTTCTATAATATAAATTTTATTAATAATAATGTCAATGTGAATAATGATAATTTTCAGATAAAATCAATTAGCGAAACTGATTATATGGATGCTGTTAAAAGATTGAAACCGAAAAAGTCTGCAGGAATAGACGGTATACCCACGTACATTTTAAAAGGATGCCACGAATGGCTTTTAAAACCTTTGCTACCTATTTATAATCTAATAATCACTACAAATATCCAGAATTTTGGAAAACTTCCATCACTATACCGATTCACAAAGCTGGTAGTGTAGTAGAAATGGAAAATTATAGAGGTATATCAATTATGTGCGCTCCATCCAAGTTGTTTGAGCAAATTATTTATACTAAATTATATACTTCTATAAGTAAGTGAGCAGCACGGATTCATGACACAAAGGTCTATAAACACAAATATACTCATTTTCAGCAACAGTGTATTTTTAACATTACAAAACAGATCCCAATTAGATGTAATTCTCACAGATTTTCACAAGGCTTTTGACCAAGTTAATCACTATATTCTTCTAGAAAAAATCAGTAAGTTTGGACTTTCAGTAAATTTCACTTCATTGTTAGGCACAACGGAAATACTTCAGGGAAATTTCATGCAAATTCAGGTGTGCCCCAGGGCTCCAACTTAGGACCTCTACTATTCATATTATTTACTAATGATCTTCCATCGGTATTGAAGTATTCACAATGCTTACTCTTTGCGGATGAATTGAAAATATTTAGAAATATTCAAACAGTAAGGGACGGTGTATTACTGCAAAAAGACACCAATAACATTACAAAGTGGAGTCATGATGACAAACTATTATAAAAAAATGCGCTGTTTAACAATAACTCGCTCAAAAGATAGAGTTATTTTTGATTATTTGATGAACGAAGAGACTCTGACAAGAAAAACTGAGATAAAAGACATAGGTGTCACATATAATGAAACTTTCTCTTTGAAAAGTCATATTACAAATGTAGCGAGATCTGCCAACCGTATGTTAGGATACTTGATGAGGCAATCACGATCGTTTAATGAAATACATACAGTCAAACTTCTATATTACACGTTAGTTAGACCTAAATTAGAGTTTGCATCAATAATTTGGTTTGCACAATTTGTTACAACTTTAGATACTTTGGAAAAAATTCAAAACAAATTTCTTCGTTATTCGTATTTTAAAAAATATAAGAGATGGTCTGACTTTACCACTATACGTTCAACACATTTAAGAAAGGAATTTAAAATCTTAGCGCTGGATCAGAGAAGAATTTTATCAGCTTTTATGTTTTTGCATAAATTAATTAATAACAGGGTAGATTCAATACAAATTCTAGAACTTCTCCCTTTTCATGTACCCTCACGCCGTACTCGAAACTCGCTACCATTTAATACTTCCGTCGACGCCTCCACACCTAGAACACCTCTCACAGCTCTGTTGAAATTGGCGAATCAATTCAACCAATTCATTGATATCGAATGGACAATGCCTCATTCTTCATTTCATGAAGAAATTTTAAATCTCATCTTGTCGACATAATTTTCAACAAAAATGTAAAAAATAAAATAGGTACCTCTACAGTTCTGATTATTATTATTTTTGTTACTGCTAGAAGTATTTTGTTTAACATGTTTTTTTCATTAAGGAATTCATGTAATTAAGCTAATTTAGCTTATATGGGTTTGAGAAATATATAAATAAATAAATAAATAAGAGCGTTAATAACGAACAGTCGTTGCCGACCGATGATGAACCATTTACTCCCATATACACCTATACTAAGTAGGCTAATTAAGGCAAGTACCTTACAGAAAACAACTACTCCCTGGCTAAGACCACGACGGATATTGAATTAAATCTAACAGATACTTGTGCAACGTTCCTCAAAGCATCAGAGGACGCAATTGCAACAGCAGAACTATGTTTTGATTTGGACAGGGTGACCACCTGCAGACTAGTTTCGAGGTTGTTGCCTCTCATCAGTGCTAAGGGTAGGTCAACACAGACAGCACTGAAGCCATCTGTTCCCCGTCCAAACCATTTCACACGTCGTTGCTTGGTCAACTCTGGTTCACGCTATAAAGCGGTTTCTAGGCCGCTCCACCTAGCGAGCAGAGGAAGAACACTCCGAATCTCCGGGTTGAGAGATTTATGTGAAGAAAACAATATTCTTTGGGAGATTGTTTGATATCGAACAGTCGTTGCCGCCCGATGATGAACCCTTTACTCCCATATACACCTACCATTGTCTAAAGAAGTATTAGGCAATGCACCTACTAAGTATAGGCTTATTAAAAGGCTTATTAAAAGAGCTTTAATGTTACTTGGGGTGATTACTTCAGTAGTAGCATTTCTTAAGCACTCGATATTCCACGGTAACTTTTCGGATATTGATACCTTCAACAAATATTACGTGTGATATACCTTTTGTGATTTTGGAGGAGAGTTCTAAAACATGATATTATCATCTTTTATAACCATCATGCAGCAATATTACAAACTAACCGTTCATGCAGTTAGATGGTTCGAATGCAATAATACAATCAGAAGTATTCGTCGGTAGAATTTCTGTACGGTAATGATTCGACATAAATGACGTAATTGGTCGCACATGTTACGTTTTCTTGCAAATTCATTAAATGCAGCTTATACTACCGATTAACCAGAAATCATCCAGCTCGCACAAACGTATAATGACATTTAAATTGCGGTTTTATTCAAAAGAAATAGTTATATCTAACGACTTTAGAATCTAAATCGTCCATCCTGTAATTTCCGAAGCAATTTCATGTAAAAATGTTGTTATTAACCTGGTACTGTTTTTCGCATCGTTAACTGTTAGTAAATGTTCACCAACTGACTGTTTTATTACATTTCATTGCCCTAGGACATGCCATATTTCTTCGGTTCTGTGCCTCTAATGTATGTTTTAAAAACTGTGACATTACATGAACGATTGCTGAATACCTCTTTGACATCGTCAACGTGTAATTTCCAATGTCACTGTGTTATTATAGCTATGTGGCGACCGTAGGGGAACCCACTCGAGTATCATAGTTTTCGGTTAGTATATCACATATGTTTTCTGGTGGACTAGGTTAGCATTTATAGAAATGAGTACCTCCGGTGCATGTGAATTAGCACGATTCATGGATGATGATACAGAAGTAGGTACGCACAATATAATGTTATGATATTGTTACGAATTGATGGAAACGTGATGAAAAGTTCTGGAGAAATTTGAAATCCTTCGTTGAATTTGATGAAAACATCTAGAAAGAACAATGGTAAAATTTCTCTAATCAATTTCAATTTAAATTTTTTCAGTCATATAATAATAATAACTTAATTGTCTCAAGAAACATTACATGTTTATGACTAGGGACTATAATCTAGTAATACAAATATACAGATAAGAAAAAAAACTAACAAATATCCAATTAAACAATTTTATCAGTAGCCAAAGTTAGGGAAATATATGAAAAGTTTCAACCATATAGTCATGTCTACAATTAAATACTGAAAACTAGATGATTATGTTGGATTCACTTAAGTTTAGGAAAGTCTGTATTGCATTTCCATCATAATCCATCATATTTAGTTGTCTAAAAAACTAATTTCTTAATTTTCTCTTAAATTGTAGCATCTGATTCAATTCCAGCATGTCTTTTTAATTTTTTTTTAGTTTTTCATGTATATGCATCAGTATACATGAACCCTCAATGAAGAATTTGCTAAACTAGCTTGAAAAGCATCATCAATGGTATATAATCAATGATCTTCAGCTTCAGCACATTTTCCAGAATGGGATTTACTTTTACCTTTGTTCTTACACTGGGAAGCTTTATGTTCAATTTCTTTGCATCGGTGGCATCGATATCTGAATACTTCCGTACTTTTTGAACTGGATTCGCCGCATTAGATCCACAATTTTCATCATTTTGTTACTTTTTCGGTAATGATATGGATTTTTCTTAACGAACATCGCATTTTGATGATCATTTCTTGATTCGTTTTTTCGTGCGTCACTTTCTTCTATTATTTTCACTCGAAGAACATCGGGCAAAGGTGACTCATCTCTTGACTCTATTACACCTCTGAAGTTCTCGAAATTCGTTGGTAGGATATACGAGGGTTGCTATTTATGTATTGAGAATTGGCAACACTGGTGTTGCTAGGCGCGATCCAACTGCGCTATCGCACGTTTTTGACAGTATACGTAATCAGAACTTTTTTTCATACATACGCTATTTGTATTGTTAATAGACATTTGTAAATTTTATCTCGGCCAAAAAATGGAGCTAAATCGTGAACATTTTCGTACCATGATTTTTTACGATTTTCGACGTGGATTATCTCAACAGCAGTGTGCCGATCAACTTACTGCGATTTTTGCTGATGAAGCACCATCCAAGGCCACAGTATATCGATAGTTTAGTGAATTAAAACGTAGCCGTACTTAGCTGGCGGACGAAGTTAAAGATGGACGTCCAAAATCGGTTCTTGTGCGAGAAAACATTGATGCTGTGTCCGAACTGATAATGCAGGATCGTCATGTGACATATCGCGAGATCGAGGCATCCCTTGGCATTAGTATGACAAGTATACATATGATATTGCATGAACATTTGGCAGTCAGAAAGATTTGTTCTCGTTGGATTCCGCACAATTTGACAATCGATCAAAAAAAGACTCGTGTAAATTGGTGCAAGGAAATGATTACATAATATGACCGCGGTGCATCAAATGCAGTTTATAACATATACACAGGTGACGAATCTTGGATTTATTGTTATGAACCCGAAACTAAACAGCAGTCGACTGTATGGGTCTTTCAAAATAAACCAAATCCAACAAAAGTTGTTCGTTCTCGCAGCACTTCGAAGCAAATGGTGGCCTGTTTCTTCGGTATAAACGGTCATGTGGCAACCGTGCCTTTAGAGCAACGTAGAACGGTAAACTCTGAATGGTATACTACTATTTGTTTGCCAGAATTCATCAATGAAATAAGGAAAACGAACCGTCGACGAAGGATAATTCTCCATCATGACAATGCGAGCTCACACACATCGGCTCAAACAACCCACTATATGAGCACTCAAAACGTGGAATTTATGGGTCATCCGCCGTACAGCACTGATTTAGCACCCAATGATTTCTATTTGTTCCTTCAAGTGAAGAACAAATTACGTAGTCAACGCTTTTCGACGCTACGAGACGCTGTTTATGCATCCAAAAACATGTTTTGGAGATACCTACTTCGGAGTGGAAAAACTGCTTTGCCAATTGGTTTAATCGAATGCAAAACTGTGTAGATTTGAAAGGAGAGTATTTTGAAAAACAATGAAGAAGTTTCTGCACCCCAATTATTATTTTAGTTCTTCATTCTCAATACATAAATAGCACCCCTCGTACAAAAGCATTATCGTCAACAGATCAGGGTTAATATCCACTTCCATTTCGGCCAACTTATCGACTACATCGAAAAATGTATTAATATACTCGCGTACATCGTTGCCTTCTCCCATACGCTGCAGGGTAAGTTGTTTAGGAAGAGTTGCTTTTTTAGC
This sequence comes from Chrysolina oricalcia, assembly GCA_944452925.2. Taxonomy (NCBI): domain Eukaryota; kingdom Metazoa; phylum Arthropoda; class Insecta; order Coleoptera; family Chrysomelidae; genus Chrysolina; species Chrysolina oricalcia. Next base: position 16,567,344 of record OX101825.2, read on the forward strand.
GGACCCTTTTGACTGGTAAATATTTTCTAATTTCAACCAGACTTCAGGAGAGGTAACACATCCTTTTACTTGCTTCAGCTCTGACAGATTTATCGAAAGAATAATGTCAGACTTCGCCTTACTATCATTGTTTATCTAGGATTCTACAGCTTTTTAAGATGTGTCGTCGCCGACAACCAAATTAGGTTTTATACATTCGCCATTTACATAACACCAGGAATCATTCTTAACCAGTAATGCTTTCATTTGCATCTTCCATGTATCAAAATTTTCTTTGTTCAGGCTTTCAATTCTTGACACGCTTCCAGTACTCATCTTCCAGCAATTGGTCTTGACTCTTTTATCCAACAGAGACAGAATCAATTATGCTCAGTGCCTGGGCCCATAACCTGTTAAATATATGTTGGAAGATATCTCAGAACGGTAAAATTCCGTTAACAGGGCGCTGCAAGCTATCAAAAAAAAATTTGGCAGTCTCAAGTAATTTCTGAGATACGGGCCTTTTTTCTACTATAAAAAACACACTCAAATGTCTCCTTATTTTCACCAACACAATATACACACCCTAATTCACCAGTTTTACACTTTTTGTTTTTCATTGAAATCAGTTTTTTATCAACAAATTCTAGCCTTTTGAGCGATAACAAAATCAACAAATTCATGCTGTTTTGTTTAGTGAATATCTGTCATGTCAGATGTCAGGTTGGTAACAATGGAAATGTGATTCCAGAAATATTCAATTCACGTATCACATGGAATATTTTAGTGAATGAGTATGAAAAATGAGTTGATATAACCACAACATTCTCCCATCAACACTTTGAATGCACATTTGAAACAATGGTACTTATACTGTTTCTTAATGACTAGCAAAATTCAAAGGACGAGACAGATCACGGAAATGTGCGCAAACAAATAAGAATACACATGCGCACAAAAAATAAACAACACTTTTCACATAAAATAACCTACTTTAATGACTATAAATCAACCCGACAGACCCGATCTTATGCAAACCTAACCGAGTTTACCCGAATATACAATACAGCTGGGTTGCGTCTTTTCTATCTATTTGCGCATGCGCACATTTCCATCACTGCTTTGTCGATTTCTGTCAACTTTGAGTAGAAATTTTCATCCCTTATTTGTCAGTGAACAAGACCAGAAATACGCGAGCGCGCGCATTCCCATCACTACTTTGTCGATATCTGTCAACTTTGAGTAGAAATTTTCATCCCTTATGTGTCAGTGAACAAGATCAGAAATACGCGAGCGCGCTCGCCCGACATTTCGCAAATACGCGCGCGCGGATTTGCGAAATGTCGCGTATTTCTGGTCTTGATCACTAACAAATAAGGAATAAATATTTCTACTCAAAGTTGACAGAAATCTACAAAGTAGTGATGTGTATGCGCGGGCTCGCGTATTTCTGGTCTTGTACACTGGCAAATGAGGGGTGAAAATTTCTACACAAAGTTGACAGAAATCGACAAAGTAGTGATGGGAATGCGCGCGCTCATGTCTTTCTCGCAGATATCTTCACCAAGAAGTAAAAGATAAGTTACATAAGTAGTAATAGGAATACACGTGCTCGCTTTGCTTGCGTATTTCTTGCTGAATATCTTCACTAAGAATGGTTCACTCTTCGAGTGTTTATAAGGAACTATTATTATTATTGATGAAAAAATTGCCATTCTCTAGGGCGCCAATTCTTCTGAAAACTATTCACTACAAACATTTCACATTCATGAGTATTCAGTATGTAGGAATTTTAGGGAATCTGACAACGTCACATTGTACTCTTATACAGTTATTAAGACTCATTGTTGTTGTTGAGTCAATTAAAGACATTAATATTGGCTACTTTGTTATGAAAGGAGCCATTTCGTTGTGAGATAACTGGATTGGAAAAAAAATCTTGGTATAATATTTTGAATGCAAAAAAGATATTTTTAAATAGACAGAGCATGGTAGCAGGCATTTTTTGCAAACAAATAATTACTTAAATAAACGTGTCGGATCACAAACATTCATTTTTGGTATGTGCGCATGCGCAATCAGATAGAAAAGACGCAGCCTAACCGTATTGTATAGTCGGGTGAGCTCAGTTAGGTTTGCATAAGATCGGGTCTGCCGGGTTGATTTATAGCCATTAAAGTAGGTTATTTTGTGTGAAAAGTGTTATTTATTTTTTTGTGCGCTTGTGTATTCATATTTGTTTGCGCACATTTCCGTGATCTGTCTCGTCCTTTGAATTTTGTTAGTCATTTAGAAAAAGTATAAGTACAATTGTTTCAAATGTGCAGTCAAAGTGTTGATGGGAAAATGTTGTGGTTATATCAACTCATTTTTCATACTCATTCACTAAAATTTTCCAAGTGATACGTGAATTGAATATTTCTGAAATAACATTGGCAATGTCGCAAAATTAGCTTCGCCCTTCCGTCATATCCATTGTTACCATCCTGACATCTGACATGACAGATATTCACTAAACAAAACAGCATGAATTTGTTGATTTTGTTATTGCTAACAAGGCTAGAATTTGTTAATAAAAAACTATTTCCAATGAAAAAAAAAGTGTAAAACTGGTGAATTAGGGTGTGTATATTGTGCTGGTGAAAATAAGGAGGCATTTGAGTGTGTTTTTCAAAGAAGAAACGTGTGCTAGAAAATGTCAATTTTCATTAAAAAAAGGCCCGTATCGCCGAAATTACTTGAGACCGCCAAAAATTTCTCTTGGATTTTTTGTTCAGGAAGTCAAACTACATAAGTCCCAAAAAAATGTTTGATAGCTTGTAGCCCGGTTAACGGAATTTTACCCTCAAAACAGACACTAATGCTGTGTAGAATACTTTTAATCAATGCTAAATGAACACAATCAGTTAGAAGGTGATATAAAAATAGATCTTGATCGTCTATCACTTTGACAATCTAAACTGCACTTAATTTGATATATGCATCTGTCACTTAATAATGAAATACGGGATGTAATTCTAACATGATAGATATTGTTTCGATCACTCGATTATATTTAGGTACCGCTTCCGTTGTTAATTTTTGAAATAGTTTCTCAACTTCTATGGCTTTAAATTTTATTGTTTCAACTCCCTGTAACTCACTCAATACTCAGCTTACATGATATGTTTATTCGAACGTATAATCTTAACTCTAAATAAAATGAGGATTCTATCAAAGAAGTTTGTTTCCTTTGTTCGAGGACACCTTGTATTAAAATCGATTACGAAAAAAGATCTGGAATCACCCACTTTTCACTAAATTCACGAAATTTCTTCTCAGAAATACATTCCATCCCTTAATTCTTGCATTCGGGGAAATATCACAAAATGGATAGCTCAGTTGTTAAAGCAGTTCTCCAGTCGGAGTCGTCCCCAGAGAGAGAAAAGCAGAGGGTCGCATAGGTGGCGACCCCACCATAAGGTCGTCCAAACCCAACAAACTTACCCACTTTGCCAAACTCAATGCGACTCACGTTTCCGCAGCAAAGGAACATTTCACCCCTAGATCCCATTCTTCTTGCTACAGATTTTTTCTTCGTGACAGACGAAAGTCGCGATCATGTTTCCCGCAATGTCAGCAGCGTAGCATCAGGGGCAACTGCAGAGAATTGCGATTTGAATGTTCAGGAGCGTACCGATTATATCGAAAGAGGATTAGAGACAAATCGTAGGTAACGACTACCTAGTAATCTACTAGAGAGACAACGAATTGAAAAAGCCCCGGTGGTAGATGAATTGAAAGCAGAATTACTATGAACTGTAACTACAATTTAAAATACCAAGTAATCGAATATATGTATATGGAAATGCATTAAAATCAGAGATAAGCAGATAAGTGTGAAGTTATCCACACTCCCCATTCACAAATGTAAAGTAGAGTTCTGCCATTACACATGATCACTTAGTGTTACCAAGTTTCTGTATGAACTAAAAGCAGAATTACTATGGTGTGAAGAAGAGCAACTGAGGCTACCCGATAAAAGATTACTAGGATAGTTCTCTAACTCAGATTTATTATGAATTATACAGAAATAATTTACGCAGAAACGAATTATTGATATTCTCTTATTCAATAGTTTTAATGTTCGAATATCTGTTTATTGACACTTATGTTTGAACTAATGATTTTTTCTTGTATATCTATTTCATAGTACATTTCTTTTTTCTACAGATTCATGTTTTTCATATTCATAATCTAATGTGACTAACTCATACATAAACTCTGATCCGAATGCTATAAGTCATTGTCAATTTGATTATATTCATATGTTGTGGTCCCTCAAGTTGATGATGATGTGGACGTTCTTTACAATGTGGAAGAAGCTAACAACTATTCCCACAATTGAACACTCCCAGAACGAAGCTTCCAAGCTAGTATACACCTAGAAATTGGCTGTCCGTGAAGAACCTAAATTGGCGCGGGAGGGGGGGGTTTCTTATAAGGAGATGAAAGCAAATTTTGTATCTGTAACTACATACATTGAGTTCCCATTGGGAGCGTTTGAAGTAATTGGGTTTTTACTCCGACAGTTATCGATGTAACCTAATATTATGTGAGTTTCAACTTTAGCATAGCTAGAAATCTCGTGTTACATTAATGTTGTCTCTTCAAAGTCATATATAAACACTTAAAAAAATTTCGATCCCAATCAAAAGTTGGTAACTTCATAACGGATGAAGGCTCTTACTGTTAAAACACATCGCTTAATAACAACTCTTATTGAACTCGCTTCCTAGTCAAGGGTCTTTCTTACATACCGATATACCTTTTTCCTTTTTTCTCACATTTGAAACAAAGTGACGCTCAACAAATCCAACCACAAGAGTGCCCTTACCTTTGGCCAGCTCTCCGCTATATGGGTAACCGTGCCTTGTGGCCAATCATTTTTGATACCAAGTAAATATTGGCGCCCAACGTGGGGCCTGACAATTTGTGTGGTTGTTTTACAGCTATTGGACTGCTACATATTAAATTTAATATTGTCATACTACTATTTGATCACTTATTTTACACAGGCATTTTACGCAGTGGTTGGTAAATTTTGCAGCGGTTACTGTCTCTCAAACGATTTGTGCATAGTTGGTAAACTACCAGGACTTTTAACGAGGTATCCTGACAGAGAAAGTCCCATCATCACCCAACTTACATTCGAGTTGATAATAATTAGAGGTTATTAGTATTAAAAGTACCTGAAAATTGATTATTTCTTTGGAAAATAATTGGATAGTTTTTGGAGAAATTAAGAATGAGCATTTTTTTAAAGTGAAAATCAATAGTAAATTATCTCGAAGACTGAATAGTCTTTTGTTTAATATTTTTAGAGGTACCTTTACCTATAACCAGAACTACAACATAAACCATACTTCATCGTCACTTCTCAACTTTAATTTATTCTATCTGATAATGTAATGGTTAAATATATTATTAGTACCTTTTAAATTGATTATTTCTGTGAGAAATAATTCTCGGATAGTTGTAGAGGATTTAAGAAAGAGCATTTTAATACTGTTCAAATTGGAAGAGTTTGTTATAGTCATTCGAATTTGGAACTGAATTTTAGTACAGGGTGATGAGTCTTCGATAGTAACTACCTGTCTTATTTAGCTCTATTATTGGATGGTAACCATTATATAGAGTGTGCTATTGTTGCTTCACATTGAAATAATTATTTATTAGGTGGACACATAGAGGAGTTTGGGGAAACAAATTTAATACTTGGTTATAAGTTTTTCTGCGATCTACCTTTTAACAATGTCATTGGAAATGAAACCTCATAACTTACTCATTGAAGAATTTAATTATGAATTGTGAATTCGTGGTAGTAATACAACTCGAGATATTCATGAAAAAAGTGAAAAAATAATTAGTAAATGTTTGCAGAAGAAGGCAGATATACAAATTATATTTGAAGATCCAACTTACGAAATTGAATCAGAGAAAATTGGTATCAACACAACGTTACACATCATTAAACAACAAGTTTCAGAATTTGCAGGTTCTGTAAAGGATATTTTTTACTTGCGTTTACAATTCAGATTATTTCCATTACCAACAGAATATTACTTTTAAGAATGAATCATATGCAACAGATTTTGATAGCCGAAAACTGATGAAGCAGCTTGTTCAGCAAATATTGTGCCTATTCCAAGTGTAGTACCTACTGTTACAGTTACCATCTTTTAACAAGACAGTTTCAATTTGTAAGTGGTATTTAAAATTTGATGGCACCAAAAAGATCATGGGTGTAAAATCTTTTCTTGAAAGAGTTGAAGAACTTGCAGATGCTATGTTGATAAAACTCAACTATAGATCTTTTTTCTGGCAAGGAACTGTTATGGCTTCGACATGTCAAGGATACAGGTTTAGTTATTGATTGACACATTTTGGGGTACAATCAAAAATAGGAAACAATTGAATGATGAAGCCATATGATTATTGTTGCTTCATGCAGCAACTATTCAAACGCCCGGTGTTTCAACAAAAATTATGTGGATAAAAAGAAAATTAAAAAGAGAGTTTGTAGAACGTTTAGTTCTTCATGAATATACTTACTTCCAAAAACAAATATAAATAAATAAAATAAACAAATTTGGGGGTCTAGCAGTAAACAATCGAACGACCAAGAACCGATTTCGGAGACTTATCCCTTGAGACAGTGAGTGAATCTTCCGGCAGAGAAGACAGAAAGGACGTTATTGCACGAAAAAAAAAATGTAATAGTAGCAAGTAAAATTTGCATACCACCAAGTGAAAATTTGCATACTATATAGGACAAGTACACGCTTTATTAGCCACAAGAAAAACTTGATTCCTGAATTTGATCACTTGCTGTTATTGATGTAATTTTAGAAACGGAATGTAACCTAACGATATTAAACTCTTTACTAGAAGCAAACTTTCTATTTTATAAGCCTCAATATACGTTTTATTTGCAGTAGGTGCTCAGTTTGATAACTACTAGTGAAAAGTAAATTTACCATTGATGAAGAATGATTTACTCTCAAATAACTCATACACTTAAATCTACTAAAAAATATATTAGTTGCTACTATACAGTATTCTACTGCAGCAACATTTTTAGATTATTATAGTAATTTTAGTTTACTTCGCCTTATCAAAAGACTCACTTTTGGGCAGTTTATTATTGTCTCATCTTTAATAGCTTTCATTCCATCTTCGGTATCAGGCTACAACGAACTCAATTGAAATATCCACTTGCCCTCAGTTTAGAGTTATTAGTTCTTCAAAGAAGGATTTTTTTGTTTTTTATAACGCCTTATTTTCAATACATTCAGTTCATTCTTGAATTTAACATGATATGAAAGGTTCGGTTGCACCAAGGTAACGATGATTCAGTTTATACTATAAGGGAACGTACTTGCATGGCATATACAGGCTAGCAAAATACACACTTCTCAAGAAAAAGTGGAGAAAGAGATTGCAGTTTTATGACAATATTTTTTCGTGAACTATAAGTTGATGTGGAAAGAAGTATGAAACATTTTGAAGGTTCTTTTAAACAAATCATCGCCTCTGGCCATACCGTTACTGGATCACCCAGTACAACCTGTTTCATAATTAAAAATTTGGGAACTTTGTTGAACCTATATTCATCAGTATGAATGAATGAACAAGCAGGCAAGCTAATGTCTTTCCTCATTATGATCATAACAAATCCAAGTTATGCATAACATAAAGTAAAATTAGAACGTTCTGAAAATTGAAAATAAAAGATTAACAAGAAAGGAAATAAAAATATGTAAATTTTTAATATTTTTATTGAAACAAAACTGTTGTTCAGTCTTTTTGGAAAATTCTCCTGATTCTATTATACATAAAATGTCAATACTCTAGAAATGTTAGGTCAAGATCCACATTCTACATACCAACAAGTAAAATACATAAATCAAACTAATACTATTCACACAACTCACAACAGTAGTAATAGTATAATTCCGGCACACGATGTAACACGTCCACATACAACTACTAACTCAAATGCTCTGGAATTGGAATGAGGCCAGTTTTGCGAAAACGTTGATAAACAGTGCGACGGTTACTACCGATTGATCCCGAACTGGTCGCATATCAACAAGTAGATGAACAGTTTCATTATCGTAGGAACACCTAGCTCTACTGCAAATAAACTGTTGTACTCGTATTATGCCTGTAACACGAGTCTCTGTTGTTATGATATACTTTTCAGAAACACAAAGTAGATAAATATGAATATACACTTTTCCAGCGCTAGTAAAATGTTGAACTGACATTATACAAAGTGAATTATCTAATGTTCGAAGCACTTGCTGTATGTAAACAATATTATAGCAAGTTCATGCGTTCAGAATACTCATTTTTTTAGAGACAAAAGGTTATTTTTTCTAATATAGGTATTAATTTTCTTACCACAATCGAAAAAAAAATCAGGAAAACGTTTTACTTGGACCATTTTTTTCCGTGTGGTAAAACCAAGTTTAGCCTTAAGCCTAAATAAAGGGCAGTCACTAGAAAATAGACAGTTCGATGACTAAATTGAACAATAAACCAAACAACGTTTATTAAATAAATAAATATTTCACTGGAAAATTTATAACATGCTTCGAATTGTCAAACTTCATACCAGTAGTGAAGCACTAGTTGGAAAACTGAAAATAGAAGAAGAAGTCAGAGGTCGGGGCTGTTAAAGGCTGAAATGGCGAAAAATAAGAACAAGAAATTGTCATGCATACACGTTTCCAAGTCTTTCAAAAATAATTAACGATGGTTAGATTTATTGAAGTAATTGCTCTCATCGAAACATCTCCTACGCAAACGATCAATTTTACAAAAAAAAATATTCTCATTACTGCAGATCCCGTTGCGATATGTTTTCTAGAAATTATCGTTATATCGTATTTGATTGCTTTTCTCAGCCACTAAATATCATTTAAAGTATTGAAATCTATAAAATGAATCACTTAATGCAAATTACGTATCTAATAAAAACTAGTTACGTTTATAAACCAGTTTTATACGTATCGAAGTGTCAATAAAATGTTCTAGTTATCGCTTTTAGTTATTTCCTATGATGATCAGTTAGATGTCTGCGTAATAGGCACTTACTAATAACCGTGGAAATTACTGCCAAAGTCTAAAACATATACAGGACGATAAACTATGAGGCGTCGTTTGGGTAAAAAGTGTTTTTGCAAATATGTAAAAAAAATTATCGATATATTTATAAGATGTAGTAGTATTTTTTATTTTGCTTTCCAACATATTTATTTTCTACCAAATACAATATACTTACATTTCAAGCGTTGCAAATATATTAAAACATGAATGCCCATATATCTATAAATTCGATCTATTTTATGTCGTCAAGATATGGCGTAACAGACGAAATTTAATACACACTCTAATTATTTCAATGTCAAGGACTTCGAATAATCCGATGATTATTTAAAAAACTGATGAGGAAATATTTTGAGAATATATTCTGGCGGCTGCGATATCATTCGGCCGCTATATACTCGAGAGTGTACTGAATCACGTAGGTGGCGCCATCTCTTGACAACATCAAATAGATCGAATTTATGAATATATGTAAACGTAAATTTATTGTGTTTGATCAACTAATAAATATAAGTATTGACACTAAATTTTATAAAATTTGCAAAAACACTTTGTACCCAATCGGCGCCTCATAATAAACAGTACTTCAAACTAATCTGATAGGTATTTCTATTATTGTGATTGAAGACAGAAAATTTCATTTTCCTTGGTTGTTTGGAAAAAATAGTATATTATGCAATGAACACAAACTGATGCACATTTTGCACGAGTATGAAATTTGCAGCAAGAGCCGAAGGCAACTTTTCGTTCACGTTCAAAAACGTTGAATGAAATAAACTGATGATATTTCATTACTCCGAATTTCCCGCTAATGGACTCTCTGTCGAATTTGAAATACGAACAATTTCTTTGTTGCTTCATCGCTATTTCTAATATGAACACGTTAATATAGGCTCACAAATTGATTTCCTAGTAGGCAGGTATGTATCGAATTGAAGTTGAATTTGCAATTATTGAACATAATTTTTGGAGAACGTGATTGCTGAATACCTAATTCTTTTCGAAATTGATAATTTGTCGTCATTGAAGTGGACGGCTTCTCGTGATCTTCCATTTCTGATATCGGTGGTGATGATTTGTCCTGTATTGCATTTGAAATTTTGTTAGCTATATCAAACTTACTTTTCTTAGATTCATCTATATATCCCTCAGCGACTGTAGTAGATTTCCAACCACCGAGGCGAATTAACGTAGTTATGTCACCTCCAGCATCAACAAGAATTGTTGCGGAAGGTCGGCGAAAGCAGTGCTCAGTGTAATTTGTCTTTTCCCATTCAGCCTCATACTTATTGAGACCTATTCTCTGAATGATACACTTTCCTTTTTGATAATCAATGAAAAACCATGGACCCTTAGCATTTTAAGGGGGCATATTTGCGTATTTTTTATAAACTTCGTAGTTTTGGTCAGTTACAGCAAAATTTCGTACAATATTGGTTTTACTGTCTGGTATTTTTTCTATCGTTTCATTTGATGTAATTCATGTCTTCCATAAGCACCCATTATGCCCACGACTGATGCAACCTACGATGTAAATTAGTTCACTTAAACATATTTTTCATTAAATGGAAATATAAAACTTTCTTTCTTACCGTCGCTTGAGGTATGCTTTCAGTTTTGAATATTTGACAATATCCGATGTATTGTTTTGGTTGGTTTCCAGATCTTGCCGTGGTCTTCTTTGGTTTAAATCTCCAAACGTTTCAACTGCAGTCATCTTCAGTGGCGTGGTCGAAGTACTCTTCTTGACGTAACTGAAACTGAAGCTATCGTCTCTAGCATGTCATTTATAGTTCTGATTTTGCCTGCACTTTCTGTGATATAGATGCTAAGAGTCGTTCTCAGCATTGACAAGTGTGAACACAAAGTAAAACTTATGAATTATTCTGTTAAATTGCCAAAATAAAAAAAGGTAATACGCGCGTTGATACATATTCTTCAATGTTTCCGGTAATGAATCCAGTGTTGTTATGTTCGCAGCATCTATTATGTTCGGAGGTGTCAAATCTAAGTCAATATCACTACCAGTGACCATTTTAATTGATGAAGTTTTTATAGAAAACAACTTCGAAATTACTCGTTCTAAAACTTTGACAGAAACGATCTCCGGACAATTCATCACTTTGTCGCTGGACGTGATAATCTAACAAGCCACCGTGATTTTATTTAAGGTGAAGTTACGCTTACAAAATGTACATTTTTCGAGGTTATCGTGAAAAAGTATTTCCCATCTTCATCATCTTGATGATGGCTTCAAAAATTCACATTTCAAGCACAACAATTATATAGTATGGAGTTTATTTATTCTCTCAACATTACTGTACGTCAACTGGAAGAATTTCTCCTGAATGATATACTACTAAATTTATTCAAAAAAATCAGGTGGAGTTTTGCTATTGTAAATCGCCTCATGAATTTTTTTGCATGAATTTTGAAACACCCTGTTTGATAACGCATATCTTGGAGAATGGTATAAATATTGTAAAAATGCACCTTTGTGTTGTGAAGCAGTGCATCTTATCAGTATTTCAGAATTTTCATTATGTGTAGTAGGAAAAGAGTTGGACCGAGTAAAAGCCGAAATCGTTCGTAATAAACAAAGTCTCAGCGGAAATTAGTTATTTTCTTCATCCTATATTTCATTACGAATTTCCAAAAAATGAACAGATCATCATTCGAACAAGTGAATGGATTATGTTTGGATTTTTCTTTTAAATTGTTTGATATAAGATTGTATTCAACAGGCAAACACATGATTCTTTCACACTGTGCTTTTCAGACAATTCCATCCCAACTTTACGTTTTCCCTACCATCTCATCCAACTGTGTTATAGCGAGGCGTCAAACTGCGTCCCTATAATTTGCACCGTGACCATTCTCCGTGCTTCCCCTCTTCTACCTTGCGATTGGCCACAGCATCCGGTGGTATTTTATCTCTCTAACGTTCTCTATTAGGCGTCGCCGTCGGGACGCCTGAAACAATGGCCGGGGAGATCAATTCATCTCTACATAATGCGCCTGATAACTGCTTTATGGCCTAGCTATATAAACACATTTCCCATAATCTGAGGTTGTGTAAATTTTATGTTTTCTGTAGAATTACTCACTAGGGTCCAGACAAATTTATAATTTTGCATTACGAGGATATATTGAAAAATGCTTAGCCTACTATAGAACCAAACAAAATTTCAATGTCAAAATATTTTATTACTCAACATATTCTCCTCTTAATTGGATACATTCATTACAGCGAACCTGCAACGTCTCTAGACCTTTCAAAAAAAATTTTTCTTCTTGCTGTGCAAACTAGACCTCCACAGCTTTTATTACTTCCTCGTTGGAAGAAAATTTACGACCTTTTGAACTTTTTTTCAGTTGAGGAAAGAGATGATTGTCGGACGGAGCCAAATCTGGTGAATAAGGGGTGTTCTAGTAATTCAAACCCTAAATCACGAATTTTTTGCATGGCAACATGAGATTTGTGTGCAGGGGCGTTGTCCTGCAAAAACAAAACACCTTTGGATAGCTTTCCGCGTCTTTTCTCTTCAATTTTTTCCCGTAGAGTGGTCAGTAATGTCGAATAGTAATCTCCAGATATTGTTCTACCCTTATCCAAAAAATCAATCATGATTACTCCATGGCAATCCCAAAAAACTGAAGCAAGAACTTTTCCAGCAGATTTTTGGACACGAAACTTCTTAGGTCTTGGAGAACCGGAGTGTCGCCATTCCATCGATTGTTGCTTTGTTTCTGGATCGTAGAAATGTCCCGAGTCTCATCCATAGTAACAATTCGGTTTAAGAAGTCTACATCGTTTTCAAATCGAGCACAGATCGAACGCGATGCTACTACCCTTGCACGCTTTTGGTCAACTTTCAAACATTTGGGGATCCATTTTGCAGCAATTTTTCTCATGTCCAAATTGACGTAAACTATATGATGAACGCGTTCGTATGAAATATTCTGTGCTTCAGATATACGTTTTGGTCCAATTCGACGGTCTGTTAAAATCATGTCATGAACTGCATCGATATTTTCGGGGACTGACACAGAAACTGGCCTTTCACCAAATGTATTAAGCATATCTTCGTAAATCTGCTTACCTCTTAACCCTTTTAAATACAGGTACTTGATGATGGCTCGATACTCCAATTTTTCGATTTTCACAATTTCGGTGGACATATTTTTTTCTTTTAATTTATTGCGTAACTCTGGTTTACTTTTCTTGACATACCTTTTTAGGAATTTTAACCTTCCACAGTCTGAAAATGAAAAAATGTTAATTCAAAGAAATCTGTACAAGTGTAGAGGGGCAATAATCAATTTGCCCCGATCAGTTACTGCGTTTTGAAGACTGTTGTCTTGAAAACAGTTTATTATTTCGTCAGTAACGTATCGAATACTAAATTTGCCTATATGACGAGAAAATGTTTTAAATTGACTAAAAATACTTGTCTTTTTCGAAGACGTTGACGTGACGTTTCGGAGACTAAATCTGTCTCCGTTATCAAAACTCGAAGGATGAAGACTTGCTAAAATTCTATTTTTGTCAGCTTGGATATGAAAGATTTGTTTTGACAAAGTCAAATTAAATCTGCCTAATATTTTTTTATGATGACATTTGCTGTCTGGATACATATGTCTGATATCAATCAATCAATCTGTTATTTCTCAAATCTTCTCTGAGGAGAGGTAACCATGTGCTAACCATTTCTACTGGTTTACTTTTTTGACGTCAAACTTTACACTGACACTTCTAATAAGTTATTGTTCGTTGCTATGGTAACGCAATATTTTGTTTATGCAGGGAACTGGTCTAGGCTAACTAGATATCAATACATCCTCGTATTTCCATAATCAGTTCAGGTTGCAAACAAAAAATATATGTTGCCGTCATCGGCGTGGTGGTGAGGTTTCGGCGAGACTTATGACATAGAGAGAAACGTTTATATTTGCGTCTGCCACTCTTTTAATATTTTTTCGGCTGAGTTATTAACAAAAGTATGAATACGTTATTTATTTACTCTGATGCCAAAATTGAAAATGGTCACAAAATTGGAGAACCATAAAGGATGATATTTTCTTTGTCATTTTGCGTTATTTTGTGACTCTTTTGCATTCTTTCTCAACAAAATAACCAAAATTGTTTATAATTTACATTTTCAACATTATTGCTGACCTTGTACGAGGGGCCAAATTTTTTATAGTTTCATTGCGAACTAATAATGTACTTTTGCGGAAATTTACATTGTTTTGTTATTTTTATATATATATAATTTATAATTGCCTGAACAAACATCAAAATTTTGAGATTTCATTCTGGTTCAAAAAGTGTCAAGGAACCACAAAAAAATGATGAGATGCACTGCGTCACAACACAAAGGTGCATTTTTACAATATTTCCGCCATTCTCCAAGACATGTGTTATCAAACAGGGTGTTTCTAAATTTATTTTAAAAAAATCAGGTGGAGATTTCTTGTTCTGAATCAAATTGAGTTAATAAAGTTAGGAAAAAGGAAACTTTGAATATTAGTGATCTATGGTGTTCTGTTCTGCAATGGTATGAATTTTTGATAATGTATCGTTCTTCAAATGTTTGATTACCTTTTTCATGATTTCGAAATCCTTTTTTCCTCTGAGAATTTTTGGAGAAATATGTTCTGACCTCTAATCTTTCATTAATATTTCGGTTTCTGATTCTATCCCTTAGTTCTTCATTTTCCTGACTCTCTTCCAGGCTTTCTGACTCTACGCTATACTATGTCATCTAAACGCAAAATCAGGACTGAAATTATCTCAGTACCTAAATCTCGAAGACTGATTCAGTGTCACATGTCAGCAATATTTGTTAATGTATTTAAAAATACAAAATTTTCTGATATATCTGTACACAAATAGTTTTTTCTACTACCGCTTACCAAAGTAGCCTTTGACGCTATCAAATCTCAACGCAAAGTTGACGTTTTCCGAGAAATATCATTTTGTGGCAGCTTTTACGCTCTAGAGCGAGAATATTGAAAAAACGCTCGATCTCCCTAGCTTTTGTTAAAAACGAACTTATTCTTGCATGATGGAAAGTGAACACAAGAAATTCGAAGCACTCTAAGGAACTGCGGTGGTGTTAGGGTTAGAGATGATTCCTACTAAACTGGGTTTTCGATCTTGGCGTGAGTTCGATCTCGGGATTTGGTAATTTTTTTTTTAGGCTAGTATTTTCCCTTTTGTTAGTGATGTAAATTATTGGATATTTGGATAGCTTATATATTTGGGATTACTATTGAATGTAAATTTTCTCAGAAGTAATATTATGTGCCTATGTTGAATGAAGTGTCTATCGTTCTTAGGTCTAAGAGCTGCGTTTGTAGAAAAAGTCATGTGTGTATTTCGAGCTTCGCTTCGCATCGCGCGGTAATTCTCTTTGCCGAGAAGCAATCAATCTCTTTGCGCTCTAAATACACAATTAGCTATTTCCTTCTGAACTCTGTAACCATTAGTGATCAAACAGAATACATTGATTCTCTTATTAGTTTCATCTACAAATTTGGCAAAATTAAACTGGCTATTGTACAGGTGGTACATTGGCCAGTTCAATTTTCGGCTTTCAATTACGCTTGAATCAATGAGCAATTAGTTTTCATCTCTTCTTTGGATCTTTGGAATAACCACTTGAGCCTTGCCACTCGCTTTCATCACTATACAGGGTGATTTACCAGTACTTACACAAAATTTGTCAGTGTGCTCCCCACCAACTTGAAAACCAAATAGAACAAAAAAATAACATGACCAATTTGTAGGAAAGTGCCGCCACTGGATAGAAACAGCCCACGTTGAACCGTGCTTGCTCACAATACCTCTCCCTTCATCAGACTTGAAACTGACAGTACAGCTGGTGGGGTTAGAAATGAGATTGGTATGTTACTCACATTCCAAAACAGCAAAAATTAATAAAATATTTTTACAAAGCACATACATAACACAGCACAACAAAATTACAAGTTATGATGTTAAAACAAATGTTCGAATGTTGTTCTAATACCATAGTTTGCGTTAAACCAAGTTTCCGACTAATCACACGGGTGCTTGTTGATGGATCTTTATCCTTCATCGAGGAGTTGCAAAACTGCTTCATCAACAACAACAGCACGATTCACTGCAAGTTCGACGTTCGAGTTGGAAAATATCACGAATTCTTCTCAAAG
This sequence comes from Chrysolina oricalcia, assembly GCA_944452925.2. Lineage (NCBI taxonomy): Eukaryota > Metazoa > Arthropoda > Insecta > Coleoptera > Chrysomelidae > Chrysolina > Chrysolina oricalcia. Next base: position 16,583,679 of record OX101825.2, read on the forward strand.
CACCTAAAATCGTTCGTAAGTTTTTATAGGGTCTATTTGGAAATTTTCTCGCGTATTCCCGAACAAAAGCCCTGGCTTTTCCATTCTCTGCAACATATGTAACAATTATATCACAATAATTGCTAGAGGTAATCGCTGGCAAATTTGAATAGTTCCAATATACGATACTCGTTAAAATACACTGTTGTAATTCAAACTGACCTTGTTTTGACGGGTGACACATATACGTGCACCAGTGTCAAGTCTTCTCTTTCTGTACTTGGGTCTATTTCGGTTCATAATTGAATTATCTGGAGAAAAAGGGTCGTGTCGAGAGACGATTTTAGTTTTTTCCACATACGTCGTGGGTTTTGCACTCGCTGATAGTAACACTGCAACACTGCAATACTTCAGTTCCCATGACATTTTTCAGAGAAGCATGCAGGATTATGTTTTCGCTTAGAGGTTTTCTAGAATTCAATGGTGCAATGGCGTATCCATTGCGGTTAACGTACAAAACAATTGGTTAAATCATCACGGATGGCTCTAAAATTTTACAGGTGCTTCCGCACATGATAGACCAGTACCAGTTCCCCATTTTTTATGTAAGTGGTGGAAAGTCACCCTATATACAGCTGTCACTGCGAATTTTTCCCACTACCATCGATTTCAGTGATGGTAAACGATCTCCTTTTCCATTACACTTATTTTGAAGATTTGCAGTAGTCAATAAATTCCAACTTTAAAACGATCAACCCCAATCGTGTTTATTTCGTTGGAACAAGGAGAGCTTGTTCGGATCGATAAACCCCCGATTGATCAGTATTCGAATAGTGTTGTTCGCAGTTGAAAGGCACGATTGGGAAACATTTTCAATTAGAAATTTGTTGATGAGAGCTTTTCAGTAGTAAGAGCTCGAATAAAGGCACACTTAGTTGTTCCTAATGGATTTAGTTGTGCTTCTCAATGGTTCTGGAAAGAGGTTCAATTCGATTATACTGCTGGAAACGAATCGTTTGTGTGGAGTATATGCCTGATTTTCGGATATTAGCTGGTACTACAAAGGAATCGGCAATATTTGAATAATTATTTTAATTCATACAGTGACCGGCGTTATTAATAAATTTTTGAAAATATCCATACGTGCATTGTTGATGCGTGCATTGGCAGATTTCCTCATCATCGAAGATGCCATGAAACAATTAAACAAAACCTGTACAGAGCTATAAAATATCGTTTTGAACAACTCTCCGAATAACATTTTTCGATATTTTTAAGTGTATTCTGAGAAATAGTTTTTAATTTTTTTAAATTTCCCGCCTTACAACGAAACGACAAACGGCACCGTACAACGTCTTTTGCGGCTTCTTTTTATGCAGAAGCTATTGCAGGTATCGATATTTTTAAACGTTTATTTAATAAAAAATTACACATTTGATGCGTACTTTCTGCCAGTCACTGTTTGTCTATAGAATACGAAAATCAATTCAAACTGCTGATTGATGTCAAATATCATTGCGAAGGGTACTTCTAGAGAAAAATTGCACCAGTATCTGTAAAATGCGATTTGATGTTCTCCGCAACAACTTCCCTGGCTAATTCCTCGACGGACATTGAAATATACAGAGTGACCCATTCGAAAGTTATTTCTCCTCCGATTCGAAAGTTCTTTTTTCATTATATACAGCATCAGTAGTTTCAGTTCTGTGCTATAAATTCGAAATGAAATTCAAAATTTCAGGGCCTACTCCGAAGTTATTTCATAGCCAAAAATTCAAAAATCCAAAAAAATGTATTCGAATTTTTTTAAAAGGAATCTGACTACGCCTCTGAATTTGCAATAATTTCAAATGGGTGTTACCGGAATTTTATAAAAAAAAAGATTTCTGACACGAATATGGCATAATTAAAATATAAATAATGTTGTTGAAATATTTGGATAATCGTTCTGTGTATATCACATGTGTGAAATATTGTAATTTACAATGCTCCATAAGACCACCAGGGCTGGGACTCTGTAACTTATTTTGCAAAACGATAGCGAAGCGAAGCATACGCTATCTCTTTCTGTTACACCAAAAAGTCATAGCGTGTGCTTCGTTTAGCTTCGTTTCGCTTCGCTTTGCTATGCGAAATACGTTACAGAGTCCCAGGGCAGGTTTGAATTGTGAAAATTCCTAACCAACACGCCTCAGATACAGATTCATAATAAAAAAACTAATTCTTGGTAGAAGAGAAACTGATATTGCTACAGATTATAAAATAAGTCAGCAAAACAAAAGATGAAACCAGTAAAATTATTCGAGTCATTACACTAACTGAGAAGTATGGCTTATTAAAGTATAATCTTTATTATTATTTCTCCGTATAATTTCTGTTATACTGGTTTGAAATCATCACAAATACAGTGGCGTCGTTAAATTTTTGTTGAAAAAATTGCTAATTTACTTTTTGGATTTGTGGCTTCGAAGAAGGCTGTGAGTTTTTCAATTTTATTCCAAAGTAATGGCGGTATGAAAGAGCTAAAAATTGTTTAAATCGGAAAATAAATAAAAAAATCCCCGCTTTTGAACGGGTCACTCTGTATATGACCGATACTTGTGGTCTGTTGCTCAAGGAGAAAGTGGGAGATTCAATTTACCATTCTGTTGTTTCTAGAATCGAACCATTTTCCACCTTTTGTATTTTTTTTTCAGGTCAAAATGGCGACGACTCACTGTCGAAAAACGGCGCGATGAGCAAAAAGCAAAGGAAAGCACGCACCGCATTCACAGATCTCCAGTTGCAAACTTTGGAAAAGAGCTTCGAGAGGCAAAAATACTTAAGTGTGCAAGATAGGATGGAGTTAGCTGCCAAACTTAGTTTAACTGACACTCAAGTGAAAACGTGGTACCAAAACAGGAGGTAAGTTGATATTCATGTATAGAGAGAGAGATTTATTCATATAAAATCACAGAAATTTCCCAATCCTTGATACATTCTCAAGGTTACTTTAGCACTGTTAATTAGTAAGCAACAGAATACAAAAGCTAAATAACTAACTGATGTACATGATAAGAATAAAATCGACAAAGTCGAAGTACCCTTCTCTCAACATATTTCCACAAAGTGGAAAATATGAGGCAAAAATCAGACAGAAAACAACTACTTCCCTGGCTAATGCCACGACGGATATTGAACTACATCTGACAGATATTTGAGCAACGTTCTTCAAAGAAGACTCAGTTGCAAGTGCCTATTGTAGACAAACAAAAGATTATCCTTAAAGTGTTTATCTAATAAGTCCCTACGGATGAAGCTGCGACCTACAGTAAGTCAGTCCATCCGCCAGGAAAATCAATAAGCACTCCTCGAGACAGCAAAAGACTCCAGGTAGAGTAAATGCGAAAATTCGAACAAGTTCGAATGTTTTGCCGGATAGTACAAATAAATGATAAGTATAAATCAACGAAGGAAGTACCCTTCTCTCCTCATATTTCCACAAAGTAGAAAATATGTATATTATGAGTAGCAAGGGTCCGAGAATTGACCCTTGTGGTACACCATTAGATAGAGAGAGATAAATTGAAATATACCGGGTAATTCAAATTCACGGGCCACCAGTGGGATTTCGAAAACTATAAAAGATGGTTAAATTAGGGCAAATTTTACGCATTTATGTGACCAACAATATGGCGTTAAGAAAGTTTCAAAATTCCGAGTACATCTGGAGATATCCGGAAAAAACCGAAATTTCGATAAACACATTTAATTTTTTTCTGGCTTTATCTGATGAAGAATGTCAAAATAAATAGCACTTTACATTGCCATTACTTCCCACTGAACGACGGTATTTTGAGATTTATCGTCTGACTTTTCGTATCTTGGCCACCATCATCAACTTTATTTGTTCTTTTAGGCGTCATATTGAACTGTATCAAATTAAAATAGAGTTTTTCATTCTGATTCCAACGATGTGTTATATTTGATACTTTATTCTTCCTGAAAATATAGACGTGCTCGCCGTCCTAAATTTTCTACAGCTCTTACTGTATCCCTTTCATTATTGACCGACACTGTTCAATCATGCTTCCCCAAATATCCTCAACATTATCGAATTCTTGTTGGCCATAAACCCGGTTTTATAATGTGCCCCCCCACAAAAAAAGGATCAAGTTCTGTAAGGTCTGCAGGCCATTATTTCCAATCCACCGATCTGAGAATCATTCTTCTAGGTATTCACATACTGCTCTGGTATTTTGTGGAGGGGCACCGTCATGTTGACACCAATATTGATTTGAATTCACAAGAGGTGAAATGTCAAGATAATCCTCAAAAGCGCCTCGGATTTGGAGAATCTCCAGATGAGTTTTTTCATAAAAAAATAAGAACCACAAATTCCAGCCCGTACGTTCAAACTGAACCGTACCTGTGGCCTAACTGCTATAAACCATCTGGGATTGTTCAGACTCCAGATGTGCTCATTATTTCTATTGAACATACCACAATTACTGAAAGTGCTCTCATCCGTCCAAATAACGGTTGGGGGAAATTAGGGAAAATCAGTTCTATTCATTAGCCAATTACAATAATCCAGCCAACTTTCAGGATCACCTGGGTATAATTCTTGGCAAATATGAATTTTGTATCATTTTAGACCATTTCTTCTGAGCTCCTTCCAAACACTTGTTTGTGGCGCACCTGTATTTTTAAAGCAACTTCATGTGTTGAATCTGACGGATTCATATTTATCTAAATACAGACAAGTTAAAAAAATAGAATACTTTAATAAAATGATAGTAGTTTATTACCGCATTTTGAAAATTCTCGTGTTTTCATCTTATCTATATATATTCAAGGGTTTTTGAAACTACCGTACTCGGTAATCTAATTTTTTGAATAGTGTTCTTGCTGATTGTATTTTTTCTGGGTATAGATGAAGGTACATTTCCGCAGTACTCTCATGTCCCTTCTTTCTTGGTTTGAAAAAATCATTTTACGAAAATTATCACCTTTAATTGGTGACAGCAGACATGACTACGTGACCGATAATAGCATAACAACGAGTCAACTCATTCAACAAGTGTTTTTGACGGAGTCAGAGCCAGCTTGAAAATTCTAGTTCATGTGAAATATAAAAGATTTTGACATAACAAATTATCACATATTTCACATCGTTGGAATCAATATGATGCCCATGAGAAAAAATGAAGTTGATAATGTTGGCAAAGAGACGAAACGTCGGATGATAAATCTGAAAATACCGTCGTATATAGCGAGGACAAAATAGTAACGTATATGTACTGTTTATTTTGAAACCCTTCATCAAATAACGCCAGAAACAAATTAAAAATGGTTTTTCAAAATGTCGTTTTTTCGGGATTACACTCGGAATTTTTAAACTTTCTTAACGGCATATTGTTGGTCACATAGATGCACAAACATGCCTCAATTCAACCATCGTATCTCTTATAGTTTCCGAAATCCCAATGGTATGGCCCTCGAATTTGAATTACCCGGTATACAGAGACCACATAATTAAAGCATTGATAATAGATTTTTATAAATTATCGAAGTCTCTACTGGAATCCAATAGAATAAGTTTAAATGGTGTGATCTATAATCTGGGATCCGTTTCTCCTTAATAAGGTTATTTAATCAATCAATCAATTCTTTACTGCCTGAAGATTCGCATCTTATTGACAAAGTCTACAAAAACAGTCATGACGTAAATGAAGTTAATACATATAGTAGTAAAACAAACTCATGTATAAATATAAACAAAACATTCAGCATAATAGAAGAAACGATAAACATAGTTAAAAACAAAATTCAAAATACAATTTTAATTTTAATTATTGAGCAAGTCAAGTGTCACCCATGTTTTTTTGAACTATTCACTGACGTCATAGAATACCTTTTCTGTGAGAATCAACTTTACTGATTTCCTGAATGAAACTAATGACTCAATTACTTTGATGTTTGCTGGAAGGTATGGTTGTACAGTTTTGCGGCATTATAAATTAGAGGGTTCTTTATTAAATTTTAAAGTTGGAATGGGTAGCATTATATTGCTGTTTTGGTCCAAAGGTGTACAATATCACCTTTGGTTTTTATGAACCGGACATACCGTTTCCAACATAAAAAGAGAAGGTAGGGTGAGGATTTTCTGCTCTCTGAACAGTTCCTTACAAGAGACTCTAGGCCCAACCTCACAGATATAACGAACAGCAAGCTTCTGGAGAATGAAAATCATCTTGAAGCACTGTTTGAAGCAGGTTTCCCAGAAAGGAGTACCCTTCCCAATGTGCGATTAAATTAGCGCATGGTACACTATTTTGGCCGTAGTCATACCCAATTCGTTAGACACCATACGCATCAGGCATAACATCTTGAGGGCAGTTTTTTGCTCAACACCTCAACATGGTTTCGGAAGTTCAGATTACTGTCGAAACGAATTCTCAAAGATTGGTTGGTATTAGCAGATGAGCAGAGGAAGGCCTGGTATAGTGCACTGAAAAGACAATAGATGTGTTTTGGATACATTGAATGAAAGCAAATTACTATCGCACCACTCTTCAATAGTAGCAATATCTCGAGTTATTTTGCTATGAAGATTATCTTGATACTTATCATGCCACAGGATGTAGTGGTTCTGTCCTTCCTCAAACTACGCCCGTGAATAAACTGGATCTTGGAAGGCAGGGAGGTGATGGGTTGTCAAGCTGACAGCTGTCGTCGGCGGGGTCCGAGAGAACGTAAATGGAAACCTATTCCGTTTTATAATTATTGTTGATCTTACTAATAAGTTATGTAACTTGTTGTATACATGCATGAAAAGTAGAATTGCAGTCAGATATCTATGTTTCATTCACCGTCATCCACGAAAGAATCCTAGCCCTGAAGAGTCTCATCAGCCCAAGCGATTATTCGCACCAGTTCAAGGATAGTTACATCATCAACAAATATAGTAAATGTACCTGCAGTTCTTATGTTTCCCAAGTGGAAGACCTTGCCTAATGGAGCCAATACCTCAGAAACCAATCGTTTTCACGATTTGGGTTCTTTAGTACAGATAACAAGAAGAAGAACAGCACGGAATCTGGTGCCATTTCCATATATGTTTCAATAATCTTTCAGATACAAAACAGTAAGAGAGTATGATTCCAGAGTTGTATTGGATTTAACGTTGATTTTTCCGCCGAATGCGTTTTCAATGCGCCAAGTTTCCCTAATGGTGTTGTTACTGAAATAGATTCTACTGTTGTTTATTTCTATAAACTTTTCTATATTCAACATAATAGCTATAGATTGCATTATCATTGGAGTATTTTCTAATATAATGTAGGCTTCTCAAACTTAAGGCAGAATTTCGAACTCCTTTAGCTAACTAACTTTTTGTTTTAGTTCTTTCTTTTCTTAAATTAGTCCGAATCAGTATGACTTTGAGAAAAAAATTCGCTTCGTTTATATTTGTCAAAGTTCATTGGTGAAGCGACGTTAATCCGCATTCAATTTGGCGACGTCAATTCAAACAGCCGCAGTCTTTAACGCTAATGAATAATTATCGCTATTTATCTGTGCCAGAATCGGTTTTAATATTATCTATAGCCATCTGTAATTGAATTACGGGAAGATCGAAAAAACCCTAATGAGCTCTCAAGGCCCATTCAAAAAATATATTGGATCAGGTTATTCGCAATTGTATCCCATCAATCTAATGCAATTTGCGTGTAAAATTGATCAGTCTAATTAAAGGTAATTAGCGCAGGATGGAATACGGCCACAATGAATCAAATTAAGGATAACTACTGCATAAAATACAGATTTATTCTGCATCATTACCTGGAGAACTTTCTTATTTTCGATCCATCACTGACAACTCCTAGTGAAGTTGGTATTACTTTACCTTTGTTATTGGGCTCGAAATTGTTGTAAAATAATTACTATTGAGATCGTAAATCATTCCTTATCAGTTTTTATTCACGCCCTTTGATTACTTCCATATTATTCACACATAAATGCATGATTAATAGTCCACAACTGACCTAATCACGAGTTCACATTTATTTTCCAAACGTAGTCCATTTCGAATGAGTAAATCATTGATTTTACGAATTTTTATTTTCAAGTTCATACCTAGAGGAAGGACCTGCAGTTTAGAACAAGTTCGAATGCATATAGATCGATGCCTAGGGTATTTTAGTAAACGTAAAGTTGAAAAAGGAAAACATGCTCAATAGAATAATTAGGATAATTGATAATAATGTAGCAATTTTTTGTAATATCTAACAGAAAACAACTACTTCCCTGGCAAGGCCACGCTGGACATTGGTTATCAATGAAGTGAGCTATTTCTGGGAGTTATATTTCTGAATAACATTCTCCCTTTTCTCATTTATCGATATGAATCTCTGAAGAAAACCGGATAGTATAAAAATCATCTATCTGAATGAAAATGCAAAATTTCACTTTCGGATTTTTTCTTTCAAGTTGGGTTTTGTTTCACAATATGTATTATCTATCAGGTGTAGTTCAAAGTCCAGCGTTGACTCAGCTGGAGAAGCAGGTGTTTTCTGTTAGATATTTCAAAAAATAGCTTCATTTTGATGGTAAGTTTTTTTTTCTATTTCCAGCGGAGTCGATTTTTTTTTAAATTTACAATTGTGAATATTTTTATTTTTCAACATAAATACCTTTCAAGAGGTTGTCCTGAACGATGTAAACTAGCGACTAAAGTTTGTGTTTCAGCCGCAGATGATTCCACATCTGATTTTATAAACATCCTGATCATATTTTCCAAAAATTCAGTAAACATCAACTGCTACAGCAAAACTGAGCTGAAATATTAATGACGGGATCCAACGTAAATTTATTTCTTCTACAATCGTGCGGAAAACAACCTCATTTTCGCACCCATTTTAATTCAGAAAACGAGTCTTTTCCGCATTAGTGCGGGGGGGAAAAATCCGCAATGGAATGTTTTTCTCATGAGCTATATATAAGATTTTTTGCTAAATTGGCAAAATTTTCTAGTTCTAGTTCTATCATATTAATATTATCAAATTTCGGAATATTTCACTTCATTTTTTAACAAAAATATGATAAAATTTCGAAAAAAGACATGTATTTCATATTGGTTGCCATGGTGCCACTCATTTGTCAAATTCAATACCTATAAGATTGTCAAAATAGCGTACTTCAACATTCTTGAAGTTTTTCTTGTGATCGTGACTCATTTTTCATACGAAAAAATACAAACATAATGGAATGTTGAGACGAAAAAATGCCCAAAAACATTCTAGAATCAGCAGCTGTTGCCAATTTGGGAACATTACCAGCCATATCTCGAGAAAGGTACGAGAAACAATTTGACCATTTTCTTAACTGGACTCAGAAAAAGAGTATTGGAAGCTTAAGTTTTAATTTTTTTTAAACAAAACGAAATTTTAAAGCCTAATTCCCATTTGGTCTCGTTTCTCAATGATGATAGATAGCTATAATGAAGATAGGCAAAATGTTGATTGGACATTTCTAGATATTGACATTTGAAAAAAGCAATCTTTGGGCTGTACATAACAAGTTCATCAACCAGTTCAAGTAAACTCTCTTCAGTTCCTATGGATTAGCCAATAAAATATCTAGCTGAAGAGCTAGAAATTATCAAGGGATAACTGAACTTTTTTAGTTGAACAGTTGTTGAACTTGTATTGTACAACCAGCCCTATAAGCTTAAAACCAAATAAAGCAAAGGTTTTCAGAAAAGACAACATTGCAAAATGTATGCAGACGACCCCAGCTGATATTTATCTACTAGTCAACATATGCATCATATTTGGACTAGGCCTTAGGGTAGAACTGACCAAGATAACCCTTGAAAATCTTTCTAAGAAACACTATAAAGTTTTTTGACTCAAAAAATCATTCTTCGAGATCATCTGTAATAGTACATCCCCACGAACATTGTCGCCACCTTTTTGTTAGTTTTCAAGTCATGCCATATACATTTTTATTTTATATATTCCTCCTACTGGGCATTCATAGTATTGAAAACAAATATAGAGTTCAATCTGAAATCCATCATTATCACACTCAATGTGGTAGCTCAATTTTAACACCTAGGTATACAAATTTCAGAACATAAATCTTTGATTCTGCATTTGTCTAGATATCTGCAAGCATTAGCTGTCTAAACTTTCAGCAGTTTTTAAAAAGAAACTACACAGTTACTGATTTGTGTACATTTTAGAATTAGGCTAAAGATGTCAAAACTGTTTTTCTAGAGAGTTGTCATTGTACTAACTACGGTTATAACATCCCTATGACACGTATTTCAAGCATTGAGGTAGGCAAATGAATCGGATATCATTCTTTTTGATTTACTGGATAGATCTCAAGCAGTTTCTACGTTTTGCTGTTTTATTTGTTCAAAATCAATTTCTATATAGTTATTACCACTATAGTCTTATATAATAGTAATGATAATAATGTTTATTTTCAAAAGAATCAAAATACAAGATAAGTAAATGCAATAATAAATCGAAATTCGGAAATAGACATGAAGATCACTGAAGTTTCAAAAGCTTGTGCGTGATACAGATATAAATAGATAGTATATCAAACAATAATTTTAAACATTAAAATGATCACATAGATGAAAAAATTGAAATAATCACATGAGTGAAATATTAAAACAAATAATTATGAAGCATTGTTCGCTTGTTCTTTTGTTTTTTGTTCAAAGTAGGGTATTTGCATCTTATTTTGGTAGGTGTGTAGCCATATGCAGGTAGAGTATCGTATTTGGGTATTATGGGGCTGTCTAATTTTTTTATTGTAGAAACTTTAGGTCTACGACGTTATTCAGTATTTTTCTATCTGTAATGATCATCCAGTGTTTTACATGGTATTTGAATGAGGTATAACTTTTTGTGGATTTTAGGTTGTCTGGTATACATTTGGTGCGACAAATTCTTCTGAGCGTTGTCCGACTGTTTTTTCGCAAGTCGGAGTTTTCATATTCTTATTTTTCGTTCGAGTTTCATAGCGGTGTTAGATATAGATGTAAACTTTTAATTATCTCTAATTTATACTAAATAATTGTAATTAAAGGGGTTTCCCCGACATATGATTAAATAAATGAACTGAATCCACCACCATTTTTCTGATATATTTTGTTTAAATGAGAGATTAGTTCACAAAAGCTGTTTAATCGTGATTAAATTTTCGTCCTCCATATTGATTTTCGTTGTGTCGTTTTTCAGGGATTCTTACAATTCTTGGCAACAGTTTATAAAAAAAACAATAATATCTTAATCGTTTGAATGACCTAATATTGATTTTCATCAGTGAAAATTGAATAAGGCAACGAAAATACGTCAGAATTTGAAATGTTTACATGCAAAATTCCAGCAAAGGCTTGTAACAGTAAATTTGATCAAGTGCCCGATTTCAATACGAATCCTAGATTTTCCAAACCTTTAATAATAAACATTAAAAATAACCTATAGTAATAATAATATAATAATTCTATAGAAATCAAAATCACTCTTTGTGTTTTGTAAATATGTTTCCATAACCAAGTCCATTTCCTTGGTAGAAACTGGCATTTTCTTTTTACAGATTTGTAGGCCTTTTTTATTACAAGCTTTCAGACTGCCTGGTCTGAGGATCGTTTGATGATAATTTATTATGAGAGATATCCATAGAAATAACAACAAACAGCACTACCAGATTGAATGAGGAACGAATTACGTAATTTTGGAAAACTGAGAGCTATTTGTTATTTCTTGCCCTTAAAGGGACTGAACAGAAAATAAGGTCAGGACTTTCCAATTTATTTGACTATCCTGCTTCTCCGAGAAAATTGAAAAACTCTCAATAATATTCCAAATTTCGTATCAAAAATTCAATGCTATTGATCACTTTAGATAATCGTAAACTTCATGATAAGTTTAACATAAACATTTTACGTGTGAGCCGAAAATAAAGTTATTTGAGGTACCCCTAATATTGGTTATTGGTAATATTGAATTTACGGGATCAATACTGTTGCCCACCTGATTCCTTAAATATAATTTTTCTTGTTAGAGTTGTCTTCATTTCATTAAGTGTTTTCTATTTCAAAAATTTTAACTTAGCAAACTGGATGGCGCCCATTAAACAAAAACACTCAGTAACTTTCAGAATTCCACCCCATAGCCTCCATACCTAAAGAGCTGCCGGAGCAGACCACCCCAAAGGGGGTCACAGGCTTCTTCAATGCATTGTTGGGATGCGTAACCAAAGTAATATATGAACAAACATCATCAACGCAGCGTTTAAAGATTAAGCAAACATATTTTTTAATAAAGAAATTGTTAAAAAATGTCGGTGTTCATTATCAATAAAATTCTTTGTTGTTGGTTTTAATCTACCTCATTCAAGAAATAGTCTTGTCGTATATCACACTACCTATACATTTTAATGGATTAAACTATCAAAATATTTTTTGCATAATTTCAAAATAAAACCCCTCGACCATTTCGCGGTATCGGAATTTTATTAAATTATCGTGCATTCAACTATTTTCCAAGCAAAATAATTCTCAAAATCGATTAAATTTATAGGTCTTGTGATGTAACTGCTCGCACTATTAAAAAAAGGTAAAAACAGACCGATGAAGCATTCTTTGTTATTTATGCAGACGATATGTCTTTATTGATATCAGAAAGAAATGATGACATACTGAAACAAAAATGTGAAAGTGTCTTAAAAACCTTATCCAGCTGGTGTGGATCAAATGATTTACTCTTCAATCCAAAAAAAACGAATCTAATTCATTTTCATCCAAGACAAAAAAATTGATCACACATCAATCTCCAAATTAATAACTCAACTTTAAAAAACCTAGATTCAACAAAATTCTTAGGTATATCGATAGACGAGAACCTTGATTGGAAGAATCATTGCCAGATATTGATCAACAAATTGAACTCTTTGTCATACATGTTCAGGACTATCAAGCCCATTTTACAGAAGAGTCAGTTGCTCATGCTTTACAATAGCTTAGTAAGTTCTGGTCTCAGATATGGTCTGTGGGGTAACTCCACATTATCTTCAGATGTATTTATAGCTCAAAAGAAGTTAATCCGAATAATCGCAGAAAAAAAAGAGGTGATTCATGCAGAAGCATCTTCAAGGAATTAGGTATTTTAACTTTACCATCGCTCTTAATTGAGGAAATGTGTTCATATATATTCGAAAACAGAAATGTATTAAAACAGAGGAAGGATATTCACCATAGAGAAACAAGACAAAAAAATGATTATTTTGTTTCATTCTGTAAATATAATTTCTCAGCAAATGCTCCCTCGCACTTGGGAGAATATTTTTTACAATTTATCTGAGTTCTATGATATATGTTCGAATCATCCATGTAATTATGTGTAATTGTGTGTAGCTCTAATTTTTTAGGTATTAGGTTAAGTGTGACTATTCTTATACAAATTGTACTTTGTCGATAAAAAAAAAATAAATGATACTACTACTACTACTAACGTACGAATAAATTACTTTCCAAATATTTGGTCTATTTGGAAAAGCCATTATGTGAGAAACTTGTTGAAGATGCTTGCAATACATCCATGCAAACATGTTGAAGATGATGATGAGTCCATAACTAACGACTCCCAAAGGCTATTTATTTACCAAAAGTTGAAAACGTACGAGCATGCACCTAATGCGAAAGCTCTTTATGCAATTTCCTCTGAACAACACAGCCGTGGTAACTCACAAAAGCCGCATTAAACCAAGTCATTAGTGGACCTTTGTTTCAGCAAAAACCACGCGAAAGTATGATAAAACGAGCGACACGCGGAATAATATCTAGGAGGAAAAACTCCCGCAATGCAGCAACTATTAGTCCGAGAGCTGGCTACGAATTTTGGGAAGGTCCTTTTAGACTGGTGCCTATAATGTTTGAGAAAAAAGAAGTAACAGGCAAGGACCAGGTGGGAAATGTTGTTGAGGATCCAACTTTGAGGAAAAAAATATTTAAACACGAAACCACACAAAATGGTGAAATGGGGACGTAGTTTAGGGGTTGAAAATGGTTTTTTGCGATTTACGGCGAAACGTGATCTCTTCGAGGAATATGATTTATGGCAAAATTGTAGATAATAAAAAAATCGAAAACTTTTGTATTCAATACTTTTCTTCATAACCTCAAATTAACCGTCAAAATTGTGAAAAACCGATTTTTCACTATTTAATTTTTTTCTCGTGTATGAATTATAAAATTTACATGAAAATTTGTAAGAATATGTTTTAACATATTAATTTTGTAGTGTAATTATATGTTAGAATATTTAATTATGAATAATTTGATATAACCTACTTTTTGTTATAAAAATAATAAAGAAAGTCGAAAATAATTGAAAACATTCATAAAATCATGATTCAGAGAGAATATTTTCTCAAGTTTAGGCGACTTAACGATCAATCAATCAAGTAGTTACATAGACCATTTGAGAGTAGACATTTCAACAATTAAAATGGTCACTTATAGGCCTTTGACATACAGAAAAATATCAAGACAATTGTTCGTGGAACATAAGGGTATTTGAAAAAAAAAAAGGGAAATAACTCGAAAACTGGAAGTCATTTGCGAAAAAATCATACTTAGTCTACTTGAAAAAAGACGTATATCTACAAATTTTCATCTGAACTATATCAATTGGTTAGTGTTTAACTAGAAGGTACCAAGCGCCGACTCCAAAAGTGGAGTCAAGTAGTAGTAGTAGTAGTTCTTTGGGGAGGCCGCAATCGCAGCCAGGCAAGTAGGCCCTCATGGACACTTCTTGCCATCCCCTGTTCTCCACTTATCTACATTCATCCTCCTAGTTTTCTTTTTCGAACCTTTGTGACCTCCATATCAAGGTCAGTATGTCCGACCACTCCAAGTCGATTAGTTCCTCTTGTTGGAGATTCTCAACTCCGAAGGTTCAAAATCTCAGCCTCCCGTATTCCTCACACTCGTCGAGGAAGTGACTGAGAAATTCCAGCGCAGTCTGTCTTGTGCGCTTTTCACTCTGAGTGCAGAAATCGGGATCTCCTGCTCCACCCACTTCGCGATTTCCGCATGACCTATCATCGCTCCTTCGTTTATCCAGACTCCCGAGTCCCGCATCCTCAAATGGGCTGCCATTGCCATTGGAGTCAAACTTCACTTCATTTGTCACTTCATTTCAATTGTCAATTCATTTCATTTTCCTCTTTGAAACCATCATGGTTTCCACGACTTGTCATGAGGAATTATAAATTCTATCATGTTCATGTTAATCAATCATGATTGTTTTTAATCAACGTTTCAAAGTATAATACCAAGAGTTTTGTTTTGTGCGACATGTTATTTTTTAAATCACGGCGAGTGAAAGGGATAACTAACCTTACTTTCAGTTCCTGATGAAGAGCAAATAGAGTCTCGAAAGCTTGAACAGAAAAAAAGTGTTCACTTCTTTTCCACCCCTTGTTGACTGCATACTCGAATTTAAAGAATTCTTCTATATTCTATAGAGTTGTGTATACGAGGATATATTGAAAAATGCTTAGCCTACTATAGAACCAAACAAAATTTCAATGTCAAAATATTTTATTACTCAACATATTCTCTTCTTAATTGGATATATTTATTGCAGCGAACCTGCAACGTCTCTAGATCTTTCAAAAAAAATGTTTCTTCTTGCTCTGCAAACCAGACCTCCACAGCTTTTATTACTTCCTCGTTGGAAGAAAATTTACGATCTTTTTAACTTTTTTTCAGTTGTGGGAAGAGATGATAGTCGGACGGAGCCAAATCTGGTGAATAAGGGGGGTGTTCTAGTAATTCAAACCCTAAATCACGAATTTTTTGCATGGCAACATGAGATTTGTGTGCAGGGGCGTTGTCCTGCAAAAACAAAACAACTTTGGATAGCTTTCCGCGTCTTTTCTCTTCAATTTTTTCCCGTAGAGTGGTCAGTAATATCGAATAGTAATCTCCAGTTATTGTTCTACCCTTATCCAAAAAATCAATCATGATGATGGCAATCCCAAAAAACTGAAGCAAGAACTTTTCCAGCAGATTTTTGGACACGAAACTTCTTAGGTCTTGGAGAACTGGAGTGTCGGCATTCCATCGATTGTTGCTTTTTTTCTGGATCGTAGAAATGTACCCAAGTCTCATCCATAGTAACAATTCGGTTTAAGAAGTCTACATCGTTTTCAAAACGAGCACAGATCGAACGCTATTCTACTACCCTTGCAACTATATGATGAACGCGTTCGTATGAAATATTCAGTGCTTCAGATATCCGTTTTAGCCCAATTCGTCGGTTAAAATCATGTCATGAACTATATCGATATTTTTGGGGACTGACACAGAAACTGGCCTTCCCGATCGGTCATCATCTTCAATGGAAATTTTATCTCTTTTGAAGCTTGCAGTCCAATTTTTCACGGTCGCATACGAAGGACATTGATCACCAAGGGTATTAAGCATATCTTCGTAAATCTGCTTACCTCTTAACCCTTTTAAATACAGGTACTTGATGATGGCTCGATACTCCAATTTTTCGATTTTCACAATTTCGGTGGACATATTTTTTCTTAATTTATTGCGTAACTCTGGTTTACTTTTTTGACGTCATACTTAACACTTCTAATAAGTTATTGTTCGTTGCTATGGTAACGCAATATTTTGTTTATGCAGGTAACTGGTCTAGGCTAACTAGATATCAATACATCCTCGTACACTGACTTTATACTAGAATTTTTAAAAAACAAACGGAAAATCGACAAAGTAAAAACAAGAGGGAAAGAAACATTCAGCAGAGGTATCATAATGAAATGTGTGATCGGATTCAAGCAGATTTTTTATTTTTCAAGGAGAGAAGTTTCATTTCAGTCGGTAAACGGTTATAGTCCGGGAGCCAGTGACAGATTTCCATGACCAAGTTCCTCTCAAGCGAAAATTAGTGGAATGCATCAGAGAGTTATATTATAAAGCTTCGTGAACGTCAGCTGCGGTTCCGTGGGGGGGGGGGGGTGAGCGGTGGTAGCCTCCCACGCTCAAAGAAAAAGAAATGTATTCTATTTTTTTTTCCTACCTGAAAACATGTTAAATTATCGCTAAAGCAATAGCTTGAAGAAAGAAAAAATCAGCTGACTATAGCATGGTGTATTATACGACAGCTAGTTGGTCGAACACAAAAAAAATTGTACCTTCTATGATTTCCTCTCAAATAAAATTTTACCTTATATTCGGATTGCGTCAATTTAACATGTTTCCGGAAAGGAGGACATAATTGAATATATTTTTTTTCTTCGTGCGTAGGAAGCTACTGTGCTGATCATCCCCCCCCCCCCACCAACGGAATCGCAGCTAACGTTCACGAATCTTTATAATACGACTCTCTGATGCATTCCACTAAATATCGCTTGAGAGGAAATGACTGACAATTATGTAATACCTGCAAATCGACAGACAAATTTAGCGGTTTTGAATAACTCCTTTTGGTGACAAAAAAGTCTTGTGCGTAGCCACAGGTGCAAGAAAGATAGCTTATCGAGGCATGCAGGCAACTCATTGGGGCTCAAGCTCGTCGTGCTGTGATTGGTTACTGAGAAACCGCGCTGGTATTTCAGAGTTGTTTTTTTCTCTTCTTAAAATTGGGAAATAAATGAAAATTTGAAAAAAACAATAATTACGCTTGCCGCTTATACTATGAGATTGTAATAGTATTTTTGCCTTAAAAAAATAAAAATTAAACGAATCTTTCACGTAAAATAATTTCGTGATATTTATTATAATTGTGTATTATTGAAAAAGTATTTTATATTCTAAGGTAATGAGCCAAGTTTCTGACTTCATGAGAATCTCCATAGATGGTAATTTGGAATAGTTATGACTTTAGCTATCGGCAGGTTAATAATGTTCTAAATAAAATCTTAGTAATCGTATAATTTTCAATAATCTTTATGTAAGGAACAAGTTTAGACCTTGCCTATTTTAGGGTTGCAGTTCTGTCCCTCACTGTTTTCCAGTATGACTCAACAATTCAAATGAACTGTTTTTTACGTTATTTATAATAAAAGTTTTTTTATGCTCCCTTTTAATGAAATTTCAATTAAAATTTTAACAATCCACAAATGTAGGACCAGTTATTGACATCCGTATTTCAACAATAAAACAGAAAAATTCTCTCATTTTAGTATTTTATGATATTTGCATTTGTGTAGTTTATTTAATTATTCAAGTAAAACATTTATTATTAATTACTATTCAAACAAAACATCTTTGAAAAACACACTGGATAATTTTTCACGATCTTACGATTGCTCTCACACAAAATACTCTGTTATGAACGACGAGCAGGAACTATACTGGAATCGCGCGGTTTCTCAATAATAACCAATCACAGTGCGAGCAGCTTGATCTGCCATCAACTTTCTCGCAAAGACTTTTCTCTGTCATTTGTAAACTGTATTCACGCCTGGAAGTTGTTTTAAACCGCTAAATTTGTCTGGCGATTTGCAGGTTTTATCCAAATCACTCAATAAATACGTGATTGAAATTTCAGATTGCCAAAAGTAGGTATATCTTTTGGGAATTTTAATATAATATTTTTAGAGTGGTCTGGTAATACTTTATAACCGACAAAAACGTCTGGGATATTTTGTTTGGATTAAATCAAAACTAAATTGATTGACAAAAAATCAAGGTGCCAAAAATATGTTCTGTTGAAATTTTTTTGCAAATGTTACATGCTGCGCAGTAACGAAACAACCGCAAACGCTCTCCCAGACTCGCGAGTCAGGATTCGCCAATTGATGAAATTAAATTTTTTCGCAATTTCAATTTGCCAAAAGGACCTTCCGAAAATTCGTCGCTAGCTCTCCAGCTATAAAGTTGAATAATAGGTGAATAGCTGCCGCCGGTAATAACGGGAAATACACAAAGATATAAACATCAACTATTCTGGCCAATTTAGCAGCCTTTATGGGACGCGAAACTGTAGTCGGTTCGCTTTAAATCTATTATTTATCAAACTTTATGGCGACCACGAGCAATAATTATTGTTTGAATTAGAGGTGTTGTATACGTGGGGGGGGGGGTAGGGCCAAGCGGCGGGGATTTATCGCCTGAATATGGAAATAGATTCATTGGGTTATGTGCTTCGATGGCTAGCACAGGACTTGCAAGTTATACGGTGATGGGCAAAATAATGTTGCAACCGAGTCTTCGGAGTTTTAAGAGATATCGAAATGAAAGAAGTTTCTTAAGGTAAAATCCCCTCAAATTTTGGTATGTTGTACATTTTACCTTCCCCAGAAAGTGTCCATCACTGATAAAAAAGATTCAAAGAGATTGTATTCTTGAAAAGGTCCAACCATATATTAGTTTGATTTTTTGACGGATTCCTCTTGGCCACTTACAAGGAAAATATTTTGAAACAAGTGAACACTTTCTTCATAAATTGATTGAGGCAAGAATATTTTAGCTTCAATAATGGGCACTTTTTTTGTTGAATCATGGGATTAGGTTGAGACAAGAATATTGAAATTTCAATAATGAATACTATTCTACTATCAACTTGGAGGTTGTGTTCCAATCTGCACTTTGCACTTATAAAATATAGAATGGGTGCCATTTTCATTTTGGCAACATTAAATAGATTAAACAAAGCATAGATTCATAACTACGAACAATGTAGGTATAAATAATGGTTTTATATGAGAATATATTTGAGTATAAAACCCATTAATAGTGACGCATATTGGAATTTGATTGAATACATAAACAACGCCACTCGCTATATTATACACAAAACCGTAGAAGACCAAATTTTCACAACTGGCCCGTAATGAGCCAAATTCAATTTTCGATATTGCATTTTCATTGTATAGAAAGTTTTCACTAGGCATAGAACTAACATTCATATAGGTCCGCATAGCCTCATAACTTCCAACCCAAATGGTCAAACTGGATGAAATGGTCGAAATGAAAGTCGTATTCACAGGTCGCGGTGTCGCCACCTGCATTGATTGCTCATTGATTGAGTGTGTCCCTTGGCACGGGTTGTGATAGGCTTGTTTTGGTTCTAAGCTAGAACCGTCCTAGAACGGTCCGAAGCAGTAGCACAGTTAAGGTCTGATAAGTTCTGAGTAAGTAGACCTCCTAGACTTGAATGTGCGCTGCTCAGAACTGGTTCAGAATCGGTAATGAAAGGAACCAAAACAAACCTGATTATCTTACAATAATTCTAAGTCTTCCGACTCTTACATTATAGCAAGTATTTAGGTATTCCTTATTGCACTGAAACAATAAGATTATGCATGACGAGATTTCGATACTTTCACGAGACTATCTTACGAGATGTGAGACGAGACGAGAGTGGAGGCTGCGAGACGAGACTTGATACGAGACTTATTATTTCATCGGCGAGGCGAGACAAGACTTTATAAACATCTCGTCTCGTTGGTCTCGTGCGAACCGCTAAACCTGATATCTACCAAGGAATTATATTTTTGTGTCAAGAGGATTATGTCAAAGAGTAGGGGTCATAGACAAGAGAGATAATTCCCAAAATGGCTCGAAAAT
This sequence comes from Chrysolina oricalcia, assembly GCA_944452925.2. Taxonomy (NCBI): domain Eukaryota; kingdom Metazoa; phylum Arthropoda; class Insecta; order Coleoptera; family Chrysomelidae; genus Chrysolina; species Chrysolina oricalcia. The sequence continues at coordinate 16,604,257 of OX101825.2, forward strand.
GGGCCAATGTCCTTGAATTTTACTACGATGTTTATATTTGACTGTCAAATATCAGAATAATATGTTTTGCTTGATTTTTCCTGAAGCCTTACTATTTTCTACTGATTTTTTACAAAAAATAACGTTTATTTCAAAGCAAATTGACTAAAATCCAAGTAGAATTAATTTTTACCCATTTGATATTAATATTTCCATGTCCTCATGGAATGTAGAACTACTGGAAATGGCTCAAGTGCTCTGTTAAAGATTGCCCTAACAGATTTTATTCTAGCTAGCGTAGTTTGGAAAAGATACGAATTTTTTAATTTCCCGATCCGCAAGATGTTGAACGACTTCTTCAACGGAAACTCGCTTGTAATGATGGAGATAAAATGGAGAAGCGAAAACAATTATATTCAATTTAAGTCGAACTGCAATCCCTACGTTAAATTGGTTTCAAATGTCAAGGGTTGACAAAGACACACAGTCAGAAGTAACTACAGAAGTGGATCAAAAAATGCAAAAATATCTTTCAACAGCTTCAGAGTGTCGTACCCAAACATCAAACACTATTTTTTCAGAAATACCAAGGAAAAGCTAGTTGAGTGATTCAGTAAAGTTAACACACAAACAATGTTTGGAATCTCTGTCAGATATTATATTTTCCACTCCAAATCGATGGAAATAAGAAAAATTGAGAGTGGAAAGGCTAAACTGGAACGCTCATTTGAGGGCATGTGAATGAAGGAAGAAGAAATTTCCAAAGAATTATTTACTGCCACAATTATTAGTGAACTGAGGGTAGAAAACCAAAGGGCAGGAGGTATACGATACAAAGGAGTTGGACCAAAAGCTACTGGAAAAACAAATGAACAACTTTATGAAAAATTTAAAGACATTCCATTTGAAAACCCTTGTGCAGTGAAACCCTTGTGCAGTGTGTTTCATCACCAGGGATCATTGAAAATAAAACGATTAAAATTTTTTTACTGTACTGTAGGTAGGTACTTCAGTTGTAACGGAAAAATAATTTGTTGTTAATGGTATATGGTAAAAACTAGTTTTGTAAAACGAAGATGTTATTCTTCAATAAAATTTTTAAAAAATAATGCCTTTTTCCCAAGACATCAGAACCAGAAGTGCACATTCTTGAAGTCTATCCAATGTTGATGTTTGATTACTGCTATGACAGAGCGAATAAAGTAGAGAATGAATTCACTTCATGGCTATAAATACCTGGTTAATTGAGGTAAAAGTGTGTATAGGTAGCTCATGTAGTGAGCCTTTGGGTTTTTCATCAAACTCCTCCGTAGCCAAACAGGTTAGTCTTACTTGTAATAACATGATAAATGATCATGGGATACACTTCTATAGTTTGAAATAGAGACAAAAGTTATCAGGTCCTTCTTAACCGTATTGTTTGTTCATAAAGATCAGTGAGACGATAAAAATTTGAAGAATTTTGTCGTAAATATGTCACTGAATAATTTACATTTAATTACTTGGTTCTCAGTGTTTAGGGTCAAACTAACTCGGCTTTCAGAAAAACTATGTTGTACATTTAATTAACCACAAAATAGTAAGTTTCTCTGATCTGTGATTTAACATTGACAGTAAATGACAACACTCCTGAAAATCTTCTCTGTTCAGATTAGCACGCACTTCAAACTTTTTCCAGGTATCGTAACCTCTTCTGTTCAATTTCGTGGGGTACAAGCAACCCTTTGATTCATCTCTGCATATATTGTAAAAATGTATTAAAAATTTAAACAATTATATCCGATGAGTAAACAATAAACACAAGCTGTATAGGTACAAACGCAGTGGCCAGCACATACAAATAAAAAGTGAAATAACTGAAGATGCTCTCCACCTCAATGAATGCATAACACCTTCAACATACTTACATAATATTACAATATCTTATCAAAAAACATTAAATTCTAATAATTTTTTATTAAAAATTACTGTCAAATAATAACATAACCACCAATGTCGTTATTTCTGCTCTTCTTCGTTATCGGTTCGTAAAGTCTTGTGACGTTGACGAAGATGTCACATGACCTGTTTCCCGGCTCGTGATTGGTGACCAGAATCCAACCAGATTTCGAATTTTATGAATGAAATGGAAAAGACAGTTGTTTCAAGGATTCCGATACGATTTTACTATTTCATTGTTTTCACTGCAAGCAAAGTCATTTCAAGATAATTTATGTAAAGAAGCAAACATCTCGATCAGTTTGAAATGGGAGTGTATTCATCAATTAGAAATGATTATTCTTTTCAGAAGATTATTCTATTCAAGAGTATGTATATTTTTGTTTGAAGAAATCTTTTTTATCTGTCCATGGGCAGAAATTTGTCTGGTAGTTTAGAAGCATTGAAGTGGAAAATTGATGATATTTGACATAAATTTTAATAATTACTGGATGTCAGATGCCTATTTTGGAGAGTATCATGCAAGAGTAGGATGTTTTGTGAGTATAATTTTTCACACAACTATCCGTTTTGAACCACACAACGGGGTGAACGAAAAAATTACTGTAGTTCATTATTTCAAATCGACTTGAGTGGATTCTGTAATGGAAATCATTGAACAAGAAGAAGAAAAAGAACTTTGTTTAAATAACGCATGCCTAATATAAACATAATTAATATTATACTCTATTTTCAAATAGGTATATTACACAAAAAATTCATACTAAAATCTGTTCATTTTACCAAAATAGGAAAAAAAAACTACTTGCATCATACATATTTTATATAGGGTAGAAATTTGCAGTTACATTCTAACAAACTTGCAGTTATTAATAAATTTCAAATATAAATCAGACTTAATTTTAATTTGATTAAATTTAATTCAATATTATCAAATTCCTCTTGAACAAACAAGAGAAGTGGAATTATTTGGCACTTCACTAAAACTATTGAGACCCTTAAAAAATGAAGAGTTCTTACTGCTTTATGAATTTGTCCTTGTAATATGGAAATTAGTGTCCGATCTGGTATTATGATGAAGTACTTCATTATGTGTGATTGAAAGATTATTGAAATATGTTGGTTCCAATTTAATATAGTTAGATAGAAAAGTCTTAAGAGAAACCGTAAGCCATCTTAAGCTGCAAACCATATCTTGTATAGGTGTCATTCTGAGTAAGGTTATTCTGGACTTTCATTGTCTAAAATATAGAACAAAGAAAAATTCAATTCTCTGCAATTTTATTCACGACGATTCAACTGTTACAATCTACAGTCGTTATCATGTGGATAAAAGCGACACTCTCAAGGATACTTATTATGATATGGCTAATTTTGTGCCATTAGCCTAGGGGTAATTTGCCTGTGTTCAGGTAAGCTTGTTATTAACAATTATCCCTAGGCTAATGACACAAAATTAGCCTAACCATGTGATTCCTTTATAAGAAGTATCCTTGAGAGTGTCGCATTTATACACTTGATAACGACTGTAGATTTTAACAGTTGAGACTCGTGAATAAAATTGCAGAGAAATTGATTTTTCTTTGTTCTGTTTTAGACAATGAAAGTTCAGAATAACCTTACTCAAAGTGAAACATTGTCAACCACTTTCAAACAAATGGTGTCATTCTGTTGCAGTGTAGTATTATTCGGATTCCGGGATTCTCCATTTTTCGTTATTGATGGTTCAATTTGTTCTGATCAAGAAGGTATATGAGAGTACCAAAAAAATCGTATTGAGGTTTAATTATGCAATTATAGCTCGTTGTTCTGGCACACATTGATAATGAAGAAGACAGTCTACTGAAAAAATCACATGTTCTTGAGATAACCCTATTACATTTGCCACAAATAATGGATAGATTTGAGTAATCTTCATTCGAATAATTCAAACGAGCCGGCATGAATAATTACAATGACATTTCCATGATAGTTGATTGTTTCCATCGCAACCGCGGGCGCCATGGCCAACTAAGAATAAGTAAACTCAAGAATCCGTGATTTTCTGGAACTGAGACATGTTACTCGCCAATATTTCGAAAACTGTTGGGTGTATGCATAGATAACCATATTCAAAGTTAGCTTCATTTTCGATGCCAAATCAAATGAGAATATAAAATTCCATTTGAACAAATGGACTTAAAATAAATTTTTGATATCAAAATGATCATGACCAGAAATAAAAAAAAAATACATTTTTCGGTCCACAAACGCAATTTTCACCTTAAAATTTTAAATATTTCGAAAACGGTTAGACTTGGGTATAGGATATTATACATGGCACATGTTCAGAATTAGGCGTAAAATCTAAAACTTTGATTATTTACAGGAAGTCCCATTTAAAACTTCCAAATTTTCAAATTCAGATCATCTATAGTTTTCTATATATTGATCGATGCAATTCCCAGAGGTACCCCCTGTAAAATCGATGAGTTTTTCACCTGTCTCCTATATTAAGTATTCTAATGTGTTTTTATTATAATTATTCACTTTTATTTATATTTGTCCTAATTATTTCATCTTAACAACTTTTTGAAACTGTTAATTTGTTTTTTACATATAAATTGCCTTTTGTGAAGCAACTGACCATTTCCACATAGATGTAAGTTTAACAAGGAAGTAAATAAAATTGGTTTTTGAGATTTCTGTTCAAAACTCTCTTGAAATAATTTTAAATTTTTCTACCAGATTCCACTTGAATGGATTGTTTTATTACAAATAGACTTTTTGGTAACTATTTGACTACATTATCGTTAGTAGAAACAAATGCCATTCTATGGAATTCCATAAAAACTCCTCGTATTCATTGTGGAATTCAGACGTTTTCGTGAAAGTATTCAAAAAGAAATATCCGAGTAATCTGTGACAATGAAAAAAATTATTCTTAGTACAGTTTCAGGCTGACACAATAATCAAAGCACGTTGATGATATCCTTGAATGGCAGCCTCTGGACCCCAATCAAAATTCCAACGACAAATTGGACTTGACAAAAAAGAACGCGAGGCATTCTAATGTGATTATAATAAATGTACGTGTGGTAATGCCATGTAAAATTACTCCCATTAGAACATATTAAAGTATTGTTGATATTCTATAGGGTCGCACAGCATTTATCACACTCGAATACATCTTGTAGTACAAGTAATTCTAAATGGTTATTTGTCAACCACGTGAGATTTATTATGAGAATCGTATCGCGGTTGAACGAGCTACCTCCACTTGAACTAATTCGGATTCTAGTATCGGGAACGTTATATCGTTAATGGAAGTTTAAATTATACACTTAGGGCTCAGTCATCCTTGTGTATGGTTTGCCAGTAGGAAATTCATTCATTGTCATTTGGAGAACGACGATTTCATTCATAAAGCAATGTTATTTCGGATTGAAAATTAGATACTCGTGCAGTTTTAATCAATGCCATTGTAGGTACACGTTAGGTAGTGCGTGCGAATTAAAAATGCAAAATATAATCTAGGAATACAGGAAATTCACAAATGCGTTGCAATTATTGTTTTAATTTCTGATATTAATTCCGGAGGTACAGGTAAATAGAATGAAAATGTGCTTCATGAATGAAAATCATTTCTACCACTCATTTGGCTTGGTTTTTACTGAAGATTGTCACGAAATCATAGTGATGAAAGACGGAAACCTACTGAATTCTCTGATTAAAAAAGCGAACTGTGATCATTACCAGAACAAAATTGAATTTATCAAAGCAGATTCAAAACAAATTTGGGCCTGTGTCAATGATGTTTGTAAACTTAACAAAACAACAGTAATCAAAGAAATTATTACTGGGGATGGAAGAATTACAATTGATAAAACATGCATTGCTAATAAATTAAATAATTTTTTCACGGATATAGGTGAAACTCTTGTCAATAAAATAAAACATTGTGATTAAACAGAGCAAGATGAACGAATTGCACAAATTCCGAATTAAATTTTTTTCAGGCTCATGGACGAGAAAGAGGTTGAAGGGATTACTTTAAACACAATATTCACAAAGCTCCTGGATTTGATGAATGCAATCAGGTATCAGACGATAAAAAAAGTATTTTCCTCCTACCCCTATAGAAAGTACACACTTTCCTCCCTCAAACCAGGGAGGAAACTCATACTTTTCCTCCCTAGGAAGGAAAGTACTTTTCCTCCCTAGGGAGGAAAGTACTTTTCCTCCCCCTCATTTCAAGTAAGTTGTAAACAATGAAACTTGTGAATCTATTATAATCAAATTGTTTCCGTAATTTCTAGAACATCTTATATATCCGTATTCTGGTAAAAATCAAACATGAATGTTACTTCTACTCTAGTTCTTTAATAGCTATTTGTGTATTTAGAGCGCAAAGTGATTGATTGTTGCTCGACAAAGAGAATAATCTTTGGAGAACGACAATGACACTTTGTGCTCGAAATACACACATTATTTTTTCTACAAGCTCTTAGAAAAAAAATGATCGACACCTCATTCAAATGGGCACATAACATTACTTATGAGAAAATCACTCAATAGCAATCCGAAATGGATAAGCTATCTAAATGTCCAATAATTCAAATCACTAACAAGAAAAAAGTAAAATAACGTTCTTGAAAAAAAAAAGTTGTAATTGCCAGGAGATGAACCCGGGACCTTCGGATTACAAGCCCAAGACGCTAGCCATTGCACCACCGCAGATTCTCAGATACACACGACTGTATTGTCTATACTTTCCATCAAGTAAGAATAGGTCTATTTGCAAACAAAGTAACAAAAAGGTTTTATTGTGGGTAGGAGGAAAAATCATATGTATTACATGGGAGTAAAGTGCCTTTTCCTCCCTTGGATGGTTACTGCCCTCCGCTTCGCGTCGGGCAGGAAACTACATCCTGCGGGAGGAAAAGTGGCACTTTCCTCAATAGTAATACAAATAGCTATTAAAATACCGCTCCCTTGACTTACCTGATAAACAAATGTTTGCTGAAAGGAATTTTTTCAAAAATTCTCAAATCAACAGTAACATCGCCACATGACCAATTACCAGCCAATATCCTTGATTACAAATATTGCTTTTTGAAAAAGTACAATATTTTGTCTCCAAAGTAGTTTGGTTTTAGGAAAGACATGTCGACACAAGATGCTATAGTACATCTCACCACGAAAATGTATAAATCAACGGATTTAGGAAAGCCAGCTCTGGCAGTTTTTATCTACTTACAGGAAGCATTCGATACAGTCGATCATATCCATTTATTGAAAGGTTTAGAAAATATTGGTTATGGTGGTACTCCATCCATATTACAGCTGATGAAAGATTACCCATCTCGTCGAAATGAGCGGGTAACATTGAACGAAACATTAAGTGAATTTAGGGTTCCTAAATATGGTGTGACACAGGGTACTGCTCTAGGACCGATACTGTTTAAATAATTTGTTCAACCTTCATACTTGCGCTGATATTGTTAGTTTTGCCGATGACTCATGGGAAACACTGGAAATAACAGCAGAAAGAGAAATAGGAAAAATTATACATTTTCTCATAAATAAACTACTTTCCATAAATTTCAGTAAAATTTACCATGTGCCTTTTACCTGTCAGGCTTACCTGAGTTCAATTGAGAGCAATAACTGCTCTTGTGGAAAAATTCAAATACAGGGCATTAAACAAATCAAATATTTCTGTGTGCACTTGAAATTGAAAGTGACTATTTCTTTTGTGATAAAAAAAGATCTCTCCTATGGAAGTATAAACATATGAAACCTATTTTTAGTGTCGATCAATTGAGAATGATATATCAAGCATTGGCAGAACCTCACCTCACTAATGGTGTCCTTGCCTGGGGTGGAACCACAAAAAATTATTTTAAAACATTAGAGGTCCCCCAGAAATGGATACTAAAAATTATTTATAGAAAAGATTTGAGTTACCCAAATGAACTGTTCGATGAGTCACGACTTTTTGATATCAGACAACTTTTTTGACAATCTTTGTTAAATAGACAACATAAACATAGGCTCGTAAATTTGCAATATAGTTACATAATTACATAAATCTTTAACACAAAGAAGTTACATATTTCTTGCCTCCTACAATGTATAACATGTTGCCAGCCGAATTGAAACAAATAACCCATTTAACATTGTTTTAAAATAAAATGAAGCACTGGATTTATAAAAAAAGTAGAATGTTAATACATAGCCTGGTTGATTTGAAGATAGGGAATTTTCTGTAAGCATATTATTGCTAATGATAGATTATTTGCGATAAGTTTACAGTTTATGAACTTCACTTTAAGAGGCCATGAGCGCAATTATATTTGTGGCGCTTTTAAGGGTAAAAGAGTCAATTGATAACTCGAAAACGGTTCGTCGTATCGATTCCCAACAAGGACAGGATTCTAGAGGACATTCAATTCTAGGTACGTGCTGTAATGGAAATTGAAACTTCAATCCACTTTTTCACAAAAAAAATCTCAAAAATGCAGTTACTTTGAAGCAAGTTTTTGGGTAGATGAACAAATAATTTCAAAAAAACATTACAGCACGTACATAGATCAACGTTTTAACTTTCCTCTGATACCAAATTTGTTTCGATTGGATGAAGATTGCTTCAAGTTTTAATGGAAGAGAAATACCATTGCAGCTTCATCGATTATCTGTAAAAAGCATCGTGAGGTGCTGCCGCAGACGTAGGTACATAGAATCGAACGTCCTCTAGAAGCCTGTCTTTGTTTGAAATCGATACGATGAACCGTTTTTGAGTTATCGGCTCTTTTACCAAAAAAAACCGTCCCTAATATGATCGCGCTCATGGCCTCTTAACTGAACAATGGTACCTGGATTTTCTCAAACATACATTCCCAACACTCTTCTATTCCGCACAAATGATAAATGAACATTTAAATAATACTTTCTCAAATGAATGGATTGGTACTGATCGACAAGCGTAAGGATGCCTCCGAGAATGGGTTGCGCAGTAGACAAAACCCTGGAGTTGGGCAGGAGCTCAATCGCTTTGCCTTATTAAACAGTAGTCGATCTTTGTCGCACATCTACTCACGGTACAATGTCCAATAAATTCACCTGAAAATCGTATCATACTTGAGATCTTTTTTTTTTTTCTATCGGAAAAACTCTTATTTAAATGATATTTTTTATACAAAATTGTGTTCAGAATGTGAATAATCAATTTTGATGAAATAAAACAGAGAGTGACATTTAAAAAAATGAGTAGTGGAGTTGAGTGAATGGAACAAAGTTTTTCAATTCACGTAGACGATGCTTATTAAAACCTTCCGGGACTGGCGCGCGGACTACCGGTCCGCAGATAATTTTAATTGTCGTTTACTCCGAATACCCTTACCTTTCGATTCGGTGCGTTTCAGTATTCTTCAAGCATTGGACAATCAGTCTATCACGAGAGTTTGAAGTTCGTGGATACTATCGTTTTTGAGTATTGCCAATTGAGAGTCCAACGCCAAGTCCTGATCCATTAGATTGCGCGGAGTGAGAGTCCGACGCCAGATCCCAATCCCGTTTTTGACCTGCATTCTTCGGCTCATTTTGAAGGAGAGCAAGTATTTTTTGTATATTAGCTCATACTATTGTTGTTATCTATAGGTTACCTAATGTTTTCGAACAAATAAGCAAGAAAAAAAACAGAGAAGTAAGTAATTGCCAAATATCTAGTGTGCGGACTCACAGTCCCACGCCAGTCCTGGATCACAAAAAATTCATGCCAGCCCCGGAAGGTTTTAAGGAAATTTGTATATGACGTGATTTTAAGCTACCCCAAAATAGTTATTAGAAACTTATTAGAGTTTGAATTGTCAAAATACCAACACCTTGAATTTTTAGTTTATGGAATTTCAATGGATGAAGTAGAGACACTATTTATTTTATTGCAGTCTATTATTATGAATACAAGGTTTTATGATTAGGAAATTATTATTCCTGACTTGTTTTCTTCCAACCGCGCTCTGCCATCTGAGATCAGCATGAAGAATTCCGTTGATTGTGTAGTGCATTCAATCTATCAAATACACAATCCAATATCAATATTCGGAACGAGATCGTTTCTCCTGCCTTTGTTGTTTGTATAAGATGATTAAAAGGCGTTTACTTACGCGCCGCTCCATTATAAAAACAATAACTACACGCTTTTTAAGATTTAAATAGTTCGACGAATGTTTACTCTGTAGCCGAACAAAAAACAGCGGCACTAACACAGCCAATAGCTTTTAAGCAGCCATGAGAATTCTGCTTCTGTTGTCGTGTAAAATGTTAAGTCACTGGCGTGCAGCCAAGGACCACTGAAACCGAAACATCCTGGTAATCACACAATGCAAATTCTTATCACGAAGGTGCAGTGAAAAATAGGACTGTATCAATATCTGCCTAGGAATATAATCTATATAGAGTTATTATTTTAATAAGGATGGATTTAGCGAGGGGCAATATATGAAAATATAAGTAGAAAAGCTATTGGGTATAACCCTCAAAATGTTCTGTAACCGTAGACACGTGTTTCGAGCTTAAGCTCTCATCAGTACGGTAAAATCAAGTGCGAAGATGTACAACACTTGGATGTAAAAATGGAAACAAAGGAAGTCAACAACAGGAAGCCAACCACACATTTGTGGCTTCGGTTAGAAGACCTTGTGCTTACAAGAATAGTCTATACCTACATGATTTACACATTTCTGTAGGTAATGTTTTTAATCAGTTCCATGCATTTTCTGTGTTGGGAAATTCATACTAGAAGAAGATTTAAAAAACTTCATCAAAGTTGATTTCATTGAAAATATGAACAAGATGTTCATAAAGTCAGTTGTGGAATCATCTGCGACTGAAAGTTGGAATTTAGTCGCTATTTTCCATCGTACAAGATAACCTCTCTTGTAAGGGATTCATGCTTTAAAGAGAAAAACATTCTCAATTGCAACTGTCAATAATGAAGTGTGATCGTCCAGTGCAGATCTGAGAGAATTGTATATCTTAAAACTGGCATAGCCACAACTTATAGAAGAATATAACGCCCAAAAACTGATCCATGACAATTTACTCTCCGACACAAAGAAGAAATCCTTACAAAATTAATTGAATAACTCTGATAATCCATCTAGGCTTGACAATGACTTAATTGACTAATAAAACAAAAAAAGACACCAAATTAATTAATCCCATAACAATCAGGTAGTAGAAAATCCGGACGGAATTGTCAACATCTTCAGCGAACTTTTTCATGATAAATACAATAAATATAATTAAGAACAAAACCGTCAAAAAATTTTCACGTGATATCTTCATTTCTTCTGAGAAAAGTTATATAGATGTAATTGTAAAACCAGTTACTCATTTAATAAACCTATCATTTCTGACAGGGTTATCTCCCGAAAGTTTGAAAATTGGAAAAATTACTCCCATTTATAAGAAAGGTGATCGTTATCTAACTACAGACCTGTTGTAGTTACATCAAGCATTTCAAAATTCCTCCAGAGACTACTCAGCTTTCTGAAAGAGAATAACATCATTTCATGGATTCATAGATCATACAAATCAACCAATACTGCAATTCAATCAAATCATTTTTCATCTATTGTGAATTATGTTGACAAAGGTGGCTGTCCTGCAGGATTTTTTGTTGATCTCAGCAGGGCATTCGACTGGCTCAACCACAAACTATTAATACATAAATTATAAAATACGGTATAAAAGGTAATGCACTTGATTGGATTACCAGTTTTGTATCAAATAGGAAACAATTTGTGTCTCTGAACGATACTGTTTCTCAGTTAGAAGTAGTAAACCTGGGAGTCCCGCAGGGATTCATCCTGGCTCCAATTCTCTTCAATCTTTTTACCAATGATATGATTAGAGTAAATATTCCAGCCTCTATCACCAGGTATGCTGATGACACATCAATATTAATATCAGATGGATCCGATACAAATCTTACATATAAAATAGACGTTGCATTATCTGGTCTACAGGAATGGTTTGCAAATAATGACATATTTTTCAACAGTAGCAAGACTGGTGCTGTAAGTTTCCATACCCGACAACGAGAATTAAAACCTTTTGATTTTTATTAAGATGACCAACATTCAAGTATAAACCAAAAAAATAATGAAATTTCTAGGTGTCTTTCTTGATGAATGTCTTACTTGGAAAACTTAGTGTGGAATTGTTGGTGAATAAAATTAACTCCAAATGCTACCAACTCAGAATCATGAAAAATATTCTAGAATCAGATCATTTGTATTTTGCCCAAGTAGACTCACGCATCTGTTTTTGGGAAGCATCTGTATCAGCAGGGGAAGTTTTTCGAGCACAAAAAGAATAATTAGAAGTATGACTGGCATATCAAAAAGGAAATGCTGTAAAAGTATTTTCGAAGCAATGAAAATATGAACACTACTTGGGCTCTTTATTTTTGAGCTATGTCTAGATGTCTTTATAAATAAGTCTTCCTTTCATGTAATAGTGATATTCATAAAATGAATACCAGATCGAAAAATCTTCTGCATATACCATAATATAGTAACACTATACACAATAATACACCAAATAGGTATTTAGAATATATAATTCACTACCAAATAATTTAAAATCTGCGTGAAATAATGTAATCCTTTTAAAAAATTATTCATTTGATGAATACTTCACATCTCAATAAACGAAGGTCCCCCAAATGTTATGTATGTATTGTAACGAATTTTCCACTTTTTGTCTATTACCTTTTTTTATTTATATATTTATTTATATTTATACTTATTTTGTGGTAACCGACTGTCTGACTTATTCATATACTTTTGTAGTCTCTATAGGACAATAAAACTATTTTGATTTTGAACTGAATACTATTTCTGGGTTCTAAGGTAAGCGGTGTACAATTTTGGTTGACGTTCTTTATTAAACAAAATTTGTTAAGACTGAAATTCGCCTTTATGGATTATAGATATTTTCCTCTAACTGCACACAAAATACGTCAAAACTATCACACACACGAAAGTCGAGTACTGCTTCCTCCTCTATAGTCCAGTATATACTCGAAGTTTCAGAATATCTAGAGAAGTCTGAGAGAGTCTACATTAAAAGTTTGATTTTTTGGAGGAAATACATTTCCTGACATATTTGTTTTTGGGATTGTAACCTTCCACATACTGAAAGTGAAAAAATGTTAAATCCAGGAAAACTATTGATTCAACTTGCTTCTCTTTTTCAAAAAACGATGACGTTTCGGAGTCTACATCTGTTTCTGTTATCAAAACTATTTGAAAACTCCATTTGTATTATACAAAGAGATAATAAGACGTTTCTTTGATAGAGGCAAATGAAATCAGCTAAGGTGACATTTGCAATCTTGATACATAAGATATTTCTTACTTCTTCACTGAGAAGAAGTAACCACATGCGGGACCTTATTGAAAAAGAGGTTGCGACATTTTTTCAACCAATTATTTTTCGATTTCTTTTATAATTTTTATGTTTTTCCTGTCGCACAAACATAGTCTCGATTTTTCAACTATATGAGAAGGTATGTTGTTGTTCTGAACATTCGTCAGTGCTAAAATAGTTTTCCAAATGAATCCGTGAAATAGTCTTATTTCGTAGGAGATAGTAAAGAGGTATCTTTATATTCTGTCTGTTCATGTGTCGATAATATAAATACTATTCAGATATGAAAGTCTGTCTCAACCACTGAAGCTAGCAAGATCGTAAATTATGTACTTTGTACTGAATACTGAAGAATTGTGTCCCTATCAAAACTTCTTTCAACCCGTCAATGGACTCTTGGCTCGCATTCAGTTCGATCATCAGTTATTTAAATTAAATGACACATCATTTTTCAAGTTTCATGGTGATTTTAACCGGTATCAATAAAAACACCAAAAAGGATTATATACAAACAGACTATGAAATAGACTTGATAGATAAATGTTTAATATTTCTCTACAGTCCAGAGAACAGTCGATTTTTTGTATTATACAGTTTGGATGATAATCATATATTTTAGTTATTTTATGTAATTGAATGATTTCTTCGGTGAAACTAATATGCTGCTCTATCGGTTCTCCTTGGGGGTGAATGTTCTGATATCCTGATATTTGTTCCGAATTGTCTCATGATGTACCAACTGAATCTTCTCTCTTCTTCTAAACTGTTTCATTCACATAAAAAAGATGCAGAATGCCGTATTGGTTGTTCTACACACTTTTTAGTGAGGAATGATTTTTAATAAAATAAACGAAATGAGCAGAATTTAGAGTAAAAAACTATGAAACAAAGTAACTAGTTCACATACAATGAGTATAATAATGATATAAAATACATAATAATACAAGTAAGGACAAAATAGTTATTTATGATACAAGTTCGTAAAGTAGAACTTGTTTATATGAGCGTGAATTTTGTTGAATAATGCGAAGCAGGGTTGAACAAAACACGCTAGCACAAAAAGGTCTTTCCAATAATGTATCATATAAAGTTTTTTCTAAGACGGTTATATTGACAATTTTTCCTAGAAAGGTTCAAATTTTCGTCGTATTATCCACAATTGCAATTTTATTTTATATTATTATATTAATATAGTTTCGAAAACGTTGCTGGAAAAAAGTTTATAAAATTATTTCAGTTTCTGAAATGTTTCTAATACGTATTTACATCAGCTATAAATGCAAAATTTTAGTAAAAAATTCATTTTCTGATAATGTTTTGTAAAGCTTTCTCCAAATAATATAAAACAATTTTATACAAATGTTTGATGCTTCAAAAAACAACACTGCCTTCATCAAATAGTTTTATTGAAACGTTCCTCACTACACTACGAATATACTTGACTATATTTTATAAAATGTTTATGAAATGTCTAAAGAACAGTTTTCTAAAAGTTCTAAAAGTAAATTAAGAGGAATGTTATAAAGTGAAAATGTATCATGGAATTTCAACAATTAAACAAAAATGATTCTTGAAATTATTCTAAGAGTTATAAGAAACAATTCTATAAAGACTATAAAGACTAACAGGCAGGAAAATATTATAGACTGTCAGATAGTGACAGATTTAGGTGCCCAATTTTCGTATACAAACCTCTAATAGAGTTGAAAAGTACATCGATGTTGGGTGTAATGGAGGAACATTTACGAGTGGCTCCTGGGGAGAACATATGGAAAAATCAAAAAGAATTTCCATTAAATTTTCCGAATCTACTATCCATTCGTGCCACTCAAGCCATTATGTTTTTCGGTCTTGTGACGATGTAGGTTTTCACAGTTTCGATGGGCTTGCGTGGGAAAATCTGTTAAAATCTCGATTTTTCCTTACAAGATTACGCCCTCTTTTTAACTCTTTAGCAACCTGCCAGGTTCTATTAACTAATGATTAGGTGAATACGGCTCGAAAATCGAATTTTCCATATGTTCTCCCCAGGAACCACTCGTAAATTTCCCTCCATTTTACTCAACATCGATGTACTTTTCAACCCTATTCGAGGCTTGTATGTGAAAATGGGGCACCTAATCTGTCACTATCTGACGGTCTATTAATGTCGCCTATAATAACTGTTCATAAGAAACCATATTAATAACTATGTTTATGTACTTTGATATCTGTTCAGAGACCCTGTTTGTTTTATAGAAAAACTGTTTTATAAGTTGACTTGGTTAACACTTTAGCAGAGCTAGAAAAGGTTTATGAGAAAATTATCAAAGTGCACAACAAAAATGTAGTTATTTGTAACTGGTTTTTTGACTTCATGTTCCTAGGCTTGAGCTCATAATAAAACATTTTTTCAGCCTAACCTGAAATGAGTTTTTACTATATCAAGGTAGATATAAATCCATTTAGCATAAATTTGTTTCCAAGGAAAATATCAACGAAATGCAATAAACAAACTTTATAAAATAGCTTTATACATTTGCTATAAAACAGTTTAATAATGGTTTTGTGACTGTTTTAAGAAATATTGAGTAATTCTGCCGATTCGAAGGTAAATTAATAACACAATGCAGATGCCAACAACAAAATAATGTTCAATGCAGCTTTAGTACAAGTATTAAATTACCATTTTGGGAGTTTCAGTAACATGCTTATAAAATAAAATAGTGTCAGAAAATTCAAATTATAAATAAAACTTCCTGTTTGAGTGGTAATACTGAACTAAACCAATCGATTGATCAAGTTAAACCTTTCAGAATGACACAGGGTTTTTTTGGATAACCTTGTAATTTATTAACTTTTCAATCTCCATTTCATAATTTTTGTCGGGTCTTCGTTTGGCGGAAGTCTAATGGGAGTTGCGGAACAGAAAATGGAGGCTATAAAGAGTTCTGTTACCTGAGATGCTGTGAACTAGATGATATAATACGATATCATTCACCGAATCACACAATCTGTCATGTCAACGATGATATAATGCTAAAAATGAAAATTTCCACCGAGTGTAACCAATTAAATATTACGTTTGCATATTGCGATGAAAAGCCATTGTGTGAAGCCTAATAGGGTCATTAAAGCCGACCATTCATTGTCCACCTATTACCTCTGTCATTTATTTTGATAAAGTTGCCCGAAACGAAAACGCTAATGTCGAATCTCTACAGGATGTGATATTTTAGTTTTATAATAATTATCAAAGCATTTCCGCTGGCTCCGGTTATGAAAAGAGTTCTTACCGAGATAAATTGTTTGGTTAATAGGGAAGCATCTAGTGGAACAAATACCTCGTCAGGATAACTAGACTAATTAATTGTTGTTCATATAATAGGGTTTGTAACGATAGTTGGTCAGGCTGGTGTTTCATTGCCTGTAACTGGGCCCAGTGGTGTGAATGTTACAAAATGAAATTTCTATTTCGAGTAATCGTAGCGTTGAAAAAATTACGCCATTAGTTCAACTTTGGTGAATATACAGGGTGGCCCATCGAAAACGTTCCGCAAGGCATTACAGGCTGGGAAAGAACTTTTCGATAAAATCCGAAAACAGATCAAGTTTGTTTGTCAGGGGGGCACATTTTGACGTAACAACCATAGTAAAACCTTCAACCCCCTAAGTAGGGGTGACACCCCAACATTTTTTTCAAATGGGAAGGAGAGTCAAGCGATAACTATGTAGAAGGGGCTTGTCATGCCCTACACAGTGCTGCTTAGATTTTTCAAATCGTTCTACTCTTTCAGAAAATATGGAGCGTTGAAACTCCAACCATCACGTGGGACGAAAAATACAAAAATCGGTTCAATTGTACTTTATTGCAATAAAATGAATTCGCTGTTTTTGCCGATTCGCTGTTTTTGCCGATGCATATATTTTTTTAGGCTCATTTTAGAGAGTAAAAAATTAATAGGATTCATTTCTTCACGTTTGAATTAGGTCAAGTAGTTGTACCTGTCGTGGTTGAAGTGTTTACGAATTGTTGACTTTAAAATTCATTATTATGGTGTATTCAATTGCAGACAGAGTGGAAATCATTGAGCTTTTTTTCAAAAACGATGAATGTGGAAATCGGGTCGCGGAGTTGTTTAACCAACGGCATCCTGACAAACATGCCTCTGGAAAAATTGTTCGCGACTTGGTGAAAAAATTTCGCGAAATAGGTTCAGTTCATAACAAAAAGAGAGAGTTTGAAAATCCAGTACTAAATAAACCTACTGAGATAGCAGTATTGGGGCAAGTTGCAGTAGATAGTGCGCTAAGTAGAAGTCAATTGTCAATTGGCAATTGCGACGGGTGTGTCTTGTACCAGTGTCCAACGGGTGTTGAAAAAAATACAAATTCCATCCTTACAAAATTCGATTAGTGCACGAACTGAATGAAGACGACTTTGATCGTCGCTTGCAATTTTGCAAAATTATGAGTGAGCGAGCGTTACACAATGGTAATTTTCTATTCAATGTGTGTTTTTCGGACGAGTGTTCCTTCTTCCTCCATGGTTTTGTGAATCGCCACAATTGCCGGTACTGGGCTGACACCAATCCAAGGATTTTCCACGATACACACACACAACACCCCCAGAAGTGAAATGTGTGTGCTGGTATTTTTGGAAATTCCATTATAGGACCTTTTTTCCTTCCTGGAAATTCAACAGGCGATATGTACTTGGATTTACTACAAAATGCCATCGACCCAGCTCTAGCAAATATAATTGAGAACGATCCCGCATACCATGAACAGGAACTGATTTTCCAACAAGACGGAGCTCCTCCTCATTATTCCCAAAATGTGCGCAATTATTTACATGACACATTTCCAGGACGATGGATAGGACGACGGGGCCCAATAGAATGGCCACCTCGGTCACCCGACTTAAGTCCTTTAGATTTTTTTTGTGAGGACACATCAAAAGCCTTGTTTACAAAACACCACCAGACACATTAGAACAGTTGCGAAGAAGAATCATTAACGTCGCGAAGTGACACCCCAAATGCTCCAGAATGTACGACAACGGTTTGAAAATAACTTATACCACTGTATGCAGGTTGACGGACAGCAATTCGAAAATTCACTTGACTAATAAATAAGTTTTGAAGTACAATTGAATCAATTTTTGCATTTGTCGTCATTCATTATCGTTGGAGTTTCAACGACCCATATTTTCTGAAAGAGTGGATCGATTTTGAAAATGTTAGTTAGCAGCACTGTGTAGGGAATGACAAGCCCCTTCTAAAGAGGTATTGCTTGACCCCCCTTCCCATTGGAAAAAAATGTTGGGGTGATACCCCTACTTAGGGGGTTTAAGGTTTTACTATGCTTGTTACGTCAAAATGTGTCCCCCTGACAAACAAACTTGACCTGTTTTCGGATGTTATCGAAAAGTTCTTTCCCAGCCTGTAAAGCCTTGCGGTACGTTTTCGATGGGCCACCCTGTATATTTTAACTTCAGAAAATGCCAGAATTATGATAAAGAGGACGAAGTACAGTGACCGACAGAATGTCATGATCTGCCAGAAATACTACAGTCTTGAACTTTGGAAAAATACCCAGTGGGGTATATCTGGAGGCGAGAGCTCTAAAAGGCTCCGCCTACCAGCAAATTGTTATACCATTGGCCGACTAAAATGTTCGGTCAGTGTATAAATAAAGGCTTATTTGGCTGAAATTTCCCTATGGAGGACTCAGAAAGTCCTCAGACACGGCCGAAGGAAACCGTGCCCCCCACTTCATGGTGAGATGGGCATCGTTTTCACGGAGACGGACAAGGCAGAAGCTTTTGCGGACTCCTTCGAACGTCAGTGCCGTGAGAACGAGGTCGATTACACCGATGAGGTCGAGGACACGGAAACGCACGTAGACCAGACGATCCGACGACTCAGAAGGACTGACGACTCAGACATTCTCCTAGAGCCGACATCTCCAGAGGAAATCAAGGCCATACTTAGACACGCCAAGACCAGGAAAGCACCGGGCCCAGACGACATACCAGTCAGGGCACTAAAAGCCTTACCTAGGAAAGGACTAGCAGCCCTGACAAACATCATAAACGCTGTACTCAGACTTAGACACTTTCCATCCAGCTGGAAAGAAGCTACGGTCATCATGATTCCGAAGCCCAACAAGAACCACACGTTCCCGCAAAACCACCGCCCCATCAGCCTAACACCTGCCATGAGTAAGGCCGCAGAAAGGGTGATCAGGACTCGACTTGAGACAATGTCTGAAGAATTGAACATCCTACCAGATGAGCAATTCGGTTTCAGACAGGAACACTCAACAGAACTCCAGGTCACCCGGATAGTGGACGCCACCATCCAGAGCTGGAACCGCACGAGAAGAGGACATCTTACAGGAGCAGTCTTCCTTGACGTCTCCAAGGCCTTCGATAGAGTTTGGCACGATGGGCTGATCGCAAAACTGGTTGATGCCGAATACTCCATACCAATGGTCAAGCTGATAGACTCCTTCCTAAGGAGTAGACATTACCGATGCAAAGTCGGAAATGCTCTCTCTTCACGAAGGAGGCTAGAAGCAGGAGTACCACAGGGAGCAGTACTGTCACCACACCTGTTTTCGATCTACACTGCAGACATGCCTATGTCGGACAACCCCATGACCAAACTTGCTCTCTATGCAGATGACACGGCAATCTTTGCTGAGTCATCTCATGAGAGAGGAGTAACATCGAAGCTGCAACTTCAGATAAACAAGCTGGAACCGTGGTTCAATCGTTGGAAGATCGGAATCAATGCAGACAAAAGCAAGGCCATACTGTTCACGAGGCGACGTAGGACACCCGAGGGCCATGTTACTATGAACGACGAGAGAATTCCTTGGGTAGACGAAGCCGTATACCTAGGAGTAACCCTGGACAAGAAACTCACGTTTCAGAGGCACGTCTCCCACAGATTAGCTATAGCGAAAGCCGCAAGGCATAAGCTGTACCCACTCATCGGACGTAGGAGCAACATGGCACTCGAGTTGAAACTACGCCTCATCAAGACAATTCTTCTGCCTATCATATTGTACGCATCCACTGCTTGGGGGCAGTGCGCGAACAGTTATAGGCAGAGGATACAGGCCTTCTTCAACGTCTGCCTGAGGACGGCAACAGACGCACCACAATATATGCCCAACAGGTTCATATATCGAGACTTAGACATCCACCCGGACTATATCGACAGACTGATCAGACAACATGTGGGGACTACTCTAGACAGAGTAGAGACCCACACGAACCCGCTGCTCACGGAGCTCCACGAGAACAGACGTGAGCAAGACGACAGAGACAGAGACAAATACAGGCGTCCAGTAAACCAAGGAGACAACGACACCCCTGAAGAAGTACGGCGGAGGCGAGACCTTCGGCGACGCCAACGCCTACTTCAACAGGCACCAAATCACGATTAATCATGCTTTTATGTTTCAGATCCACGAAGAACCGACCAAGTAGTAATTTCAATTTCAGTTAACTCAGCACACAGCACTCGGCCCTCAGCCGAGAGTTTTTTCAGGCCTTCAGCCAGTTTCAGGGGGGCACCATGCACAGTAAAGTAAAGTAAAGTCATTGTTTAAAAGTCAACTCATGTCAGATATAAGGGAGCTTCAAGCCGAGAATTGGCTGGGCACTCCATATCAAACGGTCAGATTTTATTCTGCTGATCGCCAGTCATCAGGATGAGGAACCGCTTTAACGAGCGGGGGTGGTGGATAGGGGGGGTGAGCTTTCGAGTACGTACGAGTGCTGGGAAGTTCATCCTTCCGGGCCTCAACCTTAGGGGGTGCATGGTGGGTGGTGGTGGTGGTGGCTGAAATTTTCAATCATCCAGGAGCCGCCCGAGGGCTCGGACAATTCCCAGGAGAGAAGCCCTCACTTCTGGATGGCTCAGTAGTGCTAAGTGTAAAGTGTACATAGTATTTCTGGTATTTTTAGTGATCTTCGGCCTGGCAAGCGAATTAATGGAACCTCGTTGGTTGGCAACACCAACAAATCCAAAAAGAATTCGTATGTCAGACACGTTCCTGCTGGTTTTCCAAATAAATGAAGAGCTCCGGAGTTGCTGAGATTTTGCGACGATGCTGTACTTTGGATAGGCGGTCTGAGCTAGCAATGCGTCCTATCTTCCAACTATCCGAGTGCACGCATTTGTTGACAAGAAAGTAAGCTTCATGTGGGAAATTCTTTTATTAATAAATTTTGACAAATATCGATACGTGCAATCGCTTCTACATCAGAAGAAGCCCCGAACGACTTTTCACAGTACCGTTCGTCTTTTCGTGCATGGCGGGAAATTAAAAAAAATTGTTCGAAAAAATATCAAAAAATATTATTCGGAAAAGTTGTTCAGAATGACATTTCATAGGTACGTACAAGTTTTGAAAAAGATCTGGGATAAAAAATGGAAATCGATTTTTTGCCACAAAAAAAAAAATATTTGAAAAGGTACATGAAGGTTCTGAAGAGGAAACTCATTGGTTAAGCCAAAACAAATATTTTGAATAATGTTTTGTGAATATTCGCAAGCTATTTCTCGTATAAGATTGATGAAATTTGATATCTGATGATTGCATCTTGGGTTTTAGACTATGCAGAACTTTTTATTAAGTATAATTTTTTTTCGTAAAATCAATAATGAAAAAGTTTTCCATATTTAGCCAACTTAAGTAGAGTCACTGTATATAATAATGATTCCAAAAAATGTTCAAATACCATTATATTTTATTATTGTTGATATAAATGCATAAATAACTATGATAATAACAAAAAAGTAATATAAACTGATAGAAAAGTAAAGAACAAAATTTGTAAAAAATAAATTGTAGACAATTTAATTATTAATAACATTCCCTTCTCTAACAATCTTGATAAAGTTGATAGTTTTTAAGATAAATGATAAATAATGATTCAAGACAAAGAGAGGCCGATGCAGCGCATGAGATCTTTAAAAATATCAACTTTATCGTGAAAAGTCATAGAACCTTTTTTATTTGTATTTCAATTAAAAATAAAACAAAATTGTGCGGTTGAAAAACTAACAATTCGTTGCAATTGGCACAATATGGCACGGGGTTGCCCCATGGCAACATGCATTTATATCATCGGTAGGGCAATTTGAAGAGGATCGCCTAAAAAAATTGAGGTGGAATAGTTTTCGGTACTCATGCGCCGATTCCTCCTGGACTAAATAGATAGTGCATAGATATATTTCCTCATCATCAACAGGCCATAAAACATTTGACTAATAATTCATCCAGATATTTCTACCGTCTTTCTTATACAGTTTTTTATTGTAATAGTCATTTTACATTTTTTGTTGTGCGTTAACAATAAAAAGAGATGCACAAAAAACGCTAAGTTTGCAAGAAAAAATTGTGCTCGTCCCAATATGTGGCAACACTTTCATAGATGCAGAGAAGCAGCAGATATATTCAATGCTAGATATCCAAATAAGAATATCCATGGGTCTACTATGTTGCGTATTTTGAACAAATTTAACGTTACAGGCAGTGTAGAAAAGTATAAAATCGTTACAGAATTCCACATAGTAAGCCCGTCACTAATGAAGTAGGTATACTATCAGAGAAGCAGGAACAAACTGATGGTATATATGAAAAAGCTGTTTTTTTTGTTGGTTCTGATGAAAAGGAAAATCCTGTAATGTTCTCAAAGAAGATCGTGAGAGCCGAGGGAAAGAAGATAGGAATTGCTGTTCGTCTTGAATTTTTGCAGACTGTATTTTTCATGGAACGCCTCACTTGAATGAGATTTCGATGCCCGCTTAGATTTTAATTGTGGTTCCAAGTCATGATTGATTTATGCAAAAATTTTACTGGAACGATATTCAGAAAATTCATGGTCTGCAAGATCCCCAGATTTGACGCCATTGAATTTATTTTTATGAGACCATTTCATAATATCGACCACTCAGAGGAAATGATACGACAATGTATTAATAACAATACATCACAAATACTGCGAAATGTTTCCACAAAAATAAAATCCCGAACGTCAGGGAAGACATGTCGAGAAATGGATAATTACAACGTTTCGAGTATGTATCGAATTGTTTATAATTATTTCAGCTTCTAATTCCATTATAAAGTTTTTGAAAATAAAAAGTTGAAAGTTTGTAAGTTCTTGTTACTTAAAAATTAAATAGATTTTTTTCTAGTAGGTAAATAATTCAAATTAAAACTGTGTAGATACTAGATTAATAATAAACAATATCTAGATTACGTTGTCCTAAAAAATATTTCATTGACCTCTTATGAAGCAGCTGAGCACATGAAAAATTCACAGACAAATTTTCTCCGAATAAAACTGGAAACTGCTTGCGAATACATACAAAATATTATTCACAATATTACTATTGGCGTGGTTGGTGATATATTTTCCAAATCACATTTTTTTATGACAAAAAATTGAGTTTTATTTTTTTAATTCATATCATTTCCAAAACTTGTTTATCGCTATAAAACATTTTCGTAACAACTGTGTTTTGAGAAATAATTTTAAATTTTTTAAATTTCCTGCCAAACACGAAAAGACGAACGGCACTGTACCACGTCTTTTGATGTTTCTTTTGATGCAAAAGCGATTGCACGTTTCGACATTTGTCAAAAATGATTAATAAAAAAATTCCGAAATGATGCGTACTTTTTGCCGGTTGCTGTATAAAATGGATTCCATTTTTGAAAAACTTGAAATTAAGCTTTCGTGAAAAATACATGAAATGTCTATCAGAATGACTTTACTGTCCAAATGATTACTAGAGCCTTTCAATTGGGTGCGGAAAACATACAAATCCAGCATTGAAATTGCTATGCAATACTTCATCTAATTGCGTTCAGTTTTCTCATTTTCATGCGATTAAAATGCAACCAGCATGGGAACAATGAGAAATTACCCACTATTTACAATTCCATTTTGAAATTTGCATGACTCGACCGTTTATGCTACAAATTTCAGTAAACGAAGTAGTACAGATACAATCTCCATATTTCGTGATCGAAACTTTATTGCATTCTCCCCCTCGATGCAGATACGTCTGATTTATCCTTTGCGTTTAACCCGTATTTACCTTTCTTTAAGGCGGATTTTCACCTGGTGATGGAGTTCCACGCAATACTGGCCAATTACGTCTAATTTCCACTTTTGTTCTGTAATCTGCACATTACTCGTCTTGTACATTGCCAAGCAATACTAGGTTATTTCTTTCCCATCACGAAGTCGGTTTGAAAAATGAAAAATGGTGGATGCGGGTGTAAAATTAACCAATAGGGGTCAAGTTCAACGAAGAACATGGAGGACAGGTTATTGTTTGAAATGAAGGAATCACGCTGGTCAGGTCTAGTAACAAATTTGCATCACTTAAGTAGTTTCTCAAACATGAGATGAGAATTAACACATCTATCATTTCAATTGAATATCATCAGATGAAAATGAATCATTAATAATCCAGCCTTTCGCTAATTTACTATATCAGCAATCATATGACAGTGAATAATCTTTGACGTTTCAAACGAAAAACCACAAGAAAATGGAAAAGCCCAGTCCCTACGAGAAGGAGAGATCAAGTAGCGATGACCCGATTAAGAATAGGGTATACACAAACCTCACATTTTCATTTATGCTGAGGGCAGTGCGTCCCCCAAATGCCAAACTTTCCAGGTTGGACTAACGGTCAAATACCTCTTGGAACACTGTATGGAATACAGGGACCTCAAACATATTATCTGATGACAAAAGAGACATAAACAACTTATGGCCAATTTATGCATCATTGTCATTGTCATTGTCCAAATCACTGTCACTGTCGTAATCATAAAATCAGATTGAAACTATACATTTCAGTAGGGACATTTATGCAACTTCTTTAGTTTTAGTCTCAATCATAATCATAAGAAATTGACCTTCAAAGTTGGCAATTTTCAATTTTTATGCTTATGATTAGGACGACATGCACAACGCGCATGCGCGTCGATACCAATTTGACAAATGACATAAATAATTATTTGTTTTGACTTGTTATCCTTGTTACTAATTATTTTTTATTGTATTTCGGAACAGAAACAAGCCAGAAAGAAGGTAATCTTATTGAAATGATTGGAAAATGTCCCCTCTATTGGGATAAAAAAGCACTTTTTCAAAAATACTTGACTTACCCACATGGCCTTCAATTTCTAACATGATTTTCGTTGGAATTGAAGCCAGAAATTTTATAAAATATATATAAGATGTCTTCAAAATTGTAATTCTTCCTGTTACCTGACTTGAAGCACTGAAGATGACGGTCGAAAGCGCTTTGCATATTTAAGGAATTATACACTTTATAGAAAAAAAAAACCTCTTCATTTATTCTACGCAAGTGTATTCAGCTTCCCAAATCAATTCAGAAATACGATTCGTATTCAAACATTTCTAAAAATTTTAGTTATACATTTAAAATATATTTCTTCGACTGATAAATTGGACAATGTGATTGATTTCTCCATACAAAATTTGAATTTGGACCAATATTCGGCTCAGGATGGAATTGATACTATTTATAATATCTGCGCCATATCTAATCATAGCGACAGCATTTCCAATGGACACTATACAGCATATTGAAAACACCCTTATTCTAATTGTTGGCACCTCTTCGATGACTCCCGTGTTTCTTCCAAGATAGATTCTCTCATTTCCCAGGAAGCATGTGTACTTTTCTATGAGAAAGTTGATAATCTGAATTCTGATGGTGTGGGTTTATTCGGTTTTTCCTCCAATTGAAACAGCAAATTCGCCATAACTTCGAGTCAAGATTTTCATCTTGAAATTATAATATATTTTTATTTTTTATATTAATTTTTATATCTGTGTATTCTAAAGAAAAAACCAGTTGATATTGGGGATAGCAGCAATTCAAAAGTGTACTCTTTTATAGAGTTTATTCCAAGCTTTCGTAAATTTTATTTACATCTTCTTTTACTTTCAACTATATTGAGGTTGGTTGACATGTTCTTAATTCATTCAATAGTGGCATCACAGTTTATTTTTTTTATGAGATATAAAAATAGGCTTTACGAATATAAATAACAGATTT
Source organism: Chrysolina oricalcia (assembly GCA_944452925.2). NCBI lineage: Eukaryota > Metazoa > Arthropoda > Insecta > Coleoptera > Chrysomelidae > Chrysolina > Chrysolina oricalcia. Next base: position 16,630,710 of record OX101825.2, read on the forward strand.
TTTTTAAATTTCAGTAGAAAAACAAAAGACTTGTTGGTTATATCCAAGGGACATACATCAGGTGTCAATAGAAAAAAAATCTGTAATTCTCAAGTCAATGTTACCAACTGTAATCTTGTACCAACTGTGGAAAATTGATATTACGACTGTTGTTTGTAAATTAGAAAAAAATTACATTTCCAATTGAGTAGTTATGGAAATATTATTGTTTATAGGGAGGGTGTGGTCCAACGGTAGTAAGAAGGAATAAATCTCACTTGAATGATTTATATCAATTCTTTTATACATACAGTTTTTATCTTGAGATATAAAGGCCATTTCCAAAAAAGTTCTCGTAGTCATATGTGTCTCTTTAGCTAATATTTTTGTTGAATTATAATTTATTCGAAGGTCAAATATGTTTACGTGATCAGCAAGAGCACATATTTCAGGATGAAGTCTACAATCAATTTTATGTGAGGAAATTCTACTTTTCAGGCATCTAGAAGTCTGGCCAATATAATTTTTATCACAGTCCTGACAAGGAAAGCTATACACTACATTTGAAGTAGAAGTTATAGGAATTTTATCTTTTACTTTTGAATAAATTGATCTAATTGGTAAAATAGTTTCATTTGCAATTTTGATATTGCACAGTTAATGAAGAAGCCTGGACAATCTTGGTGTAATATCTTTTATATATGGAAGTGAAGTAAATGTAGAAGTTGTAGGATTTGTAGGATTAGTAATAGCAACATTGCCATTAGTGGATATGGTTAAATTGTTAGATGTAATATCTGTTTCAATATTTAATGGTGTGCTGAACAGAATACTTCTCAATAAGCTAGGTGGATAAGCATTGTCTGAAAAGAGTGTAAAAAGAATATCTAGGTTTTTTTATGAAAGGATTTGTCTGAGATTTTGAGCACTCTAGCTTTCATCTGGCTCACAAGGTTTATTGTCATTGAACTCTTGTGCATGATGAGACTTGAAGTTAATATATCTTCCAGAACTGCATGGTTTCCTGTACCAGTCTATAAGTATTTTGTTTTTAAGATTACGTATGAATCTTGTATCTAAGAAAGGTACGGAACAATCATCATCCTCAGTTTCTTTTGTAAACTGGATATATGGGTCAAAGCTGTTGAAAGTAGTACTTAGAATCTCAGTAATGCCATCTTTTGGTAAAGCGACAATAATATCATCAACATATTTTTTTATGAAAAAAAGATTAAATAGTAGTACCGGAGTTACTGTGTCCAACACATCATCCATTACATATTATGAACGTAATATAGGGGAGATTGAAGCTCCCATTGGGGTACCAAAACTTTGTTTATAAATTTTGTTGTTAAAAGAGAAATATGTGTTATTGAACAGGAAAGTTAAAATTTTCATGAATGTTTCTTCATTAATGTTACAATATGTGCTAATACGATTCCACTTTTATGAATTGATCTTTGACAAACTTCTTAGTATGCATTACTAAAAAGAGAAACTACATCAAGAGTTGCCAAAAAATAGTCATTAGGTATGTTTGTGTTATTAAATTTATTATTAACTTCAAAGGAGTCTTGTATAAAGTATTCATTATCAGAATCACATGCTTTAATTAGAATATCTGTGAGAAATGAGGCAATGGCTTCTGTTGGAGCACCAATACATGAAACTATAGGGCTTATAGATAAAGTAGGTTTATGTATTTTTGGTAATGAACACAATATTGGAGAAATAGCATTGTAGCATGTGAGTTTCTTTTTTGTGGCATCTTCAATTTGATTTGTGTCTTTAGTAGTTTCAAAAATTCATTAGCTTTTCTTTGTATAGTAGTCGTAGGATCTTTTGCTAATTCAATATAGGAATTAGTGTTGATAATTATTTCATTTGAAAGATTAGGATATTGTTCTTTTTCCATAATGACGGTCACATTACCTTTATCTGATTGAATCAATATCAGATTCGGATTGTTTTTTATAAACTTTTTTGATTTCAAAAGTAAGCTTCTAAAAATAGAAGAATGCTGATTTGATTGTATATTGTTTGTTATAATATTAGTTGCTCTTGCTATAGTGATATTTCTCTGATATTCGTCACTGATAGATGAAGTAGTGTAATCAACATCAGCCAAAAAACTCTTGATGGAAATGTCTTTTATAATTAACGGTTCCACACTGAACTTTGGTCCTAAAGCAAAAAATTGTAAAATGCCTTCAGGAATGATGGTGTTAGGAATATTGGAAATCCAGTTTGGTTTTGTTCTCAATTTTTTATGAAAGTGATTGTTTTTTAGGTTATTAATTTTATTAATATTTCTACTTTTTACATTGTGGAACAGTTCATTATATGTTCTTAATTGTTTACTGAGAAAATTTTCAAACATAAGTTCACTTGTAAGAAAAATAATATCACTCCTAGTTGTCGCTAGAGAACACTCTAAATTTGTGATCAGAGTATGATTTGTAGAAATCTCAATATTAAGTAAGTTTATTCCTAACCTGTAATTCTGTTGCCTGATATTCGTATGAGCCTCTTCTCTAAGAAGTAGGTTCTCAATAGGTCTAATCATTGATGTTATGTAATTTGGAATTCCTAACTTCTTGCTTTCTGATAGAAAACAGCGTCTATTATATTCTTTGGCTAACTTCATCTTGTTCTTGGACCACAACTTCAATTTCTGCACTGTTATGTCACCATAAGTAATCAGGATGTTACGATAGAACCCCATATCTGTAGAATAGAGAAAGGATAGTCGTTGCTCTATCTATCCTTTCTCTATTCTATGTATTACTCTCAATAAATAGTTTTTTGTTACATTTTGCAGTGGTCGACTGGCTACTTGAACTATCAACCAAACTCATTGGTCTATATGCCGGTAAAGTTTTTCTACATGTGTATACCATGTCAAAAACCCACAAATAGAGTGTAGAACAGTAAAATTGATGGACCATAAGTTTGATGATTGAATAATAAGAAATTCCGATCGTAGATCCGCCTAGTTGTCTCTCCGACCAGACTCCCGAACAAAGTAGAATTTTATTCGAAGGCTACCAAGTACCTACCCTTTGATCGACTCAACGTGGAATTAAATTAATTGAGTCAAATCACTAATCTAGCGGTTAGATGAATGACTGCTGTCCGTTAACATGAGAAGGTAATAAGTGATCGCGGGGTGGTTATTTACCGCCGCGCTCGATATTATTAACAGACAGAGGCGGCTCGGTAGTTGCTATGGTAATTGTTTGTCGGCGCCTCCAGAACGCGTCAGCACTTTTGGACCACAATTACGTGACGGAATCGTTTCAAACAATGCTCCTTCGAGAAATGGGATTTTTTCTTTGTAGCGACGGTCAAGTTGCGATGACTTGATCGTGATGATGCTTTCAACTCAATTAATACTAATATTATAATAAATAAATTAAGTGAATCTGTTATCCGAGGTAAATTCCTCTCGTGGCTGATTCTATATTTTGAGGTTGCAACCCTCTTTTATTTAAAGTTAAATAAAAAGGAGCAATGCAGACGTCAGCTCTTCGTCGGTAGGCACTATGGGTTCGTTTATACTTTATAACAGAATTATATCATTGAACAGTAACAGAATGGTCACAAAAAATAAGAGGGGGCGCCACAGCAACTTTTAATATGTCTATGTCAAAGAGTACTTACTTGGAAAGTTGAGCAACCGAATAATGACAATTAGTTGTTATACCCAAAACTATAAGAGACTTTACCATACGATGTCGTCAAGTTGAAAAGTGTTAATCAATAAATAAAACATAAATAAACAATCAAACATTTAATATGACGTATAATATCTTTGAATGAATAAATGTATTATTATTATATTATTACTCTTGAATAGAATAATCGGGCGGACGTAAACTCCTAACCAACCGCTCGGGTCAGATAATCCTATAGGTATTCTCCTCACCAAAAATAAGGGTCGTCGATAATCCCATAGGTATTCTCCTCACCTATTTATATTTTGAAATTGAACGAACTAACCTTAGGTAGACATTTGAGATATATATCTATTAACTACGAATATGGATAATAAAGACAGCCTTTGTGATGCCAAAAAAAAATGAGCATCGACTTCGAATTGGACGCTGCTGAATTAAGGCGCTTGCGCCGGAGATTCCTATTTAAAGACACAATTTTGTTTTTTCATCTCTTTCTAGCGTGCATGATTCGGTAGCAACAATTATCGAAGATATGAGAAGAATATCTTACGTAGTGTTAATTAGGCAAATTCCAACATAACCTCATATCCGGATAAGGTTACAGAGGGCAAGTGTAGATTGTGCTAATTATAAGAGGGCGGCACTATATGGGTTTTATTCCTGAGAATATGACACATTTTATAAATTACTAGATTCATGTCTGAAAGAATTTAAGATCGCCGCGTTTTACTTCGAGTTCGTGTTCCAGGAGGCAAAAATACATCACTACCAGCAAATTATTTTTCTCGGCGGTTATGAGGCCGATGTGAAACAAGATTTTTTACCTTTTCAAACAACAGTCCGTTACATACCCAATCCATATTTCCTCAAGTTTAATGAGTTTTTATCACTGAAATATATCGTTATAAGATGTATTTCAGTGGTTTTTATCCGCTTTTGGCAGAAAATTGATTGATGAAACTCTGGTAGCAAGTAACAAACAAACATTTTATTGATTTTACAGTTACAAATGGATAAATGAATCGTTTTTTCTATGACACGAAGTTTAATTGACTGTCTTGCATAATTCTTATTCTTCATTCATCCACATTTTAGAAAATTGTTAGCCCATTTTCAATATGGGACGGTTGAAAATGTCAAAAGAAGCATAACCTTAAAAACTTATGACATTTCTCGTGATTCAGAATTCGGCATGCACAATAGTTTCCCAGCGCACGTTTAAGAAAAGGTAAGATAGATATTTTTGGCTTCAATCTGATTACATTGCGTCTTATGGCGTGTTATCAATATTCGTAGTTAATAGATATATGATTTGAGAGCGTGGAAATTGAATACATACATCTTGTGAGGAGAAATTATTTAGTATAATCGAACCAGAACGAACTAACCTTACGTAGACATTTGAATGCGTGGAAATTAAATACACACATTTTGTGAAAAGAAATTATTTAGTATAATCGAACCGGAACGAACTAACCTCACGTAGACACTCGAGTGCGTGGAAATTGAATTATATCTTAAAAAGAATATATTTAATACAATATACCTACTTCATTGCCTGTCACTTCAATTTCAGTTTGGTGAGAAGATTACCTATATAGAATTATCGTACACCCTTGCTATATGTCGGGGCGTGGCGCAGTGGTTAGAGCGTCCGACTCTGAGTCGAAAGGTCCGGAGTTCGAGCCCCAGTCACGGCTGGGATGTTTTAATTTAATTTGACCGATTAAATTATTTAAATCTCATGGCTGGACTGGGGTGAGTCCTGCACGATTCACTGTTGCGTTCCAATTAACAGTGCTGCTCCTAAAGAGTTAGTAACAAGGCCTATCCAGAACACGTGGCTAATGACCATAGCAGTCGATGCGAAACATCAAAGAAAAAAAAATTGATAAATATACTCCCAGTTGCTGAAATTTTATTCTTGATGGGAATTTTATGCCTTACAACTTGCAAAAAACTGGTGGTTTACCATATCCACCAATTATTTTTATCCTCATCAATACGCCAATACCAAGTCCTATCTGAGTTTCTATGTTGATAGAATAATTTTATTCATTATAGTAGTTGAAATATTATTGCCTCAACCAACTAACATCATTTAGCATTGATTGGCATGTGAATAGGATGCAAATAAACTATTAAAATTAGAAATATCTCGAACCAATTTTTTTATTCTAATTTTTGACTCACCATTCTTTTTACTTCTATTAAACCTGCCACTTGGTCCTTCGATATTCTGATAATGGAGCCTTTCAACTGGGAATGACTCCTTTTTTCAATTCTCTTCTCACTGTTAGAGGTTTAGCTGTAACAAATCATCATAATGGAGTTGAAATATAGAAAATAAAACTACGCATTCGCACATAAACATAATAGATCTGATCACGGAAGTAGAAACTGCAAATAGGCATATTTTTATGATAGATTTTTCAATCTTGAGTACTGTCTTCTATTTGAGACCATAGAAATTATAATAAACACTAGAACGCCAAACCCGCTGTCCGCGATTTAGTTAAATGGCCCCTCACAGGGAATGATGACAAGCCTTTGCACTTGCGCATTATTGCTCTTTCTGGTCACGTCGTTGCCAAGTTTTCTTTTTTTTTTCGTGTTCCAAATGAGGTTCGGAACATCATCTGTGGTTAGGGCAGGTAATTGTGGGAAGTCTAGTAAACTTGGCAACACCGCCTTGAAATCCTATCGTGGCGTATCAAGCGAAGAAAGATAACAGTGTCGGCTTCTTAGTTTTGGCATTGTTAGGTTTTAGCAGTTGTTCAGGAAAACTGTGTGAATCTGGATAACACCAATATATTGGCAACGACACAGAGGCAAAAAAAAATTATGTGGACTTGAATTTGGATGATATGTCCATTATAAAGAATATGACATTGATGTCAACGATATGTTAATCGAAAATGGGGAATTTTATAATTTAATTTCTCCCTTTTCTTTGAGTACTCTGACTGAAAATGTATGGTTACACATGTATATCAGGATTTGTTGTTTAATATATAAAAAAAAAAAAAAAATTATCAAATGTATAATATGTTTGTCTACTTTTGAAGACATTATAGAATCTTCTGCAGGTGCAGAAAACTTTAAATTATTGAATAGAAAAAGAGGTGGTCTCATAAGGCCATCACAAACTGTTATAGATATTTGTATTTTCCATGAGGGAAAAATCCGGCAGGTTCTTGCAATTACTGATGATTTTATGCCAAATGGAACGAATTTTTTGGAAACTTTCATACACCAAACTTCATCAATATTATTTAAGGATGAAAATTATTCAGCTTCATAATAAACCACATTTTCGATATATCTCCCTATGAGGTGGGTCACAAATTGAAAATGATAAAAGCAATAACAAGAATTTACACCAGAATTAGATTTTTCAATATTGCAATGTCGCAAACTGAGAAAATTAGAGGTGAATTGAAGTGAAGAACAATTACAAAATTTATGATATTTTCTCATCAATAGATTTTGGAACAAAATTTCTGTTTGATAGAAATAAGTTTTTGACAATACAAAATAAAATGTATTGAGAATTATTATGGTCCTTTTTTCTCCAATCCTACCATTTCTACTTATTTAAAACAAAAAGAAACAAATATCCTGTAACTATTTGAATTTTTGGCTTTTTATATTTATTTCTCTCAACATTCGATAATCTACGATTTAACAACATTTACAATCATAAATGAGAACCTCTGACCAAATGCAAAAATATAGTTTATTACCCGAGAAACTATATTTGACAGATTTTTTCCCAATTTTATGTCTCCAATCAATGACATTTTTGTTTTTCAACAAAATGGTGAAAAAGTGATAACAAGAGTCAACAAGTAGTTTTAACTCCTGTAAAAAAATTTGTAATGTCTTGTCAATAAAAGCCTTTGTTATTATTATTATTACATATTGCATTAATAACTAATGAATTAATCAATCGGTTTGTAGAAGTAGAAAACCAACTTCAATATACAGAATTCCGAAAATCAAAAATACGACTACATAAAGAAAATGTTTCTTCATTCTGACATGGATTTCGACTATAATATGCTCAACGGTTTAGGCGTGAAGCCGATGTACACACAAATTGAGTTTTTTTTCTGATTCACAGACTGAGTGGAATCAATTCTCATCAAAATATTAAATTTGAATATTTTGACGATCACAATAATTTCTCCCGACTTGGTCGCGAGAAAGCACAAAATAGAAGACCTGCACTCAATATTTCTATTTTCAAGAAGTCAATTATTGATTTACTGTACATATCATCAAGGGAAAACTGTGTTATATTGCAAATGCTATTACCGACAACTTATACCAGATTCAGGAACAGGAACTCAAACATCCTAAGACCGTCCCTGGCGACACTTGCCCCCTATTGCGCATTCTCATAGGTTTGTGTATCTGCCGTAGGGGAACCACGTTATTCTGAACTATTTGGTGTTCTATGTATTATATTTCTATGTTTGAGACAAAAGATTCTGCACCAAGAGGAAATTTTTGAAGTGCAATAAGGTGGGTTTTTTCTCAAAAACAAAACATACAGTGACGTTATTTGCGATTTTTGGCATATTATTACTGAATTATTCCCCAAATAACGCTAAATATTTAAAATTCAACCTATCTATTTTTGGTCATGGATGCATACATTAGAAAACGTTGTGTAAATCTATAATGGGTGAAAAATAATACATCCTGAATTAAAATGATCCTGCTTGCAAATCAAAGATTATCGGGGGTAATACTACGAGTGCTCGCTATCCAATCGATAGCAATTCCGTCAGAAATCAACGAGATCAAAGCAATTTGATCAAGTTTAAGATTTCTGACAGCATAGTATTGTGAGCACGAATAGTATTTATTGAGATAATTTCACGAACCAACAAAGTAAAAAGAGTTCCATTGTCGTGAATTATTCAATAGCTATAGATAATGCCTCATAGACCTGAAGTCTGTAAGACTGAAAGTAATAATTAAGATGTCTAAAAACCATGGTGTGTCAACTCATTCCTGCAACACTGTGGGATGAAACGGGAGACAATTCGCCAGCTTGATTAAGAGAAAACAAATGAAATCGTGACCTGTTTGCCAAATATTCCGCATTTGCGTGTACCGCCACGGTCGGTTTTCCTAATTATTAGAATTTACTGAATCACTATCACCAATCAGTTTTATTTGTTTCATTTTCGACTTATTTTTACAATTTTCTACTAAAATTCAATTAACTACAATAATAACCACGCATTTCATAAGGAAGTATCGAAATTAAGCTTCATGAAAATTCACCATTAGAACCTGTCAATCTTGTGCTAATATAATCAGGGATGGCGGGATTCCGTGAGATATATTCGTGCCATTATTTTCATGAAAATGTTTTCTAATAATACAAGATACTATGTGATAATCTTCATAATATGGTGGTACTCACTTTCGGTACTGGATATGGATGAATTATTTTGTTCGACTCTCTGGATTGCCCACAAATGATACAAAAACGGAACATGATCAAATTATTATTGTACAGACTACACAGAAAACGATTAGATATTCACAAATTTTATTCAATCAGACATGTTTCGCCAGCACAGCAGCTTCTTCACTGTCTGATTGAATAAAGTTTGTGGAGATCGAATCGTTTTCTGTGTATTTTATACAATTACTAAGGATCTTCATCAAGTAACGGCCGAGTCAATCAGACAAATTGAATTATTATTGAATGAATGATGAATTTCTAAGAAAATATACAGCAAAATGGACAAACACATTAATAATAGTCATCAATACAGGGAAATTGCACTATGAAATTCAGATTCCGTCACAACTATTCATTTTTGAACAGTATTTGAAGTTTGTTGAAATTCCATAAAATTGACACAACAACATGTCAATCACCACATCCCTGGAATATTGACAGGACTAAAATTATATAAAGGCGCCATCTCTGGGTCCGACTGAAGAAGCAGACCACTATTTCGTTTGTTTATTTGTCTTCTGAAAAATCAAAACAAAATCGAATCACTCGACACACCAGGGTTTTTAGACATCTTAATCATAATATTAGTAGCAAGATCATATATTCTCCGTTGTTGTCTGGATACGTGGTTGCCATGACAAAGTGGTATTACCGGCTAAAAAGGAAGGAATTGCGTATTATCGAGACATACGTCCCTTAAATTGGTTCTTATATTGCAGGAAAGGATGGTTTCAATTATGCAAAAAAGCATACGATTTCACGTATCGTGACTTGATTGTTCTCATTGAGACAATACAAATAGTAGATACTGTACATCCTAAAGGGCAGTATTCAATCAATCTATGTCTCTTATGTTAGCATCATTTCACTTGTAAATATTTTTGATAATAAAAATTGTTGTACATCGAACACGATTGGTAAAATCATAACTGTGATCATTTTCCCTAGCATTTTCAAATGTTGCTGTCTCTCTCGTATTTGAATGTCCTTATCTTTCGAATTCTAACACATCGTACAGTGAGATAAGTATCCATTGTCTCAATCTTCTTCATGTTATCATTCATATTTGTGTTTCGGTTTTTCTCCATCACAGTTTTGAAGAAGCGAACAAAATATTTCGAAATGTCGAACACGAAATTTGGCAATTTTTGTCCACCGACCAGCGACTCGAAACAAAATTAATTATTAGGCACCATCGAATGATGGAATAATCAAGATGCAATCATCGAATCCACTTACGTTATTCTTGTATAAGCCATGTCGACAAAAAACCAATTGCAATGGCGTGTTTTACAGCAGTCTGAGTCGCAACATTAGCCGCAACTTGGTGCAATTGAAAGCGGCTGTCGGAAGTGTTTAAGAACCGGCCTTATCTACCTTTAATAATGTATGTTAAACTACCCTTAAGTGCTGGCAAATTGTTCTAAGAACCTGAAGCCTGTTTCGCCGACACCATGCAATTTCTAATTTATTCAACGTTAAAACAATGTGGCGTTTTCCGTTGATAACAGTCTTAACCCGGAGTTTTTAGTCGCGGTCGATACTGGAAAGATTAATGATACACCCTAGAAGAAAAGTAAAAATACTACTCTAGGGAATTGGTTCTGCAAGCGGATGAAGGCAATTATTAGAAAATGTTCAGATTTTGTTGTTTTCAGTTGCCTAAAAATATGAATAATAATATTTGTTAGCAGAATGAACAGAAGATAACATTGACAATATGTAAAAAAACATTTCAAATTATATAAATCTTACTGCAAAACAGGAATGGCAGGCAGTGAAACTGGTGCAAGTGCCATTTCTGCTGATTAGCATACAAAAAATACATATGTATGTCGGCATGTCAATAAACATACTGAAGATTCAATTCAATTCAGTTCAATTTGTTTTCCCCAGAAAGATACAGTTTAGGAGAGGTGTTAAATAATTCCACATAATGCAAATAACATGAAGGTAGATACAACATTAAGAATTAATTGATGAGGAAAATCATGAAATCAGAATTGGAATGGATTCAATGGAGTGCACTTCTTTAGATTATTTTTGAATCGTAATTTACCATACGTTTTTAAGCAATTTGGAAGTTCATTGTAAAATTTCACACTATCAAAATAAATTGATTTCTTTCTTTGAATCTATTATACTTATTTTTCAATAATTTGAATGAAGTAGCATATTTGAGTAACCATTTCTGAATTTAGTAGCTGACAGTGTTTTGAAATCTGTAGGAACCTGCTTGTAAAACTGGTAAACTGTATATGTAAAGGACCTTTCAAAGATTGACGTTCGTGGAGATATGGTTCCCTAAATAGAGTGTTAAAATTATGAACATCACTTCGTAATGAGACATTTTGATTCTTTCAACTTGTATGATTTATTCTGATATTTTTTTATCCAATGAATGTTCAGATTAGCATGATCGTTTTACGATTTGAATCGCAGATCTGTGTCCAACACTAATCCCAAATTTTTAGCAACTTTAACACAGGAATATAATTACCACCAATTTTAATTTCAATTTCCAATTCCATTTGAGTTTTATTATTACCAAAAATCAAAATCTGAGTTTTGGAGGGATTAACAGAAAGTTGATGTTTTTGGAGAACATGAAACAAGCTTAGATAATTCCGAATTAGTTACATGATTTGTTAAATTTATTTCAGTATGGAATATGGTGAACTTGATATGAGTGTCATCAGCGTACAAGTATGATTTACACCCAACAAGGCAAGTAACTAGTAATATTACATGGATTTAATGAAAATAGTATAGGTCCCAATATAGAGCCATGTAGAACTCCACAGTGGAAGTTCTTTATATCTGACTTGCCAATGCTAGTTTTAACGAATTATGTACGATCATTGAATTAATTGCACTATATGAGCATCCGGTATAGTGGAGTATCGCAAGCAATAAACAGCTAGAGCACATCCTTTATCTACATCTATAAAAATATCATCTTCAACAATGCAGTAGTGCAGCTATATATATTTTTGAAACCTGATTGGTGAACAGGTCATTATATTTCTTAATATGTGAATTAAATTGAAATTTCATGAATTTTTCTGAAACTTCAGATAACATTGGTAATCTGACGAATATCAAAAAAAAATCTGTTATGTACAAGTCTTCACTATGTGAACATCTTTTTTTTGACACAATATCCATTTTTGAAGAACTTTAACCTTGTACAAATAAGGGTTCGTTACATCACCCCAACCAATGATTCCGTAGGCGAGTTGTGATTGAATGAGGGCATAATTAAGGGAGGAAGTTTGTAAGATTACAAAATAATTTCCTTAACTATGGCACAAAGTTTCCAGGGAACAACTGTACCAAAAATCAGCTTTTTATCTCGCATTTCTAGGTAAAAAGGTAAATTTACTTGTCTATAAAATGTGAAAGTACAGATAATAACAGAATTAGGAAGAATAGAAATAACAAAATTGTGTCACTTTTTCACAATAAATGCTGGAAATGTTGTCTATTACATTCTAAACATTTCAAAATGTGCTTTTGTACACGACTCCTGGTTGCTTTTTAAATACACCGCACTATTCGTCGTCGCAGTTCTTCTTTGGTAGGCACTGGAGTTCTGTACACCCTTTCTTTCAAAACAACCCACAGAAAAAAGCCAAGCGGCGTAAGTTCAGGTGATCTCGGTGGCTAATTCCACAGCCCTAAACGCCCAGATCATCAAATATTTCGTAAAGTTTCCTGGAAACTTCATAGCTGGAATGAGCTGGCGCTCCGTCCAGTTGAAACCACGAATTCCTGTATTTCTCTAAAGGCAAATTTTCGAGGAAATCAAATTTAGTGTGTCAATATAAATAGAAAAAGTAATTTTATTATTCTTCAAAATACAGAAAACATTTAGGTAAAATTTTCCTTGAACACCCATTTCTTTTGTCACATGAGAATTACGATCAGCTCAAAATTGCTTATTCCTTTTATTAAGAATTTCATCCCTCGTGAATTTTGATTCGTCGCTCCAAATTATTTTTAATAAAAATTCCCGATCATCATTAAAAGGAATTCGCAAAAATGTACTCCACGTTCAAAGTCTTCTGCTGATATCATATCAGCCGTGACAGCAAACAACCCCAGGCTAATAAAACCGACTTGTGCACAAATGGCAAAACCACCGAAATACCAAATACCTGCCATGAAAGCCATTGAGGCGTTTTACAAGAATTACGACATGCCAAATTTTGGCCGCTGCATCGCAATGTATTTGCATTTTGAATGGGAACTATAAAATCATTAGAGGAAAGTTTTGATTTATGGACACATATTTAGAAGTGTAATTTATTTCAAGTGGGGTTCCGAAAGGGTGCACAATAGGGTGCAACGGTTCGCCGCAAAGTGCCTGTTAATGTTTGCGTGTTTTTCGCTCCAGCGGCGTTACGAAGAAAATCGCAAGGGGTTCGTTATAACATCAGACCTGGAGAAAATTTTAGCCTTCGACTAGGATATCGCATATTGCTGAAGGGAAGGGGTTGATATCAGAGTTGGGTCAAAATTCTGAAACTATAATATTCGATGTCCGGCGTATTTAAAAAAAATTGGCTAGTTTTAGACAAGAGTAATTGAGGTATACTACTCAGACATACGATGCCGATATACCCATTCAGAAACTCTCGACAAATTTCGACTATAAATATTTTTTCTCCAAAGGACATTAAAAGCGGCCTTTTAATGACACTTGGCAGGCTTAGAAGTTGTACTTTTAATGCCTAGGCAGAAAAAGTCCACTTTTACTGCCTAGGCAGAAAAAGTTCGTTCAATTTCTTTGAAAGATCGGAAAAATAGACAATCAGCACATTTTCAGAGAAAGATCCTATATTTTTTTTCTGTCTATATTCCATGAATCTGCTTTATGTGAGTTCATATACAGTTCTTGATTTTTCCGGTAAAAGGTTAAATTCCACATCTCGCGCCTGGTCTCTGATCTCAGGTGGTGTTAATTGCATCAATTCATCCTCAGGTTGCAGTAAATCCATTTCTAACATGACAACTTTTCAAAATTGACAATGACAAAGTTAACAGTAAACAAACATATTCAACAAACGTCATCAGCGGTAAACATAGTAACGCAGGGCCCAGTTACCTTTGATAAAATAATTTAGTTATTTGGATATTGATAATGAAACGCAATTTAAATATGAAAAAGTCGATTTTGCGTGGAATTGGAACAAATTTGAAGAAAAAATTATATGTTTCACACGGCAGAAAAGCAGATTTAATGCCTTGGCTGGTTTCATAGCCTCGCAACGCTCAGCTATGAAACACCAGCCGCGGCATTAAATCTTGTGCTTTAATGCATAGTAAAACAAATAACTATTATTTGTTCAAGCAAAGTGATCAAAAATCATTCCTCTGGACTGTCACTGTACTAAAGCTTTAGTATGATTTAGCATTTACTGTCCAGACACTAGTAACTTTCATAGAAGTCATAACTGATTAAACACTTGAATATAAAGCAAACAAACTTTGGAAATGATTTCACTCTTTCTTTTTTATATTTTTATTAAATTATTATTAAATTAAGTGAGAATCAATGTCCCTAGCTTTTATCTTCATTTCTCTGCCACAGTTTCAAAATTCACTTTTCAGTTGTGGCTGTTACAGAAGGCAAGATGAAGTTTCAAGAGTTGAAAAATAGGGATGTTGATAAAAGTAATCAATGTCGTGGTTGTTTGTAACTGGTGGATTTAGAAGAAAATCGTTGTAAGATACTAAAAAATATCATTTTTCTGATACTCATTTCAGAAACATTAATTGTACAGTTTCCGTTCAAACGATATAGAGAGTTTCATATTATTCTCATGTATTTTCTTATGCAAAATGTGAGATCATGGAATTAGGAAGTGGTGAGTTATTTCACGGAAGCATCGATAATTGTCATTCCTCTGGCTCCTTGTCAGACAGAGGAGTGATGTTACTGTGTGTGTTACTGTTTTGATATTGATTGGTTCTTTTTTGTCTCAACATCAAATTTTTCCATGTTGGAATGGAAAACCGTCTTCATCCAGAGAAGAGTGTGAGATCTAAGGGTGGGGAATTTTTGAGTTATTAACATTAGAATAAACCCAATTGGGTTTGACTTCCGTTGAAAGATATACTCTAGATGAAGAAGGGACTATGGATGCTACTTCATGGGAATCCCTAAAGAAGAGACTGATTTTTGAGATGTTCTAGAGATGTAAGAAAGATCGTTAGATCTTATCCCCAGATATTTTCAAGTTGGAGAGCCAGTTAATTTTTTCCAAAGTTATTTAATGGTTGAATGCCAAAGTAACTTCGCGGAGACAGACTTTGCAATTTGTGGAATACATTAATTCTATAACATTGGTATATAACTGATGTTCAAGCAACATTATATTAAAGAGAAAACTTAAATATTTGCTGATATTGACAACTTTTTTTGTAAAACGTTATTGTTTTAAATTTAAAATATCTGTGGTTGGTATATAGCCAGTGATAAAAAAGTTTTCTCGTTGATTGATGCAAGATTTCCAATAATTGAAAATAAAAACGGATGCCTTCAGTATTGAGAAAAAAGAAGGCAAGGAAAAACATTATAACTGACTCTAATATCCCAACAAATCAGTTAATCAATTTATTCAAATTGAAGTAAGTACAACAAAACGTAAAGGGTTCTTATTAAATAATTCATTTACACCTAGGCATACAAATGCCTGTAAGTATTGTGATTATTTTACTCATTCTCGGAAAAAAAATTAAATTTGTAATAAATGATAATAAATGTTTTCGACATTTATTTATTAGTACTCACTATAAAAAATAAATAGTCAATACATTGAATATAAGGAAAACGGGATGTCGGGAAGAAATAGCACTGGTTTTTCGAGACAATGTTGAAAACTATACCGGTTTTTTTATTAATAACTACTGGATTCTCGATTTTGATTGAAGATAGTTTTAAATTTGTTAATTATTGATATTCTTCAGGTTTATTGGAATCATGTTTTAGAGATTCGGGCCAAAAAAAAAACAAATGTCTGAGTATTACTGTTCCTGTAAATTGGTACTAAGGTATTTGAGTTATCCAAGAACCTTGTGAGACTTGGTGTTAGTTCTATATCTTGATGTTTGGAAACACTTGCTGTACAGACATATTCGATACTTTCGTTTCTTGGTAAAATTGTTTCTTTGAGAAGCGCCCATTTTTTTCAATATTATTTTTGCAGCGAGGCCTGTACCGTTTGGAAGCGATGCAGCGTATTGCTGAAAGTACCGCCCCATACAATATCGAATTATTGATTCTGCTACAAAGTTGTAGACTTCAATCATAAGCCAATCACTTTAGCAGATATGGGAAAAAATAGCAAACTTTCACAAAAGTTGTATTTTTCAACTTAAAATTTGAAATATTTCGAAAACGGTTAGACCTTTGGTATAGGACATTATGCGTAAAATCTAAAACTTTGATAGTATACAGGGAGTCCCATTTAAAAAAACGAAGTTGGGATCCACTCCTGGTACAACTGGATAGCCCTCATCAACAATAGTGAACTTCCAAATTTTCAAATTTGACTCACCTACGGTTTTCTATATATTTATCGACGCAGTTTCCGGAGGGAACCCTTGAACATAAGCATTTAGAGCATTTAGAGCATGAGCAATAGATAGAATCATATGGTACGCCACTGTAACAACGACTGAACATCAATAATTGCTATTTGCGTGTTGGTCCCAGTGGCACGGCTACCGAATTTTTACGGTCACAAGATGTTCCATTTGCGGTTTCAAATAATTAACTGAGTGGCTTTCTACAATATAACTAAACGTTTCTGTATCTTCCGGTTCTTGTTAGAGGTTTTCATGAAATTAGTGGAAATTTCAATCATCCAACCGACCACTTCACCTTTGAAGCTACCGTATAACGCTAAAATCGTTATTCTAATTCTACCTCAATTATAAAACCCCAGACCAATAAGCGGTTTCCACACATGAAATTTGGATTTTTTATTCAGTATGCTGAATCTTCAAACTTGAACTCGAATACATTCGACCAAGAGATTAATTTCATCATCAAGAGCTATGAAAGAACCTCAATTATTACTTTTGTATGAAATGTGAGTTATTGTAAATTTTGTTTATGGAGATCATCTATTCAGTTCACTAGTTCACTGAGTCAGTGTCCAAATTAATCGCAATGTATTTTTCGTACTTCCGGGCCTAAAGTGACAACTTCACTCCCTTGTGACAGGTACTAAAGTGTCACATTTAATCCCTCCGGGATTAAATATTGACGAAACTCCCGGAACGATTAAATCACAAACAAACGAATTTAAGGGATATTTTATTGAAAAATATAATTAATTAGAATGGTAATTAACGTTAATATTCAAATTAATATTGTGACAGTTCGTCATATTGACCAGTCTTTCCTGGGTTAATGCAGCAGGTAACTGACGAGTAACAGATAGGTCCTTTTCATATTGAACTGGTGTTTGTTTCGAAGATCCTGCGGAAACAGGAAGCGAGAATGAGGACTGTGGCATAACTATAGTGGACGAATCGGCGACTTGACCAAATATTTTATCTGAAATTTTTTGTTTATTTTTAATAGACGATTCAATATATCCCTCGGCCACGTTGGAGGATTTCCATCCTCCATGTCTCTTCAGCACGTCTATTGTTGCTCCCGAATCAGCTAACAAAGACGCAGATGTGCGTCTAAAACAATGTCCCGTATAAGACGTCGCATTTTCTAATTTCAAGAAAGCTGCTATTTGCCGTGGAAATGTACCAAACATGTTTTTTCCTACTACTCGCGTAGTACATTCTTTGTTGATGTATTGAACAAAAAATTTTGAATGAGTTGTCCCTGTCTTTCGCAATGCCACATATTTCCGAAATATCGCCACAAAACTGATGGCACTGTTTTCTGAATTTTTGATCACAAAATTTCGGTCAATTTTATTTTTGGTGTTTCTAATCGCAATTAGGAAGGAATCGCCCAAATCTCTCACATCGTCGATTTCTAAATCAACCAACTCTTTTCCACGACAAGCTCCCGCAACGCCCAAAATAAGTGCAACCTACAAAAAAATTGATTTCTTAAAATTTCTGAATATAAACAAATTTCCAAATTTACCTTAAGCATTAAATATTTATCATCCGGAGCCTCCCGTAAGAACTGATCTACCTGCTCAGACGTGAGAATTCTTGACTTCTTTGGCTTAAATCCCTCATTTCTTCTCTTCAAAAAAGCTAATAATTTTGGAAATTTACTTATATCAATATCTTCTCTAATGTTAATAACCGATTTCAGCATTGAGTAATGTGCCCAGAGAGTTGAGGCACAAACCGCTTTTGATTTATCATCGAAGTAGACTAACAGCGCATTTTCAGTAGGTTGTCTCACATTTTTTAAGCGGCACCACTTTTTAAAAGCATCGTACTGCTGCTCGTATAGTTTTCTAGATTTCGGTGGTAACAATTCTTCACCTACTTCGGCTGCTCTTTTATCAATATCAGATACACCTTCTTCACTCATGATACCAATAATTATCAATAACAATGTTTCTTTACAATGACACTAGTAATGACAATGTTTCTAAATTATAACTGTCACAACGCAATGTTACTATGGTAACTTATTTTAAAGACAGTTTATTAAATGAGTTGAAGAGAGAAAAAACTGATTGAAATTATTGAAATAATTAATAAAATCATACCGGAAGTACGAAAAGTATCGTATATACCTTGCGACTGAAGTACATTTAATCCTTCAGGTAAATTATGGCCCTCCCTGCGGTCGGGCCATAAACTTTACCTTCAGGATTAAATGTACTACTTCAGTCCCGCGGTATATAATGTACTATTATTTCAAAAATTAATGAGTGAGTGAGTAGTTTTGTTTCATGTTTGTACGTCGAACCGTTCAAGAGTTAACAGGGAGGGGGGGACAAAAAATAACCGAACTGCAAGCAATGAAGTATTCGAAACCATAGCAAGCAAAGCACAAACAGATACAATAGTCATTGAATTTCGTGAAGCTTTGATGAAGTTGATCATGAAATTCTGTTGACAAAACAGTAAATTTGGATTGTCAGAGAACATTTTACGACTCTTGGAACGTTACAAGGAAAATGGATCCTTTGTTGTGAATCACAACACCTCAGGAAAGTTTCATGCAAATTCCGGAGTACCACAGGGATCCAATCTAGGACCACTACTGTTTGATCTGTTTATCAAAGATCTACCGTCATTCATTAATCATTCAGAGAATGGCCTTTTGCGAATGACCTCAAAATATCTAAGCGCATATACTGTGTAGTGGTTCAAAAATACATCAATTGCATTTTAGATTGGAGTGATAACAATAAATTTGATGTGAAAAAGTGCTATCCTTTGATAATAACTCATTTTAAAAGTGACATCAACTCTGAATATCAGATGGACAATGAGGTTATAGCAAGGAAAACTGAGTTAAGGGATTTGAGTGTATCTAACAACAAAGTTTTCTCATTCACTAGTCATATTTCGAACATAGTTAGGGGTGCAAACCGCATATTGGGATTTTTGATTAGTCAAACCCATAGTTTTAATAATGTAGATACAATTAAAACACTCTATTACACCATGGTAAGACGTAAACTTGAGTTTGCCTCAGTAATATGCTTAGGAGAGCATATAACAATCTTGGAGGAAGTGGAACAAATTAAAAATTAATAGCGTGGAAAAAAACACAGAAACACTTACGAATCATATATACCATGACTTAGGCCTGAGTGAGAGAATGGTGTGACTCAAATTCACTATGCTTCAATATAGCAAAAACAAACCTTATTTTCACCTTTAAATTTGACCATCTTATATACCTTGAAACACAGTACTTTGAAAATAAAACTTTCTTGGCCTATTTATAACGATAATAAATTAATGTTTCAAGAGCATGTGGCTGGCTTAACAAAAAAAACTCACTTCTGGATGCTATGTGGTAAAAACTGTAGCTAGGGACCTCAATTTTGAGATGGCAAAGACGGCTTTTTTGTTTTGATGGAATGTCACCTTAGGTATGTAATAGCTTTTTAGGTTTTTTTTAGCCAGCACTTTTTGCAATCTGTTTTTGTTCTTCAAAAAAGAGAACTGCAACCCAAAGCCAAGGGAACATTGCAAACCCCTGTTTATTCAGAACAAGGTACTGGTATTGGCTAGCTTATTCATTTTCGAGACGGTATGTTTTATACAGAAAGTAAACTTAAACACAATCACTTCTGAACCTGGTTACATTACCAGACAAAATAGATACATCCCACTTCCAATACCCAAGTCATCTTTAACAAAGTATTCACTCAGTTATGAGAGTAAAAAAATCTATAATCATTCACCAACTCGAAAAAAATACGATAAAATTCCTTCATCTCTTCCGGAATCAGGTTAAAAGCATACTGCTTGATAAGGCCTACTATTACGTGCAGGAATATTGTGATAATCAAATAGAGTGAGCAGACATTTTTCGGTTCTGTAACACAAAACTGTATCACAAAATTTTGGCTGATTTATTTTTATCTCAAAAACGTGTAGTATTTATTTATTAACTTGTGATTGTATTTTTACGAATTTTTTTAAAAATTATTCTGTTATCTGACTGTACTACCTGTGACCTGATTTATCTGCGATATTCAAATGTATATATTATATGTATATTTTTGTTCTACAATGCGTTATCCATACACGGAAAAAAAATTTAATAGTAGCAAGTAAAATTTACATACCACCAAGTGAAAATTTGCATACTATATGGGACAAGTACTCGCTTTATTAGCCACAAGAAAAATTAGATTCCTGAATTTGATCACTTGCTGTTATTGATGTAATTTCAGGAACGCAATGTAACCTAACGATATTAAACTCTTCACTAGAAACAAACTTTTTATTTTATAAGCCTCAATCTACGTTTTATTTGCAGTGGGTGCTCAGTTTGATAACTACTAGTGACAAGTAAATTTACCATTGATGAAGAATGATTTACTGTCAAATAACTCATATACTTAAATCTACTAAAAAATATATTAGTAGCCACTATACAGTTTTCTACTGCAGCAACATTTTTAGATTATTACAGTAATTTTAGTTTACTTGGCCTTATCAAATGACTCACTTTTGGGTAGTTTATTATTGTCTTACCTTTAATAGCTTTCATTCCATTTGTGGTATCTGGATACAACGGACTCAATTGAAATATCCACTTGGCCTCAGTTTAGAGTTATTAGTTCTCCAAAGAAGGATCATTTGTTTTTTATGAAGCCTTATTTTCAATACATTAATTTCATTCTAGAATTTAAAATGATATGAAAGGTTCGGTTGCACCAAGGTAGCAATGATTCAGTTTATACTATAAGAAACCGTACTTGCATGGCATGCCAGGCTAGCAAAATACGCTACTCAAGAAAAACTGGAGAAAGAGATTGCAGTTTTATGACAATATTTTTTGTGAACTATGAGTTGATGTGGAGAAGTATAAAACATTTTGTCGGATCTCTAAAACAAATATTCGCCTCTGGCCATACCCTTACTGGATCACCCAGTACAATCTGTTTCATAATTAAAAATTTCGGAACTTTGTTGAATCTGTTTGTATTCATCAGTATGAATGAATGAACAAGCAGGCAAGCTAATGTCTTTCCTCATTATGATCATAACAAATTCAAGTTATGCATAACATAATGTAGAATTAGGACGTTCTGAAAATTGAAAATGAAAGATAATGAAGGAAGGAAATGAAATTTTTAATATCTTTATTGAAACAAAACTGTTTTCAGTTTTTTGGAAAATTCTCCTGATTCTATTATACATAAAATGTCAATACTCTAGGAATGTTAGGTAAAAATCCACATTCTACATACCAACAAGTAAAATACATGAATCAAACTAACACTATTCACACAACTCACAACAGTAATAATAGTATAATTCCAGCACACGATGTAACACGTCCACATACAACTGCTAACTCAAATGAGGCCAGTTTTACCAAAACGTTGATGATCAGTGCAAAGGTTACTACCGATTGATCCCGAACTGGTCGCATATCAACAAGTAGGTGAACAGTTTCATTATCGTAGGAAAACCTAGCTCTACTGCAAATAAATTGTTGTATTATGGCTGTAACATGAGTCTCTGTTGTTATGATATACTTTTCAGAAACACAAAGTAGATAAATATGAATATACACTTTTCAAGCGCTAGTAAAATGTTGACCATTATACAAGTTGCGATTTTGTTTTTTATTTCTTACTTTAATTAATTTTCCAACATTGCAATTTTATTGCAACCTCCTACAGTTCTGATAATGGTATCAGTGAACAGAAAGCACTGTTTTATAAGTAAAATAACAAACATGTAAACTTATAAGAGTTAAAAAAGCCAATAGGCATGTGTGTGGACAAAATAGTTATTTGTGTACCAAGGGTATAAATAGATGTTTATGCCCTGAGGGCGACGTTTTACGAACCCGAGGGACTCTGGCCTGAGGGTTTGTAAGTCGCCCGAGGGTTTACACATCTGTTCATGTCCGCGGTACATACATAACTTTATGTTATACTAGTTCGTTATTGCAATCCAATCTCAATACAAATCAGTATTTTAACAAATCTGGTTTGAATTATTAACATTGCCATTTTATCATAGTAGACACTATCGTTGCTAGGTGAATGTTGACAAACGTAAATGTCATAAAATCACAAAAAATTTTATGTGTCAAAGTTAGAAGTCAAAATGAACGAAGATTTTGGAATTCCTGACGAAACTATTTCTTGGGCACAAAGTACGACATTAGATAGTTGGTAACTAAGCAATACAAACACAATAATGAACTAGTATGACATAAAAAAAAAATTATATATGAACTGCAGCCCCTAAACACAGACTACAATCACAAATTTCTAGTAATGGTGTTAGGAAGCTTTATGGGGTTATATTTTTTTTATTTTTTTAGTCTGATTTGAAAAGGTGGTATATTAAAAAACTATATTGTTTTTAAATATCATCCATAGTCTTCTTGGGAGTAATCTTTGAAGGCTTGGGTAATTGTCCAAAATGTAAGAATTGCATTTTTAAAGAACTTTTCATTTCTCTTTTAAAAAGTTGAGGTAACCGATTTCTTATGTGACTTTTACATTTAGAAAAAAACATTAAAAAGTTGAATTATTATAATCAAAGATAAATAATGGTTTCGGTATATTTTTGTGAAACACCGACTGTTTCGTTAAACTGTTCGTTACAACGCGAGATCTCACCCTCTACCCTCATAGTACGCATGGATTAAAGAGAAGAGAGAGCGCTCCGCCCACCCCATTACATAATGACTGTCACTTTCCACGCTAATCTCCTTATAATAACGCTGCGTCTGTCGGTAACGCGATTCAGAGCCGCAACGGCGTCAACAATATGCCAGTTTTTCACTTTTGTTCTCCCCAGACTGTAACATCCGTTTTACGGTTACGTAGGTAGGCTCGGATTAAAAAAGACGGAAAATTGGATGTAATAAATGAAGAACAATATGTTTATGGATGGTAATGGTCCATATGATGCGAATTATTTAGTTTACTCACGACTAATATGAAATATAAAAAATTATGCTTGTGGTTTTTGCAGAATAGTGCCAAATATTATTCCCGTAGGGAATAATGACTAGAGAATAATGACGGGAATTAATATTCTTTTTTCCCTATTGCACTCCAATCTCAAAATTATGTATGAAAATGAAGAATCTTGCACTTGTAAACCTCCAGAATTGTACAACTAGCTGCAGCAACAACATCTACACAGCAGAAATACATGGATTTATGTCAATGATTTATAGAGCATTTATAAAGATGCTGTCGCAGCAGTGCTCTGTGACATATCAAAAGCATTCCACAACTAATTTACTGACTGCTGTACAAACTAAAATAGTACGGATTCAGATGAAAGCAATATGTGTGACTATCAATATAAAATGTGGAGTTCCCCAAGGCTCTGTACTAGGTCCTGTTTTATTCATTTTGTACAAAAATGATCTGACCATGTTACCAATTTCTGTAGAATTCACATTATTTGCGGACGACACCACCATATTATGGCACCATAAAGATAAAAGTAAACCGCACGAAATAATATCTTATGTCTTGGTTAAATTCCAGAATTGGTTCGATTCTAATTTACTCTCTCTAATAGAAATAGAAAGAATAGAAAAAGAAGTGTTATTACATACAAATGTATATCAAATGTGCATTTAGGAAGTCAACTGATAGAAAACAAGACTTTAGTATTTAGGGAATACTTTTGGACAGTACTTCATTTAAAATTTGAAGAGCAACTGGCATCTGGTTATGTTTTGAGAATAATGTCAAATGAATTAGGATTTAAGGCTGCCAAATCGGTGTATTACACACTTGTTGACTCTCATTTACAGTTGGCATATCTTTCTGGGAGGTATGTTTAGCAATCAACTCTTTCAGTCGGTATTTGTATTTCAGAAACGGGCAATTAGATACCTTCTCAAAGCAAAATTGATGGAGTCATGTGAACCTTCATTTAAAGATCATAAAATCCTAACTCTTGTTTCAATTTTCATATTGGAGACTGTTTAACAACAACACCCCCTATAATACTCGCCAAAACGAAATTTACTTGAAGCTTACCATTTCATCCAACCTAGTAAAAGATTCTCTAATTTACAACGGAGTGAAAATGTACAATGAAATACCAAGTTATTTCAAAGAGAGAAATTTCTAGGTTTTTAGAAACAAAACAAATAGTACATTATATACCGCGGGACTGAAGTAGTACATTTAATCCTGAAGGTAAAGTTTATGGCCCGACCGCAGGGAGGGCCATAATTTACCTGAAGGATTAAATGTACTTCAGTCGCAAGGTATATACGATACTTTTCGTACTTCCGGTATGATTTTATTAATTATTTCAATAATTTCAATCAGTTTTTTCTCTCTTCAACTCATTTAATAAACTGTCTTTAAAATAAGTTACCATAGTAACATTGCGTTGTGACAGTTATAATTTAGAAACATTGTCATTACTAGTGTCATTGTAAAGAAACATTGTTATTGATAATTATTGGTATCATGAGTGAAGAAGGTGTATCTGATATTGATAAAAGAGCAGCCGAAGTAGGTGAAGAATTGTTACCACCGAAATCTAGAAAACTATACGAGCAGCAGTACGATGCAGGAAAGACTGGTCAATATGACGAACTGTCACAATATTAATTTGAATATTAACGTTAATTACCATTCTAATTAATTATATTTTTCAATAAAATATCCCTTAAATTCGTTTGTTTGTGATTTAATCGTTCCGGGAGTTTCGTCAATATTTAATCCCGGAGGGATTAAATGTGACACTTTAGTACCTGTCACAAGGGAGTGAAGTTGTCACTTTAGGCCCGGAAGTACGAAAAATCTATTTATTCATTATATTTATTCATTATAAAAATATTCAATTAAGGCTCAAAACATCTATAAAGTGATAAGGCCTACTACAGATTAAAATAATTTTACGAGGATACACTTTAGGTTAATGTTTACATTTACTCTTATTGTTGAATATATTCATATTTAATTTTTTTAAATTTATTTATTGTAAAAGTATTCAATTAGAGCTCATCATTTATGTTATTATTATTGATATGTTTATCAATTCTGACAGTAAAAAAATATGTGTTCATTCATATACTGTACATTTTTATACATAATATATGTTTGTCAACAAGAGTTTTTCTTATGTAGAATAACCATATATTTTCTCTCTCTCTCTTACCTTGATACCGGAAACATCGAAATACATTTATAATAAAACGTACACAACCTTCAACGAATGGAGTTTTCGAAACAAACTCATTTCGAAAATGTTCTGCCGGCCTATTTACCTGAATTAAGTGCAAAATACAATCCATCATCATAACGGTCATTCTATTCAATAGATCCAATATATACCCAAGATTTTTCTTCGTGTCTATAGCTATGATATGAGTCCGTGGAAGACCATAATTTAAAAAAAAAATTGTTTTAAATTGTTTTTTCCGTTAACCAACTGTCGTCCACTTACGAACGGCAGCCCTCAAAAGTCGAAATTTGTGCTAGCCAAGGAACGTCTTTCCTTTTTACGGGTGATATCTAGCACGATCCGAGGAGAATCTCGAAAGGAGGTCCGTTGGTCACCCATCCAAATCCCGACCTTGCGTCCTGGCTTCAAATATCGGTTACCATCGCTCTGTTCGAGCCATACTCTCGGCTGGCTGTCGGATGGATTTGGGTCCTGTACATTTGATTTCTTGATAGATCTCTAATTTTTTTGAAAATTCAGTCGCTATTAGATGGAAAATTGTGTTCTGTCTTGTATTTTTCAAGAGATGGCCATGCGGACAAGATCCCAAGACGCGAGGAATGGTTTTAATCTCAGTACAGTGTCTGCACTGGTTACTGTCATGAGATCTGTCTGAAACACACCTAAAGTTAACCACGTATCCTGTCATTTTGATGGCTTCCTTCCACTCGGATGTTTTCAATCCTTCTTGTGTTCCCATCCATTCATTTATTTGCAGGTGTCTATTGATTACAAAGTTCTGCACCACTTCCTTTTTGTTTCAAAAGTTTCCATTTGGAGTATTCATCTCTCATCATCTATGGTTATTTACGACCAGAGTACGCCCATTTATCATCTTCCAAAACTTCTTTTAACTTTTGAATGCAAAAATTTGCTTCTTCTTCGAAATTTCTCTCTTTTCACAGGTAAACATCATAGTAAATTTCCAACTTTTTACAAATGTTGAAACTTTGTAAAAAAGCTTCCCATGAAGCTTGAAAAAGACCAAATATGAACCAGTATACCTTCACATTCTTAAAATCAAATGTATAATGTATTTGATATTTTCATCATTGATTCGTGAGACGATAATAACGGCACGGCACGGTACGCTCTGTGATTGGTCACTTTAATGGCGGTTAGTTCAAATTAAAGACAAGAAGAAGGCAAACCGAGTTGAAAATGCGTGAATTACTAGCCAACCTAACCTTTCCTGACTAACCCTACGTAGACAGAATAACCATACAAAATTGTTAGCGATTTAACGACTATTTATCCAAAATTGTTAATAACCTAGCATTGGTAGGGGCGCTTATGCCGTGCATGTTATTATACAGTGCGGCTTTTTTTAGTCCCCCCCCTGTTAACTTTTGAACGGTACGACATACAAACTTGAAAGGTTTTCTCTGATGCTACTTTTTGAAACAAAAATTATGGTGATTGCTCCACAGGGGGCGCGGGGAGCACATCAACTCAAAATTTTCAAATGGCATGGGGGAGTCAAGTGTCACATCGTTGGAAAGAGAATTCAATTCTCTTTACAACCATCTGAATATTTTTGAATTTAGTTTAGAATTTTTTCCCAATATCGATTTTGATGTCTATCGAAATTTTCTAGTTGATGTGCCCCCAGCGCCATCTTTCGTGTAATTGCAATGTTTCTTCTGTCAAAAAGTAATATCGGTAATTCCCTTCAAAATGTTTTTGGTTTCATTATTCCACAACAAACCGTTCAAATTTATCGAGGTATGACTAGTTTTCAGATCCGCATTTATATTTGATATTTCGAATTTGAATTGCAAAAAAAATAACAACGAAATTGAAAAAAAAATTAGATGGTTGTAAAGAGAATTGAATGCTCTTTTTGACGATGTGACACTTGACCCCCCATGCCATTAAAAATTTTTGAATTGATGTGCCCCCCCTCGCTTCCTTTCTAGCAATCATCATATTTTTTGTTTCAGAAAGTAGTATCGGTGAAACCCTCTAACAGTTTTTTTCATGTTTGTACGTCGAACCCTTCAAAAGTTAACAGGTGGGGGGGGGGGGGGCTAAAAAAAGCCGCACATAGTGAATTTTTGACGAATAATAACTGGTTAGCTACTACTCCTAAATAAATTTCGAAACCTCCTTCATCTCTCTATCTCATAGTTGTTGTCTTGCTCAACACGATGAAAGTTTAAATGCACTTGAACTCGTAAACTGAAACCATTCATGAGCTTTTTACCATCGATCGAGCGGAAACTATCCATTTATCTATAAAATTATTCTGAACGGCAATCATCACATCTTCAAAAGAACTAGAATCATAGAAACGCTCAATTTTAAACGGATTAAAAGGATGCTCATACTGTGACTGTCTCGTTTACTTAGGTAACAAACCATATCGACAACTGTGAAATGTTTTTGTAGACGGTATTTATTTTCGACGCCAAAACTTAATTTTCCGAACTAATTCGAGTTTAAATAATGACTCGGCATCATCGGGTATTAGTTTCGAACACAGTAATTTGGTAAAAGTGGTTTTTAATTTTCCTAAATCAATAATACGAAAAAAAGTATGGGTTTTCGAAAGTGCCACATCATCGCGGTAAAGTGTCTATCGGGTGACTGCCACATCACTTTGTTTTTCGGAAATTTGCCGAAAGCCGTCTGGTCATTAGTATAATTTGGGATTTGTGCTGTTACGGGATGGGAGGCGATACCGGAATCTTTAATCACCTAATCGCAGGTAAACAATATCGGTAGAAACTTCAAACAAATACTTATCCATCTCCATGAGGAGGGAGGCTCCTTTGTATGAGAAGAGCTATTTATTTTATTTTATGAGTATTGATGAAAAAGTCATAGAATCTAGAAAAGTTACATTTGATATTCAACCCTTTGTTTTCACTCCATTTAAACATGCTATATGATATGAACATCTTCAGAATGACTAGATCATTAGAAAACCTAACAATGCTCAATGAAGGTGTAAGAGGAAACATTGGGAAAAAAAATTGGTATTCTTCTTCCACATCCTTTTTTGAAGTTTGAGTTCATCTGGGAATACGTAAATCTCCCCTCCTCCCAAATATAAATTGGTCTCTTTTCTAATATGTTTCCGTAAATTATTTCCAAATACATTTACATTCCTGTTATTTATCAATTATGATTTTGTATACATATACCTATATTATTCATTATATTGTCCATGGCATCACACGTTACGGGCTACGTCTTCTCTAGCTCGCACAAGTATCTCGAATACTCCTGTGTGTTGTCATAGAGGTGCAGCCGGTTGACTGAAAGAACAAACAAAGAAAGAAATTTTTGACGGCTCACGTGTTCTACCTACATTCGTAATACTTTCAAGATTGAGGATTTCCAAAACTAAAATTCGGTTACTTGATTTTTTAACGCTAGAACACAAGTTTTCTTTCTGTGATCTATTTGAATGCGACCCTGTATTTCGAGAATATTGAAAAGTTATTATTTTCTGATTATTTTTCGACATATCTTGCAACCAATAAAAACCATCAATTTAAAGCTATGATGTACTTTCAAACCTATCACAACATTATTATAGTGGGAATTTTCTATACTTAGATTATTGCCTCGGGAATATTCGTGGTATTTTGTTTTTATTGTGTGACAGCAACTGATACTTTTGATTTTTGACGTCTGTAATCAGTTTGCATGCAAATTGAAAAATGAATTTAGATAACCGTAATGAATAAAAATGTTATATAGAGAATGTGTCTATGATTGGGGCATCAAAAAATAATCTATCGAATACCACACGAGAGTTCGATAAAGTAGAAAATAATTCTCCACATTTTTTCTCAAACTTGTTGCCATTTGGCAATAGCTACTCGTGCCCTTCGGGCTCTCGTGTCTATTGCCTAGCAACAAATTTTCGAAAAATCTGTCGAATTATTTTCACTTTATTCTCACTCTCTTGTGGTTTTACAACTGATAATATTAAGAAGTTGGGAGACGATTATTGTTATGGATTGACCTTCTAGATGTCATATTATGACACTTTTTAATCACGCACGTTTTTCGTCACCTAGAAGATCTGATTTAATTTTGACTCTGTATTATATTCCTATAATACATTTTCCATTATTTAACATTATCAAAAGTCAAAATATATAAAATATATAATTTTGTCAGAATTTTTTCAACTCATCGACAAAGCTTTTTAACTATAAATAAAAATTATAGTTTAAGAGTATTAATAGTATATTGAAGTATAAGTGGATGAAAAGTTGAAAGACCTGTTATCCACGAATACCTACTTCACGCGATTTTTTTTAATTGGTTTTATTGATTCATCGAATGGATGGAAAAGGTAACCAGATATAAATGAACGAGTTTTGTTGTCTTGAATTTGTTAGTAATATTTCATTTGACGTTACAAGGTACTCTGTCAGATCAATAATCAAAAAATTGTCATTTAGGCGTCTACACATTTCTCGAGTTGTTGATGTTGCCATGGTAACTTTAAAAAACGCGCATTTTCTAAAGTTCGATTTTCTTTATGTCAAATGACAGTAAATTTGAATCACTTTCACTGTTTTCAGATCAAATCGTAACATTTCTTCCAAATCCTTTTTGTTCTTGTGGTGCCAAAATATAGTGCTGTCATCAGCAAAAACAGTTAATGAACATAATAGTAAACATTTTCATTATTTCCAAATACCAAGAACATTCGAAATTTGTCATGCTAACGAACCAAACATAATTACACGAATATCCAAACATTTACTGTTGATGAATCATTAAATAAGAATACGACGACACGCAATTCAATACTAATAATTGTTGAAAAGCCGCTTAATCATTAAAAAGCGTTTAACGGTGTTTATACGCCTTTATTTTAGAATATATGAATATTTTAACTACAACCAAACACATTTAATTGATCAGCCTCCACTTATTCATTTACTATTACCAACATTTTGTCAAAATAATTTCTTGTCGTAGCCTCAATCAATTCATATACAGAGTGACCAAGGGTTGAACCGCCATACGTTTAGGATCGGTCGGTTTGGTAAAAAGAAAACTTTTTATTATTTTGAAAAGCTTTATGAGACACCATCACCGAAAAGTCGAATTTCTTCCTCATCCCTTCCAGCTCAGGTTTGTTGGCATACTTATCAAGAGTGCGGGTGGAGATAATGAACTCGATGAATATTGACAACACAGGACCTGTCCGTTCTCGATTACAGCGCCAATCAGGTATAAATTTCCCGATCGTAGAATCCGTTTCTTGCAAAAACCATTTATTTCAAGAAAGAGATATTTTTTGTATGGACTCAGTGGTCCCATAAGAATTCCGGAAACTCTCAATTTTTTCAATTCATCATGTCATTTAAAATTTTTTTTTTTTTAATTATCATAACCAAAAATCACTGAGGTTCCGGAATTCACACAAAAACATTGAGTAATGCAAAAAAAAATTAAAAAATTTTCAAACAAAAACTGTGGGCTTAAAACGAATTTCCGTTTTACCAAGGTAGTGTTTGCTCTTAATTATTATTATTTAACTTGCTCTGAGTGTGTGTGTGTTAGATGGGTACAAATCTTGGAAGCTGAACTAGAACCCCTTCCTCTTATCCTACAGAATTGAAATTTTACATGTTGGTGGTTCCGATGATAATACATTAATGTCGAAGAAATTGTCCACCCTGCCCCCCGAAAGCTAGATAGAGAACGAGTAGGGTTTCGGGAGTTGTCTTGAAGGATCTGGGCACACTAATAAAAAGGATATTTTGTATCAACACAGAATTGCGTTGATTCAAACAGATTATATTCTTGAATAGGTCCAACCAAATATTAGTTTGATTTTTTGACGGAATCCTCTTGGCCACTTACAAGAAAAATATTTTGCAACAAGTGAACACTTGCTTCATAAGTTGGTTGAGGCAAGAATATTTTAGCTTCAATAATGGGCACTTTTTTTGTTGAATCATGGGAGTAGGTTGAGACAAGAACTTTGCAATTTCAAAAATGAATACTATTCTTCTATCAACTTGGAGGTTGAGTACAAATCTGCACTTCGCACTTGGTTATAAAATATAGAATGGAAGCCATTTTCATTTTGGCAACATTGAATAGATTAAACAAAGCATAGATTCACAACTACGAACAATTTAGGTATAAATAATGGTATTATATGAGAATAGTTTAAAGTTTAATAACTGTATTCTCAATAAAACCAGTTAGTAGTGACGCATATTGCAGTTTGATTGAATACATAAACAACGCCACTCGCTTTTAGACACAAAACTGTAGAAGACCAAAATATATTTCACTAATTTTCACAGCTGGCCAATAATGAGCATAATTCAATTTTCGATATTGCATTTTTATTGTATAGTAACAGTTTCCATTAGGCACAAAACTAACATTCATATCGGTACGCATAGCCTCATAACCTTAAACCCAAATGGTCAAACTGGATGAAATGGTCGAAATGGAAGTCGGTATTCACAGGTCGCGGTGTCGCCAGCTGCTTTGATTGCTCATTGGTTGAATGTGTCACGTGGCACGGGTAGTGATATCTACCAAGGAATTATATTTCTTGTGTTAAGATGATTATGTTTCACAATGAATTAATGTGAATGTTTTCTAGGATGAAGAGTATAATGTTTTCACTGCAAACAAATTCATTTCAAGAGACTATGTAACGAAGCAAACATCTCAATCAGCTTGAAATGGGAGTATATTCATTGATTAGAAATGATTATTCTTTTCAGAAGATTATACTATTCAAGAGTATGTATATTCTTGATTGAAGAAATCTTTTTTATTTGTGCGTCACAAATTACAGCGAAAAAAAAATGGATTGGGGAGCTCCTCCTCTTTTTTCTCGAAAAAAGTTGGAAAACGCGAAATTAAAATCGGAAAAATCCGTAAAAATAGTGCAAAATATCTGACCGTCGAATATTATGGTTTGAAAAATTTCACCCCCCTGTCCCCGCTCAAAAGCTAAATAGAGAACGCAAAGGAATTCGGAAAATGTTACAACAGTTTCAGACATGGAAAAAAATTATGAAAAAAAACGATCGAGGGGGCTCTCCCCCCATTTCCTGTCACGAAAAAAATTAGGAAAACTCGAGAAATAGAAATCGAAAAAATCCGTAACAACCATAAAAATTATTCGGTTTAAAAAAAAATCACCCCTTTCGCCCCCCTCGAAAGCTAGATAGAAAACGCGTAGAAATTCGGAAAAATTTCCGACGGTATGCAGGTGGGCTCGTTCCCTCCCCTCTTTTCAAAAAAGTTGCGAAAACAAAATCGGAAAAATTCGTTAAAATAGTGAAAAATATCTAACCATCGAATGATATAGTTTTGAAAAATTTTACTGTCCTATCTAGTTTGAGAATGCGTAGAAAATTGAAAAAATTCCTGATTGTTTCGGACGAAAATTATGACGAAAGAAAATACTGTTCAGGGTGCTCAGACCCCCCTAAAGTAGGCCCAAAGCTCGTCGCTGCTGACCAAGCATATGTGGCTTTAAGTAGGGCCAAGTCACTGGAAGGTCTCTTCATTGAAGAACTAGATTGCAACAATGACGCATTTGTTGAAATAAACAGACTAAGAAACATATCCAAAGAAAACTAAAAAAGAAATGAATAAATAAACTTAAAAAACACTTTTTAGAGAAAGGATTTTATTTAAATACACTAAAAAGAAGAAAATAAATTTTAATTAAAATCATTTTGTTACATTATCAAATTTCAAATGATATAAAAGCTTGTCGCGAAAATAAATCATCATTTATATCATTTTTCCGCCGACCTCGTATTAACATGTCTGTTTAATATACTTCAATGCAAATGAAATCGACCATTAATGACCCCTATTAATGCTCAATTTGTCATTAATGATCGATTTCTCTGTAAATGCATGATTTTGCGCGTTGCATGGCAACCAGACATCAACGGATTCAGATTTTGTGTGCTGTAAAATTTTGACACATAATTTTCCAATATAAATAATGAATATTGAAGATAATTTCACGTTGACACCGCCAGATGTTGCGGAAACCGCTAAAGTGGCAGCTTTAAGTTTATTGCCTGATAAAAGCAGAAAAATCTATGAAAAATTTATTATTTTCATTATTATGTATAGCAAGTAATTTTGGAAAATGTAGCAAATACTCAACTCATCAAAACGCGACATTTTATACATTGGCGCAGACGTGAAATGCGAGTGAACGAAGACAATCCGGATGTATAGATCAGGGGTTCGAATCCTGAACCACCAAAATTTCTCAACTTTTTTTTTATTCTCTTTCATACTATCGTTAGGTCGACGGAAAAGTATTGTAATCAACTCCTATATCAAAATGCGATTAATGATCTCGAACATTAACGCGCTCGCTTCGCTCACGCGTTAATTAAATAACTATAAAATGTCATAATGTAACAAAATTATGGTTTTAACTTACTTCAAAATTTATTTTCTTCTCCTTAGTGCATTTAAATAAAGGCTGTTTTCAAAAATTTTTTCCCAATTTTATTTTTTTTCCTATATGAATGTGTCCTAACTTGCTTCGTTTTCGAAATACAGAGTGTTCAACGTTTTTATAAAAATCAGTATTTTATCAATTATTTCAAAACCTTTATGCCGATTGTAATAAATCTGGCATGCTAATCTGCCTTAGTAAGGGCATTCCTATAATTTACTTATTAAATACAGTGGCGCCCCAAAGGGTAAAATAATTGATCAGGAAAAATTATTGTTTTTTTTTTTGTAAGCTTGTTTGTTCAGGATTGAGCAATTAGAAATACCTCTTTTATATCTTCAGTTATTTTCGTATATCGCCTCATTTTTGAAAAACAATTTAAAAACCGTCCTAGAATTTTGTTGACTGTTTTTTCCGATAACTTTTAGTATTTTTCAAACGTTTCAACTTTTTTTTTTGTTGCAGGACGAAATGGAAAAGACAAACAGCCGTTGGACTGGAACTTCTAGCAGAAGCTGGTAATTATGCGGCGTTCCAAAGGCTTTACGGTGCTCCCGCATACGGTTGTTGGTACCCCCCTCAAACAGCTGGCCCTCCAGCTGCCCCCAGCGCTGCCGATATGTACTACAGACAGGCGGCGGCGGCTGCAGCAGCAACCCTACAGAAACCCCTTCCCTACCGACTGTATCCCCCCGGAATAGGACTCGGGATGCCAGGACCCAGTGCACATTTAGGTAGGTGAGCAAAATACAATACGATATTAAACTAGGCTTAGCCTTAAGAATTGTGGGATTAAGAATAATGTTTTGTTAGTTTTC
This sequence comes from Chrysolina oricalcia, assembly GCA_944452925.2. Classification (NCBI taxonomy): domain Eukaryota; kingdom Metazoa; phylum Arthropoda; class Insecta; order Coleoptera; family Chrysomelidae; genus Chrysolina; species Chrysolina oricalcia. The sequence goes on from OX101825.2 coordinate 16,665,978, forward strand.
AATATTTGAATAATTGGTGGGACAGAGAGAAAGATAGATTTTATTTGACAACGTTACATTGTATGTTTGTTGCAGGTCAGAGAATAAAAAATTAATAAAAAATATAGTGTGAAGACAAATACAACAGAAATTTGTAAAATACTTATATAGAATTATATGACGGCAAAAACAACAGAAAAATGTGAAATATGTGATTGAACAGGTAGCAATCGTGTTAATAGTAACTGAGGAACCGACATTAAGGGTTAGAGAAATAAGTAAACATTTAGATATTAAGAAACCATCAGTTGGGAAGTCCTCCTAAAAGCATAAATTCCGTCCATACCATATTCAACTCCAACAAGAACTTACAGGAAATGATTTTGGAAGACGAGTTACATTTTATCATTTTCAAAATGGTGCTGTTCAATGATGAATCAACATTTCACAGAAATGATTTTGTTATTCTTCATAATTTCCATAATTATGCTACTGAAAACGCGCATGCAGTTCTAGTTTCTAACGTCCAACATAAATGGTCGAAGTTCGGCACCATCTTGAACAATATTTTCCTCAAAAATGGATAGGTCGCGGAGGATCAATTAAATGGACAGCGATATCTCCCGACCAGTGGCGGCGATAAGGGGCCTGCCGTGCGAGTGGGTCCCAGCTCCAGAAAGGGACTTCTTTGCTATTTCCAGATTTTAGTGCCACATGTATGAAAATCCTAAGAAAATTTGGCGAGGGGGCCTCCGAATCCTTATCGCCGCCACTGCTCCCGACTTGACCATTATTGACTTTTTCATAGGGTCAGGTGAAATCTATGGTTTATCTCATACCTGCCACCTCAATTGATGACATGAAAGACAGAATTCGGGGTTGTTGAACAATTCAGTTTCGTTCAGAAATGAATTGACAGACTTATCGCGAAAATTCAATCACTTTTGGTATTACTACTGATAATTCATATAACAATGAATACAATTGTTAGGTTAACTATTGATGCATCAATTATTCCCACGCTTTTCGTTTCGACTCTAACTCTAAGTATTTTCATAGCTATATTTAAAATTCACAAATTTTTAGAACAATTTGTTTGGGATTAGGCTTCTGATATTTCGAGTGAGACTGGTGAAAAAATAACAACGAAATACAAAAAAAATTTGATGGTTGAAAAAAGAATTGAATTATCTTTTAAACGATGTCTCACTTGACCCCCCAAGCCGTGTTGACCTCTCTATCAAGCAATCACAATGTATTTTATTTCAAAAAGAAGTATCGGTGATATCTTTTTGTTATATGTTTGCACTGTATATCCTATATATCAAGTCAGGTTAATATGGCGTTGAATTTTTAATTTTTCTCTAGTATCACCCCAAGATTTTTCGCCTGTTCAACTGGAACAATAAGATCACCATCAATGTTGATTTTAAAAGTAGAATCTTTCTAGATCACTAACTATATTTTTATTACCAAATTAACATGTATTGCAAAATGTACAGTACATATCACGAAATTTTAGTGATTTTTTGCCTTTAGTCACCAAAAAAGTTACAAGGGCTGGGAAAATTATTTAAATTATTCAATGAAACTGATGTGGTGAAGGTCGAAGTTCATTTGAAGCTCCAAGTTGATATTCAATAACAATGATTTTCTATATTGTAAAAAGTGCTGCAGGTAGTTGAATTTCAAATGTTTTAGATAATTATTCAATTCATGTTTCGTTCCAATTCTGATAGAGATTTTTATTCCAGGTTCCCTAGCGGCCAGTAGTTCCCTCAGCACACTGAGCAGTTACTATTCCAGCCCGAGTCACGACGGACCTTCCCCCAGGTCTCCGAGTCCCGACCTACCCTTAGATCCGGGATCACCCGGTACGGGCGGCAGACGGTCCCCTTCCGAAGACGAAGATACGATCCACGTCTGAGGATGATCGGACGAAAATACATTGTGATATAAAGTGTACTATAGCGGACCCTGTTAATTTATTTGGCGCTTTTCAGTGTTGTGTAGAGATATAAGGGATGTTCGGACGATGTTTTGTAATTATTAGAGACGTGTCGTCGTTTACCGTGAATTTTAATAAGGTGGTTGTACTTCAATCTTCTGGAATTCTCGGCACTTGAGCAAACTTGGGAAAAAATGTTTATTTTTGCATGAACGAGAAAATGTTCTGGCTGTAAAGGACAGTAGTTGTTTATGGCTAGATACTGACAAGTAAAGTTTCAATTGTATAGAATATTGTAGAGGGCAGTATTTAAAATAGTTTGTTTATTATCTATTCCATCAAGTAAAATCAAATAATTCAACCTGAGAGTTTTCGATGAGAACAAATTCAGAAGCAATTACAGATCTTTCCTATGATTGGTTCCATGACAGTTTTCTCTTCATGTAACTGTCAGCTTCATTTTTTGTCATCGACGAAAATTTAAAAAGTTTCAAAAAAGGAAGTGAGCAAGAGTACCAATAGAAGATTGTTGAACTTCTTCGACGTCTCCTCCTATATTTTATTCAGAAGGAAGGCATAAATAAAATAAATAATAATAATAATATAAGTTTATTTACCAAATATGAGTCACATGCATGAGTATTGATACCTAGCTAAAGTAAATAAACTGGGAAAAAAGTCACTAAAGGTTTAACCTGTGCGTGACACAGTAAACAAACAAATCAACAACATAAGATAAAAACAACTGCAATGACTGAACACTTCTTGTTTATAACCTATAAACAATGTCATCGATGAAAGACTGAAAAATCTATCTGAAATCTCTCTGTGGTTTTCTTTCCTTCGGAATATTCTTGCCGTATTATTTCAATTCCAAAATTAAAAAAAACATGAAAGGTTTCAGTTGAATAGATCATATTATGTTTGAATGTTTTAGACGATGTAGTAACTTGATTACTTATATTTCGGACGTCCATCATCTTAATGGTTGAAAGATTTCTATCTCTTTCAAATTTTTCACAACGTTTCAATTGCTTGAATCCGCAATCGTCTTCTGGTGAATAGTGACAAAATCAGATGCTACGTGACCTTTTATAGGTCTATAATTAAAGTGTAATTACGCGCGGTCTTGTGGCGCGCGTGGTTTCGCGCTTTTTCTCCCTCCAACCGCTCATGGACCGTTTTGGAGGAAGAAAAAGCGCGAAACCACGCGCGCCACAAGACCGCGCGTAATTACACTTTAATTATAGACCTATAAAAGGTCGCGTAGCATCTGATTTTGTCACTATTCACCAGAAGACGATTGCGGATTCAAGCAACCGCTCATGGACCGTTTTGGAGGGAGAAAAAGCGCGAAACCACGCGCGCCACAAGACCGCGCGTAATTACACTTTAATTATAGACCTATAAAAGGTCGCGTAGCATCTGATTTTGTCACTATTCACCAGAAGACGATTGCGGATTCAAGCAATTGAAACGTTGTGAAAAATTTGAAAGAGATAGAAATCTTTCAACCATTAAGATGATGGACGTCCGAAATATAAGTAATCAGATCATATTATGTTCCTTTACGCAGAAGATTAAAATACTACCACATTTCAATATTAAATTTCAACATTTCTAGTTCTTTGCTCACTAGATAGACTTTCACATTCTGTGGTAGGTACGAATATTGTCAAAGGCATATTTCTACTTTTAATCTTCGTTTGACATGGACCTTATGTCATTGTCACTGTAAATCATCTGCCACTTTTCAATTTATATCTCACATTTCACATTTCAAATTATTTAACATTTCCATCAGTACCTTGTGATCCTCGTGTCTGGTAGTCTAGTCCAGATCAAGTATGCAAATACCACGAAATTTAAATTTACAAATTTAATAAAAATACCCAAATGGGTTGTTAAATAAATATTTTAATATGTTAAAATATATTGTCTGTCCAAACAACTGTTAACCATGGTTTCGACGATTTTCATTAGATCTCCTGTATAAGTACTTGACGAGTAGGTAAAAATAAAAAAATTCTTAAGTTTTTCCATATTTCAAACAATATTACTTACTGACAAAATGGTTAAGGCTTTCGTGACCGAAGTTTTCAGTGTCACAATTTTCACTCGGGTTGAAGGCCGTCGTTTTTTGGAATTTCTTCCTAACATTTCGCTGGCGCGAGTGGCTAGCTTCTTCAGAAGCTAATTAATACATCATGAATAATCATGAGTCATTTGAGATTATTCATGATGTATAAGCCTCTGAAGAAGCTAGCCACTTGCGCTAGCGAAACGTTAGGAAGATATTCCAAAAAACGACGACCTTCAAACCCGAGTAAAAATTGTGACTCTGAATATTACTTACTTGCAGGTATCACACTGATGATGGCCTAATAGCTGAAAGCGATTTGCAAATCTAATAAATGTACACGAAATACAACTTTTTCATGTTATCGAACAGTTACGTGTATACAGCTTTAACAAATTTCATCCCAATTATATTATGAGCCAATGTAAAGTATTCTCTACACACAAAAAAACACTCAAAATTTAAAAAAAAACTATTTCAGATAGACATTTTAATCTCATCTCATTCTCGTTTATAACTTTCACATAATAATGACAAAATAAAAACAGTTCAACATCTCTTCATTTAAAATTATTACATTTTTTCCTTATGAATTTTCTTGAAGGCTGTAGTACAACCAACCGAAACTGTGTATTATATGAGTACGAATGATGTACGATGTAAATGATTTTTAATTCTTGATTGCACATTTGTTGTAATCAATATTCCCTCCTTCTGTTCATTTTGACTCTATGAGTATGTTTATTCATGTTAAAAGTAAAAAATATAGAATAAATGATTTTAAGTTTTTATTACCAATTGCTTGTTTTCATTCAAAATTCCCAACAATGATGAGCTTGAAGATAGCTTAGATATTGTTACGCCGCTGGTTGCGGCCGGCTAAACTGTAGCGATGCGACGAGACAATTCTGAGAACTCAAAGCCAACATAAACAAACAAGCAGCGAAATGTAATTCGACAACAGACTCGATGAACTTGAAAATTCCTAGGCGTTCTAGACGCAATAGTATGTCTCTGAGAATCTTGTACTTGAACATAAATTGCTGAATTTTTTTTCTGATGAAGTTTGTGTTTTTCACATCTAAGATTGGAGTCTATAATTATTCATAGAAAGGTATTTCATTTCCGTACATGGTTTTTGTCTCTATGCAAATCATGGAAGTTTGAACAGGATGCTTTATTCGTCCAAAATGGTAAATAAAAAGTCTTATCAGAGTTTATCGTAAAGAGCTCATTTTCAAGCCATTGTTTGATATTCCTGAAATCGGTTGCAACTAGGTCTTTTAGAGATGCCCAATTTTTGGAACTATATAAAAGACTGCTTTGTTATCGGCATATGTTGTAATTTTTCCACAGCTCTGGACAGAGAATAGACAATTCAGGTATATAACAAACAGTATTGGTCCTAGGATAGTGCCTTGTGGTACGTCATACTTGGATTTCACTTGGTGTACTGTTTATTTTTACTCTTTGTGTTCGGTTCGATAAATATGATTTGAAAAATTTAAGTTGATTTCCTCTGATTCTCATATCTTTCATTGATTCTAGTATTAGAGTATGGCTTACTACATCAAAGACTTTCGATAAATCAATGAAAATACCTAGAGAAGGTCAGCTTCTGTCTAGGCTAGAGTACATTTCAGAGGTAAGGTTGAGGATTGCATCTTGGGCAGAGATGCCTTCACGGAATCCAAATTGTTTTTCAGAGAGCAATTCATTTTTTTATCTAACTACGTTACACAATATGATATTTGTAGCAAGTGATGTTTGATTCACTTCTAAAAGTAACGCAAATAGTGTAAAAAGTGTAATAACAACAAAAGCAAAACTGTAGAAGACTAACAAATAAACAACATCAATCACAAACACGAAAAAATTGTACAATTATTATATGAATATATTAACCTTTTAAATCAAAGAGGGGCGGTGAGATGTTTATTAGTACAAAAATGAATTCTGAATTCATCGACAGAATAGAAGCATTGCCCAAGTAAATGCTTTCCCAATCTTCTCTTGAAAGTGTTCAGACTGAGCCCCTTGAAATCTTGAAGTAGGATATTAAATAGAAAAAAATCTGGGGATTTTTTCTGGATGAGTGAAGATGAAATCGTTCGAAACGTATGTGGTGAGAAATACGTGTATTGGGTTCGTGAATATGAGATTGTTTTGTAAAAGGTTGATTGCTTTTCATGTATTTTGACGGACGGCGAGAGGAGGGCAAAGATATTGATAGCGCCAGCTATACTGATACTCACTCTCAAACATTTTCGATATGATCCAGCATTACATCAGCTCACCAAGCTCCTGAAATCAGTAACTTTAGACGAACACCTCATTCTAGAAACCCGCTATGAACTCTATGCGGCTGTGGTCCAATGCGGTTCGAGCTGGGATTCCGGCCACTATTACACACTCGCTAAAGATCAGCAGATGGTTTGGTACAAATTCAATGACTCTAATGTTTCTAAAACCACGCCGGAGAACTTGACTTGTTTGAAACCTACTGAAACGCCGTATATTCTTTTTCATAGTAAGGAAAACCTTTCAGATATTGAGAACCTGCCAGCTTCAATTCTTACTAGGCATTATAATGCCTGGTAAGTTAACCTGATTAATTTCACTATTGGAGATAGCTTGATTATTAGCAGAAATCTGAATGTTTTGTGTCTTTTCACCATTCAGTTTCAGCTTATTAGATAAAAACCACTCTTATAAGCACTAATAGTAATCTTGTCGAGATGAAACTGTAACTTTTCATTATTATTATCTGACAGAATGAAAATGGTGTCGTCCGCAAAGAGAACCAATTTATACGGCATCATTTAGGTACACAAGTCATTCACATAGATGACAAATATAAGAGTGCCCAAAACAGATCCATGCTTGATAGTTTGAAAATTTAACATGGTACCGTTGACCATTACTGCTTGTTGACGATTTGTTGGATAGGTTCTTATCAATTGAAGCGGAATACCTCTAATCCCTTAATAGTTTATTTGTCCAACAAAATTTCATGTGAGACGCAGTCGAACGCTTTCGACAGGTCACAAAGAATCAACGCAGTATGATTGCCCTGCTCAAGTTCCTCAACTACGCCTGAAACTACATCAAACACTGCTTGCATTATTGAACGCGAGTTTCTAAATCCATATTGGGAGTTAATGAAAAAGTTATTCCCAAAGTTAGGCATAAAGCTGAAAATTGAAATGATACTTATTGGTCGGTAATTATCTATGACTGCTGCATCATCTTTTTTAAAAAGAGGTAAAACTTGAAGACATCTGGAAAGATACCAGAACATAAAATCAAAATTATCAGTACAATAAAAGGTTTAATTGTTATATGAGAGGTTTCATTCAGTATTTTGCTATTAAGTTCATTGGTATCCAAACAATCAGAGTCCTTCAGTGAATTAACTGCTTCGAAAACATCTCACCTCAAGAACGGGTCGAAAGAAAAATGAACCACACGGAACAGGGAATTTTTTAAAAGTTAAAAGGTCTTCGTTTGCCACGTATGGAAGCGAATTTATGATATCATCAGCTATGTTGCTGAAAAAGTTATTCATCTCATCAGGTGATGCTTCAATTGTTTGGTTCAAATTAATTTTATTTCTCTCGAAATTTATAATTTTCCAGCAAGCTTTAGGTCTATTTCTGGACGAAGAAATATCATACGCCACTTTTTTGCAGATATCAGTTTGCTACCATACCTTGTCTTAATATGTTTGCAAGCAATGAGATTAGTAGGATTTTTTGTTGCATCTGCTACTTGCTTAACTGTGTGCACATTATTCCTCAACAACCTCAGATCATCTGAGAACCATTGTACTGGTGATTAGTTTACTTTTTTTACATCTTTTGAGAGGAAAATGTTTCAATGCGAGAGTGTTATAATGGTTTACTAACAAATCAGCCAAATAATTTGGGTTAGCTTGATCGTTGAAAAATATTTCTCAATACTTTGAAAGGTATTCGGCAAGCAATATGTGACATCAGATTCCATTACCAACCTGATTAGATGAAATAAAAGATAAGGGACATTGTCCCGATCTAAAATGAATTTCCAGCATTGTGTACAAGGGTCTTCATAGTACTCGCAACGTTTAAGGGCACTCCGCTTCGCGTCGTTGCGCGTGCTTTAAAGGCTCACTTGCGCACTTGTATCATGATGTACCATCTTCATTATAATAGTCATTGAATATTTTTTTACATTACAGAGAATTTTCCTTGAGAATCAATATGGAAGAAACCTGAACGTATATACAGGGTGTCAATTTGAAAACTTCCCACCCTTAATATCTTCCTTCCAGTAAATAATATGAGTAATCGAAAAAACAGGTCAATTTTATTGTCAAGGGGGACACTTTCAAGGACTATTTGTAGCCCTCGTGGTTCAACCCCCTAGGAGGGGTAGATGTTACCCTTAGAATTTTAAATGGGAAGGGGGGTCAAGTGGCACATCATTTTGATGGGCGTTCAATTCTTGTTCCAATGGTACCCTGACTTATTATTTTTTGATGAGCATTTTCCGAAAAATTGCGTTCTAAACTAATTAACAGAAGTAATTATTAGAACGCCTATACTGAGATGCATGGTTTGGCCAGAACTGGTTAGAATATTAGGTGGTACCGTTCCAACCCTTTATTAGGGGTAACATTAGCCATTAGCTCCAAACACTTTACATAAAAAAGTAGTCTAATAGTAAAACGTAGATGGTAGTAAAGTTGTGTTTATTAAATGCTGAATTTTTAAGTGTCATCGCAGAAATTGTACAGATAGCCTTCCTTTTTTGCTACTTCTGCTGTAAAAAGTTTCTGTTTTCCGGCAAAAAATTGGTTAGCAAATTTGAACTATGTGGTAGTATTGTGAATACCGTTGTACCTGTTGGGCTGTTTAGGAATTACTTTAATAAGTGTATAAAAGTGTAAAAATGGTTTACATTCTTCAAGACAGAATTGAAATGATTGTAATTTATGGCGAAGTTGGAAAGTGCGCACGAAGGGCGGCATGTCTTTTTAACGAAAGACATCCAAATTGTAATGTAAGTCACCGGTATGTGCTTGATTTGGTGAATAAGTTTTACGAAACTGGTTCAGTGACAAATAAAAAAAGAAATAACCCCAGAGTACTAAATGAAGCAGCTCAAATTGAACTTTTGGGAACATTTGCTGCAGAGCCCACGAGCTCCTTACGATCAGTATCAGAACAGACGGGAATGTCACGCGAGACTATAAGAAAAGCATTGAAAATGCATAAATTTCATCCATATAAAATGCAGATTCTTCAAGAGCTCCACGAGGATGATTATGATAGAAGAATAGAGTTTTGTGAAATCATGTCTCATCGAGTCAATACCATCCCTAATCTTCTGTTAAACATCTGTTTCAGCGATGAGTGTTCTTTTTTTCTGAATGGCAATGTTAATAGACAAAATTGTCGCTATTGGAGTGACGAAAACCCACATATTTTTCGGGAAGGGCATACACAACACCCACAAAAAGTTAATGTTTGGGCTGGTATTCTTGGAAATGCCATTCTTGGTCCATTATTTCTGGAAGAAAACTTGACTGGTAATCTGTACCTTGATATGCTTGAAGAGACCATCGATCCTCTTATAACTCACGAGCTAGAAACTCAAATTGATGCAGAAGGTAATGAACTTTTGCAGGAGGGTCTGTTACATTTCCAGCAGGACGGTGCTCCACCTCATTATTTTCTTCCCGTCCGACAGTGGTTAAACGAGAGATTTCCGGGTAGATGGATTGGCAGAAGGGGAGCAGTTGAATGGCCTCCGAGATCACCGGATTTAACACCCTTAGATTTCTTTCTTTGGGGGCATCTCAAATCCGTTGTTTATAAAACACAACCTTCTGATATTGACGAACTTAAAAGACGAATTACAGCAGCATGCCGGTCAATTCCTAGTGAAGTTTTCCGTAATGTTAGAGGGGAGTTCGAAAACAGACTGTATTACTGTTTAGAGCAAAATGGACAACATTTCGAACAGCTAATAAGATAAGCGTAAGTAGATTTTATGTTGGAAATGTCTTTCTCGCAAATTAAATTTTATTGTGTAGAAGGAAAATAACCACCAAATAAAAAATCCCATGCGTAATAAATGTATTCCTGTCATTCAAGGGTTGGAGCGGTGCCACCTACTCTTCTAACCATTTTTATTAAAGGGAGTCAATACAATAATGCATCTCAGTATAGGCGTTCTAATAATTACTTATGTTAGTTTAGAACGCAATTTTTCGGAAAATGCTCATCAAAAAATAATAAGTCAGGGTACCATTGGAACAAGAATTGAACGCCCATCAAAATGATGTGCCACTTGACCCCCCTTCCCATTTAAAATTCTAAGGGTAACATCTACCCCTCCTAGGGGGTTGAACCACGAGGGCTACAAATAGTCCGTGAAAGTGTCCCCCTTGACAATAAAATTGACCTGTTTTTTCGATTACTCATATTGTTTACTGGAAGGAAGATATTAAGGGTGGGAAGTTTTCAAATTGACACCCTGTATAGTGCGACGCAAAATTATGGAAAAAATTCATTATTTCTGAATATAAAGATATTTCGGAAAAATCCTCGGACAGGTCGATTTTCTTTTCCGATGGGCCAATTTTTGAACCCCACCCAAAATATATAGGGTTATCCGCAATTGAGTAACAATGACTTTGATATTTTTAAATTGGACACCCAGTATATTTTTCCATATTTGGTTAGGGATCGTCATTACGAATCCGGTGATACCAAGTTTGATGGGAAAACGGCTGCGGAGATATGGCCAAAAAACTTCCTCGTATGTCTAATGAGTATGACTGCGAGACTCCACACGATTCAGAAGGTTAAAAGTCTCCGTCGCACTCATTGGGTATAAGGAGAAGTTTTTTGGCCAAATCTCCGCAGCCGTTTGACATAATCCCATCAAACTTGGTATTGGTGGATTTGTAATGACGATCCCTAACCAAATATGGACAAATATACTGGGTGTCCCATTTAAAAATATCACCAAAGTCGCTTTTCCTCAAATGCGGATAACCCTATATATTTTGGGTGAGGTTCAAAAATCGGCCCATCGTAAAAGAAAATCGAGCTGTCCGAGGATTTTTCCGATATATCTTTATATTCAGAAATAATGAATTCATTCCATAATTTAACGTGAAAAGACCTATGAGCTAAACGTGTCGCAGTCACCGGAAATGTTGAGTAACGACTCCGAAAATTCATCAGTGTTCCATATTTCATACCTGCCCAGATACTTAAAAATTTTATAGACCCGATATGAAGTTCACCTTGAATCTATTCTCGATCAAATTTTAGTACTTTTTTATTATCTGCGTACAAAGTTATAAAAAGTCTATCAGGTCATAAATTATACCGCATAGATGCGTCTAATTGAATATCAATAAAAAATTTCAGGTGAACAACAGATAAATCAAAAAATAGAAAACGAGGTTTCAAATCATTTGATTTTTTATAATCGAGTGGTTTGATCATCATGATTTCTATTACACCACGTTATTCAAAAACGGCAAAGTTGATTAGTTCATGCACTTTCTTCAATAGACTCTTCTGCAATCAGTGCAATCTTGAAGGAGTGTTAAGGCCTGCGAGCCGAGCGGCTCATGAGCCGCTCGCGGAAAAGTTAAAAACCTGAGCCTAATGCGAGCACTATGCGAGCGGACAGTGCTCGCGAGCACATTCACAGCGCGAAATCATTTTATTAAAGATGTTCGAACAAGAAACTCTATTTGCTGCGATGGTAGCAGGTGGGATAGGGAGACTCGATTTAATTAATTAAGATGTCACAGGCTGTCAAACTTTGATACAAACTCTCAATTGTGGTCGGGATTGTACCCAACTAACTTTGATCTGATTTTTATTGAAATAAACAGAAAAACTGTTTTTGAATTGTTTCTCAAAACTGAATCGAAAAACGATAAAAGTTTAAGATACAAAAAAATTGTACTCTCAATTTCTTAATCCTAAAAAAATAAACATAGGTATACAAAAATGCGGTGTACATTGTTTTAGTATAGGGGACGCTACTGGAAATAATAATTTTATTCCAACTACACTGAAATTAATATCTTGAATAAGTTTTATCAAAATCAGCAAGAAGGTTTTTGAATAGTCAATAAAACATTGAATTTTAGTATAAACTTTGACACCTTGTATTACGGAAACGAAGCAATCTAGGATTTCAATTTCAAATCGAAATCGAAAAAAAAACTAATTTTTACCTAAAAAAACAATCCTGAACATATGGTGTTTTAAGCCTGGTTCACCCTGTATATACACTGTCAGTTATTCGTCACGAAAATTCAACAAATATAGTAAAAATGAAAATGAAAGTTACTTTCATTCACTAACGAAAACCTATCTTTGCCAGTATTGTAACTATTTTTTCATTGATTTTTTTTCTCCGACACGATCCCAACAAAACATTCATTTCCTTTTTACATTCTTCCGCGGGCCTGTCCATTGCAGTACCGATCTTTCTCCAAGCATCCTCTTTTATGTTTTTTGTTGTTGTTGTTGGTTTTCATATTTGGGGCCCCATAGAACAGAATATGAACTACATATCTCTAGGAGCAAGATTACCTTTTCATCCGTCCACGCCGCCATGATCACGTCCACACTTGCGAGCACGTCTTTATGCCGTACAAATTGACACTGAGCCATGCCTTTGTGCTCGCCGAAAAAACCGCCTCCAGGTGGCTCACAGCGACAGGCTCAAGATCGGCTCAAAGTACGCTCACAATCCTACGAAGGCGTAGAAGGGCCACGGTTTTTTCCTATTTTCAATCCCGACTTCTATCTCGGGATCTCGAGATCCCGACATCTAAGTCGGGATCCCGACTTCTATCTCGGGATCCCGACTTCTATCTCGGGATCCCGACTTCTATCTTGGGATCTCGAGATCCCGACAAAGAGTGTAAAGACTGACGAGTGACGACTGAAGTTGACTACAAAGAGTAGATATAGGCGATATAGCCGAAATCCCGACTTCTATCACGGGGTCTCGAGATCCCGAGATAGAAGTCGGGATCCCGACTTAGATGTCGGGATCTCGAGATCCCGAGATAGAAGTCGGAATCCCGACTTAGATGTCGGGATCTCGAGATCCCGAGATAGAAGTCGGGATCCCGACTTAAATGTCGGGATCTCGAGATCCCGAGATAGAATCCCGACTTAGATATCGGGATCTCGAGATCCCGAGATAGAATCCTGACTTAGATGTCAGGATCTCGAGATCCCGAGATAGAAGTCGGGATTAAAGATAGGAAAAAACCGTGGCCCTTCTACGCCTTCGTACAATCCCGTACACACTTGCGACACTTTTCATGTGAGCGGCTCATGAGCCGCTCGGCTCGCAGGTCTATACGCGCCTTTACGTATTTCATACCGATACAGATAAACACAGCTTGACAGATCTAGCTATGAATGTCGAGAAACGTTTGAGATGCGCGAATTTAGAATGAGAAAGTATTCGGACGATAAAGAGGGTGGTAAAATTGTACATTCAGTAATAAAACTTCACAGTGCGATGCGACAGATACAAAAGAACTGACCAGTACAGAAACTCATACTTGTTTCAGACTGTACTGAGCTCTTCTGCTACCACAGAGCTAGATTTGTCAAGCAGGACCTATGCCCTGGTTGGTGTACAACGAAAGAGATGTCCAGGGAGAGCTGGAATTGGGATCGGGAAAAAGTATGCAGTCTCACCTCCTGGGACCCTATTTTTGAAATCGTAGGAATTGATTCTCTCATGAAATATTTCTCTAGATTCAATTCTCACGTGAAACAATGAAACGAGAGAATCGCTATTTTTGAACACCGTAGGAAGTAATTTCCTAGGAAGTTAGTTTTGAGACGTATGTCTTGCATACGATCATAGACGAATTTTGTTTGATAAATAAAAAAATAGGATTTTTGGGGACACACTTTTGAATTTGACGTTTGAAGATACGATTTTTGCTAGGGTTATGTTATAACTTCCTGGAAATAGACGTCAAAAGAAGATTCATAAGCAGCGCTCAAAATCTGCAGAAAATAATGCAGAACTAAGAAGGGTAAAATTACGAAAGCTTTTACTCGTGATATCGCAAAAGAAAGGTGGGATACTGTTGCCATTAAATTGAATGCCATTCCTGGGGAACAAGAAACTGAGTTTTTCTGGAAAAAGGTATGTTGGTAGAATCATACATAAGAGATAAAGTGAAGCAAAATGTTCCTATCGTAGAGATGGCAAGATCTGAAAAATCATGCAAATAAAAAGAACAGGGACGCAAAAAATTATAACAAAATGCACCGGCGGAGGGCCACTAAAAACATCTACACTGATAATGAATGAATAATGAATTGAAAAAACACAGCGGTCTATAATTTCGCATCTGCATGGGATATTAAAAGTTTAGTTTATTTTTTCATTGCGAATACTCGACAGGGATGAGGTTGCAGCTTTTATATTCGATTTCTAACAATAACTTCTGAAAAGTGTCCTTCCTAAATCTGGTGTTTCACAAACTGTCGTTCACTTGAATTGTGGAACAAATTTTGTTCTCGCAAAATCTTGTGTAATGCTTTAGCCATTGCAGCCTCCAAATTTTTCAAAACCATCCCTTGTACAATTTCCATACCAATTTATACCTACCTGAATTATAATAATTTCATCAATACATCGAAAAAATCTTCGAGTTTCTTTAATCTGAAAACTAAATTCCTAGGAGAATTTTCGAATTCTCCTCCATTGGGTACTAGGAATTTCATCTGCCAATATCAAGAGAAATATTTCTCTCGTGATATTTCAAAAATAGGTATTGCTTGTTATTTCTCTGAAGAACCAATTCCGACAATTCAAAAATTGGGTCACTTTGGTCAATATATTTAATCACCAGACATTTTTGTATTCATCAAATTGAAGGCGTTTGAATGTTTCTTCAAAAAAAGGAAAATTAGTGAATAAATGATCACTAAAAAGATGAACTGTAAATTTTTTTCTGAGTTCCATAAACTATAATAGACCGTTGGCCCCTGACACTATGGGGGTCGATTATCTTCGAAGGTATGCACTTCAAGGAACATGAAGATTAAGTTGGATTATCGGGAAGAAAGTGGTTTGTTGGATTGGTACCCGGTCGCCCCCTCCCTGACGTCAATGACGTCATCTTTTCTTCAAATACGGCTAAATTAGCCTACCCAAATTGTATGCAAACGTTATAACATTGAATTATGGGTCCAAATTAAGGGTTTAAGTATCGGGGAAGGGTAACTTCCGGTCCGTATGCCGCCCTTGGCGATCGACCTAGACTTATGCAAATCTGCTAGAGCCCCGTTAATTTAGCTAGACCCGACTATTCTAATACATTAGTAAGTACAGCTGCTTCTATAATAATATTTTCAACATTGCTTTCAACCAAAAGTGAATTGAGGTTGGGGGGCGACCGGGTACCGATCCAACAAACCACTTTTTTCCCGAAATCCAACTTAATCTTTATATCCCTTGAAGGGCATACCTTCGTAGATAATCGACACTTCTGGTGTCATGGGCTAACGGTCTATAATATATGAATCAATTACTGCATGTGCAGTGTTACTCAATTTTTAAAGATACGATATCTACACTGTTTAAAGCTTGATGCGATAGATGTTGATAGTTAGTAAATAGTCATTTATACAATAAGGATACAAATGGAACCTTTTTCATAACGAGCCGAGATGTGGAGAAGAACGTCATTGGCATTTTTTTTAATAGAACTATATGCCATGTTTAGTATCGCTGGAAATCTTGTTTTTTTCTCATTTCAGTAGTACTAATATTATTCTTACTCTCTCAATACGTACAGTGCGTTTCGTATTTTTGTGCTCATCTCTATAATTCACTTAACTATTGCTCAATTTGTTCAAAATTCTTCTCAATTGGGGAATGTAGCCAGTTGGATATTTTAAGCGATATGGCAATTTTATTCAGACAGTGGCGTACGTAAGTTTTCATAAAAAAATATTTTTTATGTGCTCCATTGACAATTATTTCATTAAAAAAATTCTTTTAGGATGTTATGAAATTACCCCATTTTTATTTAAAGAAATATTTGATATAAAGAAGAAAAACATTTAATTTCGTTTTTAAACTAAACTACTGTATTTAACGCCCATTTGTCTCTTGGAAATAAGATAATCTATGAATAATGCCCTGAACACTATTAAGCAAATGCTCTGAGGAATTTCCGACATTACTCGCCTTATCCAAATCTTCTAAATTATTAGGTCTATCGACAGACCATACTTTTGACATGACCCCATATAAAATAGTTATTAAAGATCTAGATTTTGTGCTCTTATCTCTCATCTAGATAATTTGTCTGGTCTTGCATAATGTGGAGAAGCTCCGTCTTGCTGGAACCATATTTAACTGTGTACATTACCGTTATCTCCGGGATGAAGACGAATAACATCATACCTCACAAGATTCAAATAACGGTCTCCTCTCTGTACCATCGATGAAAAAAGGTCCTATCAACTTGTCGCCAATAATACCTGCCCAAACGATTACTTTTTGGGGATAGTGTGTGCGAACCGTTCGGCTCCAACATGGATTCTCAAATGACGATCAACTGTTCCATTCAAGCAAAACGTGGCCTCATCCGAGAAGAGAATATTATTTTTTAACTGATTGTAATTTTGTGTGTTTCACAAAACTGGAGGCTTCTGTCTGGGTCATCTTCGTTTAGTTGAAGAAGCTACTGTGTTATCGAAATATGTCGTAGCAAATTATCATACCAACTACTGGAACAATGTCTTATAGTCATAGGTGTGCATTCGCTAGAAGTAGCAAAGTTTAACACCTACTACAAAAACATTGTCCATATGTATATGCACTCCCTAGCGGTAGCAAAGTTCGATAATTTCTACCAATACCAAGTGAATTGTAATCAGCAAAGTCGACTTTATAACCTATCACTTGTGGTTCTAAAGTTGACTTAGCTGATTACAACTCGCTTGTCTCCTATGCTACGAGGATCGCTATTTATGTATTGAGAATTGGCAACACTGGTGTTGCTAGGCGAAATCCAACTGCGCTATCGCAATGTTTGACATTTTTGACAGAATACGTAATTAGAACTTTTTGTCATACATAAGCTATTTGTATTGTTAATTGACATTTGAGGATTTTATCTCGGCCAAAAATGGAGCTAAATCGTGAACATTTTCGTGCCATGATTTTTTACGATTTTCGACGTGGATTATCTCAAAAGCAGTGTGCCGATCAACTTACTGCGATTTCTGCTGATGAAGCACCATCCAAGGCCACAGTAAATCTATGGTTTAGTGAATTCAAATGTAGCCGTACTTCGCTGGCGGACGAAGTTAAAGATGGACGTCCAAAATCGGTTGTTGTGCAAGAAAACATTGATGCTGTGTCCGAACTGATAACGCAGGATCGTCATGTGACATATCGCGAGATCAAGGCATCCCTGGGCATTAGTATGACAAGTATACAATATAAGATATTGCATGAACATTTGGCAGTCAGAAAGATTTGTTCTCGTTGGAACCCGCACAATTGACAATCGATCAAAAAAAGACTAGTGTAAATTGGTGCAAGGAAATGATTACAAAATATGACCAAGGTGCATCAAATGCAGTTTATAACATATACACAGGTGACGAATCTTGGATTTATTGTTATGAGCCCGAAACTAAACAGCAGTCGACTGTATGAGTCTTTCAAAATGAACCAAATCCAACAAAAGTTGTTCGTGCTCGCAGCACTTCGAAGCAAATGGTGGCCTGTTTCAAGACGCTGTTTATGAATTCAAAAACCATGTTTTGGAGATACCTACTTCGAAGTGGAAAAACTGCTTTGCCAATTGATTTAACCGAATGCAAAAATATGTAGATTTGAAAGGAGAGTAAGGTAAGTGCAGGTAATATGGCCACCTTAAGCTTCCGGAATTTTTCCAGAAATAAATAAGGCAATTGTTTCAGCTGCTCAATATGGACATGGACAACTGATATCTATTTTAACATTTCTCATAAAAAAATGTCAGTTTAAAGACATTCTATAAGAAAAAAAATCGATTATTTGAAAAAGTTGCTTTTGGCCATATTACCGACACCGTGTAAGTAATATGGCCATAGCATGAAAGTATGGGATTTTCATATTGCAAATATGGCCATAGGTCAAAATCTATTATTGGATCAGTTTATTGCTTGGACTTTAAATAAATGGCTGTTATTCAATTAAAACAAAGGTTTCTTACTTCGAGAACGTGTGTTTAATTATGGAAAAAACAGTTTTATTTCATTAGTGAACATATTGGTTCAATGATTTGCATCACACTCAGGGCAAATAAAATGCTCAATTTCATCTTCAGCTGTGAGGCCCAGGTATTCCTCGTGCATATAAGTGCTGCAAGCGTTGCACAGTCTCATATCTGCTATCCTGTCTTCATCACAAAGCGGACAATACCAGCTTTCGCGAGTTGTTTGTTTTTGAGAATTCTTGCTATCTTGGGGAGCTCTACTAGTGGCAGAGTTGCGTCCCAGTGTAGATTTTTTAAGACTTCTTAAGCTCTTCTTCACAGCGGTGCCTTTAGTAAGTTTACTCTGTGTCTTGTCTTGTTTTTTGAATAGGTTTATCTTTACAATTTGAGCTCTGCTATTCATGGCAGGTTTTCGATATGTCTTAGTTCCTCTGATTAGTGCTCCTTCTGGGGTATTCAGCATTTCTGTGAATGATACGTTCGGTTGAGGGGAGTGTCCATGATCACTTCCAGATCGCTCTTCGCTGGAATCGTGCACACTGAAATCAGAGGAATCGGAATTGGAACTTTCATCTGGTGTGACTGATTGTCGAAGACGCTTTCTTTGTTGCAACCCAGAAGTTGAAGGAACTGCATCAGTTTGAGCACTTTCAGGATGATGCGGATTGTCAATACGTTCAGCAGAAGTCACGTTTATCTGTTCTTTATTTTCCTGATGGGTAATAGTACTGGGTGCGAATGCTACTTCTGGAATTGCATCCCGGTTGAATGGATATATTCCAGTGGAGGCAAAACCTGATTTGATGTTAGCAGGAGTCATCGTCTTATCCCACACAGTAGAAAATATGGTTCCAAAGCACTGTTTGGTAATTGTACGGTCCCTATGAACGGAGAAATATTTCATAACTTCATCATCCCAATAATATTCGAAGGCCCTGAACACCGCCTTATCCATTGGCTGCAGTTCATGTGAAGTATTGCTCGGGAGACAGTATAATGTGATATCATATCTATCAGCAGTTAAAACTATACTATCATCTAAGTGACATTTTGCACCATCAAAAATTATAATGCAAGGTCCAGGCACTTTGAATTTAGCGAAGTGTTGAATCCAGAGTGAAAATGTTTCAATGTTCATGCTTCCTTTTGGAGTCATATGAGCGGTAGCACCTGGAGGAAGATCGTCTAGCCATTCTGGCTTCATACCTTTGCCTTTGAACAAAATCATTGCGGGTATAACTGTTCCAAGTGCATTTCCGCAGGAGACAATGGTAACACTTTCTCCGTGTTCCTTCGCTACAATATGAACTCTTCTTGCGCCTCTTTTCGCCAATACTTTCTGTTGGTGATGTAGGCTCAACCTACAGCCTTTCTCATCCACGTTGTAGATTTTCTCTGGCTTATCGATAATGTCGAGTTCCTTGAGAACAGCCTCTAGTTTTGTGAAGTGGTCGTTGACAATGAATTTATTGAGCTTCTGAGCTCGTGCTGGATTGAGGTTTTAGGCCTTCCGTGAGCTGATCCTTGGATTCCGTTTCAGAAATCCACGCAGCCAATAACGCCCAGCCATTTCTTTTCCTCGTCGAAAAGGGTTGACGATATTGTTAGTATGGGCATATCGATATACACATCTTCGAAGTACTCTCGAAGTGAGTGGATAACCAATTTCAGCAAGTCGATGAATTCTTCCAGTTAATTCCGCTTCTTGATCACTTGTTAGGATGGTCTTCCGGCCAAGAGATGACTTTTCCTTTTACCTTCTGCTACATATCTCCTGAGTGTTCGTCTGGGTATGGCATATGTAATACTAGCTCTATTGAGTGACATTCCTTCAGATACTGCCGAGAGAGCAAGACTCAAATTATCTCCAGTCCATGTGCCCCGCAACCCCTGACATCGACGACGTGGAATTCTGAAAGATAAACGAATATCAAAATTTTACATTGGCAATAATAGTGAAGAGCAATATGGCCATGGCCGTATTGCTCTACATGGTAACTGGCCACATTGCTCGACGTCGTTGTTTTTTTTCTATCAGTCTATTAAAAAAGTAAAACAAATATACATGCGAAAGTAATTTAACTATAGTATTCCTTAGGGTCCAAAGTATATGTAACAGGTGAAAAATATTCAAAAACTCACCTGGTTCAATTTGAATACACTTTTCTGTTACGATTTTATATAAGAACGGGAGTTCATATATCAACTGCGCAACGACAAATGCCCAACTAAAGCTCGCGGTAAACAAATAGCGATAAATGGTCGGTGGGTATGCAATCCACAACAACCCTTTGATGATGCCTGGAGACATCTACGGTTCAATAGTTCAACTTATTGAGAAACAATGAATTGGCCATATTGCCATATATACCTGGCCATATATACCTGGCCATATAGCCTGCACTTACCTTATTTTGAAAAACAATAAAGATGTTTCTACACCCCAATTATTGTTTTAGTTCTTCATTCTCAATACATAAACAGCAACCCTCGTATTAGAGTTTCTTGCTGGGGTAATTCGATTTCATACTACAGTTAATACAAAATTTGCTCAGTGTTTGTGAATATAGATAAAAACATATATTTTTTACATTCTGAAAAGTCTCAAACACTCAAGTGGAGACATTCACAGACGTAAGGAAAGTCACGGGCCTCCTTCTGTGTAAGACATATTCCATCTGTCTGGAAGAACATATTAACCAACGTTGAATTTTCTCAAAGTGTCAAGTGAAATAAAACCCATATGATGTTTGATGGAAACTTTTTGAATGTCACTCCATGTGTATTACATAAGCAACGATCAAAAAATTGAATTCGTCAGTACATTCTTTCGTAACCATATATTGGATATGATATGAGTTACTGTAGGAAAAAAGCTGGCAAAACGAAAGAGTCAAGTGGTGGCGTATAGAAAAGGCAATAATGACGTCGTGTGCCGGGTGGCAATTCACTAATTAATACATCGTCGAAAAGGCGGCAGGTGCATTCTTTTCACGGCTGGCCGAACACGTTATTACAAATGCACTTCACTCGTTATTATTATTAATTTGCATTGTCGAGAGTAATTACGATGGAAAACGCGACGACTTGCAAAGGGCATTGCCAGGAACGTACTGAGCCGCTTTTCTATTAATTTATTGTTAGGACCTACAGTGCATGATATAGCCTACAGTTGTAGTTAGAGTGTATTAGCTTCCTGTTTATTTATTATTAGTTATAATTTTTTGGATTATGTGAGAAAAGATGCGTCACGAAAGAGGTATAGATGAGCAATAGCCTGAATGATCGAATAGACCCAGATAACATTATTCGGTAGTCGATTAGAAGATTTGTAAAGAGAAACTAAGCATTTTCAAAAAGTAATTCTAGTCAGAGAGCACTATGCATTTCTCAGATTGATAGATTCTTAAGTTGATGAACTTAATTGAACACGTAAGATTTCCACAAATTAAATCGTCGGCACTCTGCCAAAACCAGGAATGTCAAACTTTGTCATTTCTACTTTCTCCACTTCAATTCTCTACAATTTTCCTCGTTGGACTAGATTCCTGTATTAGTATTCATTTTATAAGCGAAACACAAGAAAAAACACATTTTTTTGTATTCAAATGATTATAACAAACTAATAAATGACAGTTGCTATAGTCCAATTCATAACAGAATATAACTACGCATTGTCTTTAATGTGATGGTACAGTCGGTTACCAACTAGCATTTTTGTTAAAAAATCACTCTATTGAATGGTGTAGATCGCAGAAAACTGACACATTTTGGGAATGCTCCGAAGATCTTACCTACCAGTTGCATTACAGCGTCTGACGTTGATTTCCCGTTTTGGAATCCGTTTTGGTAGTCTGGAATGATGTTAAGTGTCTTAAGTTTTCTATTGGCTGCAATTTTAGAGCTGCTTCTATTTTACGAAATGTAGGCACTATTGAGATACGTCTTAACTTACAAAGTTCTTTGGCAATTTTTTCTTTTGGTATTGGGATAACCTTTATAATTTTAAGGCAATTAGGAAAAGTTTGTTGAGGGTGAGATTATAACCTATCAAGTTATTTTCACTAAAAATATCCATAATATAGTCAGCAGTAATACCACAAGTGATTCAATTTTCAGTAGTAATACCACAAGTGATTGAATTTTCGCGATAAGTCTGTCGATTCATTTCTGAAATAAAAGACAGACTTATGAGATAAATTCAATCACGAGTGGAATATTATTAGACTATTTCACGAAACATTAAAGGTATTATTATAAACATGAACAATCAATTCATCATAGCCACTCCTTCGATTTCCTTGTATTTTTCGGTACATTTTCATCGATTTTTTCGTTGATTGATTCGATAGAATTCATCCCAAATCTACTCATTTTTGAATGCGTGCACAGCGTAATCACTTATATTTGACGTTTAACTGTCACATGCACTGTAAACAAATCTGAAAACACCGAACTTGATAGGCCAATCAGAGTCAAGAGTCAAGTTTGGTATTATCGGTAAGCCGAACTTGACTAGAGCTTCTGATTGGTTCATTTCGTAGGTGAGTGAAATAGTCGCGATAAGTCTGCCGATTCATTTCTGAACGAAACTGAATTGCTTCGAGAAAACACCACTAGTCCTGCGGACGAGTGGTGTTTTCTAGATACAATTCAGTTAAGCTCAGAAATAAAAAACTGACTTATGAGATAAATTCAATCACGAGTGGAATTTTATACGACTATTTCACAAACAATGTGAAAGGTAATCAATCTGAAATTTTGCAGAATTAGACGAAATTAGCAAAAAAGTTATTCTGAGAAATCAATAAAGTTCAATAAACAGGAAAATGGATTAATTCAATCCCAAATCTGCTCGTTTTTAAATGCATGCATAGCGTCATTACTTATTTTTGACGTTTAACTGTCACATATACGAAGCTGAAAACACCGAACTTTACAGACCAATCAGAGTCAAGTTCGGTATTATCGATTATTTCACTTATTCTAAAATAGCGTGTTATGATTGGTTGAAATGTTTGTGATGATAAATGAAAACATCATGTTTTCGATTTTGTAGTTCGGTTCTTGATTGGCTACTGGATATGTATATGATGTGTTTTCGATTTTGTAGTTCGATTCCTGATTGGTTATTATCAAAACACAAACTTACCACTAGCAAGCTGCTATAATGACACAACACCAAACTTTGACCAAAACTAAATAAGCACTCACTATTAATTCATATCAACTTCACAATTTTCGACAAATTTTGCATACTTGTTGATTAATCAAATCACTAAATCAAAATGTTATCAAAACATAACCTCGAGCGAGAAACAGTAGACTAGACATGCAATGACGAAACTACGAATGACGCGCTCTGTCAAGTAAATGTTTTGTTAGTTGCATAATTTCAGAACTAAACGCGGGATTAATGTTCCTAGTTAAATTGAATAGTAAATAAATAAAAATGGTTTCTATTTTATTCATGAAATAATCTTAACGAATACAACACGTGTTATCGGCGATTATCGTTAATTCCTTCTCGGTTTCGAATCAAATTATGTTGCTTGGCAAGTGTGGTTGCCTAATCTCAAATTCAAAGGAATTGCTATTTCGATAATCACCGATACACTTGTGGTATTACCTACAATAATTTCACTTGCCGTATGAAATCCTCTTTTCCTGCAATATTAGGACCAATAAGGGACGTATGCCTCGATAATACGCAGTTCCTTACTTTTGAGCCGGTAACACCACTTTGTCATGGCAACCTCGTATCCAAGCAACAACGGAGAATATGATATCATCTAGCTACTAATATGAATGTCAGTCTGACAGACTTGATGTATATCAGGCATAAACTCTAACTTTTGACTAAGGAACTATTTTTACTTTGTTGATTCGCGAAATTATCTCCATAAATACTACTCGTGCTCATAATACTATCGATAATTCTGTCAGAAACTCGATCAAATTGCTTTGAGGTAACATCACTCGTCCTAAAGGACTCGTGATGTTACCAAACGATTTTTATTATTGGTTTCTCAGAAAATTGCATTCTTCATGAAAGTTGGTGCAAAAATCGATATGCGCGTACTTAGTCTAATTGAATGCACCAACTTTTATGAAGAATGAAATTTTCTGAGAAACTATTAATAAAAAAGTTTTCCATATGGTTCCTGGCGGACACTGTACGAGTATACCGTCATCTTTGTTAATGAAAAAATCTTTGATTTCTTTTTCATTTACTATAATTTTTGTGTGTTTTTTTTGTATCATCCCAGTCCTCATTTATTATTCTTCAACATATTTTGTTAAAATTATTTGAATCATTAAAGTTTTTGTATTGTGAATTTTTTTCCAGGGAATTTTTTCTCAGGACTTTTGATCCTGGATATTTTTTTCACTTGTTTTTTTCTCTTGTTACCCCCGAAAAGCCCGTTTGATATTATTTCCAGTACAGATGAAAATAAGGTGTTTTCAAAGAACTAAAATAAAAAAGCATTTTTTTTGTCATAAATATTTCTGTTAACAAAACTAACAAATGTTAGGTAATATACAGTACGATGCAAATGTATGGAATGAATTCATAATTTCTGATTATAAACATATTTTGGAAAATTCCTCGAACACGTCGATATTCTTTTCCGATTGGCCAATTTTTGAACCCCACACGAAATATTTGGGTTATCAGCATTCAAGTGAAAATGACTTTAGTAAGATTTTTAAATGAGATATGAGAGTGTATTTTGCCATATTTGGTTAGAGATCGTCATTACAAATCCAGTGATACCAGGTTTGATGGGATTATGTCAAACGACTGCGGAGATATGAGCAAAAAACTTCTCCATAAGTCCAATGAGTGCGACAGAGACTTCCGAATCGTGTGAAGTCTCAGTCATACTCATTGGACATACGAGAAAGTTTTTTGCCCATATCTCCGCAGCCGTTTGACATAATCCCATCAAACCTGGAATAACTGGATTTGTAATGACGATCCCTAACCAAATATGGAAAAATACATTGGGTGTCCCATTTAAAAATATCACTTAAGTCATTTTTACTCGATTACAGATAACCCTATACATTTAGGGTGGGGTTCAAAAATTGGTCAATATGAAAAGAAAATCGACGTGTACGAGGAATTTTCCAAAATATGTTTATGTTCAGAAATAATGAATTTACTCCATACATTTGCATCGTACTGTATATATCCATTGAATAATCCTAGAAAAGCGTATACATCGACTCTTGAATCAGTCCGACCCTGACTCGCAGGCTAACCAACCAACGTTAGGATGTGGTCTGAAGCCCTTTTCACTGCTCGATACTTTGTGGTCGACGTTGAAAAGTTTCCTGACCATTGTTTGTCGTTTGTTAACCGGCTCGTTGAATAATCCCAGATAGAGTTACGGCCAACTTATAGGACTAAATTCTGTTATGAATAACGAGGGTTTCCTGTTTTGTGTTTTGTTTCCACTTCATACTCGAATTGTATTCGATTAATGATTACTAATTATGGCGGCTTTCTACAGGGCGAAGTTTACGACGACCCGACCGAAGATTTTCAAAGGATAACCCCGAAAGGAGAATTGTTAGGAGTGAATTTTTCACTGAGATTCAAATTTTGTATTCTCGTTGAATGATCGTAATGAAAATTATCAAATGATGTCAATAATTCTATACGCTAACATCGAGATCCAGTCGAAATTCCGACTCGGATTTTGGAAGATTTATTTCCTCTCTTTTCATCGGGTAAGAAGAATTTACACGTATTAAACATCAAAAATATACAACATTATATCAGCATGCCTACGTAACAGGAAAATCGTGCGAGGCGGCTTTGCACAGTTTGGGGCCTTTGACAATATACATCCTTCGAAAGTATATAGTCTCAGACGCCAGGAGGAGAAGCGTTGACAAAATCACCTGCAGGTGAATACTGCCAATGAAAATCGACAGGTCCACACTAACATGTTTGAAGACTCTGCGAAACTGGAAATTGCCAGGGGAACCCAACAGGGAGGGATACTTTCCCCCTACTGTAAGATACGGTATTAGACGAACTGCTGGAATCCTTAAATAATCAGGGATACTACTGCCAAGGTTGTTCAGGCGACATGATAGTCCTCGTACAAGGAAAGTATGCTCAAATAACCTCTGAGCTGATGCAAAATGCACTAAGGACTGTAGAGGAGAATGGTGCAAGAGAAAAAAACAGAGGAGACACCCCAGCAAAACCATACTCATTACCTTCACACCATAAGGACATGCATGCAGATGAGTCCAGACAGTGGGTATAGAATAAAATACATCTACATTCTTTCTGACAGTCAGAAAGCAATAAAAGCTCTGGATTCAGTACAGATACAGTCAAAGCAAGTTTGGGAATGCCTTCAGAACTGTCAAAACAAAATACTTCACTTGTGCGGGTTACTGAATATAGGAGAATAGAAGGCAATGAAAAGTCAGACCAGCTTGCAAGACAAGCATCTAAATCACCATTCACAGGCCCAGAACCAGTGTTTGGAGTTAGCAAAAACAGATGCAGAAACCGGTGCACTCCTTACATATTGAAAGATAAGGGTTAACGGACAGAACAAATTTTTAACAAGGTATGAGAACACTGAACATGTCTTCTTATGGTATTCGGTGTACCACAAGGAGTGGTTTTGGGACTTTTAGCTCTCCAATGTGTATTCGAACTGTCGCTTTTTGGAACATACATGGTACATCCACAGATTATAAGGTTATATTTTACAAAGGTAACACAAAAATAGACCTAAAAAGAAAAATTAAATATGAGAATAATATCAAAAATGGATCGATAACAGGAAGTTATCGATTATTCTGATGAAAACGTTCCATCTACCTTTTTACAGCTTGTCTACAAATCTTGCAACAATTAATAAAATATCAATAGGACACGACTTCGAAATTACTCTACTCAATTATCAAATAGGTACTTGGGGAAAATGTTAGACAGTCACCTTAGATGGGTCCTCCACGTTTTTCCAAATCACTACGCGTTCTTTATTTTTTTCTATTTTTCTTCAGGGGGACAGGGGGGTAAAATTGATTGAAATTATTGTATTGTCATCTGTTCTCAAGACGTGTGCAAAATTTCAGCTCAATGCTCACTTGCGAAATTTGAACCGCGCGGAAAGACGAACAGACAGACTTACGATCATCAGAGCAAGTTAAGTGAAAACTTGAAAAAAGAAATTGATCGTTATCGATAATTAAGCTTTTTTTGGCTTAAAACTTCATTACAATTTATTAACATCACAACATAGTTACAAAATATAATCGTTAGTTACTTTATAGTACCCTAGATACCAAGCTAAAATGACAATAACGTGACAATAACCAAAGTTGATTTTATTTTCACATCATCGTTGTCAGTGATACCATTGTTTAAATAGAAGATAGTAAGTCAATGCCTGTGGAGAAGGTATTGGACCCAAACGCGAGTGTCATCTAGCGTGATTAGTTACAAACATGAATATTTCACGTCATTTTGATACAGGTTTCTTCAAAAAACACCGATTTTAATGCTGTCCCATTGTTTCAATCAAGTTACGACATGAATTGTAGGCCAGATCACTGAAGTTACGACATGCCTTGGATGCGAGCTCACTATCGCCATCTACATGTCGCATCCATTTTGATCCAATTATAATCCCATAAGGTTGACTAACTATCTTCTATATAAACAAAAAAAGCTAATGTAACTAGATTATTATGCAATTCAAATAAATCTCAGAAGTTGCATCATGTGACTCGATGCGAAGCTCCTCATCGCCTGGCAACGTCCTCGATCATTATAAATAGCATAATACATTACTGTATTATTATTATTCAGATACATCACAAAGTCGGTGATTCAGGAAATTCATACGTTTTCTGCAGGACATTTTTCAGGATATGAATAATCAACAAACTGTTCGCTTTCGCTGTTCATCTAAAACACATCATGAAAGAGCAGCTTTAAGAAATTTCAACACGCAAACCTTATCTTACGCTCTTGTACCAGTTAATAAATCCATTTTGGTAAGTGGCATGTTCATCGATATTCCTATTTTTTTAAACGATATATTCACTGACACAGGTGCAAGGTATTAATCATACAAGGTAATTTCTATTTTCTTTTTACAAGCTTTTATACTTTCGAGGATAATAAAAAACCTACATATTGGAAGTGCAGAAGAAGTGTACGAAGTCCCTATCTATTTGTAAATTTTCTAAATGATCAATTTAAAGCGTTTTTCTCGTAGAGACAAATTTAAAGAAAAATTGAATTTCCTTCAGAAGGACTGAATATGAGCAACTATGCAGTGGACAGTATAGCCCCTTATCGATACAACATGTATGCATTGTCCAATCACAGCGGTTCTACCGATTTTGGACATGAGTACAATGATTCTTGTTTGTTACGAATAGTATCAAAAATTATTGAGGGTGTAACACTATAAATTGCTTTTTAAGATTGCTACTTGCTCATTGTATACAGCAGTGCCTATGAGCTGCTCAGATTGGTACGGGAGGTCGTGGGTTTCGTTATCTGCCAGTCTAATAGATAGATCCTTTGACAAAAATTAGATACTCGAAATTAAAGAAAGTAAAGATACAAGGTAACTATATGGGCAACAGGTTTTTTTTTATGAAAATACCAAAAACACGGATTTTGTCAAAGGATGTACTTTATGCTTCTCAACAGTAAAACAAAAAAATTCTGAAAACACTATATTTACAATTTGTTTCTAAATTTGGATACAATAAAGAAAATTATTTAAACAATTTTTTTGAATTTCTACAAAAGTATGGTTGAAAAGATTTGAGTTTACAAATTTGGCAAATAATCGCTTACAAATATCTGGTTTGTTTACTTTTTTTTATGATCAGTGTTTGCGATGGTGTAGGAAGACTTACTCCAGAGCTCTACTTCAACGTTGGATGTAGGAGCCTTGTAGGGTGTCTCGAGACGTGGCTGCTCTACTAGCTGGATACAGTTTGTAGTAGCTTATCTGGTATATTGGAGTCTTTCCTAAAGCTCAGATGTTTGAATGCTGAGGTTACACTGTGAAGAAAATAAAAACAAACCAGTACCTTGTCTCAAATTGACAAATGCGATAAGAATAATCAGGGAAAAATCAGCTTACAGATTAAATACTAAAGGTTGTTACAGAAATGATGAAATATTATAATTTTACAAAAATTACATTTGTCTAAAAAAATAACATGTTAAAGATTTGCTGAGTTAAACAATGTGTTAAAGATTAAAATTGTGTGAAGCACAAGAATTTACGATGAAGATTAAATTTAGAATCTTCTCATACAAAATTAGAGAAGGCCAATCTCAAGCGAGCATGAGAAAAATAATTATCATGAAATATTGTTTTCATAAACTGAAGAATAAAATATTCAAATTTGAACAGTCATTCAGACTAGCAAAAGGATATCAAATTATTGATCTTTCTTATCGATAAAGATAAATAATTATGGAATTTCTGAGACTGAGGAGAAAGAGAAAGTGTAACGATAAAGCGTAATGATAAAGAGTACAGATAAATTGTAACGAGAAATTTCCTCGACAAGTATAAATCAAAGATATGTCTCCAGACTGAGGAGAAAGATAGTGTACTGAGAAAGTTCCTCGTTGACAAATTTGCAACGCAAGCAGATGGTTGGTTTGAGTTTCTTTCTGACTAAGGAGAAAGAGAGAGAGCACTGAAAGAGTACTTCGACATCAAATTTCACAAAGCAAATGAAAGGTTGTTAAGACAATAGATTTTCTCTTTGGCTAGGCCTTTCCATCTAAACGTGGCTAGTGAGTGATCCAGAATAGATCGAACCTAGAGTTCGGAGAATCATGAGTGAGTCTAGCTTCTACAAATTGTAAATTAAATTAAGTGAAAGCAATGACTCACCCACGAATTCCGTGCTCCTAGCTACCAGACCAGTCCTTGTACAGATCACCAACCAGGTTCAGGAGGAGTGCCTTTAGCTCCTATTCACTGTTCACACTTCTAGCAGGTTAGTATTCTCTGAGCGTTACAGGAAAACTTGTGGAATAACTTGTATCACTGAAAATCATAAAGCAGGAACAGAAACAGGTCTAATTGATATTTAAAGTCGAGATATAATAAATTTAATCGAAATCATCAAAACATATGAATCATCACTTTTAGAGGTTATGTTATGGACTGGTTAAATTTTGACATTCTCGGACCGACTAGTCAAAAGACGATACGAAACGTTATTCAAATGTTAATAAGGTATCAGGATTATATTAAATTATTTAAGATTGAAAATTTCGAAAATATTTATGAATGACGCTCATGTGGCCATCTTTGTTTCACCAGAGACGTGAACCAAGTCGCCAAAATGAATTTAATACATTTAATGAAAAATCTGCCAAAGAGAAAGTCGATATGTAGGTAGATCGATTCGATCAAATAATCGAATCCAAATTAATCGTTATAAAATATACGACCTTTCATTTCTTCGTTGTTGAAAATCAGTACATTTCCCGAAGGAAAACTCAAAACACCCAAACGCCTTCAATGCTCGCTTCAGAAAGGGCCGATGAAGGGCCTCCAAGGAGGATATCCCTTCCCTCTCGCTCTTTCTATTTGCAGTGTTACCAATGTAGTAATGTTGCATTTCACATCACAGAACAATAAGGTACATCGGAACAAACTATCTAAATGAGAAGTTCGGAATGAACTATCTCAATCAGATGTCAAATCTATTTAATTGTGATATAATTTCAGATGGAAATTATAAAAGGAACGCAATGTTTTACATTTCGTTACAAGGGCAGAGAGGCATATGTTCTTTTCTATGAGCCCTACTCATGGAATATCCTAATTTTAAGTTTATTATTTAAATTCATTTATTTATATTTCTACTCATTATATTCTTTTAACTTGCCGTGTTGGCATGTAGTCAAATCTTTCAACTGAATTTTAAACCAGTTCTCCCCAACTAATTGATCCAATAAATTCGGCAACGTACAAGATTTTTTTATAAATACATTTAGATAAAATTCAACTGTATGCAACATATTTTATCATTATCATAGTCACAATCACTATCGCAGTCCTAGACTTAGTTGTTGTTTTAAGAAATGTCTAGTCTATGTTTATGCATCACAGTTTACACAGAAGAAAAATATATGTTGTACCAACAACTAATTTTTGGTAATTTTATTTTTGTTGTTTTGAATAATTTTTCGCAAAATTAACAAGATAATTGTTCATTTGAAAAGAAACAACTTATTCGATTCAACAAAATATTTTGGTTGAAGTTTCAGTACAAATGAACAAAATTTCATTTCGCCCAACAAAACTTATAATTGAACAAAAAAATCTTGCTTCAAAAATATTCTTGATGTTGAATCATGAATGCATTTCGTTTATTTGACAAAAACAACAACAAACATCAACAAAATAGTTTATTCATTTCAAATAATATTTCTTTTGTCACATAAATAACTTGCATATTAGAAACAAATTCCATGTTTTGTTAATACAACAATTCCAGTATTTTGAGGAAACTCTTCCCATATACAGGAAGTACTTATCCTTCATGAAGAGTGTGAGAAAAATGTTCAATAGTTGCTCCTGAGAGCTCAAATCCTCTATTTGTACATATAATACATTTTTTTTTCAAATAATGAACGCTTATTCATTAATAGGGAAGGACCTCATGAGCACAATGCCAGATAAAAATGCGATTCAAGAAATGAGAAAGTTAAATAGCTTTATATTCAGAAAAATGTGCAGTATAGTTGGATATATCGATAAAAAATGGAGTACCTACATAAAAAGAAACTCAAAACTTTCTTTAGTAAAAATGCATTTTATAACATTGAAGAATATTTTCAATATGATATGTAAAGTCTATGGTAATCAATATTGATATTTTAATATGTGAGAATCAGATAAATTTCAAAATTTAAATATGCTTCTATTGAAGTTTTTCATAAGAAGCAGTGTGGACTGACACAAGATGTGAATACTTTCTCTTTAAGTCATTATTGTTTATAGAAAGATATTGCGATAAAGTATGTTCGTCCCTTATCTACACGTCATTGACAGATGCGTTCTTAACCTAAATCGAATTTGTCTCTTAGATTTTTTCCTACATTATCAATTTCAGAATTATTCTGATGTTAGAATTGCCCAAACGAACTTACTGTACTGTATTTACTATCAGGAACTCAGAAACTCCACTATTAGAGCAATAAATAATAAAAACAGGGGATGATTTAAATTTAATCAAAATATGCCAACCAGGACAATGTATCACGAACTGAAAAACTTAAAAATATATGGTAAAAATACAAACCACTAATTACCCGATAATCCTAAAAAATTCTTCATAGATTCCACTCAGTCACAGCAAATTCCAGATGGAGGACTGCTTGACTATTTGAAAAATAATGAGAGGTATGATGTGGGTGTATTAAATTTTCAACCAGTTACCGAGAATGAGATACAGACCACGCTTCTCTCTATCAAATCGCATGCTCGCGGTATAGATGAAATTGGAACGAAAATGTTACTACTTTGTTGTCCCGTAATAATGAGGTATTTGAAACACATCATCAATTACTCAATAATAAATAAAAAGTTCCCAACTATTCGGAAAACTGCCTTTGTCATATCCGTTCCAAAAATAAAAAATCCCATTGAATAAAAACACGTCAGACCGATTCGTATACAACCAACATTATCTAAAATATATGAAAAAATTCTGCACAAACGAATAAAAGATCATTTAGACACATACTCTCTCATACCGACAAATCAATCTGGTTTTCGTCGACACCACAGTTGTAGCACAGCATTGCTAACGGTTGTGAATGACATTCTAACGGCAGCCGATGACAACAAATTGACAACCCTCATTCTCATAGATTACTCAAAAGCTTTCGATATAATTAATCATCAACTGCTGTTGGCAATGCTAACACTGCCTGGGATTTCATCGTGATGCCGTAGATCGCATAGCTAGTTACCTCCATAAGAGAAACCAAATTATTAGGTGTAAAGATGATTGTTCCACAGCGTTGGAAGTCTCTCGTGGTGTACCTCAGGGTTCTATACTTGGACCTCTCTTTTTTCGATTCAAGGACTCCTTGGAATACTGCAAAAGCCGCCTCTATGTAGTTCGAAGTAATCAAATAATAAATGGCGAATTGGGTTCTCTCAGTAGTTTATCTAAAATGTATTGCCTCGAAATTAATCCAAGTCATGCTCTTTGGTTGTAAAAAAATGAGAGACATTTTAGTATCAGTAAACCTAAATATCGACGGCGAAACTTTATCTACAACATATGTGACCAATAATTTGGGTTTATATACTGATAAAGATATGACATTCGAGCAACATATAAATTAAATAATTCGAAAATGTCTTTCTAGTTTAAAGTTTATTTATAGTAATATAACTATGTTAGACCAGAAAACAAAAACCACTTTATGTGAGACCCTGGTTTTCTCACATATAAACTACTGCGATGTGGTTAATGGCCCATGCATCACAAAATATGACAACAAACGTCTTCAACGAGTACAAAACTCTTGCAAAAGGCTAGTGTTCAATCTACGGAAATATGACAGCGTTGCAGATAGAAGAAATCAGTTAGAATGGCTCACAGTTGAGGAAAGAAGATTCATCCTGTCTTTTCTTAAAAATTCCGAGAACCAAATTACCGACTTATCTTTACCGCAAATCGAGATCAGAACAGATGTTCATGATCTGAACATAAGACGGAAAGATGCATTAACCATTCACTCCCCCCATAACACGTCTCTGTTCCAACGATCATTTGCCTACAGCGTTTGCAAGGTTTTGAACTTGTTACATCTGGATTAAGAATACGAGGGTTGCTATTTATGTATTGAGAATTGGCAACACTGGTGTTGCTAGGCGCGATCCAACTGCGCTATCGCAAAGTATGACATTTTTAACAGAATACGTAATCAGAACTTTTTGTCATACATACGCTATTTGTATTGTTAATAGACATTTAAAAATTTCATCTCGGCCAAAAAATGGAGCTAAATCGTGAATATTTTTGTGCGCCATGATTTTTTACGATTTTCGACGTGGATTATCTCAACAGCAGTGGGCCGATCAACTTACTGCGATTTTTGCTGATGAAGCACCATCCAAGGCCAAAGTATATCGATGGTTTAGTGAATTCAAACGTAGCCGTACTTTGCTGGCAGACGAAGTTAAAGATGGACGTCCAAAATCGGTTGTTGAGCGAGAAAACATTGATGCTGTGTCCGAACTGATAATGCAGGATCGTTATATGACATATCGCGAGATCGAGGCATCCCTGAGTATTAGTATGACAAGTATACATAAGATATTGCATGAACATTTGGCAGTCAGAAAGATTTGTTCTCATTGGATTCCGTACAATTTGACAATCGATCAAAAAAAGACTCGTGTAAATTGGTGCAAGCAAATGATTACAAAATATGACCGCGGTGCATCAAATGCAGTTCATAACATATACACAGGTGACAAATCTTGGTTTTATTGTTATGAGCCCGAAACTAAACAGCAGTCGACTGTATGGGTCTTTCAAAATGAACCAAATCCAAAAAAATGGTTCATGCTCGCAGTACTTCGGAGCAAATGGTGGCCTGTTTCTTCGGTATAAACGGTCATGTGGCAACCGTGCCTTTAGAGCAACGTAGAACGGTAAACTCTGAATGGTACAGTACTATTTGTTTGCCAGAAGTCATCAATAAAATAAGGAAAACGAACCGTCGACGAAGGATAATTCTCCATCATGACAATGCCAGCTCACACACATCGGCTCAAACAACCCGCTATTTGAGCACTCAAAACGTTGAATTGATGGGTCATCCGCCGTATAGCCCTGATTTAGCACCCAATGATTTCTATTTGTTCCCTCGAGTAAAGAACAAATTACGTGGTCAACGCTTTTCGACGCCACAAGACGCTGTTTATGGATTCAAAAACCATAATTTGCGGAGACACCTACTTCGGAGTGGAAAAACTGCTTTGCCAATTGGTTTAATCGAACGCAAAAATGTGTAGACTTGAAAGGAAAGTATTTTGAAAAATAATAAGGAAGTTTTTACACCCCAATTATTGTTTTAGTTCTTCATTCTCAATACATAAATAGCAACCCTCGTATGTTGATTCTGCTAGAACAAAAATCAAACATATGCTTTTGCATAATACAATCGAAATTTATTTTAATATATGAAATGAATTCAATCCTCAGTCAGCAGTTGCTTCAAATAAAATTAAGACACTCTTTCCTATCTTCAGAAATGAAATTTATTATTATTAACATTATTATTATTTCTGGTAATGGCTGCATTGAGAATCATTTCCCTACACTCTTGTAGTGTAGTGCGGTGAATGTAGACCAATTCAGCGAGGTCAACGTATTTTTCTTTTTATCATATATTTATTTTTTGTATATAAATGGGTATACATATTTAAATACAATGTATATCTATTGTACAGTGCATCCCATTTTGGATGAGACAGCCAGGTTTCTCGCTTGTTATTTACGATAGAGCCTTGCGGTTTTCACGTTCCTATCCTTTTTTTTTGTGAAACTCAAGTTGGCCTAATCAAATTTTGCATAACTGTTTCCGTTTATGAGATACAGGGCGATTTTGGAAATTGATACTTTTCGGACCCCTTCTTTATCTCCGAAGTTATTAGAAATAGTGTTGAGCTAAAAACTACATCTGAGACAGAATTCTGCGTAGAATCCAGTGGCGTACTTATTTTTTTTTTCGGAGTATGGTTTTGAAGATACGACGCAAACCTATATTTTTTTCAATGGAACACCCTTCTATTACTTCGTTGAATTCGCTATTTTTTTCCCTTCAAAATTATGAATAACACTATATAGGTAGGATGTTCAGAAATGCTATAAAACACTAAAACATCACTTAATGATAATGTTTTGTTAGTGGGCCATGGATTTCCCATATAAAAAGAATTAATTGAATAATTTTCATTTGTGTTTTTTTATAGGAGAGTAAGCAAATAAAGATAATACACTAACACGAAAAACAAAACGTGGGTACCTACCTACCTAATAGCAAAAAATAAATAATATAACAATTCATAATACAAATAAGATACAAAAGAAATACCCAATAAAATATTTATCATTAATAAAAATTTTCAACATTACATAATATCTTACTGATTAAACTGTTCAAATTGCTGTCCATTTTCCCTAATAGATAATTGACAAACTTTTTCAATTCGCCTGAGTGCATTTAATATTATAAAAGGGCGGTTTTGTAAATTTCGGAAAGCTGCCGCTGCTGATACACGAAGTTCTTCGGGACTGTTGTGTCTGTTACTGTATATTTTATTTTTCAAATAGCCCCACAAGAAAAAGTCTAATATAGACAGATCAGGTGACCTTGGAGGCCACCTGATGGGTCCATGAGTTCCAATCCAACAACCCTGAAAATTATTTTCTAAAAACCGCCCGATCAATCTTGAATTATGGGCAGGGGCGCCGTCCTCTTGGAAATGTATGGAATGAAGAAAGGCAAGGGGAACATCTTCCAGTAGTTCCGGTAACACGTCTTCTAAAATTGTCAAGTACCTAGTTGCGGTAAGAGATCCTTCAAAAATGCGGTATATGATTTTTGTCCCCAATATGAAACATGCCACATTAAAACCAAATCTACCCTGTTGTTGTCGTTCAAAAATCAAGTGCTGGTTTTCATCATACCAATGCCTTGTATTTTGCCTGTTGAATATACCAGCACTGCTTATATATGATTCGTCTGACCAAATAACTTTTTTTGCGAAATCAACGTCTCTCCGAGCATGGTTCAAAAACCAATTGCAGAAATTCACACGTCTTGCTGCATCACCAGGATATAAGTGTTGGACAATATTGACTTTGTAGGGTTTTTTTTAACTTATACTTTTTTAAAATTCTGTGTACCCGTGATCTGGAAATAGCAGTATCATTCTCTAATTTTGCACAAGAAGTCTGATGATAGGCATGAACGCTAGCTAACACATTTATTTCATCTACTTCTTGATTCTCTTTATTATATACCTTGGGTCGAGGTTTAGAATATGCACCATAATTCAGTAAATTATACTTTAGTCTGAATATAGTTGCTCGACTAGGTTGATGCCTCTCAGGATATCTGAAAGTTTTTAAATCACGATGTAAGGAAATGTCTTGTGGTAAAATTCTCGACGTCATACCTGTTCAAATAAAGTTCCAAAGCTTCGCCAACGTTTTCATTGGATTGATTCAAACATTGTATAATGTCATATTATTCATTGTTTTGAAAAACCAAATCTCTTCCAGCCATTATCAGTTCTCAATCAACAAATTCACAAACAATTATTTCTACAATACTCAATATTCCTTCAAACCTAAACACGATGAAACACAATAATAATTCGTAGCGATGACAGCTAGATCAGATTTGTTTTTTTTTCTCTTCAATGCCTATTTGATAAAACAATGCTTCCAAATGCATAGTAGCCATAATAACAACAAGGATGTTCGTATCATCCATGACCTACTAATGTTAATAATCAAAAGTAATAATCCTCCTATTGAAACTTGGAAAATCCATGGCTTACTAACGAAAAATTATCATTATGTGATGTTTTAGTGTTTTTTAGCATTTCTGAACATCCTACCTATATAGTGTTATACATAATTTTGAAGGGAAAAAAATAGCGAATTCAACGAAGTAATAAAATACAGGGTGTTCCATTGAAAAAAATATAGGTTTGCGTCGTATCTTCAAAACCATACCCCGAAAAAAAAAATAAGTACTCCACTGGATTCTACGCAGAATTAAGTATCAGATGTAGTTTTTAGCTCAGCATTATTTCTAATAACTTCGGAGATAAAGAAGGGGTCCGAAAAGTATCAATTTCCAAAATCGCCCTGTATCTCATAAACGGAAACAGTTATGCAAAATCTGATTAGGCCAACTTGCGTTTCACAAAAAAAAAGGACAGGAACGTGAAAACCGCAAGGCTCTATCTTAAATAACAAGCGATAAACCTGGCTGTCTCACCCAAAATGGGATGCACTGTACATTGATTAGCTGAATAAGCTCTATTATTATTATTATTATTACCATTATATTAGAATGAATTTCTTCAACAATAATGCATTGCAATAATTGACAATTATAAATGACGTTCGTAATAGTGCGCAAACCTTATTCGATCGCTCTTGGTAAGGCGAAGCTATCCCAAGACTTACCAGCATACCACTTATTGAACAATCTCGGTATTTAATTCTTCACTGGCCGTTGAACAAACTGAATACGTAAAAACCACTCGCTAACGAATGGATTATGTGCAGTTATTGACCATTCACGCGGGAAACGATTAAAACTAACTTGAAAGCCTCTTAATGGACATTCTTCGACTACCTACTACATGTGAATAAATAATCACAGAATCAACTGCATTGATGCTCTGATTTCTCATAGAATATCTTGTCGAACGAGGTAACTAGCAATTTCGATTTCATGTCACACCATATACAGGGGATTTCACCTTGAATTTATCAAAACAAAGAGTTGCGGAATTATTGCGAATTTGTTGCGATAATGAGTTCGATAATTCAATTGAATTCAATTTTATTATACATCATCATCTTTTTTCGGTACACCCATTTTTTTTTCTTTTTTTTTTACAAACTTCTGAGATCGAATCTGCTTGTTTTTTGAGCCCGCTCTTCATAATATGTAGAGACTAAGTAAGTACAAATACTTGTACGTCACCATTGAAATAAGCACAAAAGTGGGATGTTTTGTTTGAGGCAAATAGGTGGAGATATTAATTGATGTAGCCGATATTTGATGCTAATATCTATAATGAAATTTTCAGAAGAAAATATTCAATGGCACTACTTGGCAGAAGCCCATTAAACTTCTGCATTTAACCTATACAATAGGTATAATCGTCGGCAAGTATCTATCGGGAAACAACTACTGCCCCCTACGACCATTGAATTATATCTGTTAGATTCTTGGCAAAGTATTCTACAAGAACTACTTTGCAATGTTCTCCCAATCTCAACTACAAAACATATCTCGACCACAGGTGGAAACACCTACAGACCGGTTTCATGGTTTTTGCCAATCATCAGCGCAGGACAGCTCACCCAACGCAATCGAAAAACATATTGACCTCACGTGGGTTGAGACATGTTTTGACGTTGAGATTGGTAGAGCGTTGAAAAGTAGTTCTTGTGGAATACTTTGCTAAAAATCTAAAATTTAATATCAAAATATTCGTCCAAAGAGTATAACGAGTGCTGCAATAGTAGTTTTTTTAACATTGTACAGGGTGGGTGATATTGAACACTTTTAAAGGGAAAGTCCTGTTTTCACACAAGATAGATGAAAACTGATGGCTGTGTCTGGGGATCAAATTTTACGACAAACTTAATGGTGAAAACCACATATCTATATATATAAAAATATTAGTAAAAAAGTTATTGGGTAAAACCCTCAAAATGTTCTGCAACCGTAGACACGTGTTTCGAGCTTAAGCTCTCATCAGTACGGTAAAATCAAGTGCGAAGATGTACAACACTTGGATGTAAAAATAGAAACAAAGGAAGTCAACAACAGGAAGCCAACCACACAAGGTCTTCTAACCGAAGCCACAAATGTGTGGTTGGCTTCCTGTTGTTGACTTCCTTTGTTTCTATTTTTACATCCAAGTGTTGTACATCTTCGCACTTGATTTTACCGTACTGATGAGAGCTTAAGCTCGAAACACGTGTCTACGGTTGCAGAACATTTTGAGGGTTTTACCCAATAACTTTTCTACTTATATTTTCATATATTGCCCCTCGCTAAATCCATCCTTATTTATATATATATATATATATATATATATATATATATATATATAATATATATGTTACAGTTACAGTGTTTTTCGAAAATGTGCATTTACGAAAAGTTGCTGTAACTTTTTTCCTGTCTATAACAACATTTCCAAAGCACTTTTTTGCGTAGAATTCAATAGTGTAATTGGTTTATTTTCTCAAATAACATATCGATAGTTATTGATGGAAAAAATCAATGAGACACCCTGTATATTCCTACTTATTTCAATAAAGCTTAAAATTACCTTTCCAAAAATATAGCACACTTGATATTTTACTAGTCATATTTGAAATACAGAGCTTTAAAATTTTTTCATCTAGATGAAACACACATTTTGAACAAGTAGGCTTTGGACGACGCGGCGATAAAACAAAAAGCAAATGTTTACTGGTAGCTGTCAAATTTTGATTTGAGCAGTAAAGACGCTCCTCAATTCGTGGTTTTTGTTCAATTTTCACACACATTCGCAATGAAGTACGAGAACTATGAAAAATGGGATATATTGAAAATGAACTCACTGCAAACAAGGGGTCATTCTATGTGAAATATACTGCACGCCAGCAGCGATGGAATCCATTTTTCCAGAAAGTTATATTAGGGGACAAAATTGACCCAAAATTCCACTTGGATTCGTGTTCAGGATCCCCAAATCACTACTATTACACCTATCTCCTGAAAAATTTTCAATCTTCAAAGATTCTAATTTGTTCCACTATTCATTGAAACGCCCCCCTATCTTCAGTAATTTTCGAAGTAGAACCATGAAATAAACGGAATCGATAGATACACTAGAAATGAACTCACTTCATAAAAGCGGACATCCTACGTGTTGTACACTTCACGCCAGCAGCGATGGAACCACCCATTTTTCCATCGCTGCTGGCGTGCAGTGTATATCACGTTGGATGACCCTTTTTGTGTAATGAGTTCATTCCTAGTGCATCTATCGATTCTGAATTTTATGGTTCTACGTCAAAAATTACGGAAGATACGAGGGTGTTTCCATGAGAAGTGAAATACACTGCATATGGGTGTAAACAAGTTAAAAACAAAAATGCTAACACGAGCAACTTCGGGACAATTTTTGGCTTCGAGAAATTCAAAGAAAAGTCCACACTGGGACGAGAAGTTAAGAAACAGTTTTTAGAAAAATCGCCTATTCTGCTTCATCCTGTAAATATGCACACCATTCAAAGTCAATTGATATTTTTCACAGCATATTATACCCAAAAATTAAGTAAAAACAACTCACAGACAATATTTTGCACAATTGACATTAGACATTCAACCCAATTTTTTGGCTCACCCTGTAGGGCCAGAAAAAAAGTCTAATGAAGAAAGTTGTTTCTTTTGACCTATAGAATGATATATCCAAAAATAAAAAAAATCTGTCGAGCCCCAGGAATACATGTATCCAGTGCCATGTCCTTTCTTTTTTATGATTTCTCATTGTTTCTTCATATTGGGATTGGAGATCACCGCTTCCAGAGCACATGCACAGTTTGGACAAAAAACGTAGATTATTACCCTGGTCCATAAGTTCCTTATTGACCCAGGATTTTCTATTTAGTATGTTTTCATTACGTGATTTGGCGATAGGAAAAGACTTGTGCATACCATCCAGGAAAATTTCTAGGAAGGTATTGAATTTTGATTCTGCATTCGTTTCTGCAAATACACTGCTGCAGGTTTGTGCCTGATTGAGCTTTTAAAGTTATCGATATTTTGTTGGTTTGAAAAATTTTGTCTATGAAATTCTTTATTGTGGTCGTCCGGTAGATCAAATGAAAAACTTAAGATCTACAAGTGATGATCAAAAATATTTGCATAGACAGTTTCATCAAATGCTTCATATTCTAGGTTACTGAATATATTATCCATGACTGTAGGAGAGACTGTATGCGACTGTAGCACAGAAAGCTTTTTGAAGGTTCTAGCAGTTTGAACAAGATAAAACATAGGTTAAATTATAGACTCTACACTTTTTTTTTTCTACTTTATCTTTGTTGTTTTTAATATGATTGCCCAAAGTATTGTCTGTCTTGAGTGCAATATTAAAACCTTGCTTTTTCAAAAAATTATCTATTTTGTTGCTTGATGGTTCATCGATATAAGTGATAGTTTTGAAACTATGGTGGGATAAACTTCTTGAATGTAAAGTCGATTTATAACCATTGTTGACCGCAATTTTATTGATAATTTCTTACTAAAATTCTCTATTAAAATTCGACGTACTGAGAGGAATGTTAAATAATCTATGTACGCTGTTGAAATGTTGTAATGTAAAATAGGATAATGACTAAATTTTGATTAAATGCTATCAAATATACAGTGACGTGCAGATTTCAGGGAATACAAAAATGCATTTATATTAATGAATTTTTGGAATGATACTTTTTCCATTAAAATAAAAATAAAAGTATCTTGATAATACATAGTTTTCAAATTCCACAACACTTGATAGTGATTGAATTCACTTTACAATGAGGTATCGCAATACTAGTCCTATTGAAAATTTTGAAGTAGGGGTGCTGGGAATGAGAGGGTTGACAGCACAATGGATCTGAGCAATTTTAATTTCTTTTCAAACGACTTCAAAGATAAGGGCGGTGACAAGTTTTAGCTGGGACACTGGAACACTGTATATGTTAACAAAATAGTTATCAACTCATTATCGTACAATTCGATAAATCTATTACTTGTATGTGTATTTATCAAAAAATAAAAAATAACCCCCATATTACCCTCAATGACGAAGCATTCTTCCGCCTGTACGTTGAATATTTTTTACCAAATGCAGCTGAATACAATTATCGAACCCAGCCACTGTGGAAGTAACAATTATGAAAATTAATTTTCATTTAAAAGTGCTACAAACTATTACAGTAGAGAAAAACCGATACCGGGCGAAGATAACCTCACAATTAATGTAATGTTTCGGATCCTTAGATTGAAATCTCAATTATATTTTCATTGTATTATGGGTTGTTGAGGCAGTTGCTTGAATGTTCCGTTTTGAATTATGCTAAAACGAATTGGTAGCGTAATTGTACATTTTTCATTTGAATAATTACCCATAAGAGCATCCTCAACATGTATTTGTGTTATTTTCGGTGCCATAATTTATAACCAATGTTTCCAGACAGACATATCATTTCATTATTCGCAAATAAACGTAGGTACACATGTCGTATCGAGTATTAGATAAACCTCAAAGGCTATTGAACTTCCTTTCTTAGTAATGATTTCGTCCTCAGAGGAACTAACCATGACTTTTTGCATTCATTGAGTAAGTGAATGTTGGAATAAATCCGGTTATATTTATATTTTATATTGATTTTGAATTTTTTATGTTGTTTTTTGTTTTATACCTTATTACTGTTTCGTACACGGTGTGTCCCACTTACCATGCTCACCATGGCTATCTTTTCAATGGTGAGGTATACGAGGTCGGTTAAATGACACTAAATGTGGCGTTTAGCTATGCCAACAATAATGTGAAAAGTCACAGTAATAGTTTTTTTGTTCATAACAACGGAGTTATCGTCATTTAGGTATACAAAAACTATTTTGAAGTCGCCTTGAATTTATAAATTTTAACAGAAAAATCATGATCTCCGACCTCAAAAACCCCCACATACCAATTTTGAATGGAATCGGACCATAATCACAAATCTCCTCCGCTATATTGGAGCCGCCATTTTTCATTTTTTATTTCAACAAACATTCCATAATGCATTGCCGGAATTATAAACATCTGCCAATTTTCAAGTTATTAGGACGACCAGAAGTGCAAGATTTGATTACAGACAGACAGATACCGGGAAACTAAATAAAGGCTTGTAATAAAAAGTATTCAAAAAGTCTTTCCTTATTTTCTACAAATCTGATGCTGTTTTGAACACTTGACCTTAAAACGTTTCTTTTAGTTATTTCAGTTTTTTCAGTTTCATCAAGTAGGCTTCAGAAACAAAGTAGGTAGGTAGGTAATAAATAACAAATATTTATCGAAATTTCATGTAGTTTCGTGTGAAGTTGGTTTCAAATATCTGAGCTGGAAGTGAGTAACTTTAATAATGAAGAAAGATATGATTTCCGGTTACATGAGAAATTTGAGAAATTCAATAAATGCAGCAAATGAATTTTTACATCGTTTTCCTGAGCGTCATCAGCCACATGAGACTATTTTTCGTAGACTTGAAGTTAATTTGAGAACATATGGATCATTT
Source organism: Chrysolina oricalcia (assembly GCA_944452925.2). NCBI lineage: Eukaryota > Metazoa > Arthropoda > Insecta > Coleoptera > Chrysomelidae > Chrysolina > Chrysolina oricalcia. The sequence goes on from OX101825.2 coordinate 16,710,408, forward strand.
TTGAAGCAACATAAGGAACTAAGGGATGTTGCTGTTGGAGAGAAAGTATTTAATCAAGTTGCGCAAAAAATTCATAGAAATACACGGATATCAAAGTCGCTAGTAAGCCGTATTTTGAGAAAAAGAAGATACCACCCATATAAATTACACGTTAGCCAGGCACTTCGACCAGGAGATGCTGAAGGAAAATTAAATTATTGTAACTGGTTCATTGATCAGTGCAATAACAATGAATATCGTGAAAAATTGCCATTTCGCGTATTGTGGACAAATGAATCACGATTCACAAATAATGGAATATTCAATAGACATCGCTATTTGAATATGCTTCAAATAGATGTGGAAAGACATTTGGATGAGATACCTATCAACTTGAGAGAACGAATGTGTTTCCAGCAAGATGGGTGCCCAGCGCACAACGCTGTTATGATTTCAAATTATCTGAGAGAGGTTTCCGGGACGATGAATTGCTAATAGAGGTCATAGTTTACGGCCTGCCAGATTAGATGGACTTTGTGACCAAGTAGCCAGGCAATCGATGATACTAGCCCATCCAGCACATCCCGTAGATGCACTAGCATGTCCTCTGGAATTTGAGGCTGCAAAACATTCCTGCAAGAGTCAGCGCAATGAGGATCGAGGATACAGGAGGCTGCTACTATTGAAGCTGCTATTAGAAAAATTATGAGGGAATTGATGCCTGGAAGGAGACTGGTAAGATGCCGGAATTGTAAGTAAATTGGGCAAGTGCATAGCAAATACTCAAAAAATTCACAACGACGAAAATCGGCGGGAAGGGGCAATTATATGCCTGTATCCAGCAAACCCCGGTTAACAACGAGTATGTCGCTATCCCTCAACGAGAAAAGAATGTTGAATTCGTAGACTCATCAACAACAAGCCTTATACCATGCTGCTAAACACACGAGTAACTAGGACAATTCGTGGCCTAACTTTGACAAATCACCGGCAAAAATTGAACTGTCATCTTGGAAGCTACGAACTGCCACTGGAGCTATTAATTGAACTGGTTTGGAGCAGAAATAAACTGATACACTGGGCACTAGTAGCAAATAACAAGGACGATTCAATCATTGGAATGGACATTCTAGTGGGTTCAATCAGAATTTCAAAGACGGCTTCCTTCGTGTGAACGGAAAATAGTTGGTAAATCATGGAAGAAGTGAAGAATGATGACTGCCGATGTGAGCAAACCTGAGAGAGCTGTAGGCTCCCATGGACGTGCAGTGGAAATGTGGTAATGTTCTAGCCGAAGCTTCATGATCAAAATCTTGGACGAGGAACTTCACCAGGGAAGACCTTGTTGCGTGTTGATCAATTTATGTCAGTAAGGGACATGAATGTAAATTATTATCGAATGACCTTGAAAGAATGAAAAATTTTAGGGCACGTCCGTCAATTTTCTTTGTGTGGCGGAGGATCTTCGACTATCCAAGGGCATCGCTGTGGTGTGCTCTACGAAATTTGGTCAACTCCAAACAGTACGGGAACAGAATCCAGTAGTTGGAGGGGTGCTACAGTTGAAGAAGGGCCAGATCAACTCTACTATCTGGTTACAAAAAGGAATTCTCGAGATAACTATGAAGATATCTCGAAAAGCCTCACCAAACTGAGAAATGCGATGGTGGACCAGAATCGTGGATCTCATTATATTCCCAAAATTGTCCTGTGGGGTTGATGGGCTGGATGGAAGAGTTCAAAGGAGTATGTAGAAAATGATATTTAGATCCAGTGGCGTCAAGATTTTATTAAATTAGTGTTTGATGTTGCATACCTTATAGTGATAGTTTGAACATATGAATCAGATACCTCATTAGTATTATGGACCGTTTTGTTCGTGATGGTGGAGCGAATGCCTCTCAATGATAGGGGCGTGGGTTCAACTCCCAGCATGGCCATCGGGCACGTGCATGGCATCACACGTTAAAAGGCATGGGCTTCGTCTTACCTAGATTGCAAAAGTCTTTCAAATGAAGAAATTACAAAAAAGACTGAAAATGGAATAAATAGAACAAGGAAAATAATACCTGAGGAAACCGAAAACATAAATGATAAGCAGAAAAGAAGGGATTGAGCAGAGGATTGTGAAGTGCAAGAAGTGAATTGAATGAAAAAATAGCATGCACGTCTGGCACGGATGGTCAAAATGTGTTGGCGAAGAAGATAGGAAATTTCACCTAACCACTTATTTTCATTTTCATTCCAAGTTTTCACCTCAACAACGGAAAAAATACACCCTTTCCATCATATATTTCATCAGCCGAACCCTAGCAAAGTAACAAAATTTCAATAAGCCCGGTTTACATGTAAATTCGCTTAAGAGCTTGATAATCTAGGCCTTGACGAATTTATTGACAAAACACAATAAAAATCAATTTATTAAAATACGTCACCCCTTTTACGGTGGCATGCTAAGCTTTATTAATTATTTGCCAGGTTTTGGTAAATTATGGAGTATTAAGTGGGTGTATTATAAATTAAGACTGGGGATATTACAGCCCTTTGCACTATGGGGAATATGGAGAACGCTTTACGAACAGCGGTTCATTAATTAATGTCACCTTTCTCAGTTAATTACCTTCTGGGACAGTAGCGTAGGCTACTACGAATAAAAGGTACAAAATCGATTGTGATATGCAGCCAACGAAATTATTTGTAGTTTGATCATTTTCATTTTTAGTTTCGCGAAATGAGGTTATTTATGAAAACTCGTGCGATGAAAAAGTAATATACAAAATGCGCGGTAAGAACATTTTTTTTTTGTTTCAATCACTTTATTTTTGTTAAGAGTTTATTGACAAATGGAGAAAGTGACTTGCAGCTGTAGCAGAAACAAGCTTAAATATACCAGCAGTATTTATTGAACGAACAAAGTATTTACTGACATATACAAAATATTTTGTTATTATGAGCAAATATATACTTTGGTCGAATACTTTTTTGTAAATGGGACGGCTATATCAGAATCAGTTCAAAATTTTAATTGCAGTGTTACGACTATCACAGATACTTCGATTGAGAGATATTATGTTCAACGAACTAACTTGTGTATTACTTACCTCAAAATTTGAAGAACTGGTTGAACAAAAAGAATTGTTTCAGTACTTTGTGAATTCGATCCGGAGATGCACTGAATAAGTTAACAATATATTTTGTTGGTTGAAAATAAACTTTAATCAACATAATGAAAGGTAATATTGGAATATCAAATCAGATTATGATTGACTGACACATCTGATGTTTTCAAGAAGACAAAACGAGATTTTCTATGAACAAAACACATACTCAACGAAAAGCAATTTGCATTCACTCTAAAAGGATAGCAGAGATGCAAATCAATGACAATATTTGGTTCAATCGAATTATTATTTAATTGTGATATACTGACACTTTTATTTTTTCGAGTTAAATGATATTTTGTTCATTCATCCATGTTTCCTGCTTGTGATGTTCAAAATGGCACTCTATTTTAATTCACAAAATAACCACATCAACCGGCGCATAGATTACCATCGAACAAGTTGGATGAACTCAAAAGCAATGGAGGATTTTACTAATGAAAAATGGTTTACATAATCCAGTCTTCCGCTTTAACCTGTATAATAAGTATATTGTCGGCAAGTCTTCAACAGAAATCAACTACTGCCTCTTAAGACCGTTGAATTATATCTGTTAGACTATTGGCAGAGTTGTCAACAACAGCTACTTTGCAGTGCTCAAGAACCATAAAACCATCAGCTAAGGCTAGTTTTCTCAATTAAATTGAAAAACCACTTCAGTTTATGTAGGGAGTTCCTAAGATAAACACTGAAGTATATATCCGACGCCATCTCTAGGTTACAGAGAGCACTCGGTCTATAGCATCTGGCGAAAAATAGCTTATATAATTGAACCTTGAAGAAAATTAAAGGGGATTCCCATTTGAAAAAGTTGAGACTTTTTGTTTTCCCATTACTTAACTTATTATTAGAAAATGGCGCGTGATCAGTTCAACCTCCAATATTCATGATTCACACAACGCATTTTTTTAAAATGTTAATTCACATAAAAATTGCCAGGATTTGCTGGCATTGCAAAACCAATCTCATATAACACAAAATTGTCGAAACGTATCGCAATATATAATAATACAACAACGAATATCTGTCATTATGTTTCTTTGCAAAAATGACGAATATTCACTTTTCGTCGATTGCCAACTACTAGATATGAGGCATATAGCCATTTCATTCAAGAATGTTTATTCATCAGTAATATCAACTTTTCTGGACGATTTGGAGAAAAAACTTATAACGCTGTCACTGCTTTCCGTCATTGAAGCCCAATTTGAATGGTTGGTAATTATTCGAAATGTTTCCTAATCACTTCCAATACCTCCCATGAAGTCGTCGCAAGTATTTCAATCAGGCATTTGGAGGGGAAACGAAACATCAACAAAAATTGAATCTACATTGAATTCTGTAGTGATTACACAGTAATCATGATAGTAGATAACTTAAGCAGTGTACAAGTTGTCAAATAATTCACGTCATTGGGTATACACTCTACTAGAAGTAATAAAAACTGCATTGAATTTTTTTTAAATCCAGTCCACTGTTACAAATTTCTATACCATAGGAATTTCGTCGGCAAGTGGTACTCATTACTGAGTAACCAATTCTGCACTGATACCGGTCTGTAGGTTGTCTCTCGTTTGGACTGATTTTGTGCTGTTCGTAAAGAGCACTTGCACAGTATTTCTTGTAGAAACTTGGCAGAGAATTTGATGAATATAGTTCATCGGTCGTAAGGGGTAACAGCTGTTTTCTGCTGGAGTCTCGCCTACGGAATTCCTTTGATATTTTAATATAGGATGAATGATGTATATCTACAACCAACGAAAATAAGAAAATACTTTCCTAGAATCATTAACTCTGTGTCATTTGTATATTCCCTTTATTTCAGAATATTACTGCAGTATTTTGGCTGTTGTTATTTCAAGAAAATAAAATCTCAGTTTCTTAAAGAACTTTCCAAAAATCTACTTCTGAAATTTGAAACCACTTCCATATGAAGTTTTCTTTATTTTTCAATTTAAAATATTTACATTTCCACATACGATGACTTATCAGGGAATTTTTACAACAAAAGTTTCAATATTATTTTCATAAGAAAAATTTATTTAAAAAAATTAGGCAATTTTTCCTAGAACTAATTTAAGTGATGATTTGGCCAAAGCAGTCACGGATCCAATAAAATAAAATAAATGAGAACTCACATACCTGCGAAAATTTCTTTACATTTATAGAATGAAAATACCAATGTGTAGCGCCGCTGAAAACTTTTTGTTTCTCGGTTCAAGTATAATATGTTTCATTGGCAACTCGTATGCTTTGTACAGAGCAAACGACCAACAATTATTTTCGAATAAGTCACATAGCTTCTGGTGGGAGCGCCGGTATCACCTGTTCAAAATTGCGTTCTAGACTCTCAATAGTAAGTATGCATAAAACGGATTTAAACCAAATTATAATCTGGAAGTTTATTGCAACATTTGAAAATGTTCTAGGAGAAATATTTTTCAAACATGGAAGTAGAATGTCTAGGTGCGACGATTTTTTCCTGAATCTAGTATTCAAACTATGAATATCATTCCCGAATGTCACTTTTTTAAAAAGGTTTGTGGGGATTTTCTTTGGTGTGACTTCATTATATAAAATACAACTATGAAAAATGCGACGCTGAGACATGTTCAGCCAACCCAATACTTCGAGCTTGCGTGAAATCGATTTATATGTTCGTATTCCGAATATGAATCTCAAGCATGCGTTTTGGACATGTTTGGTTATACTAGCGTGGTAAACAGTACCTATCCATGAAGTTGAAGTGGTAAAAAACTAAAGCTTCACATAGAATTATTTTCTATTTACGATCGAGACAATAATAACAACCATACAGATTTTTCCGATTAGAGTGGGCACTTTTAATACAGTTGGTGATATTTCCTGAAAATCTGAGAAAAAAATCGATGATAAGACCTAAGTTATTTGCTAGGTCTTAGGTCAGCGATTCATTATTGAGAATAACTCTAAAGTTTTGAGAAAAATCCCTCTGCTTTTTGGACCAAAAAGTTTAACAGATAATTTTTAGGGGTTGAGAATTAGTGAATGTTGTTTTGAAGTATTTTGTAAAAAAAGAACATCTGCATTGAGCTTTTTGAATGCATCGTTTGCATCATTGGGTTAATGTTTGAATGATAGATACAGCTAAGTATCATCAGCATAATAGTGTAATTTGCCGGAAGTAGCATATTTATGTGTCAACGCGTGCAGTGCACATGGTATGGAGCAAGGGACCCAATATTGAGCCTTTTGGTACTTCACTAGTTACTGGGAGAGTCTCCGAAAAGCTATTTTTCACCTCTAAACGTTGAAGACGGTTTTTGGGGTAATTCAGGAGCTTTGCTGAAACCAAAGTACTGCAACAATAAGAAGACGAGGATTTTTTCTATCAAACGCTTTAGAGAAGTCAAGAAGGATCAACGCAGTTACTTCAGTTTTATTAGTGTCCGGCAAAATATCACCAGTCACCCCCAGTAGTGCAGTACCACAGCTGTGGTTGGGTCTAAATCCTGATTGTGTTTCCGGTAATACGCCAAACTTACTTATATGTTCCCTTATTTGGAAGTTCATAACTGTCTCGATCAATTTTGACAAAACAGGCAGTACACTTATTGGACGTTAATCTTTAATTTCGGGAGATTTTTTAAACTTGGGAATCGGCACAATAATATGCGTCAACTTCCAAGATTTGGGAATTTTATTTCATGTCCAAAGAACAATAATTATTAATGTGGGTGAGGAGAGGTAAAAGAACGGGCGCATAGTGACAACATATTGAAACTGGTGTCAACGCATCCAACCGCATCCATCGCTCCAACTGATTAAGCTCAGATAATTCGAAACTTCATCGTTTGATACAAAAGACTGAAGTTGAATGGTTTAATTCGCGTTTCTATTATAAAACTGTAACATGTTGAGATCGGCATCGTCGGAGCATTGTGATTCTATAAAGTATCTATCACTATTGATATCGAAATGAGTAGGCAGATCAGATTATGAAAATACTTTATAAAATCGAAATTATTTAAAATTCAATGGTTTATGAGATTTCTACAATTTTAATATGCTTTGCAATACAACGCCATTTCGAATGACGGCAAATAAAAAAATAATTTTCGGTTTCGGAGATATCTTTACGTGGAAGTTTTGAGTGAAAACCCCTAATGTATATATACGAAGGATTGAGTTTGTTGTGATTAAAGAAGATCCACTACCAACACTAAATCCGGTCACTCTATTCAATTTACCATATAAAAAATCAAGTGAAGGCCCTTTACATAAGCTCATTTCCTCCAAACAAAAAATAATCACTACGCGCATGCTTTTATAGTTTTTCGATAACCGTTAAAATTAAATGACATAAATGTAAAGGAAGGTGTTCAGGATTGCACTAAATTCATTGTAATTCAAGCCGTTTGTTTGTTAAATAGGTGGGAGGATGTGTCTCTCTTCCTGCGGAAGTGCCAATTAGATGGCCCTAATTTGTGGTTTTTCTGATAAAAACGTACACTGTCGTTACATTTTGTGGGCAAACTACTACTTTTTGGGGTTGAAGTGGTGATCATTTCACCAACCGTTATGACGAGAAATGTGTGAAAAATGTGTCGTGCTTTGTACACCTGGATATGGTGTCCCTCGGTAATTATAATGATGATGATATGGTGTTTATTTCCACAAAAGTTAAGGATTATAGCCTGGTCAAAAACATTTGGAAACGTACGTACGTAGGTACTTTAACAGTGGCGACGAGTATACTTCGAACACACGAACAACACACATTTTCAAGATCAAGTGTTAAATCGAGATGCCAAATAATAATTCAAACCAAACGGCAAATGCTAGCCAATCGACAGGTTCTTCTGAGAATATGAATGTTGCAGCATTGATACAACTATTGCACTTCAAACTTCCGTAAAACAACCACTCCGTCAATAAGTGTTCAAATGGCACAATTCAATGAAGATTTCGAAAGTTTTACAACACACATTCAAAGACTTAAAAAATACTTTGATCTGAAGAATATCACTGATTCTATTAAGAAGAAACATGTCCTTATTAACTGTATCGGTGCAAGAACAGTTACTAGCCAACCTCACAACCCCAGTTTTGCCTAATACAAGATCTTATGAAGATTTAGTGAAATTACTTCAAGAACTGTTAAGTACCTTCGTACGTATTTAAATTCAATTTACTATTTGTATAATGTTCAGTGACAATCAATGAATTGTAACCTGACACATCTTGACATTATATACCAAGTGTATTTGAAATAGGACAAACACAACAATCTTCATGGTGTGTAGAAGGTTTCTTAGGCCGCACTGTCCGTTTCGTAAACCGGTAATTGTGCGCATCTTAAATCTGTTGGGGTTAAGGGTGTCAGTCATATCAGTCAGTGTTTGGCTTAGGTGCCTCACCATGTCTTTCTGTAACGATGTCCTTCAATTTGGTACCAATATGTTTGGTGTTTTGTTTTCTTCCAATCATTAATTTGCTTTACGAATCGAGTTTTGCTAATTCCAAACACTGGTTCTGGGCCAGTGAACGGTGATTCAGATGCTTGTCTTGCAAGTTGGTCTGCTTTTCTATTGCCTTCTATACCCCTATGTCCAGGCACTCACACAAGTGTAATCTTGTTTTGTTTTGACAGTTCATTGAGGCTCTGAAGGCATTCCCATACTTGCTTTGACTTTATCTATACTGAATATGATAGACATGTTTTCTCTTACACCCACTATCTAGATTCATCAGTATGCGTGTCTTTATGGCATATGTCTCAGCTTGGAATACTGAGATGTTGTTGCCAAGTTGAACTATTATATACGTTCCTTTTTGGCCTCTCTCCATGTATTCCTGCTCCTGTACATCTGTTTTTACACCATCTGTATACCAAATTATGTTTCCATCAGATGATAGTGATTTTCAATTTTCACTTTCAGCTCTTCAGCCACCCGCCAATACAACAGATTCATAATACTTCCTCAGCACAATACTAGAGAGAGAACAGTGTATATTATAGCTGTGCTAAATTATACAATAAAATTCCCGATTATTATAAGGTTATGCAGTTCAATAAATTCAAACGGTTAATCAAAAAATTCCTGATAGAAAAAGCATTCTATTCTGTGGATGACTTCCTCAATGACAACATGTGAAATGTTTGTATGCGGTAATAACCATTATAAGTAGTATTTAGTATGTCAAAGTTATATGAACCCCTCTAGTTAGTACCTCGATGTTTGTGAACTTTTGTTATTTATTTTTATTGTAAATTTTTCGTATGAGTTTTGGGGTAGCACATAGTCTGATCCAGTCCCAGTTCGGTAATGTAGACTTCATGGAGGATTTTGGTGTGCCCAGAATGTGGTTGGATTGTCAATTACCCATTTGCTCCAGTCTATATGTACTCATCCTCGCCTACCACATGACTGTGACGTCCAAAGGTGGAAGGTTTTGGATTTCCATGGCAGCGGTTGGTATACACAGACAGGCAAGCCTCTGTCTCTTACCAAGGTTTGCTTTTAACTGTCTCTGTTTTATTTTGGGCCTCCACAAAAGCCATATACAATGTGTCCAAGATAAGAATGAACAGCATGGGGATATCGGAAATGGCAAGAGATACGGGAACAATATGCCATTTAGACAGTTTTAATATTCCGAGTAGTTACGGAGATATCCAAGAAAAACCGAAAGTTGAGAATTTCGTTTTTATTTTCTCCTAGGTTTATTTTCAAAGGAAATGCAAAACAAATAGCACTTTGTTATGGCCACTTTTTAAGGACTACCTGATAACGTAAGCAGAATTTTCTGCGAAGTTTCGTCTTTTAGAAAACATCATCAACTTTTTATTTTTATATGAGCCGAAACTAAAGTATACCCTGTATAAGACTCCATTTTTCATTTTGAAAACAGCAACGTATCACACAGTATGATTTCAGAACCATTTCTCGCTCAATATTAAATTTAGTGATTACTTAACCTGTTTTTCTTCAATTTTAGATAGTAAGCGCTGGAAAATATGTAATATTTTGATACATGAAGTAAATTAATTAGTCTTATTTATACAAGTATAAATTTTAACTTACCACTTGCCGGAATTTTTGCGTTGTTGAATACAAAGATAAGTCGCAATATCAAAAGTTTAGTTTATAATTGTAATTGTAATGTAATAACAAGGAGCTAATATGTATTACAGGAAAATAAACAGAAACTTATAACATGTGTTCAAATAACCCGCCGTTATTTTCTAAGCACAAGTACGCTCTTCTCACAGACGAACTTAAAACTTGAGTTAACATATTCGGATAAATATTGTTAAAGGATGCAGTAACCGATCTTAGTAAATCTTCTTCAGTTTGAAAATTATGATTACAGTACACTTGATTCTTGAAATATTCCCAAAGGAAAAAGTCTAGTGGGGTTAGGTCGGGGGACCTTGCAGGCCAGGATGTATCACTATGAGTACCAATGCACTGTCCTGGGAAGCGACGGTTCAAATAATCACGAACAATTCTAGAGTTATGTGCTGGAGCACCATCTTGTTGAAACCAGCAGCTGTGAGTAACCGCTAATGGCAAATTATCTAAAGCGTCTTCGATATCATTTACTAACAAATTTATGTACCGCTCTGCTGTTAAATTTCTTTGGTGGATAAAAGGCCCAATTACATTCGTACCGAGAATTCCCACCCACATGTTGATGTCTGGACACTTTGTGTACACGCGGATTTTGTTGTGACCGCAATAATGAACATTCCGCCTATTAAAAATACCATTGTTGGTGATCATACTTTCATCAGACCAAATTATTTTGAAAGGGAAATTCACAAAAGGTCCATGACAAATCCTAAATTTATATGGATGATATTTATTTTTTCTTAAAATGAAGTGAGCGGTGGATTTGGCTACTCCGGTATTATCTTCGATGGTGCGAGTGGATATCTCAGGATTTTCGACAACGGCCTTTAACACATCATGCAGACTTTCTTCAGTAGATAGCATTTTTCGGGAATCCATAGGTTTTTTAAATGATCCGTATTCTTTTAAATTAAAAACTAGCCGTCAAAATATTGATCAACACAATTTCTTTGGCACAAAATGTAACATGACAACATATCAAATTTTTCAGTATTCGAAAAGCTGCCGTTTTCCATTTTTAACACAAATTAGGTAGGTAACGAGATGTAAAAGTAGGAACGGTAATATGTCAAAAATTCTACCAAACTACAGTATTAATATGACAACAGAACATTATGTGTAATTTTTTCCAGCGCCTACTATCTAAAATTGAAGAAAAACAGTAATTAATAAATTTCATTTTGTGCGAGAAATGGTTCTGAAATCATATTGACTGATACGTTGCTGTATTCACAATGAAAAATGGAGTCGTATACAGGGTATATACTTTAGTTTCGGCCCATATGAAAATAAAAAGTTGATGATATTTTCTAACAGACGAAACGTCGCAGAAAAATTCAGCTTAAGTTATCGTGTAGTCCTTAAAAAGTCGCCATGGCAAAGTGCTATTTGTTTCACATTTCCTTTGAAAATCAAGCTAGGAAAAAAACGAAATTCTCAAATTTCGGTTTTTCTCGAATATCTCCAAAACTACTCGGAATATTAAAACTTTCTAAATGGCATATTGTTGGGCACATAAATGCACTACTTTTCTCTAATTTAATCGACCCCGTATCTCTTACCGATTCCGATATCCCCATGCTGTTCATTCTTATCTTGGACACACTGTACGAGGATGTATTGATATCTAGTTAGCCTAGACCAGTTCCCTGCATAAACAAAATATTGTGTTACCATAGCAACGAACAATAACTTATTAGAAGTGTCAGTGTAAAGTTTGACGTCAAAAAAGTAAACTAGAGTTACGCAATATATTAAAACAAAAAATATGTCCACCGAAATTGTGAAAATCGAAAAATTGGAGTATCGAGCCATCATCAAGTACCTGTATTTAAAAGGGTTAAGAGGTAAGCAGATTTACGAAGATATGCTTAATACCCTTGGTGATCAATGTCCTTCGTATGCGACCGTGAAAAATTGGACTGCAAGCTTCAAAAGAGGTAAATTTTCCATTGACGATGATGACCGATCGGGAAGGCAAGTTTCTGTCAGTCCCCGAAAATATCGATGCAGTTCATGACATGATTTCAACAGACCGTCGAATTGGGCTAAAACGGATATCTGAAGCACTGAATATTTCATACGAACGCGTTCATCATATACAGGGTGTCAATTTGAAAACTTCCCACCCTTAATATCTTCCTTCCAGTAAACAATATGAGTAATCGAAAAAACAGGTCAACTTTATTGTCAAGAGGGACACTTTCACGGACTATTTGTAGCCCTCGTGGTTCAACCCCCTAGGAGGGGTAGATGTTACCCTTAGAATTTTAAATGGGAAGGGGGGTCAAGTGGCACATCATTTTGATGGGCTTTCAATTCTTGTTCCAATGGTACCCTGACTTATTATTTTGTGATGAGCATTTTCCGAAAAATTGCGTTCTAAACTAACAGAAGTTATTATTAGAACGCCTATACTGAGATGCATTATTGTATTGACTCCCTTTAATAAAAATGGTTAGAAGAGTAGGTGGCACCGCTCCAACCCTTGAATGACAGGAATAAATTTATTACGCATGGGATTTTTTATTTGGTGGTTATTTTCCTTCTACACAATAAAATTTAATTTGCGAGAAAGACATTTCCAACATAAAATCTACTTACGCTTATCTTATTAGCTGTTCGAAATGTTGTCCATTTTGCTCTAAACAGTAATACAGTCTGTTTTCGAACTCCCCTCTAACATTACGGAAAACTTCACTAGGAATTGACCGGCATGCTGCTGTAATTCGTCTTTTAAGTTCGTCAATATCAGAAGGTTGTGTTTTATAAACAACGGATTTAAGATGCCACCAAAGAAAGAAATCTAAGGGTGTTAAATCCGGTGATCTCGGAGGCCATTCAACTGCTCCCCTTCTGCCAATCCATCTACCCGGAAATCTCTCGTTTAACCACTGTCGGACGGGAAGAAAATAATGAGGTGGAGCACCGTCCTGCTGGAAATGTAACAGATCCTCCTGCAAAAGTTCATTACCTTCTGCATCAATTTGAGTTTATAGCTCGTGAGTTATAAGAGGATCGATAGTCTCTTCAAGCATATCAAGGTACAGATTGCCAGTCAAGTTTTCTTCCAGAAATAATGGACCAAGAATGGCATTTCCAAGAATACCAGCCCAAACATTAACTTTTTGTGGGTGTTGTGTATGCCCTTCCCGAAAAATATGTGGGTTTTCGTCACTCCAATAGCGACAATTTTGTCTATTAACATTGCCATTCAGAAAAAATGAACACTCATCGCTGAAATAGATGTTTAACAGAAGATTAGGGATGGTATTGACTCGATGAGACATAATTTCACAAAACTCTATTCTTCTATCATAATCATCCTCGTGGAGCTCTTGAAGAATCTGTATTTTATATGGATGAAATTTATGCATTTTCAATGCTTTTCTTATAGTCTCGCGTGACATTCCCGTCTGTTCTGATACTGATCGTAAGGAGCTCGTGGGCTCTGCAGCAAATGTTCCCAAAACTTCAATTTGAGCTGCTTCATTTAGTACTCTGGGGTTATTTCTTTTTTTATTTGTCACTGAACCAGTTTCGTAAAACTTATTCACCAAATCAAGCACATACCGGTGACTTACATTACAATTTGGATGTCTTTCGTTAAAAAGACATGCCGCCCTTCGTGCGCACTTACCAACTTCGCCATAAATTACAATCATTTCAATTCTGTCTTGAAGAATGTAAACCATTTTTACACTTTTATACACTTATTAAAGTAATTCCTAAACAGCCCAACAGGTACAACGGTATTCACAATACTACCACATAGTACAAATTTGCTAACCATTTTTTTGCCGGAAAACAGAAACTTTTTACAGCAGAAGTAGCAAAAAAGAAAGGCTATCTGTACAATTTCTGCGATGACACTTAAAAATTCAGCATTTAATAAACACAACTTTACTACCATCTACGTTTTACTATTAGACTACTTTTTTATGTAAAGTGTTTGGAGCTAATGGCTAATGTAACCCCTAATAAACAGTAACACCTAATATTCTAACCAGTTCTGGCCAAACCGTGCATCTCAGTATAGGCGTTCTAATAATTACTTCTGTTAGTTTAGAACGCAATTTTTCGGAAAATGCTCATCAAAAAATAATAAGTCAGGGTACCATTGGAACAAGAATTGAACGCCCATCAAAATGATGTGCCACTTGACCCCCCTTCCCATTTAAAATTCTAAGGGTAACATCTACCCCTCCTAGGGGGTTGAACCACGAGGGCTACAAATAGTCCTTGAAAGTGTCCCCCTTGACAATAAAATTGACCTGTTTTTTCGATTACTCATATTGTTTACTGGAAGGAAGATATTAAGGGTGGGATGTTTTCAAATTGACACCCTGTATAGTTCACGTCAATTTAGACATGAGAAAAATTGCCGCAAAATGGATCCCCAAATGTTTGAATGTTGACCAAAAGCGTGCAAGGGTAGTAGCATCGCGTTCGATCTGTGCTCGATTTGAAAACGATGTAGACTTCTTAAACCGAATTGTTACTATGGATGAGACTTTGGTACATTTCCACGATCCAGAAACAAAGCAACAATCAATGGAATGGCGACACTCCGGTTCTCCAAGACGTAAGAAGTTTCGTGTCCAAAATTCTGCTGGAAAAGTTCTTGCTTCAGTTTTTTGGGATTGCCATAGAGTAATCATGATTGATTTTTTGGATAATGGTAGAACAATAACTGGAGATTACTATTCGACAATACTGACCACTCTACGGGAAAAAATTAAAGAGAAAAGACGCGAAAAGCTATCTAAAGGAATTTTGTTTTTGCAGGGCAACGCCCCTGCACACAAATCTCATGTTGCCATGCAAAAAATTCGTGATTTAGGGTTTGAATTACTAGAACACCCCCCTTATTCTCAAAAAGTACAAAAGGTCGAAAATTTTCTTCCAACGAGGAGGTAATAAAATATGTGGAGGTCTGGTTTGCAGAGCAAGAAGAAACATTTTTTTTCTACATTCATGCAAAAAGCAAAACTTTATTGAACTATATTCAGTGGAAAAAGAAGTTCTTTATTGCACTAGTGCAATAAAGTTTTTATTGCACTCATCTGTCATTCTATTTCAACGTGCTGTCATCATGACAAACATAAACGTTTAAACCTACTACATATTTAGCAGATATTCTGTGAGATTGGCAATAGGTACTTGAACTACGAAATATTCATATTGAAAATTGCACTGATTGTTCATTCACTTTCAACATTGAGGGTAAAAATAAAGTTTGAGTTAAATTGTTCGTAACGTATTAGTTGCTGTTTCAATGTAAATCGATATTAATAATAAAGTATTCAAGTTGCGCTTTTCATTTTCCTACACCTAGTGCCGCACCTCAATAAATCATTTTTTATTTTTTGCATGAACGCAGAAAAAATGTTGTATGCAACTCGTGCAAAAATTGTTTATGGCACTCGACGTGTTGTCCAACTAGGCCTAACGGCCTCGTCGGACAATTTCACGTCGAGAGCAATAAACATTCACTTTTTGCACTTGTTGCATATATAACTATTTTGAAAGGTCTAGAGACGTTGCAGCAGTGAGACTCTGTGTCATATTGAATTATACTTATCGACTGAATTCGACATGACTGGTACTCTGTGCACAAAAATTATCGCCCAGAGTCGATTATCGCTGTAGCAAGAAAGCAAGACGTCGAGATGTGCCGTTTTCTGTATTTATGTATGCCAAACATTATTTATGGTACAATTTCAAAAGCAAATATGCAACTAATATGAAATATTGAATAATGAAGGTACGGAGTGAACACTGGCAAATAATACTCGATATAAATCTCCCATATATATTTACAATTCGTCTTGATCACAAATCTAAAAAATTTAATTTATATAAATATTTTCAGATAACTAACGTAATGGTATCTCTTCCTATTGGAATAATTATGTTCTTCAGGGCAGTTTTTTTCCCCCGATTAGCTTCAATTTAGGTTTTTTCCTAGGTCATTTTCATGTTCTGACAAAGTTTTTACAATAGCAATGGTCTCGATACAGTCTGCTGAGCTATAGAAAGATCATGAATTCTACCCATTACTCTTTGGTATGATCCTGTTGTTCAAAAACTTACTTAATAGTGTTGAAAATATATTGAACCATATCTTTATTTACTCTAAAGAGTTCTTCAAACCTCGTATCTTGTATTGAAAATGGATGTGACTCTTCTCTCATGAGTTTTCTCCCAATATTTTCTGAACAAATGTCTTCTAACCTTTCTTTTTCCTTCGTAGCTAATAAATTTAATCCGTTTATAGGCAAAATACTGCAATAATATCATATTTTATTCAAGTACATGAAACTACTAGCCGTTGAAAATAGAAATGCGCGACAGTGACAGTAATTTTGTACACAAGAATATGAAATGCCACTAGAATATTACCAAATTTTGGCAAATGCTTTTAAATCGGGTAGTACGTTGCCGAACAAACCCGATGTGCACGCGACTAATGCACAGAGTGCCAAATAACGTGATCGTCGCTTGCGATATAGACCGTCAGATAGTGACAGATTTAGGTGCCCCATTTTCACATACAAGCCTCGAATAGGGTTGAGAAGTACATCGATGTTGAGTAACATGGAGGGAAATTTACAAGTGGCTCCTGGGGATAACATATGGAAAATTCGATTTTCCATATTTTAACGCGAGCCGTGTTCACCTAATCATTAATTAATATAACCTGGCTTCAGAAGATCAAAGGCTTGAGTGTTGAAGGTGGCTAAAGGGTTAAAATGAGGCTGTAATCTTGTAAAGTAAAATCGAGATTTTAACAGGTTTTCCCACGAAAGCCCATCGAAACTATGAAAACCTACATCGTCACTAGACCGAAAAACATAATGGCTTGAGTGGCGTGAATGGAAAAGTAGATTTTGTCGTCGGAAAATTCAATGGAAATTCTTTTTGATTTTTCCCTATGTTTTCCCCACGAGCCACTCGTAAATTTCCCTTCATTTTACTAAACATCGACTTACTTTTCAACCCTATTCGAGGCTTGTATGTGAAAATGGGTCACCTAAATCTGTCACTATCTGACGGTCTAATAGTAGTAATCGTCTGAATAAAACGAGGGATAGAATTCTGTATGACACAGAGTCCCACTGCAGGTTCGCTGTAATAAATGCATACAATTGAGAGGAGCATATGTTGAGTAATAAAATATTTTGACATTGAAATTTTGTTTGGTTCTATACTATAGGATAAGAATTTTTCAATATATCATCGAAAAAATAAATACGTTTGTTTTGGAATCGTTCCAACATATAGTGAATGCATACCACCGCACTCAAGACATCTATAGCCACAAACTAACTTTTATTTTTTTTACCTTCATTTTTGGATGAGTCCATTGCTCCCCAAATAATTCTTCCCTGATATATGTTCATTGATGCCTTCATAACTCTACTCCTGAAACAAAAAGAAAGAAATATTATTTGGAGAATTAGTTTTACTGAAGAGTTATTCATCATAATACAATGTGGAAAAAACATCGGAAAAAAAAGAAAAACCGGGGCTTCTGGGATTTGTCAATCAATTCAATGAGCAAGCTAATTCCATGATTTATCAGAAGTGGTCTTCAACAAGTAGTCCATGAACCAAAGCGTATTAGTTCTAAATCGGTCTCACTGATGTATTCAATTATTCTTAATGAACCCCTGAACTGAATTAGCAGCCGCGTTTACGACATGAATTTATATGATTCAGCTAATGATTGCTCAATAAATTTTCAATGCAAAAAAGGTTCTTCGATTATGCACACATCACGACATTGTAACTAAGGCTTGGTATATAATAAACGAGGTAGATAATACCGACGATTAAGTGAATATTTCAAACACATCCATCCAAACGAATCAAAATGCATTGAAAACTAGTAGTCGTCAGGCACTAAACCGAGAAAAAAATTAATACCTATAAACGTCAAGAGTTGGGCGACATGCTATTTGAAAAATTTCTCGTTGGTGGAGCGTTTTTTTTTGAGGTCGCAAACTTTTGGGACCGTCTGACAACTAGAATGCCAAAAAAATGTTGTTAGACAATATTAAAAATTTTCTTTATTTTCATTAGGCGATTCTGAAATGAAATAAACGTAGAAAATCTTTTCAAAAACAAGCTTTTATTTATAAACTATTGAACTAAAAATTTAAAAATGTTCTTTAGTAAATAAGAAACCATTTTTTTTTAAATGTAAATATTATCTCATGAGATTGTGATTTTATTTCAAGTGTTGTGACGTTTCGCCCAAGCTTTTGAGATTTTTTTTATTTCTTTGTTTTTCATTCATTAACTATTATATTTTACTTTTCATTTCAATATATAAATGATAGTTTGTTTTAAAAATATTTGTTCATTTCATTTTGTACGTTAGTATAAGAATTTGTTTAAGTATCTGTTTTAATAGGTGCGACAGGTTCCCAGAGGTTGGAATGCGTATATTTCCTACCACTTGCCATCTAGCTAGCTTCTCAGTACTTCCACTGGATGCGTATATACAAACAGGTCAAGCTGCCAAAAATTATTCGACACTTCGATGCTTTCCGCTATTTTGATATATTTTTCCTATTTTTATTTCGTTAGTTTTCGTAACTTTTTTTCGAGAAGAAAGGGTCCAATCTCTCCGACTGACATATTTTTTACATCGTAATTTTCTACGTACGGAAGACAGGGATGTAAAATTATTTCGACTGAATTTTCACCAGTTTTCGCGACTTCTTTCAAGAAGGAGATGGGTCCGAGTCCCCCCACCCTTGACAGGCAGTTTTTTGACGTAATTTTCCAGTTGGAAATTTTTCTGAATTTCAACGCGCTTTCTATGAAGCCTTCAAGGAGGCAGGGTGTGAATATTATTCAAAATTCAATTATTCGATGGTCCGATGTTTTCCACTATATGTACAGATTTTCCTGATTTTATTTGATTTTCTCTGTCGACGAATATTTTGTATGTTTGTTATATTTTAGGTGTATATTTTAAAGAATGTTGATTAACATTTTGGACCTAACTGACTAGCCAAAAACATAATTGTTACTTGGTCAAATGAAATCCATGCTATAACATCAGAATACCGAACACAAAACTAAAATTCAAAGAGAATTTGTCCTTACTTGAGGAAACATCACCGGTTTTGACTGCTTTAGTCGCCTACCATGTGCGCAACAGTTTTTTTATTTTGTATAAAAAAGGGAAATTGTATTCCTAACCAGTGGGCATAAACAATTTTGGGCGCCTTCCAAATTTTTGGCACCTCCAAATCCATCACGGTATTGTTGTTGTTATTATTCCCGTCAACCGGTTGCAACCCTACAAGCAACCCTCAGAAGTCTTCGAGAGACTTGTGCGAGCTAGGGAAGACGCAGCCGTTACCTGTGATCTTTCGCATCCCTAGTTGCTGATGCTGGTGTTGATTTCCATACTTCAAAGTGTCATGGTGGGTGAAAATCTAGTAATGTTGTTGAAGGATATGTAGAAACATCCTTAAAAAAAAACAAGAAGTAATAGCAACAATAATAATCGGAAAACAAGAAGTGTTTCTGCGAATTCAGTGGAAATTGAACACTGCAATACTGCAATACAGTTGTCTCCACCACTGCCGCAATGAATAAATAAGTTGATACGTTTTCGAATATATGTAGCAAGTATGTATGTACTCAGTACAATGTCGATATGATTTAAAACATGTTGAAAAGTTATTTCTTCTACGTGCGTAACTAAGCTTTTACGCACTGCTGACAGTAGTAAACATTCAAATTAATGATATAATTGTTACAATTTGGCAATATTATAACTGTCGAAGAAAAAACTCTGTATGAAACACTTTCGTAAAGGGCTTTTTTGTACTCGCGTGTTTGTTGAACTCGGCTGCGCCTCATTCAACAAACTTTACGCTCATACAAAGAAGTCCTACTTTACGAACTTGTTTCATAAATAGATATTATTTATTTGATTCAAATAAACCCAAATGTGACGTAACGTCAATTTCAATGAATTTGTCATAAACTCTGATCTCGTTTATGTTCCAGTGTAGTGACGGACTCAGTGACGGAATGAAGTTCCAGTGGCGTAATGAACCTCATTACGGCACTCTGAATAGAGTCTTAATGATCGACAACAGATATTGGTAGTAGGTAATATATATTTACGATATAAGTGTCGTAAAGATTAATATTACGAAATGAGATGGGAAATTTGTCAAACGAGGCCGTTGGGCCGAGTTTGATAACCCATTGAGTATCGTAATATAAATTCACGTTACGAATATAGTACATTATTTTACCTACTACCAATAATGTTAATTATTAACTCAAAATTAGTCAGTATTCCTAAAATTAATGATATTAGAATCATGTAACAAGCAAGCGTTGCGCCCATAGTTGATTTATTTTGAGAACTGTCAATTTTTACGCGTTCACTTCAGTTTGGTATAATTGTATCGACATGAGTTCCGACTATGAAAGTGTGGATTCTGATATAGAACTTGCTGAAAATAACGCAATACAAATCCTAGTACCCGCTAAATCCCGCAATAGATACGAAAAATAATATAAGCGATTCGAATACTGTGCACTAGTGCGGTAAAGTAACTTTACCACACTAATGCGGCAAAGTATCTCATTACGAAATTCATATCAGTATCATGTTTGATATTACATATTGGTAGTAGGTAAATTTCATTACGGTACTAGGACTTATCGAACTTCATTATGGTTCTAGGAGGATAATGAACCTCATTATGTCATTAAAATACAAATACATAACGATGTCGTTTTGACACACCAGTAGATAAATACGTTAAATTGACGGATCGTGCAAAAGAATTTTGGGTTATTCCAAGAAAACAATGAGACCATTCTGAGTTAATTCAATTCAATTCAAATTTATTCAGCAATAACATTTCAACATATATAGATCTTTATATACTTATATAACTTAATAGTTATAGTTAATTCAGTTGGGCTAGTTTAAAGTAGCCGCCTATAATGGCTTGTGTTGCAGTTACACCCACTAACCCAAGGATTGAGACCCCCGTAAAGCTTGCAGAACCACTTTGGAATTTTCAAATTTTTTTTAGGCCTTAATTTTAGGCTAATTTTAGGCTAATTTTAGGCTAATTTATTACCCTATTCCCAAATTTTTTGCTCTTCAATTGTGAGAGATTTCGCGGGTTCTGCTAGCTTAGCGTTAAGCTGGCAGAACCAAACCGCCAAACGAATGATTATGAAAAGCCTAAGTACACCATAATTTTAGGCTCATTTTAGGCTCACGTTTGAACCCATCGCCGATTTTTTTGGAATTCATTTTTTTAAAAAAATCCCGGGTTCTGCTAGCTTTACCGTTAAGCCAGCAGAACCCAACCTTAAAAAAGCAACCCATAACAAATCCAGTTAGACAATAATTTTAGGCTCTATTCAGGCTAATTTATTACCCGTTTATAAATTTTTCTGCTCTTCAGTCGAAGGAAAAATCATAGGTTGTGTTAGGTCAACACTGAGCTGACAGTACCAAAAGGCTAACCGAATCGTTATGGAAAATCTGATCGCACCATAATTTTAGGCTCATTTTAGGCTCGCGTTTGAACCCGTAGCCGATTTTTTTAGAATTCGTTTTTTCAAAAAATCCTGGGTTCTGCTAGCTTTACCGTCAAGCCAGCGGAACCCAACCTTAAAAAAGCAACTCTGAACAAATCCAGTTGGACAATAATTTTAGGATCTATTCAGGCTAATTTATTACCCAATTAAAAATTTTTTTGCTCTTCAGTTGGAGGAGAAATCATAGGTTGTGTTAGCGTGTTAGCTCAACACTGAGCTGGCAGTACCAAATGGCTAACCGAATCGTTAGGGAAAATCTGATCGCTCCAAAATTTTAGGCTCATTTTAGGCTCACGTTTGAACCCGTCGCCCATTTTTTTGGAATTCGTTTTTTTAAAAAATCCTGGGTTCTGCTAGCTTTACCGTTAAGCTAGCAGAAGCCAACCTTAAAAAAGCAACTCATAACAAATACAGTTGAACAATAATTTTAGGCTCTATTCAGGCTAATTTATTACCCGATTATAAATTTTTCTGCTCTTTAGTCGAAGGAGAAATCATAGGTTGTGTTAGGTCAACACTGAGCTGGCAGTACCAAAAGGCTAACCGAATCGTTATGGAAAATCTGATCGCACCATATATTTAGGCTCATTTTTGGCTCACGTTTGATCTTATCGCCGATATTTTTGGAATTCGTTTTTTTATAAAAAATCCTGGGTTCTGCTAGCTTTACCGTTAAGCCATCAGAACCCAACCTTAAAAAAGCAACTCAGAACAAATCCAGTTGGACAATAATTTTAGGCTCTATTCAGGCTAATTTATTACCCAATTATAAATGTTTTTGCTCTTCATTTGTTATGAGTTGCTTTTTTAAGGTTGGCTTCTGCTAGTTTAACGGTAAAGCTAGCAGAAACCAGGATTTAAAAAAAAAACGAATTCCAAAAAAATTGGCGATGGGTTCAAACGTGAGCCTAAAATGAGCCTAAAATTTTGGTGCGATCAGATTTTCCATAACGATTCGGTTAGCCATTTGGTACTGCCAGCTCAGTGTTGAGCTAACACAACCTATGATTTCTCCTCCAACTGAAGAGCAAAAAAATTTATAATTGGGTAATAAATTAGCCTGAATAGAGCATAAAATTATTGTCCAACTGGATTTGTTCTGAGTTGCTTTTTTAAGGTTGGGTTCTGCTGGCTTGACGGTGAAGCTAGCAGAACCCAGGATTAAAAAAAACGAATTCCAAAAAAATGGGCGACGGGTTCAAACGTGAGCCTAAAATGAGCCTAAAATTATGGTACGATCAGATTTTCCATAACGATTCGGTTAGTCTTTTAGTACTGCCAGCTCAGTGATGAGCTAACACGACCTATGATTTCTCCTCCAACTGAAGAGCAAAAAAAATTATAATTGGGTAATAAATTAGCCTGAATAGAGCCTAAAATTATTGTCCAACTGGATTTGTTCTGAGTTGCTTTTTTAAGGTTGGGTTCTGCTGGCTTGACGGTAAAGCTAGCAGAACCCAGGATTTTTTGAAAAAACGAATTCTAAAAAAATCGGCTACGGGTTCAAACGCGAGCCTAAAATGAGCCTAAAATTATGGTACGATCAGATTTTCCATAACGATTCGGTTAGTCTTTTAGTACTGCCAGCTCAGTGTTGAGCTAACACGACCTATGATTTCTCCTCCAACTGAAGAGCAAAAAAAATTATAATTGGGTAATAAATTAGCCTGAATAGAGCCTAAAATTATTGTCCAACTGTATTTGTTCTGAGTTGCTTTTTTAAGGTTGGGTTCTGCTGACTTGACGGTAAAGCTAGCAGAACCCAGGATTTTAAAAAAAAAAACGAATTCTAAAAAAATCGGCTACGGATTCAAACGCGAGCCTAAAATGAGCCTAAAATTATGGTGCGATCAGATTTTCCATAACGATTCGGTTAGCCTTTTGGTACTGCCAGCTCAGTGTTGAGCTAACACGACCTATGATTTCTCCTCCAACTGAAGAGCAAAAAATTGTATAATTGGGTAATAAATTAGCCTGAATAGAGCCTAAAATTATTGTCCAACTGGATTTGTTCTGAATAGATTTTTTAAGGTTGGGTTCTGCTAGCTTAACGGTAAAGCTAGCGGAACCCGGGATTTTAAAAAAAAAACGTATTCCAAAAAAATCGGCGATGGGTTCAAACGTGAGCCTAAAATGAGCATAAAATTATGGTGTGCTTAGACTTTTCATAATCATTCGTTTGGCGGTTTGGTTCTGCCAGCTTAACGTTAAGCTAGCAGAACCCGCGATATCTCTCACAATTGAAGAGCAAAAAATTTGGGAATAGGGTAATAAATTAGCCTAAAATTAGCCCAAAATTATGGCCTAAAAAAATTTTGAAAATTCCAAAGTGGTTCTGCTAGCTTAACGGGGGTAGGATAGAGTCTCTAGTATCTAGAGATCACTAAGTATTCAAAAGAGTAGAGTAGTTCATAGAGCATATAAGCATATTTTGAGTTTGATGATGTGGAAAAGCAGGTTAGAGAGGGGATATAACATTGGAGTAGTTTAATTGATTTCAATTTTTGTATTTTAATTTAACTCCTATTTTCATAAAGTATTCGTTGAAGACATTTGCTTTATTTTGATTACCTGGTAATCTCTTTCCCATTTTGGTCAGTTATATGAACATTACCGCCATTTTTGATTTTTGGAGTTATATTTGTTGCCTGCAGTATTTTGCCTTCTCATCATTTGCTCGAGATCATCAGGATGTTTAAAAGAGGTTATGAGTCCATTTTGTTATCCATATTTTGAGTTTTGTATCTTTCGCTTTATGATACTTTGTTTTGGTATTATTGTCAACTTGGTCGTGAATGGCATCACACGTTGAAAGGTAATGGCTTCGTCTTCCCTAGCTCACACAAGTCTCTCGTAGACTTCCGAGGGTTGCGCGTATATAGAGGTGCAATCGGTTGACGGAAATAACAATTTTATAACAATTTTATGATAAAATCTGTCTGAATGCCGCAAACCTCTATTATATTTATATCACAGACATAAACTCCCCATTAATTTTATGACATTTGCTTTTATTTATAAATGAATCATACGAATATTGGATATCAGTATACTGAAAAATATTTTTCCTACGACCACATAGGAAAGTAACGTATATTGCACCGTACAGTCCCGCGGAAAGTGGCTCATATCCACAAGCGTGCGAAATACTTTCCGCAAGCGTGCGGAAAGTTACTTTCCGCACGCATGCGGAAAGTACTTCGCACGCTTGCAGATAAGTTGTCAAATGCATAATTTCTATAAAGATTTACCGAAGTCAAGTTGTCAAATATATAATTTCAATTTAGATTTACTTATTTAATATGTAAATTTGAAGAAATCTATTTGAAGAGATAATTTTTTTTTTATTCAGAAGGCCGAAACTCTATTAACTGATACTATCTAAAAATCAGTATATATACTATCTAAAATCCTACCAACAAAATCTTGAAGCAATCTATTTGAGAAGTGTAATTTTTTCATCTTCTTTAAAAAAAAAGTTTCCGCGGACGAGGATCGAACCCGGATACTCTTCGTCAGAAGTCACGTCGAGTCCCGCTGCTTATCAACTGAGGTATTGGACACATATTGTGACAAGAAAATATATTGTATTAGAGTGTATCCTGATTAGTAATTATTATCAAAAATAAAAGATGTCCAATTATGATTTTGATCTCGTCGGTATTATATCATAAAGAAAATATTTTGTATTAAAATTGATTATTAAAAATAGGTGAAGTCAGAATGGTTCTAAGTCGGACTATTCATTCGATTTTCTTGGACACATGCATAGATATACAGTGTGTCCCACTTACCATGCTCACCATGGGTATCTTTTTAATGGTAAGAGATACGAGGTCGGTTAAATGACACCAAATGTGGAGTTTATCAAGGCCAACTATAATGTGAAAAAATATTTTGATAAAATCTATTCGTTTTTGTTTTATACACAAATAACAGATTTTGATCATTTTTATGTCTCTTGCACGTGAATTTTGACCAACTTCTGGCGGTCCTAATAACTTGAAATTTGGCAGATGTTCATGATTCTGGTGACAATGCACTATGGAATTTTTATTGAAATAAAAAATAAAAAATGGCGGTTCCTCCAATATGGCGGACGAGATTTGTGATTATGGTCCAATTCCATTCAAAATTGGTATGTGGAGGTTTTTGAGGTCGGAGATCATGATTTTTCTGTTAAAATTTATAAATTCAAGATGGCGACTTCAAAATAGTTCTTGTTTTTGTATAAATGACGATAACTCCGTTGTTATCAACAAAAAGCTATTACTGTGACATATCATCTGTAAGAGAAAAAAAAGTTATTCATAACTAAGTCATAGTGAGTTATGACCTACATTTGAAAAATGAAAGTTGGTGCTGATATCTCAATTTCTAGAAGAAATGGTATGAATTTCATATTTTTTTCGAAATCTCATAAAAAAAACTGCCATAAGAATGTGAAATTCCTATTCAAATATTTTCATAAATAAAGAAGTTACGGACGAGACATGAAAATGATCAAAATCTGTTTTTTGCGTATAGAACAAAAACGAATAGATTTTATCAAAATATTTTTTCACATTATAGTTGGCCTTGATAAACTCCACATTTGGTGTTATTTAACCGACCTCGTATCTCTCACCATTAAAAAGATACCCATGGTGAGCATGGTAAGTGGGACACACTGTATATTATAATATATTATGATTTCTATGGACACATGTCAATTTCATCCATATTTCTTGGAGTTTGATTTAAACAAATATCCATTTAAAAGCATTCTGAATCGTCTAAATAAAGCAAGGAATTTTCAAAATTCATGTTTATTTTCGTTAAATAGTTTCATATATCAAATCCCTACTTTAGTCAGGCAATCTTGTAATCATCTTGTTAGCTATTTATTGTATATAAGAAGCAAGCTTTTGAAAAATTTGTGTGAAACGTCAAAAGTTATTTTAAGTATATACTTAGTGAATGTTAGGTGCATTAATTGTGAGGTCAGTTTATATTGTATACATATAAGAATATCATGGATAGGTACTGGTAGTGATAGCAGTATGGGGTTTACTCCACCCAAAATCGTCGAGGCAGCCAAAATATCCTCGCTAAAAATCTTACCAGAAAAATCAAAAGCCAGATACGAACGAGCTTATGAAGAATTTCTTAATTGGAGAAAAAGAAAAGAAATTAAACATTCATTTTCAGAAAACGTTCTCCTTGCATACTTGGATGATTTATCCAACAAAGTAAGACCAAATACATTGTGGTCACACTACTCCATGCTGCGAACTACTTTGTACAATGTAGATGTTGCTAAATATCTAAAAAGAAAAAACGATGGGTATAAACAAAAAAAGTCGAACGTTTTGAACGCCCACCAAATTAACGAATTCATAATAAATGCTCCTGATGATCAGTTTCTGTTAACTAAGGTAAGTTTGAAACAATCTCTTACTTAGGTATTTTACTAATAGGAACATATTTATTTTTAGGTTGTTTTAATTTTCGGAATTTCAGGAGCATGGCGCAAACAAGAATTAGTGAGAATTACTGAGGATGATATAGAAGATCTTGGCTCTGCTGCTATAATTAAGATTAGTAATACAAAAATTAAAGATTGATAGAAAATTCAATAATACAGATTTATTTTACCAGAAATTTAAAGAATATGCAAAATTAAGACCTGCTACACATGAAAAGAGATTTTTTTTCTCAACTACAGAAATAATAAATGCACCAAGCAAGTAGTAGGAATAAACAAAATAGGTTCTGTACCTAGCTCAATTGCAAAATTTTTGAAAGTTGATCATCCAGAAACATATACAAGTCATTGTTTCCGCAGATCATCAGCTACAATCCTGGTAGATGCAGGAGGAGATATTACTACTCGTAAGAGACACGGAGGATGGAAGTCCTCTGCTGTTGATGAGGGGTATATCAGTGACTCAACCACAAACAGGACGAAAGTTGCATCTAAAATTGTATAGGTGCAGTGCGTGAAACATCTGAAGAAACTATCCAGTCAGCAATATCACAAATAAACCCACAACCATCCACGTCAAACACGATTACAAGCAATAGCATTTGTCATAACATTCGAGAAAATATAGAATCTAACCTTTCACACACACCACTTCAATTTACAAACTGCAGCAATAACAATTTCACTTTTAATTTATATAATAATGCAACCAATTAATTTGAATTTTTAGCCTAATATTTTTTAAGGAGAAAAAGTTCTTGTTCTTGTTCCTAATAATAGTTATTGTTACTTTTTAAAATAAACTATGTCGTCTTTCATTATAATATTTTTATACGTTATTTGGTAAAATTATTATGTGGTCGTAGGAAAAATAGTGTACATTACTCGTGTGAAAGTGATTTTTCACCCTCGTGTGATTGCCGAACTCGGCTTACGCCTCGTGCCACAATATTTCCCACTCGTGTGAAAAATGTCACTTTCCGCACTAGTAATGTAATATACTATAGCCAGTCTTCAGTTTGGTGTAATCAATAATTTTATATTCATATTCATTGATGGTTTTACTAACCTGTTGTTGAAATCAGTATTAATTACCATCGATTTAACTTCTATTTTATTTTTTGCAGAATTATCGATTCTAGTGAAAATATGGTCAATAATTTTTTGGGATATGTGTTTATGTATGAAATGAAGCCTTGCTTTGTAAGGAAGTTCATTTACGTGTTCACGCTATTAGAATGAATATCCTACAAATTTATATTGATATCACCCATGAATAACTCAACTAGAGGTTTCAGAAGGTTCTAAATCTTCCATACTTAAATTCATGTTAGTTGGGAGGGTCTATATGATGCCGTGATTCCTACGTTAACTGATTCCATAATTATATTGATCCTTAATGAGTTGCTCTCACTAAATGAAAATCAACGGTGTTCACCTTTATTTTTTCATTAGTGTATACTAAAAGTCGATCATTGTTATTAAATTTCTTTGAAAAATGGGTTGTCATGGTTTTCTATGGACTGAATATTCCAAGTTACAGATAGAATGATTATATCTATTTCATTGTATAGAGTTGAAAGTACATTTTGTGCTTCTCACTTCCCACTTGACAACAATCCGACAAAGGACCCCGCACACCTTATATGGGAAAATGGCTCTCCGTCAAATTTCTTGAATTTTTGATATGTTGTAGAATTGATCATTCCGATGAAATGTTTCAACGGGCGCAACACGATCCTATGACTAGTTTTCGAGATACAGGGTGTTGAATATGAGAAAAATTCACTTTTCATCACTCTGTATCTGCCAAGTTACGATTTAGTTCGGATTTATCTTTTGTGGGATCATCATCACATCCGTGTATGATGAATTCATGAGAAATTAATTTCCAAATCTTTTCGTAGTACAGGGCGATTTCACTTGAAAACAATGCTATTTTGAGACTTTCATAATTTAGTTGTTTTATAAAGAGAAAATGCGAGAAAAGGTAGAATTATCACATAATATTATGAATTCATTTCATCTAGCATCACAGTTGATACAATTCATACAAGGTGATTCACAAATATGGAAACAAAACGAATTTTGGTTTTTGGGACACCTTGTAG
The DNA here is from genome assembly GCA_944452925.2 of Chrysolina oricalcia. Classification (NCBI taxonomy): domain Eukaryota; kingdom Metazoa; phylum Arthropoda; class Insecta; order Coleoptera; family Chrysomelidae; genus Chrysolina; species Chrysolina oricalcia. Next base: position 16,739,848 of record OX101825.2, read on the forward strand.
TAATAAACCAACCTAAAATGACAAAATTCACTTGAAGAATGTTAAATGATATGTTCCATCGTATACAGAGTCGAATGATATCAATTTGAAAAATTAGTTATACTTTAATAAATAAAAACCTTGATTTTTTAAATCACCCTATATCTCATAAGGGAGTCCGAAAAGAATTCAATATTTTTTCATGGGAGAACTCGAAATACTTTCATCCATATTGTACAAAATTTTCAGCGGAATCCCATGACGGGTTTTTCATATACAAGGCGAAAAATGTATGAAAAAAGCTACGATTTGTACATTTTCCCATTGCTATATTTTCAGTCCAGTTCTCGGCGGGTTTGCTGTAGTTCTTCCTCGTCCGGCCGCTTTTACTCGAAATAAAAATATTTCAATAAAATAGTGATCAGTTATTATACCGTACAATAGCGTACCGCATCCCTCGAAAAAAAGCCATAACTCGAATTATTATCTGCACAAGCATCGTCTAGTAGGCGATTCAATGGAAAAGTTATTTTTTCATGCTTAGTGTTTCTCAGAAGTTATATTATACTTATTACATCCGCAGAAGTTCGTTTTTTCGAATTTTCACTCTATAAAACAATAAAATAGTGAAAGTCTCAAAATAGCATTATTATCAAAGGAAATCGCCCTGTACTACAAAAAGATTTGGACATGAATATCTCATGAATTTGTCACATAACGAAAATACCACATAGGATAAATCAGAAAAAATCATAATTTGTATGTAATTATTTCTATCGGCTTATATAGATATATATTAAATCAAATTCTCGGCATATTTTTACACCAAATTAACGTTTTATGTTTCAATTATGTTCTTGTATCTTCGAATCGTATATATGTTTGTATATAGTATATACCCCCTTTCAGAGAACGTTTCTCTTTCTTTTTCTTGTATTTGAAACATCATCTGAATCATCTTCGAATACCTATTTATTAATATATTCCTCTTATTTCGTAGTAGGCATGGAGAACAATTCAAAGAGGATAAAATCAACAAAATTCTTATGTCAATAGTCGTTTTCTTGTTGTCATAAAGCCCGAAAACTCTTTTTGGGTTATTGGACTAATTGAAGTTTCTTTTTTACTCTTCAAGTTTATGTGATTTTCAGTGTTTGTTGAACTTTGCTGAACAATATGGCCTTCGCAAATAGAGTGAGTTGTTATGTTTGTGACCGAAATGTTATTCCTAGACTCTCAATGCGTTTGAATAGAGGAGATAATATTGATGTTTTGCAAATTGCAACATATCGAAGACAAACTGTGGGAAATCCACCTATTGATATTCAGGATGATACAAAAATATGTTTCAATTGTAATAACACAGTAATGAATGACATTATTGCTATGGAAAATAACCCGAATTGCCTTCGTCTCAATGTGTTGTCCCGCGTATCAAGTCGTGCGTGCATTATTTGTAATGCTCGTCAAAATATTCAAAGACTTTCTTTAGAATGTAGAGTGGATATTTTTGTTGCTTCTGATATCTATGTCCCAGATTTCTTGAGAATTTGTGGTCACCATCTTGATCATCAAGGTTTCCTTCCAAATTACTTGCATGGAGGTTTGAATTTTGTGAATAAACCATACATAATTTCCAATCTTCAACATTTTCTTCAAAGAATGAGGACATTTGCTAATAGAAACAGGCCACTCCGTAACTGGGAAGATATCAATTGTTTCACTGAAGACGAATTTAAGTATCTGACATCAATCTCAAAAAATCATTTTCGACAATTACTAGAATTTTGTGATATTGTTGAACAAGGTGGCAAGAGAAGAAATGTCGAAAGAAAACATTTGCTGACATTTTTGATCAAAATGAAACATGGAGTTTCAGATGAGTTTTTGAAAATATTGTTCAGTTATCCTTCTCGACAAACAGCAAGCTTCATTATTTCTAATGTGAGATTATCTCTTTTACAAAGGTTCGTACCGAACAATATTGGATTTAATTCAATAACAAGAGAAAATTATATTAACAGTCATGTATCCCCTTATACGAATCAACTGTACAATCCCACACCAGATATTCCCAAAGCAATAGTTTATATAGATTGTACCACAATAAAATAGAAAAGAGCAGTAAATTCCGGTATTGAGGCAATCATACTGTTTCCACAAGAATGAACACTTGGTCAAACCAGAGATCATAGTTGCCCCCGATGGATATATCTTAGCAATCAACGGGCCGTACTTCGCAGATGCTAGGAATAATGATGCAAGTGTTGTAAATCACGAATTACAAGTTGATTTGAATGGAATGAAAACATGGTTTCAAGAAGGAGATATTGTGATAGTCGATAGAGGCTACAGAGATTCAATCAATAGTCTACAAGAACTTGGCTTGCATTACTATATGCCACCATTTCTACCGCCGAATCAAAGGCAATTAACGACAAATGAAGCCAATCAGGCACGTTTAATAACCACTACTAGATGGATTGTTGAAGCTAGAAATGGACATTTTAAGTCAATTTTCAAATTTTTTCGTCAACCCATAACAGCAATACATGCTGCGAAGCTACATGACCATTACCTGATTGCTGGCGCTCTTATAAATAAATTCCATCCATTGATAAATATGCCTGGAACGTTGGATACGGCCACACAAATGTTGGTTGATTCCGATGATGTCAACATTGTTCAGGCACGAGTTGAAGCTGAAAACCTCCGAACTAGGAATGGTCGATGGATTCGTTTAAATCAATATCATATACAATCGTTTCCTCGCCTTGATATTGAATATTTAAAATTACTTACTGGAACATATCATTTACACTTGGCTGCGTCATATATCCAAGATACAACTCGTAGAGATGGTGAAGTAGACAACATTTTAGAAGTCGATGAGTTACATGGGGAACCCAATTTCCTAAGATTGAGAATATTTTCTCGGTTCAGGAATGCTGCTAAACACATGCTTTGGGTTGTTTTCACTGAAAGAGGTGACGAAAATCTAGAAGATCCTGCTCTCCCCATTACGGGGTATTATTGTACTTGTAAGTCCGGTGCTAGGACTTTAGGAACTTGTGCGCATGTTGCTAGCGTGATATGGTTTTTGGGGTACGCTAGATATCAAGAAAACATACATTTTCCATCCAATCGTCTTTTAGATTCCATAGGAGATGCTGCAAATAGAATGCTTCCAGAGGACATGGATATATCACATCCCGTTGAACTTCAATTTATGTATAGATTATATATATATATATATATATATATTTGTTGTTGTATTGTGATTTATGTTTTGATTCCGAGAGCCACCATCATCTGTCGACAGCTGTTTCGTGGTTTCCCACTCATCAGGACAGTATTATGGTTGCTCTCGATTCCATGGTTCGTGCCAAATAAAGTTTCAACTAGTGACTGTAGATGTCACAAGTTACTTCCTGTTATATATATATATATATATATATATATATATATATTCACTGTTTATAGAACTCATTAAATTAAACAGCTGTTTCAGATTACTTATTATTAAGGTATAACTGATAACACTAGTATCCTACGACATACCTCCATAATGACATGTGCCTGAGATTTATCCACTTGAAATGTTCCTTATATCGTTACATTCAAACTATTTAGCAGACATCTTGAACCTCCTGCATTATCCATGACGGGCATCTTTAAGACAGGCATACATTATGCAATTTCCATGCAATGCAAATCTCTTGCCGCGCACATTACATTATGCTGTTTCAGTGCAATTCTGATTTGTTTTGACATTTTGACATCACTGAAATTAATGAACATGTCTTCTTTCGTCCCTTTTTCCAGATGATGACCAAAATTACGTAATTAAGATGCCTGGTTACACGTAATCAATAGAGATACACTCTGCTCAACATATCAGTCACAACACAATGAAAATAGCTAGAAGATAATAATACTGTTTTTGAAGTTCACGTTGGTGACGCTGTTACCACTAGAAAAATTACTAGAATTGCATAAAACTTGCATGAAAAATAGAGCAGATGCTATTTTCAAAACTTGCATGGAAATTACACGCGCGCAAGCGCGTTAATGTAGTTTGGACTTGCATGGCACTTGCATTGCACGGAAATCGCATAATGTATGCCTGTCTTTATTATTGGGAATTCAAAATTAGATGCCAGCGCCAAAGTGGCAAAAAATGGAACCTCATTATTTATGTCGAAAGAACATAACCTCGTTGTCCTTTGTGCTATTGTTGTAGAAATGCTCAAAATGTCAAAATCATAGTTTCAACCTCATTTTCACGTAAGTATAGATTCAAAACCCGACACCAGAGGGAGTATCCCTTATCTTGAATTCCCAATAGCCATGGGATACATATTATGTGTGCCATCTGGCAAGGCCGTACAAGTTGTTATGAGTTGAAATAATGTTGATTTCACTTCACTGAATTCTTTACTTTTACGTTTTGAATAAATGTCAAATAAGTATCTTCTCAATCACATCAGGAGACTTCAATGGATAGGTAGAGTGGTCATTTATTAGCGTAAAATAGTGAAATATATGGACTTTTTCAGAAATTGTTCGCCTTGTATATGAAAAACCCGTTATGGGATTCCGCTGAAAATTTTGTACGATATGAATGAAAGTATTTCGAGTTCTCCCGTGAAAAAATATCGCTATCTTTTCGGACTCACTTATGAGATATAGGGTGATTTAAAAAATCAAGGTTTTTATTTATTAAAGTATAACTAATTTTTTAAATTGATATCATTCGACTCTGTATACGATGAAACATATCATTTAACATTCTTCAAGTGAATTTTGTCATTTTAGGTTGGTTTATTACTACAAGGTGTCCCAAAAACCAAAATTCGTTTTGTTTCCATATTTGTGAATCACCTTGTATGAATTGTATCAACTGTGATGCTAGATGAAATGAATTTATAATATTATGTGATAATTCTACCTTTTCTCGCATTTTCTCTTTATAAAACAACTAAATTATGAAAGTCTCAAAATAGCATTGTTTTCAAGTGAAATCGCCCTGTACTACGAAAAGATTTGGAAATGAATTTCTCATGAATTCATCATACACGGATGCGATGATGATCCCACAAAAGATAAATCCGAACTAAATCATAACTTGGGAGATACAGTGATGAAAAGTGAATGTTTCTCATATTCAACACCCTGTATCTCGAAAACTAGTCATAGGATCGTGTTGCGCCCGTTGAAACATTTCATCGGAATGATCAATTCTACAACATATCAAAAATTCAAGAAATTTGACGGAGAGCCATTTTTCCATATAAGGTGTGCGGGGTCCTTTGACCAAGAGAAATATAAATGATCATGTGAATGAAAATAGAATTCGCGAAGAATCGTACCAACTCAGTTGCTCGACTTCTCGTTCATAAGAATACGAAATAAGAAGTATATCTTCGGAATTTGTTCTCACCGTCTTCTCCCGTTAAATCAGCTAATCCCCGGCGCTCATTATCCATCCGCTCTCCCGGTGACTGGCATCGACCGTAAATGGTGCAAATCAGGCTTGATTGGCGGCGGAATAGCTGGCAGAGCAAGCGAGTGTCATAATAAATGCGAATGCGATCAGTAGCGATCGGATGGTCGCTAATGAGCCAATTAAGCCCGTCAAACTGGCAGACCATATTCGACCGACTAAACGTATACGCACATATTAACGTATCAGTCGATACCGATTTCAATTAGCGCGGCACTTTCCCACCCGTAGGATCGCGATTGCGTACAGGGGTTGTCGAAGCAATGACACAGTAGGTATAATCAAAGATTATATTAGCAAAGATGGCGCACTCTAAAAGAGCGTATGACTTTGAATTTTTACAACTATTTACAGTTTGCCAAATGACAAATTCTGATCTTTTTAAAGCTAAACGTGAAAGCAATTCCAAATTTTGCTCAGGATCTTTGCCAAAAATTCTCAAACGATAGCAAATTTATTCAATTTTGAATTGAATTATTCTGGTGCTTGAAGTGTGTTTTATGTGTTTGTCAACTAAGGGCGAACAGAGCTGACTGGGAGGTGGCCAAGCGGATCTTAACATCACTGAAAGTATTGTGGACAATAAACTCTTTTAGCCCATATAAATGACATGGACCAGAATGGAATATTTCCTGTCCTACTACAGCAGGGAATTGAACATCTACCACCAGAACTATGCATACTTTACATGACTAGTATAGCACTTGGCTGGAAACAACAAACCTCGAAATCTGATGTGAACGTGGCCTTCATTTCGAAACATTGCCGAAACTCAGGACCAGGCCAATGATTACAGAACAATAAGCTTATCATACTTTCTCCTGAAAGGACTAGAAAAACTGATAGACAGGGACGGGGGCAGCTCTTATAGATGTGTAAACCAGCATGCCTATCTAACACGCCAGGAGAAGTGTTGATGAAACCACTGGTGGATACTGTCAATGCTCCAAAATCGACAGGCCCAGACCAACATGTTTAAAGACTCTGCAAGGCTGGAAATCGCCAAGTGAAATGTGCTGAAGAACCTCTGGAAAAACATGGAGACTAAATTACCACTCATTCAGGCACTGTTCTGATTACTTCATGTTTTGAAATGAATTTCATGAAAAGTACCAAATTTCAAAAAATTATTCACTTCATTCGATTTCATGTTATCTATCATCGTGAGATTCGTAAGTATAATGAGTATCAAGTAGCCTATTGAAAAAGTTACAATGGCAAAGTTAGTTTAGTTTCAATTGTTTTGGAATTATGAAAGCATGACAGTAGTAATTGTCAATGTTATACTTGTTGTTTGAATTTCTTCAACTGCAATTCAGAAACATGGTTCATTCAACAGAAATGCACAAAATAACAGTGCTGCAGATGATTGGTTACGTTACGGAGATAACCGCAACATTGGATGTTAGCCAATCATCGATTCTTTGAATATTAAAAAAAAATAAAATGCATCCCTATAAAATGATACCAACTCAGGAGTTCATTTTGATCGAAGAGCGTGTTTTTGTGAACAACTAATGGAAATGTGATTCAATTGGAACATGTCTTGTATTATGATGAGTTTACTTTTACGATTCACGGACATACTAATCGTCAAAATTGCCGCTAGTTATCTACGGAAAACCCTCACTGCATGAGAGAAGCAAATACACAATACTCCTAAAAGGTTAATGTTTGGGCAGGAATAGTTGGAAACCATGTCATTGGTCCGTTTTTTATTGATGATAACGTTGTGTCAACTTTTGCAAGCAAGGTGGAGCACCGCCACGTTATCAAATAGATGTCCGTCAGGACCTACACCGAATATTTACAAATCAGCGGGTAGGGAAGCGAGGATGGATTGAATGGCCAACACGATCACCCGATCTTACACCATTGGACTTCTTCGTTTAGAGATAAGTGGAAAGTATGGTATACAAAACTAAAACATTAAATTTAGTTGACTTACGAAGAAGAATAACCATTGCGAGTAGATCAATAACATCACAGATGTACCATAACGTTAGAAGACAGTTTTATTTAAGATTAGGTGTTACCGGATGTTCGAGACGAACATTTCTAACATCTCCTACGTTGATACTGATAGTTATATCATTTTCTGTTATTCACATTATCAGGAACTGAACGGATGATTTTAATTTTTAAGTTAATTTAAAAAAATCGAAAAAACTAACATTTAAACAACAACAACAATAACAAAGTAACAATGATAAAAATTATAGTTGCTCTGGGGCGGCACAAATCGAGTCGGTGGAGCATTCGCTTTTACAGCTGCAGGGAAACCCGGCAAAACCTGCAGCACCACGTCATTTGAAGAGTGGGAATAAATTGAATGAAAACTGCCAAAGAGGTTTGTAAAATTATGAATATCTGCTTTTCACTAAAATATGATGTATGGTGTTTGTAGAGGTTCAACAAGGTCCAAAAAAAAAACAGTCTATTTACTCAAATGTCAACAAATTTGCACCATTCCGATGGCACCCCAAAGACCCATGTGAGCATATTCAAAGGACCGTACTTGAATATTTATTTACGATTCCGCAATACACATTGTGAATATGGAGTTGTTTGACTATATCCCCGAAACGGTTGGACGCAGACCCTTCAAACCTGGTAGGTATTGCTGGCGTTGTAAAAATAAAACCCACTCAAATATACGAGGATGTATTGATATCTTGTTAGCCTAGACCTGTTCCCTGCATAAACAAAACATTGCGTTACCATAGCAGCGAACAATAACATATTAGAAGTGTCAGTGTAAAGTTTGACGTTAAAAAAGTAAACCAGAAATTGTGAAAATCGAAAAATTGGAGTATCGAGCTATGGTATCGAGCCATCATCAAGTACCTGTATTTAAAAGGGTTAATAGGTAAGCATATTTACGAAGACATGCTTAATACCCTTGCTGATCAATGTCCTTTGTATGCGACCGTGAAAAATTGGACTGCAAGCTTCAAAAGAGGTAAATTTTCCATTGCAGATGATGACCGATCGGGAAGGCCAGTTTCTGTGTCAGACCCCGAAAATATCGATGCAGTTCATGACATGATTTTAACAGACCGTCGAATTGGGCTAAAACGGATATCTGAAGCACTGAATATTTCATACGAACGTGTTCATCATATAGTTCACGTCAATTTGGACATGAGAAAAATTGCTGCAAAATGGATCCTCAAATGGTTGAATGTTGACCAAAAGCGTGCAAGGATAGTAGCATCGCGTTCGATCTGTGCTCGATTTGAAAACGATGTAGACTTCTTAAACCGAATTGTCAATATGGATGAGACTTGGGTATATTTCTACGATCAAGAAACAAAGCAACAATCGATGGAATGGTGACACTCCGGTTCTCCAAGACCTAAGAAGTTTCGTGTCCAAAAATCTGCTGGAAAAGTTCTTGCATCAGTTTTTTGGGATTGCCATGGAGTAATCATGATTGATTTTTTGGATAAGGGTAGAACAATAACTGGATATTACTATTCGACATTACTGACCACTCTACGGGAAAAAAATTAAAGAGAAAAGGTGTTTTGTTTTTGCAGGACAACGCCCCTGCACACAATTATCATGTTGCCATGCAAAAAATTCGTGATTTAGGGTTTGAATTACTAGAACACCCCCCTTATTCACCAGATTTGGCTCCTTCCGACTATCATCTCTTTCCTCAACTGAAAAAAAGTTTAAATGGTCGCAAATTTTCTTCTAACGAGGAGGTAATGAAAGCTGTGGAGGTCTGGTTTGCAGAGCAAGAAGAACATTTTTTTTTGAATGGTCTACTCCATTTCAAGATGTAAATCAGAATGTGTGAACTGAAATTCAGAATAGTGAATTGAAAATTAGAATGTGTTCATTGTAATTCAGGAAGGTGAATTGAATTTCAGAATGTGTAAATTGAAATTCAGAATGTGTAAATTGATATTCAGAATAGTGAATTGAATTTCAGAATACGTGAAGTTTAATTCAGAAAGGTAAATTGAATTTCAGACTGTGTAAATTGAAATTCAGAACTGGTAATTGAAATTCAGAATATGTGAATTGAGTTTCAGAAAGCGAAACTTGTAAATCAGAGGTGGCAATCTGTGAATTATGTACATAGAAACTTCATCAACATGGTGAATATTGCCAATCCATGACTTGAGATGAAAGTGGAATGAAAGTGAGCCCAAAAATTTTCCATCGAATTTTTAATCGAAGTATGCCTATCCGCACACCAAACTTCGTTACTACCGATATGTATGCATTTATTTACAAAGTTGAAATCTATTGAATTGTGATCAAATATAATAATAATAATTCGTCTTCATTCATCATTGAATATTAAGTTTCACGTTGTTTCGTATGCCTAATTTTCATCTATTGGAGTTGGTTAACAGAGGCTTGTATATCTTGAAGAGATAAATAACAGAATAGTTGGAGGAGATTGCGCAAGAGTTGCACAGCATACGACATTTCAAGTAGCTGCTATTATAGCTCTGCATGATATGGAAATAGGACGCTAATTCTTCACAATTATATTTTGTGAGGACGTACGAATTGAGATATCCATATAAATTAAATAAAGTTTATTAATTGATGAGGGTTCTATGTCCCTATGGAAAATCTGCTGTGAAAAACTTTTTAATGAAAGATATCTTCGTCATGTGTTATACATGGACGTGTATTATAACTTCATGTCTTAATGGATTATTTCTCTACATACATATAAAAGATTATCGAATCATATATTTTTGGAATCTAAATGATGTTTTCTGATTTACAAATTACTGTTTCTGAATTACTAATTAACGTTTCTGAATTTGAATTTACACATTCTGAAATTCAATTTATATTTTCTGAAATACTTTCTCAAATACAACTCACCGATCTGAATTATACGAAGGCGTAGAACGGACATGCGATATTTTTTTTCTTAATTTCTAGTTGTAACTCGAAATTAACACTAATTTCGAGTTGTAACTCGAAATTAACACTATTTTATTACACTTATTAATTAAGCAAAATTTCGAACAAAGTGTTATTTTCGAGTTATAACTCGAAATTAGGCTAATTTCGAGTTGTAACTCGAAATTAGTGTTAATTTCGAGTTATAACTCGAAATTAGCTTAATTTCGAATTGTAACTCGAAATTAAGAAAAAAAATATCGCATGTCCGTTCTACGCCGTCGTAGAATTACAATTATTTACGCTATCCGAAATTAACATTACCGTTTCTGATTTACTACTTGAAAAGGTGTAGAGACGTTGCAGGTTCGCTGTAATAAATGTATCCAATTAAGAGGAGAATATGTTGAGTAATAAAATATTTTGACATTGAAATTTTGTTTGGTTCTATAGTAGGCTAAGAATATTTCAATATATCCTCGTACTAGGTGTTTAATTTGAAAAAAATTTAACTTTGGTAATACATGTTTCGATAAATGGAAACAGTTTCGGAAGAGAGGTCATAAGTGGTTCCTTCTGCACAAATATGAGGAATTGCAATGGTCATCAACAATGGAGAAATCGACCAAGGAAAACTCAAAATCGAACAAAGTTCGAGAAATGTACCGGAGAGGGTCAACTAAATGAAACGACTAATTTCGACAAAGTCAAAACACCCTTCTCTCCACACAATCTCACATAGCGGCAAACATCTATCGGAAAACAACTACTTCCCCTTACGGGCATTAAATTATAGCCATTCGTGCAAAGTTCCTCAAGGAGGACAAATTTAAAAGTTCTAATTGAAATAAATCATTGGATAATATCCTTCAGTTGGTACATCAAGGTCGGATAACATTAAAATAATCTTGCTCAACCTAACGAATACATTGTTCAAATCTTCATCGCTTTTGTTGCTGGTTTACTCGTGGGTCTTGAAACATGCATATATGCAAGTGATCATTTCAACCAAATGAAATATTATTCATGGTTTTATTAAAGTTGTACCCTCCTTGAGGAACGTTGCACAAATGGAAGTCAGATATAATTCAATGTCCGTAAGATAAAGTAGTTTTATGGTAGATTCTTCCTAATATTTCCCACTTTGTGGGAATTTGTGGAGAAAATAATATTTTGACTTCGTCGAAACTATTCTTTACATCAAGGAAATACTGTTGATTCATCCTGTATATGGTGTACCTATTACAAAGGAAAAGTCTGCATCCCTGTCTTATTCAAATTTCTGTATTATGATATTTTCAAATTATGGGTCACCAGATTGATCTCAATTTTGCTACGAAACGGATTTTTTTCTCAATGTCAAAAAAATAATTATAAAAGACCCGCACATTTGGAATAACTGAAGTAATTCAAACAATCTATAATATATCGAAAGACAATCCGATAAGTTGAAAAAAATCCATTATATTGAAAAATAAAATTCAATGTATTGAATATAAATCCAATAGGTATATTGGATTTTTTCAGTAAAATAATTCAATTTCATTTGTGTGTCCCTAGACGCATTCGTAATATTAATATGAGAATTTTGTAATTTTTGTCATTTAAATTAAATATAGTTTCTCTAAAGAAATGATGTTTTCCTTCAAATTGTTATGGTCTATAGTTGAATTAAAATGGCCACTATGGATTAGGCCAAAGTACAAAGTGGCAAGATTTGAAATTAAAACAAGGCCAATCTTCATCAAACTCAAAAATTCTTTGGAGAATAATTTTTGTAATATGTTAATTTTATTCTAATTCTCAATCATGACACACCCTGCGTATAATTTTTTCTATTTACCCAATTGTTTTTGATAAAATACATATTATAGTATGTGGTATGTTTTTTTAGAAATGAGAAAAATCGAGATTGGCACTAGTTTTCCCTAGGTCTAGATTTATGAATTGACCTAACTTACCTTTGTTATTTTAGCTATCAATCTCGGCCACAACTATACTTACTTCCATTGTAGTTGATCCGGAATACAATATGTTATGATTACTTCTCGAATCTATATTGACAGTTCGTGAAACAAGCGATGCGAGGCATAATCGAGGCGAGAATCAATGACCTCTCCCATAATAATAACTGAACACTAGAGGCTTCTGATATTGCAATCAATACAGATAATTAGCAGATATAAACGTGTTTGTATTCGTAGTACGTACGGGGGCCATTCTACATGTTAAATAATTTGAATTGCTATAACGTTTTGATATTATCTGCCATTCAGTATGCAGCGTGGAACAGCCAAATCGAATATGACCTTTATTATTTCAATTGACAATATTCTACAGGCTATCGGTGATCGTTTTATTGCTGCAGGGTTGGTAAAACATTTTGTTACACTGAATTCATCCACTGACATGCGTCAACAATGTCAAGTGTCAAATCCTTTTTTTGTAAAAAATTCATTTATTTGCAAAAAAAATTGTTGCTTGTTGGAAATGTATCGCAGGAATGTAAACGATTGTACAAAAAAAATACATTTCACAGATACCCGAAATATAAAGAAATTGCGTAAAAATGTAAAAATGTGGTTATTCCATGTGAATCTTCCCACCGACGAACTTGAATTATTTTATCGTAAAAGAATTTTTGGAGATATGTCCAGGACAGTGAAAGGTTAAAAATATGCGGAAACCAAGTTTCTATGTCGAAACTCTGAATGAGCCGGTAAAATTCGTAATTTGAGAAAACAGTTTGGTTATGTTTTCTTTCTAGACTCCATTATCTGAAAATTATTCTTTGTTGTTGGCTTCAATCTAAGCAATTCAAGAAATATCTAGCCGTGTACCACTCGACCATGATTTTGCTTTTCGGCAAATAGTTTCATGCACAATAACTTTAAAATAAAAACCCTTGGCCCCTTCGCGGGTTTTTATCAAATTATTGTTCATTCAACTATTTTCCAGGCAAAATCATGCTCAAAATATTTTGAGAGTTTAATGGATTGAATTCATAAATCTTGTCAAACAATTTATTTATGATTAAATCCTTTGAATAAGAAATACAATTACGAACAGCTGGATTCTCTCATAAAGAAGACTCAGCTGATAATTTCATTCGCTGTATGAAACCCCCTTTCCGGCAATATTAGGACCAATGAGGGATAATACGCAGTTCCTAGCTTTCGAGCCGGTAATACCACTTTGGCATGGCAACCACGTATCCAAACAACAACGGAGAATATCAAATCTTGCTACTAATATGAATGTCAGTCTATAGACTTCACGTCTATCAGGGCCCTGTTTCACAAAGATACAAGTTTGTAAGTAATAAGTGAATTTTCACAAGTTTGTTAGGATATGAAGTTATCAGAGTTTCACGAAAGTACGTCTATATACTTGTAATGACAAGTAGATTTCTACAATATTACAAGCAAATAATTCACAAATAACCATGAAATCACTTGTTAATAGCAAGTGTTGTCGATAACTGAAGGTTGAAAACTTGTTGCCTACTTAACATTTTTTACCTAACTCAAAAGGTAGGTCAATTCGGAAGATTTAACATCATGTGGTCTAGTTCTTCCTCAGAAGATGAAGCCGATATAATTATCGAAAGACGCAGAAGGAGATTTAGACAGAAAATAAACATTCACTTTGAGTCAGTTTACGAGTTCAATGAACGTTTTAGAATGACTTCTGCACAAATGGAGCAACTTCTTGTTGACATGGGGGCAGTCTATTTCATCCAAATGATCGGTCCCACGCACTTTCGAAGAAAATGCAGCTTTTTATAGCATTACACTGCCTGGGTAATGGGGGACGGGGGACAATATCATGTCATAGGTGATGCACATGGTGTTAGTATATCAGGTGTATGTAGATCTAGGAAGAAAGTTGTATATTCTGTTAACCAAATAAAATTTAGAAATCTATTATGTCAGTGCTAATTGGCCTGGAAGTGTACATGACGCTCGAGTCTTAAGGAATAACAGTCTTTTTCGACAGCTAGAGGGAGGCTGGCGTCCGATTCCAAATGCAGTAATCCTTCTGGTTATCCTTTACTGCAATGTTTCATGATTCCAATTAAAACTATCAACAATGAAGCTATAGCTGCCTTCAACAGAGCACACAAAAGCACGAGGCGATTAGCTCGAAACATTTTTGGAATTTTCAAAGAAAAATTCCCATTCCTCAATTATCTTCGCTTATCACCAGTTTTTTCTGAAAATGTGTTCAAATGCTGTACAGCATTGTATAATATTGCCAGAGAGCAACAAAATGTCAATTATTTGACAGATGAAGATGAACGTGTTGATGAAATCCACCAAGTTGTTGGCCATGTTCCTCAAAATGCGATACAAAGGCAGCAAAGACTAATAAACTACTTTAGAAATGGAAACTAATTCCAAAATCCTATGCTATGTGAATAATATATTTTTTATTTACCAAATCATATCAATCAGGATTTGTAAACTGAATACTTCATACTTAATGCTTGATTCAACTCTTTATTTCTGTATGTTGAACAACTTCACCGCTCGCCTCATTATTGTCATTTAATGTCGAAGATGGGTCGCTGATATTGAAGATGAAGATAACAGGAGGAAATGATTCTGTAAATTTTGATGGAGAAATCTATAGTTCTCGCTCCATCTTCAAAACTTTCTTTCTCAAGTATTTCAATCTCATGCTTGATTTATTTCTTCTTAAGGTCGATTAAAGTTTCGTCAACTGATGTATCACCTGGATGATTTCTCCTATTTTTCTTACTAGAGTAACAGGTTCCAACACTCATGCCAATACCTTTCAGTTGAGCAGATGCTGATCCATTTGAATTATGATCAGTACTCATGTCTACATTAGTATTGGCGACATAGGTTAAATTTTGTGCGCCAATAGTCTGCCCGCATTCAGGCTCACTCTGCTTATCTCCAGTCTCGGGGACCCCTCCTAGGCTGTGGATTGTGGGACTATCACGTCCTATGATATCGATAATAATTTGGTCTACATCTGTATATTTGCAGCCTGTACCTCCCCCAGTCCCAGTTTTCCTTCTATTATCAACTTTTTTCTGATGGAAAAAACAAGTTCAATTTAATACGTCAGCATGTAAGGCTATACTTTGAACTTACTTGGTTGCTTTCTTCAAATTCTGCCAAAAAACATCTCGTGTATTATTCGGGGTCACGAGTCCCAAGCTGGCAGCTTTTTTCGTGAATTGCTATCCAACACTGAATTTTGTCTTGTTTTGTGAGTTTATTCGAAAAATTACCAAACAGAATATCCTTACTGTCTGGTATTTCTTTCGAAATAAATAGCGTACTTCCAAATGTGACAGTTTTTGACATTTTGGTTAGTTTTTAGGATATGATTACAAACTCGTACCTGACAAGTTTTCCAACCATACTTGTTGCAAACAAGTTCATAAATTTGAATTCTATGTGAAACGCTTGTTCTAGACAACAAAGTGCCGATATCTACAACTGTTACTAACAACCTTTGTATCTTTGTGAAACAGGGCCCAGGCATTATCTAAAACTATTGAAGAATTCACGACAATGGAACTTTTTTAACTTTGTTGGTTTGTGAAATTATCTCAATAAATACTACTCGTGCTCACAATACTATCGATAATTCTGTCTGAAATCTTAAACTCGATCAAATTGCTTTGAGGTAACACCACTCGTCCTAAAGGACTCGTGGTGTTACCAGGCAATTTGATCTCGTTGATTTCTGACAGAATTACTATCGATAGTATTGCGAGCACTCATGGTATTACCCTCGAACATACCATATTTCACTGCATGAGATGTATAAGGGAAAGACTTGAGTTGAACATGAGGATAGAACATAATATAGAAGTGATAATATAATCTAAATAAAGGTGAGAAATGGGAAAAATGGGTTGTAATTGAAAAATACATCCAAAACATAAGGTGAAGGATGGCTAGCGAATAACTAGACGAAGAACGACTGTTCCAGATATCGAAGTAAGTCCTAAGTACGTGTTTCCGATACCTGTAAGGTGAAGAGGGAGGTTTAGTTAGTAAACATAATAATAATTTACACGCCACATCCTGGATTCGGACAGTACCTGTGAGGCGAAAGGTAGAACAAGTAACCAGTGCCCATAAAGGATTCCTCCTTGCCAAAAAAGTATAGTTCAGTCTAGTATAGTTTAGTGTAGTGTAGTATGGTACGATGTAGTATAGTACAGTGTAGTAATAGTATAATATTGTATAGCACAGTTTAGTCTACTGTAAAGTTGTGTTGAAAATTCCAACAAATTATACTACTGTGCTTCACAACTTTACACTAGACTGAACTGTGCTATACAATATTATACTATACTACACTGTACTATACTACATCGTACCATACTACACTATACTAAACTATACTATACCAAATTATACTATACTAGACTCGACTAAACTTTTTTGGCAAGGAGGAATCCTTTATGGGAACTGTTTACTTGTTCTGATGAAAATAATAATAGTATAGTTCAAAATAAAATAATATAGCGTAGTATCAGTATGGTATAGTATGGTTAGTATATTACAGTATGGTATAACACAGATATAGTATAATAAATACGGTGCAGAAATCCTCATTGAAAATTGCGGAGTAAACTGCAGCTCTAGAATTCGAAAGCCACTCTTTGCAAAAAAAAAATATATACACAGTTTGGAATTTCAAATTCGTGTTTAGTCGAGGACGATGTACACTCTGGTGATAATGTACAAAAAGGAAAAACAAGCGGTTCGCTTGTGATACCTTAATTGAAGGAGAATTGTGGAAGTCCCGAGTCTTTGATACCCGTATATTTATATAATCAATATTATAATAATACAGAATAAAATACTGTAATCCGAATTACTTCAGAGTGTTCACGTGAATTGATGAAGTTAATTAACAACTGAGAACACTCAATCATTCTTCAATCCACATAACCCGCCCGTATTATACCTGTCTAGCTTGCCTCTCCCGTACACCTCCCAATGCCGACATTCATTTTTTATTCGCGCGGGCGGCTTCTTCTGAGCCTCCGATGATTTCGAATCATTGTACTCTGGTCAAAATAAAAAGCTACTGCCTTCAGTGCCTTCTCTTCATCGTTGGACAAATGAAAACTGCGTGTCCGGAGCGTTGTGGAATAATGATGCTCCACGAAAATTAGGCATTTCGAGTTCATACGTTCTGGTTATAGAATGTTTTAATTTTGCTCGAAATGTTTGTTCAGCACAAATTTGTCAGCACCCTTTTCACTCAGTTCCTGAGTTGAACAAATATCTTGTAAAAATAACAAAGTGGCCCATCGAAAACACACTGCAAAGCATTACAGGCTGGGGTAGAACTTTTCGACAGAATCCAAAAACACATCAAGTTTTGGGAGAACTTTTGAAGCGAAAAGCATATCATAACAGTCAACCTCATCCCCAGTCATGAGGTGTCATCCCCCAAATTTTTTTCAAATGAAAATTGGGATCAAGTGAAAAGAGCTTCTAGTTACATTGCTGCTTAGTTTTCAAAAATAGCAACACTCGTTTAGAAAATATGTAGTTTTGAAATTTCAGGAATTTACAAAATTCATAGGTCTTGAGGTAAACAACAGTATACCTTGTTTTCTTGCCATGCTTAGGTCTGGCCACTGAAGAAAAGAAGTAGTCCTGTTAATTACCACAAGACCTAACGAAATGTAAAACTTTGCGTTCCTTTTATAATTTCCATCTGAAATTATATCATAATTAAATAGATTTCACATCTGATTGAGATAGTTCATTCCGAACATCTCAATTAGATAGTTTGTTCCGATGTACCTTATTGTTCTGTGATGTAAAATGCAACATTACTGCATTGGTAACACTGCAGATAGAAAGAGCGAGAGGGAAGGGATATCCCTTCTTGGAGGCCCTTCATCGGCTCTTTCTGAAGCGAGCATTCAAAGCGTTTGGGTGTTTTGAGTTTCCCTTCGGGAAATGTATCGATTTTCCACAACGAAGAACTGAAAGGTCGTATATTTTATAACGATTAATTTGAATTCGATTATTTGATCGAATCGATCTATCTACATATCGACTTTCTCTTTGGCAGATTTTTCTTCAAGATAGCCATATGAGCGTCACTCATAAATATTTTCAAAATTTTCAATTTTTTTTTTCTTGGTGCTTAGGCATCGACTGCTATGGCCATTAGCCATGTGTTCTGGTAGGCCTTGTTACCTACCAACTCCATACGCCACCTTAGGAGCAGCACTGTTAATTGGAACGCAAACAGTGAATCGTGCAGGACACACCCTAGTCGAGCCACGAGATTTTAATAATTTAATCGGTTAAATTAAATTAAAAAATCCCAGCCCAACCAGGATTCGAACTCTGGACCTTTCGACTCAGAGTCGGACGCTCTAACCACTGCGCCACGCCCCGACGTAATTTTCAATCTTAAATAATTTAATGTAATCCTAGGTGCGTTTTATTGTAGGCAGAAATGCTCTTCTCGTAGAAGTAGAATTTGACACATCTGTTTTTTTTACACCAAATATATCTACTTTCTCTACTTTCGCTACGATCAAATTTGATGGTAGCAAAAGTAGATAATTGGTTGAAAAATGAAAATTCCTAAATCGTAGCAGAAATTGACACTATTAATTGACATTGAAAGGAGTTTAAAAATATATTATGATTTTTAATTTCTGTACATTTCAGTTTGGTTGTATTTTGAAGCTCAAAAAACTTCATTTACACACATTAAAACGATTTTGGTAGTGAACAGCCTCTAGTTAAAATGAATATGAGTGTTATGGACGTGAGTTGTTCAAATACGTATAGGTTGTACAACGACTTTTATTTATATAATAAAGAAGGTGGGTTCACATTGATTCTCAATTCATTGAAAACCTCTGTTGAACCTGCATTTTAAAATCATATCCTAAATAAATATACAATTGGATACCAAAAAAGAAGATGATGACCCTGAAAGTAGCGAAAGTTCAAATACATCAGTGGGATGATATAGAAACATTGTGTCAAATCGATTCATGTATGATGAATTGAGAAAATCGTCCAGATAAATATCAAAGAAATATTTTTCAGTTCCCATTTGTTTCCAACCTACAAATATGCTGCATTTTTTAAAGGTAATTCCGGTTTATTTGCTACTTCACTCAAAGCTGCCTCGAAAGAGGAAGGTGTAAGGCTTAGGAATCACCTCTTCATAATGATTTTTACATTCTGAAAAAGTTTCCTGAGTAAAAATTAATCAAGGAATTCGCATATATGATAAGTTGATTGCACTTGAAATATTACCGCCTAGATCTAATCCTCGAATAAATATAATACTACTGCGCCTTCTTCCATTGTCTATTTCGGCTGTGGTAGTTGTTAATGAAAGCAAATTATTCATATTGAATGTATCATTTATAATAATGAAAACTATGAGTTTCAAACTTTTTACAGATATTTAGGAAATTTTAGAATGATCTGACTTCTATTAGAAACCCTGAAATTGCGTTTTTATGATACTCTACTTCTTCTACTAGTAGATGTAAACTCTAGTGGTCAATGAAACGCGGCTCCTGATACCTTATTAACATTTGAATTACGTTTCGTATCGTCTTTTGACTAGTCGGTCCGAAAATGTCAAAATTTAACCAGTCCATAACATAACCTCTAAAAGTGATGATTCACATGTTTTGATGATTTCGATTAATTTTATTATTTTTGGACTTTAAATACCAATCAGACCTGTTTCTGTTCCTGCTTTATGATTTCAGTGAAGTTTTTCCACGAGTTTTTCTAGAAGTGTGAACAGTGAATAGGAGCTAAAGGCACGCCTCCTGAACCTGGTTGATGATCTGTTCCAAGGACTCGTCTGGTAGCTAGGAGTACGGAATTGCTTTCATTTCATTTAATTACAATCTGTAGAAGCTAGACTCACTCATGATTCTCCGAACTCTAGGTTCGATCTATTCTGGATCACTCACTAGCCACGTTTAGATGGAAAGGCCTAGCCAAAGAGAAAATCTATTGCCTTAGCAACCTTTCATTTGCTTTGTGAAATTTGATTTCGAGGTACTCTTTCAGTACTCTCTCTCTCTTTCTCCTCAGTCAGGAGATAAACTCAAAACAACCATCTGCTTGCGTTGCAAATTTGTTAACGAGGAACTTTCTCAGTACAATCTCTTTCTCCTCAGTCAGGAGATAAACTCAAAACAACCATCTGCTTGCGTTGCAAATTTGTTAACGAGGAACTTTCTCAGTACATTCTCTTTCTCCTCAGTCTGGAGATATGTCTTTGATATATACTTGTCGAGGAAATTTCTCGTTACAATTGATCTGTACACTTTATCGTTACACTTTCTTTTCCTCCTCAGTCTGGACACATTCTATAATTATTTATCTTTATCGATAAGAAAAATCAATAATTTGATATCCTTTTGCCAGTCTAAATGACTGTTCAAATTTGAATATTTCATTCCTTAGTTTAGGAAAACAATATTTTCGTGATAATTATTTTTCTCATGCTAGCTTGAGATTGGCTTTATCTAATTTTTTATGAGAAGATTCTAAATTTAAACTTTATCGTAAATTCTTGTTAATATTGCCAATAGAAAAATAATCAAATGTAATAGTTACCTATATGGTTTTCCGTATTCTAATGAAATGCTGTCAAAAATACAGTAGCGTGCAGATTTCAAGGAATACAAATCTTTTTTAATATTTTTTAAAAAATCGGATACCCTGAATTATTGAATTTTTTTTCTGATTTCAGTCAAGTGAACTATGAAAATTAGAACTATTTCATATTTGTTTAGTGACATTTCTTCAATAGAATCTAAATAGTTTACAGTAGTGAGGAAAAAAGTTAATAGTAACAATGTCTTTCAGAAATCCCTATAAAAATTAATCCACAGGGATCAAGTCCAGACTGTTAGCTGGCCATTTAATACTTCCATTATTTCCTCTCCATATTGGGAATACATTATTTAGACGTTCAAGAACGGGTATAGGATATAAGGTCGGGATTGTCCCATCTTGCAACCAAATCATACTTGTAAGCTCAGCTTCCGAAAAATTCTATAAAAGAATATTTTCAACTCTTACGATTATCATTTCTTGATAGGTAACTCTTGTCAACATATAATCATAGAATAT
Source organism: Chrysolina oricalcia (assembly GCA_944452925.2). NCBI lineage: Eukaryota > Metazoa > Arthropoda > Insecta > Coleoptera > Chrysomelidae > Chrysolina > Chrysolina oricalcia. Next base: position 16,761,361 of record OX101825.2, read on the forward strand.
AGGTCCAACAATTTTTTTTCTGAAAATTCCGCACCAAGAGTTTTTCTTCTTGATTCCTTTATTTCTTTTACCAATCTTTTTCTGTTGTCCTTCTCTCCCATCATGTATATTTGCAAAATTCCAGCCTTTTCCACTCTGTCAAAACTTGTGCGGGTAAAATTTTATATGGTTTGTAATTGTGCTTTTTCAGCATAAGAATGATATATTATGGAAAAACTTTAACCTAGGTGATCGGCTGCATTCTCGATACTACATTCAGAATCTTCTAAAAAATAATGCTTACTGCTTCCTCTGATATTGTTTCAAGAAAGCCTATTTGCGGATTATTATGGAAATGCTTACATTCAAAATGAACAACACGCTTTTTTCTACTGAAACTGGAGGTATGATTCACTTTTTGGTACATTTTTTAAAAGTATTTTCTGACGGAGTTGGACGATTTGGATACCACACCCTACATGCACTTTTTGCTGCATGTTTCTTTTTGTTGTTTTGTACATATATTGAATACAATTTGTTACCACTATCTTGTAGACTTTCAGTTTTTGGACGTCGAATAACTGAGTTAAATTAGTTGTTACTGTAAATACCTATCCCATGAACAGTTTTCAAGTTAGCTATGAAAATGGCATTTCTTTAAAGGAATATTCTAAATTGTTTACAGTGAAAAAGAAAAAGTTAATTCTTTCTCACTGTAAATAATTTTTCCTCCTACCCCTATAGAAAGTACACACTTTCCTCCCTCAAACCAGGGAGGAAACTCATACTTTTTCTCCCTAGGAAGGAAAGTAGTTTTCCTCCCTAGGGAGGAAAGTACTTTTCCTCCCCCTCATTTCAAGTAAGTTGTAAACGATGAAACTTGTGAATCTATTGTAACCAAATTGTTTCCGTAATTTCTAGAACATCTTATATATCCTGTATTCTGGTAAAAATCAAACATGAATGTTACTTCTACTCTAGTCCTTTAATAGCTATTTGTGTATTTAGAGCGCAAAGTGATTGATTGTTGCTCGACAGAGAGATAAATCTTTGGAGAACGACAATGACACTTTGTGCTCGAAATACACACATTATTTTTTCTACAAGCGCAGCTCTTAGAAAAAAAAATGATCGACACTTCATTCAAATAGGAACATAACATTACTTATGAGAAAATCACTCAATAGCAATCCGAAATGTATAAGCTATCTAAATGTCCAATAATTCAAATCACTAAGAAGAAAAAAGTAAAATGACTTTCTTGAAAAAAAAAAGTTGTATTTGCAGGAGATGAACCCGGGACCTTCGGATTACAAGCCCAAGACGCTAGCCATTGCACCACCGCAGATTCTCAGATACATATGACTGTATTGTCTATACTTTCCATCAAGTAAGAATAGGTCTATTTGCAAACAAAGTCACAAAAAGGTTTTATTGAGTGAGTAGGAGGAAAAATCATATGCATTACATGGGAGTAAAGTGCCTTTTCCTCCCTTCGCGTCGGGCAGTAAACTACATCCTGCGGGAGGAAAAGTGGCACTTTCCTCCCTAGTATTACAAATAGCTATTGAGAAATGTCATTTTCAGAGCTTACTTAAAAAACTGTTAACTTTCATAGGATAGGTATTTACAGTGACAACTAATATAAGTTATTCATAGTACAAAAACTAAAAAACAGTACAAGATAGGGAAACCAATCGCGTATTTTTAAAATCAGGGGAAAAATATCATTCCAAAAATTCAATAATATACGAAAAGCACAAATTAAAAAAATGGAAGTTCCTGAAGCATGCACGCTACTGTATTTGAGATTCACTTTTATCAAAATTCAGTAATAACCACAAAACTTTTACATTTAACTATTTTTTCTGTAGGCAATAATAACAATGATAACGGGTGAGTACAGGGTTATTCCCTTGTACCATTCATAATGTTCCAGAATAGAAAAAAATTGTAAATTTTTTCCAAAATACTCAATTTATTTGGAGTATACCGAGCGTTGATGATCATCAATTGACGAGCGGCACATCGTTACGATGGAGATAACAGGTAGTGGAAGCTTAAACGCATCCAACGTCCCGCGGAGATCTAATCAACGTTGTATGTCCGCCCTGAAGGGGGTGTTGGTCGGTTACGTGTTTTTAATTATTAATTTTATAATCAACAATGATCTCCATTTGATCCAAATGAGATATCCGAACACGTGTATATAATTGTGATGTGTTCACTTCATTATGCTGAGTTGCTTGATAAGATCACGTAGAACTGATACGAAACACAAGAAACGAGGCAGTAGTAAATATTAATGTCACCTTCAGTCATTGAGTAAACCCCTTTTTTGTTCGCCTCTGTTTTCTCGAGATTGATTCAAAAAATTATTTTCATCGGCGCGAAAGGAATGTTATTGATGGACATATTCTTCTCCAGATGATTTTCTCAATTGACAGTTTGGTATTTTGCTTCCTTTGCTCTGAATTTCCTCCATAAAACCAAACTTTAGATCAATATTCCAATTTAACATTTTAAAATGGTAATAGTTATTTAAGTAACCAATTATGAACACTAATTTAATTTTTCAGACGACTGTTATATTTTGCAGATTGAATGAGTCAAATAAAATTAATTCTTTCATGACTTTTGAGTACAACATTTTATCTAACAGCCGTATCTTGCAGTCGTACTTATAAATTCAACTTAATCGCTCTACTTAAGCGTTTCTATGGATACTAAATAAATAATACCTGTCAGTGGTGAAATAGTATTCTACAGAAAGAGAACCTTTCCTGCATGCGTCTGCGGTAATAATAATAAGCCGTTTATTTCCAACAGGTACACAAACCCACTTGTAGGAAAATAGGGTAAGCAATCGAGTGCGGAAAAGTTCCTTTCTGCATGAGTTTGGGATCAACATTTTTTCTACAAGCGTAAGGAAACTAACTGAAACTAAGTTTTTTCAAATTTTCATTCATGTAATATATTTTCTATGGTTCCATGACACTTCACAACACGACACGCTGTTGCCAAGTTATGGATGCGGGAAATCGTTCAGAGAGACTTTATAGAAATTTTTGAAGGAGTGTATTGACATGAATTTTTAACTGATTCTAATGGTGTCATTTTTGTTCCGAGGAAATGTGCTGTTGCCAAGTCATGTTGGATTACCGAATACCTGGAAATATCGATTGATATGGATAAGTGGACAATATCCTATTCAATCAAATGATTTGACATTTTGATGCCAAGTTTTGGACACAGGAAATCATTCCGAATGCGTTTCTTTTCCTTCTGACTGCCCACGTTTTCTTCTGACCGAATTTCTAAACGTATAAGAAGGGACACAACCTAACCTAAATATCCAAGTTGCTGGTAATTCGATCACTAATTAGTGTGAAAAGGTGGGCAGATGCTCGCAGTGCTCGCATTTTATAATCAACAAGGAGAAAGAGACTGCCCACCTTTTTGGCCATGGACCGAATTTCTTAACGTAAAAAAGGGACACAACCTAACCTAACTAACCTACAGGTACTTGCCATAATAAGCCTACGCAGTAGGTGTTTATGGGAGTAAATGGTTCATCATCGGTCGGTAACGACTGTTCGTTAGCAAACGATCTCCCAAAGATTTCTGCTAACTAACCTAGCTATCCGAGTTGCTGGTAATTCGACCACTAATTAGTATGAAAAGATGATACCAAAGCAGATGCTCGCATTTTATAAATAACCAGAAGAAAGAGATATGCTATAGCTTTTGTTTCCATGTTAATGAGGTTGATGTCAAACTCTTAATCATTTATAGTCCGTGAGCTGTAGTATGATAATTTGTGACTGAGAATCCAGAACTTGAGCATTCCAACGTTGTTTCGTATATTATTTAATTTTTTAAATAATTTCTAACGTTTATAATTTGAACTTGAAGTAATATTTACTATATGAAATATAAATGTTTTTTAGACTATGCGCTATTATATTTCCGAAAGTAGTTTCAGAAAATTATTCATACAAATTAACTAAATGAATATTATTTTATATTGAACTTCCATAAATGATTTTTTAAAGCATTTCCAGCAGAAAAACTTGCGCATTTCTGCAAGGTTCAAGTGAACTATCCTCATATCAGATGTCCAGTAATTCAAAGAGACCAAAACTTGGCAACGGCGCATTTCCGCAGAATAAAAATAGTACCATTCCAATTGGCTGAGGGCCTACAATCGCGACGTTCAATTGTTTTTTCCTTATCTGATTTCCAGTAAGCTGGTTCAATTTTTCCGAAAAAAACATATTGAGCAACAGTGCTAGGAATCGCACGTAAAAAGGTAAGACCTCGTTAATCCTTGGCTCGCACAAGTTTCGAATTCTAAGGGCTGCCGTTCGTAAGGGGACGATAGCTGGTTAACGGTAAAAGCTATTTTAATTTTTTTCAACCAATACATGTTGAAATCAATGAAGTGGTTTTACAACAATCAGTGACCACGAAATTTTTAGATTCTCACTGATTTTGATTTCAGGGACTAAATCTGCCTCCGTTATCAAAACTCGCTGAAAATCAATTTTTATTGGGTTTGGAAATGAAAAGATCTGTTTTTGAATGAGAATATCCTCCACAAAAACAAACTTTCATTGAATGTCTAAATATTCGATTAGTTTACTTTCTACCTGATTAGTCTTGGTCTTGGCCTCGGAAAATAAATGTAGTTTTGGTCTTGGCATTGGTCTTGATGTTTCAAGACCAAGTCTTGATAGTCTTAGTCCTGATAGTCTTGGTTTTGGATCAAAATGCGTCTAGGAATTATTCAATGTTTCTCAATAAATAAATATGTTATCTGCCTTCTATGTGGATTTTTAAATATAAATATAACCCATATACAGGGTGCTTTAATAAAGCTGCGGTATTAGGCTGTCGAAAATTTCAAAATATCACTTTTCACCTTTCATTATTTCAAAAACAGTTGAATATAGGCAATATACAGTATGATTATTTAAAATAAAGAATTGTTGACAAGTTTTGCTGGAAGTGACAACAACCCAGTATCAAGAATATTTTCAAAAATTCCAAATTCAAACCAAATAACTTTTGTATTGGATTTTTTTCTATCCTCAATAGAAGGAGGTTGACCTAACAACAAACACCCATTTGTTGTAAACTGTAAAACTGCAATACTGAATTCGGAAAATGTATTTTCAATTTTGAGTGAACAAAAATTAAAAACCTACCATATGAAAAATGAATAATTGAAATAAAATACCATAATTTCCATCAGACTTTTCTTAATATTGAGTAGATTTAAGTTCATTATTTTGTCTTTCGAGACCAAGACCAAGACTCTTGAGAGAGAGTCTTGGTCTTGAGAAGATTTATTAGGTCTTGGTCTTGTATCAAGACCAAGACAAGACCAAGACTAGTCTCTTGGTCTCGCGAAGCCCCAGGTCAAAGCATATCTTTTGATGTGCTTTTATTTTATCGAACGAACATTTTGAGTACCTATTTCATTTCTTAGTAAATCTACTTACTATCTTGTACCTAAGTATTTCCCCCAATTTAATAATTTATGTATTGCGTATTTATACATTCATATACAGCTATGTTAGTAATTTATGAGTTGTGTTTTTATTCATTTATGTTTCACGTTCAAACTGACGATGCCTAAGTCATTGTGAAATGATCATTGCAAGGAATAAATATTTATTATATTATCATTATACTTCATTATTCTCAAAACTTCCACCCAAAAGTCGAAATGATCCAAAATAATCCGTGTATAACCCTCCTGGGATATCCGACTTTTCGCATAGCCGGTATGGGATTTCAAACTCATGACTCACGTCTCAACCGACCGATTTCGCTTGTAGATGATTTTCACTTTTCACATCAAGTGAATTAAATCAGTGTTACGTTACCAGTGAATACGAGAGAACAAACAAGTACCTGCGAAACACCTGAGATGTGAACCTGAAAACGCTCTTCGGGGAGGTCCAGTCACTCAATGCGTCGTGTGCAAATTCTAATCGGGCTTCGATTACCCCAATTATGCTCCTGTCACGATATCTTATCGTATAACAGCTGAATTGGCAAATTAATTAGTTTATTGAACATTATACGTTTACCGAATGAGTTTGCTGGGTTTCTTTCGACTGGTTTTTGAATATTCATACGTAGCGTTGACGACGATATAGGATCTTTTTTGGTATCGAATTCGATACGATATCAGATTTTTGAAAATAAAAAGATTTATGCATTGATGAATATTTATCGCGTCATAGTCGGTTGGTTCAGAATTGAGTAGAACTGAACAGAAATTATCGTTGAAAACCGATTACTTTTTTTGATTAACCTGAAGTTCCATTATAATAATTTTTCATTTTCTCAAATAAGTTTGCACATTAGCAGAGTGGGAATACAAATAAAAATAAGGAAAATGTCAGTAAAATTAAGAGAAAGTCGACACGATATAACAAAGAATAAAAATAGAAATATAAAATACCAAATAAATAAATTTAATGTTCATAGAAACATCACATACATGTCACAAACATTACAATAACAAATATTGTTGGTTAGTCAGTGGAATGATTGAGGAAACTACTTTTTGGAAAATATATTCCATGACAGTAACCACATAAATATTGTTGACAAAAATTATCATACACTCAACATAAAACCACTTGATAAAAATACACAAACACAAAGAGGGTTCATGAGTTGCATTACTTATTCAAGAGCCCTTCTCAACGTGGTGATCCGATCCTGAGTATTTTCAAATGCTTCTCAACCGCTGGTCTACATAGAAATTGCTTTCGTGAAGATATCAGCAACCATATCTACGTTTCTCGAAAATTTCTCTGATGTAGTAGTAACGGATGTCAATAAGCTTGGTACGTGAATGATTAACAGGATTGCGCATTAGTTTTTGTGCACCCTGGTTATCAAATTAAAGCATGGTTAGATATTTGAGTGATCGTGCTCGTGAACAAGAGCTCCACAGTTTTTAAAGATTTGTCCAGTTATCCTTATAGTAAAAAAGCCGTTTTTTGTTCTGTATTACAGTGCTTGAAGTATTCTACAAGAACTTGTTTCATGTTAACTGATATAGTTCGTCATTTATAGCATGATACAAATTAATTAAAAAATTACTCATTGCCTTTGGGAGCACATAAAAACTATCAGAGCATAAGATAAGAGTAAACTATTCTGTTCGGACAAAAACCTAGTCACAGACAAAAAAACTATATTAAGTCAACTTACACGTATAGTACGGGTGCATTATACGAAATAATATATTATTGAAAATATTGCCACGCACAATGCCGATCGATATACCTGAGGATATATCACTGTCTGACGTGTATAAATTACTGTCCAATCTTAATCAGAAAATTGATAAAAACCAAGAAACTCTCGCAGATATCAATAATAAATTTCTAGATTCCCAAAACAAAATATCCGCTCTAGAAGAAGAAAATAGCCAACTTAAAAATAAAATAGTAGCTATTGATCGAATTTCACTCAGAAACAACATTGTTGAGTTTGGCCTGGATTACGAAGACAAGGATGAGGCTCCAAAAATTTTCAGCGACACCTTGAACGTTGATCTTGATTTTTCAAAGATAAACAATATATACTTTTTTACACCGAAAAATAATAAAAAAGTCTTGAAAATTGAACTTCTATCATATATCAAAAAACTTGAGATACTGCAAAACTCTTTCAAGCTGAAGAACAAAAATATTTTTGTTGCAGACGATTTAAGTATCGAAGATCAGGCGGTTCACAAAAAACTGAGAGGATATCTTAATACTGCCAAACAAAACGGGCTCGAGGGCTGCTCCATCAGAAATCTTCAGCTCGTTATAAACAACCAAAAATTTTTACATGAGGATATTTCCTCCAATCCTGACATACTGAGGAGCCAATCTATCAAGATCGGATCGGATAAAAAGCTTCCTGTCAAAAGGAACAACCCATCAAGAGCTGCAAAAACATCTCAACAATAACGGACTTCAACTTCACGTTCTTCATCGTTATATTTTAACAAATTTATCGTAATTCCATTGTAATACATTCAATATCTTGTTTCTGATCATCAACCTTTAACTACTTCGCTACTAACAGCACTGTACTATTTACCATTTACCATAAAATATGAAAAAGGATGTTAGTTTTTTTCACTTGAATGTAAGATCTATCTTCACTGGTTTTGACAATCTTTCCGATTTTATAGTGCGAGAAAATATTGATATTTTTGGATTGACTGAAACGTGGCTGAGCAGTGAGATCAATTCTAGTACAGTCGATATCAAGTCTTACCATTCAATAAGAGCAGACAGAACAACTAGAGGTGGAGGAGTAGCCTTTTATATTAACAAAAGAATACCATTCAAGGTCTTATTTTCCCAAACTAGTTCAAACCTCGAACAATTATGGATATCTACTACCTCCAACTCCAAAACATTTATTTTTGGAGTTTTATATCCCCTTCCGCCAATATTAAACTATCTATGAATGAATTGGAAGACAGCGTTGCAAATCTTTTTCCTCTGAGTGACTTTTTTCTAGCTGGAAGGGATCTCAACATTGATTGGTTCTCTGCTGATATACGTCGTGAGCTTTTTCAAGACCTGCTGAACTCATTCAATTTTGAACAGCTAATCGATAAACCGACTCGAATCACAAATCGCAGTCAAACCTCTATCGATTTTATCTTTGTGTCCGACTGTAACCAAGTAACATCCGTGGAGGTAAATTATATCAATGGAATATCTGATCATATGGCCGTGTCTTGTCAAATCAACACATATACCTTGGAGAATAAAGCCAAGATGGTAACCTTTCGAGACTTTTCTAATTTTGAACCAAATGATTTCAAGTCAGATTTAAGACTTGTAGATTGGGATCACATCTATTCTTTGAATTCTACTAATGAGATGCTCTACTTTCTTAACTATAACATGCTAGATATATTTAACATTCATGCTCCTCTTGTGACCAAGAGAGTGAGTAAACCTCCTACACCATGGCTTACTTACAATATCAGGCAAATTATCATTTTAAGAGATAAAGCCATAAACAAATTTAAAAAAACTAAATCGTTCAAAGATTGGGATAGCTACAAAGATCTCCGAAACTATACTACGGGGGCAATTCTTAGGGAGAAAAAAGCTTATCTTGAATTTATTTTAGCACAAAAACATTCAAAGTCTACTTGGAATACGCTTAGATTCCTTGAAGTACTACGAAAAAAATCTAGTCCCGAAATTCCTATTGAGCTGAAGGAGGTTGACAGCATCAATCATCATTTTACAAATATCGCCCATCCTGAGAAAACTAACCCCCAATTATCCTTACTCAAGAGATACGACGTTCGTGTGGAAAATGAATTTAAATTTGTTCCTGTATCTGTTGGAATGGTCAAGAAATATCTGCTTCGTATCAAAACTAACGCAGTCGGAAGCGATGAAATCTCCATTAAAATGTTAAACTTAGTCGAAGAACATCTGCAAAATCATGTAATGTTTATTTTCAATTCAATTATCTCTACTGGTGTTTTCTTTCTATTTGGAAACGTGCTCTAGTGATACCTTTGGCTAAATGCAATAAACCTTCTGAATTTTCAGACCTCAGACCAACAAGCATCTTACCTTCACTATCTAAAGCTCTAGAAATGGTACTGAAAGACCAAATGAATGCCTTTGTAGAGCAACATCGAATCATCACTTCCGTTCAATCAGGCTTTCGTTCTCAACACAGCACTACAACAGCTCTCCTCGCAATAACTGATGATATTTTTCGCGCAGTGGACATTGTCAAACTCACCTGTCTAGTGCGTTTGGATTATAGTAAGGCTTTTGACACACTTGACCACGACATATTATGTAAAAAACTCGGTTCTTTTGGATTTTCCCACAGTGCAGTCTCTCTAATTTATGATTACCTGGAGAATCACCAAAGAGTTATCTTAGATGGGAAGATATCGGAGGCATCATCCGTAACCTTTGGAGTACCACAAGGATCAATTGTTAAAAATTCAACTCTCTTTTAATTTTTTTTTATAAAAATTTTCGTCGCAGTTACCAAACCACTACATATAAAATGATTAAAATATCCAGATTTGTTGGTTATGTGTTATCCTAAAGAAGGGTGGATTTTTTGTTAAAAAATAATGTTTTTAGTACTTGTAATTGTGAAATATGGGTTTATTAGTGTGTAAAGAAAGGGCCTATCAAAAGAAGGAAAAACTTTGAGTGATTTTTGACTGAAAAATTCGTGTTTGAAAATGGTCAATTTTCAATGTTTGGAGAACCATATCTCGGAAAGTAGTAGAAAGCGCCGCAAAATATTTTCAGATTCGTGTTCAGGAGACAAAACTACGTAAGTAACATCACGTTTTTTTATTTGCGCAGAAGCCCGATAAGCTCACCTTTACCAAAAACAGATGTCAATTTCGAAACAAGAATAGGATGAGATGTACTTTTTTGCAGGTGAAGGTTATTTGAATATTTTGCCTATTTTCAAAAATGAGTACTTGGACACTTTACCAATTGCTGATTATAGAAACCTATTTTATCAACATGACGGGGCACCTCCGCATAATGGTCACTTAGTCAATACTCGTTTACAAGAATTGTTTCATGACCAGTGGATAGCCAACAATGGACCATTTCTTTGGCCACCCCTCTCTCCAGATTTATCAGTGCGCTATTTTTTCGTTTGGGGTTCCATTAAAAATCAAGTCCATGAAACTCAATTGACTACCATGGAAGATTGTATGCAACGAGTGAGGATTTCATTTGAGAATCTCAGACTCGATTCAATACGAAAAGAATTATTAGTGAGATGTGAAAAATGTTTGGAAGTTGAAGGGCGCCAATTCGAACATTTGCTGACCAAATAATTTTTGTATACCTCTCAATATCGTTAATTGTTCTCTTTCATTCAAATTGTTTTAGAATTTCTTTATCTACATTTTTGTATTGGCAGAGATGGAATGTTTTTGAAGTTTTCTATAATTCGTTTAACAGTGTTTTGTGAGGGCTTCTGCTTCTGCGGATACCGAATAGCACATATATCACATGTTCTTGAGATAACCCTATTACATTCGCCATAAATAGATTTAAGTAATCTTCATTCGAATAATTCAAACGAGCCGGCATGATTGATTACAATGACATTTTCGTGGCAGTTGATTGTTTCCAACGCAACAACGAGCGCCATGGCCAACTAAGAATAAGTAAACTCAAGAATACGAGATTTTCTGGAACTGAGACATGTTAATTCGCCGATATTTGGAAAACTGTTGAGTGTAGGCATAGATAACCTTTTTCAAAGTTAGCTTCATTTTTGATGCCGAATCGAATGAGAATATAAAATTGGGTGATTTCCATTTGAAAAAATGGACTTACAATAATTTTTTCAACCGGATCTATATCATTTTATGCTGATCGCCCTCTATAACTCTTATCGATTTGATATCGAAATTATACTGAACTGGGTCCACTCCTACGAATAAATCGATACACAATCGAAAATAAATGATCATGTCCAGAAATAAAATAAAAATCTGAAATGGGAAACCAATGGCTCCTTTCCATTCCACAATTCATACGGTGATAAATTATCCAAGTACGTTTTATACATCTGTTCTTAATTTCATATTAGGTTAATCGATGGACCTAAGTCGGCCAACAGCCTTGTTTGACAAATGTCCCGTCTCATATCGTAAATCGTAATGTGTATCTTTACGATACATATATCGTAAATATCTATTACCAAAAAATGTATAATTCAACATTTATTCTGCAAGGACATTGACGAAAAAATTGTGCAAATGGTGACACTATGATTAATTAAATATGTTATAGGGCTATCGCAATACAAGACAAATGTCATTGTTACTTCGGATTATGGATTCTGAAAATGGAAAATAAAATTCAATTGTAATTCTTGACATTTCATATCACTGCTGAATCAGTTTCACAATGACACCCTGTCCTTTCTTATAAGTAAAAACAAACTTGAATAAAACTGACTCCGACTCAATCATGAGCTTTATTTGATCGTGGACCGACCTACCAATTACCTTTTAAGAGAAACCACAGAAATAATCGTTCTTGTAACAATACCGAAATATCTCTCGATTATTTGTTTTGTCTATTGATTCGTGTATAGTCTGATGCAAAACATTTTTCAACAAAAATACGTGTGTGAGTGTAATAATATGTTTATTTAAGTTTTCAGTTTATTTTCTGGATGTGTCAACACGTTCTATAGTGAATCCCACTTCACTTGTGAAAAAAATATGAGCCTGAAAATTAAATAAGAGATGGAAAAAGCCATCAACATCGAGATCATGAAATATCTAGAACGCTCAGGAATTACATGTTGCACGATAATGTAACTTGCAGTTTTGCAACATTAAAATCGAACATTCACAGCAAACAAATCATTGAGATTAAAGTTAATGACAGAATGTCGAATGTCCCATAGGGAAATGCTCCTGCCCAAGTAGCACACATGTATTGGTTAAATATTGGTACAATATTGTGAACATATTGGCGAAATATTTGAAATGCAATATTGGCGAGAAAAAAAATGTGAACATTCGGCGATATTGGTCCAATATTACTTGAATAATATTGGCAAAATATTCTTGAACTGATATTGGCTGAAACAATATTCTGACAATATTGGCACAATATTCAAAAGTTATATTGTCAAAAAGTAAAATGTGAACATTTTGCGATGGCCTCAAAATATTTATCGATATTGGTACAATATCATTTAGATAAATTGGAGGATGTCAATATACCTTGGTAAATTATTAAATGTCTTTTAGTTGAAGGTGACACCAGAGTCTGCCTTTTGATCGCCATAACCACTGAGTGAGCTGTCTTGAAAACAAGTTTGGGAAGTATTTAATATACTTTCGTAGGTTTTAGAAGACGTTCTATATGTAGAGCCACCTAGCGCATTTTTATCCAGGTTTGACCATGATATATTTCTAATATGTTTCATTGAATATTCCGTCAATATTCAAATTTCATCTCAATCTAGATGTAGGAAACAATATGAAGACAATATTGTTTTAACGATATCGACACATATTATTGAACCAATATTTACCCAATATTTATTAATGAGATTTGTTGAATAATGGAGAAATGATATTCATCCAATGTGTAATCACATTTGGAGATACAATATAGTTTTTATTCCTAGAATCGATATGAGGGGAATATTGGGATTGCAATATTTATTCTAGATGTTGAAAACGATGTGAAGACAATAATGTTTTATCGATATTGGTAAATATCATTCAACCTGAATAAATATGAGTTATTACAATTTGTCGAATGAAGTGGAAATGATATTCAACCATTATGCTATCAAACTTGGAAATACAATATAGTTTTTTTTCCTATAATCGATATGACTGGAATATTTGGATTGCAATATTTATTCTAGATGTGGAAAACAATATATAATTATTAAAGTATTATCGATATTGGTAGAAATTATTCAACCAATATTGACCCAATATATCATGTGATAATCTACATTCAAAACTAGTTAAACAAAATAAATATTCCATCATTATTATTAATATAATATTGTTTTTTGAAGATTCACCCATATTGGACCAATATTGATTTTTCATTTACAATATATCTATATTGGCCCAATATGGAACCAAGATTCAGCCGATATGATGTGCTACCTGGGTGTTTAAAGCTGGCCGCAAGTTATGCATGAAAAATAGATACTAGTTTCTCTCTCATACTGGCTCAGTTCATATCTTTATCTCTGTTCTACATAATCTGGAAAGGTCTATTAGTAGCCTCTATACCAGCCTTTATAAATATCACTAACTAGCACTTGTCAAAACTAAAATAAACGTTGACGCTGTTGACAGCTACCTAGTTGATAGCTGAGTTCAACTAGAAACTTGTGAGTTTTAACAAACCAACCAACAGGAAAACGGTTCAGGAGATCTTTGTAGTTTGTTATTGTGACTGTACCCACAATACCAATTTGTTTTGCGGTGAATCTCCTAATGTGCCATAGAAACGAGAAGATTGTGGTCATTCCGAATATCCACAAGAACCGTGACCAACAGTTTCGAAATGTAAATAGAATTAAAAGTGATTTGTTGGTTATCAATGTTTATCCGGTGGGAAGTCGTGTAGAAACATTTAAGTGTTACAGCCTCCAGTACCAGTTTCGATTAAGGATCATCACTGGGTATGGTTTGAATATTATTGTATAGTGAATATTTCTTCTGTGTTTATTCAGAACAGTCAGAAGTTAGATTTCTTGGGGAAACAATTCTTATTCAGCGTATTTCAGGGGGTCTTCTTCGGCCCCCTTCTTTGCACTATTATAAGAATAACACACGTCATCATGAATACTTTTTTGCTGGATTTCATTTGACTGTATCAAAGAAATATTTCTCTTCAGGCTCGTGCCACAAACTTCAACGCTCGTTAGAAAAGTTGAACTTACCCCACTTGCTGCACAATATACTATTTCCAGAATGAATTTAAGACGGCTTAGCTTTTCTCCATAATAGTATATTTTGTAACAAGATTAGAATAAAAAAATCGATACGAGTGTAAAATTCCGAACGCGAGCGCCAGCGAATGTAAGGAACCACGAGTACCAATTATTTTCATTCTGAGCAGACTATATTTTCTCCAAAACAGAAAGTATGAATCAAAAAACAATTAAATTAAATATGATCAAAACAAGTTATTTATTGGGATTAATATTACATTGTATTGATATTTATATTTAGTGTTGTTGGTACAGTTGCTTAAATTAAAAACAGGTGCATTGCAAATATTTTCTGTAATAATATTCAAAACAGATTGATTTGTAGAGACGAACTTTACAGTCTTGTAGCAGGACGAATTGGAGGTCGAGGAGGAGACGGTTATTGAAGAATAAAATCCAGTAATGAAGAAACTGATTGATTTGCCACATTTATTCGATTCTGCAGAGAATTTTCTATGTATCTTTCTGCTACTTGAGAAGACTTCCAGCCTCCATGCCTTTTCAATGATGTAATACTGTTGTCTCTGAAGTATGGCGGAAACAGTGGCCAGTATACTCTTGTGGGTTGTCTAGATTCAAAAATGTGACAATTCATTAAGGCATATCGCTCAGTTTATTCATCCCGATTACTTGTCGTGTACATTTATTTTTTTGGAAATCAATAAAAAAATTATCAGAAGGAACATTACAAGGTCTCAGACCCTAGTGTTTTTGTACAATATTATAAAAATATGTGATGGTAAATTCTCTTGGATATTTAGTTTTTGTATTAAGAAATGCACTTAGTATTGCTGATCCCAAATCTTTATTATCGGAACTTTTAATATTGTAAAGCTCATTCATTCATTGCGATGAGCCCCAAAAACACCAATGACAAGGGCGACCTAAAAATAAAAACTAATTTTTATTAAAGTTGCTATTTGAATTATATCATGGCTAAATACATATTTCATCCGGTGCATTTTCTCAGAATTGCTTAACATTTTCTTCTGTAAATACCTTCGATTTCCCAGCTACATAATTTTCAGAAGAGCGTTTCAACAAAGTGTTTAATTTTTTAAATTTTGAAATATCGATATTGTGTTTCACATTTATCGTTGCTTTTGGGATTGAATATATTTTCCATAAAGTTGAGGAATTTCCATTTTTTCAATAAATCACCGTAAAATGCAATAAGAACATTTTTGGAAAAAGATTCCGTTTTCGTTTCTTGTTGCCAATCCCTTGCAAGTGTATAATACTTTTCACATTCCTGTCTGGATTTTTGCGGCAGCTGGTTCTCTCTTATATTATTTCAATAATGTGTTATTTCAGGCGGAGTACTGTTAAATTCCATTTCTGATTCATTGAATTTTTCACTCATTATTTCATTTAAATTGAAGCCTTTCTGACAAGAATTATCACGACGCCACCATTTGCATCTGTCACTGACAATTTTTAAATTTACGGCAATCTATGTCATTTGGTTCGATTACAGAATATTCATACCGTACCTGGTTATGCAATGAAAATACATGCGAAACACATAAGAAGTGAGTGTTTCAAAATATATATTTTGTCTCTAAGAATGTATATGTTCTAATATTAAAAATTATTTTGGAATCACTACATTCTCTAATTGCATTTTTGTCTGTATCACTATCCCTCCTTTCTTTATTTCTCTCTCTTTCTCTATCTGATGAAAAGTTTGATAAATAAATCAACTAAGAACTGGATGTTGTGTACTTGAATAAAAGTCGGTTTCTCTTATTCAACAGTGTTTAATAAATAATACGAAATTCATTAAGACAGGGACATGACATGTTATCAAACTTATTTGACTGTTGCTAAAACCTCTTGTTACTGCCTCACAGGGCGCTTTCCTAACAAAAGCTGATTAAAAACACTACATTTTCCCCCATGTTATTATAGATTTAACCTACATGGAGGTTTTATAATTCTACCAGATCGCGTGGTAGTGAGGGGTGCATTCGATGTGGAAGGTGGAATTGCATTAACATCAACCAAAGTGTCACTTTCTTGACAACTATCATAGTCAATTCCAACTTCCCTCACATTGATTGGTTCAACATCATTTTTTGGAACATAATCAGGTAGGGCATATTACGAAAATTATCACTTGCCCTGAAACTCGAAATTGGCAGTATAGTGTCTTTAACATTTTTTTCAATTACATTATCACTTGAGTCATTAACCCCAATACGTATATCATCAGAATGAACAAATTTAATAGTGTTCTCAACTTTTACCAAATAAGTACAGAAACTCAAAACCTTCATAACTACCCCTTTTTGCCATAATTTAGTCTGTTTATTTTTAACAAAAACTTGTTCATTGACTCTATAAAGGTTTTTTTTATTTTTATCAGACATACCATTTTTACTTTTATTATGGCAAGAAGGCTTCAAAAAGTCAAATCTTGTTCGAGGCTTAATTTTCAAAATGCTCTCCGAGGGTGACGTTCCTGTTACAGTCGAGGGTGTGTTCCGATATGTGAATAAAAAGTTATGTAACTTACTGATGACAACATTTTCTGGAATACTTTCCCCTCTTTGAGAAAATAGTGCTTTTTCTAAACCCTTCTTGATGGTTTGAACACTACGTTCCGCTGTCCCATTACTTTGCGGATGGTAAGGAGGCGTTTTAACGGGCCTAATTCCGTTTGCTTGACAAAACGATATTAATTCATTAGAATTAAAGGGAGGACCGTTATCGGAAACCAGCTCGACAGGTAAACCGAAAACAGAGAATATACCTTTCAATTTCGAAATGGTTTCTAACGCATTTGTGCCGTGTTTCATAAGCTTTACTTCAAGCCATTTAGATTTTTGATCCACTAATATTAAAAAGACAAATTTATATTTGAAGAAAAAATCTATATGAACTCTATAAAAGTTATGAGGTGCAGATGGCCAAGGCAATAAAGTGCTATTTGAATTGGTGAAATTGACATTGTTGGCAAATTTCACATAATGAAATGAATTTTTCGATATCTGCATTCATGTTAGGCCACCAGCAATACGAACGCATGAGCATTTTACTGCGAACAATTCCATTATGCTGTTCATGGAATAAATTCAAAACATCTTTTTGTAAAGATTCTGGGATTATTACTCTGTTTCCTAGCAAAATACAATTTTGCTCTACTGACAACTCATTTTTATGTTCAAAGTATGGTCTCAGTTTTTCATCGTTTAAATATTCAGGCCATCCGGATATAGTCAAATCTTTGACTTTAATAAGCAATAAATCTTTATTAACTTCACTGGCAATATCACAAGCATTTAAAGGAATTTGATTTACTAAGTTGAAAGAACATAAGAAATCGGGAATTTCTGTTTTCTCTTCACATGGAAGACGCGATAAACCATCTGCGTTACTTATGGATGTTCCCTTTTTATATTGGATGTCATACTGATAACCTGAAAGTGTAATGGCCCATCTAGTGATCCTCGCGGCTGCCATCGTTGGAATGCCTTTATTTTTGCCAAAAATAAATTGCAAGGGCTGATGGTCTGTTACAAGAATAAATTTTCGTCTATATAAATATTTATGAAACTTTTTCAATGCATAAATAATAGCTAAGGCTTCTCGCTCCAAATTACTATATTTTTGTTCCGTGGTAGACAAAGTACTAGATGCAAATATTACTGGTTTCTCCACTCCATCTACTATATGACTCAGAACACAGCCAAGTCCATAGCTACTTGAATCACAAGTGACATAAATTGGAAGTTTAGGATTATAAAGCGTTAAAACACTATCTGATGTTAGCCAATCTTTACTTGACTGAAATATTTTTTCACATTCATCAGACCAACTTTTAGAAAAATTCACATTAGATTTACATAAATCGTATAGTGGCTTTAATTTTGTAGACAACATCGGTATGAATTTACCATAATAATTAAACAAACCCAAATAAGACTTCAATTCTGTCAATGATTTTGGTGCAGGCGCGGACTTGATTGCTTCAATTTTTTCTTTTGTAGGGTGTATACCATTAATATCGATGATATGCCCTAAAAATTCGACATTATTTTGGAAAAACTTGCATTTTTTCTCATTTACTTTAACATTAAAATTTTCTAACCTTTTAAACACCTGTATTACATTTTCGTAACATTCTTTCAAAGATGACCCAAAAACTAAAATATCATCTAGGTAACATTTTGTATTATTCAGACCTGCCAAAATATTATCCATTGCGGTTTGAAATATTCCTGGAGCCGAACTAACACCATAAGTCAACCTAATGTAAGCAAAAAGACCTAAATGAGTATTTATAACTAACATTTTTTGTGCTTCGTCACTAGCTTTCAATTGCTGATAAGCACCTTTCAAATCAATCACCGTAAAATATTTATGACAACTGAGACACGCAAAAATATCTTCGGGTAATGGTAACACACAATGGTCGCTATCCAGAACTTGATTCAGAGTTTTTTTAAAATCAACACAAATTCTAATGTCATTTGTATTTTTTTTAGGGACTACAACTATGGGACTAGCCCAATTGCTAAAATTAACTTTCTTCAAAATACCAGACTTAACCATCTTTGACAACTCCATCTCAACTTTTTCTTTGAGTGCATATGGCATGTCATATGCTCTATGAAAAATGGGTTGTGCACCATCTTTTAGCTTTAATTCAATTTGAAATTTTTTTATACAAGACTCAGGTTGATCCCTGAAAACATTGTTAAAATCAGTTTTAATCTTTGACACTAAATTTGAAACTTCTCGAATCTCAGTTCTACTTTCTGATGAAATGCCTTCTTTTGATGGACTAGCATTCACCTTCGAAATTTGACATTCAGACACTGACTGACAAGAATTACTTGGTTTTTGACAAGACTTGACTTTTAGATTCGACTCACTAAAATTGATTTTTTTTCTCCAGTCAGGATTCAAAACATTTAGCCCTTTTCTACCTAATAATGGCACAAATCTGTGGCTACTTTTCAAAATAACCAAAGGCAAATTTACAATTTCATCCTTATGTTTTACGAAAACATCAGTTTCTCCAAAAATTGTGACACCTTGACCTGTGAGAAGTCTCAAATCAAACTTAATAGGATATAATTGTAAATTTGAGAAAAACTGTTTGAAATCGTCGATATGCATCACTGACCGACATGCACCACTATCGATATCAAAAGTAATGTTTTTACCTTCGACGTTCAATGACACTTTCTCTGGGTTACCTAAACCTCGTTCCAGCGAAGACAAAAATCCTAAGATCAGGGTATCGTCATCTTCATCTGGCTGGTTTTCTTCTTCGACGCTGTGGACATTTGAGCTGCTTCGGCAGACACGACTGGTATGGCCAATTTTCCTACACCGAAAGCATTCCCAACCTTTTGCAGGACACCTCTCAGGATCATGCTTCCTGGACAACGAAAACAGGGCTTAAATTACTTTTTCTGATTAGGACTTTGACTACTTGACGGTTTTTTGACGAATTTCTTGTTAACTGACAACTTATCCAAGCTTTCTGTGACAGTGGACATATTACTTTCAGTACCCATAGACTTCACTTGACCCTCTGCTAATTCCATTGAAAGAGCAGTCTCGTAGGCTTTTTCGAATGTTAAGTTGTCTTCTGACAATAACTTTCTTTTGATGGCATTTGAACGTACTCCACAAACTAGTCTATCTCTCAAATACTCTGACAAAAACTGACCAAAACTGCAATACTGAGAGTAGTTTTTCAATTTCGTGACAAAGGTTTTTATGTCTTCATTTTGTTCCTGTACAGCATTGTAAAATTTGTATCGTTCAGCTATCACTAACCTTTTTGGACTATAATGCTCGATGAGAGACTTTTTCAGAGCATCATATGACTTGGTGCTAGGTAATTCAGGTGCTAGCAAATCATTCAAGACATTGTAGGCTTCACCTCCTATTAGAGTTAACAGTAGCGGAACCTTTTTATCATCCTTCACTCCATTGCATAGGAACAATTGTTCCAATCTCTCCATATACGAGGAAATTTCTGACTCCTTGGAACTGAACTGTTCAATTGAACCAATTAGCGACATTTTGCTAATTTTCGAGACAATCGGACACTGACAACTTCTTCAATTCAAAAAAATGGCACGCCAACCGGTTAAAAGACAGTAAACCAATTTTCGCACTTCAGACTTTGGATTCCTTTCGACACTCGTCGCCAATTTAACTGTTGTGTAAAAGTCGGTTTCTCTTATTCAACAGTGTTTAATAAATAATACGAAATTCATTAAGACAGGGACATGACATATTATCAAACTTATTTGACTGTTGCTAAAACCTCTTGTTACTGCCTCACAGGGCGCTTTCCTAACAAAAGCTGATTAAAAACACTACACTGGAGGTAGCGGTAGAATCTTCAAACATAGCAATGGTTTCTGTTTTCACCTTCCTCTCTCTATTTCTTTCTCTCCATATAATAATCTGACTTCCTTTCTGAAGTTCTCTCTTCGCTTCTTTCTTTATTTCTTCCTTTCTCTCCTCCTTCATATCTTTCTTTCTGTCTTTCCTTCTTCATTTCTTTCTTTATTTCCTTCTCTCGCTCTATTTTTCCCCTCTTTGTGTCTTTTTTTCGAACTCCAGATTACAGACACATTACGAAATGTTTTTTTAACTTACGTTATATTCAATCCAATTTCTCCAGGTCAAAACACTTCATGCCCAATTTACTCTTCAAACCTACATTTATCGATAACGACATCAATATCCGCTATTCACTTGTAACCCTACACATCTACCACACAGTCTAGTCATCGAACTGGAATAAAAATCTGGAATGATTATTAATATGATTCAGTAGCTTTGTGACAGTCGTCAACAAATCGCGTGAAATCTAAACCTAAAATACCGTGTTTTATACGTTGACCTTTCAGTTAGTTCGTTGGATAGAAACTGTAACGCGTGAAATTCGATTAAAAGCACATATCGCATTTCTGACGAGTCAGACCTCCAAGGTAGATATGAAGACATGAAAGAGTTGATCAGTAGAATGGTTGATCAAGAGTGCATTCACAGGGAAGGGGTTACTTGGATGGTCCATTGTAACCCTAGAGCTACCTATGATGTTTATACAAGCTGTTTGCTGCTAAGAGTTATGTGACAAAACTACTTTGGTTACTAGTTTTTTGAGCACCTATGCTTTGTTGAAATTCGATCAGGAGATTTGGATGTGGTTGAGAACTGTTTTTTAAGTGGTCTATTATATTTCAGGCTGTGACTGAATCTAAATATTTGATTTCCATAATTACTTCCTGTTAAAACTAACACTAATTATACCCCCACATGAAACTTCTTTAACCAATTACATAGGATCTCAAAAAAGTCTTTCCATTTTTTCTTAGAAAATGATACATATTTTGGAAATTGATCATTACATCAATGACCTTAGCGCATTAGAAAAATTTCTTCTGGTCCTTTTGGAAAAGCTTTCCTTTTTTACTTGAATCATTCAGGGGTTTATCCACCCTACTATTTGCATGCGTCTTCAAATGACCATTTTTCTAATTTGTTTTAAGATTCATCCTTCTTTTTTTCCCAAAATTGTTACTTATAATCTCCCAAGTGCTTGAATTATTGCCGAATATTTTCGAGTACATGAATTTTTTTTAAATAACCCGAGTCGCGCTTTTCAACTCTTCTAGATGGTCCAAATTACAGACCACTGAACCGCTTCAAATAACCACTAACCAGTTAGCTGTTAGGCTCAATTTTCTAGTTCGTATTGTTGTAAAGTTGTTTTCAAGGTTCCAGAAGAATAATATTGCGGAGAATACTTTATAATTAGATAAAAAATAATGGAAAAACAACAAAAATATATATTAGGCATATCGCGATGAATTTTGCTATGCTAACAAACAAGAAGTCACCCATAATTGAAATACTTGAACAAAAATGAGAAATCAATCAGCGTAGTATAAAGAAAGCGTCTGGAAATTTCAACCAAGTTTTCACGAAAAGATAAGTTGAATAGAATTGTTTCAAATATTGAATTCATGTAGTCAAGTACAGGTAGACATTTGATTGATATAATTTTTCTGATCGATGGGCCTATTCATTGTTGAAAGGCAATGAGTCCCCAAAATATTTTAAGACACATTCGAAATATCTAGTAAATACATAATTATGAAATATTATCTCCCTTCATATGAAAAATAAAATTCCATTCGTACATAAAAGCAAAATGTCAACTAACACATGTTAAATATTCGACAGAAGAATTTCCACTTATTAATTTCGCCCAAGGTACCCTGGAGGCTAAACATTTATTGGGTTGTCATGGCAACTAAACAAAAACAAATTTTTTGATTGTCTAGAAAAAAGCATGGTATGATATTTTCACTTATAACATCACAAGAGCTTAAATTATTTCAGGAAATTTGTTTGAGGGCACGAATATTTTGAAAATTATCCCGAGTCGCGAAGCGACTCGGGATAATTTTCTTAAAATATTCGTGCCCGAAAGAAAATTTCCAGAAATAATTTAAGCTTACGCGGTATTCGGTAAGAAAATTTCACACCATAATTTGGAAAAAAAATAATTAATCCAATGTGACATTTTAAATTAATTTCACTGCTTGTCAAGTCCACCATGTTTCGTTAAATAAAAAATAACAAAGATATTCTTATGTAAAACATTTCTTGTAAGCATTTGCGTCAAAGAATTTGAGAAAAATTAAATGCTTAGAAAAGTACAATTTATGTAAATACTGCAAAGAGTTGAGTGAAAATATGTCATCCAAAATTAATATATTTAACGAATTTAATGGAAGATTGCGACCAATAGCGTTAGCGCCGAATGGTTTGTTTACGAAAATCCAAGAAAGTCTGCTGCAGATGTCAAGTAAATATGGCCTTTTGCGTAAAAGAGATTTAAACAAAATTGTTTCAAAATATTACATATATGCCTTAAAACACAGACATCTAATTAATTCGTCACCTTCCTATTCACCATTAAGAAGAGAGGATGGGATAGAATTCAAGCAACATTTTTAAATCTTACTATGTTTGTAGATCCTACGTTTTTTGAAATATAAATTGTTAATGCATAATAATTAAACAAATTTGTGTTTTCTGTTTAATGAAACTTTATATCGAATAATAAATAATAATGTTAATTCTTATAGAAATTTTGCATTATTCACAGGTATATCTACAATATTTAATGATTGTAGGTCATATGTTTACCTTTTCAACTGTCAAAAAAGTTCCACTTAAATATCGTGGCACCACGAAAACATTTTTTTAGTTGCCATGGTAACTAGTCAAAATTAAGGCATCTTATTGGTTAAAAAGTTGAGGTGTGAAATTTTCAGTAATATTTTTCGTTCATTTAACTCCATCGAATGAAAAAAATTAAGTACTTAAGATTTAACATAAATACCACATACATTGGTTTAATAATTTTTAATTAAATCAACTTTTGACCGCTACAAAAAAAACATACTCAGAGAACCCACTTGATGAAAAAACCTCGAATAAAAAAACACCAAATGTGTTGATTGTTTCTTCTTCTTCTTCTATGTTAGGTTTTTGGATTCCTGTCTCCATACGGAAACAATTTCTCCAAATCAGGTAATTTGAAATAAATTCAAGTATTTTTAAATAGCAGTATGACCCCTAGCACCGACAAATCCGTAGTCATTCGGCCTGGATACCGGCGTAGGAAGCTAGAGAAGTAGACAAATTCACATAACACTTATAAACGATGCACAATACTGCTAATTTTCAGCAAATTTTACCATTCACACACATTTACTTGACTTCCAACTAAGGACGCCGTCTGTCCTCCACCATTGCCGGAAGTCAAATGTGTTGATTGTTTCATAACTTTAAAACAAACCCCAGGATTATATTCAAGATATAGAAAGAACTGAGGAAGATCGTTAGACTTATAATTTGCAGGTCAAATTCTATCACTATAAAGTGAATTTGTCATTCCAAATAATTTCAGATATGAAAAAATGTTCAGCATCTGTTTCAAGACATTCCAGCGCACTCATGTACTAACTTAAGTTTATGGTTAACATTGAGTCCAAAGAAGTATTCTCAATACATATTATGAGTGCAGCAATAAATGTCATTCAAAGATGCTTGTGCCTGCAACCGTCATCATATTTGTACCAGTCCGTTGTTGCCAATTTGTAGCAGTGACTAGAATCAACTCCAGAGCCATAGTGAAAGATAACTTCATGGAGATCATAAATGGATTTGAAATATTCAAAACACAATTCTGTTAATACTGGTACAAGATACAAAGCGTATAGTAATCTTCGAAAACGGGATGTTTTTCTATTTTTTTTATATTACCTGAAAGTAAATTGAGTATGATATCTACATGCAACTACTCTGATGCCTCTTCAAACCTCTGTATTCTTTTCTATTTACTTCTTTTTTTTTTGGCATCGACTGCTATGGTCATTAGCCACCATTATTATTATTATTATTATTATTATTATTATTATTATTATTATTATTATTATTATTATTATTATTATTATTATTATTATTATTATTATTATTATTATTATTATTATTATTATTATTATTATTATTATTATTTTTTCTCCTTAGGAGTGTACCAGTCAGGCCCTGTCTCCGGTGCTCCGACCCATCCGGAGGGCGCGCTGGTGTCGTTAACCCCAATAACCACTCCCTACGTCCGTAGGGTGAGTAATTATTGGGTCCGAGAATCGTGTGCCCTGAGTAGACGGAGCGAACCAAGTATAACGGCCTTCTGCATTCTTGCTGCTAAGATTTCTGCCATATTACGGCAAGCGGGTATTATTTTCAAGTTAGAGAGCAGTGTGTCCATCATTCCACCAAGGACTCCTATAATCAGAACCACCATTTTGACAGAATGGTCCGGATATAACCTGCGGAGTTCAAAGAGAAGATCTCGATATTTAGTCCGTTTTTCCTCCTCTTTTCGAACGATATTCATTTCGCCTGGAGCGGAAAACTCCATAACGAATATCGTTCTACTTTGGTGGTCGAGGAGGACAACATCAGGCTTATTGGCTTGTATTTGCCTGAGGGTGGGGAATGAGTAGTTCCAATAGATTCGGCATCTCTCATTCTCCACCACGGACTCAATATCCCCCGGAGCATAAGGCAACACCGGTGTCTCGTCTATACCGTACGAGTGTCGTAGGTGGTAGTACAACACTCGTAGCGCCGCGTTATGCCTGTGGATATAGGCTGAGACCGCATAAGATGGGCATGCTGATAGCAAATGCATTACGGTCTCAGGTGCCCCACGACATGCCCTGCATCGGGTGTCAGGGACGTCTATACCCATCACGCGACTACGGTAGACAAGGGTGTTGAAGACACCATCCTGGCAGGCCATTATGAATCCCTCGGTCTCCGACTTTAGCTCACTCGACCTGAGGAAGGCAAAGGTCAAGCTTTTGGATAAGCCAAGGTCTTCGATGTTATGAAAGAAGACACCATGCATTGGCTTATCCATATGTAGCTGTAGCAGGACCTCTGTCTCCGCAGCTTTTATGTGAGCTTTTTGCTGAACGGGTCCCAACTCGGTGACAGAGTTTGGGTTAGCCCGTTCAGTGTCGAAAACGAGACCGAGTTCATCGGCCGCACGGGTAGCTGCCTTAAAAAGGAATGCTCCAATCCCTGCTTTCTCATGGTCGCGGACCATACAGAGAAGGGGATCTGAACTCCTGATGACTTTACAGGCCCCATCCAGAACCATTCTGTTATGGAGACACTCCAAACTCAAAAGTCCACGGCCTCCCCGTTGTCTGGGAAAGTATAACCGTGGAACGGACGATTTAGGATGCAAGCTCCTATTGAGATGCATCATTTTGCGAGTCTTAACGTCAAGTTGTCGCAGCTCTTCCTTAGTCCACTTTATCACTCCGAAAGAGTAAAGAAGGATCGGAACGGCAAGCATATTAGTTGCAGCAACTTTGTTCTTCCCCGACAGTTCTGATGACCAGATCTGTCGGAGTTTATGCTGATACTTGCCGCGGAGAGAGTTTTTAACTGCGAATACCTCTTGGGAGCGGCGTTGTTCCACCCCAAGGTAGGTATAAGTCTCTCCGGCATCCAGATGATGTAGGATGCTTCCGTCTACGAGCTGGACATCCTCTCCATATTCCTCGCATCGTCCTCTTTTGAGATGAACCGTGGCACATTTGTCGATCCCAAATTCCATACCGATAGCATGCGTATATTCTTCCACCACCCTAAGGGACTGATGTAGGTCCCTTTCTCCAGAGGCATACAATTTGAGGTCATCCATGTAAAATAGATGGGTGACATTATGCCTCCGGTTGCTGGGGGTGCCGCAGTTGTACCCACGGGTATTCCTGAGCGCAACGGACAATGGCAATAGTGAGATGCAGAAGAGAAGAGGGCTAAGGGAGTCTCCCTGAAACACACCTCTTCTAATGATGACCTGCTCTGTTTGGACTATGTCTCTACCAGATCTTATGGTGAAGCGAGTCCTCCAGAGCGGCATCAGTTGTCCAATGCATCCCACTATTTGACCGGGTACCTCAAGGCATCTGAGCAAATGCATGATTAACTCATGCGATGTTGTATCAAATGCCTTGTGGTAATCGATCCAGGCCATCGAAAGGTTACGCTTATACTGCACGGAGTCCTGCGTGATACATCTATCGATGAGCAGGTTCTCCTTGCACCCGGCGACCCCTTTCTTTGACCCTCTTTGCTCATTTATCCGTTCATACACCGGATCAACTGCGGAGAGAATGCGCGTGTATAAGATGCGCGTAAACACCTTATAACACGCATTCAAGCATGTTATCGGCCTGTAATTCTTTGGATCAGACAAATCTCCGTTTTTGGGGATGAGCACGGTTCGCCCCTCGACAAACCACTCCGGAATCTGCTGCTCCCCATCTAGCCATGAGTTGAAAACTCTGGCCAGATGGCGGTGGGTTGTTGGAAACTTTTTCCACCAATAGTTATTCAACCCATCAGGGCCTGGAGCAGCGAAATTCTTAGAGCCTTTTAGGGCCCCTCGTACTTCTTCCGTGGTTATCGGAATGCGCAGATCATTGAGCTCAGGCTGCCGAAGCCTCCTGCAAAATGCTTCGAACTGCGCTAGGGCTGGAGTATCTACGTTGAGTGGTTGCGGATACTCATAGATATTCTTCCAGAATGTTTCCACCCGATCTGCAGCCGGCGGGTTATCGACAACACGTGGAGGCTCTTGGAATAAGCGAGAAGGTTTATCGCGGAACTTTATGTTTTCCGCGATACCTCTCGCCCGCCTCACTAGTGACTTCTTTGCAGCCACTAGCATTCGTATCCTATCAAGGCAGTGCTGTTTGATGGTGAACAGCACACCTTGATTTAATGTGTGGTGAGCTCGTCTCAATTTTGCGGCAATTCGCCGCACTGCGAGCGTGAAAGGCCTATTGGCCGCCACGAAGTCCACCACACACTGGATACGAGACGCGTGTTGTCTCGCCGACTTGATCTTGGCTTCCATCTTGTGTACACGTCGTTCATGCCTCCCTACCAGAGCGGTGGTGTCCCTCCTCTCCGTTTGGCATAGAGCATGAGCGGCGTCGTACACGACAGAATTGATCTGCCAGATGTCAGCCTCTTCTGGAAGAACATCGCCAATCTCCGCATCCACCCGTGCCAGTTCTTGCGGCTTCAGGGGCTTTATATTGTGAAGCGCCCTGCGGGTTCTGATATTCTCCATCAGTGGAACAATGCGATTCTCCTCCACAGCCAAACCGACACGTGGCATATCTGCCACTTCGATAACTGGCTGAGGAGGAGCTCTAACGTAGCCTCGAGCTCGAAGATGGGATACATAATCCCTGAGATTTTGTGCGGAAAACGCTGCATGCTCTGGGTGTCTCTCACACCACAGAGCATGCATTCTCGCCATGTATCCTCTCCGGGCGGGCTCACTGCTCTCGTAGCAATGCAGAAGTCCGTCCCTTAATTCGTCCGTCCACTCAAAGCGTCCGTTGTTATCGCGGTCGTCATCGTTTGGCAAATCATCGTTGGCCCCACCACCTTGCCTATGACCCCTAATCCGAGGGGGTCGGTTGTGGGGGCCTCTTCCTCGATCGTTCGGAACCGAGTGGTAGAGTTTACTGGGGGGTTAACCCAGTAAACCCACGGCCGACACCGGAGGGAAAGTTGCTTTTTCCCTCCCGGATGCGCATGAGCTGCCGGTCCGATTTTGCATCCTTTGCTCGGGTAGGTGGTGTCGCTACTCACCAGGGCCTTAGGTGTTGGTTGACCCCCCTGCCTATTATTATTATTATTATTATTATTATTATTATTATTATTATTATTATTATTATTATTATTATTATTATTATTATTATTATTATTATTATTATTATTATTATTATTATTATTATTATTATTATTATTATTATTATTATTATTATTATTATTATTATTATTATTATTATTATTATTATTTTTTTTTTTTTTCTCCTTAGGAGTGTACCAGTCAGGCAAAGTCTCCGGTGCTCCGACCCATCCGGAGGGCGCGCTGGTGTCGTTAACCCCAATAACCACTCCCTACATCCGTAGGGTGAGTGATTATTGGGTCCGAGAATCGTGTGCCCTGAGAAGACGAAGCGAACCAAGTATAACGGCCTTCTGCATTCTTGATGCTAAGATTTCTGCCATATTACGGCAAGCAGGTATTATTTTCAAATTGGAGAGCAGTGTGTCCATCATTCCACCAAGGACTCCTATGATCAGAACCACCATTTTGACAGAATGGTCCGGATATAACCTGCGGAGTTCAAAGAGAAGATCTCGATATTTAGTCCGTTTTTCCTCCTCTTTTCGAACGATATTAATTTCGCCTGGAGCGGAAAACTCCATGACGAATATCGTTCTACTTTGGTGGTCGAGGAGGACAACATCAGGCTTATTGGCTTGTATTTGCCTGAGGGTGGGGAATGAGTAGTTCCAATAGATTCGGCATCTCCCATTCTCCACCACGGACTCAATATCCCCCGGAGCATAAGGCAACACCGGTGTCTCGTCTATACCGTACGAGTGTCGTAGGTGGTAGTACAACACTCGTAGCGCCGCGTTATGCCTGTGGATATAGGCTGAGACCGCATAAGATGGGCATGCTGATAGCAAATGCATTACGGTCTCAGGTGCCCCACGACATGCCCTGCATCGGGTGTCAGGGACGTCTATACCCATCACGCGACTACGGTAGACAAGGGTGTTGAAGACACCATCCTGGCAGGCCATTATGAATCCCTCGGTCTCCGACTTTAGCTCACTCGACCTGAGGAAGGCAAAGGTCAAGCTTTTGGATAAGCCAAGGTCTTCGATGTTATGAAAGAAGACACCATGCATTGGCTTATCCATATGTAGCTCTAGCAGGACCTCTGTCTCCGCAGCTTTTATCTGAGCTTTTTGCTGAACGGGTCCCAACTCGGTGACAGAGTTTGGGTTAGCCCGTTCAGTGTCGAAAACGAGACCGAGTTCATCGGCCGCACGGGTAGCTGCCTTAAAAAGGAATGCTCCAACCCTGCTTTCTCATGGTCGCGGACCATGCAGAGAAGGGGATCTGAACTCCTGATGACTTTACAGGCCCCATCCAGAACCATTCTGTTATGCAGACACTCCAAACTCAAAAGTCCACGGCCTCCCCGTTGTCTGGAAAAGTATAACCGTGGAACGGACGATTTAGGATGCAAGCTCCTATTGAGATGCATCATTTTGCGAGTCTTAACGTCAAGTTGTCGCAGCTCTACCTTAGTCCACTTCATCACTCCGAAAGAGTAAAGAAGGATCGGAACGGCAAGCATATTAGTTGCAGCAACTTTGTTCTTCCCCGACAGTTCTGATGACCAGATCTGTCGGAGTTTATGCTGATACTTGCCGCGGAGAGAGTTTTTAACTGCAAATACCTCTTGGGAGCGGCGTTGTTCCACCCCAAGGTAGGTATAAGTCTCTCCGGCATCCAGATGATGTAGGATGCTTCCGTCTACGAGCTGGACATCCTCTCCGTATTCCTCGCATCGTCCTCTTTTGAGATGAACCGTGGCACATTTGTCGATCCCAAATTCCATACCGATAGCATGCGTATATTCTTCCACCACCCTAAGGGACTGATGTAGGTCCCTTTCTCCAGAGGCATACAATTTGAGGTCATCCATGTAAAATAGATGGGTGACATTATGCCTCCGGTTGCTGGGGGTGCCGCAGTTGTACCCACGGGTATTCCTGAGCGCAACGGACAATGGCAATAGTGAGATGCAGAAGAGAAGAGGGCTAAGGGAGTCTCCCTGAAACACACCTCTTCTAATGATGACCTGCTCTGTTTGGACTATGTCTCTACCAGATCTTATGGTGAAGCGAGTCCTCCAGAGCGGCATCAGTTGTCCAATGCATCCCACTATTTGACCGGGTACCTCAAGGCATCTGAGCAAATGCATGATTAACTCATGTGATGTTGTATCAAATGCCTTGCGGTAATCGATCCAGGCCATCGAAAGGTTACGCTTATACTGCACGGAGTCCTGCGTGATACATCTATCGATGAGCAGGTTCTCCTTGCACCCGGCGACCCCTTTCTTTGACCCTCTTTGCTCATTTATCCGTTCATACACCGGATCAACTGCGGAGAGAATGCGCGTGTATAAGATGCGCGTAAACACCTTATAACACGCATTCAAGCATGTTATCGGCCTGTAATTCTTTGGATCAGACAAATCTCCGTTTTTGGGGATGAGCACGGTTCGCCCCTCGACAAACCACTCTGGAATCTGCTGCTCCCCATCTAGCCATGAGTTGAAAACTCTGGCCAGATGGCGGTGGGTTGTTGGAAACTTTTTCCACCAATAGTTATTCAACCCATCAGGGCCTGGAGCAGCGAAATTCTTAGAGCCTTTTAGGGCCCCTCGTACTTCTTCCGTGGTTATCGGAATGCGCAGATCATTGAGCTCAGGCTGCCGAAGCCTCCTGCAAAATGCTTCGAACTGCGCTAGGGCTGGAGTATCTACATTGAGTGGTTGCGGATACTCATAGATATTCTTCCAGAATGTTTCCACCCGATCTGCAGCCGGCGGGTTATCGACAACACGTGGAGGCTCTTGGAATAAGCGAGAAGGTTTATCGCGGAACTTTATGTTTTCCGCGATACCTCTCGCCCGCCTCACTAGTGACTTCTTTGCAGCCACTAGCATTCGTATCCTATCAAGGCAGTGCTGTTTGATGGTGAACAGCACACCTTGATTTAATGTGTGGTGAGCTCGTCTCAGTTTTGCGGCAATTCGCCGCACTGCGGGCGTGAAAGGCCTATTGGCCGCCACGAAGTCCACCACACACTGGATACGAGACGCGTGTTGTCTCGCCGACTTGATCTTGGCTTCCATCTTGTGTACACGTCGTTCATGCCTCCCCAACAGAGCGGTGGTGTCCCTCCTCTCCGTTTGGGATAGAGCATGAGCGGCGTCGTTCACGACAGAATTGATCTGCCAGATGTCAGCCTCTTCTGGAAGAACATCGCCAATTTCCGCATCCACCCGTGCCAGTTCTTGCGGCTTCAGGTGCTTCATATTGTGAAGCGCCCTGCGGGTTCTGATATCCTCCATCAGTGGAACAATGCGATTCTCCTCCACAGCCAAACCGACACGTGGCATATCTGCCACTTCGATAACTGGCTGAGGAGGAGCTCTAACGTAGCCTCGAGCCCGAAGATGGGATACATACATTATTATTATTATTATTATTATTATTATTATTATTATTATTATTATTATTATCATTATTATTATTATTATTATTATTATTATTATTATTATTATTATTATTATTATTATTATTATTATTATTATTATTATTATTGGTCAAAACAATAGAATCCCGTTAGAGATAATTGCCCTTGTATTTGAAAATAATGGTTGTATTTTTTAAAGCAAACACTCCATAATTAGTGAAATGGGGCATAGCCCTGCAGTCAATTTTTTTATAAGAATTTTCCAGGTACCGAAGTTTTGATTTCCAACAAATGCTAATGCCTGTCGGGGCACGTTGCCAAGAAAGGAATTCGTGGATTAATAACAAGTCCATATGGGAAAAGTCTTAAACCTTCATTTTCAGTTTCGTATTTAGGTGCAGCTTCATCTACATTATCCAACCCAGCTGGTAATATTTGTCATTTAGGACAAATTTGGGAAAGAAAATGTTCATTGACTGACGCCTTACGTTCCATTATGGATCCAAATTTGGAAAATGTAATTGTAGTCATACGGTTTCTTCTCCAAAGGACCCCGCACTAATCTTATGGAAAACCGGTTTCGGTGAAAATCGCTGAAATTTCAATATGATGTAGCCCATGCCATCCTGAACAAAAGTTACCATTGCGCCAACTCTCTGAATGCCCGCGTTTGGATTCTACAGGGGGTCAAAGTTCGATATTTTGACGATTTTTCAAAAAATCCGGAATTTCATTTTCATTGTATCGATCTGAATTTTTATAATGAAATAGTCCACAATATGTGCATCAAAAAGTTCAAATGACAAAAGTTTCTAGAATCAAAACTGGCGGGTATACAGAGGGTTGAACTTTGTTTTTGGTAATTTTTATCGAACTTTTTTTGAGAAAATATTCGTTTTCCTGCAGATCCATGTGCAATTGATGTTACTTACAGTACATAAGAGGGCGATCATATTTTGCATTTGAACTAACCATCCAACTTTAAATATTTGAAAGATACGGGGCGATCAAAAATATATTTTCAATTTCGGAAAAATGTATCCCTTTGTATAGTCAGCTTTCACCAATATATTTAGCTGATGTTTTGAAAGTATGTAGCTAACATACATACAAATGTGTCACCGTCTGTGCTCATTAATCTGAATCCAAATAAAGTTGCGGCGATGGTCCAAAAAATATGGAGAAGGGATGTTTCGGAATAATTTTGAAATGATTTCTAAAATCGTCCGTGAATTTTTTTTATTTTCTGATATAATGTAGATGAGTCATTCTTGATCAAAAAGTTCTACAGTGCCTACCACGCGAATGCCACGGTTTGAGTTATACAGGGGTTTGAAGTATAGTATTTCCTTGATTTCTCGAATAATCAATAATTTCTTTGTAACGGAAAATAACATTGTTTCCTAGACAAACTTCGAAACATTTCAATGCCCAAATTATCTGAAATGAGAATTCATGAATATACAAAGGTTGCAAGTCAGTCTCATTATGTAAATATATTTTCGGACATATGCATGAGCATACGAATACGATTCATGTTTCATACGGTGTATGAAAATATAATACAAATTCTATAAGGACCATCATTTTCATTTTATGTTCCAGGAAAATACAGGATGAAAACAATTTTCGGAATGCTTCGAATGTGTCTGCCAGTAAAGTGCCATGCCAAGCATGGCCAAGTTACTGCAGAGTTTTCCAAGTACATCTCCCTGCAATCCCAGAACTATTTTATTTTTCAAATGATGTCTTTTGATATACTAGTTTCAAGTTCAGGTAGTTCAGGTTTTATATATTCCCGAATTGTGTACAGTTGCTTTCATAGAAAAGTAGTACACTTAATTTCAGCAGTGTAAACATGACTTGCTTAATAATGAAAAATGGATTATATAATCCAATCTTCCGCATACAACCTATACTATAGGTAATTCGTCGGCAAGTATACAACAGAAAACAACTACTGCTGTACTGTTTTCTGTTGTATACTTGCCGACGAATTACCTATAGTATAGGTTGTATGCGGAAGATTGGATTATATAATCCATTTTTCATTATTAATTAATGGTCTTCCGTCAAGTAGTGTTGTTTATTCTTTACGAAATGACTTGCTAAAATTGATAACTGCCATATTTCTTTTGTGCCTCTTTAACGTTTTTAAAAAGCCAAAGACAATTTTAAAAGATCAGATTAACACAATTTACTGTACTAAAATAACAACATTTTCGTTTCCAAGACTTGTACCTACTACTTTTCTGTGCAAGTAACTGTATTATTCCATATCCAAAATAGAGCAGTCCTTGGAATGTCATTCGATTGCTGTCAGAGTTATGGATGTTTTTGATAGCAAACATATTTTGATGTGTTGAACGTAGATGAAATGTTAGTATTTTCTAATAATTAGAGAATCTGTTAATGTTTTGGTCATCAATTACCTGTTTTCTTTTATTTTCTGCTCTTCGAAGTTAAATAAGGTGAGATAATCATTATATTCAATTGTATCTCATATTGGAATATTCCCAGGTCATCATGGCCTATCAAAATCAAGTAAATTGCTTTGTATGCGATACCCGATCAAGACCAGCTCGAATGTCACATCTTCTTCATGGAGAAGAACATTTGGAAAAATGTCAAATAGCTATTTCTAGGCGGGATGCACGAGGTGGTCCCCCTCTCATCATAGGAGAAGAAACAAGAATATGTTTAAACTGTAATCGATCTATTATGAATGAAATAAGGGACTTGACGATTGATCCAACTTGTATAAGACTTAATGTTTTGACACAAACATCGAGCCATACATGCTTCATCTGCAATGCCGCCGCTGATCAGCAAACTCTATCCAATAAATGCAGGGACAATGTTTTTGTTCATCGAAATATATTCATCCCGGATAACGTGAAGGCGTGCAGACATCATCTCGATGATAACGGTTTCATTTTGCCATTTCTATTACCAGGAATCCAGTTTGTAAATAGACCTTATGTGATAAAGGGACAGCAACTATCCATTTTCCTTCAAGGGCTTCGTTTTGTGGCTATTGAACACTCCAGCTATGAAGATGAGAACAATTTCAGTGAGGATGAGTTTCAGGCAATATCTCTTATAACCAAAGAACAATTTCGTAGTCTTTTTATGTTCTGTGATATGGTTCCGCAGCAACATGGTTATAGATATATAACGAAAAAAGACCTTATGACATTCCTCTGTAAATTGCGTCAGGGTCTGTCGGATGATTTCTTGAAGGTAATATTCCATTATCCCTCTAGGCAAGCCACCAGCTTAGCAATTTCTAAAGTAAGACAGTCTTTGATGCAAAGATTCGTTCCATCGAATATCGGCTTTGCAGCCATCGATAGGAATGTGTATATTAGAAGGCATGTGAGTGAGTTTTCCAATATTTTATATAACCCGACCCCAGACAACCCGAAGGCCATCGTTTACATCGACGGATCATACGCCGCCCGCCATAAATAAAAGTTGTAATTTCAGGATATTGCGCCAATCTTTCTGCCGGTACAAGGGACATCATCTGGTGAAACCAGTTTTGATTGTGGCCCCGGATGGATATATACTGAGTATTCAAGGACCTTATTTCTCAGACGCTCGCAACAATGACGCAAGAATTTTGGAGAATCAGTTTGAAAGAAACTTAGAAGACATGAGGGGATGGTTTAATGAAGGTGACATTTTTGTTGTGGATCGGGGTTATCGAGATGCCATACCCTTACTGAATAATCTTGGCATACAATATGAAATGCCCGCGATTGTTCCACGAGGGCAACAACAGCTTTCCACTGAGGAAGCAAATAAATCTCGATTAGTGACGAAAACTAGATGGATAGTTGAAGCAAGAAATGGACATTTGAAAAGCATGTTTAAGTTTTTTGATAAAACTATCGAAATGCCACACGTACACAATCTTAGCGATCTATATCAAATCGCTGGTGCACTCATCAACAGCTTCCACCCCCCAGTCTCAATGAGAGGTGCCAATGCTCAGCTGGCACAAGAATTGTTACGAAAATCACAGGAGGTAAATGTCGTCCAGGCTCGAGTGGAAGTGGACAATCTTCATCTGAGAAATGGTCAATGGGTCCGTATGAATGGAAACCTGATTCCAAACTTTCCTCGCCTTACGATAGAATATCTAAGAGATTTGACCGTAGGTATATACCAAGTTAAACTTTCACCTTCGTATATACAGGATAAATTGCAAAGGGAAGAAAATGAAGAGTTTCAGGTCGATATTTTCGAAGAGGAACCTGGATTCATGAGAGTCAGGGTTTTTTCGAGGTTCAGAAATGCCACAAAATATCAACTGTGGATCAAATATAATGATGGAGAAGAACCTGATGAACCAAACGAGCCCATATTAGGATATTTTTGTACTTGTAAAACCGGCGCCAGAACTTTAGGAACATGTGCGCATGTTGCCAGTGTTCTATGGTATCTTGGTCATGCTCGACATGACCCCAACAGTCGATACCCCTCAAGTTCCCTACTAAACTCAGTAATGGACGCGGCAAATAGACCACAACAAATGGTTCCTGATGGTGCGCTTGAAATAGTTGGGTAGTGAAACGATGACAGTCATGCCGGTGAATAAACTCCTCACAATTTATTTGAATAACACCTCAAAAAACCCAAGACCGGTATGTAGGTGGTCAATTTGGATGCATGACATTTCGTCTGAAGTCTAATTCTTTATTGCGATAGAAATCACTTGCATCCTCATTCTTCATTGCAATTGAATTAACTGCAGATTCAATCATTGCAATGGAAGATTTTTCCAATTATTTAAGAATGTCGCATGCTCTATTCAGTGATATCTATATAAGACCTACCCTACACTGATGAGGGGCAAAACCCCGAAACCGGTATAACTCGTTTCGGAAAACGAAATATGAATCGTCCGAAAGGCTGTCTTCATGGAAAAAATGTACTTGCTGAATTGATTCGACTCAGTTCAGTAGCTGTTGTGGTACTATCATCATTTCTGTTTTCTCTGAATCAGCCCATATGCTTGGAATCGTGCTGAATTCATGTTATGTACTTACTTTAATTCATATTTCATATATCTGTCAGTTGCGGTCACAATTTTTTGAAGACAATGGCAGTTGCGAAGACCTGAATATAAACCAAATCATCTCATTTCTCTCTACTTGTTTTTTCGCACACGATCTTTCTCGAGAATATATTGTTTTCATACTGGATTTTCCTAAAACATCGGGTGGAGACAAAGTGGTCCTGGTCCTAATAGAGTTTCTGAATATATAAAAAATATGAATAGTAAACGGATACTTATATTTTTGAAAAAAAATTTTTTTTTTGGACCAACCTTTGTATATTCATAAATTCTCATTTCAGATAATTTGGTCATTGAAATGTTTCGAAGTTTGTCTAGGAAACAATGTTATTTTCCGTTACAAAGAAATTATTGATTATTCGAGAAATCAAGGAAATACTATACTTCAAACCCCTGTATAACTCAAACCGTGGCATTCGCGTGGTAGGCACTGTAGAACTTTTTGATCAAGAATGACTCATCTACATTATATCAGAAAATAAAAAAAATTCACGGACGATTTTAGAAATCATTTCAAAATTATTCCGAAACATCCCTTCTCCATATTTTTTGGACCATCGCCGCAACTTTATTTGGATTCAGATTAATGAGCACAGACGGTGACACATTTGTATGTATGTTAGCTACATACTTTCAAAACATCAGCTAAATATATTGGTGAAAGCTGACTATACAAAGGGATACATTTTTCCGAAATTGAAAATATATTTTTGATCGCCCCGTATCTTTCAAATATTTAAAGTTGGATGGTTAGTTCAAATGCAAAATATGATCGCCCTCTTATGTACTGTAAGTAACATCAATTGCACATGGATCTGCAGGAAAACGAATATTTTCTCAAAAAAAGTTCGATAAAAATTACCAAAAACAAAGTTCAACCCTCTGTATACCCGCCAGTTTTGATTCTAGAAACTTTTGTCATTTGAACTTTTTGATGCACATATTGTGGACTATTTCATTATAAAAATTCAGATCGATACAATGAAAATGAAATTCCGGATTTTTTGAAAAATCGTCAAAATATCGAACTTTGACCCCCTGTAGAATCCAAACGCGGGCATTCAGAGAGTTGGCGCAATGGTAACTTTTGTTCAGGATGGCATGGGCTACATCATATTGAAATTTCAGCGATTTTCACCGAAACCGGTTTTCCATAAGATTAGTGCGGGGTCCTTTGAGACGAACTCTGGGTGTTTGTTTCATTTTCTATATTGTGTGCATAATTATAAACATATTCAGAAGGACAATAGTCAACAGACTCATCCATGTGGGTTTGGTGTGATACGGGCTATTTTCCTCTACATTCCCAATAGTATTACTTTTTTCAGTAATAGTTCCTAACAGTACGACTATAACAGTGTCTTTGTCAACGGAAGAAATCATCACTATAACAAGGAAATATTGTGAAAAATTTTCCCAGGTGACAGTTCTCATCAAAATTACAGGAATATTTCAATCACTTGTCATTTTAAATTATATAAAATTATCAATTTTTCGTATTAGAATCAAAAAATCCCTAGACAGTAAATATTTTTTGAGTCTAACTGAAGAACTGTTTTTTGTGAGAATAAAAACACCCGTGATGCTTGTGTAATAAAAGTTTCATATGAATTGAAATTTTCAATAGCAAAAAGTTCCAGTTTAAAAGTTGTTAAATTCACCTAGTATTAATGTTGCCTGAAAATACAATGAGGAAGTACATTTTGAAGAAGCAGAGGAAAATTACATATAAGAAGTACCGTAGAATTTTTCTAGAACAACGTAAAATCACTATGTAAAAGCACAAAATAGATACATGAAAATCATTAATTGAAAAAGCAGCACAGGGTACTATTTATTATTCAGGTACTGTAATAACATTTTACAGAATCGATGTTAAAATTCAGGTAACTAACGTTGGCCATAAAATAACCAACGATATTTACCTAAATCTTACAGATCTGTATTACGAAGATTATTTACGTGAGACCAAAACTATTGAATGGCTCATTTGCTAAGTATACTTCAGTTTTCTTGTTTTTTCTTTTAATTTCCGTATGATATTACCTGTGATCCACAGTGGGTAGGATGAAGTCTCTGTCAAATATATCAAAGCAGTCTCTCTGACGTTCTGATAACCCCATACAATTTTTTAGTTGCATTAGATGACGAAAAAAATACATTTTCACATATAGTGTTTTCCAGTTTCAGCAGCCCATATAACATTGAAAATAAACTAATTTGAATATTTGTTTTCAAATTGCCAGCTACATATGACACCCTGTATATTTCAATGATTCAGCATTGAGTTCTGGGGTTCTGGGAAATTCTGGGAGTTGGGGTTAATTTTCCAATAAAAGTTCTTTAATATATTTTTTCCCAATTTTTCACTATTCATGGTCAAGATTTGCCATGCAAAAGTGATATTTGGTTATTTTCAGCAGAATTATTTAAATATTTTTGTGAATTTTGCAAAAAGTGAAGAAATTTTGAAAATTAAGCAAATGTTAGTGATGAAAAATAGATAATCACATTGCCAGCTACAAATGACACCCTGTATAATCAATTGATTCAAGCATTGGGATCTGGGGATTTAAGGGTATTCTGAAACAGAATCTGATGTTAATTTTGTGATGAAAAAATCCCTAATATGTTTTCCCCACTTTTTCACTTTTCAACTGATCATAGTTAGCCGTGGAAAATGGATATACGAATGTTTCATCAACATAAAGGTAGGTATTCCTGAGTACTATAATATGAGAAGCAAATATTTTCAAATTATTTTATTCTCAATGAAATATGAGGGTGTGGCTTCTCAAAGTAGTACACACTGTATATGTCGTGCCTATCGTCAGTGCATTCGAAAATAATGATTTTTGCAGTTCGTAGGAAGTTTTCGACTTTCCTTTGTAATTGTCCTCAAAATTTTTTCCTTATAACTTTTTCAGGGACATAAAAAAACAAAAAAGGATTTCATGCATATCCATTGTTTGCATTTTGAGTTATGGCGAGCACTTTCAGTTTTCCCAATTTTTCGGGCATCTTTTCCAATTTTTCTTTCCGTTAAAACATTATTCGAAGAATTATGAACTTTATCTTTTTTTTTTTAAATAGCCAGATCGGTCCAGCCATTCTCAACTGATGCGCTTACCAAAAGCATTTAATTTTCATTTATGCACACATAGATTTTTGCCGAAACCGTTTCTCTAGAGCACAGTCGAAGCATATGCATTTGTAACGAACAGCTGTCCGAAACCTCTAACAATGGGGTAATTGGTCCGTGTGAAACACACCATCATTAATCAGTAATGGTTTCCAAAAATTGGCTGAAATTTAAATTGAATTACTTTGAAACTGTTGGCTACCCTTGGTGATTTTAGCGCTTAATGAAGTGTTAACATGTGCAGGGGATGATATTAGTTCTGCTTCAGAAATACCACAGAATTCGAAAAGTATCGCTAAATTGGGAGCATTGCCTTCGAATCAATTTTACAGACGATTGGAACTATATATACTGGGAGATCATATTATATTTTATACATCAGGCTCCGGATTTCAAATCTTACCAACCTGGTACGTTCATAAAAAAGGAGAAATTTAAAGCTCTCGACTACTCCCTTGTCCCTTTCGCTAACAAATATAAATTTTCAATATTTATCAACAATTTCAAGGATCTTTTGTATCCATTTCAGATAAATTCTGATACAGATTGAACTGACACTGATGCAGCTCTCTTGTCATCCCAGGAGTCCAATAAAACGACCACTACAATCAGTAGGATAACAGCAAAACATCTGAAGAAAACTGATCAGAAACTGTCTTTTGCATGTGCATTTTACTTACTGCTAGTTTTCCATGAAGATTGAATGTTGATATTATCATGTTGTGCCGAATGGTCCTATATACGTAGTAGATATAAA
This sequence comes from Chrysolina oricalcia, assembly GCA_944452925.2. Taxonomy (NCBI): domain Eukaryota; kingdom Metazoa; phylum Arthropoda; class Insecta; order Coleoptera; family Chrysomelidae; genus Chrysolina; species Chrysolina oricalcia. The sequence goes on from OX101825.2 coordinate 16,802,594, forward strand.
CATTTCAAAATCAGTCATCTCAAATACAAATCCATATTCATTAAAAAAACTATCCTTTTATGATATCAGTAGTATTTGTGTTCCGTCCAGTGAATAAATGAATAAACTTAATAGTTATTTAATCAACTAGGGTATTAATGAAGGCGATTAATGATCGAGATTTTCTAACGCGTGAGCGAAGCGAGCGCGTTAATGTTCGAGATCATTAATCGCATTTTAATATAGTAGTTGATTACAATACTTTTCCGTCGACCTAATGATAGTATGAAAGAAAATAAAAAAAAAAGTTGAGAAACTTTCGTGGTTCAGGATTCGAACCCCCGATCTATACATCCGGATTGTCTTCGTTCACTCGCATTTCACCTCTGCGCTACGGAGCCCATGTATAAAATGTCGCGTTTCGATGAGTTGAGTATTTGCTACATTTTCCAAAATTACTTACTATACATAAAATTAAAATAATTAATTTTTCATAAATTTTTCTGCTTTTATCAGGCAATAAACTTAAAGCTGCCGCTTTAGCGGTTTCCGCAACATCTGGCGGTGTCAACGTGAAACTATCTTCAATATTCATTATTTAGATTGGAAAATTATGTGTCAAAATTTTACAGTGCACATAAAATCTGAATCCGTTGATGTCTGGTTGCCTGCAACGCTCAAAATCATGCATTTACAGAGAAATCGATCATTAATGACAAATTGAGCATTAATAGGGGTCATAAATGGTCGATTTCGTTTGCATTGAAGCATATTAAACAGACATGTTAATACGAGGTCGGCGGAAAATAGCCTTTTAGAGAAAAGCTTTTATTTTAATGCACTAAATAGAAGGAATTAAATTTTAAAGTGAATTAAACCCACCATTTTGATACATTATGAAATTTTAAATGACACAATTCCACAGTATAAGAGGAAGTGGTTCTAATTCAGCTTGCAAGATTTGTACCCATCTTACACACAGCAAGTTAAACAATAATAAATATATAAAAACTTTCAAAAATATTTCATTTGAACCTATTTTCTAAATTATGTCCTTCCACACTTTCCCCAATTCCCATTTTTGTGTTTTATTCTGGAATACCTATGTACTATAAGTATTATAATGAATATGATTTTACACTAATTTATTTTACACATAAAATATAACTTCTAATTCATATCACAAACACGTACTACTTCAAATCAGACTATCTAACTCTAACTGTATCTTCCCTCTATGATATCGGCTGTCTAGTTGTTTCGAGAAAGTCACTTTTCAAGATTTTCCTCGAGAACCGAGACTCTTCGCTAACTGTTCGACTGCTCGCTTCTATAGGACTCGGTCTGTTCTAGAAACTGCCAGCTGGCATTCCCACATACGTGAGTGGTGACATCATCGCTGTCAACGGGCGAACGCCGGTGGAGCGTTATGTGCAAATGAGGCGACAGGTACGGTCTCAGTTTACATCTACATTATCGTAAATTATCGTCTTTTCCCTTCTTATTTACAACTATGAAATAAAAAAACGTTTCATCGAACGGGGGCCAGGTAGCCGAGTGGTTAAAGCGACATTGTTTCAATCACTTTTGGCTGCCAGTCAAAGGTTCAAACCCTAGCGACTGCAGAACTTTTTCTGATGGCCCGAGAAAGTGCTAGGAATCGCACGTAAAAAGGTAAGACCTCGTTAATCCTTAGCTCGCACAAGTTTCGACTTCTGAGGGCTGCCGTTCGTAAGGGGACGACAGCTGGTTAACGGAAAAAACAATTTTAACAAAACAAAAACAACAATTTTCAACGAGAGGTACTCTGATCGCCCTGAATCGAGGACTTATTTATTTTGTGGAAGCTACTTCATGAGTTGAAAATAAAAAGGACTTTCAAAAATGAAAAACGATCTATCCTACCAAACATTTCTGATGACAAGAAATTAATATAATTACAGAAATGGTAGTAAATCCCACTTATTCTATGATATTGAAAATTAAAAATGTACCTTCAGATGACAACCCCAACCTAAGATTGACCGAGAGCCAGACTATTTAAAACAATTTCCTTCGGTGATAAGTACTTTTTATCTCAATGGAAATGTGAATACTCAAAAATCATCACGTGTTTCATGAAAAACAAATACAGTTTTCAGAATGTATGGGCAGGTATTCTTGGAAACCACTTATTTGGACATTTTTGAATGCCAACTTAACCGGTGAAGGGTACCAGGAGATGTCCGATAAAATGGCCACCTCGCTCAACAGACTTTATACATTTGAAGTTTTACTGTAGGGGTTATAATAATTTGAATCACTGAATAGATGACAAAATAAAAATAAAATATAAGTATAAATAAACGAATTGGTGAATTTACTTTAAACTGCATGAGTTTATTTTCATATTTTGTCGAAAGAGCCCGACTCCGAAGGAGGAGGGCTCTTTTAGCAAAATATGAAAATAACCGAACGCAGTTTTTTTACTGACAACATGCTTGAATGGAAAATTATCAGGTTTATTTTGATGCATGAGTGTAATGTAATTCGGTAGAATATTTCCGGAGTTAAAACAAAAATGTATGTGTGCTGAGTTTGAAATTTTATTTAAATATAAATTAAGCTGGTAGGTACATATAAATTCAGTATTTATGCCTGTCAAGATGACAAACGTACATTTTAACAACCGTTACTATAGATACACGGACCGAGCGGGTAATTTTCAGTCTGAAAATGTCCCGCCAGGAATTTTTCGCTGTAATTGATCGAAAATGTCCCGCTTCATATGGGATTTTTAACATACGATAGAAATATTCAGCAAAAACATTTAAACGAATACGATAAGAATTTATAGCAATAGAATGTTTCACTCTCGAAAATAAGATGACACTTTGAACAATCACTATGAGGACAGACTTTTCAATTTACCTTTAATCTAAACAGTTTGGTTGAATAGATCTTTTAAATATATTCCAAACGAAGTGTGGTATCCCATATCCAGTTATTGGTCATAATTACCAGTTACCAGTTACCAGTTACCACTAGAAAAGAAGTTCACACTCGATCAATTTCATATTCCAAATGCCGTTTGTTTGAGTATAAACATTCAAAAGATACAGTTAGAAAATACGGTTTTTGCCAGAACTCTTGCTGTTACATTGGTTCGTATTTAACAGTTATATCAGAACATTTTTTTTAAAACAACTTTAATTTGACGCATTATTTTCAAGTTTATGTGCGAAGTGAAACGCTCTTGCACGCTTATCATCGAAACTTGTTTATAATCAGGAAACCAGAATGTTTCTAGATTGCTTTATCATCACAATAGTCTTGGATTTACGATATAACTGTTAGATGCGAACCAATGTAACAGCGAGGGTTCTCGCAAAAACCATATTTTTCAGTTTAGTGCCATCTGGGGCGCAGAAAATGAGGAAATTTTGTCATTATTATAAAAATAAAAATGTTCCACTACAGTCAAGCCATTCAGAAAAAAATACTTTGATTTTTGTAAAGAGATCGGAAAATATTTTTAAAAAATTGAAATTTTAATATTTCTCGATTTATTGCATGAAAGTCTGTACGTGAAAAATTAAATTCCAAGCAACTTTTTCAATTTACCTTTTTCGATGTCTTGCCACTTACCCCACTTTCGGCCTCTTCTTGGTATTTTTTTCGAATTTGCCGCCATACTATTGGTCACGTGACATCTGTGAAAATCGATTTTTAAATTACCGGACATGCACAAACATTTCCCCAGAATTGTTTTTCCAATACTGTAACAATAAACTTTTTCTCATCTGGTACGTACTTTTTGGCGGTCACTGTATATTCACGTCTGAATAAGTTTCATTTTAGGGCTATCGTTTCATACGAGCTCTGGGATATTTTTAATTCAGCAAAAATCAACGATTGATGTGAATTGTACAATTGGCAAGTAGTAAACGTAAAAGCTACTCATTCTTGTTTGAAATAAACCATTAAACATTTCCTTGAGCGGTATTTCTGGTTACTGCGGCCTTTTTCAAAGTACCGCTAATAACAGGGTGCCAGGGGGTCAACCCTGGTCACTTTGAGAGTCATTTATCAGCTTCAACTCTAATTGACTCTTTAATAGATCTCGAAAATCCCAGTAGGCTAAGTTGCATTCACTGCGTTACGTTGGTGACCTAAGAATTTCCTATTTAATGCATTCATTATCGAAAACTAAAATATTTAATGGAGGAAATAATTAACTGTGGGATACTCAAAGTATCCCACAGGTGTTCAATGTATTCAACAATCTAATATTTCTATAGAAATCGTCAAAACCATGCAATCAATCATTAAATATTTTCTTTGTGTTTGGATGTGTATATTCGACATAATTTGAGACGATTCCACGGACTAGTTTAATAAACAAGCGATACAATAATTACACTTTGAATAATAATGATAATGCTCCCTTGCATGTGCGGGTAGAGGGCAACTATCATTATTTGCCTTCGGGCGACTCACTTTTATTGTGGCGCCATCTCTGTTCAGCTAGGGAAACTCGTAAAACCTACGGGATCACCCAAGGTGGTCATTGCATATTCCAAGCAAGCAGCAGACGTCAGCAGGCTAAGATTTCTGCCAGCTTACGGCAAGTCGGTATAATTTTTAGATTTGACAGTAGAATGTTCATAATTCCACCAATTGGCCCACGATCAAAATAACTATTTTGACAGAATGGATTGGGTAGAGCCTGCAAACTTGTTTGATTTTTTTCTCTTTTCTATCGATATTCGTTTAACATGGAGAGAATAACTCAGAAACAAAATTGCCCTACTTAGGTACAGGTACAGCAACACAGTTTGAGTGACAGGCAAATTCTGCATTTTGAAGGGATATTGGTTCAGACAATCAGACGAAGTTAAACTTTATCATCTTTGACGATACGGTTTATTTTGCGTATTTGGCGTCTAACAGGCACCAAACTCGTGTTTCTAAACTACTCAACACTAATTTCGTAGAACCCCAAAATTTTGCACCTGTTAAAATCTGAATAACTTTTTTCTGATTTGAACAATTTGAATTCTATTCACACTGTTAGCTAGCCCAGTTCTTTAGCTATAATCTCGTATATCTTCAGAACATGAGGTTCTTCACATAAAATCGCTACAGAGTGTTACCTGAAACTGTGCAAAATTTCGTAATTTTCCTAAGGATCCCAAATGAAGAAAAACTTTTTTTTTCAAATTTGACAACAGAGGCATGAAGATGATCTCATTCATTACCTTGAGGAATTTTTCGAATTGTCTTCTTATCTCTTTTATTTACTTTTTGGTTTTGTAGTCATCGTCAACCGATTTTCTAAACCTCAGGCTGTTTTCGAAGCTGAAACTTTAGATCCAGAGATATGAACATCAGAAATGACTCAAGATTAACGACCGAGGAGTTTTCTCAAATGTGAAACACCCTCGAAGTGGTCGAAATCCCGGTTGGGACGAGAATGAAATAAAAATCAATTTGTTTTCGGAAGGATAATTCATTCTGGATACGACCAGATCTTTCTTGCTTTCAGAAGTCAAGAATTATGCGTTAGAAAACCCTATTCAAACGGCATGATTTTGAAAAAAAAATTAGCCCATTGTTCGCCTGAAATACATGGCCCGTAACCAACGTAACAAGAATCACAATAAGTGGCAAGCCAGGTTAGACATCAATGCTTACATCGATGCCGCATCTAACGCCCGACCAGCTGAACAAGGATTATCCACCCTCCAAACCAATCTGCTTGGAACAACAGTTAGTCCAAAGAGCCCAACCCCGAAGTAACGCTGGGGATATTCTGTACCGACCTAGGGGGCCAAGAAGGGGAACAAGAAGAAGAATAACTCCAGCTCAAGACCGCCTTATTGGAAGATTGGTACGGCGGTCCCGGACTTCCACCGCCCTCAAAATTATCATGAAAAGATCGATACCACTGGAATTTAGGTTTCAAGTCAGACAATCCAACGCCGGTCCACGATTTTGAATTACACCCTAGGAGAAGAGCAGTCTGCCACTTACTTAAACCTGTTCATCGAGCAGCAAGGCGGTTGTAGAGGAAAGGACATCAAAACTGGGGAATGAGTGGAATAGGTGTATGTTTACGGATGAGAGTGGTTCAACTTGTTTCGAAAGGATGGGCGTTTGTTGGTATGGAGAACGAGAAATGAAATGTTTTTGGAAGGGAATATAGAGGCAAGGGTGGCTTTCGGAGGTAGAGGACTGACTGTTTGTGGTGGAATATCTCTTCATCTAAAGTTACAGCTTCAAAATGAGCCTGAGATTTTGAAAATTGGTTGACGAGGAAAAAAGTTATGACTGCAACACCAAAAAATATTTTTTTTGAAATCACTCTGTAAATAAAAGAAATAACAAGATAATTCGAAAAATTTCGCAAAGTAATGAGATCGTCTTCATGCCTCTGCTGTCAAATTTGAAGAAAAAAAATACTTCCTTTTAAAAATTCCGAAATACTGCTCAGTTTCAATTTTACGTGAAGAACCTCAAGTTTTGAAGATGTACGAGATTATAGCTGAAGGATTGGGCTAGGGAACAGTATGAACAGAATTCAAATTGTTAGCAGAAAAAAGTTAGTCAGATTTTAACAGGAGCCAAATTTAGGGGTGCAACGAAATTATTGTTGAGTTGTTTATATTTACCGTGGTTGTTGTATAACTATGGAAAATGGTGACATTTGATCTTTTCATTTAGTATAAGGGAAATTGTCAGTATAAAAAAATAGATGGTTTATTCAACGGGTGTTGTGAGAAAAATAATCTTTAAGCCATGCAACAAAGGCGGCAGTAAAGTTTATGATGAAAACTGTTATGTAGAAAAACACAGTTTTTGTTAATAATGCAAATAGCCGCAGAAGAAATATAGTGTACAAGCGAGTACTTTTATTTCATATACCTACGAGTGAAAAATGGGTCATTTCATGCTCACTGTTTAACTCCGATCTCTGTTGAATAATAATATAGTTACAGAAACAATAATTCATACTGCCAGTTACCAGACATTCCGTCTTTCTCGTTAAGCAAAATCGCGGCGGAAAAACTAGTTCTCAAGCTATCTGACATATCTGCGTTAGATATTTAGAATCGATTTCACGGGTGACCGACTAAGTATTCAGAAACATCTGCAATCTGGACTGATTGAGGTTTTCCCATGGACGTAAGAAGTCCGTTCGAAAGCGACGACAAATATCCTGTTCTTCGAGCCTATTAGCGAGGTCGCGCAAAAAGTGCTCAAATCGTCATTTATTCAGTGAGATTCAATCAGTGTCAATCATATCGGGCAAGCCGTGTATACCCAATAATGGAAGGCGATGGCTTGTAACTGCAAATTTTTTTCTTATAATCCAAATCAGCGAATTACCAGAAATATTAAATTCACATGGTAGAACTCAATCAAAAATTGAAACCGAAGTACTTTTGTTTATTTATGTATTTCTTACAATTTACATCCATCAGCAGGCATACGTAGCCCAATCTGATTCCAGCTGGTATTGAATCTAATTCAATACTACTAGGTCAATTAGGTTCTTTTGTATAATGGGGAAAAAATTAAAAAGTGAAAATTTGCGCCCTCATACAGTTCAGCAACATTGTTAAAAACGTAAATTACAAACAATTCTGGTTATTTTGTAGAGAAATAATGCAAAAGATTCGCAAAATGACGAGAACAAAGAAAATGTTATCCTTTATCGTTCCCCAATTTTGCGACCATTTCAAAGTCTGGCATGAGAGCTAAAACACGTTGACTGCCGTGCTCAATTTTTCATTTTTGGTATCAGAGCCGAAGCAAAATCGAAAATTTTGTCCCAGAAACCATTATGGACTCTATGTAGGTACAGCCTACAGAAGATAGTATATCGTTGAATTTTTCGGAAATTGAGACTCTGAGTTAAAAAAAATTTAAAAATTCAGCTCGGTCCTATAGAAAGAGTCGGCGCTCTTCAATAAGTGTACACCCTTGCATCTTCCAAAAACTCGTTGTTTTTACTGATTTGTCTGCCACGCCGACTCGGTCTGTGCGTCGAATGAGAACAATTTGCAACGCAAACTTGTTACTGAAGCCGTCTCGGTCTATTTTCGCGATATTATCGACAATAATTTAGACCGATGGCTTCAAGAACAGTTCAATTGGCTCGGTCCCATAGACCGAGTTGGCCTGGTGTATCAACATCAACCTCGGTCTATGAGACCGAGGTGGCTCACCAGAATAATTTTTCCTCGGTATCATAGACCGACATGGCAGTCAACGTGTAAATAAATTATTAATGCATACATAATTTCGATAATAACACGGACGAAAAAAATCTAAAAGAGTGACAAACGCAAAGAATCTCTATGTCATAAGTCTCGTTGAAACTTTGCCACCTCCGCCGATGACAGCAACAAGATTTTATTGTTTATTATTCACTAAAAAGTTTTGTTTGCAACCTGTATTGATTATGGAGATAATGCAAAAGTTTTTTGAGTTACTCGGAAATGTAGGTATAGTAATTTCCTAGAAAACAAAAATTTGCCACCACCATACAGATTTCGGGAACTTTGCCAAATTAAAAAAAAAACAATTTTGCATTCGTTTCAAATTTGAAATCTGTGGTGATGGCATATTTCAGCCCCTCGACCAACCACTAATTTTTCACTGTAATTTTCCATGTCTGAAACCGTCGGAAATTTTTTCGAATTTCAACACGTTTTCTATCTAGTTTTCAGGGAGGCAGGGATTAAAATTTTTAAATTATTAGATTGTCATCTGTTCCTAATACGTGTGCAAGTGCTTTAAAAATGGATTATGAATTTTAAACCAGAAAGACAGATAGAAATACGACCAAGTTAAATAAAAGTTTGTAAAAATATTAGCTGTTTGAGACTGATTCAATTGAATGAGTTACTCGATACTTTTTAAATATTTTCACAGTACACAATTCATAGCACAGATGTTTTTAAATTAACAAATGCATAACAAAATAGACAGATAGTTACACAAATTATAATGCTAAAAAGTACAGTAATAATGTGAAACACCTTTTTAAAAATAATATAAAGAATAATATTTAGAGAATTAATTTAATTTTTTTTTTTGAAAGCTTGAGGCGAAAGTCGAAATGAATAATACCTCAAGCTTTTAAGAAAAAAATTAAGTTTTCAAAATTGCCTCGTTTATCATTCGCTCAATATTATTTTTCATATAGCAACGAACAGTCGTTGCCGACCGATGATGAACCCTTTACTCCCATAAACACCTACTAAGTAGGCTCATTATGGCGAGTACCTGTCACAAAACAACTACTCCCTATTCTATCTATTATTTTTCATGTTTCATTCGAATAGTTTATAAATAAAAGATTGTTTGTAAAATATTTATTACGTTTATTTTATTTCATTTTCAGTCTGTGGAATGTTCAAATTCCCAAAAAACCATAACAAGAAAGGACCCCCTGCACGAAAACATATGGGTCAAATTGGCTGCAATTTCATTAATTGCTACATAATTGATAAAGTAGTTCTTTGATTAGTTCGATTGTTCAATATTACCTTTCATTTTGATTTATGTAAGTACGTTTCTACGAACTTTGACCGCTTATATCTCGGAAAAGACATATACAAAATTTCGACTCACAATAATATCTAATGAATAGTGAAAAAGCGTTATTCGATTTCATTCTATTTATATCAGATACACGATTTTAACCAACCTTGTTCGCCTAGCTGGTTTCTGCATTTTCTGAAGATGACCTCGTACGCGTCGAAACGCTGACAGGACAGTAACAGTTTTTATAGATTACCATCAAGAAATACTGATCTTATATTTCTGAAGTTTTATTCAAATCAAATCAAAAAACTGTGAATAATAAATCATCTGATGTCATTCAAACTGGGTGCCAGATAGTGTCTCGCCTTTAATTCTCAAAGTGATCTTAAAAATTTTTAGGTTGCATATGGGAAGTCATTTTGATTTCTTTGTAAATAATGGTGTCACCATATCGTCATCTATTTCTGAGATTTTAGAATATATCTAAAATTTTTGCTGTGTATATCTAATGCCGTTCCAATTCATTCTACACACAACCATGTCTTATCTTTATTGAATTTCAGTATGTAATCTAGGGTACTGAACTATTATGGAAGCTGGAAAATCACAGATTTTTTTTTTATTTTTACGTGCACTCAAAATGTTTAAAAGATTATTTGTCGCCTTCAACCCACTTTTTTCCAATTGATAATGATATTTGAAACAAAAAGTCGAAATATTTCGTGGTTTGATTATTTTATTTTATTTATATCAGATACAAAATGAACATATTTTAATTGTATCTTCACTATTTCTCATAGCACCCATCAGGATGTTGTTCTTTTTCATGATATTAAAAACCTTTATAATCAAAAAAGTTATTCCTCTATTATTTTTCCTCTAATTTTAAATAAGAATTGTTATAATAATCTCTGGAGATGACATAAAATTTGAATTGTCGGAAAATATGTCATAAAGTTTATTTTCTTTTCTACATTATTGAAATTAAAGTACATAAAATAAAACTAAATTAAAGTACATAAAATAAAACTTTCATCATTTATTCATTAGATTGTATTCATTACCAATAAGTACAGATGTTTTCAATCAAATCAACAACAAAACTGAAACTAACCTTTAATAAGTTGATTCAGCAAAGTAATACATCGAGTTCCACAAAAATTATATAAAATAGATACTCTTTGCCCTCAGCAATAATAGAATCAGAATGGATACTCGTTTGGTCCATAAGATCTAGGAGGCGGGGGTACATGATGATGATGTCCATGATGATGATGTTCATGTGGTCCAGGTGGTGGTGGAGGAGGGTAATGCGGTCCATGTGCTGGAGGTCCGTGATGATGAGGTGGAGGCCCGTGATGATGAGGAGGAGGTCCGTGATGATGAGATGGAGGTCCGTGCGGTGGACTCCAGATGAGTCCGGGAGGTGGAGGTGGTCCATGTCCATGAGGATGATGATGATGACTCATTTTCAGTTGTTTCCTTACCTCTTTCTGTAAACTTGTTTTGTAGTTTTCAAATCAACTATTGCATTGGAAGTCGAAAACTGGAATGAACTGACACACCAACAAGCACGTATAAATAAAATTATATTCTTTATCTCTTTGTAAACAGATACGCTATGCAGATATCGATAACTGTTCTGAAAATAGAGATTATTCACGGTCACAAGATTACTGGTTGATGAATCACCAGTACGACTTGTTTAGGGTAATGGACATTCTCCCGAAATCAAGCCTAATATTGGAATATTTTTTTACTAATCTGAAAATATAATATCAGTATCGAAAAACAGAGTTTACAGGATACATTTGGTTCAAGCAATAATTAAGCAGTGACTGTAAAACAGTAGGAAAATTCCTTTTAGATATGACTACTTAATGGCATATGTTCAATAGAAAATAGACTACAAGCCCATATAACAATTTTGGGGGGTCATTTGACCCAGCATGAAACATATTCAGAACGATGGTGCTATATGAAAAATTAACTTCAGTCACTATGCCGTCACAAGCCCATATAACAATTTGGGGGGGGTCATTTGACCCAGCATGAAACATATTCAGAACGATGCTGCTATATGAAAAAATAACTTTAGTCACTATGCCGTCAATTCTTGGTGGTGCAAATGACTGTAATAATAATAATAATTTTTCATCTAAAGATGTGCTTTTCTGACGAAATATTCATGTACGGCGTTCCTCACAGTGGTAGATTATAAAATAATAATCTCTCAAAACCTACTGCCGTACAAAACTAATGGGACTGGAAGCCAGGAAAAGTTTTCAATTTCCGAAAATTAAATAAAAATTCTGGATTCCGGTCCCATTATTTTTGTACGGCAGTAGGTTCTAGGAGGTTATTATTTCATAATCTACCAACGTGAGTGATGCCGTAGATACAGGAATATTTTGTCGGAAAAGCACATCTTCAGATGAAAAATTAGTATTATATTTATTACAGTCATTTATTACAGTCATTTGCATTTGAATTCTTGGTGGTGCAAATGACTGTAATAAATATAATACTAATTTTTCATCTGAACATGTGCTTTTCCGACAAAATATTCCTGTATCTACGGCATCACTCACGTTGGTGGATTATGAAATAATAACCTCCTAGAACCTACTGCCGTACAAAAATAATGGGACCGGAATCCAGAATTTTTATTTAATTTTCGGAAATTGAAAACTTTTCCTGGCTTCCAGTCCCATTATTTTTGTACGGCAGTAGGTTTTGAGAGATTATTATTTTATAATCCACCAACGTGAGGAACGCCGTACATGAATATTTTGTCAGAAAAGCACATCTTCAGATTATTATTATTATTACAGTCATTTGCACCACCAAGAATTGACGGCATAGTGATTAAAGTTATTTTTTCATATAGCAGCATCGTTCTGAATATGTTTCATGCTGGGTCAAATGACCCCCCAAATTGTTATATGGGCTTGTAGTCTAAAACCACTATTTCACTGGCATTAATAGTAATTTACGTAACAAGTCCGGAAAATACTGTTTTTTTTTTGGACTTGTAGACCAAATTCTAGGACGAGCGTTAGCGAGTCCTGGAAGTCTAAAAAAACTGTTTTCGGACGTGTTGCGTACACTATTTTTTCGGCAACCATGAAGAATAACAAATCAACGAGACGCATTTAGTCTAAGAGACGAAGAGAGGTCGACTTTCACCCATCTGTTAACCGGATGAAACGATTCCAAATTTGAATATTTCGAACATTTCAGTTCTTATTTGTATTATATATTGAAATTCGAACAGAAGATAGGTACCAACAGAAACATTTTAATTCTTATTTATATTAATATTTGTATCAAAATTCGATTCCGGGAAGTACGTATTTCCCGGACTAGGCCGGGAAGTGCTACTTTTCCAAAGAAAAAGTGTCCGGGAAGTGAACACTTCCCGGATGGCTGCCGAAAAAAACATTTCTTTCGCGAATGTGCAACGAAGTTGACATTAGGCTCCATTATTATTGTTTGGAGAATAAATGAAATAATTTTGACCATTTATTGACAGTGAACCAAAAAATATCGCTCTTGGAATTCTGAAGGGCCTGTTTATTTCCAAACTTGCGTATAGTACTTCTTGCAGGAAACATGATTGTTTTTTGTTGTTTAAACACTTTTATTGATTTAAAATGGGGGTTAATGAGTCGGAGGGGGTGAAAGTGTCAAGCTCCGCTTATATTCTATTTTCGTACCCCAAATAATAATGATAGTATCGTCTCGTAATGGGATTGGACATTTCTTGCAATATTTTACCGTTTTCAAGATATTTCCTGTGGCATCTTGTGAATTTGACAGACTATATATTTAAAACCAAATGGGTATTGAATTTTAAATGTAGGTACTTAGGTCTGTTCATACAATTGTTCGAATCATGTTTATGTCGAATTTCTTATTTTCTTTTCTTGTATGAATACTAACGAGTTAGTAATTCAAATTTCAACCTCTTTATATGAACGACCATTATTTACTTGCAGGTATCGCACTGATCATGGTCTAACAACCGAAAGCTTTGCTATATTAATATATTAAATACACGAAATTCTACTTAATTTTTTTCATATATCTTTGTGGTGTTTTCCTTTAAAGTAAACCCAATCCTTGGAGAAGGGCGAATGATTTCCTCTACAAGTCTAGACCTATTGTTCTGCTCATTATCTCGAAGGCTATGGAAAAACCATCAACACCGTTCGGATCAATCGTTTTGATCGGCGATTAATTGTCAGTGATGGAAAATAAGATTTTTGTTATCAAAGATCAGTTGTTGATATGCTCGAATTCAGAAACTATATATTATGGGTATTTATAAAAAAATGCTTGGAACTGGATATCACCAAAGCACTAGGTAGCGTTTGGCAACAATCTTTCATGAATTTTTTTCAAATTATCATTTAGTTTTCGCAGTTTGGTGTTTTTCGGAACAAAGTGTGAACATTTTTCAAAGACCAAAATTTTTCACTGTTTTGGAATTATTACCCGGAGTATTGACATTACGGAAAAAAAATATATTTTTTGTAGATTTTCAAGAATTGATCAAAAAAGTTTTCTTGAGAAATTAAAAAATCTTTGAGTTTTTCGTAGTTTTATAAGAAATTTTCAATGTTCCGTCATTTTCCAATATATGAAAAAAATTAATGGGAACTTTTTGTAGACCTATTTGAGGACAATAAAACTAATCTTCCCAATTTTTCCGATATCTCATTTAGTTTTCGAGTGTTTGATGTGTTTAGAAAAAAAATCGAAATTTTTAAACAAATGAATATCCGGTAGCAAAGCGCCTAAAAAATAGGGAGAAAATAATAAAGAATCTGGACGAAAAGCGACCGGAAAATTTTTGAGAGGGGGTGAAGGGGGAAAATGGGCACTAAATAATCAAGACACCGTCGAGGGGAGCGGAATGGGAAGTAAGTAGTCAAAAATGAAAAATTTGTTCGCAAAGTGCCCTGAAAAATTTGTTGGTGGGTGGGGTGAGGATGTTGGGGTACTGTCAAATAAATGGGGGATATGGGGTTACTGACATATTCCTGTTGAATTTATTCTTTTTCAAAAAATACCATTATAAATCACGAAGCGCCCGGGAAATTAGGGAGAGCGAATGGGAGAGGGGGTTAGGGAAACAATTTTTCGTATATAGGTATTGTTATCATCTAAATTCAAATAAAAGGTTTTCGTAATTTTATTACCATAAATTGATAATTTCATCAAGTTTGCGTTCGAAGTACTGGAGAAATTTCATTCATTTTTGGGGATTTTATCGAAAAAGTACAATTTTTACCCTTTTTTTTCAATTTATTCAACTTTTTTCCAGTTTTTGATCGAATTGGAGTAAAACTGTTCGAAACTATCAATGTGGCTGTTAAAGACGTATCCGAAGAAATTTTACGATGTTCATTTGTTTCATTAGTAAGGTCAATATTTCGATTTTGTATTTTTTTTAAATATATCCTGAACAATTGATTTTACAGGAAAAATGGGCGAACATTTTTCGTAGATTTTCCAAATGCGGTCAAAAATTATCATATGGTAAATTCCGAAAATATCAACCGTTTCTGAGATATTTCGTACTTTCCGAATTGCAAATTTTACTCTTCGATGGGATCATTAACTCAAATGTAAACATGGGCCTAAAATGTGAAATGAAAAAGTTGGGGTCCGCCTGAGCAACTGTAGTATACTACCTTCGAAAGGTGGTAGTATAATTAAATTTATTTTTACATTATGTAAACTATGATTTCCTTATTGCTCTTATGCTGTAAAGTAATAATTCGCAAATTAAAAATGACGAACATATCGAGAATAATAATAAATGGCTACGATAAAGAGACTTATTTTCTAAAATAATTAGGTAAAACATATATATATATATATATATATATATATGGTGAAAATTTTTTATTTTGAAGTCATATTTTTTCGAGAACAAAACTTGTCTCACCAATTCCATTGTCTCATTAGTGAAAAATTAAATTATTCATTCATTTAATTCCATCCATAACAAATAAAGAGTTCAGAGAGTTGTAGTTTAATCAACTTTAATGATCTCATACATATATATCACTTACGAAACTGTCATTAATCTTATTCACCTAAAAGCTACCACAAAAAATTCATAGAATTACATTTCTGTTCACCAAGAAAGTCAGTGATGATGCGGCGGTGGTCCATGTGGGTGTGGTGGTCCATGCGGTCCAGGATGTGGATGCCCATGTGGACCGTCATGCTGATGCTCATGTGGTGGTCCATGGTGCGGTGGATTATCGTGCGGTCCACCATGTGGGGGATGATGTACATGTGGTGGAGGATGTACGTGAGGTCCAGGAGGTGGTGGTCCATGTTCGTGATGATGTCCGTGGTGACTCATGTCCACTGTCGTGAAATTTGTTCTCTAGCCCGCGATTTAATTGATAACTGAAGCTTCGAATGTCGCTGACTAGAACGGCTTGATATCTGGTGATGATTATATACATTCATCGGCAGTCATTATCTGTAGGTAAATATATACACCCTCAAAAAATTGATAATTGTTCCAAAAATAGACATTATGCATACTTAGAAGAATTTAGCACTTAGTGGACTTGACAAGTATGTGGAAAATTTCAGATATCAAGCGCGTTACTTCATTTGAGAAAATATCGGTTATCAGTTGTTGTTATACGATAAAATAAAAATGATACGTGAATGTGGGTTTTGTTTATTCAGTAAGTCAGCTGGAATTTCCACAAAATGAATAAGTCAGCAATGGAACGAGTTATTTCTACTTTCTTCACTAAGTCTCGAATATTTTCAATTTTGGATTCCCTTCAAGTTTCTCCTAAGTTTGGTTCAACAGTTGCAATTTCGCCATTTCAGAATGAATATCCCTGTCATACTATATGGAAGTTTCAGTATTATAAAGCTTCGTATAGACATGAACACTGTTTTCAACGATCCAAACAACAAATGGAACGTTTTTTTTGTTCCTATAATTATTGTTTTCAGTAGTTCACACTTCAAGAAGGAAAAAAGTAGTACCAGCATTTTCATCTACATTCCTCTGTATCGATTTTAAATTTTGAGATATTTGCTTCCAGGCGTCTTGCTTTGCAATTTTGTTAAAATGTTGTGGATGATTTGATTTTCACAACTGATCCTTTGATAAACATTAATTAAATGTCAATTCAAGACATTTTTCTTCTGCTCACTCCATTGGGTAGAAACAAACCAAACATTCAAAAGGCTCCACACCTCTTCCCTCATATTCCCTCCTCCCCAACCCTTTCCGAAAAATTATATCTCGAAAACAGTAAGAGCTAGAGGAATTGGGTTTTTACCATTGGGTTTCTACTGAAATTACGCATTCAACCAGTGAACCATAAATCATGTTTCACCAATTGAGAAGAAAGTTGAAACGCAAAAATTAAAATCCAGCTCGTAGGACCAAGATCCGACACGAAGGACCAAAAAATTTCTATTTCGAGAACGGTAAGAGATTGAGGGATAAACGTCATGTTTCTATGAAAAGCCATGAGTGGTTTTTATACTTTTTTGATGATAAATCGAGAAGGGAGACAATCAGGAGGATGGGAGTAGTCACACTACCGACATAGATAAGTGAGCTGATCCATTCACAAACCAAAATAAAAAAAATTAAAACAAAAATACGTTTTTGCCAAGAGATGAAAAAATTTCATAGGAATTTTTTATAGACCTGTTCAAGGAAAATAAGTTTTATTTATTTGAAAATATGAACGAGATGTTCATAAAATCAGATGTGGAATCATCTGCGACTAAAAGACAAACTTTAGTCGCTATTTTCCATCGTACAAGATAACCTACCTTTTCGCCGATAAGAATGTTCATGAACATTTTTTCGATATCTCTTCTCGTTTTTTCGTTTTCGAGTTTCTGTCGTTCTCAGAAACAAATGGTGAAATATTCGCAAGTCCTTAATTTTGTGATTCTTCAAATATTGCCCAGACCATTGATATTACGGCAAAAATTCATATACATTTTTTGTAGACTTTTGAAAATCGATAGAAATCGGTATCTTGTGGAATTTTAAAATCTGTCGCCGTCTTTGAGTGTTTGGTCAATCAATCAATCAATCAAAATATACTTTAATCGAAGAAAACATAAATCTTTGGAAGATCTTTTGCTAACGAACAGTCGTTACCGACCGATGATGAACCCTTTACTCCCATAAACACCTACTACGTAGGCTTATTATTAAATCCAAGTAGCTGTCGGATTTAATTCAATACCCGTCGTGGTCTTAGCCAGGGGAGTAGTTGTTTTCTGACAGGTACTTGCCATAATAAGCCTGCGCAGTAGGTGTTTATGGTAGTAAAGGGTTCATCATCGGTCGGTAACGACTGTTCGTTAAAATAAACTTTATTAAACAAAGAATTACATTCTCATTGGCAAATCGTAGTGTTAGGTTAGGTTACAATTGGTAGCATAGTCATAATTAGATAGTGTAGACCCATCCGTAAAATATAACATAGTCAATAAATATTACATACACAATAAATAACAAACATAAGATAAACACATGAAAAGCAGTCATGATAATAATAAGCTCCACAATACATCATTAGGTAGACCTTATATAATAGTGTACATAAAATTGTGAATATACTTATAAACACAACTCGTCAAAAAAAAATTAGAACAAGTAAGGCATGTTGAGAAGTGAAAAAATATTGAGATCCTTATATCTGCTAAAAAAGTTGGTCATTAAAAAATTCATCCAAACTATAAAAGGGTCTACAAGAAAGAAATGCCTTGACTTCTTTTTCTAAAAATAACTCCAGATACCACTTCTTTTATATTATCCGGCAAGTGGTTGAATATCTTACATCCATTATATATTATTGAGTCTTTCACTAGAGAAGATGAAGGAATTGGTAGTTTCAACTGATTGTTTTGTCGGGTGGAATAAGTATTTATTCTTTGGAATTTGGATTTATTTTTATGTATTATTAATTAATATAATTGCATGCCATTTCCATTATACAGGGTGTTTCTTAAGTACGTGTAGAAAATTCAGGAGCGTGTTGCTGACATCAAAATAAGAAGAAAACTTCGTATAAATATATGTCCGCAAGTTATTCGTTTCTATACAGAGTGTCAAAGTTGAATTTTTATTTTTTGTGAATAATATCAAAATAATTTTGATGTTTGGGTAAAGTTTGGTATCTGGGAATATTTATTATTTAGTTTGTGTAAAAAATATATTCTTGGTAGAGGTCCCTGCGAGAAACTGTTTTCAAGTTATTGAGATTTGAAATAATCGATGGAAGTGATTTTGAATGACAAGATTTTTAAATTTAAAATAAATTCAATTTGAAATGAGTTTTTCCACAATTAATATAAAATTTGATATTGTCATTGAAAAATCATCCGAGATACCAAACTTTACTCGAATATCACAGATATTTTGGAATTTATTCACAAAAAACATATATTAGAATTAAACTTTGACACTCTGTATCTTAGAAACGAATAACTTGCGGACATGTGTTTATGGGAACTTTTTTTCTTATTTCAACGTCAGCAACATGCTCCTAAAGTTTCTACACATACTTAAAAAACACCCTGTATATATACATATATATCGATATGACAGTAAGTATTTTGTGATTTTTGAAGTGTATTCTGCATGAGTCTCGAAATCTTAGTTTGCATAAGCTTCTCAGGGCACGTTTTTGTTGAACAAAGACACTTTGTAGAGAGGAACTATTACATGCTCCCCAGAATGGTATACCATACATCAGTTGCGAGTCTATAAGGGCATAATAAACTGCTTTCGCAGCTGAAAATCCCAGTTCGGCATAGCAACCAGAGGATAACTTTTTATTGAGGTTGGTTATGTGTTCCTTGAATTTTAGACCACAGTCTATGTATAGCCCCAAAAATTTAGATTTTATTTGTTTTTCTATTATTTTAGTTTCTAGGCATACATCCCCGTTTGTGCATCTGAAAGAAACTATATTGGTTTTGGATGTGTTGAATGTGAGAAGATTTGAGTCACACCACTTCTTCACTTTCTGTATGTCGTTGCTGATATTCTGATGTAGTTCAGTTTCATCGTTGCTGTGCCATAGAATAGTAGTATCATCAGCGAAGAGAGTAAATTTTCCTGATATATTAAGGGCTGCCAGGTCATTTATATATAGCAGAAACAAAATGGGGCCAAGGATTGAACCTTATGGCACACCACAGTGTATATGTGCTGAATTGGAAGATGATTTTGTTTTTATTTTCTGCGTTCGATCTGATAAGTATGATTTAAACCATCTAAGTGCACTTTGTCTTATTCCATAGCGGTGGAGTTTCCGCGACAATATTTTTATATATTATTATTATTATTATATTTATATTATAATATTATGATTTTATATTTATATGGTGGTTTTATAAAATAAATTTCAATATTCTCGCGAAGCTCCCGGAAAAATTTGAGAGGAGGGAATGGGGAGTAAATAGTCAAAAATCCATGCGCGAAGAGCTGAAATATTTTGGGAGGGAGAAGGGGAGGAGATGATGAAATATCCGGGCCCTCGCTCACAGAAAATTTTGGGGAGGAGGTGACAGCAATCAAAACTACGGGAGCGAAGCGCAAAGTGGGAAAATTTTGGCGTGGGGGAAGGGAAATAATCAAAAATCAGGGCGCCAAGCGCGCGCCCTGAAAATTTTGGAAGTGTAAGAGGGAGGAAGCGAAGCACCCAGAAAAGTTGAAGCAAGGGGAAATGTGGGTACATAACGAAAAAATATAGGATTCCATCATTTTTGTAACATACTGTTACGGTCTCATAAACGCTTATGTTACTCTTTGCCTGGTTCGACTACCACGAGTAGTATTGCCTTCGGATTTCGCCTGGATGAAACTCTCTATTTTATTCGAGGTTGATTTTGATGACCACCTGTATATTCATTAATATATTGGCTGCAAGTCGGTAGTTCAGAAAACCTTCCACATCAACTAAACCTTTTTGATATTGAAAATCGCTCTGATCATGGTTCATGGCATTTTCCTTTAGCATAGCTGCGGCTTCACTCGGCTTGATCATATTAAACCTTCGTACAGCTAGCTACTTGGATGCTTTCGGAGTGATTTATCGCCTGTTTCACATATTTCTGCTGATCTCTTCTCTTCATTTATCCTCTGATGGAAATAATCCTACAAAAGTAAACAGGTTGTAAACAAACAACAACCAAACACAACCCCACTTCTATAATTGAATAATGATCTCTCTCTACTGAAAAGTGACTTTCATACCTTTTCTATTGATGGCATTCCTTTTCATTGTGGCTTTGCATTCCTTAAACATTTCCTGGAGAAATTCGGGAATGTATTCATAAATTTCGTGTCATTTCTGTCATATCCATGACAAGTGAAAAGTGACTTATCATTCTGTCATGTCAACTTCAAGTTTCCCCTCTTTCAGCAAACTAGAGCTTCATAAAAAAAAGGCCATTCTGAAGCTACTCAGATTCCTTTAGAGAATCGTAATACACCTCTTCAACCGATTTCAAATGTTAATCAAGTGGAATTTTCTCATGCGAGAAATTTTGAAAATGATGACCGATTGAACGTTCCTCGAGTGTTTCAAACGTTCGTTGGTAATTCGACGGCCCGACCAGACAGATCATCTAGTGGATACGTTAGGACATCCAACGAAAACGCTAGATCATCTGTCGAATCTACTAGACAACCCAGATTTTCAGATCCGAATCAAGGTAGAGTACGGTTTTCGGATCAATGCTCATTCAGTTATCCAGAACGCAGGACAGAGTTTCTGGATGAAGGGGAAAGGTTAGCTACTATGAATTCTACTCAAGATTTTGAAAATAGAATTCGTAATTTACAGCTATCCGATCTACATTCATCTCCCTCCGGTTCACGCTATGGCAGTTTTCAATCGTATTTTGACATCTCACGATGGCGACTTACGTTTGATGGTGAGACTAGTGTTACCAATTTTTTAGAGAGAATCGAGGAGATAAGAATATCACGCGGAGTCTCTCAGGAACAGCTTTTTCGTTCAGCTGCTGAACTTTTCACCAAGAATGCATTGTTGTGGTTCAGGACCCAACGTTTCGATTCATGGGATCAGTTAGTTGGTAAGTTGAGAGAAGATTTCTTGCCCTACGATTATGAGTTGGATCTCTGGGAAGAGATCAGAAACCGAACTCAGGGAGCAAGAGAAAGGGTGATCAATTTCATAGCAGCTATGGAAAATCTCTTCAACAAACTTGGAACCAATAAACCTATCGAGCAGGGTCGTTTAAAGACGATAAGAAGGAATTTATTGCCTCATATACAATCTCATCTAGCTGTTCATACAATAACAACAATTTCTGATTTGACTAGACTCAGTCGTGCTATAGAGGAAGCCTCGTTGAGGGTAGACCATTTTTGTCCACCTCCCACTAATCCCAGAAACTTATTGGAACCAGAGTTGGCTTACAGAAAACCGTCTGGTAATAATGTTAACCCACGTGGTGTTCAGGCAGTTCATTCAGTTTACCAGGAAAGTAATTTTGAATCGGCCATGCCCTTGATTTCTTCAACGAACGCTGTTCCTCCACCAAGAACTTTATCCCAAACACCCAGGGTATGTACTTGTTGGAACTGTAAAGAGCCTGGACATAGGTTCCGCAAATGTCCAAAGCCAAGGAACCTATTCAGTTTTTCTTGTGGTAAGGAAAATACCACTTCCCGAAGCTGCAGTAATTGCCAAAAAAATGTGAAGAGAGGTTCGTCGTAGATCGGTCACGACCTCTAGCTTCTTCAATTCCGATCATTTCTACCACTTATGTAACTCATGTCATTGACTATGTCTTGGCACATGCTAAGGAGGATCAGAGACCCTACTTGAAAGTTGTGATATATGGAAGAGAGTTTCTTGCCTTATTGGACAGTGGCTGTTCTAAGACAGTGCTTGGTGGTCAAGGTTGGAATATTTTGAGAAATCTTTGTCCATTGACTTCTACCTCGTCTCCTATCCTCTGTGCTGTAGCCAATGGGGTGAAATGTGCGGCAGAAGGTACAATTACTGTTCCTATACAGCTCCAAAACCGAGTTGGTGTTTTTGAAGTCTTAGTGGTACCATCATTTCCACATTCGTTGATTTTGGGAATAGACTTCTGGCAACAAATGGGCATTGTTCCTGATCTCTATTCCGGACAGTGGTCTTTTCGATCTGATGCTGGACTAGTACAACCACAGGTCAATGCTATACAGACAGTGGACAATCTACCGACTAGTCAGAGAGATGTCCTGAATCAACTTATCGAGAGGACGTTTCAAGGGATGGGTGATTCTCTAGGCTGTACAAATATTGTTGAACACGAGATTCATACCAGTTCGCCTCCGATAAAACAACGTCACTACCCTCTGTCACCCGCACTCCAAAAGCAAGTCAATATTGAGTTGGAGCAAATGCTCGCGGATGATGTGATTGAACCCTCTAACTCTCCTTGGGCTTCACCGATCGTACTCATCAAAAAACCTGATGGTAGATACAGATTCTGCGTCAACTATAAAAAATTGAATGAAGTTAGTCTTCCAGATGCATATCCTATCCCGTTCGTGAGTTCAACTCTAGACAAGTTGAGGGATGCTAGATTTCTGACCACTTTGGACATAAAAAGTGCGTACTGGCAGATCCCTGTCGCCGTATCGTCTAGACCCTTAACTGCCTTTGTTGTTCCCACCAGAGGATTATTCCAGTTCAAACGAATGCCGTTTGGTCTCCACAACGCTCCGGCTACGTGGCAACGTTTCATAGACCGAGTAATAGGTGTTGAAGCGATCGTACGAATCCCAGCGCCCAGAACGGTCTCTGAAGTTAGACGCATATTGGGGATGGCATCCTGGTATAGACGCTTCATCCATAATTTCTCGACCTTAATAGCCCCAATGACAGCACTGCTGAGAAAAGATAAACGGTTCGAGTGGGATGAAACCTGTCAGAGAACGTTGGACACTATTAAAAATTGTCTCGTTTCTGCACCTATCTGTCATGTCCTGACTTTGATCTTCCTTTTCAAATTCAGACAGATGCCTCTGATTATGGGGTTGGAGCTGTACTTTCTCAAGTACAGTCGGAAGGCGAGAAAGTTATCTGCTACTTGAGCCGGTCATTGACAAAAATTGAGAGAAAGTACAGCACAACCGAAAAAGAGTGTTTGGCAGTTCTGTTTGCAATAGAGAAACTGAGACCCTATATTGAAGGAACACGCTTTACAGTCATAACTGACCACTACAGCCTTAAGTTGCTCTATAACATAAAGGATCCTGTTGGTCGTATCGCTCGATGGGCAGTACGCGTCCAACAGTACGATTTTGACATCATTCACCGCAAGGGGAAGGACCATGTTGTTCCTGACACTCTCTCGCGTTCCGTTCCGGTGGTGGACGCTGTCGAACCTCAAGCTGCTGGAAGTAAAACTCCCAAAGATGCCTGGTATGCCAGTATGATGAAAAAAATTGAAAAATCTCCCCAAAAATATCCGCTTTGGAGGGTTACTGGAGACCAGCTCTATAAAAGATCCTCGTTAAAATATCCCGAATTAGCTGACGATACTGATGGATGGCTACAGGTTATCGCAAAAGACCAACGCTCAGAGATCATTGGCAATAACCACGACCCGCCTACTTGTGGTCATTTAGGTATTTGGAAAACTTTTGGACGTATTTCCTCAAAGTTTTACTGGCCCAAAATGAAGCACGATATCGCCAATTACATCCGACGATGTAAAATTTGCATCCAGACAAAACCAGAGCAAAAACGCCCCGTAGGACATATGCTCAGTCTCTCCCCTACAACCACCAGACCTTGGCAGATTATTTGTGTTGATATCGTTGGCCCATTGCCACGTTCCTCTCAAGGCAATGCTTTCATTCTTTCGGTCTCAGATTATTTCACCAAATTCAGTCTGTTATATCCTCTTTGTGAAGCTACTGCTAGTAGAATTACCAAGATTTTGGAAGAACAAGTAATTTTGTTATTTGGTGCACCTTCTCATCTAGTTTCCGATAATGGCAAACAATTTATCAGTAAAATTTTTCAAGATAAAATGAAGGAGTATGACATAAAACATTCCTTTATTGCTTTCTATCATCCTCAAGCGAATCCGGTAGAACGCGTTCACCGGGTAGTGAAAACCATGTTAACGGCTTATGTAGCTGACAATCATCGGAAATGGGATCAATTCCTCCCCAAAGTCGCTTGGGCTATTCGTTCTGCAAGACATGAAGCCACGGGTGTGACCCCTAACTTCGCCATGTTTGGACGCGAACTTAAAATTGCTGGTTCCACTCCAGACCTTGACCATGACCCAGATCATAAATTTGACCCAAAAACTCATTCAGAATCTTTGAAAGAAGTTTTCAAAGATATCAGTGAACGACTCAGACATGTATACGATAAAAGTCGTAAAATCTATAACCTTCGCAGGCGAGATGAGCGTTTCACACTCAACCAAATAGTGTGGAAAAAGAACTATGTGATATCCGATGCCACAAAACATTTCTCTGCCAAACTTGCTCCTAAGTTTGTTGGACCCTATACAATTTCCAAGATCGTTTCACCTTGGTCATATCAACTGAGAGATGAGCGTGAAAAAGATTGCGGAGTATGGCATGCCAAAGACTTGAAGGCTCATCCACCTGACGAGGACGTGGATGAGGAAAATATCGATACGAACTTCGTTCAGTAATAAATTTTCGGTTGTGATGTCTCTAGAATAAGTTTTCAGTAACATGGAAAAAGTTTTTGTTGAGACAAAAACTTTCTTTCGGGAAAGAGGGGTGTGTTACGGTCTCATAAACGCTTATGTTACTCTTTGCCTGGTTCGACTACCACGAGTAGTATTGCCTTCGGATTTCGCCTGGATGAAACTCTCTATTTTATTCGAGGTTGATTTTGATGACCACCTGTATATTCATTAATATATTGGCTGCAAGTCGGTAGTTCAGAAAACCTTCCACATCAACTAAACCTTTTTGATATTGAAAATCGCTCTGATCATGGTTCATGGCATTTTCCTTTAGCATAGCTGCGGCTTCACTCGGCTTGATCATATTAAACCTTCGTACAGCTAGCTACTTGGATGCTTTCGGAGTGATTTATCGCCTGTTTCACATATTTCTGCTGATCTCTTCTCTTCATTTATCCTCTGATGGAAATAATCCTACAAAAGTAAACAGGTTGTAAACAAACAACAACCAAACACAACCCCACTTCTATAATTGAATAATGATCTCTCTCTACTGAAAAGTGACTTTCATACCTTTTCTATTGATGGCATTCCTTTTCATTGTGGCTTTGCATTCCTTAAACATTTCCTGGAGAAATTCGGGAATGTATTCATAAATTTCGTGTCATTTCTGTCATATCCATGACAAGTGAAAAGTGACTTATCATTCTGTCATGTCAACTTCAAGTTTCCCCTCTTTCAGCAAACTAGAGCTTCATAAAAAAAAGGCCCTTCCTTCTTTTTTTGGTCCAGACCAGACACGTGAAGAGCATCGTATTTTTACGGATTTTTGAGATTTTATGTGTTTCAAATTACAAAACTTTTGATTTATCCTAGGTCGGATAATCAATACCCAACTTTGGTTGGATTCATATTGAAACAACGTAAGTCTTTGAACTTTTGTTTGTCGAAGGACGAACCTTCTGAAAGGCCACACTCCATCAAAGGTATGTTTTATTTTACTTTACTTTTCTGCTTCGGAACCCCTCTTACTAGCTTTTAAACTCATCTCACTTGCCGTTATAAAATATTTTCTGAAAGATATTTCCTTTCAGGCCTTCTTCTATCAAGTAGTATAACTTTCTACTGATATCATAACGCTTATCTTATAGCATGCAAACGCATACTCTTAAGCTTATTCTCCAGACCATCCTGTAGATGACTATCACCTGCTAAGCTTTGCACGATACCTTCTCGTAGCTTTTATTCTTTGCACTGAACTATCAAGTCGCCCTGTACAAGCCAAGAATCTGAGAAATCGCCCGTAATTGTGGAAGCGAATATTTCGCTCTGAAAGAAGTCCAAGGTAGTATATCGAGAGAGCCCTGCTGAAGTTCACCAACACTCCAAAGTCAAGGTAACCAACCATCTTAACATTATTTATTTACTTCTCTGGGAGCATTGGATACATAAAGGACGAAATCCGTATCTCGGTGTCATCGAACCCTACGAGAAAAGTGCGTCAAATAATATAAAATAGTAATTTTAGGTCAACTTACCTCATTGAGAATCACATAAATAAGTGTAAACCGGTGGTATGCATACCGAGGGTAACTGTATTCTTCCATCAGTACAATAATTACTGTTGTCGGATTCAGATGTATTGTTGATCCTTTGCAGTTCTTGTACACGAACCATTGCATTTAAATTGTTTGTTATTAATTTTCGCATACGCCAATTGTCAAATTGTACTGTCAATTTCTATCTTCTTCTTCCTCTATCTTCTTCTTCTATGTTTAGGGCCTGTTGATTTTTACGGTTGGCCACGGTAGCCAGGATCAGCAGCCAAGGTCTTTTCATGTAATCTTCTTCTTCTTCCTGTTCTACGTTAGGGTGAAGCCACCTGCCTTCTTTCTTCTATTCAACTTTTCTAACTCTTTTCCGTCAATCTTTAAATCAATAAATTATATTTCTTACTTATCTTATAACTTTCTTTAAACCTCTCTACCCACCCCGTCTCCACTGTCGAAAAGCTTAGCCGCGGTTTCCACAAACAAGTCAGGGTTCTTTAGTTGCTATTTTGGGAATTTTGTGAAAATAGACAGTGACCCTGACAATACATTGATAATTTCATCATTTATTTTTTAAATAATGGACAAACTTCATTTGAACTTTTTGTAGACATGTTGAAGGACTATAAAAGTGTTGTGAAGTGGTATACGATGCAATTATAAGATTTTCATTTGTTTCATTAGCACGGTCGATATCTCGACTTTCCTTTTTTTTTAATTACCTGGACCATTGATTTCAAGGGAAAAATGTATGGAAAGCTTAAGACTGAAAATAAGATGTCTTACCAAAAGATAACTTGTTGGTTCTGAAATTGTGCTAGATAAAAACCGAAATAGTTATTTTTGCATCAAGTGCCTAAAATAAGTGTTTTTTCAATGGCACATGAGAGTTTCGATTTTCTCGAATGTGCCATGAAAACGCTAATTTGTCCCGATAAGTTGAGGATTTTAAACGACTGTTGTCTTGAAAATATTCAATGTTTTTAGTGAAATCGTATTAAATTTTTTTTCCTGTATGAGAAAAATTTGTCCGAAATAACTGTATAATACTTCTCTTTTCCATACATGTTATCTTTGATTTTATCAATACTTCCAATACAATTTCACAGCATCCAGTGGTCTTCCTGTGTCGTTACTAGAAACGGTTTTTGGTACGCCGCGTGTTTGATTGTGTTTGCTCGTAGGCTTCAATTTCAAGTTATTTAGCTAGTTTTTTACGCCTAAAAAACTCACTAAGTCTAGTAGAAAGAATAAATAACGAAACCACGCCACATAATTCAATTTTAGTATAGTAGTAGTATATAGTATAACGAATGTAAGTCTTTCATTTTAAATATATTAAATATATTAGATCAGGCCAAAGTAGACCATATTAATTCTTTTGAAATTTCGACAGCTTTTGATGTATGCCTAGATCAAAATTATTTGCAATTCAATAACAAATTTTATAAACAGGATTCAGGTTTACCAATGGGTTCCCCCCTTAGTCCACTTTTAGCAGATATATTTATGAACAACCTGGAGACCACTATACTCAATTCCGAACTTGGTAAATTACATATTCATTTTTGGTATAGATATGCTGACGATATTCTTGCCTGTTTTAGAGGTACCACACGACAGCTAAACCAGTTTCTGATATTCATAAATAATCTAAATAGTAACATACAATTCACACTTGAGACAGAGATAGAGAGACAAATTAATTTCTTAGACCTAACCATCACACATAATCATAATAAATAAATTTTCGCACAAATTAATATACCCCCAGGTCAAACCATCAGAAACTTAGAAATTTGTAACCTTAACGTACTTCGGGAGAAGAACAGAGGCTATTGCGGGATTCTTTAGAAAGAATAATATAGAAGTAGCATACAGGCCGCATGCCAGGTTGTCTAATTTCCTTTTCAATGCCAAAGATAGAATAGCAAAAATGGAAAAATCTGGAGTTTATAATCTTAAGTGTCCAGAGTGTAACGGTGTTTATGTGGGACAATGTGGACGTAATTTTTCAAAAAGATACGCTGAACAAGAAAGGTCCTTCAGACTAGGAAAAAATGATTCGGCGTTTTCAAACCATTCCTTGGAATGCAACCACAAGTTTCCGAGTCTGAACGATATGGAAATTTTGCACTATGCAAGCAAGGGTTGGAAACTGAATTATTTAGAATCCCTAGAAATTCATAAACACAAATATTGTGGATGTAACCTACTGAATGATCAACTGGATTTGGTCTATTCACCGGTTTTTAAGGCAGCGCAATCAATCACATTGTCGCAAATAAACAAGGTCCAGGTAAAAGTCATTAATGAAAGTTAGTCATTAAGACAGGCCTCGGGTAGAATTAAGGGTATTTATATAAGGAGTGTTATTTATTATTTCAGATTATTGTATTGTTTGATAATGTCCATATACCTAGGACGAAACTGCAGTAACGTTGGTTACAAATAGAAGTGGTATAAAAACATAGAAAGTTTTATTTCTCATTTTTCGTGATGATTTCCTACCACGTGGTAACGGCTACATCCATCAATTTAATAATAATACTCTGTATATAAACTAGGATACCATATTGGCGATTAAATCTACAAAATTATATTGGACATCCTCATAGAAGATTAGAATCGGATCTAACACTTATCCACAAAATAATCAATGGTGGTATCAATTCCCCAGAAATTGTTGAACTTATAGCTTTAAAAGTGAATTCTAAGAAAACAGGAAAAAACAAGCTGTCACGAAAACTGAAACTTCATACTCTCCAGAAATAGTCAATTTTCCAAATTTTCAATCATTTAAAATTTGAAAGCCTGCCAAGAGCATACATGGGACGTCGAATTTTTGCGATGATCGATTTTGGGTCCCAAAATTGTGCGACGCAACCAAATCGTCTTCCGCTTTCTCAGATGATTACTGGTCACTTTCTTTACAAAATCGTCATAACGGAAGACATAAATAAATCGTCGAAAGAATCAATAGACATTTCTCCTTCGTACTGGAGTCGGTCCTGTCCGATGTCAAAAATATTTGGCAGTTGTAGTTTTCACCAAACGGAAGACGTGATAAATAATTTAATAAAATTACGGCAGCTATGTTACAGCCCTTGCAATAGGTTGCCAGAAAGGGTTTACCACAGTATTTTTGAATATTACGACTTTTAAAAATATTTCATACTGAGTTCAAATTTTCCAAAAACGAAAACGCTACTGAGAGACGCTCCCAACAAATTCTCAATCAAATTTTTCTTCTATATTTGCCACACACAGATACGTGTTTTCCCCCTGTGACACTCCATCTCATTCCTGCGTTATTATACAAGCGGAATAAAAGTAAAAAAGAAGAATTTTCCATTTATAACGGAAAGATATGACGGTTCGTTGATCACAATTCGGAAATATTCTCCCGCTGTGTGCTTTTCGTTGAATTCCAATTTGATATTTTTATAGAGACAGTAATAACATCATATAACGATTGGTCGGGTCCCTATAGAGTTTGGTGTCCCTGATTATAATGCAATTCTGGTTACTAATACGACAATATCGACGAATATTCGACAGGCATTGGCGTACTTAGGAAACCATTCTGTCACAACCCAAATCTTGTAAATGTACCTACAATGTGAGGCATAACTCATCACCTGATACTCATCTTGATACAAACTTTTTGAGATTATGCAAGGTATTATATTGTCGTAAATATTGAATTGTTTTTAGTGCATTGATCCATTCATCTTATTGTTTATTAATTCGACCACGATATAGAAGTTCATTGTCATATACGACCGACAATGAAACTAGCGAAGTCGCGTGACGAGCTAAAATCGTTGACCGAATGATATAAACATATTTTCTTATATAAATACAAGAGGAATTGAACGATGAAATAGTTAGTAATAGACTCCTATAGAGGAGAGAGCCCTAGCGCTCAGCTAGCCTTGTAGACTAGGCCCTTTTGGCTTTAGCGTAAGTATTGGTTTAGTGATTAGTTTTAGGTAAGAGTTTTATTTGTCCCACATTATATTATTGAATGTCCCTTATTTTACAATGTGTATATAACTTTCCCCAGTATACCTGTTGTATAATAAATGTTTATATTCCTTTGCTACCCCTTGAGTTTCAATAGCTACCATCTGTAGCTACACCCCAAGTCGCATTTAGTATAAGGGAAACAACCCCTTATACGACTCAGGATGCTACCCTAGTAGCCCTAGTCGCGACATATGGTGGAGGGCGCATTATTTGTAGATACTCTATAAGTAACTGGACTCAACTTCTCTCGTCTTAGGTATTCCTACAATATAAAATAAATCATCATGATAAGCTCAAACGACTTCCAATCTCGATTCATTGTCAAATTATCTGACAAAACCGTGTATTTAGAATACACCAAGGTTTCAACAAATTCCTTTCTCATGACTCTGACCAATGGTATTCTGTATCTATTGGGTAAACTCCAAAATAATATTTTCTCAAATCATCTGTCCATGCTTTCTCTGAAGCTCTTATGATTTTAAACTTCTCTCATTATAGGTATTCCGTATTCCTACAACATAAAATAAATCATCATAGTATCAACACGACTTTCAATCGCGATTTAATTGTCAAATTCTCTGACAAAACTGAGTATTTACAATACAACAAGGATTCAACGAATTCCTTTCTAATGAGCTTACTCAATACGACTTCCAATAGCGACTTAATTGTCAAATTCTCTGACAAAACCGTGTATTTAGCATATAAAGGAAGGATTCAACAAATTCCTCTCTCATTCTTCTGCCAACTCGTATACCTACTGCACCTATTGGGTAGGTAAACACCAAAATAATAGTGCATCTCCATGCATTCTCTAAGCTCATCTCTTGTGATTCTTCAAAAAAAATCCATATGGTGCCACGACTACTGGAATGGCAGCGGCCGTACCTTTCTTTCTTGCTTCTGCCATCGTACTGATCTCTGCTAGGGGCTAGGGGGAAGCTGAAGATTCAGTGTAAAGTAGTAATAAATTTGTAACTACTCGTAATTACTCTCATGAACTCGAAATATAACAATTTTACACAAATTATTCTTGTAAAGATCAATAGGGAAAACAACAAAATTCAAATAATTATACTGAAAATAAATCGTGAGAACTTAACATCAATAGCATTTTTATTTAATCTTCATAAAATTCTCTGGAGTTTATTACGTACGAAATAGCGTACTTTCGTCAAATAATATTTTTATTCAGAAATGCTATTATTGCACAATACTTGGGAGAGATTCATTCAGAAACAAAACAAATGGATCAGCAATTTCTACCTAGTTAGTTGTACCGGATCTAGGTCAAGTTCAAAGTCTATGAACTTCAAGCTAAACAACTATATTGAGTTGGTTCTACCACTATTCAAATTTATAACAAAATAAAAATTGGTTCATTATGACGAATGAATCCACAACTAAACCACGGCAGCCTCCACCACTTGTCGTGAATTGGGGTTGATTCACGACTAACTAGGTAGATACTGATCATTCATAGATTTAGAAAAATATAAAAACATTTATTTTACTATGTACAAATATGAGATTAAGACGATTGAAATTAATGAAGGAAATAATCAATAAAGAATTAATGAATTAAAGAATTGAAGAATCTCTCCTAGACTAGTTATTGATTGAATAAATAATTTTAAAAAGATCTTTACTTACAATACATATCGGCATTTACATTTAAGGAACATTTTCCTTCTATCTAATATCTGATCTTCCAAACTCCCCCCATAGCCCTCACTAGCTGTAGGCACGGCAGAACTCTAAACTCGACTACTAGATCGAACTATCAGTGGCCTTTTTGAAAACTCTTGTTTATGTTCTGTTGAGGACAAGTTGTGTTTCAAAATAAAATATCTTCGCTCACGTACTGAATTGTAAAAAGGTTACCCACGTATTGAAATATAAAATATTTTAATGTACAGGATGTTCCATATATTTTTGACAATATATGTACGTGGCCAAACTTGAAGGGGTGAATCTTTGAGTGATTCTAAAATGAAAAGTTCATGTAAACATATACTGCTTCATTTTCAAGAAACAGTGTTTTTTTTCGTAAATATCTTATTAATTCTTCAACCGATCTTGTAGAGTAGAGAATTGGCAGTGTTATTATGGGTAGTAAAGGGCTAATTTAGCCCTAACTAGATCAAAATTATCATATCCAGTGGCGCCCTGGAAACCAATATTTTTGACAGAAATAATGTGTGCTACTGATTTTTTGCAATTTATGTATTTTTTTTCGCATTGAGCAACTGAAACAACAACTTTTTTACCCCAATAATTTTCTTTGTTTTTGAGAAAAAACATAACTATGACTTCGTTGCCCTGAGATAATATAATAAGGAATTGTTTTTAATCAATTCAAATGCACCTGTCAAGCTAAAATAAATTTTGTTCAGTGGCGTGCATAATAGTACCAACGGAAATTTAAAAAAACAAGAAACGCCCATTATTAAAACCACATTCAAACAGAAATGTAATTAACTTACAATATTTCCTCAAAATGTCCTTCAACTTCAATGCAAGCATCACCTCGTCTTAACATCGATTCCCAACCAGGTTGAAATATTTCCGGCGTATGTCTTATCTGATCACATGAATCCCGTATTCGTCGGATTAATTCTTCTTCAGTGTTGACTGGAGTTTAAATGTCCCCAAAGGAAAAAATCTAAGGGATTTAAATCCGGTGACCTGGGTGGCCATGACTGTGGACCTGCGTGTCCGATCCAGTTTTCTCCATAAGTTGCATCCAGAAATTTACGTGCAACTATGGTAAAGTGAGGAGGTGCCCCATCGTGCATGAACCACATTACTGCCAATTGGACATTTTCGTCTATTCACTATTTTTTTAACAATATCGTTAGCAGTCGTTATCAAGCGATAAGACGGTAAATGACGATAAAATCACAGAATCGTACTCACTACCCATTTCTTCATCGTTATTTAACGATATATTGCCGAAACATCGCTGAGCAGACGACACCTATTTAACTGTCAACAGATGTCTTCGGCAAAAAAATCATTCTCACTCATCCTTTGCAAAATTTGAATAGTAATAAAAAAGAAATGGATAATTTTTTGTTACGGAAAAGAAAACTGTAATTCACAAACAATGAGCTTATGACTTTAGGCATAAGATGTCCGGAGGACTGCTCATTGCTAATATCCTATACAATAGGAAAAGTTGGGTCGAAAATCCATCAGAAAACAACTACTTTCCTGGCTAATGCCACGACGAACATTGAATTACATCTGATGAAATTTCCGTGCAGAGTTCCTACAAGGTTATCTCTGCAATTGCTTGGTTGCATGGGAATGTTCATCGAAACATTCGGACCACCTATATATCGATTTCGGAGTGTTGCTCCTCATCAGTATAGGGTAGGTCTAGCAGTCAATAACTAATGACTGCAACGAATGAATCACAGCCAAACCCATTTACAGACCGAAACTGAGACCGCGCCCGCACAGTGGATTAATTCCAAACTGCGAGCGCCATCTCAGTGCCGGAAGCCCAACCAAAGCAATACCCATGCCACGATCGTCAAGACCGTATATGAAACGGAAAAGAAAACTGTAATTCACAAACAATGAGCTTATGACTTTAGGCATAAGATGTCCGGAGGACTGCTCATTGCTAATATCCTATAAAATAGGATTTTTTTTCTTTTCCGTTTCATATACGGTCTTGACGATCGTGGCATGGGTATTGCTTTGGTTGGGCTTCCGGAACTGAGATGGCGCTCGCAGTTTGGAATTAATCCACTGTGCGGGCGCGGTCTCAGTTTCAGTCTGTAAATGGGTTTGGCTGTCGATTCATTCGTTGCAGTCATTAGTTATTGACTGCTAGACCTACCCTATACTGATGAGGAGCAACACTCCGAAATCGATATATAGGTGGTCCGAATGTTTCGATGAACATTCCCATGCAACCAAGCAATTGCAGAGATAACCTTGTAGGAACTCTGCACGGAAATTTCATCAGATGTAATTCAATGTTCGTCGTGGCATTAGCCAGGAAAGTAGTTGTTTTCTGATGGATTTTCGACCCAACTTTTCCTATTGTATAGGATATTAGCAATGAGCAGTCCTCCGGACATCTTTTGCCTAATTTTTTGTTATTGGTTGTAATCCTAGAAGAACTACGAAGAAGGTGTTATGATGATTTTGAAGGTAAATCAGATCACGTATCTGTTGTTTCGTAGAGAGTTGAATCGAAGATTCAATAGATAGTTGAGGGATATTAGCAACCCTCTCGAGACTCCTGGAGAAAATTTTCCAAAAGATTTTAGATCAACCAGAGAACTGGGATGGGAGTTATTTAACGAAATGAACGATCACAATGCAATGTCATTTGGCCCCTTTTTATATAAAATTCCATACAGAGCTGTTCAGTTTGGCGTTAGGAGTTGCCAAGTTTATTTGAGAATTTCTGGTTTACTTGGTTCATATTTATTTGTAAGTTTTTTTTCCAAATATACGGAAAATTGTTGCCTATATAATAGTTTTACTACTTTTTTTCTCACAATTTCGTAATATTCACCAATTTCCATAGTTGATTCAAATTTCCATCAAATAATCAAATAACTGATAGAGACAGTTTCAATGTTTTGTTTTCATCCATCGCTCACTCACAAAACATGAATTTACTTTGTTGTTGTTTTGTTGTTTTTGTTGTTTTTTCCGTTAACCATCTGTCGTCCCCTTACGAACGGCAGCCCTCAAAAGTCGAAACTTGTGCGAGCCAAGTATTAACGAGGTCTTACCTTTTAACGTGCGATTCCTAGCACGATTCGAGGAGAATATCGAAAGGAGGTCCGTTGGTCACCCATCCAAACCATGGCCTCGCCTAGCGTTGCTTGGCTTCAGATATCGATGAACCGGCGCTCTCCGTTCGAGCTATCCCCGCGGACGTGTACTACCCTTCCAAAAATTCAGGTTTGTCGTTATTCATTTGATAACGACTGAAGCCGTATCGATAGTGTTTACAGAACGAATTTCTGAATTGTCGTTCAGATTGACGTAATCCTAAATTGAACTACAATTGTCAATCAACGACTCGTTAAATAACGACTTTCTAGAGAATAGACCTGTTAGTTCTTTGAAATGAACATTCAATAATCCACCATTGACTTGTCAGTCTGGAGATCTTGGTACTGAACATCACAACTCTTGGAAGCGAATCTGGTGCTAACACCTTCAGATTGTAAGGCTTTGGAAGCAAAAATAACTTCAATAAATTTCAACACCTCTTCTATTCACACCCATGTTCTGCTCCTTCTTTCTCGTAAGAAATTGAAGATGAAACAATCTATTTATCATCAATAAAAGACATTCTTTCAGAAAAAGTATCTTTCAGTTCATGTACATGTAAGAGCACATTTTCACACAAAAACTATCAGACGTCACTGGATTCGGTTCTCCCCTTTTTACACGTCTAATTACCATAACTACCCTAATGCATATATATGTTTAAGTTAATAATTCAGGGTAAGACCATATCCAACCTCCCCAGCAATAAACATCTATTCGTCGTCAGATTACTGTTTTGAGTGGAGAATAATAGTGGGGTGACGAGATATTACTACTAGGGTGCATCTAAAAAAGATACTTGATATAGGACGGTTATATGGGGTAATTGTTAGAAGTGGATAATCTAAAAGTGGATACAATATTTCAGAAATCGTTCTGTAATATTCCAAAAATGTTGATTGTTAACTAGATAGATTAGATTTATTGGAAACTCTACATATTATTATACAGTTATTATTTTTCACCTATAAATATAAATATTTTACTATAAATATTTTTTTATGAGGGTATAGTTCTAATATCTGAAAATTATTTCGAAAATACTTTTTTGAATACTGTTATGAATTGATGGAAGTCTGTTGATTTTGTAATTTAAATTTTACTGTGGCACTATATTTATATGCCACTATGATTTGTTGAAAAATTGTTTGTAGAATAATTGAATTATTATGTATTATTGATGCTGTTTCTTACAAATGCACAGAAATGTGCCCTGCAGCGGGACTCTCTGTCATATTGAATTCCACTTATCGACTGAATTCCATATGACTGGTACTCTGTGTACACAAATAATCGCCTAAACTCGACTATCCCGGTAGCGAGAAAGCAAGACGTCGAGACATGTCGTTTTCTATGTCCCAACTTTTTTTTTCGATTCAATTCTGTCAGTGTTGTCAAATATATTTATTTCAATTTCGAAAGCAAATATTAAAAACTAATAAATAATGAGGGTGTGGAGTGAATAGAGGGAAAGGTCACGCTCTGTGGCAAAATGTGAGCTACAAGCTTAACCCTCTCGCTCACGAATTATAAATTTTGAAGATAAAAATCTGAATATTTTCCTACAGTCTCTATGATTTTTTTGCAATATTTTTATGTATTTATATTTTTTTTTTCAAAATGTCCTTTTGGGCACTAGGGCATGTCCCCAAATGAGGACAGTGTGAGCCAACGGCGTAAAAATTCCATTAACCCTATTATATGAAATAAGAGAATATCACATTAATACAATGATATTTAGTTAACCATTGTTCACATTCACTCACTCAGATTCATCATCGTCATCACTCATACATTCAATATCTGATGAATCTTGTTCAATCATTTCCAATAGCTCCTCGTCAGTGAGAGGTCTCCTAGCCATTTTTTATGCACTGAAATACATTATACTGATATATAAGAAGGTTACGTCCATTTTACCGTTGACTCACAATGTCCACAAACCAGTACACTACACTATAAAAATCTTAGAGTTCAAAGTATACGAAAAACGAATGATACACTAATTATCAACTGAAAATCAACAAGTTTTCTCCACAACAGACTTTATTTGACAGTTACCACTGTTCGCATGTCACCAAGAATAATTACAGAAAAAAGCTCTACACGATCATAAACGCACCGTTCTAGAAACGTTTATTTCATTTGAATTCTGCTTTCTTACTTTATTCTATAGATGGCTACACATGTATTATTTTGAAATAATATACTATCCTAATCAGAGTGCTATAGAAGATTGCAGTGAAAACAAACAGAGCTCAACATAAATAATGTTTGAATAGGTTGTCCTTATTTGGGGACACGGTGAGCGAAAGGGTTAACAGCTTAGGTTTTGAAGAAATATATGTCGAAGAATGGAGAAGGATAAGTATTGATAAAAGTACAGTAATAGTGCTGAGCCTCAATCGATTAGCCCTAGTGTTTATTTATAATAACTTTTTTATTTAAAATTTATATTGGAAAACTTAGTCAAAAACTAAGACAAAAGCTGCAAAATTGCAGAAAGATCAGCTAAAGACAGGAGGTGGAAAGCTTACCTATTATGCTGACAAAGTATTTACAATAGCAATGGTCACCTCTTATATGGCCCTCTATACACATTGCTGAGCTATAAAAAGAGCATGGCCTCTACCTATTACTCTTTGATATGTTGATATGTTCCTGTTGCACAAAAACGTAGGACACTAAAAAATTAAATTTTTGGGGGTATAGCCATAGGGTTATTCAACTGATTCATCTGAGGCAGGATACTGTTAAAAATATATTGAGCAATATCCTTGAGTGGCCATGAGCGCGATCATATTTGGGGTGCTTTTTAGGGTAAAAGAGTCAATTGATAACTCAAAAACGGTTCGTCGTATCGATTTCAAACAAGGACAGAATTCTAAAGGACGTTCGATTCTAGGTACGTGCTGTAATGGAAACTGAAATCTCCATTTACTTTGAAGCAATTTTTTTTGGTAGATGAACAGATAATTTCAAAAAAATATTAAAACACGTACATAGATCAACGTTTTAACTTTCATTTGATACCAAATTCATTTCGATTGGATGAAGATTGCCTCAAATTTTGATAGAAGACTAATACCATTGCAGGTACCTCGATTATCTGTGAAGAGCATCGTGAGGTGCTTCCGCAGACGTAGGTGAATAGGATCGAAAGTCCTCTAGAAGCCTGACCTTGTTCGAAATCGATACAACGAACCGTTTTTGAGTTATCGACTCTTTTACCAAAAGAACCGTCCCAAATATGATCGCGCTCATGGCCTCTTAAACCTCGTATCTTCTATTAAAAATGGATGCTTCTCTCATGAGTCTTCTCACAATATTTTCTTCTTCCATCAGAGCTAATACATTCAATCCGTTCATAGGCAACAATAATATCACACTTTATTCAAAATGAATTGAAAAGAACATGAAACTACCAGCCGTTAAAAAAAATGCGTGACAATGACATTAATTTTGGACACAAGAATATGAAATGGCTCTAGAATATCACCAAATTTTGGCAAATGCTTTTAAATCGGATAGTACGTTGCCGAACAAACCCGATGTGCAGGCAACTGAAGCACAGAGTGCCAAATAATGTAACTGTCGCTTGCGATAGTAGTAATTGACTGTAGAAAACGAGGGGTAGAATTCTATATGACACAGAGTCCCACTGCTGTAATTTTTACGCATCTGCGACCGTTATCGAGAAAAAAATCAAAATAATTTTTTGTAACTCTCTAGATTTAATTAAAATTTTTCAACGAAACAATGACAAAAAGAATTAGTGGGCGTTAACAGCTATTTTCGTCTTGGCGTTTGAAGCATTCGACATTATTTGAAACCTGGTTTATGACTCATCGTGTATTTTTTTTTCATTGTTTAACATACAAATCGAAAATGAACCATATTAATTTGAACATCCATTTTCTTTATAATCTGGACAAGGATATCATCCTTTCCCAAACTCCCCCAGTATGCGGTGCTGCCGGCGTATTGACAATCCATTTTATTTTTCCGATTCCAAGTTCAGCTTTAATTTAATTTTGGCCAAGTTCTTGCAGATATTTTTTCATTTCATTCTCAACTGATATGAAGTTGGTCCCATTATCAAAATGCAATTCAAGATGTTTTCCCCGTCTTGCAGCAACCCTCTTAATTGCCATCAATGCCGAGTCAGTTTGTAATTAATGAGTTCGCCACCTCTATGTGAACTGCTCTGGTGTTTGAACAGGTCGCCATATCTCTGTTCGATATTCCTTTTGACTTTCACGTTCTTCTGGAATGACTTGGCAACTTTTCTTCTAGCTTATTCAAAAGGTCAGGGTTGTCTAAATATTGTTGGCATTTATTTTTTGGAAAAAGTAAAGAATATGGGTCCAGCTGGGATTTTGAATTTTTTTTTACAGATGCTCTAAAACACGATAAAATGAATTAAAAAAATTAAGTTTTGGCGCGGAAACACATTTTTCTATTTTATTTTTGAAAAAATAAATGTGGATACTCACTTTCAAGACAAACAAATTCAATTTGTTGCAAGGGTCATTTTACGTATTTTTTCAATGTTAATGAACTGTGTTGTATTGATAACACTTTCTACATATACAGAAGTATCAATTCATTAGCAGAAAAAGCTTCGAATAGTATGAAAAAGGTTAAAAAAGCTACTTTTATAATTTGTTGACAAGTGAATAAATTGGAACTGCGACGTTGCCAATAGAGATTTCTGATAGTCTAAAGGCTTGTTAATACCCTCGCGAATTTCACAATTTTTCTGGGAATAAAATGGCTGTCAGTCATGCCGGACTATTCATTGTTGTCAGCCATTTTATTCGTATAGAAATTGCGAAATTCGCGAGAATATGAACGAGACTCAGTACCGCAAAAGTTCTAATCGACCAGACTGATCCGCATGGACCAATTAGAACATGCGTAAATTATTATCCAACTTTAACCCAACCTAACCTAACCTAAACCTTATGTATACAGAATAACCATTCGAATTTGGATTAATATTCCAAATTAGACAAATCCAGTGTACCATCGTTCTGAATAGCCCATGCAAATTGCCATATGAAGTCTGGTCGATTGGAACTCTTGCTCTTAGACTCCGATAAAAAAACACAAGTTCTTAATTTTTTCCATGGAAATGCAAAAATTTATAACTTTTCTCTATTTTCAATAAACGCACAACATTCATTGTCGATTCAAAGAAAGACATTGATAATGATTAGTTTTTGTTTGTTAGCAGGAATATGCGTTTTTGTTGGTAGCTAGGTAGGTATCTGGATTGTTATGAAAAATATTTTGGGGTGTGAAATTTCTTTAGATCAAATTATTTGTGGCGAATTTTTAAATGTCTCACAGGAAATGGCATATAACGGGCGAATAAATATATAGGAAATTAATGTGTTGAGATGAAAATAAATGGGTTTGGAATAGGGGAAGAATGCGCACATTTTCATTACAGGTTTACTTCATATATTCATATCTTCCCCAATCTATAATCTGATTTGAAATAGGAGCTATTATATAAAATAGACCATATGCGAGCGAAGCGAGCGCGTTCGGCCGACATTTCGCAAATCCGCGCGCGCGGATTTGCGAAATGTTGGCCAAACGCGCGGCTTTTCCTAACTGGTCAACAATTCTGT
The DNA here is from genome assembly GCA_944452925.2 of Chrysolina oricalcia. Lineage (NCBI taxonomy): Eukaryota > Metazoa > Arthropoda > Insecta > Coleoptera > Chrysomelidae > Chrysolina > Chrysolina oricalcia. The sequence goes on from OX101825.2 coordinate 16,843,878, forward strand.
CAATTCATCTTACACGAACCTATGATATAATTTTAAATGAGAATTATGACATAAAATAGACAATGCGAGCGAAGCGAGCGCGTTCGGCAGACATTCGGCAAATCCGCGCGCGCAGATTTGCCGAATGTCGGCCGAACGCACTGGTTTTCCTAACTGGTCAACAATTTTGTTAATTCCACAAACCAATGTTACAATTTGAAATGAGAACTATAAAACAAAATAGACCAAGCGAGCGAAGCGGGTGCGATTGGCCAACATTTCGCAAATTAGATCTTGCGGATTTGACATTTGACAGAAAACTGTATTTCAAAAGTTATTTTGAATGTTAATGTTAATGTTAATGTTAATAAACTCGATTGAGAATTCGATTAATTTTTTACTTGCTTGTAGTTTAACTTAAATTTCGATAAATACTTGTTCATATCCTCGCGAATTTCGCAATTTTTCGGCAAATAAAGTGGCTGCCAGTCTGACCACTCCTTGAGGGTATGAACGAGACTTAACCGTCACTATTCCATGTAATAGAATTGGCAACGTGGCATTACTAACTTCGTGTTAAAAGTGTCCTGTCATTTCACATTTGTCAAATAAACTGGTTGTTTATGTACATTGAATAAAAATCTTTTTGCGTATTTTTTTTTTTTATTTTTGAAGTTTATTAGGTACTATGAATTACTCCATATGGTTGGATAGAAGTGTTTGAAATTCAAGACAATGGGTTTGAAATGAAAAATACGTTTGAACTCCGTCCAACGGTTTGTAATTGTGTCTCTCAAAAGTAAGTTCCCACACATGTTTTATCAAGAAAAAAAATAGAAAATGCTCTTTCCGCGCCAAAATTTCGATTGCTCAAGTGTTTTTACGATGTTTTAAAATGTCTGTAAAATTTTTATCAAAATCCCAGCTGGACCCATATTCTTTACCTCAACCTATTTTTTTTATGTGTGAAACTTTCTATGGAATCTTTTCTCAGGTATGGATATCGTTATAATAATCAGTCCTTCCTTCCAAAATACCACTTTGTAGTCTGAATGATGGTAGGTAGATTCTCTGGACTGCAAAACACATTTTTCACCACGTCCCATACCTTCCCTCTCAGGCATTTCTGAAGGCGAGACAGGTTTCCAGCATTTGATATGAAGTATTCATACAATTTTTGTAAATAATGGGACTTTTGTTTTATTATCACTTTTTCCAATTTCCTTATTGAAATGTTCAAAAAGTAGCAATTGGTTCAGATTTTTGTTCTCACATCTTTTTGTCGGTTATACCTCTACGAATGTCATCATTATCATGAACATTCACTTTTCTTGCCTTATGGAAAGTCATTGAAATGTTTATCGCCATGATCATTTAGCTTCATGTTGTTCATGATATTCGAAAATTTATTGAATCTTTCACAGTCCTGTACACAAAACATTTCCTGATTGATCGTATTTTTCCTGATATCTTGTACGCAGTTATCAACTTGCATGTTTCTCTCAGGTTTAGAACGGGTTGAATATTAAGTATTAATTTAATTTCCATAAATTTTTCAACATTATCTTTTACACAATGAAGCTTTGTCAATAAGTTTATCATTAACTTCCGACAATAAAGCATATTTTGACTTTTCTCAGCCACTTCCTTCTGCGTCTGTATTTGCCACGTTCAGTGATTGTTCCTCCATCTTGAGTTGTAGCATTCTTAGCTCAATCTTTCTTTTCCTGGTTTCAATTTCTCTCTTTCTACTGATTCTAGATCTCAGAGACAGCTATCTTGACAGTTCTTTCTGGGACTCTTTATCTTCATTCACAACTTCTCTTTCAGTACTCTGAGTACCTCTCGCTTCTATTTCAACTGAACTTGTCCGCCTTACTCTCAGCTCATAGTAATTTTCAGACCCACAGCCATATGTTGAAGGAGGTACGCCAATATTGTTTCTAGAACTCCTGTGAAGATATATTTCATCTGACATACTCTTTGGCGCATGTTTCAATAACTTGGAGGGCCAATTATAAGCTCCACACTTGAGGCAAAGTGAAATCTACAGGAATAATAACTTCTTTAGAAAATTTGAATAAACTTTGACCTGACTTTTGTTCTTTTTCAATCATTGACAAGTCTATATGACATAATTTTTTCAACACAGAATGAACAAAATTTATAAACAATCATTTTCTACATCGACTGATGTCATAATAGTAATAATAATAATTTATTAACCACTTTGGTACAATAGGGTACATATGGTAGGTCAAGTAAATAAATATATAAAAAAAGTTTAAAATAACAATGTAAATACAACGTAGAGATGAAAAACACCAGTCACAGTAATAGAATATAAATTCAACGTCACAGCTTTCCATACAGAATTATGAAATAATTACACAAAATTGAATAAATAATTAGAAAGTATCATTTAGATACTCTTGCAAAGTATAGTAGCACCTGTCAATCAATAAACATTTAACTTTATTACAAAAAATATTATCACTTTAAGAATTTATTCTCATTTGGCAATTTGTTGTAGGGAGACAAAGCATTGTAAGCAGGGGAGTTTTTGTATTTAGAAGTTTTGTGACCTGGCATCCGCAGCTGTCCTCCGAATCTTGTACTATAAATATGTGTTGATGCAATTGTTCCGAAGGATGTTGGTTCTAGCAAATTTAACACATTTAAAAATATAAAAACATACAACAGATAGCAGTTTTCTCTTATAAAAACCGGTTTGCAAGTATCTCGATAGTCCATATCGAAGATGAGTCTCAAAATGCGCTTTTGGCCAACAAAAACTCTATTCAAATCTGTACCGCACCCCCATGCCATTATGTTGAGTGATATACCGGGTGGCTACGGAAGTATTGCCTACGGAATATCTCAGTTATTGTATGAAGTAGGTTTGTGAAATTTGGAGCGTCGATATAATGACATAAGAGCTAGAATTTGAGCAAATTGACATGTCGAAGTTAACTTCCGGTCTGACCGGAAGTAACATAAACTTTCTTATTTTAAATGGAAACCCTATTTTTTTTTCGCTTTATTCAGCATTCAATTCCCTTTCTAATGACATATCACAAGTTGGTATCTAACCAGAAACTAGATCAGAAAAAAATTATTATTGAAATTCACCGGGTAGGCCGTGGAAGCAAAATGAAAGCCAAAAATTGAAAAGTTGGCTATGGAAACCATACGTCACTTGATAACAGTTGCTACTACTGTAATATTTTATTTTCATTCGTCGGCGTTATAAAAAGCCGCCAAAAAAAATATTGGAAAAATTGGGAAAAAAACAATACTCTGTAGGTCCATAACTTAAATATGAACATACAACTTTTTCTTGCCTGTACTATTCAGCATAACCATTCCTTTCTAATGATATAATAGAAAATAATTTTTTGAACTGAGATACCGAAAAATCTTTAAATAACAAAACAGATTATCGCCATACGCAAAAATAAAATTAAAAATAATGTGGAATGATAAATTATATCCTGTAGGTTCTAGGTTAAATAGGAACATAAACGTACTTGGTCTGTGCCATCGTCCATAGATATTCTAATATCTACCTATGGACGATGTTTGTGCTATTCAGAATAATCATTCCATTGCAATAATCATTCGAACCAAAATATTAACAAGTAGGCTGATTAAGATGTATTTTGGAATGAAACAAAAAAGAAATGAGAGCTGTCACGAACGCTGCTATCCATATTATTTTGACGTTCGAAGTAGTGTTTTTGATTCTGCCATTTTAAAAGGGTTTGGAAATCGAAATCAGTTAGTGGAATATTCAAAAAATGCCCCGTTATTCACGAACCGAACAAATTGACATGCTTCTCATTTATGGTGAATGTTTAAAAAATTCTTATGCCGCTGAACGATTGTATTTAGAGCGATATCCAGGGAGGCAGCAACCGTCAGGAAGGTAATTCCAGTGGCTTGAAGAAAAATTAAGAACTGAGCCTGATGTTCACGAAGACCAAGAAGCATTTGTTATTAATGAGGAAACTGAAATTAATGTATTAGCTTTAGTACAATATGATAGCACAATTTCCTCAAGGCAGATTGGCGCCGAATTAGCTATAAGTAAGGACTCTGCTAGGAAAATTTTTGAAAAACATCGATTGAATTCCTTCAAGTATCAGTTGCATCAACATTTGTATGAAAATGACGGTGAAAGGCGCCTGGAATATTGTAATTGATTTCTTCGACAAAATGCTGAGAATCACCTATTTAACTATTATATCTTGTTTACGGACGAGTCAAAATTTACCAACAATGGATTATTTAACAGGAATAATACAAGGTAGGTACTGTACTTTATTTGGATTATTGTCGATAGTCGAAGTGTAAAGTGCTAAAAGTGTGAACAGTCTTTGGTTCCAGGTACTGGGCGATAGCAAACGAGCACCGGTTTCGACAAGGCGGCTTCCAGGAGAGATTTGGTGTGAATGTTTGGGCAGGAATAGTTGGAACTCATATTGTTGGCCCCATTCTTTTTCAAGGTCAACTAACCGGAGAGAGATACTTTAATTTTTTAACGAATGAAATTTCGGAATTCATTAACAACCTACCAGCGGAAATAACTGAGAGAATGTACTTCCAGCAAGATGGCGCCCCTCCGCATAATTCAAGAATAGCGAGAAATTATCTTCAAAATCGCTTTCAAGAGAGACTTATAACAACCCATGGTCCAGTCAGGTGGCCACCAGGGTCACCTGATCTTACTCCGTGCGACTTTTTTCTATGGGGGCTTCTTAAAAATAGGGTGTATTCCACACAGCCTACAACTCTACATGAGCTAGAAGTAAAAATTCGTAGAGCTTTCCAAGATATCACGCCTCAAATGTTGAGAAACGTTTTACATGAAAATATCACCAGAGTCAATAAATGTATTGAAAAGAGGCATAAGATGTCCGGAGGACTGCTCACTGCTTATATCCTATACAATAGGAAAGTTGGGTCGAAAATCCATCAGAAAACAACTACTTTCCTGGCTAATGCCACGACGAACATTGAATTACATCTGATGAAATTTCCGTGCAGAGTTCCTACAAGGTTCTCTCTGCAATTGCTTGGTTGCATGGGAATGTTCATCGAAACATTCGGACCACCTATATATCGATTTCGGAGTGTTGCTCCTCATCAGTATAGGGTAGGTCTAGCAGTCAATAACTAATGACTGCAACGAATGAATCGACGACCAAACCCATTTAAAGACCGAAACTGAGATCGCGCCCGCACAGTGGATTAATTCCAAACTGCGAGCGCCATCTCAGTGCCGGAAGTCCAACCAAAGCAATACCCATGACCACGATCGTCAAGACCGTATATAAAACAGAAAAGAAAACTGTAGGTCACAATGAGCTTATGACAAGAGGCATAAGATGTCCGGAGGACTGCTCACTGCTTATATCCTATACAATAGGAAAGTTGGGTCGAAAATCCATCAGAAAACAACTACTTTCCTGGCTAATGCCACGACGAACATTGAATTACATCTGATGAAATTTCCGTGCAGAGTTCCTACAAGGTTCTCTCTGCAATTGCTTGGTTGCATGGGAATGTTCATCGAAACATTCGGACCACCTATATATCGATTTCGGAGTGTTGCTCCTCATCAGTATAGGGTAGGTCTAGCAGTCAATAACTAATGACTGCAACGAATGAATCGACGACCAAACCCATTTAAAGACCGAAACTGAGATCGCGCCCGCACAGTGGATTAATTCCAAACTGCGAGCGCCATCTCAGTGCCGGAAGTCCAACCAAAGCAATACCCATGACCACGATCGTCAAGACCGTATATAAAACAGAAAAGAAAACTGTAGGTCACAATGAGCTTATGACAAGAGGCATAAGATGTCCGGAGGACTGCTCACTGCTTATATCCTATACAATAGGAAAGTTGGGTCGAAAATCCATCAGAAAACAACTACTTTCCTGGCTAATGCCACGACGAACATTGAATTACATCTGATGAAATTTCCGTGCAGAGTTCCTACAAGGTTCTCTCTGCAATTGCTTGGTTGCATGGGAATGTTCATCGAAACATTCGGACCACCTATATATCGATTTCGGAGTGTTGCTCCTCATCAGTATAGGGTAGGTCTAGCAGTCAATAACTAATGACTGCAACGAATGAATCGACGACCAAACCCATTTAAAGACCGAAACTGAGATCGCGCCCGCACAGTGGATTAATTCCAAACTGCGAGCGCCATCTCAGTGCCGGAAGTCCAACCAAAGCAATACCCATGACCACGATCGTCAAGACCGTATATAAAACAGAAAAGAAAACTGTAGGTCACAATGAGCTTATGACAAGAGGCATAAGATGTCCGGAGGACTGCTCACTGCTTATATCCTATACAATAGGAAAGTTGGGTCGAAAATCCATCAGAAAACAACTACTTTCCTGGCTAATGCCACGACGAACATTGAATTACATCTGATGAAATTTCCGTGCAGAGTTCCTACAAGGTTCTCTCTGCAATTGCTTGGTTGCATGGGAATGTTCATCGAAACATTCGGACCACCTATATATCGATTTCGGAGTGTTGCTCCTCATCAGTATAGGGTAGGTCTAGCAGTCAATAACTAATGACTGCAACGAATGAATCGACGACCAAACCCATTTAAAGACCGAAACTGAGATCGCGCCCGCACAGTGGATTAATTCCAAACTGCGAGCGCCATCTCAGTGCCGGAAGTCCAACCAAAGCAATACCCATGACCACGATCGTCAAGACCGTATATAAAACAGAAAAGAAAACTGTAGGTCACAATGAGCTTATGACAAGAGGCATAAGATGTCCGGAGGACTGCTCACTGCTTATATCCTATACAATAGGAAAGTTGGGTCGAAAATCCATCAGAAAACAACTACTTTCCTGGCTAATGCCACGACGAACATTGAATTACATCTGATGAAATTTCCGTGCAGAGTTCCTACAAGGTTCTCTCTGCAATTGCTTGGTTGCATGGGAATGTTCATCGAAACATTCGGACCACCTATATATCGATTTCGGAGTGTTGCTCCTCATCAGTATAGGGTAGGTCTAGCAGTCAATAACTAATGACTGCAACGAATGAATCGACGACCAAACCCATTTAAAGACCGAAACTGAGATCGCGCCCGCACAGTGGATTAATTCCAAACTGCGAGCGCCATCTCAGTGCCGGAAGTCCAACCAAAGCAATACCCATGACCACGATCGTCAAGACCGTATATAAAACAGAAAAGAAAACTGTAGGTCACAATGAGCTTATGACAAGAGGCATAAGATGTCCGGAGGACTGCTCACTGCTTATATCCTATACAATAGGAAAGTTGGGTCGAAAATCCATCAGAAAACAACTACTTTCCTGGCTAATGCCACGACGAACATTGAATTACATCTGATGAAATTTCCGTGCAGAGTTCCTACAAGGTTCTCTCTGCAATTGCTTGGTTGCATGGGAATGTTCATCGAAACATTCGGACCACCTATATATCGATTTCGGAGTGTTGCTCCTCATCAGTATAGGGTAGGTCTAGCAGTCAATAACTAATGACTGCAACGAATGAATCGACGACCAAACCCATTTAAAGACCGAAACTGAGATCGCGCCCGCACAGTGGATTAATTCCAAACTGCGAGCGCCATCTCAGTGCCGGAAGTCCAACCAAAGCAATACCCATGACCACGATCGTCAAGACCGTATATAAAACAGAAAAGAAAACTGTAGGTCACAATGAGCTTATGACAAGAGGCATAAGATGTCCGGAGGACTGCTCACTGCTTATATCCTATACAATAGGAAAGTTGGGTCGAAAATCCATCAGAAAACAACTACTTTCCTGGCTAATGCCACGACGAACATTGAATTACATCTGATGAAATTTCCGTGCAGAGTTCCTACAAGGTTCTCTCTGCAATTGCTTGGTTGCATGGGAATGTTCATCGAAACATTCGGACCACCTATATATCGATTTCGGAGTGTTGCTCCTCATCAGTATAGGGTAGGTCTAGCAGTCAATAACTAATGACTGCAACGAATGAATCGACGACCAAACCCATTTAAAGACCGAAACTGAGATCGCGCCCGCACAGTGGATTAATTCCAAACTGCGAGCGCCATCTCAGTGCCGGAAGTCCAACCAAAGCAATACCCATGACCACGATCGTCAAGACCGTATATAAAACAGAAAAGAAAACTGTAGGTCACAATGAGCTTATGACAAGAGGCATAAGATGTCCGGAGGACTGCTCACTGCTTATATCCTATACAATAGGAAAGTTGGGTCGAAAATCCATCAGAAAACAACTACTTTCCTGGCTAATGCCACGACGAACATTGAATTACATCTGATGAAATTTCCGTGCAGAGTTCCTACAAGGTTCTCTCTGCAATTGCTTGGTTGCATGGGAATGTTCATCGAAACATTCGGACCACCTATATATCGATTTCGGAGTGTTGCTCCTCATCAGTATAGGGTAGGTCTAGCAGTCAATAACTAATGACTGCAACGAATGAATCGACGACCAAACCCATTTAAAGACCGAAACTGAGATCGCGCCCGCACAGTGGATTAATTCCAAACTGCGAGCGCCATCTCAGTGCCGGAAGTCCAACCAAAGCAATACCCATGACCACGATCGTCAAGACCGTATATAAAACAGAAAAGAAAACTGTAGGTCACAATGAGCTTATGACAAGAGGCATAAGATGTCCGGAGGACTGCTCACTGCTTATATCCTATACAATAGGAAAGTTGGGTCGAAAATCCATCAGAAAACAACTACTTTCCTGGCTAATGCCACGACGAACATTGAATTACATCTGATGAAATTTCCGTGCAGAGTTCCTACAAGGTTCTCTCTGCAATTGCTTGGTTGCATGGGAATGTTCATCGAAACATTCGGACCACCTATATATCGATTTCGGAGTGTTGCTCCTCATCAGTATAGGGTAGGTCTAGCAGTCAATAACTAATGACTGCAACGAATGAATCGACGACCAAACCCATTTAAAGACCGAAACTGAGATCGCGCCCGCACAGTGGATTAATTCCAAACTGCGAGCGCCATCTCAGTGCCGGAAGTCCAACCAAAGCAATACCCATGACCACGATCGTCAAGACCGTATATAAAACAGAAAAGAAAACTGTAGGTCACAATGAGCTTATGACAAGAGGCATAAGATGTCCGGAGGACTGCTCACTGAGATGCACTGAGATGGCGCTCGCAGTTTGGAATTAATCCACTGTGCGGGCGCGATCTCAGTTTCGGTCTTTAAATGGGTTTGGTCGTCGATTCATTCGTTGCAGTCATTAGTTATTGACTGCTAGACCTACCCTATACTGATGAGGAGCAACACTCCGAAATCGATATATAGGTGGTCCGAATGTTTCGATGAACATTCCCATGCAACCAAGCAATTGCAGAGAGAACCTTGTAGGAACTCTGCACGGAAATTTCATCAGATGTAATTCAATGTTCGTCGTGGCATTAGCCAGGAAAGTAGTTGTTTTCTGATGGATTTTCGACCCAACTTTCCTATTGTATAGGATATAAGCAGTGAGCAGTCCTCCGGACATCTTATGCCTCTTGTCATAAGCTCATTGTGACCTACAGTTTTCTTTTCTGTTTTATATACGGTCTTGACGATCGTGGTCATGGGTATTGCTTTGGTTGGACTTCCGGCACTGAGATGGCGCTCGCAGTTTGGAATTAATCCACTGTGCGGGCGCGATCTCAGTTTCGGTCTTTAAATGGGTTTGGTCGTCGATTCATTCGTTGCAGTCATTAGTTATTGACTGCTAGACCTACCCTATACTGATGAGGAGCAACACTCCGAAATCGATATATAGGTGGTCCGAATGTTTCGATGAACATTCCCATGCAACCAAGCAATTGCAGAGAGAACCTTGTAGGAACTCTGCACGGAAATTTCATCAGATGTAATTCAATGTTCGTCGTGGCATTAGCCAGGAAAGTAGTTGTTTTCTGATGGATTTTCGACCCAACTTTCCTATTGTATAGGATATAAGCAGTGAGCAGTCCTCCGGACATCTTATGCCTCTTGTCATAAGCTCATTGTGACCTACAGTTTTCTTTTCTGTTTTATATACGGTCTTGACGATCGTGGTCATGGGTATTGCTTTGGTTGGACTTCCGGCACTGAGATGGCGCTCGCAGTTTGGAATTAATCCACTGTGCGGGCGCGATCTCAGTTTCGGTCTTTAAATGGGTTTGGTCGTCGATTCATTCGTTGCAGTCATTAGTTATTGACTGCTAGACCTACCCTATACTGATGAGGAGCAACACTCCGAAATCGATATATAGGTGGTCCGAATGTTTCGATGAACATTCCCATGCAACCAAGCAATTGCAGAGAGAACCTTGTAGGAACTCTGCACGGAAATTTCATCAGATGTAATTCAATGTTCGTCGTGGCATTAGCCAGGAAAGTAGTTGTTTTCTGATGGATTTTCGACCCAACTTTCCTATTGTATAGGATATAAGCAGTGAGCAGTCCTCCGGACATCTTATGCCTCTTGTCATAAGCTCATTGTGACCTACAGTTTTCTTTTCTGTTTTATATACGGTCTTGACGATCGTGGTCATGGGTATTGCTTTGGTTGGACTTCCGGCACTGAGATGGCGCTCGCAGTTTGGAATTAATCCACTGTGCGGGCGCGATCTCAGTTTCGGTCTTTAAATGGGTTTGGTCGTCGATTCATTCGTTGCAGTCATTAGTTATTGACTGCTAGACCTACCCTATACTGATGAGGAGCAACACTCCGAAATCGATATATAGGTGGTCCGAATGTTTCGATGAACATTCCCATGCAACCAAGCAATTGCAGAGAGAACCTTGTAGGAACTCTGCACGGAAATTTCATCAGATGTAATTCAATGTTCGTCGTGGCATTAGCCAGGAAAGTAGTTGTTTTCTGATGGATTTTCGACCCAACTTTCCTATTGTATAGGATATAAGCAGTGAGCAGTCCTCCGGACATCTTATGCCTCTTGTCATAAGCTCATTGTGACCTACAGTTTTCTTTTCTGTTTTATATACGGTCTTGACGATCGTGGTCATGGGTATTGCTTTGGTTGGACTTCCGGCACTGAGATGGCGCTCGCAGTTTGGAATTAATCCACTGTGCGGGCGCGATCTCAGTTTCGGTCTTTAAATGGGTTTGGTCGTCGATTCATTCGTTGCAGTCATTAGTTATTGACTGCTAGACCTACCCTATACTGATGAGGAGCAACACTCCGAAATCGATATATAGGTGGTCCGAATGTTTCGATGAACATTCCCATGCAACCAAGCAATTGCAGAGAGAACCTTGTAGGAACTCTGCACGGAAATTTCATCAGATGTAATTCAATGTTCGTCGTGGCATTAGCCAGGAAAGTAGTTGTTTTCTGATGGATTTTCGACCCAACTTTCCTATTGTATAGGATATAAGCAGTGAGCAGTCCTCCGGACATCTTATGCCTCTTGTCATAAGCTCATTGTGACCTACAGTTTTCTTTTCTGTTTTATATACGGTCTTGACGATCGTGGTCATGGGTATTGCTTTGGTTGGACTTCCGGCACTGAGATGGCGCTCGCAGTTTGGAATTAATCCACTGTGCGGGCGCGATCTCAGTTTCGGTCTTTAAATGGGTTTGGTCGTCGATTCATTCGTTGCAGTCATTAGTTATTGACTGCTAGACCTACCCTATACTGATGAGGAGCAACACTCCGAAATCGATATATAGGTGGTCCGAATGTTTCGATGAACATTCCCATGCAACCAAGCAATTGCAGAGAGAACCTTGTAGGAACTCTGCACGGAAATTTCATCAGATGTAATTCAATGTTCGTCGTGGCATTAGCCAGGAAAGTAGTTGTTTTCTGATGGATTTTCGACCCAACTTTCCTATTGTATAGGATATAAGCAGTGAGCAGTCCTCCGGACATCTTATGCCTCTTGTCATAAGCTCATTGTGACCTACAGTTTTCTTTTCTGTTTTAAATGTATTGAAGCTGAGGTAATGCATTTCGAACATTTGTTTTGAATTTATTTTATCTTCAATCCTATCAATTTGAATTTTTTTTTTTCGATAAATCTGTTTTTTCGTTATTTGAAGAATAATAATTGGATTTTTTGGTATTTCATTTCAAAAAATTACTTTCTATTATATCATTAGAAAGGAATGGTTATGCTGAATAGTACAGGCAAGAAAAAGTTGTATGTTCCTATTTAAGTTATGGACCTACAGAGTATTGTTTTTTTCCCAATTTTTCCAATATTTTTTTGGCGGCTTTTTATAACGCCGACGAATGAAAATAAAATATCACAGTAGTAGCAACTGTTATCAAGTGACGTATGGTTTCCATAGCCAACTTTTCAATTTTTGGCTTTCATTTTGCTTCCACGGCCTACTCGGTGAATTTCAATAATAATTTTTTTCTGATCTAGTTTCTGGTTAGATACCAACTTGTGATATGTCATTAGAAGGGGAATTGAATGCTGAATAAAGCGAAAAGCAAAAAATAGGATTTCCATTTAAAATAAGAAAGTTGATGTTACTTCCGGTCAGACCGGAAGTTAACTTCGACATGTCAATATGCTCAAATTCTAGCTCTTATGTCATTATATCGACGCTCCAAATTTCACAAACCTACTTCATACAATAACTGAGATATTCCGTAGGCAATCCTTCCGTAGCCACCCGGTATGTGAAGATGCCATGGCAAAATAAATGCTTAATAAACTTTCTTTTGTTACACAGGATTTCATTTGTTTCATTGCAAAGAATGCTGAATTGAGTTTATTACAAACACTATTGAAGTGCTGATCAAAATTTGGACGTTCGTCTAACAGAGTTCCCAAGAATTTTACCTCTTACATAACTATTCTATTTCCTCACCGAAGACTATTTCATTTGGTATATTATCTTTCTTATTGAAAAATTTCATAGAGACAGACTTCTTAGGGTTCAGAATGAGTCTGTTGCGGTCACACCAAAATGCAAATGCATCAATGATTTTGGTAACCTTCACAAGTAAATTGTCGATATTAGAACTTGTAACTGTGATCGTGGTATCATCAGCAAACATAGTTAAGTGGCAGTCTTTTATGTATTCAGGCAAGTCATTAGCAAATAGCACAAATAATAATGGACCTAAAACAGAACCTTGTGGAACACCCATTTCAACATTTTGTTCACTCGACGTTACAGTATCATACTTGACCGTCGTACAAAGTTTTTCCATATTTGATCTCCCAAGTTGAAATATTATTGGTTAAGAAATCCGAAGATACCGTGTCAAAAGCCTTCGATATAGATCGAAAAACAGACTGATAACAAGGTTATTAGCGCCAATTTCCGTATAAATGAAATTGAGAAAATGATAAGTTGCTGTATCGATAGAATGGCTTTTCCCTGAAGCCATGTTGATTATTACATAAGAGTTTGTTTGCTTCTGAATAATCCACCAACCTGTTAGCTACTACTTTCTCAAAAAGCTTGGACAAGGAACAAATCAAAGAAATTTGTCTAAAATTATCAATCTCATTTTTATCACGTTTTTTATAGAGAGGAAAGCCTTTTTGAACTCAATCGGAAAATATCCTTGCATGTAGGACTGATTCATCAGACCAATTATAAGGTCAATTACATTTTTGATGATGATTATAGATAGTTCGTCTATACCGGTTGATCTTTTATTATTCATTTTTTTCAGAGCAATATATATTTCAACTTCGGTTATAAATTCATTGAGAAAGGCTGAATTATTGTAAAATGTTTACTAGTGGTACAAGGTAATGATAGATTTTGTCCAGTGACTATTTAGACTTAATTCTGTAGCCTTGAAAAAATTGTCAGCAAATAACTCTGCTACCTCCTGCACATCATCCACAATTTTCGAATTATGCTTCAAAGAGATGATTTTATTATGTGACGAATTTTGGTTCCCTAGTTCAGAGTTCATTATTTTCCATGTCTCTGGTTTTATTCTGAGCATTTCCAATTTTTTTATTGAGAAGTAATTTGTTTTCGTTTTCTTAATCACTGACTTGTGCTCCTTCAACCTATTTTTATAAATTTCTATAGAATGAGGATCAATTACCTGGAAGGTTGTGCATAGTTGAAATAATTCTCTCAAATATTTGCCCTCTTTGATAATGTCATTTGAAATCCAGGCATTGTTTTGTTTTTTAATAAATGTTCTTATAGTATTTGATTCGGTCTCTATGTGAGAAACGCTGCATGGATATTGTCGGCTACCTTCATAAAATCTTTGTCAGTCCCTCTGTAGTAACAATCCAGCGGAACGCTGCAATTTCCACTGTTATGGGACGTAATTTGCAAGTAATTCCCATATCATGTAATTTGGTTGCTCAATCAAATATCGGAATTTGATCTCGTTCATTCATGAGTGATATTCATGACACGAAGTATCGTATTGCGATTCTGCAACAGCATAGACTGGCCGTTCTGGTCACGGTGGATAAGCGTTCACATACTCGTTAATAGTTTTAAATTCTTCGAGAAGGAACTGTGAACATTTACAATGAAGACAGGCGAGCCGGAGTTGAGGATCCGTTTACTTGAACGAGAGAATGTTTTGTTGATCGTCTGCGTATTTAGTGACTGTTCATTAGGCGAAGAATGAATACTTGTTACTTGGAAAAGGTAGCGTTTCTCTACGTGAGCTCATCGAGTTACTCTGTTCAATCAGACATAGTAGGACTTTGCATACAATGATATAATATTCGCCAAAATGAAGAATTTAGAAGAGTATTTGAGTCGAATAAAGTAAAAATTCCGTATATTCCAAAACAAAATAAAAATAGTTAACTATCAGATAAAATATATCAGAAGTACGGCACCAACCTTCAATATGATTTTGCTCAAAAACTTATTAAATCTTAAAGAGAAGTAGTCGAATTGTTTAATACAACTCATCCTGATCGGCAACCTGTTAAACAAAGCATGGCGAGCAAATATTATTCAAAATAATGAAGTAGTTATACGTCTGTAGTTGAATTAAATTTGAAAATAAGTGAAAATACTGTGAATTTGGCCATGTCCGTGACCTTCCTGTCGATCCTTAACACCAGAAGACGATCAGTGCATGAAAATCATCATACAACACAACCAATTGGCTTCCGATTTCGATATGGCAGCGTCTTCATACAGTCCACAAAATTCTGACAAAAGCAAAGCACTATCTTTATAAGGTACGCCTCATCCATGAGCGGAATGAAGACGACTTTGATCGGCGAAATCAATTCTGCGAACAACTGTAAAAGGTGGAAACAGACCAAGCAAACATTGTTGTGCAACAGTTGAACAACAGCCGAACAACACACGAGTTCACTCAGTGTGTACGTGTTGGGCAACAGTTGGGCAACACTTGTGCCGCTGTTGCGCGGTGTTCGCTCCCGAGGCGGTACATCAAAGGAGATGTTGCCCAAAAGTGCGCACACAGCGTCGCCAGTGTGGACGCGTATACGACATAATTTTACATTGTAGCAGAAAATATGAAAATAAGTAGTTCATTCCAAGCAGAGTGACGACTCGTATCGGAGTTTTCATCCGTTATTAAAATGTCTCAGAGCTAGACTCGATAGTTCGTATGTTTTTTTCCAATTTTAGGACCAATCATTACAATGAATTTTTCAAATGTAGTTGTATTTATTCGAGAGAAGTTATTGAAAAATATGTTATCCTCCATTCTTAATTCTGTTAAAAACTGTAGTTCTGTGTTCGTATGTACGTCTTTGCCACCACCTTCGCTTTCTACAGCCCCTTCGTGATTTCATTTTTATAAATAAGAACGCACACCACGTGAGTAGAGCATCTTCTTCGTCGCTCATGGCACCGACTAAACGAACAATGGACAAACACCGGAGAAACTAGGTAGGTCGATGTTGACGAACAGTTTGTCGACAATGTTTTCTCCCCAAGGAAACAAGTTTGACAACAGCTGCCTAAGTGTTGTTCAACTGTTGCACAACAATGTTTGCTCGGTCTGTTCCCACCTTAACAGCCATGCATATGCATACCTAATGATAATGATTTTGCAAAAATAAAATGTTCTGACGAGACTCTGGTTGTTCTGAACAACCACATCAATTGGCAAAATTGCCGTTATTGGGCTACCAAAAATCCCAGATGGATGATCACACTTAAAATTTACTGAAAGTGAATGTATGGTATGTCATAGTCGACGGAAGAATTCTGGGGATTTTCTTCGATTCGACCTCCTTCCTACACTAATAGCTTTGTATCCAGATCTAGAGGAACCTGATTTTCCAAGAACTGATTTGCCTTCAATCAAGATGGTGCATATCCACATTATGCAGCAGCTGTCCGCGACTATTCAGATGTGGTGATTCCGAATCGTTGAATAGGGAGAAAAGGACCGATTGAGTGGCCAGCTATACCTCCAGATTTGACATCTCTAGATACTTAAAGCGGGATACTTAAAGAGTAAAAGATTCTATTTTAATAATAGGCCGCAGAATTTGGAATATTTAAAAGCAAGAATTCGTCGACGTTATTGACCATGTTCAAAAATAATTCAATCATCGGCTTGGCTACTATCGGATAGGGAACGGTGCACATCGGATAGGGAACGGTGCACAATTTAAACATTTAAATTGATCGTTGTTTGAAGGTATGAGTGCCATAAAATTTACTATTATCGTATTTGAAAATATTTTTTCTTATTTTATTTTCATTTCACCCATACTGCCCTCCTAAACCAAAAAGGCATATCTCAAATTTCCTTGTTTTGAGATTAAGGAATTTTAATGAATTTCAAAACCGCACCCACATTGTCAAATTTTTTTATGTTTTTTTTTTGTAAATACAATAAAGATGGAGAGGACAATGAAATGGTAATTAACTTAATTGTCTTACATAAACTACTATTTTAGTTTTAAACTGAGATACGGCTAATTGGCTAAGGAATTGTGAACAAAAATTTGAGATGCGACTCTTTGCGCTAATAATGAATTAATAGATAACGTTCGATTCTGTTTCTTACCACATGGACTTGGATAGGAGATTGAATAATAAATAAAAAATTATGTAGAAACGATTTATTAATAATGTGATGATGTGAACATGAAGAAAACGCTACATTTGTGGGATATGAACAGAATTTTTCAGAAAATAATACATATTTATACTGGAAATAAACCCAAAAGTAAACTAGAATACAAATAGACAAACATACATTTTGTTCAGTTCTCATCTGAAACTGGAAGAGTGTCCCAGAATTGCAACCGATATTTCATAATTCCAGACAATTTTTTTATTATATTGGCTTTCTTCTGCGACGAAATTCCAAGAACTTTTGTTGGATTTTTGGGTGGCCGCATTTTTCCATTTTTTGTTATCTTGGCGGTTAAAAAATGAAGATCAAATGATGGACCATCAAAGTCATTTTAATGTGATATTGTTCGATCCTCTGTGGACGGTTACCTGAACTATATCATGTAAATATGGCCTCGGCTCTGTACGAGTTAATTTGTATTGTGAGGAAAAATCTTCCCAAATGTAAAAATGCTGTAGCTCCATTGGCAGGACCTCGGTTTTATGAGCAGCACCTTTTACGGCTTGTACAAAATCTGAGAAATCACAAAGCTTGTTGCCCATTTTTTTCATGGAAACCTCCACTCTGTGATGAAAGGAGTCGGCAGCCATAAACGTATGGCCCGGCACAAAGTATTTCATAGTAATTTCATTGGCAGATATTTCATCGGAATTCACAATATATATTAAAAATGAAAATAATGCCCAATTCTTGTTTTGCGCTGTGCAATTGTCGAGCCATAACGTAATTTTTAAAACGAAAATCAGAACTGTATTAAATATGATTTCACTGGGTGTGTATGCGAGAATGTTTCTTCTTTTCATTTAACCCTCATTATCATCGCATACTAACAAAGAGCTGAATTTTAAGTGAGAATCGCCGGTTTCTGAATGAGGTTCAATAGCGTAGCGGTCTAACGCACATTGCCGGAGACAAATTAGACCCGGGTTCGAGTCCCGGTTGATCCACATTTTTTTAATTCAGTTCTGATTTTCATTTTCTCGTCTGATATGCCATAAACTCATTTTCGAATAAAAATTAATGTTCAAACTGCATTTTACAGTAGATGACTAACCAACAAATTTTACAGATGAGGCAGAACCCTGTACGGCGCTGCTACTGTGGCAAATTGAGGTATCAATCAGGGACGCTACTAAGTGATGTAGACGCATCTCTGTGACGCTAAAATTGTAAATTGCCAGAAATCCTAGGCGAAGTAGACGCATCTCTGAGAAGCCGCCGTTTTGCTTAGAAATATGAGTTTCGTCCAAACTGCTTAGGTTTTTGTTTCATTTTTGAGATGCGTCTTATATTTCTAGCAGTTCAGCTGCACAATACGGACGAGATACGTCTATTTCGCTAAGGAAATGGATTAAATACAACTCAAGGTGTCCTTATATCAAGGAATAAGAAATTCAGTGAAATTTGAGATACGCCTTTTTGGCTTAGGAGGGCAGCATACTCATAATCACCTTTTCACCATCCGCAATGAAAAATGATTATAAAAATATCATTTCTCCAATACGAAATATTCCATGTACTGATTAAATTTGAAAGAATGCCCAAATGAAAATAAAATTCGAGAGTTTTCTCAAAAATGTATTCCTTGATTTTTTTACGAATTTATAATTCAGTACTCCACGAGAGCACTGAATTTAGCGGACGCACTGTATACAAAACCTATGAGTGATATAGTTTTGAATTCAGCATTATATGAAAATTCTGAAAATTGAATAGTAAATGGGGCGTTTCTTTTAAAAAAATTGTCGCGGAAGAAATTACTCAAACGAGGATCACCCTGTATAGTTAATTTTCTCTTACAAATGTAATAAATGTGTCAAATTAAAATTATAAATTGACCTGTTGCAAGAGATTCCTCAGAAATGGACAGTTAAAAATTAAATTATTCGGTACTTTACGAAAGCACTGTATAGTAAAACCTTTAACCAATATAATCAATATGTCAATAAAGAGCGGTATTTTCCCAGACATACTTGAATACAAAATTATCAAACCTGTTTACAAATCAGGTGATAAAATGAACCAAGCCAACTACAGGCCAATATCTCTAATCAGTCATATTGCAGAAGTATTGGAAAAAATTCTGAAAATAAGAATGGAAAAATATGTAAATTTTTTTTAAACATATCAAACAATCAATACGGATTTCGCTAAGTCAAGTCATCAAAGGATGCAAGGATTCATCTAACAAAAGAAATATAAAAATCGATGGATATGGGAAATACATCTTTTTCTACGACCATTAATAAAAATGAACATTTCAATTGCGTCTTCCATTAAGAAACCTACCACGTTGTAACACCGATTTTCATTTCCCACGGGCTAGCTGTATCGAAATATTTCATTTCCTTCGACTCTCATGAACTCATGAAGTCCGACGGGTATCAACCAAAGAAATCCAAAACATTTTCTAAAGATCAAATTAAAAAATTTATATCAGAAGCTCCTGATAATGCTTATCTGCTGACAAGGTATGATTTTCTTTTCATAAAACCAGAATAATTTCAATAAAAAGATTGATTACAATCGGATTCTATATTTTTGAATAGTTGACAGATACTTTCCATATAGCAGTTAATTTGAACAAATTATTATGTGCTCTAGTAACGACGAGTGTTGATTCAGATGACACATGGACTTTGGATGGTGGGAGCGAGGGTTCAAATCCACGCATCCACTTTTTTTTTTTCATTTTATGAAATCGATTAGTGTTTGATTTTTATAATAATTTTCACGACGTAGGTAGGTATGTGTACAAAAAGAAAAAATAGATGTTTCATTCAACGGGTGAAGAAAGAAGAAGAGTTTATGATAAAAAGGATTATTAAAAATATTACAGATTTGTTAATGATTCAGATGGTCGTAGAAAAAGTATAGTGTACAATGAGCTTGAAATGGCCCATTTTCCACTCGTAGGTATATGAAATTTTGTAGTACTCGCTACGCTCGTACTAAAAAAATTCATATACCTACTCGTGGGAAATGTATGTCATTTCATGCTCATTGTACAATATACTATTTTCTACGACCATTAAGAAAAATGAACATTTCAATTGTGTCTTCGATTAAGAAACCTACCACGTTGTAACACAAATTTTCATTTCCTACGGGCTAGCTGTATCGAAATATTCATTTCCTACGACATTCATGAACTACTAGACTATCATTATAGGTAGGTATTAACGCATTTTATGAACATAAATAATATCGAATCAAGTTTGTTTACGTCTGTCTAATAATTTAACATTTCACATCAGTAGATAATTACAAAATTCTATTGAAAAAGATTGATTACAATCAGATTCTATATTTTTGAATAGTTATTGTATGAAGTAGGTTTGTGAAATTTGGAGCGTCGATATAATGACATAAGAGCTAGAATTTGAGCATATTGACATGTCGAAGTTAACTTCCGGTCTGACCGGAAGTAACATCAACTTTCTTATTTCAAATAGAAACCCTATTTTTTTTTCTTTTCGCTTTATTCAGCATTCAATTCCCTTTCTAATGACATATCACAAGTTGGTATTTAACCAGAAACTAGATCAGAAAAAAATTATTATTGAAATTCACCGAGTAGGCCGTGGAAGCAAAATGAAAGCCAAAAATTGAAAAGTTGGCTATGGAAACCATACGTCACTTGATAACAGTTGCTACTACTGTGATATTTTATTTTCATTCGTCGGCGTTATAAAAAGCCGCCAAAAAAAAATATTGGAAAAATTGGGAAAAAAACAATACTCTGTAGGTCCATAACTTAAATAGGAACATACAACTTTTTCTTGCCTGTACTATTCAGCATAACCATTCCTTTCTAATGATATAATACTCGCTCGTACTAAAAAAATTCATATACCTACTCGTGGGAAATGTATGTCATTTCATGCTCATTGTACAATATACTATTTTCTACGACCATTAAGAAAAATGAACATTTCAATTGCGTCTTTGATTAAGAAACCTACCACGTTGTAACACCAATTTTCATTTCCCACGGGCTAGCTGTATCGAAATATTCATTTCCTACGACTTTCATGAACTACTAGACTGTCATTAAAGGTAGGTATTAACGAATTTTATGCACTAGCGGGCGGTAAAGTACACTTTACCGCCCGGTTCAGCAAGCGTAAAGTGGCACTTTACCGCCCGCGGGCGCATTATGGCCCGGCGGGCCGTAAAGTAGACAAAATTCTCAAATTGTCTATACTCACACATCATTTCATGCAATTCCTAACACGAATTAGAATCATTTCAGTTCAATAAAGCAATACTCTTTCTAACATTTTTTCATAATCGTTGGCAATTTTTTCGGTGATGATCTATTTATTTGAAATAGATTCTCCAATATAGCACTCAGCTACTATAGTTTCACATTCCTCATATTAGTTACCCTTAATTATTGTATGCATTACGTATGAAACTTGTAGACCATTGCAATTCAAGTCAGTATTTGTGATTCGCGCTATAAAACCGCTAGTGCATAAAATTTTGTATGTATCACGTGCGTAAAATGCGTTTAAGGCCTTCGGCGCAGGCCATAAACGCCTACTTTACGCCCTTGATACATAAATAACTATTATGAACATAAATAATATCGAATCAAGTTTGTTTACATCTGTGTAATAATTTGACATTTCACATCAGTAGATAATTACAAAATTCTATTGAAAAAGATTGATTACAATCGGATTCTATATTTTTGAATAGTTGACAGATACTTTCTATATAGCAGTTAATTTGAACAAATTATTATGTGCTCTAGTAACGACGAGTGTTGATTCAGATGACACGTGGACTTTGGATGGTGAGAGCGAGACTTCAAATCCACGCTTTTTTTCATTTTATGAAATCGATTAGTGTTTGATTTTTATAATAATTTTCACGACGTAGGTAGGTACGTGTACAAAAAGAAAAAATAGATGTTTCATTCAACGAGTGAAGAAAGAAAAAATTATCTAAACCATGTAAAAATGACGGCAGGAGAGTTTATGATAAAAAGGATTATTAAAAGTATTACAGATTTGTTAATGATTCAGATGGTCGTAGAAAAAGTATGGTGTACAATGAGCATGAAATGGCCTATTTCCCTCTCGTAGGTATATGCAATTTTGCAGTACTACAAAATTTCATATACCTACTCGTGGGAAATGTATGTCATTTCATGCTCATTGTACACTATTTTCTACGACCATTAAGAAAAATGAACATTTCAATTGTATCGAAATATTTAGTTCCTACGACTTTCATGAACAACTAGACTGTCATTATAGGCAGGTATTAACGAATTTTATGAACATAAATAATATCGAATCAAGTTTGTTTACGTCTGTCTGATAATTTGACATTTCACATCAGTAGATAATTACAAAATTCGATTGAAAAAATTGAGTTATTAAAAATGATTAGCGATAGTGAGGATGAAGTAAAAATCAAATTAATAAATTCATATCAGAAGCTCCTGATAATGCATATCTTCTGACAACAGTATGATTTTCTTTTCATAAAACTAGAATAATTTCATTAAAAAGATTGATTACAATCGGATTCTATATTTTTGAATAGTTGACAGATACTTTCTATATAGCAGTTAATTTGAACAAATTAACATGTGCTCTAGTAACGACGAGTGTTGATTCAGATGACACGTGGACTTTGGATGGTGAGAGCGAGGGTTCGAATCCACGCAGCCACTTTTTTTTTTTCATTTTAGTGTTTGATTTATTCTGCTTAAAGTTTTTTTTTACAAAATTCACAAAAATATTTAATTAATACTGCCAAAAATAACCAAATACTACGTTTCCATGGCAAACTGTGACCACTTCAATAGTGAAAAATTGGGAAAAAATATACTTATTAAGGACTTCTTATTGAAAAATTAACCCCAACTCCTGGTTTTGAAATATACCAGAACCCGAGAACTCAATGCTGAATCATTCAGATATACAGGGTGTGATATGTACCTGGCAATATCACCAACTTTTATTAATCCATAATGCTCGGTTGATTTTAAAATGTAGTCTTTTGTTACAAAGTGCCCAAAAATATTCCGTTCTTACTGTAGAAAGTAACCAAGAATCGCTTTTTCATGGCTAACTATGACCAACTGAAAATTGAAAATTTGGGAAAAACATGCTGTGAATTCTTTTATCACTGAACTAACATGAGATTCTGGATCAGAATACTCTGAAACCCTCAGATCTCAATTCCTAAGAAACATATAGGATGTCATCTGTATATGGCAAAAGTTCAACTCCTAAATTGACTTATTTTTAAAATTATTGCACATAGTCCATCAAATTTCAAAATCAGATAAATTTTTATTTTAATCACTCAAACTTCTTTATTTAAGACAAAAACATTCAAGCAAACCGAGTTTAGATAAAATCACTCGTCCAAACGGACTAGTGATTTTATCAATCGCTTTGTTATTGTATTTTTGCCAAATAAACGAGTTTTCGTGTAAAATAAATAATTATCGGTAATATTTGAAGGACTCGTGGAATTACTATCATTATCGTTTTTCAGAAATGACGCTGGTTACATCACTGCTGGCGTTAAGAGTATGACTTTGTTAATATTTTGTGTATGTAGATTTTGCCAATTTCACAATCCTACGTCAGAACTAATCGAAGTTATGGGGAGGTTACATGAGAAGTGGGACAGAATGTATAGTCTTGTTCTACAGGACATGTAGAATTTTTAGATAAATTTGTTCATATGGTTCATATCACTCTCACTTATAAGTGCAGTGTTCATTCAACTTACACAAAGATGGAAATTAAGAAAAAAACAACCTTACAATTTAATCTTTATTAATTTTCAGTTCAGAGATAACATTTCATCCAGATTGTCTACAATTATAGAAAAATACTGAATTGGCATCAAAACATAACCAAGTTTACCAGTGTTCCCATCTACAACAATGCTGACAGTCATGTCTATAACTAGCATGGGAACATGGTGGATGTCGTGGATGTAAAACATTCTGAATGATCTCACCAATTATACTTTGATGATGATGAGGTGGTCCATGATGTGGTGGACCGTGATGAGGTGGTCCATGATGGGGTGGTCCATGATGTGGTGGACCGTGATGAGGTGGTCCGTGATGAGGCGGTCCATGATGAGGTGGTCCATGATGGGGTGGCCCATGATGAGGCGGTCCGTGATGGGGTGGTCCGTGATGGGGTGGACCGTGATGGGGTGGTCCATGATGGGTTGGCCCATTCCAACTCATTATAAATGGGTACTTTTCAACTTGCGGTTTACAAATTCAAAATTATTAAAGAGAGTGTTATTCTTATCTGTCAATTGTTCTAATGTTTTGTTCATGAATAACTTTTATCAACTAACTAACGTTTTTATTGTTGGCACTTTTATTCATCGAATGGTTTGGGATCGATATCAAGTTATCTAGTTGGAAAAACAGAAACATGATAAGCTATCGCATATGATGCAAATGACTATGAGTATGTAGTTCGCAGTATTCAGTCAGGAGATAATAATTGTGGCAAATATTTTTGTTTTAAGTACGATGTTTTAAGTACGATGATTCACTACCACTTAACTCTTATTTCATCAATCTTCTCTTTCACAGGATTGCGTGAAAATCAATTTTAACAACCTAATTAGAGATAATGGCATCTTCAAGGAGGCGTTAGAAATTCATGAATTGTTGACTTCCATTCTTATCACTTACGGAGACAGAACGTCATGACTTCGTATAACGAGTAATCCAATAAATTAATCCTGAAAATATGAGAATTTTGATAAAAGCTTATCCTATAGTAGATTCGTTGAAAAAAAAATTGAAATTGTGTCTGTAATATTCTATGGCACAGCTCTAATCTAGGATCACACGGAAGGTATGCTTCACAAATTGATGATATTGAATTGACCATTTGAATACTAAGGCCAATATACAGAGCAATTTTTCTCATAAAAGTTCAACTTAAATTGCTCCGCCGATTTCTTTTTTGCAATTCGGTCGTCACGGAGGGTTGAATAATTAGCAATAAAGTTATCACCCACTGGGGGGTGCAACCCCCCCAAATTCGTAAAAACTTTTTCCTGGAAGGTATTTTCTTGACATTTCAGCTCTGGGCAATAAATATGAGTGAAAATCGGTATTATTAATGGGGGCGAATTATTTTCAACAATTAAACCCCCTCCCGGGGCATCAACCCCTTTCCGAAATCGTGTTTTTTGGGGTATTTTCTATGAATATATAAAATTGTCAGTCCTGAGTAATGAAACTGAGTGAAAATTTGTAAAAATAATAGGTATAAATTATTACAAACGATTTTCCCGCCCCCAGATTCGGGGCATATCCTCCGCATCGCGGAGACATTTGGGTAAGAGGGAAGGGGAAGAATATTTGAAAAAACTCTCAAACTACTACTCTTAGATATAAATGTGGGTAAATAATCGTTGAGAACTGTTATTATTGAGATTTAGAAGTATTGTTATGAAAATTATTCGCAAATTATCAACTTATTGTATAAATCAAACGCGGACCGGAGGTAACGAAATATGACAGTGGTTTTCAATGATATCGAGAAAGGGTATGGAGAAATGTATCCACAAGTAATCACCATCAAGAAATGTATAGGGAAATATATTTATTCATTCATACAACTCATCATCTATTTCATTTTCAGTCTCCTCGTCTTCATCTTCACAATCCAGATGTTTTGAAACAGAGCTGAGTTGAACATGAAACAAATATTTCAGAAACAAACTCACCAATTTCAATCAATAACAGTGACAAAGCAAGCACTAAGAGATGTTTCCTCGTCTACGACTATCGATGTTATCCCAGTATCCAGTGTTTTCTGCACAGGAACTTTTATATTATCTGACGTTTACATAGAGCAACGTTGACTGTTGCCCACTGCGCACCGACAGAACCGCTCCGCTGTATACTATACAGCGGCGCACTAGCTGCCGCATTGACAAGGTCCCAAGCCGATATTTTTCAGGTTTTAGAATCTCAATGAGTTTAAAGCAGGTACACTTCGGGACAGTTTCCTTTAGTGCACTGCCTTCCTCGGTCTCAAATCCCCATATTCCATCAAGGACTGATTTTATTTTTCTTTCCATAGAACAATAATGCGATCAAATGCCGAGTAACCTCTATTTTAAGTACTTAAAAGATTGACTGGATTCCATTTAAAATTCCTATGAATATTTTTAATAAGAGCAGGGTTTCTTCTGCAAACTGGCTTTTCATTCATGTTGATACGTGCTTTAATCTCTGAGTTATTAGCATTTGAATTTATAAACTCCCTCAAGATTTTGTAACCTAAAATATGCGAAGAATTGAAAAAACTCGTATTTAAAACCAACATTAATTGGACAGGATAAACGTTATGCAATTTGACAATGAAGTATTCCTCAACTGTTCATTTTACTTGCTACAAGTGATAAGACAATTTCAGTAATCACAAGCATTATTTCACGAAGTCGGGAACTTTAATATTATAAGATTTTCAATTGCAATTTTGCAGCTGGCAACTGTGCGTATAAATATAAATAATATCAGAATACAAAGCTGCGATCTTTATCTTCAAAATGACGTAAGATTCATCCGAATTGAACATTTATGGAGTTATAGAATATTACTTCACGCGCTGGTTGAAAAAATGCACGTAGGCAATTTTGGTAGGGACAGTTTTTATGTAAAAATTTGTCCTCTTTCTGAATATCAAGTTATTTTTTTGATTTAAAGTAAATTTTTTGAGATATTTCGAAATTACCTCAAAAATAAATTTCAACGCGTTTTTTGGGGGATTCCACCCCCCTGGAGGTTATAATTTTTCTCAGAAGTAATACGTACACTGTATTCTACAATTTAAAAAAAAATATCGGCGGAGCAATTAAAGTTGAGGTTGATAGCCCTATTGATTGGCCTAACTAGTCGCAGACCTAATGGGTTCGGATTACTCTCTGAAGATTCCCGATGGTCTCAAAATCAAGGAAAGGAGCTCATTAAGAATTTGTAGAGTATGCCCTATGAATAATTTTCCTAAAATTTCCGATACTGGTACAAGCCTAGTGAAACTTGACCCTAGACCAGTGTTATTTGATTTAGTTCGTAACTGTTCAGTAACTCGCAATTAAACTTGAATAAATTAGTCGCTTCGTACAGTGTGTTCCACTTTGAGCAGCATCACCTTGTTATTTTATTATTCGATGACCAACTCAAAATTTTTTTTATAAATAAATACAGTGCGGTTTTTTTAGTCCCCCCTGTTAACTTTTGAACGGTTTGTCGTATAACTTAAACCATTTTG
The DNA here is from genome assembly GCA_944452925.2 of Chrysolina oricalcia. Classification (NCBI taxonomy): domain Eukaryota; kingdom Metazoa; phylum Arthropoda; class Insecta; order Coleoptera; family Chrysomelidae; genus Chrysolina; species Chrysolina oricalcia. The sequence goes on from OX101825.2 coordinate 16,871,270, forward strand.
AATGGTAACACCGATACTACTTTTCGAAAAGACATTGCGAAAGCCCGATAGGGGGCGCGAAAGGCTGATTAGTTTAAAAATTTCAAATGGCATGGGGGGTCAAGTGACACAACGTTGAAAAGAGAATTTAATTCTCTTCTCAACCATCTAAATTTTTTCAGATTTGGTTCATATTTTTTTCGCCATACTCTAAAAATCAAGTATAAGTGCGGATAGTACCCTTAACTCGATAAATTTGACCGGTTTGATGTGGAGCAATGGGACAAAAATATTTTAGATAGTATTACCGATACTACTTTTGAGAGAAGATACATTGCAATTACTCGACAGATGAGCATGAAATATTCTTGGTGTTGCCCCAAGTCGCCTGATGGATGTAATTGTCAAATTTCTCGAGGTCAAGGTCAAGGAGAGGAGGGGAGCGTTTGAAAACCAGTCATTTCCTGACCGTCTTCTGGTTTCACATTTCGATAGATATGGTGCTGAACATACCTTCTGCCAAGTTTGACCCGCGAACGAGGTCAAGATCCAGAGTTATGCCGAAAAAACCGTGATTTTCGTTTTTTTGACATCTGGATCTTGACCTCGTTCGCGAATCAAACTTGGCAGAAGGTATCTACAGCAACATATCTACCGAAATGTGAAACCAGCAAACGGTCACGAACTGACTGGTTTTCAAACTGTAAATCAGTTCGGTAAATAATACAATGATTCACACATGAATTAAAAGGGATAGTTTTCGATGCTGGAAAAAAAATGATCTTTCAATTACTTTTCCTCACTACATACATTTAATTTAATATTTACCATATTCCATATGATAACAAAAGACCATCAAACTCACAGGTTTGGAAGAGTTCTGAACCTGAACTGTTCCAATAATTTCGATAGCGATAAATGCAAATTGTTTACGAAAAAATCAAAATGGGCTTGAACTGCAAGATCTACTTTTCTTGCATTGAAATCGACTCTGTTATTGGATACCTATATATTTTTGAATTTCTGACAAGTAAAGACCCCCATCTATTTACCTATAAGTAATTGCAATAATTGCTCTTAATTAGAAAGCAGGCCTCTGTTTTTTATCACTCAAGAACTTCGAATGTCTCTCATAATCAGGGCGCTATAAACTTGATAACGATCGGAGATACCATACCGATTGAAACGTCGTGTTCAAAGAAATAATTCAGACAATGGATGTCCGAAATAAAAGTAATCAATTTTCAAACAAAGGTTTATTATTATTATTTCACTCTGTATGTTATGCTGAACAGTCTAATTATGAAAAAATCAAAAATTATTCCATTAGACGAGTGTTTTACATAATTTGACTTCTATGAAAAAAATTAGAGTGCAATATAAAAATGTCCACTCTTTTTTACAAAATTTTAAGTTTTTGTTCAGAATTCTAGAGTTTAGTAATTTTTCTTGTTAATATTTTATTCTGTTTCTTAAGCTATCGTTTCATAATGAAAAATTCAAAAAGAATATATTCTCAGTCGATTGTTCAACAAAATTTTGACTTTCATGTCGTAATTTTGAGCTCAATACCAAATTTCGACTTTTTTCATGGATGACCTCAAATTATATGCCTCTGGAGAAAAGGACCTACATCAATCCCTAAGGGTGGTAGAAAAGTTCACGCATGCTATCGGAATGGAATTTGGGATCGACAAATGTGCCACGGTTCATCTCAAAAAAGGACGATGAGAGGAATACGGAGAGGATATCCAGCTCGTAGACGTAAGCATCCTACATCATCTGGATGCCGGAGAGACGTATACTTACCTAGGGGTGGAGCAACGCCGCTCCCAAGAGGTATTCACAGTAGTTAAGAACTCTCTCCGCGGCAAGTATCAGCATAAACTCCGACAGATCTGGTCATCAGAACTGTCGGGGAAGAACAAAGTTGCTGCAACTGATATGCTTGCCGTTCCGATCCTTCTCTACTCCTTCGGAGTGATGAAGCGGACTCAGGAAGAGCTGCGACAACTCGACGTTAAAACTCGCAAAATGATAATAATAATAATAATATGTCTTTATTCATCATACGAAAAAAAAATCAATACAGAGCCAAGTTAATACAATCATAATTGATGAAAAGGAGGAGTTCAGCTTTGAAAACTGCTTTTAAACCCAACCTCAAAAAAAGAGAAAAATATTTAAGAAAATAAGAAGAAAGTGACTACTTATATTTCAACATGAAATAAGAGTATTTGAATTTGTAGAAGAGTATTAGTTACAGTAAATGGTAATCAATGCCAGGAGGAAAATGTGCGTTATATCATTGCCTTATACAGACATTGATTTCAATCTCTTCTTGAAGTTTCTTATAGAGAATTCCTTCAATTCCAGTGGAAGGTGATTATACAATTTTGCGGCATTGTATGAGAAGCACCGGGTGAGAATCGCAGAGGAGTGTGATGGAATAAGTGCCTATTGGTCGAATAGTTGTTACGTGAAAGTGAAACCAATTTTCTACGTAGATAAGGCGGGTATCCAGTTCTCAAGATTTTATGAACCAACGTAAGCATATGCAACTCCCTCCAAGATTTCAATTTTAGCCAACCTGCATCCTGGAACGATAAACTAATATGATCATACTTGCGAATACCGTACGAGAATCGTATGCAGCTGTTTTGTATCTTTTGAAGTTTTTTAATATCAGATTCCCGTAGGGCAGGCGAGTAAATATGATCACAGTAGACTAGCCTCGAAAGAATGAGAGATTCGCACAGAATTTTTTTAATTCATCATTTCATTTAATGTTTTTTTCTTAAAAATTATCATAACCAAAAATCACTGAAGTTCCGGAATTAACAAAAAAACATTGAATAATACAAAAAAATTAAAAAAATTCTCAAACAAAAATGTCGTCTCAAAACGGATTCCCGTTTTACCAAGTTAGTGTTTGCTCTTAAGATACCAAAGGATACCCTGCTCAATTGGCTAGTATGCTTAGTGAATCTCGTATCAGTATCTAGCCATAAGCACAAATTTTTACATTCATTTACGAATGGTATAATGTTGTGATCGATTGCAATAGTAAGAGATACGGTTCTTGCTGTTGGGTCCAGAGAGAATTACTTGGGATTTCTTAGGATTGAGTTTCAAGTTATGCACACAAGACAATTCGAACAAGAGTTGAATATTTTCATTAATTTCAGCTTCGGCGTATTTGGATTCTACAAACTTGAAGGACATGTATATTTGTGTATCATCGGCGTACTGGTGTATTTTCCCTGATCTGATATATTCATGAAAATCACCAATATATGCAAAAAGTAGTGGACCCAGTACAGAGCCCTGAGGTACGCCCAAAGGTTTCGCAAGAGAAGTGGATTGGTTGTTTTCTAGAATTACACTCTGTGATCTATTTGATAAATAATTATGCAATAATAACACAGCGCAATCTGTAAAGCCAAAACACGAGAGTTTTTTTCATAGAACAGCAGGATCAAGTGTGTCAAAAGCTTTGCTGAAGTCTAATAGTATGAGACAAGTAAAGTTTCCCAAATCCAGAGATGTGAAAATATCATCCGTTATTAGACTCACTGTAATGTGGGCGAAAACCCGACTGAACTGTACTGAACTGTATATTCAATGTATTTCATAAATCTCTGCATCAATATAACCTCAAAAACTTTGGAGAACGATAATCGCAATAATTTTGACTGTAACTGGATCGTTCACTGGAATACCATTAAAACCCAGTGGGCTTGCCATTAAAAAAACCGGAGAACCATTTCAATTACGGCGAGTTCAGAAAAACAAATCGACCGATTTAATATTTAATACAATCGCACCAGAACTTGCGCTGAATTCTCGGCTAATGATGTCAATATCGATGTCTGTCTTTTTGTTAAAATAAGTTATTACCGGTTTAATGAATTTTAAGACCGCAGAATTATTTTCTCATACATATCTTCGGTCGATATTATCTGTTCGCTTTTGTATTTGGTTTTTTCCCATTCGGACGTATCGCATTCCCGGGTCGTTTGCGGCAGTGAAATGCGTGTTCGAACATACTCAGATAATGGCGCATGTTTCATGCGATTGTAATAATCGTCGATGATATTACAGATTAATTTCTGCATGCCTGACAGATCGGATACGATCTCGTTCGAAAATTTCAGAGATATTCTGCTCTGCTCAAGATGCAATTCATTTCATACCGTCGAGAATGGAATTAGAAAATATCAATGGAAAACAGCGCAAGCCGCATTTTGTTATGATGCAAGATTATGAGTGACAATTTCATCGCCAGTTGAGAGAAAGAACAAAAATGTAGAAACAATCTTTTCTCTATCCAGCTAATTCTAGTTTCACTGCTCTGACTCTATAGGGTATCTCAAGGTGAAACCCTTGAAACCACTTCTTCTAATAATACTTGAAGAGTATTCAGAATAAATAAAAGGCAAAATGCTATCACCACCTAGATTTTGGGTTATAACTGAGCTAAAATAATGTTGCTGGCTAGGGGATACCCAAGGAGACTAAAATTTAACAAGTAGAGTTTAATCCCCATAAGACAATGGGGACACTAATAGAAGAGATGAAAGACTCTGTACTCATATCCAAGAACGTCACTATGACGCGTTGATGCTACAAGATTCTCATTGGCTAGAGCTTATTAAACCCTCCTTGTTAGTTCAGTCTCTTTGGGGGATACCAGCTATCAGACTAAACTAACAGGAGGGTTTAATAAGCTCTAGCCAATCAGAATCTTGTAGCATCAACGCGTCATAGTGACGTACTTGGACATGAGTACAGAGTCGAACTCGAACCAAGGAACAAAACTGTCACCTGTAACTCTCGTATACCAAGAGTTCGGAGTGCGCTAGTCCGTCACTGTCTATAGAGAACGGCGGCCATGACATGTCCAACTACGTCAAATATCGTCACAAATGTTCTTTTATCGCTTTCTATTTGCGTCACCATTGTCTTATGGGGATTAGACTCTCCTAGTCAAATAACGTTTAATCTCTTTGACCAGCTATCTGTTTTCTTAAGGCTCAACTGGTTTTTTTTGTCTCTCAAACGCCAAAAATTATAGCACATCGGTTATAACGACATTCGTTTGGTTAACAATTGGGTGCAGCACAGAATAAAAAGTAAATTAATTAAAAATAGCCATGGTAACATTTCGATTGGTAAGGAATTTCATTCGTCTGCTTATGAAATTACATAAAAAATATGTTTCATCCGTTAACAGAAGGGTGAAGGTCGAGCTCCCTGCGGCTACTGAGCTATGAGGTTATAGTGACATACTGGTGAGTGGACATAGTGACATACTGGTGAGTGGACATAGTGACATACTGGTCAGTGGACATACTGATATACTGGTGATTGAACATAGTGATATACTGGTGATTGGAGGTGGCCGGTAGCTCCAGTGCACAGTGTTGAAAAATTTCAAAAACTTGGCCAAAAATGGAAGTTGAAAAGTGGAATGTTTTTACAACGAATTTTGAGTATGGAATATCCCCACCTTCAAAATGCGCACATATCAAAGACAGCTATGCTTTCCTTCGCGTCAGTCCAAAGTTCTCATTTTACGAAGTACAACCTTCATAGTGACATAATTTGGTGTTATTCGTCAATATAAAGCATGGAAAAAGGTATTTGAATCAAGGTGGAACAGGTTTCTGATGGCAAGTACATCGTTATACCATATATTAAAACAAAATTGAACGATATTATGGCAAATTTTGGAATTCAAATTAAAACAGTTTGAATATTTTTTAATATTTTGTTATAAACTATATATTATTGAAGATTTCATTCGTAACGTTAGTTCAGGAGCCAGGTAGCCGAGTGGTTAAAAGCGCCATTGTTTCAAGCACTTTGGCTGCCAGTCGGCGATGGTTCAAACCATGCCGAAATTTTTCTGATGATACGAGATGCTTATCAAATGCCTAACTCTCTAAATTCAACAGTTCAGATTATACAGGGTGCCAAAGTTAACTTTTCCAAAATTTCAAATGGCCATTGTGTAGATATTTTTTTTAATACATGACTTAAATGAAATAAGCATCGATTGTTCACATGGCCGATACAAATCCACTGTAGAATATAATTTTCCCTGCACGTTTCCGACATACACAGGGCAAGTCCAAAGATAGCAAGTTTTTCAGTGATTTCCGAAAAATGTCATCCATTTTCAGATATTCCTTAGGATAACAATATCATCAACAACGACTGCACGACCAAAAATCGCCCGGAGCACCATGGCAATTAATAATAATAGCCGTCCCTACTCCGCACAGGATATTCCTTTGGTGTTTACCCCTTGGCGTGGATAATGAGGGAGAGTATTCTTATTATTATTGAAGGTATCTTATTCATTCACAGTTACATTCGCCATATTTAACCTCATATCTGCAATTCATTCACTTTGATCTCAAATTCATACTCAGAATTCCCAAAATCCTTATATAACCAGTTTGGATATATAACAACTACATTTTTCATTTAGCAGTCGCCCTATTGGAGCCAACATTGTGAATTCCTCAGTTGTGATGATAAATTCGTATGCAGCGACCCCAAAAATGTACTCATCGAAACTTTGACACATGAATATTTGTTGCTTAATTTTTGGCCAGGATTTCGAGATTTTTCAACACTGTGCAGTGGTTCGATGCATAAAGGTTTTCTCTAGACTAAATTCTGTAGTGGGACATACAGATGTGATTATTCGTATTCCGAAATGCATACAACTAAAGAAAAATATATGGTTTGCTACTTGTACTGTTTTTCTAGCAAGTTGCACGGTTCTAAATTACCGTTCCCGCTCCCGCTCCCGCGTTCCCGCTTTGGTTTGACGGAACCTTTAGACGTATGTTCGATACATTAGCCGTTCAATCTTCCGCTTGCAACTGACCCGATTCGAATGGTGTTTGCTTGAAGTGTGCAACCGATCACCCGGGTTGGTGCTGTAGGTTTTCTGGGTTTTCCTGCAGCTAAATAAGTAAATACGCCACCAAAAATCAGTCGCCACGGTGCGCCACGGCATATAAATAATAGCAGTGGTTTACCCGCATAGGATATGCCTTTGGGTACACTCTTCGAGTGATGATGAAAGAATATTATTATTATAGTAATATACTGGATAGATACTCAAATTTCGATGATAACCATGTTTTGGGTAACCTGACTTTTTTCAAAACTCAGAATTATTTAATCGGTAACAAAATAGTAATTTGTGTATAGTCAAAACAATGCTTTTCGATGGTAGTTTCATGACAATTGATTACATAATTTTGTGAAGCTCTGAAGTTCAGAAGTTTCAGCGACGAAATCTAGATAGTCTCAAATATTCCCGAAAATCAGTTGAAGAAGATTTAGAAATATCAAGCAGCATGATCTTGCATTTTGAAAAATAACTGGATAAACTTCGGTCATAAAGTATTTCACAAATCATTCAGTATTATTTGAAAAATTATTGTTCTTAGTTGTAACTTATATGGATACCTACATTTTCAGTACTCAATCAACACTTCAATTATGAGATTTAATTCAAGCTACTTAGATAAGATATGGACATGGAGAAAACAAAATTTCTACATCAATCTTGGAAATCGACAAATAATAACATGTCAGAGATGTCGAGATTTGGATTGAGTATATGATTTCAGATTCAAATTATACAGGGTGATTCATTGGGAAATGCGCATACAGTTAGGGTAGATGGAAGACACCGAGGTCCTTCTAAATAACCTATATTTTATGGGTCTATCGTTCTCTATAATCAAGATACAGGGTGATTTATTGATTTTCCCCATTTTTTTCAATTAATCATAACTTATAAACCACCCTATACATTTTTGTGATATTTGGTTTGTATGTTCTTTGTCCACAGTAGTGTCGATTAAAATAATAATAAAAAGTCTTATTCCAGGTCCGGCCTTAAAAAAAAATAATAAGTAGGTTTCGAGTCGAAACAACATTCTGTATATCAATATTTTAAAATTTTATTTACAAATTTGGAAAGAGTAGGAAAAAATAAGTAAGACTAAAAGTATTTGGTGTTTCCCCATACAACTTTTTTACTTATTAACTTGAGTCAAATCTAGACGTTTCGATAATGAGGTGCTACAAAATTTTAAAAAAATAAAATTTCTTCCCCAAATGGTACTTTTCCAGCTTCAATCCATGAAATCATCATCTATTTCTTATTCTCCTGATTCCTGGATCCCAACCTTATTGAAAAACGAGAGGACATGTCCGTATTTGGGACAAATTATTATTATCAATGAAGAACTTTCAAACACCCTGTGTGGTTGAAAAAATTATCATAATATTTGTTCATTGCGCTACATTTAGAAATAAATTATAAAAATGAGGAAAAATGCCCATTCCGAAAAAAGCATAACTCTATTTTAAACAAAAATAACGTTGCAACAAATTGTATTAAGTCAAACGAAAAGAATTAGACACAAAAAAATGTAAACAACATAACTTATAACAGTTGTTCAAAGTGGCCTCCATTTTGCTCAATACATTTTCGTGCTCTTGAAGTAAGATTTGTAATTGACTTTCTAATCATAGCTTGATCATTTCTCAGTTCGTCGCAAGCGTCCTCAATTCTCCGTAGAAGGTCCTCTCTAGTATTTACTTCAGTTGAATAAACTTTTGATTTTAAATAACCCCAAACATGGTAATCGAGTGGATTAAAATCGGGCCCCCTTGCAGGCCAGTTGTGAGGTCCTCCTCTGCCTATATCCAATGATTTGGGAAGTTGTCATTTAAAAACTCTCTCACCATTACTCTGAAATGAGGTGAAGCCCCATCATGTTGAAAGTACATGCCTCCAACATCAACTCCTGCATCATCTAGCAATATGGGTAAAATATTTTGCAGGAACTCCAAATTCACTTCACCTGTTAGAAGATGTGGTAGGATATGGCATCCAATTAATCGGTTGTTAATAACGCCACACCAAACATTAAAGGAGAACCTAATTTGTGAATGTTTTTGTTTTATGGAACGGATTTTGTTCGACCCACACATGAGAATTCCTGAAATTATTGATACCGTCCGTCTCTGGTAAACTGAGATTCATCGCCAAATAAATATCTGTATAAGCTATTATTTTGTAATACCAATCTACTAAAAGCCAATCGAGCAATTTCATCTCCTGCTTGTAGCCTCTGAACTTGCTGTAAATGGTACGGATGTAGACGATTTTTTTTTATTCTTTGCCAAACAGTAGACTGAGGAACATTGGTGTCGTGACTGATTCTTCTCGAACTAATTTTTGGATCATTTTGTACAAAATTAAGAATATCTTGCTCCAAATCGATATGTCGTCTTTCGTAACTTTCATTTTGTGCTATAGTGGGAAATTTACCGTGTTCTCTAAGGTAACTAAACACATTAGAAAAAGTCTTGTCACTAGGTAGGTAACCGCCGGCCAGGAAATCGCCGAGCATATTCCCTTCGGGTAGCTTTTCCATTACCATCACAAAATCCATATACATACAACATGTCTGCATATTCATTATTATCAAATTGGTGTGGCATTTTAAGTAAGAAATAACTATGTTATCAACAAATAACGTAACAACACAAAGTCATCAACTAATGTCAAAATTGTACTCTGACATCAGCCAACTTAGCAATTAAAACAATTTGGGATATCAAACCTAAAGTGTATTATTTACTAAATCAAACAATACGTACAGACTGCTTGATTTTATTATTATTATCAAGAATGCATCAGAAGAGTCGAGAAATGACCATGCTCTAGCTAAAAGGTAATTAGACGCGGATAAAGAAAATTCTAGTTTTTTTTATTTTCTGTAATGTTTAACCATTGAAATGTAGATTTGTTGCAACGTTATTTTTGTTTAACATAAAGTTATGCTTTTTTCGGAATGGGCATTTTTCCTCATTTTCATAATTTATTTCTAAATGTAGCGCAATGAACAAATATTATGATAATTTTTTCAACCATACAGGGTGTTTGAAAGTTCTTCATTGATAATAATAATTTGTCCCAAATACGGACATGTCCTCTCGTTTTTCAATAAGGTTGGGGATCCAGGAATCAGGAGAATAAGAAATAGATGATGATTTCATGGATTGAAGCTGGAATAGTACCATTTGGGAAAGAAATTTTATTTTTTAAATTTTGTGGCACCTCATTATCGAAACATTTAGATTTGACTCAAGTTAATAAGTAAAAAAGTTGTATGCGGAAACACCAAATACTTTTAGTCTTACTTATTTTTTCCTGCTCTTTCCAAATTTGTAAATAAAATTTTAAAATATTGATATACAGAATGTTGTTTCGACTCGAAACCTACTTATTAATTTTTTTAAGGTCGGACCTGGAATAAGACTTTTTCTTATTATGTTAATCGACACTACTGTGGACAAAGAACATACAAACCAAATATCACAAAAATGTATAAGGTGGTTCATAAGTTATGATTAATTGAAAAAAATGGGGAAAATCGATAAATCACCCTGTATCTTGGTTATAAAGAACGATAGACCCATAAAATATAGGTTATTTGAAAGGGCCTCGATATCTTCCATCTACCCTAACTGTATGCGTATTTCCCAATGAATCACCCTGTATTAGATTCTTTTGATTTTTTCTAATTTATTTCTTTGTTCTTTCCGTCAACCAGGTGCACCCTTAGGACATCCCTCAACAGTCTTCGAGATACTTGTACAAGCTAGGGAAGACATAGCCCTTACCTTTTTACGACCCCATGCTTGAGAGGCGAAAGCTCTACCATGTGGAACACCATGGTCCAACTACTCATTTCACTACCTCAGGAAAATATTAGTGAAGACCTAGTACCATTCTCATCAGTGAGTTTCCGACCAAAACAGAAACGAGTAAAGTAAAATTGAATGAATAGAATACATCATGATGTTTGAAGTTTCATATTCTTCTAAAAGAAAACAATTCTCATCCATGTTGATTTTTTTTAAAACATGAACAGAGTGTTCATTAAATCAGATCTGCAATCATCTGCTACTGAAAGACAAACTTTAGCAGCTATTTTCAATCGTTCAAGATAACCCCTTGGAAGGTATTCATGTTGAAAAGGGAAACATACTCCGAAGATTGAAATACACTTTCGTCGACCAAAAGTTATTGGAGGCCTAACGAAAGCGATGCAACAATAGCTATTGATCTCTACAATTTGTATATTTTGGATATTCTCCTGAGAGGTAGCAAGTGTGTTGAAAATGTCCCTGGAAATTACTCTAAATGCTACAAAGTGCACCCGAATTTGCCCGAACTCAACTCGAGTTTACTTCAGTGTGACTTCGGGTGACTTCGGACGCACTTTGAAGCGTTTTGATCAACTTTCAGTGACACTTCCCTCCTCTCAGGTGAAAATCCAAAATATGCAAATTGTAGATATTGATCTCTACTTCCACATGCCGTTTACAGAATTTAAGATGATTTCCCTTAAATCGGCGCATTTAGAAAGATTTGCCCTCAAATTGTTTATAACGCGATTGTGCAAAAACTACACATCGGACAGAAGCCATCCTGCGCACAGTTGAAACACTTGTTATTATTCATCAGTTTTCGTAGTATTGTTTGTCCACCATCAGATTTATAAAAATAGTGAATTTTTGAAAAATGGTCTCTTTTTCGAGGTTTTCCCGGATTTTCTCAGTGGAAAATGCACCGATCCGGTAGTATGAAAATCTATTTTGTAGGTTTTACAAATCTCTACAAAAGTTTCATTGACTGTAAAACGATTCCTTAAATAATCTTTGAGATATTTCTAAAAAACTAAAAAAGTTGTAATTTTTTTCACTATTTCTTGTTCTTTTGCTGGGGCGAAAACCAGGGCTTTCATTTCGAACTATCTTATAAAAAGTGGTATAGGCCGTATGTGTCTTTTATTTTGTATGAAAAGAGCCTCTCATTTCCATCCACAGCTTGACCTAATCTAGTTTTAAGCTCATTCTATTTTGATATCAGTTAGCGCATCTTTAAACAAAAAGGCATATTTGGTCTTCCTATTTCCAATTAATTTCTCACTACACGAGATGCAGAAAACGAGCTTTTTTAAAATAATCATCGTCGCTAATTCAATAGATGAGACTAATTTTCAAGATATTTCCATTAGGTATCATTAGTGGCTAAATCTGAATCCATAGTTCTTGGAGGCCAGATATTCTCAACCTTGCAGAAATATTTCCACATTTGGCTTTACTAATCATTATTCGATTTCTGTTCGTTTATTTTACCAATTAGTAAAAACTGCCAATTTAGAAATAAATGTCACCAATAACAACGCTGCATGTAATTCGAACCAGTTTTTATCGATTCATTCGGGTTTTTTCGATAGTAGCTTTTAATGGTACGGTATCAGAGCAACCTCAAAGGAAACCTTAATTACGGTCTCTGCTTAATCACTGTTTGAAACACTCTGTAAATCTCGTTAACGATATTGAAAAAAGATGGTTTCAATGAATTATTGATATGGACAAATGATTGGTATACATCTCTTCTTATTGAAAATATTTACCGCTAAAAAAACATTTTCATCATTCAGTGATACAGAGTGGCAATTTGAAATCGTTCATTCGGCTATATTTCAAGAACGGATAGAGATAGGTATCAAGAAATACCTGAAACCTATCCGGCAATATCGAAGGGAAACCTTATTTATGTAAACAGCTCGCCACCCCAGTTGCACAAATTATCCCCACCAAAAAAATGTAATTACATCTACTTTTACATCATCATGATCATGATCATGATGAATTTGGTATCACGAAAGTTGCATCTACATAATTTTGTTTTTTTGCTGACAAAAAAAATGGAGAAAGCTAGCACTATATCTCTGGTTTCGAAATTTGATGCAGCTGGCCCGTTTCGCTTAACAAGTGCATTCGAATATTTATTCACTTTTTTGGCCAATTGAAAACGAACAACATGAAACATTCCTCAAATAGCAGATATGCCAATAGAATGTTACTTTTATGTCGGGGCGTGGCGCAGTGGTTAGAGCGTCCGACTCTGAGTCGAAAGGTCCAGAGTTCGAATCCTGGTTGGGCTGGGATTTTTTAATTTAATTAGACCGATTAAATTATTCAAATCTCGTGGCTGGACTGGGGTGAGTCCTGCACGACTCACTGTTGCGATCCAATTAACAGTGCTGCTCCTAAGGTGGCGCATGGAGTTAGTAACAAGGCCTATAACAAAATAATAATAAGAGTGTAACTGAGAGTATGTTGAAAGTTCTGCGATGACACAGAAGAAACCTCAGAAAAGGCATGACTCCTTCGCATCCTCTTCAAATTCCCCATAAACCAAATGGGATCTCTCAAAAAACTCACTGGAGACTACACAAAATCTGGAAAAATAACAATTGAGCTGTTTTCCGTCATCCACCAATTAAGGGCGAATAGGGCAAAATATACACTCTTTAAACCGGTACAAATCGACTGGACCAGATAAAATATTTGATACTCCACTGCATCAGGGCATAGACGATTTAGGCACCATAACTATGTAGACTCTACAGGTTACCTATAAAGAACCTGGAAATATGTGAACGCATATAGTCTTCCCCCTGAAACCTAGACAAAACTCCTGCGACCAGGATAAGGAGTACAGACCAATCAGCCTAACATCCTTCGTTCAGAAAGAACTGAACAAGTAGATTGTTGTTATTAAAATTGTTTTTTCCGTTAACCAGCTGTCGTCCCCTTACGAACGGCAGCCCTCAAAAGTCAAAACTTGTGCGAGCCAAGGATTAACGAGGTCTTACCTTTTTACGTGCGATTCCTAGCACTTTCTCGGGCCATCAGAAAAATTTCTGCAGTCGCCATGGTTTGAACCACCGCCGACCGGCAGCCAGTGACTAAAACATTGTCGCTTTAACCACTCGGCTACCTGGCCCCATAATAGATAGATAGACAGGGACATACCGAACGCAGCCCTTCATACCTTACTTGCCAACCAGCTTGGTATCTTACAAGAATATCGTGTGACTCGGCCTAACACCAATTGTTTTTAAAGCTGGCGGACACTGGCAAACAAAGAAATTGCAGCTTGCACATTTCTAGATTTCGAGGAATTCTTGACAACTATTCTTAGATAAGAAATTAATCTGGAATATGCACATGAACATGTACCCAACAAAAGCAAACATCGTTCATGATATGCAGAAAGGCTTTTAGAAAAAGATGGGGAATGAAAGCTAAGTCCTGCACTAACTAAACCGCGATCATAACATAACAGAGATAGGCAAAGGACAACGACGGGAAAACCCAGAGGCTTGCACGCTATGAACAGCACATCAACGGATGTTATGGAAATCATTCTAAACGATCAACCACTAGACATATCACTAACGGGGAATACCCTGAGATTATACTACATTTTACGTTAACACAATAATTACAAGAAAAACTATACTCGTGGGTAGAATCACTTCATTTAAAAATAACCAATTAAAAATCGGAGCAAGAATATATTAAGGAGTAGGCCAAATCGGACATTACAGTTCCACTTATCAAAAACACCGCAGTAGCAGATGCACACAATCAATTAGAAAGGTGGCTGGATATATAAGAAACCACATCTACATTCTATTCGAGAGCCAGAGTGCAATAAAGGCTATAAACTCCATATACAACAAGTTTGGGAATGGGTTCAAACGTGAGCATAAAATGGTGGTGTGATCAGATTTCATAACGATTCGATTAGCCTTTTGGTACTGCCAGCTTAGTGTTGAGCTAACAACCTATGATTTCTCCTCCAACTGAAGAGAAAAAATACATATAATTTGGTAAGAAATTATCCTGAATAGATCCCAAAATTATTGTCCAACTGAATTTGTTCTGAGTTGCTTTTTTATGGTTGGGTTCTTCCAACCTAACGGTAAAGTTAACAGAGCCCAGGATTTAAAAAAATACTCATTTCAAAAAAATCGGCGAAGGGTTCAAACATGAGCCTAAAATTATGGTGTGATTAGACTTTTCATGAACATTCGTTTGGCAGTTTGGTTCTGCCAGCTTAACGTTAAGATAGCAGAACCCGCGATATCTCCAACAATTGAAGAGCAAGAAATTCGGGAATAGGGTAATGGACGTGCTAGGAATCGCACGTAAAAAGGTAAGACCTCGTTAATCCTTGGCTCGCACAAGTTTTGACTTCTGAGGGCTGCCGCTCGTAAGGAGACGACAGCTGGTTAACAGAAGAAACAATTTTAAAACAACAAACAATTAGCCTAAAATTATGGCCGAAAAATATTTGATTATTCCAAAGTGGTTCTGCTAGCAAACTGAAGCAGAAAACTGATTCACGAATAGAAGAAACAAGACACCGAACACATTGGCACCAACGAAGGGCACCGACATAGTAAGGCACTTGAGCCAAACACTGACGGCTGACTTTCTCCAAACTGAATAAAACGAAGTCACGCACAATTACCGACTTACTAACTGGACACTGCAAACTGAGAAAACACCTTCACAAAATGAGAATAACCAGAGAGACAGTACAAAGTATAAGAAGGGGGAAACATAATATCACTTCATTTTTTAATGGGACGCACTGTACAACAACTTCAGTTAGAACGTTCGTACAGATTCAGATTCCAGCATGAATCCTGTTTCTAGTGTTTCTGGTGTTCCCATTAAATAGAATAACAAATCCATTGAAAGATTCGGGCGTCTATAACAGGAACCACTGAAGACGGAAAAGGTCTCAATGTTTCGCGACACCCCAAGCTTAATAATAATAACAGCTTCTGTATTTCATTAAAATATTTTCAATAAATATATAATTTTTTTTACAGAAATAGTGTCTGAATAAAATAAAAAGCGAGCGACCTTTACATGGAAAAAAAGAGAAAATTACTTAGGTTTTTTTATGAATTTTTGGAATGTCCTTTATACAGTGCGGCTTTTTTTAGTCCCCCCTGTTAACTTTTGAACGGTTCGACGTTCAAACATGAAAAAAAAACCGTTTGGAGGGTTTCACCGAAACTACTTTTTAATACAAAACATATGGTGATTGCTTGACGGGGGACGTGGGGGGGCACATCAACTCAAAATTTTCAAATGGCATTAGGGGTCAAGTGTCACATTGTTGAAAAAAAATTCAATTCTCTTTACAACCATCTAATTTTTTTTTAATTTCGTTGATATTTTTTTTGCAATTAAATTTCGAAATATCAAATATAAATGCGGATCTGAAAACTATTCATACCTCGATAAATTTGAAAGGTTTGTTGTGGAATAATGAAACCACAAACATTTTGAAGAGTATTACCGATACTACTTTTTTGAGAAAAGAAACATTGAAATTACTCGACAGATGGCGCTGGGGGCACATCAACTCGAAAATTTCGAAAGGTATAAAAATCGGAAATAGGAAAAAAATTCTCAACAAAATTCAAAAACATTGAATTCTCTTTTCAGCGATGTGACACTTGAATCCCCATGCCATTAAAAAATTTTGAGTTATGTGCCCCCCCGCGCCCCCTGTCGAGCAATCACCATATTTTTTGTATCAAAAAGTAGTTTCGGTGAAACCCTCCAAACTATTTTTTTTCATGTTTGTACGTCGAACCGTTCAAAAGTTAAGGGGGGGCTAAAAAAAGCCGCACTGTATATGAGGGCAGACTATGTAAAATCTTACATCTATTATAAAAATGGTCCATCTGGTACAATAAAGTGCTTGGTAGTATTTTTATGTCGGGCAGCATATTGATGGTTTGGACGAGTGATGTCGAAGGCAGATTGATTCTTGAAAACGAAGGAAGCTATCTCTAAGATATAGACTGATGTAAGCGTGACCCCAATGTGCTTTGCAATATCTGAGGATGAATTGTTGCAAAATATATTTGACGTAATACAGATCCACTACTGGAATGTCTTGAAGTAAGTTTCTGAGTATAAACCGTCCTTGCCAATTTAGTATGCTTAGACCAATACTTGAGATTGCATCTTACTGTATTTTTGATATTCAAGTGTCTTGGTTGCATTTAAAGAAATTGTTCCATTTCAAATTATTAACTCATTGAATAAAGTGTATACAGTTTAGTCTTCGTTCAAACAGAATTTGTTTTCTATCAAAGCTCCTCTTCAGTATATATTTGTTGAGTTTTGAGAACACATTCATCACAATTAATTATCATATGATGCTATAGTTCAACAAACTTCGTTGCTCCTCATGAAGAGAACGTCATTTGAAGATACAATGAACTATGTAATGTTTAATACCTAATATGGACCCTTGAAATACTCCACTAGTAACGGTTGCGAGATCTGAGACATTGCCTCTTATGCTGATTTCTTTAAAACGATCAGCGAGATGTAAACTGAACCAGTCATAATATAATACCTCTAATTCCGTACCTTGATAATGTGTGCAGTACAAATTGGTGATTGACTCAGTTAAAAAGTCAAAAACCACCATTGACTTCTCGAAAGTCCCTACTATATCATCTACAAACTTGTTCAGTTCTTTTATTTTTTGTAAAACCGTGTTGATCTGGTGAAAGTATTGCATTTTTGTTCAAGAATGCAAGAAGCAACTGCTCACTTACAACAGCTTCCAACAGGTTAAACCCGGTATCTCACTCATCGACTGTTGAAAACTGTTGTTGTCCAAGTGTATTTTGATGAAGATATTTCAATTATATTATTCACGTAGCTTTTTCGTTCTGAAGAGATGCATTCTTTGCATATTCGTTACGCCTAATTGATACGTGTCAATAACATATCACGGAAAAAGATCAGAAAAACTCAGACTATCACATATCAGATACACAAACCTCAACAAAATAATCCACATTCATTTGAGAACACAAAACAGATATGCTTGGATATTCCTTCTGTAATCATCGATAAACACTTTATAATAAATTATATCAATACATAGAGTTTGATCATTATTTCTGTTCAAGATTTACACACTTTTCAGGTTCTACATAAAATAAAACACAGTTTCTAGCCAGCTGAATAATAAACTATGAACACCACAAAGACATCGTCAATACACTCCGTGTCAATTTGAAACCCCAGTTTTCCTGGAAACCAGCTTGTAAAGTGGTTCATATTACAAGTGTTCAAACCAGCAAAATCAACAACCTTGCACCATAAATTATGTTTACCTACGTTAGTTATAAATAGAATTATCCATGGTCGGATGGTATTTGTATGAGAATCCGCCTACTTCACTTAGCAAGTAAATTTGTTTTTATAATAGTTCAACCGCACTAAACGATTTTAGCAATTCATCGTTTTCAGTTATCTGAAAAGGTTTAGGTAGTCGTTAACAGGATTAGGAGGAATTTGCGAAATTCTGAATAATGGTTAGGATTGCCAATATCAAAATAATAAAATTGATGAAACAAAAATAAATAACCGCATATTCTCTAATTCGATAGTCCATTATGGTCAAGAAGCTTCAGTAAAAAGGGTCGAATACTAATATAAATTATCTCTTTCATCCACTTGGAAACAAACTACTTGTTTTCAAAAAGATTTCTGTGGTAAATTCAAGGATGTTTTTATAATTTTATGGAATATTTTAATGCATGTCGTCTGTAAATGTCTTTACTTAATAGGCCGTGGTGGCCGCGCTGGTAGAAGGGTCGATAGTTCAAATCCCCGCATGGTCATCGGTCTCGTACGTAGCATCATACATTAAAAGGTAAGGGCTGCGTCTTCCCTAGCTCACAGAAGTCTCTTGTATACTTCTGAGGGTTGCGAGTAGGGGTGTAATCGGTTGATGGAAATAACAATTTCTTAACTTGAGTGTTTGACACTTTAAGATTTTTTTATTCTTTTTTATGTACTTAATCTATATTTACATAAATTTTATCCATATCACTGTATAGAAAACAGTGCGGCTTTTCTTAGTACCCCCTTCTGTTAACTTTTGAACGGATTTATGTAAAAACATGAAACAAAAACCATTTTGTTTGGTACCACCGATACTACTTTTTGAAATAAAAAAAAATTGTGATTGCCTGATAGAGAAGGAAGGGAGGCACATCAATTTAAAAAAAATTCAAATGGCATGGGGGTCAAACGACACATCGTTGATAAGGGAATTTAATTCTCTTTCCAACCATCCGAATTTTTTTGGATTCTGTTTAATTTTTTTAACTGCGAATCTGGAGCGATGGGACAAAAATATCTTAAATGATGTTAATGATACAACTTTTTCAGAGAAGATACATTGCAATTACTCAACAGAGAGCGTTGGGGGCACATCAACTAGAAAAATTCGAAAGGCAAAGAAAAAACGTAAGCATCAACAAAAATTTAAAAAATATATATAGGGTTGAAAAGAGAATTTAATTGTATTTGATACTTTGGGAGGGTTTGGATTGGATCATTATGAAATTGTTAAAGAAATTGGAAGGAAAATTATTAGTAATACTGGAGAAAATTACTACATTTCCTAATACAAAGGCTGAGTATCGAAATTGTTCGTGGAAATGCTGCATCAATTATTGGTTCGATGCCTAAGAACGAGTTGTTAGGGGTAATTTTCAACTTGTAATGTTTTCTGTTGTGCTTCATTTGTTGTCTGTGTTATAATTTAGATACATTTCTATATTATATAGTAATATTTGCTTCATGTAGCGATAAAAATTCAATAAAAATATAGTCATATAAAAAAACTAATAAAATGTTGAAATTAACTGTTATAAAAATATCTTGTCAACTATTTGAAAATAAAAGATTGTAATAAAAGTCATAGAAAAACTATAGTGTAAAATGAGCATACAATGTATGTCATTATACTATTATACAGCGCTTTCTCAAGACATCTGTTAAAATGTCGTAACATAAAACCCTGAATGTAACTGTCATACAAGGTTTCAAATGTTGCGCATGCACTTAACTTTGGCAGGGACCGAGCGAAAGATTTTGCCACATTAAAAATGTACCTTTCGTAGAATATTATAAAGTATTGCAGTGTACACCAATGCATCCAGTATATTGGACTAGTTCAATACAAAACCTATAATTCACGTTTCCATCTATATAAATAATAGGCCAAGCTGTAGATGAAAATAAGAGGTTCTTTTCACACAAAATAAAAGACGCAAACGACCTATACTAATTTTGATAGGATAGTTCGTTAATGAAAACCCCGGTTTTCGCGCCAGCAAAATCGCTTTGTGGAATTTTTTAAACAAGAAATAGTGAAAAAAATTTTTTGTTTTTTTGCGAATATCTCAAAAAGTATTAGACGAATCGTTTTACAGCACTTTTGTAGAGAATTATAAAACCTACAAAATGGTTCTTTATACGACCGGATCGGTGCCCTTTTCACTGAGAAAATCCGGGAAAACCTCGAAAAAGAGACCATTTTTCAAAAATTCATAATTTTTATAAATCTGAAGCTGGACAAACGACATTGCAGAAACTGATAGATGATAACATGTGGTTCAACTGTGCGCAAGATGTTTTCTGTCCGATGTGTGGTTTTTGCACAATCGCGTTATAAACAATTTAAGGGCACATCTTGCAAGATGCGCCGATTTAAGGGAAATCGTCGTATTCAAATTCTATAAACGGCATCTGGGA
The DNA here is from genome assembly GCA_944452925.2 of Chrysolina oricalcia. Taxonomy (NCBI): domain Eukaryota; kingdom Metazoa; phylum Arthropoda; class Insecta; order Coleoptera; family Chrysomelidae; genus Chrysolina; species Chrysolina oricalcia. The sequence continues at coordinate 16,891,820 of OX101825.2, forward strand.
GTAGAGATCAATATCTACAATTAGAATATTTTGGATTTTCACCTGAGAGATGGGAAATGTGTTGAAAATATCACAGAAAGTTGACCAAAACGCTTCAAAGTGCGTCCGAAGTCACCCGAAGTCACCCGAAGTCGAACTAAAGTTAATAAGAGTTGAGTTCGGGAGAATTCGGGTGCACTTTGATGCATTTAGAGTAAATTTCAGTGACATTTTCAACACATTTCCCACCTTGCAGGTGAAAATCCGAAATATACAAATTGTAGATATTGATATCTACTTCCATATGCCGTTTACAGAATTTGAATAAGATGATTTCCCTTAAATCTGCGCATTTAGAAAGATTTGCCCTCAAATTGTTTATAACGCGATCGTGTAAAAACTACATATCGAACAGAAACCATCCTGCGCACAGTTGAACCACAAGTTTTTATCTATCAGTTTCTGCAATATTGTTTATCCATCTTCAGATTTATAAAAATTATGAATTTTTGAAAAATGGTCTCTTTTTCGAGGTTTTTCCGGATTTTCTCAGTGAAAAATACACCGATCGGGGCATATGAAAAACCATTTTATAGGTTTTATAAAACTCTACAAAAGTTTCATCGACTGTAAAACGATTTCTTTAATAATCTTTGAGATATTTCCAAAAAAACAAAAAAGTTTAAATTTTTTTCACTATTTCTTGTTTAAAAAATTCCACAAAGCGATTTTGCTGGCGCGAAAACCGGGGTTTTCATTAACGAACTATCTTATAAAAATTAGTATAGGCCATTTGCGTCTTTTATTTTGTGTGGGAGAAAACCTCTATAGCTGGTCTACTAGGAGAATTGAAACAATAAAAAAGTCGATTTTGTTTTCATTTTGTTAGGTTTACTAGGATATCTTCATGAAAACATGAATTGAACTGTTTTCGAAATAAGTTTTTAATGAAAATCGGGTATGAAAACTAAGAATAAACCAATCTAACTCCGATATTGTGAAACTAAAACCGCACCTTCTGAAATATCCCCAATCCTTTCTCTTGCTTCCCTATAATCGTGGACGAATTCTTTGAAAGCCTGAAAGTTCCTGAACGATGACAGTACCTCGAATATATCAGCCCCGATTTCATTTTCTTTTCTGTCTAACTCTTCTTCAAAAACTGCCATTTCGAAGCACTTCACTTTGTTTTTCAGCTGCTCTTCGACATGTCTCTTCACCGTAGTTACATAATTGCAATACAAGTCCAGGTCGACATTAACGTTGTTTTTCTCCGTGCAACTTTTTAAAAATTCTTCCAGCGTCTTGACGAATTTCTCATCTACGAGAATATCTTCAACACAACCTATCAATTCAGCAAACTTTCTCTCGTTGACGTCGGAAGATTCATCAAACAGCAAAATTTCATCATTGTAGGTGTTTTCAGACATGCTGTAATATTAGATTTGTTGTTTTTGAAATTGAAAATGGAGGATGCAATCAAAATTATGATGATTTATGGATTTTGATTTTATGACACTTCATGTAGAATTTTGAAGATGACATATGTAATTTCAATTTTTATTGACAGGTTCGATGATAGGCTTAAGGTTCATATAAAGTCAAATATTTCGCGTTTCTGAACTGTAAAGGCTATTCCACATAAAGGCAGTAGCAGTGGCACTAGTGGCAGTGACTCCGCCCCTTTTGACGCTGTTATCTGAATGAATTACATTGGAATAGAAATTTTCAACTAATTGTTTGTTAAAAGCAGTTGAAAGGAATCATAATATCAATCTCAAATCCAAGATATTTTTAAGGTTAGAAATGCGAACACTGCTAGATTTTACTGCAAAAAGTTAAAATGAATCAAACTTTCAGCAGCGTGACCTTGAATTTTCAGCTTCGTCTAAACATGTTTGCCATTGGTTATCTCATCAATAGAGGGGGTTGACGCCACTGCTACTGCCATTATGTGAAGCAGCCTCAAGATAGCACTGACAAAATATGTATTTCATACCATAGTGACTTCCATCTTGGTACAATTGCAGTTTAGGGTAGTAACCCCGATTTTGATGAAATTATTTTTGGGGGTCATTTCCCTGAACACAAATCGTAAGTCAAAACTCCTCGCTCTCACTTATTTTTTGATTTATGGCCCATCAAATGTTGGATAAAGGATATTTTCAAAATCGAATTTCTTCCACAAAAAGTAACCACTTGGTGTTTTCTTTCATATCAGCACAACCTACACACTCTTATTTAAGCCTTTTCGATTCGTTTTTGTAGATTATTTTGAATTCTTTATTGAAAATAAAAGATTTGACATAGCACAATAAAAAATAACAATTGTCTGGCGACTGCCCTGATATTTTGGAGAAAAAAGATAAAATAGTAGTAGAAAAGCGCGCGCTTGCGTATTTCTTGCTATGGATCTTCACCAAGAAATAAGGAATGAACCTTTCTACAAAAAGTGGAGAGAATAAAATAAAATAGTAGTAGAAAAGCGCGCGCTCGGCCGACATCGCTCGCTTCGCTCACGTGTTTCTTGCTATGGATCTTCACCAAAAAAAAAATGAAAAAGTAGTAGATGAATAGTAGTAGAAAAGCTTAGCTTGCGTGTAGTTCTTGCTATACACCTTCATCAAAGAATACTGCCGTGCTAAGTCCATTGGCGGTAACTGACATTAGTCTATATAGTAGGAAAAAGAGTTTTGAATTTTTATTTTGATATTTTAGTACATGTTGAATTTGTACCTTCATTTAGGTTGCTTTAATTTATTAACAATTAAAGCATCCCAAGAAAGGTACAAATTCAAAATATACTAAAATATCTCAATAAAAATTAGACAATCTTTTTTCCACAATATACCTAGTCGAATGTTAGTTAACTCGGAGGTACGTTTGTTTCCACTTAATGTCAGTAAATTTTTAGCTTCCAACAGGGTTTCATGAGAGGTAGCGCAAAAACTGTCTAGTGAATTTCAGTAAAATCGGAACGACCATAGGACCATATCTACTGGGCACTGGGCAGTGCTATACGGGAGTATCGGAACACGAACGTTTGTTATCCATACATGTCATACTGCCATTACTTACTGCCAATAAACGAAATCTATCAAATGTATTGTTATGTTCGGTAAATGCAGATCTGACAGTGACAACTCGATTCAATCTGTTTGCTTTATTTTCCACTACAAGTATAGGGAAACCACGCCTACAGATTGAATCGAGCTGTCAGATTTGCATTTACAGAACTCGCGGAAAGTTGGAAATACTGCAAACTGTGCCAAAAATGCGTGAAATAATGTGTCTAGATTGTGCTGATATAAAGCAAACGCAAATTGGTTGCTTTTTGTGGAAGAAACTTGATCTTGAAAATACCCTTTCTGTGGCATTTTATTGGTCGTAAATCAAAAAGTAAGGGAGAGCGAGGCTTTTTGACTTCAGATTTGTTTTCAAGGACCTCAAAATTACTCCCAAAAAAAATTTCGTCTAAATCGGGGTTACTACCCTAAACTGCAATTTTTCCTTTGGTGGTTTATTTCATTGTTTTTCGGAATTATGAGTTCATTGTTATGTTTTTGGGACACGTTTTAAAGGTTCTTTCTTTTTTCTTTTCTTCTCTTTTCTAGCCCTTCGTTTAGGCTTATTGTTCAGTGGTCTACAAAATATTTCAGTTTTGCAGTATTCCCGTTTTTTTTTGTGAATGTAGACTTCGTGGCCCTCATAACTGTTGATTAGCAACCTCTACAGAGCCTTGTCAGTGAATTTAGTGAAACTGAAAGGGCCTCTAGTTTTTTGTTGGGTGGAAACCTCGGGGAAATAATTTTTCGAAATCAGTTGAGTACTGTCTGTGAATTTGGTGGAATTCACAGTACCTCCATAATTTTGTGGGGTGGAGACCTCGGGAACCTCGTTTTCCGGGTGTGTATATTGTGCTGGTGAAATGCGTTTTCATTCAAAAAAGGCCCGTATCTCCGAAATTACCGCCAAAAATTTCATTTGGACTTTTTGTTTAGATCAAATTACGTGAGTCCCAAAAAAATTTTTTTGGTAGCTTGTAGCGCCCGGTTAACGGAATTTTACCTTTGATTCACTCTAAAGTACAAAACAAATTGACAGGCGATTTCGATGAGCACAAGTACCTGGCAGGTGATTCGAAAGGTGTGTAGCATATGAGTTAAAATAAACTTTGTTCTGTAAAGATAAAATTACTATATATGTTTGATTAAGCGAATTAGAAAAATTGGGTACAACGACAGGCGGTTCTGGCTAGCAGAAGTCTTTGACAGGCGAGAGGAAAGATGCCATGGGATCGCGAGTGAGAGAAGCAACGTAAACTCAATGTCTGTATAATATTGGTAATGGTACAGTAGCATCGAGTGCAGTACAGGATTACTTGTTATGTTATTAACGTTACAAGGCCGATATGTGCTCGGCCGTTATAATCCTCGGCTGCGCCTCGGATCACAATATTCAACCTCATCAGTTATTTGAGTATCGGCCGTGTGTCGTTCAAGATTTTTCGTAATCCCGCTGAAAGATTACATTTTGATTCCGAGGAAAGAACAAACCACGTACCTCGTAATTCTACAGAAAAATCGCAACATCGTGTTGTCATGGAACAGCTCAACAATATCACAACAATATTATAAACAACGTCAGTTTTTTGTGTTCGCGAGTTCGCTTTAACCATGGACCATGGATGAAATTGAAGAAATTGAGGAACAAAATCAAATTTCTTTAGAAATATTGGGAGAATCATGTGCAGCGAGTGTCGGGTTACTGCCGAAAATAACTCAAGAGCGATATCAAAAAGAATATGAAAGTTTTGAAAAGAGGCGTAAAAGCAAGAATGTAAAGGTGGTTAATGAAGATGTATTATTCCTATACGAAAGGAAAATCAGATGTTTATTCTCCTAACTCGCTGTGGACCAAGATTTCTATGTTGAAACTTGCTTTAAAAGTTTATGACAACATTGACATTTCAAGATTAGTTATTTTAAATTGTACACCATAATAGAGTATTACCATCAGAAATGGTATTTTCAGATTCGGAAAATTATTTTTGTTCTTGAGACGAACGTCTGATGGATACACACCAAAGAAAGCAAAACTTTTGTCTGAAGAAGTAACTAAGTTTTTATTGGAGGCAGATGGTCATACATGGTTGCTTGAAAAGGTTGTATTAATGTGTGTAGGGAATGCAATACCGGGATACCAGGATCCCGAAATACCGGGATCCCGCATACACTTTACTGGACTAATCTCGGTCTCAAATATAGCGGGAGTCGGCTGGACTGGCGGGATTACAAAGAAGCATATTATACTTACATGATCCATATAAGTACGAAGAAAATAAAAGTCAATTTATTCATGATCATGATGAAACATTCAGTTTACCTTCATAGAGTGTAATACGCAAAATAATCAAAACTCTAGTCGAAAGGCTACAAACTGAGAACAACATAATAACCGATGCTGATGATCCTTGTGACGACACCACCTCGCGGCTCTAGCCAATCTGGAGGACGAGGCATACATGGCAGCAGCAGCACCCATGCCACTTCAAGACGAACTTGAACTGACTTTAACCAGTATGAAAAGTTCTGGTGGATCAACAGCCCAACAACCTAGGTCTGGCAATGTGAGCAACCTTGAGACTTTAATAAAGAATGAAATGAACTATTTCGAGTCAGGTGGATTAAAAGGCACATACCTTCAATTCACCTATAATTTACTGATGACAATTGTACCAACCAGCGTGGAAGCTGAGCGAGCTTTTTCAGCCGGAGGCTACCTTGTGTCGAAAATCAGGAACCGTTTAGCAGACGACACAATTAATACTTTAACTTTATTAAGCAGCCATTTCCAAAATAATGTTCAGTTTTTTTTAAATTTTTATATCTAAAGTCTAAAAGTATTAATAAACCATTTAAAAGTGTACCAAAAAGCATGTTTAATTTGGATTTAGAATGAAACGAGGTCTATCAGGTCTTTATCACGATTTATTTAAAAAGTTTAGTCTACTCTGGTGGATCCCGCAAATACCTGGATCCATCGGGATTAAGATGGTTCAGTCCTGCAAATACCAGGATTGAAATTATCTTACCGGATTGCATTCCCTAAATGTGTGGTATTGTTGGCGCCTGTAGACGTGACGAACTTGTTAAGCTGACTGTTGTGGATGATTTTGAAAATACCAGTACCAGAGTTTTGATGGTTACATTGAGGTATACTAAAAACAGAAAGAACAGGGTATTTGTCATTCCCAAAGAAGGACTTCCTTTTGATGCCTATGGTTCAATACCAAAAATACGTAGATTTGCGGCCTTCATCATATTTGGAAAAGCGGCGATTCTTCATTGGTTATAGGAATGGTAAATGTGTAAAACAAGTTGAGGACATTCCTACTATTGAAGCTGTTCCAAAGAAAATTGCAGCATTCTTAAAATTGGAAAATCTTCAGTTCTACACAGGGCACTCATTTCGCAGATCTTCTGCTACTAATATGCTTGTAGCAAATGGTGGCGATCTACTATCGGTAAAAGAACTTGGAGGTTGGAACTCCTCTGCGGTTGCGGAGTCGTATATTGAGTATTCAGTTTCAAAGAGAATGATAATAACGAAACAACTATATCATAGTAATGAGGCCACACCGACAACAAGTTCAAATACCTATTTTATGTCAAAGCTCACCGGGCTTTCATGCATTAAACTACTGTGATTTTAATCATTCTTTTCTAAGGAGAGGAAAAAGAAAACCATACCAACTATTTCAAAAAAAAAATTCAGTGAATTGCGACAGAAATCATTAAGAACTGTATACATTCCAACTATCTGGCGGAATAGTCATTTAAAAGAGCCAACGGTTGTAACACCTGAAGATTTTCGTTGGAATTTGATCGATAACCACTAAGATTTCAAATGGGTTTAGGGGGATACAGTTCCGTCTTCAATTTATGACATACTTTTACTGACACTACCGATACTAGCCGAAAACAAGTCAAGTGAAGCTGCCGGAACACATTTCAGGTAACAGAACGAAATTAGCTATTAAGAGTCAGATTGTGATATACCACCAGCCAACCCCCTGTAGCATCATTTAATCAGTTAATTAAATGCAGGATAACGTCAAAACGTAGGGAAAATAATCAAAACAATAAAAATCCTATCGTAGAACAAACTACAGAAGGAGAAGATCTAACATAAATACTCGTATTCCAGATGCACAAAATGTTTCAATCGATTAGTCATCAAAAAGCACAGATGGCCAAAGACAAGAGTTATTATTGTCTTAGGAATTCACAGACTATAAAAGTCACGAGAATATATTTATAGGTGTAATAAATATAATTACAATACGCGTTTTTGACATTTTTCTGTCGATAAATCTCAATTTTAACCCGTTAAGAATGACAGAAAACCAAATTAATACTATGATATATGAGAAAATGACTATTAGAGTGTTATTAATAGCCGTAATTAATGTCACTATTGTGTAAGTTTATTATTTATTATATTAAAATTTATAGCTCATGAGTGTATAAAATGACTCGTAAGCGTATGTTCTTTCAGTATCAGTCCAGTACTCTTTGAGTATCCATCCAATATTCATGCAGTTACGAGTTCCGGGCAAAAGATATAATGTTTCGCGAATTTTAATCGTCAGTTCGCAAGTCAGTTCCGGAGTTTTAAATTCCTAGTCGTAGGAATGAATCGAAAGTATCATCTCAGCATTTTTGCAGCATCCATTCAAGTTTTCGTTTAGTGTTGTCTAGAAAAAACGTTTTTATTTCAATATGTAGTTTGAGACAGTTCGTTACGAAATGGCGTATTGTTGAGGCAAATCAGAGCCTGCAACAATTTTAAGTAAAGTAGTTACGGCCATATGGATCTGTGTACCCAAGTATATAGTTTTCAATCTGTTAGTTCCTGTGAAGAATAAACGTCGAGTTTTTATATCGAAAACAAAACAAGTGCTTTTCGTACCAAAGTAAAGAAAAGGTGAAGTTCTACGTTCACAATATTAAATACAGTTTTTCTACACCCTTCAATGAAAATCCGCATCTCTCCGAGATACCTGAAGGCGTCGTCACAACATAAATTGTGTTGAATCATTTTCGACACGCGACGTTCCTCCCTGACAACTGGTGCTGTGCGTTTCCCTGATGTTTATCTTATGTGAGTAGGTCATTGACCGTAAATTCCCGAAAAGGAATATTTGTCACATCTGTTCGTACCCATTTTCGACAATATAATAAACTGAATATTCCTTTTATACTTGTCTCAGATATTTGTTTTTGTTTTACAATCAATTCTGTTGCGTATTTCTGACGTTTTGAAAATGACTTTTGCTGTAGACTCTTTTTGTAAGAAATTCGTTTTTCTTTTAATAATTGTTTTTGACCTGCACCGGGTGATACAAAACGAGTTTATAGTTATTTATCTGTCACCAGATGATTCACCTTAAGATTAATTATGCCATTCTTTTTCTGGTTTTGAATCTCCGTAAGAGTGAATAGAGTTTCATGTTTTTTTGATGTTGTTTTGTGTACTTTTCACCCATTTTATAGTTTTAAACAAATATTGTATTGATGCACTGTATACCTTTGCAGTGAGATTTGCATGTTGTTCACTCGTTTAACGGTCTGTCTATATACAAAGTGAGATCCTGTGATTTCACACCGAGAATTTAAACCGATATTTTTGTTATATCTTAATAAATTAATTTTAGTTATATCAATGTTTGACTTTTTCTTTCTCCTCTCATATTAACAAGCATTCTATACTACGTGTTGTGACGAACCATAAATAAATCAGTGAAGCTTTCTTCCGCCGCTCGAAGGAGGTTTTCCCGGTACGACGACGTAACAGCGCTTTTCTTTTGTTTTCTACACCTGATTTAGTCTAATGTCAAAATAGGAGTGCGCTGTCTTGTCAACGTATCGTTTCGTGTGAAGCACCATATACAGGGTGTTCCACAAGATGATGAAGAAACTACTAGTGACGTGTCAGATGATTTTGAAGAAAATTAATTTCACAACTTATGTAGCATTATAACTTATGAAATATTACCCATGATTTCTATCCCCACGTAATGTCATTTATTTCGCACCATTGAGTCCACGATAAGTATCTCACTAGCGTTCCCACAGCATCTCCTCTCGCCTGTCAAGGTCTTGTACTAGCCTGTTATTGTGCCCACATTTTCTAAATTGCTTATTAAAACATAGTTATCAATTTCACAAACGAAGTGTATTTTAACTCACATACTGCATACCTTTTGATTCACCTGTCACATATAGGGAGCTATTGTGATACAAAGGGGCTATTGTGATACAGCCGAAGGGGCTATGTTGATATTACAAAATTTTGCATGTTATAGCGGTTTTTGTAATTTTCTTAGATTTCTACATGTTTTCTTTTGTTGCAGGGCATGGTGAAGATCACAAACACAAGCTTTATACTCTGTTTGGATAGTGCCAACGGTTTCAGTGTGTGAAAAACTTATTCGACGTATACAAATGGACGTGTTGAAATGGTACGTTAGTACATCCGTAAAAGGACAAGGACAGGTCATTCAAAGGCACTCGTGCTAAAAATATGATAGACTCTCTGCGTAAAGTGGCCAAAGATTAAAAAAATGTTCTTATGCCGACACATGAAAAAATATAATCTTACGCTCTTAAGCTCTGCCAGAAGAAACTTATGCATCGTTACCAGAAAATTTCAAGACTATGGCATAAAATGGTTTTGCGTAGAGCAAAGAAGAAGTCTTGGAGGTAGTAAAGGAGTATGTGGAGCAAAATGCACTGACGGGTCCATATACAGTGCATTCCATTTGAAACGAGCCACACTGAATAACTTTTGGTACAAAGATTTTCAGGAAAAATAAAAAACATGTCAACAATAGTGTACAGGGGGACACATTTTGATATATTCACATTTGATGTTACTTACCCTATCGCACCCCCAGAGCATGTCAGAGTATATATGAGCATCGGTTGACGAAATTAACAATTTTAACAATGTCACCATTTTTTTAAATGGATTACCCTATATTGTTTCGCATTATCAGATGCTCCATGATGAGCAGATTTCAACAAAATATTATACATTTGGTCTGACGCTTACAGTTCGGGAGCTACAAATTATTTGAGTAGAAAACGAGCCAACCTGAATTACTTTTGGAACAATGATTTTCAGGAAAAATTAAAAAAACATCTCAGCAATAGTATACAGGGAGGCACATTTTGACATAATCAGATTTGATGTTGCTTTCCCTATCGCACTCCCAGAGCATGTCACCATTTTTTTTAATGGATCACCCTATATTGTTTTACATTATCAGATGTTCCATGATGAACAGATTTCAACAAAGTAAAATACATTATGGTCTGAAGCTCATTGTTTGGATGCTAAAAATTATTTGAGTTGAAAACGAGCCACCCTGAATGAACTTCTGTACAATCTGTTACCTAGGTTTGAATTCGATATTCTCTTCATTTTGTATTTGTCTCATTCTACAATAACGATTACCTACCAGGTGAAGTTACAATTGGTGTTTCTGATTTTGTTAATTCTTGAGAAGCAATACGCTTCGAGAACGGATTGAAATAGTGAGTTTGTACTACCAGAATGGAAATAGTGCTAGAGCTGCTGCCCGTATGTTCAATGATAATCATCAAGGAAGAAATGTACGACACAAATACGTTTCGGAATTATTGAACAAATTAATGGAAACTGGATGTGTTAACAATAAAAAGCATAACCGTTCAGGAGTTGTCAATGATGAAGCTATATTTCTATTGCAGTTTTAGGGCATGTTGGACTAATGGAAAATACGCAATCTCTTACTAAGTTATCTCGATAATCAGGAATCAGTCGAACAAATGTTTTCAGGATACTTCATAAGTACATATTTCATCCATATAAGATTAGACTAGTTCATGAATTGAACGAAGATGATTTCGATAGACGTATCGGGTTTTGTGAAAGTCTCACTGAACGGATCAACTTGCATCAGAATTTCTTATAGAAAATTCGTTTTTCGGATGAAAGTACGTTTAGTTTGAAAGGAGAGGTGAATCGGCCAAATTGTCGATATTGGAGTGATATGAATCCTCATTTATGCCGTCAAGTTCATACCCAACGACCTCAAAAACTCAATGGGTAGGAATTTTAGGTGACCACATCATAGGACTTTTTTTTATCGATGATAATTTGACTGTTGAGAAATATTTGGATATAATGGAGAATCGAATAATACTGTGCATCAATAGGGCAATTGAGGATGATATGAATTTATTCGAAAACAAAATAGTTTTTCAGCAGGATGGAGCACCTCTTCATTGCCACAATTTTTGGATGATAATTTTCCTGGTCGCTGGATTGGCAGAAGAGGTCCTACGGAATGGCCACCAAGGTCTCCGGATCTACTCCTTTAGATTTCTTTCTATGGGGTCATTGGAAGTCTAAAGTGTATGAGATAGAATCAACAATAACATTAGAAGATTTGAAAGAGAATATCATGAGGCATTACAGAGAAATAACTCCCGAGATTCTCAACCATGTGAGGGCGGCAATGAAAGCTCGTTTGAATATCGCTTGTTTTTAAACATTTACTATATAAATTTTTTTTCTTCTCATTGTCAAGTCATCAGATTTTGTTTCAAGAATTTAATAAAAAATCACTTTTTCTGTTTTATTCCTTCCATATTTGTCTCTAGAATGAATATTTCAAAATGTTTCCTCCTGTATAATTGTTGACCTGTTTTTTTATTTTCCTGCAAATCATTGTTTCAAAAGTTATTCAGGGTGGCTCGTTTTCAACTCAAATAATTTGTAGCTCCTGAACCATAAGCTTCAGACCATATGTTTATACTTTGTTGAAATCTGCTCATCATGGAGCATCTGATAATGGGAAACAATATAGAGTGATCCATTTAAAAAAAACTGGTGACATGCTCTTAGGGTGCGATAGGGAAGATCAAATGTGAATATATCAAAATGTGTCCCCCTGTATACGTTGGCGTGTTTTTTAATTTTTCCTGAAAATCATTCATCAACAGTTATTCAGGGTGGCTCGTTTTAAACGGAATGCACTGTAGAAATAGCAGACCAGTGCACGATTGGTATAAGTGTTTTTGTCACAGACATTAGTTGACCTATAAAAAACTGGAGACCCTAGAAAAATATCGGCGTTTAAATACCAGTGACTCATCCATTATATACCATTTTCATGACTTGCTTAAGAAACAGATGATGGAACAAAAACTAGATGATAAATCTACAACCTGGATGGGACATATTTTTGTGCAGATCCTTCTGCCTGGTGATTTCATCTACAATGGAATTTTTCCGGGGGATTTTTTTTGGGGTATTTATAATATGGGATTTTTTTACGTTACCAAACTGATACCGATGTAACTAGGACGACCTGGTGGCTTGCTTGTCTCTTGATCATATTGTTACCATAATTGATCGTTTTTAGTTTTTATTATCATTCTGGTTCTGAAAATGATCAAAAAATGTAAATTTCATAACGGTCGATTGAACACAAAGTCACATACCAAGTGTGCATTTCCCATTCGCGGTACTCAAAATAAATCGTTTTCTACTTGATCAAGACAACTTTAAAGTTACTCCCTGGCGTCTCCACACCACACCTCAGTTTTCTCAGGCAGATTCATTACACTTCCGACAAAAAAAATTACTTGTAAGTCTAATCAATACCAACTGCTTTAATTGCACATTTACTCTAATTAGTCAATTGTCCTTGCGGTGAGATTCAACGATATTAATTAAAATATCCTTTACGTTTATAACGTGCCAAACGGATGGTGTTGCTTATATTGAATGAGTCTCAAATGGAGCTGAAAAACGATTCCAAATGAAATGCATTTGACTCTTTTGCACAGACCACTGCATACTACCTTACATCTACATCGTTCATTTTTGAATTTTCTGAGATCAAGTTGCATGAATGATTATGTTAACGAGTAAAGTTGTTACTTGTCAAGTATAATTTTATGTAGTTATTCTGAAAGAAAGGGGAATTAATTTATGAAGACAAGTATGGGAACATCAAAATGCAATAATTCTAGTCAAATTTTTATAATACGGATAGGATGTTTCAGAACTTCCTCCGAAAAATGCATGTGAACACATAAGGATGTACTAAGAGTTTATTAACACGCTATAGAAGCAAACTAACTACCTATGAAATTCAAATTTATTACATCAAAGCATTAAAGCTTAGTTGAAAGAATAAATAAGTTATTGGGAATTATTGTTGATGAAAACTTAACTTGACGAGACCGCGTAATATCAGTCAACAAAATACTGAAAATAGCAAATTTCGCGCCACTAAAATTGTAGAACGAACCTGATTAGCGAACCCTATTATTTCTTGGGGACCTATACAGGGCAATTCAAATTCGACCCCCACCATTGGGATCTCCTAAACTAGAGGAGATACGTCGAAGCTTAAATTGGGGCAAAGTTACGTATTCTGGTGCTTAACAAAATACTGTTTTGAAACTTGGAAAATTCCGAGTATTTCCGGAAATATCGGGAAAAAACTGAAAATCGGAATTTTCGTTTTTATTTTTTTATATCGTTATTTGACAACATAGCTCAAAACCAAAAGAACATTTTCATTGATACTTTTCTTCAGCTACACGTTTTCATGTTCAGATTTACTATCCGACGTTTCGTCTTCTGGCATTCATCATCAACTTTTTTTTCTCTTATGGGCGCCACATTGTTTTTTTATACAGAAAAATAGTGATTCTCATTCTGATTTCATTGATGTACAATTTGTTATGATTTGCACTTCTAAAACCACAGATATTTAAAAAAACAACTTCATCTGAGATGGTCGATCATGACTCCATCGAAAAATTTTGTTTAATAAACACTAGTTGTCAGAACTCATTAAACATCATAAGTTTGCACAAATAATTCAGTCGAAATGTCCTCATTCTCAAATGAAGAAAAACGAGATACGTTGAAACTTCATTATAAATTTGATAGGAATATTACGAAAACAGCACAAATTTATTTTGAATTATATCCGGAAAGACAACAGCCGGATAGAACATTATTCGGAATTTTGGACAAACACTTAGCTGAGTACGGTGCGTTTCAAAAACCAAGAATGAAATATGGAAGCAGAATGGAACAAAATATTAGACGTAACTTATTAGCCAAGGTAAAATAATTGTTCATTCCATATTCGAAGCAGTATAATTATTTTTGGTACTTTTTTAGATAAATGCAGATCCTTCCAAATCAACACATCAAGTCTTGGCAGAAATGGATGTGCCACAGACGAGCGTTTGGAGGGAATTCAAAAAAAGTGGTTTGAAATGTTATAAGATACATATTTCACAAAAATTACATCCAGGTGATCCTGAGAGAAGGATGGAATTTTGTAGCTGGCTCTCGAATAGGGTAGACCCTACAAACTTCTTGAAAAGCATTATTTGGACCGACGAAAGTACTTTTTCGAACTGTGGTGTTTTTAATAGAAATAATGAGCACATTCGGAGTGAAAATAATCCACGACACTTCAGAAAAATCAGACCACAAGTTCGGTTTCGTTTGAATGTGTGGGCTGGAATTTATGACGACCGAATACTTGGACCTCATTTCTTCTCTAATACTTTGAACGGGGAAACCTATCTTCGATTCTAAAGAAACGAATTCGAAGAATATATGGATACGTTTCCCCTTCTTAATTATAACAGCTGCTGGTTTCAGCATGACGGGGCTCCTCCACACAATAAAAGAGCAGTTTGCGAAAATTTACACCAAAGATTTCCTAATAGGTAGTTAGGAAATTCTGGACCAGTGAGGTGGCCAGCAAGGTCACCTGACCTTACAGTTTTGGATACTTTCTTGTGGGGCACTTTAAAGAACAGAATCTATGGAGAGCAAGAATATGACACAGTAGATGAACTTAGAGACAATATCATCACGCAATTCAGGTCTATCAAAAGAAGGGATATTGTTAGGGCTCTTCTTAATTTGAGACGACGAGCTCGGTTATGTATTCAAGAGAAAGGCCATCATTTCGAACACTTGTTGTTATACTTCTTGTGCATTTTTTACAAGCTCATGATTTCATTCTTGTTTTTTGAAACGCACCGTACTCAGCCAAGTGATTGCTCAAAATTCCGAGTAATGTTCTATCCGGCTGTTGTCTTCCCAGATATAATTCAAAATAAATTTGTGTTGTTTTCGTACTATTCCTATCAAATTTATAATTAAGTTTCAACATATCTCGTTTTTCTTCATTTGAGAATTAGGACATTTCGACTGAAGTATTTGTGCAAACTTATGATGTTTAATGATTTCTGACAACTAGTGTTTATTAAACAAAATTTTCCGATGGAGTCATGACCATCTCAGATGAAGTTGTTTTTTTTTAATATCTGTGGTTTCAGAAGTGCAAATCATAACAAATTATACATCAATGAAATCAGAATGAGAATCACTATTTTTCTGTATGAAAAACAATATGGCGCCCATAACAGAAAAAAAAGTTGATGATGAATGCCAGAAGACGAAACATCAGATAGTAAATCTAAACATGAAAACGTGTAGCTGAAAAAAAGTATCAATGAAAATGTTCTTTTGGTTTTGAGCTATGTTGTCAAATAACGGTAGAAAAAAATAAAAGGGAAAATTCCGATTTTCAGTTTTTTCCCGATATTTCCGGAAATACTCGGAATTTTCCAAGTTTCAAAACAGTATTTTGGCACCAGAATACGCCACATTGCCCCAATTTAAGCTTCGACGTATCTCCTGAAGTTTAGGAGATCCCAATGGTGGGGGTCGAATTTGAATTGCCTTGTATATACGATATACATGAATTATAATACACATAAGCATTTACGAATAAACTATAACACACATAAGAGATTACATTTGAATTCACGATCAAAGTGTATCATTGAAATACGCAGCCAAAGTGTGGTAAGCCGTAGGTTATTGATATCCTGAGGCAGATGATTGAAATTATTTTAGAGTTGTCTAAAAGTTATTCCTTAACTTGTGTAGGGTGCTTAGGGAGCGATCGATATTACAAGTCTGTCTGGTAGGAAATCGAGAATTTCTTAAGTAGTTATTATTTAACTTCCTGCATCTCCCCAAAGGATTGAAGAAATTCATTGTGGTATCTCCCGAAATTAGGAAGGAGTATGGGCTCCCTCAAAAGATTCAAAATACTACTCCACCCATTGATTAGATTTTAAAGCTGCGATGATTCACAGTGTTCCATTCACAGTAAAGAAGTTTATGTCCACGTCCGGTTTAACCGGAAGCGTTACATCATTGACAACATTCCAGATCGATTATTCATATTGATATACATATGTAATATTCCGTGTATATAATTTATTCAAATGGGAACATCGACAACTTCTGATGATTACCTACGTGATAACACCTGTATGTCAACAAAACATTCTAATACCCATTAGATATAGCTAAAGTCAAAGTCAAAATATGCTTTATTGTCGGAAGTTATGCTAGTGGTTTATGATTTGAATTTGGTTAATGAAGAGTTGAGTTTGCTTACTCACTCACTTTTTAGTATACCTACATTGCAACAAAATTTTTCCTAATTATTGATAAGTAATCGTTTAGTCGATTTACATAGTAACATAGTTTTTTACAGCTATTTCAACAAGTAGCGTAATTTTGTCTCGAAATCGGGATGAAAATGAGCAAATTCAATAAAAATCAACTTATTTAATACCAACGAAAAGGTCGAATGTGGTTTATGTCATGATTACCTTGCTGCGACGCCCATGGTTTGATTTGACAAGACGACAAATAAGACAGTCCGTAAACAAACATGATCGCCAAGTTAAGAGTGAATACAATACAGAACTCCAACCTGATCACCGCAAACGGATAAATCCGACAATGGCCTTTTTAACATGCTTCGGGCTGAGATGTTTGTAAACAACGCCGGGTATGTTGCTTCCGAAAAAGAGACAGAAAAGCCCTCTCTATATATTTTATTGCTCGGAGCTTTACACTCGTATTCAGGGTAACTCTTCAACGTGCTTGGATCATTGTTTTGTGAAACTCAATACAGGGAATGATACTTTGTAACTGACCATAGAGCAACAATTTTCAATGGGAATGTTTTCATGAAAAATATGATATTACTAACATCCAACATCATAAGAACTATTAACTTTAAAAACCTTAAAGCTGAGCTGAAAGAACTTGACTGGTCCTCATTTTACCAGATATGTAATGCACAGGAATCAGCAACGTATTTTACTAAAACAATGAATGAGTTAATCCAAAACCATACATTAACTATAAAACAGAAGAAAAAAATGTTGAAAAAAATGTTGAAAAAAAGCAGAATGGATAACTAATGGATTGATGAAGTCAATTATAGAAACGGACAGGTTATATAAAAAATATCAGAAAAATCAAGGAAACGAAAGCAATAGGAAATACATTAAATAGATTGATAAACAACAAATTAATAAAAAAAATAAAAACAACTCTAAACAACTTTGGAAAACTATTAATGTAATTACCAACTGCGGTACTTCACATAAAGAAATTTGAAAAAGTGATTAAGATTAGACTTGAATCCTTTCTGAATAGTAATAAAATATTATCACCTCAACAATTAGGCTTTCAAACAGGAAAATCGACCGAGGATGCTGTATCTCCAGTAATCAAAAAATTATACAATGCTATTATTATTATTAAACGTCTTGGAGGACTCTGGAATACGAGGAACAACATTAAAATTATGTCATTCCCATCCTTATAATCGTACCCAGCGTGTGAAAATTGTGTGAGCTCAGAAAAAATAGTTAAATGTGGTGTACCTCAGGGCACAGTTTTGGGACCGTTGCTATTCATTATTTATATGAATAACTTGTTCAAGATTAATACAGCTGGAGTAATATGTAGTTTTGCGGACTACACTGTTTTAGTATATACTGCAGAAACATGGAGTGATCTAAAAATTGAACTTGACATGACAACCATAATAGAATGGTTCAACTTCAACCTGCTAACTATTAAATTTCGAAAAAACCATGTTCCTTCCTATCTGTAGCTACAAAAATAGTCTTCCGAATTACCGTGAATTAGAAATTCCAAACAATGATGCCAGCAAGTCCATTAAAATAAAATTCACGAATAGTATTAAATACCTCGGAGTAACTCTTGACTGTCACTTGAGATGGAATTATGATGTAGAAAATGTAGCTAAAACTCTTAGATCACTTTTAGGACGTTTCAAATATTTAACAAAAATCTTAGATCTAACACATCTTAAAATGTTGTACTATGCTCTCATTGAGTCTAGACTGTCTTACGGTATACTTGCTTGGGGAGGAACTACAGATATATACCTCGATAAACTACAAATCTTCAGAAATACTTTTTGAAATTAATACTCAGAAAAGAAAGAACTCACCCTACTTAACAAATATTCCGGGATATATCTGTGTCCAACAAAAATCGACAAAAATCTTTTATGTACTTGGGCCCCCGATTCTACAATTTCATCCCAGAAACAATTGCAAAAACAAATTCATTATACCGATTCAAAAAAGCAGTCAAATTCTTTTTGTTCTCGAATGATAGAAATTTAATATCTCACCTTTTCTGAGCTTTGAGCTTTCAGAGTAAAATCTTTTCCATTATTATTGTTCTCTATCATATGTTAGTTATTTATTGACCTTTCTATAGAATTTTACCACATTTCCTTTTGGATAAATTTTATTTCTTATATCCCTTGAGTATCATAAGTATATGTCTATTATGTATTTGAGAGTGGAGGGTATAATATATATAATATAATATATATTGTTAGATTATATTATTTAATACTTATCAATCATCTATTTATTAATTAATCTTACTATTATTTATGTTCTATATAATCTGATGAACTGCCATCGTATAAATCATACTGTCAAGTGTATATACTCTGAGTGGTGGATGGAAAGCACAACACAAGTAATTACTTAGGTGCATCCATCCTCACACAAAGAGTAATAATAATAAGCATATTATGTATAACTTTAAACGAAATACGTGAAAATAAAAAAAAATAAAAAATAAAAAAAATTTCAATTCAAATTCATACACTATTCTATATAGTATTTTTAGCAATTAAGAACTAGATTATTTTATACGGTAGCGTCTGCTACCACTGTAACCACGGACAGCCATTTGGCTTTGTGGTTTTTCAGTTTATTTGCAGACAGCTGAATAATTGTATCTGTAGTACTATTGTAAAGGACCCCGCAAACTCCTTATGGAATTTGGGTCCCGGAGGATTTTTTTGAATTTTTGGTATGATGTAGTCCATGTAATTCTCAACCAATGTTACCATTGTGCCAACCCAAAAAAATGAACAGTTTTGCTGCTAGGGGGCGTTGAAATCACCCCTTGCGCAGATTAGACTATTTATTTTTGAACCCGGTAACAATATTTTCACTTTTTTCATTGTTGCTAATGTTGCACAATATTGCACTGTTTTATAAAAAAAATTCTTACCCCCTCCCCTTTTCCCCCCAACTCCTATTACGGAACGCAAAAAAAATATTTCTCGAGTGCCTTCAGATGTATCGTCGGATGTTTAAATATGCCTAAATAAGGGAAATAGCAGTTTTTTTATGATTATCCCCCCACCCCCACACAAAACACAAAACGAAAAAAATTCGGTGGATTTTTCTGAATTTTTGATATGGTGCAGTTCAAGTTATTTTGAATAGAAATAAATTGGGTGACAAACTTCAAAAATGAATAGTTTTGATGCTAGGGGTCGTTGAAATCATACCTTGCTCAGAATGGACTATTCGGAAATAATAGCTCTTCGTATTTTAGTTTAGATTATGCTGATCAATTCTGTAATTTTTCATGAAATGAAAATCTAAAACCTCCCCCTTACCCCCAACCCTTAATTTAAAACACGAAAAAATGTATTCCCGACTACTTTGCTTTATCAAAATAAATGTTTTAATCAGCTCAAATTGAGGATATCGTACAGTTGTTTAATATCACCTTTCCCTCCCTTCAGAATAATATTGATGGAGTTTGCTGACTTCTTAGTAGGGCGTAGTTCATGATTTTTGAATATCAATCAATTGGGCGAATATCTTGAAAATAAATAAAAATTATACATCCACAATTTGAATTTGAGGTGGTGCCTGAATTATTTTTTTTCGTGTTTTGAAATAGGGGTTGGGGGTAAGGGGGAGGTCTTAGATTTTCAATTTATGAAAGTTTACACAATTGTTTGGCATAAAATAAAACAAAAATACGTAGAGATATTGTTTCCGCCTATAATAATGAATAGTCTATTCTGAGCAAGGTATGATTTCAACGCCCCGTAGCATCAAAACTGTTCATTTTTGGGGTTTGTCACCCGATTTATTTCTATTCAAAATAACTTGAACTGCAGCATATCAAAAATTCAGAAAACTCCACCAAACTTTTTTCGTTTTGTGTCATTTGGGGGTGGGGGGATAATCATAAAAAACTGCTATTTTCCTTATATAGGCATATTTAAACATTCGACGATACATTTGAAGGAACTCGAGAAATATTTTTTTTGCGTTCCGTAATAGGAGTTGGGGGAAAAAGGAGAGGGGGTAAGCATTTTTTTTTTATAAAACAGCAAAATATTGTGCAACATTAGCAATAATGAAACGAGTGAAAATATTGTTACCGGGCTCAAAAATAAATAGTCTAATCTGCGCAAGGGATGATTTCAACGCCCCCTAGCTGCAAAACTGCTAATTTTTTTGGGTTGGCGCAATGGTAACATTGGTTAAGAATTACAAGGACTACGTCATACCAAAAATTCAAAAAAATCCACCGGGACCCAAATTCCATAAGGAGTTTGCGGGGTCCTTTGTGAATTTTGTACAATTCTGTAGTTTCTGTGAATAAACATTATTATTATTATCTGCTGCATGCATTGTAACAAATTGTAAAATACTGCGTTCCTTTCATAAAAAAAATTGATTAAAACAATGTTCTGTTGTATGAAACGCAGCATTACTGAATTGGTAACACTGAAGATAGACAGAGTGAGAGAAAAGGCGAATTCCTTCCTTGGGAACGCTAGTATTGTATTGATTTTCCACAACGAGGAGATGAAAGGTCTTAAATCTTATTATTATTATTATTATTAATTTGAAATCGATTCATCGACCTCTTAAAATTGATGACGTTGTTCAAATTTCGATAAATTCCATTATTTTCGTATTTTGAAATATCAACCAGACCTGTTTCTCGTGCTTTATTATAGTATTCAGTGGAAAGTTTTTCCTGGAAGTTTCAGAAAATATCAAACTGCGTGGAAGTGCGAACAGTGAAATAGGAGCTAAAGCCACTCCTCTGTGGCAAGGACAGATCTGGCAGTTTGGAGTAGGGAATTTGTGAGTGAGTCATTGCTTTCATTCCTTATGGTTACAAGCTGTAGAAGCTAGACTCACTCATGATTCTTTGAACTGTTGGCTCGATCAATCAATCAATCAATAATCAATTCAGGTTGCACACAATTCTTTTAATAAAAAATGAATCAAAAAAAGGATGTTGCTGAAATGCAAAGGTTTTTGGAGTTGATCGGAAACGTGCGGATAGTGATTTCCTAGAAAACATATAAAATTGGTAACCATCATTGATTTAGGGAACTTTGAAAAAAAAAACAATTATGAATTTTTTTCATTCCTTTTCAAATTTGACAAAGTTCCCGAAATGTGGTGTGGTGTGGTGGTCTAGAATTAGACGGGTCAATTGGAATAAATCTGGACCATCACGGCACACTTAAATGGAAAATAAATAATAAAATTATCAAGAATTTGAAATGTCACTTATGTGGTATCATTGGATTTAAAAAATTATGCAGATTTCAGAAATGTAAACATATACAGGGTGTTCTATTTGAAATTCGAAAATTCACATCCGGCGAAACCGGAAGTGAAAGAAAATCATTTGAAGGTCAAAAAGTGCCGCTTAGTATGTATATGGGATATCCCAAATTTCAATCAATTACTTTCGAAACTAACGGAGATACGGGGGTGTACCATGATCCTGTTACACCCGGTATAGTTGATAAAGGGGAAAAACTGGAAAAACGGAACCATACACGGAAAAAAATGGTCCAAGTAAAACGTTTTCTTGACTTTTTTTCGATTGTGGTAAGAAAATGAATACTTATATTAGAAAAAATAACCTTTTGTCTCTAAAAAATGAGTATTCTGAACGCATAAACTTGTAGCTATAATATTGTTTACATACAGCAAGTACTTCGAACATTAGATAATTCACTTTGTATAATGTCAGGTTAACATTTTACTAGCGCTGGAAAAGTGTATATTCATATATATCTACTTTGTGTTTCTGAAAAGTATATCATAACAACAGAGACTCGTGCTACAGGCATAATACAACAGTTTATTTGCAGTAGAGCTAGGTGTTCCTACCATAATGTAACTGTTGATATGCGACTTGTTGATATGCGACCAGTTCGGGATCAATCGGTAGTAACCGTCGCACTGTTCAACAACGTTTTCGCAAAACTGGCCTCATTTCAATTCCAGAGCATTTGAGTTAGTAGTTGTATGTGGACGTGTTACATCGTGTGCCGGAATTATACTATTACTACTGTTGTGAGTTGTGTGAATAGTATTAGTTTGATTTATGTATTTTACTTGTTGGTATGTAGAATGTGGATTTTGACGTAACATTTCTAGAGTATTGACATTTTATGTATGATAGAATCAGGAGAATTTTCCAAAAGACTGAACAACAGTTTTGTTTCAATAAAAATATCAAAAATTTACATATTTTTATTTCCTTTCTTGTTAATCTTTTATTGTCAATTTTCAGAACGTTCTAATTCTACTTTATTTTATGCATAACCTGGATTTGTTATGATCATAATGAGGAAAGACATTAGCTTGCCTGCTTGTTCATTCATTCATACTGATGAATATATATTCAACAAAGTTCTCAAATTTTTAATTATGAAACAGGTTGTACTGGGTGATCCAGTAACGGTATGGTCATAGGCGATGATTTGTTTAAAAGAACCGTCAAAATGTTTTATACTTCTTTCCACATCAACTTATAGTTCACGAAAAAATATTGTCATAAAACTGGAATCTCTTTCTCCAGTTTTTCTTGAGTAGTGTGTATTTTGCTAGCCTGCATAATGCCATGCAAGTACGTTCTCTTACAGTATAAACTGAATCATTGTTACCTAGGTGCAACTGAACCTTTCATATCATTTTAAATTCAAGAATGAAATGAATGTATTGAAAATTGAAGAACTAATAACTCTAAACTGAGGGTAAGTGGATATTTCAATTGAGTTCGTTGTATCCTGATACCAAAGATGGAATGAAAGCTATTAAAGGTAAGACAATAATAAACTACCCAAAAGTGAGTCTTTTGATAAAGCCAAGTAAACTAAAATTACTATAATAATCTAAAAATGTTGCTGCAGTAGAATACTGTATAGTAGCAACTAATATATTTTTAGTAGATTTAAGTGTATGAGTTATTTGAGAGTAAATCATTCTTCATCAATGGTAAATTTACTTTTCACTAGTAGTTATCAAACTGAGCACCTACTGCAAATAAAACGCAGATTGAGGCTTATGAAATAGAAAGTTTGCTTCTAGTAAAGAGTTTAATATCGTTAGGTTACATTCCGTTTCTGAAATTACATCAATAACAGCAAGTGATCAAATTCAGAAATCTAATTTTTCTTGTGGCTAATAAAGCGTGTACTTGTCCCATATAGTATGCAAATTTTCACTGGTGGTATGCAAATTTTACTTGCTACTATTAAAAATTTTTTCCGTGTAGGCTTCTAGGGAGTGAGTCAGAACATTATATGTGGGTGAGTCGATGATCATATCCCCACACAAATTATTCATTATATTATTCGATAAACAGTGGGAACGATTGAGGACAATGATGTATCCAAATATTGAGTGAAAGACATTAAATTGCCTATTGGGAGATGATAAATATTACCAATAGATAAAGTCACCGGTATTTGAAGAGGTTCAGAGGTATGTAATTAAGGTCCCCAAATCTAATTTTATGAGCAATAGCAGTCAAAAAGTTTACGAGGCTCGATAATTTTTTTCAACCTGTCTTGTTTTGAAACTGTGGTCTCCTAGTCTTTTTATTACCGGGTGTCAGATCATGCTGGGCCGAGTTTATAGAGTCGGTGGTCAAGAAGATGAATAATTTTTTAGTCTGTTCTAACCAGAACGAACTAGTGATGTAGTACATGTACCCTAAATCGAATAAACTATTATTTGGAGCCATGGACGTATAAATTATACGTACATGTTTGGAACAAATTAATAATAAATTCAATTATCAAAGTATGAATGAATTTTCATTTGGGGATTTTTCAACCTGTGATTGTTTTGTAAAGGATTTTTTGCTTTTTGCTTTTTTTCTTATTGCCATTTGTTCATATGTTAACTTTTTCTGACAATTGATATCTATTGCTCTACCCAACCAAATACAATTCAAACTTCAATAAAGAAACATGATCAAAATGCTGTGGCCGCAGAATTCCACCAGTTCTACACGAATTCCCTTCATATTTCATCAAAAACGTATAACACAGGCCATCAAATTAGTTCCCATAGAAAACGCTACTCCATCGGAATATTTAAAGAATGCCACAATACCATGTTTGGACTCTTCCGATGCAGTTATTTGAACTGATTCACATGAATGTATTCCATCAATTCTGCCAATTATCTGATTAACCGGTTACCGTAAATATCACAATAGGAATCCGCACATACAGCATATTTTTTCGATTTTTGTACAGGACAAAAATATTATTACGAATAAACAATGTGAAAATGAAATGTTTTTTTTTTCTGGAAATTTCAGAGGTGTCAGAGTATTGACGTTTTAAAATGGAAACTTTTTGTGTTGCATGTACTATATGAGGCAGTTCAGTACGTTGAAAATCATTGTGATATTAAATTTCATGACTAGCTAGCTCTTTCAATTTCGAAATGAATTAAAATGATTCATTTAACGAAAAGGGAAAAACTAGATATCTTCACGATTTTTTGCGTTGGAGACAGTATTGTTCTGTGATATAAGACGAGCTTTTGACTGCGTGCAACATGAGCTTTTATTGCAAAAAATTTATAATTTTGGAGTAAGAGGAAGACCTCATGATTGATTCAAATCTGCGAAATCGCACTCAAAGTGTTAAAATAAAATAATTCATAGAACAGAACATATGCAAAATCAATTCGTATCGACAACTAGACCTAATAGAATTGGAGTACCTCAGGGCTCTGTTCTGGGGACGGTGTTGTTGGTACTTTATATTAATGAGTTGCCTATAATTCCACCAGGGGCCTTCTCTTGTTTATGCTGACAACACAACACTTTTGTTCCAAGAAAGGAATGGGTGTATTCTACAGGATACAATTCACTCAACTCTGCAGAATCTCTATGGCTGGTTATCTAGCCATTCTATATTCCTCGACCCATGCAAAACTCAATATATGTCTTTGCAAAACCATCATCGTAATAGTACGATAGAACTAGATACAAATAATATATCATTTGAACAGTCACACGGTGTTAAATTTTTAGGAATATATCGTGATTCTCATTCGCTACTCATTGTGTAATTCTCATGAAGAATCTGAATAGAAGGTGTTATCAAATTTGAGTTTTGATAAATGTTTTAGATAAACAAGCATTATTGTTATGTTCTTATGGTCGAATACAGTCCAGACCGATAAATGGTATTTTAATATGGGATAACTCATCTTCTATGAAAGATAACATGAAAAATGAATATTAGGAAATATTGTTATTGTATTTTCAAGGTCTTCCTGTCGAAGATTAGTGAGGGAATATAATATTCTCTCAGTTTATGGTTTATTTATCGTTGAACTGTTGAAGTATATACATAAAAATCGAGATCAGTTCATGAAAAATGAAACATTAAATCATTACAATACAAGAATAATAAATAAACTTTAAAAACACTTTTTAGAGGAAAGCTCTTATTTAAATGCACTAAAAAGAAGAAAATAAATTTCAAAGTGAAATAAACCCATCATGATATAAAAGCTTATCACGAGAAGAATCTATGTATTTCTTATTGTAAATTAAATTTAAAATGACCTCAAGATTTATTCTCGGGACAAGCTTTTATATAATTGAAAATTTTATAATGTAACAAAATGATTTAATTTCCATTCACTTTACACAGAGAAAAGATCACTAACCATTAGTGAAACTTCAATATCCACAAGTAAAAACTTGAATACTATACCGGATGACCACGGGGTGAGGTACGCCCCCCAATTTTGAGAACACTCATAATGAAACATCCCGTATCTTCGATTCCTTTCGGAATTCTTCAAATCTTTTCATTCGAGTAATCTGATAATTCATCATCTTTCAACATAACAATGTGAAAAGACTATGTTGCTATTTGAGAAATGGCAATTGTGAGCCTTTCTTTATGGGTACTAATCCGTTTTGAGGAAATGTTTGATAATTGATGGGAAATATGGTTGCTGCAATTACATGGGAAGCTCAATTTTCAGCTGTATCTTACCTCGAACCTTCCTCTCGTAAATGCTGACGCCGTTCGTCAGTTGTGATGATTTGAGTTTGATGTTCATGGCCAACTTTGTTCGATTGAACAATCAACTGTATCTCCGCCATTTTTCAACCGATTTTCAATTTTGGAAAACAGTGTTATCACAAATTGCGTGTTCTTCCTGATAATGAAAAAAATTGTACAGGGTGTCATTTGAAAAAAAAAGTTTGGGGTCACTTCCGGTTAAACCGGAAGTGGTGAATTTTTGGTTATGGAGTCAAAATATGCGTATTTGAGTAATATATCGACGTGCCAAATTTGAAACCTGTATCTTCAAAACTATAGAAAAATTGGGGGGCGTACCTCACCTCGTGGTCACCCGGTATGGGAAAAATAAACAATTTGTTTGAAAGTGGTTGACAATGTATTAGTGTTAGTAGAATTCTTTTGGACTTCCATTGTCTAGAAACAAAGAAAATAAATTATTTGCATGTGTTTGGTTCACTCAAACACATGCAAAGAATTTATTTTCTTTGTTTCTAAACAAAGGAAGTCCAGAAGAATTCTACTAACAAATAAACAAGTTAATATCCACTAAAAAAATTGTGTTCCTGGAAATGAACACTAACCACTACTAACCCATTTTGATCTGGTAAGTACATGGATAGATAAGGAGGGACTAACTATTAGCCCCTCCAAATCAACCATTGTAGCGTTTACCCGTAGAAGGAAGTTAGAGAGCCTAGGACCTCTGACCCTACAAGGTACCCTAATACAGCTGTCAGGGGAAGTTAAATATCTCGGGGAGATTTTAGACTCGAAACTCACCTGGAATAAACAGCTGGCAAAAGTTAAGAAGAAAGCCGAAATGACACTGATGTTAGTCAGGCGGGCACACGGAAAAACATGGGGGCTAAATCCCAAAATGGTGTATTGGATATACAACATTGTGGTGAAACCCATGATTACATATGCATCTTTGGTATGGTGGACAAAGATAACACAAAAAATAGCAGCGGCTGAGTTGAGCAAGGTACAAAGACTTGCATGCCTCAGTATAACGGGAGCTATGAAAACAACACCAACATTAGCCATGGAAGTACTGTTGGACCTCCCACCGATTGACATAGCAATCATGGGAGAGGCAAGAATGGGACTCCTGAGTTAACAAAATATGAGCAACAGATCGGATCACAACAAGATAAAGGAAATAGTGGGAGGCAACATTCTTGAAATGAAACCAACGGACCACATGACTCCTAGATACTTCTTCAACATCAACTTCGAGACTATCCTGCAAGATCGAAGGGAATGGACAGACGACAACACCAGGAGCAAACCTGGAGAGAGGATCTGGTACACGGACGGATCCAAAACCAGAGAAGGAACTGGTGCTGGAATATACAGTGAGGGGAGGAACTCCCAAATAAGCGTCTCACTAGGAACAAACACACCTCTGTATTCCAGGCAGAGATGTACGCCATCTTGCAATGCGCGAGAGAAATCAATATGAGGGAAATGCACAACGCACGGTTCAAAATATGTACCGATAGCCAGGCGTCACTGAAGGCTCTTATGAACCCGAAAGTGACATCAAGACTGATATGGGAATGCCGAGAAGAACTCAGTGTTCTCACAGAACACAACAAATTAACTTTGATGTGGGTTCCAGGACACTGCGGTATCGAGGGCAATGAAAAAGTTGATGAGCTAGCTAGAAAGGGCTCATCAACTCCATATATTGGCCCAGAACCCGCACTCGGGATTAATAAATCCGACATTCGAGAATGCATTCGGTCAAGCGAAAACAAAGGGAGAGGTGGCACGAAGCCCCCCTCATGCACCACGGGAAAACATACACTAAAGAACCGTCAAAACACAAAACTGAAGAACTACTCAAGCTGAGCAGGAATCAAGTTAGAACAATAACGGGTCTTCTCACTGGTTACAGTCCAATGAGAAAACACCTGCACAAAATGGGTCTGTACAACGGAGAACTTTCCTGCAGACAATGTGGTAAAGGGACAGAAACAGCCAAACATATACTGTCAGAATGCGAGGCATTAGACCGCAAGAGACAGGCAATTTTCGGGAAACCCAATTTAACTCCCGAAGAATACAACAGCCAACCGGTGAAGAACCTGTACAGACTGGTACAGGGGACCAGAGTTACGGAGTGGGTGCTGTAAAACAAACACGGAAAACACAAAAAGCCCAAGAGGCTGAGGTGTAGCTGGTGAAAGGACCAGCATCCGAGGAAGGAAAAAAAACCCATTTTGATATATTTCAGATTAATAAACTTTATTGACAACTTCACTAATGCCAATTAAATTGTTCATTTATGGGTAGAATTCAGGTGCATTATCATTAGTATGTTATCAGCAACCTCAAGTAAACTATATCTATAATTTTCCTGCCTCTACTTTCTGTTGGTAATGGTAATTTTTTCCATACCCAGTGAAGTATCAGTTCTCTCGTCACTGGTGTATTATTTACTTGAATCGTTTTCTCTGAGTAGCGTATATGGTTAGTTTCGAGTATTTTGTAACAAATGCTGATTTTATAATGAAATAGAGCTTTATCACAACTGATTAGACCGAGCGGAGTCGTCAAAACATAATAATAATTGAGAACGTTGGGATCTAATTTTCTAGCAACTAGGAATCATACCTCACAGTATTTAAGATTTTCAACTCACCTTACTTTTTCTTCAGATGATCTCGACTTTCTATCCTCGATGCTGGATTGAGAACTCGTTGCGGAACTCACTTTAGCACTCAAATTTACTTACTCTGTTCAACTCCAAGTAAAATAATTTTCTCTCAAATCAAAAGGATTTTTTTTAAACTGGTATCTGAACTTTTGAGAATAAAAACCATAATTCAAAACACTTATATCTATTAAACAAAACAATTCGGAATAACAACAAAAGATGTTTGGGAAATTTCTCAAATTAATTTATAGAGTAACTCCTGATTTTAACTGATAATATAATTTAAACCGGAAAAAGGTGAATGAGGCCAGACAATTTACTAATAATATAACAAGATAAAACGCAAAAGACTCGAAATAATTCAAATATAACAAATACTAAGAGTTGATTAGAAGAATCAACTTCTTGGAGACAGGTGGAAAAGATCGACCTTATATATACTCAGATAATGAAAATTAACGAAATTATCCTGATTGAATTTTGTGTTGAATAGAGTTGAGTTATTGCAATTTACAATAATTTGAGCAAACTAATAAAATAACTACGCGACATGTTAACTTCAACGAATGAAACGAAAGACTAACCTATTTTTCGACTCTAATTTCAAAGTTGGCCTGCTTTGCCCTCCTTGAGAACTTTGGGTGGTCTTTGAAAATATGAAATCTGGGCCTCTCACAAGAACATAAACATGAGGAGATTATTCGAATGTTTGTTTCTCTATTATTCTGAAATGTCCCATTTGGAAATATTCGTACACACGGAAACACTTAAAAATAATCAATAACATCGTCTATTTTAAGAGGACTCTTGGTAACCATGTATTTCTGAGAATATTTACTAGAATAACATAGGTTTTCGAGGGTTTGAGAGAACATTTCAGATATTTGAATTCGGGTTTGGGTCTGATTTAAATTATTATTTCCGGTCATAAAATCCGTTTGGTTACAATTTGTACTATTGGATGGAAATTGCCTCGGAAAAAAATATACTTCAAATCATTTCAAAATATGATTTAATCGAATGACTATTATTTTCAAGTAAGTATGATTTCCTTCTATCTTTGACAAAAGTCTTTGAGACAAACGATAATAAAAATTTCAAGATTTTCTGTAAATTTTCGACAATAGTCGTAGACATATTCTTTATTACATGTTTCTGAACGGTTTAAAGTATAATTGTCACGTAAGAACCTACTTACAATTTTTATCCAATAACACTAGGAGTATTTGAAAATGATCACATGACTACTCACTGGAAAACAAATCATAAATAATACACTAATGACAAGGATTTCATTATTACTAACGTATATCATTCATAAATATCATGCTGGCACACCCACACCCATATCCAAGACGCTACATGTGGAACTTGTGGAAGAAACGATTCAACTGACGCCGTGAGGCTAGCTTCGTTCAATTATTCGACACAACCGAAGAATGTCGTAAACACCCGAAGCAAAATAGTTAACTAAGCGTAAGTGAATTGATCACTAACCCAATCGACTTGATCGATTGACGTTATTTATGAGATGGCTTAGACCAAGTGAAGTTATTTCAGATAAATGATTCAGTAGTGGTAGGTAGCAGTATATCTGCAATGAGTTTAGTGTGCTCTTCTTATACATATCGAACATGGACAATATGTCGATTCGCTAAGTATTCTGATGAGTTACGGTAGGAACTTACTTCCAAAAACATTGTTTCGCTTACTATGAGAATCCCATATTCCCACAGTGGGTGAAAATTTAGTACCCCCAATTGACTCATTTTCAAGTAATCAATTTACTTGGCCGAGTTTTCCCTGCGTAGAATTTATTTTCTTCTTTTTAGTGCATTTAAATGAAAGCTTTTTTATAAAAAGTACTTTCAAGTTTATTTATTTCTTCTTTAGTTTTCTGTGGATATGTTTCTCAGTCTTCTTCAACGTGATAAAAGCAACCATGCTAAAGGTTGTACAAAGAATGATTAATATACAGGGTATTACAAATGCAATAGCTCATTTGGAGACCTGGAAGATAAATAATTTTTTATACTTCTTTCTGACAGAAACTCAATTGAATTCACTGTTTGTCAAACTAATAGATTGTTTTGCTCTTTTCAGGTAACGGCATACTACAGATTATTTCAATTGGGAATTATTACCTATTTCGGATTGTTTTACTATTAATGCAAAAACATCAGAAGAATCGAACGAAATTATACTGTTTGGAAATGTTGAGGCGTCAAGAGGTGATCCTTCAAAACGTGTTGATTTCTGTGAATGGATTTCAACATGGACTTATCAAGTTCCAAATTCCCTTCTAGAAAATTATATGGAAAATATTCGAATAATATGAGAACAACAGGTAGGAACTACTACGCGTTCTCTATCTAGATTTTGGAGGGCAGGCGGGGGAAAATACATGTATTATCATCGGAACTGAACCAACATGTAAAATTTCAATTCTACAGGATAAGAGGAAGTGGTTCTAATTCAGCCTGCAGGATTTGTACCCATCTAACACACACACACACACAGAGCAAGTTAAATAAAAGCTTTTAATAATAATAAAAAGGATCTCCATATTCCAAGGAAACGTACATCATTGTGCCAAAAATCACACCAAATAATGAGCCCTAGGCATTAATATTATTTGGCGTTAACGGCAAGCACTGTGGAGAATTCGCCTATGAAATTCAAATCATATTCACGAAGTTTATATCAGATTCTTTGACATCTTCCCATGCCATATATTATTAGTCTCAAACAAGAATTTTGAACATTTTTTAATCTTCTTTTTGTACTGATTAGTTACATTGGTTCCAACATGGAGCTTTAGCATAGTTGAAGACTGATAACACCATCAGCGTTTCACAAAGGGTAGATTTGATAGTTGGTGAAATGCAATACCCACTGTTCGATATAATTCAAAACCCGTTGTGATATTAGCCTGGGAAGTAGTTGTGTAATAACAAGTATTTGTCATACTAGCCTGCACTGTAAGAGGATAGGAGTAAAAAAATGGTAAAATATCAGTCGGCAACGACTATCGTAATCTAACTATCTTCCAAAACAACTCTGAGCTTTCTGTTGAGATGTCTAATTATAATAATAATTATTATTATTATCATAAGAAACCTAGCCATAGTGCTGAATCAATAAAAGTTGATAAAAAAAAACTAGCGGTAACCTAAAGAGAAATTATTGTAACATTACCGGCACCCTCTGGTTAAAAGCGTTATCTTGTGATCTGCTCACAGCGAATACGAGTAAAGTGGAGTGTAATTTCAGCGTTTAGATCTTCAAGATAAAAATCGAAGCCTCATGCCACGATCGTCACAAATCAAACATAAGTAGCTTAGCGTCAACATATAGTGGACCATTAATCGAAAATTTCATTCGAGAAGGGTAACGCGGATTATCACGGATTTATTCTATTCGGAACTTTTTTTTCAGCCAAAGTGACGGGGAAAGAAAAGGGAAATATATACAGGTTGTCAGTGATACGACAGCAATACAGAATATATTTTTTATTACCATCAAAGTCACAATATGCCATGTCAACGAGGTATCTAGATGCCAATTCAGAGTTGGAATAGATTTTAGATTTTAGTATTAAAAAACAATACACTCTTTTTACTGTTAATGCAAAAACATGATTTCAAGAACACGCTGGAAATGCAATGACCTAAAAATTGAATGAATAAAAAAAATCAGAAGAATCGAACGGAATTATACTGTTTGGAAATGTTGAGGCGTCAAGAGGTGATCCTTCAAAATGTGTTGATTTCTGTAAATGTATTTCAACATGGACTTATCAAGTTCCAAATTCCCTTTAGAAAATTATATGGAAAATATTCGAATAATATGAGAACAACAGTTAGGAACTTTCTGGCAATTTGCCTCGCATGTATATCGAATATGTTGGTATCTGTTGCTCGGTGCCTTCTTTCACTGTAGACAAGAATAAGGCAGATAACTGATTACAACGTTTATAGATCGGTAGATAAGACGCTTGGCCACCGCGATCCCCAGATCTAATTCTTCTAAATTTTCACATTAAATCAAATCAAACAGCACTTCGAAAACATGAATGAGCGTTTAATATGACCTCCATTTGTTTATATATTGAAACAAAATTGAGTGAATCATGATTTCTCAACAGATGCACGTTTTTCAGATACCCTGAATGGGAGACTAAATTATCATGGAGATGAAAAACCGAACCAAGCATACTATGTTCAAATCTGAATTGAAATTTCATATAACTGCATTTCGTGCAATACTTGTTTTGGAAAAGACTGTTGTGACAACAATACAAAATATCAATATACAATGAGAAGATACAAATATGGGAGAAATTTGTCAGAAATTAATCAGATTTTCATTTGAATAATTATTGTTCTCTTTTTTAATCAAATTCACGTAAATGAACGCGCGAACGTTTTATTATTGATTTACTAATTTTCGACTTTTCGTAATGACATGTTCGATGACATTTCATATCTACCCAATACAGAATATGGCAAAATAATCCAATTTTGTGGCTAATGACCATAGCAGTCGATGCCAAGAAAAAAAAATCCAATTTTTATATAAAATTTGCTTTCATTTCGGAAACCTGACTCTTTAGGTATATGAACATGATCCATTATTTGAAAATGAATTCAATTACCTTTCAGGATATCTGATAATATACAGGGTGTTTCATTTAAAAAATGCAGTTTTCAATACTTTCGTATCTATCGGTGAAATCACAAATTTCCAACGACGATAATGAAGAACGAATTTTCCTAGTAATAACTAATACACAGGATACTGTCGAACTTCATCCAAAATTTCAGCTTTATACGTATCCAAATACTGCAGTAATTAACCTTCAATTGAAGCTATGTTTCGCACAAACAATAAGAAAATTATTGATTTTCTCGAAAACCATTATAGTATAGGAAAGTATTATATGGAAATAATTTTAAAACGATAGCAAAGCGAAAATAGCAATAATATGCAGGGTATTCTATTTGAGATATCAAAGTTGTTGCTACTTTTCAATAGAAGCGGCAACGCCGCAGAGTTGTAAATATTTTAGATCGATAGAGCAGAACTGATTATCCAGGAAACCAAATTTTCGAAATAATTCCATGTCCCTTTTTCCAGAAACGTCTAATAGGCCATCGAGTTTGGAACACCCTGTATAGTGCAGTGCAGTGTATGAAGCAAGAAAAATAGTTGATGGCTTCTTGATATGGATCTCGTTTCCCCGGAGAAATTGTTGATGACAATAACACACTTTCTTCTATTTCAATAGTTAATGGTTTTGCAGCTCAGTTCGGTCATTGTTTATATAGAAGATAGTTAGTCAACCTTATGGGATTATAATTGGATCAAAATGGATGCGACATGTAGATGGCGATAGTGAGCTCGCATTCAAGTCATGTCGTAACTTCAGTGATCTGGGCTCCAAGTCATGTCGTAACTTGATTGAAACAATGGGACAGCATTAAAACCAGGGTTTTTTGAAGAAACCTGCATTAAAATGACGTCAAATATTCATGTTTGTAACTAATTACGCTAGATGACACTCGCGTTTGCGTCCAACACCAATTACGCAGGCATTGACTAACTATCTTACTTCTATATAAACAATGCTTCGCTATTGTTCATATTCAGGATCATGGTAATACTGTAGACATAAGCGACAACCTATCGGGTCAGTCACTGATGCCAAGTCACTATTTCTTGAACCTTACAAAACCATCACTAAGGAGCAAATCAATAATGCCGCGAAAAAACTCAATAATAAATTCGCATGTGGTCCCGATGGTATCCCTGTTAAAATTGTCAAAACTCACATGCACCTTACCACTAAATGTTATTCTCAATTTTGCCTTACAAAAACTGTTCATCCCAAGATTTTAAAATTATCCGGAGTTTCAACCACATCGAGAATGAAAAAAATTGCACTGTTTTTGAATCTTGGAAAACAGCCCATGTTGAATACTACAGACCAATAGTCATTATATCAGTTATCTCAAATATATTCAAGAATTCTAAAATAAGTTTATGGTATAGCAGACGGGAAAATGAAAATCAGAACTGAATTTTATAAAATGTGGATCAACTGGGAATCGAACCCGGGATCTCATTGTTTCCGGTGTGCGTTAGACCGCTACGCTATTGATCCTCATTCAAAAACCGGCGATTCACACTTCAAATTCAGCTCTTTGTTAGTATGAGATGATGAGGATTGAATTAAAAGATGGAAACATTCTCGCATACACACCCAATTGATGTATCAGCTGGTGTCAATCACATATAGGATTATCGACCGACTTCACATCTGAAATTTCAAGTATGTAAATATAAATAATGAAGTAGTTTTACTTGTGTAAAATTAAATTAAATCCGAAATAGTTATTGACGTTACAAGGCCGATATGTAGCAAATAACGGATAAAGTTGAATATTGTAATCCGAAGCGCAGCCGAGGATTATAACAACCGAATCCGTTATTTGCGTATCGGCCGTGTGTCGTTCGAGACTTTTCGTAATCTCTCTGAAAGATCACATTTTGATTCTGAGGAAAGAACAAACCACGTACCTCGTAATTCTACAGAAAAATCCCAACATCGTGTTGTCATGGAACAGCTTAACAATATCACAACAATATTATAAACAATATCAGTTTTTTTATGTTCGCGAGTTCGCTTTAACAACGACCATGGATGAAATTGAAAAAAATTGAGAAAAAAATCTAATTTCTTTAGAAATATTGGGAGAATCATATGCAGCAAGTGTTGATTTACAGCCGGAAATTACTCAAGAGCGGTATAAAAAAGAATGTGAAAATTTTGAAGAGTGGCGTAAAAGTAAGAATGTAAAGGTGGTGAATGAAGATGTATTATTAGCCTATACGAAAGGAAAATCAGAGGTTTATTCTCCTAACTCGCTGTGGACCAAGATTTCAGTGTTGAAACTTGCTTTGAAAGTTTATAACAACATTGATATTTCAAGGTTAGTTATTTTAAATCGCACACCATATTAAAGTATTACCTACAGAAACGGTATTTTCAGATTTGGAAAATTATTTTTGTTCTTGAGGCGAAGGTCTGATGGATACACATACACACCAAAGAAAGAAAAAAAATTGTCTGAAGAAGCAGTAACTAAGTTTTTGTTGGAGGCAGATGATCATGCATGGTTGCTTGAAAAGGTTGTATTAATGTGTGGTATTTTTGGCGCCTGAAGACGTGACGAACTTGTTAAGCTGACTGTGGATGATTTTGAAAGCACCAGTTCCAGAGTTTTGTTTACATTGAGGTATACTAAAACCAAAAAGAACATGGTATTTGTCATTTCCAAAGAAGGACTTCCTTTCGATGTCTATGGTTCAATACCAAAAATACGTAGATTTGTGGCCTTCATCAAATTTGGAAAATTGGCGATTCTTCATTGGTTAGAGCAATGGTAAATGTGTAAAACAAGTACTATTGATGCTGTTCCAAAGAAAATTGCAGCATTCTTAAAATTTGAAAATCCTCAGCTCTACACAGGGCACTCGTTTTGCAGATTCTTGGCTACTATGCTTGTAGAAAATGGTGGCGATCTACTATCGGTAAAAGAACTTGGAGATTGGAACTCCTCTGCGGTGGCGGTGTGGTATAATGAGAATTCAGTTTCAAAATGAATGAAGAGAACGAGACAACTATTTCATAGTAATGAGACCACACCGACAACAAGTTCAAATACTGGTGCTATAGATGGTAAATCTCTCATCGATGGAATAGAAACTTCAAATAATAGCAATTGTCAAATTACTTTTCAAATTTATAAATAGTTAGTATTATTATAATTATTTTTATAGTAAGCAGAATAAAGTTTTGAAAAAAATAGTTGAACAAGTGATTTCCTAACGGCCGCCGGCCGTTAAAAAACCTTAATGGTCGGAGGCTGTAAACATTAACGTTTCAATTGTCATCTGAATACCGTTAACAGTATGGGATTACGAAAATAAATTTATGGCAGACGGGATACTGAAAATTAGAACTGTGCACAAAACTCATGGTAGTTTGACATCCTCATCTTCCCGTTACCTTTTCGAACACGTTTACTGCTGGATGGAGGTCCCAGAAATAAGCTGCTTTTATCCCCCACTATCAGCGCGATCTTCCACGAACACATCCACTCAATCTCGGCTTTTATCCCGCACAAAAGTGAGATAATGCGTTATTGGCCGCACAAAGAACGACACCCCTTGCCTGAATCGTGTCACTTGGAAACTTTTCGGAGGAAAACGTGCTGGAATATTTTGGAATGATGATGTACTGACTACAGTATCGTGTGGCGGACGATATTGTTGATCGAGAGCGACTATGCAAAATTATGGGCATGAGGAGAAATATTGAGAATGATGCTGTCTTTGAAGACGATCGTTGAAAACAAAGGGATTATTCGACACTGTTTTCCCTAACAAATTATTATGGTTACCAGTAGGACTTTCCGAAACAGGACACAGAGAATAAAGATAGGAGATGTACTGAGCACCGAATCAATAGTTCAGACAGGAGTGCCACAAGGTACAGTATTGAGACCAATACTGTTCCTAATATATTATATTAACAGTATTGCAAAAATCAATAATTTCGAAGGTCAAATGACCTTCTGCTATGCTGACGATACGATACCTTTAGAAGTAGGGAATGAAGTAAACAGAACATCTAAAATGGGTATAAAAAATATTAAAATTTTGTAGAATCATAACCTATCCAGCCTAAGTGTTGCGAAAACGAAATATCACCTTCTAACCTACGATAAGTGACCAATCCAATTTAAATTATAAACTACACTCCACTAATTGTTAAAGTTTTGTTGGGTTTAGCTGTCCCAAATTGCACTAACTACCATCATCATAACCATCAACATCATCATAATCAACTACCTAATTGTTGAACAAATTAATTTCACCAGAATACGTATCGATATTTTATTAATTTGATGTTGTAATTATTGTAGTTTCTATTTAGTTTCTATAGAGCCATAATTAACGTTAATGTTAAACTATTTTTGTGAAAGAGTGATTTTTTTTGTACAACTGTCACAAAATTGGACATTTCTGCATGTCTATTAATGCGTAAATGTTTACTTTTTTCACTGCCAAAATGATTTACAAAATAAACATGAAATATTACTTCTGAAGGATTTTTTTAACAGAGTCAATTATTAATTGGTTATTCATCATAAAACAATTTCATTCATTGAAATAATAATTGATTGAAAGGTTGAACAATTACTTCCAACATAATTTCCCGAAGATGTTCCATGTTGCTGCTGATCAGAAACGTTAGATTACACAATTTTATCAGATATTTTGAGTTGTATGAAAGAAGATGGACAATTCAATGTTTTGTTATGAATCTCAATTTTGTTATTCAAACTATCTTCTATATATCCTTCTGCTACGAAGTCAGATTTACAGCCAACGGCACCGTGACGTTTTCTTGGAGCTGCTCCTGAAACAGTGACCTGTGTAGCTCTTATACATGTCTTTTCCAAGCCATTTTGCAATCAAGCTGGGAATTTCTCCTATTATATTTATCCCCACATGTTGGTTAATACATTTTCCTCTCGAATATTTTCAAAATAATCTGTTACTTTTTGTATGAGGTGGCCGTAGTGCTCTACAGTGTGGTCCACTAAGTGTGCAACAAATGGGAAACTTGTTTATTATCGATTTCTCACAAAATTTTATTCTTGACAAAAGTTGGTGCATGTTCCAAAACTATACCAAGTGTACCTGAAATGGCTTTATGACAAACACCATACAGGATAAGCCAAAAAATATAAAGTTCGTTCAAGAGTAAAGTACCATTATTACAAAAAATATAGAAATATACAGTACTACAGTAAACGAATTTTATGAGCGAACAATTAGATGCATCGAAAGAAAAGGTGGACATACAGAAACGCTTCGATAATTTTTATTGTTTGCACCCGTTCAGTTACCTACTGTAAGTTTCTGTACTATCACTTATTGGTTCTTTTTTGTTCATGGCTATTCGCGATATATTTTCACAGTTTATTTATTCATATGAACATTTACTTAGTAAAGTATTTGCCTCGTTGAAAAGAGTATTTGTTTTATTCTAGAGTTCTGTTAAATATCGTTGCAACAAACATGAAGTTGACGGTCACTTAAAAAAATACAAATCCAAGTAAATTTTACAAATACACTTTAATTTGATAAAAAATACTCCAACCTGATTTGATTGTAGCTACTTCAAATAC
Source organism: Chrysolina oricalcia (assembly GCA_944452925.2). Lineage (NCBI taxonomy): Eukaryota > Metazoa > Arthropoda > Insecta > Coleoptera > Chrysomelidae > Chrysolina > Chrysolina oricalcia. Next base: position 16,931,388 of record OX101825.2, read on the forward strand.
ATATTAAATCAAAATAGTAAAAATATGTATCAGACGGGGGTAATTCAATATTTTCCAAACGAAAAAAAAAATCGAATAGCAGGCCATGACTTCGTATCTGAACATAGCTTTTGATTCTAAGCAACTTTTCTCTTTAACATATTTCTCTATTTTTTTAAATAAGGGTACTTTACTCTTGAACGAACTTTATATTTTTTGACCTATCCTGTATGGTGTTTGTCATAAAGCCATTTCAGGTACACTTGGTATAGTTTTGGAACATGCACCAACTTTTGTCTGGAATAAAATTTTCTGAGAAATCGATAATAAACAAGTTTCCCATTTGTCGCACACTCGACTTGACAATCTGAAACAGTGAACGTTCTTGAGCAATAGGTCTTCGTATCACGTATTTTAACAATCAATATAGATTCAGCATCTTCAATGGCATCAATAGTTATATGTAATAATTCTTCATGGCGACAAGCACCGCTGATACTCAAAATTAGGACAACCTATATACAAATAAAAAATATTGAAATTACTACTAATCTTACAAAATTATGATTATATCTGTACCTTATGAAGTAAAGGACCCCGCACTTTTCTTATGTAAAGTGGCGACCGGTCAAATTTTCTGAAAGTTTGGTATGTTGTTGTACCTGACTCAGTTACCAAAAGTGTCAACGGGCCCAACCCAATCCGATGGCTAGTTCTCTAAATACGGGGTGTTAAAGTTGAAAATTGCCCAAATTTTCGGATTTATTTTTAATTAATTAAAGTTAGATCGGATTTCTGTTGCATGCAGACGTTTACTAAATGTTCTAGTAATGAAATTAGTGGATACGTATGATTAAAAATATTTATATTTACAAGGTGATTCACGAATGTATGACGGTAGTTTTTTGCCAAAATTCACTTTTTCTACTGTGACGTCAGGGGGGCATATTTTTGAAACGTTCTCTTCGATATAGTATTTTGACGAGAAAATATTGCACAGTACATATTTTTTATACAGGGTTTTCACAGAGAGAACCACTAGACAAAATTATTTTCTTTTAGGATTAATTCGAAACCCTGTATTTATGGATTGATTTTTGGGAAAAGTAATACCACAAACATATGTGTGTCTCTAATCTCCAAAATATTCAAGGTAGTTTATTCATAGGAATGTATTCTATTTTGGGAAAAGTACAAAAAACATGAACAACCCGTATTCAAAAATTTCCCCGGCAAATGTAACTAATTTCTAACTATATATTGATTTTCATACCAACTTCAGCGGTATGAATTCTGAATCCGATACTATGACCAGTTTTCGAGATACAGGGCGTTAAAGTGGAAAATTACTGATTTTATCAGTTTTTTCTTCAAATTGAAAAGCCGTATTAATTTTATGTTACGCCTATGAGTTTAATATACGTTTCGGTCAGATATACATGGAAAGGTTCATTTAAAAATATTTACTGTTACAGGGTTATTCACGAATAAATCACAATAGGTTTTTGCAAATACTCAAAATTCTACAGTTATGTCACAGATAAATTATTCCATGAAGTTAATACCTAGTCGTTTACAATTTTGAGTCTGAAACTATTACTTTTCATGCAGGGTGAGCCATACAGCCAACCACACCAAAAATAATTATGCTTTGAAATAATTGAAATGAGAACTTTTTTAGTGAATTTTGAGTAACTTTATGAGCGCGCTTACCTCCAAGGAGATGATAATTATCCATCTTCTTGTGTAGGTATAATTCGAACCTATTTGTACTTCACAATATACGTGTAGAGCGAGTTATATACTGTTTCCTTACCAGCACTCTGATGCTGAATAGTGACAGAATGCTTCATAGATATTGTACCTATATCATAAAAGAATCATATATGTTAAATTATATTTGTTTATAAAGTGTTGAATAAATGAAAAAAATTCTTATTACCATTTTTGCTGCCACGTGTATAAAAGGTGGTCGATTACTTATATCGGACAAAGATGTATATTTTTGGTAGGTAATTATAACTAAATCACATTGTATATTTAAAATTCTTGCGGTTATGCATACTTGATGTAATGTTATACAGTTACTCAAAATTCACTAAAAAAGTTCTCATTTCAATTATTTCAAAGCATAATTATTTTTGGTATGGTTGGCTATATGTCTCACCTTGTATGGAAAATAATCATTTCATACTCAAAATTGTAAACAACTAGGTATTAAATTCATGGAATAATTTATCTGACGAAACTGTAGAATTTTGAGTATTTGCAAAAACCTATTGTGATTTATTCGTGAATAACCCTGTAACAGTAAATATTTTTAGCTGAACCTTTCCATGTTTATTTGACCGAAACTCATATTAAACTCATAGGCGCAACATAAAATCAATACGGCTTTTCAATTTGAAGAAAAAACAGATAAAATCAGTAATTTTCCACTTTAACGCACTGTATTTCGAAAACTGGTCATAGTATCGGATTCAGAATTCATACCTCTGAAGATGGTATAAAAATCAATATATAGTGAGAAAATAGTTACATTTGACCGGGGAAATTTTTGAAAACAGGTTGTTCATGTTTTTTGTACTTTTCCCAAAATAGAATACATTCCTATGAATAAACCACCTTGAATATTTTGGAGATTAGAGACACACATATGTTTGTGGTATTATTTTTCCCAAAAATCAATCCATAAATACAGGGTTTCGAATTAATCCTAAAAGAAAATAATTTTGTTTAGTGGTTCTCTCTGTGAAACATCCTGTATAAAAAATATGTACTGTGCAATATTTTCTCGTCAAAATACTTTATCGAAGAGAATGTTTCAAAAATATGCCTCCCTGACGTCACAGCAGAAAAAGTGAATTTTGGCAAAAAACTACCGTCAAACATTCGTGAATCACCTTGTAAATATAAATATTTTTAATTATACGTATCCACTAATTTCATTAGAAGAACATGTAGTAAACATCTGTATGCAACAGAAATCCGATCTAACTTTTAATAAATTAAAAATAAATCCGAAAATTTGGGCAATTTTCAACTTTAACACCCCTTATTTAGAAAACTAGCCATCCGATTGGGTTGGGCCCGTTGACACTTTTGGTAACTGAGTCAGGTACAACAGAAAATTTGACCGGTCGCCACTTTACATAAGAAAAGTGCGGGGTCCTTTGTTTTGTCATCAGCATCTTGAATAAATTTATTGATATCATCCCTTGATCACACTTTAGATTTCTTTCCTCGGTATCCGGCGCCTTTGTTCTCAATGAGCAAGACCAATTTTGAAAACTTCCTTTTATCAATATTTTTCTTAACTCAATGTACTTTTCAACATTGAGCAGACACTCCATAACGTAGGAGGTTTTACAATTTTTGATTTTTCCTCAAAATTTTCAGAAACCTTTTTTACATGTTTCTTGTCGCACCTTTCACGAAATTGGTCATTTGTTTTCCCATACATTAACTTGGATTTGGCCGGTAACATATTAGATAATATTGCATTTGCTTTCTCAGATATATCTCATGGGAATCACTACCACTATCATAATCAACATACATCTTTTTGAAAACAACTTGAAATTGAAGCAAAACTACGAGCAAACGCAGTCAAACAGTCAAACACGCGGCTTGCCAACAAACCGTTTCTATAAATAGTAACGACACAGAAATAAGACCACTGCTGTGAAATTGTATTGGAAGTATTGTTAACATTAAAGAAAACATGTATGGAAAAGAGAAGTATTATTTAGTTATTTTGAACTTTATTTTTTCAGACTGGAATAATTTTTGAATACGGTTTCACTGAAAACATTGAATAATATTTCCAAGACAACAGTCGTTTAAAAGCGATAACTTATCGCCACAAAAAACCACGTCAAGATGTATTGGAACTATTTATTTTTAATTTATTTCAGAAGTAAATCCACATTCACAGTTGCACAAAAAATGTTGTGTATAAAATTCGTGTTCGCATGGCACATGTGCCATTAAAAAACGCCCATTTTACGCACTTAATACAAAAATAACTATTTATTTAGTCATTTATTCAGTCTTGTTCAGTACAAAATATACATATAAAATGAAAATCTGATAAAAACCTATAAATGAAAAAGAATTATAGTTAGTTCCATTGTAAATCAGATATACAATGAACCCAATCTTTCCTATAATAATATAAATAATGAATATTTGAATTTGCTTCATATTTTACCTTGTAGGAAGGATGATTAAAGAAAATATAATTTTATGACTTTGTTGAAATCATTTATCTATTCATCCACACTAGAAAATAAAACAAAATTCATATTCAGTTTGACCATGAAATGATTAGAGCACATTTTGCTAGATACTCTGTTATTTCTTTTAAATTGTAGTTACTCTCACTCACTTGTGTGCGTAAAGTTACACTTTTTCGCATTCCGAGCATATATACCTATTTCATGCACTGAGACACCCGAATAATCGGAAAACAGTTCTTAATGCAATATTTCAATTTTTTTTTTTTTTCATCCAATTCATCTTTGCCGTCATCCGACTCGTCACACCAGCTTCCACTGGATCGAATTTCAATAACTATCCTCTGTACCCCCGATCCGACATAAAACAAAAATGAGCGCGCAGCACCAAGCTCATTGTCCGCGACATAAATTTTACGATATCAAACTTGAATAGTAATTGCTTTATTATGTTTATCAGAATTAGGAGCAAACAAAGAAAGCATCCCTTTCAACTAAAAACTCTATAAAAGAGGATCATTGGTGTAGTAATGGGACTCAATCGAATGCTAATAAACAGTCACTTAACCCGAGGGTGGGTCGCTGTATTTGGAACATAAAACCGGCATGAGGATGTCAAATTCCAGGGGCGTAGGACTCACCAATAAGTAGAGAGGAATGGGCAACAAGCGTGATTTTTTTTTTGGGTTTTCTGCATCAATTCGGTGAAAAGAATTCATCAATTCTCATTTTTCTACGAAATTTCAAGGTTTTAAATTCTTCTTCGATTCAAAGACAATTTGACCTTGATATAGAATAACTTCCCCGAACCACTAGCGCTCCTTGTGACTGTTTCTGGAAAAATGAATAATTATGACAGTTTTGGACAAATATCACACGGTCCTATAACGGCCCTATAACGGTGAAACTTTGGAATATGTGAAATGCATACATCCGTCAGAGTCGCTAGGAGTAGGTTTTTAAATAAGATGAAAAGCGTATCATTTTCAATTACTTATTAGAAAATGGAGGTCTACAACTGAATATCTCGTCTAAAAATATCCTGCCAAAAATATTCTGTCAAAAATCCCCCGTCCAATAATATCCTAAACAATAATATACTTACCAATAATAACCTAACATTTTTTAGTCTAATCTTACCAGAACGAAGTAACCTTGGGCGCTCGGAAATTACACACATAAATTCTGTGAGGAGTAATTTTTCAATCTCATTCAACCAGTACAAACTAACCTTAAGGTCCGTTTTCACGCTCATGCAATTTGCGCAAATAGGCAAATTGCGCAAATAGACTTGTGCATGCCAATTTGCGCAAATGAACTGAGTGATTGTATTTTATTCAGACGTTCAGTCTATTAGCACGATTGTTGAGGGTGAGAAAGAAAGTAATTCTGATAATAATAAAAATAATAACTTAATTCGTAGATGGATCAGGGAAGACGAATTATATACACAAGCTGGTGTTTGTTTAATTAAAAAGAAATTATCAGAATAGACAAAACTACGAAAGCGTAGACTTCACAACTCAGAATTAGTATAATTCCGACTTTACAGCTCGGAATTAGCATAATTCCGACTTCACAACTGGGAATTCGCCTAATTCTGACTTCGCAACTCGGAATTAGTATAATTCTGACTTCATAACTCGGAATTAGTATAATTCTGACTTTACAACTCGGAATTAGCCTAATTCCGACTTCACAATTCGGAATTAGCTTAATTCCGACTTTGCAACTCGGAATTAGTATTTTCATTGCGATTCCACGAGTTGGCATTGGAATTATGAGAAAATGTAAACTTGAACCATCCAGCGAGAACTTTGAAGATTTAATTAGGCTGGTGGGCCCTGAGCTCTAGGTAAAAATATACCAATTTTGGATATGCTATTAATGTGGTTGAACGCTTGGCGGTAACACTAAGATTTTTGGAAACTGTAGATTCTAATCATAGCTTGATGTCAGATTGGCAAAATGAAATAATGTGATGACCAGTAATAAATGTTTTGCTAAGGATAAAAATAGATGTAATGATCAATAATAAACGTGTTGCTCAGTAGAAAAGTCGCTAACCATAAAACTCTAGCACTTTTCTTACGATTTTCTCTACATAACGTATGTTCTTTTCTATAAAAAATACTTGTGCGGAAAGTAATACTTCCTCGCACGCTATGACTTGCGGAAAAAATACGTTCTAATAATATTAAGTAATGACTATACAGAGTGAGTTCGGTAAATGCAAATCTGACAGCTCGATTTAATCTGTAGGCGTGGTTTCCCTATACTTGTAGTGGAAAATGCATTAACCGAACTCAGCTATACAATTACACATGTACTGGCGAGTTTTGACCTTATGAATCAATATTTATACTTTTACTATAATTCCAATGGGATCGCAATGATTAATTACACTAATTCCGAGTTGTAAAGTCGGAATTATGCCAATTCCGAATTGTGAAGTCGGAATTAGGCTAATTCCGAGTTGTGTACTCGGAATTATACTAATTCCGAGTTGTTAAGTCGGAATTAGGCTAATTCCGAGTTGTGAAGTCGGAATTATACTAATTCCGAGTTGCGAAGTAGGAATTATACTAATTCTGAGTTGCGAAGTCGGAATTAGGCTAATTCCGAGTTGTAAAGTCGGAATTAGTCTAATTCCGAGTTGTGAAGTCGGAATTATATTCTATTCTTTGTGGCCCTTCTACGTTTTCGTAGAAAACCAAGAAGACCGCAGAAAAGTTGGATTGAAAATAGGGCCACTTCTTCTCATATTGATTTATTCAATGAAATAACCAATAAACCCGAAGATTTTTTTGGAATTATCTGCACATAGACGAGACAATATACATTAATAAATATATAATAAAATGACTGAGTAGATTGTTTCAAGGAAGCATAAAGTCACAAAAGACGGAAATCAGAAAAGTCCCGTGCAGGTCAGGACAAGAACTCGCTGCTACTATGCATCCGTCGAGTTTGAGTGTTGTTTACATATTCAAGCATTTGCGCCAACCACATGCAAATTATTTGACAGGCCTGATTTTACTCAAGTCTGGCTTGGGCAAGTGCACGATTTTGGTTTTCATGGGCCGTGGTGGTCGTGCGTTCGCCTTTGGAGCGAAGGGTCAAAGGTTCAAATCCCCACATGGTCATCGGTATCGTGCATGTCATCACACGTTAAAAGGTAAGGGCTGCGTCTTCCCCAGCTCACACAAGTCTCTTGAAGACTTCCGAGAGTTGCGCGTAGGGGTGCAATCGGTTGACGGAAATAACAATTTTGACAATTTTTTTTTCCAACAAAACACTTGCGCAAATTGGCATGCACAAGTCTATTTGCGCAAATTGCACTTACGCCAATGGAATTATTTCCTCTTTAGATGAATCAGAAATAGCTATAGGTCTTTTTATTGATTTCAGCAAAGCATTTGACTGCGACAATCATGATGCTCTGTTGTACAAATTGTGTTCTAATAGAGCGAAGGAAGTGGCACATGATTGGTTTGCTTCATACCTGTCAAACCTATATCCAAAGTTTACATTGAACGATGCGGAATCTGATTTAGTTTGTGTTAGAGTCGGTGTTCCACAAGGCTCAGTATTAGGTTCCACCCTATTTTTCATGTTTGAATTTTTTAAATTTTCCATGTTATTTAACAGCATAATATGCATGACGATACCAATATTTTGATAACGAGCAAAACGCTTGATGACACTATTAATCAGCTACACGAAAGAGGCATATGCAAAAGTGTGTTACTAGGAAGTAAAATAGGTCATGTATCAATGAGGACAAAACAACATGTATTCACTTCAAATTTGCGCAATTAAATTTACAGACACCTAACAGCACTGAGATTGGCTGTTTGATCAAGATTAGTTTTTATACGCAAATACTAAAACGTTACGTTTAACCATTGTTTAAACTGACTGACTAACTGACTTTATGAACATCCTGTTCATATTTTCAATAAAATCAACATGCCATACCCATGACAGGTTTTATGTCAGAAAAACATTTTCAAAGTGTCGCCGCACAAGAAATAGTCCAACAATTCCATCGTTACAGTTTGAAATTGCTTCTGAAGAGTATGATTTCCAATTCTTCTGACTTCCCTGATTATCTTAGAAGAGTGAAATAGATTTTTGTCGACCAAAATGTATTGGAGGCTTTGCGAAAGAGATGCAATTCACGCATAGATGAAATGAGCGATTTTCTGAATAACATTCTCCCTTATCTCATTTATATATAAGAATCTCCAATGGAAACTGGACATTTTAGAAATAATCAACTAGCTGAATGAAAACGCAAATTTTCACTTTCAGATTTTTCTCTCAAGTTATACCTATGGGTCTTTCACAGTATCTATCAGATGTAGTTCATGTCCAGCGTGGCTTTAGCCGGGGAAGTAGTTGTTTTCTGTTAGATATTACAAAAAAGATACTTCAATTTTATCGTAGGATTTTCCATTTCCAGAGGAGTCATGTATTGGTTCAATTTTCAATTGAGAATGTTTCCCTTTACAACAAGAAGTAAGATAGTCAATGCCTGTGGAATCGGTATTGGACCCAAACGCGAGTGTCATCTAGCGTGATTAGTTACAAACATGAATATTTGACGACATTTTAATTCAGGATTTTTCAAAAAACTCTGATTTTAATGCAGTACCATTGTTTCAATCAAGTTACGACAAAACTTGGAGGCGAGATCACCTTCGCCATGTACAGTTGTGTGCATAAAAAAGTCGTACAGGCTATTGCGAGTCGGAGGCTTGTTAATCTTAATTAATAAACTTCTTCTAGACTATGACAAGTAGTGTCAAGATTCAAACTATTTTTGTCAGTAACGCACTTTTAACATTTTTCTAGTGTCGTACCTTGTACGACTATTTTATGCACACAACTGTACATGTCGCCTCTGTTTGAATCTAATATTAATCCCATAAGGTTGGTAACTATCTTACTTCTATTCAAACAATGGTTGAACGTTAGATTTTAGTCTCGACTGGTCCAAACATAGTGAGGTGACATGTGGTAGATTGACTAGAACATGTTACGCGCTGGAAATAACATCCAAATCGTGCAGTTGAACAATCTTGACGCAGTTATATTTTGGATCATTTCATTCTATTTTGAAAAATCAAATTGTGCATTAGAGGGCAAGCAATTTATTATCAGAAAGAAGTCTCTCTTAATAATTTTTTCTCAATGATTTTCGACTTTCTTGAATATTTTTATAACAAAGAGTAATTTATACTAAATTCTTTATAATGAAATATTTGAATACATAATTACACAACAAAATCAATTTATTTATATCATTTTAATTCTTTTGTACAACTATTGAAAATTATTGAAAATTTCGAGAAAATTATTATTCAGAGGGACTTGTAGGTTTTTCTCATTTTTAAAACAACATGTTACAAAGACCATTCGAAAGTAGAAATTCCAACAATTAAAATGATCTCTTATAGACTTTCAAAATACATAAAAACACTAGGACAATTGTTCGTGTAAAATAGGGGTACTTATTTTTTTTTCGAAAAATGTACATAACTCGAAATCTGAATTGCGAAAAAATTAGAGATGCCACGAATATTCGGAAACTATTCGGTATTCGGCCTTGTTCACTATTCGGTATTCGGCCTTGTTCACTATTCGGTATTCGGCCGAATATTGCGAATTATTCGACCGAATACCGAACACCATACCGTCATTTTAAAATATTTTTAATCATGAAAAATGTCACACATATTACTCAAAAATGAATATATTTTACCAGAAAAGAATTACAAGTAATACTTAAAATGTATCAAAGGTAAGTTGTGAGGAATGAGAATAATTTTCTCATTATTTGTTGATAGCAACCGATTGCGCTTTTCCTCATAAACTATACCCGCTTCTGTATACACTGCTACCGGGAGATGATAAATACATTTTTACATATTTTGTCAGTTTTTGATAATTTTGTACGTTTGCTGACCACCACTTGTAGGGTCGTCGTAACTTGTTGCTGCGCCGAATTTTCGGAGGCCAATATTCGACGCTTCGGCCAAGAGCGTGGCCTGATATTCGGTATTAGGTATTTGTCAAAATCACTATTCGTGGCACCTCTAGAAAAAATCATGCTCACTCGACACCAAAAAAGACATAAGCTTACAAATTTTTATGTAAATTAGATAATTTATATGCGACAAAAAAATTAAATAATGAAAAATAGATTATTCGCTATTTTGATGGATATGTACAAGTGTTGAATACAAAAGTTTTCTATTTTTTATCATCTTCAACTTTGCGATCGAACACATTCCGCTAAGAGATCATGTTTTGCCGCAAATCGCAAAAGACCGTTTTCATCCCCTAAACTGCATTTCACCATTTTGATGGCTTCGTGTTCAAATAATTTTTTCCTAGAAGTTGGAACCTGGTTAAAATTCGTTTTGGCACCAGCCTATAACCCCGCGGACAGAAATAGAAACATTATGGGAGCTCCACCACATTATATGCAGCAGCAGTACGAGCATAGCTCAACCAAGTTTTTCCACATCGATGGATCGTTAGACGTGGCGAAATTGAATGGCCACTCCGTTCTTGCGATCTAAATCCACTGGATTATTTTGTGGGGATATTTAAAATCAATTAAAATGAAAAGCTAATATTGATGATTTGAAACAACGAATGAAGAAAAAAATTATTCAAATCACCGCAAAGATGTTGCAAAACGTTGTCGAAGCATTTCACACCGTCCATTTTTTTTCTTCAAGATTTGACCAGTTTGAGCATATATTTTGGACTTTAATCATTGTAAATATTATTAATTACGTCAAACTTCATTTCTTTCTATGGCATCATTAATTATTGTACAAATTGAACAATCGAAAATTGATTTATCTTGTTACCAACGTCCAAAAATCAAAAATTGCTATATTGCTGAATAGAGAATTGAAAACCCTTTTAAACGCTACCCCTTGTTGACTTTTTTCAGGTTATTCATTTTAATTTATAATTACATAGAAAATTAACTCATCCGTTATTTTAGGACCTGAATGTACGAAGGCGTAGAAGGGCAACGAGCAATTTTTTTTTATTCCGACTTTAAAGTCAGACCCCCGACTCTAATCACGGACCCCCGACTTTAATCTCGGTCTCCCGACTTCAATCTCGAGGGTCCAACTTTTATCTCGGACTCCCTTTAGTCTCGGGAGTCGGAGATAAAAGTCGGACCCCCGAGATTGAAGTCGGAGGTCCGTGATTAAAGTCGGGGGTCCGACTTCAATCTCGGGATTTCAGTCGAAAAGCGAATCAAAACTGTTTATGGTGAGTGGTCGAACGTTCCCATGTCAACCATGAGGGCATCACACGTTAAAAGTTGAGGGCCTGGTCTCTCCTAGCTCACACAAGTTTCCCGAAGACTTATGACGGTTGCTTGTAGGGTGCAGCCGATTGAAGGAAAGAACAAATTTATAACAAACAACAACAAATGTCATATTATGTTTATATAAAGAATCAGCACAAGGAGTTTGTTGGTCTCATTCTAAATCGCCCTGTATATATCTGGCTACGGATCTCAGTCTGGAAGAGAATAGTAACATTGATGTGTTCAGATAGTTTGTTGGGACTAATATTTTATGACCGACGCGACGCTTCGAATTTTAATCATTTCATCTTCAGGGTCCTTCAATTATCAGTTTTTAAAAATTAAGCTGTTTTTTGTAATATTCAACAGAAAACAACTACTTCCCCGGCAAAAGCCATGCTGGAGATTGAGCTAATCTGATAGATATTGTGAAAAGACCATATATAGCTTGAAAGAAATAATCTGAGAGTGAAATTTTGCAAGATAGGTTCTTTTCACAATATCCATCAGATGTAGTTCAATTTCCAGCGTGGAAGTAGTTATTTTCTGTAGAAAATTTAAATATAATTTATTCTTTCAATTTATAATAATAATAATATTTCCTCATAAACACTCGAACAGTGTGTACCCAAAGGCTTAGCCTGTGCGGGTAGAGGGCGGCTGCCATTATTATAATACAATATCTATCAGATGTAGTTCAAAGTCCAGCGTGGCTTTAGCTAGGGAAGTAGTTGTTTTTTATTAGATATTATACAAAAAAAATAGCCTAATTTTTATCGAAAGTTCTTTCCAGATTCCACATCTGATTTTATGAACATCCTGTTCATATTTTCAATAAAATCAAGATACCTTATCCTTTTGTGATAATAGCTTTATAAAGAGATTCCTTGGTAAAAATTCTAGAATCTGAGAGCACAGTCGAATTTCGAGTTTAAAGTCGGGGGTCCGAGATTAAAGTCGGGGGGGGGGTCCGAAATTAAACGCGAGGGTCCGACTTTAAAGTCGGGATTCCAAAAAAATATTGCTCGTTGCCCTTCTACGCTGTCGTATCAATGTATATGCAATCATTGTGTTTATATGACAATATTTCTTAAACGTTGTTTAACATTATCTTTTTACAATGTTTTCTGAAATAAATCAATATTATTAATATTTGTACTGTCAAGTGTTTAAAAGAAGTTTAAAAGAAGGAGATTACCTATCTGCTGTAACAAAGAATAATATCCAAACAGTGTTTCATTTATTTGGAAACCCGTAACGCACCGAGATTATTCAATTAAAGGCCTGGAATTCATCATGCGACGCCTATGGCCGAGCTTTTATACTGTAATTGCTGTTCCGAACTGTCGTATCCGAGTTATAAAGCCTCTCTGATAGATCTGCACACATCGCTGATTCTCTATGGTCAACCCGAAGCTTTGCTTTATTCACTCAATGCCGAACTAACTGCTTTACACTGAAAGCCTAATTCGCAACGCGTAATTCACACTTGCCGATGTTTTTCACGCTTTTCATTTTCTTTGTTGTATGTTCAAGATACGAGGAATGAAATGATATTTCGTCGTCTTTATCAGTTGATATTATACTGAGGGTGATCCGGAAGTCCTGTGGGATGGTCTAGAATAAAATAACTTCATTTCGTTGTTAAAAAAAATATAATATGCTTTCTTATCGGAGGGAGTTGTTGGTTGAACTGGGATTCTCGAGAGACAATGATTACTGGGAAAATGTAGGAGTGCGGGAACCCAAACTGTGTACAAACAGGAGGTTTAACTGAATCCAGATCTTTTTCAGGTGTTCATCTTTTTTAGAATATATAAGCCAGAAATCATCGTTGAGAAAGTACTTCCAGAGTGAATAAAACAAAAGCCCCATATAATAATAATAATAATAATCTTTTATTGTTCATCCGATACGTACATATTATATAATAAACATACATAATAATATAGGGTGGAACACATAAAAAAATTCGTATGACATCTGATGAACAAATGGCTTCTTGGTTCAGATATCAAAGGGGTAAGCCTTTGATTCTGTTCTTCCACCAGTGCCACGAAAATATGAACAAAAGTATGGAACGAAAATGGCTAGGAGAAAAGAAGAGAAAGGAGACGAAAGAGCAGAAAAGATAAGAAGGAGAGAAGCGTAGGGAAGAAAGAAAAAAATCAGCTATTCAATAGATGCTGTTTATATTTCATCTTAACCCCTTCCACTCCAGAATATCCACGTATGGATATTTTGACTAAGTAGTCTGGGTACCAGAATATAATAATAATAAACGCTTTTATTGGTAGAAAAAAAAGGAAGAAAAGTACAAAACAAAAAAAACAGATTCCTACCAAAAGGCAGAGTTAGCTTTTATCTGAGCCACACAGAATCAGACAAGTGCTTTCTTCCACATATGGAACGTGCACAGCCCAAACGGGGGTTCGCAGAAAAACGGGATTTCATTCAGTCTTCCTAGAATAGGTACCTAGAATACCATATTTTTTTCATTTTTATATAAAAAAAATTATAATTCCTTGTATTTCTTTTATTTTTTAGGAGGGGACTAACGCCCCCTCCGACACTTTTTTTTTCGCAAAACTTTCCAGCATACGTAGCCACCGGTTTTTTCCGAAATTCCCACCCGTTCGCTACGTAGCTTCGGGGGGGGGGGGGCGTTAGTGGGGGGAAATGTGTTCCAGGTAGCTGGAAAATCGACACCACACACGAAAAACAATAAAAATATTTTCAGATAGTCAAGCAGCACTTAAAGCGCTTGAATCCAACTGCTTTAAATCTAGGGCAGTATGGAACTGCAGAGACACCTTAAACCGACTGGCGCAACGCAACAACGTTACCCTAGTTTGGATACCAGGTCACACAGGCCTAGAAGGAAACGAAATAGCAGACGCCTTAGTAAAAGGGGGGGGGGGCGAAACAACGTTCACTGGACCAGAACCGGTAATCGGTTTAGCATATAGCACTGCCAAGAGTGTCATAACAGCTTGGGCAGACAATAAAAGACTCGAGTACTGGCGTAGTCTACCAGGCCTAGCCCATTCCAAAGCATTTATTGCTTGTACAAGGAAAAAACAGGACTCTGACAAACTGCTAGAACTCAGCAGAGCGAATCTCAGAGTTATAGTAGGTTTGCTTACTGGCCACTGCAAACTCAAACATCACATGTATAAAATCGGACTTGCACAAGATGCATGGAGAATGATGAAACGGCTGAACACATTCTGTGTACATGCCCTGCAGCGGCCAGAACCAGATTCTCAATATTTGGCGATACGACAGTAAGGCCAGAAAACCTGGTGAATTGTTCTCCCAATGAATTCCCCAATTTCGTCAAGAGATTTGATATGCTGGGAGAAATATAACCATAGGGTGAGCCACAATAGGCCATTTGCCGCAGTGAAGGGCCTGATACGGGCACACTCACGTTCAAACCTAACCTAACCTAGTGGGGGGTAGTGGGGGGAGTTACATATAAAAAATTGTTATGGTACATATTGCCGGTAAGTACCTAAATGCATCCATTGTCAATTTAAAAAATCACATACTTCGTGTGACGAATAAGCTTTGCAAGCTGTAACTGGAGTGGAAAGGGTTAAATGCAAGTGGACTCATGTTGACGTCAAAGAAACTTAGTTTCATCAAATTATTGAGATTAGCGGCGATGTTGAAGGAGAAAGATCTCTTGAAAATTTCTTTTCGATGGGTTGGTACTGTAAGTTTTTTCGCCGAATATTCAAATTATGAACGTCAGTACGATATTTCAATTTATTATGTGAGTAAGGTGGTGTCTTATATTTTATAATTTAAAAAAATAAACATGACATTTGTAATTGTCGACGATTGTGCATGTTGAGCAATATACATTCCTTATGTTTATGAGAAACTCGTTGAGCTCGACGAATTCCGTACATCAAACGCAGACAGCAGTTTTGAACTTTTTGTATACGATTTTTATCAATATTAGAGAGATATTGCAATAACGCCAGCCAGTATTTAAGGCAACTTTACTTCGATAGTGACTGCCACTATTCTGTGATTAAAAACAGGGATATTGCAAGTTTCATCTGTTTGTCCCTTATTTACTCGTGGTTGACAGATGCGTTCATAACCTAAATCAAATTTGTCCTTTGGATTTTTCTATCTGCATAATTATTTTCAGAATTAAAAGGAATTTTTCTGATGATAGAATTGCCCAAACGAGCTTCTACGTCGACACTTCTAATATCTAATATATTTATCAGTCAGAGCCATGTTTTATCCACTAATCATGTCACGATAATTTACGATCTCACCCGAAGTGGAAATAAAGGAATATTAATCCTCGCATTTAAACGTCCACTAATAAAGGCAGGCAGTATTTTAATGTAGTTGTCCGTATTCCAGATTCACAGTGCGCATGCGTACATGTCAAAATAACGTCGACTTCAATACTGCCTGGCGTTATTTAGTACTGCAATATCTCTCTATTGTCTAAACAGGGACCATAGACATTATCGCAGTGATCGAAGTGGGATAGTACAAGATGATCACATAACATCTTTTTGATACCTAAATCCATGCAAATTAATTTGAGAGTTCAATAAGCTACTGGTAATTTTTTCGTAACATGATCCTTGAATCTGATTTTATTGTCAATAATAAGACTAAGACTTTTGGCATTATTTATGAAAGGAATATTATCTTCTCGTATTTTCAGATTTAAATTTTCTAGAAGAATGGGTCGGACTGAGTTATTACAGAAAAGAATTGCATATGATTTGTTTGCATTTATTTGAAGTAAATGATCTGAAGATGCTTTATATAATTCTTCCAGGTCGGTGTTGATCGAATTTACAGCATAATCCATATTTTCATATTTGAAAGAGGTGTATATTTGGGTATCATCGGCGTAAAAGTGATAGTTGCAGAAGGTGAGTGCGTTTTGAAAATTTGACGTATACATAGTATGCAGCAAAGGTCCCAAAGTACTTCCTTGCGGGACACCTGATTTAACATTGATTGTTAAGGACCGCTCATTATCAACTTGGACTTGCTGGCATCGGTTGGTAAGGAAGGATGCCAAAAATCGCGTAGAACAAGGTGAAAATCCCAAATAATGAGATATAGAAAGCAGAATTCTATGATTAATCATATCAAAGGCTTTAGTATAGTCAAGTAGTATCAGGATGCTCATTTCGTTTCGATCTTCTGCTCTTATCAGATCATCAACAATGTCCGTAAGAGCAGTTGCACAACTAGGTATATCCTTGACGAAATCCTGATTGTTTCAGTGGAAGGAGATTAAACTTTGACATGTGTTCTCTAATTTGGATTTCCATAATCTTTTCTAGAATTTAAGAGAGGGTTGGCAACAGACTTATAGATCTCAATTGACTCATTTCCGTCGGATGACTGATTTTAGGAAGAGCTATAACATTGTCAAATTTCCATGCATCATCAGGAAAGTATGATGCTGAAATACATCCGTTTATAATATGAGTGATGAAAGGTACGATGAATGGACAGAATAGAATTATAATATCTATGCTTAAGTTATCTGTACCGAAAGCCTTGGATTTGATATTTGACAGAATTTTAGTTACCACGTCTTCCGGCGTGGTTTCATAAAATTGAAGGATGAATTTATATTATAATATCTTCATTTGAAGTTTCAACATTTATCAAGTGTGCGGGAATATTAGTATTTCTCTGTTCTGACACATTCAATTTCTTCAATTCAGTCCATTTATCTTTTTATTACTGAACTTATATCTCAAGAAAGCTTTTTTTTTCTTTTTTTATAGCGATGTTGGTATAATTGCGGTATTGCTGTTTTCAGAGTTCTGGATCGCACTAATGCTTTGTCGCGTAATGTTTGCATGAGTTTTATGTTATCAGTAATCAATGGCGCATACTGTCCTTTTTAAAAAGATTATTTTCATAGGAGCATATATCAGTGAGTAAAGAGATTTTATTATCAATAATATCATTTTCAAATATTAGATTCCACTGGAATGAAAAGTCGTTTTCAAAATTTGCTAAATTTATTTCTTTCAAAGGACGATACGTAATTTTGTTCCTTGACACCGAACATGAAAGGTTGAGGTCGAAAATAGTTTTAACCAAAGCGTAATCTGAGAAATACTTGTGTATGACATTTGTCCGAGTGAATATTTGTAATAGTCAAGTCAAGTAGTAAA
Organism: Chrysolina oricalcia; assembly: GCA_944452925.2. Lineage (NCBI taxonomy): Eukaryota > Metazoa > Arthropoda > Insecta > Coleoptera > Chrysomelidae > Chrysolina > Chrysolina oricalcia. The sequence continues at coordinate 16,949,141 of OX101825.2, forward strand.
CCACAGGTAGAAGAAAAACACGTCGGTTCTGAGACTAGCTGATTCAGAGTGAAGGACTCGAGGATTGCGCTTAAGTGTGATCTCAAATTCAGGTTAATCTCGAGTGGATTGATATTAAAATCACCAACACAAGTAATGAAATCATAATTCGCATACATATCAGATAATATATCTTCAAATAGGTTAAAAAATGAAGTTTGATCAGCATTAGGTGGTCTGTATATAGTGCCAATTGCAACTCTGTATTTTTGATACTTTACTTCTATCCAAATATATTCCATAAAATCAAGACATTCACTTAATATAACCTTATATTGTATACAATTTTTTATGTAAATACCAACACGACGAACAAAATGGTATTCCTTGATTCCTAAAACATCAGTATCCAAAGCTTGATGCAACCAAGTTTCATGGTTGACAGGTGTGATTAAAATAATAATTGCTGAAAGAGATAAAGCATGAACCAAAAGCTATATCAGCATTTATGGCACACTCAAAAAAAACCTGTAACATAAATACACATTTGTTACAAATTTCCCAATAAAATGGTTATTTAATCAACTATCACTGATAAAAATTGGAGGAAAAATACAGTATATTTTCTGTAAAATAATGCAGAATATTTACTGAATTCTCACAAAATCCAGTAATTTTACGGAAAGTAAGTATATCTGTCTTGTAATATTGTACTCAGATATGTATCATGCTTTTTCCATTTTACCATGTATATGTCAGTTCGTTAATTAAATATCATTTGTAACACTTTCGATTCACAATGCGAATCTCAGCTTCACTGCATTTTTCGCCGGGAATGATTTAAATGTGCAGTAAATCGGTGATTTTCAGCTACGCATTCTGTAATTTTTGCGTGACGTCTGCGCAATGATGACCGCTAATGCCGAGCGAGAACGAAATCGGTAAAATGTTAGTATCGCAGTTAATCTAGCCGGTGTCCGCGCGTGAATGCCATTGAACTATAAATTCAGTGATATTCAGTTGAAAAAGGTATAAAGGTAAGACAATATCATTATTATTATGATTACCCATAAAAACTTCAACTCCCCTATATGCAGTATGTTTGTATGTAGAACCTGTAGTTTCAAGAGTTTCACAATAGAAAAATATAATAGACACCAGTATTTACATAGACAATATCGAATTTCCTCGCATATATGACAAATGCAAAGGGGTATCACAAATTATATTGCATTTAATCAGCATGTTTTCAGAAATCATATGTATTCCTCAAAACTATTAGGTCATACTTAATAATATCAGAAATAACTTGATTTGTGATATCTGCCAGCAAGTGTTCACCGATAATAGGAAAGCTTTGATGTCTCATGTCATTTGTCATTTCTCAGATAATAATGCTTTCGCATGTCCATTAAAAAAAGTAAAATTAAAACTTTGTTCAGAAGTAAACAACTTCGAGTTCACCTAACCAGACAACATTTCACTGAAACATCAAATGCCTGTGCAAATGTTTTGCGAATCAGTCTGAAGATCTTTATGACATCCCAATACAGAATGCACTTCGTATTTTGCAGAGACTGAAAGTGAGAATTATTGTAATGATGACTCGGAAAAGCTTAGCACTGAACTTTTAGCCAACATGTATTTAACTCTACAGTCTAAATTTTTTTATGTGAAAAGAGTCTTAAGACTATAATTGAAGAAATAAAGGATATTGAAACACTCACTAATGAAAATATGTTGAAAGAATTGAAGGAAAAGTTCCCAGAATTGAATATTTCAAATTTTCAATTCAAATTATTATTTAAAAAAATTCATGATACCAAAAATGGTCATTTACGATCATCATATTCAAGAAAAAAATATTACTTAAAGCACTACGGTTTTGTTTCTCCTAAGAAAAGCGAACTTCAAATTTTGAAATAATAATTATGCTTCTTGAAGAAATACATTTTTTTGTACAACTTTTACAAGAGTCAGAAATGTATTCTTTTCAAACCTAATATGCATTGAAAAATAACGTGAATTTTTTTTTGCAGATCACCCCATATCAGAAGTATCAAAACATCACAATTCAAATATCGATTCGCCTTCAGAGCCAACATCTATAACCTTTCATAAAATCTGAGCCTAAATTATGATAATTTTTTATTTATTTTTATTTGTTGGCCGTTTAAGATATTATAGAAAGTATTGTTTTCACTTACTTATTTTCATTATGTTTGCTTATACAGGATGTTTCATAATAAATGCGCAGGACTTCCAGATGTGATAGCTCGTTCAAAAATATGAAAAAAAGTTTATATTAACTTATCCTCTAAAATTCAACATTTTCATACAGGGTGTTGAAATTTAAAAAAATATATAGTTTTTTGCGAATATCTCCGGAACCGTTTATCGCACAAAAAAACAGATTTTGAATGCATTTTTTTAAATTGTTGGAAATGTCCGCAGTTAGCTTCAATGCACGCAGCAATTTTTCGAGGAAAAAACATTATTTAAACAACATGAAAGTTGATTTTTCTTGAAAACGGTCAACTTTAGAGCTTATGACCAAGAATACCTTTTTTGTGTAGATGTGTAGAAAACTTTGGCGGTTCATACAGGAGGCTCAAAACTATACTTTTTCGAGTGGCGTAGAAGTTGAAGAAAAAAAAACACCCACTACCCTTTCAAAATGTTCACCAATTATGAATTTGAAAAAATAAAAAATCCGCACAAAACATAGCTTATTATGAGTAGAAAATGCCTACGAAATCTGTTTACTGTGCGATGAACGGTTCCAGAGATATTCGCAAAAAACGATTATTTTTTCTAAATTTCAACACCCTGTATCTCGAAAATGATGCATTTTTGAGGGTAAGTTAATGGAAACTTTTTTCATATTTTTGGATGAGCTATCACATCCTGAAATCCTGCGCATTTATTATGAAACACCCTGTATATGTATAAATATAGATATGTTGTATATTTTATATATATTTTTATTTATTTTTGACAGTCGAAATCATAGAACTTGTTTTTATCTATATTGAATAAATGTTTCATTTCATATGGAATTTTATTGGACGAAAATCCTACCATATCACATTATAAAGTTACAGTTTAAAAGTGCATTGTGAAAAATACATATTTCAATACTAACAATACACTGAAAAAGATTCCTATTACATTATCTATCACATTGAGCGTATTGCTGAAATTTAACACAAAACCATCTAAAATTAATAATGATATCTGGATTAAGCAATCCAGACTTCTGCCATAACCTTTAGAATAAGTAAAATCGTCGTCAAGTCTCCAACAGAAAACAACTACTGCCCCCTACGACTATTGACGTAGGGGGCAGTAGTCGTTTTCTGTTGGAGACTTGCCGACGATTTCATCTATTGTATGGGTTAAGGCAGAAGTCTAGATTGCTTAATCCATTTTCATTATTATTTAAAATTGAAATTTTCAGAATGATGATTTTCATGGTCCGAATAATATATGCGCACCAAAAGACACGTAGTAGGAGTGTGAGGGATACTGTAAATAATTATAATACTCAGTGAAATACAGTTCACGTCGGATTTTCTCATAGTGCCACACAACAGCACTATTCAAAATATCAATTTCATGGTTGATATAGTCCATGCGCAACAAAAACAGGCAATAGAAGCTTGCGTGATACTGTAAATAATTCTAACATTTCGATGAAATATCTACAGTTTAAGTCGGATATCCTATGATATGGCAATTCCAACACAACCCACTATTCAGAATTTCAATTTCCTATTATATCGCAACACAAAAATTTAATAACACAGCCCCCTCTTCAAAATATCAATTTCCATGGTTGATATAGTCCATGCGCAACAAACGACATGAAGTAGAAGCTTGCGAGATAATGTAAAGAATTCTAAGTCCGATTTCCTTCATCTTGCAATACAAAAATTAATTATTACGGCCCACTCTTCAGAATATCAATTTTCATACGCTAAAAAAATGCAGTAGAAGCTTGTGAGATACGGTAATAAATTCTGAAACTTGATGAAAAAAGGCTTGTGTCGAATTTTCTGTCATATTTTCTTTCAAAAAAGTTATTAACACATCTTATTCTTGAAATTTTCAATATACAGGGTGTCTGGTAAACCTTGTACAATATTGAAACTGGTGATAGACCAGGTCAAGACTGTTCAGAATATCGGAATTTCACCTCAGTAAAAATATCACCGTTTTGGAGATAATGGGCATTTTAAGATTTTCTGGAAAATCGCTACCTCACCTTGGATTTTTGAGTGCCATGTATACAAATTGAGACGAATTAAAATATCTTTGCTGCTGAAGATTACTGATGAGTAATGTTTTTAGAACAGAACAGTTTTTCAGAGAGTGAAAAAATATTTTAGGAAATGAGGGTAAAATGACAGATTTGAGTTTCATTTGACATTATTGTCTGAAAGAAACATAACCGATTGGAAGTGGACATTCATTTCAAAAGAATGCTCGTTTTGCCCAGACTCTACCATGGTATAAAACAAACTATAATTATTTTAGTGATTTGCATTGAATTAGGCGTGGTTTTATTCTAGGCTTCCATCAACTTTTATACTTATGCCCAAAAATTATTTTATTTCGATTTTATCAAGATAAAATGTGGAAATGATTAATAATAGTAAAGAATAGACTGCTTGGTAGCATTAAATAGTATGTTAATAAAATTCACTATTCATGTAATTAATCCTAATAAAATTATCGAAATGAAATGTCGATTATCCGACATGGCATCGATTAATGCGAATTCTTGTGATAAATGTCGCTCCTGTGTTGTGTCCGTAGAAGCAATAGTTTCCTAATGAAAAAATAAAATACAGCATTAAATAGAATTGAAAAAATCTAGAAGGTGGCTGTCACATTTTGTTTGAACAACTTGTGACTTCTGTCGTTGTTTTTTGAAATTATTCCGCTTGTTTCATTAAGTGGTATTTATTTCTTTGTCATGCCGTACACACGTTGTACTCCCCGAAAATATGCGCATATGCACTACATTTATGGTGAATGTGGAGGTAGTGCTACTGCTGCAGCAGCGCTTTATGCAGAACGATATCCGATTGCACAATGCCGCTCAGAGAATCGCTGATTTGAGGGCTATAACTATAACGCATTTTTGAAGGTTCTTCTTGAAAAGATGTCGTCTCTGCGTACGAGTGTATGGAAAATAACATTTTTGTAATATTATTCAGTGCGATGTTGAATATACGTTATTATGGTTTATAGTGTATGTTGATTCAGAAAAACGTTGAATTAGTATTCACTCCTTTACATCTCATTGAATGCTTCTAAGCAGTTGATTAGTTATTCCTCATAATTATTCAATCATTTCATCTTGATAGGATAAAAATAAAATACATTACTGACAAAGTTTAATGGAGTTGATTTTAGCTCAGAATAACATCACACTCTAATATAATCGAAATTTTGCTCATTCTAAAAATAATTTTCGTATGTTTTATGCCATGGTAGAGTCTGGACAAAATGGACATTCTTTTGTAATGAATATACACTTCCACTTGGTTGTATTATTTTCAAACAATAATGTCAAACTGTTGTTAAAAAAATGGTGAAACTCAAATCTGGCATATTACCCTCATTTCCTGAAAAATTGTATCGTTTTCTAAAAAGTTGTTTTGTACGTCTGAAAGCATCACTTATCAGTAATCTTCAGCAGCAAAGATATTTGAATTGGTCTCAATTTGTAGACATGGCACTCAAAAATCCAAAGTGAGGTAGTGATTTTCCAGAAATTCAAAAAAATGCTCATTATTTCGAAAACGGTGAGATTTTTAGTGAGGTGAAATTCCGATATTCTGAACAGTCATGACCTGTTATTTTACCAGTTTCAATATTGTACAAGGTTTACTAGACACCCTGTATATGTTTGACATAAGTCCATGAGCACCAAAAGATACTCAGTAGAATATCTAAAAGTCACTGCAGGACCGCTCATGTCCGGTTTTCTGTCAGAGTACCTTTCAAAAATGTATTTACATTTGCAGGTTGCAGAATATTACCATAACTCAATTAAAACCCGCTCCAGTCATATTTCATCCTAAGTGTGTCCTAAGTGTGTCGTCACAAATGTCATTCTTGTCAAAAACTGATTCCAAACAAAGAATTTTAAGTGACATTCTATACTGATGATTTTTTGCTTTGCTTATTATTTGTGTTTGGTTGTTTGGATTTTGTTTTCTCAGGCAAAGGAAGTTAAAAAAACCAGAAACAATTTCGGACAAGCTGATTTAAATTCGACGGAGGTTTGTTTGGAATCAGTTTTTGACAAGAATGACATGTGTGACGTCATCACTTTCCTCGTCTATAGCTCTTTGGCATATCAGAAGCCATCAGCCGTTCATTTGCGGTATCAGTTGGAAGACCATGGTCTTCAAGGGCATCAACAACTAACGTCACCACGGAGGAAGCTATAGCTACCTGCGTGTCATCCGAGTCCAGGATAGTAAAAAACAACCATAGGAGGCATTGTCCATCAAGAGACCTTCTTGAACTAAGCCGAGACTCAGGAAGGTGGTAGGACTTATGACAGGCCACTGCCACCTGAGAAAACACCTTCAACTGTTTGGGATACATCAAGAGTCCACTCAATGCAGATTTTGTGATGAGGAGGACGAAACAGCCCCCCAAATAATGTTTGAATGCAATGTTCTGGCTCGCATGAGGATGGATATCTTCGGACAAAAGATATCATCCCGCAGGAAAACTTTGTGGGGAATTTCCAGGAGTTCATTAAAAGATGCGGAGTACTCACGAGATAGACCTCATAGCGGGGTGCAGAAAGGTTCTATATAGAACTACCAGCCTTTCAGCCACTGGCTAGCCCCGCCATCTAATAATAATAATAAAAATATGGTGGTGTAGCTTTTAGTTCATGTTTATTCGCAGTAAACAATCTCTTAAACCTTAAAACCTTAGCAGTACTGTGATGATAGCTTATTAAGATTGGGTTTATAAGAGTGAAGTAAAAATTACTATATTTATCGATAACCTAAGTGAGTATTATTGTATTCAGAGATTCTAGCATTACTTAATTGTAAATTGTATTCCTAAGTATCACCATATTAGTCTGTAAATTTGTATCTACTGCTAAATAAATAAATAAAAAAATAAATAAATCTTTTTCGAAAGATTTTTCCATCATCTCGGAAACGCGAAGAGTAAGTATATAGAGAAAGAGCGAAAGCAAGGGGTGGTTTTTACGTATTCTCGTCGCATCGCTCGGGGTCTACTTAAAGCCTTACATTTACACATGCATATTTATAAACATTATCTTCTATTACGGAGGACGGAGAAGTGTAAAGTATACTGAAAGCAGCGCTTCCGGGCACGCCGTGAGAGCTTTTATAGCTCAGTTTTACTGTATAAGTAATATAAAAGCAGCCGATTTGCAGCTCCCCATAAATATTTAGCCTTAATTCTGAAAGCGTTTCCGAGGCGCACACGTTATATATTCATAATTTACCCCGGTCTCTTTTTGCACCTCTCTGAAGGATATTAATGTAAGAGTTAATGCAGGGTGTTGGTGCGGGATAGTCCGTTAGGCGTTTCTCGCAAATGACAGCACATTTACAGAAATTTAAATTTGCATACTGCGAGATTGGAGGAGTTGAAAATGTAATAGGAAATGAATCAGCCCCCTTCTGTTTCATCGACTCACCATTTTTATAACTCCTTCACCTGATTCATACTGATGAGGAATAAACATTTTGAAACCAGCCTGCAGTTGGTTCCACGTTTTTTTTTTTCGTTTTCACGGATCTCTCAGGTTTTCAGAGCTTGTGCGACCAAGGGAGATCCGGAAACTACAACTTACGTAAAAGTGGATTCCGAACCACTTTGGTTCCGTGGCAGACGGTGGGAATCGAACCCTGGTGGTCTGGATGGGGAGGCAAACACTCTAACACCATGACCACTTCTTTTCATTTATTTGAATGAGTCCCGCCCTTGACATCGAAAGTTCCTGTTTCATAATCTTACAGCGAGCCTGGATGCTCTAGTGATATTCCGATTTCAATTTCTCGAACAGATTATGGAAGTAGAAGTTTAGTACTACAAAATATATATTCTCATTTTGCGCTACAATGGAGCGAAATGGGTGAAAATTGCATACATTGCTGCCGAGTAGTAGGAGAGTCCGGGAGATGAGGGGTATTCTTCTAATGAACGGGTTACGAGTTACGCTTCCCATCATCTCCCGCTCACTCCTGCCACTCGACCGCTTTCATCATGTTTGCATGCAATGTTCACCCATTTCGCAGTATTTCAGCGCAAAATGGAAATATACGTCTTGTGGTACTGTACTTCTACTTTCAAAATTTATTTTAGAAATTGAAATCGGACTATAACTAGAGCATCCAGGCACGCTTCAAAGTAGTGCAAAAAAGTTCAAATTGCAATTGTGCCAAAATTAATGATCTGTCAGAGCCTGTTTTGTGCACACAGAAAGTACAAACGATTCAATACTTTCATGAGAAGGACCAATAGTATTTCTTGAAAAATGTCGGAGTTATGAATTTTTTAAAAAATAGTTCAATTTTCCGGTTTTTCCGGTTTTCTTCCGCTATACTATAAATATCCGACAGGGTCGTAAAAAAATTCATTTAATTCGTATTTCAATTATCCGCAATTCCTTTCATTGGAGCAACCAAATTGCTCTATTAGTTTTCATTTTAACAGCATATAACTACGGACTGTCTTCCATGTGATGGTATAGTCGGTTTTCTACTAGTATTTTTGTTAGGAAAAAATGCTGTATTGATTGTCCTACAAGTATTATATGTTAAGTATATTATAATAATTTACGAACTAACGTACTTAACCCATTAATGCCCACCGGCACATAAATGTGCCAACGTATCTTAATTTTTTTTTCTGAAAATTGTAAAGACTTGTTACTGCTGAATATATAAAAAAATATTCTTTGTGATGTTGTTTACACGGCGTAATTTTTCCTAAAATTTATAGTTAGTAGTTTTTGATTAATAAGTCAAAATACCACCCGTTGCACAGCAGTTTCCCAAACGTGTTTGCACTCTAGTAAATATTGTTTGTTTTTGTTGGTCTAAATTATTTTAGTGAAAAAGTTTTTACATTGATCTCATACTCAATACATTGTACAACAATGCTGCAGTAAAATAAGTTCACTTTTCATTTCGAAAAATATTTTATACTTTGATAAAAATTGATGGCACATGAATGTGCCAGTGGGCATATTCGATATCGCTCTAGGTAAGCAGTTCTGTGAATTTGACCCTGGTTTATTTTTAGATTCCGTGTATTGTCACAGCTGTGAAGGGCTGCAGGGTAGAAATAAATGCTTGATATTCAGTTGTGATTTGTGAATCGTCTACGTAACAAGTGGCAGAGTATTTTATGCATTGAGCAGTCGTATTTTTTGTCACTTGTTGATTGTATGATTATATTTAGAAAATTTTGAGAGTGGTACGCAAAATATGGATGAATCATTGTGAGTACAACCTTCTTTCATTTTATGTTAGGTCTTCATTTTCCGCCCTTATAGGTATACAAGGGGTCCAGATGGTAGAGGCCTTCGTTTTCATGAATTGTTAGAAGAACTCGAGAACGATGAGAATCTGGATATTTCATCTGTTGCAATCGAGCCGCCTTTCGAAGCAAATGGCGTGGACAGTTGTGAAGATTCTGATGCCTCTGATTTAGAAACCACTGGTGACATAAACCGCTTACCTAGCAGAATTTTATTGTCAAGATGTGTTACGACGAGGAGCAGTGATAAAAATACCACATCAGATGACAATGTAAAAGCTGGTACTTCAAAGGAAACAAGCTCTAGTGGAAGCGACGACGATGTTCCTCTTGCTGAACTCGCCTCTAAAAGAAGGAGAATATCGGGGACCGTGACCAAAAGTAAACAAATAGCCAAATCGACAAAGGAAAAAAATAAACAAACGGAAAGAAAATGGAATGAAACCGAAACGACATTCGAGATACCAGAATTTCAGCCTTCACACCCATCGACTGAAGATTTTTTGAAAAATACTCTTACCAAACCTGTTGATGTATTCTTTTCATTTTTTTCTGAGCAACTGGTTCAACTGATAACAACCCAAACAAATTTATATGCCGGTCAAAAAGGAAATCATAATATTCAGGTAACAGAAAACGAGATAAAGGTAGTTATTGGTGTATTACTTTTTTCCGGATACCATACGTTACCTGCACGTAGAATGTATTGAAAAAGAGACGCTGACTGCAATTGTCCACTGATTGCAGATTCTATACGGCGAAACCGCTTTGACGAAATTCTACGGTATTTACATGTAGCCGATAATTTTCGAATTGACGAAACTGATAGGTTTTATAAAGTCAGACCGATTTTCGATCACCTGAATGATGCTTTCAAACAATTTTCTGTAGAAGAACATTGTTGTATAGATGAAAGCATTATACCTTATTTTGGTCGCCACGGTGCAAAACAATTTATTCGTGGTAAGCCTATAAGGTTTGGCTTCAAATTATGGTGTTTGGCTAACCCAACAGGCTTCCTTCATCATGCGGAACCTTATTGTGGATCTTCGACTCGTTTACCAGAAACATCATATGGTCAAGGTGGAGACGTTGTCTTGGGATTAGCAGAGCACACTGGACTTCCAAAAGGCACAAAGTTATTTTTTGATAATTTATTTTCATCTGTTGCGCTCTTAGACAGACTTGCAAGTTTAGGCTATGGGGGAACTGGTACCTTGCGACAGAATAGAGTGCCAAAAGGAGCCAATTTTTCGGATGCCAAATCATTCGCTAAAACAAGCCGAGGAACAATGGAGCCCAAAACCGATGGAAAGTTAGTGCTCGTGCGTTGGAATGATAATGCCGTTGTGACTGCTATATCTAACTGCGTTCATGTCCAACCTATGAAAACTGTAGATAGATATTCTAAACGCGAAAAAAAGAAAATCCAGATACAAATGCCTGCACCAATAGCCGCCTATAACAAAAATATGGGAGGCGTTGATTTGAATGATCAGTTCTTGTCCACGTACAGATCATCAATAAGAACTAAAAAATGGTGGTGGCCTTTCTTTAGCTGGGCAATGGATCAATCTTGTGTACAAGCATGGCTGTTATGGAGAAGATTTGGAAACAAAAACATGCCGCTACTTGAATTCCGGCGACAAGTTACTTTGTATTTGTTAGTAACTTATGGACAGCCACCATTGAAACCAGGACCATCATCAATGCAGTTATCTACGGTTGTCAGTCAAATACGTGTAAACGAAAAAAATCATTTGATAGTCAAAGGTAGTGCAAAATGGAGAAGATGTAAAGCCTGTCCTAACCGAACAAGTTTCGAGTGCAATACCTGCAAAGTAGCCCTTCATCCAAATATCTGCTTTGAGAATTACCATAAACAATAGTTTCTTTTACATTGCGTTTATTTTTATTATGAATGTAATAATATTTAGAGATGTTGGTTTCGATTTTAGAATGTGTTCATTTTCATTTATTGGTGTGGTACTTGCCCAGTGGCACATATATGTGCCACCTTTTTTTTGTGTTATCCGGTAAATTAAAATTAAAATATTGACAAGTACATCTTGTTTAGTATATATATATATATGTCTCAATTTATATAGTTTTCCAAAAATCAAAACGAAAAAAAGATACGGGCATTAATGGGTTAAGCACTGATTATTTCTCACTCATAGGCTCTGGTGTGACTATTGTCTACGCCTCATTATCGTTTGTGTTTTTCTTTGTGATTTTAATTGTTATTTACCCAACCTCGCTAACTTCAAAGCGTGTCTTTGACCTTCTACAAATATACTTATGTTTGTATTGTAGTAAAAAAACTATTTTATTCTTTTCTTATCTACCATAGAGGGTTTGTTTTCGACGTTCGACGTTCGACCCTTGTGCTGACCTCTTCAATTACTTCATACCTCATACATTCCTTCTCTGACTTCCTATTGAAAATCTGGCACCAAAACTATGCAAACACTACAGTACGAGCCTAGTACTGGAAATCAGTGAACGTGGTCTTCATCTCGAAACCTAGCGAAACTCAAGGCCTATTTTTACAGACCAATTAGCCTATCATCCTATATCCTGTTGGAATTGAAAAAACTAATAGTCAGGGACATACGGGCGGCAGCTTTTGTACACCTTTACACGTAAACCAGCAAGTCTATCTCAAAGGAAAATCAAGCGAGACGGCTTTGCAACAATTGGTGTTGAGGCTGAAGGGCACTTTTGCGAAAAAATAAATAGCACTATGCACTTTTTTAGCTGTAAATCTTCCTAGGGCGGGATACTATATCCCTACTATGGGCAGTGCTGCCGCTTCCCCTTTTAATTTGGTACTGAAATTTTGACAGAAATTGTACTGAATTCTGGCAGATAGTACTGAATGGCGGGAAATTCGAATGATAAACAAGGCATATCTCAAGTAAACAAAAATATATTTCTTTTAAGTTTATAAATGGAAAACAATGAAAACATAAAACCATTACATTTTTAGAATATGCGTATAAAACATTTTGAATAAATTAACAAAATTTATATGAAATTTTAAGAAACTTTCTTGAATTTCAGAAGTGATTCCGATGATAGCCATTCCAAACACAAACTCTTCTTCAACAGTTGTTTTGCAAAGAGTAGATTTTGAACGTTGTTACATCCAACGAATTTCTGTATTTATTTTTAATAATTGTTAAATGGGAAAATATTCTTTCGGCTGAAGCATTAAAGCATTACTATGAGGCAAATAAGCTATTGCCTCACAGAACTTTGACATATTTTCAAAAAAATTTAGTGGCAGTGCATTTTTCTGTCCTGTAAGGTATTTGAATTAATTTTTCTATATGTTTAATTTTTTTATCTGGTTTATACTCTGAAAGCAACCTCCACTCTAAATTGAGTTCTTCCAGTGAATCGCAGTTCTTACAATATTCGGAAATTTGTTGGATAATTCAACCATAGAAGATTTTCCATCATCAAAATTTTTTGGTATATATTCACTGTTTCAGATATTTGTTTCAGAAGAGCATTTTTGAAATCAACAGGAGTTCTTATTTGGGTACTTACACAATTGAACATAAAAGTTCAAACAGTTTTAATAAACTGTTATTATAAAATTATCATATCCATAAAATATTTTGTGATCATCTCATCTCCCAGTCCCACCCTGCCAATGTTCACAGAACTCACAGAACGATTTATTCTTCTTCCACAAAAGAAATCTTCTTCTATTTATTGATTTGTTTCGTACACCAATACATTCCCAAAGCCTGTTTTTGAAATGAATGAATTTGGAATAAAACTTTTTTTATTCTTCAGATAATAATAATTTAACCAAGTAATAGATCAGATATAATTCGTTTTGGTAATTTGGTACTGAAAATGATCCTTTTTGCAAATAGTTGTACTGCCGTACTGAATTGAATGATTTTGTACTGAATTCAGTACAATTGTACCGAAACGGCAGCACTGACTATGGGTCATGGACATAGACGAATTGCTGGAATTTTCAAATATTCGGGGATACTAGTCCAAAGCTTACGCGAACAACATAGTAGTCCTCGTATGCCCAAATAACCTCTGAGCTGATGCAAAATGCACTGAGGACCTTAGAGGAATGGTGCAAAAGATAAGGACTGAGGGCGAACCCCAGCAAAATCACACGCATTCCCTTCATACGCTAAATATTTGTAGAGGACATGAAACTGCCCAGATTTTTTGATGTAACACTACAAGTTGCTGGTCATTTCAAATACTAGATAAGAAACGAACATACAACATGTAATCAACAAAAGTAAATCATCGTCCATGATGTGCAAAAAGGCATTTGGAAAAACCAACCTTGGGAAACTGCAGAGCTGTCTATGTACCACGAGCCTCTGCTATGGAAATTATCATAAACCTCCCACATTTGAATATCATAGTCATGGCATAATGACTGATACAGGGTGTTTCTTAAGTACGTGTAGAAACTTCAGGAGCATGTTGCTGACGTCAAAATAAGAAAAAAAGTTCCTATAAACACATGTCCGCAAGTTATTTGTTTCTAAGATACAGAGTGTCAAAGTTTAATTCTTATATTTGTTTTTTGTGAATAAATTCCAAAATATTTGTGATATTCGAGTAAAGTTTGGTATCTGGGATGATTTTTCAATGACAAAATCAAATTTAATGACAATTGTGAAAAAACTAATTTCTAATTGAATTTATTTTTAATTAAAAAATCTTATCATTCAAAATCTCTTGCATCGATTATTTGAAATTTCAATAACACGAAAACAGTTACTCTCAGTGACCTCTACCAAGAATATATTTTTCAAACAAACTAAATAGTAAATATTCCCAGATACCAAACTTTACACAAATATCCAAATTATTTTGAAATTATTCACAAAAAATAAAAATCAGAATTCAACTTTGACACTCTGTATCTCAGAAACGAATAACTTGCGGACATATGTTTATAGGAACTTTTTTTCTTATTTTGATGTCAGCAACATGCTTCTAAATTTTCTACACGTACTTAAGAAACACCCTGTATAAACAGATAATTGTAGAACCCAACCACAAACTGGTCATACCAAAATCATTCATGAAGTCGATATCACGGATATCACGGAAATGATATCATGCTACCCCAATAATAACACAAAAAGCCATTCAGAACACAGCTCAAATGGAATAAATGTGACTCGGGAGTATAATCACTACCATCTGGAAACAAAATCTGGTATACAGATGGCCCAAAAACAGATATAGGAATAGAAGGATATAAGGATATAAGGACTGAGGCCAATAAAGGAACGGTATGGCATAAACACCACCAAATTCCAAGCAGAGAAACATGCCATAAGGACATGCATAGAGATGAATCTAGAGAGTGGGCACGATATAAAACATTCACACACTATCATCTACATGTACATTTTATTCAACTGCCAGAGCAAGTCTGGATATACCTTCAGAGTCTCAACGAACTAAAAAAACACAAGGTTACTTGTGAGAGGGCCTTCACACTACTTTTAAACACTTGGCAATTTCCAGACTCTCGAATGCATCGAGAAGTCTATGATAGTGAACCTGGGGTGCAATTACGAACACTCGATCCGTCGTGAGTTTGACATATGTCAGATTTGAGCAATTATGAAAACCAATACAGTTCAAAATGTATTGCAACTTGAGTCGATATCAATGGTCTATATGGTAGATATAATTCCATTCTATCTCTATTCAAAGAAATTTCATAATTTCCATTTTGTTTCGAATCGGGAACAGCCATCGTTCTAGCCTACGTATCGTGACAGCTTTCTTATCGAGTGTTCATAATCCCACCCCTGTCTTATTTATTTAAAAATTGTGTCATCAAATCGGTGGTTCGTGATCAAAAGTATATTGGGCATTTTTCCATACGGGCCCTTGTTCGGAGTACAATGAAGGTTTCTCCTCTTTCCAATAAAATCAAAAAGTCATTAATTTCCAAGAAAACAATTTTTTGTGATCACATCCAAAACAAGTAGAATAAAATTAATACAGAGCACGTAAATTTGCAATAAATAGGTGGCAATAAGAGTAGGCAATTTGATAAGTAAATGTGACCACTCAGTTAAGTAGTAGAGCAAGTAAATTGGAAAACTTAGGAAAACTATAGATTAGTTAGTTTGAAGTAGACATTCAGATAAGCAGTATGAATAAAAGTAACATAAAATAAGTAGTTTATCAAGCTTTTAGCTCCTGATGATGCTAACTCTGTTGGCGAAACGCTCGTCGAGTGTGATTTTGACGTGGTTTTGGTGTTTTGGTGTTTTTTCATGAATAGAAATTCGAAGTATATTATTCTCTCAATTTATCAATCCTGAATTGTTGATATTCCAAAATATGTTATAAATATTGAACGGACCATTCCTATATAATTTACGGGAATTTCTAATAATAATTGAAAGAATGTAACATAAGGGAATCAGCTAACATCTCTGCACCGACGCATATGTCGATGATTTTCATTTATTCACTGATACGTGTACTCACACCCTTTTGTAATTTTACACTGGACGACATAATGTTGGTATTCTATCCATTAGAGGGTGCATTTAAATTCAGGCTGATAAAATTCACTGATTTTTATCAATTTTAAATTAGCATGAATCTGGGTACAATGACAGACCATATGGCTTGTTAGTGATCAACGAGATCGAATTTGGTTAAGTTCACAATGGAAAGTGGGATGAATATTTGCAATTCAATAAGACGACACCCTCGAGTCGAGTAGTTCTATATTATATACAAGCCTTTTTTGTCATTGTTCAATTTATATTGGTGAACAGGTTTTAATAAAGCTATTCGTTTATTCCATTTGTAATTATTTTGTTATTTCCACAATTACGTTCGATATGCATATTCAGTTATTTCTTGCATATGGTGTTTGCTTGAAGTGAGCAACCGACCACCCGGGTTGATGCTGTAGGTTTTCCAGGTTTTCCTGCAGCTGAAAAGTGAATACGCCATCAAAAATCAGTAAGTCGCTACGGAGCGCCACGGCAAATAATAATAGTAGTCGGCCTCCAACTGCACAGGATATGTCTTTGGGTACACTCTTAGAGTGTTTATGAGGGGGTATTATTATTATTATTATTATGTTGTATATTGCCAGTAACACATTAAGATATATGCTTATGTTCATACATAATGTTACGTTTTCGGGTTCTAAATAAGTGAAACGCTACTGTTCAGTTGCTTTTATTATCTCAACTGAACTTGACAACACTTTAACTATACTTGTCACTTCAAATATTTCTTAATCATTCTCCAACTGTCGTTTACTGAAGTATGAACCTAAATACACAACTCATACTCAACTGAACTGAATCTCACGGTGCCGAAATGAATTTAAAACGCAAAAAATAAGGAAAAAAGTAACAGGCAAGGACCAGGTGGAGAATGTTGTAGAGGTTCCAACTTCAAGGGAAAAAATTTTTTGATGGGGTGTTTTTTTGGAAAAATATTTTTATAGGTACCAGCCAGTGACTACTTTCTGTTTACCAAACCAAATAAATGAACAATTGGGACATATATCGCACATGTACTTCAAAAGTGACACAACTCGAATTAGTTAATTTTTCAGAAACAGCATAAAACTGTTGTCTCTGATTTCACAGATTTTAGAGTATTGACGATAACTTTAAATTATAAAAATTTCTCTTTGAAGGTAATTTAAGAAACTATTGAGGCATGGGTGGAAGAGTGTTCATCGGACATTTTCATTACATTAACTCAAAATCTCAGTTTTTTTACTTGTGTCACTTTTGAAGAAAATGTGCGATATCCCAATATGACAGTTTAGGGGTTGAAAACGGTTTTTTGAGAAAAAATATTCGGAAGCGAAGTTGTAGATAATAAAAAAAATCGAAAACTTTTGTTTACAGAACTTTATGACAACTTCAAATTAACCGTCAAAATGGTGAAAACTCGATTTTTGAGTATTTAATTATTTTATCGCTTATCAATGATTTAATTAACATGAAAATTTGTAAAGATGTGTCTTTTTTGGTGTCAAATAAGAACGATTTTTTTCGCAATTCAAAAGACGGCCAGTTTTCAAGTTAGGTACATTTTTCAAAAAAAATACCCTTGTCTTCCACGAACAATTGTCTTGATATTTTTTTGTATTTCAAGGTCTGTAAGTGATCATTTTAATTGTTGAAATGTCTCAGCTCAACTGCCTCTACTAATATAGGAGAATATAGTTCAAAAATCATTAAGAAAATACAATAAGAATATGCGACGTTTGATCTACATAAAAAATTAGTGCTTGTAGTTGTTTCCAGAAAATTCATCGAAAGTTTCAAGACAGTTCGCTATTCTTTAGTCGCATACCAGGTGCGTTACAATAATTTAGTGAGTAAATTCATTGGAAATAAATATTCTTCAGGATATACAACGTGATAAAACAATTACGGATGAAAAAAACGAAAGGTAAAGATTAGAGAAGGAAAAATGGCTGAAAGATGAGTATATAAGGTAAGGTAGGGTAAGAGTTTAGTAAAATTACGCAAGTTTATATATACGTATACTCGAAAAAATTCAACCAAAGAAAATAATTGAATTTACGGACATCAGTACCTTACTTGTTGTCTTCCTAATATGCCGCAGTAGCAAAATCTCATTAAAATGTTGAAAATTTTCATTTTGTGCTATTTTTTTAAGATGGTATGTAATACACACTTGCCACCATTAATTGGGGCAAGTGTTTAGTTGATGTATATTCTGCAATAAACCACCGAATATAAGTTATGACGCCTCTACACACTTACCACGAATACACACTTACCCAACCTTACTATACATGATAAAATTACTGGACAAAGTTCAGAAAAAGTTTGGAGATACCAGGCGCGTATACAGCTTTGTTTCATGGGGGCGCAGGAGTAACAGAAAATAGAAAAGCGCCGCAGGCGATTTTTTTTTTGTTCAAGGTCAAACGCCTTTAAATTGATAGTTAGGTTTGTCAGTGGGGTAACATAAAGGTGAGAAAAAAAGGATGTCAAATTCAGTTTGTTTTATTAATATGAAAAAAGAAAAATTATTTAACGAAACTACCAGATGTATTCTGAAACTAAGTACATTTAACTTTTACATATACCTATAGGTAACTTGAAGCGAAGGCAAATCAGGTAGGTATAGAAATCAAATCAATCAGGTACTCATGTGTCACAGAATTTGAAACTAACCACAATTACATAGGTAACTTGAAGCAAAGAAAAATCAGGTTTACAAATCAAATAAAGCAAATCAATCAGGTACCTACCCAAGTCTCTAATAGAGATTAGAAATTTAAAAAAATAATAGAAAAATTAAATCTAATTTGCGATGTTTTCTATTGCTATATCTATATTTATAAGTTTCTGGATATCTAATGCAATGGCTCTATGGATAGGTAGGAGAGCCAAACCAACCAGTCGATCTTGTGACATTGTTGATCACATTCATGTTTTCAAACGTCTCAAAGTTGAAAAACTTCTTTAAGCGGATGCTTCGTTGATTGGTAAAGTTAACAAAATTGTAAAATTTGTTTTATGGTGGGAGCCGAATCGGGCCCATTACCATTTTTCCATTTTATCTGCCACATATCTGTTTCAGATGATAACTTTCTCACATGAAACGAAACGCACTGAGATTGCGGAGTTCAGGAATTCAAGTTCAAACATGAAACAATAACCCTGGATAATGTAATGAATACCCTACCAGATATACAATAAAATGCACGGCATAAGCTCCGACCAATGCTATAGGTTATAAACAGTTTTGGATGAATAGTCGTTAAATCGCTAAGAATTTTGAATGGTTATTCTGTCTACGCAAGGTAAGTCAGGTTAGGTTAGGTTGGCTAGTAATTCACGCATTTTCAACTCGGTTTGCCTTCTTTTTGTCGGTGATTTAAACTTACCGCTATTACAAACTCTACAACGCCATACCTCACGAATTAAGGCAATACAATATGTTCAAATTCAAAAAAAGAACTAAAAACATATTTATTGAACAATTAACAGCAATTATTTTTTTCGATATTTCTACAAAAAAAAAAAACTTTATTTTACATAGTTGATGTTTATATAACAAAATAATAAGTGATCCAGAATAAAAATAGGAATAGGTTAGGTTAGGATAGGTTAGGTTAAGTTAGATAGGTTAGGTTAATCTATATTCTATACCGAAAGTGAGTACCACCATATTATGAAGATTATCACATAGTATCTTGTATCATTAGAAAACATTTTAATGAAAATCATGGCACGAATTTATCTCATATATGGAATCCCGCTTATATTAGCTCAAGATTGACAGGTTCTAATGGTGAATTTTCATGAAGCTTAATTTCAATGAAATGCGTGATGGTTATTATTGTAGTTAATTGCACGTCAGTAAAAACGTTACATAAATAAGTCGATAATGTAAAAAATAAAACTGATTGGTGATAGTGATTCAGTAAATTCCAATATATTACGTTTCTTTATTCATTTCATTCGCCGGCTGTAAAAATGTAAATGTAGAATGAACGCGCTGGTTGCAATTCCTTTCTTTAATGAAGGTATTTTTACAAAGATGTAAAATTTGACAATTCAGAGAAATTGAATATATTATTGACATTATTCGACTGCATTTGTTATCCGTCGTCACGTTCGCCAGGAGCAGTCATGGGCGCCGACTTGGGATGGAAACTGGACATGCCCCCCACCTTGAAAGAGTGGCCTTTCAACTCAGCTTCAGCGGGACAGCCTCACGAGACAGAGGTAGAGGACACAGGTTAGAGATGGCTCTTCGAATTTCACCATTCACCGTACGTAAAGCAGCAACCCGCGGAATGTTATCGGAACCAGGAAACAACTGGATGACCCTACCAAGCTTCCATTGTAAAGGACTTAGGTTGCAGTCTTTGATAATAACCAGGTCGCCAATGTTCATTTGTGACTTGTTTTCTCTCCATTTTTGTCGGCCTTGAAGTTCTGATATGTACTCGAGAGACCATCTTTTCCAAAGATGCTGGCGTAGTTGCTGAAGTCTCTCAAATTGATCCAATCGATTTACCTTGATATCCATGAAATTATGCTCAGGAATAGAGGTGAGCGTGCGGCCGATGAGGAAGTGGGAAGGAGTTAAGGCGGTAAGATCAGATGGGTCTGAGGTTAAAGGAGTTAAAGGACGGGAGTTTAAAATAGCCTCTACTTGCACTAAAACAGTTTGAAAATTTTCATATGTGAGGAGCGCTTCTGATAGAACACGTTTCAAATGTCTTTTCATTGACTTCACACCTGCCTCCCAAATGCCACCGAAATGTGGGGAGTACGCAGGAATGAAATGCCATGATATTTCTTGACACGAGGTAGAAGATTCGATTTCTTCGCTGTGGTTTTTCAAAAATTTACCTAGTTCCAATAACTGATTTTTGGAACCTACGAAATTTGTCCCGTTGTCGGAATAGATACTTTGGGGCTTGCCCCGTCTTGCTATAAACCGTTTAAGAGCAGAAATAAAGGCATCACTGGTTAAGTCGCTGACTAGTTCAATATGAACCGCCTTTGTTGATAAACATATGAAAAGGCTAACATAACCCTTGTAGGTTTTAAAACGTCGGCCAGGTTTGTCTCTCAACGTAAAAGGACCGGCGTAATCCACCCCTGTATTGATGAATGGAAGAAAAGGAGTGACCCTTGCTTCAGGAAGATCTCCCATTAGAGGATTTATAGAAATCGGTTTGGCTTTGAAGCACACGATACACTCATGAACAGTTCTCTTCGCAAGATTCTTCCCAAGTATGGGCCAATATGTTTCACGTATTGAGTAGAGCAATTGATGAGGTCCAGCATGAAGAAGCTTTTTATGCTCGTTATGGAATAGTAACTTTGAGAAATGATGATTTGATGAAATGATTATGGGGTGCTTCTTATCAAATTCATATGGAGAATGTCTTAGTCTGCCCCCAACCCTGAGAATACCATTCTCATCAATAAAAGGAAGTAGGGACAACATTCTACTTTTGCGAGGAAGAGGTTTGCCTTTCGATAAGTTATGCAGTTCCTCTGGGAATGATTCAGCTTGAGAATATTTGATAAGATAACGAAGTGAGGAATTCAACTCCTGCATAGAAAGAGGACCAGAATTTCTTTCCAGGGATCTGAAACGAGCTAATGAATTGTGAACGAATCTTAAGATATAGGCAAAGGTGCGTTTGAGACGATTCAATGTTGAAAATCGTTCGAAAGGAAAACTGGAGAGGGCTGTCAAATTCAGGGAAGTTATTTCTGTTCGCTTCATCTCCGGAAGTTCATTGGTCAACTCAAGCGGTTGAGTGGAGCAAATTTGAATGGAATCATTCAGAAATTTGGGACCATGCCACCAAAGATCAGATGATTTCAAACTTTGTGGACTAATACCTCTTGAGATGAGATCGGCAGGATTTTCCTTTGTATTCACGTGGTTCCAACAAGAGATATCCGTATTGGATTGAATTTCTGAGACTCTGTTGGCCACGAATGTTTTGAGGAGATGAGGAGAAATTTTGAGCCATCCTAGAACCACCATAGAATCCGACCAATAAAATATTTTATTGAATTTAAGAGAGAGAGATCTGAAAACTTTGGTAGCTAGCCTACTGAGGATTACAGCAGCGCAGAGCTCGAGCCGCGGAATGCTGATTTTTTTTTAGTGGAGCAACCTTTGACTTTGCACATAACAGATGGGTTTGGACGTTACCTGATTGATCTAAGCTGCGGATGTAAATAGCGGAACCGAACGCTAGTTCAGAAGAGTCGCAAAAACCGTGTAATTCAATATGAACAGCGTTGTCTAGTTTCACTTTACGAGCAATCTGAATATCATTGAGTTGAGGGAGTTGATCTCTAAAAGCTAACCAACTAGTATGAATATGTAAAGGCACTGAATGATCCCAACCTAATTTTTCTAGCCAAAGTTGCTGTAACAACATTTTAGCTTGGATTGTAGCTGGACAGAGAAGACCTAAAGGGTCAAAGATTTGTGCTATACCCGACAGGATTGACCTCTTTGTGATTGTCTTCGGAAGAATCTCCGAAGAGATAACATATCTTAGAGAGTCAAATTTGGGATACCAATGAAGTCCAAGTGTTTTTGTGTTATCGTTCGATCCAAGAGAGTGGGCGATGTCCAAGGAAGAAACTGATTGCTGGATAGCATCCAATATTGAAGGATTGTTAGAGACCCATTTGCGAAGTGGAAGGTGAGCTTTGGACAGGATATGAATGATTTGCTTACAATAAACAATGATTTCCGAAACTGAATCAGATCCAGTTAAAAGATCATCAACATAGAAGTCATTCGCTATTATGTTGGTAGCTTCAGGAAAACTTTCGGAATACTCTTGCGCTAGTTCACTCAAGCATCTGGTAGCAAGGAAGCTCGCCGATGCAGTACCATAAGTGACCGTGTTCAAGGAAAAAGTTTGCAAAGGCTGACATGGATCAGACCTCCACAATATTTGTTGAAAATGTCTCTGAGAAGGACAAACCAATATTTGGCGATAAAATTTTGCAATATCCGCTGATACTACGTGAGAATGTTGCCTGAATCGAAGAACGATCGACAAAAGATCACTTTGAACGACTGGCCCGACCATTTGGACGTCGTTGAGTGATAAACCGCTTGAAGAAGGAGACGATCCGTCGAACACAACACGAAGTTTCGTGGTGAGACTGTCCTTCTTCAAAACTCCGTGATGAGGGAGGTAATAGCTGAATGGTTGATGGTGATCAACCTGAGTCATGTGACCCATGGAAACGTATTCTTCCATAAATTCGATATACATTTTCTTTAGGGTTGAATTGTGCTGAAGCTTACGTTCAACACTATAAAATCTCTTTTCGGCTGTGCTTCTTGATTCACCTAGCTTTTCAACTGAATCTTTGAAAGGCATTGAAACTACGAAACGTCCATCTGAATTCCTTTTAAGAGTAGATTTAAAATGCTCTTCGCAATGTTCCTCCTCCTTAGAATAGAACCGAGTAGTGGGAAACTCTTCTATTTCCCAGAATCGTGAGAGTTCATCACATACACTATTGTGCGAGAAATTACAGAAGGCATTCTGGGAAGGCTGTACCTGGGGAAGAGGACCTGAGATAATCCACCCAAGCTTTGTCTTTTGAAGTACGGGGTTTTGTGGGCCCAAATTGATCTGCCCAACGCAGAGCAAGTTATAGAAAAGGCCCGCCCCTATCAGGAGGTGTATATCTGAATTCACATGGAAATTTTTATCTGACAGCTGAATATTAGCAGGAATGCGCAATGAAGAAATGTCTATTTGACAACCTGGGAGCTGATTGCATATGGCATTGGTGACTAAACAAGTTAGGGATGCCGAAAATGAGGAGTGGAGTGACCTAAGGAACACATTGCACTGGTAATTCATATTAGAGGAAGTTTGAGCAAT
This sequence comes from Chrysolina oricalcia, assembly GCA_944452925.2. Taxonomy (NCBI): domain Eukaryota; kingdom Metazoa; phylum Arthropoda; class Insecta; order Coleoptera; family Chrysomelidae; genus Chrysolina; species Chrysolina oricalcia. The sequence continues at coordinate 16,973,121 of OX101825.2, forward strand.
CCCTATCACAGAAATGTCAATTCGCCTTTTTGGAAGACCTAATTTTGAGACTAAATGGGATGAGATAAAATTTGATTGCGAACCACTATCCAAGAGAGCTCTGCATTCTTGTGCCTTACCAGAACTATCCAAAACTTGAACTACTACTGTGGATAAAAGAACAAGATTTTTCCGAACAGCGCTAGTTGAAAGCGCATGCGTAGATTCAATATTTGAGTCTGCTTCACTGGCACTCGAAATGACATTTGGAGCAATTTCGGTAGTTTCGACATGAATGAGTGTGTGGTGCTTCTTGCCACACTTATAGCATTTGCCGTATTTGCAATTGGAATTCACGTGACCAGGATGTAAACAATTTAGACAAACCTTTAATTTTTTGGCTTGCTCTGTTCTATCAGTAATGCTTAAATTGAGAAAATCACGACAATTGCTCAATTTGTGATTTGAAGACTTGCATAGAAAACAAGAAGCTTGACTTGATATCAAAGATCTCGTAAGAGATTTTTTCTGAAATCGATTGCGATCTTTATTGCCACTAGAAAAGTGATTAGCCTCAATTTTTTCAAGAATGTCAGCTTTCGTTTTCAGAAAATTCAAAAGATCTTTGAGAGTTGTCTCTGTTGATTTCTTTGACTCCCATTCAAGAGTGGTTTCAGAATCAAGCTTCTCAACGATCAGAAATATCAATAAGGTATCCCAATGGTCTACGGGTTCATTCAAAGATTGCAGAGAACGCAAGTTACTTTGTAGGCCATCTACTAGCTGCCTGATATTGAAAGAAGACTGTTTGATAATTTTTTGCAAATTGAATATGCATTTGGTGTGATTGTAAACAAGAAGTTCACGATTCGCAAACCTCTCGCAAAGCATTTGCCACGCCACTGAGAAATTCTCGGAAGATACCGGAATACTATGAATAACTTTCTCAGCTACGCCACTGACAGATGATTTCAAGTAATGAAATTTTTGTACTAAACTGATGCTCACATTTTTAATAATCATAGACTGAAAAGAATCATGAAATTCCAACCAATTCTCATATTTACCGGAAAATCTAGGTAATTGAACAGTTGGTAATTTGATACCCAAAGATGCATGATTATTTTCATCTTTACTTGAAACACCTGAGTGAGAGCTATCATGTTCATGTGGATTTCCTTTCACGTTGGAAGACTCCCCGACACTGGCAGTATGTTTGGACAAAAGAGTTTCGGCCTTTGCAATTATGCCAAAGTAATCGTTTTCAAATTGTTCACTTTGAGCCGATTCATCTTGAACGTCATCGACCTGACAATCGATTTCAGTTTGAATTTCTTCGAATTGATTCAAAAGAAGTTCAGACCTTGATAACCTCAATTTCAATTCATTTTCAGGAAAGATAAATTCTGGATTAGCTAAATCATTTTCGAGATTATTTATATAGTTTTTGAAAATTGTAAGTTTCGATTTTATAGATGCCCGCCTTTTTCTCAATTTGTCAAGAGTCATTCTAGTTTCGGCTTCTGTCATATTTATCGGAAAAAGAAACTCTTCTTTACAAGAATTAGCACAATACAAAATTATTGAATGAGAAAAAGTTGTTTTTTATTAGATAAATGAAACGTGAACTATTTGAACTGTTGATGTGTGAAAAAATGTGTTTGAAACACTCAAAACTGACAGTTCCTTAATAAGAATGAGCGTTTTGACAAAGCAAACAAATTGAATTTGTTCAATAATTCACGAAATATATATGCAAATGCAAGTGAAAGCTATTTTAAATAAGGGAAAGGGATCAAGGATTAGGAATGATTACCTGGGAGAACGCAAATTAGTTCTGTACAGTAGAAATTGGATGCTGCGAAACTGGAAACTCGAAACACGTGTGGAAAACGAAACTTCGACTTTATCGAATTGTTTGCCAATGACTTCGTGTGTGTTTCCGAAATTTTCACAAACTTCCCAATCTTCTTACTTGAATATCCGGATGAAGGACCATGTAAAAATGTAAATGTAGAATGAACGCGCTGGTTGCAATTCCTTTCTTTAATGAAGGTATTTTTACAAAGATGTAAAATTTGACAATTCAGAGAAATTGAATATATTATTGACATTATTCGACTGCATTTGTTATCCGTCGTCACGTTCGCCAGGAGCAGTCATGGGCGCCGACTTGGGATGGAAACTGGACACCGGCAATATTTGAAAACTTCTGTTCTTGTAAATTTACCATTTCAATTCAATTCATTTCATTTCCTTTTTTGACAAATATACATTGTATTGGAAACGTCACAGAAAGAAGTAATATTTATACAAGAGTTGATAGAAGAGAGGAAGACACTATTTACAGATACAGTTTTCACAACTAAAATACACAATGAACAAACGGTTTTCACAACGACAAAAATTCGTTAATTGTATAAAAACAGTTTTCAGTCGGGAATGTTTTCAGGCAAATGATAAAGGTGTCGTCTACGTATCTGAAGAACGTTTCATCAGCTTTGACGTGGAGAGCCTTTACACCAATGTCCCCATAGAAGAATCCCTTAACATCATCAAGAGGAAACTGAATGAAGACATCCAGCTTCATGAAAGGACTGACCTCCCCGTACAAGCGATATTGGAACTACTGCAGTGCTGCCTACACAACTCATACTTTCAAGAAAAGAGCCGTTTCTTCTCCCAAGTTGATGGACTGCCGATGGGATCTTCTCTCTCTCCAGTAATCGCCAACATATACATGGAGTGGTTCGAGGAATTGGCTATCAGAGAGGCAAAATACAAACCAAAACTATGGCTAAGATACGTAAACGACACCTTTATCATTTGGAACCATGGAGATGAACACCTTGGGGAATTCTTCGCCAGAATGAATAACATTAGAGGGTTCCAACCAAATTCACAATGGAAAAGGAAAATAACAGTAACTTGTTTGATTGATGATCTATTTATTTTGTGGAAGTTCATGATGAAATAAGAAAAGGAAGAAAAAATATAACTTTTGTCCAGTTTCCACTAACACTTTACTACTTTATTACGACCGGTTTCGGCTTTTACACCATTTTCAAGTAACTACAGATTTCATCAAGTTCGTGAATATTTATACATAAGAAAGTAATTAAAGAGAGGTTGGGTTTAAATTACCTAACTGATGTTTCAAAACAAGTTGGGAAATACCTAGAATCTACCTGATGAGTCAATTTAATTTATCTAATAGGGGTTCATACAATCGGTGGGTCCAACTTTGTTATCAAAAGTCACAAATTCAGAAGTGGAGAGCTACATAATTCTAACTGGTCATTAAGGGTATCAAAATTGGGGTTTTTATTCAATTTGTTTATTTCCAAGGCTTCCAACAAGTTCATTTCTCTTCCTTTATTGCACGCATGAAGGATGTTCATGTTATTTTTATTTACGAATCATACAATAAATAAAAATAACATGAACATCCTTCATGCGTGCAATAAAGGAAGAGAAATGAACTTGTTGGAAGCCTTGGAAATAAACAAATTGAATAAAAACCCCAATTTTGATACCCTTAATGACCAGTTAGAATTATGTAGCTCTCCACTTCTGAATTTGTGACTTTTGATAACAAAGTTGGACCCACCGATTGTATGAACCCCTATTAGATAAATTAAATTGACTCATCAGGTAGATTCTAGGTATTTCCCAACTTGTTTTGAAACATCAGTTAGGTAATTTAAACCCAACCTCTCTTTAATTACTTTCTTATGTATAAATATTCACGAACTTGATGAAATCTGTAGTTACTTGAAAATGGTGTAAAAGCCGAAACCGGTCGTAATAAAGTAGTAAAGTGTTAGTGGAAACTGGACAAAAGTTATATTTTTTCTTCCTTTTCTTATTTCAAAATAACAGTACCCTATCGTTTCTCGATGGGAAAGCTGAAAGAACAGACACTGGAATCCTCACCTCTGTTTACAGGAAGAAGACACACACAGGACAGTACCTCAACTACGGCTCTAATCACCCAAACTCCACAAAGAGGGGAATCGTAAGAACGTTGGTGGAGAGAGCAATGTCTATTTGCAACAACCAGGAGTCATTTGAGGCGGAAATTAACCACATCAAAAAGGACCTACGCCGAAACGGATACTCCGAGAAGCTCATAGGAGAAGTTCGGAAACAACTCAAAAAGACCAAGACAACCGAAGAAAGACCACAAAACCCCGTTCTCATTCTTCCCTATGTCAGGGGTATCTCCGAGAAGATCAGAAGGATCGGAAATAAATACAACATCAAGAGTTGCTTTCAATCCGGCAGTATCTTACGATACTTCCTCACCAAGACGAAACCAGAGAACATAACAGAATCCAGTAAAAACTGTATGTGAACTACATGTGAATGTGGAGATTCCTATATCGGAGAGACCAAGAGGCAATTATCAGTAAGAATAGCCGAACACAAAAAGTGGACTCAACGAGGGGAAACATCAAAATAGGGAATTGCTAACCACGCCTGGACAAAACACCACCGAATTCTCTGGGACGAAGCTAGTGTTCTTCATAGAGAGGAACATTGGTTCAAACGGAAATTTATGGAAACCACCTACATAGAAGCCAATGGTGCCTTCAGTCAACCAAGCGTGGAAATTAAAAACGTATGGAAACCGCTCATGGACCGTTTTGGAGGGAGAAAAAGCGCGAAACCACGCGCGCCACAAGACCGCGCGTAGTTACACTTTAATTATACACCTATAAAAGGTCGCGTAGCATCTGATTTTGTCACTATTCACCAGAAGACGATTGTGCATTCAAGCAATTGAAATGTTGTGAAAAAATTTGAAAGAGATAGAAATCTTTCAACCATTAAGATGATGGACGTCCGAAATATAAGTAATCAAGTTACTACATCGTCTAAAACATTCAAACAAAAGATTTCTACATGAAACCATTTTCGAAACTTTTGCTATACATCTGATAATGCTCTTCTGTGCAATAAATACCTGTGAAATGGCTGTAGCATCAAGGAAGATAACTTCGATGTAAGTTTTTCACAGTGATCTTTCCAAGCCATGTTTTCATCTAGGGTAATGCCCAAGAATCTTACAGAGCTGTGACTATTTTGCATTTGACTATTGTTAATAGTAAATTTCAAATCATCTAGATGTTTTTGACTAGTGTGAATTCTAATTACTTCTGTCTTCTGTGTGTTAAAAAATAAACAGTTATCGTTGAAGAAATCTGAAACATTAATCATTAATTCAGTACACTTGCTCTCAAGTGTAATGTTGTCTGCTGCCGAGATAACGAACGAAAAATCATCTGCTTATGCAATATAATGATTATCACCAATAAAGTTATCAAGGTGATTCACATAAAGAATAAAAAGCACGGGTCCCAAAATTGATCCTTGTGGAACCCCCATATTCAAAGTTAAACTATCCGAGTTGAATTGTTCAATTTCATTATCTACATGGGATTGTATTGAAAACCGACTGTGGCGGTACACGTAAATGCGTAATACTTGGGAAGCTGACCACGATTTCATTTGTTTCAAGCTGTCGAATTGTCTCCCGTTTTATCCCACAGTTTTGCAGGTATGAGTCGACACACAAAGGTTTTCAGACATTTTACTCCGAATTTTATTTTATTATCTTCAAAAAAAATTGTTTTAGGGCGAGCAACTTTCCACAGACGCCCAGTATATTCAAACTGCAGAGAATGTATCTGAAAATCCATCCCAATGCATGGGTTCCACGAATGAATGAAAAGTAAATATGAAGATGGAAATAGTGAACTATGTGCTAAAATTCTGGAAATATTGGTATGAAAAGAAATGTCATCCTCAAACCAATAATAATATCAATTTTCTTAAAATCTTGAACAAAATGAACAATATCAATTCTTTTTTGGAGGTATGAATATCAATATATTGAATGACGATAACAACACCAAGAATATTCTGGAAGTTTATACTTTCAACAGTTTTTTAATTAATAGACCGCACATTTTAACAAACAAATTATCTTAGTGGTCACAAAATCCAAATTTCAATTACAACCTACAAAGGGAAAAAGAAATCAGTTCACTATATTAGTCATTTCGAATACTATGACAAAAAAAATTACGTCTGAAATTCATTGAAAGTCATGAGAAAATTTTTGCCGGCTTGTTTACATTTTAGACAGTTATTGAATTCACGCAAACAATATGTAGAATTCCTTAGTTTTTGATAATGCAGATTGCGATTTCAGAAAAAATAGTATGTGTACCTCGTAGTAAAAGCACATTCCCATACTTCAACGCCTCGGCCAACAATTTATATTGTCGTCCGGGAATGTATTGCTCTTACTACTAGATGCACAATATACTATTCCAGGATTATTTTATGGTTACAACGTCATAAATTAAATGTTTCTAAATCCTCATACATATTCATATCGATCAAAATAATGAGAAATGCCTTTCCACCTATAGAATATGAAAATAATCATAATATATAAAAATTATAACCTTTTTGGGTCTTTACATTGACGTAATCCTCAGGCAAAAACATATAGGAATTAACCAAAAAAAAATCCCCCAATTTGGCTTTTTTACAAAATTAGAGGGTACTGAGAAAGAAAAATTTTGATGAACATATAGCTTCCTTCAGTTCTGGATAATTTTTCACTTCTCTAATCATCAATGTGATTAGGTACTCAATTTTGTTTAAGATTAGTGAAATTGGAATCTCAACAATTTCTTTGAGATTTTAGTATACCTACAGTGTGTCCCACTTACTATGCTCACCATGGGTATCTTTTTAATGGTGAGAGATACGAGGTCGGTTAAATGACACCAAATGTAGAGTTTATCAAGGCCAACTATAAAGTGAAAAAATATTTTGATAAAATCTATTCGTATTTGTTTTATAGGCAAAAAACCAGAACTATTTTGAAGTCGCCATCTTGAATTTATAAATTTTAACAAAAAAATCATGATCTCCGACCTCAAAAACCCCCACATACCAATTTTGAATGGAATCGGACCATGATCACAAATCTCGTCCGCCATATTGGAGAAGCAGCCATTTTAATTTTTTTATTTCAATAATAATTCCATAGTGCATTGTCACCGAAATTATGAACATTTGCCAAATTTCAAGTTATTAGGACCGCCAGAAGTGGGTCAAAATTCACTTGCAAGAGACATGAAAATGATCAAAATCTGTTATTTGCGTATAAAACAAAAACGAATAGATTTTATCAAAAATTTTTTCACATTATAGTTGACCTTGGTGAAGTCCACATTTGGTGTCATTTAACCGACCTCGTATCTCTTACCATTAAAAAGATACCCATGGTGAGCATGGTAAGTGGGACACACTGTATTGTACGTTGAGGTAGAATTATGTTTTGGACCTTAAAAAGCCTTCTTCACTGCAAAAAACATATGACCATGGGAAGGACACGTCATAATATTCCTAAACAAAGTTATTAAAAAATGAAGCAAACATGTAAGTAGGTTTTCTGATTTTTTTTTCAGTGGTCCGTGGAATGGTTTTAGTAGGTATATCGTTTTTGTTCAAGGTATTGTCAGTAATATCCCGACAAAATGCTGAATTTTCAAAAAATGTTTTACCTTGCTGTCACGAAAACTGTGTTGCTTAGAAACAGTTTGAGCGACTGGCAAGGTGAAATTAGTTTGAAAATTCTGCATTTTAAAGTGATATTCGAATAGACAATTGTGGACTAGATGCGTTGCAGGAATGGTTCATCTTGTGTCATTAATGTCAATTGAAAAGTTAAACCGTCAAATTGACGTTTCTAAATTTACAGTGATTGTTGGAACTATGAAAACGTATAAATAAGGAAAAGGCAAAACACCGATTTGAAAATACCACGGGCTTGGACATTTGTTTGGTTTATATAGTATGCGGGAAATTGTCGCTTGACTTTAACCATCTCTGTAAGCTTTAGCATGCAGGCAACCGAATCTGTATCACCCTGTAGAACCAAATTCACCACCAATAAAAAATGTCAGCATTTTGCGGAATACAAAAAACAGAATTAGCCCGTGTGAAACGACGTTCTTGCCCGCGTCACTTACCTACGCCACTTCGACAAAAAATCAAAGGCAACCTCGAATCTGACGTGGGCAACTTTGCCTTCGTGAAAAGTTAATTTACATGGGCGGGTGTTCGGAGGCAGGTAACGAAGTAGTCGCGACGACGCCGTTTAGGATTGGTCGGCAGCGGAAGGCGGATCGCACCATTGGCCGTTAGAAACACTTACGCGCTCCACCAGTTCGGGGCAAATACGTTGGGGGCTCATTGCACTTGCAAATCAGTTGTCACGGACGGATAGCGACAGCGGAGATTGCTTTGTTTCCCGACGACTCATTGTGTCTCCGCCGTTTGATGTACGCGCCGGGCCAGATATGATGTTGTAGGCCACTAATTTCGTAGCATCAAAAATGGGCGAAAATAGCAAAACAATGCAAACTTTCACAAATGTTCTTTTTTTTTGTGCGCAATGAAACTATAAAAATGTGCGCCCTCGTATAAGGTTGGCAACATTGTTAAAAATGTAAATTATAAACAATTCTAGTTATTTTGTAGAAAAAAAAAGCAAAAAAGTCGCAAAATGATGGAAACAAAGAAAATATTATTCTTTATTATTCCTCAATTTTGCGACCATTTCCAAGTTTGGCATCCGAGTAATTAAATTATTTATTCATATTTTTTTTTAATAACTCGGCCGAAAAAAATCTAAAAGAGTGTCAAACGCAGTGAAACGTTTCTCTCTATGTCATAAGTCTAGCCGAAACTTTGCCACATCTGCCGAGGACGGCAACATATACTTATTTTTTGTTTATTTTATACTAAATATTTTTTTCGCAACCTGAATTGAATAGGAAAATAATGCAAAAGTTTTTTTATCGGTCGGGAACGTAGGGAGTAATTTCCCAGAAAACATATTAATTTTGCCACAGATTGCGGTAACTTTGTCAAATTTGAAATGAATGAAAAAAAATGCAAGAGTCTTGGCCTTGGTCTCGAAAGAAAAATAATGAACTTAATTCTGCTCAATATTAAAAAAATCTGATGGAAAATGTTATGGCATTTTATTTGGTTAGGTTTTTAATTTTCGTTCAATCGAAAATACATTTTTCAAATTCAGTATTGCAGTTTAACTGTTTACAACAAATAGGTGTATGTCGTAAGGTTAATACAAAAGTTATTTGGTTTGAATTTGAAATTTTTGGAAATTATTTTGATACTGCGTTGTTATCACTTTCAGATAAACTTGGCAACGATTTTTTATTTTAAATTATTCATTCTGTATATTGATGCATAGATACCAATTTGAATTTTGGGTTAATTATGTTTCCCGCTGCCGACACTGTAAGTAGTACTTACATGCTTAGCAACAAAACAGGTAAATGGCCTATATCATTCGTTTACTAATTCATCTTGACAACGGAATGTAAATAGTGTCATTTACATGCCTAGGGTAATAATGACTTTGACTTTGACAAGTAATAACTTCAGCTTCATTTAGGTAAATCAATTTTTAGGTTATGAGACTTTTTGAATATTATTGTTGTCTGTTTATTCGGTAACTTAGTTACGCGCACAAGCAACTTAAAATGAAATAGCGAAACGAATAATCATGAAGGAAGGGTAAGAAAACAAACCTCAATCCAGGCAGATTTTGAGAAATGTCAACGAGCAGCGGGAAAAACGTAATAAGTAGAGATTGTGGATTTTCTTATGGGCTATGACCTTGAACATATCTGCGCGTCGCTTTCAGGCAACAATTCACAAAATTATTGAAGGGGAAACCGAAAACTCAACTACTTCACTATAATAGCCTAGTCAAAGTTCACACTGGTCGGGTTGAAGATTGGTTTGGTGGAAATTATTATTCAGTATAGGTATAGATTTACTTTTAGTAGGTAAATAAGAAAACTTACAAGTAGGTACTTACACAAAATGTTAAAATGAAATAATTTTTTTTAATACGGCATTTAAAATATTATGGTAATGGTTGGCAACCTAAATTATCGTTATCGGTTCCACTGTCAGACAGTTCTGATTCAGTCCCACTAGTATCTTCTCCAAGATGTATTAATATTTCTTCTTGCCTTCTTCTCTTCAAAAACTAAAACGCAATTTGTCTGTACTATATCTTTAATTGGTATGAACACGTGCATCGTCGATCTTTACCAAACGCTCGTAGGACTCGAATGCGGATGTTTTTAAAACTTTTAGTAGACGACAGCCAAAACGTAAATTTGTACTCTGCGACGGTATGAGTCATAGCCCTTAAGAAAATCCACAAGCTCTAACACGGAATGTGTCGACTGTCAACATCCTCGGCAAGCGACAAGCCTCGGCTTTGCCTCGGCTCGTACTCGCTCACCTCGAATGTTAACACGTATTTACATTCCTTGTTACTTAAATAACTATTATTGATATTCCATAACTATCTGGACCGTGGTGGCCGTGCTGGTAGAACGTTCGCCTTTGGAGCGAAGGGTCGAGGGTTCAAAGCCTCGCATGGTGTCTCCCCTAGCTCACACAAGTCTCTCGAAGACTTCCGAGGGTTGCGCGTAGGGGTGTGCAATCGGTTGACAGAAAAAACAATTTTAACAATCTTCAACTGTTTTTGAAATAATGACAGGTGAAAAGTGGGATTTTTCAATTTTCGACAGACCATTACCGCAGATTTATTAACTGATCCTGTATACGTGTTATATTTATATTTGAAAATACCACATAGAAGGTAGATAAGTAACAATATTTATTTATTAAAAAACATTGAATTGTTCAAAGGACATGGCACTGGATACATGTATTCCTAGGGCTAGACAGATTTTTTTTAATTTTTGGATATATCATTTTATAGATCGAAAGAAGCAACTTTCTTCGTTAGACTTTTTTTCTGGCCCTACAGGGTGAGTTAAAAATTTGGGTTGAATGTCTAATGTCAATTGGGAAAAATACTGACTATAAGTTGATTTTTCTTGATTTTTTTGGTATATGCTGTGAAAAATATCAATTGACTTTGAATGGTGTGCGTACTTACAGGAAGTAATTCCGACTTAGTAAGTAGGAATTAGGAGTTACCATCTCCAAGGCTACAAATTCCCTAGTCTAGTCACTTGACCAATGTGAAGTTGGTGCCAAAGCTAGCTGCCAAATTGTCCGAACATTCCGGATTGATCGTGGCGTGACTCCCCCCGTGTCGAGTAAACTGTTATTTCTTTAATAATTCCGAAATTTATGGAATAAAACAGCTGCTGGATAATACATAAATACTATTTACTATTTCAAGTTGAACATTACTTGAAAGCGACTGAATATCATATAATTGAACTGGTAGGTTGTAAAGGTATGAAAATAAATATGTATTTATGGCCCGATGGCAGTTGCGGCGATAAGGGGCCCGACTTAGTCGGAATTATGAAAAATAATTACTTCAGCCTTTCTACGCCTTCGTAAATTCTATACTTACTTATTTTATAGAAAAAAAAAGCAAAACAGTCGCAAAATGACACCTATATGAAGTTAGCGAGACAACATCGAAAAAATTGAAAACGGATTATTCCATAATTTGCCGCCTTTTTGTCTCTAATTAGTTGTAAAGAAAAAAAATGTGTCGCTCTATTTTTAAAAAAAATATGCGTTGTTATGAAGTTAGCGAAACAACATCCCTAATTTTTATTTTTACACAGTTCTGAAATATCCATAATTTGCCGCCATTTTGTCGCTAATTAGTTGCGAAGAAAAAAAATGTGTCGCTCTTTCTTTTAAAAAAAATATGCGTTATTTCGCTAGCTTCATATGAACTTAGCGAAACAATTTCCATAATTTTTATTTTTTCACATTTCTGAAGTATCCATAATTTGCCGCCTTTTTTGTCGCTAATTAGTTGCGGAAAAAAAATTGTCACTCATTTTTTAAATATGCGATGTTTCACTAACTTCATTTGAAGCTAACTAAACAACTTTCGCAATTTCTATTTTCACAGTTCTGAAGTATCCATAATTTGCCGCCTTTTTGTCGCTAATTAGTTGCGGAAAAAAATTGTCGCTCTTTTTTTAAATATGCAATTTCTACCTTTTATCAATCTGAAGTATCCATGATTTGACTATAGCAAGTGGGGATCCTCCGTTTGAGGTTATGATGATAAAAATATGATGCAATAAAATCAAATTGTTCTCCGATTCAGAAGATATTCATGCCATATTTTAGGTAACCGTTAAATAAAATTGTGGCAGACCTTTATTTTTGTACCTGAATTCCTTTCAAAATGATATTTCACGAGTGTGCGGTAAGTAGTACCATATGCAATTTGAATTTGATTTATTGCTTTTTTGTTCCGAATATGTTGAAGCACCGTACATAAGTAAATTCACTCCCACCATATTTTTGTGACGTCCCCTCCTCAAATTTTACTTAGCAAAGTTGAACAAAGTTGAGGCATGCAATATTATTACAGAGTGAGTCGTTGTGAGTTGTAGTTTTGTATCAAAATGAACAAGTGTCGAGCTGTAACTTGCAGGGTGATAGAAGCATTATTTTATTTACATTACATTATCTAACTGAGGACATTAGTTCGATTCCGATGGAGGGTACATGGTTTCCTATGTAGCTAATGGGCTTCGAAAAAAAAAAGTTTTCATCTTTTTAGCATGTTCAGCCTTTTCATTTGATACCCATATTGAGGGGGTTGGAAAACAATACGCCTGCCATTTTGTGGTGGTGGCCATCTTGGATTTACAATGATACTAAATATACATAATTGCATTGTCATCAGAATTAAAGGTGTGCACTGTGCACTAAATTTCAGATCAATCGCTCAACAGGAAGGGAGTTAAAATTTCAATTTCTAGATTTGACCACACATACAAAACTGTAAGGTAAATAAAACCGTTCAAAATATTAAAAAATGACGGAAGTTGTACCGCTAACTTCATATAAGGTAAGCGAAACATTGCAAATTTTTTTAAAGAAAGGAGCAATTTTTGGATACCTATAAAGTGAGAGAAGATAAAAATAACAGAAGTTGTCAAAACAACGTATATTTTTATTTGAGAAAAGAGACAAGTAGTTACTCTCCGCAACTGATTAGCTACAAAAAAGCGGCAGATTCTGGATATTTCAGAACTGAGAAAAGATAGAAATCAGGCTTCATATGAAGTTAGCGAAACATCGCATATTAAAAAAAAGAGCGACAATTTTTTTTTCTGCGCAACTAATTAGCGACAAAAAGGCGGCAAATTATGCATACTTCAGAAATGTGAAAAATTAAAAATTTTGGAAACTGTTTCGCTAAGTTCATATGAAATTAGCGAAACAACGCATATTTTTTTTTTTAAGAAAGAGCGACAAATTTTTTTTTTCGCAACTAATTAGCGACAAAAAGGCGGCAAATTATGGATATTTCAGAACTGTGGAAAAATAAAAATTAGGGATGTTGTATCGCTAACTTCATATGAAGTTAGCGAAATAACGCATATTTTTTTGAAAAATAGAGCGACAAAATGTTTTCTTTGCAACTAATTAGCGACAAAAACGCGGCAAATTATGGAATAATCTGTTTTAAATTTTTTCGAAGTTGTCTCGCTAACTTCATATAGGTCAAAATGACGGAAACAAAGAACACATCATCCTTTTTCGTTCACCAATTTTGAGACCATCAGAGTAAATCGAGGAGTAAATTAATTATTTATTCATACTTTCATGAATAAAGGCGGAATTACCGGATTCATAATGCATAATTTATTGCATATGCGTAATTTTATTGCATAATCCATAAAAGTTCAACACAGGGGTTTCTTTATAAATTGTGAAACGTGTAAATCATTCCACTCAAGTCCCTGTGTTGAACTTTTATGGATTATGAAATAAAATCACGCATCTGCAATAAATTATGTATCCGGTGAAGCCTCCTTAACTCGGCCGAAAAAAATCTAAAAGAGTGACGAACGCAAAGAAACGTTTTTCTCTCTGGCATAAGTCTCGCCGAAACTTTGCCACCTCCGCCGATGACGCACTTTTTTTTGTCTATTTTACACAAAAAAAATTTGTTTGCAACCTGAATTGATTATGGAAATAATCCAAAAGTTTTGGATTAGTCGGGATTGTAGGGAGTAATTTCCCAGAAAACATATTAAATTTGCAACCACCACAGATTTCGGGAACTTTGTCAAATTTGAAAAAGAATGGAAAACGTGCGAAATTGTTTTTTTTTATTCGACAAAGTACCCGAAATCTGTGATGAAAAATTTTATGTTTTCTAGCAAATTACTCCCTACGTTTCCGACCAATAAAAAAACTTTTGCATTATTTCCATAATCAATTCAAGTTGCAAACAATTTTTTTTTGGTGAAGATTATTAAAAAAATATGTTGCTGAAATAAATAATGCAAAATTTTTTGAGTGGATCGGAAAGGTTGGTAGTAATTTCCTAGAAAACATAAAATTTGCCACCATCACAGATTTCGGAAACTTTGTCGAATAAATATAAATAACTGAATCTTTTTCATTCTTTTCAAATTTGAAGTTCACGAAATCTGTGGTGGTGTCAAATTTATAATATTTCCTGGGAAACTACCTCCTAAGTTTCCGACCAATACAAAAAACTTTTGCATTATTTCCATAATCAATTCAGTTTGCAAACATTTTTTTTAATTCAAAATAAACAAAAAAATATACAGTACGATGCAAATGTATGGAATAAATTATTTCTGAATATAAACATATTTTGGAAATTTTCTCGAACACGTCGATTTTCTTTTCCGATTCGCCAATTTTTGAACCCCACCTTAAATATATAGGGTTATCCGCATTCGAGTAAAAATGACTTTAGTGATATTTTCAAATGGGACACCCAGTGTATTTTTTCATATTTGGTTAGGAATCGTCATTACAAATCCAGTGATACCAGGTTTGATGCGATTATGTCAAACGGCTGCAGAGATATAGGCAAAAAACTTCCTGGTATGTCCAATGAGAATGACTGAGACTCCACACGATTCTGAAGGTCAAAAGTCTGTCGCACTCATTGGGAATATGGAGAAGATTTTTGCTCATATCTCCGCTGCCGTTTGACATAATCCCATCAAACCTGGTAGCACTTGATTTGTAATGACGATCTCTAACCGAATATGGAAAAATACACTGGGTGTCCCATTAAAAAATATCACTAAAGTCATTTTTACTCGAATACGGATAACCCTATATATTTTGGGTGGGGTTCAAAAATTGGCCAATCTGAAAAGAGGAATTTTCTAAAACATGTTCATATTCAGTAGTACTGAATTTATTCCATACATTTGCATCGTAATGTATATTGTTACTGAAATAAGTAATGCAAAAGTTTTTTGAGTTAGTCGGAAACGTGAGTAGTAATTTCCTAGAAAACATACAATTCACCACCATCACAGATTTCGGGAACTAAATGCATTTTTTTCATTCTTTTCAAATTTGACAGTTTCCGAAATCTGTGGTGCATGATGGCAAATTTAATGTTTTCTGGAAAATTACGCCCTACCTTCCCGACCAATACAAAAATTTTTGCATTACTTACTTATTTCCATAATCAATTCAGGTAGCAAACACATTTTTTCAGCATAAAATAAACAAAAAAAGCAATATTTTGCCGTCATCGGCGGAAGTGGTAAAGTTTCGGCTATAGACTTATGACATAGAGCGAAACGTTTCTTTGCGTTTGCCACTCTATTAGATTTTTTCGGCAGAGTTATTAAAAAAGTATGAATGAATAATTTAATTAATCGGATTCCAAACTTGGAAATGGTGGCAAATTGGGGAATGATAAAGGATGATATTTTTCTATTTTCGTCATTTTGCGACTCTTTTGCAGTTTTACTCTACAAAATAACCAACATTGTTTATAATTCACATTTTTAACAATGTTGCCGACCTTATAGGTGCGAGGGCGCAAATTTTTATTGTTTCATTGAGCACACAAAAACCTTACGTGAAAGTTTGCATTGTTTTGTTATCTTTTCTCCAAGTGATTTGCCTATTAAATTCACTGTCACCTGTGAGACTTTCAGCGTTTTCTCTTTCTTATTAGAAATGAATTGTACTTTTGGACGGTAACAGAAAAAGCAACCTGAATTAGGTACACATTTTCAACCCACCCAACCTTCCATTTTCTACGAAATAGGCGGTTTTCTAGAATTACCTAGCACACTTACTGATAATTGTAAAATGCTACTATTAGGTACCTTCCTGGACAAAGCATTTGAAAAAAATCGACTGTCTAGCTCCACCGGCGAAAACAGCTAGGAAAGGAGTTATTTTGGACAACCATTTGTATCAGTAAAATACTTAGTTGCCTTCGCTTCTTACTCTATTCCATTATTCACTCAATAATATAAATCATTCCGTTTCTTTGTCGAACTTTTTATCCCCGGCAGTACAGCTAAGCAAAAATATGAAACAGGCATCATGAAAAAAATGTATGACTCACCTTCGATGAAAAATACAATTTGTCTTTTGCAGTTTGCACGTTGTCCACACTAGTCTCAAGAAACCCCATTTGTCTGTAACAAAAACAACAATTCACACGCAATTTTCACAAATTTCCACGATCGAAATTGTTATTTTCCGAAGCTACCCGGCTTTCAGCTTTGTATCGCTAAAAGAAGCAACGTTTTTCTTGCTAAATCGGTCTCGACAAGTCAAAGT
Source organism: Chrysolina oricalcia (assembly GCA_944452925.2). Classification (NCBI taxonomy): domain Eukaryota; kingdom Metazoa; phylum Arthropoda; class Insecta; order Coleoptera; family Chrysomelidae; genus Chrysolina; species Chrysolina oricalcia. The sequence continues at coordinate 16,989,777 of OX101825.2, forward strand.
CAAAACTTCTACCCGATGCGTGTTTGTCGCTGAACTGTCATAGGCTTCTGTGCGTAGCTTGAAAATATCTGCCAATTTTAATGCAGTCAAGTATGCGTCTTAGCATGATATTTCTCTTATTTAATTAAAATCAGTCAGATTATTCACCGATCAAATAAAATCGGACAACTACTATTCCATAAGATAAATCCACTGATCAACTCACTTTCAAAGTTTCAAAATATCACAAAACACCGAAATCAATTCAATCCACAGACATGAGACGACACTAAAGCGCTACAGAACTCAAAATTATATATCCTTGATACATAATTATGAGTTCTGTGTAAAGCGCACGGCTTAAGCGATATGAGATTGAGCATTGATTGGCGGTAAGTTTAAAAGAGCAGACAAGTCTAACTGAGTTGAAAATGCGTGAATCTAAGCTGACCTGAATCAAAGAGAGTAAACTAACAGGTCATATAACGTTTAATCTCTTTGGACCTGACTAACCTTACGTAGACAGAATAACCATACAAAATTGTTATCGATTTAGAGACTATGCAACCAAGATTGTTAACACCACTATAGGTCGGAGCGCTTAAGGCGTGCATTTTAGTGTATAACACTGTATTGTGATAATGTCATGTCATTTACTCACTGTTCGTTGCGGCCTACAAAAGAGGGAGAGAGAGATGTTGCGAAGGATAGGAGCAACTGCAAAATATACAAATTGGGACGTGTCTAGGCTCCCGAACGCGGGAAATGGTTAAGCGTATTTTATTATGTTTGTCCAGTCAATCACATGGTGAAATTATGCAATTATGGGTTAGGACAAACAACAATGGTCTCTTTTTCGTACCCAGTCTCTTGAGGTTGCAGAGTATCGGTTTGCCTCAGGGTTATTTATGTCAGTATATATAGAATAACCCTGGGTTTGCCTAAGTTTCGATATATCGAGAGGCTTCTGAAAAAAAAAAACCGATATTTCAATGACGTTCTGAAACTCAAAGATGTTCTTTGTTTCAGACTTAAGGCTCGTTCATACCTTTGCGAATATTCGCAATTCTTTTGCGATTCGACTCGTACGGTGAATGATGAATCATAACATGTAATTTGCAGTATTTGGGGTAAGATATCACTACACTATCGAAAAATGACATTATGATTAATGAATCCCTATACAGCATGTTGGCTTTTCGCGTCGCGAGTTACTCTGATTGGCGACGCGATTTACCGATTTACAGAAATTTTCTTCTGCTTTCTGGCTCAATGAAATCACTGAATAGTTTCATGACACGATGTTCAAATTATAAGTTTATCACAAAATAATATGGTTATGTAGTATACGTTTGGTAACTGAAGGAGAGTTTAAGAAAATTGCTATTATTGGTTTATTTATTGAAGAAACGTACAAGACAAAGGAAAATAAGATCATGTCGAGTTCATTGTTGAGTTTTTCTTTTATTCCCAACCACAATTTATCCCTTACAGTTTTAGTTCTTTCTGAGGGAGGCTTTCTGTGGTCCCATAGAGGCTTTCTCTCTGCCACCAAAGCTATTAGTATTTCTTCTGAGTAATATAAGTACGGTAAAATATATTGAATGACGTATTCCTGAGACAATTTTAAGAAAAAAAGCCTGAATAAACTTGTGTCCGGAAATGCTTCGTTTCGGCGGTACAGGGTATTGAAATTGAATTATTGTTTAGTTTTTTTAAAATAAGTTTTTGCACGAAATTTGGTACCAGTGTTTTTTTGAGGTGGGAAATCATAATTTCGATCAATTTTTTTGTAGCGCGTAGATGGAACTGCGTTTGTTGTCATTATTTATTTAAAAATGGCTATGATGCCAACCCTTACTCGTTTTCAAAGGGGCTAGCATAAACCAGTGATTTTAGGTGCCCTTAAAATTGAAAAATCGACGGGATTGAGGTCTGATAACCTCGAAGACCAATGCTGAGTGCCTCCTCTGCCAATGCTTTGAATAATTCAGATAAAGTCAAAGCAAGTCAAGGCATGCCTCCAGAGCCTTAATGAACTGTCAAAACACAACAAGGTTACACTTGTGTGGGTGCCCGGACATAGAGGAATTGAAGGCAATGAAGAAGCAGACCAACTTGCAGAACAAGCATCTTCACAGGCCCAGAACCAGCGTTTAGAATTAGCAAAACCCTATGCGGAAACCTAATCAATGAGTAGAAGAAATCAAAACACCAAACATATTGGGACCAAATCGAAGGGCATCGACACAGCACAGCCATGGTAAGGCACCTGAGCCAAACACTGACGGCTGACAACCTCAACCTCAATAGATCTAAGATACGCACGATCACCGGCTTACTAACCGGACACTGCGGCCTCAGAAAACACCTGCACACCATGGGACTGAATAGAGAAACCGTGGGCTGTAGACTCTGTGGTGACGAGGAGGAAACAGCCTCTCACATCATCTTCGAATGCGACGCGCAACTCAACAAGCTCAACAGAATATTCGGACAGATCAACCTAGATACAGGCATGAATCCGAAACACCTAGTAAATAGACTACTAACCCTGGTAAAAAACACAGGCCTATTCAACTAGGAACTACTGACGACAGTACAATACAATAGACCCCAGCTGGTCTCAGTGTTAAGAGAAACCTCGAGCTAGGGAACCTCTTGTTCCAAAAAAATTTGGTAAGCATCTCCATCTAAATGTTATGGAAGAAAATGGGGTCCAATCAAATAATGCCCAATTGTGCCTTCCCATACATTAAAAGAGAATCTGTCTGGAAAACGAGTTTTCGTTATTGCATGTGGGTTATCATCCGCTCAGACGTGATAGTTATGGAAGTTCAAAATACAATTTCGATTAAATTCGAAATTTTGCACTATGCTAAAGGTTGGAAACTCAATTATTTAGAATCCTTACAATGAATGATCAACTGGATTTGGTCTATTCACTGGTTTTTACCGCAGCTTACCCACATATACTTATGCTGTCACAACGAAACTACAGTAACGCTAGTTACTCTTGATGAGTGGACGGAAGAAGAGTTGAATGAACTTTGGAGAGATAATACCGGCTGCAGGCAGTCGAAAGACTTTGTGGCCGGCTCCAGCATGACTATCAGGTTGAAATCGCCAGCACTGCGTCTCCTTAATAGGAATACCAACAGGGAAAAACAAGTTAGACAGACACCTATCACTTATAGGTACAGAAGAACAAATGTAGGAAAGATGAAGAAACTTCATCTCACTTCCTTACCGAGTGTGAGGTGTATGTAAGGCTAAGATTTGGAATCTTCGGAGTTGAGAAACTCCAAAAAGGGGAAATAATCGACTAGAGTAGTTGGACCTACTGCGACCTTCATTAGGAGGTCAGGAAGGTTCGAAAAGTCAGATAAGGAGGAGGAATGTAGAAAAGTGGAAACCAAGGGATGGCAAAAAGGACCCATGAGGGCTTACTTGCCAGGCTGCGGCAACGGCCTTTCCAAGAATCACTACTACTACTACCACTGAATGGCCAATGTCCACAAAAAGGAAAAAAAGACAAACATAGGAAATGAGCTCACATCATCTAGGCTGTCTTCTATGAAGTAATGCCCCGTGGGCGGTTCCAAAAAAGACCGACTATAGCGTCTGAGTGGTTTTTTAGTGAGTGTCTTTGCGAAGATTTTTCCACTCCAGAAAAAAAACTACTACCTACTACCACTACTACTACTACAAATAGAAGTGGTATAAAAAAAAACGAAGTTTTATTTCTCAATTTTCGTGATCATTATTATTATTAACAATAACATGATCGAATCTAACCCTGAAAGTTCCATCATGCATCAGTTTGAAATTATCGTAATCCGCATACTAATGAGATAAGCGTTGAATGTACAAAAGTAACCAGCGCGGCGCGGCGTCCGTGAATATAAAACCGATGAATCGTTTCCACAGCGACTAATGTTGGAATCTGCAGAGCGCATTACGGGCATTTCCCCGACTGCGGAAACTTTTATGCATGGACCATAAACCGAATGAATGCTAATAGCATTATCTATACTCTGCTTCCTATTGCGATAAAATTTATTTAGGGGTTCCCTCCTACCATCAACTCGCTTACGATACGGGGTGACAACGAAACTTTGTGGCATGCGAAACGTTCTTTATGCATTTCTCAGTACCTATAGTGAGATATGTAACGTTCTTTTTTCTACGGGCGTGCGTTCACCCTCTATGCAGTTTAGTTTTGGAAACAACTATGAAGCTGATTGACGTACCTAATATTATGTTCCGAATCACTTAAAATAAATAATGTAAAAAACATCGATTGCTCAACTTTCACTGATCACTCTCCTGTCTCCTGCTCAATTATCATGAACAAACCAAAAATTACCCCCTTCATCACACCTACAGGAATTTCCGAAATTTCGATAAAGAATTTTTTTGGCAGATTTAATTAACATCTGCTGATTTTGAGCGAATAATTTTCCTTACTAACATCGACGATAAGGTTAACGAATTTAATCGTCTGCTCTTGTCGATTTTTGATATCCATGCTCCTCATCGAACAGTTAGAATTAGTAAAAAGAATGCACCCTGGCTCACGGATAATCTCAAATTCATGATGCACATTCGTGACAAAGCACTCTTCAAAAGAACTAAATGTCAAGGTAATTGGGAATACTATAAAGATATACGTAATTTAACAAACAAAACTATAACTCTGGAGAAAAAAGCCTATTTAGAACAGAAAATACAATCTGGTAATAAATATTTATGGAAGGAATTGAAAAATATGAACGTAACTAAAGTTGATGAGGATCTTTGCATACCAAATCATCTCTCTGACGTGAATTTAATAAACAAATATTTCATTAGTAGCTCAAGAGGTGATTCAAATATTGACCAAGAAACCTTGAATTACTATAATACAAATATCAGTAATGATCTCAATTTTTAGTTCAAAACAATTGACGAGAACGAAGTGTATCGTAGCAAACTTTCTATTAAATCGAAAGCAGTAGGGTCAGACGCTGTATCCATTTCGATATTATTGGGTTGTCCTTATCTACTTTATTTTATCACACATATTTTTAACCATTGTATAAATAATTCTGTTTATCCCTCTGCTTGGAAAACTGCCAATGTTATACCCTTACCTAAGACTGATACTCCGGCAGAGTACAATGATCTTCGTCCGATAAGTCTGCTACCCACTTTGTCCAAAATCTTTGAGAAATCGATTGATAAACAAATTCGCGCATTTTCCGAGGAAAATGGTATTTTACCAGAGTGTCAGTCTGGTTTTAGACCGGCACATAGTTGTGTTACTGCTGTTTTGAAGGTGATAGATGACGTGCTCTACGCGGTTGACTCGAATAAACTGTGTGTGTTGATTTTGCTTGATTACTCCAAAGCTTTCGATAGGATAAATCATTCTTTAATTCTAAAACGTTTAGGGTTTTCGAATAAAGCATGTCTTTTAGTTAACGGATACCTGTCGAATCGCTTTCAAAGACTAATCCTTGAAAAAGCACAATCTGAGTGGATTGAAGTAGAAAATGGGATTCCGCAGGGGTCCATTCTGGGTCCCGTACTTTTCATTCTCTACACAAGTCAACTCGTTAAATCCCTAGAATATTTCCAACCATATTCGGAGCATTGGTTGGTTAACAACAAAACAACGCCGAACACTCATTGCATGTAGTCTTTTTCACTCCATCATAACGTCTCATAAACCTCCCTATTTGTAAATAACAATTCCTAGACACAGAACGCATGCATTCCATGGTTCTTTTTCGTATAACCTGAGCAAACTGTACAATTGGATTCCTGAGAATTATAAATCTATGAGCAAATACCGATTTACCAGAGAACTGAAAAACAATTTATACAGAGGTGTTCTAACTCCCCCTGAATAGTTGATTCATGAAATACTTTGTTTTTCACGCCAGTTTGTTACAATTAATGTTAAGTATTAGTTATTATTGATGTATTTTCTTTTATTTTATTCTTTTAATGGATGATTTGTATATTCATCACCATATGAGGTTGAGGCTTTTTAGAGGTCACTACTGTGTAATCAGAACAAACCCGGTAAGATGAGGATGGTTTTTGATGCAGCAGCTAAATCCCATGGATCTAGTTTAAATGACTTTCTTTTGCCAGGACCGGATTTCCTCGCACCACTTGTTGCTGTTCTGATCAGGTTTCGACAAAGAAAATTTGGATCTGCAGGAGACGTGAGAAAAATGTTTCATATCGTCGAAATCAGAAAAGAAGATCGATGTGCCCAAAGATTGCTATGGAGAAACTTAAACGTTACGATGGAACCGGAAGTCTATGAGATGCAGGTGATGATCCACACAGAAAAAATTATTTTGATTATAATAACAGAACGGTTTCTGTAACGAATTTAACGAATACAGTGTTCTACCAAATTTCTGTTAATTTCAAAATGGATTTCTGTATTTCCGATCCAATATAATTTCTTTACCATTCACATAATTTCCTTTAATATTAATGAAATCACATGGTATAATGATACAGAAAATACTGTTGGTATTAAAGTTAGTTCTATTCGATATTCTTGATGATATTTCTGTACCGAGAGAGAACAAAATTTCATTTATGGAATATTTCTTTGGAATTAAACCGAAAATGTTCTTTGAATAGTAAATAATATAGCTCATAGATCTACGAATAGTTGTGTAATAATAAAAGAACATAAGTGTAGTAATTAATTTCGAAAGAATATTCTGTATACATTACAGATATTTCTTTTACAGTTAAAGAAATCTAGGAATCTGTACGACTTTATTCGCCAATCAGGGCGATCTATTTTTAAATTGAAACTCTTTGCATTTGTAACCCTGTCGTGCATATTTCACTCGCTATTTTATCTTGGACGTGAATGCATCAGTGGCTAGTGTCGTGAAGTTTTGTTTCTGCTTGGTAGGTAAGTGGAACCTTATTAGTTTAGCGAAAAACGATATTTTTCAAAGGTGGTTTGAATACCTATATACTTCATTTACTTTATATCATATCAAATAAGATTTGGGTATTGAGTGTACCTACCTACCTAGGTAGGTACGTATAGTGTTGTGCTATTGTGTGAAAATTTCATGTTTCTGAAATCAAGGAGGGGTGAGAATATACAGGCTGATTCACGGTGGATGGCACATTAGACGTTTCTGGTGAACCAGACAACGGATCACTTTGAAAATTTAATGGAGGGCATATTCGGACATTCTCTAGCCAACTAAAATATTTTCGACAATGCGGTGTTGCAGCTTCTATTAGAAAGCAGTAGCAACTTTGATTTTTCAAATGGAACACTCTGTATATAATATTATTTTTGGAATCTCCAACAATTGCCCGACAACTTTTCTTGATATTTCCCTGTTACCGTTTTCGAAATAAAAATTAATTTAAATTTTTTTCTTCGAAAATCATGACTTCTAAAAATGCCGATATCTTTTAGTTAAGAAGTACTATGATATCAAAATTTGGTTTGGAGTTAGGTGATACTTGGACACTTCCCACACGTCAGCCTAATCTCCGTTACTTCAATACAGGGTGGTAAAAAAATACAGTTTTTTCGTTTGCTTGAAAAAGTTGCCGAAATTTGATTATTTTAAATGGAACACCCTGTATATTATTGAAAATTTGGAAAGCTGCTGAAATTTGCTTTCTTTCTATGTATCATACCTATACCTAACTAGTCAAGGTTCGGACTTATGAGCATTTATTTGTGAAAATGTCCCTTCAGAATGGTATTTCCATTCGGTATTTGGTAAGCAGGCCATGATTACTATTTGACAGTAGCGTTGTGACATTCTCCTAATAATATCGACATTTTCGTCACTTCAGAAGTTGCAAATACCTTCAAAACGATGGAACAAAACTATTCAAACGAAGTTCTTATGAATTTGTTTATTATTTTTGGACAGTGTGATAAAATTATCAGCAGAACATGTAGAAAGTTCAATGAAATGTATCCGAATCTACCGCCAATGAACCTCAAGAAATTTATACGAATTCAGAACAATTTCAATGCATTTGGATCAACTTTAAAAGCACCACGAAACTTGCCTCGACCCGTAACTTCTGAAGACAACCAGATTAATGTCTTAGCATATTTTCACGCATTTCCCGAGTCATCGATAAGAAGTGCTGAAGAAGATTTGGGTATAAAATATTCATCGGTTCAAAGAATCTTGCGAAGACATAAAATGCATGATTATAAGTTCACCAAAATTCAAGCAATTAAGCCTCAAGACCCTCAACAGAGAGTAGAATTTTGTGAAATGTTGTTGACACGCATTCAAGAAGATCCACTTTTTTTAAATAAAATTATTTGGACTGATGAATCGAAATTTTCGAGAGAAGGGATTTTCAATAGAAAAAATCGTCATTATTGGTCCAGTGAAAATCCTCACGTCACAAAAGAAGCCGGATTTCAAGAAAAATTTAGTTTTAATGTCTTCTGCATGTTGATGGACAACAAATTGAGGTACGTGATATACGAGGAGTCATTAACATCCAGAAGCTACCTGAATATTTTGGAGAATACTGTAGAGAGTTTCGTGGATAATCTACCACTCGAAGAATATCGAAACTGTTGGTACCAACTAGACGGAGCTCCTGCACATTGCACAAGAGAAGTGAGCGCAGAACTGGAAAGACTTTTTGACGATCGGTGGATAAGGCGCTTGGGACCATGGAATTGGCCAGCGAGATCACCCGATCTTAATCCATTAGATTTTTATTTGTAGGGAATGTTTAAAGAAAAAGTTTACAAAATACCCGTGCGTTCGAGAGATGAATTGTTAGAAAGGATTGCCCAAACATTTGAAGATTTGGATCCCAATGAAATCAGATCTGCAGTCAACACCCGCATTTTAAAGTGCTTGGAAGTGAACGGCCAGCGATTCGAACATATTTTGAAATATTCCACATGATTGTTTTACTTTTTTATAATTATTCATATCAATATTTCCAATTTCAAGTTTCTTGGTGCTTTTTTAAAGTTTATCCAAACATATTGAAATTGTTCTGAATTCGTATAAATTTCTTGAGGTTCATTGGCGGTAGATTCGGATACATTTCATTGAAGTTTCTACATGTTCTGCTGATAATTTTGTCACACTGTCCAAAAATAATAAACAAATTCATAAGAACTTCGTTTGAATAGTTTTGTTCCATCGTTTTGAAGGTATTTGCAACTTCTGAAGTGACGAAAATGTCGATATTATTAGGAGAATGTCACAACGCTACTGTCAAATAGTAATCATGGCCTGCTTACCAAATACCGAATGGAAATACCATTCTGAAGGGACATTTTCACAAATAAATGCTCATAAGTCCGAACCTTGACTAGTTAGGTATAGGTATGATAAACATAGAAAGAAAGCAAATTTTAGCAGCTTTCCGAATTTCTAATAATATACAGGGTGTTCTATTTAAAATAATCAAATTTCAGCAACTTATTCAAGCAAACGAAAAAACTGTATTTTTTTACCACTCTGTATTGAAGTAACGGAGATTTGGCTGACGTGTGGGAAGTGTCCAAGTATCACCTAACTCCAAACCAAATTTCGATATCATAGTACTTCTTAACTAAAAGATATCGGCATTTTTAGAAGTCATGATTTTCGGAGAAAAAAATTGAAATTAATTTTTATTTCGAAAACGGTAACAGATAGGTATAGAAAAATATCAAGAAAAGTTGTCGGGCAATTGTTGGAGATTCCAAAAATAATATTATATACAGAGTGTTCCATTTGAAAAATCAAAGTTGCTAGTGCTTTCTAATAGAAGCGGCAACACCGCATTGTCGAAAATATTTTAGTTGGCTAGAGAATGTCCGAATATGCCCTCCATTAAATTTTCAAAGTGATCCGTTGTCTGGTTCACCAGAAACGTCTAATGTGCCATCCACCGTGAATCAGCCTGTATAAGAAGTTCTTATTAACTTTTTGTGAATATTTATAGTTTCCAAAGTACAGGAAGTAGAAATTGAAAAATAAATAGAAAATTAGATATTTATTTCATTATTTTGACTTTGTTGAAAGTTGAATATACCTATTCATCTTCAGAAATATTAGGTCCAGCAATATGTTGAAAAGTTGATGACTGAACAACTTGTAGATACCTATATCTAGAAAAGAAGGGTATTTGGAAAACGTTTGAAAGAACCTATCTCGCAATTTCTTGCAAGGATAAAATAACACTATAGGTACCTATGAAAAATCGTAAGAATATATATAGGAAGGTTATATACTAATTTCAATAACCAAGTTATAATATTTAGATGACCTGAAAAATAAGCTTGCGATAGTTAATTTCTACCTACTGAAAAAGGCAATATTTTGGTATTTTACTGGGAATCTCTTCTCGGAATGTATAGGTATGCAATATTTGTATTGAAATACAAAGGACCCCGCAAAATCCTTACGAAATTTAGGTCTCAAAAATATTTATAGAAAAATTCGTAGGAACCTTCAAAATCGATGAAATCAAGTCAGAAGGCAAGGATCTTTCATGTCAATAGGTTTCGGCCTTCCCCCTTCAGCAAGAAATGTAATAAATAGACTTATTTTCAGAAGGAAAAATTGCAGTGATATTTTGGTTCTTACATGCCTACCTCAAGCCAACAGGGAAAAAAACGACCAAAGATGCGATAGGAAAGAAGAATGTCTTGAAGTACACCAAAATGGACTCACAAAGTTCATTTTTCCTAGTGGCACCTACTTTGGTAGGAGTTCTATCAACCATAGAAGGCATGAAATAAAAAGGCCAGAAAATCCAACCACTCATTTTGCTAGTCCAGACCATCGAAGAACCTCGTTATTATTCATTACTGACCATTACTGACCATTGTTTCTTATACTTATGCATTTGTATATACCTACTTGATGAAATAAATAATTGACATTTTCCTGAATAGATTTTCAATTCGTCAAATGCTACAAATCCTACAGGACAATTTTGGGCTGTTAACCGAATTAGTTGAAACATGGCTGGTGATGTATATAGTTGCGAAGACAATGCAACACTTTCATTGGCAGACAAATTTAAATGTCACACGAATTATTCATTTCTTTATACAGTGTGACCCACTACAGACCAGAGCACTTTGATAAAATCTGCAGTTACATCTTACAGTCAACTGATCAAATATTTTTTTGTTTCAACAGAAAGAGTATCAATATATGTTTATACAATTACACAAATTTGCAAAATTTTATTACAATTTTCAGGGCATACTATAACTTTTTTCATGTTAAAAATTGCGAAATATCATTAGCGATTTCATCCATGGATTTTCGACTCTACCACTGGATTCAGCATCCTTCAATCAGGTTACTCCCGAAATTTCATTAAAAAATATTCATTGACAACAAAGTTAAACATTGTTGGTTCACTAAGTTTTTTTCGACTTCATTACTTCATTCCAAAACGGTATTCTAGATATGTGAATTCGCATGTCTACCAGAAACCTCAACGATTCCCTACATCCGTGTTGACAATGTTCCAAATTTCAGATTTTGTCTAAAATATTCATAAAAATGTTATTTTATCAAAATCAATGTTGTTATAATTTTGTTGCCAATTAAAATTTTCCAATGAAATGCATTTTCCAATGAAATTTTGTGATTTACCTGAATGAAAAGTGCTGAATCCAGTGATGGAGTCTAAATTTCATGAAAAAAAATCTCAACGATATTGTTGGAGATCAGCGGTGTCGTAGCGGAGTTGCTGTTGTTTCCAGACACGCTGTATTTTTACATAAATTCAATTTTTATTTTATTTGAAGTTGTTACGAAAATTTTAATGTTGACAAGTAGTAATAAAAAACGTCAGTAAAGAAAAGTAATTCAATCTCTTATTTCTTATCAATTCTCCATATTATACATTAAATGGCGACCGTGACAGGACAAGCTATGGAGAATCTATCAAAGGTTAAGAAAGAACGAGACATGTTGAGAAAAATGTTCAGCAAAACCTGCAATGAGCTGGAACTGGAATTGAACGCCAAGCCGCAGAAGAGAGATAATATCGTTGCCAGATTAGCACAACTAGAAGATAAAGGGTCCAGATTATTCATCTATGATGAGCAGATCCATATGACGATGCAAGCTGACGACGAATTTGAAGAAGAGTATGAAATAACAGAAAAGTTTCGGGAAAATTTGATAATGTATAGGTCTAAATGTGAGTTTGCCTTGGTAAATGAAAGGAATCCAGATGAAGCATATACCAGTGCATCAGGTTCGAGAATAGGAACGTCAAACGCCAGGAGACACTTCAATCTGCCAAAATTTGAACTGAAGAAATTTGACGGGGATGTTCGAAACTGGATAGGATTTTGGGGCCAATTTCGGAAAATACACGAAGACACTGAACTTGATAAGGAGGACAAATTCCAATATTTATTACAATCCATGGAACCAGGTAGTGCAGCGAAAGCTCTAGTCGATAGTTTTCCACCATCTGCGAATAATTACGAGAAAGCCGTAGAACAACTGAAAGCCAGATTCGCCAGGGATGAGTTCTTAATCGAAGTTTATGTTAGAGAACTATTGGTTCTAGTAATTAAACAGACCAATAACAACAGAAAAGGTATGTCTTTAGCTTCTTTATTTGACAAGTTAGAAACACAATTGAGAGCTTTAGAATCATTAGGTGTTACTACTGACAAATATGCTGCTATGTTGTATCCTTTAGTAGAGTCAGCTCTTCCTGAAGATATTTTGAGAGCTTGGGAGAGACATCGTAGCAACAAAGACAGTAAAGATTTGAATAATACTTGCGCAGATAAATCTATTAATCGTCTCAATGTTTTATTAGCTTTTCTCCGCTCTGAAGTCGAAAGTGAAGAACGCATTAGCCTGGCTAGGACGAGTTTTGCTGCTGATAAGGAGCCACAGAACTGTATCAGGAGTAAGCCATTTTCTGAGAAAAATAAACGTATCGCAGGTGAACCCGATTTATACACAGCTGCCACGATTTTTTCTGCAGATAAATATGGTAAGAAAGTTCAAATTTGTATTTTCTGTGATGGTAAATCACATCTTAGCCAAGATTGCATCAAGGCGAGATCACTTTCAATACCAGAAAGAAAGGACATTGTTTCAAAAAAGAATGCTTGCTTTGGTTGTTTGAAACCCAACCACAGTATTAAAAAATGCAAAGCGTTCGTCAAGTGCATTATCTGTAGCAGAAGGCATTTTCCAATTCTGTGTGGGGACTTATCAATTGTACAATCTAAAGAAACCAAAACTTTAGATATTTGCAAGTCCCAAGAAACTAGTAATACAGAAAATATCATGATCAGTAACAATACCACTGGTACTCTCCTACAAACCATTGCTGTCAAACTTGTTAGTGATTCTGGTAGCAAAGTTGTAAGGGCACTACTCGATTCTGCATCCCAACGCTCCTACATTCTTTCTGATTGTGCCAATAATATGAAATTGAAAAAAGTTAGAGATGAAATCATTATACAAAGTGTTTTTGGCGGTAAACAATCAATTCCTGAATCCCATGCATTATATAAACTCACTATTGAGGATTTGAAAAACTCGTTTCAATTAGAACTATTAGCTTTGGAACAAAGTAAAATATGCAGTTTCGTTCCTAGGTTAGAAAATGGTCACATGATTGATTTATTGAAAGAGAAAAATATAATGGTGTCTGATGTTGGAATACGAATAGAAGAAATCAGTTTACTTTTAGGGGCAGATATTTACGGTAAACTTTTAACAGGAAGAATAGAAAACTTTGATGACTTAGTAGCAGTTGAGACTCATTTTGGGTGGACAATAATGGGGTCATTTCATCAGAAGAATAAGTTTCAAACCCTTTGTTGCTTCAATGACATTACAATTTCTGATTTGTGGAGTCTAGAAATTTTGGGGATAAGGGATCCAGTTTCCATTAAGAAAAGGGACATTTTAGAAGCAGAGGCAATTGAACATTTTAATAATTCGATAAAACGAAATGAAGTCAACAGATATGAAATTAAATTGCCATGGGTTGAGAATCATCCTAAATTATTAGATAATAAAGAAATAGCAGAAAGTAGGCTATTATCCACCACAAAGAAATTAGTCAGCTTAGGAAAATATCAAGTTTATAACGAAGTATTCAATGAGTGGGAAAAATTAGGAATCATAGAACAAATCACTTCTACTGTAACAAATAATAAAGAACATTACATTCCTCATCATGCAGTAATAAAAGATAGTAGTTTCACAACAAAAATCGGACCTGTTTTTGATGCATCAGCCCAATATGATTGAACTCATACCCATAATTATTCTCAAGTTTAGGATTGGTATGATTGGAGTTATTTCGGATATAAAAAAGGCATTTCTGCAAATAAGTGTAGCTGAAGAAGATAGGGATATTTTGAGGTTTCTCTGGTGGGATGATTTTTCAACAAAAACAATTAAAATATATAGACACACTAGAGTAGTCTTCGGAGTATCTTCGAGTCCATTTTTATTAGCAGCTACACTATCTTATCATTTGAATCGATCACCTGAAAATTTTAAAGAAACTGCCTCAAAATTGATGAACTCTTTCTATGTTGACAATTGTGTCACTAGTGTAAATAATACGGAGGAGTTAACCAAATTCATCAATGAATCTAGAATTTTGATGTCATCTGCAGAATTTGATCTGAGGGGTTGGGTTTATAATGGACCAAAAATATTTAGCGAAAAGTTGGAAGAATTACCAACGAGTGGAAATATTACTTCAGTACTGGGATTACAATGGAATATTCATCAGGATACATTGTGTTGCGATATTCATGTATTGAAAGAATTAGTAAAAATTCCTATTACAAAAAGGGGTTTGTTATCAGCAGCACAACGTATTTTTGATCCGATCGGTTTTACTTGCCCTGTTACTTTAATCCCGAAGTTATTATTACAAGAGACATGGAAATTGAAAATAAATTGGGATACTAAGTTACCGGCAGGGACGCGCCGTCCATATGGGCAAGGTCGTGCGGCGCACGACGGCGCCAAGGTCTTAAAGGCGCCTACGGACATTTACGTAATATATATTTTATCTCACATATTACAAAAATATCGCTCATCATTAAAAAGAACAATTCGCCGCACACGATGCTATAATATTATTACCACAGCAAAGGGATTTTCTCGTGTCTGGAGAAACAAAGCTATAATATATATTACATTATCGCTCATCGTCCGTTACATTATCCGCCAATACAGACCGCCGATCTGCGACCAGTACCAGTGGTGAAATTTTTCTACTCCTATTCCTGTGGCCTGTGGGGGCGCGAACATCCGCGTAGCTTTCGACACGCAGGTTTGAACTTGCAAAATTATGCGTGTTCGTAATCGATGTAGAAGGTTGATTTTTCATTCTTGTCTTGATAAGCGCATAAGACATACAGACATTTGCTATTACGTATCTACCGAAATTGTGAAAAATAATTACAAAAAAGGTAAGTAAACGATAATTAACAGGGATGCAAACATGGCAAATAATTGTTTTCCTTTTTAATGACTTTTGTTTATGAAACAAATAAGACGCGGTGTTTAATAATTTTTATTTATTTTATTTAGATGGCCAGAGAAGAAAAAAAGAAATTGTCTGGTTACCAGAACTTGCTTAACAAGCGAAAACGGGAGGAAGACTTGGAGAAAACCAATTTCAAAATTAGTCACTTTTTTCGAAAGACTGCACAAGACACTACTTCTGATAAAAGTAATTTTCTACAATCAACACAGTCAAACTTGCCATCAGAATTAAAAAAGAAAGCTTATGAGGATGAAGATTCTGAAGAATTAGATCTTGATACGTTGCAGTCAGTGTCGGTAACATCATGTTCGAGTAAGCAAGACGAATTATCCGAAGAAGCGCCCCTTTCTTACGATCCAGGTCTTTGGCCAAGTGTATTGTCTTCAATTCAGGTGCAAGAACTTGTCGAAAAAGGGCCAATGCAATATCAAAATAAAACTATGTATCAGTATCCTAAAGACAACAGTGGACGTAAGTTTTCCGATATATATTTTAGTCGAATTTTGTTAAATGGTGAAAAGGTTCAGCGTCATTGGTTGCTATATTCTAACGAAAAAAATGCAGTTTTCTGCTTTTGCTGTAAAATATTCAATGACCCCAACAATCCATTGACTTTTAAAAACACTAAATTAAGTAACCAAGACGGTTTCAATGATTGGCATTTGAGCGAACATTTGAAAATCCACGAAAAAAGTAAATCTCATTTTCAAAGTTTACGTGTCTGGTCAGATTTACTAGAACGATTAAAAACGAATCAAACCGTTGATTCGGACATGCAAAATTTATTAAAAAATGAAACCAAACATTGGCGCAGCGTCATTGAAAGAATAATTTATACTATTCAATTTCTGCCTGAACAAAACTTGGCTTTTCGTAGTCCTAGTAACAAATTATTCGAAAGAAATAATGGAAATTTTTTAAAATGTATAGAAATGATATCAAAATTTGATCCAGTCATGTCTGCACATATTAATAGATCTCAAAAAAATATTCCACTTCATCTTGGGGATAAAATTCAAAACGAAACCATTAAATTAATAGGTGACAATATAAGAAATAATATTCTACATGAAATTAAAGAAGCGACGTATTTTTCTATATTACTTGATTGTACTCCGGATGTGAGCCGCCAGGAGCAGATTTCTGTTTGCTTAAGATACGTTAATTTAAAAAACAATAGATTTAGTGTCGAAGAACGTTTTTTAACATTTCATCCTGTGAGTGATACAACAGGTGAAGGTTTAACCAACTTTTTACTAAAAACGTTGGAGAATTATGGTTTAGACATTTATAATATGCGTGGCCAAGGTTATGATAATGGTTCAAATATGAAGGGTAAACATCAAGGTGTACAAAAAAGAATTTTAGACACTAATCCACGAGCAATGTTTGTACCTTGTTGTAACCACAGTTTGAACCTTGTCATAAACGATGCTGTGAATTCCAACATTTCCAGTATACATTTTTTTTCAACTGTTCAAGAATTATATAATTTTTTTTCTGCCTCAACCAATCGGTGGTCTGTTTTGAAAAGTAACATTTCAAGTCTGACGTTAAAGCCTTTGTCGGACACTAGATGGTCAAGCTGAATTGATGCAATAACCCCTCTAAGATTTCAGTTGGGCGAAATTTACGATGCTCTTTTTGAAATTTTATCCGGAAATCATTTTGACAATAGTACAAAACATCTAGCTACCTCCTTAGGTAAAAAAATAAAAATTATGAGTTTGTGTGTATGGTAGTCTTGTGGTACAAGATTCTAAATAAAGTGGATGTTGTTACTAAGGTTCTGCAATCAAAAACATTTAATATTTCCCAGGCTTGCGAAAGTTTGAATAAACTCAATGAATTTGTGAAACAATATCGATCTGACAAAGGCTTTATTGGCTTATTAGTAGATGCCAAAGAACTAGCGTCTTGCTTTGAAAATTCAAATCCGCAGAAATGTTAAGGCCAAGAAAGATTTAAAAAAAAATTCTTATGAAGGTGACGACCAGCTGATTGAAAATCAAGAAATGAAATTTAAAGTAAATTGCTTTTTCGGAGTGCTAGACATTACTCTTTCATCCGTACATGAAAGATTTGAATTATTATCGTGCCATTCTGATGTTTTCAATTTTTTGTGGAATGTTGAGGATTTCAGCAAATATTTTGACCAAGATCAATTTAATTTTTGTAAAAAACTGGAAGAAAACAATTTCTGCAAAATGGCGACAAAAAGGCGACGTCTGTAGAAGAAACACTTAATTACATTGCAATAAATAACCTAACTCACTCATTTCCAAACATTATGATTGCATTGCGCATATTATTAACCATTCCAGTTTCTGTAGCTACAGCCGAGAGGTCATTCTCTAAATTAAAATTTATTTACGATCGAGAATGGGCCAAGAGCAGTTAGAAAATCTTGCTATTATTTCTATAGAATCTGACTTTTTAAAGAAACTTGAAATGGAAGATCTTGTAAATGAATTTGCAGAAAGTAAAGCTAGAAAAGTCCAATTTTTGTAAATCCTCTCCATCATGTATCATGATCATATATTAGATATCTGTCTTAAAACAATTGTTATTTTATTTCAAAATTTTTTCAATAGTTTGTAACTTTAATACTGTTTTTGTTTTGTTACTGCGTTGTTTCATTTTCTATATTCTAATATTTTTTGTGTACTTTTCGTTTGTCACAAATAAATATAGACATTAGTACTAAAAAAGTTTTCTTCAAAAATTTCGACAGTAATCTATGAGGGAAGGGTGGCAATTTTAGCTCAATATTATAATATTGGTGAAAGGCGCCTATCATTATTCCGCACGACGGCGCCGAAAATACTTGGCGCGTCACTGGTTACCGGAAGAAATTATTGACAGGTTTGAAAAGTGGCTGAAACAAATTTATTTATTACAATTCTGTAGTATATCACGACCACTATTCAAAATCAATCATCCCCATAGAAACGCTACTTTGCATGTATTTAGCGATGCAAGTAAGTTGGCTTATTCTTCTTGCATTTTTATTAGAATTGAAGAGGATGAATGCGTATTTAGTCATTTATTACAAGCCAAATCAAGAATAAGTCCAATAAAAAGTGTAACTTTGCCACGATTAGAACTATTAGCGGCGGTGATTGGATGTAGACTATATAAGTTCATACTACAGGTTGATCTCTTTCGAACTTTGAAAACTTACTTTTGGAGTGATTCCAAAATTGTACTTACTTGGATCAAAACCAAGTCAAATTGGACAACATTCGTAATGAATCGAGTGAATGAAATTCGAACTGTCACAAATATTGCTAATTGGAATCATGTACCGGGTGATATGAATGCTGCTGACCTTCCATCAAGAGGATGTAGTTGTAAGCGTTTATTGGAGTCTAAATGGTGGGAGGGTCCTGATTGGCTCAACAAAAGTGTTCAGTTTTGGCCTTCGTTATGTGAGGAATTTTCAGAGAAAGAAGCATATGAGGAATCTAGAAAAAATATAATTTCAAATTTAGTGAAACAAGGGGATATGACTTCTGATAGATTTAATTATTTTTCTAAATACTCAAAAATAATCAGGATGATTGCATGGATGATCCGTTTTTCAGAGACGTGTCGGGGGAAGAAAATATATGAGACTGAGTTGATGTATGAAGAAGTGAGTAGGGCAGAAACTTGTCTAATGAAAATCATTCAGAATGAAGCATTTGGTGGAACATCTTCAGATAACATTTCTAGTATGAATATTTTCAAGGATGACAGTGGTTTGCTCAGAGTCAGAACCAAGCTTGTTTTTGCAGAAGATGCTCACTATTTTAAGTTTCCTATCATTTTGCCCTATAAACATACTATTTTGAGGAAATTAGTTGAAGAACAACATTATATTTCATGTCATGCTGGAGTGCAAGTTCTTCTGGAAATAATACGTGAGAGATTTTGGATAATCAAAGCTAGAAGAATGGTTAAAGAAATAGTTTCAAAATGTGTGGTATGCAAAAGGTTCAGAATGAAAGCATTAGAAACACCGTTTGCTCCACTTCCCAATGATAGATTAAGAAACTCAGCTACATTTGAAATAACTGGTACAGATTTTGCCGGGCCTCTGTATTTGAAAAACAAAGAAAAGGCATGGATAGTTATTTTTACTTGTGCTGTATATAGAGCTTGTCATTTCGAGTTGGTTAAATCATTATCCACTGAAGCTTTCCTTCAAGCTCTGAGGAGATTTATTGCAAGGAGAGGAAGGGTGTCAGTCATTTATTCCGATAACGGAACCAATTATGTTGGTGCAAGTAATCAACTCAAGGATTTAAATTGGAACGAAATTTTGAAATACTCTTCAGTCCACCGCATCACCTGGAAATTCAACGTCCCAGCAGCACCGTGGTGGGGAGGATGGTGGGAGCGTATAGTGAGAATGATCAAAGAACTTTTGAGGCGCAATCTAGGAAAAAGAACAGTTGATTATGAGGAACTAATGACTCTGCTATGTGACTGTGAGTCAATTATAAATTCACGACCACTAACATATGTGTCAGATGATTCGGGAGAATTAGTTCCAATAACACCATCATCATTTTTACAGAGCATCCACAGCTCAGAAGTGCCAGATTTGGACGAAATGAGCAGAACAAATATCAAGAAAAGATTCAGATACTTACAGAAAATAAGAGAAAATCTTAGAAAAAGATTTAGAAATGAATACTTGGCAAATTTGGTTCATTTAGGACAAAGAAGAAGCGATCAACTAAGTATAGGTGATGTAGTTCTAGTTGGATCGGATAACACAAAAAGAATAAGTTGGCCAATGGGAAAGATACTTCAGATTTACCCCGGAAAAGACAAAGTTGCGAGAGTAGCACGGATCAAACTATCTTCAGGTGAAATAGTACGTCCGTTTCAAAGAATATATCCACTTGAAATTTCGAGATTAGATGATGAAGCAGATATTTTACAAGGCAAACTCACAGGCGACAGATACATTTCAAACGATACCGAAACCCTAAGGCAAGACATCCCGAAAGAAGAAAAGCAGACTGAGGAGAATAGAGAAGCACAATCGCCACAGAAAGAAGAGGAGATAGAGAAGAGGATTCCAGTATCTACGAGGTCTGGAGGACAGAAAGAAGAGGAGATGGAGAAGAAGATTCCAGTATCTACGAGGTCTGGAAGATTGATCAAGGTTCCTGATCGATACGGAATTTAAATGTTTTGCAATATGGAATTATTGCAAAAGGTGGGAGAATGTTGGAGATCAGCGGTGTCGTAGCGGAGTTGCTGTTGTTTCCAGACACGCTGTATTTTTACATAAATTCAATTTTTATTTTATTTGAAGTTGTTACGAAAATTTTAATGTTGACAAGTAGTAATAAAAAACGTCAGTAAAGAAAAGTAATTCAATCTCTTATTTCTTATCAATTCTCCATATTATACAGATATTTCGCAATTTTTAACATGAAAAAAAAATCATAGTATGCCCTGGGAAGCAGTCAACTGACAACCCAGGAAGTCAGTTGACGATAATAATCTTTAGTATTAATATAACAATTCAGTTCATTATACAGAAATTGCTGTTATGACAATAAACAAATTCTATACTATTAATTAATGGTATTTTTATAGAACTATTATTCCACCTGTACAGAAATATCTTTTGTGATAATCAATTTTGTCCGTCTATCGAAAGAAATATTCTGTTCCAATTATGATACACTTCCTATTGTTACAAAATTTAACAGAACCATTTTTTCACATTTAAATAACTATTCTTTAATATGAGAACCACATCCTGTGATACCCAAAGAAATATCTTTTATCACTATTAAAATATTCTGTGATGTTACAGAATTCTATTAAATTATTCTTTCCAGTGTAGAGCACTATCTGTTGAGATAATAAACAAATTGTTTCACAATAAAATAAACGTTCTGTAGAAGTACCGAGATGTCTCTTGAAGTTAAAAAATCTCACTTAGGCAATTGAAAGAAATGATTTTTAGCATTAACAGAAACTTTCATTAAAATTCAAAAGCATTTTTTTTTATATTTACCTTGTATTTTCTTTCTGTGCAGCATGTGCGCAATATGTAAAAAATGTAAATGCGGAGGAAATGAGTGAATCAACTGAAATTTTGACAGCTATAATGAAGAAAATATATGCTGATGATTACTTGGATTCCACGGATATTGAAGAACAAGCTTTAGCCAAAGCAACAGAGGTAAAACGAATTATGTCTTTAGCGGGATTTGATCTAGTCAACTGGATAACCAATTCTCCACTTGTAGGATCAAAATTCAAGGGAGAATTGCATGAACAAAAGAATATTCCTGAAAATGAGCAAGCAATACAAAGAATCTTGGGAGTATGGTGGAATCCTGAAAATGATAAAATCCATTTCCAATTGTCACTCGAAAATATACCACATAAAATCAAAATAACGAAAAGGGGTATTCTCAAAGTATTTTCGATCCTTTGGGATTTTTGGCTTTTCATACAATTGGGGCAAAAATTCTTCTACAAGACATATGGCGAGCAGGTGTCAGTTGGGACGATCCTATTTCAGCTAACTTGAAAAAGATATGGGAAGATTGTTACCTCATTATCAAGTATACAGATAACATTGAGTTCGTGAAGAAAGTTATTACGCTTAGGGACAGTCTTTTCAGTTCTAGTTAAACTCCAGATACCTAACTAATAGTTTAGATGGTGAATGACATTCTTCAAATGATGTTTGAAGGATCACATTCTAACCATTAGTTAATTAATATGGAGTTTAACTGGAACTGAAAAGACTAGCCCTTAAGGGTGTTAATCACATGTTTTATGTAATTACGTAACTACTATTTCAAAAAAACGTTGGGAATGTACCTGAAACCTTTCTGATATATCAAACTGAGTTGGCAAACTAACTGAAGAGGTCTACCAATACTAGTGGGTCCAACCTTTGTACCAAAATTCACAAATTTAAGAGAGGAGAGTGACATAACTCTAATTGGTAATTGAGGGATTGGAAATTGTGGTTTTATAGCAAATACATACATATTCATTACAACCGCAGAAAAATAAAATTCCTCCTATTCCCCCAGAAATCATTTTCTTTATCTACTCCTCTCATTTCTAAGATATAATTTCCCTAATGATACAGAATTTCATATTGAAAAGTACTTTGTAACTTCAATACACCAATTTAAATAAAATCCTCTTTCCCTTCATGTTGACGCCCTTGAAAAAATCGTAAACATAGAGGTACATCAAAAAACGTTTAACAGTTGGTATAGCAGCTAAGCAAATACTGCAAGTCACGATATTCTATGAAAGGCAAAGCTTACAACTCTTGAAGGGTTCATAATATCCCCATCAGCGTACAATAATAATAAAACTGAATTGTAAGTGAACACAGAAAATGGGGAGGAAGTGTTGAGTTCATTCATGACAATCAAACACCATGAAAAATAATTAATTGTGCTTCAAAAAGTGACTTTGTGTTGTAAATGTTTTGCATTCAAAAAATTTAGTCTAGTCATCGTTTATTGTTGATTTTTTCAACACTTCAATTTAATTAAATCCATTGTGTGAACTATGGGAGTTTTACAGGAAGGTTAACGGATACTAGACTCAGTGGAATAAAACGAAAACTCATTGAATTGGGAAGCAGTTTGGTAGTTTTAAACCCAAATAGGTGTGCCTGATTTTTATTATTTATTGTTTTCTATAAAATTTTAGTATAATTCTTAAACAAAATAGCATATGGTACCATAAAATTTAAAAACGGACAGTAGGCACTTGGCCGTCTAGAATAGGTAATATCGCAATGAAACAGAATTTTAATCTGATGGTAGATATTTATTAAAGAATACTAAAAACGACGAGCTAATTAAATAACATTTGGGAAGCAAGTAACCTTACACTTTTGACAGATAACAGAAACAGCTTTGTGACAAACCCTACAGCGTGTTGGCTTTTCTTGGGTGCCTACAAGGTGATTATTCCGGTCAAATCTTGAATCGACATTTTCTGGGGATGATGGTCTAGATCTTTTACGATTGCTTTCTCTCAAGTTAGCTTCGAAAAATGCTTTAGCGATACTCCTTCGAAAGATTAGATGATCCAGTTTTTCATTCTGTGTTTTTTTTTGTAGGACCCATGGATTATGTACTGCTAAATCTAACATGTGAGAAAAAAGGAGAAAATACCACTTTTGGCCTCTAATTTCCATTCGGTATAAATTTATATTCTGGTCGCTACGGTAAACTCCTCCCACGTTTTTATTATACACTTTTATAGCTTGAGATTTTTCCACGCTCACACGTTTGTTTTCAATATGTACGTGAAACACGTGTCACTGTGTACCCCTACGAAATTTGAAATAATTTTGCAATATTATTGTTATTACAAGACCCAATTATAATGAAACATTTGTTGGTAGATTAAAAATCACAGCTGGTCCGGTTAGCTTTTTGTTTTTATTTTATCAGATGTTAAAGGACCCTTTGCTCGTCTTTTCTCCTGTTACTTTTGTCTTTGTGTTGCTGAGTTTGTCTACTAGAGGAATGTTTGAAAAGACATTGTAGAAAAGGTGATAGGGGCATATATTTTTAAACAAAGTATATCAGCGTAGATCAAGATGACTGAAGGTCCCAATCCCATGTCTTTTTATTTTATTTCCGATTTTGTACTTTGATATGGTTCAAACCAGTTGAAACAGCCATAAAATGTCGTACCGATCCAAAATTCATAGCCATATCGCTCCGGTTTACCTTTGATAAATTGTTTTCCTGAATGCCTTCCTAAATACAGCACCATAGCATCATGCTGCTTTACATGTGGTGCATTTGCTAAACAGTTACTATTTATCTTGTCAAAAAGAGGCCTTATTTTTGCAAAGAGATCACTCTTACCCAGGTTATCGTTGTCATTGTTGGACATAATATACTCAAATCTATGTCCTTTAAAATCAAAATCATCTGAATTTTCCCAGTACATTCGTCTTCTGTTGACTATAAATAGCCACTCACCAATATCACTACCAAAAAACATTTAATATCATCATAACTCATATCTGCTTTTCTATTTTGTTTTGCAGCATACATATTGCTGAACTCTACTACGAGTTTTACCACACCATCAACCATCAAGAAAATTGACAAACAGCTGTGGACGTGAACTTTCATTAGCAGCTATAAATACCAAGGAAAGTTTATCTTGTCATTCTTAATATCAAGTTTTTCCCATTTATACAGGGTGTATCACAACGTATCCGATTTTTTTAATAAATGCACTTCTAAATGATAAATCGATTTCTTGAAAAAAAAAGTAATAATAGTCCAACAGAAAACGAGACAAAGATTGTAAAATTTTGTTGCAAACCACCCTACAAAGGCTGTTCAAAACCTACTCTAGCACTGTTATCACAGTACTGAAATAACGAAACGGAATCTGCACCTTGTTTTTGTGTTGAGACAAAGGTATTCAGCCAATTCAGTACATTCCCTTGTAAGCCAATGTTATGGAGTTTTCCATAAATATTTTCGTGATCAACACAGCCGAATGCCTTACTGAGCTCAAAAAAGACCCCAATAGGGCACTCGTCCCTGCTGATTAAATTTAGGACGATCGAATATAAAGGATGAATCGCATCTATGTTAATGTTGTTCTCGTTTAAATAAACATGAAATCTATTCAAACAAGCATATTCAAAGATCTTAGAGAAGACACACTGAACTGTAATCAGCCGGAAATATGTCATGTTATTCTGATCTCATTTTTTATGTATCGGAATATCTTTACCAGTTTTAATGAAATTTGGAAAAATTCCTTTCCAGTATGCAATATTTATCAAATATGTTATGGCGAAATTATAAAGCATAAAGATCTTCTTAGCAGAAACCTTGGTAGTCACTTCGTGAAATCCAGATGAGTAGGTATTTTTAATTTTTGACAGTAAAAGCAATTCATCTTGGTTACAAGGTAAAAAATAAAAATTATTTGAAGGAATACATTTTTCAAAGGGATTGGACAAATTTGTGGAATTCTGATATTTTCTATAATATTTTTTGAAAAAATCATTGAAATTATTCACAATAGAATTTGAATCTTCTATCAACTCATCGTTTTTATTCCTTATCGATATGTTGTTTTACACCCTTTGTTTGAAAATTCCGATATAACATGCCATGCTGATCTGGTGCGGTTATCCGAGTTGTTAATTCTATCATGAAACACTTTTATTTGGTCGACTCCACTGAAATGATGTGGCTTTATGTCTGTTGAATATAAAGTGGTTTCACTCCAGCAACAAGAGACAAAACATGAAGATTTTCACTGGATTTTCGTACTCCGTTACTTACCCAAATCACTTATATATTTTTTTGTAAAGCAAAATGAATATTGAAGTAATATAAGAACACATCTATGAAAGTGTGGCCTCAATGATTGCCAAATACTTTAAATTGGAGAATGATAATGAATATACGCGACATTGTTTGAGAAGAACTACGACAACTCTTTCAATTGAGTCCGATGCATCGTATGAAACTTATATTAAAATGCATTATATAAAAATACACGGAAAATGGAAAAGTACATCTCTACTGGAAGGTTACATAGAACATAACTTTTTCTTCAAAAGCAAACTGGCAGCAATGATAAATTAATGAATTCGGTTACAGAATTTCCTAGCGGTTGTTTCATGAAGTAACTTCCAAGTACTAGTGGTCAAATTAAGGTACTAGGTACTAGTGGTCTTCTAAAGTTTAGAAAAAATCCTATGATTTCGGGTAATTTTTTCCAAATAAATAATTTGGTTCCAGTTTTTGCTTTATTTCTCCTCTTACAATAATCGGTCAGACCATGACGAACGCTCATGACGCTCTAGCAACGGTATCCAAGGAAACAAATAACAATTTTCAATAAAATGAAAATTATGATTCCGGTAAATTCGCATGTTTGAACGTGTTGGTTTCATGTTGCACGCCAAGCATTCTAAAGATCATATCCACCACAAATATTGTTTTGTAATGAAGCCCTGATCCCTGTGAGTTCCTCCAAAAAATTCAAGAGAGGAAAATCACAGGGGACTTTTTCAGTCAACCCATTCTTTTTCACAATTATACCGTTTCGCGACTCCCGCGTTACTTTTATGTACATGCGCGCCAAGTAAAAAATTAAATTCATAAATATTCATGAACGTGAAATATTGAAAGAGCTAAGAGAACGAGCTTGTAGACTTCAAACGACGCTAAGTGGCTAAGGGAGGCTCTTTTCAAAAGCTCTTCAAATTAGATCCAGATAAAATTTGCACTTTGAACAAATTAGTGACACCTCGCTTGATGGGACACCTAGCTTGGGCTGTTGTATATTCGGAATTCTGATGGTGAGAGTTATGTCGGAAGATAAAATATTCATGAGGCGGAATTAGGATCGTTTGGGGACTAGGGCGACATATTGACAATTATGTTTAAGATTCGTGTTGCGGGAATAGCGTTCGCAGAAGTCTCACATTGCCTGACATAATATCATGGCACCAAAAACTATAGTTTCGAAATTATTTTCATTGAAAAAGTGTTTGACGACATTTTTACGAATTTATAATTCAGAGATACCATTATACTGAAAACAGCGTTGGTAGAATATTTTCAAATGATCTAAAAACCCAACAGAAATATGCAGGATTGTTATCTACAGGTTATCATTACAATCTCATTTTTTTTTGTTGTAGACTGGATTTTAAAATGGAAATTGTATCTCTGAAACTAATTCAAGGTGAGCCAAACCAACCGTTTCTAGAGCGCCGACCAGGGGAATCCCCAAGGGTGCCTCTGAGGAGGCAATCTCAGTTTTGGAAGCGGGCATCCCCCGGAAAAGGTAACTAGAGGAAACGAAGTAACCCCCAAAGAAAATTTAACAGTGGAACCTCAAAGAGACACCCGAAAAAGGCGATTAAAAAACCTCTGCATGGGTAATCGAAACAGTGGGACCTCTGGAACCTATTCGAGAGTAGCCAAGCCAACGGCTTAGGGTGCCTCAGAAGTGGCGACCCTAGGTACGGAACGGGAACCCGGAAAAAGGGAACCAGAGGAAACAAATGTACCACAAAAACATGAGTTAGTATCAGGGGAACTTTCCAGGGGACCCCACAAACACAGCTGGTACAAACAGTCGGAACGCAAGAACTTGAGCAAGTGTTTAAGTAGTCTGTCTGTCTGTGGCCTGTTTACTGATAAGAATAGCGTTGTTGTGCTTTTCGTGCGGTAAACACTAATTGCCAAAATATTTGATGTATTTGTTTTTATGTAGGTGTTGTCTTTTTAGAAAGTGAATATATTTTTTATTACTTTTAATACTTATCAACTAACCTACTTAACATACTTTATATCCTTTCTGTATTTTTTTTTTGCAAACCACACTCAAAGTCAATGTCAAAACTCTAACTATGCTCGATTGATGATCTAAAATGATGAGTTTAAAACTATGTTCATAAAACTGTTGAAGACAATACGCTTTTGCTGATAAACTTTTCACATCTTTTCTCAGACGACAAGTGATACTTTCAATATTTATTAAAAGGTGATTAAACATCTTACATACATTATAAAATATCGAGTTTTTTTATAAGTATACTTTTAGGAAATTCAGCTGTAGATAACTTTGTTTTATATGTGTGTATCAAACAAACAGTTTCAAATATAATAATTGTAATAACAGTAAGACTTTTATGTTTGAGAAAAAGAGGTCGGCATGAATCCGGATATCTCACTTTGCAAAAATACCGCAGAGCACGCTTTTTTAAAATTATGACATTCTATAAAAGATGACTACAGCAAACTCTCCAATATGCAATACCATATCCTAGACGTTATTCAATAAGATAATGATAAATGGTTTAGAAACTGAGAAACTGAAAATTCTAATTTATTCCAGACAACTCTCAATGCGTAGCAACCCGAAGAGAAATCTTTACATAGAATATCAACATGCTCTTCAAATTTCAAAGAATTGTCCAAATAAAGTCCAAGGTATTTCAAAGTTATTTTATTTTCAACGATGTTATTGTCTAACGGAATATCTTCAGTATGACATCTAAAAGATATCATGTTGGTTTTTCTTATGTTGAATGACAGTAAATTTGAATCAAACCAATCTATATGTATACAGGGTGCAACTTAAGTACGTGAAAATATATAAACTTGTGTCCGGAAATGCTTCGTTTCGGAGATACAGGGTGTTGAAATTGAATTTTTGTTCGGTTTTTAAAAATAACTTTTGCCAAAAATAATTTATTTGCACAAAATTCGGTACCCGGGGTTGTTTTAACGTGTGGAATCATAATTTCGTATTAATTTTCATGTAACATCTAGAGGATGCTGCGTACGCTGTCATTATTTATTTCAAATTGTCCTAAATTTTTGGTACTTTTCATGGAAAAACCTAATTCCCACACCTTATCCAAGTAAAAAACGTACACTTCCTCAACAACGCTGGGGGCGATCGTATTCGAGATATTTACAATTTTCTATATCGATGCATGTTACATAGCTCCTAGTGAAGTTGCTGAGAACATTACATAAACTATTTATAAGTATGTGGTAGATCCCGTCAAAATAAACAACTTTGTTCCTATAAAATGTTTATCGAAAAATGAGTCGTTTTCAAGATACAGATTGTGGAAATTTTCCAAAACATGGTTGGTTTTTGTCATAATTTTTTTGCAATTTTAGTTATTTTTATTAAAGTTTATACGCAGTATACTCGGACAGACTTCTTCTAACCTGCTTAATCAGTATAGCCAAATTTGATTTCAATAATTTTTGTCACTCTCCACTTGCAAATTAAGTTAATTAAATCGAGTAAGCTATGAACGTTTGTTTATCAAAATAGAAGTTCGCTGTCACATTTTCAATTATTCATTGACAAATTCACAGTTCGGAGTTTATAAAGTGATTTTTTGGTTTCATGTTCGACTTTACGAATGCTGAAATGGCTGATATGGTTTTTGCACAGTATTCCTCATACAGTTTCGCTCATTCTACTGTAGTCAGCGTTGCCAACTCTAAGACTTCACGTAGATATACGTAAATCAGGCCTTTCTTACAAACCTACGAAATTCAGTCCCAGAATCTACGTACTTTCTATCAATTTGTACAAATTTTGCAAAATAACATAGCTCGTTAGGTTGAATGGGCATAATTTTCTTTTCTCTCGCGAAAAAAATTTAAAAGACGATCTGTTCCATTTCATACTAATGCACACACGCCACACCACACGTCGCGCCATTCATTTTATAAACAAATTGACCATTCCATACAGCTGTGCCTGCGTAAAACGAAACGTCTCATCGTGAACTTTGAAGGAGACTCGTTGTTTGTGATTTAGATGTTTCAGCTACCAGCTCAATTTAATTGAATACAAATATGGAAATGAGCAGTGGCAGTGACTTAGTCAAGAGTGCTATAAATTCAGCCG
This sequence comes from Chrysolina oricalcia, assembly GCA_944452925.2. Lineage (NCBI taxonomy): Eukaryota > Metazoa > Arthropoda > Insecta > Coleoptera > Chrysomelidae > Chrysolina > Chrysolina oricalcia. Next base: position 17,019,738 of record OX101825.2, read on the forward strand.
GGGCTTTGCTGCTGAGTTGAACAAATTTTCGCCGATTTTCAAATTACAATTCCCACAATCTCTTCATACAGTCTTGGTAAATTCAATACAAAATCTATAGAAATCGTAGTTGTTGATTGAAGTTTGTTACTATCACACCGTAAAATCAAGTATGACAGATATTAACGAACAGTCGTTATCGACCGATGATGAACCCTTTACTCCCATAAACACCTACTACGTAGGCTTATTATGGCAAGTACCTGTTAGAAAACAACTACTCCCCTGTCTAAGACCACGACGGGTATTGAATTAAATCTAACATATACTTGTGCAACGTTCCTCAAAGCATCAGAGGACGCAATTGCAAGTGCCCTCTATGACCAACCAGCATAATTATGTTTTGATTTGGACAGGGTGACCACCTGCAGACTAGTTTCGAGGTTGTTGCCTCTCATCAGTGCAAGGGCAGGTCAACACAGACAGCACTGAAGCCATCTGTTCCCCGTCCAAACCAATACACACTCCGCTGATTAGTCAATTCTGGTTCACGCGATGAAGCGGTTTCTAGGCCACTCCACCTAGCCAGCAGAGGAAGAACACTCTGAATCTCCGGGTTAAGAGATTTAATCGAAGAAAACAGAGTTCTTTGGGAGATCGTTCAATAACGAACAGTCGTTATCGACCGATGATGAACCGATGATGAATACAAACTCCGAATTGTAGCACTTTCTAATTGAATAATTGAACCTAACAAATTATTTTAATTTGGATTGATTAAGCAGTTTGATAATGCTCAGTTTAGAAGAAGTCTGTCCGGGTATACTGCGTATGAAGTTTGATGAAAATTGCAAAAAACATGATAAAAACCAACCATGTATTGAGAAATTTCAACAATCTGTATCTCGAAAACGAATAATTTTTCGATAAAAATTTTGTAGGACAAAAGTTGTTTATTTTAACGAGATCTACCACATACTTAGTTTTTGTAATGTTCTCAGGAACTTCACTTAGCGCCCTAGGAGCTAAGTAACATGTATCGATATAGAAAATTGTAAATATCTCGAAAACGATCACCTCCAGCGTTGTTGAGAAAGTGTACAGTTTTTACTTGGAAAAGGTGTGGAAATTAGGTTTTTTGACGAAAAGTACCAAAAGTTAAATAATGACAGCGTACGCAGCGCCCTCTAGATGTTACTTGAAAATTAATACGAAATAATGATATCCCACGTCAAAAAAAAACCCAGGTACCAAATTTTGTGCAAATAACGTAGTATTTGCAAAAGTAATTTTAAAAAAACGTAGAAAAAAATAAAATTTCAACACCCCCGAAAGGAAGCATTTCCGAGCACAAGTTTATATGGACTTTTTTTCTTAAAATTGTCTCAGGAATGAATACGTCACTTGAATATTTTAATGTACTTAAGGTACACCCTGTATATGATATAGTACTCTTATCAGTACATTTATGTATAATGAACAGAGAATTGGTCCAAGTATAGAACCTTGAGGTACTCCAGAATTAATATTCTTCAATTCTGAATATGCTGAATTCTTTACTATTTGAATTTGTTCATAAAAATAAAATTCATACCTTTTGAGAGCGATATTTCTGGAACCATAATGATGAAGTTTAAGCAAAAGTATCTCATGATTCTCAGAATCAAATGCTTTGGAAAATCACAAAACTTTGCAACTGTAACTTTCCCACCATTAATTCGCGAATTCACTTCATATAAAAGAGACAACAATTGCATCTCCTGTATTTTTGTTTTTCGGAAATCCAAGTTGAAGTCGATTAAATTATTATATCTCAAAAATTCCGTAATTCTTTAATTAATCCGTTTTTCGATCATTTTTGCTAAAATAAGTAGAAGGGAAATAGTACGAAAGTTTAATTTAATGCAGAGTTTTTATTAAAAAAAGTGCCCCCCTTGATTTTTTTAACAGGCGGCGCCCATGTATGGTTTTGCACATATTTATTAATTTTTTTGATATATTGATGTTGATGTGAAAGACAGAAGGTTTTTCCTGGATTTTTATTGGAATAGAATCATTTCTGGATCACTCTTACCATTCAAGTTGAAAAAATTGTAAATAGGATTTCCGCGGATCAATTCTGATCACAATTTGTTCACTATATTCCTCGAATAATTTATCCCCAACACTTGCAAATTAGTCAAACCAAGTTGTTAATTTTCGACATAAACCGAAATGAATAAAACATGTCATGGCGGCAGGCGTCGGCGGGCGTCGGTGCGCTTCTAATATCGTCACAGAAACGGTGTCGTATCTGTTGGGAATTGGGGAGCGGCATTTTAACTACCATAAACTCTGTCCAAACACCCGCACTTTTGGATGTATATTTCATGAAGATACAAAATTAGTTTCAAAGCGGTCTAGAAACTGTCGGTAATTTGTTGAAGTTTGTTTATTTGTTGCAAACTGTATTCATCCACACAAGATGGCATTCAATTTTTCACATGGCCGATATCACTTCTCAGAGAAAGCATGAGTAAATAAATGAGTTTATTAATTCTGTCAACCGAAATTGACAACAAATAAAACAAGTCACAAGAGTTTTTCAGAATGAATAAATGAAATTGAATTCAAATCAATTGTGATTATGATATTATTCCATATTTCAATTTTGCTCGAAATTCTAAACAAAATTGATTTCGAGATATCAAATTTTGGAAATAACTCTTTAGTGCTCTTAAAAGACCCCGCTCGGAATACATGGGATTTTGGTGGTTTGCAGAATTCAATGAAACTCTGGTATGTTGTAAACCATGATCTGCTGGTAAAACTTCAAATGTACCAAAATCGAATCGTATGATTAGTTTCGGAGAAACAGGGTGATTTTGAAAGTAGTACCAAAAACAGAAAATTAAGGTAATTTATCACAAATTGAGACTATTTCTAGTTTATTTTCGTGATTTGGCTTGAATATGTCATGCCTTTGGAAATGTAACATTATTATGATCCAAAACAGAATTTAGTTTACCTTGGTCATCACAAACGTGCTCAAAATATACTATTTCGACGTTGGTTACTTCACTTATCAGAATTGAGATTTTTTCTAGTTTGATTACGAGATTTTTGGCTGAGTAATGTTGACCATTCAGAAAAGCAATACTATTATAATACAAACAGTATTTCACCATACCGGCGTAGTCCAAAACGTACTCAAATATGTCCTATTCCGAAGTTGTTCACTTCATTCTTTTACAAAATTACAAGGGCCCTACAAAAAGTAACAAAACATATGTATCTGATTAGTTGATGAGCACGTAATAATACTTCAGATTATTTCAGGAATCTCAATTTCTTCTAGCGCAACCTCACAAACAGCGACATCTTGAATGCATTCCAAATCATTTGTAGTTGGAAATTTCATATATTTTTAACAAACTGTGTTCCAAATTCTCAAATTCATCATTTATAGAAGACATTTTTGAAGGATGCCACAGTCGAGTTAGCTAACGAGATGCGTTGAAAGGCTTTGGAAGAAAACCACGTTAGAACACATGTAGAACAAAATAATTCGATTAGTCGTAGCGGAATTTCGCAAAACCTCATCGGGCATCAGATAGATTTTCCCAGACCCGAATTAGAAGCCCATAAAAATCTAACTTTTGGATTTTTTCAGTTGCGGCTGTCTCCATCATATATATATATATATATATATATATATATATATATATATATATATATATATATATATATATATATATATAAGTGAAAATAGAGTATATTTCGTTTTAATTCTGAGAGTTCTAACCTTTGACAGCTGTTTCGTGCTAACGCACTCATCAGAAAGGATTTATGGAGCTCTCGAAATCAAAACGAATCCACTCAAGAATTAATACCGTGAGGCATGACAGAATATAACAGGAAGTTATTCATGACATCTACAGTCACTAGTTGAAACTTAATTTGACACGAACCAAGGAATCCAAAAGTAGAGGTTTGTCCACAAATTGACAGGCAGCCAACAATTCGTTGTTCTGACCAACCCAAGGTTCAATCAAGTTTCTAATACGTTATGAGGAACGCAAGCAGAATCTAAGTGAAAATAGAGTATATTTCGTTTTAATTCCGAGAGTTCTAACCTTTGACAGCTGTTTCGTGCTAACGCACTCATCATAACGTATTAGAAACTTGATTGAACCTTGGGTTGGTCAGAACAACGAATTGTTGGCTGCCTGTCAATTTGTGGACAAACCTCTACTTTTGGATTCCTTGGTTCGTGTCAAATTAAGTTTCAACTAGTGACTGTAGATGTCATGAATAACTTCCTGTTATATTCTGTCATGCCTCACGGTATTAATTCTTGAGTGGATTCGTTTTGATTTCGAGAGCTCCATAAATCCTTTCTGATGAGTGCGTTAGCACGAAACAGCTGTCAAAGGTTAGAACTCTCGGAATTAAAACGAAATATACTCTATTTTCACTTAGATTCTGCTTGCGTTCCTCATAACGTATTAGAAACTTGATTGTACCTTGGGTTGGTCAGAACAACGAATTGTTGGCTGCCTGTCAATTTGTGGACAAACCTCTACTTTTGGATTCCTTGGTTCGTGTCAAATTAAGTTTCAACTAGTGACTGTAGATGTCATGAATAACTTCCTGTTATATTCTGTCATGCCTCACGGTATTAATTCTTGAGTGGATTCGTTTTGATTTCGAGAGCTCCATAAATCCTTTCTGATGAGTGCGTTAGCACGAAACAGCTGTCAAAGGTTAGAACTCTCGGAATTAAAACGAAATATACTCTATTTTCACTTAGATTCTGCTTGCGTTCCTCATAACGTATTAGAAACTTGATTGGACCTTGGGTTGGTCAGAACAACGAATTGTTGGCTGCCTGTCAATTTGTGGACAAACCTCTACTTTTGGATTCCTTGGTTCGTGTCAAATTAAGTTTCAACTAGTGACTGTATATATATATGTACATTACTAAGTTCATCGGTTGAACCGCGTTGAGAGTTTATAACTCGACGTTTCGGCTCCTGCTTTGGAGCCATTTTCAAGAGTGTGACTGCGAGGCCTCTATCTGCCTACTCCTCGAGTCGTGGTCTTGAGAGATATCAAGGTCTCAACCTGCCTACTCCTTGATCTCAAAAGACGATCCGATGTTGGTTGCACTGTAGTATTTATAGGTGGTTGGCTACCTGGAGGTGGGCGGGTCTTACGGGTTTTCTCGTTTGTCTTGTCTGCTGGTGCCTGCTGTGTAGTTGGAGTTAATGGGATAATAATTGATTGCGGATAAGTTTCACGTGGCCTGGTAATTACGGTTGGAAGAAGGGGCTTCCAAATGGGGTTCAATTTACGGCTATCATCTTTAATGTTCAGGCAATCAGGCCGTTTTTCGATTTCGATGGCTTCTCTGATAAAACGAGAAGTTCTTGAACGTATTGGGGCGATGGTTTTCGTTTTCTCGAAATCTATGGGGTGACCCGTTTGGATGAAATGAAGAGCTAATGCGGAGCTGGTGTCTCGATTTCTAACTGAAAGGGAGTGTTGATAGGATCGAAAATGGATCTGTTTCGAAGTTTCTCCTATATAAGAGTGGGGGCAGATAGAACAGGGAATTTCGTAAATACCATGGTCTTCGTTGGGAATTTTGTCTTTTGTTGGTCTGGAACTTCACAACGTAAAACAAGCTCTCCTACAAAACGGATACAGACCAGACCACATAGACAGAAACATCCAAAAACAGCTTCAGAAACCATTAGTAACCAAAAACGAACCACAAGTTGAAGACCGTCCATCCAAAGTCTTCTTCCCTTACATCAAAGGGGTGACGGACAAAATCAGTCGACTTTTCAGAAAAGCAAATATCAAAACCATCTTTACCACAGAACAAAAACTATCACACCTCATCAGACCAACAAAAGACAAAATTCCCAACGAAAATTTACGAAATTCCCTGTTCTATCTGTCCCCACTCTTATATAGGAGAAACTTCGAAACAGATCCATTTTCGATCCTATCAACACTCCCTTTCAGTTAGAAATCGAGACACCAGCTCCGCATTAGCTCTTCATTTCATCCAAACGGGTCACCCCATAGATTTCGAGAAAACGAAAACCATCGCCCCAGTACGTTCAAGAACTTCTCGTTTTATCAGAGAAGCCATCGAAATCGAAAAACGGCCTGATTGCCTGAACATTAAAGATGATAGCCGTAAATTGAACCCCATTTGGAAGCCCCTTCTTCCAACCGTAATTACCAGGCCACGTGAAACTTATCCGCAATCAATTATTATCCCATTAACTCCAACTACACAGCAGGCACCAGCAGACAAGACAAACGAGAAAACCCGTAAGACCCGCCCACCTCCAGGTAGCCAACCACCTATAAATACTACAGTGCAACCAACATCGGATCGTCTTTTGAGATCAAGGAGTAGGCAGGTTGAGACCTTGATATCTCTCAAGACCACGACTCGAGGAGTAGGCAGATAGAGGCCTCGCAGTCACACTCTTGAAAATGGCTCCAAAGCAGGAGCCGAAACGTCGAGTTATAAACTCTCAACGCGGTTCAACCCATGAACTTAGTAATGTACATATTTCTGACCGCGGAAACCTTTCCGAACATATATATATATATATATATATATATATATATATATATATATATATATATATATATATATATAAATATATATATATATTCCTGATATTGATATTGATATTGATGCAAACAAAGTAACACGACATTACTGCACATGTTGCAGTTCGTGAGGTTGCGGAAGAAGAAAATGAGCAATGAGCTTCCTGAGTTTTATTACATGCATATTATTAATCCTTGGCTCGCACAAGTTTCGACTTCTGAGGGCTGCCGTTCGTAAGGGTTAAAGGAAAAAACATTTTAAATTTTTTTTTTCAAACGTCAGGTAGTTAGATACATATGTAATGTTACTCTTCCTAGGGCCCTTGTATTTTGAAAATATAAGTTTGGCTTAAGGTTTGCACATATTAACGTTAAAAGTTAATAACATAAGGTCTTAACGTTGATATCAAAAGAATAATGTGAATAACTTCGAAATAGGATAGGTAGGTACTTTTTTATTACCCCGGTATGGTGAAATAATGTTTGTATTGTAATGGGAAGGTGGCTCGCGCCTATAACTTTTATATTTTTGAAGATAGTGAAAAGAAAATTGGAGGATCTGTATATGACAAAAAACTGCATTTTTTGACAAGAGATTTGGTGATAAGATTTTAACGTATCGAGTAACTTGTGAAATACAAATGTGATAAAACAAATCGTGACAAAAAATTGCTTGTCGACATCTCGCTTCTGCAAAAGTGAATTAGGTAATTATTGAATATGTTATTAACTTTTGAATTAATCCTATTGTTCAGGATTGCTCACAGATTACTACATGGTTTCAAATTTTATTTCATCTTTAAAAGATATTTCATTTTAAGAAATATTTAACGTAATCTTTTCACGTTTTTCAACGGAAGTTTGTTTGAAACCTAATATTCTGCGATATCACATTATTCATGATAAAATGCTGTTTTTTCCCAACCGACAAGCCACCATTTTGTCATTTGACAAAAATTAGTAGCACAAATTTCAAAATTAAAAATAATGTAGCAGATAAATTTTGACTCAAAACGGTAAAGTTTTATTAAGTTTTAGGATGAAAATTAGTGATTTGAACGTACCCATAGCCCTCTAGAATAAACACTGAATTTCAAAATAATGAAAAAATTTGTTATAAATAGTGACAAGTGATACATGGTTGTATTCAGTGTGTCATGTGGAGACAAAAGAATATACCGGGTGTCACATTTAAAATTCGAAAGTTAATATCACCGGTAGTTGCATGAAGCTGAGCCACTTGTCAAAATATGCAGTTTTATCTCATATACAGATCTTCCAAATTTCATTCCAATATCTCAAAAACAATAAAGTCCGCGGACACCAGGTACATGGAAATAATTGAATACAATTTATTATTTTTTTGTTGAAAATAAAAAGGCCTAATTGTTCAGGGTTTATAAAAATGCATGAAACGAAAAACTATTTTCTTTTAATGAATGTCCAGGTTATTTCAAGTTTTATGAAACAATAGTTATGCCAGAAAAAAAAGGGAAAACATAAACAACAAATATTTTCTTTGCAATTCTATTCAATAAAGTGCTCAAAGTACTCATTTACCTCCTGACATTAATGAATTCACCGAACAAAATTTTGTGGTAAATCTAAAATCATCTCGGGAGGAGTGGTGGAAATTCCATGCTTTATCCTTTCTTGCAACTCTTCGATATTTTGCGGCCTATTTCTGTAGACCAAATTTTAAAATGACCCCACAGAAAAAGTCGAGTGGGGTCATATCGGGAAACCAGGCTGGCTATTCAATTGTCCCTCTGCGTCCAATCCATTTATCAGGAAAAGTTTCAATACTTTTTGTGGTCGATGAGTGTGGACTTGCTCCAATGTACAGTTGTGTCGGTTTACATGCCCGTATGTTTTTCTAAAAACTCAAACAATCAAACTGAAATAACGTGATTCTGGGAACTTGAAGAGTTTTCAGGTCCACCTCCTAGATCAATAGAGAAGAAGTTATGCGAACATCACTTCATTAATAATACTAAACGTGATCATTCCAGGCGCTTCATTGTATCTATTTCTTTTAGAGATTCTCTCGACAAATTGGTTGATACGTAACAACAAGCAAGACGAGCCTGAATCGTACAGTTTCCCTACACGCCAGGCCACCGACCACAATGAGTCCATATATTATGAGGGACTGTTGTTACTTTACTACTATTATTATTATCATTATCATCATTAACTCTGAACGCTTTTCTGAAATCTGGAAAACAGTAGATCAGACTCTGATATCATTGTCGACTACACTCCCTCATAGTAAACACTTATTTTTGTCATTCGTTTCCAACTCTTAAGTAATTATATTATTAAAGGCACAAAGTCAACGGAGTGTTCCAAGAAAATCAGCCCAACTGTTGTAATCATAGGTATATTATGTCTAATTAGTGTCTCTACTTTAACAATTATACAAAATAAGTCTTCAACTCTTCCGTATAATTTGAAGAAGAACATACTAATTTCGAAATTACGGGTTTCCAAGCGTTGTAATCACATGCAGCTATGATTTTTTCGTGATCTGAAATCTAGATTATAGCCTTTGTATCTCACAAATTTATTATTTATTAAGTTTCAATTTCAATGCAACTGTCCGAATCAGACAAACCACAGTAATCAGGCTAAGAATGAGTGAATTTATCTATATGTCTACTCCAATTATTCCTATTTGATTTAGAAATTATTACACAGAATCGCTTATTCTATTTTTTTCTCAGGCACTCAAGAAAAATACTGTAATTATATCGGTTGCATGTGCGTATAACATATTGTGCAATGATAGAATTGCCCACGTTAATCGTTTCACAAGAAGACATGACAATCACATTCAATGAATTTTATAATACAATGGGCAGGACAAATTTTGGAAAACATCTTAGTTAGATACAATACCAAATCCAGAATTAACCTCCTGCTTCGCGATCAGTTCATTTCAACTGTTAAACTGTCACTCTTTTTAATTATGCAACAACCTTAGCCGCACGAATGCAGAAGGCCGTCATCCTTGGTTCACGTTGTCTGCTCAGAGCACATGACTCTCGGACCCAATAGTCACTTACCCTACAGACGTGTGGAGTGGTTGCGCTCTCTGGAAGTATCAGATCTCTGGAAGCAGTACCTGATTGGGATATTCCTAACGGAAAAAAATTGTTATAGTAAAAATAATAATAATATCGTTCATTTTATACACCCGCATTCTCTCCGCAGTTAATCGAGTGTATGAACCAATATATGAACAAAGCGGGTCAAAGAAAGAGGATGCCGGCTGCGAGGAGAACCTGCTCATCGATGCTGGACTCCCTGCAGTATGATCGTAACCTTTCGATGGCCTGGATCGATTACCACAGGGCATTTGATACAACATCGCATGAGCCCATCATGCAAAGGCTTTGAGGTACCCGATCAAATAGAGGGATGCATTGGACAGCTGATTCCGCTCTGGAGGACTCGCTTCGTCATGAGATCTAGTGAAGTCAGAGTCCAAACAGATCAGATAATATTTAAAAGGGGCGTGTTTCAGGGAGAATCCCTCGGTCCTCTTCTGTTCTGCATCTCACTATTGCCATTATCCGTTGCGCACAACTGCAACCGGAGGCATAAAGTCACCCATCTCTTTTAATGGATGACCCCAAATTATATGTCTCTGGAGATAAGTCCCTTAGGGTGATGGAAGAGTACACACATGCTATCGGAATGGAATTCGGAACCGACAAATGTGCCACGGTTCGTCTCAAAATAGGACGATGCGAAGAATACGGAGAGGATATTCAGCTCGTAGACGGAAGCATGTACTTACCTAGAGGTGGAGCAAAACCGCTCCCAAGAGGTAATCAAAGAAGAAAACTCTCTCCACGGCAAGTATCAGCATAAACTCCGACAAATCTGATCATCAGAACTATAGTGGAAGAACAAAGTTGCTGCAACTAATACCTGCCGTTCCGAACCTACTCTTATCCTTTGGAGTGATGAAATAGAATGAAGAAGAGCTGCGACAACTCGACGTTAAAACTCGCTTCTTAAATAGTCCGTTCCACGATTATACTTTCTCAGATAACGAGGAGGCAGGAGACTTTTGAGTTTGGAGTGTCTGTATAACAGAATGGTCCTGGATGGAGCCTGTAAATTCATCAGTAGTTCAGATCTTCTTTTCTGTATGGTCGGCGACCATAAAAAATCAGGGATTGGAGCATCTATTTTTTAAGGCAGCAGCCCATATTATAGCCGATGAACTTGCTCTCATATTCGACACTGAACGAACTAACTCAAACTCTGTCACCGAGTAGGAACCAAAAGTTTAAGCTTTGTCTTCCTCAGGTCTAGTGAGCTGAAGTCGGAGACCGAATGATTCCTAATGGCCTGCCAGGATGGTGTCTTCAACACCCTAGTCTACCGTAGTCGCGTGATGGGTATAGAGGTCTCTGTCACCAGATACAGGGCGTGTCGTATGGCACCTGAGACCATAATGCTTTCGCTATCAGCATGACCAGCTTATGCAGTCTCTGCCTGCATCCACAGGCATAACGCGGCACTACGAATGTTGTACTACCATATACGACACTCGAACGGTATAGACGAGACACCAGTGTTCCCTTATGCTCCGGGGAATATTGAGTCTGTTGTGGAGAATGAAGTATCGAATCTATTGGTACAGCTTATTCCCCACCCTCAGGCAAATACAAGCCAATAAGCCTGATGTTGTCCTTCTCGACCACCAAAGTAAGAAGTAAGACGTCATGGAGTTTTCCGCTCTAGGCGAAACGAATGTAATATTAATACTAATTAACGTCTTTATTACCTACTCACAAAACTAAATATACATTTTTGTAATAAAAGAATAGTGAAAGAAAAGCAAGTTTTGAGTAAAAGTTCAATTTACGTGGCGATAGAACAAATCACCAATAAATTATTCTTCCTCTTAACATTGTTCGTCTCTTTGCCTTGATGTAGGAGTTTATTCTTAATAAATCAATCATTACAATGATTTTTATCTATTCTATACACTGTTGATGAAAAAGAAATTTTTTAAAATTGTTTTTGAAATTTGACACGGTTCCTGCTTTTATCAGTTGAGGAATGGAGTTATATATTTTACATATCTAATAGGAGAATGGCCGATTAAAAAATTTTAATATGAAAGAGTACCTTTATATCTGATATTCAGATTGTGGATATCTGAACGATTTTTAATATTCCTATGGAGGTATATGAGGGAGTTTTGCGTATAATAAGTTGGTGGTACAGGCAAGCACTGTGCAGCGATCGTCTATTTTCCATATTCAACCAACCAGCTACTCGTTATTTATATGTGATTCTTTGACGTCTACGTATCCCATATATCAATCTCAAACAAGAGTTTTGAACTTTCTGTATTTTATTCTTATACTGATTGGTTAAATTTGGACTATATAGAGTATCAGCATAATTGGAGATTGATAACACCAGCGTATCACAAAAGGTAGATTTAACGTTTACAGGTAGAAGGTGCCTGCTGCCATATATCAATTTCAATGTAGAATATACTTTTTGAAGCAACTTGTTTACATTCTTTCCAAACCTCAAGTCAGTGTCAGTTAAAACACCTGGTCTTTTTTCTAAATTAACTTGTTCAAGAGGCAATTGTTAATTGAAATATTAAAATCTGGTGTGTTATTTACAGACATTTGGGACAAAAATCTTCAGATTAGATTTTGAGGCATTGATTAATAAACAATGGTCAGATGCGAGTTTAACAAAAGCATTGAGGTCTACATTAATTAATGCACAAGCATTTTCAATTTCATCAACAAGAAATCTGTAATAAATTTGGAAAGAGTAATCGCAATAATCAAATCATTGATATTAGAAGTAATATTATCGTATATGTATGGACATTTTTTTTAAACATGAACATACAAGCATAAACTAATTTTTTCACTTATATTTATAAATATCAGATTTCATAATAATTATTTTATTAAAAAAAAACAGCAGGTAATTCAATGGACTAGCAACGATCCATTGGAAATTGCAAGCCTAATTTTTTCTCGAAGACGCTTATGGACTTAGAAGAATATGTACAGGAAGGTTATTGTATGTTTTAGAGATGTTATATGAGTACGAGGAGTTGTAGAGATGTTTTGGAATCGTGATATTATGTTTATTTCTCAAATTAACATTGTGTGCTTGACATCAATGCCTAATTTTCTCATTTAAGTAGACGGGGGATTCTCTGGAAATTATTTTATGATTGAACAAACATCTGAGAAGATGGTCACCTGACAAATTGAATTATATCATCAAGGTGAGTTTCACTCGTTGCTTCAAATCTAGTTCTTTTGTTAACTGAATTAGATCTTAAGACTTTATAAAGCTATGGAATTGATCTGCACTTTGACTCTTAGCGAGAAATTCTATGTTCAGATCTCCAAGAATTATGATTCTATCACGTTCTGGTAGAAGTCTCAGGTTTTTTTTTATTGCATTGATAATTATCTTTCTATCTTCACTTATCTTCTAGACCTGCTACACCAAAGAGCTATCCGAAAGTTGCTTTCTATCCTTCCTGACTATGAACAGCTTTCGAGCCCCACTCCAAATACCTATCCATTTTTTTTCGAAACGTGTGTCTATTGTTCGCGTCCTTATTCTCTCCAATAACATTCCAGTCGATATCAAAGCTCTGTCTTTATGTCGTTAATTACTGCTCAAAGGCGCTCGCCCTAACTCAATTAAACATCGGAGGGGTCTGTCGCAGACGCTACCGACCAAATTGAAATGTGTTCTGCTGATTTTAATTGGTTTATCGCGTAGAGCGTGCCATAACGCTCGCACACCTTCAATAGTAATTAACGAACTTCCTATTAAGCCAATCAAGGCGATAGTCATCGAATCCGCGTCTCAATAATAGTTATCATTGAGCTGCGCCGTATTCATCGACAGCCAGACATTGATCAAATTCAATTACTTAGAGCTCACTTTGAAGCTTTCGGATCCAGACTCTATCGATTGGTCGGAGGTGAGAGACGAGACTTGGCTTGTAAGACAATTCTCGGTAAAAGTTCCATCAACTCTCCAGCTGAAACCGTCAATTATATACTGGTATGACATGACTATTTTTTTTAAGAAGATTGAATAAAATATTTTCAAATTTTAATATATTATAAAACATAAATTTGGTACTGGGAATCACCTTTTACCTCTGTCTCTCTTACCTAATCTTTCTCTCTGTATTGATTTCGAATATTGAAACCTTACAACTACGTTTTAAAAGTACAAGTTTCTTAAACTACTAATGTCAGATGACAAGTAGTAGTTGCCTCTAGCTCAGTGAAGATGGGGAGACTCGTTAAGTAGACACTGAAATTATTATAGATCTTGGAAGGGCGCCAGGCAAATTTAGTCCCCTAGCAAATACCTAAATCAGAAATAGACAATCTTCCAACATACCAAAAGGACTGTACAAAACAAAATGGCCAAATAGAACTAAATTGAATTTATTAACAAAACAGAAAATATACAGTACATATGAATGGTGGCTTTATTGAATTCACGGTTATAACTAATAGTCTAAGATCCGAACCTAAATCGACCTTCACCGAGCTGATAATAGAAATAAACTTATTTTATAATAAATTCCGTATATTAGAAAATATATTAAAAATGAGTTGCCTAAAAAAATCCTGGACTGAATATTTTGAATTATTTTTTGAAAAACGATTTATCATAAAATTTTGCAACATCAGGATAATAAGAAAATTTTATACTGGACTTAAAGTATGGAACATGTAGAATGTGCATACATAGGGTTGTCTATTATTTACCTGGACGAACTACTGGGTTGCCAGGTATAAACAGGTATGTCGAACCAGTTAAATTCACTTGATGTGATGAAAAAGATGTATATCAGCATAAGCGCTGTTTTATTGTGAACACGCTGATATAGGGTTGTATGCGAAAAATTTGGTGCTAAAAGAGGTTTGCGAATTTTGAAGATTTAAAATTCAACGTGTGTGGAAATGAGTGACAGAGAAGTAAGTATACCGTGTAATAATAAAGGACCGAACATCGCAGCCGTGTGTCTGATGGGACCCTGAATGTAAGAACGCTAGCTTTAACGAACAATTTTTAAAAGTTTTATAAGTAAAATCACTCAAAGAATCGCCCGAGCCACACAAAAAACACTTTTTATCCATTTTTTATCACAGCAATACTGAATAACGCGTGTTTTCGATGCAATATAATATTGTAAATCATTAGCTACTCCAAAATAACGCCGTACTGTTTACAATAGGTATGCAAGGTAGTAGGGGTACCTCTACTCTCCATAGTTTAGGTACCGATCATGCGCAGTTTCTTACATTCAGGGTCCCATCAGACACGGCTGCGATGTTCGGTCCTTTATTATTACACGATATACTTGCATCTGATCTTTCTGTCACTCATTTTCACACGCGTTGAAATTTAAATATTTAAAATTCGCAAACCTCTATTAGGACCAAATTTTTCGCTGAAAACCCTTTATCAACGTGTTCACAATAAAACAGCGCATATACTGATATAAATTTTTTTCTATCATCACATCAAGTGAAAGTAACTGGTATCGACATACCTGTTTATACCTGGCAACCCATTTTCAATATATTTTCTAATATACAAAATTTATTATAAAATAAGTTTGATTCTATTATCAGCTCGGTGAAGGTCGATTTAGGTTCGGATCTTCTACTATAATGTTTAAGTTACAAACAATGAATTCTACTAATAAAAGCGCGAAAAACAATGGCTAAACTATACGTAGCAATTAATCAATAAAAGTTCTGAGCGAAATCAAAAGCAGTTGAGTACAAGCATGTGAGCAAGATCATATGAGCAAAAGCAATTGAGAAATTAGCCGATGAGCAGTGATAACGTCGGCAGCAAGCACCACTAAGCATGTACGTAGCTAGTGACTATGACGCAAGTATGTATCATTGACAATGTAAGCAGCGAGATTACCAATTATATAAGTTTTACGCAACTAAACCACAAATAAGTCAACGACCAGCAAATAACAACCAAAAATTAACGACCAGTAAACAAAAACGATTGATTAAACACCGTGAATATCGATAAGCCCATGAGTAATGAGCAAATAGCACTGAGCAAATATCTCATCAATAGGGAAATAAGAAATAACCACTAAATCAATACGTAAATGAACAATAATCATGAGCGAATGAGCAAATAGCAATGAACAAATGAGCAATAAACAAATAGTCAACTATCAACAGGTTGATAAACAGTAAGCAAATAAATCAATAACCGATAGACTGATAAAAAATAAACAAATAATGAATGAGTAAATGAGCAATAGTCAATAGGTTGATGAGCACCGAGCAATTAACCAATAAACATACGAGCAATACTCATCAACCAAGCCGCACCCAAATATTTAATACATTGATACCAAATAGCAGAAATCAAAGAGTAGGAGATACGAATGGTCAAATAATCGTTAACGTAGCGTCGCTTGACACATTCAATAAAACCCCTCAATTTCCGCTTTACATTAAAGCAAGCAAAAAAATATATGCAATAAGTAATGACCAATAACTAGTAAAAAAATATCAAAATAATCATAACAATAACTGCAATTGAAAACTTGCGTGCTCCTTTTGGACACCCTGTATAAAATGTCGCTCTATCCTGTAGACCAAAATTGATGATTCCTTCTGTATCTTTATGAAGATGGATCACCTTGTAGCACGGCAAAATTGGATCGCCCTGTATACAAAGTGGGATCATGCTATTACCAGTGTAGACCACTAGTGATGACTTTCCCGGTGAATTGGTTCACCTTGTAGGACGTATACGGTAGTTCACCTTGTATCATGCCACGGAGAAAAGCAAAATTCCAGGACGGTCTTGACTCCAAAGGAAAAGCAAAAAAGAACCTTGGCCGTGAGGGTTTTTATCTCTGCGAAATAAATGACGTGGCAAGGACATACATCCGTCGATGGAAATTCGGCCTTATCGCATCTGTTGATTCGTCATAGCAGTCCAATAATACTGATAATTTACACGTCCGCCACAAGGTTATATTTGGTACTTTTTAAATTCCTCCGAAGAGCACAGTTCTGGTCATGTAACAAAAATATGCACTACGGCCAATCCAGTACGACCAGAACTATTGATATCGCACTTGCAAAATGAAACCCAATGAAGGATGATTAGAATATCATAAAATTCTGCAAGCCGACAGCACCACCACCTTTCACTACAAATTTGTACGTGCTAATGGGCAAAAAGAGAAAAACGAAAATCTAGCTGTCAATATGGAACACCCAATAGGAATACAGAACGTCATTCCTACTAGAAGCTAGAAAGAAAAAGACTGCGCCATCTCATAGTTCGCACAAGGCTATCACCTGTCACTCACAAAACATCCATCCAAACCAGATGCGATTCTCAATGTGAAGGTATTTGATCGGTCAAACGTACAACCCCTTGCGCATGCCAGTATCAAATATTCCATTGACCATTGTCGAATCTATTTCCAACATATACAATGGACCCTCGGAATTATCTCCCGGGAGTCTGACAACACCGTTGAATCTCCTGACCTTCCATAGAAATAGAAATATCATCCGGCAGCCAGTGGACAACGTGACAGTAAGAAAATTTGCGGAGTAGAAGGTGGTCCAAGAAAAATGTCATATACATATATATTATAATAGTGCTTTTTTTTTCTTTGGTGTCTTGGCATCGACTGCTATGGTCATTAGCCACTGGATAGGCCTTGTTACTAACTCCATGCGCCACCTTGGGAGCAGCACTGTTAATTGGAACGCAACAGTGAATCGTGCAGGACTCACCTGGACTGGCGTGAGTCCACGAGATTATAATAATTTAATCGGTCATGTTAAATTGAAAAATCCCAGCTGCAACTGGGGCTCGAACTCCGAACCTTTTGAATAAATGGTATAGGGTAGTAAGGTAGTGTGTTATTTAAATATTATTTACATATTTGAGTAAAACTAAAAACTAACGTTACAATATGTCGGATATATTGAAAGATTGAAGATCTCCGTATCTGACCACTTTTTCTGAACTTAGGCTATTGTCAATTTTCACGTGCTGCTTTCTATTTGTCAAGTAGTTTTTCAATAGGTCATATGATAATTCTCTGAATCCAATGCTATCCAACACATTCATCAATTTCTCGTAGCAAACTGTATGCCTAATGCATTCCTAAGATCAACAAATAGACCGAGTATTGGAATTTAGTCATCAACGGATTCATCCATCTTAGCAGAAACTCTAGCGATGGCGTCTTCTGTCGATTTATTTTGCTTGAAACGTAAATATATTGTGCTTGGTCAAAAATAAATATATCGGAAAGCAAAATAAAAAATATTGTTACAACTAATAAATGTATTGACACAAAATTTTATACATTTGCAAAAACACCGCTACCCAACAGCGCCTCATACCATGCGGTCACCACTTTTGAACATAGGCTTTTTTGAGTGCATCTGGGACAGTTCTGAAACAAAAGTTTATGATAAATGTCAAGGGCTTGGACTTGTATTTATTGATCTTTTTCATAATTTCCGATGTAAGGACCAGTACTTTATTATTTTTCAAGGTCAAAATAATATCCACGATTTCTTTTTCGTTCGTATACATAATAAAATTGTATTTGGCTTCCTGGTGTGTTGGTCGTCAGATGAGATGTTACGAGTTTTCAATATTTCATTTGCCAAATCATGTCCTATTCTTGAAAGAAAGTGATTGAATTCGTTAGCAATTATTTTCGTATTTTCAGTTAAATTTCCAGTTTACGTTTTGATTTTGGGTATTTGGTGGTCACTGAATTTCGTTTCAACAAGAATAAGAACATTTTCTCTATATACAACAGTTTTCCAGAGAAAATAGACACCACTTGAAGAAAGATCATTTACTGATAAAAAAAATTTAATCAATAATCCAGACTTCCACATTAACCTATAAAATAGGTATTTTCTCCAGCACGTCTCAAACAGAAAATAACTACTGTGCCTTACGACCAATACATTATATCTGTTAGATCCTTACAGACATAAGTAAATCCATTTTTCCGTTATTCAATATACAGTGTGGTCCACTAAGTTTGCAACAAATGGGAAACTTGTTTATTATCGATTTCTCAGAAAATTTTATTCCTGACAAAAGTTGGTGCATGTTTCAAAACTATACCAAGTGTACCTGAAATGGCTTTGTGACAAACACCATACAGGATAGGCCAATAAATATAAAGTTCGTTCAAGAGTAAAGTACCCTTATTTCAAAAAATATAGAAATATGTTAAAGAGAAAAGTTGCTTAAAATTAAAAGTTATGTTCAGATACGAAGTTATGGCCTGCTATTCAAATTTTTTTACAGTACAGTAGGTAACTGAACAGGTGCTAACAATAAAAATGATCGAAGCGTCTCTGTATGTCCACCTTCTCTTTCGATGCATCTAATTGTTCGCTCATAAAATTCGTTTACTGTAGATCGCAACACATTAGCGGGAATATTTCTGCAATGAACTCGTATTGAAGTTTCAAGCTCAGCAACAGTATTAAAGGGGCGATCTCTGTAGACTTTTTGTTTTAAGTATCCCCATAAGAAGTAATCCAGAGGTGTAAGGTCTGGAGAACGAGGAGGCCATCGAGGATCGGTATTTCGTCCTAACCATTTATTACGAAATGTCCTATTCAGCCACTGAGAAACATTTCTAGTAGAATGGGCAGGACATCTGTCATGTTGGAACCATACTTTTTGCGGTTCTTCTAAAACCATATAATCCAAAAACTCTCCTATTTCAGTTTCCAAAAAGTTCAAGTACCTGTCACCATTCAAATTCTCTAGAAAAAAAAAACTGACCTAATAATGTATCATTTAATATACCACACCAAACGTTTGTTTTCTGATAGTATTGATTTTTGTTGTCAATAATAAAATTTGGGTTGACATCTGACTACCATCTGCAATTTTGTGATGATAGAACCCCATTTGTTGTAAAAGTCGATTCATCTCCAAACAGAATACATCTTCTATTTCATCCTGAATCCACATGGAAAATTCATATCTCAAATCATAGTCTCTTTCTTGCAATGTACAAATGAATGTAGGTTTGTAAGCATGGTACTTATGGTTCTTGAGAATACGCTTCACAGAGGTTTTTTATGCCGGTATAATCACTAATTTCTTGGGTGGAACTTCTAGGATTTTCTACTAACTTTTCTCTTTAACATAATTCTATATTTTTTTAAATAAGGGTACTTTACTCTTGAACGAACTTTATATTTTTTGGCCTATCCTGTATGGAGTTTGTCATAAAGCCGTTTCAGGTACACTTGGTATAGTTTTGGAATATGCACCAACTTTTGTCAGGAATAAAATTTTCTGAGAAATCGATAATAAACAAGTTTCCCATTTGTTGCACACTTAGTGGACTACACTGTAAATTGATTGTTATCGTACTAATTTTGTTGGTGATTTTGCAAGTTTTTTTTTTCAACTTTCACATAGAATGATCTCATTTGACTTTTTCTAACAGCCTGTTAAAGAATATGCTTCACTTTTGAGAACACCTTGTGTAGGTATCACTGAACATATGATTTGATCTGTATTTTGCGTTATACGTTGTCTTAGAAAATTATTTCATCCAGCACCAGTTATAAAAGTAGTGGTCTCCCTTAGCTTGGCCTTTGCGGCAATTCGTTTAAAGAAAATCCTGATATAGTGAGTGTAGCTATTACTTTGTTGGAGTATTAGCTGCATTTTTTCGATTAATTCCTTGACAACAATCTGTTCCTAATGAAAACAAAACTCGTGGAAATGTTCTACGTCATTATCGTGGTGATTACCTTTCGGGACAACAGTGATAATTTCGTCGAACTAATTGCATACTACCGCCAGAGGAATAAAAAAATGTAGACAGGAAATTACTGGTATAATATCACGTTGGTTGAACAATTAAAATGAAAATAATGACAAGCTTTTTTATCATTGAAACGTACATTAGCGACCATCCAACAGCCAATTCATTATTGTTTTAAATTACACATATTTGAAGAAAATGAAGCAGTGTTTGCCTTTCAAGCAATTATTCAAATGAGTGGTGTACTATTAAAAGCATTTTTAATGGCACGCCTAGAATAGGAAACAATTTGTGGTGTTCTGAAAAATGATACGCTTTGATAAGTCCTACCTTTGTTCTCTCATTGAACAAATGTTAGAAAATTGTTCAAGAAGAATAAATTCCAAATGTTGAAGTGTTGACAATATGGAAATTGATGATTTCATTAAAAATATGAACAGGATGTTCATAAAGTCAGTTGTGGAATCATCTGCGACTGAAAGTTGGAATTTAGTCGCAAGTTTCCATCGTACAAGATAACCTCTCTTGGAAGGGATTCATGTTGTAAAGAGAAATATTCTCAATTGAAAATTGAACCAATACATGACTCCTCTGGAGATGGAAAAAACCTACGATAAAATTGAAGTAACTTTTTTGTAATATCCAACAGAAAACAACTACTTCCCCGGCTAAAGCCACGCTTGACATTGAACTACTTCTGATAGATATTGAGAATATAACTTGAGAGAAAGGGAACAAAAAAGAGTTCAGCGAGTTCACTGAGGAGACGGAGTTTGCAGGCTGACTTTGAAGTGCATAGAAAATTGGCCGATATTGCAAAAAAAGGAATTGGAAATTGAAAGAAATTTTATTCAAGAAGAATTGGAACTTCAGGAATATCTCCCAACGTTGGCAAGAAGAAAAAAATGGTATTCCAAAAACCCACAAACTATAAAAGATGGTGACGTAGTAATCGTTGTTGATGGTGAACTCCCCCGATACTGTTGGCCCAAAGGAAAAGAGACTGCTGTGTATCCTGGATGAGATGGCATTGTGAGGGCAGCCGATGTCAAAACCCATTTTGGAGTTTACAGAAAACGAGTATAGTCAAGCTGTGTGTGTTAGATGTTAAATTAACTAAGTATTTTTATTTCAAGGGGGGAGAATGTTGTTACTTATTTTTGAATACTTTGTACTGAATATTTGAGATTTTTACTTTTGTAGTCAGGGTTATGAATTTGGACAGATAATATGATAATAAAAAAGTCGAATGAGTCAATGTTATCAATTTAGTACGAAAAATAACGTTTATATTGATAAAATCTGTATAAAGACAATAAATCGAAACACTGGTTTCAACACCATTGTCAAAACCCATTTTGGAGTTTACAGAAGACCAGTAATCATGCTGTGTATATTAGATGTCAAATGAACTACTCTCGTTTCAAGGAGGGAGAATGTTTTTATTTATTTTTGAATACTTTGTATTCAATATTTGACATTTTCACTTATGTAGTCAGGGTTATGAATTTGGATAGATAATAAAATAATAGAAAAGTGTACACTGTCAGTTAACTACGAAAAATAACGATTATATTGATAATTAAATTCAGTATAAAGGCAATAAAACGAATCACTTGTTTCAACAAGGCTCATATCCGACCTGTCCCTGAATACTGTTCCCATATATGGAGTGCAGACCCTAAACACACACTGACTTTTAGATTCTGTCCATCTCATCGGAAATGCTGAGCTTACAAGCTCACTCACTTCTCTGCAACACCGCAGAAAGGTTTGCGACCTGCCTCTGTTTTACAGGTATTTTCTTATATTCTTCTGAAATATCATCAATCGTTCCACCGTTAGCGGTTCCATCGAGACTGACCCGTCGAGGTCAGTCTTCACATTCCTTCGGCGTTAGTTGGGGGCCATGGAATATCTCTTTCCTAGGGATCGTTCTTCCTGATAAATATACTTTTTGGTATAGAAAATATGAACGCTTCTGTTTGCAAAAGGTTTTACTTTTTACTAATACATGAACATGAATAAGAAACTTCGAAGAACATGGCCGACGACATAATAATTTATTTTCTACAGACGACTTCCATGCTTCAATAATAAACGTCATCTATCTAGAATATTCAAAACTAATAACCATGTCGGTAATACAGAGGAGTATAGTTTAAAGGTCAATACACAATAGAGTATATAACATATTTAACACTTCCAATGAACGGCAAAGCTTTGGAACTCACTGCCTCGGAAGGTGCTCCCTGAGGCATACGCTTGCAAAAATTCAAGAAGAACACCAATTCCTACTTACTTTCCCTCGGATCTCACGATGTTGTCTGAACATTACAGAATTTTCCTCTTCGTGTGATTCAAAACCTAAAAAATAAACTGCAAAAAGTGCCAGTTACGCAAATGCCACACATAGATTTCTAATATAAGGGTAGAAACAAAATGAAGCGACGATAGTTATTCTAATCAACCGAATTCCATACATGCGTTCAGCTTTTCTTTTATTACCAACCTTTGCGGATTTTAAAATGTTCCACGTTTCTGAAAAAACACCCAGCAAAGAGTATTTTAGCATCTCAAACTCCCCAAATCAAATCATGTTTTAACTTGTTCCATGGCTTGCCTGACAACAAATTTAAAAACTCCTAACTAGTGTTTCAGAAGTTAGCGAAAGCCATTTGAACAAATTACACTTTCGTTTCTTTTCACTTCTTTTTGAAAGGATGTTTTGCAGAGGCCTCTTTCCGACAAAGTTTAAAGCTTTTTAAAAACCTAATTCGATAAAACGTATTAAGTAGCTGCCGATTCTTTTTTCCAAAGAAAATTGCTCCGCTCTCCAGGGAATGTTTCTGTGGAAGTCATTAACGGGGTGAATTCGTTACTTTTATTTCCTTTTCGATAGATCCTTTTATAATGCTACCGACATCGGCGCCGCAGGAACGTTCAGTTTTTGTAAATCCCGCTGAAATAATTAGTAATTATCACAGATGATGAATCCAAACGTTTCGTCAATCCTTTGAGTGACTGCTTCATAACGCATTCTCGCATAAAGTTGGTACCACTGTTCATTTTCACTTATTCAGCTGAAATTAACGAAAAATTGTACCTACGAAAATGTAACTTGTTCACCTACTTGTAGATTTTCGACCAGTTTGGGATCAATCGGTAGTAACCGCCGCATCTGTTCAACAATGTTTTCGCAAAACTGGCATCATTCCAATTCTAGCATTTGAGTTAGTAGTTGCATGTGGACGTGTTACCGGAAATATCCTATTATTACGGTTGTGTGAATAGTGTTACTTTGATTCATGCATTTTACTTACTTGTTAGTTTGTAGAATGTGGATTTTGACCTAATATTTTATTTTTTACGAAAAAATCCTCCTCTAATGGTTCAGAACAGCTGGCCGACCTATACCCACACGCATTCCTGATGTCAACCACCCGTCTGTCAATACACTGGATCTTTTTCTCACCACCAATAGGGCAGATACAGTTGTCACTTGTCAGATGTCAAACCGGACATGGGGGGATAAACAAAGCCATTTCCCATAAGACTCTGTGTATCTTTTTACTCAATTTTCTGGAAAACGAGGCATTTAAAGACATTTTTACCGATATTATTGTGTTTATTGGTTCATTGTGAATACTGTGAAGTAAGTGCATAAGTCTGTAGAAGTATTATTAACAGCGAATTTTTAGTTGAAAGATACGTTGTCACATGGTTCACAATAGGTTTCTTTTTTAGGTTTTATTAGGAAAACCATCAAGTTTTGTGCTGTTGTGGGTTGTAGTAACCGATCAAATCGAAATGAAGACGTAACATTTTCCCGATTTACTTCAATACGATGTGAAGGGAGGCAGATATTAGCTGCAGTATTATAGAAAAACTTCATGATATTGGAAGATACAAACTCCAAATCATAGATTACCAAGCTCTTTTTCCTTAGGCACCAAGTTATGGTGTTACTGCATCACACTAGATGAAAGAACAAAGATAATCAACTGCCAAAATGCATCTTGCAAAATTCAATGGTTCCATCGGAGGTGCATAGAAATCCAGAGGTTAACAAAGGGAAAATGGTTTTGTTTATTGATTTTTAACGATAGTAACATCATATATCTATAGAATATATATTACAAACATTTTAAAACCTAATAACATGTACAGTGGAAAATATATATCTAGTACTACCAAATGTAATTTTCTAAAAAATATAAATTTCAACAAACACACACACATATATGTATTTCTATATTTGGAAAAAGTAAATAAAATACATAATTAAAAGTACAATAATATTTTATGAGTGGCCTTATTTCTTCTCTTTCCAGACTGGTGAACAAGTTGACATTACTACAGTTTCTTAAACTAGTATTTGAAATGAACAGATTGATCACAGAAGTTCAGGTACATTTAAAACAAGATCGAAAATTCTAAATATAAATTGTACATTCAGTATATACATCAATTAATAATGTTCTTTTGACTTTTATTCGTCTACAATTTCCAGTCTGTCAATTAGTCAATGCATGAAGACAAAATATATGTATAATTAAAATGAAGTACCCAATGTGCATTTGTAAAAAAAAATAGCAATGATACCTATTAGACAAATGATAGATATTGTGAAAACCCTAAATAGAGAGTGATCCCTTCAATTTTTAAGCTTCCTCACAGTTGCAATGTGTCTTGTTTGTTCCAATTCTTATGGTTCCAGCTGTTTTCCAGATTTCAAAAACTCAGGTGTTTTGACCATGGCACAATGCAGTCCAACTATATCACCTCATAAGAAAACACGATCAGCCAACACTACATCTCCCGGTAATAAATTATTCAGAATAAAAAGAAAGCTGATGTACAACAATGTCTGATGGAGATGGGTGCCACTTCTGTTACCATTTTATTTCCTGTCCAACAATCTTTTATACCTTGTTAATCGCACCTTCTCAGATACTGCAAGATTTGTTTTGTACCCCATATTTATAGAAGGAACGTAGTCTGGATGTTCGAGACCATCAGACAGTTGACCTGTAAGAATATGCATCTAGACATAGTTCATAAGCATTTGTCATTGTATTACCTAAGGTGCATTTAGTCAACATTATTTAAAAATTGTGCTTAAATATATGTCAAAAACAAAAGTTGAATCTGTTATATCAAATGGCGCCATTTATACAACAATGTTAAGTTTATGCTAAAAACCTTTGATGAAAACCCCTATAATGAAATATGTAGAACATACAAAATAATTATTTGCTTTGTTTTCTGTAAAACCATCCCTATGAAGAGCTGCAATCCAACTTGCCCATCTCTATTTCCTTGCAACTACTATCTGCCTCCCTTTAGACTGAATTGAAGAAAATCGGAAAAATGTTACGTCTTGATTTCGATGATCGGTTTCTATGACCCGCAACAGCACAAAACTTCATGGTTTTCCTAATTAAACCCAAAAAAGAAACCTATTATGATATGTGAATTGAGTGACAACGTATCTTCAAACTAGAAATTTCCTGTTAATGACACCTCTACAGACTATACACTTACTTCACAGTATTGACAATGAACCAATAATCACAATGTTATCGATGAAAATGTCTTTAAATGCCGAGTTTTCCAGAAAATTAAGTAAAAAGATACACAGAGTCTTATGGAAAAAGGCTTTGTTTGTCCCCCCATGTACTTATTTGACAACTGACAAGTGACAACTGCATCAGCCCTATTCCGATCCACACAGTATAGAAGTTTGTATTAAACTTGGGAAATCCGACTACAACGTCATCTCCACTCTTTGCTCTGGGGAAAAAAGTCCCGGTAAGTAAATCCACAGAGAAAAATTCTTGGGAAAGAATTCTTGGATAAAAAGTCTGGTGGAAAAGAGGCCGGGAAAAAAGTCCAGGAAAAAAGCCAGAAAAAAATTCGAGAGAAAAAATCCTGGTAAAAAAACCGGTAAAAGGAATCTGGTGAAAAAATCTGGGAAAAAGAAGTAGAGGAAAATAAACTCCGTGAAAAAAAATTGGAAAATAAAATTCCGGATAAAAGATCAAGGGAAAAGATCAGGGGAAATAATGTCCAGAAAAAAAAATTGATGAAAAAATGGTAGGACAAAGAAGTCAGGGTAAAAATTCAGTAAAAAAAAATTCTTGCAAAAAATTCGGTAAAAAAGTTCAGGGGAAAAAGTCTGGGAGAAAAGTTTCTGGGATAAATGTCCGGTAAAATATTCTGGGAAAAAAGTTCTGAGAAAAATAGTCCAGGATCAAGGAGACCGGGAAAAAGTCTAGGGAAGAAAGGCCGGGAAAAAATGATTCCACGAAAAGTATCCGAAAAAAAAAGTTCGGGGAAAAATATCCCGGAAAAAAGCTTGGGAAAAAATCCTGGAATTAATTCGGGTGAATTCCGAGAAGAAAAGTCCTATGAAAAATCCGGGAAGAAAAGGCGAAAGAAAATAATTTTCTGGATGAAAAGTCCGGAAAAATAGATCTGATGAAAAGTCCGGGAAGAAGAATTTTGTGAAAAAATCCGGGGAGAAAAGGCCTGGAAGAAATACCCTGGGAAAATAATTACCGGGGAAAAAGTTGAAAAAATTGAAAAAAATTCTGAAAAAAATAACCCTTAGTCCTGCAAAAAAGGCCGGAAAAAAAACTAAGAGGAAGTGCAGAGAAAAATAACGGGAAAAAATTTCGGAAGAAAAAAGTAAGGGAAAAAAGTTCCGGGAAAAAAATTTAGAGGTAAAAGTCTGGGAAACATTTGTGAGAAAAAAATGCAGGAAAAATATAAGGGAAAAAAATTCCGAGAAATAAAAAGGCCAGCGAAAAAAAGGCCGAGAAGAAAGGCCGAGAATAAAAGGCAGAGAAAATAAACGCTCAGGAGGAAAAAAGTCCGATCGGGTCAAAAGTTCACTGGAAAAACGCCGAAAAAAGGTGAAATGGGGAAAAATTCCGCAGACAAAAATGTCACATACAGCAAATTCCCGAAATATCCGAGAATTAAACAAAGATAACTTTGATATTGTGATGTTTTGGAAGAATTTGGAAATCAATTACATAAATTTGTCTTTTAACATCAGTTCTTTGGGTGTATGTTCCCTTTTTGTCAACCGATTTGTCAATCATTACAATTGTGGATATTGAGCCGACAAAAACCAACACGTATTGCATGAAGTACACACTTAATATTCAGAAAAACATAGTTTTGGTAAGGATTGTGGATGTTGTGGTAGTATTCCACTAGAAAAACATACTGAAAAATGTATCTGCAATCGAGAAAATTGTAGTAAATAGATCTCTGATGTGAAGCAAATGTAATGGACATAATAGTCCTTTCTTGACTGTGTTTGGGACTTCATTTTCCAATGAGAGAGCAACCGGTCGACAAAAAGAACAATTGTTACAAGATACTTTCGATTTTGCACCAACAGAATGTATCGAAAAAAGGAACTTTATAATGAATATAAGTTAACATTTCATTTTAAATAATGAAATGTACTGTGTGTATACTATACCCTCGCCTGTCGCAATACTGTAGTACCTTCATAGATGACACATTTTCTGGTAGCTTGATTGGCCAAAGAAGAGTAGAAAAGTTGATTTCAAAGTAGCTAGTTCTAGACATCAATCATTCAAATTGTTGGCCTGAATTAATAAAACCATGTATCGAGATACAGAAGGTAAATCTCTGAACATGGTCAGGACACAATTTTCAAACAACATTTTCTCACTAACAATTGAACAGAACTTAAATATTGATATTAAATTATAATCCCCGCTAAAAGAGAAATAAATGAAAAATCAGGCTTGTTTCGCTTTTACTGGCCCAACATGTATAATTGGTCTTTGATGAATAGGTATATAATACCATACAATTACCATATTATCCGTATGATTTCTGGAAATGTACACACAGTTTTGTCCATCTTCATCAATTTTTTTTTGTGATAATATCTTGAATGAATCATTAATATGTTCTTATTTTTAAAGAGAGAGGAGTGAGAGTGTAAGCACCGTGTCTACCCCAGCTCTGATAACATTAAAAACATCTATCAACTCTCTTGAAACATTTTTATTGTGATATATTTTTTTCTAGAAACAATATTTGTCGAAAGTATATGTGGCAAAAGTACGGTTAGTTACTTGCAAAACCTTATGTATATACTCATAGATGAAATAGATTATAGTGATAGGTAGGTAATATGTTGTAATCTCATACAAATGAGGAAATGAACTATCTGAAAATATGATTGATACAATGTTTCCGAACAACAATAGATGAAAAGCGTCTATCGAGAAGTTTCTACAACGATATCGAACATAATTCATCCGTAGCATAAATGAAATGATGACTGTTTACCCAAGGAAAATGTGTGTCTAGGCATAATAGAATATTTCAGAGGCTTTTAAAGTGACTTTAGAAAACCATTAGAGCCATTGTTGTTCAGCTTTAGACGAATGTTTTATCTGAATTTCAAATGCTTCTGGAGTAATTTATCATTTTGCGAAATTGAAATTCATCGATTAATTGAGAGGAGTTGGCCCCTACTGAGGTTGGTATTTTCCAGTGGCGCAGAATATTTCCAAGTCAGTTCGCATACTTGAATGTTAATGATTGGTGTGCAAGCCAAATTATTTTCAATGCATTTCTATAGTTTACCCAATCTCAGTTGAATATGACTTCATTCAGCTCAATAAATAGGGTTAGTTCAAAATAGCACATGGTGTAATAACGAATTAAGGATGAAAACGG
Organism: Chrysolina oricalcia; assembly: GCA_944452925.2. Taxonomy (NCBI): domain Eukaryota; kingdom Metazoa; phylum Arthropoda; class Insecta; order Coleoptera; family Chrysomelidae; genus Chrysolina; species Chrysolina oricalcia. Next base: position 17,048,953 of record OX101825.2, read on the forward strand.
AAAATTAAATAAATATTATTCCCTATATAAAGAAAACAGTAGACCAGATTGAGTATATTTTACGTGTAACCGTTCGAAGCGTGGAAAGCAATCATTAATGCGCTGACCGCCTGTTGCATAAATTACCGTAAATCACCTCTTAATATTTTTATTGCTGTCCGGCAGCTTGGAGATATTTATGAAAAGAAGAACAGTAGCGTACTTAATGAACGATCCAACAAAACTACATATTTTCTCTCTACTCAATTTGTTTTGCCGTTAGACTAGGTATAAATGTATTTAATTATTGACAAACACTATTTGTTATTATAGAATTATCCAAAACAGGTATAAAACTGTTCCCAAATTAATCAACATTTTGGGAATATAAAAGAATGACATTGTAATAGTATAACTCTTGAAGAATGACATTGTAATAGTATAACTCTTGAAGAATCCATTGTATTTGCAAAACATGTCGCGATTTTTTTAACTAAAAGTGTGAAAATCAACATTGAAGTTTTGGTATAGACGTTTGTGTATTTAGTGTTGCAACATGGCATTTTGGCGATCATTCGAAGAACGTGAGGAAGAAGACTCACAACCTGATGAACAATTCGAAAAACGTGAGGAACAAGACTCACAACCGGATATCTTCATGTTCAGACCCAAATACTTGTTCTAAATATATATAAAAATCTTAAAATGGAAATGAACGGCAAATGTGACAATGAAATTTTCGGAAGGATATCTCATCTCACCAGTATGGAGCATTCAACTATTTACAGAGTAGTTAGACAAGGGGATGTTGTAGATCACTATCGTAAAAGAAAACGAGAAGATCAGAAATTAAACAAAGTTGATGAGGCCACAAAAGATTTTTTTCGAAGATAAGTTTATGATTTCTATAGATGAAACGTACCTACCTTGGAATCAATCAAAAACAAATTATCTGATTATCCTGAGTATACATATAAGTCGCAGGAAACACTACGCCAAATTCTTTTAGGCTGTGGTTTCAAACACAAAAACTAAATCAGCGAATGGCAATAATGGAATCACCTCGGCTCGTTCTGCAAAGGCAAGATTACTTGCGACAAATAAAAGAACATCGGGAATAGAAGAGACATAATATAGTATATCATGACGAGACTTGGTTCGATAGTCATGATGTGATTCGGTATGGATGGGTAGATAACTCCCAAAACTGTTGTCTCCAAGCACCATGTTCCAGAGGAAAACGTATAATTATTGTACACGCGGGTAGTGAAGATGGTTTTGTACCGAAAGCGTTGCTGTTGTGAGCAAAACAAATAAAAAACTGTTCAGCAGATTATCATGAGGATATGACTGCAACTTTATTCGAAAAATGTTTCAGTGAACAATTATTACCAAATATACCACCAACTTCTGTTATTGTAATGGATAATACGTCATACCACTCGCGTCAAAAGATAAAAATACCGACGAAAGCAACAAAAAATGAGACATTTTGGAATTAATGGCTTATAAAAAATTAAATATTCCCCAAAAAGCCACGAATGAGGTATTACTACGTATAATTAAAAATGAAAATAAATATATTATTTATGAACTTTGTAAATATTCTGGTCATACGCTTCTGAGGTTACCTCCGTATTATTGTGTTTTCAACCCCATTGAATTGGTTTGGGCATTTATAAAAAACAAATTGAGAAAATCTAATCAATGTCCAAATCTAAGCAGAGAATTAGTAGAAAATGTTAGGAGAATCTTAGGAGAGGAATATAAAAATTTTTGGACAGAATGCATTTTAAATGTGATTTCAAAAGAACGTGAATATTTCTTTTGCCATCCATTCAACCAGTAATCATAAACATGGGTGATTCGCCTGATTCAGAGGATTATGATGATTAAGTCTTGCCACGACTTTTATGTGTATATAAAATTGCCGTACCAGCAAATAAATTATCAATGTTTCCTGATGTTTTCTTATTCTATTTTTTTGAACGACTTGTTTTCGGTGTGTCAGATAACTTGTCAGTAAGTTACGAGCAACGTCCCGTACCCATACAATTCTACTCATTATAAGATCAAGACACATTATATTCGCAAATTTATACGGAATACGCAAAGTTATACCAAAGTAAGAAAAAGTATCTCCGCCTATGGTCGGCAAGTACGTTCAAAGAGGTGAAGTCATTGAAGTGTTAATCCGGTTTTAATAATAATAATAATAATAATAATAATATTTATTTCGAAAATCACATATACAGTGACCGCCAAAAAGTATGTACCATATGGGAAAATTTTTTATTATTGGAATATTGGAAAAAATATCCTGGGGAAAAGTTTGTGCATGTCCGATAACCTAAAAATCGATTTTGACACATGTCACGTGATCGCTAGAATGGCGGCAAAATGAAAAAAATTGTAATGCAAAGGCAAAAAAGGGGTAAGATGGCAAGATATCAAAAAAAGTTATTTGAAAAAGTCACTTAGAATTCAATTTTATACACATAAACGAAGTTTCAAGAGATAATTCAAAAAAATTGAAAATAGCAATTTTTTAAAAATATTTTTCCATCTATTTAAAAATATTATTTTTTTTCTTATGAATAGCTTGACTATACTGAAACATTTGCATTTTAATGATAATGACAAAACTTTCTCATTTTCTCCACACCAGAGGGCACTAAATTGAAAAAATGGGAATTTGTCAGAACCCTTGCTGTTACATCGGTTCGTATCTAACAGTTATATCCGAATTCCACGACCATTGTGATGACATGACACTCCAAAAACATGGTAATTTCCAGATTATAATCAAGTTCCGATGATAATCGTGCATGAGCGTTTCACTTCGCACATAAACTTGAAAATAGTGCGTCAAATTAAAGATTCCTAAAGTTTATGTGCAAAGTAAAACGCTCATACAGCATTATTATTGAAACTTGATTAAAATCAGGAAACATGGTGTTTCTAGATTGCCATATCAACACAATAGTCTTGGAATTCTGATATAACTGTTAGATAAGAACCAATGTAACAGCGAGGGTTCTGGCAAAAACCAATTTTTTTAATTTAGTGCCCTCTGGTGTGGAGAAAATGAGAAAGTTTTGTCATTATCATTAAAATGCAAATGTTTCAGTATAGTCAAGCTATTCATAAGAAAAAAAAATATTTTTAAATAGATGGGAAAATATTTTTAAAAAATTGCTATTTTCAATTTTTTTGAATTATCTCTTGAAACTTCGTTTATGTGTATAAAATTGAATTCTAAGTGACTCTTTCAAATAACTTTTTTTGATATCTTGCCATCTTACCCCTTTTTTGCCTTTGCATTGCAATTTTTTTCATTTTGCCGCCATTCTAGCGATCACGTGACATGTGTCAAAATCGATTTTTAGGTTATCGGACATGCACAAACTTTTCCCCAGAATATTTTTTCCAATACTCCAATAATAAAAATTTTTCCCATATGGTACATACTTTTTGGCGGTCACTGTATATAAAAAGATTACATACACATTCAGAACGAAATATTCGTCATAACAATATAATATCTAAGAATTTAACAAAGAGGCATTTAAGTAATCTTGTACTGTATAGGGTTCAATATCTACCAGAATTTTGTGTATTGCATTTTTGAAAAGGTTTCGACTTTCTATCAGTCTAATATTCTGAGGTAATTTATTGAACAGTTTCATGCAAGAATATTTTGTGCCCCTTTCTGTAACAGTCAGTCTGTGAATTGGATATATGTAGTACCTGTCTCTACTATTGTATGAATGTGTTGGTAAATTTGCGTTGAAATAATCCTTATTATTAAATAGAAACATTAGACATTCTTCAATGAGTACCTGAGTACTTCACTTACAGCCTATCACGGTCTCATTCAATCCTCCATATCCTATGCCATATTAGTATGGGGACACTCAAGCCAATGCTCTCAAATTTTCAGTATACAGAGAAGAGCATTGAGAGTTGTTTCTGGTCTGAAATACGGAGACGACTGTAGGGACAAATTCAAAGAACATAAGGTATTAACTGTACCCTGTATATATATATATATATATATATATATATATATTACAATGTCTATTATACATAAAAGAAAACTTGCATGAATATATAAACCACTCTCAAATTCATGACTACCCTACACGAAATCGTCAAAACATCCAAGTCAATTATTTGAGACTGTCGAGAACACGCGATGGAATCTCCTATTGGGCACCCAAGCTATACAACGCCCTCCCTGCGGAAGCCAAGGAACTAGAATTCAAAAATTTCAAATTGAAACTCAAACAATTTCTTCTACAACATGCGTTTTATGATGTCAATGAGTTTTTCAATGGTACTCTTACATTTCAGAACAACTCAATTATACAAATTTTAACCTAATTTTAATGTCTGTCAGACTTTTAATGTACGATTTTATCTCTTTTTTTTTCAAAGCTTTTCTGTACCTATATTGTATTTTTGTAATTGTTTTATGTACAACTTCAAATGACTTGTGTAAACACTTTTGTGTCCTAACACCAATAAAGAATTAATTGAATGTAAATTGCTGCAACAGTTATAATTTTATTACTTTTAAAAATGTTTCTGCACGAAGCTCTAAAACCAAGCTTTTTAATAGTTTTCAGTGCTCTTTTCTGGCATATAAATATTTTTTCTACTGAGTTGCTACTTCCATAGAAAATTGAACCGTATCTAACAAGAGATTCGAAATTTGAAAAATAAATGACTCTCAGACCATCTTCACTCAGGTACTGTGACATTACCCTCAATGTATAGCAGACTGAGTTTAATCTTTTAGTGAGTTTTACTATATGACTTTCCCATGATAGAGCTGCCTCTAGTATTACTCCTAAAAGTTTTGTTTCTGCACCTATATTGTTATTAGCTTCATCTAACTGAATGCTATTTGGATATTGTAACTGCGTCCTATTTGTTTTGAACATTAGACAATTTGTCTTTTTTTCGTTTAATAGTAGTTTCTCATTCGAGATCCACTCTGACATTGTTGTATAGATATTTCCTGCATTATCAAGTATTGTTCCGAAATCCTGTGCAGTTATTAAAATGTTGGTATCATCGGCATAATTAGTAAGAAAGCAATTCGTGTTCGCTATACAGTTGGGCATATCATTTATATACAAGATGAATATTATTGAACCAATTATACTACCCTGTGGAATTCCCATTTTAACAAGTTCCATTTTAGACTTAACATTCTCACCCTGTTTGGTAATTATTGTTTGCTGAGATCTTTCTGATAAATAAGAAGTTAGCCAGGCGTACACAGAACCATTTATTCCATATAGTTTAAATTTTTTCAGTAGAAGATGATGATTTACACAGTCGTAGGCTTTTGTTAGGTCCAAAAATAAACCCATTATAACTTCATTTCTCTCAAGTGCCTGCAAGATGTTTTCAGTGAATTCATAAAGTGCTGTGTGGGTTCCCTTTCCTTTTAAGTATGCATGTTGACCTGTTCAAAACATGTCGTTTTGTAGTAGGTAGTCCATTAATCTATTGCTCATACCTTTTTCAAACACTTTTGAGAAACTTGGTAGTAGGCTAATTGGTCTGTAATTTTCAATTTGTGTGACATCACATTTTTTATGTGAGACATTTTACAGCTCATTCAACTGAGATTGGATAAACTATACTAGCACCGATGCTGTTTGGGGCCAGGATTTGATGACAGACAAGTATTTGTGCAGAATAATGCAGAATATATATTTCCGCTGGTGTTGAAAGAAAAATTTGGTCAGTCCGTTCTATACAACAAAGACAAAAAAAATTGTTCCCTTAAACTGAAGAACCTTGTCCCGAATTTCTGTTAATAAAATTTCAATGATCAAGGAGGTTTCTGATTTTTTGCGATAATAGCACTTTATCACTTGTGGATTTATGCAGCAGTCATAATTCCTAAGTTTTAAGTCATAAGGAAGAATATTCGTCAATGATTGGTTGATCCGTTTATTCCAACCAATTATTTTCAACATTTCTGAATAAAAGTACTCGTAAAATATTCATTACGAATTTTTACTATGCAAACCGTTCACCTAATAAAACTCATAGCGTAAATATCAATCGCAACCCTCAACAGCAAACAGAAATGAAAAATCCACCACAAAAACTGCTCGATACGACCCCCTTCTCTCTTAATACTTTTTTAGTCTGCGAAGACACGTTCAATGTACTTGAAATAGCATACCAGGATCGTTTCGTATGGCTTCACATTTAATGTTATTCTATTCATTAAGGCCATTTGTTGAGTGAATAGGTGTAGATTTCTACATGCACCCACAGAACAAAATCCAATGGATTTAAATCCGGAGACCGCGGTTGCCATGAATATGGCCCACCTCTACCAATTCAGTTGGTCCCCACAAACAACCTGAAATGATGAGGGGCGCAATCATGCACAAATATCTTCGGGTTTGCAATGGAACATGTTCCAGAAGTCCATTGAAATCTTTCTGAATGAACTCCAAATACGTTCTCCATTTAATCGGCCATGTAGGACGAATGATCTTATAAGATTTCCTATAATATCAGCCCATTCGCGTTGAAATTCGGTTGGTGTTTGGTTTGCAATATACCTTGAGGATTTTCTTCGGCCCATATGTGGAGATTGTGAGAACTGATAACTCCATCTCTACTAAAACCTGCTTCAGCAGTGAAGAAAACTCGGTCAATAAAAGTCGTATCCTCTCTTTGTTAATCTAATTGGCTTATTCCAGTCGTGCTGGAAAATCTTGAGGTGTCATAGCATGATGTTTCTGGATGTGAAATGCGTGCAGCAGTTGTTCTCTAATTATTTCATGAATACTAGATTTGGATGTATGGAACTGTTCTGAAAGATTCCTAATGCTCATTGAAGGATCACCAGCGACAGCTTTAAAAATATTTTCCTCCAATACAACGGTACGCACAGTCTTAGGAGCGCCCTCGCCACTTCGTTTTGGCAAAACTATACATATAATATCGAAAACTGAAATTGAAATGACTAACTTGTAACCATCCCACAATTTGCTGAAGATGAAGGATTATTCCTTCGAAACATGTCCTCGAAGTAAGTCTTCGACTACATGGTATCTACAAAAAAATTTGGTGGAGTTAGACTGAAAGTTTTTTTACCTACCCAATTGTATTTCACCTCCAATGTATGTAATGGATCGTCTCTGTTGGATAATGTTATATAGTTCACCAATATTTCACCAATTTATCGTAAGTGATATTACACCAATATCGCCAAATGTTCACTTTTTTATTTACAGTATTGCTTGTTCAATATAACACAAATGTGTTCTTAAAATCGCACCACTATTGACCTAAACATGTGCATGAATCGCTGTAAAGCAAATGTATTTATAAATTATCTGTTTTCAATTCCAATGCCTATGCAAAACCTAAAGAGCAGTCCATTTGAATATTTCAATTCGGAAAAGGAAACTTAATATGTTTACTTTCGAACTTTTCAAGTTTACATCGGTGATTTATACAGGACATGGGAAGCATATTCCCTTCCATCTTATGTCGAAAACCCCAATATGCGGGTTTCATTCAATTTTCGAGGAAGCGAATCGGTAGAGCAAACGTGATATCGAATAGAGATGACACAAAAAATTAATTTCTCAGAAAAATGTATGTTTCTCTGTTATGTGCGACTCATTGTGCCTTGGCCTTGGCTAATAGCATGTATCCACGGGCTAAAATAAAAAAACAATTTCTATTTCAATTGTTTCTAAAAAGAGACATTTGACATAACGTTCGCACTTGTTTTGACCTGTAGATCTTGAATAGATATAAATATACAGGATGTTCCATTTGGAGAAAAAAACGTTGAAGGCATTTCCGAAAAAACCGGAAGTCCGCCATGATGGATTGTAATGTGATCAACTCCAAATTGGTTTCTTATACAGGGTGTTTCTTAAGTACGTGTAGAAACTTTAGGAGCATGTTGCTGACGTGGAAATAAAAAAAAGGTACCATATACACATGTCCGCAAGTTATTCGTTTCGAAGATACAGAGTGTCAAAGTTTAATTTTTATATTTGTTTTTTGTAAATAAATTCCAAAATATTTGTGATATTCGAGTAAAGTTTGGTATCTGGGATGATTTTTCAATGACAAAATCAAATTTTATGTTGATTGCGAAAAAACTGATTTCTAATTGAATTTATTTAAAATTTAATAATCTTGTCATTACAAATTACTTGCATAGATTATTTCAAATCTCAATAAAACAGTTACTTTCAGTGACCTCTACCAAGGATATATTTTTTACACAAACTAAATAATGAATATTCCCAGATACCAAACTACCCAAATATCAAAATTATTTTGAAGTTATTCACAAAAAAATAAAAATAAGAATTCAACTTTGACACTATCTCAGAAACGAATAACTTGCGGACATATGTTTATAACAACTTTTCTTCTTATTTTGATGTCAGCAATTTTCTACACGTACTTAAGAAACGCCCTGTATAACTGTACCAAATTTCAGAAACATCCGTTTACGAATGCAGAAGTTACAGATGTAGCGTTTCCAAAGATGTTAGGTACGATAAAAGATGTCGTTTTCTCGAAAAACGGGAAAAGCAATGTCATTGCCAATATCTCAATTGTTCCTTTAAACCGATTATATTTTGCGGCAAGTGTAATATTACTTTATTTCCCAAGTACCATCGAAAATAATCAGTATATTTTGTTTTCTATATTTCATATGGTAGGATCTTGTATTGCTGAAAAACATTTTTTTTTTTTTATTTTGAGTTTAATTTTTATTAAGTACAAACAAGAACTCATATCGGCCTGGCGTCCTATTTATAGAAAAAACTAAAACTCCATTTTCATTTTTGTCATTACCATCATCTTCAGGATGTCCAAAATAACAAGGCAATTCATTTTCAAAATGAATTTCGAGAAAAAAAATTACTTGGGAGTAAATGGGTTAACCCCGCCTAGTGGGGCTAATTTGATACGATCATCATACGGGCTGAAATGGTACATTTCAATTGATATCGTTGATAGAAGTAGGACGAAGCTAAATTTATGCAGCTCTCAGAGCCATCTAGAAACGAGTAGGCGAACAACTTCATCTCCAGAACAATCCCAAATGGAACCTACTTGGATTTGACTAGACAGTCCAGGTCAGAGGCAGAGACAGGTAGAGTTCAACATGGACAGTCTGATTACGACATATGATGATATGAATTAGTGGTTATATTTTATGTGTGAAAATAAATTAGTCTTTAATTATTACATTACTAATATATCTTTACTTTCAGCACATCTCTTGTTTCACCAAAATCTCTTACTCATTCGAAAGATCAAGACTGAAATAGGTACGGATCATTAAAATGGGCTCCAATATATAACGTGTAAATACAATCAGTCGAATCATGCCAATGAAAATTCATGAAATAATATATTATCTTCAAATTAGACGGTGTTTACCGTGAGGAAGGCTGTTGCAACAAAACACTACTCGAAAGGTTCTCTTTCCTATCTTAAAAAATAGGAGAATATGTTATTCATGTATCTCCGTATTTGAAATTATACACGGTTTGATATAGACTGTCCTGATATTCAGTTATTCTGTATGAATTCGATTTCCACATTCCACGCCATAGTAGCAGAAAAGAGTCATGCTTTTACCCTCAACCATATAGAACAAATGTTTTCAACAAATTACCAATACACGCTGTGTACATTAGATGAAATGTGCTCCCTTACTAAAGTTTATAGAGATAATCTTTGTCAGTTCAAAAATAAAATCAAATCTCTTTTACTTCAGAAGCTGTAATATTTTCTTTTACTTCTCTATTTCTTCATTCATTCGAATTACATATTCCTTTTCCATATCTTTATTGGTAAGAAAGCTCAAATTATTAAATTATTACATTTGCAAGTTTTCATGCAAGTTTGATGCTATGCAAGATCTGTGGAATACCAGTGCAGATCATACGCATGCGCCCGTGCAAGTTTGTGGCGAGTTTCATGCCATAAATGAAAGGACCCTGCACTTTTTGCTATATAAAATAGCGTTCTGTCAAATGTTCCAAATTTTTGGTATTTTGGAGGAGCCAATCTCCCTATGAAATTTGTCTGGGTCCAACTCGATCCTATGACTAGTTTTCGAAATACAGGGTCTTAAAGTTAGGAAATGACGACTTTTCCCCATCTTGTATCTCTAGAGAAAATCAATATATTTGAATTTTTTGCTTGCAGTATTTTAAAAATATCCTTTGGCAACTTTACCCCCCAAAAAAACTCAAGAACTCTTTACCGTTACAGGGTGATTTCAATTCATACTCTTGCGAATTTTCGAATTTCGAAATATTGATGCTATATGGTTTGGAAACACTTATAGGATAAAACTTATTACAGCTCATTTTGTTGTCGCTTCATGTAATATCATCCCATGTCTCAATCATACAAGGCGTTTCACGAATGCTGCGGTATACCGTAATCAATTTCGCTTGAGTTTTCTTTCCCTCCTTGTATGTTTGAGTTGATAAATTGTATTCATTCCAGTTTTTGAAGATATGTCATTGTGGAAACTAGAGCGTACAGGGTGCTAGTGTTTCCAAAACCAATGTTAACCACACGAAAATATCAGATAACCACATTATTTTTCATCACTCTGTATTTTGGAATTATGACCGTTAGGTTTGTATTTTTTGGTCATTATTCTATTCAAAATATTGATATTCAGAAGCTGTAGAATTTTCAGCTTTTTTCTATGACTAGTTTTTGATGGATTCAGAAAACAATGCAAAAATCGGTGATAATTCTCTCTTCCCATTTATGATTGCTGTGGTATTGAAAATTATTGGTGAAACTAATTATTTTGGTTTCAATGTTCATGTTTCTGAAATATATGTGTGTTTTTTTCCTTTTTTCGATTCGGAGAATTGAGGAATATCTCAAGAGTACCAGATTTTATCAATTATACGAAATTATAGCGGAATAACGTCAAATATCGAATTATTATTATTATACAATCCCTCAACCAATGTCCCGAAGACTGTACATATAATAAAATTGAGAGAAAATCCTATTGCTTCCAAAAAAAAGAGCACCTGGTTAAACCAGAAATTATAGTTGCTTCAGATGGCTTCATTTTAGCAATTCACGGACCGTAATTTTCTGATGCAAGAAATAATGATGCAACAATTCTGCAGCATGGGCTACAAAATGATTTAAATGACATGAGGGCATGGTTTCAAGAAGGAGACCTAGTGATAGTGGATAGGGGTTATAGAGACTCTATCGGTGTTCTACAGGATCTTGGACTTCAATACCATATGCCACCATTCCTACCACCAAACCAAAGACAATAGAGCACGGTTAATCACTAGCACCAGATGGATTGTGGAAGCAAGAAACGGACATTTTCAATCAATTTTCAAAGTTTTCCACGGTGCAATTTCGACAACACATGTTGCGAAATTACGCGATTTCTATTTAATTGCTGGTGCACTCATAAACAAATTACACTTGATTAGAACGATGGGATCGTTAGAGATGGCAACACAAATGTTGCATGATTCTGAGGAAGTGAACATAGTTCAGGCACGAGTCGAGGCTGAAAACCTTTGTAACAGAAATGGTCGATGGATCCGTCTGCACCATAGGAATGTACCTACGTTTCCTTGACTCAACTTGGAATACTTGAAAATACTTACAGGACCCTATCATATTCACTTAGCTGCCTCCTATATTCAAGATACGGTACAGAGAGATGAAGGAGAAGGAAATGTACTTGAAATTGACGAATATAACGAGGAACCCAATTTTTTGAGATTTAGAATATTTTCTAGGTTTAACACAAAACATATGTTGTGGGTAGTATTTAGGGAAATCCATAGTGTTAATATAGAAGATCCACCTATTTTAGGATGCGACTGCACTTGTAGGTCAGGTGCTGGGACGTTAGGGACTTGTGCTCACGTAGCTAGTGTGATATGGTTCATCGGTTATGCAAGGCATCAAGAAAATATAACATTTCCATCTTGTCGGCTCCTGAATTATATTTATTGATATTTCATGAAGCGACAACAAAATGAGCTGTGATAATTTTTATCCTACAAGTGTTTCCAAACCATATAGCATCAATATTTCGAAATTCGAAAAATCGCAAGAGTATGAATTGAAGTCACCCTGTAACGGTAAAGAGTTCTTGAGTTTTTTTTGTGGGGTATAGTTGCCAAAGGATATTTTTAAAATACTGCAAGCAAAAAATTCAAATATATTTTTTTTCTCTAGAGATACAAGACGGGGAAAAGTCGTCATTTCCAAACTTTAACACCCTGTATTTCGAAAACTAGTCATAGGATCGAGTTGGGCCCAGACATATTTCATAGGGATATTGGCTCCTCCAAAATACCAAAAATTTGGAACATTTGACAGAAAGCCATTTTATATAGCAAAAAGTGCGGGGTCCTTTCAACAAATTCTATTTTGAGGATGATTTTCATGAAATTTTGGTTCTTTTTGTAGGGATTTTCGTGTTAAGAGCTAAGACATGCGTCTTTAGTATATTTCATATCAAGTATTCGTATTTTTGCCACAAAAACCGGTATTTTTGAAATGGCAGGTAATTAATGAATATGTTTGTTAAGAGAATTAGATTTTGAGCACATAATACTTTCAAAATTGTAAATAACTCTTCATTCAAACACAATTGCAAGGCGAGAGGCATGCAATTCTCTCTCTTTCACAGAACTTGCATAGGGTGAAACTTGCAAATGTAATACGGCTTTTATACGTTGTCTTGTAATTGGGTTTTTTCCTGTTAGACAATTTTTTTATTCAATAAACTGATGCTGACCCTTAAATATATTGAGGAAAACAGCAATATAAAATTTCAAATCCATATAATTAAAAAAATAGATATATGATAATACGAAGCGTAATTCGAATAACTAAGTTATTCTTCAAAATTTCGTAGAGGGTTTCAAAAAGTCAGCATTCACAAAAAACATGCACTTCAGAAAAATCTATTTAGTTCCACTAAATTGTTGTTTCTGTAATGGCCTTTCTAATAGACAACAAAAGAGTTGCCCTTAAGTGCACACTTTATAGCGAGCACTGTACAATCCTGAAAAAGTAATCAACACTCTTCAATTTTTTTTCAAAATAATGTTTCGCGAAATTGTAACTATATATGAACACTCCTTCGCGAATTTCATAACACAGGACAGAGCTAGTACAAATCTACATCAAATCAAAAACAAATAACAAGGTCAATAGTAACAGTATACAAAAATGTTGAATATAGGTTGATAAGCTCATTTTTTAAATTGGAGCGTATTGTCGGTTGGGCTGATACGGATCTGGTGAATCAACACTAAAAGTATTTTTGTAGATATGGATTCTCGCTGGGGCCTTCTCTTCTGTTGGGCTTGGACTCGAGGCGCACACCGATGACATTTCCAGTTCGAAATCCCATTTCTGTATTTGCCTCCATGACAGTTGAGCGAAGAAAACCACTAGCCACCACCATACCATTAATGCTGAAAAAATAAAATAATTGAGTTTTCATTGTACCAAATCGTTGATGTCCTATTCTTGACGAAGGCGACCAAGTTCCAGGCGCGTGCCTAGGGTAATTTCATGGGGGGGGGTAATCACCCATTTCAGGACCAATATTTCCTACGTTTTAAAAAGTTAAACTTCAGTAACACTAAGGCATTCATATTTAATTCTTAAAAAAAATTAACAAAATGTTCTTTAAAACAATAGCTCGAATATGAGAGAGTGTAAAAATAAATAAACAGAATATATTTCAAAATGAAAACAATAACTCAAAAATAAAAAAATGTATAACTAAAAATAAATAACAGAATAAATATTCTTCGAAACGAAAGCAATAACTCGAATATAAAAGAATGTAAAAATAAATAAAGAGAATATCATTCAACACAAAAATAATAACTGAAAAATAAGTAAATGTGTAACTGAAAATAAATTAGCAGAATATTCTTCAAAACGAAAACAATAACTCAAAAATGAGAGAATGTACAACTAAAAATATATAAACATAACAAAACAGACAAAATAATAAAAACAGGTTACCTATAAATGATAAATGAATGGTATCAAATTGTAAATTCCATATTTGTTTGTTTTTTAGCACTAAATCTGTCAATGATATTATTTATATTAATTTTCATATCCCGATGTATATTCAGCAAGGCAAGTCCTGTTAAACGAGTGTCCGACATGGTTGATCTAATATAGGTTTTCAGTCTTCTTAAAGTCGAGAAACTGCGTTCTGCCGAAGCGACAGATACCGGTAATGTCACTTGAATTTGTAAAATAGTGTAAATTAAAGGGTAAATATTTTTATCACACTTCAATAATGAATCGATTCCAGCATGAGGTTTTTCATGACAATTCTTCCATTCATTTATCCATAGTTCCAGTTCTGATGATAATCTACGGTATAAAGACGTTTCAGATTCACTTGTAGTTATTTGGGACAAAAATGCTACCAAATTGTTTTTACAGTTTTCCAGCTGTACATGTGAATGTTCCAAGCAGATGGAAGGTACAACATTTGAAAAATAGAACACAGCTTTATTGTTGAATCTGAATTTTAAATCCTCTATAACACTATCAAGGACAGGAAAATAGACAGCGATTCTATAATAATCCTCAGGATTATTACATTGCACGTTTGTTCTCATGGTTTGTTTACCTACCACCCGTGGCATAGTAATGTCGATCTCTAACATTTCGTGAATCTTCGTTATGTCTTTGTAAATTTTATTGAAATTATCGTCACCTTTCTCTCTTTTATATTGCAATGTTTGTAAAACATTCGTAATGATCTTCTCAGCATACAAATTATCTATAGTTTTAGTCTGCAAAATTTTACTCAAGTTTATTGTGAGTCCTAATACATCTGATAAACAGCATAAACTTACAATGAAGTTGGTGGAAATCAAGGATAATTTCAGACAAGCAGCTTTAGATGCGGAATCTCTCTCCCTCCAATTTGATATGAAATCAAGGGATTCAATGATACTTGAAAAACTTTCTCGAAATCGCTGAATTGATTCATGTCTTTCAACCCACCTTGTATCACATAACTTTTTTAAATTCTTTCCATTAACGTGCAATAGAACACTGTGTCTCTTGGAAGATGAATTGAAAAAGGTGATGACTTCTTTCATGATACCAGTAGCATTCCTTATTGACTGAACATTTGAACTCTTCGAAATAGATAAATTCAAGGCGTGATTACTGCATGGGCACTTCAGAGCATTTTTCAATTCTTGTTGCAATTCTTTAACGGCGCCTTTCTGTTCACCCAACATTAAATTGCACCCATCGGTACCAATTCCCACACAATGATCCATATTCAAATTCAAATATTTCATTAGTTTCACGACAGTTTGTGCTAAAATTTTGCCTGTCATAACTGGTTCTATCGAAGGTTCATTGTAATTAGATGCGTGACAATTTATAAAACCGACAAAATCTTCGAAAATTTGATTTTTTGAAACATACCTGAGTGTGACAGACATTTGTGAGATATGACTAACGTCTGTAGTTTCATCAAATATAATACAGTAGTACTTACACTCTGTAATCCTCTTCAATATAGTAGTTATAATTTCCTCTTTACAATATTCGATCAGTTCATTTTGAGTTTTTGCGCTGATGTACGTTGCTTTTGAAGATGAGTTTTTCAAATGTTCTTTCAGTACGGTATCTCCACTTTCGACGCGAAAACGTAAAAGTTCTCTAAAATTCCCTTCATTTGCAGTGGGTGAAGATTCTACATCTAAATCTATATCTTCAGTTTCAGAACTTTTTATCCCAATAGCTCCACTATCTCTATGTCCTCTTAATGGAATATTCTGCCGACCCAAAAAGATAATGCTCTCAATAATAGAAGTGAGACGCTTCCTATTTTCGATAATTTGTTCTCGTCTTTCAGTGTCCAACATATTAATTACCTTGTTTTTTTCGTCACAGTAGTTCTTGGTGAAATTCCTTGCATTTATTACTGATTCTTTATGAAAGCTACTTTCTTGATGACTGACCAAATCCCCGTCTTTTCCCAGTAATTTGGAATATTTGCATAATGGAGTTTTAATTAGTTTGTTTAAAGGGGTCTGTTTGTGTTGACCACCGTACTTTGCGAATAACAGGCAGTATTTGCAGAATATACCTTTTTTCGAAACTGAAAATGTTAACCATTCGAACAGCTGGAAATGTTTCTGGGACAGATAGCATTTCACGTCCTTGTTTTTCTTTGTGTGTAATGAAAAAGGATATATGAATTCTTTGCCTGGTACCATAGCATATTTCAAAATGTTCATTTTCTGCAAGTCTGTAATCATATCCTGATCTAGAACTTTTCCAGCATCCATATCATTTTCAGACATACACACTTCGCCTTCTTCAATTTCCATTTCTCTGGAGCTGGAGTTTCGTAACTGATTACCACAATCTCCAGTTTTTGAAACTGTTGAACTTGTAGATGGCTGATTATTAATAATATCATTGATATTGATATAATCCACGCCCTCTGATTCCTTTTCGTTTTTAATTTCTTTTTCTTCCTCCTTTTGCTTTTTTACAACTATGAAGTTATCTAACGTGTTTTGGGACCTCTTCATTTTCGAATATCGACAATAACAACAGGTACACCAAAGTGTCGAAATCCTGAAAATAGTTAAAACAGTAAGTAATTATACCTACTCAGTACTCACTACTAAAATCATTATTCGGTTCCGGTATGTCGCGCCCAATGCTACAAAGTTAAAAATCTCACCTTCTTGTTCTAAACAACGATAACACTCATAAATTTTATTCCATATAAGAATAGATAAAAATGAAATGATGCACCCTAGCATAGCCAACAAAACACAATGAACGACGAACTTATTTCGGCGTATTCCCGACTATTTCATTTCAAGTATATAATGTATTTACATAAGCACCTGCTTCGTGAATTCGGCCGTCGTTGTGTCGGCGAACAATAACAAATAAAAACCCAGTTCACTCAACACTCAACTCCATAATGCGCCACCCTGATTGCGAAATTTATAATTTAATGTTGTGACTAGAAGCCTGAAGACTAGAAGACAGGTGTGAAAGCCCATCGTTGTGTCTTCATCATCATCATTTTTTAAGTTTGAAAATAAGGAATGTTCAAATTTTTTCATCATCATCGTGGTCATGGGGGGGGTAATTACCCCATTACCCCCCCCTCAGGCACGCGCCTGCCAAGTTCGATAAACTCACAAAAGTTCCATATTTGTCGCAAAATGCACCTGTCTTTATTAAGCGTAACTATCTTCAAACAAAGGAAACACCTCACTGCTGAGTGGATATAAATATAACCAAGCCCCTCGAATCAAATCAGCCCTGACAAACATCATAAATGCTGTACTCAGACTTTGACACTTTCCATCCAGCTGGAAAGAAGCAACGGTCATCATTATTTCGAAACCGAACAAGAACCACACGTTTCCACAAAACCACCGCCCCATCAGCTCAACACCGGATGAACAATTTGGTTTCAGACACAAACACTCAACAGAACTCCAGGTCACATGGATAGTAGACACCACCATCCAGAGCTGGAACCGCACGGTCAAAGGACATCTTTCTGGAGCAGTCTTCCTAGACGTCTCCAAGACCTTCGATAGAGTTTGGCACGATAGGCTGATCACAAAACTAGTGGATGCCGGATACACCACAACGATGGTCAAGCTGATAAACTCCTTCCAAAGAGGTCGACCGATGCAGAGTCGGAAATGCTCTCTCTTCAAGAAGGAGGCTAGAAGGAGGAGTACAACACGGAGCAGTACTGTCACCACACCTGTTTTCGATCTACACCGCAGACATGCCTATGTCGAACAACCCCATGACCAAACTGGTACTCTATGCAGATGACACGGCAATCTTTGCTGAGTCATCCCATGAGAGAGGAGTAACATCGAAGCTGCAACAACAGATGAACAAGCTGGAACCGTAGTTCAATCGTTGGAAGATCGGAATCAATGCAGACAAAAGCAAGGCCTTATTGTTCACGAGGCGACATAGTACACCAGAGGGCCATGTTATTATGAACGAGAGAGACAAACTCTCCAACACCACGACCGCTTTCGCTGTTATCAAAATAATTTGATTTTATTTTCTTCATATTATTATAGTACTCATGAATACCTATGTTGATGAACGGCTAACTATGACCAGTTGAAAATTTAAAAAGTTGGGAAAACAGAAGGGATATTGTCATCACAAAATTAACATCATATTCAATCAAATTATTACAAAGGGTGTCATTGTAGCTGGTAATGTGATTATCTCTTTGTCATCAGTAATATTTGATTAATATTTTAAATTTCTTCACTTGTTATAAAATTCACAAAAATATTTAATTAAAACTGCGAAAAATAACCAAATATAACTTTTCCATGGCAAACTGTGACTACTTGAATGGTGAAAAATTGTGAAAAAATATATTAAGGATCAACTCCTGGTTTTGGAATGTCCCAGAACCCCAGAACTCAATGCTAAATCATTGAAATATACAGGGTGTCATATGTAGCTGGCAATATTACCAACTCTTATTCATCCACAATGCTTGGTTGATTTTAAAATGTCTTTTTTTGTCACAATGTGCCCACAAATGTTCCACATGGATATAGGAATGTTTCATCATTATAAAGGTACATTAATTCGAAAAAAAAAATTATTTTGTTCTCAATGAAATAAATATGAGGGTGTGGCTGCTCAATGTGGGATACACAGTGTAATTATATGAAGACGTTCGGTTATCCAGAAACTTACCTATATATATAATAGATCCGACGAAGAAAAGTTTTCCCAAATGATCGCAGTTCAAATGGTAAATGAGTGCACCAAGTTTTGATAAACATCCGAGAAACTCACAAATCAGCCATGGTACGGCACAATACCAATTACTCTGAAAATAAAATCAATATGAAATATTTTGGATTTTATGTTCCGTTTTCAGCATGCAATTATAAATGTCCTACAAAAAATTAAACTCTATGTAACTCCTAATAGCCAATCACTTCATCATTTAAAATCAAAAATGGGGAAAAAATAGCAAAACAATGAAAACTTTCACAAAAGTTTTATTTTAGAGCTAAATGAAACTATAGAATTTCACACCCACGTACACGGTCGGTAAAATTATTAAAAATGTAAATTAAAAAACAATTCTAATTATTTTGAAGAGAAAAAATGCAAAAGAGTCATAACAAAACCTGACTTTTTATTGTAAATGGGTGTAATTGGAACGTAGTTTTTAACAATTATCAATTTTTCCCATTAACAAATTTTCGATTTTGTCAAAAATAAAGGTACATTACTATTAAAATTTCATATTTTTTGACAACCCTCGCATGCATGCGGCTTGAAAAAATTCTTATCAGATAATCGTGTTTTAGGTTTTGGATCATGCAGAACTTTCTATGAAGAATAACTTTTTATCGTAAATTCAACGCAGGAAAAAATTTCCATTTGCGTAGAGGAATTCAGCGGACACACTGCAGATAATTTTTTTAACCGCGACAGATTAGGTTCACGGAACTTTTTGATCGCATTCTGTTTACCAGACAATCATCTTAGATGGTTTGCTTGACAAACATGACAATGTGTTAAAAATATCATTTCAGAAATAACAGTCTGGGAGCCAGTGACAGATTTCCATGACCAAGTTCCTCTCAAGCGAAAATTAGTGGAATGCATCAGAGAGTTATATTATAAAGCTTCGTGAACGTCAGCTGCGGTTCCTGGGGGGGATGAGCGGTGGTAGCCTCCCACGCACAAAGAAAAATAAATGTATTCAATTTTGTTTTCCTACCTGAAAACATGTTAAATTATCGCTAAAGCAGTATCTTGAAGAAAGAAAAAATCAGCTGACTATAGCATGGTGTATTATAAAACAGCTAGTTTTGGTCGAACACAAAAAAAAAATTGTACCTTCTATGATTTCCTCTCAAATAAAATTTTACCTTATATTCGGATTGCGTCAATTTAACATGTTTCCGGGAAGAAGGACATACTTGAATATATTTTTTTTCTTCGTGCGTATGAAGCTACTGTGCTGATCATCCCCCCCCCCCCCCCCCCAACCAACGGAATCGCAGCTGACGTTCACGAATCTTTATAATACGACTTTCTGATGCATTCCACTAAATATCGCTTGAGAGGAAATGACTGACCAAATTTTTACCGGGCTCCAGGACTATAATATTGGTTTGAAGAGGCAAATCTGTGATAAGCTTGAGATTTAGAAATATAGTTGGTTAGTAAGCAATCCGCCTTTGACTCTGCTGCTGGAAAGCAGAAAACATTTAAACATTTCTTTCATTAAATTGGACTGAATGACTACCCATACTCACGCTGATCGTTGCAAAAAACAGCAACATGTTGATGACTAGGAAGGTCGCTGAATAAAACATCACTATTATAGATATCATCTTACCTGAAAACAGTGAAATGATTTGTTCAGAAAATATTCATACAAGCAATGACATTTTTCGAATTTGAAAATTATTTTGGGGATCAAATGATTCATGGTCAAATTTAAATATTTTTCTTTCATTTTTCCCATAGAAAACTTGAAAATAAAAGTTTCCATAAAATAAAAAGTTTGTACTTTGACAATTCATTATGCATGAAGGTTCGAATTTGATTCGTTGTTCTTTTCCAGATATTAAATAACTTACTATTGAACATGCATTTTTTTTCGAGGATAATATAAAAACCAGTACCTCATTCATACACATTTTTCAATTTCTACGAAATCGGATTGTTTTTAAAATTCAGCTAGTTGAAATTGCAGATTTATGTTATGAATAAAACAAGAGAGTTGAAGTCAAGTCAATTAAAAATTAAGATGTTTGTAACGGAGCAGTCAAAAGACCATAATCAAAACATAAAACCTAAAAGTTTGTACAAAAAAATAGTCCAACAATTTCATCATTACAGTGTGAAGAGAATGATTTCTAATCCTTCCGATCTCCCTGGTGATCTTAGAAAAGTGAATTAGATTTTTGCCTACCAAAATGTATTGGAGGCCTAGCGAAAGAGATGCAATTCACGCATCAATGAGTGGTATTAATAAAAGCCAGTATTTACTTATGAGTACTTACTTATAAGTATGAGCATCAGCACTAAGTAAATACTGAATTGTATATTAAAAAGTAAATGCTGATACTTAGAAGTATCTACTGATTATTCTTAAGCATTTTCTTATTTAGTCGAAATTTGATTAAAGGAAAAAAATCAAAAAACGCACGATAACACTTGTTCAATTCAGTTTACACTTGAGATGAATACAAACCTCAAAGAATTCACTCTTCTACATTTATTTATCGACCACCATGTCGTTCGTTTCGAAGAAAGTGAAAAAAATAATGAGAGTGTTTCACAAACTAAATAGTCGAATTTAACATTTGTGACCAAATTTATGCGGGATAATCCTATTATTTTAAATAAAGGGAAAAAACCCGCAATAAATAACAAAAACAAAATGTCTTAGCCACTCTTAAACACTATTATGAAAGTAAGGTATTATGCCTTATTATAAAATGTTGTAAGTTAACTATGAAAACGTTGTAGATAATTTTGGAAAACCTACCGATTCCAAAAAAATTATTTAAAAAAATCAATTACCTGAAGGCGGTAGTAAAAAAATACTGATGCTAACATAACTGGGAATAAAAAGAAAAAGCTATATTATGTAAGTTATATTGATTGGCGCATATAATTGTGGCTAAAGGGTTGTGTATCACTTAAAGTTCACGTAGTCCAACAGGTTCTTCACCTTCGATATTTTCATGACTTAAATGTAAGCCTTTTTCAATTTCAAACACTTCTTCATTTTTTATATAATTTCCAATATTATGAAGAACACAACATGCTACCGTAATGGATGGCACTTATCTTAATGGCAGTCTAATTGTATTTTGTTGAATCGTTGCTTTGACTGTTTGAAGCATCTTCCGAAAATAACACGTTCATTCTTCAAAAGTTTGTTACTGAATTGTCAAATGTTCTGAATACACCACAGTTATAACTGTTCCTCTAAATCCTGCTACATCATGTACAGAATCTGGCCATTCTGCACTGACACTTGTAAATAACTCATCAGCTTTACATGTTACTGTACAGGGTGTCCCAAATTCGAGCCTCATCATTGGGATCTCGGAAACCAGAAGAGATACGAGGTAGGTTAAATCCAGGCAAAGTTGCGCAATTTGGTGCTCATTGTAACGCCGCTTTCATATTTGAAAAATTCCGAATACTTCCGAAGATTTTTGAAAAAAGCCAATTATTCGCGATTTAATATTTATTTGAATAGATATAACAAAACAAATT
Source organism: Chrysolina oricalcia (assembly GCA_944452925.2). Taxonomy (NCBI): domain Eukaryota; kingdom Metazoa; phylum Arthropoda; class Insecta; order Coleoptera; family Chrysomelidae; genus Chrysolina; species Chrysolina oricalcia. The sequence continues at coordinate 17,071,324 of OX101825.2, forward strand.
TCACATTCTCATTGCTACTTTTTCTGTTCTACAAGAAGGTGTTATCAGATTTTCAAACAGAAGTTTCGTATTTGAGCTGCCATCATCAACTTTGTTTTTTTAAACACGGCCCTGGATTTTTTATTATAGGTTTTAAAAATTTCTAATGTCCCAAAACAAATGATGTATCGCACTTATCATAAAATTTTATATTAATAGCATTTTTCATAAGAACTCATGAGTTAGAGAGAGACAAAAATTAGATTTTTAATAGAGTTAAAACAAACTTTTTTTGCAATAACGCACTGAATAAAACTCAAAAACTAACATAAAAGGGGGTGGTTAATAAATGATATAATTGAAGTGTCATCCCTCAAACTCTAGGCCCTAGGCTATATTTACAAAAATAATTGCATTTTATCAAAGAGGCTGTGCATGGTGCATTCTGGCTATCTTAGTTCATTTGTTAATGTTTAAATTATCCAATATTTTGACAGTTCACTGCTCGTTCACTAATCGTTAACGCTTATTAAACGAAAATGACTTTTTCTAACGAAGAAAAACGAGACATGATAAGGATTTATTATATTTCGAATCGAAATTCAAAAACGGCTTGTGAGCGCTATTTGTTGAAATATCCAGAAAGACGGCAGCCGCATTATACTTATTTTGCTAATATTGATAATAATTTAGCTCAGTACGGAAGTTTTGTTAAGCCAAGGGTTGAATATGGAACACGAATCGATCCAGAAGAGGAACAAATTATCTTGAACACTGTAAGTTTGAAAACTGTTACAAAGTAGAAAGTAAAGTAAATAATTTTAAATAATTTGTTAAGGCCAATAATAATCCTCGAGCTTCAGTTATAGTTTTCTCAGAAGAAGTAGGATTACCGCGAATGAGAGTTTGGAGAACTTTAAATAAGCGTGGATATAAACCTTACAAAATCCATATTAGTCAAACACTAAGACCTGGCGATGCTGAGAGACGATTAGAATTTTGTAACTGGTTGCAAAATAAAATTAATGAAAATGATGACTTCCTAAATAAAACTATATGGACAGATGAATGCAGTTTTTCAACAGATGGACTATTTAACAGACATAACGAACACTATTGGTCAATAGAAAACCCAAGGCGGAATCAAGAAGTAAGACCTCAGGGACGACAATTATTTAACGTATGGGTCGGTATGTGGCACAATAAAATTATCGGCCCGTTTTTTATTCAAGGAAAATTAAATTCCGATAGATATGCAGAATTAATAAGGACCAATATATTGGATTCCTTAATGGAAAAACCTTTGGGAGTATTACGTCAACTATGGTGGCAACAAGACGGTGCACCACCTCATAATGGGAGATGTGTTAAAAATTTATTAAAGGAATTATTCCCTAATAAAAGAATTGGAAACCAAGGTCCCGTACGTTGGACAGCTAGAAGCCCCGACCTAAACCCTCTAGACTACTTTCTTTGGGGATTTCTCAAAAATCGTCTTTATCGAAACATGCCACAAAATCTTGAAGTATTACGACAAGACCTAATAAGGGAGATCAGGGCTATCCCTGCAAGGACCATTCAGCGTGCCATCCATAAACTTCACAGACTGACACGAAAATGCATTCAAGCAGGTGGATTACAATTTGAATATTTGCTTTAACTTTCATTGGGTATTCAATTTTATAGTTTTTGTTTGACTTTTTTCGGAATAATTAAAACATCATGCCTATTCTTGAACATCATACATTGTTTTATATCAATTTTTAGGAGCTTCTGAGGTCCTTAAAACAATGATGTATCGTTCTTTTTCGAAAAAATTATTTTAACGATGTCCTGCTAAGATCTTACCAAAAATCTATTCTCTGTCTCTCTCTCTAACACATGAATTCTTCTGGAAAATGCTATTAATATAAACTTTTTGAATAAGCGCGATACATCATTTGTTTTGGGACATTAGAAGATTTTAAAATCCATAACAAAAAATCCAGGGCCGTATTTAAAAAAACAAAGTTGATGATGGCAGCTCAAATACGAAACGTCTGTTTGAAAATCTGATAACACTTGTAGAACAGAAAAAGTAGCAATGGGAATGTGAAATTTGTTTTTTTTATATCTATTCAAATAGAGTCACAAAAAAATAAAAATGAAATCGCGAATAATCGTTTTTTTCCAAAAATCTTCGGAAGTATTCGGAATCTTCCAAATATGAAAGCGGCGTTTCAATGAGCACCAAATTGCGCAACTTTGCCTCCATTTAACCGACCTCGTATCTCTTCTGGTTTCCGAGATCCCATTGATGAGGATCGAATTTGGGACACCCTGTACATTATATTAAGTATTGCGGGAAATTGTTTTCGACAAATGTTTTCATTACTTTTTTATTTCGTGTCAACGTACAACCACTTGCACCTGTAGCAGTTAGAAAGCGAAAATTTGCTCGCCATTTTTGTTTTTCCTGTTGTATCGCTTAATAGTCCTACGATTTCAAAGGTAATTAATTAGGTAGGTAACAAAGAAAGTACAACCATACATGAGGAAACTTTTCCTAATATGAGATTTTTCAATAATATTTTAGCTCACAAAATGTACTACACTTGATACCGTTGGTTGACTTACACCAATATCTTCTGCTACACCAATCTGGTAGCCTAAAGTCAAATGTAACAAAAACTGGAATAAATAACATATTTATTTTAATATTTGCCAGGATACTAAAGACCCTCCCGCTATCAGTGCCCAAAAAATGTGTCGTTAACCACGCCACACTTTCGGGGTTAAAACGAAACAATTTCACTTAATTTTGACTACGAGAATCTTCTCGTCTGTTTTTATAAACTTTTGGAGCTCGTTGCACGACAAACATTTTTCAAACAAATGGGAATTCACCTTCAGCAAGCACTATCAGCATACTAAGAAGCAGACTTACAAATTGAAAAGAACACACTTAATTTAATCAGTATAACCTATCGTTTATTAATATAGATTTAAGTATCAACTGGTCAGCATAAGTACGAACTTATACTCTATCAGTACATACTTTGAGTATCAGTTTGTCCTTAAACTTTATTAATATACTTTTCAGTATTTACTTATGAAACCGTAAGTTTTAAGAATCTACTGATTTATATTAATACCACTCAATGAAATGAGCGATTTCTGTGATACCTCTGAAAAACATTCTCTCTTATCTCATTTATATATGTAATATATTTCTTCAATTTTCTTTTATTTTCGAATACGCCTATAACCTATACTTAAATAAATGATTTTTATCCACAATCTCCTTATAATTGAAGTTTTATCCACACTTATGAACCGTATAAAGTACCACTTTATCCACTAGTGGAATAATGAAAAATACAATCTTGAATATCAATCACATTTTACTTATTTTCACCGACTTCACAAATTTTTACAAATGTATTCGATAAACAATCGAAAATACATAGCAACCATTCAACACCTCCCGATATTTTTGTATGTTATTTCAATGATTTTTGAGGAGGTGACAGCCGCTGTCAGAGCAAAACGACAAATCATTTTGTGATGAAAAATTTCCGCGATTCTGATTCTAAATGAATGTGATTGTGAATAAAACGTTGTATGCATTTAGATACATTTCATTTGAAATTCAAACGCTCGAGCTTCGCTGTCGCGTTTAAACATTCTTGCGCAAATAAAATGATATCTAAAACACTTATACAATAAATAACTATTAAGGGAACGTAATTTACAAATCCAGTGGGGTAGTGAGATTTTTATTACAAAATCGATTCTATGCTTTCAGGAGTTATAACTAAGAAATATTGAGTGTTTCAAGTTATAACGACTACAAATCCAGTGGTGTAGTCAAATTGAAAAATAAAATTGACTAAGGAACTTAATAACTTAATTAATTTTATGAATCACTTGATATTAAGAAAATTGAGATTGATTAAAAAATGCGTATTCTACAGGGGTGGTTCCATTTTAAATGTATGGTATAGTGAACATTAACGGTCCTGAAACGAAACCATGTGGTAGGTACATCATCGTTCACTTGAAAGAACATTGTAATTATGGCAAACTTTTAGTTTTATTATTAGAAAGGTGGAATTGGGCGAATATCAAAGTATTAATTGAAATCATTTACCATCTGGATCGTCCTCATTGGTGACACTTGCTTTTTCATGGAAATGCTGCCAGTCAAGTCCCAATGCTAGAGCTGTTTTTCTGCTCAGATCGTAGTATTCATCATCTCTCCAAAATTTATCGTTCATCAACACTACAACTAGCCAAATTGAAATTGTCTGTAATTTGAAATAAAAATTTATCGCCAGTTACATCTGTGACCCATAATATAATACAAATATTCATTTCCATAGCTCTATTACAACCAGTAAGTATTGGATAATGTCAAAGTGTGCCTTAATTATTGAAAATTTAAGAACAAGAATAATTATGAACATATTATATTAGACATAGGTATAGTTTCAATAGAAAACAAAAATCCTGCAAACACAAAGTAGTAAAGATGATATCTCAAAAGATTCATTCAGATCGAATATTGTAAATATACAGGGTGGGGCACCCCATACGACACGGTCCCTGTGAACCAAACCATTATTTCTTTCGGGAATTCCTCCATTTCATTAAATGTATATTGATTAAAACTACAGAAGTAAATTATTTTGGAGTCTTACAGGGTTGCTCAAAAAACTGTAAAATATCAAAGTTGTGATTTTTAAATGGAACACCCTGAATTTCATTACACTTTTGGATAGGTCAGGAAAAAATTGTATGATTTCATATCAGGTACTATGTACCCAACTATAACCAATCTCGAGTTATTGATTTTTTTATGAAAATGTTAGATACAATTGGAAACTAAATAACATTGAAATGTATAGAAATCATCCCTTCGAATTCTGACCATGCATGAAAGAGGTTTTGGGCTATTGATTTCGATAAAACTCGTTTCTCAATATTAAACAATATGTTCAAAAATCATTGTCACTTTTTATAATTTCGGACAAAGATAACTTTGTTATTTCAAATGAACCCCATGTATTTTTTTGCTCTGAGGAATAGAAAATTTGATTATCTTTCATTTCATATTGTGGTTCCCTATACCTAACCTCAATAGTTTTTCAGATATTGGCTTTTTCAAATAGTAGTTCTTATTTCAATGCATTTTTTGAATCAAGATATCTTTGGAACGACATTTATTCAACTTGCTGAAAGAATTCTTATTGACAGTTGTTCAAAATATTCTCTGAATTATTACCGTCTTAAATGAAAACTTATCCCATTCAAGAGCGGATCGATATGATTTTAGCGATTGGTGAGTGTGAAGAGAATTGCCTTTTGACGTCGAGGTGTAGCCCAAAAATACCCAGACCGGAATCATCCAAATAAGTTGGTTTTCAAACGATTGCTATATGAATTTCGTAGGACTGGAAGTGTAGCTTATGAAAAGGCAAATAGACCAAAACCTCTCATTGGAAATGAGGAGAATGAATTTCTTATTATGGGATCTATCATAGAAAACCCTCATACGAGTCAACGTAAGTTCGAGAAAGATACAGGGATGAGAGTCCATTTCTAGTGTAATAAAAAAATACAAATTTCACCCGTACCGTATTCAGATGCACCAGAAATTATATGAAATAGACTTCCACCGACGAATCGAGTTTTGTCTATGGGTTCTGGACAAGTTTAGTGAGGATGAACATTTTTTGGATTTCATTTTATTTTCTTACTTTTATTACTTTTCATAACAACGGCTTAGTGAACAGACACAACTTTCATTATTATAGTGATGTGAATCCTCATTTTTTCCACACTCTGGATCCCCAGAATAGATGGTCTATTAACGTGTGGGTAGGAATTATAGGTACACAAGTTATAGGACCACATTTTTTTGATGGATACTTGAATGGTCAAATTTTTTTACAATTTTTACGAGATGATCTGCCTGAGCTTCTGGAGAATATGCCGCTATATATCAGACAACGGATGTGGTTACAATTGGATGAAGCTCCGGTACATTTCAAAGTCAGTGTCAGACAGTTTTTTAGTATGTGCTTTCCAAATAATCCAAATAAATGGATTGGTGCTGGAGGAACACAAAATTGGCCAGCGAGATCACCAGATTTGACTTGCCTCGATTTTTTCCTATGGGGATACTTGAAGAATGATGTTAACGACACTCCTCCAACCACATTGGAAAATATGAAGGAGAGAATAAGGGCTGCTTTTCGAAATGTTATTGAATGTTAAGCAGTCTTTCAAAGAGAGAGTGGCTCTTTGTATTCAACAGGATGGTCGTCATTTCGAGCACCTACTTTGAATTAAATACATCTGTGTTTCATATTTTGTTGTTGTTTCAGTTGAATAATAAAAAAACTGTGTAGTCTGTTCCATAAACTACTGCCAGAGTATGAATGTAAATGCTGGCTTAATTTTAGTGAACAGTAACTATTTTCGATGAAATGCAATAACAACTGTCAATGAGAATTATGTGAGCAAATCAAATAAATATCGTTTCAAGTAAGAACTACTATTTGAAAAAGCCAATATCTGAAAAACTATTAAGGATAGGTATAGGGATCCACCATATGAAATGAAAGATAATCAAATTTTCCATTCCTCAGAGCGAAAAAATACTGGGGTTCCATATGAAATAACAAAGCTATCTTTTTCCGAAATTATAAAACAATTGACAATGATTTTTGAACATTCTGTATGATATTGACAAACGGGTTTTATCGAAATCAATAGCTCAAAACCTTTTCAAAGCATGTTCAGAATTCTAAAGGGTGATTTCTATACATTTCAATGTAATTTAGTTTCCAATTGTATCTAGCATTTTCATAAAAAAATCAATAACTGGAGAACGGTTATAGTTAGGTACATTGTACCTTATATGAAATCATATTATTTTTTCCTGGCCTATTCAAGAGTGTAACGAAATACAGGGTGTTCCATTTAAAAAAACACAACTTTTATATGTCACACTTTTTTGAGCCAAAATAATTTACTTTTGTAGCCTTAATCAATATAAGTATAATGAAATGGAGGAATTCCCGAAAAAAATAATGGTTTGGTTCACAAGGACCGTGTCATATGGGATGCCCCACTCTGTATTTTCTAAGATAGATTTTAATTTTTTTTCGATTAGCGTGAATTCATGAACGGTTTTATTCAATCCAAAACTTGAAAATATATTCGTAACTTTCACTGCATTTTATCATTAAAATGAACATTGAAGTTAGCACATATTACAGCTGACGTTAATGTTTTTAATACTTCATGCAATAGCTCTCCCAGCATATCCACAAGAAAATATGTACAATATGAGAAGATCTATAAAGAGCAAATATGGAATACTTGATATCTAACTTTTAGTTCAGTTAAGGTTTATTCAATTTTTTTTTTTCAATTCTTCCATTGAATATAAAAAATAGGTTGTGTTTCATTTTCGGAAGGACCTATATTGATCTACAAGAAAATGTATGATTCAATGAAACTCTCAGCTTTTGCGTGCTTATTTAAGCATAACCAATATTGGAATTCTTGTATTTTTCAAACAAATGATTCCTTACGGCATAGGTCCAGCGCTCGATTCACATACAGCATTTGACCCAATTTTAATCTTCCTGCTTTGATCGACTACCGCAAGGCATATGAGCAATTGCATGATGAGATCATGCCATCGAAAGGTGAAGCTTATACTGCACCAATTCCTTCGTGATACATCTGACGATGAGCAAGTTCTCCTTGCAACCAGCGACCCCTTTCTTTAACCCTCTTTGCGCAGATATCCGTTCGTACACCTAGTCGACTGCGGAGAGTATTCGCTTATACAGGATGTCCTTAAATAGCTTTCAACACGCCTTCAACAGGTTATCGGTCTGTATTTCTTTGAATCTGACAAATATCCGTTTTTGGAAATAAGCAGGATGTGCCCCGCAAGAAACCAATCCGGAATCGGTTGCCATAAGTTGCCAGACAGTGGTAGGTGATCTTTAAGTAGAGAATTGTGAATAAAAGACTAAAAGGCAGAAAGAATGTAAGAAAAGAAATCAACTTGAAGATTAATGATGATATAATATTAGACAAGAAGGTCATTTGCAATTCATTCGTTAGTCACTTCGGATCGACAGTATCAAACAAGTTACACAGACTTATTATTGGCGGACATAGTTATTTTTAGGTTGTAATCCCAATTGTATTGAGTTGTATTCACATATTTCAATGTATTCTTTAATTTTCTCAGAACAAGTACTTTATGCACTATTGTACTTCCATATTACAAATCTATTTATATTCCTCGGTATCATTGTTCATGATGTTTATTGTTTATTATATTGTTCATTTTTAGTTTGACGTTTGACTTGAGACGTTTGACATTAGACATTTTACACTTGACATTTTATATTTCACATTGTATATTTTAAGTGCTTTGCAGTTATCGCTAAACATGTTTTTGCACTTCCGGGACTAAAGTACCAACTTTAGTCCCGTATAACAGGGACTAAAATGTATCTTTCAGTCCCTAGGGAGATAAAGTTTCATTTTAAATCCCTAGAGACATAAAGAAAAAAATCAAACTTTACCGCAGCTACACTATTAATAACTAGGACAAAAATTAGGAAATATTCCATTATAAATCTTAGTTGATTGAATTAACCTCGGAATTAACATTGTAAGTGATACTAACATTATTACATTGATGAAACTAAATGGGCGATTATTTGTCAACATTAATAGAAATGACACTGAATTGAAAAATTTTATTGACACTGTTGCTATAACGTTACCTACTGAGTAATCCAAGTCCGTGTTCATTTAACTCATCAAAATTATTAATTGTATCAATGTTGAAAGTTATAATACTGGGAAGTGCAAAAAATAGCGTGTATGCCTCAGGACTAAAGAGATATTTTATCCCTTACGTGATTATTGGCCCTCAGGCAATAAACATCACGTGCGGGATTAAAACATTCACTTTAGTCCCTTGTTATATAATACCGGGTGACCCGAAACCAATTTACTCCCCTGTATCTTCGTTGTTATTTTGTATAATTGTTTGAAATTCGGTACTTCGATTTGATGTTATGAATGTACAATTTAGCAAGTATCAATCCAAATATGACACTTCCGGTTTGACCGGAAGCTCATCCAATTTTTATATTTCAAATGGGAAGTATATATTTTTTTTGAAAATTACAATTCGGTAAAGAATTTTACCTTTACAATGATATATCACAATCATACATTCAATTCACAATCTGCTGATATAAGTGACATTTTATAAAAAAATTACTTTTTGTGTTCCCCTCGTAACGGAACATTTTCATGAAAGTATGCTGAGGAAGATTGAACAATATCATATAAGTAACAATAATTCATGGCAAAACTTTTTACACAATAAGTTTTATGCAGACTAATTGGTACTCATGGCCCAGTTCGTTGGCCACCAAGGTCACCAGACCTCACGCCAATGGATTGAAAGTATGATTGCGATATATCATTGTAAAGGTAATTCTATACCGAATTGTAATTATATGTCATATTTGGATTGATACTTGCTAAATTGTACATTCATAACATCAAATCGAAGTACCGAATTTGAAACATCCATATAAAATAATAACGAAAATACAGGGGGGTAAATTGGTTCCGGGTCACCCGGTAGACTATTATTAACTTCCATAGATCACCCTTGTTCAATTTTGTGTATTTGTATTTATTTTTTGAATGAATAATTATTAATATTTATCAACTTCATGCTCAATTCCTGATTATGTCATTCATAGTCTCTTCATTAAACGTGTAACCGAAAAAGAAGTCATAAAAATTATAAATGGTTCGTAAAACAAGAATTCTACCGGATTTGCTGATAAAATTGGAAAAAAAGGAGATTAATATAGTGTAGAAAACTATGCACCTGTAGTACTATTTTCTATCAAACATTGCTTTTGCAACTAGAATATGTTTACCAACTGCCAGTATGGTAGTAGGTCAGAAAAGCCAACTGAATTCGAATTCATACAATAAACATATTCATGTCTAGACGCAAATATCCTGCAAAAGATAAGACATATCGAAACCAGCGACCATACAAAATTTTTTGGAATAACCATTGCAACGTAGGCTGAGAACTTGTTATTCACTTGTCTTCATACTCAATCTTGAGTTATGATATAATATTATGAATCCAATCCGCCGAAATTACCAAAATTGTTGTACTACAGAAATGAATCATAAGAATTGTATTCAATTTGAAGAATCTTGTAGAGAAACTTTCGAAAAACAAAGATTAGTAACAGTGACCAGTATATTTTTAAATATATATTTTCAAAATTTCATGCTTCGTTCCCAAAAATAAAAGTTGTGTGATAATCTAGCAATCTCTTATTTCAATCACTATGATATCAACGTATTTCCTGCCGACATCAAAAAGATTCAATAGAATCAAAATTCTTGCTTGAGGCCGATATATAGAATGAAACGTGCTCAACGATGGCTTAGCTTGTTTAATCAACGAAAACATACGATGTGCTTTTTTTTACAAAATACTGTTACGGATCTGATAATCAAAAAAATCATCATCAATTAATCTGGAAACTGGAACTTTTACAAAACTCTAAGAACTCCACAGAATGTAGAATTACTCAGTCTTGTTCCCGTTCATGATCTCTCCACTGTATGGTCTAAATTGGATGTTCTAGAACTTAGATTTCACTACATAAAGAACGCGACCTCGACATGCAACAGAAACATTAAAGTTCAGTTGACATTGTTAGTAGTTATCTATTTCAGGTGTATTTTGATTTTTGGCCTGAGCTGATAGAAGCAGTTAGCCAACAAGTGTATCACTCGTTTTAGATCCCAAAAACTGAACATGTTGGATAAATCGCCGTAGTACCTACCTGTTCTAGAACCTTTCTCCCAGAACAGTTATACATATTATGAACTGAACATAAGGACGACATTTTTAAACGATCTTTTTCTTATAAAAGCTATTGGCGAGATCCTGGATGTACCGAATTGATATTTGAAATCACAGGCATTCAAAATTTGGTACAAACGATGTCTGTTTGATCAACAATAATTAGTGATAGGTATTGTATTCAAAAGTTATTAATTTTCCTCATAATATATGTGCATGAAATCTTTTACTTTCTCTAGTTTTCTACTTTTGTTTTTCAGGAATCTTTGCAGAACCTAACCTAACAATTTTCAATTTATTTTCCTACTTTTCCTACGTTTTCCAATTCAATTTTCAAGCATGGCATCACACATTAAAAGATAAAGCTCTCGTCTCTTCTAGCTCTCGGAGACTTCTGAGGGTTGCTCGTAGGGGTGCAGCCAATTGAAGGAAACAACAAAACAAACAAAAATCAAGTTCATATTTTTGAAATGATATTGAATAAACCTAAGAACTTTGTGTTGACATAAAAAATATTCTAGTATTCTTTTTCTTCCATTTCGGAAATACTCACAAGCCCAACAGAAGCGATTATTCGACAAGCTATTGTCAAATTCATCAGTGAACAACACACATATTTTGATGGTTCAAACTTCATTATCTGATTTCACGATTCAAATTTATAATTTGAAGCACTTATTTTATACGTCCACAATACCACAATATTCATTCAATGCACAGCACCAAATCGTTTGCACCTTTAAAAAATTGTATTTCGTCAGATGTTTTTAGACCAGAAAGAAATAAGCTCTGGAATATTTATCCAGTAGCGTCACTAGAGGGAAATTCGGAAAACTTCGGTTAGAGTGACCAATTGAATTTTCAAAACAAATATTTGGAATTCACGTTTTTCGGTCTCCTCTACAAAAAAACCCTAAAGAAATTTTTGGCGGTTAGGACTATTTTCGAAAATTCAGGTCCACAACAAAACAGGCCTGTATCTTCGACAATAGCCGTTACCTCCCAAAATTTCATTCGGATATTTTGTTGAGGAAACCGAAATACGTAAGTATAGAAATTATGGATTCATTAGACAAAATGTTATACGGAGTTATTTTTAATGGGACAAAACTTACTTCAGAAATATGGTTTTTGTTGGCGGGAGTGGCAGAAATATTTTCCGCATTGAAAATTTAACGTACCCGAAATAGTGAAAAGTCAGCAACATATTTTAATGGAGGATTTTACTGTTTTTAACAATATTATTGCATCTTCAGAATCCTGGTAATATTCTGAATAATCTGAACTATACTTGACTAAATATTTTTTTTAATAAATAATAATAATCTTAGGGAATGCTACAGCAACTTGAGTTAATTTGTTTTGTTAAGTTGTTGTTTTGATTTGAATTGTACTACAATTAATTTGAATCCACATATTCAATAACTAGAAGAGCTTTGGAAATTACTCTCTGCTATCACATCACCGGCTAAACTAGTTTTCCTAAAATATCGTCATTGACGTCAGAATATGACATTTGACGTCTATATAAACTGTGTCGAGTTTTTTTTTGGAATCTTGAATAGCAAAGAGCAAAAGATGGTTGGTAGTGATATCGGTATCCTAAGGTTCGTAAAAGGCACACCTCATGTTAATTTTATTCCATATAAATAGTATAGTAAATTTTTATCACAAGAAACAGTTTTGTTTATACCCAAACATCACTCACAACTCTGAAGACATTAAGGTAACACCACTATTCTTCTAAGACCAGCTGATCGAACAGATATACTCAATATTCTGAATGAGATGCAACCAAAATATTCGTCTGGTGTAGATGGCATTCCTACGATATTAAAAATAATTTCCAATTACCCTTTAGTAACCCTTTAGTAAACATGATAAATGAAAGCTTATCATCTGGCATATTTCCAGATCTTAAAAGTAGCAAAAGTTGTACCGATTCACAAAAAAGGCAATAGAAATAACTTAAATAACTACAGACCAATTTCACTTTTTCCTTCACCCTGTAAGGTCTTTGAAAGAGCGATATATAATAGGTTCATGTCATTCCTCCAACTGAATAATGTATTAAAATCCCAACAATTTGGTTTCAGTCCACAGAGCTAGCTGTATTCAATGCAGTCAAATATATCACTGAGAATGTTGAAAAAATTAGTAGCCCATCAGGATTATATTTCGATCTTTCAAAGGCCTTTGACATGGTAAACCATGCAAAGCTGTTGTTCAAGCTTGAATGCTATGGATTTAGGGGCGTAAGTCAACAACTTACCCATTCTAATTTAACGAACCGCACACAGGCAGTAGTGTTACAAAAGATCAACAACTATATTACTCAAATAAAACTACCATCGAACAAGGCGTGCCACAGGGGTCAATACTTGGACCAATTCTTTTTCTGATTTATGTGAATTATCTACCCAAGACTCTATGTCCCGGTAGCGTATACCAGTTTGCTGACGGACAACAGTATAACCGAACTCTCAACTAAATCTTCCACTGTCTCTGATAAAATGAATACATGGTGTAAAAAATGATCTAAACTGAATGCAACTAAAACAGGTTTTACTATCTTCAACAAGACAAATTGCTATGAAGAATCCCTGTACGTTAAACTACAAAATAAATCAATCCCAATATCAGATAACTTCAAATTCCTAGGCGTAACGCTGGATGCTACACTCAGCTGGGAAACTCATATAACCTCATTAAATAGCAGACTGAACTCGATCTGTGGAATAATTCGCTACCTGAGTTCAAGTATCAACCAATAGCTTGAGAATATATTACTTTTCTCACGTACAATCAATCATATCATATAGTATAATGTTCTGGGGCTCATCAACAATAGCACAGAAAATATTCATAACCCAGAAAAAAATTATTAGATGTATATTAAAACTGCATCGAAACACCTCTTGTAAACCATATTTCACTGAACTTGACATTACGACTGTGCCTTCATTGTACTTCCTAGGTCTTGTGTGCTTTGTGAAGAAATATTCTCACTTGTTTCCAAGGAACAGTGACCAATATTCTGTAAACATGTATGTGAGGACTAGATATTGCAATGAATTGACGAAACCAAACCACAAATCTACTCAATATGAGAAAGGCCCATACTACCAGGCAATCAAAGCGTATAACTCCCTACCCCAAGAATTGAAAAGCATCAGAGATACAAAGAAATTTAGAATCTCCGTTATTTCATATCTGAAATAAAAATGCTACTATTGCTTCAACTGTTGATGACATTAAAACATTGTTTTTAACATTTTATTTTTATCTTATTGTATTATATTCAACTTCATTACATGTATATCTTACAGCTGTGAATGTATGTATCCTGTCAATATTTTTCTTTTAATGTAGTTTTAAAATATAACTCTTCTATTGTACTGTAAATTCTGACGTTTGCTGAGTCCCTAGTTGATCGTACGCAATAAAAGCATTATTATTATTATAGTAGGGATAGAAGAAAAAATACAGAATACCTTACTGATATAAGAAAAATACTAATGTAAAATTAAAACAGACAATTAATATGTAAATCAACCGAACAAAAAGTTATTCAAGTGAATTGAATTCAAAATTGATGAACTGATAACAAAATATTGGCGGAGAAAAAGTAATAATGAATTATGGATAAATGAAGTCATTTAAGAATTTTCAAATAAAATCCTTTTTGATTTTGTTCTTGAAAACTGACGCTTTTTTAATTTCTTTCATTTCATTCGGGAGTGAATTGTATATCAGTATATCATCATTATAAGTTTTTTTTTTCAAAAATTACTTCTGAAATTGTTCAGGCAAAGAGTTTACCTATCTTGTTTCATGTTCATGAATTTTATTTACTTCAATAAGATTTAAATTTTCTGTTCAGTTCGAATGAAGTAAATGGGGGAACAAATGTTTACTTTATAAGGTAATTTTAAATCTAGTAAACTTTAGGGTTGTTACAAGTTCGCGGTTGGTTCTAAACACGGCAAGTTCTAGATAGGTACATTTCAACGATTTCATCTGTAGTTTTTTAAGCGGTTTCACGATGGATATCAAATACCGTAATTTTGAAGAGATAAGACTATATAGTAAATATTTTTTGGTATTTTAATCCTAATTTTGAACAAAACACGAATGACTGGATTAATATTTTTTCTCAATTTTTCAATATGACTGTTCCATGACAGTTTTTCGTCAATACTTAGACCTAAAAATTTAATGACTTGGGTATATTTTATATAATCAGATCGAAATAAAAGTAGATCCATGGAATTGTTTTTGTTTCATTTTTCAGAAACATGCATGAATGTCGATTAATTAAAATTCAGAGTTAGTTTGAAATGTTGTAATCATGTTGAAATCTCGTTTATATCGGTTTCCATATTTTCACGTATCTCGTTAAGGTCATTGGCAAAAATATTAGTGAGGTATCGTCGGCAAATAGTTCGATTTTTCGTTTTAGTTCCAAATTTGTAATAGAGTTAAAATAAATCAAAAATAGAGCTGGTTCCAAAATTGATCCTTATTGTACCACACATTCGGTATCCATCTGCCAAAACCATTAACTATGATTTTACCAATAAAATATTGTGGTCAACCGTATCGAATGTCTTGCACGAATCAAGATATAGAAAACAACATTTTTTGTTGCTGTCGATTTGAATCTGTATATTTGAAACAACATCCAAAACTACAGCCTTTGTCTCTTATCCTGCGAAAACCGTATTGACTATGACTTTTAGTTACTTGTTTTTTTCAAAAAAACTAGGAAACCTGACACTCACTATTTTTTCCAGATTTTTTTAAAACACTGGAGAAACTGAATGAATTGCAAGCTTAAAATCAAAAAGGTCCACAGGTATTGATGGTATTAACGCTGATATATTAAAATCAATCTCTTAGTATATTTAGCAGCCTTTAGAATATTTGTTTAATGTATGGAGAAAATTTCCTGGCAATATTCAAACAATCGATTGTTATACCGTTGTTTAAAAAGGGGAATGACGATATTGTGAATAATTACCGCCCCATATCACTGATGATACTTCTGACTAAAGTTTTCGAGAAAACACTCAAAAAAAGATTAACATCATGCATTTCAAAATACAATTTAATATCTGATCATCGGTATGGATTTAAAGAAAAAGTATCTACCCAAGATGCAATATTAGCTTGAACATCTGAAATATCATCGAGTCTCTGTGTTTTCTGGGATACCTCAAGGTGCGGTTCTTTCACTAAATTTATTCAATCGGTACATAAATAAATTATTTTCTGAAATCGTTCAAGAATGCCCACTTTCTCGAAGCAACTTCAGGCCTCAAAATACGCTAATCCAGTATTTTAGTCCGTTGCTAAGCAACTAACTTTCCCGGACCGTTTTCGGACCTAAACGGTACGGGAATAGTAATTTACGTAACAAGTCCGGAAAATACTGTTTTTTTGGACGAGTAGACCAAATTCTAGGACGAGCGTTTTCGGACGTGTTGCGTACACTATTTTTTCGGCAATCATGTAGAATAACAAATCATGGAGACGCATTTAGTCTAAGAGATGAAGAGAGGTCGACTTTCACCCATCTGTTAACCGGATGAAACGATTCCAAATTTGAATATTTCGAACATTTCAGTTCTTATTTGTATTATACAGGGTGTTAATTAAGTACGTTGACAAACTTCGGGAGGTGATTCTTTGAAGGTTTTCAGGACGAAATGTTCATATAAACATATGTCCCAAACGGCTTGGTTTTCGAGATACAGGGTGATGAAAATACATTTTTTTCAAGATTTTTTAGAGTTAACTTCGACATTTTCTACAATAATCAGTTCAAATTAGGCAAGTACAATCCATTCAATAGTACGCTCGATACAAAATAATGCATTTCTCAAATAATTCACAGGGTCCTCCTTTTTTCAGAGTCAAGCTTTGTTCAACCCTTCAGAATTTTTTTTTCCGCCGCCACTGACATATTATGAGGAAGGAATAATCAATGTTGTTTCATTTAACATCTTTTTGCTCTCTTGTTGTTTTTTATTTACTTGTACGGTTCAGGAGTTACAATGAAAATATTAACGCATAACATAGAGAAATTTGAGAAGCAAATAGTCTACAAACTTGAAGGGTGATTCTTTGAAAGGTTTCAAGATGAAAAGTTCATATAAACATGTCCCAAGCGGCTTGGTTTTCGAAGTACAGGGTGATCAAAATTCATTTTTTAGGAGTTTTTGGAGTTTACTTCGAAATTTTCGACAATAATCGATCCAAATTAGTTCAAATTGGACAAGTACAATCCATTCGATAGTGCGCATGATATAAAATAATTCATTTCTCGAAGTGTCTTTGCTACTCTCCAAAGATTATCGCGTGACGCAATACGTCATTTTGTTCTCACTACACAAATAGCTATTTTCTGCTCGTGTAGAGAAAATGTAATGTTATGGAGCTCCCATACATTTTTTACCATAACTCAGGTTGAATATGTATTGCACAAAGTTAATTATGGCAAAATAATTTTGGACATTTTCAATAGTGAATAACTTTATTATCAAATACTAGAGCAAAGTAACATAAATTCCCTAGGAATAAAATTAAGTTCAGAAAAGGACCATTATTGAAATTGATATGTCAGAGCAGCTGCTGGAAATTACCACCGCCAACTTCAATGCATGCGTTTATGCGCCTAACCATAGACTGGCGGACACGCTCAAAAATACCAGGAGTGTTCCTTATAATTCCGCATGACTCCTGTATGCGATTCCTCAGGTCTTCTTCACTTTGAACTGGAGTTCGGTACACTAATGATTTAAGGTGCCCCCAGAGGAAAAAATCAAGTGGATTCATATCGGGTGACCTTGGTGGCCAAAGTTGTGGCCCACCACGCCCAATCCAGCGATCAGAATAATTCTCATCTAAATATTGGTGTGCAACCAATCTGAAGTGTACTGGAGCACCATCATGTATAAACCAAATTCCAATTCTTTCCCTCAGTGGGATCTCTTCTAGGAGTCCAGGTAAGATGAATTCAAGAAAATGTCGATAATGGTCACCATTGAGTCTATGAGGCAGAAAATGTGGCCCGATAAGGAAATTCCCTACAATTCCAACCCAAACATTCACAGAAAACGTCTCTTGAAAATGGTTTTCAATCACGGCGTGTGGGTTTTCATCAGCCCACATATGATTGTTGTGAAAATTAATAATGGCTTTACGGGAAAAGCATGCCTCATCGGTGAATAACACTTGAGATAAAAACCATGGATTTTCCAACAATTTATTTCGAATCCAAGTGCAAAAAGTTAATCTCTTTGGAAAATCCCTTGGCAGAAGAGCTTGAACACGCTGTATGTGATAGGGATAAAGTTGTTGCTCTTTTAAAATTTGCCATACCAATACATGGGTTACGTTAAACTGTGCCGCAATTTGTCATGTACTGGTGTCTGGATGCTGCTCAATTTCGTTAAGTACAGCTTCTTCTATCTGAACTGTTCTAACTCTCCTGGGTCTTCCTATGAGAACAGCAGACCTCTTGAAAGTACCCGTTTCACGAAGACGGGAGTGAATATTGATGAACATTTGTGTGCTGGGAATATGACGTTGTGGAAATCTTTCTAGATACATTCGTCTGGCGGCACGAGCGTTGCCATCAGCCATTCCATACATTAAGTGCATGTCTGCCATTTCTGAATTTGTATATTCAACCATTTTATCCAAAGGAATATTGAATGAATCTGCTTTATAGCTTGCACTAATGAAGAATTAACAATGAGACAGTTTCTCAACTTTCGATAACTGTCAAGTTGTTGATATTTAAATAAATGAATTAATATCAAAGCCCACTTTGCTATTTTTATGAATTCAAATTGATTACAAAATTTCTGCGTTACTGGAAAAGAAAAAACAAACCGAAATTTCTGATAAAATAATGTACTCCGTACGGAAACAAAAATTTGTTTGATTTAATTTTTCGGAGTTATGACCAGAGATTCATAAATGAAAATCAAATGTGTAATGATCTGCGACTATTAGATAAACCCTATTAACTATCTTCCATTACAGGATTACCTTTCGGAAGTTTTTTATGTTGAAAAGGAACGTTCAATTGAAAACTAAAAAATATCTTTTTTTAAAATAACAAAAAATTTGTATGAGTTCTCTATCAAGACTGATGGGTAAAAACATTTTCAATCAAATATCTCAATGAAAATGCACATTTTTACCATCAGAATCTTCAGGTTGAAAGTTAAGGTTTTCCCAATATCTGTCAGATCTAGTTTAATATCCAGCGTACCGCAGTGACGGGGAGATAGTAGTTTTCTGTTAGATATCACAAAAAGAAATCACATCTTTACAATAACAAGCTTTTATTTAGCTTCACTTGTAACTAACTAACAAACAATTTAATAAAAGTTGAATTTGACCCACTTCTAATACTCCGATTAATTTGAAATTTGGCAGGTTTCCGTAATTCCGGAGACAATGCATTAAAAAAATGTGTGTTAAAAAACAAAATGGCGGCTCCAATATGGCGGACGAGTTTTGTGATTATGATCCGATTCTGTTCAAAATTGGTATGTGATGGTTTTTGGGTTGGAGATTTTCAGTTTCACATAAAAAATAAACTAAAATGTTAAAAATGAAAATTATAAAAAGAAAACATTTTAAAGTTTTTATACAATACACTGAAAAGGAAAAAATAATTCATTTCATTGTTTGATCTAGGTAATCTTGTACAGAAAGATTTTGATACTCACAGAATAACCTACAAAAAATGAAACAAATTATTTTTTCATTTTCAGTGCATTTGTATAAAAGCTTGTCTTTATATTTTTTATTGTATAATTTTTATTCATTGTAGATTTTTCTAATTCTGAAAAAATATTTCCATCAATTTACAATAATTGAAAATGTTTAATTTTCAAATTTTCTAGTGTTATGCCACACTGGAAAATGTTTAAATTAATATTTTCATTATAGCCCCTGAACCGTACAAGTAAATGAAAAAATGCAAGATATCAAAAAGATGTTAAATGAAACAACATTGATTATTCCTTTCTCATAATATGTCAGTGGCGGCGGAAAAAAAAATTCTGAAGGGTTGAACAAAGCTTGACTCTGAAAAAAGGAGGACCCTGTGAATTATTTAAGAAATGCATTATTTTGTATCGTGCGCCCTATTGAATGGATTGTACTTGCCTAATTTGAACTGATTATTGTCGAAAATGTCGAAGTTAACTCTAAAAAATCTTGAAAAAAATGTATTTTTATCGCCCTGTATCTCGAAAACCAAGCCGTTTGGGACATATGTTTATATGAACTTTTCGTCCTGAAAACCTTCAAAGAATCACCTCCTGAAGTTTGTCAACGTACTTAATTAACACCCTGTATATTGAAATTCGAACAGAAGATAGGTACCAACAGAAACATTCTAATTCTTATTTATATTAATATTTGTATTAAAATTCGAGCACTTCCCGGCCTAGTCCGGGAAGTACGTACTTCCTGGACTAGGCCGGGAAGTGCTACTTTCCCAAAGAAAAGTGTCCGGGAAGTGAACACTTCCCGGATGGTATCGAAAACGATACGGGAAAATTTTTGCTGGCTTGTTTACATTTTAGACAGTTATTGAATTCACGCAAACAATATGTAGAATTCCTTAGTTTTTGATAATGCTGAATGCGATTTCAGAAAAAATAGTATGTGTACCTCGTAGTAAAAGCACATTCCCAGACTTCAATGCTTGTTGGCCTCGGCTTAACGCCTCGGCCAACAATTTACATTGTCGTCCGGGAATGTATTGCTTTTACTACTAGATACACAATATACTATTCTCTCTAGAAACTAAAGGATTTCTAGGATTTGCATTAAACACTGCAATATTCTATAAGGCAAAGAATTGGCAAGAATGAAAAGATACCGGCGTAGAATCAGACTTTGACACCATAAAAAACTGTATAGACCTAGGTAACCAACATCTAATTCTTCCTGAAGAAAAAAGTGAAGTATTTAGGATTAATTATTGATTCACATCTCAAATGCTAATGAACACAAACTATATTTACAAAAAGTTGCGAAGTATTCTATAAAAATTCAATATTCTCCTCCCATCATCTAAAAATTCTTTACCTCGCACTCGTGGAGAATCACCTACGATATGGTATAGCTTGCTGGGGTGGGGCCTTTCGAACTTACCTTCGTCCTTTTGAAGCATTATAAAACAAGTTTCTAAAATTGATATTCTCGAAAAGTTCACGCTTTCCAACATACAATTTTCTTTGAGAAGTCGGTATTTTTGATATTCGTCAACTCTTTCATTACAATACCATTTTAATATACCACAAGAAGAAAAGTTATCTTTTACCGTCACACTATTATAACACTAGAAGAAAAATCACCGTCTAATTCTAAACACAAAAATCACTTTTACAGCATTCCTATTACTTACCTAGCCCCAAAATTATTCAACAGTCTCCCTAATACAATAAAAGACATTGACATATTTCACATATACCAAGACTGAATAAAACAAAGTTTTTATATTTATTCGATTTTTTTCAATAATTGTTATAATTTTAAGTCACTTATGGCCGATTTCACCAACTGATTCCTAGAGTTAGGAAATACCCAAATCGAATTTAGGAATGCCCACGTGCAATTTGCGTTTTACCAAGCGTTAAATAATGCTCAAAAGCATTACTTAACGTGTGGTGAAACGCAAATTGTACTTGGGTTTTCCTAAATGCGATTTTTCCTAACTTTAGGAATCAATTGGTGAAATTGGCTATTAATTTCTTTTAATGTTTGAACTCTTCCCATTGTTATCATCAATATGTGAAGTATATGTGTGTATGTATATATGTATGTATTAGTATGTTTTCATTCCTACATGTATGTGTGTATGTAAATATTGTAAATATTTATTGGGATATTGGCAGGTAGCCGAGTGGTTAAAGTGACATTATTTCAATCACTTAGGCTGCCATTCGGCGAACATACCACGGCGACTGCAGAAATTTTTCTGATGGTCCGAGAAAGTGCTAGGAATCGCACGTAAAAAGGTAAGGCCTCGTTCATCCTTGACTCGCACAAGTTTCGCTTGTAAGGGCTGCCGTTCGTAAGGGGACGACAGCTGGTTAATGGAAAAAACAATTTTAACAATTATTTTTTTAACAATGAACCTTTGTATTATATATTATGTTATACATGTATATGGGTGTGTGCGACCGTGTCTGTAAATATTTGTTTTTATATTTAGATAAGTACATTATTCATTAGATTTTCTCATATTTCCGTAATTTTCAGTAAGTGTGTTCATTATTTATAATTTATTTTTATCGGAGTTTTTCACGAAACAAGTGTGGAAAATACTTATCGAGTTCTCATTTATTCACCTTTATCTTTTCATTTACACTGTAGATACTGTGTTCTTCCTACGTTGATGAATATTATTATTATTATAATTACTTCATATAGTATTGATTAAACGCAAATCTATGTTATTTTTGGAAAGAATTCGTCAATTCATAAAATAGAAAACAACTATTTTCTACTGTGTTCGTTAGATATCCATTAATCAGCGCGAGTTTAAATAAAAACCCTCTCAGTCCGCCACTGGTGATGGTCGTTTCCTTTCCCAATTCTGCATATTAGTGTCGTGCGTCCCCATTCTAAATCCCTGTCGTCGAACCTAAGAGGATGGAATCCACTAAAAGTTTTCAACTGTACGTATTTTCCATTTGGACTAAATCCAATTTTTGGCCGTCCATTATTCAAATACGTAGATTTATGTACGGCGTCGGGATATAAATCCACAGAAAATACGAGAAAATGGTTCGGCTCGATCCTAATTTATAGCTCGAAACGCTCGGGTGCCAACCAAATTGTTACAAAACTCGATGTAAACTCACGAAGACAGGATAGCGGGCCATTTTTGGTTTACTGCTTTGGTATTGCTGTCTCTCGACGTCCTGTAAGAAATAATATAAATCAGCTGACTCTCATCATACTTACTGCAATAATTTTGTTTTCGTTCGAATCCATGGAACTGTGGCAATGATCAACAAATGAATAAGTCTTCCTTAAAATGCTATTAAGTATATAATCCAGTAATTTTGTAGCCTGAAAGAGTATATGGTAGTATGCGTCAAATCCGGTAGTTTTGATTTTTTGCAGACTTGTTTATGATGTTGGCCTAATGAAGTTTGTGACCTCGAGCGCCGAACGCAACTTTGTCAAAAATCAAAAAACCTGCGAAAAAATCGTATTTTTTCAAATTTTGGCGATTATAACGCTGAAGGACTATAGTTTTTGGAAAAAACTTCCTTCGGGCGTTTTTAAAGTAGACCAAATTTGCTACAACTAGAACTGTCTACGTAGACCCAATGGTTTCCGAAATTAAGCCTTTCAAAGATTTTTTTTTAATTTCGCAATTTTTTACAATTCTGTCGTTCTGAATGAATTTTGACCTGATTATGCTATCAAAGTCCTTTACTTTTATGATGGGATGTTAAAAAAGAAAATGAGAAGTGTGAACGAAGATGTTTAAGCTGAGCTACGACTAATGAAGTAAAAAAGATAAGTATAACCAAAGTTAATAAGTTTATTTGTTAGGAAATTGAGTAACATTGAAAATCTAAAAATTAAATTAATTTAGCCCTATTGGAAGGTCCCGGTTGAGGTTTGTCCGTATCTGGATAGACGCATTGGGATGTAATTCACAAAGTTGTGTGGCCTCGTATGTGCGATAGCTGACAGATACATACAGTACTGCTCACTGTGGCTCAAACGTGGCAGTAGTTTTCGATGGTTACTCCGTAGATGCTGTACCTAAAAACACAAAAAGCTCTGAGCGTCTTCGAAGAGCCAAGTCACACTCATCGCGAGAGGTAATCATTGATGAGAAAACCATTGCACAGCTTCCTCAACAGAAATTCTTGTCAAATGACAAAAACAAGATTCAAGTACTACAAGCAGAGGAAGATGCTGATAGGCTCATCATCACTACAGCTCTAACTGCTGCCTCTACCAATGATATAATGGTAGTCGTTGGTGAGGCCATTGACTTGCTGATCATCCTTACTGCGATTTCAAACCAACGTGAATTTATTTTACATTAAACGTGGAAGAGGCAAAGCATCAGATGTCATGTATTCCAGCATCGCTTCTTCAAAATCCTTTTTGAAACCAGAGCATTTCCTTTTCATCCATGCCTTTAAAGGTCGTGACTCGACATCCTGCTTCTTTGGCTTAGGGAAGAAGTAAATGATATCCATAGTCGGAAAAAATCCGGAAGTAAAAAAGGAAGGTGCGACCACTCTCGACACCAACTCTACATCTGACGAGAAAGCAGCAGGAGAGCGAGTCATAAGTGCTCTATACGGAGGCATACCATCCGGTAAAAATTTGTCCTTGCATCAGTAATACACAATACATATCATTCATCATTTTTTATTCTCATGTACAATATCCTTACAGGTACAGGCGTGGTTGGGAGACACACTGAACCCTCTCTCCTCTATTCACGCCACAAGGCCTCAACCCCAAAATGATGACCAGAGATGGAGCCCCACAACACGTCTTGCGGATGATTTCATGCGGCTGCAAGAATGGTTGTGGGAATGCGTGCAGCTGAAGGAAGACAGGATTAAAATGCTCATCAGTCTGCAGGCACTGCAACGGGGCCTCTTGTATACTTGTATACTTGAATACTTGTATACTTGTATACTTGCAAAATACCTGATGTTGCAGTAGTAGATATCCCAGAAGGCGACGATCTGTACGATGTCGAAATGGAGGATGACTTGTGGGCACAAGACGTCGACAATTCATCACTATCCCAATACGTCGATCCAGATACGGATGAACCTCAACCGGGACCTTCCAAGAGGCCCAAATTAATTTAATTTTTAGATTTTCAATATTACTCAATTTCTTAACAAATAAACTTATTAACTTTGGTTGTACTTATCTTTTTTACTTCATTATTCGTAGCTTAGCTTAAACATCATCGTTCACACTTCTTATTTTTTTCAACATCCCATAATAAAAGTACAGGACTTCGATAGTATAGTCAGTGTCAACATTTATTCAGAACGACAGAATTGCAATAAATCGCGAAGTTCGAAAAAAATTATAAACTTTGAAAGGCTTACTCTCGGAAACTATTGGGTCTACGTAGACCCAAATAGAAAATTTAGTCTTCTTTAAAAACGTATCGCAAAAGTTTTCTCAAAAACTGGTCTTTTAGGGTTATAATCGCCAAAATTAGAAAAAAAAACAATTTTTTCGCAGTATTTCCTATTTTTGACAAGTTGCGTTCGGCGCTCGAGGTCACAAACTAGTGTTATTCATTGGGCCAACATCATGAACAGGTTTGCTAAAAATTTGCCGCTTGATGTGATGTATAAAGTTGCTGGCCTAATAGGAGGATCATCGGCGAGTATCTAAGAAAAATTTACTGTGGGTATTGTTTGAAAGTATAATTTTGAGGAGGAAATTCGCTGCTTGACGTGGACTTTTGAATGTCTTATAACCTTTCATAGTCTGAGAATGAAAAAATGTAAATTCAAGGAAATCTATAGATACTAGAGTGGTAACAGAAGGGCAAATGAATCAACTTGCCACGATAAGTTACAGCACCTAAATTCATTGAAAACGTACAGTGACTCAATGAACGGGTTTCATCAATATTGGTCCAATGAACGCAATCTTTATATCAATGTAGCACTGGTTATCGATACTGGAATACGGATGTTCGTTATCTTAACGAATCTCAATCATCAAACGACTGAAATGTATTCATTCGATTGATGATTCCTTTGCATCGCATTCATTATTATTGTTTTTTCTTGGAATAAATGCTGTTTATTGATTTAATGATATCGTTCATTGCGACAAGGGATATTTTACATCAATTCAATAAATGGCGATCATTGAACTCATGAATGTCGGTCGTTACTATAAAGGTTCCTTCACGATGTACACGATTAGGAGATTACAACAAATGTTCGAAATATTTTCCTCCTGCTCTGATACAAGCGTGACATCTCCTTAAGAACGATATTTTCAACAAACGCAGAGCTCTTGAGCTATTATTGATTTCTTGGGTTGCATGTCGTATTCGGTTCAGTAGTTCTATTTCGCTAGTAATTAGGTTGTGGTGAACTTTCTCCTTCAAACATCTCCAATGAAAAAAATCTAACGTGTTCAAGTCCGGTGACCATGGCGGCCAAAGTATTGGTCCAAAAAACTATTTTGAACGGAACTGCAAACCTTGTGAACCACTGTAAAATACCCCCCTTTCGTGCTCTATTAGCAATATCTTTCATTCAAAGAAGTATGATGGCAACTTCTATATACATTTTCAGACTCAGGACAAAACGAGCAAGTTTTTAAGACCAATGTCCAGGTTTACGTAGGAGACTAATTCTGCCTTCTGCGATTGTTACAACTACTAATCAGCAATATTAATCGACAATGAAAATTGATATGAATCGCTCCTCAATTGCTTGGAACATAAAAGAATGATCTAAGACAGGAATTCAATTTTTTTTATAAGTTCCAATATCTCTATAACCGAGAGGTTTTTACTGAGGTCAAGTTGTGGTTATCTGATGAACTTGTTTATCACCAGCTACAGTATGATCCATGGTTTACCGGACACCCTCTATATTACAGTAATTCAATATCTTACTCGATTTTATTTCGTAACTACTAATTTTCGTTTGTGGCACCTTCTGGGCCTTCGCTCTAACATGCTGTCACATAGCAGTTTTGAATGCTCTTCAAATCTTCCTCGTTCACTTTTTCGATAATACTCCTATAAGAATTTTAAATGATTTTATTATTAACGAATTATTCTTTTTTAATATTATTCCATTCTTACCAACTTTTTGTTAGAAAGTCTTGCCAAAATCTCTCACATCGATATAGCTTTTTGCCAAATACATCTGAACACCATTCTCTTCAAACTATTGTGCTACTGTTTGTATTAACAATGTCCTCTGTCCATTTTGGAATATTATAAATTTTTTATAACACTCTACCAGCATTACCCCTTTTGTAGTTTCACGGGGTCAGGTAGCCGAGTGGTTAAAGTGACATTGTTTCAATCACTTTGGCTGCCAGTGGGCTATGGTTCAAACCATGGCGACTGCAGAAATATTTCTGATGTCCCGAGAAAGTGCTAGGAATCGCACGAAAAAAGGTAAGACCTCGTCAATCCTTGGCTCGCACAAGTTTCGACTTCTGCGGGCTGCCGTTTGTAAGGGGATGACAGCTGGTTTACGGAAAATCAAACAATTTTAACAAATCAGTATACTGGGTAACGTTATTTCATTACCTTCATCGGGGCTTGTTAGTCTACTGTAATGAGAACTTGAGGATGAACAAGCAGAAGTTGATGTGACATAAGATAGAGTTGGAGATGGCGAATTTATTGACTGAATTGCAAAGTTTAAATGATAATTAATCAGCATCCCACCGATTCAGTGACGCCGTGTACTGTTAAAACTACTCAAACTACTAAATTGTTGAAAATAATTATCATCACAATATCTAAATGATGAGTTTAAACTCCCTGTATAGGTAAAATCCCAGAATTATATTAAGCAACCAACACCCCGGGTCGCTCTATCTCATTTTCTATGCCAGAGAAGAGTGGTATCATCAGAAAAGAACGTTAAATTCCTTGAATATGGAGAGTGGCTGGATCATTTGAATATATGAGGGAAAGAATCGGACACAGAGCTGATCCTTGTGGAATTCCCTATAAGATATCCTTGCTTTGTGATAGTTTTCCGTTTGATTTTTCTAATTGTTTTCTATCGCTTAAGTAATACTCAAACCAGTCACTACATACTCCTCTGAATCTATAGCAGTATAAATATTTTGCAAAAGAACTTAAATTGATTAATATGCCCGTCTAATGAATTTTCCTTTTTTCTTTTTAGACTGTTTAAAGGTAAAATAATAATTTTGGAGAATTCTGATTCTGCAGTTTGAGTGATTGATTCTAGTGTTTATAAATGAGAAAGCATATTGCCTCACCCTGTATGGCTGTATGTGCATCCCCTCAATCTGAAAATTCGAAAGAATATTGGTAAGATATTAGTTCCACCGTGGTTTGGGCACGTGCAAGCACTCTAGCGGATTATAGACCAATACATCCATAGTAGCGAAAATATAAAATTCTGAGGGCTAATCGATCCCCCTAAATATTCAGTTGATTTGGGAATTAATGGCTATAATCTGGACAAATCGACCATTCAGTACACAAAAGGAATGGAAAAAGGGAACTTTGGTATATTCATTGTTCCCTTTCGTTTCGGAAGAGAGAGTATTCCTCCCAATAAGAAATATTGTTTGCTCTGATTTAAGTGCTGCACGGCGTGTTTCAAACAAGCTTCAATTACAATTTCATAAAGAATGAATACAATATGAATAGCGACCGGAGAGTTAAACAGGCAGCTTTTCAGGTAATTCGAAAATAGTTGTTTTTTATAACAAGTGCGCAATGTATTACTTTTCCGCAAGCATTTGATGTGTGGCTTATGGTACGGCTTGATGAACACTCACTTAGCACATAAGTACAGTCAATAATATAGCTTAATGAAGGATAATTTACCTCAGAACAGTTGTTCAAATGGGTCGATGAAGGTTGACTTAACTTAGAAGGGCAGCTATTCATGTGACACTTTCTAACATAGAGTACTTACTCCATGAAGTATTTGAAATATTTTTCGTAAATCTGCAAAATATGCTGGGAACACCACCTCCTTGATACTGTTTGTCCCTTTGTTGTAGAACCAGTATTCAAAATGTTTATATTGTTTCTCATATTTATTTTTCACTTGTCCCTTACTGCTTTATACTACCTTGGCAACGGTTGCTATTAATAGACCCATAACGCCCGGGTCGTTATGGAGGGCATTATGAATCATAACGCCCGCTAAATGTTTTTTTTAATTACTCAGAAAAGTTATATTTATAACTTTACATAAAAAAGGGACTAATTATTTTCTCTCAAATAGAAATTACAATTTTCAAAATTAGTACCGAGTTTGAAGTTCCGAGTTGACCGATGATGAACTCCTCAATGTGCATTCGGTTTCGTTCGGAACGTTAACATTTTCTTTTTCGGAAACGGAATGGACTATCATTGTAGCAATTTTGTTCTTCGAAGAGATACTTTCTTCAATATAGCTCTCCGCTACCGTACTACTCTTCCATTTTCCATGTAATTTTAGTGTTTCAAAGGAAGCACCACCTTGAACAAGAAGCGTTGACTACGTTTGGCGTAGACAATGTCCGGTGAAACCTTTCGGGTTTTCCAAATTAAGGTATTTCGCTATACATTATTTCTGTAGGTTAAAAAAAACTACGTTTTTTTCATCCTTTTGGTCGTAGTGCAATATATCAGCAATATGATCAGCTTCATTATCGACTGGAACATCGATTGAAAATTCATCAACAAAGCCTTAATTTCTTCTCTTCTCGCTGAGACTATAGAACCACAAATGTCATAAATAGATCTATCACAAAAGAATGAACATTTCGCGTATAATCGAACGCCCACAATCAATTGAGATGTGTAGTGTTTCAGATGAACAGGATTGTGGGAATTAGTAGCACATTAGCTTTCCATTAAAGTGCCCTTTTGGTCCCTTGACCCTAAATACACTAAAAGTGATTGATATCGCTAAATCCGCCCTTTCATGATGTGGTTACAGAGGGCTTATTCAGAAAATTATTCGGAGGAACGGACAAAAAGAATATATACAGTGTAGTACATCGAAAATAATATTACGTTCTCATTCAGGAATACTTTATTTCGGTACTAAAAAAAATATATTCTTCAAAATCGAATTCAAAAATTGTGTTAAATTTTTCATTTTTTCTTCGTTAATTATTCTTGAAGTATGCATGGTGTTACAGTGTCTGGTAGATTTTTTAACAAACGGTAGAATTTTTCATTTGAAAAATCTTTGAAAATTACTTTCTTTATAAAAACCTCTACATCGCTCCAAACTCAAAATGCATCATATAAACAAATTTTCTTTCATAAGGTGTGGACGACACATTACTTGATGGAAGATACAAATAGGTATTTTCGTCTTCAACAGAAAACAACAACTGAAAAAATCTATTGTTCAAAATAGAAATCAAAAATGATGTTAAATTTTTCCTTTTTTTTTTCATGAATTCTTCCTGACATATGTATACATGGAGTAGGTTTATACAGTGGGTCTGGTAAATTTTTTAGTACCTACAAAAGGTGAAAACTTTCATTTCAAAAATCTTAGAAACTTTTTTCATAAAAATTTCTACATCTCTACAAACTCAAAATATATGCACCATCTAAACATTACAATTATATCATGTTGATGGAAGATTGTGATATTGAAAAACAGATTTATTAATCCATGCTTCCGCCTAAACCTATACAATACGTATTTTCACGAGCAACTAACAGAAAACAGCTACTGCCTCCTACAACCATTGAATTATAATCTGTTAGATTATTAACAAGAACTGCTTTGCAATGCTTTCTAATTTTTCCTCAGAAAGTATTTTTCAATTCAGATGACCAATTGAACCGAAAAATCCTTTCTGTTTAAATTTGTAATTCCTAAGATGAAGTCAAGTATATATCCGGTGCTATCTCTAGGTTTCAAAATAAAGCACTCCGACTATTGTGTGTATTAGGTATTGCATCTGGTCGCAAATAATCTACTTTTGCATTTAGGGTCCATTTCCCAAGAAAGAAATTACCTTTATAATCTTTTTCTAAATACTACACTCGTCTATACCACAGGCAGACATGTATTAGCAAATAGGTTCCCCAAATTTTCAAATATTTTGCCTCGCATTGAATAATTTTGCATCTGTTGTAAAGCGCAGATAGAAGATTTCTACAATTTAGATTGTGGCACCTTTTACAGTTTTACTATATAGTCATTAATTAGAATTTAAATGCTTATAACAACAATCTTCACCAAACTCGGCAAACTCTTTTAGACACCAAGAAATCGTTAGTAGACACTGATAAAATCACGAATTCTGATGGGGATTTGGTTTGTTTTCACCATTCGGAAGTTTAAGACTTATGACAGTATGTGTCGCGGTGTCGTCCCCAGCACTAGGGTCACTGAATCTCGGAGGTCGTGCCGTCCTTACGGGTATGGACAATGGGCGTAGTCTAGTACTTGAAATAGTTCCAGTGTTCAAATAACCCACAAAACTTGCTCTCTAATTGGCGATTTTGTGGGTTATTTGAATACTGGAACTATTTCAAGTATTGGACCACGCCCATTGGCCATACCCGTAAGGACGGCACGGCGTCTAGATTCAGTGACCCTACCCAGCACTGCTCGCTTTGAGATTTCGTAAATTCAGAAACCATGCAATACTGATATATTTTGGACAACTGTGTGTAGACGATTCACTTTTTTTAAATTCTTAGGCAATATGTTTGTTTCACCTTGATTGGAGTTGTAAAAATTCAGATAATTTGTGGCTAAAAAGTGGATTCAGTTCTTCATTACAGTTGGCTACAGAGCTCGGGCACCGCCCAGTGAGCACAAACACATCTCAGAGACGTTAAAAGTAAAAAATCTCCACTGCATGAATAAAACGTGTATGTAATAGCAAATGTCCGCCGCATGCGGCTATTTTCAGGATGTTCCTGAGACATCACAAATCCATTTGAACGACACAACATAACATTTTCAAAGCTTTTCATCTGCATTGAATCAATGTATATAAAACATTTTGAGAGATATTTCTGGGACATCACAAAATGAACTTTTTTTTTGTTTTTTGGAACCGCACTGATTGTACTATTAACAGTAGTCCATTTCCGATTGCGCGACCAGTAGATATATTCTCGGTGAACGTCTTTTAAGGATGAACTATGAGATCTTCAAGTGAAAAGATACACACTTTTACATAACAGTTTATGTACATCGCCGATACATTCCTACAGGACTTAAAAAAAATAAGCATCAAAAGAACAAAACCAAAACATGAATACCTTCTTTGGGAAGTACACATTACGTCTCAAAGAAACTTATTATCGGCGTACCAATATTTTCGATACATCTCAAAACCAATATTTGGGTCGACATCACTACCTCGAATTTTACGATTAACCGTCCTACGCCGCAACCAAACCAATCTAAGATCCGAACTCCGTACGTGAGCCCTCTTTCAAAACTTCGGTTTTCCCAAAAGAAATTGAAAGTATGAATAGGACCTAAGACGTGAGCGAATACGTTGACACGTAGATCCGCTCTAAACTTACAACACATCTCAGAACCTCCGAGCAATAAAAAGTCGTTGAAGAAGATCCCTTTTCTATTTGCATAACACACATTATTGTAAAAGCAACATACCAGTATCCTTTGTTGGTGAGGGGAAGTGAGGAGAGGCCAGATTATTGGTATGATGATATCCTGGAATGAACAAGCAAAACAGGATTCACAAGTTTAGGTTAAATAATGGAAAGTCCAACTTATTCACGAATGAAAACGAAAATACCCGACAATGCCTCTTCTCAGCATGATCCAGGCTACGATGTGAATAAATGAAGCGAGATATCTCTACAGGTTTGTTCATTTGTAATTGCTCTAAGCGACTATATGACATCTGTTCATCTCTCTTTGACACTTCTAATTCATTTGTTTTCCTCTTTTGATAATAGCAGCTTTGTTGTTACAAATGAACACACCTTTATTATTATATTGATTTGTACTTGGAACATATCTTGAAAGGTTCTGTACCAAACATAGAACTATATCATATTCAATTCAAATACGGTCTGGTTTTCTACTTCGACACTCTTTAAATTTGATATTAGAAAATAACTGTGTCATGAAAATCGAATATGGTAGGCGTTTTGTAAATATAATTATTATAAACTTACACTACATTGAAGTCTGTCTTGTTCGTCTCTCGCGAATTTCGCAATTTTTCTGCATGGCTGCCGACATGGTTCAGCATCAACGATCGGTCCGGCATGACTGGCAGCTACTTTATTCGCAGAAAAATTGCGAAATTCGCGAGGGTATGAGCAAGTCTTTATTTTATAGAAATCTAATGTAAGAGGAAGATTGCTGGTAATACTGCTCTGATTGAGCAACGAGCAACACCATGATTAGTGTAGTTGACGAAGAAGAAGTTCATAGACAAGAGTTATATACTGAGAAGTTTCTAATCAACAATTAACCTAAAAATTTAAAAGAGCATGATCAAAAAATATCAAAATATTGACCAAAATTTATGAATTGTTTAAAATGTAGAATGATTGTTTGGAGTGCAAGTCTTTCTACTGTATCTTTCACAAACTGAAAGTGCCTACGTCGTTACCACTGTAAAGTAATCTTTTACTTTGTAATATTTTAATATTTTTATCTTTCACTTTTTCAGGCTTCTTTTCATATTGTGCTGACATAGGAACAAGGCTGAGATGAGTTTCACTGTAGTTTATAATGGCGGTGATAAACTTCCTAAAGGAAGAGCATTTGTTAAAAAAAAGAAAGTATCCAATGCAAAGAACACACTGACGAAAGAGACTGATAATCTCATTCCAAAAATTAAGGCAAAAGTGGTTGATAATGATAAACTTACTAAAGGAAATGCATTTGTTAAAAAAAAGAATGTATCAAATGTGAAGAACACACCAATGAAAGAGACTGACAATCTCATTTCAAAACCCATTACAGAAGTTGGTGTTTTTGAACGTAGTTGGAAAAAAGATGATGCTATTAAAAAACCAAATGTCAAATCTATAAACCAAAATAAGAAGCTTGGGACAATTGAAAATGAAAACCAAAGCAGAGATGTTGGAACACATCTTGAGACATCGGGAAAAGCAATTGATGATCCCACGAAATTCATCAAACGAAAGCAGAGAAAAGACAAAATTGCAGCTAAACAAGCTGCACAGCAAGGCATAACTCCTTCACAAGTTCAAACTGAAAATAAAAATCAATCCTATTCTTTGTTTGCTGTGGGTCAGAAAGACGTATATGTTAAAACAAACACCAGAGGCAGATCAGTTGTTGAGAAAGTTTTCAGTGCTAGCAACAAGTTTGGCAACTTGGTAATCCACAAACATATTGTATCAAACTTGGAGAAAATTGGTTTCACAGCTTTAACAAATGTGCAAGAGAAATCTATACCTGTTATTTTCGAAGGAAATAATGTTCTGGTAAGTGTTATAGTGTAAACTGTTCACACATTCCTAATAGCATTGTTGAATCAATATTCTCTGTCCACTCAATTCACTACTAGACAAATGCTAGTTGACAATACTTTTATTCACTTTTTGATGTTTTATCCTATAATCATTTAACACCAACGATAAATCGTACACAATGTATTTTGTTGATTGAAAAGTATATTTATAATTTTTATTTTTATGATTTTTCAGATTCGTTCCCAAACAGGATCTGGCAAGACTTTGGCATATGCTGTTCCTATTTTAGATGCTTTACAAAGTCTGAATCCTAGATTACAGAGGAGTGATGGGGTTCAAGCCATCATTGTGGTACCAACTAGAGAATTGGCTTTGCAAACCCATGAACTATTTGGAAAAATAAATGTAAGGAACTTCAAAAAATTTGAATTGCAAGCTGTCCATTCTAAAAGAGATTAAGTAACTAAATGACAAACAAAAACTAATCAAACTATAAGATTGGTTCAATTCAGAAATTTTCCTTCCAGATATTTTTTATTCAGAATCTTTGTTGATTTTTTGACAATAAAGATAAATATAAAGATCAAATCTGCCCCAAAGCAGACAGCATGCTGAAGATTTCAATAATAATGAGTTGAATTATTAAAATTTGTGTAGATTCATCAATTATTTTTTTTTAGACTTTCCAGTGGATAGTTGCTGGCTATCTCTGTGGTGGTGAAAATCGAAATACTGAAAAAACCAGACTCCGAAAAGGGTTGCACATACTCATAGCAACCCCTGGTAGACTATTGGACCATTTACTACATACAGCAGCTTTCAAAAGGGACAAAGTGAGATGTCTAGTATTAGATGAAGCTGATCGCCTTCTAGATATGGGATTCAAAAAGGATATTGTTCGGTAAGTTATTCACCTGTGACATTTTCATTTGGTGAAAGTAAAAAAATGGATTAGACACAATGAAGAGTCTAGAAGTTGTGAATAAAATCAAGCCATTTTTTACAAAAATTACTGATTTACTCATCCTGGATTTGTTTGCTATGGGTTTCATTTTCATTTAATAAAAAAAAATTAAATAATAAAAAAAAATCCATCTGTGTTAGAAGAAGAGATCCTCTGCAATATTCGAAATGAGTTCATATTTCTTTTGTGTCCTCTTAATTTTTTCTTACAAGTTTTGATGAGCATTTGTTTCAGAAAACTACAAAAGAAATATTATTGTTTAATAAGCTTATGTAAATTTGTTTCATGAATTTTGAAGTCTGTGAGATCAAATGTATCAAAAATATACTGTTTATATTCAAGTTTGAGTATAATTCATATTTAAGAGCTCAGGCCAATTTTTGTGTGGTTTGTTGATAAATTTCCTGATCAGATGTCAAGAAAAATCAATTATATTTATATATTGCTTTCCATATGCATATTCGGAATGTTTTTGTTGTATTTATTTTTCGTTACTTCCACTAGTTGAATAAAAATGAAATGTAACTGAAAAAACTGATAGAGACTTCATTTCACCCGAATATCATTGAATTATAAATGAGCTTTGTTGAATGTTGTTACCTATCAGTCTTATGATGACAAGTACAGGGTGGATCAACGATGCATGGACAATAATTGCTTCCCTATTTGAGACAGGAAAAAATTACTCAAATAAAAGTTACAGAGATAAATGTGTTCAAAGTGTTGTTTTTAAAAAATATTCTTGAATCGAATTCCTTTGGAAGTGTTTCTCAAAAATACCAAGTAGTTCGGAAGTTATGGTGGAATATATAACACAAAATGGGTTCATCCTACACCAAATACCTCAAAATCAATAATTTGGAATAAGGAAATTTGTTTACAAAATATCCTCGAAAATGTTTTATTTTCATTTCCTATCCTTAATTTTAATGAATGTCGCTTTTTCCATACAGGGGCAACCAAAACTCGTGATCACCTTTTTCTCAGTTTTTTTCAAATAAAATAAGAGAATAAGGCAATACTAGAATAGTCCATAATACTATGCAGAAAATGTAGGGTTTGTCTACTTGATTTCCATGTGAAATATATCTAATTCTTGAGGCAAGTATGAAAATGCCATAAAAGCAGTAATGATTTTTTTTTATTCAATGCTGTCATAATGATTCATACAATTTAAGAAAAGCATAAATTCACAGCAAACGTTCTTTCAAATAATCTTCCTATTTTGAACTATGCACAAATTAAGTACAAGTATCCACAATTATTGCTTGAACTTCAATTAAAGTTGATGTTGTAGTAGAGCGAAAAACTTTTCTAATTCTACTTTTCTTCCTATGTCGTTTGTTTCTCGCGGTAGTCTCTAAACATATCCTCAGATAATAAAACTCTAAGAGCATGAGGTAAAAGGACCTTTGCTGTCCATCCAGAAATGTATCATTTGTAATTTACTTAAGTGAAGATTCTCAACAGTTCACGACTTCATCTCTAATTTTTTATTCTCTTCCCCCCTACGTTTTGTTCACTTCTTATGCTTAAGGGTCTCCATCCCTGAAAAAAAAAGCAAGTTAAAAACGACCTTGAATATATGACTTGTGACAAGAATTATCATATTCGATCCCAAAAACCATGAATAAAAAAAACTCGTCCGCCATCTTGAAATCCCGAATTTAAACAAAAAAATCATGATTTTTAATGAATCGGACCATAACCTCAAAACTCGTTAGCCATCTTGGAGCCGCCATCTTGAATTTAATAATTATGACAGAAGATTTATAATCTCCGAACCCGAAAATCCTCACATACCAATTTTGAGTGGAATTAGAACGTAATCACAAATCTCGTCCGCTATCTTGTTTTTTTCTCTAAAATTGTATATTGCATTATCACCGGAAGTATATACACCTGCCCAATAGTTTTATTTATAAAAACATTACTTTGATAAGTCACACATTTATTGGATACCTTGTATGTTGGTAGCTTTCATTGCTTTATACAACTTTTATTTAAGACATTTTTTTCTATCACAAATAGGAAAGCAGCTATCATCCACCCACGCATCGTTGATACACTCTGTACTTTACAGCAATGCTTTGTCCTTTCAGAATAGTAGAAGAGCTGGACAACTCTAAATCAAACTCGGATTATGATCCAATGGCCTTGCTGAAAGGCAGACACCATACAGAGGGTGATGAACTGAGCACTGAAGAGAAAGATGAAGATCATTCTCCATTTCCTCTGAGAAATTCATCAAGCAATATCAGGCAAACCATCTTGCTCTCTGCAACAATGTCGAAAGGTGTTGCTGAGCTAGCTGACTTCACCATGAAAGATCATATTTATGTAGACACTCTAGACGAGTGGTCGGACTTGCACCCAGAAATGATGGTAATGCCAAACACTGTTAAACAACAGTTCATAGTGACGCATGTGAAACACAGACTTTTCACACTGTCAGCTATGCTGGTATCTCTGGTGCAGAAGTCTTCGAAAGCGTTCGTTTTTATGGGAACGAGCACCATGGTGGATTACCACTATGAACTCTTCACAAGATTCTTAACTAAGATGCCCAAGAATAGGGGGAAGCTGAAGAGTGGGGATGTTGTCCTGTTGGATGGGATGGAAGACGATAGTGATGATGAAGAAGAGGTTGTGCTGAATTTGGAGTTCTTCAAGCTGCATGGTAACATGGAGCAGAGTGCTAGGAAGGATGTATTCACTAGGTTTAGGGCTGCCAAGGCCGGAGTTTTACTTTGTACGGTAAGTACTGAGCACTTATAAAACATGCTGATTGTTTCCAGCGTTATTTTTTCACAGGCAAGTCAAAATCAGAATGTACTTTATTATAGGAAGTTATAAAAACTTATATACAAAGCTTCAATTGTAGAAGAGATCATGTTAAAATTAATTGAAATTAAAGTAATAATTAAAAAGTACAATGATGATACCACAGCTTAATAAACACACAGCTAGGAAACTCGCTTTGGTGGGGGTAGTTAACGCAGATTTTCGCGCACCCCCCACTTTCGGAGTACAACCTGTCAAACCAGTGACAGGGATCGCGATAGGTCGTGTTTTTGTATTGTGTGTTGCTGTGTTAAGTTAAATTGTGTTTTCTATGTGTTCTTGAGTTCGTTGGTGCTGGGACATTTCTGTAATCTGTAGTGTATACTGTAATTGAAACATGGGAGTGACATGTACTGCCAGATCTTGTTAAAACAAAAGTTATAACTGTAACAAAAGTTACTTCAGATTTCCCACTGATGTTGCAAGGTAAGTAACTTTTTCAGCCAAAGCAGAAAAATGTCAGGAGTGTTAATTATGCATCGGTAGAGTGTGATGGACAGTTTGTCTTTCCTTGTTTTCAAACTTTAATTCTCCAAATTGAGGTTATATTCTGAATTTTATTATGCAAGAATTTCTACACAGAAATTTCATTAAGATAAAAGACATTGTGACTGAATGCTCAAAAGTTATTGTCTAGAAAAAGGAAATAACAGTTATGCTAGAGAAATTAATATTCTCAAAAAAAAATAGTTATGCTAGAGCAATTAATATTCTCCGGAAAAGGGGAATGGTAGTTATGCTATTACTATGAGTCAAAAATTAACATTTATTTTGAATCAAACTTGTTCTGATATTGGAAAGTAATGAAGTGAACTAGACTATCATAAATTCATCATTGTAACAAATAGTAGTAAAAACAGGAAAGCTGAAATCAGAATCATTGTATCTTGATATGGGGGGTGTAACAGTTCATTTGCTTAGAATTGTTTCTGAGAATATTCTATCTAGTACCCTCTCAAATTAACTTTCTTGATTGATAAATATAAGATAACCTTATAAAATTTCGATATTGATAGTTAAATATTGAGATGCAACCATTAGTTTCAACTATAATTTGAATGATATTGATTGTTAAAAAATTGTTTTTTGTTATAATTGTTATTCCCGTCAACCGATTGCACCCCTACGCGCAACCCTCAGAAGTCTTCAAGAGCCTTGTGTGAGCTAGGGAAGACGCAGCCATTACCTTTTAACGTGTGATGCCACGCACGAGACCGTTGATTATACTTGAGAGGCGAACGCTCTACCAGCAAGACCACCACCGCACATACGACCACCACGGCCCATATTAATGAAAAAAATGCTGTCTGTTCTGCTCAAAAGGTGTATTGGTGGTTACTTACTGTCAGTGTGTAAAATCACCATTAAAAACGTATATATTTTCAAAAGTGTTGGTGTTTTGTGTCTTCATCTTTGGTGTTTCAATGCCGTTTTTGAATTGGTTATCAGCGATTTGGAGTCTTCCATTCAGAAACTTGCAGGAATACACACATTTCTGGAAGGTTAATTCTTCAGGTTACAAATATTTTTTCAACAGTAAAAACACAAGAGCTTTTATTTACAGGATAAATTTCTTTTTGTAACGAAATAATTTTGCCAATCAGTAATTTTACGAGAAAAACTGATATGACAAAATCGTTCGACCTTGACAAAATCGCGATACCGAAGGTCGAACGATTTTGTCAAATGTCAGTTTTTCGAGCAAAATTACTGATGGAAAAATTTTGAGTTAAAAAGAAATGTATCCTTAAAAGAAAAGCTCGAGTGTTTTTTGGCAAGATAAATTAACGACCAAATATATGAATGAACAACAACAATAATTATCTTTATTGATACAATTAAATTATTTAAATGAACAGTTATTAAATACACAATTGTTATAAATTGTTTGGTTTGGTGTACTGATTTCAATATTTTCTTCTCTGGTATTCATTCATTGATTTTTCTCACTCGAGGCTCGTAAGGAACTAATAAGATTTTCGTGATGTTCAGGATCAATTTGGAGGTAGGGTTTAATAGAAGATGATGATGAATGTCCCGTTATTTTTATAAGTTGTTGGTCACTTACTCCTGCTTTGGCTAACTGGGAAACTGTACTAGCACGGTTCGAATGATTGGTAATT
Organism: Chrysolina oricalcia; assembly: GCA_944452925.2. Taxonomy (NCBI): domain Eukaryota; kingdom Metazoa; phylum Arthropoda; class Insecta; order Coleoptera; family Chrysomelidae; genus Chrysolina; species Chrysolina oricalcia. The sequence continues at coordinate 17,111,367 of OX101825.2, forward strand.
TTATCATTTGTGATGTCGAGTCCAATTTTAGTTGCAGAATATTTGGTCCAAGTAGAAATCGTATTAATACACAGTGGAACATTTTTGTACCAACCTTTGGAATTTTTATTTTTCCAAAAGGGATTTGGAGTTAAAAAAAGTCGTTCAGATGTTATGTTTTCATTTCTTTTTTGTAACAGTAATTTTAACAATGCAACGGGACAAATACCTTCATCCATTTAATTTTTTGTTATCTATTTGCTGTCTGACAATTTTTTCGACCCACCCTGTGTCGTCTTTGAAAATATTGTATTGTATTCAAATCTTCTTGTTGAAGATCCATCTTGATTTTTTTCTTCTTTAAAAAGGTAAATTTTACAGTTTGCAGCCTCTCTCCCTCTCCAAGCTAATTCATAAGAAGCTATATGAAAGAATCTTTTCTGTAATCCTCTGGGTTGTCTATATTCCACAATTTTGCCATTTTTACTATATCTTTCTTGTTCAATGAGTAGAGTAGAGTTTATTAACTACGTTACATAATTTTATTACATTTGTAGCAGGTCTTTGAGAAAATATTTTTTAGAAATATCTATACCTAATATAATATCACCTAGTTAAAATTATGATTAAAAAAGACAGTACATATTTAAAAAGACAATAACAACAACAATGCTACAGAACTTACTTTTCTTTTCTCTGGAATAACTTGTAATTCTTTCCGTTTTCTATTTCTCGCATCACGAGCTTCTTTAAAAGTTATGTCGGAAAAAGGATCAAATTTAATATTGTATTCCTTGAAATATCTTTCTTGAATCATCTTCGCAGTTGAATTCCAAATTGATTTAACTGTATATTCTTTATAATCTTCTGGATTCCTCTTTTTCATATTATAGGCCCAATCCTTTAATATATCTGCTACTTCTTGTAACGGGGTTATTTTCGACAGTTCGTAATTTCGTACTTGACAAAACTCCATAAATTGTCTCCATATTGACGCTTTAGTATTTTTTGTAGATTGCGGATTGCTTTTTCTATATTTTTTGTTTGTTGAGTCGAAACTTCCCCAAAACGACTCATGTTGTAATGTTTCAGTATCAACTATCAACAATACTTAAATAACTGATAGGGCAGATATTAAAGTGACGTAAGCATAATAGATGTAGACGAACAGGCATTTTTAGCGGTGATAAATTAACTCCTGTATTAAATGTGTCATTTAAAGATGACTGTATTGTCATTTTGACAGCGATAAAAAAAGGTGCATCGTTTTTTATCACCGATAAAAACGCCTGTTCCTCTTTAGCGTCTACATCTAGTATGCTTACGTCACTTTAATGTCTGCCCTGTCAGTTATTGAAGTATTGTTGATAGTTGATACTGAAACATTACAACATGAGTCGTTTTGGGGAAGTTTCGACTCAACAAATAACAAAAAATATAGAAAAAGCAATCCCGCAATCTACAAAAAATACTAAAGCGTCAATATAGAGACAATTTATATTCGGTCGTTAATTTATCTTGCCAAAAAACACTCGAGCTTTTCTTTTAAGGATAAATTTCTTTTTAACTCAAAATTTTTCCATCAGTAATTTTGCTCGAAGAACTGACATTTGACAAAATTGCTCGACCTTCGGTCTCGCGAGTTTGTCATGTCAGTTTTTCTCGTAAAATTACTGATTGGCAAAATTATTTCGTTACAAAAAGAAATTGATCCGATAAAAAAAAGCTCTTGTGTTTTTACTGTTGATAAAAAGCGATGCACCTTTTTTATCGCTGTCAAAATGACAATACAGTCATCTTTAAATGACACATTTTATATAGAAGTTAATTTATCAACGATCATTCAAACACTTGGCATTCGGTCATTTTTTTGGGAGATTATCGATATACATTAAATATGGATGTTCTGACCTAAGAATATCATTGAAAGGGACAGGAAACAGTATATCAGGATAATATCAAATACATTCTTGATTATTTTTAGTTGTGACAGAGAAGTAACTTCTGTTGATAATTTTAGATTTTCAATTTGCCCTAAAATATTCAAAATATACCGTAGTACCACCGAATATAAAGGCTGAAGTATTTGCGATTCAAAGAATAACAGGAAGTAATCATGATCGTTATTGTTATTTCCGTCAACCTGTTGCACCCCTACGCGCAACCCTTAGGAGTATTCGAGAGACTTGTGCGAGCTAGGAAAGACGCAGTCCTTACCTTTTAACTTGTGATGCCAAGTACAAAATCGATGACCAAGCAGAGGTTCGAAACCGCTACCCTACGCTTGAGAAGCGAACGCTCTACCAGCCGACCTCCACGACCCAATATTTGCTGCTGTATATTCGTTTACCTATTTTAATACTCTAATAGGACGAATTCCACCTCAAAACGCACATGCTTTATGTGTTATTATGTTCTATAGATTTGTATAATCAGATACGGTGTCCTAAATAGGAACAGTGTCATAATTAGAGCCTACCGAGTGTCTTAATTTGGCTAAAACCTTATTTTTGGTGTCAGAATTAGATACATTTACACAAGATTCGTAATATTCCATTTTTGATAAAAGTTTAATGAAAAATAAAATTTCAACAACAAACTGTCGTTTTATTTATAGTTTTTGTCCATCCTAGTGCATTAAATAAATTCAAAACTATAAAGAAGCTCATTCAACCCAATAATGCCCAGAATTGGGCATATCAGAATAATTGAGATATTATGTTGAAAATGAGTTGAAAGTGGTACCAAAATTATCAGGAAAATATTTTTAAATATCCAACATATCCTTTTATTGATATTTAATATGGGTCGTAAGCGACCCCTTGGGCATTTGAAGTAGTTTTAGGAGTACAGAACAATTTAATTCGAAATGTTGAGCTGAGAAGTGGATACATTATTCATTATGGCAATCAAAAAAACATTTGTCATATAACGGAACATTACAGGCTTCACACCATTTACTGGTTTTGTTTTTACATTTTTGGCATCTGCGTTTTTCTTCCTGGGTAATGATAAGATGTCTTCCTGGGCTACCGAGGGGCATCTGACAGATGCTCGTTTTTTTCCAGGAATTGGGATTGAAGATTTTGTACCATATTTTGATAATTTTGATAAGAACTCTTTCACCGCATCTCTCCTAAATTCCAAGTTGTCTTTGGTACAGCCATATTTTCGGCCTAAATTCCATGCGTTTGTGCTGAATACGTCTATTATCCAGTATATGAGAGGTATATACAATTTTTTGCCTCTCATCGCTATAAGTTTTGAATACATACACTTCATCACTAGAAAGCTGAAATTGTGTTTTGTTTTGCGGCATACATGGTTGAGTATTTCACTAGATTACACACAATATTAGGTGACACCATAAGTTCCAAAAACTGCAAAGACGAAGATTCAGCATTTAGTGTAATTGGAGGTGGCAAACAGATAAAATTCCTCACACTGCTTTTATTACGTAGATCTCCTTTGGTCCATTTCGTTTTGAAGTGTTAATGTTTTATCAAATGTTGGATGAGTTGCGCAAGAGGAATGATGTCATCGCTGTCATCACCATCTTCATGCGACCGAAAGTCTTCGATATCTTCTCGTCTTTTCATCATTTTCAAAATAAAATTCAGCTTCTGCAACCAGTTGATTATGATTCAGATGGTCTGGATTATTATAATCTTCGTACGTACAGTCTGTATTATCGGAAAAATCATCCGGGGAAGTAATTATTATTCCGTCAGGTATATTTCACGTATTTTCAAGGTTTTCTATCTCGTCTAGAAGCTCGGTGGCAGCCGAGTCCTTTTCCTGAAATAGAAAACCAAAATAACATGACTATGCTTATCATAAGCCCATGGGGTCGATAACGACCCATTCGACTTTGAGGTTATATGAGAACATCATCCACGCAAACAATTTTGAAATATGAACATCATACGTACCATCTAAACCATTTTAATGAATATCAGTTCAAATTTTCCGAACAAATTTGATACAGATTAACTTACCAGTAATTTTGCGAGCTCATGTCGAAATTAAAATATGACACATAATCTAAATAACCGTTATAACTTAAACAAACCCAAACTATTCAACGGTTGACTCTAAACTAATATTTCACACGTCTGTCTTAGTACCCCATGCACTTGTATACAGTTATGGTACGAAGATAGACTATATTGAAGTTACTGGTTCGTTATCGACCCCTTGTCTCTTTGGGCATTAATGAATTGAAATCATTCTTATTACGCTATTTCCTTAACCTGTCAGAATTCGGTACATTTACCTTATGTGTTGAACCATTTTGATTCAAGCAAAAAAAACCGTTTTGCGTATTCCATTTTGCTTTATCAGTGTGTGGCCAGCTTAAATATGACTACTGTTGGATAAAATTGATACCAAAACAAAGCGCTCTCAATTTAATGGCACTCTGTCTCTTGCTATGTTTTCTTGATTGCCTCGACTTGAAAAATTTATCCGGATGGACCCACAACGACAAAAACGATCTCCGACAGAAATCCCATTAAATAATATCTAGTAGCTGTTGTAAATAACAAAGCATGTGTTCTTTTGCCAGCCAAGTAGGCCTTGGTCACCTGCAGCGATCGGAATGTATTTTGCGTTGTGAAGAAAAAACGTTAAGTGCGTTCTTTTCAATCGTAATGATACACATTTGATAAGTCGGAATTAAATTCGGTCGTTGAATGGGATGATATGACTAAACGATTGTGATTGTCGCACAGCTGAAAACGGAGCAAGAAGTATGTAGAAAAGGGAGGTGTGTACGAAATGAGGAGGCGCACCTGATCCTGTTCTTAAAAGGGGTTTAACCTTACAAGTGGCTGTTGTTCATCATCCGATTCTGAAAGGTTGGAATTAGGCATCTCTTTTAGCACTTTTTCCTTTTTTTTTTTGAACAACTTTGAAAAAAATTGCAGAAAATTGACCAATTTCACTATTTTTTATGTTTATGTTTTTTCGAAAAATTGAGAGTTGCCTCACTAATACATTTATCTTTTTTGTCAAAATGAATTACAAGGATCCATTCAAAATCACACCGTTAAAGTGATTTTCGCTGAACCCATGCAGACTCAATTTTGGAGAATTTCTATTCACTGATTCGAGCGCCCTCAAATGCACTTGCACTTGCACTTGCACTTTTAAATGCAAGAATGAACTGTGGATTCATTCCTGAGTTAAAAAATATTACTGAAGCTAATTAGGAAATTTTAGCACAGGAGAGGAGATGAAACCAATGGAAGTTTTAAATGGGTTTATTGAAGTTTCGACTAATAATATGCCGAATTGGGTACTTATAAAAGAAAAATCATGGTAAATATTATCAAACTGTAACTCCTATATATTCCATTTTGCATGAGGAATATGCCAGGCATTCGATTATATCCTTGGTTTTGTATATTTTTTGTCTTAATTTAAAGTTAAAAGCTATACCTACCTAAACAATGTTCCGTATTTTCACTTTCAAAATTTTACTGAACAGTCGCTTTCTGGAAATAAGTGAATAAGGAAATATTATTTATCCACAATCACCTTATAATTGAAGTTTTATCCACACTTATGAACCGTATAAAGTACCACTTTATCCACTAGTGGAATAATGAAATTACTTTATTCCACTAGTGGAATAATGAAAAATACAATCTTGAATATCAATCACATTTTCCTTATTTTCACCAACTTCACAAATTTTTACAAATGGAGTCGATAAACAATCGAAAATACATAGCAACCATTCAACACCTCCCGATATTTTTGTATGTTATTTCAATGATTTTTGAGGAGGTGACAGCTGCTGTCAGAGCAAAACGCTCTCGCTCTCGCGTTTAAACATTCTTGCGCAAATAAAATGATACCTAAAACACTTATACAATAAATAACTATTATTGAAATATCGTGATTACATTCCGTGTTACTCACCCCATTTGGTAATAAAAACTGAACATGTTTTTTTCGAACGGCGGGTTCAGTTTGCTCCTGTATTCAGACAGTAGTGACACCTGTATTTTTCTATATTTGTGAATTAACGCATTTTTATTATCAAGCGAAATTATGTCGCGTTCGAATTATAGTACTGGTAATAAATACCGTAAGAGACTCTTTATAAGGAAATTTTCAACCAAAAACAGGGTCTTGAGATCAAATAATGTAAGTAAATATTTTATGGCTGAACCTCTATTAATTTATATTATGATCATCAGATAATCATGTATTTAGCCAAAAACCATAATATAAAAACAGTCAAATATAAATTCCACCTTTCGATTCTAAATCAAATGCTCGAATACGTGAATTGTATTTTTCAACAGGATTTTTTTTACTTCAACAATAATCTACAGGGTAATCTACTTTCGATTAAAGATAGAGACAACAACCTTTTTTTTCGCTATCTGTTAAAAATTATCATAAGGAATTCAACTACAGCGAACTTGATGGAATGTACAATTCTAAAGGAGACATTTCGAGTTCAAAGTTTCCATACCTAAATCCAAATAGTGTGAAGGCACAATATTTGACACATCAGAGATCGAATCTCCTGCTTTGTTATACTTATTGGGTATTATGAAAATCTGAATGAATTGGGGATGGTGTGTTCTATACAAAAAAAAGTTTCCTCTATTTTAAATATGTATTTTTTATCTCTGGTAGTCCCTGGAGCAAAAGTAGCAAGACCATGGACGTATAAATGAATTTGACGTATAAATGAATTTATTCATACGTACATGAGCAACAGGGCATCGCCAGCAAGACGGACAGCGCTACACTTCGATAAAGCCGTGCTCGAAATAGCGGCAGAGTATGGATATTCATTTTCGTACGTGTTGGTGAAATATTTTTATATGAACCTGCTGGGGAGATGAAACCCTATTTTATATTCAAAACATCTTCATCAATAGCTACAGAGAACCTATCATCAGGGGATCAAATGAATGCTGCTAAATAAAACTTGACTATAAATATGATCAATGGATAATTTTTCATTGAAATAAAGTATCATCATAATTATAAGTGAGGCCAAAATCATGAGTAATTTTCATTAGTCCGATGAAGAGATACAATTTCCTCTTTTGCTATTGATTAAAGTGCTTTTAAGAAATGATTGGTTTTCATCTCCCTAGCAGGTTTTTAATATTTCACCAATATGGACGAAAATAAACGTCATAAAATGAATACCCATACGCTGCCGCGGTTCCGAGCACGACTTTATCGAAGCGTAGCGCTACCCGTCTTACTGGCGATGCCGTCTTTCCAGATTTATTCTGTTCAAGAAATATAAACCACGACAGCACAAATCTTCATGATTTTATCTCATTAAATCTAGTAGGGAAGACTATTTAGGTGTGGTATCATCACAACGGATTTTTAAATAGGAAACTCCATGTTTATTGACACCTCTACAGCCTTAAGGCTATTCCACATAAAGGCAGTAGCAGTGGCACTAAAGGCAGTGACTCCGCCCCTTTTGACGCTGTTATCCGAATGAATGACACTGGGATGGAAATTTTCAACTAATTGTTTGTTAAAAGCAGTAGAAAGGAATCATAACAGCAATCTCGATTTCATGATAATTTTAAGGTTAGAAATGCGAACACTGCTAGATTTTACTGCAAAAAGTTTAAATGAATCAAACTTTCAGCAGCGTGACCTTGAATTTTCAGCGTCGTCTAAACATGATTGCCATTGGTTATCTTATCAATAGAGGGGGTGACGCCACTGCTACTGCCATTATGTGAATCAGGCTTTATGCACTCTTGTGGAAAATAGCTTTATTTGTCCCCCCAACGGCTGTTTGACAAGTTGAATAATCCCCTTTTTTATACTCCTTTTTCCTTTTCATCTCACAACTCTTCAGCTACCGCCAAAGCTGTTGGATATCAACCATTTAAGAAATCTAATAAGACTACTCGTCGACAGACAAATGAACCAAGCCCCGCTTGATTGGTACCTCACACTTATTTCACATTTACTGTTTGAAGATAAAGATGACCACTAGAAAATGTGTGGTCTCGTGCTTGCAATGCTAGTTGCCAAATCGTTTTCTTCTCGAATGGACGATGGGAAAGGTTTCTTCGCTTCGGTTTGTTTTAGAAACTTAAGAAACGATAAGTGACTAATAATACAGTAAATTGCTTTATTGTATTTCAAATAATTGTCATTCAAGATACACTTTCGCATGAGCTCCAACAAATAGGGAACAGACTTGTGTCCCCGTTCTGAAATATTTTGATTTGCACATGAACTTTACCATCCGAAAAGCTTCCTGACGTTAACGATATTAATAACATTTTCATTAATTGAATACCTACCTAGAGCCCCCTGACACACTCTTGAACTTTTACATGAGTAATCGTTCCATCAATTCAGAATTTAATTGTAAAGTTGTACCTTTTTGTTGCCGAAACAATTTCAAAAATAAAAACAGGTGCTGTTGGATGTGACAATTTTAATATAAGACTAATTAAATTCTGCTGTCCGCATATAATCGAGTATTATCAATACATGTCTTCTTGAGGGCGTTTTTTCATATGCGTGGAGAGGAGCGTTGGTGGAAGTATTACCCAAGAAATCAAATCCAGTCGAATATAAACATATTCAAGTCATCAGTATTTGACCAGCTCTATTTAAAATATTAGAGATTATGGAAAAACAACTGGTAAAATATCTCGGAGATTTCCATTTTTGCCACATATTCAATCAGGATTTAGAAAAGTATAAAGTTGTACCACTGCTCCCTAAAGTCGATGATATTATCAAAGCAACTGACCAATGGTATTGGGTGGGGGACTCAAGCGTCAGCGACTAGGCCCCAGTGAGCCCTTTTCGCAATCCCCGGCATCTTCACTCATCCCATGTCGGATACCTGCTCGAACCTCTTCGACCTTCTTATGAAAGTCGAAATGTCCTTCCATTGCAACGAGTGCAATTCTTCCTCCTTAATAGTGGCAGCTCCGAAGACGTTTTGTCTGAGCCTGCCATAAATACCACATTCGCACAGGAAGTGGAAGGAGTCCTCCTTTTCCCCACATTCCTTGCATAGTGGGTCTGCCTAAACTCTGATGAGAGCCAGGTGCCTCCTAAGGCCGCAGTGGCCGGTCAGAACTCCCACCAACAGTCGGAGTTCTTTGCGACTTAGCTTCAGTATCTTGGCCGTCCTTGCCATGTCGGGCCCCGATATCATCTGCTTTGACTGCCTGCATCCGTCTATCCTTCTCCACTCTTTTCCTAATGTATCAACGGCCCACTCATTCAGTGCCGTTGTTACTTGTCTCCTTGTTATGCCGAGTGCGGGTTCGGGCCCGTAGTAGGGTTGTCCGGCTCCTTGCTTGGCTAGCTGGTCCGCCTGCTCGTTGCCTTCAATCCCTGCATGGCCCGGGACCCACATCAGCGTTATTTCCTTTTCAGTCGCAAGACTCTCCAGGGCATCTCTGCACTCTTGAACCAGTACTGATCTGGTTCTGATTGCATTCAGAGCTCTGATGGCGGCCTGACTCCGAGCAACTGACCAAATACAGTACACAATTTTTACTTTGCTGGACTTACAATACTATCAAGTATATTGAAGTACATAAGGCGCTCTGTTGTGGCTGTTGATCTGTTCAGGAGTTTTATTAGTAACCGATCTCAAAAGGTTGTGATTGATGATGATTCATCTGACTGATCTTTGCCGTCTGGAGTCCCACAGTGATCGATTTTGGGCCCTGTGCTTATTGCTTTGTACTCTATAACCTGCTTGGAAGTCTTCAACAATGTAAGATACGCCGATGATATGCAAATTTATTTTAGTTTTTCCTCTCGTGAAACCATTCATGTTTGTGACAAATGACAAATTGAATGAAAAGGACAGACTTATAAAAAACTGCCAATTATAAATCCAACGAATTCTAAAATCATTCTTTTTGGGCCTAATTTTGAACGAAATGCCATTCAAAACTTGATTGATATAAAAATAAACGACGAAACTATTGAATTAGTTGATCAAGTAAAAAGTCTTGGTGTCTTGCTGGACTGTAACCTCCGATTCGAGAAACACATCAAAAAATTGTTGCAAAGGGCTTACTCATCTTTACGAGTTATATGCGGTATGCAGCATTATCTACCAACAAAATCTAGAATAATTCTTTGTGAAACATTACTATTGTCGAATATCAACTATGTGGATTGTGTTTAGAGTGAACACTTTTTTCCATCTTGGAAAAAAAACTGAATATTTTTTTCCAAAATGGGTGAAAACCTTGTTTTTTAATTCTTTTTTTCCCTAGGGAGGAAAGTACTTTTCCTCCCCCTCATTTCAAGTAAGTTGTAAACGATGAAACTTGTTAATCTATTATAATCAAATTGTTTCCGTAATTTCTAGAACATCTTATATATCCTGTATTCTGGTAAAAATCAAACATGAATGTTACTTCTACTCTAGTTCTTTAATAGCTATTTGTGAATTTAGAGCGTAAAGTGATTGATTGTTGCTCGACAAAGAGATTAATCTTTGGAGAACGACAATGACACTTTGTGTTCGAAATACACACATTATTTTTTCTACAAGCGCAGCTCTTAGAAAAAAAATTACCGACACTTCATTCAAATAGGTACATAACATTACTTATGAGAAAATCACTCAATAGCAATCCGAAATGTATAAGCTATCTAAATGTCCAATAATTCAAATCACTAACAAGAAAAATAGTATATTATTGAACAAGCGTATAATGATGGCTATTACCCACGAAGATGAAATTGCAACACGAGCCGGAGGCGAGTGTTGTAATATCTGAGTGGGTAATTGCCATTATACGCGTGTTGATTACTATACTGTATCTACAACTATATAAAAGTTTATTAAAAAATGCAAAATATACATTATTTTTTATTACTGGAAACGTTATTAATACACAATACATTTATGTTTATATACATACATAATAATTATTAATAGTTACATTAGCCTAGTTCTAAGCTGAAAATTACGTTATTGTAAGAATACCTTTGTCATTAGATAGGTATGATCTGGCGCTTCTTTTATAAATTTACTGACTTCTTCGGGAGTGAAGGTATTAGATTTTTTCGGTTGATGGTCATCGGACTGACGTTTTAAAAATGCCTGCAACTTCATGTAAGTCTCTAGGTGGATACTATGGTAAATATTCAATGTACTCTTCAACATAGAATAATATGCCCACAATGATGATGACTCGTATTTTTTAGCAAGTTCAACAAAATACACTAGGATAACATTTTCAGAAAAAGACGATGTTTTTTGTGCCAGTTGCCAATCCATACTTTTGTACACCGCATCATATTTACCTTTTGACTTGTTAGGTAGGAGATTTTCTGTAAGCGCTAGCCGCTAATTTTACAATGTCTGGCGGTGTACAAGACATATCTTCTAAATCACTATTACATTTCTCTAATGATACCAGAGATAAGAATGTTCAGAACAAATAACTCACAAACCGTCTGACAGTATATCTACAAATACAGTGACAAGTAAATTTACAAATTGTCAAATTTGACGCAACGATTGAGTAATATTATTCCATCGAACTGTCATTGGGCTTGTTCAGCCGTGCTCAACTGTTGCTAACAGTGATAACAGTGATTAATGTCAACGGTTGAGCACGGCTGAACAAGCCCATTATTATTCAATTCTATATGGTAATGCATGGCATTACTTGATAAAAATCGCATATTTAACAGATTTATCAATTAATAGTTGTGGATAAAGTAAAATAACGTTCTTGAAAAAAAAAAAAGTTGTAATTACCAGGAGATGAACCTGGGACCTTCGGATTACAAGCCCAAGACGCTAGCCATTGCACCACCGCAGATTCTCAGATACACATGACTGTATTGTCTATACTTTCCATCAAGTAAGAATAGGTCTATTTGCAAACAAAGTCACAAAAAGGTTTTATTGAGTGGGTAGGAGGAAAAATCATATGTATTACATGGGAGTAAAGTGGCTTTTCCTCCCTTGGATGGTTACTGCCCTCCGCTTCGCGTCGGGCAGTAAACTACATCCTGCGGGAGGAAAAGTGGCACTTTCCTCCCTAGAAATACAAATAGCTATTTTTCTTCGAAAAAATTTAAATTTTCTTTCCAATTTCCAAGATGGGTGAACTATTTGTATCTTTTTAGGTTTTTTCGAGTTGAGTGAACGCTTTTTTCCAAAAAAAAATCGTTGAGTGAACGCTTTTTTCCAAAAAAAAATCAGTTTTTTCACAACACCTTGTTTTTTTTTTTCAATAAAAAAAAAATTGTTTTAGTTTTTTCTTCGAGTTTCTTAAATTTCTCAAACAGATTTTGAAAGCGTAGTACCACAAAACGTATATTCTCATTTTGCGCTACAATGCTGTGAAATGGGTGAAAAATTCTTGCAAACATGAATGAAAACGGCCAAGCCCGCGTAAGCGGTCGAGTGGTAGGAGAGACCGGGAGAAGAGGGGAATTCTTCTAATGAACGGGTTATGTGATAATACGCTACGGGTATTTGAATTTAGCATGGTATTGAAATTTTTCAAAACCAGAATTACCAATAAAGAAATTTATCAGTTGTTCTTAAAAAAACAACTATTGGGCAATAGTTAGAAACATTATTCTTTTCTCCTACCTCATAAATTGGTTTTAATATGGTTATTATGCATTTTATACCTCGACTATCGCAAATTAGTTATTTAAGTAACAAGGAATGTAAAGACGTGTTAACATTCGAGGTGAGCGAGTACGAGCCGAGGCTTGTCGCTTGCCGAGGATGATAACAGTCGATACATTCCGTGTTACTTATTACGTTTTTCCCGCTGCTTGTTGACATTTCTCAAAATTTGCCTGAATTGAAGTTTGTTTTCTTACCCTTCCTTCATGATTATTCGTTCGCTATTTCATTCTAAGTTGCTTGTGCGTGTAACTAAGTTACCGAATAGGCAGACAACAATAATATTCAAAAGGTCTCATAACCTAAAAATTGATATGAATGAAGCTGAAGGTATTACTTGTCAAAGGCAAAGTCATTATTACCCTAGGCATGTAAATGACACTATTTACATTCCGTTGTCAAGATTAATTAGTAAACGAATGATATAGACTATTTACCTGTTTTGTTGCTAAGCATGTATGGACTATTTACAGTGTCGGCAGCGGGAAAAATATTTTATTTCATACATATTATACCTGATAAGAATAAAATCGACAAAGTCGAAGTACCCTTCAAAGTGGAAAATGTGTGGAGAGAAGGGTACTTCGACTTTGTCGATTTTATTCTTATCATTTATTTGTACTCTCCGGTAAAACATTCGAACTTGTTTGAATTTTCGCATTTTCATTTTATACCTGGTTTTCTTCTTCACCAGGACGTTGTATCAAGGGGGATTGACGTTCCCAGTGCAGACTGCATAATACAATATAATGGACCACAGAGTATAGAAGATTACCTACACAGGGTAGGTAGAACGGGGCGAGCTGGAAAATCTGGAACGTCGTACATATTCCTCACACATGAAGAACAAGACTTCGTGACAAAACTAGAAGATCATAAAATATAGTAAGTTATGATGAATGATTCTCTTCTCAAATTTCAATTCCGCTTTCACTCATCGCTTTCAAATTCTACATATACCTAATAGAGAATGTTCTTGTCAACCCCACTATTGGTCTCTGAGAAATAAGTTAAAGTCAAAATATGCTTTATTGTCGGAAGTTAATGATAAACTCATTGACAAAGCTTCATTGTATTAAAGATGATGTTGAAAAATTTATGAAAATTAAATTAATACTTAAATATCTATATATTCTCTTATTACAACTCACTACCCCATCAGCCACCTTTATTCTTCAGTTTCTTCCAATATAAAAACAGCAAGGTGAGCAGAATATAATTTTCATTTTCGAATAATTAGGAGCCATTTAAGAGCTCTATTCCGAAATTTTTTGCTTCTTTTTTTAATTTGTCATGTTCTGCTAGCTTAACAAAAAGTTGGCAGAGCAAGATGGCGGATCCATATTTTTTCAGTATGGAAATCATCAGCTAATTAGGAGCTATTTAAATTCCCTATTCATATCATTCATGTCATATTTTATTTTAAAAAAATGGAGCGCAAAATTTCGGAATAGGGCATTTAAATAGCTCCTAATTAGCTGATAATTTCCCTATTGAAAAAATATTAATACGCTAGCAGAACATGTCATATTTTTTTTAAACAAACGAGCACAAAACTTCGGAACAGATCACTCAAATAGCTCCTAATTAGCTGATAATTTTTCGACGGAAAAATTATGGATTTGCCATATTGCTTAAAATCACAAATGCTCAGAATCTTTAAACCCATATTTTATTTTATTACTGTTTCAACTTCTATTTTTTAGTCTCCAGAAACACGACCAAGAAAACTTTTTGAAACGACTAAGTCTCCTAATGGAGGAACCGGACCACGAGAGAGCTGCTACCGCATTGCAAAAACGCTATGAAAATGCATTGAATAGCGATGCAGATCTTCACAGAATGGCATGTCTTGGTAAGTACAGTTTCAAATTCAACAAATTATGTGACTATCAACAACTGAACATATCATGAATATCATTTGTTTTGTTATCGGGTTCGAGTTGATTTTCGTTATGGTCACTTATACTTTGCCCACGTACAGTTGACATCGATTATCATTGATAATGTCAGAGGGATACTAAAATAGACCCCTCTCACGGACTTAGTTGGTGAGACTATTTGGAATAAGATTTGTTGAATATATCATTAGGAACAAATACTTTGTTTCCCCTTAACCATACGTTTCATATATAAAAATATGAGTATTTTTCGATTTAATTCCGAGAGTTCCAACCTTTGACAGCTGTTTCGTGGTAACCCACTCACCAGAAAGGATTTCTGGAAGCTTGGGTTGGTCAGAACAACGAATTGTTGGCGATTAGATAAACATCTAACTTTGGATTCCTTGGTTCGTGTCAAATTAAGTTGCAACTAGTGACTGTAGATGTCACAATTTACTTTCTGTAATATAAAAATATTTATACATGCCACTGCAACTTTTTATAGTTAGTTTTCTATATAGACTTACCGTCATGGTAGACAAGTGAAGTACGATTTTGCATACTTTACCGGAGACAAAATATGAACTATATTACTGACAAAAGTGTGTGTAGAAAATCATTAAATTATTCCTTGCCAATTATGTTTGGATTTTTACAATCGCGACATACTTCAGCAGCCAAGGTCCCCCCGCTGAAAATATTTTTTTTTTTCAACTATTTTGCAAACTTTCACGGAGACAAAATATGAACCAAATTACTAAAAAAGTGTGTAGAATCTGGAAATTATAAAATTATTTCTTGCTAATTGTGTTTGGATACTTAATAACGCGGATGACTTCAGCAGCCAAGGTCCTCTCAGTGAAAATTATTTTTTTCGACGATTTTGCAAACTTTCACGGAGACAAAATATGAACCAAATTACTAAAAAAGTGTGTAGAATCTGGAATTTTTAATAGTTATTTTTGTATCTAGTGCGCGAAATGCTACTTTGGTGATCGAGAACTGATTTTTTTTAACGAGGCGCAGCCGAGTTAAAAAAAATAGTCGAGATTACCAAAGTATTTCGCGCATGAAATGCAAACAAAATTTTTTCTACAAACGTCAAAAATATTGTTCTAAAATAAGTAATAACTATGAAAAATAGTATTGAACTGGCTTAAATAATTTTTCCAACTCAAGTACTGTAACTATGGAAATAAAATGGCATTTGTTGACAATTATTTCAAAGTGACAGTTCTTGATAATTATTTTGGAGTGACTTTTTATTCGCGTCAATTTCGTGCGTGATATTTATTATTGTAAAAGAATGGAAATTTCGAGCGACGATGAACTGAGCAATACCCCACCTAACTTGATAGATGCGGCCAATTCCGTAATTTCCAACCTTTTACCGGAGAAATCGAGGCGGCAGTATGAAAATGCATATCAGCAATTTAAAGAATGGTGTGAAGCAAATAAAGCCAGAAAAATATCTCTCACAATTTGAAAGCCTTAATTATTGTTCTACATTAATAAATAAACGATTTCTTGTTTTTTGCTTGATTGAGGAGTTGAGGACCATATAGGTTAGAATATGAAAATCCCATATAGTTTACATGCAGTGTGCGAAATATATTTCGCACATTACTTCGCGCACGGTGTCATGGTAACGAATTAAAATGAAAAAAAGTGCCACTTCGCATACTGTTGTCAATGCGCGAACCTTGTCATTTTTTGGCGTTTGTAGAAAAAATTATTTCTTGCTAATTGTGTTTGGATATTTAATAACGCGGCTGACTTCAGCAGCCGAGGTCCTCTCAGTGAAATTTTATTTTTTGACGATTTTGCAAACTTTCGCGGAGACATAATATGAAATAAATTACTGAAAAAACTATGTAGAATCTGAAGATCAAAAAATTATTTCTTGCTATGTTTGGATACTTGAATACTTTAAACGCGGCTGACTTCAGCAGCCAAAGTCCTCTCACTGATTGTTTTTTTTTTTTCGAAGATTTTGCAAACTTTCCCGGAGACAAAGTATGAACTAAATTACTGAAAAAAGGGTGTAAAATCTGGAAATCATATAATTATTTAAAATCGCGATAGGCTCCAACAGCCACGGTCCTATCACTGAAAATTAATTGTTTTCGACGATTTTGCAAAATTTTCCTAAGACAAAGTATGAACTAAATTACTGAAAAAATGGTGTAGCATCTGAAAATCATAAAATTAATTTTTGCTAATAATGTTTGGATACATAAAATCGCGGCAGACTTCAGCAGCCAAGGTCCACGCGCTAACATTTTTTTTTTCGACGATTTCGCAAACATTCCCAGAGACAAAATATGAACTAAATTACTGAAAAAGTGTGAAAAATCTGAAAATCATAATATTATTCCATGCTAATTATGTATGGATACTTAAAATCACGGCAGACACCATCAGCAATGGTCCTCCCACTGAAAATAATTGTTTTCGACAATTTTGCAAACTTTCCTGGACACGAAATATGAACTAAATTACTGAAAAAAGTGTGCAGAATCTGAAAATCATAAAATTATTCCTTGCTAATTATGTATGGATACTTAAAATCAGAGCAGACATCGGTAGCCAAGGTCTTCTCACTAAAATTTTTTTTTCGACGATTTTGGAAACTTTCCCGGAGACGAAATATGAACTAAATTACTGAAAAAAGTCTGTAGATTCTGAAAATCATAATATTATTCCTTGCTAATTATGTATGGATACTTAAAATCACGGCAGACATCAGCAGACATGGTCCTCTCACTGAAAATGATTTTTTTTTTCGAACAAAATATGAACTAAATTACTGAAAAAAGTGTGCAGAATCTGAAAATCATAAAATTATTCCTTGCTAATTATGTATGGATACTTAAAATCAGAGCAGACATCGGTAGCCAAGGTCTTCTCACTAAAATTTTTTTTTCGACGATTTTGGAAACTTTCCCGGAGACGAAATATGAACTAAATTACTGAAAAAAGTCTGTAGAATCTGAAAATCACAATATTATTCCTTGCTAATTATGTATGGATACTTAAAATCACGGCAGACATCAGCAGACATGGTCCTCTCACTGAAAATGATTTTTTTTTCGAACAAAATATGAACTAAATTACTGAAAAAAAGTGTGTAGAATCTGAAAATTATAAAATTATTTCTTGCTAATTATGTTTGGATACTTGAAATCGCGACAGACTTCAGCAGCCAAGTCCTCCCACTGAATTTTTTTTTCCGATGATTTTGCAAACTTTCCCATAGACAAAATAAATTACTGAAAAAAGTGTGTAGAGTCAGAAAATGGTAAAATTGTTTTTTTTTTTTTTCAATTATCAAAATCCGCATGGTTTCAAAAATACGAATACGAATATTGGACAGAAAATCCGATAAACTTTGCTAGGCCGTATTTTGTTGACTAGAAATTTGGATTAATTGCAGTCCAAAAATCAATGAATGAAATAGTCACATAAAATATTGACGAAGAATCAGTATTGTATCCCAACATTCATCATTTCATAACACTCACGTATAACCCACGCGCGAAAGCAATTAAATCTGCTCATAAATTATGGAGGAAACGATAATTTCAGAGTGATTAGAGATCGTATACATCACTCGATCACGAGGGACACCAAAAAGCACTCGGACTTGTCAACGACTGGACGTCCATCAGTTCCGCTGGATGGGCGTCGAAATATCGCCGGCATCGCGCGTCGCCTCGGTCGCATTGTACCTTTAAACTCAGTTTTGTTTGGGATGAAAGTATCGTTTTGGGTTGTTCATTTATCATTTAAGAAATATGTCTTGTGTGATGTATTGACAACGTGCCGAAATGTGCATTAAGTGTTTCAGTGTGTACTGTCGAGGAGTTTTCCCTTTATGTTTGAAAATTGCAATGGTCGTTTCTAGAAAAATAATTTTTATAATCATTTGGTTCAATTCAAATGAAAAATTTGTTGAGTGTACAATTCATCTCTCGGTACACAACTGGATGTCCTGCTTCCTTTTTCTTCCGATACGCACAGAGAAGACGGAAGAAAATACAAATGACATTACCGATGCTGCTGAGAGATTACCACCCGAAAATATTGTTTATGGTCCAAAAATAATAGACTGATTTTAGACTTATAAGTAGGTACCTACCTACTGTTGTTCTTGTTTATCAATTGTTTGTTTTAAAGTCCTGTGTACCATGGATTGGGTCTATTGGGGAAACCATGTGAAAAAGAGGCCTTCTTGATATATTACGCTCTCTATCTCAAAAACTGGTAACAGAAAAGCCAATACTGTTCGCCATTATAATAGTGTACTCAAACTAAGAGAAATGACAAAAAATTAGAAAATTTCACTGACGAAATTTTTAATTACAGGGTGAATTATGAACTAAACGCTTTTTCGCAAGTTTTTTCATCACCCAGCGTTTGTTTCACACTGTATATCAATTTTGGACAAGCAGTATGCTGAATGGTTCGTAGTCAAGTATCCCTAAAGCTCAAAACATGAAATAAAAATATACCAAATGTCATCAAAAAAACTGTGACTTTTTGACTCGCCCAGTACAAAATTTGAATTTGTCAATTTTGACATATTCAAACCATGGGTATTTCAGTGTGTTACTTGATTTGATCACATCTTCATTTTATAGGGTCGAATAAGAATTTCATTTTGTATAATGCTTGACTCACCCCGTATCTATTAATATTTTTTATTAAAAACCAGTCTCAAATTATTGCCTTATGGGTAAGCAATATTTTTCGCGCAAAACTCTTTCATTCGAGATGTTTTCCTACGAGCATGTTACTTTAAAGAAATGGTCACGTTCCAATATTTATAAAAACTATAATAAACTAAATTCAACAATAATATTTAAAAAAAATATTTTGATTTTTAAGACGCAGCATATCAAACACATGGCACGAATTCTATCTCGACCGGCGGTACATATTTTTTCCTTAGGCATGTGTTATTATCCCCTTTTTTTGTTAGAGAAGTGATTTATTGTATATTTGGCTAGCTCATACATTTTGAGTGTTACTTTAATATTATGGCCTATGTTGAATGTTTTTTGTTTTAGAAATCATTATCTCCGACCCTGAAAATCCTCAATTAGCAATTTTGAATAGAATCTGACTATAATCCAATACTCGTTCACCATCTTGGAGCCGCCATATTGAATTTATGAATTTATTCAAGAAAATTCATAATTTTCGACCTCGAAAACCCCCACATTCCAATTTTGAACCGCATCGAACGATGATCGCAAAACTCTTCCGCTATCTTGGAGCCGCCATATTGTATAAAAAATTCTCTTTCAGATCATAAATTAATAAATATTAAAACAAAAAAGTAGCAAGAGCAAACAGATGGTAGAAAAGTCTATAAAAATTTTGGATAAAAACAAATTTCGAGATTATTTTTCTGAGAGTCTAAGTTCCTTATGTGATATACCAACATTCCAAGAACTCGCTGATATCTTAAAAGAATCTAAAGAAAAATCGAGCATTTAAAAAAACATAGCAAGGAAAAATAGTTGATTGGATAACACAACATACTATAAACAAATTAAAAATTCGTGATGATTATTATGAAAGATTGAAAAAAATATCCTAATAATAGCAAATTGAAAGATATAAAAAATTTAAAAATGAAGTAAATACTTGTTGCAGAAATTGAAAGAAAGATGAGTTAAATAAAGGATTTAAAAAAGCTGGGGCAAACCCAAAAAATTATGGAAATAATACTCTCAAATCGCATACAGCACCTGGTGAAACCAAATTACTTCAAACAATTTAAAAAATATTGTTGATCTGGTAATTCTTAATTTTTAATAATTGTATTGAATATGGTATTTTTCCAGACTTTTTGAAACCTACTTATAGAAAAAACATTTCAAATTATCGTCCAATTGCACTTTTTAATGTTTTTGCTAAAATTTTTGAAAAAGTGTTGAAAATCCAATTAGTCGATTTCATCTCTGCGAATATTGGTTTTTATAAATTTCAATATGCATTCCATTATCCAACCAGCAGTGACTGACTTTATGAGTAGTATTCATGGAACTTTAAATACCAGTCATTCTGCCATGCATTGATCTAAATAAATCTTTTGACAATGTCAATCATACAATCTTAAATAATCTGGGTATAAGGTGACATGCATTGAATATATTTCAAAATTATTTTCGAAATCGAATGTAATATGACATATTGACTTATTGACCAATAAAAAAGTATCTGAAGTTCTGCTAAATAAATAATAATAACGCCAAATCGTGAAGCATTGTCTTCCGTGATTCGGAATACATTTTTCTAGGGTTGTGTCGTGCCAGAGAAGACAATGCAAATACGCTTACGGACCAACAGTTTTTTCGCTACAGTGCTTTCCGAACCTACCTTAACTTGTTTGAATGTTTTAGACGATGTAGTAACTTGATTACTTATATTTCGGACGTCCATCATCTTAATGGTTGAAAGATTTCTATCTCTTTCAAATTTTTTCACAACGTTTCAATTGCTTGAATCCACAATCGTCTTCTGGTGAATAGCGACAAAATCAGATGCTACGCGACCTTTTATAGGTCTATAATTAAAGTGTAATTACGCGCGGTCTTGTGGCGCGCGTGGTTTCGCGCTTTTTCTCCCTCCAAAACGGTCCATGAGCGGTTTCCATACGTTTTTAATTTCCACGCTTGGTTGACTGAAGGCACTATTGGCTTCTATATAGGTGGTTTCCATACATTTCCGTTTGAACCAATGTTCCTCTCTATGAAGAACACTAGCTTCGTCCCAAAGAATTCGGTGGTGTTTTGTCCAGGGGTGGTCAGCAATTCCCGATTTTTATGTTTCCCCTCGTTGAGTCCACTTTTTGTGTTCGGCTATTCTTACTGATAATGGCCTCTTGGTCTCTCCGATATAGGAATCTCCACATTCACATGGGGCTTTGTAAATACAGTTTTTGCTGGATTCTGTTGTGTTCTCTGGTTTCGTCTTGGTGAGGAAGCTTCGTAAGGTACTGCCGGATTGAAAGCAACTCTTGATGTTGTATTTATTTCCGATCCTTCTGATCTTCTCGGAGATACTCCTGATATAGGGAAGAATGAGAACAGGGTTTTGTGGCCTTTCTTCGGTTGTCTTGGTCTTTTCGAGTTGTTTCTGAACTTCTCCTATGAGCTTCTCGGAGTATCCGTTTCGGCGTAGGTCCTTTTTGATGCGGTTAATTTCCGCCTCCAATGACTCCTGGTTGTTGCAAATAGACATTGCTCTCTCCACCAACGTTCTTACGATTCCCCTCTTTGTGGAGTTTGGGTGATTAGAGCCGTAGTTGAGGTACTGTCCTGAGTGTGTCTTCTTCCTGTAAACAGAGGTGAGGATTCCAGTGTCTGTTCTTTCAGCTTTCACATCGAGAAACGATAGGGTACTGTTAGTTTCCTTTTCCATTGTGAATTTGATTGAATCCCTCATGTTACTCATTCTGGCGAAGAATTCCCCAAGGTGTTCATCTCCATGGTTCTAAATGATAAAGGTGTCGTCTACGTATCTTAGCCATAGTTTTGGTTTGTATTTTGCCTCTCTGATAGCCAATTCCTCGAACCACTCCATGTATATGTTGGCGATTACTGGAGAGAGAAGATCCCATCGGCAGTCCATCAACTTGGGAGAAGAAACGGCTCTTTTCTTGAAAGTATGAGTTGTGTAGGCAGCACTGCAGTACCTTAATTTGGTGGCAGATCCATCTTAATGGGAGTTATCCTTTCCTCTTCTTACTTTGAATCGTCGTTCAAAGCACTTTGCCTCAGCGCCCTAACTAAGCGGTTAATTTTCCCATTTCTATGATTACCAAATCGCCAACGAATAAATTCTAATTTTAGCATCATAATCTGTGTGAAAAATTATAGTTTTTGTCTCAATCGTATCAAAATCTCTCTTCATATTATTTCAGTCACTTTTGAAAGTTCTGAAAACTACAACTAACATTTTTTTGCAGCCTATTCATCGTGGTCACGTTTTTACAATACCTACTCCAACAAAATGCGTCCGATCTTCGATTTCAAGAAAGCCAATTTGGGACATTACGTCACAAGTTTTGCATTGAAAGAGACTCCTACCGATGTCGCCAGGATCGTCAGAGGACAACTGAAGAAGACCGAACGACCGAGACTCAATAACAAGCTAACCATTCATCAGTAAGTAGATTATGTAATGTATTTTAAACATTCCATCAAGTTTGTTTCGGACGCTTGCATCGTTTGCTGTATTTTTTTATGTATTTTTTACTAGGCAACCCTCAATATAGGCAATCTTTCTAACAGAATTACTGAAACATTCGGTAATCCAGGAATATTTGAATATGGTGTACCTCAGGGTACAGTCTTGGGTCCACTTTTGTTCAATATTTATTTTAGTGAACTATTGAATTCGCCTTTGGAGCGAAGGGTCGAGGGTTCAAATCCCCGCATGGTCATTGGTCTCGTGCATGGCATCACACGTTAAAAGGTAAGGGCTGCGTCTTCCCTAGCTCAGACAAGTCTCTCAAAGACTTCCTAGGGTTGCACGTAGGGGTGCAATCGGTTGACGGAAATAACAATTTTAACAAAACAAAACAACAAGGTAAAATTCATTGTTTTGCAGATGATACCGTTATTATATATTTGGGGATTTCAATTGGAAGAAATAGTTGAGAAAGACATCAAGATAATTGAAAGTGGGTTTGATGATAATGTATTAAAAATAAATTTCAAAGAAACTAAATACCTTCCATTCACATCATACAGAAACACATGACCAAATTTAAGACCTCTCAAGATTGATGACAAACGTTTTTATGACACTGACTATCAAACATTTGGGTATGATTATTGAAAGACATTTAAGATGGGATTCACAAATTGATTATGTAATATTCGAAATTCAAGTTATTAAAAAAGTTTTGAATATCTATTACCTGAAAATATTATATATTCAATTGTTCAATCACAAATAAATTATGGAATTTTGGTATGGTGTGGAGTTAATGAAAACATTCTGAAAAATTGAGAAACTCTTCGGAAATAGTTTTTGAAAATAATCTGTAATAAAAATTATACATACTCATCGGACAACTCAAAATAAGCAAAAAAATGGATTTTAGGCAATTATTTTGTTATAATATTATTTTACATTCCTTTATATAAAAAGAAGGTATTCATTTCATCTCACATACTTATAACACACGAAACAAAAATACAACTACTTCATAAAATCATAAAACAAAGGACAAAAAAATTACTTTTATCATTCCTCATTTGTATGACTGTTACCAAATGAAATAAAGAGCTTTAAATTTTTAAATAAGTTTTTTCCCTAAAAAAAAACGATATAATGGATAATAAATACTGATAGATACTTTTTCCACAATCTTTGTTAACGAAGTAGAAATCACAAACTGTCCATATTTGTTTTGCCATTAATATATGTTAATTATTATATAAATAACTTCATTTCCTTTTAATTCTTTTTAATAAAACATACAATTGATTATGTATATCATACTATGCTTTATATATTATTGCAAATTAACTTATTATTATTATTAATTCCGATATTGTCTACACCTCTAGAAAAAAAAATGCTTGCTAAATTCTATGTTCATATGTTCTAACTCCCCATCTGAAATCCTGATAAAGTTTCGGTTAAATAGGAAAAAACTTGCGCAAGAAAAGGGCTATTCACACGGCAGTATTTCGATTTCTATTTTTTTTTTTTTGGTGTTATCTTCATAGCTGGAACAAAATAAAAAAACACTTCTTCATCGCAAATAGTTATAGGCTTTTTTGTCAAATTCGATGTAATTTCAAATTTTTACAAGATTATGTAGTACGAGTTTGTGAAATTTGGTATCATTACTAAAAAAAAATTACTCACACAGCCTTCGGAAATAAACTGAATAGATATTTGATGATAAAACAACTGACTAAGTAAATGACCAACTTACATTAAGTTATAACATGTATATCTATTTGAAAACTGTACTTTTCTTTTCTTTTTTTCTGAACGTCCTCTGCAGACTTTTGGGGTTAGGTGGAAAAACAGGCAGTTATCTGCACACATCTGTGTGAGGGTGACTAATCTGAATCTTGCCCTAACTTTCTATATTCTTAAGTTTTTTTTTTGTTTGTTAAATTCAATTAAATTAATAAAAGCCTTTATTATTATTATTATTATTATTATAGAGCTAAAGGAAATCAAAAGTTTTGGTGGACGAGTTATAATAATATGTGAGAATCTCTTCAAAAATTCGTGCTAATTGTCAAAATGGTTATATAAATGATACATCATTAAATTTGAAATAACAAATATTTTGAAACTATAATTAACCAGAATAGTGACGTATTTACCAAAACAGTGCCTTATTAAAAGAATGTCGAACAGTAAAATCACAGCAAATATCATCACTAGAAAGCTTATAAAGTTTCTTTTTTTGGTTCTGCTCTGACGATAACACCAGAAAACAATAAAATGAGAAATGGAAAATTTCATAATTTCCGAAATAACCTCCAAAAAATTTAAATTGCGAAATGAATAACTCTTTTGTTACGCAGATGTTTTTCCTTCTTAACCAAAACTGCATCTTTAACCGTTTCCGACATCCCCTTGGTGGATAATATTATCTTAGACTCGCTGTAAATAGAGTAATTTCACCTAAATTATGACGAGGAGTTATTATGTACAATATATTAGTGAACACACTCGAAAAAATCTGTGTCTACGTCCTTTCAACCGCACACACACCATCCAAATTTCATATACTTCCTTATACGAGGGATGGTACAAAATATGTATTCAACTCGAGAGGAAATTCTCATATTTTTCAAATAATATGTAAAGGTTTTTTTTAGGTAAAATAAGAAATACAATCATCCATGTTAATACTTGTTTTGTCTAATAGAAATTTTTGTTTGAAAATCTTCCCTTTTTTTGTTTTTTTTTTTGCGGAGTCATATCTCCAAACCACGGCGATAGAGTCAACTTGTTTGTTTCCAGGACACAAACTGAGTATATTATATTCAATAGAAGCAACTATACTATACTATAACTTATCTGTTGAATATTTCAAGGAGAAAAGTTGTTTGTGTTCCGATTATACACATATAATACATATATTTGGTCGCCGTTCTAGCTAGCTAGTTGTGGAAATAAACCACTGTAGAGTAGGCCAGTTGGATACTTGAATTTCCATCTCGTATATTTGTATTATTTTGTACTGGTCGACTGGGTACCATATATCTATTAACTACGAATATGGATATGGGGATATGTGCATAACCTCATAATCTGGATAATGAGTTTTATTCCTGAGAATATGACAAATTTTATAAATTTCTAGATTCATTCCTGAAATATTTTAAGATCGCCGCGTTTTACTTCGAGTTCCACTACCAGCAAACTATTTTTCTCGGTGGTGATGAGGCCGATGTAGAACAAGATTTACCTTTTCAAATAACTGTCCGTCACATAGCCAAACCATATTTCCTCAAGTTTAA
This sequence comes from Chrysolina oricalcia, assembly GCA_944452925.2. NCBI lineage: Eukaryota > Metazoa > Arthropoda > Insecta > Coleoptera > Chrysomelidae > Chrysolina > Chrysolina oricalcia. The sequence continues at coordinate 17,137,400 of OX101825.2, forward strand.
TGAGTTTTTATCCGCTTTTGGCAGAAAATCGATTGGTGAAACTCTGGTAGCAAGTAACAAACATACATACATTTGTTTATTAGAGTTACAAATGGATCAATGAATCGTTTTTTTAATGGCACGAAGTTTAATTAATCGTCTTGCATAATTCTCATTCTTCATTTATCCACATTATAGAAAAGTGTTAGCCCATTTTCAATATGGGACGGTTGAAAATGTCAAAAGAAGCATAACCCTAAAAATGTATGACATTTCTTGTGATTCAGAATTCGGCATGCGCAATAGTTTCCCAGCTCCCGTTTGAGAAATGGTCAGATAGATATTTTTGGATTCAATTTGATTACATTGCGTCTTATCAATATTCGTAGTTAATAGATATATGCTGGCTACATGAACTATCAACCAAACGCATTGGTCCCATATGCTGCTAAAAAATTTCTAGATCTGTGTAAATTCAAGCGCGAAGTTCAAAAAATTCAAAATCGGAAAAGCAATCATTAAACTTTTTGTGCATTTGAATAATGTGAGATAGTTATTATGACACTTTGAAGGTAGATTACAAACATTAAAAAATTGTATTCCACGCGTCAGACTGGAAAATTGGAAAATATGTTTTATCAAACAATTAAAAATTTAAATTCTATTTATTGTTTTTCAGCTTTGTTGAAAATATCAGCTGGTTATTTATAAATATGGTCTAAATTATACTTTCGAATGCAAGGTCTAAACGTTACTAGACAAATATATAAAACAATCTTTTATTTACAATTTTCATGTAAGAGGCTATGTTTCATTGTCAGACAATTTTTTTATCATAATATACATTTAATTTAAAAACTGTTACCAATAATTTTTTTGACTCGTCAGACTGGAAAATAATCTTTGTCAGACAATATGGAGAGTTGATTTTGTAGGTTTCAATTAATGGATCTGATAGAGAAAATCAGTTGGTTATTGATGAATTTTCATATAGTCATTTTTCCGATATGGTCGAGGGGGAGGACACCCCCAATGACCCATATTTTTTATCAGATAATTTTATTTTCGGGTTTTAGTTCAATTTTTAAGCTACTCAGTTTGAAAAAAAAATAGTATCTATTAATTTTGTATATATCATCAAAAATTTAGAGAAAAAACGGCCCCGGCACAAAATGTACATTTGCAAAAAAAATAATGAGTACCTATAAAAAAAATTGTCATATTACTTGTAAAATTATTTCCATGGGTCAGATAAATTACGTTCCTATGTACAATATATTATTCATTGTAATGCTAAAAGAAAAGGAAATATTCAAGTATACCCAAAAATCATAGAAAAAACAATGTATATATATATATATATATATATATATATATATATATATCTATTTATATTCGAGATCAATATTACTATTACCAACTTTACGGCCAGCAGACAAAATTTTATGCGCGAATACGTTATGCAATAATCAAGCGTAATGAGAAATTGTAATTTTTATTTATTGAAGAATTGATTTCAAATAAATTGAATATTGCTTAAAAAATCGCCGGCGATGGTGCCAGAACGATACCAGATAATTATTTGAAGCAACCATCCACTTCTAAAAAGAAATCTTGTTCTCATAGCGATGATGATATTGTAAAGCAGCTTTCCATAAGAAATAATTATATTCAAGAAAACATGAAGTATCCCATAACATGAAGTATCCCATCCTTAACATTAGTTACTGTACAAGCTGCATTGTTAATATAAAATTTTAATATTCAGGCTTAGTGCTTAATAATGTAGAATATGAGTAAATGTTGTTAAATGAGTATTTCTTCATTGAACTGAATTGATTGTTTCGTGATAGGTCTTACATGAATTGATTTGTAATATGGGCATTTTGAGAACATAACAAACTTTACGGCCCGTGGGCCATAATGCTACCGCGGGCGCAAAAGTGACACTTTACGCCTGTAAACCTTCTGAAAACCGGGCGGTAAATTGTACTTTATTGCCCGCTAGTGCATGAATACATTTATAATATAGCTTTTAAACCAATTTTATGTCATGAAAATTCTCTCCCATGTTTCACATTTTCCAAAAAGTCACAAAATGTTGGTGTGTTATGTTGAGATTTTTTTCGATTATACAGTGTTGCCAAATATTCTCTGTCGACATTTTATATCTTGCGATAGGCAAGACTATCGGGAGTATTCCGAGATAGTTATTACAGTTTATATGAGGTATTTATACTGTGGTAATTACATCCAGAAATATGTGTACAGTGTCGTTGGACATTTTGTCAAATTCTGCATTTCCGGAAAACATTTGGAAATGGAATCTCTAACGCATTGTTTTTGTCAACATTCAGTGACGCATTAGCGTACTTGTGATCCATCGAAAGGTACCGTAAAACATTAGAAAAGGGGTAAAAAGAAATCGCGCACGGTGACGGACCCCGACTAGGTCCAATGAAGGCATACAGAAGGTTTGGAGAGAGCATCTATCAGTAACATTTTTGCGGATGGGCACTCCAACTAATACTTCAATCTCTGTCTCCATATAAGTAACGGATTGTTAGTGGCAGAAAAAAATTGGAATTTACCCAAATCTTATGTCATGGAAATTTGTCCCCATGTTTCACATTTTCCAAATACTCACAAAATGATCGTTATGTTAGGTTACACACACAAAGAAAGCAGGTTTCCTGTTTACTGGCAGTCGGCGCCTATAAGCGTCGAAAATCTGCTTAGCTTTTAAATGATGGTGGACATAGGCAAAGCGCGTCGGAACTTGTTACAAGCATAAATCGGTGTCGACTATTTTACCGGAATGAATTTTTAATTCTTGGTCGCTTGTGTCGGAAGCGAACGTGCGTTTCGGAACATTTTAATGTTATATTGCACAACGTTTTTGTTAGACGTTCGATTTTTCCCAAAATATAACTAAATGTATTCAATGTCATTCTCATGTACTAAAAAAACAGTTCTGCATGTTCTTTTAAAGTTAGAAATAGGTGATGATATTCTCCATAAATTATGATAAACTTGATTTAGTGGACATATTCCTTGCCTTGGTCCTTGCTTTACAAACGCACTTTTCAATAGCAGAAATTCTATATCAGAGGATGAACTCGACATCTTGCATCCACAAAATCTGCTTTTTTGCTGACATGGCCGAAAACCAGCGTTCTTTATGTACGTACTAGCGAGAAAATCGGCGCCGGTATTCTGCGCCGAAAATAGGCGCTGGATAACCTGCTTTTTCGTGTTAGTAGCCTTATGTTGAGATAATTTTTTATTATACAGGGTTGCCAAATATTCTTTGTCGACATTTTATAGCTTGCGACAGACAAGACTATCGTGAGAGTACCGAAAGTATTGTGATCCATTGCAAGGTACCGTAAATAATCAGGGAAAGGGGTAAAAAGAAATCGCGCACGGGGACGGACGGACAGCCAGCTACCTCCGTCGGCCCGGCAGCGCCGTACGTTTTTGATTAATACCGGGGTCATTATCGCATTAAAGCGCGTCGATTCGAGCGGACACATGGCGCGCACACAAAGGGCTGCTTTAAACACATAAATAACTCAGCTTTTTCGTTTCGCCGTATAATGCGCTCACTTTTGTCGAGCTCGTTTTTCATGGGCGATTTGTGATATCCGTACGGCGCGCGTTTTTGTTTGGCTCGCACAGTTGTTGGCGAAAAAAATGAATGCTTTTGTCTGTGCCAATGGCCACACAATGGTCCTTTTCGATGCGGTTCTTATCGGTTTATTCGAGGTTATTCAGACGTAAATTAGTATTGAAATTGCCAAGGTAGAAAATAATATCAAGATTGAGTTAGCTGGAAACCTACTAGGTATCCGAGGTATTCATTGTCGTTGTTTGGAAGTTCGTGTTTAATATGGAGTTGGGTAACTAGTAGTAGTAATAGTTGTGGGGAGACTGCTACTGCAGCCAGGCGATCCCCTGGTCTCCTCATCCGTGGTATTCTGCCTTTCTATGAACTGCACTGTCCTGTTCTACATTCTGTCCTCAAAATATGTGGGTGTTTGTCAAGGGAGCGAGTTCATACCGCCTTTTCGTGAAAACCCTGGTAGGGGTGGTTCTCAGCATGGTGGTGCGGCGGCCGCTGGTGATTCCATCACCGGTTACCAGTCCCGCAGTATCCGAGCTAAGGCCGCTTTACTCTTGTTTGCCGCCATGAAGTCATGACGTTGCCTTTGAACCCTTGGAGTTGGGGAACTAGCCCTATTACTCTTTCACTTGATAGTCCTCAGAACTGCGAGATATATTATAACTTTAGACAAGCTCAGTGTCTGCTCTGTGTAGGCTTTGTTACTAACGCAATACGCCACCTTGGGAGCGGCACAGTTAAATTGAAGAATTAAGAAAATTACGTATACTCTTGAAAAATATTAAGAACGTTCTATTCAACGCAAAACCCAAAAGAGATAAATAAGAAAAATTAGGTATATACTGGGTGAATCAGCCTTCGCAGCCCTGTAACTTTCTTATTTGAAGAAAAAGCCAAAAACATTTTGTGACCTATCAAGGGTTTATTCTTTTTTTTTTTCAAATGACTTGTTTGTCATACATTTTCACCAAAATTATGTCGAATACTACGGTTGAATTGCCTGCTAGCACTATATATACAATATTTATACTGGGTGTTTCCGGACTACGATACGAAACTGCACAGGGTGATTCGTTTGGCGTTTTAAGAAAAAAGTTCCTATGAACATATGTCCGTAGTTGCGTCGTTTCTGGGATACAGGTCGTTGAAGTTGAAAAAAAATCAATTTTTAATTATAAAATATCTCCGGACATATCTTCATAGTGACTTTTTTTGTTAAAACAACCTTACGAACCTCCCTCAGCAATTGTTTGAATGTTTTAGACGATGTAGTAACTTGATTACTTATATTTCGGACGTCCATCATCTTAATGGTTGAAAGATTTCTATCTGTTTCAAATTTTTCACAACGTTTCAATTGCTTGAATCCGCAATCGTCTTCTGGTGAGTAATGACAAAATCAGATGCTACGCGACCTTTTATACGTCTATAATTAAAGTGTAATTACGGTGTAATTACGCGCGGTCTTGTGGCGCGCGTGGTTTCGCGCTTTTTCTCCCTCCAAAACGGTCCATGAGCGGTTTCCATACGTTTTTAATTTCCACGCTTGGTTGACTGAAGGCACTATTGGCTTCTATATAGGTGGTTTCCATACATTTCCGTTTGAACCAATGTTCCTCTCTATGAAGAACACTAGCTTCGTCCCAAAGAATTCGGTGGTGTTTTGTCCAGGGGTGGTCAGCAATTCCCAATTTTTATGTTTCCCCTCGTTGAGTCCACTTTTTGTGTTCGGCTATTCTTACTGATAATGGCCTCTTGGTCTCTCCGATATAGGAATCTCCACATTCACATGGGGCTTTGTAAATACAGTTTTTGCTGGATTCTGTTGTGTTCTCTGGTTTCGTCTTTGTGAGGAAGCTTCGTAAGGTACTGCCGGATTGAAAGCAACTCTTGATGTTGTATTTATTTCCGATCCTTCTGATCTTCTCGGAGATACTCCTGATATAGGGAAGAATGAGAACAGGGTTTTGTGGCCTTTCTTCGGTTGTCTTGGTCTTTTCGAGTTGTTTCCGAACTTCTATGAGTTTCTCGGAGTATCCGTTTCGGCGTAGGTCCTTTTTGATGTGGTTAATTTCCGCCTCCAATGACTCCTGGTTGTTGCAAATAGACATTGCTCTCTCCACCAACGTTCTTACGATTCCCCTCTTTGTGGAGTTTGGGTGATTAGAGCCGTAGTTGAGGTACTGTCCTGTGTGTCTTCTTCCTGTAAACAGAGGTGAGGATTCCAGTGTCTGTTCTTTCAGCTTTCACATCGAGAAACGATAGGGTACTATTAGTTTCCTTTTCCATTGTGAATTTGATTGAATCCCTCATGAAATTTGAAAGAGATAGAAATCTTTCAACCATTAAGATGATGGACGTCCGAAATATAAGTAATCTCCCTCAGCAATTTCGTACCGTAATTAGGAAACACCCTCTATATACAAAATTGCGACTGTTATCTCGAAATTTCGACTTTTGTATCAAACTTTTACTCTTATCTCAGAGCTAAAATAAAATATGAAACACTTTTTCTCAGCAACGTTCTTTTAATGATTTCTCATTCTGATTTCAATATCACTGTCGGAAGTTTCGTTATCAATCATCAACTTTTTTTTCAAATACATCCTTTGTATGAATACAGCTTTCAAAAGTATTTGTCATTGCATTATGTATTAATTATAAGAACCGTATTTAAAAAATTACTTAATGGTGGTTGATCTATAACGAAACGTCGGACAGTAAAATTGATAGCATTATGACAAAGTTTTTCCAAGATATGTTTATTATTTTGTTGCACCTCTGACTATAACCTCAAAAAAAAATTATCACTCCTCTAATTTTCTGGAATGACTTGAAAATTCCAAAAATGTTTTGGAAATATGAATGATCCTTCTATTACACATTTTTACCATTCAACCAAAACTTTATCTATTATGGCCCTTCTCTCTGGTGACTTGTGAGGGATGCTCGTAAGGGTGCAGCAGGATGACGCAAAGAACTATTTTGAATTTTTCAATAGCATTTTTTTTGTACATTGAAAATAATCAACAAAAAAGTTCATTGGTATGAGGATATATTTGAAATACAAATAAAATAAAACTCAAACAACTATTCTAATAAAAGTCAAAATTTCGTGATAAAGTCGAAATTTTGAAATACAAGACGAAATTTGGAGAAAAAAGTCGAAATTACTTTTGATTGAAAAAACAAAAATTTAGTGGCCCTTCTGCGCTTCTGCGAAAATAAAACTTTTAAAAATTGAAATATTTTCTCAAGTCTTTATTCAAAACTCAATTTAATGAAATTATTGTTGCTATCGGTTCTCAATACTTTAGCAAAATCTCAAAATGTTATAAAAATACGTCACGACAATATTGGATAATGTATACAGTGTAACAGAATTTAATAGACAAAACTAAATTAACTTAATGATTCTAAGGCTGTTGCCCAAAGATAAGATAGGTACTAAAGGAGCTTCTCATAGCCCATACTGATGACTTTTCAGTAAGTTTCTTTCGTTTCTCGAAAACAAGCAGCCAGGCCATAATATCTAGGATCAGAGAGCAGCAAGGTACACGGAAAAAAAATTCGATATTCAGTATCAGAAATTCATATTCTCTTTATCTGAATGGCGGATACCTGTGGTGGCAGCAAAACACTTTTTTGATATTATCCGACGCTAGTCACTGTTCCAGCTATACTTTGGTATCTTATAACTGTACTACATTCAGAAATCAACTCAGGTAAAAGTTACAGGAAAAAGTGTGTATTAAATTTGTCCAACCAGTAATCAACAGTCTTCGCGTGAAATATCAATTTCATACCTAAATAATGACTTTAATGAATCGGCCGTCGCTAAGCAACCGAATTAAAAAATTCCCCATTCAACGAACTCTTTGCATATATGAAACTCCATTATTTTTATCATCAATGTGAAAACTCCAACTAAACAACAAAAATAAAACCCATCTGCTGTTCATGCGGAGTAGCCGCGGTAATTCATAATTCATTGTTTCCAGATATAAATTGGATATGAACCTACTAATAAAGTATCAAAATGAAAAAAGTAATAAATCTAATGAAGCAGCCAGTTCTTTTGGTGTAGAATGGAACCGGCTATTAATCACTCGGATTCATTAATTATCGTAGTCATACATGATTGCTGGACGTGCTCTGGTATGTATAGAAGAAAAGTCCCCGACATAACCGACTGAAGTGGGTACATGAAATGCGCCGCTGCGCTGTGGGAAGAACGACTATTACGCTTCTCTCGCTACTGTTTCGGAAATATACAGTGCGGTCCATATGTATGGAACAAATTTATTTTATCTATTTCAGGATGGATTTAGTCAACTTTAGCACAAGCATTATCATAAACATAACGGTAACATCAAAGGATTTTAGCATAAACTTAACATTGTTGTATAAATAGTGCCATTTGATATAACAGATTCAACTTTCGCTTTTAACATATATTTACAGCCTTACTTTCGTGTCCCTTGTTAATTAAACAACATTGTTAGGTTAACAGAATCTTGACAACTCGTGTAACAAACTGTTAATATTTCCGTACTTTTGTGACTCATATGTTAAGAAAAGTTAAAGATCTAATTTATTAACAAGATGCTATAGCAGTCTTTAAAATTTGACATGAAATCACGAAACATCTAATATTTACGAAAAAGACAAGAGATCCGGAGAAGCCATCTTGTGTGGTTAACCTAATTTGTCTAGATTGTGTTAAAAAAATAGTTCGCACTTAAAGAAAAATAAAAACGAAAGAATTGTTCGTTGAAATCAATAGGAGATCCTTTAACAATGGACAAAAAATAAGGAGGACTTCTCAAAAGCAGTATGAAATGATAATTGAACTTCTGAAGGAAAATGATGATAACTTCCTTGGGAAAGGAAGTGTGAAGAGTTGCTATACTTTCTTTGGTATTGGAATATCTATTTGAGGCCTTTGTATGTTGTAAAATCTATACGCATATTGCTTTATAAATGTCGGAATGGAGTCGACACTCGTAAGCTCACGCAACGCATCTAATCGAACGTATCGAGTACTTTGTTCTGCATCCTAACATGGAATTGAGTCTTTAAAAATTGCTTTATTATAAATACTTAAATATATTTCAAATATGTTTGTTTTTCAGGGACGAACAACCTCGTAAGCCAGTGCAAAAACGAAAGATCAAATCTCTGAGCCTGACTACCTCGGAGTTCTCAAGCGGCTTGCAACCTGCCAAGAAAAAGAAGAAGAAACATATTTCAGATAATTGAGGAATACTGTTATGTTTGTCTTTTGTATATTTTATTGTAAAGTTTAAAGCAATAAATCTATTTTTAACGTAATGTTTGAGCTTCCTTTCGAAACCTTATTATTGTAATTTGAAAAATAGAAAAACGAAACAAATCATTTCCTGGCTTATATCACGGCAGATATTGAGTTGCAGCTAATGCAAAGTTCCTCTACAATAAAATCACTGCAAGTAACGATAGGCGTTTCTGGCCGATATTTACCATAAAAAAAATGCTTTGTATTCAGATATCTGACAGAACCCGGAGACTCGGAGTGCTGCTTCTTGCTCTTCTCGCAAGGTGCAGCGGTCTAGACCAATGACATGTTACAGTTAGACTCCGTCATTTACATTTCGAGCTCCGGTCGAGACTGAGTCACATTTTAAGCACAATTTTTATTGCCGCTTGTTTCGCGACAATTATCTGCTCATATACATTGTATATGAGCAGAAAATAGAGCAGAAATTCAGCTTTGCCGACTTTTGGGTTGACTGGAAACAATTTTCCGCGAAACAAGCGGCAATTAAAATTGTGTTTAGAATGTGACTGCAGCTGAAAATGTAAATAACGGAGTCTAGCCGTAATATGTCTAGACCCAGTGCAAAAACATTATTTGAAGAACATGCAGGAAATTCAATGAACTCACCACAAATGAATAGAAAAAAATTCAGAAGAATCGAACGGAATTATGCTGTGTTTGGGAATGTTGAGGCGTTGCGCGTCGTGAGGTGATCCTTCAAAAACGTGTTGATTTCTGTGAATGGGTTTGAATACGGACTTATGAAAATCCAAATTTCCTTCAGAAAATTATATGGAACATATTTGAATAATTGAGAACAACAGTTATAGTCTGGGAGGTAGCGTTGCATTTTGTGCAGTGATTTTACGCCGTTTGCTTGCCATATTTTTTAATAGATCTCGAATGAATTACAACTGAACCAAGTGTCAGCTGGCGCACCTGCGGTGGGTGTGGAATTGGGAGGTTGCGGAAGTAGTGAAAAAAGAAATTAAGTTATAGTACGCCGACTGTAACTATTTCTATAAATAGTTTTTATCTTACTGAGACGAAAAAAATCGTGGAGGGGGGAGTATGCGTCAGCTGCTCGCATGAACTTGTAAAAAAAACGTAAAATAAAGTTATATTACGCCGGAGAACGTGAGATAGGTATATTCCTTCGTCGTATCAAAAATCCAAAATATACATTTTGTAGAACTTGAAATTCTAAGGTATATGGTGAAAATTTCGGAGGGGTGGGGAAAAAAGGGGAGGGGGGAATTCTGTATCTGCGACACCTGAAGACCTATTGGAAACCTTATAGGCAGTTATAGAGAGCGGGCGTTTCGATTTTGAAATAATACCCCTTCCCCCCACCCCTCTCTGAAGCTACTTAGCAAACGGATGGGAATTTCGGAAAAAACCGGTGGCTACGTACGCAGGAAATTTTTTTGAAAGCGGGGGGGCGCTAGACTTCCAAAAAATAAATCAAAAAATTTGAAAAACAATATATAAAAAAAAATGGTATTGTAGGAGACCATTTTTGAGTTTTTTTAGGGGAGGGAGGAGAAAGAGGGCATACAAATTTGGTTTTAAGCGGGGGTAATAAATTTTTCAGATTTTTCTAAATAACCTAATATACGTCCTTTGTCGATTCTAGGAAGATTGATAAAAAAACCTATTTTTGTGCGACTCCCCGTTTGGACTGTGTGCTTCCCGCACGATTTTCAAAATCGGAAAAAGGTATTTGCCTGTGAATAGAATGGCCAATGTCCTTAATTATCAGCATGTTTTGATTTTCTTTACGTCATTTAGACTTCGAGGGGGTGGGGGACGAGGGAGGGGTGAAAATTAAAAAAATTAAAACAATAGGAAAAAAATACTAAAAATATAAAAAATTATCAGAGATGGTCACCGAACGCTCAGAAACACGATCCACCAACCGGAAAAAAAAGAACAAAAAGAAAAATAAAATAAATAAAAAAGCTAGGTTAGCCAGGAGTTAGCTCCGCTTGAAATATTGGAGGGAGAGGCTTAGGCGAAGGTCGTGTTATGGATTCGGTTCGAGCAAGGCTAGAATCTATCTCAAAATATTATTAAAAGGAAACAGCATAATAGCAATGCTCCAATATTTTGAATCTTCACTGGGTCAGCTGACGGTCTTTTCACCCCTATACAAGCAGCTTATTGTTGTTTTCGTACTCTTGATTATCTGAAGAATCACGTACTCAAATTTCGTTCGGCATAATATAACTTTATTTTACTTTTTTTTACAAGTTCATTCGAGCAGCTGACGCATAATGCCCCCTCCACGATGCAGCTGACGATTTTTTTTCAGCTCAGTATGATCACAACTATTTATGGAAAAAGTTCCAGCCGGCGTACTATTACTTTTTTTTCCCTCTTTGGCAGCCTCCCATCATCGCACCCACCGCGACTTAAGCAGCTGACGGTCAGATCACTTATTAGTCATATAAGATCAACTATTGCTGATAATATCAGCCGGCTTACTATGACTTTTGTATTTGCAACGCTATCTCCCAGACTATTATGAACTTTTTGGCATTTTACCGTTTCATGTATATCGAAACGTAAAAAAAAATATCAGAGATGGTCACCGAACGCTCAGAAATACGATCCACCAACCGAAAAAAGAAAAATAAAATAAATAAAAAAGCTAGGTTAGCCAGGAGTTAGCACGTCTTGAAATATTGGAGGGAGAGGCTTAGGTAGACCGAAGGTCGTGTAATGGGTTCGGTTCGAGCAAGCCTAGAATCTATCTCAAAATATTATTAAAAGGAAACAGCATAATAGCAATGCTCCAATATTTTGAATCTTCACTGGGTCAGCTGACGGTCTTTTCACCCCTATACAAGCAGCTTATTGTTGTTTTCGTACTCTTGATTATCTGAAGAATCACGTACCTACTTAAATTTCATTCGGCATAATATAACTTTATTTTACGTTTTTTTTACAAGTTCATGCGAGCAGCTGACGCATAATGCCCCATCCACGATGCAGCTGACGATTTTTTTTCAGCTCAGTATGATAACAACTATTTATGGAAAAAGTTCCAGCCGGCGTACTATTACTTTTTTTCCCTCTTTGGCAGCCTCCCATCATCGCACCCACCGCGACTTAAGCAGCTGACGGTCGGATCACTTATTAGTCATATAAGATCAACTATTGCTGATAATATCAGCCGGCTTACTATGACTTTTGTATTTGCAACGCTACCTTTTTGGCATTTTGCCGCTTCATGTATATCGAAATTGTTGGAAGCAGTTGAACAGTGCCCCCCTCACTGTAGATAAGAAGTGAGCAGAGAACTGACTACAACCTTTGAAGATCGGTGGATAAGACATTTGGGTCCACAGCCTTGGCCACCGCGATCCCCAGATCTAACTCTTCTAAATTTTCACATTGAATCAAATTAAACTTCGAAAACATGAATTTGCGATTAATAGGACCTTCATTTGTTTATTGATTTCTCAACAGACACACGTTTTTCAGATACCCTGAATGGGAGATAAAATTATCATGGAGATGAAAAACCGAACCAAGCATACTTTGTTCAAATCTGAATTAAAATTTCAAATCACTGTATTTCTTGGTTAATACAATATTAGTTTTGCAGAAGACTGTTGTGAAAAAAATACAAAATATCAATATCCAATGAATAGTTAGAAATATGGGACAAATTCGACCAAAATTAATCAGATTTATATTTGAATAATTATTGTCTTCCATTTTGATTTTTTTCTAATCAAATTTACGTTAATGAACGCGTAAACGTTTTATTATTAATGTACTAATTTTCGAATTTTCATAATGACATGTTCCATGGCATTTCATATCTACCCAATACAAAATATGGCAAAAGAATCCAATTTTTGTAGGAAACCTGACTCCTTAGGAATAAGAACATGATACATCATTTGAAAGGAAATTCAATTATCTTTCAGGATATTTGATTATATACAGGGTGTTCCATTTGAAAAAATGCACTTTTTACCACTATTGTATCTATCGGTAAAATCACAAATTTTTAACGACCCTGTATAATGAAGAACGAATGCCCCTAGTCATAACTCATACACAGGACATTGTCAAACTAGTTTAAAAATTTCGGCTTTCTACGTATTCAAATACTCCAGTAATAAACGTTTAATTGAAGATATGTTTCACACAAAAAATAAGGAAATTATTGATTTTCTCAAAAACCACTGGAAATAGGTATAGGGAAGTTTTATATGAAAATGTACTATTTGTAATTTACAACAACAGAAAACATTGGAGCACGTGATATTTCATTGTCCGATCTATAGAGGAATAAGGTAATGTGGGATATTTCAACAATTGCAAGATCTGAATGATCTCATAAATTTCCTCAATTATGCTACTTTTGAAAGCTTAAAACAACTAGTTTTTTCTTTGATGAACATGCTGAAGTTGCGCTCGTTCATTATCAATGAGTTATTATCATGGTTACCAGGAATAACAATATTACTATCAATTGAAGTTCTTCAAAAAATGTAGTTTTCTAGTTTAGATTTTTTGCTATCACATTGGAATACTTTTTATTTCTTTTTCTGTATGTAATTTACCTAGCTTGTAATCAAATTCTCTTGTAATAAGAATTATCATTCTTTTAGATACAATAAATGTTATTATTGATTGATTGTATGAAAATGATCAAAAAGCAATAGCAAAGCGAAAAATGCAATAATATACAGGGTATTCCATTTAAAATATCAAAGTTGTTGCTACTTTTCGATAGAAGCGGCAACGCCGCAGCGCTGAAAATATTTTTTCCAGAAACGTCTAATAGGTCGTCGAGTTTGGAACATATGAACGTGAAGTTTGTTGAATTAGGCGAAACCAGAGTACAACAAATTGACAAATTGTAGCAATTATTAAATGTTTTCTCCTCTGAAGTTTTCAATTTTCGTCGTATTATCAAATGATGACTTCCGAGTAAAATCTGACGCAAAATACTGTCTTTTTGAAAAATGTGTGAATACTGCGTAAAACATAACTTTGCGCACAGTTGATATTTTTATCGCGCTCGTGCTAAAAGGTATAACTTTACGCACTGTGAACAGTACGTTAAACCTTAGTTTACGCACTATTATAGAAAAAACATGTTTCATAGTCAACATGCCTCCCGGACTATATTTAATTTCTTTTATGTCATACTAGTTCATTATTGTGTTTTTATTGCCTAGTTACCAACTATCTAATGTCGTACTTTATGCCCGTGCGGGCATAAAGTTCACTTTATGGCCCGTGCGGGCATAAAGAGAAATAATTTCGTCAGGAATTCCAAAATCTTCGTCCATTTTGACTTCTAACTTTGACACATATAAAAATTATTGTGATTTTATGACATTTACGTTTGTCAACATTCACCTAGCAACGATAGTGTCTACTATGATAAAATGGCAAAGTTATTAATTCAAACCGGATTTGTATTGAGATTGGATTGCAATAACGAACTAGTATGACATAAAGTTATGTATGTACCGCGGGCATAATCAGATGTGTATACCCTCGGGCGACTTACAAACCCTCAGGCCAGAGGCCCTCGGGTTCGTAAAACGTCGCCCTCAGGGCATAAACATCTATTTATACCCTTGGTACATAAATAACTATTAAAGCCAACGCTATTATTAGATTCAAAAGCAAACTAAACAATAGTGTGCAACTCGGGAGAAAATTTATACCCTCCCCGCGTTTATTACATTAAAAAACTCGGGTCGGAGATGATTTATTTTCTTTCCTTAGCTATTGCATACTTATAGATGACACTGTTGAAAATGCTCTAAAACGGCCTTGCAGGATGAAGAAATAAATAATCCACTATATTGTGTGAACCATTAATACCACCATCACGTCGAAACAGGTGTTTTTAATTGCCAGAAAGGTTTTTTTGTTCGGATTTTCATAATTAGAAGCGATGACCCCCAGAAATGGGAAGGCAAACACTTTAATGAATTTTATCAAATCCGAAAGCGTGACTGATTCTAAAACAAAACATCATTAATTTCTTCAGCAAATTTTGTCCGTGATAATCTATTTCGTAACTAAAATGTGTAACGTGAGAAAAAGAAAAAGGGTGAGATAGCCTTAACCGAAAATTAAATATCACAAAATGAGCAACATAAGCTCCCTCGCATTTTCATTCATCATCGTGGTGTTTTGAATTTTGGTTGGGGAAAAAAAGGTGTATATTCATTATATTAATGATGTTGGATTTGTTAACTAATATCAATCTTATAATACTAATTCGAACGAATAGAAAACACCTCATATTTGAAGTAGAGATGATTTATACTTGTGTAATAATAATATTAATAATGAAGTGGTTTTACGTCTGTAGTTATATTAAATTCGAAAATAAGTTTATGGCATATCAGACGGGAAAAATGAAAATCAGACCTGAATTAAAAAATGTGGATCAACCGGGATTCGAACCCGGGTCTCATTGTTTCGAATAATAATATATTTTATTGGCAGATAAAAGACATTTCAAATCTCTTAGCTGTACAGTAATAAATAAAACTGTGCCATGGCAACATCACATTTCAGTGCCAACAAATGTTTAGTATATTTTAATAGTGCTCGGGCCCAATATCGAGAAAAAAAACTGATTACCTATAGTCCGTAAAATAAAGGCATGGAGTAATAAACCGCTCAGATTAATCGATTCCATAGACGTATCGTAATTTCTCGGAAATGGTAGGTATAAGTACGAAACCAATAATCTTTCAAAGACCAGTATAAGAATTGGTTACAAGCAAGAATTGTAGTAGTAGGTACTCGGTATCGCTGGGATATAGTGCTTTCTGGAAATTATTTGTGTGTGCTTCTGTGTTTAGCTTGTGTATATAAAATAAAATTAAAGTATTACGGTTTCTGAACAAGGACCACCAAAACTGCCAAAATTGGGACCATTACCTTTAAATGGAAAAATATTAATTTTAAACTGTTTAAGTTCGTGGCAAAATAATAATAACAACAAAATTGCCACTGTTACAAAATCATCTTCTATGTTGTGCATAGCGAAGTCCATGAGAGGATAAAAGAAAAATAGAGCTGTAAATTTAATGTTAATAAACCCTTTTTGATTTTTTTTGATGGTTTGAATCCACCATCAGGCAAGGGTAAAAGATTAATAATCGTTCATATGGGTGGTTCAGAAGGGTTTGTGGAAAGAGGACTTTTGAGTTTTGTATCGAAACAAACCGGCAGGCCTGGAGAGAGGGGGGACAGGCGGGGCAAAAGTCCCGGGACCCAAGAATACATAGGGGGCCCTGGGTCATCTTGAAATGTAATGAAAAGGTAAGGAGGTATAAGGGCCCAGCTGCATACTTCGCCCCAGGCACAATGCTGGCTCTCTCCGGCCCTGCGTACAGGTGACTATCACGAAGATATGAATGGTGACGTTTTCGAAGAATGGTTTGAACAAATGATAGATTTTATTCCGCAGGGATCTACTATTGTTATGGACAACGCAAGTTACCATTCTACATTGCAAGAACATTCACCCACAAGCAATTGGACTAAAGTCAAACTATATTGGATTAGCTTATCTCAAAAAACAATGATTTTCTCATTGATCCATTAAAGAAGGAACTTTATAGTATCGCTCAAATCCACAAAAACAAGTATAAAACATCGTTTACCCACCACCGCTTCACGTGGAATATCAGTACACTTCGACTTCCCCCGTATCACTGCGAGATGAATCCCACAGAACTAATATGGGATCTAGTGAAAATGAGTGTAGCACGGAAAAATACGACCTTCAGTTATTGTTTGAATGTGCGGTTAGTGAAGTTACCAGCGACAATTGGAGAAAATGCATTGACCATGCCGTAGAACATGCTATGTGGAAAATTGACAATATTTTTGAAGACTTGACCTTTTATTGACCTTGATAATAAAGATGATTCATCTTCTTCCGACTCTGATATAATATATAGTTATTGTAAATACTGTACTTATATACTCATTTTATTTTTTTACTAATTAAAAATTAAAAATAACTTCAATTGGTTGTGACTTCATATAATAAATTTTTTGTAATAGTTTAATTCGGCTACATCATTCCTCTTTGATCCCATTATTTCTTGGTTATTTTTATATAACTAATGACTGCTTCCAAAATAAAATAATCGGTGAAAATACACATCTTACGTTTTTTTTTTTCAAAAGAGATTATGCTTTTCTGAGTCCCGTGCTCCCGGTCATAAGATATTGCACACTTATAGATCTATAAAGAAGAAATATTTCACCAAAATTTTAAATTCTTCATTCCGGAATATCTTCGAATAAGTTCTTTTACAGCAGAGTTTCTAAAGTCGAAAAAAGTAAAGTAATACATTGGTACATGTTGCTGAATCGATGAAGTACAATAAGTCATTAAAATAATCAAAGAGCAATGTTGCCACTTTGCATTTCTTGGCAATAATTGATAAGAACTCATTAAATGAGATAACTTATTCTATATTTTAAAAAAAATTAATTGTACTACCACCTTACTCATTTCCGGGCATTTGAAAGAATAATTTTTTTTTTCAAGAATTGCCCAAATTTCCCTATCAATCGCATATCCTCCTTTACTAACATCGTATTTAGTATTTATGAAAAATAACATTCTACAGCAATGTTTGACGTAAACGTAAATATTTTTATTAAAATCAAAAAGAATTTCCATTAAATTTTCCGACGACAAAATTTACTTAACCATTCGCGCCACCAAGCCATTATGTTTTTCGGTATATTGACAATATAGGTTTTCATAGTTTCGATGGGCTTGTGTGGGAAAATCTGGTAAAATCTCGATTTTCCCTCACAAGATTACGCCCTCATTTTAACCCTTTAGCAACCTTCAACACTCAAGCCTTTGGTATTCCGAAGCCAGGTTCTATTAATTAATGATTAGGTGAACACGGCTCGCGTTAAAATATGGAAAATCGAATTTTCCATATGTCCTCCCCAGGAGCCAGTCGTAAATTTCTCTCCATTTTACTCAACATCGATGTACTTTTCAACCCTATTCGAGGCTTGTATGTGAAAATGGGGCACCTAAATCTGTCACTATCGGTCTATTAGTTCAAATACATTCATTGGCAGTAGTAATTTCGGCTTTGTCGGCATAACTAGAAACCATTGATTAGATGCAATTATTTTACTGCTGATACTATTGAAAACGATAGGTAGTTTCTTTGAAATTGGTGAATTGAGTTGGCAGTTTTACCCATTCTAACAATTTGTTTTTACAAGAATAAAAGTTTTTGAAAGTTTACTAATGAAGCTTTTTTCAAAACCACGTCTACATCTCGAAAAATCGAAAATTTAGAATGATCCTTATGTGATTACTATAACTCAATCATAAACAATTATAACTAATATAAAAATGTCGGGGCGTGGCAGTGGTTAGAGCGTCCGACTCTGAGTCGAAAGGTCTGGAGTTCGAACCCTGATTGGGCTGGGATTTTTTAATTTAATTTAACCGATTAAATTATTGAAATCTCGTGGCTCGACTAGGGTGAGTCCTGCACGATTCACTGTTGCGTTCCAATTAACAGTGGCGTATGGAGTTAGTAACAAGGCCTATAAAGTACACATGGCTAATGACCATAGCAGTCGATGCCAAAAACACCAAAGAAAAGGAAAAAAACTAATATAAAATTCAGCCGCCACAGTAATTCAAATTTTTCAGAGTTTTTATGGTACAAATAACATAGTTACAAAATTTTGACCCATATAACTGATTAAATAACTCCTGTGGTTTCCTCAATATAGTTTGCGTAATCAGAAGAAAATGCTTTCTTGTTTGCTCACTCAGTAATCGAACAGATGTATGTGTACTAATGAACTAAAGGACGATCCACTTAGATTCAGCTTGTGCACAGTCCTAACCGAATTACTGGCGGTATGCCTACCTAATATCGTTGTGACGACAGTATGGGAGGTTTAACTCTGAGGTTCACGACCGTCGTCTTCTGTATTTTGTAAAGGGAAACTTGCTTGAGAAATTGTCTAGTTCGTTTTTTACATGATAGATAGATAGATAGTTTATTTTTAACCATATGTTACATATCAAGTACATTTATGGCAGGTCACAACAGATATTATACAATAGCAAAGCATAAATGAATTAAAATTAATATAATAAATATTCACAATCAAAAATTATAAAATATTAAAAAAATAAATAAAAATAGTAATAATCATAATCATCTGCGGTATCATAGCCATAATCATAAAGGCACAGAGACAGAAAAGCACTCAGGCAGTTTCATCCATCATTTATTATAATAATATTCGTTATATTGGATTAATTTAAAATACACCTGATTGTGTAAGATAAAAAAATAGTATATTCAATCAAAATACATCAAAATAAAAATAAACGCCTCGTGTTTAATAGGAATGTGAATGATACAGAAGTTTAAAACATAAAATATTATTAAAAGTACCCTGTCTTCATAGATTCTATAATTTTATGGATCAGAACTAATATATTCTTCAATTGTACAAAAGCAATAATTTAATAAGAATGTAATAAAGAAAGGGGTCATAATCTTGCGAATGAATGTAATTAAAAATGTGCTGGATGAGTATTTAAGAGCGTCACACCGAACAGTTGAATTTCTTCCTGTCCCTTCCCAGCCATGTGTGTAGGCATACTTATGAGGAGTGTGAGTGGAAATAATGAACCCGTTGAACATTGTGGCAAAACCGTGCCTTTCCGCTCTCGATTACAGAGTCAATCAGATACAAATTTCCCGATCGTAAAAACTTTTTTTTTTTGCAAAAACCATTGATTTCATGAAAAATTTTTGTACAAGCTTGGTCCCATAAGAATTCGGGTTAATTCATCATGTCGTTTCAATTTTTTTTTCTCTAAAATTATCGTATCCAAAAATCAATGAAGTTCCCGAATTTACACAGACATTGAGTCATTTTCTAAAGAAAATACAATTCCTGTTTAATACTCAATACTGAGAGAAACTATACGATAAAGAATATATGTGAAGGTACTCAAACTTCAAACATTTATTCATTAAATTATACATCAATGTCATCGTATATGACTAGTACAGGATGTTACATATACCGAACACCTTCCCCTTTAAGAATCATTTTACAAAACAGATCAAAGGTTTAGGCGTCTGGGAGATCTGATTCTTCTTCCGAATCTAGATATTCTTTGATTACTTTTGTCAGGTACTGGACGGTCATTAGTGGCATGCACTGGTGTACGAACTTGGTGCTGATAATTGTTTTGGCTGTTGTCATTTTTAAATATGTGGTCAAACTCTAAATCTGTTGGTGGTTCCCTATCCTTATAATTAGGTTTTGTTAAAGATGGTTTTATGTGGGTTGTATTTCTGCGGACAGTATTGTTGTTACCGTGTTTACGAACCCAATACGACCTTGGTTCTTTTGCCTTTTTGAGTATGGTTGCTTTTTGCCAAAACTTTTCTCTTTCTGTTTTTATTACTACATCATCCCCTTTTTGATACTCAATAGGTGATTTACGAGCACGTGTATCATATCTTATTTTCTGAGCTTGTCTTTGGTCCTGCAGGTTTTTGAAAATATGGTTTTGTATTTTGGGTTTGAGTTTTTTGTATGTTATAGGTAAACTAGTTCTCAACCTTCTATTCTGCAGCATTTGCGTTGGAGATGCATTCAAGCGTATTATTGGGGTGTTATTATATTCCAAGATAGCCTCTCTATAATCTCTACCATCTTCATAACATTTACGAAGTATTTGTTTACAAATTCCTACCGTCTTTTCAGCCATACCATTGCTCTGGTGATGATGTGGTGCACAAGTACTAATAGTTATATCTTTCATCTTATAATATTCATTACATTCATGGGAATGATCAGCACTTGTGGAAGAAGAATCAGATCTCCCAGACGCCTAAACCTTTGATCTGTTTTGTAAAATGATTCTTAAAGGGGAAGGTGTTCGGTATATGTAACATCCTGTACTAGTCATATACGATGACATTGATGTATAATTTAATGAATAAATGTTTGAAGTTTGAGTACCTTCACATATATTCTTTATCGTATAGTTTCTCTCTGAATTGTAATTTGCGTTCTTCGCTCATAGGTAAATGCCTTGAAACTGAATGAACCGTTTCTAACATGTCAAGATCACGAGTCGTATGCTCTAGACTTGATCTTGACAACATGTCAGCGAAGTGAATCTTTTTACCTGGAACATAATACACATTCAGCGAATATTTCAATAATTTAAGTCTGAGACGCTGTAATCTACATGAACCTATCTTACCGTTTGCTTTTTCTGTTATAACCATGCGGTTGATACTGGCACAAGGGTCAATATCATCCACTTTGACTAAAGCTTTTCTTTTCACAAGTCTATCTAATTCATTTTTCAATGGTTGCCTTATGGCAAGAGGTATTCGGACCGGAGGGTAACTAACACTTTCGAAACTTTCAACAGTGGTTATTTTATATCTACCAGGAAACTGACCAAAACCTTTGAAAACATCAATATTTTGCTTTATAAAGGCATCTTTTTCATGATCAATATTCTTTTTAACAATATTTACTCTTTTAATTAATTTCATATTCAGGCAAGCTTTGCCACCGAGAAGAACTTGATTTGCCCCATCGACGATCATAAAATCTTCGTTGATAGACGTGTTTTTATATTTACAGCATAAATTAACGATTCCTATTGGTTTTGCCACAGAACCTTCAAAACCTTTCAGAACATAGTTCGTAGACCTAACATTGAAATTATAATTCACCTTTTTGAAAATTTTAAAAGGCATTACACTAACGTCAGCCCCAGTATCTATCTTAACATGCATTTTCCTATTCTCAACTTGTATAATCTCATCCCAGACACCTTTACAATTTGAATTCAACGTTTCATTTGAAGCTGAAATCGCGTCTGAAGGACTTGCCTCGTCTACAGGGGGAGGACAAAAACTTAGGCCGAATAATTCGGTCTCTAAACGATGAAAATGTTCAGAATAATTATGTCCTACATCGAGGATTACTGTTCGCACGGCGGTGTGATGACGAACCGTTTGTTTTATGTATCCCAGAAGTTTTGATTGAATTATGTGTCAAGTCCTACCATGAAACTTTGGGACATTTTGGGGTTTATAAGACATGGTCGGCCATCAAGCGAGATCTATGGTGGAAGGGCATGTTCAAAAGCGTAAAAGGCCTCGTCAAGGGTTGTACCATCTGTCAATTATCAAAACCTTCGGTGTCTCCGAAGCCGCCATTGCAGTCAATATTACCCGAAGGGATTAACGAAATTGTTTCAATTGATCTGTATGGGCCTTTACCTAGGTCACGAGGGGCGTTACTTATCTATGCGTCGTTATAGACATATTCTCGAAGTTCATTAAAAAAAGCTACGAGCCGAATTATTTTGAACCGATTAATTCTAGATTATTTCCCAAAACATGGTTTAGTAAAGAATGTCCTTTCTGATCATGGAACCCAGTTTACGTCGAAGTTATGGAGTGAGACTTTGACTGCAATAGGGGTGAAACCCATTTTTAGTTCTATCCGACACCCTCAAAGCAATCCTGTTGAGAGGAGTATGCGGAATTTAGCACGTCTCTTCCGAACATATTGCCACGACAAGCATCAACGGTGGGCGTTCGAAGTGATGAAGTTTGCGCAATTCTTGAATGCCGTCGTGCACGAAAGTACAGGGTTTACCCCTATCGAACTACAGTTAGGCGTCTCACCTCCGTCCTTAATGAAAGATCACGTAGCCTACCCTGATGGTCCTGTTGGTTCGCCCCAGGGACAAAAGTTAATCCTCGCCAAGGAGACTATGTTGGCCCGCGCGGAGAGGAGTAACGTGCTCAACCCAGGGCGACCCTATAAGGAATATAAAACTGGCGAACTTGTGCTATTACGAGCAAATCCTGTTTCGTCCGCGCTAAATTCCCAAACTAAGAAGTTCGCTCTTATTTTTGAGGGGCCGTATCGGATAAAGAAAAAGATAGGCAACGCTACGTACGTTCTTGCCTATACGGATAGTGATATAGAGCGCGGATTTTTTCACGTTAGTCATTTGAGACATTTTAATACTTGAAACACCTAATTTTCTCTCGACCGTCCTGTTCAAATTAGGTGGAGGGCGGTTGTAACGGAATCTGTACCCCTCTGTATATACTTCTCTCTTCTCACCGGCAGATGCCTCGCCATGCCCGTATTCAGTCGAGCCATTGAAACGGTCTGACGGTTTTTTTCTCTCGTTTGAAACGCCCGAAAAACTGAGCTGTTGAACCTCAATGTTTTCGATCGTATACATGACCTGTGGTGCAGTGCTATTAATTTATTGAAATATATTATATTAGTGGCATATATTCCTGTTTTGTAGGTGAGTTTGATACCCACGAATATATCGGTATTTGATACTTCCCCCCAAGTTTTGGTTTACGAGAGTTATTCTGTTTTGTAGATCGAAACCTATTGAAATAAACCCCTACACAACTGGTGGAACCATTTTGTTTCTCTAACTCGGCCCACCTACCCTGAGATACCGGCGCTCCATCAACCACTTTGTTACAACTTATATATATATATATATATATATATATATATATATATATATATATATATATATATATATATATATATATATATATATATATATATGTGTCATACTTTGAATGAAAATGCTGTCACTGGAACTGTCAGACTCTGAATTTTGTTCTACATATTTCACATTTCTAACCCGGCAAGATTTTTCGAAATGATTCAGTATTCCGCATCTTTTACATTTTTGTCCGTATGCGGGACATTCTCGCGACTACTAATACTATGTTTTTCAGGTATATAAATTCTTCTAGTTTTACTCACTGTACCACTCTTGTTTCTTACAGCATTAACATCTGCGTTTTCCTCTTGTTGCTCGAACTGACTATTCTGACTTTTGCTCTGCTCATGGGTTATACAAAAGGTAACTGCTTTCTCCAAAGTTAATTTTTCTACTCGCAGTAGAGCTTCTCGAGTATTGGCATCTCTTATTCCCATCAAAATTTTATCTCTGGGTGCTTTTTCTTCTGCAGATTCTCCAAGGTCCACATCGTTGTAATTGCATGTTTTGATCAATTTTTTGCAATCAGTGAGAAAACTTTTGAAAGATTCGCCTTCCTTCTGCATTCTCTTCATAAAGTTATATCTTTCGTATACCTCGTTCACTCGGGGATTCACATAATTTTCAATAGATTTTATTAAATAATTATAATCTCCTGTCTGACTTTGGGGAATAGAAAACGTTGATATTATTTTCGCAGCTTCAGTTCCCATCAAATTCTTGAGGACAGATATTTTCACCAAGTCAGCAGATTCATGCTGCCCTGTAGCAACAAGATAATCTTCGAATGCAGATTTCCAGAAAATCCATTCATTTGCAGCATTCCTGCCTTGCAGATCAAAATCGGGCGGTAACTTTACAAGTACTGCACCAAAGTTGGACATTTGGACAACTTTTAGAATTTATATCCAAATTTTACTATTACAAATCGAAGCAACAATTTAAACTTATTGTTTACTCGACTGCGCCATGTTTAATACTCAATACTGAGAGAAACTATACGATAAAGAATATATGTGAAGGTACTCAAACTTCAAACATTTATTCATTAAATTATACATCAATGTCATCGTATATGACTAGTACAGAATGTTACATATACCGAACAATTCCTAAACGACAACTGTAGGCATAAATGTCCGCGCAGAGTTCAAAATATTGTCTTCGTCCACCATTGATTTCATTATCGAATCCGGAAACTGCTAATGAAATTCTCTCTTCGTTCCCAACTTCTCCCTCAAAAACATCATGTTTCTTTAGTCGGCAATTCGTTTTCAATTCGGATTATTTCCAAGTGACTTCTGATGAGGCTGAATCGGAATGGTCAACTATTCTTTGTCAAACTCTCAGAACGTCTTCAGGCAAACAGGATTCAATAAGTGAAAACAACATCGCAGCATATTTTTCTGAAGTGATGACAAGTGTTTCCAAAGCTCGTAGTTGTGACTCGAGCCTATCAAAAAGGGTGCTGATACAGACCTTCGCATTTAAATTACTAAAAACCAGCTTCAAAAGTTCTCGAGCATAGAACTCCACTAGTTGTTCGTCTTTACCGAATCCAGTCTTCAAACTATCGATAACCTTGGGATAGTTTTCTCCACTGCAAGGATAGCTTTTCACTAGTTGGTGGACAAGAGAGTTTGGAATGCTGGCCTGTATCAAATATTGAGCTCTATGCTGTAGCACTTCCGTTATGTTTAGCGGTCAGGCGTTATCACAACTTTATAACAAATTCCCATTAAGTTGGGTTAACGTCTGACTGCTAAACATAACAGAAGTAATACAGCATAGGGCTGATTGAAATTTATCTTCATTGTCCAAACTTTCATTGGAAAAGTAAAAATCCCGAAGAGGTGTGGCTTAATGACTATGTTCTTTACTAGATTAGCTTGCTCGGTAAGGTTTAAGTGTAAATTCGCCGCCGGAGGCCAAAGCGAAAAATACCAATTTCGGATGGTTATTCTGTCTACGTAATGTTAGTCAGGATAGGTTATAATATTGGCTAATAAACTACAAATTTTCAGGTCCGTGTGAATGCGGCTGTCTTCCCGCCATTATAGTAATGGTGAAAGGTGCCTAGTCGGGAAATCAAGCTCTCGTCCCACAGTCGGGATTGCGATTATTTTCGAGAAGTCCCGAACGATGTCATTAAGCCACACCTCTTCGGGATATTTACTTTTTCAAGCAGTCCCACGTTCAGGACTATAGCCTCGTCCTATAATGAATCATTTTATTTTCTTAATTTTTGTTACAATGTTACTTGTGCCACCGTGTGAGTATGCATTTCAGGTATCATTTGTCGATTACTCCACATACGAGCGGATTGTCGGCGAAGCATATTCTAGACGAATCTAGACATTTTTTAAATTAATTTCTAGATCTTCACAAGTGCACAATTATTCAAGAAACGTTGGCCCTTTCCAACAAGAAGACCCACCGGGTACCCAGCATCGACCAGTTCAAAGGTTTTGGTTCATTGAGTTTGGTTAGACTTTGTTTTTCAAATGACCCATAGATAGAAATCTAGGGATGTCAAATATGGACTACTAAAATGTCCAATGAATTGTTACATTCTTAACGATTCCTGACATTCAGACTATCGAAGCGTAGGGTCAAAGATTAGATTAGCAAAGATGGCGTATTCAAAAAGAGCGAGAAAATGTCGCGATTGGCCTCGAATTTTTACAAGGTACTCTTTACAATTCGTCGAATGTCAGATTCTGTTCTTTTTAAGAGCCAAACATGAAAGTGATTCAAAATTTTGATTAACGATTTTTGATCATTTTTTTATCGTTTGTGGAAGATGAAAATCCCAAAAATATTTCGACTAGCTCATAACTCCACCACATTGAAATATGTTTCAAATAATTAAAAACAAAGTTAAAACGTGAAATATGTTTTCACTTCGTTTTTCGTCGGATGTTCGGAATTTCATTTTTTTTTCTTGTTTTCAACCAGAATGATCTCTGTGCTGCTTTCCAAAGACTACTTTCTTCCTGAAAACATCAGTTTATCTTGCTTTCTGATGAAAATTGTAATTTGAACTGATGCGAATAATCGCTTTGGCTGATGAGACTCTTCAGGGCTAGGATTCTTTCTTGGATGACGGTGAATGAAACATAGATATCTGACTGTAATTCTACTTTTCATGCATTTATACAACAAGTTACATAACTTATTAATTAGTAAGATCAACAATAATTATAAAAACGGAATAGGTTTCCATTTACGTTCTCTCGGACCCCCCGACGACAGCTGTCAGCTTGACAACCCCCTTCTCACCTCTCCGCCTTCCAAGATCCAGTTTATTCAGGTAGTTTGAGGAAGGACAGAACCACCACAAATTATATCTACTAATTATGGTTTAGAAATGATTGTGCCATTGTTTATATAGAAGATAGTCAACCTTATGGGATTATAATTGGATCAAAATGGATGCGACATGAAGATGGCGACAGTGATTTCGCATCCAAGTCACGTCGTAACTTCAGTGATCTGGCCTTCGAGTCATGTCGTAACTTGATTGAAACAATGGGACAGCATTAAAATCAGGGTTTTTTTAAGAAACCTGCATCAAAATGACGTCAAATATTCATGTTTGTAACTAATCACGCTAGATGACACTCGCGTTTGTGTCCAATACCTATTCAACAGGCATTGACTAACTATGTTCTATTTAAACAATGATTGTGCATTCCAACTCACAAGCGACTTCTCAGTTACTATAGTTGGAATCAACGACAACTGTCGAACTGTCACTCTACAATCGCTCTGATTTGCTTAACCCACGCTTCATCCCATTCATAAATTCGTACTTGGGTTAGCAAAAGGTCAATGGACAAAATTTACGATATTATTGATAAATGGCCTAAGAGTTTCCTCTTTATAATCTACTCTTTGGTAGGGTCGTTGGTTTAATTCCCAGCCTGGAAATCGATCTGTGCATGGCATCACCCATCAAATAGTTAGGGCTGTTCTTGGACAAGAAATTAACCTGGAACATGCATCTACAACATGTAGTCAACAAAAGCAAAGCATCGTTCATGATGTGCAGAAGAGCTTTTGGACAAACATGGGGACTGAAACCGAAAGTCATGCACTGATGGCTTCACACCGCGATTATTAGACCCAGAATCACATTTGGTTCACTTTTGTGGTGGCCCAAGATGAATCAGAGACAGTCGAAAACCAACCTTGGTAAAATACAGAGGCTCGCCTGTCTGTGTATCACGAGTATGAATAGCACTACAAGCGCTGCTATGGAAATTATCCTAAACCTCCCACCTTTAGACATCTCAGTCATATGGGAGGCGAGGATGAGTGCATACAGACTCAAACAAACAGGTAATTGGATAACCCAACCACAAACTGGGCACACCGAAATCATCCAGGAAGTCAACATTACCGAATTGGAAATGATCAGACTACCACAATACTCGTACGAAGAACCATTCAGAACGCAGCTCAAGTGGAACGAATGGGACTCGGGAGTAGAATCACTATCATCTGGAAACATTATCTGGTACACAGATGGTTCAAAAACAGGTGAAGTAACAGGAGCAGGAATATACGGGGTGAGGCGAAAAAGGAACGTATACTAGTCCCACTTGGCAACAACACCATATTATTCCAAGCAGAGACACATGCCATAAGAACATGCATACAGATGAATCTAGAGCGTGAGTATGAAACAAAACACATCTACATTCTATCGGACAGTCAGAGCGCTATAAAAGCTCTGAACTCAATACAGATAAAGTCAAAGCAAGTCTGGGAATGTCTTCAGAGCCTCAATGCACTGTCAAAACGCAAAAAGGTTATACTTGTGTGGGTGTCCGGACATAGGGGAATTGAAGGCAATGAAAAAGCAGACCAACTTACATACAAAGCATCTGATTCACCATGCACAGGTCCAGAATCAGCGTTTGGAATTAGCAAAATCCGATGCGGAATCCTAATCAACGAGTGGAAAAAATCAAAACACCAAACATATTGGGACCAAATCGAAGGGCATCGACATAGCACAGCAATGGTGAGGCACCTGAGCCAAACACCGACGGCTGACACACTCAAACTTAACAGATCTTAGATACGCACGATCACCGGCATACTACCGGGCACTGCGGCCTTATAGGAAACACTTACACACATGGGACTGAATAGAGAAACCGTGGGCTGTAGACTCTGTGGTGACGAGGAGGAAACAGCCTCTCACATCATCTTCGAATGTGACGCGCTGCTCAACAAGCGCAACAGAATAATATTCGGACAGATCAAGCTAGAAACAGACATGAATTCGAAACATCTAGTAAATTGACTACTTAACCTGGTTAAACTTAACCTGGTTAAAAACACTAGGAACCACTGACGACAGAACAATACAATAGACCCCAGCTGATCTCAGTGTTAAGGGAAACCTCAAAGGTAAACCCAGTATCTCGCTCGTCAGCCTTTAACCAACCAACCAACCATGGCATCACCCTTTAAAAGATAAGGGCTGCGTCTGCACTAGCTCACACAAGTCTCTCGAAGACTTCTGACGGTTGCTCGTAGAGGTACAACCGGTTGACGGGAATAACAATTTTAATTATTTTTAACATCTAATAAATTGAAGGATGTGGACGTTACTACGTGGTA
The DNA here is from genome assembly GCA_944452925.2 of Chrysolina oricalcia. NCBI lineage: Eukaryota > Metazoa > Arthropoda > Insecta > Coleoptera > Chrysomelidae > Chrysolina > Chrysolina oricalcia. The sequence goes on from OX101825.2 coordinate 17,166,548, forward strand.
GGAAATCATCACGAAAAATGAGAAATAGAACTTTCTATGTTTTTATGCCACATTTATTTGTAACGTTACTGCAGTTTCGTCCTATATGGACATTATCAAACAGATTCAGTTTATAGTTTTGTTTGATAATGTCCATATAGGACGAAATTGCAGTAACGTTGGTTACAAATAGAAGTGGTATCAAAACATAGTAAGATTTATTTCTCATTTTTCGTTTTTAACATCTACCACACCAAATATGAACATATTATACTGGAAGTTCAAAGTATGGTGTCCTGGGCGTCCATTGAACGTCCATTGAATGTACATTGGACTAATTGTGGAAATCCAACGAATGTCTAGAACTTCCATATTCAACGTCCATTGTGCGTACATGTGCTGTGTGGAAACCATTTAGATAAGTTGGATAAATGAATTAAGTTTTGAATAAGTAGTTTATCAAGCTTTCAGCTGCTGAAGACGCTAACTTTGTTGTCGAAACGCGCGTCGAGTGTAAATTGACGTAGTTTTGGTTATTGGGTAGTTTCAATATCTTGAACAATTTTTTAATAAATAAAAAATATGATTTCCTATCTTCCAGAAAAATATCATATATATTCAAACATTCGTTTCGTGTTGTCACATAATTTTTAGGAAAAACTACAATTAGTAACGTGGGTACTAAATCATGACTTTTTTTATTGCAAGAGAAATAATTGCTTTTTGTTTGCATCAGGAATTCGACAACTAACGACATTTATCAAACTTTAGCAAATACCACAGAAAATATTTGTGTATAGTCCTTCGTCTGGGATTCATTACGCGGGATTGATGGCAACCCACGCCCTTAAGGTTGATACGCTCGCACATACGGCGGAGGGTCTTAGATGCGGCCTAACAAACCGCGATATCACATCAAAACTGCGACATGTCTCATACGAAAAGGCCGCCGCCCCCTTTGCAGCTCCCAAATCTGCCTTTGTAACGATGTAATTGAGTTAATGTGCCCATACATTTGCTTCAAATAGGCTACATCACATCATTAATGCCATTATTATCCACTCCTTGTTCCGGGTGGTGTCTTTGTTACGTCAACGGAAAGAAACGCGAACGTGGAATCTGGAGATGAGGTTCCACCAAGGGATGGGAAATGTATTTACAAGATTATTTCTTCACACAGAAAAACGCAATATTTAATTATTCATTTAATAAATGTTTTATGGAAAAAACCTAAAAAAATAAAATATAAAAAATACCCGTATTTAGAGCTCGACCATAGGGATCTCAGTTCTTATAAGAGATACGAGGTCGCACAATGTATAATTAAAATACTAATATCATTTATTGAGGGAAAAAAAGATAATGTGAACAATAATGGAAACATGTAGGTAAACCTAAATGACACACAATCGATAAGTATGAGTAAACACTTGTTTCGAGTTGTTACTCAACTACATAAAAAATATTCTACACAATATCGGAACAACATTACGAAATAAACAGGATAATAAAAAAGACAGATGAAAATAATTGGGTGTTGTTACAATAAGAACACAAAATTTAAAAAAAAATTAAAAGTACAAATATTTTAACTGTTAAAGAGAAATGAAAATAGTTATGGAAATAAAAATAACATGAAAGGTGGGTATAAATAAAATTAAATGAATCAGATGAAAAATCTGATAAGTAGAACGATTTCATTGGTGTTTCGTGAATGAATCTTTTAGCTTGTTTTTAAACATGTTGAAGTTCCTTATCTCTTTTACTTGGTCAGGAATAAAATTGAACGCTTTAGGTGCTATTTAGGAGAATGCTCGTAGACAAACAGATTTGCTCATCTGTGGAATAACATATTGGTGTCGTTGTCGGAAACCATAATTATGCGTAAGAAAATGTGCATGATTTTTTGTTTTTTTATATTTAAATATAACATTCAAACAATATAGTTGTCTCAAATCCACTATTCCAGATTCCGTATACAGTGGCGGCGATAAAGAGCCCGCAGAACACGCCAGCTGCAGAAGGGGCCCCTTCGACATCTACACAATATATTTACGTTGCAAGCGTTCCAAATATATAAAAACGTGAATTCCCAAATATTTATAAATTCGATCTATTTCATGTTGTCAAGAGATGGCGCCACCTTCGCGATTCATTACACTCTCGAGAATTTTGCGGCCGAATGATATCCGCAGCCGCCAGAATATATTCTCAAAATACTTTTCCATTAGTATTTTTGAATAATCATTATATTATTCAAAGTTAAATACTTTAGAACTGAAAAAATTAAAGAGTGCATTGAATCGCGTCGAGTGCGCCATCTCTTGACGATGTAAAATAGATGGAATTTATAAATATATGGTCATTCACGTTTTAATATATTTGCAACGCTTGAAACGTAAATATATTGTGTTTGGTAGAAAATAAATATATCGGAAAGCAAAATAAAAAATATTGCTACAACTAATAAATATATTGGCACAAAATTTTACATATTTGCAAAAACACTTTTTACCCAAACGGCGCCTCATATAATTACACTGTATTTAAAATCCTATAAAACATCGCGTAGAATGTAAATTTTTCATTATTCACCAGAAGACGAATGCGGATTCAAGCAATCGAAACGTTGAGAGAAAATTTAAATGAGATAGAAATGTTTCAACCATTAAGACGATGGAAGTGCGAAATGCAAGTAATCAAGTTACTACATCCTTCAAACAAACGTTGAATCTGGAATGTTCACATTTCTGTCAAGCTTTTTTACTTTATTTAAATCTTAATCAGGAACGCCATAATAAGCTAGATGATTATTCTTCGCAAAACAAAACAAAGTTTTAAAAGATGCTCGACCTCGTTCCACTTCTAAACACAATTTTATTTTAGAAAAAATATAGATTTCCAATTATCCAATACTAGGAGAATACTTTCAAATCAGAAAACGTGATTACAAATAAATTGAGGAAAGGTGTAAACGTAATCATTATGATAATATACTTCAGAACTCCGACAACTAATGTAAAACTTGGTCTATTATAAATGAACTGAAAGGTAAATCCAAGCAAAATTCTAATATTAAGCTGGTATATGGAAATTAGGAAATCGTAACTGTATCATATACCTATGATCATTTCTTCATCGATGTACCAAAGAAGGACCGTACCAGATGTAGGTGGGAATGTTTCCCCTACTCAGAGAAATAGCATGACTTCAATGGTAGTACTGCCATATACAGAATTAGAGATTAAGGTTATTTTTAAAAGGCTTAAATCAAGCGTTCTTCAGTAGACCGTCAGATAGTGACAGATTCAGGTGCCCCATTTTCTCAATAGGGTTGAAAAGTACATCGATACTGAGTAAAATGGAGGGAAATTTACGAGTGGCTCCTGGAGAGAACATATGGAAAATTCGATTTGCCAGAACAGAAACAAAAGCAGTATGATGCCCATATTTTCACGCGAGCCGTGTTCTCATACTTATCAATTAATAGAACCTGGCTTCGGAATACCAAAGGCTTTAGTGTTGCAGGTGGCTAAAGGGTTTAAATAATAATCTTGTAAGGAAACTATGAAAACTTACATCGTCACTAGACCGAAAAACATAATGGCTCTCGTGAAAATATGGACAACATACTTCTTTTATTTCTGTTCTAGAAAATCGAATTTTCCATATGTTGTCCCCAGGAGCCACTCGTTAATTTCCCACCATTTTCAACATCGATGTACTATTCAACCCTATTCGAGTTTTGTATGCGAAAATGGGGCACCTAAATCTGTCACTATCTGACGGTCTACTTGTGTAGATATAGGAATTTTCTCAGATTTTTAAAAGTAGCTAAGGTGATTCCTTTAAATTGAAAAAATGCCAAAAGATCATTGTCTCTTACATCAGTGTTTGCAAAGCTATTTGAGTATTGTATATATGTTAGAGAGATTAACCTACTTCACTTTGGTTCGATCTGACACCAGATAAACAACATGGATTTAGATAATCCAAATCAACCACAACAGCAACAACAGAAATATGTATAAATATACTAACAGATTTTGACAAAAAAAGATGTCCAATTGGAATATATTGTGACTTGAGCAAAGCGTTCGATTGTGTTCCACACGATCGATTATTAGCTTTGGATATAAAGGATCAGAGGAAATAAACATCAATGGTTTCGGTCTTATCTTGATGGCAGAAAGCAATATGTACAGATATCTCAAAGTGAGGTCGATGGTCAAAACAGCTTGCATTGCTCTGATTTGTTATCGGTAAATCTAGGGGTACCACGAGGAACTGTTCTTGCCCGTATATTATTCTATATCCCTATATTATTCACATATGGCAGATTTTGTTGGGGCCAGGTAGCCGAGTGGTTAAAGCGACATGGTTTAATCTCTTTGGCCAGTCGGCGATGGTTCAAACCACGGCGACTGCAGACATTTTTCTGATGGCCCGAGAAAGTGCTAGGAATCGCACGTAAAAAGGTAAGACCTCGTTAATCCTTGGCTCGCACAAGTTTCGACTTTTGAGGGCTGCCGTTCGTTAGGGGACGACAGCTGGTTAACGGAAAAACAATTTTAACAATTTTTTTTAACCCTGATGAATATAAGTTAACACTTTACGCAGATGATTTGTCGATCTTGGTAGCCAAAGCAACAGCAGCTCAAAAATGTTTCATTAGTATCCTTGACACCACTCGATGCGATATGCCAAGATTTGTTGCAACTTCCCGCGTGGAAACGATTATATTGAACCTGAAGGAAAAAGATTGGAATACTACTACAGGTAACTGTTTTCTATTTCACTCACCGCTTGCAAAACTGCTGTCAAATTTACAATATCTCTATAGTTGTATAGAGTTATTCACTATAAATCACCCATCATCGTTATTATTACCTAGAGAAATAAAAGTTAAATGTAAAAGTTGTGTGCTTGTGACTAAATTTTGATAAAATGCCATCAAAAACCCAGGGGATACAAATTTTTAATATTTTTTTCAGATGGGATACTCCGTATATTATTGAATTTTTGGAATGGTCTTTTTTACCTGATTTCAAAAATATACCATATGTTACCCCTATCTTATAACGTTTTTGAGTTATTAGAGGTGAGGAAGAAAAAGTTCAAATATTGAACAATACAAAACAAAAAAATTATTTAGGAAATTTAAATAACATGAAAAGTCATAAAAGATGTTCAATATGCCCACCATTATTGTCAATGCATAATTGATAACGTCTTCTTATATTTATAAGTGCATCGGAAATTGCTTCATTATTGACATTCAGATTCATTATTTCAAGTCGAATCGTGTCTTTAATTAATTGAATTTTTTTTTCTCTGGTGTTTCGGCATTGACTGCTATGGTCATTAGCCATGTGTTCTGGATAGGCCTTGTTACTGACTCCAAACGCCACCTTAGGAGCAGCACTGTTAATTGGAACGCAACAATGAATCGTGCAGGACTCACCCTAGTCGAGCCACGAGATTTTTATAATTTAATCAGTTAAATTAAATTAAAAAATCCCAGCCCAACCAGGGTTCGAACTCCGGACCTTTCGGCTCAGAGTCGGACGCTCTAACCACTGCGCCACGCCCGGACATTTTAATTGAATATTATTATTATTATTGTTATTATTGTTATTAACGATGGTTTTTAGAAGTCCCCAGAAAAATGAATCCATAGGGGTCAAGTCTGGACTGTTAGGTGGCCATTTAATGCTTCTATTATTTCCTATCCATATTGGGAATACATTATTCAAATGTTCTTGAACGGGTAGGATATTATGAGGGGTTGCCCCATCTTGCATCCAAATCATACTGGCAAGCTCGGCTTCCGAAAAATTTTGTATAAGAATATTTTCTACTTCTGGGATAATTTTTCTTGATAGGTAACTCCTGTCAATATATAATCATAAAATTTGGGCCAACAATTTTATTTCTAAAAATTCCGCACCGAGCGCTAACAGTTTTTCTTCCTGATTTCTTTATTTGTTTAACCAATCTTTTTCTGTCGTCTTTCCCACGACCTTCGATGTTTCCTATTGAAAACTCCTGCCGTGGAAAAAGATAACTCATCAGTCCATAATATTTTAGTTAGATAATCGGTATCTGCACTCAAGTTTTGAATCATCTGTTGGCAAAATTCCAGTCTTTTCCTCTTATGAGTTAAAACTTGCACGGGTAAACTTTTATATGGTTTGTAGTTGCGTTTTTTCTACGTACGTTGGATTTTGGAATAACTTTTACCTAATTGATCTACTATATTCTTTATACTACATTCAGAATTTTCTAAAAAATAATGCAATGTTTCAAAAAAGTCTATTCGCGAAGTATAGGCTTACCTTCGAAATGAAGCAGTATATCTATCTGTTCTTCCTGGTTTTCTTGAATAACACGCTTCCTTCTACTGAAACTGAAGGTATGATTCACCTTTTGGTAAATATTTTTGAATGTATTCTCTGACGGTGTTGGACGATTTGGATAAATGTATGCTCTTTTTGCTGCACGTTTATTATTGTTGTTTTGTATATAACAAGTATATATTTGAACTTTTTCTTCCCCACTGTAAACCATTTTGCTTATTCTGTTAAAGGAAGTCACTAAACAAACATAATATAGTTGTCATTTCCACAGCTTACTTGAAAAATATTTACTTTCATAGGATTGGTATTTACAGTAACAACTAATCCAAGTGGGTTTTGGTGAATTCATGCACGACATAACTTTTAGTCTTAACTTTAGACTGAACTTAAGATTGCCTTAAAAATACTTGTTGGGTTTTCATGCACAACTTAACATAAAGATAGACAAAAGTGCAGAAAGTGTATTTATTATCTCGGCACTCGTCGTTCGAGCATTTAACCCTTTCGCTCATGGTGTCCTAAATTTAGTACACAACTTTCTTGTTTTTTTTTGTGTGCAGAAAACTGTTTAATCCAAGTATTGTTGCCATGGTTTTATAAGTTGTTATTTTAGTTGCCAACTGTAATTTTATCCGTCTTCTATCAGATTCTTCAGGAAGTTTTTTGGAAAACTTCAGCTGACGAGAATGGACGAATCCTATCATCTGGGTCACCAGTTTGGTGTATGTCGTTTTTGAATTTCTCAGTGTGGAATTTATTCATCGAAAAAAATACTGTGTGTTCACATTAGAGTGTTTTACGTACTCGATTCAAAATATTTAAACATTTTATCACTATTTTGAAGTTTTGAACATGAATTTCGGTGTGCTAAATTTAGTACACTGTGAGCTAGTGGCATTGCATATGTGGTAGACATAACCTCACTTTATATCATTAAAAAATGTATTTTTTGTTATTTTCACAGTACCATTGATTGACATGGTTATTAGAAGGGTCTTAAGTAATCAGAAGCTATTATCAATAATAGAAAACAATTTATCTGATAGAATGTCAATGAAATCGAAAGTGACTTGAGTTAGGGCACTAATTTGGAAGCTTCTGGGGGTAAATTTCATGAGTACGAGATTGATTCAGAATGCTCGTTTATTTACTTGGACATAGGTTCAGAGGAAGAACAAGAAAACGGGTAGTTACATTAGCACAAAAACTTGCCAGAATCAACTGAACATTTTGATATATAAAAATAGTCTTGGAATATTACAGAGTATGCTGTGACATTTCTACTTTCGTTTTCGGATATTTTTTGATTTGCATGAAACATTTTTACTGAATTGCAATGATTATCACAAAATTTGTGTTCTCATATTATAATATCCCTTATACCGTTTGCTCATGGTGTACTAAATTTAGCACAACCCATAACACAAAAATTGGCTGTCGCAAAAAAATTTCTATAGGCTCAAAAATCTTAGAAAAATTCATTTAGCATATTTGCAAAATTTAAATTTTTTTATTTCAAAATACAAAAATTCATGAGTGAAAGGGTTAATTCGGTAGTGTCTCTTAATTCTGAACTGAACGATCAGTTATTTAAATAATTAGAATCATTTCCAGTTCGCGATATTCACAGCATAATTCGAATAAAATCGACTTTTCCAGTTGGCAATTTATGACGAAGGCGGTTCTTTCTATCATCTTCCTCTATCTAATAATCATCTTATTTTTCGTCTTCGTTAAGATGTCTAATGAACATGCGCAGAACCTGATTTGCACGAAGATTTGAAAGTTGGCCAACTTATGAATTTCTTAAATCACTCCTAAGTCCTTAAGTCGCGTGCATGAACATTATCATGAAAAATTATAGTTTCATCTTAAGTTTATGATTAAGTAATGTTAAGACTAAGTTACGTCGTGATGAATTCAACATTAATCGACGTCTAACTCGAAAACGGCGTAAGATAGGGGTAACATATGGTATATTTTTGAAATCAGGAAAAAAAGACCATTTCAAGAATTCAATAATATACAGGGTCTCCCATTTGAAGAAAAAAAATATTAAAAAATTTGTATCCCCTGAAATCTGCACGCCTCTATATTTTTGATAGCATTTTTTCAAGATTTAGTCATAAGCACACAACTTTACTATTTAACTTTTTTTCTGTAGGCAATAATAACGATGATGAGGGGTGGGTAATTTATAGTGAATAACCCTGTACCTTCGAAATAGCCAAAATATAACTGTTTAACTATATTCGTACTACATTGTTGAGATGATATACAGAGTGCATAGCAGGTTTCATCAAATTTGGAGGACAAGTTATTGATATGTGTCCCATTTCAAATTACAGTAGAGTGTGAGACCTAGAAGCTATATTTCAGAACATAAATTCTCAGTGTTGTTCAGAGCAATAGCATTATTTGGACAATTCAACCTGAGAATGGCCAGCTCTGAAAGTAATCGATACTAATTTTTTCCTATTGAGGCACAAACAAATTTATTTTTCACATTCACTCACATTATGATACACGTGATCTAATGCTTGGAATATAACCTCATCGATGTTATCGGACATGAAAAGAAAATTAGTAACATCAGCATAAACTATGAGTCCGGGAGTAGCATGCATGCCTCATCTGTTCTAGTAAACCATTGATTTAAATAAGAAACAGAGTTGGCCTCAATATGGATCCTTGTGAGACACCATCACTAACTCTTTGGAGAAATCAATAAACCACCCTAAAGCTCAATTTTACAGAATGCAGCCACAGGCAGAGTGAATATTTAGATCGAACGTAAAATTCGAAATTATTAATTTTTTTTTTGCATTCCTTTACCTGAGTAAATCAGAACCAACAATGACATAATCCAAGCGTGCTCTATCGAAGTCATTATAACAACAGACAAAAATTATAATCGTATAAAGAACAGAATGATATAATCGTTTTCAAATAAACAGAAAGAAAACGATAAATGTTGAAGTGCGAATCAGTATTACGTCGTTATTTATACAGTAAATTACTGAAACCGTTAAAAATTCAATAGAAATGTATTTCTTTTGTGGGGCTTACGTACAATAATCATAAGTATAATTCGTCAAGATTAATCTGTAGATCGCATGACTGACGTAATCCAAAGCTTTGCATTATAAAAGAAGCACTAAATAGCTTTTCGCGAGTCAACTGCGATTAAAGAATGAATATTGTTACGATTTTCCTTTGTCGCCATAATAATCGTCCGTATCACGCCCTGCTAAAAGAAAATCTTTGCAGGTAATAAGTGTGCAGTTATCAGCTAGAAGTTGCACATAATAGTCGCCATTTGTCGAGGGGAAAACTCATTGCAGCCAACAAATTTTCAATAATGACTCTGATATAATTCTTGTCTGAAATTACGTTTTGTAATGGGCTATTATGACGCATTTCTGTATTAATTATTATCACGAAGGCTTATTACGCAAAGCCTGTGAACCCCTCAAAGTTCCACTCTTCCGAAGCATGTCGATAAACAATCAGTTACGAGGATGGATTGAAAACAAACATCCAAATTTATTATTCTACTTACTCTTCTCTTAATTTAACGACTTAGGGACCTTTAAAAAAAATGTTTATCTTGCTCTACAAACCAGCAATCTACAGCTTCTATAACCTCCACTCTCCAAGGTCCAAGAAATTATTCTAAAAATCCAGTTGGGTGAACGTTTTCAAAAGTATAACCTTTTCAACACCAGTATGGGTCCAGGACCAACCACTCTCCTACCCTAGCAATATCTAGCAATCTCCTGCAACAAGGGCGCGGTCTGCCATATTAGTCCAATCAACAGGGCTATCAACCTCAACTTAAATTGCTCCGCCGATATTTTTTTTTTAATTGTAGATCATAGTGTGCACATTACTTCTGAGAAAAATTATCATCTCCAGGGGGTGTGGAACCCCCCCAAAAAACGAGTTGAAATAAATTTTTGAGGTATTTTCGAAATATCTCAAAAAATTTACTTTAAATAAAAAAATAAGTCAATATTCAGAAAGAGCACAAATTTTTACAAAAAAACTGTCCCAACCAAAATTTTGAGAAATCGCACAGTATTCTTGAAAAAAATTGTTGAATTTCGCAATGGGGCAGGTGCTGCGCCGCCTCCCGCCAACGTGCATTTTTTCAACCAGCGCGTGAAGTAAAGTTTTATAACTCCTCACATAAATGTTCAATTCGGATTAATCTTACGTCATTTTGAAGATAAAGATCGCCGCTTTGTATAATGATATTATTTATATTTATACCCGCAGTTTCCAGCTGCAAAATTGCAATTGAAAATCTCATAATATTAAGGTTCCTGACTTCGTGAAATAATGCTTGTGATTACTGAAATAATGTCTTATCACTTGTTGCAAGTAAAATGAACAGTTGAGGAATACTTCATTGTCAAATTGCATAACGTTTAACCGGTCCAAATGATGTTGGTTTTAAATACGAGTATTTTCAATTCTTCGCATATTTTAGGTTACAAAATTTTTAGGGAGTTCATAAATTCAAATGCTAATAACTCAGAGATAAACGCACGTATCAACATGAATGAAAAGCCAGTTTGCAGAAAAATCCCTTCTCTTATTGGAAATATTCATACAAATTTGGTTACTTGTACAAATTCTAAATGCAATCCAGTCAATCTTTTAGGTACTTAAAATAGAGGTTACTCGGAATTTGATCGCATTATTGTTCTATGGAATGAAAAATAAAATAATTCCATGATGGAATATGTGGATTCGCGACTGAGGAAGACAGTACACCAAAGGAAACTGTCCCGAAGTGTATCTGCTTTAAACTCACTGAGATTCTAAAACCTGAAAAATATCGGCTTGGGACCTTGTCAATGCGGCAGCTAACGCGCCGCTGTATAGTATACAGCGGCGCGGTTCTGTCGGTGCGCAGTGGCAGCAGTCAACGTTGCTGTATGTAAACGTCAGATAATATAAAAGTTCCTGTGCAGAAAACACTGGATACTGGGATAGCATGGATAGTCGGAGACGAAGAAACATCTCTTAGTGCTTTGTCACTGTTATTAATTAAAAATGGTGAGTTTATTTTTGAAATATTTGTTTCATGTTCAACTCAGCTCTGTTTCAAAATATCACAATGTCAGATATGACTTACATTTCCAAAATTCCAAAGATCCACCTATGAATTCAGGAGAAAATGCCAGTTTGTTATTAACATTTTATTGAATGGAACTTGCTTAAAATGTATAAATGATTTTTTCTACGACAGTGCGTAAACTAAGCTTTTACGCACTGCTCACAGTACGTAAAATAATACTTTTTTGCACAAGTGCGTAAAAAAATCACCTGTGCGTAAAATCATCAACTGTGCGTAAAGTATTTTTTTACACATTGCTCATACATTTATGCATTTTTGAAAAATACAGTATTTTGCGACAAATGTAACTCGGAAGTCTTTATTTGATAATATGACGAAAATTCATATCATTAAACATTCAAATTAATGGTATAATTGGTACACTTTGGCAATATAATAACTGTCAAAGAAAAAACTTTGTATGAAACACTTTCGTAAAGGGCTTTTTTGTATGAGCGTGTTTGTTTAACTCGGCTGCGCCTCATTCAACAAACTTCACGCTCATACAAAAAAGTCCTACTTTACAAACTTGTATCATTTTTATTTTATACGCTCATTCAAAAATATACCTGCAGAATATAAATGGTTGCCTAGTTGACCAGATATTTTGCATTTGCAAAAGTCGTTGCCAGAAACACAAACAGTTTGAAGCCAGTGAAACTTGAAAGTTTGCCACCTACAGTTGATGCAGCGAGGCAACATTTTTATAGAGTGTACTTGCAAGTCCAGACATGGTTGTCATATGAGATACATCCTGAAAATTGGGGCTGGGAAAAGAGTACCACTTTGAAACCAATCGAAATGACAGGATTCAATTTTAAAAATGGTTTTTTGTTACTACACGACCGGCTGCATCATAGACGTGCAGAAAGAGTGGTCTAAAATGTACCAATGTTTGTAATAAATGTACCACAGATATCTGTAGAAACTTGGCAGTGATTGTTCCGGATTGTGAAGATGAAGACGAGGAGACTGAAAATGAAGTAGATGATGAGTTGTATGAGTGAATAAATATATTTTCCTATACATTTCTTGATGGTGATTACTTGTGGATTCATTTCTCCATACCCTTTCTCGACATCATTGAAAAACACTCTCATATTTCGTTACCTCCGGTCCGCGTTTGATTTATACAATAAGTTGATCTCTCGAATTTTCGAATAATTTTCATAACAATACTTCTAAATCTCAATAACGACAGTTCTAAACGATTATTTACCCACATTTATATCTAAGAGTAGTAGTTTGAGAGTTTTTCAAATATTCACCCCCTTCCCTCTCACCCCAATGTTTCCGCGATGCGGGGGATATGCCCCGAATGTGGGGGCGGGAAAATCGTTTCTAATAATTTATACCTATTATTTTCAAAAATTTTCGCTCAGTTTCATTACTCAGGACTGACAATTTTACATATTCATAGAAAATACCCCAAAAAACACGATTTCGGGAAGGGGTTGATGCCCCGGGAGGGGGTTTAATTTTTGAAAATAATTCGCCCCCATTATTAATACCAATTTTCACTCATATTTATTGCCCAGAGTTGAAATGTCAAGAAAATACCTTCCAGAAAAAAGTTTTTACGATTTTGGGGGGGTTGCATCCCCCAGGGGGTGATAACTTTATTGCTAATTATTCAACCCTCCATGACGACCAAATTGCAAAAAAGAAATCGGCGGAGCAATTTAAGTTGAACTTTTATGAGAAAAATTGCTCTGTTTATTGGCCTATATCTCCATTACGGTAAAGGATAGATGGACGATTTTATGAGCAAAACGATACTATTTTCTGAGCTCGGGTCCCAACTTTGTTTTTTTCAATGGAAACCTGTATTTTCATAAGTTTTTCGGTTCCTTCATGGAAAATAAAAGGTACTTTATCGAAGTCTTTCTTTCGGAAATATTGACGGTTTTCGAGATTTTTAGCATGACAACTTTTTTTTCCAAAATTGATCACTCATCATATTTCAAATTATAAAGTTATGCAAAGTCCCATTGAAATTCGATGTTGGTCAAATAATGTACGTTGATGACTCTCTCAAACGATACATCTAAATTCGACCTGTGGTATACAGGGTACAAAAACAGCTTGACAAACATTGTAAATAAAAATGTGCAAAATCTTCTTTTCATTTAAATGGAACACCCGGTATATTATCGATCCGTAAGAAGCGCCAAGGAAGGCTCTACCAACTTCATTGAATGTTCCCTATGGTTAAAATCAATAGTTTTTATTAAAAAGCTTATTTGTCGAAAAATGGAAATTCTTCCAATTCCTTCGCCATAATTTTAATGAACGACGAAATCCATATTTGATGACTTCGATCGATGTTTGTAACATATTTCTAATTCCTTCATTTGAGGCATAGATTTTGTCTAACCCCTTTTTTAAATTATCGCTTCATGCCTATAATTACTCTTTTAGAAGATAACAACAACCTTTCATGGAAAACCGAATAAATGATTCTTTGATGATCAATCAGTTTGGCTGGTAAAAATATTTGCCTGCCAATTTGTATAAGTATTGAAATATTTAGTGAATGCCAGTGTACGAATTGAAATCTTTAGTGAATCTTGCTATATCAAGAAGTTTCGATCCAATTTAATCAAAATGTTGTTTTCAAGGAAAACAGAATAAATGATTTTTTGAAAATCAATCAGTTTGGCAGGTAAAAATATTTGCCTGCCAATTCGTATAAGTATTGAAATCTTTAGTGAATGTTGCTATATCAACGATCCAATTGAATCAAAATGTTGTTTTCAAAAACTGATTTGGTTGATATGATTTTCATATCAGGTGTATCAGAAAGGAGTAATTTATTGGCAAGTAGAATCTATTCTCAACAGTATCCAGATAGAAGGATTCCAGATGAAAGATCATTCCGATAGGTCTTTACTAGCATGAACGCATCAAAGCAGCCACTAATGAGGATAATGAATTGAGTTCTTCTTGCTGTTGAAGAAGATCCTCGTAGGAGTCAACGGAAAAATTGGTGAAACAGTGAATATAAGTGAGAGATCAGTGCAACGAGTTTTGAAGAAGCATCGTTTTCATCCATACCATGTTCAATTACATCAGGAACTACTACATGCAAATTTTGAAGAATAAAAATGAGATTTGCAATTGGGCCATAGAAAAAATTCGTCGAAATGACAATTTTTTCAATAACATCTTATGTATATTATGATGAATCGACATTCCATAAAAATGGATTCGCAAATCAACATAATTACCATTATTATTTGACAGAAAATCCCCACTTATTGAGGCAGCTGGATTATCAACATAGGTGTCTATAAATGTGTGGGAGGAATCGTTGGAGAATATGTTATTGGGCCATACTTTTTTGAGGGACATCTGAATGGAGTAATGTATCTTAATTTCCTACGAAATGATTTTCTAGGTTTGTTGGAAGATATTCCTCTTGATCTTCGCCATAGAATGTGGTTACAACATGATGGCGCCCTTGCTCACTATTCGGGAGAAGTGAGAGATCATTTAAATGAGGTATTTCCCAATAAATGGATAGGACGGAATGGACCTGTCAGGTGGCCTGCTAGATCACCAGATTTAACAAAACTGGAATTTTTCTTATGGGGATACATAAAAAATATTATTTAGGTTGAGCCACCAACTTTATCCGAAAATATGCGACTTAGAATGACGAATACTTTTCGCTGCATTACACCAGCTGTCTTGCGCAGGGTGGAACGATCTTTCGAACATAGAATTCAGCTCTGCATTCAAGAAGATGGAAGACATTTCATTAAACTTTTCTTGTTACAGTTTTGTTATTTGCAAGTTGACAATTCAAATAACTACCCGGAGCTCAAGCCCAGAATTTATAATTAATGCATATTCACCATAACCTGAAATAATGTTCAATATTCAATGTTTTTTTTTTCTATAATCGTGTTTGGTTTCATACTGCACGAGATTTGTGTGTAAAATTCTGCATCCAATAAAAAAAATAGGTTTTCCATTTAGAAAAACGTGAGTCTACATATCATACAAATATGAAAAAAATGTTTGGCCACGTTATATGAAATGTACATAATTGAAACAAGATATTTTTTATACATCCTTCAATGGGTTTCGCCATAAAAAAGGTCCGTTCATTAAAATTATGGCGAAGGAATAGGAAGAATTTCTACTATTCGAAAAAATTCGTTTTGAGAAACTTTAACAATATGGAATGTTCAATAAAATGTGTAGAGTCTTTGTTACCGCTTCTTACGGATCGATAATATACCGAGTGTTGCATTTAAAATAAAGAAGATTTTGCACATTTTTATTTACAACGTTTGGCAAGCTGTTTTTCCCACCCTGTATATCACAGGGCGATTTTAGATATATCATTTGAGAGAGTCACCAACGTAGATTATTTTACCAGAAACTAATTTTAATGGGACTTTGCACAACTTTATAATTTTAAATATGATGTGTGACCAATTTGGGAAAAAAAGCTGTCATGCTAAAAATCTTGAAAACCGTCAATATTTCAGAAAAAACTAGTTCCATAAAGTATCTTTCATTTATCATGTAGAAACCGAATAAATGATAAAAAATGCAGGTTGCTATTTAAAAAAATCAAAGTTGGAACCCGCCCAGAAAAAACTGAACACCCTTTGTAAGTTATATCATTTTTATTTTGTAGAGCTAAGAAAAAAAAATCACCCATCTATCTATTACCATAATAGAGATATGGAACACCGCGCCCTTGTTGCAGGACCCTGTATAAATTAACTAGTTTCATCAATTATGAATTTGAAAATAATGAGTATATAAATTCCCAGTTTCTACATTTGACCAAGGCATTTGACTGAATATCACACAATATCCTTCTGAACAAATTGATATACTATGGGTTCAGTGTCAAAAGTATATTCCTCATGAATTCTTACCTAAGTAATAATAATAATAATAATAATAATAATAATAATAATAATAATAATAATAATAATAATAATAATAATAATAATAATAATAATAATAATAATAATAATAATAATAATAATAATAATAATAATAATAATAATAATAATAATAATAATAATAATAATAATAATAATAATAATAATAATAATAATAATAATAATAATAATAATAATAATAATAATAATAATAATAATAATAATAATAATAATAATAATAATAATAATAATAATAATAATAAAGTCACCCATTTGTTCTACATGGATGACCTAAAATTATATGCCTCTGGAGAAAGGGACCTACATCAGTCCCTTAGGGTGGTGGAAGAGTACACGCATGATATCGGAATGGAATTTGGGATCGACAAATGTGCCACGGTTCATCTTAAAAGAGGACGATGCGAGGAATACGGAGAGGATGTCCAGCTCGTAGACGGAAGCATCCTACATCATCTGGATGCCGGAGAGACGTATACTTACCTAGGGGTGGAGCAACGCCACTCCCAAGAGGTATTCACAGTTAAGAACTCTCTCCGCGGCAAGTATCAGCATAAACTCCGACAGATCTGGTCATCAGAACTGTCGGGGAAGAACAAAGTTGCTGCAACCAATATGCTTGCCGTTCCGATCCTTCTTTACTCTTTCGGAGTAATGAAGTGGACTAAGGAAGAGCTGCGACAACTCGACGTTAAAACTCGCAAAATGATGCATCTCAATAGGAGCTTGCATCCTAAATCGTCCGTTCCACGGTTATACTTTTCCAGACAACGGGGAGGCCGTGGACTTTTGAGTTTGGAGTGTCTGCATAACAGAATGGTTCTGGATGGGGCCTGTAAAGTCATCAGGAGTTCAGATCCCCTTCTCTGCATGGTCCGCGACCATGAAAAAGCAGGGATTGGAGCATTTCTTTTTAAGGCAGCAACCCGTGCGGCCGATGAACTCGGTCTCGTATTCGACACTGAACGGGCTAACCCAAACTCTGTCACCGAGTTGGGACCCGTTCAGCAAAAAGCTCACATCAAAGCTGCGGAGACAGAGGTCCTGCTACAGCTACATATGGATAAGCCAATGCATGGTGTCTTCTTTCACAACATCGAAGACATTGGCTTGTCCAAAAGCTTGACCTTTGCCTTCCTCAGGTCGAGTGAGCTAAAGTCGGAGACCGAGGGATTCATAATGGCCTGCCAGGATGGTGTCTTCAACACCCTCGTCTACCGTAGTCGCGTGATGGGTATAGACGTCCCTGACACCCGATGCAGGGCATGTCGTGGGGCACCTGAGACCGTAATGCATTTGCTATCAGCATGCCCATCTTATGCGGTCTCAGCCTATATCCACAGGCATAACGCGGCGCTACGAGTGTTATACTACCATCTACGACACTCGTACGGTATAGACGAGACACCGGTGTTGCCTTATGTTCCGGGGGATATTGAGTCCGTGGTGGAGAATGAGAGGTGCCGGATCTATTGGAACTACTCATTCCCCACCCTCAGGCAAATACAAGCCAATAAGCCTGATGTTGTCCTCCTCGACCACCAAAGTAGAACGATATTCGTCATGGAGTTTTCCGCTCCAAGCGAAATGAATATCGTTCGAAAAGAGGAGGAAAAACGGACTAAATATCGAGATCTCCTCTTTGAACTCCGCAGGTTATATCCGGACCATTCTGTCAAAATGGTGGTTCTGATCATAGGAGTCCTTGGTGGAATGATGGACACACTGCTCTCCAACTTGAAGATAATACCTGCTTGCCCTAATATGGCAGAAATCTTAGCAGCGCGAATGCAGAAGGCCGTCATCCTTGGTTCGCTCCGTCTACTCAGGGCACATGATTCTCGGACCCAATAGTCACTCACCCTACGGACGTAGGGAGTGGTTATTGGGGTTAACGACACCAGCGCGCCCTCCGGATGTATCGGAGCACCGGAGACAGGGCCTGACTGGTACATTCCCAACGGGAAAAAAAAAAATAATAATAACAATAATAATAATAATAACAGAGGTCCTGCTACAGCTACATATGGATAAGCCAATGCATGGTGTCTTCTTTCATAACATCGAAGACCTTGGCTTATCCAAAAGCTTGACCTTTGCCTTCCTCAGGTCAAGTGAGCTAAAGTCGGAGACCGAGGGATTCATAATGGCCTGCCAGGATGGTGTTTTCAACACCCTTGTCTACCGTAGTCGCGTGATGGGTATAGACGTCCCTGACACCCGATGCAGGGCATGTCGTGGGGCACCTGAGACCGTAATGCATTTGCTATCAGCATGCCTATCTTATGCGGTCTCAGCCTATATCCACAGGCATAACGCGGCGCTACGAGTGTTGTACTACCACCTACGACACTCGTACGGTATAGACGAGACACCGGTGTTGCCTTATGCTCCGGGGGATATTGAGTCCGTGGTGGAGAATGAGAGATGCCGAATCTATTGGAACTACTCATTCCCCACCCTCAGGCAAATACAAGCCAATAAGCCTGATGTTGTCCTCCTCGACCACCAAAGTAGAACGATATTCGTCATGGAGTTTTCCGCTCCAGGCGAAATGAATATCGTTCGAAAAGAGGAGGAAAAACGGACTAAATATCGAGATCTTCTCTTTGAACTCCGCAGGTTATATCCGGACCATTCTGTCAAAATGGTGGTTCTGATTATAGGAGTCCTTGGTGGAATGATGGACACACTGCTCTCTAACTTGAAGATAATACCGGCTTGCCGTAATATGGCAGAAATCTTAGCAGCAAGAATGAAGAAGGCCGTTATACTTGGTTCGCTCCGTCTACTCAGGGCACACGATTCTCGGACCCAATAATCACCCACCCTACGGACGTAGGGAGTGGTTATTGGGGTTAACGACACCAGCGCGCCCTCCGGATGGGTCGGAGCACCGGAGACAGGGCCTGACTGGTACACTCCTAAGGAGAAAAAAATAATAATAATAATAATAATAATAATAATAATAATAATAATAATAATAATAATAATAATAATAATAATAATAATAATAATAATAATAATAATAATAATAATAATAATAATAATAATAATAATAATAATAATAATAATAATAATAATAATAATAATGTTTATACATCATCAATCAATCAATCAATCAATCAATAAGACATACATAGTTATGAGAACAAACAACGAATCCACTAAGGCAAAGCCAGGGCGTGGATTGTAGACATGTAGGTTAACAAACTTGTACTGTTACATTATAGATAGGATAAATAGCTTCCGTGGCCGACATCAATTCGTCAAGGTCAACAGCAAAACATCTGAGTTACTAGAAATTAAAAAAACAGGAGTTCCTCAAGGATCAGTTCTTGGCCCAGTACTTTTTCTGATTTATGTAAATGATTTTTCAAAATCAGTAAAAGAGAACATTCTGACAATAATATTTGCTGACGATACCAGACGATACCTGATTTATCATTATTCCTAGCAAAGGACATCCACATCCACTCAACTGCCCAAAATTGGTTCACCACAAACAACCTCAATAAATCCAAAACAAAAAAGATGATATTTACTTTACGCAATGATGATACACCAAACTCTGAATCCATAAAGTTTCTAGGAGTCTACCTAGACCCAAAATTGTCATTCGATTACCACACTGCTTACGATTCAAAGAAGATTTCTAAAAACATCTGTTTACTAAGAAATTTGATTAGGTCAGTTACACAAAGAACCTTACTAACAGCATACCATAGTCTTATCCATTCTTCCACTACATATGCTATTTCAGTATGGGGCCACTCTACCTCTGCTGACAATGTATTTTTTTTGCAGAGAAGAGTACTAAGAATTATAGCTGGATTGAAATTCAGAGATGACTGTAAAGATAAGTTTGTTACACACAAAATTTTAACATTACAATGTACATATATTTATGAATGTCTTGTCAACGTGAGAAAGAATATCGGAAATGATATTACTAGATACCAAATTCACTCATATTCTACTAGGACCAGAAACAAACTGTTCTGGCTATTATGGAATCATCCTGTACAACGCCTTTCCAAACAAAATAAAATTATTGCATGAAAATCAATTCAAACATAAGGTCAAACAGTACCTTCTCAGCAACGCATTTTACTCCATAACTGGTTTCGTAAACAGTAACTTGATCGCAATGTAATACTTACTTTATTTACATTCTTATATTTACTCCTTATGAAGAAATTCCTCCTTTAGTTTGATATCAGAATTCTTCTTCCCTATAAAACCAAGAACTGTCAGATTGAACTCGGGTAATGTATGCAATCCAAAGGGTTTAACGTAAAAATAATTCCTTAAAAAAACTATGAGCAAAACTGTGAAACAACTCAACTACAAACACTTTTTTGTATATTTTTTTCCTTTTCAGGGCTCAAGGCATTTTTATGAATTTTTCCAACGATTCCATGTGAAATCTGAGACTTTTCTCTTGATCTCACGTTTTCTTTTTTCGTGACTACTAATAGCGAGATGCAGTGGTTAGGTCCTGCGAGCATTTGACATCCGGGAAACTGTGAGAGCTCTCGCGCTTTGCATAAAACCAGCTATCAGAAAACGACATACCGTATAACTCTAACACGGTCATATGAATGAAATTTTCTGTTGGGACCTTTGTAGCCAAAATGAACAGCTCAAACTTTGGTCTGATACTTCTTTCTATGTTTTCATTATTTTATATAAGTTATTGCGCCAAACAGGGAAAATAAAAATAATTTTCAAAAATTTCCTCCCCATTTATGCAGAAAACTTGAGACTTTTACCCATCATCCACTTATAACTTCACCCAGTTAAATCCGGAATTTCAGCTGTACCGGATTTTTCCTCGTAAATGTCTCTATTAGGTTAGGTTAGGTTTGAACGTGAGTGGGCCTGTATAGGGCCCTCCACTGCGGCCAATGGCCTATTGTGGCTCGCTCTATGGTTATATTTCTCCCAGTATATCCAATCTCTTGACGAAATTGAGGAATGTATTGGGAGAACAATTTACCAGGTTTTCTGGTCTTACTGTCGTATCGCCAAATATTTAGAATCTGGTTCTGGCCGCTGCAGGGCATGTACACAGAATGTGTTCATCCTCCATGCAAAGCCAGCACTCTGCATCTTGAGCAAGTCCGAATTTAGGCATGTGATGTTTGAGTTTGCAGTGTCCAGTAAGCAAACCTACTATAACTCTGAGATGCGCTCTACTGAGTTCTAGCAGTTTGTCAGAGTCCTGTTATTTCTTTGTACAGGCAATAAATACTTTGGAATGGGCTATGCCCGCTAGACTACGCCAGTACTCAAGTCTTTTAATATCTGCCCAAGCTGTTATGACATTCTTGGCAGTGCTAAACCGATTACCGGTTCTGGTCCAGTGAACGTTGTTTCGGCCTCCCGTTTTGCTAGGGCGTCCGCTATTTCTTTTCCTTCTAGACCTGTGTGACCTGGTATCCAGACTAGGGTAACGATGTTGCGTTGCGCTAGTCGGTTTAAGGTGTCTCTGCAGTTCCATACTGCTCTACATTTAAATCAGTTGGATTCTAGAGCTTTCAGTGCTGCTTGACTATCTGATAATATTTTTATTGTTTTTCGTGTGTGGTGTCGATTTTCCAGCTCCCTGGCAAATATTTCAATGGCCTGAAATATCGTAGCTAGTTTATCCATACTGAATGAGCGTTTCACTGACTGGGTTCATCCCATATATTCCTGCTCCGACGTCTTCCAGAGTTTTGGAACCATCGGTAAACCAACTTTCATTTACCCTACATAGGTTGGTTTCATTCCGGACCCAGTCTTCTCTTTCGGAAAAGACCACAGTGAAGGACGTGTGAAGGTTGATAGTTTTAGGCATGATGTCTGAGGGCATTCCTAGAATATTGTGAGCTATTATGCCCTCCAGCATGCTGCTGCATCTCATGACACATGCCTGCGGTAGACTGATGGTCTATGTATGCCCATCTTGCCTCTCTCTCCAGAACTATGTGGAGAGGAAGTAATCCAAAGAGGGCTCTATTAGTGACTTGGCTAAAATAATTTATTTGTCATTTTGTTCCTTGGCCCAACGCCCAATTCACTGACAGCTTCGTTAATAGCACCGCGGGTCGATTTGTTCCCGACTTTATATTGCAGTAAAATCTGCAAAAGTCCATTACGCTGGTCATAAGTCAATTGCTTCGTTTTTCAACCTCTTCTTCTACACGAACCCGTATTTTCCCTAATACACCTTCCATATTTTTGTTAAAAAAGTGTGATTTTATTGTCTGCTCTTTTTAACAAACTTTCAGGAATTGTTTATTTGTATCGTCATAAAATCCAATGGACGTAATGTCTGCCCAATACGAAGGCGTAGAAGGGTCCCGAGCAATTTTTTTGGAATCCCGACTTCAACGTTGTACATCCAACTTTAATCTTGGACCCCCGACTTCAATCTCGGACCCCCGACTTTAATCTCGGACCCCCGACTTTAATCTCAAACCCCCGACTTTAATCTCAAACCCCCGACTTTAATCTCAACCCCCGGGGGTCCGACTTTAATCTCGGGGATCCGACTTTATTCTGGGGAGTCCGACTTTAATCTCGGAGCCCCGACTTTAATCTCGGACCCTCGACTTTAATCTCAGGGATCCGACTTTAGGCCGGGATTCACCAAAACTTTAATCCCGATTTAGGATAAATCCATCAATTTTAATCGGGCGATTTGCTCCACTGGCCATCATTGGTTAGTTGAATATGCCGTAGAGCGTAGATTACGCGATCTAAGAAGAAAAACGCCCGATTTAAATTGTCGGTTATCTGCTAAATCGGGATTAAAGTTTTGGTGAAACTCCCGACTTTATTCTCGAACCCTCGACTTTAATCTCGGGGATTCGACTTCGAACTCGGGGGGTCTGGCTTTAATCTCAGACGCCCGACTTTAATCTCGAACACCCGACTTTAATCTCGGTGGTCCGACTTTAATCTCGGTGGTCCGACTTTAATCTCGGTGGTCCGACTTTAATCTCGGACCACCGACTTTAATCTCGAACCCCCGATTTTAATCTTGGGGGTCTGACTTTAATCTCGGACCCCCAACTTTAATCTCGGACCCCTGACTTTAAAGTGGGGATTCCAAAAAAAATTGCTCTTGGCCCTTCTACGCCTTCGTAGCCTAACATTGTGGTCCTTTTGCTTATTGTATATTACATACTTTTATTGAAATTCAACAGATAAATAGGCGTGGACGGTGTGGTAGATATATGGAATCTACACCGACCTGTTATCCAAGATGCCTATTCAAATCTTTCATCTCGCGAACACAACAAAAGCGATTATTAAAATTTTTGTTCCGATCACAATATCCCTAAGTATCCCGTATTTCGAATGAACCATCAAGTAGTGAATGAAGCAATTAAAAAGGAAGTCGGCCCCCTTTATAAGCCGATCTGAGACAATACAAAAGTAATGATGTTTTGTGCCCGGCATGTACGGCAGCCGAGCTATTAGGACCCCATCAGGTCGGAATGGCCGCTCACCGCCGCCATAATTAATTAATGTCGACGCACAAAACAGTTGCCGCCGCGCCGTCACAGCAAGAAAGAGTAGATACACACGTGAAAGCTTTGCTGGAAACCGTTGAACTTTTCATAGCGAAAATATACTCTTCTGATTGAAATCTTTTCTGAGAAAATTCGACTCAACGCACATTCAAGGTTTAGGTTAGGTTATACGTCATCTCGGGAGTTCCACAAGATTCTGTTTTGGACCTACTCTCTTCTTGGTACATGTCTCATGCAGATCTGCCCACTGTACTATACTCCACTATTTAGACCATGCTTTTTTCGCAGACGATAGCAAGTTCTTTGGAAATCTCATAATTAGCCAAGCTGATCTTCAGTTCGATCTCATTCCTGTGCGGAGGTGGTGTGAAACTGGGAACACATCTCTGCAAATGGACTCCACCATCGAAATTATCCCTGCAGACAAAGAAAATGCCACAGTCATCATGGACACCCAGACGTATGATGAAAAGTTAGAAGCGGTACTCGAGACAGGAAACTACAAACTCCTAGAAAGGAAAATGTACAGCACACTGACGAAGTACAAAACTTTTATTCCAGACAAGGAACGGACACATTTGACGCCACATTATAGTAAACCACCTCATCTCTACGGTCTTCCGAAAATTCACAAACCCGACATGTCATTGAGACCAATCACCAGCTCCCGCAACTCACCGACCTATAACCTGGCGAAATGCCTCCTAACGATAGTCAAGAATTCCAAACACTTTGTAGACATTATCAAAGATGTTCCACTAGGACCGGAATAACGTTTTATCAGCTTTGACGTGGAGAGCCTTTATACCAATGTCCCCATAGAAGAATCCCTTACCATCATCAAGAGGAAACTGGAAGAAGACATCCAGCTTCATGAAAGGACTGATCTCCCTGTACAAGCGATATTCAAACTACTGAAGTGCTGTCTTCATAACTCGTACTTTCAAGAAAGGGGCCGTTTCTTCTCCCAAGTTGATGGACCGCAGACTAGTAATCACTAAGAGGGGCATTGTAAGAACGTTGGTGGAGAGAGCGATGTGTATTTGCAACAACCAGGAGTCTCTGGATGCGGAAATAAACCACATCAAAAAGGACCTACGCCAAAACGAATATTCCGAGAAGTTCAGAAACATCTTCAAAGGACCAAGACGATCGAAGAACGACAACAAAACCCTGTTCTTATCCTTCTCTACATCAGGGGTATCTCCGAGAAGATCAGAATAATCGGAAACAAATACAACATCAAGAGTTGCTTTCAATATAGCAGTACCTTACGAAGCTTTCTCACCAAGACGAAACCAGAGAACAAAACAGAGTCCAGCAAAAATTGTATTTATAAGGTCCCATGTGAATGTGGAGATTCCTATATCGGAGAGACCAAGCGACCATCATCTGTAAGACCAGCTGAACACAAAAAGTGGACTCAACGGGGGGGAACATCTAAATCGGGGATTGCCGAACACGCATGGACAGAGCACCACCGAATTATTTGAGGCGAGCCTAGTGTTCTTCATAGAGAGAAACATTGGTACAAACGCAAATTTATCTAAACCGCCTATATCGAAGCCAATGGTGCCTTCAGTCAACCAAGCGTGGAAATTAAAAACGTATGGAGACCGGTAATGGACCATTTTAGAGGGAGAAAAATCGCAAAAAACACGCGCGCCACAAGACCACGCGTAATTATAACATAATTACCTACACCATTCCGGCATACCTATAAAATATCGTGTAGATTCTTAATTTGTCAGTATTCACCTGAAGACTATTGCAGATTCAAGAAATTGAAACGTAGTGAAAAATTGAAAGAAGTAGAAATCTTTCAACCATTAAGACGATAGGAGTCCGAAATGCAAGTAATCAAGTTACTACATCGTTTACAACCTTCAAACAAACATCTCTGAATGTCGACAAGTGTTGTGTGTTACATATCGGTTATAACAACCCAACAAACAAACCGATTCCCGAAGTAGACAACCATATATAGTGACCTAAAAATTTGTAAACTTCGTTTTTACGAAACTCTCAGAGCTTGTGCTAGCAAGGGATATCCGGGACCTGCAGCTTACATAAAAGTGGATTCCGTACCACTTCAGCTCCGTGACAGGCGGTGGGATCGAACTCTGGTCGCCTGGGTGAATGGCAAACGCTCTAACACCACGACCACCTGGGAGTTATCTTCAATAAAAAACTTCCTGCTGCTGACCAAGTGACAGCCGTTGTTTTATAAGCTAAACTTTCGTACTTTCCTACTTTATAATTGTTTCGTCTATCCTGATACAAGACTCTTCAGTAAACTTCTTAAAACATACGTTCACCCCCACCTGGAACATGATGTCCAAATCTGGTCCCCTTACTTGTTGAGAGACTTCCAATTTCTTCTTGGTAACGTCCAAAGCACGTCACCAGGACGATTCTACCAACTCTCCTACAACTATCCCAGCTCAATCTACCATATAATAATAATAATAATAATAATAATAGGTCTTTATTTCCCACATATACAAAAAAAGAAAAACAAGAATTATATGGGAAAACGCCGAAGATCAGCTGGTTTCATGAACATGAAGTACATGAGACCTCTGTTATTATTCTTAAGCGTGGGAAAAAAAAACATTGTTTTCAGTTCTATGAAGAATGCCAAATAAACAAATAAAACAAATAGAAAAAAACAAAAAATCTCCTAACAAAGGAGAAAGAAAGAAAGGAAATTCATATTCAACCACCCAATCTCACTCAGTTTGTGCGAAATGTGTTGACCCCTCCTGATCCCATATATCAGTCTCAAACATGAGTTCTGCATGACTTGTATACGACGCTTATCTTCGTAATCCAAACAAGGACTATTAATACTATCACAATAGTTGAACCTAGAAAGTACCAATGAATCACACAAAATAGCTCTCACTTTCTGACTCAAATACTGTCTATTGCTGAATATAAGTTTCAAGTTCATGAAGGCTAAACGACGAGCATTTCTTATATGCGATTTAAATCGTAAGCCGTCATCGAATATCAGGCCCAAATTTCTGGCACTCCTAATAACAGGTAATATTTCATTGTTCCCGACCTTCAACTTCACTTGATCAACTAGTAGGTTTCTGTGGTTACGAGGACCAAATAATAAAACCGAAGTCTTTTCTGCGTTGACCTTCAATGAGTGGTTTTGAGACGTAGTTATGAGAGAGGATAGATCTTCGGTGATTTTGTCAGTATGGCAGCATAGCATCAATGTCATCGGGCAGAAAAGATAGGTGAAGTTGCGTATCGTCTGCGTAAAAATTGATGTTACAATGGTTTACCGAATTTTCGAAGTCGCAAGTGTACAAGGCAAACAGGAGAGGCCCCAAAATAGATCCCTGTGGGACACCACTAGATACTTCCAGTGAGTATGACAGATTGTTACCTAGTATGACTTTCTGACTTCGACCGGAAATATATCTTCTGAAGAAAGAAAGTGTTTCATCGCATACACCAATAAATTTCAGTTTATTCAACAGTAAAGAATAGTCTAGGGTATCGAAGGCCTTTGAGAAGTCTAGCAATATCAAGAGTGTAGCCATTTTTTTATCGATACCTCTCAAGATATCATCAGTGATATTCATTAAACATGTTTCACAACTGAATCCTTTTCGAAATCCAGATTGGCTATCAGGTAATATGTTGAACTCTGAAACGTATTCCCTCAACTGTGTGTCTACTTCCCGTTCTAAACTTTTGAAAGGGTTGGCAATATACTTATCGGTCGAAGGTCTTTCAATTCACTTACAGTGTTCTATTTTGGTAAAGGCTGCACAAGTGATTTCTTCCACATCTGCGGAAATACATTAGTAGTAAGGCATACGTTTATAATATGATTAATGCAGGGCAACAGGAATGGGCAGCACATGAGTAACACTTTCAAGTTTACACCGTCTGACCCTAAAGCATTCGATTTCATATTATATAGAGTTTTTTGAGTTCCATCTACTGTAACAGGATGAAATCGGACTTGTCCGGCATGAGTGACAGACGTACCAGAAGAGATGCGATTTTAACCCACCGAATAGTGCACGATCACTTTTCTGTAGATCTTACGAGCTTATTTCTACTATTCTTCATACAAGATAATTCAACAACTATATGGTCCTTAACATGCTGGATATTGTGCAGATCACAGAATACGATTAAAAGGTTTTTGTGAGATATGTTTCCAACGAGATGGTGCTGCAACTCACTTTTTTCTTGCTTTTCAATACTATCTGATCAATGTGTGAGCTGGCAGATTGGACGTAGCGAACCCGAGTGGCCAGAACATTTACACGATTTGACATCACTAGATTTTTTCCTGTGGGAGTATCTGAACAAGTGACAACTAGAGGAAGGCGGCTGGTTTACAAAAACTATCCATGCTCGGAGTCACTGGTGCTATGTCCAGCACATCTACGATTACCCTGGAGTTGATGCTGAACCTCCCTTCTCTGCATTTGCTTATTGCAGCGGAGGCGAGGATATAAGCCTCCAGACTGAAATGTCTGACCCAAAATAACCTAGATCACTCCAATATAATTTTTTTGATTTTATTGAAAATATGAACAGGATGTTGATGAAATCAGATTTGGAATCATCTGAAATTGAAGACAAACTTTATTCGTTATTTTACATCGTTCTTATAAAATTATCTAAATGAAATGTCGATTATCCGACATGGCACCGATTAATAGGAATTCTTGTGAATAATGTCGCAATTGCCCAACATCCAGATTCCAACGAAGTTTCAGAGGCCGACAGATATACAGGGTGTAACCAAATAAGTGCAAAATTTTTTAGGAGATGAATCCTTGTCGCAAATTAAAAACTTTTCTAACTCCTGTGTTGTGTCCGTAGAAGCAATAGTTTCCTAATGAAAAAATGAAACACAGCATTGTGCATGAACGGATCTTCTGTGAATAGAATTGAAAAAATCTAGTAGATGGCTTCTGTCGTAGTTTTTTGAAATTATTTCGCTTGTTTCATTCAGTGGTATTTATTTCTTCGTCATGCCGTACACACGTTATACTCCCCGAGAATATGCGCATACGCACTACATTTATAGTGAATTTGGAGGTAGTGCTACTTCTGCAGCAGCGCTTTATGCAGATTATTCAGTGCGATGTTGAATAATCGTTATTGTGGTTCATAGTGTATGTTGATTAAAAAAAAACGTTGAATTAGTATTTACTTCTTTACATCTCATTGAATGCTTCTAGGCAGTTGATTCGTTATTACTCATAATTATTTAATAATTTCATCTTGATAGGATAAAAATAAAAGACATTACTGACAAAGTCTAATGGAGGTGATTTTAGCTAAGAATAACATCACTCTCTAATATAATCGAAATTCTACTCTTTCCAAAAATTAATTATCGGATGTTTTATAGCATGGACAAAATGGGCATTCTTTTGTAATGAATATCCACTTCCACTTGGCTATGGTTTTTTCAATCAATAATGTCAAACAGTTGTTAAAAAAATTGCTGAAACTCAAATCTGGCATTTCACCCACATTTCTTGAAAAATTGTATCTTTTTCTGAAAAAGTGTTTTGTACGTCTGAAAGCATCACTCATCAGTAATCTTCAGCAGCAAAGATATTTGAATTGGTCTCAATTTGTAGACATGGCACTCAAAAATCCAAGGTGAGGTAGTGATTTTCCAGAAATTTAAAAAATGCTCAGTATCTCGAAAACTGAGAGATTTTTACTAAGGTGAAATTCCGATATTCTGAACAGTCATGATCTGTTCTATCACCAGTTTCAATATTGTACAAGGTTTACCGGACACCCTGTATATTATGAGAAATATATTGGATGGTTATTGGTACTCCCGGAAGTCTGTGTCATCTTAACGCAATCAGTATAATTACCAAGAAAGTTTTGGATGTGTTTTGTACAATAATAGTCCTCTCCAAAGGTTGCGTATACCCGCCACTGTCTGGTGCCTCATCAATCCTCCTGAATGTACGCATGTGGATAAGATTCCTTTCTCTGAACCAATGGAGTAAAAAAAGTTCTTATACCATTATATTTACAATACATGAAGATTACTTCAAGATTGGACATTAATAGTTAATAATGTGAGTGTAATTACGCACTTGCCTTCATCAATCAGCTGCCTGTCACCCAATCATAACTCATAACTCAGAACTTATTAATAACAGGAAAACTGCCCCAAGGTCCTACATTAAACACCACTACGCTTCATACGACTCTGGGATGAAATGGTAGAACTTAATCTCCCCCGAATATTCGATGATATTTATACAAAGAAATGTTAAGAGTAACAATAAATAGTATTTGGATTGAAATTCATTCCCAAACGAAATTTGGTAGTAGATATAGGAACTGAATGTATAAGTAAACGAAAGTTTATCAAATGCAAAAATTCCAAAGAAGATCTGATGATCTTGGCATACGTTTTCAGAATGCATCTTGACAGCTGCTCGTTGAAAATGTTAACAACGTTATGCAAATTTGCTATACTTGTGCATTATTTAAAAGTTTGTTTTTTGATACGAATAGTTGTTGTTGTTGTTATTTCCGTCAACCGATAATCCATATTAAAGGAGAAAACTGAAGAATACAATATTGAAACTCTAATTTCTAGTTTGTGACTTTTTATTCAAAGTTTACAATCATTAAATATTATAGTCTTGAACCTTAACCATATGAGCATAAAGGACCCCGCAAACTGCTTATGGAATTTGGGTCCCGGTGAATTTTTTTTGAAATTTTGGTATGATGTAGTCCATGCAATTCTCAACCAATGTTACCATTGCGCCAACACAAAAAAATGAACAGTTTTGCTGCTAGGGGGCGTTGAAATCACCCCTTGCGCAGATTAGACTATTTAATTTTGAACCCGGTAACAATTTTTCCACTTTTTTCATTGTTGCTAATGTTGCACAATATTGTCCTGTTTCATAAAAAAAATGTTACCCACTCCCCCTTTTCCCCCACCTCCTATTACGAAACGCAAAATAAATATTTCTTGAGTGCCTTCAAATGTATCGTCGAATGTTTAAATATGCCTAAATAAGGGAAATAGCTATTTTTTATGATTACACCCCCACCTCCCAAATGACACAAAACGAAAAAATTTCGGTGGATTTTTCTGAATTTTTGATATGATGCAGTTCAAGTTATTTTGAATAGAAATAAATCGGGTGACAAACCCCAAAACCCCAAAAATAAATAGTTTTGATGCTAGGGGGCGTTAGTTAAAATCAAACCTTCCTCAGAATAGACTATTCATTATTATAGGCGGAAATAATAGCTCTACGTATTTTAGTTTAGATTATGCTGATCAATTGTGTAATTTTTTATAAATTGAAAATCTATAACTTCCCCCATATTTTAAAACACGAAAAAAATTTATTCCCGACTACTTGTAAATGTTTTATCAAAATAAAAGTTTTAATCAGCTCAAATTGAGGAAATCGTATAGTTGTTTAATTTCACCATTCCCTCCTTTCAAAAAACTATTGGTGGATTTCGCTGTCTTCTTAGTAGGGCGTAGTTCATGTCATTTGAATATCAATTGATTGGGTGAAAATCAAATAAATAAAAATTAGACATCCACAATTTGAATTTGAGGTGGTGCCTGAATTTTTTTTTTTCGTATTTTGAAATAGGGGTTGGAGGTAAGGGGGAGGTTTTAGATTTTCAAAAAATTTACACAATTGTTCGGCATAAAATTAAACAAAAATACGTTTCCGCCTATAATAATGAATAATCTATTCTGAGCAAGGTATGATTTCGACGCCCCCTAGCATCAAAACTAATCATTTTTGGGGTTTGTCACCCTATTCATTTCTATTCAAAATAACTTGAACTGCATCATATCAAAAATTCAGAAAAAGGCACCGAAATTTTTTCATTTTGTGTCATTTGAGGGGTGGGGGGATAATCATAAAAAACTGTAATTTCCCTTATATAGGCATATTTAAACATTCGACGATACATTTGAAGGCACTCAAGAAATATTTTTTTTGCGTTTCGTAATAGGAGTTGGGGGTAAAGGGGGAGGGGGTAAGAATTTTTTTTATAAAACAGCACAATATTGTGCAACATCAGCAACAATGAAACAAGTGAAAATTTTGTCACCGGGTTCAAAAATAAATAGTCTAATCTGCGCAGGGGGTGATTTCAACGCCCCCTAGCAGAAAAACTGTTAATTTTTTTGGGTTGGCGCAATGGTAACATTGGTTGAGAATTACATGAACTACATCATACCAAAAATTCAAAAAAATTCACCGGGACCCAAATTCCATAAGGAGTTTGCGGGGTCCTTTCAAGACTAATATGGGTAGTCAAACTATATTAATTTCTAAACAAAAGCTTTATTTTTGTCTTGTTAATTATTCCAAATCTTTTAAAAATAGATCCTTTCATTTTCCTTTGTCAAAATCCACGCCACTGAGGAACGTCATTATACAAAATTTTTCATTTTTGAAATCCCATTCAACTGTGCTATCCCTTCCATTGATCTACTTTCAGTTCTTCGAAACAGCGTTGCCGTGTTATTGACCTTTCATTAATAAATCGCGGAAAAATATTGATGAAAAAAAATTGTACGTTCAAAAAAAATCAATATCAAAAGAGTATTCATCCTTTTCAGAATGATCCTATCAATGAACCGGAAGTGCTAAGCACACTAAAAATATTAAAAAATAAAAAGTCTTCTGGACTGGATGAGTTGTCAATAGAAACAATAAAAAGAGTTATCGATGTAATAATTACCCCACTCAATTATCTATTGAATCAGTCATTTTTGTAGGGATACTTTCCGAAAGAATTCAAAAAGGCATTAGTAATACCTATATTCAAGAAAGGAGACCGTTCTGATATCGAAAATTATAGGCAAATCTCTTTGCTCTGCTCACTGGCTAAATTATTTGAAAAAATTGTCTCGATCAGGATTACTATTTGGAGGACAATAATATACTGTGCAAAGACCAACATGGATACAGAAAAAGCAAATCAACTGAAACTGCAACATATGCACCATGACCGTAAAATGTGAAAATTTTAGATCCAGTTGCAATGTCGTTAAGCTTGGAGTGCCACAAGGATCAGTGCTTGCACCCCTGCTTTTCCTGTTGTATACAAATGACTTGACTGAATATCTGGAAGATTGCCATCTTACTATGTTTGCGGACGACACCACTATCACAGTTACAGGGAGAAATATTGATGTAATGCTTGATAAGGTAAAATGCATTATAGACGGATTCAGCTCCTGGTGTCAACGTAACAGATTAATATTAAACTCCACAAAGACAGTAATTGTTAATTTTTATAATAGAAAAAATAATGTTCCAGGTGACCTACAAGTTATTGATGAATTCAAAGTTAGTAGTGAAGTTAAATTTTTAGGTACATACTTGGATGAAAACTTATCATGGAATCTGCAAATAAAAGATGCAACAAACTGAATAAGACATTCTTTGCTTTAAGGCAAATGAAATAAAGTATGAATGAAACAGGTCTACTAGACATTTACTTTGCTATGGCATATTCACATATATCGCTCAATATTATAGCGTGGGGTAGCAGTAATGAATTCAACAGAGTATTCGTAGCACAAAAGCGCATTATCAGACTAATTTTTAGCATAGAACACCGAGACAGCTGTAAACCAGTATTCATTAGGGAAAAATTATCTGCTCCCTGCATATATATTCTCAAGTGTATAGGATTTGCTAGATCAAACATTAATGATTTTAAAACAAATGCAACGGCGCACAGCTACAATACACGTCATGGTGATCTTTTGCGTATTCCAAGTCACAAGACAACAAAATATAAAAAGTCCCCTTTATACAATGCGATGAATTTGTTTAATAAATTGAACAGACCAAGCAAATTACCTCTGATAAAGTGTTTCATGGCAGAGTAAAGCAATTGTTGCTGAAAAAATGTTATTATAGTTGTGATGAATTCCTGGATGATGATTTACGATGAGCACTGATTTTATTTGTTTTTTCTTTTATTCTAAGTTTTATTCATTCTTATATATGACGTTTGTCTATATTTTCACTAGGCAATTAATATGATTGATTTATATATATATATATATATATATATATATTGTTAATTATTATTTTAATACAATGGAATTTGATAATATGAAATATCTAATTTGCCACTACGTTGGGTGTCATATTGTTATAATAATAAGAATTTGTGATTGTTGTAGTTATAATAAACTGTATTATTATTGTGGTGTAAAAATATAGTTGTATTGAATTCAAATTTTGGTTTTGTAGTCTTTGTTTATTGAAAGTAGTTTGATTGATAGTAGCAATGGTAATAATAGTAGTAGTTAGGAATTTGTTTCTTTTTATTGATATTTATAAGCTGTTTTGTAGAAAATAGATAAAGTATAGTATTCAAATAGTATTTCAGAACGCCCTTACAAATACTTACTCATTGTTCTTAGATATTACCTTTCTCTTAATTTTCAGGTGCTCCAGCTGCTCTCTCGGTACGCCACATGAGAAAACTCTCAATCTCAAGGTAGAATTCAGGAAAAAGGTGTTGTCAAGAACGATATATTATAATGCAATGTACTTTACCTCAGAAATAAAGATATGAATTCACTCAAATATTGTTCGTTTTATTATAATTTTCAAAATCCATTCAATGTGATGACTTCATAACTTCTGAAGATTGCTAAACTCTTATTCTACCTAGCTCTAAGCAAAATAACTTATCATCTAATGGAACTTTGTCAAAATTAATAAACTAAGGGGTTACGGTTACGTTACCGTATTAATAGACACTGATTTACCCCTTTCTTGATGATTATATTTACATGAAACTGACCTAACCTAAAATTGCTAGTAAATGGTGCAAAGTTCTTGTTGAAATGAAAATAAAGAATATAGATTGATAGATTGATAATAAAAGACTAATAAAGTTCTTAGGTGGATAGTTTATGCACTGTTTCGCGGAAAATTGTTTGAAGAGTGAAAAGTTAAGTTCGTGCAAAGGATTTCTGTTTGTTAGTGGAAATTATGCAAGGCTAAAATACCTTTTCAGCAACTGGTGGACTTCAGCTTGTTGCATTCGGCTTTCAAGGTGAAATTTTCTTTCCATTAGTCGGTCAAGGTAAGTTGTCTTTGATTTTGATGTTTTCTAAATGGTTCTGGTAGTTTTCCGTATGGATGTTTGTATGTAATTTTGCAATTTTGATAGAATTTTGAATTTTCTTTTCTCTGCTCTCCAAAATAAAATAAAAAAAAACTCCTTCCTTCTTCTCGCTTGTTAATAACTCTCCCCTTTTTTTTTCTTTTTTATCACTAGGCTCCTTCTTTCTCCAATTTTCACAAACGCACTCGATCACTTTTGATTAGCAGTCACTGTTTTTAATTAATTTCTTATAATTACTTAACCTATTTACACTTATATCTATATGGTACATTTTGTTTACTTTCAACGAGAATTTACTTCAGTTCTCACATTTATTTTCATGATATTTATTTCCTCTTTAGTTACTGATATGACTTTTCTTGACTTATTATCCCCTCGTCATCTCTTCCAAACTCTACCTGTGATTGGCTGTGTGACAGTTTCATATACAAGATGTTATAATTTTTATTTAATAATATTTTATTTTCAACTGGAAATAATCTTTTTCTAACTTTTCCTCTACTTTTGGATCTGCTTTCCTTTGATGATAGCTAAGTTAATGATTCTATGTGGCTGAAATTATTTTCTTTGAAGAAAAGTTAGCTTTCTTGATTGAGTTCAGAGTGTTACGTTTACTTGGCTCGTAATCTTATGATTTGAAAATAACTCTTTATTTTGCAAGGTTTCTGAAGGATTTTTCTTTTTTTTTATAAATTGAAAGTGTTATATTTTGAATTGATAGAGGTTATATCTTTTTGACAAAGTATCAGTCAGGGTTGTTCTGTGAAATAATACTGTTATTTTTGTTTTTATAAAGTTCATTATATTTAAATTTCTATCTACTACTTCTTATATCCTATTTTCATGACAATATATATATATATATATATATATATATATATATATATATATATATATATATATATATATATATATATATAACAGGAAGTTATTCAATGACATCGGTATTAATTCTTGAGTGGATTCGTTTTGATTTCGAGAGCTCCATAAATCCTTTCTGATGAGTGCGTTAGCACGAAACAGCTGTCAAAGGTTAGAACTCTCGGAGTTAAAACGAAATATACTCTATTTTCACTTATATATATATATATATATATATATATATATATATATATATATATATATATATATATCAATAAGTATGACTTTTATATTTACATTTACATTTTATACATTTACTTTGTAATTTTATTTTATATACATTCATTATATGACATTGACATACCATATGTACATATCGTACCACATTGGCAAATAAAATTTATTATTATTATTCTTTCGGTGATCTTAAATAGGTCAATAGCAGAGAAATCAAAGGAAGTAACGAAACTTGTTAGAAAAAGACCGGGGAAAATTACTCGGAAAATATAAAATCTGAAAATATGAAGTAAAGAATGAAAATATTACACATATCTTTGGCCTTGTTTATTTCACCATTGTTCCATCCCCAGTAATGATTTCTTTTTGTTTTAATTTTACAAATATCATTGACACAGGCTCAAATTTGTTTTGAATCTGATTTGATACTTTCAATTTTGGTCTTGCAATAATCACATTTAAATAGCTTTTCTATATTTTGTGTATTTTCTAGTATTTTATTGAATTTTTTCTGGAAGTTCTCATTAGCTTATAGTTATTGTGTACCGATGTCACCAAAGCATTCGTAATCCATGATGTTTTCTTATGTTTTTTATCTCTATATTTTATAGTTTTGGTATTTCCCCGTATATCATCACTAATTTTGTTATGAACATGCCCATGGCTTCATTTAAATCCATTATTGTAAATATCTATCCGATTTTCATTCGTTATATAAGAAATTCGTGCATGGCATCACACGTTAAAAGGAAAGGGCTGCGTCTTCCCTAGCTCACATAAGTCTCTCAAAGACTTCCGAGGGTTGCGCGTAGGGGTGCAAATCGGTTGATAGAAATAACATTTTTTTTTATATCCTTTTTGAAGTTTTTTGTATTTGATACCCTCCTCGAATTTACACTTTCACAAACCACTTTTTTTGTCTTCGGGAAGACCTTAGTGAATATTTTTTGCTAAACTTTTTTTCGCACTGTATATCAACCTACCTCGGTAATTCAGACACAATCGTGATGAGGTACGGCCCATTCATTTAACACTGTCTCAATTTGAAGATAAAGGCGTCAAATCATCATTTATGTTTTAATTCCAACCGCTATCATTTCAAAAAGATGTTGAAGAAATACCTCGGTTTACTAATAGACTCTCATTTGAAGACCAGAAATAAATGGTTGGATATTTCTCATGTCACCTTCCTTATTATTGATGTCTTAATTTCCCCTTAATTTCCTAGGCGTTTAAGACTTTGCTACCAAATGATGAGAACTTAATGCAGTTATGAAAAATTGGAATGGGCTGATGAATCTAGAAAACTCACACGTCATTTTTGTTGCGGCTTCTCAGATGAATTAAAAAATATTCTCACGAGTAATGGTTCTGAACGAGTAAAATATCACTCAGGCGATTAATGACAAATTTGAAGAAAGAAAAATGTACTGAACTCCAGTAAAAAACAATATCTATACATAAGTACAAACATTGCTAGCTCTGCACATTAACATCCAGTCAAGTGTTTTTTTTTTTATGCTTTAGTTCTCACGAAAAGGAAAATCTTGTAATGTTCTCAGATAACATCGTGAGAGCCGAGGGAAAGTAGGTGGGAATTTGGTGTTCGTCTTGAATTTTTGCGGACTGTATGCCTCAGGGATCACCTCATCCCGAGGCAGTGAGTTCCAAAGCTTGGCCGTTCGTTTGAAGAAAGAGCCCCGTGAAAGAGATGTTCGCATGTCTTCAAAGTGATGTGAAGACTGACCTCGACGGGTCAATCTCGATGGGACCGCTATAACGGTAGAAAGATTGATGATATTTCAGAAGAGCATCGTCCATGAAAATATCTGTGAAACAGAGACAGATCGCCAACATTTCTTCGGTGTTCCAGAGAAGTTAGTGAGCTTGTAATCTCAGCATCACCGATGAGACAAATGGCTCTTTTTTTGACAGAATCGAAAAGTTTCAGTTTGTGTTTAGGGGCTGCACTCCATATATGGGAACAGTATTCCAGGACAGGTCGGATCTGTGCCTTATAAATCATAAGCAACTGACGGGAAGTGAAATATCTTTTGGCACGAAATAGAAAACCCTTCTAAGCATTCCAAACGGAGCTTCTCAACTGCTCTTTGTAAAATAAATTATAGTTATTGTTTTGTTCTCAATGATTTGGATTTTGTTTATTGAATATACAGGGTGACACAGAAGACAAGTAGCAGAAAATAGTTTTTTTTTATTTGAGGAGATAATAATTTGAAATTTACAACAGGTACGTAATTGATATAAGCGCTTTTCTCGAACCTATTAAAAAATGTATTCAAAAACCTGTTTAACAAGAAGTAACTGTAACTTCTTCTCTTCAGATTTTACCCTGTATATTTCTATAGCCTATTTTATTTGCCATACATTTTTCCATCTAGCCATGTATCACAAATTGGGGTGTTGAATATCATTTTATCGAAAATCATCAAGTAGGCTGTGACCCGAAATCGATGTCATTTTGATGCTTGGTAGGCTTTGAAATGCATACATTATTAGTTTTTCGATATTACTGAAAATTTTTCGATCAATCTCTGAAGGTAGTCAATAACTACGTTTATTTAAAGAAAAAACATCCGAAAATAACTTACGATATTGAGAAAACTGAGGTAGGAATATTTGGTTTTTAATTTGGCTACTTGCATGTAGCTATAACATGATCTTCTCATTTGGAAAAAGAAAATTCAAATTGTTCTCCTAATATATCGATAATTCACAAGTCTATTTGTCTAGTTGTTTTATACAGGGTGCGGCACCGAAAACGAAACAGGTCAAATATCTTCAAAACGAATGTGTTGTGAATAAAATGCAAAAACACGTCGATTTCTAATCCAAGGGCATCTTCCTATCATAACCTCAACTGTTATACCTCTCCCCCCACCCCTTGGGCACTATCACCCAAACAATTTGAATAGGGAAAGTAGTAAGTGTGACACATCATTAAAAAGGTAATTTCATAAGGAATTCAGCAATGTCCATTTTTGTCACCTAACTTTTTATTTTGGTGCCCTCTTGCGGGAAAAACAACTGTTCCATATTCCTAATTATAATACTTCATTTGCAAGCTAATTTGACATAAATTCGGTGACAATGCATTACGGATTTTTTCTAAGAGAGAAAACAAAATGGCGGCTCCAAAATGGCAGACATGATTTGCAATTATGGTCCGATTCGATTACAAATTGATATGTGGTGGTTTGCAAGGTCGGAAATTAGGATTTGTTTGTCAATGCAAAAAAACAATATGGTGGCTCCAAGATGGCAGACAAAATTTGTAATTCTGGTCCAATTAGAATCAAAATTAGTATGTGGGGATTTTTAGGGTGAAAAATTATGATGTTTTTGTCAATGCAAAAACCCAGATGGTGGACGAAATTTGTAATTGTGGTTCGATTCGATTAAAAATTGGCATATGGAGGTTTTACAAGTTTTCAGTATGACTAAAATGAATTAATTAAATTGATAAAAAAACCTTTTAAACAAATGCACTAAAAAGGAAATAATATTATTTTTAGATATGTGACAGGTTATTCTATGCGTAACAGAATCAAAATTTTACCTCGCAAAAATACCTATTTTGTGCTAGCGGCAAGCTTTCGAATCTGTTACGCACAGAATAACCTAACATCTAAAAAAAATATTATTTCCTTTTTATCGAATTTGTATAAAAACTTTTTTTTATCAATTCAACTTATTCATTTTAGTCATACTGAAAACTTGTAAAACCCCCATTTACCAATTTAGAATCGAATCAAACCACAATTACGAATTTCGTACGCATTGACAAAAACATCATAATTCTTTACCCTGAAAATCCCCACATACTAATTTTGATTCGAATCGGACCAGAATTACAAATTTCGTCCGCCATTTTGGACCACCATTTTGTTTTATTGCATAGACGAACATATCATAATTTCCAACCTTGCTAACCACCATATATCAATTTTGAATCGAATGGGACCATAATTGCAAATCATGTCGGCCATTTTGGAGCCGCCATTTTGTTTTTTTTTTCTTAGAAATGTTCCATAATGCATTGTCACCGAATTGATGCCAAAATAGCTTGCAAATGCAGTGTATCATAATTTGGAATACGGAACCGGTGTTTTTCTCGCAAGAGGGCGCCAAAATCAAAAGTTAGGTGGTAAAAATTGACATGGCTGAATTCCTTATGAAATTACCTTTTTAATAATGTGTCACACTTACTACTTTCCCTTTTCAAATTGTTTGGGTGATAGGTATGACAGAAGAGGATATGATAGGAAGATGTCCCCCTTGAATTAGAAATCGACGTGTTTTTACATTTTATTCACAACACATGCGTTTTGAAGATATTCGATCAGTTTCGTTTTCGGTGCCCCACCCTGCATATAATTTTGCCTAGTAGGCGTTGTACACAAAATGTTTTGTGTTTGATATTAAAAGTTATTTAATTGTATTGACTTTTTCCCGTCTTTTTTGTGCTGATTTAAAGTTGCATCTTCAAGATGTTTTCAAGAATCGAAAAGGTCGATATGTTGTTGATATTCGAGGAGTACACAAAACATTGTAGGCAGGCTGAACAATTGTGTATAAAAAGGTTTCAGAAAAGACGCCATCCACCTAATAGTTATTTCGCCAAACTAGAAGAGCATTCAGAAAAGAACCGGAAAGTCAAAACCATCGGCAACGCATTGTCTACAAGGAAGCGGAGATAAACGTTTTGGAAATAGTAGAAGCAGATCCGACGATTTCACTGAGACAAATTGAGAACGAAATCGGCGTGAATCGAGAGACAGCGCTAGAAGAGTTTTCAAAAGACACAGATTCAAATCTTTCAAGTACCAAATTCACCAGCATTTCTACGAAGAGGAGGGTGGTTTACTGTGATTGGTTTTTGCAAAATTATAGTGTAGTATATTTAAACAGATTCACCCTAAAATAATTTATTTGACGAAATACAATGTTTCAATAACTTCAACACAATATCCTAATTCATAAAACAATCACTGGACTATTTATGTTCGACTTCTGCTTCACTAACTGACCAACTCTCCTGCGTGGTTCTTTTTATATACACAGTTCATTTCGCGGAATGCACTTGATATTTCTAGAAAACCTTAGGAACGTTCTCCGATTCGACCAGATTCTTCTCGAAGCATAGCGCCTCGGAAATTATTCGCGCTCACGCGCTGTCTACGTGAGCGTTCAGGTCCGCCATCGCCCGCAGCTTCGCCACAATAGGATGGATAACGCGTTTCTATCACCGAATGCTCTTTTCGGACGAATCACGATTTTCCAATATTGGGCACAAGAAAATCCGAGGATTAAGGCAGCCTTCAAGAACGATTTGGATTCAATGTATGATTAGGACTGATCGGAATGAGAATAATATGACCCACAATTTTTCAAGGCCAATTAACTGGTGGAAGATATTTGGGATATTTGCAAGATTAAATTTAACTAGGACTTGAACAATTACCACTCAATGTCAGGCCTGTTGTATTTCAACAAGATGGAGTACCTGCACACACCAGTAAAATTGTTGTGCATTATTCAAATGATAGATTTGGAGTAAACTGGCTAGAAAGCAATGGCCACCGAAATCTCCAGATATAACACCGTTGGATTTCTTCAATAAAAAGTATACAGAACTCCAGTACGCAACCTCGAAGACTTGTAAATGAGGGTGAGAACTGCCATCAATGACATTACCGAAGAACAGCTACTAAATGTACTCAGAGCAATAGTTCAAAAGGTCAGGCTGTATCAAGAAATCGATGGGTGGCACTGTGAACATAAGGAGTGAAATATTTGAGTTTGTTCCTTTTTGTTATGTGTGAGTTAATCATTAGCTGTCATTATAAAAATGTAATGCGTTTTTAGACTAAGTGTTACCACCAGTGCTAAATCAAGCTCTGACAATAATTGCTTCAAAAGCACCCCCTGCTAGGTCTTTTCCTAGCATATTTTCAGCATTATCGAGTGATTAGAGAAAATGAAAGGGGTTCAAGATTCTGGGAGCACTTGACCACATCACTGACAATAACCATAACAAGCACCTAGCACCTAGGTAACAATAACAATTTACTTTTGAATGATCAGGTAGACCAGTATAATTCCCAAATAATTGATTATTCCATTAGTAGATGATGTGATGATTATAATTCATAGAATTATTTCAATCTATTAATATGTCATTTAACAATATTTTATACCTGCACTTAAAGTTGTGCAGTATTTAAGGAGATAATGTTATGGAGGTAAGCTAGTTTATAACTCGCTCCGAGGATGACACTGTGTGTTGAAACAATTATCAGCTGATTTGTTACAGAATATATTTTTGTAAATTGGAAGTATGTATTTCCTTTATACTTATCAGGAAGGATTTACCTTGGATCAATTTTTAGTCGGACCCCACATATGGACGATGCACCTTCTTTTTTCTTTGAATTATCTGAATATGACATTCGTTAATATCACCAGCGAGTATTTTGTGGTACCTACTGCCAAGTGTTACCACCTTAACATTTTCAGAAGAACCATTTTTATTCCTCCCCATCGAGATGTTTTCTGAATATAAGTAAATGTTTGAACCTTAAATTCAATAGAAGGTTTTGCCAAAGATAAACAATTCATACATACCTTTCGTGACTACAAGAATTTTGACTATAAGGACTTTTTGAATGATCTATACAGAGTGAACTGGGATGAAATGTTTCTTCTTGACGATGTAAATGACTGTTTGGGGGGTTTTCAATAATAATATTATAAATATATTTGATGAACATGCACCGATGAAAACCGTCAGAATATATAAGACAAGGACTCCCTGGATCTCTGACGCGTAAAAGGAAATGATCAATGAAAAAAAGAAGGCCCTTTCTAAATATAAATCTACTAAATACCCCCAACATCGGGAAGCTTTCAAAATGAGGCGGAATATCACAAACACCGCTGTGAAACGTGAGGGAAAAGCCTACATCCGGTTTACTCACAGTACAAAGAATAATAAAGATCTTTTCCCGCTGCCGACACTGTAAATAGTCCATACATGCTTAGCAACAAAACAGGTAAATGGCCTATATCATTCGTTTACTAATTCATCTTGACAACGGAATGTAAATAGTGTCATTTACATGCCTAGGGTAATAATGGCTTTGCCTTTGACAAGTAATACCTTCGCTTCATTCATATCAATTTTTAGGTTATGAGACCTTTTGAATATTATTGTTGTCTGCTTATTCGGTAACTTAGTTACACGCACAAGCAACTTAGAATGAAATAGCGAACGAATAATAGTGAAGGAAGGGGTAAGAAAACAAACTTAGAGGACTTCGGATAAGGATTCAGTGATGCCACCACACAACTTTTGGCTTTAAAACTACTGGCACGATTTTCGGCATTTTTTACTCATGACAGGGTTCCTGGCACCCTCAGAAACCCCGTAATATGATTGAAATTGTTCATAACGACGGAATTATTGAGATTTTCCATAAAATATAAAACACTAGGGACTTTAATTTTGTTTAGGGATTTTTCTTTCAAAATGGCGCTAAATTCAAAACTAGAGCTAGAGTTTTGTTATTGAAAGAGGTATTGTGATTGTGTAGTCTAGGAAGTGCCGGATAAAGCCACCGTGGGGTCCGTAGCAAATGCGAACAAGAGGCCCTTGATTTGCATTAAGTATTAAAGTATAGAATATAAACTAAAATATCACATTTATAAAAATACTTTCCGTGATTTAATCCGAGTAAATTTGGAGATAACACTCGTCAAATCAATATTTCTAAGTTAATCACTTTCTATGTTCATTATATTGAGGTCGTTTGATATTCTTGTCCCATTGTGCTCCTTAACACATTTTTAAAACGCTTTAACGTTGAAAAGAACATTCTCCGCTGTAGTTGGTGATTATCAAAATCAAGTGAATGCGAAACACTATTCCAACATTTGGGAAACACGATTCCAATGAATTTTATGTCAACAGTTTATAAACTTGAAGTTCCTGAGCCTCGTGCTTTTTCTTTCTGCTGTCAATATCAGCAGCCACATCTGTTTTCAGCAGCTTCGCAAACTGCACCAGTTCATTGCCCAGACTGTCTTCCACATCGTCTAGGAAATAATTGACGATAGTTCTTTTTAAGATCTTTTCTGCCGAAGTATTCCAAATACACTAGTCACTTGATGGTAAGCTTCCATGCATTTAGCTAATGCAGACAATTACAAAACAATAAAAACATGAATTTCAAAACGTTGTCCAGGTGTTTGATGTTCTACAACTTCTTCGAGTGTAGTAGAGCCTTCTTTTATGAGGTCTGTGAGTAGAGCTGCTGCTGAAATGGTCGTACTTTGTATTTTGCTTGGGTTTTCTTGAAGTCGATTGCTGATATTCTTCACAGCCAATTAGGGCTTTGGCCTCTATATCTGAAAATATGGATCGTATTGCTTGGAAGTAGCCTTATAATGATTTATAAAGAGCGTACCTATCTCGTGTTAAGATCTTGATCGGACGACTGCAACGAAGCGTTAGTCGCTTGCAAGTGTTCTAGAATTTCATTAAACGCTATAGTTATTATTCCCATTTCTAACTTTATTCATTTTCTGTAGGTGGTATAAAAAACATATCTTACTTGATAGTTTTTTTACTTTGCGCACAGGCGCGAGGCCCCCCAGGCACGGGGCCCGTAGCATTTGCTTACTGGCTAATTTACTAACTGGTACTTGGTAGCATGCTAGCTGGCAAATGCGG
The DNA here is from genome assembly GCA_944452925.2 of Chrysolina oricalcia. Lineage (NCBI taxonomy): Eukaryota > Metazoa > Arthropoda > Insecta > Coleoptera > Chrysomelidae > Chrysolina > Chrysolina oricalcia. Next base: position 17,211,499 of record OX101825.2, read on the forward strand.
CACTGAGTGTAGGGTTATTTCTTTGTCAGTGCACATTCGTTGCATGAAAAAGTTCAAAAGTAGAAATGATATTCAACAATTTTAACAGTTATGATTAAAATGTAACACATACCCACAAAACTGACACAAAATACAAATTATGTGATGTAACCTAAAAGTATTCAGGCCAAAAGCATTTTAATCAGAAAGGTAATAAGGTTTGTTTGTCCGTGAAAGTTACCACTCAGAATATTTTCTAGACGATCAACTATTTGGCAACTAGGAAACGTGAAATACGCAATTTTTTTAAATTCAGGAAAGTGATGTATTTTGAAATTAGCGCCATTTTGTGAGAAAAATCCCTAAAAAAATGAAAGTCCCTAGGGTTTTGTATTTTATGGAAAATCTCAATATTCCCGTCGTTATGAACAATTTCAATCATATTACGGGGTTCCTGAGGCTGCCAGGAACCCTGACATGAAGAAAACTTGCCGAAAAACGTGCCAGTAGTTTTAAAGCCAAAAGTTGTCTGGTGGCATGACTGAATCCTTATCCGAAGTCCTCTATTCAGGCAAATTTTGAGAAATGTCAACAAGCAGCGGGAAAAACGTAATAAGTAACACGGAATGTATCGACTGTTATCATCCTCGGCAAGCGACAAGCCTCGGCTTTGCCTCGGCTCGTACTCGCTCACCTCGAATGTTAACACGTCTTTACATTCCTTGTTACTTAAATAACTATTGGCAAACCCCTTAAAAACATGAACGTTTTACTAAACAGAATAGGTCTCATCTCACTCTACAGAATGTTTTGATCCCAATACTCTTAATGACTACTTTGCTTCTGTCTGTCAATTACAGGAACCGTGTCAACAATTGTTTACGTTTTACAATGAAATAGTATATTATTCAACAAGCGTATAATGATGGCTATTACCCACGAAGATGAAATTGCAACACGAGCCGGAGGCGAGTGTTGTAATATCTGAGTGGGTAATTGCCATTATACGCGTGTTGATTACTATACTTTATGTACAACTATATAAAAGTTTATTAAAAAATGCAAAATATACATTATTTTTTATTACTGGAAACGTTATTAATACACAATACATTTATGTTTATATACATACATAATAATTATTAATACTTAGTTACATTACAATTGTTAAAATTCATGCTAGGGATAACTTTGTCAGTCATCTGTGTCTGATTGAAAATCATGGGACTTGGACTGGCACTAGAGCTAGTACAAGGTTTTTCATTGTAATTAGAGCTAGTATAATGTTTGTTACTTTCGTTTGAAATCTGATTTCCTCTTTTTATTTTGTTGGTTATGTTGTCATCTAAATAACCTTCGGCAACTGTGGTTGATTTTCATCCCCCTAACTGCTTTACTGCTGTAATGTCAGCTCCTGCGCTAACGCAAATGGTTGCAGATGATCTTCGGAACGAATGTCCTGTGTACAATTCGTGATTTTTTAATTTTAAAAACGTAGCAATGTGCTTTTCCATATGTTAGGAGTTTTCTATTGCCGAACGCCAGCCTATGATGGTACGTTCAGTATATATTATTCATGTACCGCGCATCGTCATATGCCGGTTTTTTTCGGAAATCATTGTTCTTGGGGTGATTGTTTAAATATATTCATTTGTGTTGAAGTGATACCTATGGTTGGAATAAAAGGTAGGAGCTATATTTGTTTGAAATTGCTTGGAATTATCTTCGACAAATGGCTATAATACCTGTTTGAGTGAGTATTTGTTGGAGACTACTTTCAATAAAAGAAAAGCAGGTTGTTATTCAGAATCAGTATGTTTCATTATATTTTTCTTGGATGTACTTTCCATTGCTTGTTGATTATTATACAAAGAAAATCATGTGGGAGTTCCGTTCGTGGCAGCATAAACATTTTGAAGAATTTGTGTTTTGCTCTTACGATCATTGGTACGGAGCATTTCTTCAATACTGAATATTTAATACTTGTTGATATTTGTATTGATGTTTACAAAAGTAATGTTTTGAAAAGGGGTTTTATTTGGGTATTTATTGGTTGTACATGAGTCTCAGCACATTGGAATTGAGTGAATATATTCAGTTTAGCTATCGAAAATTCAAGGACTTGTAACGTGCCTGTGTGAGAAGTTACATGTCATTCGGTGATTTGCAACGTGCCTGTGTGAGAAGTTGCATATCACCGTTGTATTCATTTCAGCCTGATGGTTTGTAACGTGCCTGTGTGTGAAGTTACCTATTATTGGGCTGATTTGAGTGTTTATTGGCTTGCAACGTGCCTTTGTGAGAAGTTGCCTGCTTTTGTTGGATTTTCGAAAAACCAAGGACTTGTACGTGCCTGTGTGAGAAGTTACATGTCATTCGGTGATTTGCAACGTGCCTGTGTGAGAAGTTGCATATCACCGTTGTATTCATTTCAGCCTGGTGATTGTAACGTGCCTGTGTGTGAAGTTACCTATTATTAGGCTGATTTGAGTGTTTATTGGCTTGCAACGTGGCTTGGTCAGGAGTTGCCTGCTTTTGTTGGATTTTCGAGAAGCAAAGGACTTGTAACGTGCCTGTGTGAGAAGTTACATGTCTGTGAGCTGTATTGGAAATATAATAATTACTAACGTGCCTGTGTGAGAAGTTACGTGTTATTATATGTACAGTACTGAGATGAGGTACATTCACTTGCAACGTGCCTGTGTGAGAAGTTGCAAGTCAAAGTGTTGACTCATCAGTTCATTTTTATGAGTTTATTGAAAATGAGATTTGCTTGATTTGAAAAAAAAGCTCTAGCATTGTTAAAGAGAATCCATTGTGTTTTGGCTCATGATATCAGCCTTTTTGAATAATTCTTTGGATTATTGATATTTGATAATTCCGCTGGAAGAAACCATTTCCTGATTTATGTATATGTGTGTAATTAAATTCGTAGCCACAACTAGGTGCATTATCAATATGAAGTTCCTACACCCCACAAAAAAAAAAAAAAAAAAACAAACACATAGAAGCTAATTTGTTAATGCCTATACTCTTTGCCATTCTGATAATTTAAAAATAATGATGGGCATTTAGCATGAGATGGGCGAAGATTTATATACTTTTTGCAAATATCGTAAAAAGGTATTTTCACTGTAAGAGCTCCATTGTAATCTTCTATATCTTCAAGTTTCATAGAATATAATTTATTAGATCGGCAAGCTCCCATTAGCCCCATGATCAAGGTTACCTAAAAATAATTTGATTAAATTGGAAAGTTCTATGCTGAAAATTACGTTATTGTTAACAATACCTTTGTCATTAGATAGGTATGATATAGCGCTTCTTTTATAAATTTACTGACTTCTTCGGGAGTAAAGGTTTTAGAATTTTTCGGTAGATGGCCCTCGGACTGACTTTTTTTAAAATGCCCGCAACTTCATGTAAGTCTCTAGGTGGATACTGGATACCATGGTAAATATTCAATGTACTCTTCAGCATAGAATAATATGCCCACAATAATGATGACTTGTATTTTTTAGCAAGTTCAACAAAATACACTAGGATAACATTTTCAGAAAAAGACGATGTTTTTTGTGTCAGTAGCCAATCCATAAAACTTTTGTACACCGCGTCATATTTACTTTTTGACTTGTTAGGTAGGAGATTTTCTGTAGCGCTATCAATTCTATATGGTAAAATGCATGGCATTACTTGATAAAAATCGCGTATTTAACAGATTTATTAATTAATAAATGTGGATAAATAAATTTAAATATGACATACATTTTTCATGCAAGTAAGTGAAGATGAAGTCTATGAAGTTATTCGATCTATAAAGTCGAATGCATATGTAGTGGATTTCTTATCCATTAAAATGCTTTCATACTGAATGCCAACTCTGAGAACATTTCTCGCTTACATAATAAACGAACTCTTGGAAAAAGGTACTTTTCCTGGTATTTGGAAGGAGGCCTCTTTGAAACCACTCAACAAGGTATAGCGTCTCCTACATGTCTTAATGAAATTAGGCCAATCAGTCTTTTGGCTGTGATGTCCAAAATAATGGAAAGATTGCTGCATCGTCAACTTTTTGACTACCTCAGCTGTAACGAAATCCTCCCACCCAATCAATCAGGCATCAGACTGGGCCACAGCACTGCGAGTGCAGTGACGAAAATTTCCGATGACATGATAGCCTCACTTGACAAAGGCGTTTGACCAAATTAGTCACAAACTGATGTTGGGAAAAATGAAATATTTATAGCCTGTCTACACTGTCGCTCAAGTTAATGTCATCATACTTCGCAAACCGTAAACAAAGGGTGGTAATAAATGGAAACTTTTCTGAGATGTGTACCCTGGATTCTGGTATACCACAAGGGTCCATTTTGGGACCCCTTCTATTCATTTTATACTCACCAGACTTACGTAAAGTACTGACATCTTGTCAATCACATTTTTGTATGCTGACGAAACGCAACTGTGTCTGAGATTTGATGCTAACGAGTCACAAGATTCTATAACTAACATTATTACTGATATCGGAAATCTTGTCTCATTTTCACAAAAAAATTGTTTGAGCGTTAATGCCACCAAATCGAGTGCAATCATTTTCGGGAGTGACAATAATAGACAAATGGTCAGGGGCATCTCACTAATCATGGTCCAGGGACATAGCCTAGAACTCTAACGTAAAGAGCTTGGGTTTTTTCTTTAGGACCAAAAACTGAATTTCAGCTCACATGTTAACACTTTTTTGAAGAAAACTTATTGTGCACTGAAAAGACTATTCCTATAAATCGTGATATTTTGAGTACACAGCTCAGAATTCTCCATTGTGACTCGTTAGTTTTATCCCACTTTAATTACGGTGGTGATGTCGTCTATAGACCTTGTTTGAACCAGACCTATAGTAAAACAGATTCAGAAGGTGCAGAATTGCTGCATCAGGTTCATTTTCAACCTGTCAAGAAGAGATCACGTTTCTGTGAAGATCGAATCTTTGGAATGGTTGAAAATGTTAATGAGAGGAAACATCACTCACAACGATCAAGCATCTTCTACATACCCCAGCACTCGTCGGCCTTTTTCAAGAAGTCTCTTTCTTACGCAGCTCCCTCGCTCTATAACTTAATTCCAAATCACATTAAAGAGAAATCGCTAGTAGTATTTAAGGCTCTTTACAAAAGTATCTGCTAAAATATTTTGCTATTTAGTTTTGTTGAATTTTGTTTTTTGCTAGTTATATGCTCAATTCGTTATTCCAATTTTGATAGTCTTAAAAAAAGGAAAAAGGTGAAAAAAATATGTGGTAACCAAGACTCTTCATTCTTGCATTTTTTGTTCTTTTTCTCTTAGTATTAGCATGGTAGTCTGTACTTTTTCGATTTGTTAAGAATATACTGTAATCATTTCAGGTTGAGTGTAAGAGCAGTCACTGACTGAACTCCTCCTTGAATACAGACTCTTTATTATTATTATTATTATTATTATTATTATTATCAATGTAATTTTTGCAAATGCCAATGGCCATCAGTCAAAGAAGCATTCCGCACAACTGATTAACCACATCTGCATTATAAAATCCAGCCTCTTCACCACATCTGCACAGAGAATGGCCCCGATCGATTTTTCAAAATCACGACTGCCCTTTTGAAAAAGAACGTAAACTAATAACCGCGTTGCCAATTAGCTGCTGTGTGTATGTGCATCACAGACGAGATTTTTTAAAACGTAATCAAATCCATAATGAAAGTGCTATTGTGGCGAACACAATGAAAACAGGTAGTGGGCCGCTAATGAAACGTAATTGGGGTGCCTAACTGAATGAAACGTCCGTAACTCCTGTGGCGATCCACCATCGTTCGTTGTGTCAGGAAAAAGGTGATAGATATTTATTGTGTTATAGCTTTTATAGCGTGATGGTGTCGAAGTGTCGATGCGAATTTAATTTTTCCATCTATAAATAACGTGGAGACGTTAATTTGCGGAAAGGACGCTCCTTTTGTTTCTTTCGGGTCGCATTCTTCGTGATCACACAAGATTTATCTGTTTCGAATAGAAGTACCACGAAAAAGAACATTTGCTATTCATAAATCATAAATGTAGCAATAATAAATCAAACCTAGATTTCCAGAAGGTAAAGGTAAGTTTATTGGACCCCATCCACATTATAACATAAAAGTGGTGTTCTATCTTCTGGAACACGATTCCGAATAAAATTTGTAGGGGTCTACAATACTTTTTGAACATGCTCTTCAAAATCATGAAAATCGGTCAATTTCAAACACGAGTTTTTGTTATTAAAAAATCGCATAAAATGTCTTCTTTCTTTGTCGACACTTTGTTCAGACGATAATCAACTAATATTTAACAATTACCAGCACCAAAACCAACCGTTTACACAACAAATCGATTGAATAAACATAACCGCAGAAATGAATCTCTCTTTATATCGGGACAATTTCACTAGCATTGACTTGGTTGGCCGTAAGTTAACTTATAAACATACTTGAATGCCTTTATGAAAATAATATTTTTTCTTTACTTGACCTATACTTACCAAAAACTCCAAGTTTTGTTAGAAAGTACCCACCTTTGGAGACTACAGGACAACAGAAGAAATTAATGCTACAGAAAAAAATTTAACTCAACTGATTTGAAAGAATTATTTGCTGCAATGAGAAAATCCATCAAAAATAATATAAAAAAATCCATAAACACTATATAGGAAAATCCAAGAAATCTATCAAATCCAAAATCTGACTTCTGGCCATACATGCAAAGTGAAAAGGGAACTTCTAGGATTCCTGGAATAAAGTATTGATGACATAGAATGTAAAAATCCCTCAAGCATTATACAGTGAGAACGTAAAGGTTGGAACAAATTCGTTAAACGCTTGATATGGCCATTAGGAAAAATAAGCTCAGACACGTCGATTTTATTTTTCAGTTGCGCATTTTTTGGCATACTTATATTTTTGATGACGTCATCCCTGTTCAAGTTATGACGTCATAATATTTTTTTTTTCAAATGGCAATACCCTATTTTTCTGTGTATGGATCATATTTTTTCTTATGTTACATAACCGCATGTTCGAGAAATAAAAGATATTTCATTATTCATAGTAATTTACCTAATATTAGGTCTGTTAACGTGAACATTTGACTTGAGGTCTCCCAACAAAAAAAAATTAGTAGGGTTAGATCAGGAGATCTAGATGAAAACTCTAAAAATCCTGGGATCGAAATGATCTTCATTAAGTTCATGAATTACTTTCACTTCATATTTCACTTATTCTTTTTTAGTCATTTTAAAACAGACGTTTGACACATTGATTGCTCCAATGCAACTAGACACTGACTGTACGTAAATATGTTTCTAAAATTCGGCTTAACAATAATAGTTAGCTACCATATAATTGTGGTATGAATAAGTTATCGACACCATGACGCAAAGATATTTTAATTATTTCAGGTTATGGGGATAAGACTAGTACGCAAGCTGAAATCTTGACAATGTAGGTGATAATTATACGAAAGGTCGTCCAGGCGTTACGGAAGATCAACAATTGGATGTATTACTATCATTTCAAGAAAATACTCATATGAATCATGAACTTAATGAAGATGATTTCGATTGTAGTCGATGATTTTTAGAATGACCACTAGATTTTTTTTGTGGGGGTCCCTTAAGTTAAAAGTTTACGTTAACAGACCTAATATTACATTACTATGAACAATGAAATATCTCTTATTTCTTGAACATACGGTTATGTAACATAAGAAAAAATATGACATCTATACATAGAAAAATGCGTTCTTTTTGAAAGTATTATCCAAATAAGGTAATACCATTAAAAAAATATAATGACGTCAACAGCGATGACGTCAGGCAGCTGAAAAATAAAATCCATATGTAGCAGCCATATTGCCACGAAACGATCGTTTATCTAACAAAATCTGTTAATAACATGATATTTAATTTAGTCCAATACCCGTCGTGCTCTTAGCCAGGGTAGTAGTTGTTTTCTGTCAGGTACTTGTCTTAATAAGCTTACTTAGTAGGTGTATATGGGAGTAAAGGGTTCATTATCGGTCGGCAACGACTGTTCATTACTAAACGATCTCCCAAAGAATTCTGTTTTCTTAACATGATATTTGATGAACAAAATGATTACTTTACGTTCAAAAACAAAGTGTTTACTTACGTTTAACGGTCCTTTAGTCAAAATTCTCAGCCATCTTTGATGCCAGTTAAATGCATATACTGAAGCATTACTGGATGAAATGTTTTGTCACACCCGTTTGAAATGAGAAGCGTACGATCATCGCTTGCCGTCTTATGTCTCAAAAACACGATAGGTAACCTTGATTTTTAACATTGAAGATCATGCAGGGCCGGCTTGAAATGGCTATAGTTACGAGCACAAGCAACTTAGAATGAAAATGTCAGAACAAATAAAAAAACAGACAAGAAGAGACAAAAAAGAAGGTGAGAAAATAAACATGTTTAGAGAAATTTTGAACATCAGCGGGAAAAACGTAATAAATAACACGGAATGTCTCGACTGTTAACAATCTCGGCAAGCAATAAACCTCGGCTTTGTCTCGCTCGCTTACCTCTAATGTTAACACATCTTTTAAATTCCTTGTTACTTAAATAAACTGTTTTAATATTACCACATAAATGTATTAAAACTCTTTACTAGTTCAGATTCGTATATTGAATGTCTTTACATCAATCAATCTGACACGCTGGTTCCGTTGTATATACCAAGTGTATTCAAACAATAACAAATTAATCATAATATAACATAAACCACAAAAAACGTATAGGACAACAGAGACATAAATGAGGATTGATAACTAAACCCTCCTTGAATATATCTTGGATACGCCTCTGGATGATATAAGCTTTTAAAGGGTTGTTATATTTGTAGAAGACAGTTTGTATAAAATTGGTAGATGAGAATAAAACTCCACTCAATTTGAATCATACACAGCCCATAAAAATATTTAGCTGCTGTATAACATTGACTAGATTTATACAGCGCGTCAAGACATTTTGAAAAGCATTCGTCAAAGTTAATTCCAAAGCATTTTTTGTCAAAGGTGTATATATCATACCGATATAAGTTTTAGTCTCTGATGGGTTGTTAAATATCAAAAGCTGCGTTTCAAAAAGTAATCATCTTTCATCGAGCTGGAAAAAAAATCAAATTAACTTCTATTTACATTTGCATAAAATTCCCTGATGCTAAAACATCATTACACTTGTTTGATACCATAAAAATTTATTTTTTTAGCGTTGACTGCATGTATTTATAATTTGATACGATGAAACCCTGTGAGCAGGATTGGCGTTAGAAAAACTAGTTAATCGTCTTTGAGGATAACAGTTGATTGCTTGGATGTCGCTGGAGCAAAGTGGATAAAAGTTTCGTTATACAGGTGGTCCCTCCGGAAACTGCATCGAAAATACTGCATAATTATAGAAATTTATAAGTGGTCCGAATTTGAAATTTTGGTAGTTTACTGTTGTTGATGAGAGCTATAAATATCCGGCTGAAATATTTTCAAAAGAATATGGAACTCTCAGTTATATCGGAATAGACTCCGAATTTCATATATCGAATTCCCTGTATGTTATCGCATATTTAAATTCTACGCAAAATTCTGAACATATTTAGCATTTCGTATGAGGTAAAATTCGATACAGCAAAATATTTCGTGAATTAGGTATTATCCACTGCTACTCTAAAAATACTTCCGGCCCAAAAAATTCGCAGAAAAATCCGCGGTTAGCTTCGTATGATTTTTTGAAGTTAGCATTTCATCGTTTTTTTCACGTTTTGAAAGGGCCTCGTAAAATCCTGCCCTGCAAAATGATTCGTGCATTAGGTCTTATTAACTGCCTTTCTCGAAATTCTTTCAGCACGAAAAATTCACAGAAAAATCCGCGGTTAGCTTCGTATGATTTTTCAAAGTTAGCATTTTGTCGTTTTTTTTTCTTCACATTTTGAAAGGGCCGTATGAGGTAAAATCCTACACGGCAAAATATTCCGTGAATTAGGTATTATCCACTGCTACTCTAAAAATACTTCCGGCCCAAAAAATTCGCAGAAAAATCCGCGGTTAGCTTCGTATGAATTTTTGAAGTTAGCATTTCGTCGTTTTTTTCACGTTTTGAAAGGGCCTCGTAAAATCCTGCCCTGCGAAATGATTCGTGCATTAGGTCTTATTAACTGTCTTTCTCGAAATTCTTTCAGCACGAAAAATTCACAGAAAAATCCGCGGTTAGCTTCGTATGATTTTTCAAAGTTAGCATTTTGTCGTTTTTTTTTCACATTTTGAAAAGGGAGGTAAAATCCGGCACGGAACAATATTCCGTGAATTAGGTATTATTCACTGCTATTCTTAAAATCCTTCCAGTTCAAAAAATTCGCAGAAAAATCCGCGGTTAGATTCGTATGATTTTTCAAAGATAGCATTTCGTCGTTTTTTTGGCACATTTTGAAAGGTCCGTATGAGGTAAAATCATGCCCTGCAAAATATTTCGTGCATCAGGACTTATTTACTGCTTCTCTAAGGCCACTTTTTCAGGTTCCAGTTGAACTCCAGATAATTAACTAAGGGCGAGTTGTACAAGACAGGTTCAACGGCGATTCGGGTGAGCCGAACTCAGTTGCTAAGGAACTACAAATTTCATTGGCTAATCCCTAGCAACTGAACTCGGTTCGCTTGAACCTTTGTTGAGCTTGTCTTGTACAACTCGCCCTAATAGTTTAGATGGTGAACAACATTCTTCAAATGACGTTTGAAGGATCACATTCTAAACTATTAGTCAGTTATCTGGAGTTTAACTGGAACATGAAAAAATGGCCGTAAGAATACTTTCAGCCCAAAAAATTTTCAGGAAAATGCGCGGTTAGTTTTGTATGATATTTCAAAGTTGGCGTTTTGTCGTTTTTCTTTACATTTTTGAGGGGCCGTATGAGGTAAAATCTTGCCTGGCAAAATATTTTGTGTAAAAGGTCTCATTCACTCCCACTCCAAGCTTCGTATGATTTTTAAAAACAAGCATTTCGTTTTACTTTTCTAAATAATAATTCGCGTAGTTTAATACTTTCCGCTTACTTTCTGAGTGTGTAGGTCTCCTATTTCACTAACCTCAAAGTAATGGATGAAAATATCGGGATTATGTTTTTCATTCACAACTACCTCAACGATATTCTAAATCTTTGCATGATATGCATTCAGAGTGACATTCTTAAATAAGCGAGACAATATTGAATCAGTTTCTCATGAAATAAAATCCATGGCTGGCACAATTTGGTAGACACGAATTCGTGGCCGAGCCTCGTTTTTACCTGCGATGTGATGTTATCGATATCGGCTGGCCACGACTTCATCGACGCGGTACAATCCGGTAAACTCGTGGATAGAAATTCGTGGCTGCTAGCTGTCACACCGGTGAGAAATTCTCGTTTCCTACCGGCAGACTTGTGATATCGATCTCCGAGCAATAAAAGACATAGAGATGCCATTTCTATAATCACAACACACATTTGTTATGAAAGCTCCATAAACACTATCCTTTATTACAGATTGTGGGTGAGGGGTAAAACTCCGAGTTCGGAGGGGGAGATTTGTTATTGTTATGATATTCGGATGTAAGCGTAGAACCAGTGGCGTGCTAATACATTTTCTCATAATTCATTTTCAATTAAAAATCTGTATAATTAGACACGGTCGGTGCCGAGAAATTTGTTCTCACATGTATTGGTATCGATAGGAGACAACATGACTGGTTAGAAAGCACGTGTGTTATCGAGATATCAATCCTAACGTCTAATGCTTGGCGGAAGTGCTGTAAGTTTCCCTAAGTTATAAAGTGAATGCGCTACCAATAATTTCTAAGTCACCCCGGAGCGCCACGGCAAATAATAGCCGCCCCATGTACCCTCACAGGCTACGCCTTTAAGTACACTCTACGAGTGTTGTCAGTAGAGAGTGACATATTTTATTACGATGGATAGGTACAAAAATAAGTGACAATTGTAAATGACATGAGAATTGTTGAAACGCCATGGCTACTACCATGGCATACACTACTTTTTCTAAGATCTTTTAAAAATTGACTTTTATTCGTTAATTGTGAACGCAGAAAGATAGTGATTATTGCTGTGTGGCAATAGAAACTAAATTGCTTCAAAGCAATTTTACTTTTGATTACTATTTGATTTTACTTTTGATGGTTCAATCAATCAATCAAAAATGCTGTATTGTGCGAAGAATTAGATTATTGCTGATAAAGCATAGAATAAGGTCATAAATACTGAAAAAATAAATGAAAGTACTGAAGTAAAATAGTCAAAATATCCAAATCTTTGAATCACATTAGTAAACTATACCATACACTTTATATACGATATACATGAATTATCATACACATAAGAGTTTACGCATATACTATAATACACATAAGAGATTACATTCAAATTTATGATGAAAGCGAATCGTTGAAATACGCATCCAAAGTGTAGTAAGCTAGTATAGCTCTCTAACTCTTTTTCTGATGTTTTTTTTCTGAATTCAGGTTATTGATATTCTGAGGCAGATTGATGAATTTTTTTTAGAGCTGTCAAAAAGTTATTTCTTAACTTGTGTGGAGTTAGGCTTAGGGAGCGATCGATATTACAAGTCTGTCGGTAGAAAATCGATAATTTCTTATGTAGTTATTATTTAACTTCTTGCATCTCCAAAAGGATTGAAGAAATTCAATGAGGTATCTCCCGAAATTAGGAAGGAGTATGGGCTCCCTCATTAGATTTCAAACCTGCGATGATTCACAGTGTTCCATTCACAGTAAAGAAGTTTATGTTCACGTCCGGTTTTACCAAACAACATTCCAGATCGATTATTCATATTGATATGTGATATTCCGCGTATATAAAATTTTATTCAAATGGAAATATCGAAAACTTCTGATGAACGGATTACCTACGTGATAATCCCTGTATGTCAACAAAACATTCTAATACCCATTGGATATAGCTAGTGGCTTATGATTTGAATTTGGTTAATGAAGAGTTGAGTTTGCTTACTTACTCACTTACATACTTTTTAGTTTACCTACATCTTATCAAGTTTTTTTCCTAGTTATTGATAGGTGATCGTTCAGTCGATTTACATATAGTAACATAATTTATTTACAGCTATTTCAACAAATAGTGTATTTTTCTCTCAAAATCGGGATGAAAATGAGCAAATTCAATAAAAATCCACTTATTAATACCAATATGGTTTATGCCATGATTACCATGCTGCGACGCCCATGGTTTGATTTGACAAGACGACAAATAAGTCGTAAACGGGCGTAAACAAACATGATCGCCAAGTTAAGAGTGAATATAATACGGAATTCCAACCTGACCACCGAGTGCAAACGAATATTTCCGACAATGCCCTTTTTAACATGAGTCGTGCTGAGATGTTTGTAAACAACGTCGGGTGTGTTGCTTTCGAAAAAGAGACAGAAACGCCCTCTCTATATCTTTTATTGCTCGGAGATATCGATCGCTCCCTAAGCCTAACTCTACATAAGTAGAGACATTATTTTTCACAACTCTAAAACACTTTTTGATTATATGCCACAGGATACCAATAAAATAAATTCAGAAAAAAACACATGAAAAAGATTTAAAGAGCTAAGGCTTTTTCTACACTTTGGATGAGTATTTCAAACATACTTCAACATAAATTTGAATGTTAAATTTTTTTTTTTAAAAATTGTTAATTCCGTCAACCGATTGCACCCCTACGCGCAACCCTCAGAAGTCTTCGAGAGACTTGTGTGAGCTAGGGAAGACGCAGCTCTTACTTTTTAACGTGTGATGCCATGCACGAGACCGGTGAATCGGTGGATCGAATCCACGACCCCACGCATGCGAGGCGAACGCACTACCAGCCGACCACCACGGCCCATGGTGGTGGCCAATGTAATCTGTTATGTGTAATATATTTATAGTTTACTGATGTGATTCAACAATTTGAATATATTTACTTTTTTACTTCAGCGCTTTCATTTATTTTTTCAGTATTTAAGACCTTACTCTATGCTTTGTCACCAAGAATCTAATTTTTCGCACCATACAGTATTTTTTATTGACATCTTGACAACACACGTTCTTTCCAACCAAGCATGTTGTCGTCTAGAGATAAAAATATAACATGAAAAAAATGTATCAGCACGCCGCCACTGGTTCTAATCTTACATCCGAATTTCATAAAAATAACAATTATCTCCCCCTCCGAACTCGGAGGTTACCAAGGATAGTGATATGCAGCATTCATAACAACGTGTGTTGTTTATATAGAAATGGCACCTCTATGTCTTTTATTGCTCGGAGGTCCCACTACAGGTCAACAAACAACCAAAATTCAGAGTGCGTCGCGCATTTTATCTGAACCAATTACAAACTGCGTCCCCATTGCAGTATAATGTATTCTATTGCGTTGATGTTCTGTCAATTCCGTGATTGTTTCAAATTTTTATTTTATAAAATTTTGACATATGAAACTGACGTGTTTGAAAATGACGTGTAAATAAAAGTTAACCAAATACTGTTAGTGCTACACTGCAGTAGTACTGACCACAGATTGAAAATTAGGACAAGATTTTCAAAACATAATTACAGATATGGTGCTAATGACCATGATTGCCCGTGTGGCGGATGGCCTACCTTTAGCAGCTACAATGCAAGAAGATGAACAAGTATGTTAAAATTAATTTCAATGTTTTATGACCACTCATTATATCCTTTTCTAGTCGGGTAGGAGTATACTAGACTACCAAAATCAGGCTAAAATGTTATTCCGAAAACTGGGACCGCAATCTCCCCCTAGATGCACTATTGAAACGGGGCCATATTTGTTCCAGTAGGGTTACCAAGAGTTCATAGTTTTATCCATATATAAAATACTTGTTTTCCAGCTATTTGATAGAATATGAAGTATGCTACTTAGTGCTCTGTGAGAAGACCTACTCGAAGCGTTTGGCGTATTCCTATCTTGAAGACATTGCACAAGAATTTCATTCCCAATATGGTAAAAGAGTAAATTCAGTGACCCGACCATACACTTTTATAGAATTTGATACGTATATCCAGAAAGCAAAGAAATCCTTCACAGACTCTAGGTCTAGGAGAAACCTCAACACCATTAATAACCAGCTACAGGATGTTCAGAGGATAATGGTACAAAATATTGATGATGTATTGCAAAGAGGAACTGTTTTATCAGGTATGTTGTAGTTGTGGATGTCATTGTGTGGAGTACCAAATGAATCAAAGAAATCAAGTAAATTTTTATATATTTATATCTTCACACAAGTACAAGTATGTCCGAATATTGCTACTAGGTACATTATTGGACTCTAGAAGATTTACAACTTAGTCTTAATCTCACCATCATATATCTACTGTTTTCAGGTTTCCAATATAAAAATTTTCATGTTTACCTGGTAGAACTAAAATCAAATGCTTTCAGATTTGTAAGTTCATAATCTGTAAAGAATATTTGATTGAAAGTATTGCCATAAGTATGGCAGAAATTTGTCTTTTTGAAGTAAAATATTCATTCATTCAGTCATGTGATTATTATTTGAAATATATGTCAGAGTTGAGTTTTCCAGGTAGAGTAGGAGCCCTTGTTGATTTATTTTGAAGTTAGACATCCTTTTTCAGGTAATTATTACCACTTAATACGCACACATGACTATTAATCCAAAACGATTTTATAATTGATGGTACCTATAAATATTTCCGAGTGATAAGTTTAGAACTTAGCAACGAATACATGGCGATCAGGACGGCAATGTGCGAACACTCTGCTCGCCTACAACTCAACTGGACTAGCATTCAAATCTGTTCTCTTTCTTCAAGTAATCACTCCCTAGAAGACCAACTGCCTCTCCTTCGTATACCTACCCCTCCTGTCGCAGTGACCACATTCGTGATAAGGATCACACCAAATCTAATCCCTAATTGAATAAGCCCACAATATTGTACAACCAAATTATTGTGTGAAACGGAATGTCCGGCCCTTCAGGCAAGTCAAAGTCAAAATATGCTTTATTGCCGGAAGTAAATGATGAACTTATTGACAAAGCTTCATTTTATTAAAGATAATGTTGAAAAATTTATGGAATAATAGTAATAAATGTTCTTTATTGAATTATAAGCAGGTTATAATTCAAACGGCAATTGACCGAGGTCCTACAGCCTTTGAATGTACATTTGTATATGAACATAATAATTTTAAAAAAAAGTCTAGTTCTATATGATATAACTAACATGATATCTGGGTATTACTATAAACTAGCTGTTCTCCGTAGTTTTTCAAGTAGCGTGTGTTCTGGGTGTTTGGGAACATTTCGATTCTGAGGAAATCTTGTTACTGCAAGCTTTTGAATCACTTCCACGTTTTGTGGGTTTTTAGCAAATCTTCTTTCAAGCTCATCTAGTCTAGTCTCAATAGGTACGACTTTGGCGGTTTCATATAGTAATTCATTCGTAGGATTGTGGATAGGGTTGTTTGGGTGCCTTATTTTTGTTATTTTTCTGAGCGCTGTTGTCTCTGCAACCTGTATTATCTTTCTGGCTCCTTTCTTAATATTGAGAAATAGGAGGTGGCCATATTCCAGCAGAGGGCGGCAAATGAGGGAATATATTTTGCCTCTCGTTGCAATATTGATTCCTTGGTCCCTTGATGAAAGGCATCGGAAATATGATGCTCTTGTAATGGTGTTACGCTTCTTCATCTTTAGGTGTTGGTTGAAGTTCAGCTTATTGTCCAGCGTGATTCCGAGGTAGTTTACCGTCGTTCTAGGTTTTGCTGCATTAGGGATATTTTGGGAGATGTTACCGTTGGGTTGTGGTTGAAAATGATGAATTGTGATTTAAGAGGGTTAGGGGTGAGACGCCATTTCTTAAACCATAGACTGGTAGAGTCACTGAGTTCTTGGAGAGATGAAGTAACGGAGACTTGTAAAGTAACGGAGACAAATTTATGGAAATTAAATTAATACTTGAAAAGTATAATGGTGATACCCCCTACCATCGGCACATCACTCCTGATGAGAGGGAACACCACCACTATATGAAGAGAATTGTTGTTGTTTGTTCAATCTCCAACATATCTGTCTTATTTGGCCTCTTATACCAAAAAAAATAATTCCTACATTTATCAATTGTAATGTGATGGTCTGATTGAATCAAGCTTTTTTTTCAGAATTGGACACCAAAACCCAAAATTTATCCATGTTAACTGAAAAATACAAAAAAGATGCCACTTACCTAAACACAAAATCAATGTATGTCAAAGCAGCTGTAGGTGGGATAGCATTTCTTGTTTTCATTCTTTATTTTTGGGTATTGTAAGATTTTCCAACACAGAAATTCCACAAATATTGAAATAACTGCAAGTCGATTTGTTTATGGATATACCTTTTACAGTAAAATGAAAGGATCAATATGTATATAATAAATAAATTTATAGAATTAAGGGAAATATGTAAAAAGTTTATTGGCATGTTACAAAAAAATATCAAGGTAATCTCACTTGTGAGAGTAACATTTGTAACCTCTTTAAACTGTGTCGATACAAAAAGTCCTTCCATCTGCTTCATGCTGTAGCAATTTACAGTACATTTTGAATCGAATACTTTTGTGTCAAATCAATACTAAAATCGAGTGTAAATTAGACTGAGTGTAGGAAATTGCTACACTTTCATGCAGATGAAAGGACTTTATGAAAAGTGGTAATAGTATTGCACCAAGTTTTACCACCTGAGCTAAACCAAGCACTGACAATAAATGATTCATGAGCACCTCCTGCAAGGTCTTTTCCTAGCATATTTTCAGCATTGTCGAGTGATTAGAGGAAATAGAAAGGGGTTCAAAGTATACTGATCAAGTTATTTATATCTATTCCAAAACAATTTTGTATGGAAAAGCTAAATTGAAATTAAAAAAAAACACTTAACATTTCCTTCAAATCATGACTTAAGTGCTTTGAAGCAGCTCTGATTACCATTGTGACAGTCCCTTTTTTAACCATATTATTTTGTTGTGGTTCAGCTGGTATGTTATGTTCGTAATGTTAAGTTTATAAATGGTTTTTCCACTTTTCAGAAGGTGTTCTTTTATTGTATTTACTATTTAGCTTTTGTAAATATACTGAAATAAATTTATTTATATTTTTATTGGTACATTTTCTTGGGATGGAAGTGAAAACTTTTAAATTTGTTGTTTATTTTCGTCCTCTGCAAAGAAGATATAAAATAATAATATTTATTTACAATAAACTCTCAATATAACATAGAGTAAACAAATGTGAATCCCACAAACCTATAGTTTTGCATATTTAATGATTGAAGTAAAGTGTCGGGGTATTATGAAGTGGAGTTTATCAACTGGGGTACAAGAACTAACTCAGAAAGCAATTTTGGAGGTGATAAAATTGTTTGAAATTTATTTGTTATCATTTAATGATGGAACGAAAATATAACTCAAAAAGGGAACTACAATTATTTATATTTTGAATGACTTGACATACATATCTGTAAAAGAGAATGAAACTAAAACTGAATTGATATCGATTCGTGCCCTTAATCTCGATGCGCATGCTTTAAAGGCTGCCTTATGCACATATCATATTACACATTTTTTTGTTACTACGCGAACACTGTTACAATGGAAAAAAAGAATAGTAAACAGAATTGTATTCTTTCCATAAGTTTCATATGTTAAAAATACAGTGTCAAACTGCGCCAGAGCAGCTTCCAAAAGACAATACAATAAATTGATAATAAATATAATTCAACAAATAACAAAAGATATACAATGTTGGTAAAAAATATTAATAAAAAAAAAATTAATAAAAAAATAGTATTCATTCTGAAGTCATTTCGTCATCTGAATATTCCGATGTAAAAAGTAAATTTTTCAGTGATTTATGTAAATTTTCATCAGATTCTGCATTGCTCAAAATTCTATCCACAACTTCTTTTCCAGACTTCACTTTTCCATCAGCTTTCATATGTTCTTCTTCATCATCTGAAATGTATAATAACCCAATAGGAATGTAGGATTATAAGTATAAAATTGTATTGTATAGAATGGATTATACAATGTTTTAAAGAGAAACATTCTCAATTGAAAATTGAATCAATACATGACTCCTCTGGAAATGGAAAAAACCCTACGATAAAAATCTCCAATGGAAATTGGACATTTAATAAACAATCAACTATCCGAATTAAAATGCAAATTTTCACTTTCAGATTTTTTCTCTCAAGTTATATAGGGTCTTTCTCAATATCTATCAGATGTAGTTCCAATGTCCAGCGTGGCTTTAGCCGGGGAAGTAGTTGTTTTCTGGTTGATATTACAAAAAAGTAACTTCAATTTTATCATAGGGTTTTTTCCATTTACAGAGGAGTCATGTATTGATTCAATTTTCTCAATTGAGAATGTTTCTCTTTAAAACATGAATCCCTTCCAAGAGAAGTTATCTTGTACGATAAAAAATAGCGACTAAATTCCAACTTTCAGTCGCAGATGATTCCACAACTGACTTTATGAACATCCTGTTCATATTTTCAAGGATATCAGATAATACAATGTTATACCAAACTTAGGGAGGGTCAGGGTTATGAAAAAAGTGAGAATTTAGACAAGGGTAAGACTGAAGAAAGGGAGAGGATATGTCATTGGAGGGAAATTAAGTAGGCTATTCTGAAATTAGTAACTTTGATTAAATTTGGGAATAACTAAAGCCCTGACTGGAGGTCCCCGGTTCGAGACAAAGTCGGAGCTTGAATTTTTTTAAATTTAATTTGTCTGAATAAATTATCAAAATCTCATGGCACGACTGGAGTGAGTCCTGCTGGGGCCCTATTCGCATGCGACAAAATATGTCCATCGCCTTTTTCAAATATGCATTGAAAAGAGATGGAGATATTTTGTCGCATGCGACATATGATAGTCAACATTTGAGAATAGCGCCCCATCACAATGCATTGTTGCGTTTAAATTAACAATGCTGCCACCAAAGGTGGCATATGTAGTTAGTAACACAGCCTATCCAGAACACATAGTGGCTAATGATCACATTTATCGATGCCAGTATAAACTCAAAATTTGAAAAAATAAAAGATTCTTGACAGGTGACAGCTCAAAATATCTTTTAGCGTTTTTTCTTGATGAACCGCATTCAAGTTTGATCTCGAACCGCTTTCAAATTCATCTACTCAAGAAAACAGACCATTTTGAAACAAATGTCAAAATCAAAACCTAAAAGTAACCACCTAGAAATCATTAGGGCTTTTCGGAAACCTACTCGGGTTGATGAGGTACCTAACCTGAGTTACCAACACGCGTTCGTAAACTTTACAGCCGTATGCATAGTCAATTTCAGCGACTCGCCAGAGTTTCGCCGCTCGCTACACAATAACTATGATGCACAGTCGAGCAAAATGGGACTTATCGCGTAGTTGTCACTTTTTTGGAGCTCTACTCTGCATTATAATTTTTGTGTAGCGAACGGCGAAACTCTGGCGAGTCGCTGGCAATATATTAAATAGAAGTTGTCAATATCCCCCCTCTTCCAACTATTGATTTTGAACTGTTGTTCTTATGGAAGCATTCCAAATAGAATGAACCGTATTCATTAGTGACGTCACTGGGTCAACAAATAAATGTTTGGTTTCAAAGCGCAATGAACACGGTTCTTCAAGAAAAAACGCCTTCAGACACGTTTGATTTCTCATAATACAAGAACCTTTTTTTTAAACCACATTTTAAAAATAATAGACGAGGAAAGTGTGTCGTCACAAATGTCAGACTTGTCAAAAACTGATTCCAAACAAAGAATTTTAGGTGACATTCTCTGTTGATGATTTGCTGCTTTGCTTATTAGTTTGTTTGTGGTTGTTTGGATTTTGTTTTCTCAGGCAAAAGAAGTTGATAAACCTTTACGGAAACAATATCGGAGTTTTTTTTTTTTTTCCTTGGTGTTTTGGCATCGACTGCTATGGTCATTAGCCATGTGTTTTTGATAGGCCTTGTTACTAACTCCATACGCCACTTTAGGAGCAGCACTGTTAATTTTTAACGCAACAGTGAATCGTGGAGGATTATTCCCAGCCGACACGAGCCTCAGTCATTCAGACTTTCACATCTGAAAATGAAAAAAGATCGCACCGTCTGGGAATCGAACCTGCAATCTCTCGATTACCAGGCGAGCGCTTAACCACTGCGCTAATCCCCGCCCTCAATATCGGAGTTATCGGACAAGCTGATTTGAATTCTAGGGAAGTTTGTTTGGAATCAGTTTTTGACAAGAATGACATTTGTGACGTCTCCGCTTTCCTCGTCTATACACAAGCAAAATACAAAACTATAAAAAATTTAATGTTAAAGGGTCGTTCATACCCTTGCGAATATTCGCCATTTTTTTTGTTATTCGACTCGTTCGGTGATAAAATGGCGGTGAATGATGAATCATAACATGCCATTTTTCAGTATTACTACAGTACCGAAAATGACATGATTCATCATTCACCGTAATATTTTAGAAGAATATTATATTTTTGCGAATATTCGCAAGGATATAAACGGGCCTTAACAATTCCACGACATCTTACTGAAATATGGCGCCACTTTCAATTTTTTTGTCCGCGCATGCGCATTATTATTTTTTTCACTTACTAGTGCATAAAGTTAAAAGTTGGGAACTTTGAAGAAGAATTTTAAAATATGAAACAAGTCTGTGCTGAACTTTTATGAATATAAAATTAAATCGGGCATATGCAATAAATTGTGCACTCTGAATTCACACATACTTTATAAAAATAGAAATATAAAATACAATATATTCGAGCCAGCCATGAAACAAGCACGGCAAACTAAAATGTATATTCAAGAGAAATGTCATTTAGGATTTCAACATGACAAAATTTCAAAAAATCAATATGTCATAAACTCAAAATAAATAATTTACAAAACCAAGATGACTCTACCAGGACCTTCAAAAGTTTCACCGTTGATTAGGTTTTTTAGATACACCTTCTTGATTGCTGGGATCATATATGGGGCAACAAGATATAAAGCTTTGCAGATAAAAGAAGCTGGTAGAAAAGAAGAAAGAGAACGATTGAAAGCTGAAAGAGATGCTCAAATTGCAACTGAAAGAAAAGCTGCTTCCGAAAGAGATATAGCCCAAATTGTTGCGATTTTTTCAGACGAAACAACACCCAAGTTCAAAGTGGAGGAACAAAGCTATGCTAATGCTAGTAAAGACGATAAAAATGCTTGCATAGTGGACGACAACGAAAATAAACCTCTTCAATCTGTAAGTGAAGCTGACTCAGCTCCTGCGCCAGATCAGTGTGAGATTTTTTCGAAACCTATTGATCTAAGTGATCATTCACCTAGTTTGAATCCACAGTTGGAAAAAAAACCTGCTGGTGAGGCTTTGCCAAAAAAACAACCTGATCCGGATTTCAAACCTGAAGTAGAAAACGAATATTATGTGGAGACATTTAAAAATGGGGTTCCTTATGCTGCACCTGAAAATGAAAAGTATGATTTCATTGCCAAAGAAAATAAATGATTGTTTCATTGGAAAGAAATGCTTAAATTTCAATGAGTTACTTCTAGAGTGATTATATGGATGATAAGTTCTCAAATTGTTATTAGATTTCAATGTTTATGAAAAGTGAAGTAAATACTTGAGATTATCTTTTGTTCACTGGAATTACTAATTCGTAGAAAACATGCTGAATCTTTGTAGTTTTTGTTCTTTTCTCGTGACGAACTCAGAGGAAAAAGTACGAAGTCAATTTCAACCAACTTGGCCCTAAAACCTGATACATTAAATGACTTTTACTGTTCCATATCAGACACACTTAAAAAAAGATAAATCCAATTCACGACCCTCTAGACTATCTTGAAAACATACAAGTAAACGACACTATCACACTATACAACACAAACCTATGCGAACTAAAAGCAGTAATTAATGACATCAAAAATAAAAAACTGCGGGGCAAGACGATATCTCGATAAACATTTTCAAAAGCCTCCCTGATAGTGCACTCTGTGCTCTCGTGGAATTGATTAACAAATCCTTCTCAAAAGTAATTTTTCCAGATTTCCTTAAAACCTCTGTGGTGATCCCTATTCACAAAGGAGGCAGAAAAGAAGACCCAGCCAACTTTAGACCGATATCTCTGATACTCACACTAGCCAAAATCATTGAAAAATTTGTAAAACGAAGAATTATGGAATTCCTCGACGCCAACAGAATTCTGAGTGCACATCAGTATGGCTTTCAGCAAAAGAAAAACACCTCCGACGCAATATCCTCATTTTTACAGCTAGTATATAATGAAATGAATAGTGGAGAATCTACTGCAGCAGTACTGTGCGATTTGTCAAAGGCATTTGACTGTGTCGACCATCACATATTACTTCGAAAACTTGAAAAATATGGATTTGAGGGCAATAGCCTCACTTGGGTCAAGTCATATCTCTCTGAAAGAAAACAGTTTGTGAGGATGACATCGGACTCGAAGACCAAATATGTTTATTGTGGCGTACCCCAGGGTTCTGTACTGGGACCAATCATGTTCCTGATTTACATTAATGATCTCTCCTATCTCCCAATCTCAGGAAAATTTACTCTTTTCGCTGACGATACCACAATACTGTGGCACGACAAAGACAAAGGAAGACTACAATCCAGGATGTGTGAAGACATGTATAAAGTGAAAAATTGGTGCAACTCCAACTATCTTACACTCAATACAAACAAAACCAGTGTGTTAGCATTCAAATGTACCATTTCAGATCTTTCCCTAGGAGAAAATAATATAGAAAATGCTTTCTCATCAAAATTTCTTGGTGTCTATCTGGATAAAAACCTAAAGTTCAACAAACATATTGAACACCTTAACAAAAAATTAGCGAAAGGTTGCTACGCACTGAGAAATGTAGCGAACCAACTAGAGTTCTCCAATGCAAAGGAGGTTTACTAAGCATTGATAGACTCACAATTGAGGTATGGCATACCCTTCTGGGGAGTTTGCAGCACTCAACTAATGCAGTCTGTCTTTGTCCTGCAGAAAAGAGCCATAAGATATCTTTGCCAAGCAAAGTGGCGGGATTCATGCAAGCCCTTATTTATTAAACATGAAATTCTCACAGTTATTTCAATATTTATAATGGAAACAGCTTCTATCATACACAAAAACAGAACTGACCATGAAGGCCCACCCACACCCTAACGACACACGACAGTCTAATCAGCTGAGGCTACCCATACCTACATCAAACTTGATCGAGGAATCGTTGGTATATAACGGAATCAAGATATACAACAAGCTCCCCAACAACTTAAAAAATACATCACTTAAAATATTCAGGAAAAAATTAAAAAATCTCCTAAGTGATAGAGCTTACTATATTTTACATGCATTCTTTGAGGACACCCTGTGATACAGATGTCCTTTGATTTAATTTAACTAAAATTAACTAATTTTAACTATTGACTTTTGCAATTGTATTATTATTGAATGTATAATACAGTAAGACGAATTCGGCATTGTTATTCATATATGACAACTCAAAATATGTTAATTTATTTATTTATTTACTTATGTATGTATAACTGCGTATTTTTGTATACACTTCATTTAAAACATTATTGTGTTTGTTAACAAGAGAATTCTCTTAGAAACAATACACATATTCTCTCTCTCTCTATAAATAGATAAGAGTCACACATTTGTCAACAGATTTACAGGTTTGTTGACATGGAAAGAAAAATGTCTATTGTCACTTGTCAGTCTTGAAAAAAAAAGTGCTAAAGAGGGCGTTTGTTTAAATGTTCCCTAAATCAATACACAATAAAGTACGAATATATAGTTTTAATAACTATTATCAAAATATTGTCTCCAACTCTTCAATACCTAAATTTTCTGCCCTGGAGCTGACATCATTTTAAACTAGGTAATGACCAAGAATTGAGTTGCTCTGTTACTAGTGATAAAAATGTATACCTATACTTGCAAGAAATGTATGAGTTTTTTTTTTAGTGTGTTGAATAAATTTCATTAAATCATCAGAATATCTAAAACAAATAGATATTGATTTTGGATTTGTTCCTGATGCCACAACAATTTGGTATTTCTAAAAAAATACCAGCAATTCAAGTCTGAATAATCAAATTTTGACATGCATTGTTTTCAACTAATTTCTTTTTACTTACCCGAGTCTATAACATGGTAGCCACATTTGTGATCCTTCAAAACAACATGGATTGTAGGGTGTTCAATGATGAGCTTTTTTTCTAAATTCTCCCGTAATGGTACTGTCATATCAAGCTCATAAAACTTGTTGCCACCTTTTTGTTCTGCTTTCAAAAATATTTTTACCCCTGGTATTCCTGCAGCTTGGTAATATTGCAGTCTTTCACCGAAAGTTTGGTATTCCACAGACAAATATTTGCACAATACAGAGCTTAGTTTTTCAGTCTCACAAACTTTGGCATCAAATACTTTCAAATTATCTGCATTGACGAAAATCCATTCGATATGCCAATAAATCAGATCATCTTTATGTAAAAATGTAGTATTGTTTTTGCGCCTTGCGAACTTTAAAGGCAAAAATTTCAAATGAACTCTCCTTGTCTTAGCTGCATTTCTAAGTTTGAATAATGCCTGAAAATAAAAAATGTGCAAACACCTCAAATCTGTTTAAATAAAATTTGGTTTAAAAAAGACAGTTAACTGAGGTTCAGCTGAAATGAGTTCAGTAGCTAATATACAATTATCTGGCAAGTGAACCAAGTTTGTTTGAACTATAGGTTTTTTCAATTATCTGGTTCACAAGAAAAGAAAAAACAAGTGTGTTAAAAAAAAATTGTAAGAACCAAGGAGAAGTAGGCAGGGGTTGTATTTTCAGAGGCTATATGCCTTAGGGAATACCTCTCTAGACAGCTGAAGCCTTGCTTGCCATTTGTTGAAAGAACAAACTCTGGAAAAGAGAGTTCTAGAAGTTTCCAAAGTGATGACAAAAAGGTGTAAAGTCTGAACCCATCAGGCCAACCTCGATGATTGATAATCTGATGAAGGCACTTCCAACTTTTAACTTTCTCTTATGAGTTCATGTCCAATAAATCACCAGTTTGTTTATGAACCGTTTAATATCAAACTATGTCTCAATTTTTACTCAAAATGTATCAACACAGTGAACTGAATTTACAAAACACAACTACTGTAAGTAATGGGTTCACCTAAAAAATCATGAAGATGGCATAAGGAAAATATCCTAATTTATGAGAGGATTTGAACAAGTCGAAATTATTAGCATCCTAATTTATATTAATAATATTGTCTCTCATAAGTTAATTGTAAGTTAGTTGTCATGAAAGAATTCCTCTTGCTTTACGGTAGAGTAACCCAACTTACTTGTGGTAAATCTTTTTTCCATTTGTTCTTTCCAAAGGCTTTTCTTGAAGAATCCAATGATCTGGTAATTTCTTCCAGTAGCCTGTAATCACTTGACAAATCCAAGTTTGTAAATTTATTTAAAGGGATGAATTTAGCTCGATCTCGTTGTCCATCACATTCTAGCTCCAATTTGTGAATTTTATTGCATCTAAGTGAACATGTTTTTACCTCACATCTTGGACAGGTGTATTTTGAATTCCGGAAGGCACATACTTCGCAGAGACCCAACCTACAAGAAAATAATTTGAAATTATGGATGAGGATAAATAATTTCGTTCGTGTACAACCTTGTACTAGCCTGCAATTTTGTATCAACAACCGTAGTATCACTTTCCAATGTTTGCATTTCCATTATTTTTCAACAGAAATGTTGCGATGATGGTACTAGATGTTATGTGATACGCAGCATCAGGGTAGGTAATACACCTCAAACCTGAGAGAACATTAACTCTAATTCACTGGTAAAAATTACAGTCAATTCATAACATTAAGGGTTTTTCAGAAATTTAAAGAGATCCCTAACCTCACTCTGCACGTTCATTTCGTTAACCTAACCTAAGTTACAGAACTTCTTCTTCTTAACTAATAATGGTGTTGCTCAATCAGAGTAGTATTATCAGATCTCTCCCCCTTACAGCAGACCCTGAACACATGAGGCGTGTTCCGTTTCATGCATTGAGGACATAATGCGCATATGACCGTTCCGTTTCCTACATTGGGAGCGCATTGACACGCCCACTTTTATATTCCCCTCTTTGGCCTTGAGACATCGGAAGTGCATGAGCTACTGCCCGTTCGTCTAGCAGCGATGAATGCGATCCAAGTTAGATCTGTCAAACTCAAAAGTCAAAACAAAGAGTTTCTTGTCTGTGGCTTCACGTTCAAACAGAAACGTGAGAAACCGAATTAAAAGTTTAAATTTGATATTTGATGAAATGTCCAGTATCGTGCATTATCACATTTACCTGATTTACCGTACAATGGAAGAAAAAATCGTCAATTCATTCAACATCATATCGTCGGTCTCATGCCAAAACCAAGAATGTGCAATTTGTCATTTCGAATGAGAAGAGTTTTAAGAATATTCGTGCTTCTTGCTTTGAAAACCTAGGTGAGTTTTCACATTCGCGAATTCACTCTCGTTCACAGTATACAACCTGATAGCACTTTCGTAAGTTTGTCATTGAACATTTTGGTAGAAAATAAGTATTTTACAAATTGAAGTCAGAACCCTGAAATTAGCATATTCGCGGTTTTGGCGAGGGACAGACGATATTATTATCATCATAACTATCACTTGTATAATCAGAATCTGAGCTACTCTCATTTTCACAAAGCTCGCTTCCTACTCTTGCCATTAACACTCGTTCTACCCATATTAATTTATTTACTAGATTAACAGATTTCTTTTTGTTACATAAGAATTTGGTTAACTGATAAAGTGATAAATGTCAACATCTGCGGGAAACGGCATGCACCACGCAAGCAAAAATCGTTCCGATTCAACCCACCAACGTCAATGTTAGTTGAAACGGAACGCTTGATAATGTCTGCAACAGTGTAGACCAGTGTTGCCAGACCCGGAAATTCCGTTATAGCAGATTCATTTGAAAATTATAGCATATTCAAAATGTATTATAGCATTTTGTTTTCAGTCAACTTTACCAGCTTTCTGGACAGTTGATGTCGCGGTGGAGAAAAAAAGTATAGTTTTTCTCAATTATTTTTAATTATTTTAAAAAAATGGGGATTTAGGTGGTATTGGTTTAGTGCATAACTGACAGCTCTGTACGTGAAACAAACTCTCTTTCTCCCATTAACCTTCGGAAAAGACGAAGAAAGAACATTTCTATTTCAATTTGTTAGGTTATATTTCAGTGCTTTGTTTCAGCGACTTTGGAAAAAAAAATCAGTCATTGTTGCTGGTTAGTCACTTTGATTAATGCTGAATTCGTAAATGACCATACCTTCGTATTGTGCTGTTATAGAATGCATTAAAAATGAGAGAGTGAGGTTTTCCGTTTTGGTTATAGGCCAGCTCCAGAGCTGTCAATTGTACACCAAACCAATAGGTACACAAATTTGGGAAAAAGGTTCAAAAATCGGGAACGTGTAAAATAAAACAATGTTTTTCAAACATTATATTAGGTATTTAAGTAATTTACAAATCAAATATATCGCAATCTCCATCATCTGATGACTCGTACATCGACTTATTAACTTTTTTACAAAATAATGTTGTGTCAAATTTCGTGCAACCTCCACTTTGCTTAATACTAGCTGAAGACAATAGTACTCCATTCACTGTCTCCGTAACCATTCTGTTTCTAATTTTTGTTTTTATTAAATTCACTTTGCTGAATACTCGCTCGCATTCAGCATTGGAATGTGGATATACCAAAATATCTAAAACAAATTGGGCTAACGCAGCAAACTCTTTTTCATCATGCCCGTTATCGTGAGTTAGAATAGTTGCCCAAAATATATCAGGTGCTTTTTCGGTGAGTATTATTGCCGGAAATGTTACATCTGACAGTTTTCTCCACAGCCTATCAATTTCTTCTTTTATTTTGTCATCACTGACAAGTCTTGGATATGCTTCAAATAAAGGTAAAAGAGTTGGCAATAAAACTCGAGTGGTTTCTGATAAAGCTTTATCAGGTCTGAAATAACTCAACAGTTTCAATTTCGGGTCGTCAAAACTGAACCTTTTTTTGATTTCACAACATGAAATTATCAAAAACTTCTGACAATAGTCGTAAAATTCATTTAAATGATTTGTAGATAAGTTTTTTAATTCTTGCATAACTTTTATACCCAAATACATGCTTCTTTTATGAAGAAACTCTTCTTGATTTGTTGGTATAATTGTAGCAAGGTCATTTTGAGTAATATACTTTCTATTCATGTAAGTTAATAGAATTTCTTTATAGAGATCACTCACTTTGTCATTCAAATCAGTAATAATGACTTTATCCGACTGAAAATATTGGTTGAAAATAGTAAACTTAGGCAAGATCCACTCTAGAAAGTAGAAATGGAGTTTCAAGAATGGATCATTGAGATCCTTACAAATTGTTTCGGCCACTACTAGCCTATCTGCTAACCACTGCTCATTGAAAAATAATTTCAATGCATCCCATTGTTCGACCAACCGAACCACAACAGCCCGTAGTGATAACCATCTTGTTTGAGAAGGGTGTAAAATTCTGTGTACATTTATATCAAGGAATTGCTGAAATTGTTTCAATGAATGCATACGCTTTGCACTTCCATTAATATAATTATAGACATTTCGTGCCAGGTCCTCACATCTTCTCGGAAGAGATTTACATGCTTCACTAGCAACTAAATGTGCTGAGTGACAGACACACTTCATAATAGAAATTCCAGGACACAATTCTTGAAATCTAGAAGCTACTGAATTATGTTCTCCCATCATAACATTACATCCATCGGAACCAAAGCCGACTATGTTTTCATATGGTATATTAAACTTGTCAATACTCGACTTTATATTCAGGAATAGATTATTGGCAGTTGCACCTTCATTAACAATTGCTTCAGCTGAGAAAACTTGGGACAATTCCCAAAAACTTGAAACAACTCTTTTCGTATCAGAGTCAAAATAACGAACAACAATGCAGGAGGTTTTTTCACTTGAAATATCTGTAGATTCATCAGTTAGGATACTGAATTTAGTGTTCTTAAGCTTATGGGCTAAATTAATTTTATATTCATATCCTATTACATTTTTCACTAAAGCAGTGCATTTTGTACGTCCTAGTTTAATACCATTCGCTATCTTTGAGTCAGGGAAACACTGTTGCAAGACAACTGTCAAATGATCTACAGCCAATTTGAGTTCCGCTTTTTTTATATTGTCTTCAAGGGATTGATCCTTGGGGCTGAAATATGTTGATATCTCCACTTTTCCTGAAGCAACTCTGAGCTGTTTGCTATGAGAAGCACATTTTGAATGATTTCGTATTATGTGCAGTTGTGATGAAATATTAGTATTACAACACTTACAAAATGCTTCATACTCGCTTCTTCCTTTACTGAGCCAACCTGAAAAGTACAATATAATTATAAATGGCTTCAATTTGGAGTGAAATACCTTACCTGGAAATTCCTTTTCCCATATTTTTTTGTACTTTTGTTTGTTTTTCTTATAGGGCAAAGCTAACTTCTTGTATTTGGATGAACTTGGAATGTTTTCTGCATTTGAGTCACTGTCAGAACACTCAGAACTGTCAACTTCCATTTCACTTTTCAATCACGAGCTTCTTCAAGTTCTCATTTAATTGAATTTAATTGTTCGTCTTACATTTAACACGTGAAATGCACAGAACTCATACT
This sequence comes from Chrysolina oricalcia, assembly GCA_944452925.2. NCBI lineage: Eukaryota > Metazoa > Arthropoda > Insecta > Coleoptera > Chrysomelidae > Chrysolina > Chrysolina oricalcia. Next base: position 17,242,403 of record OX101825.2, read on the forward strand.
TATATCTTATGACAGTATGAGTTCTGTGGTGAAATGTCGAATTTCTTCTTCAACTGCCACCATTCGCATTGGTGTCAACACTGCCAACTAATAAAAAGATTCGACTTCTAAGTTCTAATGTCACCGTTCGCATTGGTGCCAACTAATAAAAATTTCCGTTACCTACCTATAATGATTTATAGCAAATTCAAGATTCATTATAGCAAGAAGAAATTTTGATGTAATTATAGCATAAATGCTATAATTATAGCATGGTTGGCAACACTGGTGTAGACAAGTGCAAGTATATATACGCTTCGAAAAGACGAAACATTCAGATGAAATAAACCTGGGTAGGGATCACGAGACTCGACTCGATCAAATCGACTCAACTCGTTATCGCGTCTATGAAGTTCTACACGAACGTCGATCAAATATGGAATCAAGTACTCGATTGTTCTTAACTCTCTAGTTAGGATAGCATATTCCATATTCGATCAACGTTCGTGAACAACTTCATAGACACGATAACGAGTTAAGTCGATTTGATCGAGTCGAGTCTCGTGATCCCTATGCAGGTCATATGAAATTTTTACAATCCTTACATTGTAAAATAGCAATGATATCTGGCACATACCTTTTCAATAGCTATTAACTGATAAAATAAATATTACTTCGAATTTCCAAATACATAATATATCTCAATAATGGCCGCTACGCTTTGTTTGCATCCACCACCTTGACCTCTCCGAGCAATAAAAGATATAGAGGTGCCATTTCTATATAAACAACACATATTGATGTGAAAGCTGCATACCGCTATCCTTTGTTATGAGTTGTAGGTGAGGGTAACCTCCGAGCTCGGAGGGGGAGATTTGTTATTGTTTTGAAAACTAGAGCTAAGCTTAGAACCAGTGGCGTGCTGATACATTTTCTTATATATTAATAATTAGACACGGTCGGTGCAGACAAATTTGTTATCACATTCATCGGCATCGATAGACGACTACATGCCTGGTTGGAAAGCAAGTTTGTTATTTAGCTGCTACCCTGATGTCTAATGCTTGAAATGCGCACCAACCACCAGCAGTAGTGCTGTAGGTCTCCCTACAGATAAAAAGTGAATGCGCTTCCAAGGAAAACAAAGTCGCCCTAGAGCGCCACAGTAAATAAAAGCTGCCATGTAACCGCACAGGCTATGGGTACACTCTACGAGTGTTGTCAAAAAATAGTAACATGTTCTTACGTTAATACAATGAATTTTTGGATTAAACTCTTCCTATCATACAGATGGCAACATTTCCTAAAAGGTTGCACAAATAACTCATTCATAAAAAGAATTCATGATGAATATATGTAGTGAACAAATAGTTATTTATGTAACAGGTGCAAAAATAAGTTAATGTTTATTGTACATGATGTGAGAATTGTCAACACGCTACGTGTACTAACACAGCATACACTAATTCTTTTACGATCATTAAAAAAATAGACTTTCATTCGTCAATTTTGAATATGAGAAGGTAGTGCTTATTGCTGTGGGGCAATAGAAATTAAATTGCAAGTCGTTATCAAGTTATCACACACTTGATAACGACTGTAGAATTTAACAGTTGAAACGTCGTGAATAAAATTGCAGAGAATTGAATTTTTCTTTGTTCTTTTTTATGCAATGAAAGTCCAGAATTACCTTACTCGAAGTGAAATATTGTCAACCACTTTCAAAAGAACGATAGCAATGTTGTTGCCAGTACTGGCACGTGATAAAGTCTTGTTCATACCCTTACGAATTTCGCAAATTTTTCTGCGAATAAAATGGCTGCATCAACGATTGGTCCGGCATGACTGGCAGCCAATTTAGTCGCAGAAACATTGCGAAATTCGCGAGAACTGGAAACAACGTTGCTGTCGTTCGTTGTTCGCCTGTTGTCGCTGTCATCGTAGAAAACGAAGATGCTTCAAAATATTCTACTTTGGGGACAGTGCCAGTTGCAGAGCTATCATCCTTAATATCTTTCAACGCTGGAAGGAGTTGGAATCCACTAAATGAAGGAATTTGTAAGAAAACTTCATGTTTGCTGTTGTTTTGCGAAAAAAATACTTTATATTGGTCCAATAGACATGAAATATTGAATAAATATGATTAATCAGATACGAGCTGAGAGCATTTGATTTGATAGTCAGTCCGAATGTTGCGCTCCGGAAAAAACTGCGCTCAAATTCTTTCTGGTGAGAAAAATATTTTGAAAAATACTGAAAAATATTACCTTATCGCATCAGATGAAGATTCATCATGAAATGCAAAGGCTGGTAATGCTCCTTTACTGATTATAGTTCTACAACCTGACCGAAAAATATGGTGAGATACTTTAAAAATATAATGTATCAGAACCAATGTCAAAGTATCATAAGGAATATGAGAGAATGGAATTATTGTCTTGACAATCACCTACGAAACCCATTCATTAGATTTGAAACTTGTGATGATATACAGTGTTTCGTTTACAATCAAGAAGTTAATGTCCTCCGTACGGTTTAACCGGAAGCAACATTTTAATTAAAATGGAAACATCGAAACCTTCTGATGAACGGGTTATGTGATAATCCCTGTATATGAACAAAACATTCCAGTACCCAGCAGATTGGGTCTATAGCTAGAGACTTATAATTTGAATTCGATTTTGAAGAGTTGAGTTTGCTTACTTACTTATTTTTCAGTGTACCTACTGCAACAAGTATTTTCCTATTTATGAATAGTTAAATCATTTTTCAAAGTACAAAGTTTCTTTAAAGCTATTTCAACAAAAAGTGTATTTTTGTCTCATTATTGGAAATCAGTAAAAATCAACTTTAATTGTAGTATACTCATATTGTACCCGTACTGTATAAACAAATGTAAGATGCTTGTCTACGAGTGGTTGCCAAGGCAAGGAGTAGGAGTAACAATTAGATTTTGTTAAAGTAACGTTTTGTAGTTTTCTTTCCTAGATATATTTGCTAGTAGGGAAAAGTGGAATACAGTTTCCAAAGTAAAAACACTACAAGTGGCGACGAGATTGTGCGGAAAGTGCAAATTGCAGTTTTCGTAAGTGATACCACGCGAAATAGTTTGTTTATTCAATTTCAAAAATATGACAGATCACATCGGTCATTTACGAGAATTTGATCCGTCAGTGTCAGATTGGTCAATATTCAAGAGACGCATTGATAATTATTTTGTGGCAAACGACATCAAAGACGATTCACGTAAAGCCGCAATATTACTGAATGTTCTCAATGAAGAGGCGTATAAACTTGCACACAATTTGTGCATGCCTGACGAACCAGAGTCAAAGAAATACCCTGAGCTGATAACTTTACTGACAGAACATTTCAAACCAAGTTTGAGTGTTTTCGCTGCACGTTATAAATTTTACATGTCGCGGAAAATGGTTAATGAATCGGCAAGAGAATGGTCTGCACGTTTGAAAAATGTAGCAGCCTTATGCGAATTCGAAAACGACCAGTTGGAAATGGTTTTAAGAGATTTTTTCATCATGGGTTATGATAAAGGAACAGTACAAGACCGTCTTTTTGAAGAAAAGAAGACAATAACTTTCAAAGGTATTGTGGAAATTGCTACAGCTAAATCTGCAGCCAATCTTTCTCCTGTTTCTGTAAACTCAGGAACAATTATGAAGAGGGAACAAGATATGTATTATGTCAAAACCAAAAATGACAAAAGGCAACAAAAATCGTCTGGAGGAGAACAGTCATTGTCGTCGGGGAGACAGCAGTCATCATCGGCGGGAGGACAGCAGTCGTCGCAGTCAACGTCTAGAGGGCAACAGAATTCGTCAACTGGGAAGACAAAATGTACAGTGTGTGGAAGGAATAACCACCCAGCAGATAAGTGTTCTTTTCGCGAATGTTTTTGCCATATTTGTGACAGAAAGGGCCATTTAGCTCCAATGTGTTCACAGAAACGAAATAAAATTAAGAGGAATTTCAATAATACTCATAATCATAACTATTTAGAGTCAGAATTTTCACTATATAATTTGCAATCAAGAGTTGATCCAATTTTGATAAACCTAAAACTTGATGAAGTTCCTTTTACTTTCAACCTCGATACTGGGTCCAGTTTCACAGTAGTATCTAGACAATTTTATGATGAATTTTTTAAAGATAAGGTTTTATATGAAACTGACAAAATTTTCAATTTATACAATGGAGATACAATTTTTCCAGAAGGTTATATTATTTGTGATGTAAATTTCCAAGGAAAAACTGTTCCCATAAATATTTATGTTATACAGGGTGCATCTGGTCCACCTTTGTTGGGACGTGATTTTTTCAATATTTTTCAGCTTAACATTGCAAATAATTTTCATATTGGTTTATCTGATGATTTGAATTTTTTACTGAAGAAATTCAGTTCAGTATTTGAGCCTGGCCTTGGTACTTTTAATAAAGGTGTTATATCCATAAATTTGAAAAATGAATCTGTCACTCCAAAATTTTTCCGATCTCGACCTCTTCCATTTGCCATGAGGGAGAAGGTTGAAAGGGAGTTAGAGCGATTGAAAGGTTTAGGTGTTATCGAACCTGTAGATTACAGTCCTTGGGGAACACCGATTGTTCCAGTTTTGAAAAAAAACGGATCTGTCAGAATATGCGGTGACTTCAAGGTAACCCTCAACCCTTTCATAGAAGTAGATCAATATCCCCTTCCTCGGATCGAAGAATTATTTGTTAAATTACAGGGTGGCGTTCATTTTAGCAAAATAGATTTGGCAAATGCGTATACTCAAGTGTGCCTCGATGAAAAATCTAAAAATTTGGTAACTTTATCAACTCATAAGGGGTTATTTCGTTATAATAGGGCACCTTTTGGAATTTCTAGTATACCAGCTAAATTTCAAAAATTGATGGAATCACTTTTGGAAGGTTTACCAGGAGTAGTGGTTTTTTTGGACGATATTTTGATAAGCGGTTGTGATCGCGAAGAACATTTATCCCGATTGAATCAAGTTCTGACCAAATTGAAAGATTCTGGTTTGAAAATATCTCTGGATAAATGTCAATTTTTCAAAGAAAAAGTTGAATACTTAGGTTTTATCATTGATCGGGAGGGATTACATACCGCAGAAGAAAAAATTTCGGCTATCAATGATGCCCCCACTCCGGAATCTGTTTCTCAACTTAAATCTTGGTTGGGTCTTATCAATTATTATGGTAAGTTTCTACCTAATTTGTCAACAATTCTTCATCCTTTATATAATTTGTTGAAATCAAACGTAGAGTGGTTCTGGTCATCAGAATGTGACCAAGCTTTCACAATGATAAAGGAAATGTTGACTTCCTCTAAAGTTTTGGTGCATTATAACCCGAAATTACCATTGAAGTTGACAACTGATGCATCTAGCTATGGGGTGGGGGGTATATTAACTCATGTTATGCCCGATGGCACTCAAAAACCAATTTCTTATGCATCGCGTACTCTAACAGCGGCAGAAAAAAATTACTCTCAGATAGAGAAGGAGGGATTAGCTATCATTTTCAGTTTGTGCAAATTCAATCAGTATCTTTATGGGAGAGAATTCATATTGGAAACAGATCATAAGCCACTCCTCACTATTTTTCACCCTGAAAAAGGTATACCTCAATTCTCTGCTAATCGTCTTCGCCGCTGGGCAGTTATTCTATCCAATTACAACTATAAAATAGAATTTGTTAGGTCAGATAAAAATATAGCTGATTGTTTATCGAGATCACCAGAAATAAAGGACGAAAATAGTTGGGAAAATGTAGATATTGATTATATCAATTTCTTTTCCAATAATGAGCATTTTCCAATGCATTTCCAGGAAATCAAACAAGCTACTGAACATGACGAGATAATATCAAAGGTCATGGAATATGTACAGTTTGAGTGGCCCAAAGTAATAACTCAAGATTTTCAACCTTACCATAGGTTGAAAAATGAATTGAGCATTGATTGTAATTGTTTATTATGGAACAATAGACTGATTATTCCATCCAAATTGAGGGACTCAGTACTACGAGAACTCCATTTATCTCATATGGGGGTAGTCAAGATGAAAAGTTTGGCTCGGTCGTATTTCTGGTGGCCTGGTTTGGACAAAAATATAGAGGAAATTTGTAAGAGTTGTGAAAATTGTTTAATGAATAAAAAAACACCTAACAAGGCAATACTTACCAAGTGGCCTTGGCCTGGTGAACCGTGGTCTCGTATTCATCTTGATTTCATGGGTCCATTTTTGAACAAACAATTTTTAATTTTGGTTGATGCTCACACAAAATGGATTGAGGTTTTTCCAATGAGCTCAATCACCTCTAAATCAACAATAGAAATTCTACGAACAACTTTTGCACGATATGGACTTCCAAGAAAAATAGTCACGGATAATGCTTCAACTTTTACTTCGAACGAATTTCAAATGTTTTTGAATAAAAATAATATTGAACATGTTACCTCGCCCCCCTTTCAACCATCTTCCAATGGAGCGGCTGAAAATACGGTTAAAACTGTAAAAAACGCTTTAAAAAATGGGTTTGGAAAAAATGAAGTTGTTGATTTGAACAGAATATTAAATTGTTTTCTATTTGACTACAGAAATACCAAACATTCTATTACTGGCTGCAGTCCAGCTGATTTAATGTTTGGTCGTAAACTGCGTACAAGATTCGATGTTCTTTTACCAGAAAAATCAATAAAGAATCAAAATTTGAAAAATCATGTCAAAACAAAATTTGAAAAACAAAAATTGTATCATAGAGGATCTAGATTTCTAGAGTTTGAGGAAGGTGATATAGTTACAGTTAAAAACTATCAAAATGTAAGAAATCCTACTTGGATAAAGGGGATAATACTGGAGAGATTAGGAAAATCTATTTATAATGTAAAAATTCCCGAATTTGATGTTGTATGGAAACGGCATCTGAATCAAATTAAAAAACATAATTTCAGAGAAGCTTCACTTCCTTGCAACATGGAAACAGTTGAAATTGATTCAGATCCTACCCTGCTTCAAAGTTATAATGAAAGTGCTAATAATGAAGTAGTCAGTGGATCTTTACCAACAAGGGTTCAACCGAAACGGAATATCAAACCGATTGAACGACTGACTTATACTTGAATAATTTTTTTATTTAAAGGGGGAGATATTGTAGTATACTCATATTGTACCCGTACTGTATAAACAAATGTAAGATGCTTGTCTACGAGTGGTTGCCAAGGCAAGGAGTAACAATTAGATTTTGTTAAAGTAACGTTTTGTAGTTTTCTTTCCTAGATATATTTGCTAGTAGGGAAAAGTGGAATACAGTTTCCAAAGTAAAAACACTACATTAATAATACTACTAAAAACTAAGTAGGGTATGCCCATCAAACATGGTGTATGCCATGCTGCGACGCCCATGGTTTGGTTTGATACTTACTTGTGGAATGTTTGTTTAGTGCTTGATAACTTGTTCAGCCCACAAACTTCACACGTTATTGCCATTTCCCAGAGATAAGGTCTCTAATATAACAATTTACCAATCCAACACAACACTTCTACCACTTAAAATTGAAACAATTATACAAATAGGCTCAAATCCAAACTGAACTGACAAGACGACAAATAAGTTGTCAACGCACGTGAACAAACTAGATCGCCAAGTTAAGAGTGAATAACAATACGGAATTCCAACCCGATTAATGAGTTGAAACGGAAATATCCGATAATGTTCTTTTTTAACATGATCCGAGCACAGATGTTTATAAACAACGTCGGGTAAGTTGCTTCCAAGAAAGAGACAGGAAAGCCCTCTCTATATCTTTTATTGCTCGGAGCTTGACCTATCCCAAGGAGACTAAACATTGTAACAGGAGTGTCTAATCCCCGTAAGACAATGGGACACTTGATGAAAGAACATTTGAGACGAAATGTGACGTAGTTGGACATGTCATGGATGCCGTTCTCTATAGACACGTCTATTTATCAGACAGTGACGGACTAGCTCTTGGTATATGAGAGTTACTGCTGACAGTTTTATTGCTTGGTTCGAGTTCGACTCTGCGTAGGGATCACGAGACTCGACTCGATCAAATCGACCTAAGTCGTTATCGTGCCTATGATCCTATGAAGTTGTTCACGAACTTCGATCGAATATGGAATCGAGTACTCGATTGTACCCAACTTTCTAGTTAGGATAGCATTTTCTATGTTCGATAGACGTTCGTGAACAACTTCACAGACACGATAACGAGTTAAGTCGATTTGATCGAGTCGAGTCTCGTGATCCCTATGCTGTACTCATGTCCAAGTACGTCACTATGTCGCGTTGATACTACAAGATTCTGATTCGCTAGAGCTTATTAACCTGGTACCCAATTTTTGAAATGCCGGAATTAATTCTCAAGAGAAATATGACGTCATTTTAATAATAATAATAATAATATCTTTATTAGTCTTGAGAAACACAAGGTTTATAGACATGTCAAAACAAAATATCACAATTGAAATCATGAACTGAAATCAGGCGACATACATCTTAAAATTTCACAATCGAATGGTAGTCATAAATTTTAAAAAAATAAAATACGAATACACACACTTTAAAACAAATGAACACATCTGAAATTAAGTTACAATATGTTGGAATTTAAGAATAGGATGGTAATTATAAAATTAAAATAATAAAATACGAATACATACACATCAAGATGTTCAGTACAATAACATATGTGGTAAATTCACAAGATTTACATTTATAGGTACCTACCTACCTATTGCTCGAAATTGAGAGAAAATGACGTTATATTTCTCTAGAGAATCAATTCCGACAATTCAAAAATTGGGCCCCTGTTAGTTTAGTCTCTGGACCTATCCCAACGATATGACGCATGGCATGACACGAAATAAAAGAAGCGTTTTGCCCAATTTGCCTGAACACGTCACACGTCAGTTTCATCATAAACAAATCACGTCAGTTTTACCAACATACAGCTCTTTATTTATTTAGATTTTTAAGTTTTTTTTTCTTTTCTTGACTGTTTGTCTTGGAAAGCGTAATATTTAGGAAATCCTTGTTTCATTCCGAAGAAATATTAAATATTTCTATGCAAAATGCTAAAGTTTCCAGCACTAGAGAATTGAAGGCCACCGTCCGAAGTGAAGGTAGGTATGTTCAACTGTTGTTTCCTTACAGATTTTGCTGTCTAATCTGTCTAGTTATTGGCGTTTGTACTTGTACGGTTGCACCATTTGCACCTTTTGGAAGGTGTTCATCCTGATTGCATTTTAGGACGTCAGTCAAGATCGACTTAAATTTGAGTGTTTCGGAGTATTATAGTTATCTCCTTTCAAATTGTGAGATTATGACTAATAATTTATTAATAGCACAATTGATTCAAAACGACTGACTCCAGTATGGCAGGTACTTATTGTATTTCAGTACAGTCTCGCACTATTATTCATACCTACTACCTAGTATTTGTTTTCTTTTAAGGAGCTTGAAAAGACTGATTAGTGATTACAATGTTAAAGTCGACTGTACAGCATAAAATCTTGACTTATTTGCCAGATGATAGACCAGTAACAGCCATACAAGTGAGTCTTTATTCAATATTATATACAGTGTTCCAAAGGTTACAAACATTTCAACTTTCAGATTGTAGAGAATTTAGAGAAGTGTCCTAGAGGATTCTTTGCAATCAGTAAAACTTATGATCAAGATTCAGATGCTGATTTGAGAGAAAGCTCAATTTTCAAGAGTAGTTCGGCTAGATACCTTTGTTTATCAAAAACTGAAGGTAAATATTTATTTTATTGCAGTCCTTTATTGCTATAGTTTCAATACAATCACTGAGTTTAGGAATATTTTTGGGTTACAACTCTTATATTCAGGAGTGGTGAAAAAGCAAATGGAGAACTTAACACTGTCAAAAAATTAGAAAATCACTAAAAATTTGAGGATTTCCTTGAAGTTTTGTATCATACCCTCTTAGCCAAATTAGGGTGGATTTAGTCAACTTTAGCACAAGCATTATCATAAACATACAGCTTACATCAAAGATTTTTAGCATAAACTTAACATTGTTGTATAAACATTGCCATTTGATATGAGAGGTTCAACTTTCAATTTTAACATAATATTTAAGCACTATTTTAAAGTGATTTTGACTAAATTCACCCTTAGATGCATTCCTAGCATAGAGCACCTCATTTTACCCATATGCAAGCAGTTGAAATTCTCTGAATAATAATTATTTAGATTACCCAGTACTGCTATTTTTGCTGGAAATAACATATAAGAATAGTTCACTTTTTATCTAAACTAACAGATGAAATTACAGTCAGCACTTACAACTGAAAATCATTCATACATTTGAGATACATTTTTTCAATACTAGCATAAGAACATCTTTTTGAATAAGTTCGAAAGCAAAGTGAAATGACAAAATATGTAGTACTTAACTATAAAACTATCTTAATATTGAATAGTTGCTCCTTTCATTTTACAGTTATTTTTTTATTATCATGTAATTCATTATCATGTGGATATTTGTCGTCTTTGTTAAAAGGAGAATGACATATTTTGATAGGGTACCTTTAAAAAATGGAATTGTTATATTTTAATCTTTTCAAGGACTGCCAAATTTCGTAGTACAAGAAATATTAGTTCTTGGAGACAAGGCAAATCCACCACAGGGTTTCAGTTTGTTAAATAAAACTGCAGATAGTGAACAAAAAGCTTGGAAGAAAAAACAGATTTGTTACAGATTAGTGAATAAAAAAGACATCAAAACTGCTGTAACTGATATAATTATCTGTAGCCGACTGAGAAAAGCTCCTGTTGGATTTTCATTTGCTGGGTGAGATTATTTCTTTTTTTATATCATTCATATATGAAAATCTTTCAGTTGGTAAATATCTTTAATGTGAACAATGGTGAAACATGGATAACTTGATTTGACAATGGAAATTAATAATTACTAAATTTGCTTCTAGAGAACTTAACGGAGTAACAATCTGTTACAAAATGGGCAATGTTCAAGATTCCCAAGCAGACCCTAATTCTAATTCGACACCGCCCCAAAGGCCACCTAAACCCAATGTAGTGTCTCCAGGGGGAGTAAATCCAATGTACCCCCCACTCTCAGACAATGATCATGATTATGAGATTCTAAGACCAGGGGGATATCCTTCAACCCCAGTTGGACCAGGAGGGCCAATTCGACCTGCTCCTAAGCCTCCGGGTGCAGTCCCTCAAAACTCAACACAAACTTTAGTGATAACTTACCAGAACGGTTTGGATGGTGTGCCATTTATCGTCAATCCCAAATTTTTGACATCCAATAGCGGTGACAGGGTGAGTAGATCATAATTTGGTTGCAGAGAAATGTGTATACTAAACCTTATTGATTCATCTTGTTAGGATTAATGAAAGGAAGATTCAATTATTTTCATTTCATTATAGGTTTTTGGTATTTTTCATTTTGGTATCTATTCAAATAACTATCGGTTTATTCCAGATGATCAAAAATATGAAACTCCTTGTGGTTTTGTTTTCACGTTTAGGTTGATAAAAGTTTTCTAACTAGGGAAGATGAAAGTCTTGTCTTTCAATGTGAATTCCCAAGCTTGGTTGAGAATTGACTACAATGTCAGTTAGGTTAGCTTGACTTCAGATGTCCACCTGACCCTGAGATATATTTTGTAAGATAATTGGAGTCAAAACAGCATTATTTTCATCAAAACTTATTCCAGTTCAAACTGAAGTGGTAGTAGGTTAGGTTCAGTTTATTGTGGCTCTAGTGATGCTAACATTAGCTAATCATGCTTGGGTATTACCTCCGATCAACTAACAAACCCTAGTTGAATAATACACCTCTCACTTTATAAGCAACAACTTTTGAGAGACGACTAATTAAAGACAAGGGTAACAAAAGCCTTATCACTCATTGGAAGTGCTGTGAGATGTTTATAGGAATATTGAGGTTCAATAAAATACAAATGAAAACGCGATTTCAGAATGATGAAGTCTGAACATATTCGGTAAAAAATATCTACTTTTGTAAAGAAGCATTTCTGAGATCCACTTTCAAAGTCTAAACCGTATCCCAGAGATGCATGGATTGCCTTTAAATCAGTAGTTTTCCAAATATTTTGCAAATTAAGAGCAATCCTGCTGGCTAGACAATTAAACATAACACATCCATTCTGCTTTATTTTTGAAGCCATCCTGTTTTTGCTACCATGCATTTCGTGCTACAAATATATTTACTTATACTTGAGTTTTGGTCTCAGTAGGGAATAATTTTTGCTCGAGTAACGTAGTAGTAGTAGTTGCTACGGATGCCAATTAAGGGAATAACTAGTGGAAACACATGAGAGTCGATCTCTCTTTTGTTTCGGCAACCTGAAGATAATGCGTTGTTGATATTTTTGAAAAACCGAATATGAGTAGTGAAAATAAAAACCGACGTTCCGAATGTAAGCTAACTTTATTGGTTTACCGTTTGCATAATATCAGGTGATTTGAAATTACCGAACCGCATTCATTACGTTGGTCCAAAGACCACAATTGAACAACTACCTCCGTGATAACCGAACTACCAATTTATTTATCCTCGAAGGTTAGGACTTTCAGCTAAAAGGGACGATTGTTTTAATTATCTCATTTGAAATCAGGCACAAGGAACCGTGTATCGATGTTCCTACGTACCCGAGAAGTACGGCTTTCGTATCTATCGTAACTAGCCGAACTCAACGAACGTATTTATTTGAGGAGGCTTATCCAATTTTTGTCCTTCAAACATCCGGTGTCGTGTACACACACTCAAGTATCTCTGTCAAAGATGTACATCGCTAACTAACCCTGAAGGAACGGATTTACAGCTAGAAGGGGCAGATTTCGCTTACAACTAGTAGGTCTCCCTGATATTCGTTTGTCACCTACCTTCATACTGTAATAGCCAGTGAGCAACAGGAGTGGGGTAAAACCCATATCACGTGTTCTAGTACCCTGAGATTTCTGCCTACAGCTCCTCCTGAAATCCTAGTTCATATAAACGTAAGGTAAAGTACATTTCCATTACCTTACCTTATGTTCTTGCGTTACCTTACCTTACGTTTACATGAACTAGACTTGATAGTTGTTCCAGTATTTACATAAGAACTATTTTAATTACACCTCATAATGCCATCCTCATTTTCTAATTTAGTTTCAGTTCCCGAAGATAAAAGCAAGAACAATGCAACAAATCCTGAAAGACTACGATTACCCCTTCTCAGTTGAACGACAAACTTGAGGTTGTACAACCCATCTTCGAGCGTTACTAATAAAACGAAATTCTTTGGAAATGTTTCGATTTATACTCATTTCATTCATATACTTGTGTTACGTTAATTCCTAATGGTAGATATATATATAAGCCAATTTTACGGTATGAAAATTGACCTATTTTTATGTTAGTTTAACTTGATTTTCACTGTGGTTTGAATACCAGTAGGACAAAATCATTCATGATTTGTGAAAATTAAAAGTTCTTTGAGAAAAAATGCCCGGTAACACTCTCACAGAGCAATGTACAGTCGGATTCACGCAAAAGCTATGGCAGTAATTTCGAAATTGAATTTCAATTGAACATTCAAAGGTTTTTTTGAAATATGTGATTGATCTCCCATTGTTAGTTTTAAATTTTGACACGCCAGAATAACGTTTCTGCTATTGTTGCGTGAATTCCGATTCTTCATTTTGAATAAATAGTCTTTTCAAATCATTGTTGAAAACTAACAGTGTGTTGGCCTCGTTGTTGACTTTTCCAACTGACAGAAAGTATAATTGAAAAAATTTATCTGATCTCATCTTATAGTGCAAAAAAAATTTCAGAACAAATTTAGAGTATTTTTAATTTTGTAGATCAAGTAAGTTCTTGGAGAATTGGGACAATGAAAGAGGAAAAGTGTCATATTGAAATCAACACATAAAATTGTAGCTTACGTTTTTTTTCTACCTTTCTAGCCTTACCTGGTATTCCAGATCAGTAGCACTGAATTTGGTGTTTATCGTAAGTGATACATATATATTAGAATTTGATTATATTGTTAGTGAAGTTGCCAATATTTTATAATCAATAGTATAGTTATTTTGTTATTAAACTGTAATTATTTTAGATACGTGTGTTTTTCTGTTATACTATAATTTACCGGATGACAATGCAATATTATTGCATAAAATGTACAATACTTCAATAATAGTAATAGTGGAACATAGCTAGAAACAAAGAAAATGAATTCTTTGCATGTGTTTGAGTCACGACGTTTCAACAGTTAACATCTACTGTTGTTATCAAGTGTGTGAATAGGACTAGATATATCGGATACTTATTATATAGCATGCAACTAATGTACCTGTTATAAAGGTAATTATGATCTTTGTGGGGTGTCTCTCAGGTCATCAATGTTAATTAATGTGATACAACGACCTTTTTTGGTGAGTGTTATTATTGATGACCGATGTTGACAGGTCTTGACATATTATTGAAATCTCAATCGATCTAGCTGAGTGACAAGTGGCTTCCACACATTCCAAATCTCTATGCTCGGCTGACTGAACACGTCATTATTCTGAATATAAGCCGACTCTATAAACTTTCTCTTATACCAATGTTGTTCTTTGTGGATAACTTCGGCTTCCGACCATACGATGCTGTGCTGATTAGTCCATATGTGATCTGCTATTCCCGACTTCGCTGTTTTTCCTCGCTGAGTATTTCTCTTGTGTTTACCGATTCTCACATTTAGTGGCCTCTTAATCCATCCCACATTCACACGAAACACGGTAAATACAGTTTTTGGAGTCAATATTATTGCATAAAATGTTGAACTAAGATAATTGTTTATCCGAAGAGGAAGAAAATCGAAACATACATAACTGGATGACAATTCAATATTATTGCATAATATGGTGAAATAATTTAAAAATAGTAATATTTATCCGATGAGCTAGACTCTAGAGACTCGAAATTTTGAACATAGGATTCCATTTGGGGTTATAAATCTGTAAGGATAGAGAAGAAATCATTTCATTCTTTATAGTCCGTTTTAAAAACGTATAATAAAAAAAAATCAATTAAATAATTATCGTTACATTCATTCAAATACTATACTTGTTATCAAATAAAAATTGCTATATTGAGCAACAAAAACTGGTTAGTGCTGCTCTTCCTGCAATCGCAGAAAGTGGAGAAATGCTTTTCTCATATTTTACTAGTGTTATCACTACCTTGGTTGGCAAGCAAAAGGAAACTCATTTATAAATAGGACCGCCCACTGCAGAAAAAATCCGTTTAATCAGTGGTATTCCGTACAGACAATGATTGGGCTCAGTTCCATTTGTTTATTTTTATTGTTTTAAAATATTAGAAAATCATTACAGAGTTGTGAGTGATCAAGATTCGAGTTATTTTCAAGCTAATAAATTATAAACATTAGGGTTATTGGCAACAGGAGTGTCAGTAAGAACAATAGTGAAAAAATTGTATAGGAGGTTCTAGTAAACCAGCAACATCTTTGAAATCACTACCAGTTTTTAAAAGACCTAGAAGAAAGCGCCAGATTTTCAAAAGTAAGTGATATTTCTGAACATCAAAAAATTAACGTCATTCGTGATATTATGTGTAATTTTTGACAAAACCGAATCCACTAGCATGGGCGCCGACAGTAAAAATTTCAGGAGTGCAGTTTTGTTAATTACAAACTTTGCACTACATTGAAATGAACATCCTTTTGACCAATACCCACTAGAGGTGTGGATTAATAATAATTTTTTTTTTAATTATTCATTCTCTAAAAACAAGTAGTTACTATTTACTGTACGAGAAAGTACAACTTAGGAACCAATAAGCAAAACGCTATTTACATCAGTGCACAGGCCACAGACAGACATACTCCTAAAACACTTGTTTTAGTGCTCGCGTTTCAAATATTTGTAGTGAGTCACATGGTCACGACGGCCGACGAGTGATCGCGAAATGTACCAAACGATTATAAAGTTATATTTGGGATTAGCTTAGCTGTTTATAATACTTCTACACTTTAGGTTTATCTATCACGTCCAGATTAAAAAGTTAAAATCCAAAAGGGACGGCCGCCTCCCTGATCTCAAGTGGCGGTGCCCTTTTCCAGCTTTGGATCTTGAACACCACTTACAGAATGAGAGAAACGCGATAGAATTACACTAAGAAAAACTAAACTTGTTCGTAGTCTGAAATATTCTGATTACAGAAATGTTACTTCAAGGGAAAGGAGAAAAATAAATTTTGAATACTACCTTTCCGCCTTTTTCTGATTTTTTTAAATTTTTCTCTTCATATTTTTTCAATCTTCGAAATGTGAAGCAAACAAAAAACATTAAAAAATTATTAAAATCCAACATTTATTTTCATATTGATCAATATCAATAGAACATTCAGATCATCTTTATAATTCATCTCATTTGAGGGTAAATAACTTTGGCAAAACAGTTTTTTGAAACCTCTCTGAAACTGAATTGGAGTGGGATTAATACAGTTTCCTCCTTGCTGTCTCATGCTGCTAAAGAAATTTTCAAGACAATCTTGATCGAGTTGTCTGTGATAATTTAACCCATAATTTTTTTAAACCGTTCAAGGTTATAATCCAGCACTTTCTAGATCTTGATCTACATGTAACCAGTAACATCGTCTCCTTTTTTATAATATATCTATAAGTTTTTTTTATGAATTCAATCATCTTATTCAAGTTCAATTATTGTTTTGGTAATGTTATGAAAAACTGATTTATATATTAGTTATTTAAGTAACAAGGAATGTAAAGACGTGTTAACATTCGAGGTGAGCGAGTACGAGCCGAGGCTTGTCGCTTGCCGAGGATGATAACAGTCGATACATTCCGTGTTACTTATTACGTTTTTCCCGCTGCTTGTTGACATTTCTCAAAATTTGCCTGAATTGAAGTTTGTTTTCTTACCCTTCCTTCATGATTATTCGTTCGCTATTTCATTCTAAGTTGCTTGTGCGTGTAACTAAGGTACCGAATAAGCAGACAACAATAATATTCAAAAGGTCTCATAACCTAAAAATTGATATGAATGAAGCTGAAGGTATTACTTGTCAAAGGCAAAGTCATTATTACCCTAGGCATGTAAATGACACTATTTACATTCCGTTGTCAAGATGAATTAGTAAACGAATGATATAGGCCATTTACCTGTTTTGTTGCTAAGCATGTATGGACTATTTACAGTGTCGGCAGCGGGAAAAAGTATATTAGAATTTTCCTAACAGGATGAATTCAGTATGTCAAAAAGTTTATCAAATTTTTCCAAGAATTCAATGGTGCCTATTGCATTTGTAAGCAGTAAACCTAATGCCAGGTACAAATTCATACTGCTTCCAAGACTGTGACTAATGACTTGGGTTGCTAATTTTACACGCATTTTTTCAATGTTGGAAGGATTGATACGAGAATCAGTAAGCTTTGGAGCAGATCTGTAAAATTGTTTTTCATCCTGTTTATAAAACTCCACAAATGACTATGCAAACAGTTTCAGAATACATTTTGAAATAATGGGTAACAGATCTTTAGCAGCAAAAGTAGAATCAACAAAGAAATATGCCAAAGGTTGTTTCCATTTTGAATACTGACCTCGAATCATGAGAACAAGAGAATTTTCTGCTATATTATACTCCTTTCGACCAATTCCGATATCACATAAACCAGTAACTTTGTCTCGTCCAGTATCTTAAAAAAAAATTGGATTTGATGGACTACATGCCAAATTTTCTGTAATTTTCATAAGGGCGCGTTTTGTTGGCAAGCACAATAACTTTCTTTAAAAAGCCTATGTCTTAGGTCCTAGGAAATTCAATGTCAAGGCGAATCGTTTATACTCATAAGAGAATTTTTGGCTTTAGTTTCTTTTTTGTAATAGTGATTGTTCTATTACAATTTCCGTGAATGGATCACTCAAAAATTTTTTGCACATTTTATGAAAATCCTCAATTCTTCACTTTTCTTTACTCTTTGACATTTTTTTACATGTCTCCTCTGGGTATGAATATTTTTTTTAAAAGATACAATTTTTGCTTTTAACTTCTGTTTTCTTGGTGAAGCTGAGTTGAAACTGGCAGGGGTTTGTGATGCAACAGAAAAGGAGGTAGTAGGTCCAGAAATATCCCCTGAAATGAAACATCTGAATAATTAAAAAATTTATAAAAAATAAATTATAGTTTGAGAAATTCCAAAAATTAAAACAATCTTTTATAGTGATACAGATTAAAAAATTACCTTCAATTTAAAAAAAAACCTTCTAATGGCTATTCGTGAATGTTGTGTTTATGAAAATGTAAGTAAAAAGCATCTCAAGCTTTTTTAAAGTTAAAGGTAATTTTTGAAGATTATTTTGAGTTTTCTATTTTGAATTTCTAGTATTGTCATTGATCATTCATATGAGGGCCAAATTTATTTAATTTATTATTAGAAACATTATTATTATCACTATCATGACATTATTAGTATGAAAGTCTTGAATTGTCATTGGTCCTTAATATGTGTGCCAAATTTTAGAATATTTGGACTACTTGAAGTGGGTGAAAATTGAATTTGAAAATTCCATTACATTCAAAGTTACATATGTACAAGTGAAATTAATATAGAACTTGTAATAAAAATGAAGTTTTTGAGAACTAATATTAGTTTACATGCTGAGAAAGAAGTATTTTATCATTACTAATCAGAGCAAAGTTGTCATTTGAAATCCCCACAATAATCTTTCCAGAAACTTATTTTATAAATACACACAATCTCCATGTAATGAAACATTCAAATTAATAAATTTTACTCCAATCAAAAATATAATAAGGTATACCTGTAGAAGTAGACTGGTTTGAAATTTCCACTTCTGAGGAGTTTTTTTCCATGGGGACAGCCGATATATCTAAAAAAAAGTAACAGCATTATATATTGAAAGTATAATATCAAGTATTGTTTTTTTTTTACAAAATCGTTGCTAGAGGTACAATAATTCTTCATGGCTACAGTGCATTCGGAAACGGACCCACTATTCCAAAAATATTTCTCATTACTTACTTGGAAGAATGATAACTTTGCTGGGAGGTTCTGGTTCATTTTTTATTGCAGGTGTTGCTCGAGTGACTTGAGGGAATATTGTGGGAACTGCATTATCATAAAGATGTTTCCTAGATTCGCCATGAATAATCGATTTTTTT
This sequence comes from Chrysolina oricalcia, assembly GCA_944452925.2. Classification (NCBI taxonomy): domain Eukaryota; kingdom Metazoa; phylum Arthropoda; class Insecta; order Coleoptera; family Chrysomelidae; genus Chrysolina; species Chrysolina oricalcia. Next base: position 17,261,646 of record OX101825.2, read on the forward strand.
TCAAAATGCAGCTCACAGATTTTACAATTTCGATGCAGTTCCTCGATGTTTCTTTTGAGCAAATCTTCTCTGCCGGCTGCCTTTAGCCACAACGCCAATCTAAAATAATATTGAAAATATATTGATTTTTTTCTATCATGTACTTATTCATTATAATTAAAAATGTATTAGACATACCTTGTAGGATCTTTCACGAGAGAAAACATGCTTAAATTCCCACCCGTTTTGGTACAACATCCCCAACATATACAAACAGTTCCTCCACGGCGAGGCATTTTTCTCTAATTAATAAAAATAAATGGTACAAACCTTACAAACTACGAATTTTTTGATACCTTATCGAAATGATTTGTTGATTTCAAGTTTCAACCATAAAATATGGGGATATTTTGTGTTTTCAGCTTTCAACCGAAAATGAACGGTTTGTCAAAAATCTGTCATTTTATACATGGGCTATGTTCCAAAACTTACTCTGGCTGGAGTAAGAGTAGAAGTAATGTCAAAGAGTAGGGACCCAATAACTTTTCTATTTATATTTTTATATATTTCCCCTCGATAAATCCATCCGGATTTATATATATATATATAGATATACAAAACATTACGGAAGGCATCGCGGTGACGTCAAATGAGAGACAACATTGCAACATAGGAAACGGGCCATCCTCTACAAATAGTGTTCACTGTCCTTGGTAACTACTAACCAGCGTAGCTTCCACGAAACCACAGTTCTGTCAAATTTTATCAACAGCAAACGGAACACATCCTAGATGAAGTGGCAGAATAACCGAGTGCGAGCCACAGAACTCAAAATTATAAGATATAATTTCGAGTTCTGTGGTGCGAGCGCACTTCTGTGTTCTGACAGGAGACAAGACAGCGTTGACAGCAAGAGACGACAAGAGACGACAAGCGACAAGAAAATAGTAATCTTGTTAATTGTTATGAAGTCATGCAAATAAAAATAATAAAATAAAATAATTCTTATTTTGGAAATTATTTAAGATGGGTTCACATAAAAAGCACAAGCAAGAATCTAGTTCATCCGAGAGCGAATCTTCTTCATCGGAAGAAGAGAAAACCACCAAAAAGAAGTATTCCAAAAAATCCAAACATCATAGTTCTGAGGAAAGTGAAAATGAAAAAAAAACTCGGCATGTAAGCGGTTCTGATGAAAAATTAATGAACAGGTAAATTAACTTTCCATTGATGGTATTGGTTTAAATATGTTTCATACCGATAAATACACATTCATACATTCTTAAATATACTTGGAATATGTAATTTACAATGTTGCAGAAAAGCAAAGAAGAAAGTCTTGGAGAGAACCGATCATAAAGATAAACACAAGGAGAGGAATCAAAGTGAAGAGGTAGTCAGAAGTAGGTATACAGAAAGAAAGGAAGAACCTGTTGATGATAGGGATAGAAGTAGTTCGAGGACTCGGGAAAGAGACGATACTAGACAGCGAAAAGATTACCACAGACATGAAGATAGAGAACAGAGAAGTCACGATAAAAGAGACACACGAACTGAAAACAGAGACAGGAATGAGGATAACAGAAATAAAAGAGAGTATGACAGAGTGAAACATGAGGATAGGTACAAGAATAAAGAAGCTGATGAGAGGCGAAATGATAAATGGAGCAGTGAGAATTACAGACGAGGAAAAGACGATGGGAGAGATAGAAGGAATGGTAAAAGGTGAGTGTAAAATATCTATTTAACATATAAATTGAATGGGATTCAATGGGAAACCATTATAATTTTGAAATGTTCTCTTCAATGTTTGTAATGCTGATTTAAGAAACCTTCAACAGTCTAATCAATGTTTTTTTAAGGAGGCGAAGAAGTGCATCTTATGATCATGCCAGTGCCAAATGGGGTAAAGATGAGGATAACGTCAAATCTGACAAAAGTGAAAATGAGAAAAGGGATAAACCAAACTTTGGCCTCTCTGGCAAGCTAACTGAAGAAAGGAATACTTTCCGCGGAGTTGTCATCAAATACAGTGAGCCACCAGAGGCAAGAAAGCCAAGACGGAGATGGCGGCTGTATCCGTTCAAAGGTGAAAAAGCTCTGCAGACTTTGTACATTCACAGGGAAAGTGCTTATCTCATAGGTAGAGAAAGAAAAGTTGTTGATCTTCCTGTGGATCATCCTTCATGCTCAAAACAACATGCTGCACTTCAATATAGGCTAGTACCATTTACCAGAGATGATGGATCAACAGGTAAGAATTGGGAATTTTCATAGAGGAATTTAACTATTTGTGTGTACTAGAGGATTTGTCCAGGAAAATTGCAAGCATATTTTGTTGTTTAACACTAGTATGAGCATTCTAATTGATATGACATAATTGTTTTACCATACAATGGCTTCTTCGAGTAAAAGTCTGAGATAATGTTTGCTTACTATTATATTCTAATTATACATCAATTAGGTATTGGTTAGTGTACCTGTCATCTAATGAAATTAATTAATTAATTGCTAGTCTTCAATAATTACATATATTGTTTCATAACCTGGAAACAAATTCAACAATGGTTATTTAATTATGTCTGGTCATTAACAAAATCATTCCATTTATTGATCTCTAAACTTTCTAAAAGATTCAGTTTTGCCTTTGTTTTCGACATGAAGGAGTTCAAAATCATGTTAAAAAATATGGTTTCCTTGAAAATCGAATTTTTTCAGTCCGTAAAAATATTTCTTTTTTTATTTATTCTCTCTGTGAATGTTCTACCTGTTTGTTTTATGTAAATAATTTAATTTTAAGTTAATTTATAGACGCCACACTTTTCTTGTTTTTTAACTTAATCTTTGCTGTTTTCAGTAAATATGTCTACCTAAAGTGTTATCTGTCCTAAAAGCAATATTTAAACCTTGCTGTGAAATTATTAATTTTATTACTGGGTTCTCCAATATAAGGTCCAATATAGGTCTTTTACACTGATTTTTCAGACAGAAGGCTATCAGAGATTTATAACAATTTGTTAATTGCTTTTTATTCAATGATGTCTAGTTCTTTATTAAAATTCTGTGTATTAAGAGAAATATTGACTAATTCATGTTATTATAAACTGCTACTTGTTCATGTAGGTGACATGTTGAGTTATTATGAATTGTAATATGTATGTAATGGTTTGTGGGAGATTGAAAAATACCAGTCATCAAGTGATACTGGTTTGAATTGCCTCATTAGAAAAATATTTCTCAAGAGCCCAACTGAGAAATCCATTTTAGCAGCTAGAGATATAATTGAATATATTTCAATTTTTGACAATTTTTTGACAATTACTCAAACAATTACTCAAACATTTTTAAGTGAGATTATTTAATTCTTTCAGGAAAACGAGTACGTCCTTATCTCATTGATCTTGAATCTGCTAATGGCACTTTCATCAATGACAAGAAAATAGAACCAAGAAAGTATGTAGAACTACTCGAGAGAGATGTTGTTAAATTCGGATTCAGCTCTCGAGAATATGTGTTACTCCATGAAAACAGTAAAGATGAAGCCTTGGATGATGATGTTAAACAAGAGGAGGAAGAAGAAGTTAAAGTGAAGAGAGAGCCTCAAGAGTAGTTTGTAAATAATTAAGTGTACTTTTTTAGTCATATATTCGGATGGTTAATAAATTTATTAAAGTAATTATTGACTTATTTGTTATTCATGTGTAGAAGCATGTTTCGCCTGATTTTTGTAGATACATTAATTAAAAGCATTCAATCTTGTCAAAAATTATTTCAATAAATATAAATATTCATATGATGTTTATCAAACACATTACCGAATGTTAATTGATGCATATTGGCCCCTCAGGACGTCCAGTTGTTTATATCATTATATATGGATTTTAATTTACTTGATTCCTACGGTAAATCCCCAATGACATTTAAATATACTTGATTCCCGCAGTATAGGATCCATTTTATTTTTCAACTTTATTTGCTTTCCACAGCGACAATCATATGTAGGTATAATCACTCAAGCTTGTACTAGTATAGTCTTTCCAATAAGCCAGTTGAATAAACTGAAAGAAATGTTTCAGAATTTCCCGCTTTGTTCTCATTCACCGACCTTAAGGCTCGTTCATACCCTTGCGAATATTCCTATTTTTTGCGATTCAACCACCTTATAAGGTATATTTCAGTGGATTCAACTCATACGGCGAAAAAATTGCGGAGAATGATGAATCACAACATGTCATTTTTCAGTATTTGGAATTAGATATTACTACATTCGAAAAATGACATGATTCATCATTCACCGCAATTTTTCTCCGTTTGAGTCAAATCGCAAAAAAATTGAGAATATTCGCAAGGGTATGAATGAGCCATGAAGCGGAGATTATTTCATTTACTTTAAATTTCACAAATGAATTTTAAAATCACATGTGAAATGTATTTTGTCCAAATATCCCTCACTCAAGGTTCTCCTAACGTCTTCTACTACTTCTCCGCTTAAATTTGGACATTGATTCGACTATCTTCAGACGGCGGTACATTTTTGGTAACAACATGGGCCGTGGTCACAGTTTACTGTGCCGTGGTGGTCGGCTGGTAGTGCGTTCGCCTCGCAAGCGTGGGGTCGTGGGTTCGATCCACCGATTCACCGGTCTCGTAAATAGCATCACACGTTAAAAGGTAAGGGCTGCGTCTTCCCTAGCTCACACAAGTCTCTCGAAGACTCTGAGGGTTGTGCGTAGGGGTGCAATCGGTTGACGGAAATAACAACAATAACTGCTCACAGAACCATTTTTCAAATGAATATGGTCATATCCTCATGATAATCAGCTGAACATTTTTTCATTTGTTTAGCTGACAACTGTACAATATTATCCATTTTCTTCTAAAACATGGTGCTTGAAGACAGATTCACGAAGTTCTCTTATTTGTTGAAAATATTCCTGCCTTTGTAGGACGAGCCAGGGCGTTTCCATTATTATCAAGCGTTGATTCAATTTTTTGTGTTTAAAACCACAGTCTAATGGGATTTCGCGAAATATTTCTAGTGACTTATATGTATAGACAGGATAGTCGGATAATTTTTGTTTGTTTCCATGGTAGGTACTTTGTTTTCTTTATAAAGACCATAAACTTGCCTTCGAATAAAATCTCTGGATGTTTCATAAACCATTTTCAGTTTTTGATCTTTTCGTTTTCTTTTCAGAGAATGATCAATGACATCTCCTTGTTTGACGATTTTATAAATAGTTGAATGTCCTAAGATTGTGAGATGAGGCTATACTCTCGAATGTTTCTATGTCGGATTGTCATTCATTTCTTTTTTAAGATTCCGTACATATTTAATATAATTCTTTGGGTTTGAACACGAAAATCTGTTTTTAAATTCCCATTGCTCTTCCGCCAGTGCGTTGTGCACCTCACGTTCTTCGAATGGTCTCCAAAAGGTCATGTTGCACGACTGCTCACAAAAGTGTGAATTATTTTTGAGAGGATTATTAAACACTTGTATCATGGCACGGCACTGTTCTGCTAGATATCTTCGAAACAGAGACGTGCCGATAATAAAAATAATTTATGGTAATTCATGCAACAGTCGGCCAGCGAAGTTTCGTATAAATTTTTTGAAACAGAATCAGGCTCAATCTGTCCTACAATATTCTATAATATATTTATAGCATGATGTTTTATCTTTATTTAATGTTATGTTTTCCTTCAGTATTCGCACATTCTCATGTGCCAACAAATCTCACTGATACCAACGTTATCCAAGATAATCGAGAAACTTGTAAAAAAAGAATACTAACCTTTCTAGAAGCCCATTATACTTTCAGATCACCAGTATGGATTTCAAACCAACAAAAACACCAACGATGTCATTTACTCCTTCATGTACATCACCTACACCAACTTAAATGCTGGAGAAGAAGCGGCGGCGGTAGTCTGTGATTTATCAAAAGCATTTGACTGCGTAAATCACAGAATACTGCTCAATAACTGAAGCGTTATCGATTCAGAGATGAGAGTTTGGAATGGATTAAATCATATTTAGCAGACAGAAGCCAGATAGTCAAAACAACTACATACTTAGGAAGTGGTCAAATTTCTTTTGGCGTGCCCCAAGGAAAAGTGCTTGGCCCAGTACTGTTCCTACTTTACATAAATGATATCGCGAAAATTGCAATAAACATCACACTGTTTGCAGATGATACAACAATACTGTGGCATAATAAGAACGTCGACGTCCTTTACGAGTCAATCAACGACATATCAAAAATCAAAGACTGGTGTGACTCTAACCTATTGTGCTTTGATGTCAAAAAAACAAATATCATATCATTCCTATGCACACTACCACAACTCAAGCTGGGCAACAATAGCGTGGAAAGCACAATGTTCACAAAATTCTTGGGATTACAGATTACAAATTTGTCGAACATGTCAAAAGATTAAGGAAAAAACTAAACTCCGGGTGCTATCGCTATGCAATGAGGATAATTTCAAATGAACTAGACTACACATCAACCAGTGCGGCATACTTTGCGCTAATCGACTCCCACTTGGGATACGGAATTGCATTCTGGGGATCATATGCAGACACGCTATTCCAAACAATATTCGTAGCCCAGAAACGTGCAGTTAGATACCTAAGGCAAAATCTAGAGAAAACTGCAAACCTGTTTAAAAAAAGATAAAATATTAACATTAGTGTCAATCTTTATACTTGAAACCGCTTGTCTTATGCATAAGAATAGATACGACCTTGAGATTGCTTCTACCATTCTTCTACTAACCGGACCATCAAATAGACGAGGAAAGTGTGCCGTCACAAATGTCATACTTGTCAAAAACTGATTCCAAACAAAGAATTTTAGGCGACGTTCTCTGTTGACGATTTGCTGCTTTGCTTATGGGTTTGTCTTTAATTGTTTGGATTTTGTTTTCTCAGGCAAATGAAGTTGAAAAACCTTAACGGAAACAATATCGGAGTTATCGGACAAGCTGATTTAAATTCGACGGAGGTTTGTGTGGAATCAGTTTTTGGCAAGAATGACATTTGTGGCGTCATCACTTTCCTCGTCTATTGCCAATACCGACAACTACAATGACAAAGGACTAGTATTAGGTTCTATAACAAATTGCCTATTGCAATGAGGGAATCAGATAATTATAATTCCTTCAGAAAAAAGATAAAAGGTTTACTAATTCAAAAATCCTACTACAACCTCCAAGAACATATGGATGATTCCTCTATTTAACCATCCAACTAATCTTGAAAATCACTCCATTTCATTCGTCAAAAAAATATCAGTTTAACATTACCGAATCGCGATCTTATTTAATGACCGATTTACGTTTATATGCATGTGAACTTTTTCTTGTAGCTTACTGCTGTTTGTTGCGAGTAGTAAACTTGTTTGTCATTTATTATACACAATTAATTAATCTAGGACCATTAATATTAGTCACTAGGAACTATTTTCACAAAACGATGTTTACTTTTTTTGATCAATTATAGGTATATCATTATTACCTCAAGCCATATTATATATATATATATATATATACTTTGTGATTTATTTAGTTAAGCTTTGTCATGAGATTTGTAATCTTTGGACAATAAAGCACAAATCAATCAATCAAAACCTTATATATATATATATATATTTTTCTTTGGTGTTTTGGCATCGACTGCTATGGTCATTAGCCACGTGTTCTGGATAGGCCTTGTTACTAACTCATGTGCCACCTTAGGAGCAGCACTGTTAATTGGAACGCAACAGTGAATCGTGCAGGACTCACCCCAGTCCAGCCACGAGATTTGAATAATTTAATCGGTCAAATTAAATTTAAATATCCCAGCCGCAACTGGGGCTCGAACTCCGGACCTTTCGACAAAAAGTCGGACGCTCTAACCACTGCGCCACGCCCCGACATCCTTATATATTGAGTAGATTTGAAATATTATCAACTGACTTTGGATATACTATAATAATATCTTTAAAATGTTAGCGAATTTCCCAGAGTAGCAAGGCATGAGATGACTATTTAGTGACACGGTTTTGTTTGCAGGCGCCCAACGTGGGGCCAAAAAAACATTTTTCTCTCGCAATCAGGTTAGTCTGATACTTTGACAAGTAATAAAACCCAGCCTCGTTGATAGCCGTAGATTGAAACACAGCCAGTGTGGCTAAGCTTGCCCCTTCTGGGCATTGTCCAAGTCGCCCTTGAAAAGACTTTTGAGGTTTGGTCATGGTTTTAGGGCAAGAGTTTTATTTATTCCAAGTTGTTTTATTGATTCTTCCTTTATTTAAATCTTGCATTTCTTTTCCCTAGTACCATAGCAATTAGTTAATAAAATGTTTATTTTCTATGGTTACCTTTGAGTTTCAATACGTACCTACCATCTGTAGCTACAACTCCAAGTCAGCTTAAAATATAAGGAAGCAACCCCTTAGGCGTCATATGGTGAATCCTCTACGCGATATATTAGTTAAAAAGGCTTTGTTTAAAGTCCTTGACCCAGCTCCGCCCTGAAGTTGAATAGACTTCTGTAGAGTGCTCAATCAATAAAAAGACTCAAAAGTTTTATTCATGATCATTTATTTTTTTATATAATTCTTACCGCTAGTTATTCTAATTGATGTATGTTCAGTAATAAATTAGGAGGGAGTGTTGTATAAGTTATTGCACTGGCGTGGGTCAGGATTGTCGTTACCGCCAGCACCGCACCCCACACTTTGTGGAATGTAACACATGAAAACAAGATGATAGGTATATAAATTATAAATATATTATATAAAAACAATTAGGGGGGCCCTCCTCTCTGAGGAAACCGCCATCACAATAGCTACCGATGCGAACACTAAAAAGTTTCGGTAAAAATTCTTCGCTACTTTCATACAGCGCCACTATCATAAAATGTCACATGTATTTGTAAAAAGAGAAATAAACGAGCAACAGGTGCGTAGCTATGCCAAAGTCTACCATCCACTAGGGTAACAATCCGTTAATTTACACACAGCCTCGCAAAGCCATAAATACTTTTGGGTATCTTGATTTTACTCAATTCACTAAAAATTATATATAATATATGTATACATATATATAGTATGATACAGTTTCCTATGTAACATATTTACAATTTGTATAATCAATACATAAAACAATTTCGTATATTTTTATGATATTCTACAGTATTTACACGTATATGCACAGTTTTTCACTTTGTTTTTTTAGTCTGAGAGTTGGCTAGAAAGGAACGCACGGCACCACTAAAGCTGCTCCACAAACTTGCTCAGCTGGTCTTGAGGAGTCATGGTAGGCACATCGTTATTGGAGTCTTGGTTCGAGGCACCCGCTGGGGACGAGTGCGGATGCAGTGCATTCGAGTGGTTCTGACTCAGGAGCATCTCTGACGTTGCGAGATCGTGAGGTGAAGGTTGCGGCCCGCGGGGACTCGGCACCGCTTGATTTCGGGGGCTCGGAGCGGTTCTAGATGATGGACTAGGTTGCGGGCTTCTGTAAAATCACAAAAAAAAATATATTTAAAAACTTTGTCCGTGACAAGTACTTATTTATTTATTTATTTAAAAAACACCTTCAACAGAACAAGTCCTGGTATATAAAGATAATACATAGAATTTAAATATAACTTAACTAGATACAGGATTATTTTTCCCTTTATTTGACTGAATGTTATTTAAATGGAAGTTATTTGCATTTCTGATATTATAGTCATGTGATTTTGATTTTTTGTAAATTTTTTGTCAATTTGTACGCAAATTTTGCTCTTTCAAATTTTTTTACTTTATCTAATGCAAAGTTTTTAGTATCCTTATATAATTAGTCTAAAGGTGTTTCCCACGGTTTTTTAAAATTACTGTTACTGCTTTATTCATCAAACAATACCTTTTTGGTTTTTATTATTATCAAAGGTTAATTTTATAAGTTAATAAAAGTCCTCAATATTTGTATAATGAATTAAAATTTAGAACTGATGTACATACAATCAACGTACGGTTCAAAGCAATTCTAACACCACCCTCTTTCAAAACTGAATTTTTCAAACGCTCCTACAGCTACCAAATCTGCAACGTCTACAAGAATTATAAAAAACCCATAACCTTAAAACTATCAAGATTCAAAACTAGTCTAAAACTCTAGCTTGGTGAAACTTGTCAAATTGAACAGTTCTGAATACATGCCACAGTGGAAAACTAGATCAAATAAAAATAAAACAATGTTATTTGAACTTGGCTCCTATCTGATGTTTGAGACCATTGAAGGTTGAGTGGAAGAACAAGTCAGTAGTACTGAATTGAACTTCGCCTTTTATTTTCAGTTTTATAATACCAATGAAGTACGCTAATATTGTATTATGCTGGAAATAATAAAGCTGTTTATTATTATTATTAAATATCTAATATGAGAGACAATATGGGCAATATAAATGAGATTTTGGATTTGAATATTTAGAAAATCCATTCTTCTCATCACTCCAATTAATGGAATAATTTTATTCACATGGCATTCAAAATTCAAATCTATATCAATCATCAGGCCCAAATATTTGTGTTCTTCAACTTCATTTAATATTTTATTCTTTATTTTTACTTTCAGTTTTATTTGTTCTACCTATTTTTGTTTCAATATCATGTAAAGTTTTTTCTAAATCATAAGTTAGATTTAATAATAATAAAGTTTATTCATGTATAAAAGTACCTATACCCATTTCTTAATTTTAAGAAAGAATTGTAAAATTATGAAAGGGTATTTAGTCAATTATTAATCTATGATGGAATAGCATGATCAGTCAAATAGTATCAAACTGGTATGCGACTGATCATGAACCTTTTTGTGTTTATACATTTTTTTTTTAATGAAACATTCATTCATTTCATCTATCCATTTTTCAAACAATTGAATATCTTTTCCAATATTACTTTCTAATTTTTTTTTATTTTTTAAAGTACAGTATCATCTGCAAAAGAGAAATGTTTACTACCTATCAATTTTATTTTGGTTATATTATTCACTTAGATTGAATAGAAAATTGGAGCCAGTAACTGAACCTTGGGGACTCCAATGGTGGATTGTTTTTCATTACTTTTATTTTTATCAAAAATAAAATTTTGAATACGATTTTCAAAATTATTTTCGACAAGTTTATATGGTACGATTGGATTCAAAATTGGTATGTGGGGAGTTTTTGGGGTCGGAGATTATGGCGACTTCAACATGGAAGACGAGTTTTGTAATTATGGTCAGATTCTATTCAAAATTGGTATGTCTTTAGATGTGTGACCCATGTTATTTTGTGAGTAACAGATTCAAAAGCTTGCTCCGCAAAGTTTACAGTCTGAAAACAAAAGCGACAAACAAGTTTTTGAATCTGTTACAGAACAACCTAGTGCATTTGAATATAAGCATTTAAATTTTTTAGTTTTCTTGGATTTTTGAATGTTGACAATGTAATCATAATATCCGACCTGAAAAATCCTCACATACCTTTATTCAATAGACTCGGAAAATAATCACAAAACTCGTCCGCCATCTTGATATCATGAATTTTGATTTAAAGAAATCATAATCTCTGACCCCGAAAACCACCACATACCCATTTTGAATAGAATCTGAACATAATCACATATCGCGTCCGCCATCTTGGAGCCGCCATTTTGAATTTATGAATTTAGAGAAAAATTCATATCACATACCCAGCAAATCCCCACATACCAATTTTGAAACGAATGGGGTCATGATCACAAAAGTCGTCAGTTATATTGAATTTATGAATTTTGACAAAAAAATTATAATCTCTCTCAATTTAAAATTGAATCAGGCCATAGTCATAAAACTCGTTCGACATACTGAAGCCGCCATCTTTTTCTCTAAAAAAAATGTCAATGCATTTTCACCGGAATTATGAACACCTGCCAAATTTCAAGTTAATCAGACAACTAGAAGTGGGACAAAATTATGTTGAAAAATTGTTACATACATATTATATAGTTACAAGTCAAAAGTCGTAATGTAAAAAACCATTAAAAACCAATAAATCATGTTTTATTGATAACTACTGTAGACTATCTAACTAAATACTGGTGAAACAAGAAAATTGATTATATGCAAAGTTGTTAAATTTGTTATTTTTTATTCAGTTTGAAATGCTTGAAAATTATATTTATTGTAATTATCTTTTGTACACCAGAACTTGTTCTGTTCGGAAGGCTGTTTGGAAGGTGTATTTTCAATAAATAAATAATATGATCATTAAATAACAGATTTCTGTCCATCATGAATCAAACATTGAATTGATTTGCAACGTAGACTTTGTTTTTATCAACAAGTAAAATAATAATAAGTAATGGCAAATAAAAGAAACAAATCAAGAAATAAATATACCTAGAGGTAAAAACAGCGATTTTATAGCATAGTCCCCAGAGAAAAGTGCAAACCCGTATTTCGGATAGTTTCGCCACGTCAATGTAGTCAAGTGTAAAAAGAGTGAAAACAGGAGCCAACAACAGAGGCTAGCCACTCATTTATGATTTCAGTTAGCAGCTGAAAGTTGGGAGTATTATTGCTATTATTATTATTTCTAAAACATCTAATTATCACCTTACCCTTGCTCAAAGTTCATAACGTTTCTACTTTCATAAGATATATTTTATTTTGATATTTTAAAACACAATTTTTCAAATGTTCTTCAACAAGAGCTTTTAGACTGACAGATTTCAATTGAAGATTTTCTCGTTTATGCCTCTGAGACCAGTGGAAGATATGAAGGTTCTGACAAGAATGATAAAAAATTTGAGCGGTCGCCGCGTGGCTTTCATATAAAAACTTCGATTTTCATTACATTGCCATGTACAGGGTGTCCCAAATTCGAGCCTCATCATTGGGATCTCGGAAACCAGAAGAGATACGAGGACGGTTAAATGGAGGCAAAGTTGCGCAATTTGGTGCTCATTGTAACGCCGCTTTCATATTTGAAAAATTCCGAATACTTCCGAAGATTTTTGGACTCTATTTGAATAGATATAACAAAACAAATTTCACATTCTCATTGCTACTTTGTCTGTTCTTCAAGATGGTGTTATCAGATTTTCAAACAGACGTTTCGTATTTGAGCTGCCATCATCAACTTTGTTTTTTTAAATACGGCCCTGGATTTTTTATTATAGATTTTAACACGTTGCATGCTAATAACGCCTATGCGCGTCATGGTCTTGGTTTATCAGGATGCTGATGACGCACGTGTGCGTTTTTTAAAAAATATTTTGATGATGTCAAATACATTCACCAAAGTAACGTTGAAAATATATTCTGCCAAAGCGAAATCGTCCCATTTACTGTTATTTTTTAAAGTAGAACCCATCAGAATCAACCAATTACATTAGTTGAGGCCCAAAACAAATGATGTATCGCCACAGATTAGAAAACATACAGATAGGAAGCTCCGCCCATTTCCTTTGATGTTTCGGTTGCCGACTCTATGACCTTGGCCCTTTAAATTGGTGTGCACCAATGATGCCAGATCTATAACGAACATCCCGGGCACAGTATTGCCATTGCATGGAACGTATACATTTGATTTGTCAATTGTCATTAGTGTCAAGAATGAGAGAATCTATGGAGAACCTGGCAGATATTTTTTGCAGAAATTAATATTAGTTAACTTAAAATGATTTAAATGTTGTGCTAATATTGCTAATCTAAAATGCAGTGTGTTCCAACATTTGGTTAACCCTTTTATACAATTGGAAAATTTCATGAGTAAATTTTTTTCAGGATAGATCATTAATTTCCAAATAATTTCTTGATTCAAACTGAAATACAATAATGTTTAAATGAAAATATGTAGAAGAAAGAGTAAAATAAAATAAAAATATTTAACCCTGCATAGATGAAACTTCGCGCACTCCAGCTCGTAGAAGAGTACATATACGTCTCCACTCATAAGGGATTCAGATGATAATGGTTTCAGTAGAGAATCAATGTAAGAGTACCATGTGCCAGCATAAGATGTCTACAATAAGCAGTGTAGTGGTAGATTTGTATTGAGAAATTGTTTGGAGCTTCATTTCAGTTAATGTTTCTTTTCTGTTTTAACAGAACTAGTAAAATTATTTTTAAAATTAGTTTTATCAAAGTAAACTGTTAATACGAAGATTGTTTTAATCAGTCAAAAGTTTGTGAAACAATAAAGTAAGGAAAGAATTGCATTTGTTTTTCTAGTGAATGCATTTGTAGATCTTCAAAATTTAGCTGTTTGATTTCATTGGAATCATCCAAAAAATAAAAACTTTGATTGGTACCCATCAAAGCGTGCAGTCTTCAGATATCATCAAATGATTTACAAAAACTAAATCTGGAGAAAAGCAGTTTTCTACAATTTGGTGAACCATTTTTTATGTAGTAACAAAAAAAATATTGGCAAAAATAATTATTATTTCAAAATCAATCACAATTTTATACCTGGGTTCCTATTACAAATTCATTAAAAAAGTAAACTGTATTTTTTTAGGCACAGTTCTGAACCTAGCATTGCTATTTTTCATTACATAATATTCATAGTGGAAAAAATAATTTTATGAGATAAATATAGGGAAAGTTTTCACAGGGGTAGTTAAATTTTGAGAGACTTTTATAAATATTACATATTTGATTGGCACGACTATTTGTTATACATTTTTTAAATTTGACTTGATGGACATTTCATCGATGCATACAGTATAAAAGACACCCTGTGAATGCATTTGTTTCACCTTTAGTTTTAATATTTCAAACAAAACTTCGTTGTACCCAGCAGAAAACTAATTTTTTTTACAAATATCAGAAGGGATCCTGTTGAAGGCATCAAAAATATATTCTGTAAATATTTATAACAAGGGCCCAAAAAATAAATAGTTTGAATTCATCTGTATATTGCCTGCCAAATTTATTAGTTTTGTTTAAATTTACTTGTGCCCTAATAAATAGAGTCATCTCAGGATTCAAATAATTATTCCCAAGTTGAAGAAAGTTTTCTTCAGATGGCTCTACAACTTGGTCTAATTCTTTTTTCAAATTCTTATTTTCGGATTTAAGAGCTTTCATTTTTTAGCTTGAGTTTCCTCATTCTGGGGGTATGGCTAGAAACTTTAGTTCTTTGTGTTTCGACTGGTACCATAAATGGGTGCTGCACATCAAGGCATTCTACTGTTGAAAGTGTGCCAGTATCACAGATGGAAGGAATTGTGATAACCTGCAATACTTTTATCTTCTTGGACGGTATAGGACTTTCAAAATTTGTATCAAGCTCTCTCAAAGTGCTTGGTACACTTGCAACATCAGTATGAGCTGTATAAAAGTTTAGCATGTAATTACAATATCAAAACAATGTTTCTATTTATATTAAAATAGTTTTCAATGGAATGAAAGAAACTAAGTAGATACCCACTGCATCAGGAAGTAAACGTTACGTTTCAGAAAGATTACTGTACATACAATTTTCAAAACTCTAAACTTCCCATAGAAATTGCCTATAGGTATATCATCCAGAAGTTCTTTTCATACACAAGCTTGTACCTGAAGGGTGCACCTGAAATGTAACATTACCATTATTTAATATGGAAAACTGACATGTTTTCATCACATTGCAGTAATCAATTCTTCTATACATTTTCTTGCATAGATACCACCTACTAATAGAATGAATACTTTACGTTGTTTCATCTTTAGGAACCCTATGAAATTTTAATATTTCTGTGGTATCAGAAGATGAACGTCATCCGCAGTTTTTGTAAATGCAATGAAATCCGCTTCTTTCTTGTTTATGCATTGTCACTATTATCAGTCCCAACTTCCAGTTCTACTGCTTCAAATTTATTTGCAACAAAATCCAAAAATCTCTCGAAAATCGAATAAACCTAACCTTATTAATCTGACAGCAGTGACAGCCTTCAGTGGGCTTTAAATTGGTGGGCTTTAAATTGGTGTGCAAATCCATCTCTCTCTAATTTCGTTTGTCTTGTCTAACCTTCCCATCTGTATGTTTTCTAATCTGTGGTATCGCACTTATTCTAAAAGTTTATATTAATAGCATTTTTCATAAGAACTCATGAGTTAGAGAAAGACAAAAATTAGATTTTTAATAGAGTTAAAACAAACTTTTTTTGCAATAACGCACTGCATAAAACTCAAAAACTAACATAAAAGTGGGTGGTTAAAAAATAATATAATTGAAGTGTCATCCCTCAAACTCTAGGCCCTAGGCTATATTTACAAAAATAATTGCATTTTATCAAAGTGGCTGTGCATCGTGCATTCTGGCTATCTTAGTTCATTTGTTAATATTTATCCAATATTTTGACAGTTCACTGTTCGTTCGCTAATCGTTAACGCTTATTATGGTGGATTTATGCAGCAATCATAAGTCATAAGTCTTTAGTCTTAAATAAATAAATAAGGAAGAATATTCGTCAATGATTGGTTGGTCCGTATATTCCAACCAATCATTGACGAATATTCTTCCTTATGACTAAAGACTTATGACTTATGATTGCTGCATAAATCCACCATTAAACGAAAATGACTTTTTCTAACGAAGAAAAGAAAGGATTTATTATATTTCGATTCGAAATTCAAAAACGGCTTATGAGCGCTTTTTGTTGGAATATCCAGAAAAACGGCAGCCGCATTATAGTTATTTTGCTAATATTGATAATAATTTAGCTCAGTACGGAAGTTTTGTTAAGCCAAGGGTTGAATATGGAACACGAATCGATCCAGAAGAGGAACAAATTATCTTGAACACTGTAAGTTTGAAAACTGTTACAAAGTAGAAAGTAAAATGAATAATTTTAAATTATTTTTTAAGGCCAATAATAATCCTCGAGCTTCAGTTAAAGTTTTCTCAGAAGAAGTAGGATTACCGCGAATGAGAGTTTGGAGAACTTTAAATAAGCGTGGATATAAACCTTACAAAATCCATATTAGTCAAACACTAAGACCTGGCGATGCTGAGAAACGATTAGAATTTTGCAACTGGTTGCAAAATAAAATTAATGAAAATGATGACTTCCTAAATAAAACTTTATGGACAGATGAACGCAGTTTTTCAACAGATGGACTATTTAACAGACATAACGAACACTATTGGTCAATAGAAAACCCAAGGCAGAATTAAGAAGTAATACCTCAGGGACGACAATCTTTTAACGTATGGGTCGGTATGTGGCACAATAAAATTATCGGTCCGTTTTTTATTCAAGGAAAATTAAATTCCGATAGATATGCAGAACTAATAAGGACCAATATATTGGATTCCTTAATGGAAGAACCTTTGGGCATATTACGTCAACTATGGTGGTAACAAGACGGTGCACTACCTCATAATGGGAGTTGTGTTAAAAATTTATTAAATGAATTATTCCCTACTAAATGGATTAGAAACCATGTCCCGTACGTTGGCCAGCTAGAAGCCCCGACCTAAACCCTCTAGACTACTTTCTTTGGGGATTTCTCAAAAACTATCTTTATCGAAACACGCCACAAAATCTTGAAGTATTACGACAAGACCTAATAAGGGAGATCAGGGCTATCCCTGCAAGGACCAGTCAGCGTGCCATCCATAAACTTCAGACTGACACGAAAATGCATTCAAGCAGGTGGATTACAATTTGAATAGTTGCTTTAACTTTCATTGGGTATTCAATTTTATAGTTTTTGTTTGACTTTTTGGAATAATTAAAACATCATGCCTATTGTTGAAAATCACAAATTGTTTTATATAAATTTTTAGGAGCTTCTGAGGTCCTTAAAACAATGATGTATCGTTCTTTTTTGAAAAACTTATTTTAACGATGTCCTGCTAAGATCTTACCAAAAATCTATTCTCTGTCTCTCTCTAACACATGAGTTCTTATGAAAAATGCTATTAATATAAACTTTTCGTATAAGTGCGATACATCATTTCCTCGTATCTCTTCTGGTTTCCGAGATCCCAATGATGAGGCTCGAATTTGGGACACCCTGTACACCAACGGCATGTTAAGATAGGGGTTGCACGTGGCCAAATGGTACCAATGATGGCGAAAACTTGTGAATTTTTTTTTCTATATTTGTTGCTTCCAATTGAAATTATGGAAAATTCCATCATGAATGTCCCATAAAAAAAGGCATTAGGTTTGCGTATGTCGAAATGAGCTTAAGTGCCGGAATTGAATTTTTTAAATGAAGGCCACGCGGCGACCACTCAAATTTTTCATCATTTTGGTCAGAATTTTCATATCTTTCACTGGTCTCAAAGGCATAAACAAGAAAATCATCAAATGAAATCTGTCGCCATCTCCCAGTCTATTTCTGGTGTAGACTAACTTCGGTTAAAGTTGCACATTGAGAAGAATTGACGTAAGTAAATAAAAAAATAAGAGCTAGATTCATATACGAATATTTAGAGTGTTTAGTTTTACAAAGCATCTTTCGCAGTCTTCTGTTTTCAGAAGCTCCATCTGAAGGGGGGTGAAAACGATATGAATCATACGATTTATGGATAAAAAGCTCTTATATTGTTTGGAACTATAACGAGAGTTCCTTTATCAGTAACCACTTGTTGAGGCAAACTAAACTGAGAAAAACACGAACGTGAAAGGTCCAATATTTTAATGAAGTTATCAATTTTACTGGGAATACCTATTAACACTTGATTTGCATCTACTAATATCAAGAATTGTCGATCTAGAAAGGATCCAATGATATCTTAAATATTTTATTATAAAAACCAATTTCAGTCCTAGTTTTGACTTACTTCAATTTTCATCATACAAAACAAACACAGTATCACTGTGTAAGAGGTTATGGTACCATACCCTCCACAATTCAACAAGTAGTTTAATGTAGACTACAAACTTCATAGGCCCAAGGACTATTCCTAGAGGAATAACGTTTTCATTGTTTTAAAACTTCTATGTGCATTCCTAATTTTATCTGTTTGTCTGTTTAATACGTTCTCAACAGGAGCAGTACCTTTTTCCCTATAATGAAAAATCTCTTTCACTGCCATGTGAAACCGTATCACAAGCCATTGCTTTGTCAATAAAAACTCGAATGATTTTTTTAGCATCATTAAAACGTTCTTCATAGTAGTTTTCAGAAATTTTTCAACAAGTTTTTCAATTGTAATTATGCTATACCTATAAGGCCCAATTTGTAAACTGGTGATTTCTTGAATTACTAATTTGAACAGGAACTACTTAAATAAATCCTGTATAGTTGAAATGCAGGTTGTTCATTATTGCATTTGCTGATAATCATTGGATAATATTAGTTTTCTGGAAATAACCTAAGGATTTTCCCCTGTTTCTTGCATATTTTCTTACCGAACCATTTTTTCAAAATAGATATTATTAAAGTTACCAGTTGTGACTAATCCAGAGATTGGTTGCTCTAAAACTCCTTTTCAACCCGTCCCTTCCCATCTAATGCTGATTCTCTTCATATCAAATGGTGTTGTCCTAGCTCTGAAATTTTTTTAATTCAACGAATTTGCCATGATTCTGATCAAAATTGTCCCCTTGTTGAGTGTTCCAAGACCTGAAGAAGATAAATAATGGAATGTACTCCTCAAATACTGCAAATTATCAGAAATAAAATCCAGACTAGAAACACTCAGCTTGAACAAAATAAAATGGTAATGTCCTAAGATCCACCATTAAAATTCGGCTTCCCTATTTGGTTATGTTGTGGTAACTTTTGATCAATCCCAAAGATTCAATTTTGTCAATCCAAGTAATAATTTGTATCATATTCTTTTTTACTTTAAAACAGTTTATTCAATAACCTGGCAAATATGTTGAAATTCTTTGAATAATTCATTCTCTAGTTTTTCTGCTTCAAAAATTGTTTCTTTAAATGAAAATATGTAAAGCTCTTGCTGCAAATAATAATAGTGAATTCCGTTTGAAAATTTGGCTACTAGTTTCAAAAACAAATAAACCCCAAATAAAAATTTACAAGACCCTCTTAAAATATTCCTTCTTGATTTCATCAACAGAAAACTGATTTTGTATTCAGTTCCCTTCTATAGATCAGTAAAACAATCTCTAGACATGACTTCATCTTTGAACACTTTCAAAATGAACTTTTATGTGTATATAATAATAATGTTTATTTCAATAACATTCAACAATTCATCTTAGAAAATATAAATACTTGAAGTTTTTCTGAGATCTTTTTGTATTAACTTTTTTTAATGTGATACTATTTTTGTTCCTTGTGATAAATATAATTATTGAAGTTTATTTGAATTCATGTTTATGGATATAAAACATTATTCTATATCCAAATAATTGTCTTATTACCATTTTCTTTGTTTCTTTGTACAGTTTTTCACTTTTATATAAATAACACTCACTATATATGATTTTCAAAAACCATTTCTGAAGAACCTCAAGATTTCTCAAGTGGGATTTTATGACTCCTCCACAAGATAGAATCCCATAATTTAATTGAGAGATAATAAACTTCGTAATTTCCTCAACAGGAAACACTACTTATTTGTCCCATTTCATATATTTGTCAAGCATTACCTCTAAGTACTTCATTGAGACTGTCAGTGTCTTCGATTCTAGTATTTTCATTACGTATTAGTTCCTAAATCTAGTAGGGTATTATTATAAAATGTGACTGGTATATATTTCGTTTTTTTTAAAAGTTAATTAGTAGGTATAATTAACCATTTTTTTAAATCTTTTCAATATCTAATGTGGTTTTGGTCTGTAATTCGATCCAGTTTTTTTCTCCATAAAATTTAACTGTATCATCTGCAAAACTATGAATTTCACCTATAGAATTGATATAAAAATATTGTTGAGATAAATAGTAAATTGAAACTGTCCCCTGTGGCACACCAAATTGGCAGATTTTCTGTTTACTTCTAACTTCATCAATTTCAACATATCGAATTTTATTTTCCAAATCATTTTTGAGATCATAAACTTTCCCGCGAAATCCAATATTCGCTAATTTCATTAATAGTCTTTTATATGGTCAACCGTATGCTTCAGCTAGGTCTAAAAAAATTGCCACAGTTGAATTTTGATTATCCAGATGTTGATGTATATTATTAGTCAGGTGACAGATAGCATTCTGGGTCGAAACGTTTGTTCTAAATTCAAATTGTTTTTCTGTAATCAGATGATTTTTGTCCCAAAAAAGTTTCAATTCTATTTGTTGAAATTTTCTCAAAAATTTTAGCTAAACTTGAAATTAAACATACATATCGGTTTGATAATGCCTGCTTTGACAGATTTTGGAATTTGACCTGAATTCATGATGAAATTCATCAGATGAGTCAATGATTCTGAAAAAATTTTACTTAAGAATATTAGTATTTCTGAAGTGATTTTGTAATACCTGGAGATTTTCTCAATTTCAATGATTTCATTATTTGTCTTCTAGATAAAAAGTTTTCAGTGTTCTAGGTGGTTCAAATATGGGTGATTTTTGGACTGAAAAGTTTTTTTTATTAAATTTTTCTGCTACTCCCGAATAATAATTGATGAGCTGGTCCGTTATTGAATTAACACTCAATTTCATAAATTTGATTTCTTCAATGGTTTTATGTTCACGACAGATATTTTTTATACATTTCCATAAATTTCCAAGTGAGTCACTTCTATTTGTTATCTGTTTTTCATAATACTGTCTTTTAGCTTCTTTCTTCATATAATATTACTGTATCATTTGCAAAATTATGAATTTACCTATAGAACTGATACAAAAAATGTCGTTTAGCTAGAAGGTAAATAGAAGTGTGCCCAAAATGGTTCCCTGTGGCATACCAACTTCATCAATTTCAACAATAATCATTGATGGTCAACCGTATCGAAGCAAAATAAAAACATTGACAATATTTTTCAAAAAACTTCTCATACCTAATAGGGGGAGGGCTCCTGACGCTCTGCATGAGCTGTTGTTGCTGTACAGAAATGCCTTGTACCTGAGGTGGGCCCATCACTCCTTGAGGAGAAGTAACTGACGACGGCGTTGGTTTCAGCCCTTGCATCGGAGGATACTGTTGATCCGAAAACGAATTGTTATATCCCAAGTGTGGTTGCCTGATACCCGGTAATCGTTGCTGATACGTCGGACAAGCACCGGGCTGTTGGAAACCCTGCTGCTGCTGTTGTTGTTGTTGCTGCTGCTGTTGTTGTTGTTGTACCTGCTGCTGTTGCTGTGCTTGCTGCTGTCTTTGCATCGCCAACATCTGTTGATGTTTGTACCACTGCTGTTGGTTCATCGGTTGACCAGGTCCTTGGTTCAAACCCTGGCCGGGTTGGTTCATGATGCCACCCTGGATCTGCATCCTCGTTTGGTGTTGTTGATTCGCGTTCGGTTGCGAATTGAGGATGTGCTGCAGTTGTTGTTGGGGGGGTGCACCACCGCCTGCTTGCTGAATCTGCTGTGCCTGCTGACAAAGCAAATATATGACTTGAAATATTCAGACACTACGCAAATGTTCCAAAAAAAAAGGATAAAAGCACAAACACAAAGGTAAAAAGACACTTATTCCGGAAATATTACATTACTTTACAAGGGAAATAGGATCAGATATATTCATCCCTGAAAAAAAAGCCAGAAACGAAAATATTCTTCGTGTATTGAATAGATGAAAAGTATATTTCCTCATTTTTGGGCATTTTTGGGCATTTTTGATCATTTTCACCATCAAAACGAAAGAATATTTATTTTGTTTCATTTCAGTATTGAAGTCTATTATTTACTTAGTTTACGACTTTCTCATTTTGCTTTTCGAAGTTTCCATTTTTTTTGTAAATAATTTTGCAAGAATGTATTATTTTCGCGAATTGTATATCCTTGCACTATTCCATTCAAAATGGGAAATGTACAGTTTTATAAGTCAACCAATAAAGGTTTGTTTTAGCCGTCGACTAGTGAAAATTAATTATTTTTTACAATTCTGAATTCTGACGTGGAAATGAATATCTCTTAAATAATACGGTCAGGTTGCTCCTCCCACATGGATGGTGAGGAAAAGAGAGTATTATATAGCCAGGGTGAGATCTGACACAGTCGGATCAGGAATGGGAAAAGATAAAACTCACTGGTCGAATGAAACTTTGTTTACAATTACTAGCTTTTATTCAACTTGCTCTGTGATGATGTGTGTATATATACACGTTTACACGTTTATGTCAAATCTCGCAAAAAACCACTTCAAGTCATCCAGTCGACACATTTTTATATCGAGAAAAAACAAGAGGTGGCTCCAGGATGTGTTGGACGAATTTTGTGATTTCTGATTCGAGTCCATTCCTAATTGTATGAGCTTTTGGGTTCGGATGACATGATTTTTTGCCAAAATAGCAGACGAAATTTCTGATTTATGATTCGATTCTATTTTAAATTGGTATAAGTACAGCCATTTTTGTGATCGGAGATCATAATTTTGTCAAAATTTGAAATGATGGCTGCAAAATGGCGAACGAGTTTTGTAATTATGGTCCGATTCCGTTCATATTTGGAATGAAGGGGTTCTTTTGGTAGGAGATTTTGACTTTATTCTCAAAATTAGAAAATTCAATATGGCGCCCCCGAGGCGCATGATTTTCGGTCCGATTCTATTAAAAATTTGCATCTAGGAGTTTTTGAGGTAGATGAGTTTTTCAAAACTAAATAATTCAAGATGACTTTTTTTCCGAATTATCTAAAGGAAACAACTTTTTTCAGTGCCTTGTCTCAAGATTTTTCTATTTATATTTATCAGGAAATACACTCTCCACTACGTCAGAGCTATTTAACGAGAATCTCTGAGAAAGTGGCATTTTTTACGAAAAATTACTTAAAACTTGCTCTTATGACCCCTATGTCGGAAATTATATTCTACATTGGTGCCCAATAAAATGTTTTTTTGCGACCTCTTTGATATCCCGTTCATGTATAAAAGCCCCAATAAATTTTTCATTTATGTTCCAATGGGGCACGGCTGCAAGGTAGACAAACATAAACATTGGCTTTTACCATAGGGACCCAATGCCAGGTGATTGTTATGGGTTTGTCAAATCCATCAGTTTTCAAGAAAATTGCGAAGAGATCTTATCTTAAATATATATATTATATACTTACTCTAGAATGCTAATCCCCAGTCAAAAGTGTTGTAAAAAGTTCAGGCTGGTCCGCAATGCGCATGCGCGTCATTAGTGAATTTTGTAAAAGGTCCGGTTTTAATTAAATATTATGGTACTTGTGAAGATTAACAAACGGTAATTCTGAATCTCAGAGAATGGTTGGAAACCTCATTGTACTTATACCTGTTATTTGTATTCAGCCGATTTGAATACATATTTTCACATATTTATGATCCCAAATATTTAGCAAAGGCCATCAGAAAGTATAGTACGGTTATTATTATTATTATTATTTATCGCTCTGAAGCGACTGATTTTTGGTATCACATTCACTTTTCAGTTGTAGTTAATCAACAAAAACCTACGGAGCCACCTCATATCGTCATGTCAGTGCGAATTTCAAGAAAACACTGGATTGGAAAATAAATTGAAAGTACTAAAAACTATGAAAATTTATTTCAGCTAATATCATGAATAATTTCAACTCAAATTGGATGCTTGGAAGCTCGAGGTTTTTTTCTAGAACGATTCATAAAATATGCAACTGCATTTAATTTAAATCATTTGAAGAGATTAACATGCTATTTCTGGCTGTATTATCTTAGTGCAATTTCCACAATGAGGGTGCATGAAAAAGTGAGGCCAGAAGAATTTTCCTTACCATAAAAAAAGCACTTCCATATTCTATGTATGTTTAGTATTTTTTGTAGGAATCTAGAACTCATAATATAAACAGTGTGGCAGAAATTTGTATCACTCGCCATGCATGCTTACGCAGATACAGTATTAGTACTGCACTAGGTTTCAAATTATTCTATTGTCGTTTTCACATTAATCTTAATGAGGAAAATGTCTGCCACAAATTACAATTTTCTCACTCAAATGTTCTGCTGGGGTCTCTTCTTAAGAACAATAACCAAGAATCGTGCATTTTTTGACAAGCTAAAATAATATTTAGGCTATTTTGAGCAAAGCAGGTATATAAAAAATTTCATTATCTACCAAAAATTAATTATTTCAGGTATTTTTCCTTTACACAACACTAAACAGTTCATTGTTTATTTGTAAGAAGAAACGGCTTTATTAGAAATCGTCTTTAAAGGAACAAGATTAATGCAAATTCACGGATGATGAAAGAATAACCAACGACAACAAACACCACACAAAATGACAAGAGAAAATCTGAAATTCTAAAAACCGTCTCTGACCTCTGAAAAGAGTGACAGATCTCAGTGACAAGTCTTCCTGTTGATGAAAAAGCACTGTACGGTCAGTAGCATAGGTTACATTATTGTTTTAAATAAGTTTCTTTCGCGCCTAAAATTCGGAGTAATCTGTATCTAAAAAGTCTAAAAGGTTCTTTTCGGTTTTAAAAAGTCCTAAATGCGCTGTCAAATTTCTCTCTTTCAAATGACATGTGTTTTATTGCCTCATAACAAAATACTTTGAATTGGAACACCAAATTATATTCAAACTTGGCAACGATCTCCCCAAACTACACTGACGACGCGCATGCGCACATCGTAAACGGGTCGCATACGTGGCATGCTTTTCGCCATGAAAATTGGCGGGATTAGCATTCTAGAGTAAGTATATAATATATATTTCTATGGATCCTATTGATCACTATTTGCAATGGTGTTTCGTTTAATTTCAAAAATACATCTGCAAGTATGAATTTATTTTGTGAAAAAATCTAATTTACCCCGGAAAGCCCTAGATGGAATTCTTTTGAGAATCAGAATATGAAGTAAAAAATCTTTCAGTCATTTTAAATTACCACTTGTAACGATGCTGATAAATAAATTAATCAGACGGGGTGGGGTGGGTAAACTCCATTATCGAGAGAGAGTGGAAAAAGAATAAACTTTTATTATAACTGAATTACTCTTCATATATATGATTGAAATGATACTAAATTAATATTGGCAAAAAGTCACCAAGAAAAGTCATGTTGACAAGTAGTCTGCTAATTATTTTCCTCTGTCCGTCCCGATCGCCTTGGAACAACGACAGTGGTTAATCTCCATATTACACAGTCTGGAGCCAGGTATTATAGTCCAGTAATTTAAGGATTATATTAACGAAAGAGTTGTTACACACTGAAAATTTATATTGTGAACCCTAACTTCAAAGGAAAAATATGAAAGTGGAAATTTGCATTTTTATTCAGATCCTTGATTTTTATTTTTTTTAATATTCATGACTACACATCTTATTATCTAATCACCTTGTTCATATTTTCGAAACAATTGAAATTAATGCATTTCATTTTCAAAAACATATATAAAGCAATTTTGGATAGAATTCGACCATAGATCACAGAACTCAGTAATCTTGGAGCTGCCTTGAATTCTTGAAATCTGATGAAAAATGCATTATCTCCAACCCCAAAATACCAATCTTATGTAGAATTGGACAATATATCACAAAACCACCTTAATTCCTGACTTTTGACAGAAAAATCATTATCTTCGATCCCAAAAACCACTCCTAGATACCAATCTTCTATAGAACCATTGTTTATTTAGAAGATAGTTAGTCAACCTTATGGGATTGTAATTGGATCAAAATGGATGCGACATGTAGATGGCGATAGTGAGCTCGCATCCAAGTCATGTCGTAACATCAGTGATCTGGCCTCCAAGTCATGTCGTAACTTGATTAAAACAATGGAAAAGCTTTAAAATCAGGGTTTTTTTGAAGAAACCTGCATTAAAATGACGTCAAATATTCATGTTTGTAACTAATCACGCTAGATGACACTCGCGTTTGTGTCCAATACCTTTTCCACAGGCATTGACTAACTATGTTCTATTTAAACAATGATAGAACCATACCACAAATCACAAACTGTCATCTTGAGGTCTAAAAAACTTCTAATTACCGATTTTGAATCGAATCGGACAATAATAAAAAAACTCGTCCGCCATCTTCAATTTATTAATTATGACAAAAGATTCATAATCTCCGAACCTGAAAACCCTCACATATCAATTTTGAGTCGAATTGGGCCGTAATCACAAATCTCGTCCGCCATCTTCAATTTATTAATTATAACAAAAGATTCATAATCTTCAAACCCAAAACATACCATGACACTAATCTACAAAATGTATCACAATCTGTCACCGGAATACATGATTAAAAATATTGAATTTAATGAAAACTATCACCAATATAGTACGGGGACTAGAAGTAATATACATATTGAAGTCAAAAAAAAAATCGCGTAAAGTATTCGTGGTCTTTCAAACATTTGCTTTATTTTGAGCACTCCGCGGCTGCGCCGTCGTGCTCGAAAAATCGCGCGTGTTTGAAAAACCTTTTTATCCATTTATACTTTAATATACTAATATTTATTTTATAGTGTAAGTTGTAAGTGACTTTCATATTAATGTTTTTAGATTTTATATATTTTTGGTTATGACACATTGTTTTTACAAATTTATGAACTTTCAACAGTTCTGCTAAATAAAGGATTTATATACTATATAAAAC
This sequence comes from Chrysolina oricalcia, assembly GCA_944452925.2. Classification (NCBI taxonomy): domain Eukaryota; kingdom Metazoa; phylum Arthropoda; class Insecta; order Coleoptera; family Chrysomelidae; genus Chrysolina; species Chrysolina oricalcia. The sequence goes on from OX101825.2 coordinate 17,289,254, forward strand.
CCTCAGTTAAATTTTTTGTGAAAGTTTGGATTGTTTTGCTATTTTTTCCCATTTTTGCTGAAGTGATTGGCCTATACAGGGTGTTTCATAATAAATGCGCAGGACTTCCGGATGTGATAGCTCGTTCAAAAATATGAAAAAAAGTTTCTATTAACTTACCCTTTAAAATTCAACATTTTCGAGATACAGGGTGTTGAAATTATAAAAAAATTATAGTTTTTTGCGAATATCTCTGGAACCGTTTATCGCACAAAAAACAGATTTTGAATGCATTTTCTACTCATAATGAGCTATGTTTTGTGCAGATTTTTTATTTTTTAAAATTCATAATTGGTGAAGATTTTGAAGTGGTAGTGGGTGTTTTTTCTCCAACTTCTACGCCACTGGAAAAAGTATGATTTTGAGACGCCTACTTGAACAGCCAATATTTTCCACACAAAAAAGGTACTCTTGGTCATAAGCTCTAAAGTTGACCGTTTTCAAGAAAAATCAACTTTCATGTTGAAAAACATGGTAAATTTTTTAAAATGTTTTTCCTAATTATACAAAATTTATTTAAACGTTAAAACAAGGAACAAAACCAAACGTTGACTTCTTAATTGCAAAATTAAAAAAAAAACAATAACAATCATACTCAGTTGAATTGTTGGAAATGTCCGCCGTTAGCTTCAATGCACGCAGCAATTTTTCGAGGAAAAACATTATTTAAACAACATGAAAGTTGATTTTTCTTGAAAACGGTCAACTTTAGAGCTTATGACCTTTTTTGTGTAGAAAACATTGGCGGTTCATATAGGAGGCTCAAAACTGTACTTTTTTCAGTGGCGTAGAAGTTGGAGAAAAAAACACCCACTACCCCTTCAAAATTGACACCAATTATGAATTAGAAAAAATAAAAAATCCGCACGAAACATAGCCTATTATGAGTAGAAATTGCCTACGAAATCTGTTTTCTGTGCGATAAACGGTTCCAGAGATATTCGCAAAAAAGATTCTTTTTTTTAAATTTCAACACCCTGTGTCTCGAAAATGGTGCATTTTAGAGGGTAAATTAATAGAAACTTTTTTTCATATTTTTGGACGAGCTATCACATCCTGAAGTCCTGCGCATTTATTATGAAACACCCTGTATAGTGTGTGGAGTTTTAAAAAATATTTTTAAACGTTTTACACATTAAATTAGTTCTACAAATATGACATATTCTATAGCCAATGGCAGTCATGGAACTAATAAAAATTATTCTGATTCACGAACAATCTACAATTTATTTTATATGAGTGCCCACTTGCCATGCTTGTCGTATATGAGTAGTGTAAAAAAATATGAATTTGGTCCAAAAGTACTTATATTTACTATAAAAAATTGTTCAGAATTATTAATATTTTCAAATTTGCTATCATATCTACCTAAATTTATTTAAAATATTTTTCTCTACAATAATACTTTGAAGTGTTACTCTAGAAAAAAATCTATTAAAACCCGTTTTTTAAGCCTAGTTGAGTATGACTGCACATTTTAGTTTTTTTTATATATAATAATAACGTTTATTCATAATTAAATGCTACAAGTATAATATAAATGTGTAACTATTTCTTGATAAATATTGTGTCAAAGTGTACAATATATTTTTTTTAAGAAACAATTAAATAATAGTAAATAAAATTATTTCGATATTTAGTCGATTATGATTTCTTTGAAACTTTCAGAATTACACAGAAACAAAAAACACCAAAACAAAGAAAGAATTCATTTGATGTCAATTTCTTTTTCGGAGATTGTTTTTTTTTTTATTTTAATTTTAAATTCAGTGGTACTTCTACAATTTTTTCTTCTCCGGGTATTTTATTGAAGTTTGAAAGTTCTCAATGAGTGGTGAATGTTTACTGGCCAATTAGAGTTTGCAGCATCCAGATGGAACAAGTTACGTTGTGTATGGTAATTGTGAAGTCCTGAATTTCTGATTGATATACAATTAGATTACATCATTTTATTGGTAATAGGATAATTTGAGAGTGTCCATTGCATAGTGCTCCTCCAAAGAAAATGTGTTCGTTTTTGAATAAAGTTGATGTGTTGTTTCAATTGCTCATTCTTTATTTTTTATTAAATTTAATATTTTGCTTATTTCTTAGTTGAAAAATCATATAATCCGTTTTTCTAGAATTATTAGAGATAAGATTTGAATAAAGCCATTTTTCAAATTTTTGTAAGACCTCGTTTATCGTTTTTTCTAAACTGATAGTGTGTTCATTGGCATATAAAAATACTGTATTGTCCACGTATATGGTGCAATGACTTGAAAAGTACTTTCAATTCTGAACAACTTTTCATAATAACAATTATTGATATTGTCCCAAATAAATATGTTTTGACACTACTCGTCGAGCTATTTGTATACTACTGCCAAATTTTAAGATTTGATTATTCAAATTCAAAATATCTGTAAAAAACACATAATTTCCTTACGGAATTGACATCCTGCTATCAATCTTTGTTCACTAATTTATGATTTTACTATGGTTTCATCATTATTGTATATGTTTATTCTGTTTATCAGTCATTTATCATATATTTGTTTGAATTGCTATTGTTAATAATTTTTATTATTAATATATGTACAACTTCCTCATAACAGAACTTTTTCTGTCTGGAAGGTTTTCACCCAATAAATAAATAAATAATTATCAGGTTCCAGAATACGTCTTTCATGAATAACTGTTTTGCCAAAACGAAAAATGAAAAAGTTTTCCATACATCGCCAACTTAAGTGGACACACTGTATATTTATTGCTTTTTCGGAATATATTTCTGAACAGTGTTGCAATTATTATTCAGACCAAACACTACCTTGATAAAACGGGAAACGCCTACAGTTTTTGTATTTTTTTTCTTTTGCACATGACTCACTGTTTTTGTGTAAATTCGGGACATTCAGTGATTTTTTGTTATAATTTGTAAGAAAAAAAAAATTAAATGAAATGATGAATTAAAAAAATTGAGAGATTCCCGAATTCTTAATATATCTTTCATTAAAACAATGGTTTTTGCAAAAAAACGATTCCATGATCGAGAAATGTGTATCGGAATGGCGCTGTTTTGCCAATGTTCAAAGAGTTCATTATCTTCACTCCTACTGTCGATAATTATGCTGTTCGGTATGATGCGCTGATGGTGGCTCTTAATGTTACTTTGTTTCGTTTGTAACATTATTACATTTGTAATTAAAGTTATATAAATTTAAACGAAAATCAATGATTATACATACTCAATGAATAAAAATATTCAATCTACTGATATACTGTGATTGGAATTATTCACAGAAAATTCCACTAGATATACTGTATAAAAATTTACCTTGGTATTCAGAATGTTAACTAACACCATAAGGATCAGGAAGCAGGAAACACCAGGTTCAACACAGGAGTTTTAGGAGAATAGAGAACAACTTACAACTGGGAAATTATTTTTGAATAAAAATCATTATCCATCTTCCTGAAACAATCGAAAACAGGGTTGTAATAAAACTGATGTTATATTTTCACTCTGCCCAATACTACGAACAGCATTTTCCGCATACTGTTTTATAGAAAAATTTCGTTGGTATTATCAAACCCATGGAATGTTTCCTGTGGATTATGTTTCAAAAAGACAATTGCTCATTAACTCAGAAATATAGGGATTGTAAAAAACAGCAGGAACAGAGGATAAAGCACTTTGATCAAAAGTAGTAATGTCTAAAACCATGGTTTTTATTTTTTAGTAAAAGTAAATTTTATCCCATTTTAATGTTGTTATTTTCTGCCTTGCATGCGCATAAAATACGTGAAAATTAGGTATGAAATGGATTAAAACAAAAATCACTCCACATGCAAAACCTTAGAATAAGCAACAAATTTTGAAAGTTTTAATTTTAACTAACATTTCTAGTTATACCTATACACGAAGTCAGAAATAATAGTCAGTGACTCATTCGTAGCTTTAGGGTGCCCAATAGAGGCAAGAGGAAGAGGGAAGGAAATTCTAGTGGCAGGCGGAAACAAATCTTTTTTAAATAAAATATTTATAATAACTACAATTGAACAGTAATAAGTAGACTTATATTATTATATTACTTATAGGCAAATACGTAATTTGCATATTTAGCATATTTTATACAAAGATTTTGCATTTTTAAAAAGATATTGACATATTACGCATAACAGAAAAACAAAGGTTTATGTAAAATTTTTATTCAAATATAACGGACAAAATTTGTTATTATATGTCGTATTTGTGACTGTCTAACATTGAAAATCACAAATAATTATAAAATAAAACTTTAGGTTCATTACTCGTTACCTGAGGTTTGATCAGAATTTGTACCAGAATCGTCACTATCACTATTGTCGGAACCAGGAGTGATAATAATAGGGTCAACCATAACTTCGACGTAAGTATCCAAGGCCCACATTTTTTGCTCTTCTTTTATAAAATGTCCAATACACTTCTCAGTTATGTGTTTTCACGTCATTAATAGCTTCGTTTAACGTCATTCAATTTGAATGTTGTGTTTTTTCTGACAACTTCACCTTTTATCTGAGCCCATATATGTTCTATCTGATTTATTTATGCGCCATTTCATGAACAACATATTTAATATACCGGTCTTTATGTATACGGACAATATCAAGCAATTGTACTGTGAGAATATTTTCTACAAAGTGTATGTCTTTTGATTTTAGCCCGTCTATTATGTAGGCCTTTTCTACTCGCCGACTGTGATATGGGGCATTGTCTATAACGATTACCGAACCGGGCATCACGCGCACCAATACTGACCAAAAACCACTTTTCAAAAACGGCAGCGTTCATATCATTACGACAGTCGCCAGTCTTCTTAGATTCGAAAACGTTTAGACCATCATCCAAAAATCCAGAGTTACTACCTGTGTGGGTAATAATCAATGGACGGCCCTTACCGGAAGGACATTTCAAACCTGTCGAAAACCTGTCAAAAAATGCTTGCCGAGAACTTGTTATTAGTCCTGTCATATTATTGAGCGGGTGTGTTCCTCATTTAATCAAGTCTCGCCAGTATAATATATTTCAATCCCTTTAATCCTATGGTCACGTATTTCTTCTAAATATTTTTCTTCGTCACAACACAATCTCATTTTTTTGAATCAAATAGCTTTGAGATTTCGTTTTAAATATACCGGAAGTTTAAGTCGCGTAATGTTGGCTTTGAAACTCCAAAGGATATTTGGATGTTGTTATGCATGATGGGTCAAGCCACAATCAGCTAGTTTCGTAAAAAATATCAAAATAGTTCAGCAGATCATGGTATGATGGAAAGTGGCTTAGTACTATCGTCAGTGAATGAAGCCCGCTTATGATTGCGGGTTGAATCATTTTTGCTTATTGTACAATAACACTTTGGCGGTTCCAATGACTGTGATAACTCAATAATTAAAAAATGTGGCTTGACTCATTGTTGCATACCATCCATTTTTGGTACAGAATTATCAGCATCTACAGCCTTGACTTTTTTAGGGTTGGCATTTCATTTCTAAGAAAAAAACTGCACTTTCCGGCGAACTACAATAATTTTCCTTTTGTTTCATTTTTTGCTTCTTCTTATCAACTTCACGTGATCTGAAAACTGTCCGCGAACACAATTTTGTTAAACTCCCGCACAATTCTGTTGCGTCCTCCACACACAAATTGGGATTTTGAGCGTGAATACAAAAACAAAAACTGTAATTCTCTCTCTGGTCACTACCGACGCTTGTCAGTTATCACGTTCAAGGCACAAACACTTATGATTAATAGTTATTTGTGATTCAAGGGAATAAGGAATTACACTGTGATAAAAAATTTGTAACAAACGATCTTCTCTGTATATGTGATGCACGTAAAATCATATCACGAACCTATTTATTTATTTCATATTGACTAAAATCCACTTCAAAACTGTTCCAAATCGAGAGAGATTCAAATGCCACATTTTGGCTGGCTGACGTCACTTGTATTATTCTAAACGTCCTTGAGTCTGCAAGAATGCTTTCTGTACAATGAAGAATTGTTCCCAGTTTGAATAAGAGTGTGCACCGGATTGATCTTCTTTGGATACTATTCAGTCGAATTTAATTGAAAGGTACAATTGGTTTTGACAACAGACAGGAAAATAGGCAATATATGGAGATCTTGACGCCAGGAGACTTTGACGTCACTTGTATTCGTCCAATGAAATACTGGTAATATTTCGCGCGAATTTAGCTAGTGTTTGAATTCTACTCCAATCGTTCTTTTTTTCTGGATCAAATCCAATAAAAAAAATCGAAAGGCACTTTTTATTCAGTGTGACTTGTAAATCTTTGGAAAAAATAATTATTATATAAGGAATTAATTAAGGATTATTAATTACCGTGGTACACAGATAATTTTATTTCTACCGATGTTAATAAAATTTTGTTTACTTTATATCAGCTGCATTACAAAACAATACAAAAACAAAGCAATACCCCAATAATCCTGCAAGCACGACTATGCAACAAGTATCAATATTCTAAATGTGGGAAATGAAATGAATCGGTTGTATAGTGTTACAACCTCAGCGCCGCCGTCTACCAATATCAGTACAATTACTAACTTCGACCACACACTTTCGTTCAAAGAGAAGCTGCTTCAAATTCTCGATAAGCTCTATTACACGGGCCGAAATAAATTTGGAACCGGTGCGCGTTTTGTGTCAATACTCTGTATCCGCATTTGAAACAAGCGGCATTTCGGTAGATCGCTTCAGGATACAATAGGTTTTTACTGTGAATTATTGAATATTATTTTAAGCCACTCAAATTGTGTTGTTTTTGAACTAGTGACTGACGTCACTGACTATTATTTCCGTCTCCGAGTATAGGCAATGAATTCAGCAGCAACTAACTAGAAAATCATCAATCAATAAATACCTGTCTCTGTTTGATGAAAGCCGCCATGAGTTGTGGATTCGACTTGAGTATTGTCAGTATTTGTTGTTGCTGTTCCGCAGACTGAGGCGACCTTAACGTTGTCATGAGCTGTTGCAGTGCCTGCTTCTGCATCATGTTTCCAGGAGTGCTGATAGGAGTGGCACCAGGCCTGACACCGGCAGGATTTGATTGTAAAGGCGGTTGACCCATCTGTCCCGGTTGCAATACCTGCGGACCCGGCTGTCGGATGCCAGGGGTTACACCCCCTGGATACCTCTGCTGCCACTGCTCCATCGGTAATAGATTGCCACCTGAAACAAACAATTGGTCCAATGCTTTCTTTGTTTGATTATAAGGATCATTGAAAAACAGTTTTTATCTATACACGAGTACAATACAAGAAACAAAAACAACATAAAAATTGAAAAGTATAAAAAGAAAAGTACACATAATTCTTTATTTTATAAAGGAGTAGATTGTTTTAATGACCTCCCACAAGAAATTAAAGAGAGTGGTTCGATAAATACATTCAAAAGACGATTGAAGGATTACCTTATGAAAAATTAGTATATTTTTATGTATGACTTTTGTATGTAACTTTTTATTTATACGTGTGAATTTTTAATCAGACTGTTTGAATTTTTTCATGTAAATTTATTTTATTTATAAGGTGACATTGTATTTACTATTGTAAATGAATTAGTTTTTCAACTAAATAAAGAGATAGATATATATATATATATATATATATATATATATATATATATATATATATATATATCTGCTTTTATTGTTTCCATCTAAATCACTTTTTGAGTTTGTTTTTAATAATAATAACGATTATTCATGATTCAATGCTAAAGTATAAAGTATTCCCATTTCTTAATAAACATTGTTACCAAAGTGTCCAATGTTTTTATTTTCAAGAAACAATTATATAATTATGAAGGGGTATATTTATTTGATTATTATGATTTCTATAATGGAATAACATGAACAGTCAAACAGTATCAAACTGGCATGAGACTGATCATAAACTATTCACAAAATTCTTTAAATGAAACTTTTAGAATTACACAGAAAGAACAAATACCAAAACAAGGAAAGGGTCTATTTAATTTCTATTTCTTATTTGAAAAAACATTTTTTTACTTTGATTTTAACTTCGGGGATATTTATTTCTACACTTTTTCATGTCTTTGGATATTTCATTGAATTTTGAAAGAGCTTCATTAGACAATCTTCTCTGGGCAATTATAGAGTTTGCAAAATCTAGATGGAACAAGTTATGTTGTCATTTATTTATTTACGGGCAAGCCCATTTAGAGTATAAATTGCAATTTTAAACTATAATTAAAATAAAAAGGAATGAAAGGTGCTGAAATACAAATTACAACTAAGAATAAGTTTAAAGGGGTTAATTTGACGTTTGAAGGGGTTGATTTAGAATTTAAAAAGAACAAGAGACAATAAGCGTCAATAAAACGTATGCTATCCATTAAAACAATACAACATTAAAATATTACAACATTAGAACATGACAGCATTAAAACATTAAAGCTCAGTACTCCGTAATTAAGTTTTAAAATGATGCAAAGAGGTGTTTAACATCTCGAGATCATCGTTACTACTGGCTAATCGTAAAGTTCTTGGAATTCAGCTGTTGAATGTATGGTTCAAACGATAAAATGGTACATAAAAAGTGTGTTGCTGTCGAGTTGAGCGGTTTTGAACAAGCAGATTGATTTTTTTTCTGGGAGTTCAGCGCAACTGCATTTGCTGTTAACGATATTGAAAAGTAGTGTCAAGACTGTCAGGTCTCTCTGTTTCCTTCTAGTTTCCAAAGAGGACATATTCAAGAGCCGCTATAACGATTCATACTCGCAACGAACTCCGAATTTATATGCTATGTATCTGAGAATGATATGATGGTAATTGTGAATTCCAGGTTAATACAAAATTAGATTTCTTCAATATAATAATAATAACGTAAGATACTTTGAGAGTGTTCATTGCAAAATGCTCCTCCAAATGTGTTCGCCATTGACTAAAGTTAATTTGTTGGGAGTGTAAAAATGGTACACAATACCGTACTTTTAACGATTTCCTGTATACAACGGAGATTTTATTAAAATTATTTTTAATTCAATATTTCATTCTACCCTCTTCTCATCTTCATCTTCTCAGGGCTCCAATAATGGAAGATATTTTCTCAATTAGATTATCAATGTTTCTCCCACCTTAACTTATCATCAATCCAAATTTCAATTGCAAATTTTTATTTTCAATTTAATATCATGTCTATTTTTATATTTAATTTAATATTTTGTTCATTTTTGTTAAAAAATCATATATTCAGTTTTTCTACATTCAACTGAGAGAAAATTGGAATGAAGCCATTTTTTAAATTCTCGTTTATAATTTTTTTTACAATTAAAAGGTTTTCATTTGCATATAAAAAGCTCTGCATCGTCCGGGTTTATGGTGTAATGACATGATAAGTTGATTTGGTATAAATTTTGTATATATAAGCATCAAATTGGACCTAAAACCGACCCTTGGGGAACGCCTCTTTTAATATTCATTCTGTCAGTGTCCAAGTTTTTAGTGAATGTCCTTAAAGTCATCTTTTCGAAATAGGAGTTTAAAATATCATTTACATTGCATCTGATACTAACTACTAACCGACTTTAGAAGTATTGAGTGTTCAACTGTATCAAAGGCTTTTTTAAGGTTTAATTAACTTCAGACAATAAAGCATATTTTGACTTTGACTTTGGTCCATGAAAACAGCTACCACATTTTAAGTTTTTCTTGAATTAAATCAATAACTTCGAAAACAGCTGCTGAGATCGACTCTTTTCTTTAAAACCAAATTGATTCAGATCAAATTGATATGTTTTATTGATGAAATCAGCAACACTATTTTTCAATTTTTTTTTTATCTAGTTATATTTTTTGCTTTCATTTCATATGCATGCTCATCACTGATGGACTGGAACGTTTTCACTATGTGCTGAGGCTGGATTAGAAGAAGATGACAAAAATGAAACGGTCATTGATGTCAGGTTTTACGGTTTTTTCCTTCAGTTGGAATAGCAAATGCGTCACCATTTTTGTTAAGTCGCCTCGGAGCACATATGGTGGTACTCACTTTCATATGGACCTATGTTTGGATGGACACTATCACCGTTATAGTTTATGATATGTAATAATTTTAATTTACATTTTTATTAATAGTCACAAAGCTTTGTCAATAAGCAAAAAATATAACTCGAGAAGTGATTCAGATGGAAACAATAAAAGATATTTGAATTCAACTATGTTTGATTTATACTTGAGTTATGAGTTTAAAAACCCATTATAGAACTCTTGCAAACTGTAATACACTCTTTCAGACAACAAACACATTACATCCTTTCTAAACCAAAATAGTTATTTGATACTTCTGTTTGATGGAAAGTGATTAAACAGCTATTTTAAATTAATGAATATTTAATAAGAGTACTATTAGGGAAAGGCAATTTCAATTAATTATTTTGTCTCATGCTTGTACATCAAACAGACAAATTCAAGTATTAAAATTGCAAGAACTGTTAAACCTTCACATTTCTAATAAGCTTTAGGAATATTGAGTTAGTCTTACCTTGTCCTGCTCCTAAATGGCCCATGTTTCTTATCTGAGGGGGAGGCATACTCTGGCCAGGAACTTGATTCGGACTGACTTTACCGTAACCAACGTGAGGAGCCTGCTGTCTGGCGGCCTCCTCCTGTACCTGTTTGACAACTTGCAGTACATTGGCTGGTGGTGTCTGCGCTCCCGGTTTCAAACCAATGCCTGCCTGGTGTGGAGATTGAATTCCCATTGCTGGATTGGGTAGACCTTTAAAAAACAACCTCAAATCAATGGCTGATATGACCAGAATAAAAATATTAGAACATTTGTTTAATTTATTTATTTATTGAAAATATACCTTCCAAACAGAACAATTTCTGGTATAAGGAAGATAATAAATTAAATATAAATTTGAAAAATTTTAAAATTAATAAAAAATGAGAAATTTAACAACTTAGCATATTTATAGATTGATGAACAAGAAAATATTTACTGACTTTGATTTTTTTATATTGTCTGAAAGTTTGATGTAAGTTTCTATAGAACTAGATACAGGATTGATTTTGCATTTTTGGAATGAATGTTATTTTAATGGAATTATTTGCATTTCTGATGGTATGGTCATGTAATTTTTTTGTGAACTGACCATTACTATTGACTATTTTTTGTAAATGTTTTCTCATTTTGTAGGCAAATTTTGCTGTTTCAGATTTTATTAATTTATCTAACGTAAAATTTTTAGTATCCTTATATAATTCTGAAGGAGTTTCTAACGGTTTTCTAAATATTACTTTTATTGTATTATTTATTAAACGATAAATTATACCTTTTTGGTTTTTATTACAAGATGACCATATTGTTATCAAATATGCGAGACAATTTTGGCATTATAAATGAGATTTTGCATTTGAATATTTAAAAAATCGATTCTTCTTATTGCTCCAATTGGACGAATAATAGATTTTCTTAATTTATTCACACGACATTCAAAATTTAAATTTTTATCAATCTACAGGCCTAAATTTTTGTTCAACTTCATTTAATATTTTGTTTTTTATTTTTAATTTAAATTTTATCTGGTTTATATTTTTCTGTTTGAATATCATGTAAACAGTTTTGACATTATTACTATTATTATTACTTAAGTTAGTAGACTTTCAAACTTTTTTATTGATTCCAAAGTAAGTCCAAATTTGCTGGCACTCATAAACTCCAACAAACAAAGTAATTTCTTAAGGAACACCACACAGCCAAACATTTCATATGTGTCTTCACTTAAAGTATGGTTTTAATTAACCATTTGACAGATAAATAAGCTTCCAAAAAAATTAAATAAGACATCATTGATATTATTATTTGATCAAATTTGTATTTAATTTTTTATCTTGTATTGAGTTTTTTCGCGTGAATAAAAAAACTTCAGAAATAGTGTAGAAAACAATAAGCATTGGTTCTACGGGAAAGTATCAAGCAGTAATGGGAATCACCCCAGAAAAAGACAGTAAATTTGAAAGTTGCCACTTTCAGTGCTACCTAGGTACAAGCAAAACCTTTTCGTAAATAACCAAAAGTTACAGTCAATCATTCAAAAGTAACACTGAATCAATCAACAATTACCCTTAATCAATCAAAAGTTACACTTGATCAATCAAGTTACACTTAATCAATCAAAAGTTACACTTGATCAATCAAAAGTTACACTTGATCAATCAAATGCTACACTTGATCAATCAAATGCTACACTTGATCAATCAAACGTTACACTTGATCAATCAAAAGTTAACCTTAATCAATCAAAAGTTACACTTAATAAATCAAGAGTCACACTTGATCAATCAAAATTTATACTTGATCAATCAAAAGTTACAGTTGATCAGTCAAAAGTTACATTTATTAAATCAAAAGTTACACTTAATGAATCAAAAGTTACACTTAATCAATCAAAAGTTACACTTAATCAACCAATTACAGTTACAGTTACAATTTGTTACGAGGTAACCAGTATCTTTGACCATACATCATATTTTGAGATGACACCAATGAATGAAGAAATAAATCCTACTTACCGGAGTTCATGGTGTTTGCAGGGCTAACTGATCCTGGTAGAACGGACTGTACTCCGCCCCCACCCATAGGCACATTGGTAGCGCAGGGAAGAGGATTCGCCGTCGGTGTCGTCCTGGACATAACAGCCATTCTCCTCCTGAGCAACTGGGCCTGCTGTAACCTCTGTTGCAGCTGTTGCTGTTTAAGCTTGTGTTTGATGTTCGAACAGAAAGGTACAGGGCATTTGGTTTCTTGGCAGTGTTTAGCGTGATAACAGCACAACGCGATGAGCTGTTTGCAAATAGGACAACCACCGTTCGTTTTCCTTTTGCACACTTTTGTGTGAGTTACCACGCGTTTCATCTTTTGACAGCTCGGCAAACGACAGTTTGCGTCTCGGCATTGGCAAGCGTGCACCAAGGACTGGATACACCGCTAGAAAAACATTCGCATTAAAAAAATAATTGAAAACAAGACAAGGAACTAAACCAGTTCACACGCAATAAAAGTTGAAGTGACATGAACAATTTTGAAGAAATTACCTGTATAGACAACTTCCTAGCTTCACCAGGATTGGCTTTGCTGTCGCTGGGCGAACTTCCATCGTCTATGTCCAAGCCGAGCCTCTCCATCTTATGTGGGTGGCCTTCCTTATCGTAACAGTGAATGCACAAGTCAAAATCTTCACAAAATGTACAATGATATCTCGTTTCCACGTGTGATTTGCAGCTGTTACATGTATATACAAATTTGTCTTGTCCCTGGTTATGTAATTCATACAGCATGGACATTGTACTGTATTTTGCTCGTCTTAATGATGAAAACTCGTAATGTTTCTCACGCGCCAGCGTTAGAAACGCGTCCCGTCCGTCCATGAGATCACAGTTGATATGAGGGTCAGGATCTTGAATAGGCTGAAAAATAAAAATAAAAACTTTCAAGTGAAAAATGAATTCAGAAAGGTATCAATTTGTTTTTGACAAGTAGGTAACTGAATAGAAAACAAGGATTTATTTACCTTAAGGCTGGCAGCTGACTGAACAGAATGTAATCTGATAACGAAGAATACTTCTTTGTGCTTTTCCATTGTAGCAAAAATTTTTGCTGATAAATCGTTACCATTTTGAGGATTGTTTGATTTCTTACTATTTTTTCTTTGATTCGCCTTCGATTTTGTATTCTTTTTAGCTTTCTTCTGTCCCTTTTTCTTTCCATCAGGACCCACTTCGCTCTCTTCCATAGACGAGAATATCTGCAACAGAAATTTGTTGATTAGATAAAGGCAGTAGAAAATATTCAGATGATTGTATGATAAATACAGATGAAGTAATTTGGAGTAAAGTTAATATTAAATGATTGAGAATGTTCGGATCCTAATGAATTTTCTGGCCACCAAAATGATTTTCAGATACCTGAGTAATATATCATACTATATTATACTTGATTGCAAAATTAATGAATCTTGTCAAAAAATGATGTTTTTAGTATACAATTCAATTGTTTTACTTAAGAAACAGGGTAGACTATGATATACTTGTGTAAGTTCAAATCTCATTACTTCCAAAGAGTTCAGTTTTCTGAAAATAACAAGTTATAGGATTATTCATTTTGGTTGTCTCACAGAAAAAAATATATGTATATTCTAAACAATATTCATTTACTATAACACCCCTCCTTGAATTTGGTCATAGTCAATTTATTACAATGGAGAAAATATTCAAAAACATCAAGATAGCCAATATGAATGTTGAAAAGTTCAGCAAAACAAAAGGTTTTTTTAACTCAAAGACTGTATTGTTTGGAATGCTTTTCAAACATACATTTTTACTGGATTTTTCTACATCAAAGCATATTTTGACTTGGGCTTCATTTTCATCTTTATCTGTATAGTTGTTGCAACTTCACATAAATGAATATGGAACCTTCGTGACCCAAATTATGATTCTTCAACAATACTTGAAAATGCAAAATTTCATATATTTTCTCAAGATTCAAATAGCACTGTTGCATCAAAGTATAGAAAATTTTACAAAAGTTGTCCTTCAAATATCGATCAACTTTAAATCTAAAAACTATGTTGAAGTGAAATTGAAAAACAACAAAATTTTGAGAAATTAAGAGAAATAAATGAGTTGAATGAAAAAATACTATACTGAGAACAGAACTGGTGAATATCCAGAAAGATGACAATATTCCGAGGTAAACAATAAATGAACAAGACCAACTCAAATTGAAGAGGAACTATGAACTAAAAGAAATTATTGAAGAAAATAAAATATATGAATGTATGGACAGCCTATATTTGAATTTTATAACCTAGGTACATAACTCAAATGTGTTCATTATGATGTACTTATGAATATTAGAGAAAATATTGAAATATCGCATGGCAGAATTTTTAATAAAATCTAAGATACTTTCAGAGAATCAGTTTGGTTTCAGATAAAATGTTGCAATCCAAGATAAAAGTAATTTATTATCACTAGATACAGTTTTCTTTACTAAAGTTTTGAAAAAAAAAATAGACAATATTTACTACATACATACTACAAACTAAATTCGTGAATGACAAACTATCTTGGTGACAGAGTTTAATATGCGAAAATTGACAAACTCTAGGGTTGACTTAAAACATATCTTTATGGAGTACCACAAGGATCGGTTTAGGCCCACTTTAATTCAGTATGTAACGTAATGATCTAAAAATAAATATTTTAGAAAAAAATTAGTTTGGCTGATGATACTGTCATTTCTTAGAGTGCCAGCAACTGGAAAGAACTGAAAAGAATTGTAGTTGAAAACTTTAAAGAAATTAAGGATAAATTGCAATGACCAAATATCTACCATTCTTTCTGTTGCAATTCCTTATCAAATTTTTTTTCGTTTTTTGAAGTTAAATTTAATAATCTTGAAATACTTAAAATATGAAAGTATACAATATCTTGGCTTAATAATAGATATACATCTGCAAAGGCATGTCCTAATTGACGAGTAGTGTCAAAAAATATGAATTCGATACAAGAGTAAAGTACTTTTATTTGTGATGATATCGAAAATTGTTATGATGAAGAGTTGTTCAAAATTAAAAACCAAGTTAAAATATGCAAGCATATCCTATGGTGAAACTAAAAAAATACGATTTTTATTCTCTTTACAAAGAGACTTAGTTAACACGTTAAAATAATGGTAAGAGAATATTCGTCGGCAAAGTAATAGACTACAAGCCCATATAACGATTTGGGGGGTCATTTTATACAGCATGAAACATATTCAGAACGATGCTGCTATATGAAAAAATAACTTCAGGCACTATGCCGTCAATTCTTGGTGGGACAAATGACTGTAATATTAATAATAGTAATTTTTCATCGGAAGATGTGCTCTTCCGACAAAATATTCTTGTACGGCATTCCTCACGTTGGTGGATTATGAAATAATAATCTCCTTGAACCTACTGCCGTACAAAAATAATGGAACCGAAAGCCAGGAAAATTTTTCAATTTCCGAAAAATAAAAAAAAAATCCTGTATTTTGGTTTCATTATTTTTGTACGGCAGTAGGTTCTATGAGATTATTATTTCATAATCCACCAACGTGAGGAATGCCCCACAAGAATATTTTGTCGGTAGAGCACATCTTCAGATGAAGAATTACTACTATTATTATTACAGTCATTTGTCCCACCAAGAATTGACGGCATAGTGCCTAAAGTTATTTTTTCATATAGCAGCATCGTTCTGAATATGTTTCATGCTGTATAAAATGACCCCCCAAAATCGTTATATGGGCTTGTAGACTATAAAGCTTTTAATAAAAATTTCTGCAGAAATGGGTACACACAATGATACAGAAGTGAAAAACATTAAAAATAATAAAGTAGTTTTATGTCTGTAGTTAAATCAAATTCTAAAATAAGTTTATGGCATGGCAGGCGGGAAAATGAAAATCAGAACTGAAATAAAAAATGAGGATCAACCGGTATTCGAATCCCGGTTGATCCACATTTTTTCTGCTATGCCAGAAATTTAATTTCGAATGAAAAATATTTTTTTTGTATGTTCAGCGTGGATAGACATGATAACTACCTGATCATTAAAAATTAAAATCTAGATCAGAAATTATATCAGATTCAGGACTTTTTATAAAGAATAACTTTTATTTTCCAAAAACATTTTTTTTTTCGTATGTCAAAAAACAGAAATTGCATAAAATTGAATAACCATACCTATAACACTAGAAATGAGTATATCACATCTGAAAAAACAAAATAAATAGAACAAAATCTCAAAAAACTTTTAATATTTCATACCATACCTCTTTTGATTTAATTCCTTAATAAATAAAAAACATCAAGTCAATATACATATGTTGGAGCTGAGGTTTCCGAGTAGAATAGGAGCCTTTGTGTTGATCAATTTCAAAGTCAGACATCTGCTCCCAGGTAATTACCACTTAATATTCACACGCAATTATTAATCCAAATCGATTTCACAATTAATACTATCAGTATTTCCGAGCAGCTAAAAGGTTTAGAACTTGGCAACGAATACACGGCGATCAGGACGGCAATGAGCAAACACTCTGCTCGCCTACAACAACTCAACTTGACTCAAATCCAAAGTTGTTCTCTTCCTTCAAATCATCATTTTCCCAGAAGATCACTTTGTATTTTATAACTACCGCTCATGTCGCCGTGTCTACGTGATAACGACCACGCCAAATCTAAACTCTACTTTATTTTTACAACCAAACTATTGTGTAAAACGGAATGTCTGGCCCCTTCAGGTCGAAGGATTTTCCTAGAGCAATAAATTCCGAGACAACCCATGAAGAGATTAAATAACAAATCTTACTAAATTTAATAATCAAATTTCAGTCTAGGCCGGAATATTTAGCATTCTCTTATTCAATCTCCGACATATATAAAAACGGTAAGAAATGGTTAATGATTTCTAGTATCAATTATCAATGTGATTTTTATTCTGAAAATTTCTTATTATTGAATAGTATGTTTGTTAATGTATGTTACTTGTACTTGTAATATTTTGATTTGTACCTGCATTTTCATTGATTGTGTCTTTGTCATTATTTATATTAACATTATTAGGTTTTTTATTGATTTATACTACCTACAGATTGTGTTTTAGGATATCCTATTATTCAAATTTAATTAGTTCACTTGTATAGTACATACTGATTGTATGATTACCTCACTACAAGTTTATAACTTTGTGAGTTTGAGAAAATAGAGACAGAATAGGCAACTTGCCTTAAAATTTTAATAAGAAATTGATATTGAAAATCAAAAGGGGACACTGTGATAAGACGTATACTCACCAAAAAAATAATATTTTCTCATTCCACGTCGTACATATGAAGGATTAAAAGTCCTAAAATTCAAATGTTATCACGTGAGTTGCAAACGCGCTGGCATTGGCCGTGACGTCAGTCATCATGAATACGTTGGCGCCTTAACTCGACACATGCAGTCACCTGCTTAATTTGATAGCGGACAGATTGTGTTTGGAAAAAATTGGTTTGTGGAAGTGATAATAAAAAATGACTGACGAAGAGTTCTTCAAAGGACAATCTACCACATGTAGATATGTTTATGGTTGCCACATTTATACAAAATGCGGAATGTTTTTCACTTGGAGAAGTTCGAGGCGTGAAGGCAGATGAGTATGTATTGTTTTAGAAGGAAAGAATGAAATATACCTAGTCGCTTTCGAAAATCGACACATTAATAGGTGATTATTGAAAGAAGCAGTCTACCTATTTAGTAGGTCAATATTTATTATATATTTATTTAGATTTCAAACAGTACAAAGACAAATAATTTCATTATATTGGACATTTCATACAAATTTTGATTCAGGCTTTAGTCGTAAACTTACCATTTTCATACAGGGTCCAACAAAATGTTCAACAAAGTAAATGTTTTATTTGTGATATATAAATACTCATTCAATTATATTTGTATTACAAGTTTCATTTAACTGGCTTCTTTCGTATGCCTTTCCTGTTCAAAATTTATAAGGGAAATTTGACCCACTAGTCTTTCGATAAACGTGAAATTTGGGGGTATTTAGGGTCCGAGATTTTGAATTTTTTCACTAATTACAGAAAGCGGACGGGTTGTATGATCAAGGTTCTATTCAAAATTGGTGTGTGGAGATTTTTGGGGAACAACATTATTATGAATTGAATTTGTTTTCAAAATATATATATATATTCAAAATAGCGGGAGAGTTTTGTGATTTAAGGAGCGATTCTATCCATGAAGAGTATGTATGGGTTTTTGTAGTAAGAAAATGTAACTTTTCGTAAAAATTAGGAACCTAATTTATGATGGCGGATTTCAATATTTTTCCTTTTCAGTGCATTCGAACAAAAGCGGTTCTTGATTTTTTTTGTCATTTGCATTCGCAGAAACAATTGAAACATTGACAGTAGTATTCAGTATGTTTTTTAGAATACATCTTTTCTAGATCCGGAAGACATTCCTATGGAGATGCTGCTGTGGGGTGGGTACAAGTTCGAAGGAACAAAAATGTGTGCACTGTGAAAGGCAAAATTACACCTGAACACAATGTTAGAAAAAAAACAATACACCGTAAGCTGCAATATTGACGAAGAAGAGGAAAAAGTATTGGATTGTGCTGCTTAGCGATATGTCTCTTTCTTCTCTCCTACAAGCTCTCAGCCATTTTGAGCGACGACTGCGATCTGTTGGCAACATTATAAATATTTTGTCCGGTGTTCTAGCTGTGGTGCTTTGGCACATCGGTATAATGCAATATTTATAAAATAACTTTTTATTTTCCATGACGAATATAGATATTTTACTGCAACTGCAACGACACCTAATGAACCGCGCGACTCTTCCACACTCTGTAACCGAATAGAATAACTTGCTCCATATATTTATTTTCCGCAGTGGTAAGAAATGACGTCACGACCGTTCCCGGACTTTTAACCCTTAGATCCCCATCTGGGGTACCTGAGGGACCCCAGTGGTATAATTCCCTAAACAAAATTTTTATTTGATAAGACCGGCAACGCTGCTTTCAGGTATGTGTCAGTCTATGTTTACTGCATGTGGTCTCAGTGCATACGGAAATTTTGTAGTGTGCGTGTTGTTTGTAGAGCTAAAAAAGGTGAGTGGGGTACTGTAGGAACCCCGCATGGGATATTAAGTAACAAAATATTTATGCACGTCGCTTTCGTTTTAGCATCAAGAATGAGGCGTTTTGAAGGAAGTAGACCATTGTCACAACGTGAACTGGAAAATATTGTGAATAATTTAACTTCTGATTCTGAAATCGAATATGATAGTGACAATAATTCCGATAACAACGATTACGATGATTTTCCACAGGAAAATATTTCAGAAACTGAAGACAACATAGAAATTCAAAGCGAGGAAAGTTCAGACGAAGAAGTTGAAGACCACGAAGCTCACAATGTTCAGTCCGTAGGTCCTAAATTTATTGCAAAATCTGGTATGGAATGGCATAGTCAACCGTTTCCGGCAACAAGAAGACTTCAAAGAAATTTTATAAATGCACGTCCGGGTCTTACAGAATACAGCAGAACATCTAAAACAATTTTAGAAATATTCAACTTATTTGTAACGACTGAAATGAAGGATATTATATGCAATCATACCAACCAAGAAGCTTGCAGATATTACGCTGAGTGGATTGAAAAAAATCCTAACAAACCAAAAGTATGGACTTTACTTGAAACAGAAGAATTAGACTGTTTCTTAGGAGTACTTGTAAAAGCAGGTGCATTGAGGTGCAGAAGGGAATCAACCAAGGAAATGTGGAGCACTAACACTTCTATACGTAGGTCGTTTTTTACCGCAGCTCTCTCTAGAAACAGATTTGAAGAGATTTCAACATTCCTACGATTTGATGACAAATCCACTAGAGCTCAAAGAAAAGAACAGGACAAACTAGCAGCTATTAGAGATATCTGAGAAATGTTTGTTAACAATTGCAAAAAGGCATTTGAACCTTATGAAAACATCACTATTGATGAACAGCTAGTTTGTTTTCGAGGACGTTGTCCATTCAGACAGTACATGAAATCAAAGCCTGGTCGGTATGGGATGAAAATTTGGGCAGCTGCTGATACTAAGACCTCATATTTATCCAATCTGCAGGTCTACACTGGAAAAGCGCCTAATGGAGCAGCAGAGAGACAGCAAGGATTGCGTGTTGTGTCGGACTTGGCAGAGCCGTATCACGGTAGCTGGAGAGGAATAACAACGGATAATTTTTTCACCAGTGTTCCATTAGCACAATATCTGCTAACAAAACAACTAACTCTGCTGGGCACAGTTTGCAAAAACAAGCCAGATATTCCAGCACAATTAGCAATTACATCTCGGCCCCCACATTCATCGATGTTTGCATTTACAAAAGATCTTGCGATGGTTTCGTATATACCTAAAAAAAATAAAATGGTCCATCTGCTTTCCAGTCAACACGATAAAGATACTATTTCTGATAGAGATGACAACAAGCCCCTCATGATTTTGGATTATAACAAAACCAAGGGCGGCGTTGATACAGCCGATAAGCTTATAAGGGAATATTCATGTTGCAGAAGAACAGCCCGATGGCCTTATAGGTTGTTCATGAATATAATAGATATTTGTGCATTAAATGCCTTCATTCTATACATAGAAAAATATCCTGATTGGAAAAAGAAAACCACAGCAAGACGACGTTATTTCCTGCTGCAATTAGGAGATGATCTCACTCGCAAGACTATGGAGAAGCGTGCCACGAAACATTATAAGTCCTTTGTAAAATCTGCTGTGCGAGACTGTGGGATACCTGTTCTGGATGATATTACAGATCATGTGGCTGAAGTGGAAAACCAACCTAGAAAGCGTGGACGTTGTTATCAATGCCCGCGAAAATTAGACAAAAAAGTGAAAATAGTTTGTCGTCATAAGTGTAGTAAGTTTGTATGTGATAACCACAGAAAAACGCATCAAACTACGATCTGTTACAATTGTGCATCTATGTAGTATGTATAAATTATTGTTCACTGTATCTTGTACTTGTTATTTTGATCTATAGGAGTGTAATATTTTCCTTTGTCTAACGAAAAGTATTTGAATAAAAATATGTCCATTTTGTGTTATTTACTTTGTCAGAAATGTGTTGTTTTGTGTTAGGTAATGAGAAATTGTAATCTAAATGCAACAGAGTGTTTTCTTGAACAACATTTTCCATAATATATGTTCAAACGTGTATAATGACTAGGGGTCCCTGAGGTACCCCTCACGGGTATTTGCGTTCATAATGAATGCACGGGAGTCTAAGGGTTAAGCCTGTTTGAAATGCGTCGCTGGCGCGCGAAACTTTGATTATCTTTAACAACCCAATTACTTATATTTAAGGCATCATTTTTGCATTTTTTATCATAATTGAACATTTTTATGCAGTCAATTGGAGAAAGGCAAGTTGCCTGTTATTGAGACAAGCGTTATTTAAATATTTTTATTATGTTAATGTAACAAAATAATGAAATAAGGATATGGCAAAAAATACCAATGAAATTTAAAGTAAATAACAGGATGAAGTAATGATCTCTACATTTTATTAAAAAAAAAATACTTACTGCTGCCTCCGCAGCTTCTGCTTGCTTCCTTTTCTCTTCTTCTTCTTGGTCAAGCTCTTTTATACTCTCCTCCAGAACGTTTGGCCAAAAATCTCCCTCGAAATACGGGAGATCAGCAGCTGATCTAAGATTATCTTCCATTGCTTGTTTGAGAATATCCTATGAAACACAAAAAATATTGTAGAAAAGGAAAAATAAAATCAAATTTTCACCATACCTTATAATCTAAAACTATTCTTTCAATGATTCCTTTATCTAACATCTTTTTATACCAGTCTTGCAATCTCTTGGGTTTTGGTATTTTTTGGTCCAGCGGATGGCAATGAAAGATATAATCATCGCCCTCCGAAGGGGGACATGCCCAAATGTGAGCCATTGTGTAACCTAACTGTTTCACATAGTCCATATAACCTAATAAAATCTCATGATACACAGCAGTCCTAAACTGTCTCGGTTTAAAAAAGTGAACTGAGTCTAAGTACGCAATATACACACGCCGCGTGTTCGGGAGAGGACACTCGGAACCGTATTCCTGAACGTGCATGCCAAAAAAGCAGACGTCCACCCCGTCGATTTCCTCAAAAGCGAAAAGGGCCTTCGCTCGATAAGGAAACTCTCCGGTAAGTTCGCCAGTTTCCACAAACTTAGACCGCATCCCGGGTTTGACTTCTACGACTTTTTCAGAACTCGATACGACCCGTATCGATACGTCGCCCGCACCAGCTTCTTTTTTTCTAAGAAAGAGGTTCACCCTGTTTTCAATGTAAACGCCCAAATTCGTGATGGGCAACCGTTTCGCGTTGAACTTGTTTTCTCTTCGTTTCAGTCCTTTAAGTTTGAGGCACTCGTCACAAGTGAAACCTTGGGGCCAGATGGCTTCTATATGAAGAACACATATTTGGTGGAGTTTTCGCCCACAATCCGTGCAGTGGACGAAGGTTTCCATTTCTAGATGATCGTTTTTCATTTCCTTGAACTGATCCTTCTTTATGGCACTGAAAACAAAATATAATCACGTAATTCCACAAATCTTGGAAATATTTAAAGCAAATAAGTATCAACACTTGTACGGACTCCTGAGTACAATTAAATCTTTGTATTATGCACCACAAAAGTTGAAATTGATCTTTAAAATGGTAAATTAAAATGTACTGATAAGTTCAAAATAATTTCTTTAGATGTGTGTGACGTAGGTTATTCTGTAACCGATTCAAAAGCTTGCCGCGCATTTTTCAGTTTGAATATAAAAGCGACTAATAACCTACGTCGCACATCTAAAGAAATTATTTTTAATTTTTCAGTGCATTTGAATAAAAGCTTTACTTAAAACTTTTTTTAACTGATTTTTTTTTAGTTCTCAGGCAAAATGTATAGAAGCCGTTATCTTGGATTTTTGAATGTTGACAATGTAATCATAACATCCGACCTCAAAAACACTCACATACCAATTTTCAATAGAATAGGACCATAATCACAAAACTGTCAGCCATCTTGATATTATGAATTTAGACAAATAAAATCGTAATATCCGCCGCCGAAAATAAGCACAGCAATTTTGAACAGAATCTGACAATATTAGTCATTTCAAATGCTATAATAAAAAGAAATTGACAAATGAACTACTGCATTTCAAAATTTTATGATATGATAACTTACTTGATATTTTTCATTCATGTGCCGATCCAAGAACTGTCACAATAAAAAGAGGTTCCAAGGTCTGGTTCACAAGTGATATAGGGAATTTGATAAAAGTGCGAGACAAATATTTTCGGCAAAAGAAAAATAATCTTAGAAATGAACATTATAGTAATTTATATGACTGTCAAAATAAACGTGTTAAAACACGATATGGACTACAAAGAAGAGATATTACAAAGAAATTTTTTTAAAGATAAATGGAAAGAAAGCAATTAATAACATATTGCTAAACAGTCCCAAGAATAAAAATTCAATACAATCCATCAAAATCAATGATAAAAAAATTGAAAACCCAGAAAAATTTGTGAAGAGTTCAACGAACATTTTATAACTGTTGGAAAAAGGTTAGCATCTAAAATTTATGTATCAACTCAAGACTACCAAGAAAGAACGACGACATCATCGATATTTCTAGCACCTCTGAAGAAATTTTGATAATAATTGAAGAACTGAACCATGTACAGCTTGCGGATTTGATAAGATTGATGTTAAAATTATAAAAATTATCAAATCTGAAATTTCTGCAATTTTAACATACATATATTCAAAATCATTTGAGTTGGCTACAGCACCAGATCAAATGAAAATTGCTCTAGTCTCGCCCGTATTTAAAAATGGTAAAAAAATATTTAAAATAATTTTAGGCTGTATGATTATTTAGAACACAAAAATATTTTGTTTGATCATCAATATAATGTAGTAGATCCAGAGGTACAGAAAGAGCAGCACAAGATGTAATCATTTGTACAAAAAAAAGTTGAAGGTCAAAAATTTGTCATTTTGCCTCTTGATTTATGTAAATCTTGTGACACTGGGATTTCATTGAAAAAATTGGATAAAATTGGTGTCAGAGTGCACGTTTATTGTTATAAAAAACAAATGTGTGCATTAGAGAAAATAAAAATGTGAATTATGGTCTACCACAAGGATCTGTGTTAGGACCTGTGCTATTCCTGATTTATATAATGTCCATTTTTTTTTCAAATTGAACGGGACTCTCAAATTATTTGCAGATGATACAACAAACATTTATTCTGGACTCGAACTGAAATTCATAGAAAGTGATATCAAGTATATTTCCAGGATCCCCTCATGTTTACATAAATTAACATTAAATTTTTCTAAATCCTCATACACAGTCATATTGACAAATATAATGAGAAATATCTTTCCATCTATAGAATTTGAAAATAATCAACATATTATTTATTTCCCAAGAAACACAAGTTTATGACAGGGAAAAAATACATTTTCAACTAAACTAAATTAATTACAACTAGATATTTCTAATCTTCATATTATTTATATAATTCAAGATAATGCATATTTTTTCAAATTTACTTCTCATTTTACCATTAGATTTAAAAGATTTTGATAATTCATTGATATGCATTATTCCTTTAAAGTATATTGATTGTTGACCCACATTTGTTTTCACTTTGATAACTGACAAATTATCTGATTGCCTCGCCAAGTGGTTATGATTATTGTTAATGAGGTTGAAAGCCAAATCAGAGTGTTTGAAGTTATTTTTGACTAGGTGAATAAAAGTACAAATCTTTAACTTATAAAGAGAACGGATATCCAGAATTTTTTTGGTTTGTATATTATAGGTTCTCTGTACTCTGGTTTGAATATACACTGGGTGATTTTGTTTTGTAGTGTTTTCAATGGTTTACGTACACATTCTGTACCGTTCCTCATACTGAGATTAACTGAAGTTTGGAAAAGACTAAAGAATAATAACTGAATTTCAAATATTTCAATGGTAAAAAGTTTCTGATTTTGAAAAGAATTCCGATTACTGGAGATATTTACTTCCTTAATATTTCAATATGTTTGGACCATAACAAATTTTCTTCAATATACAAGCCAAGAAATTTCAAATTAGGAGCATACTTGATGATTTCACTTTTGAAATTGACAGGTTCTTTGAAATCGATAGAAGTCGATCTTTTAGTGACAAACATAAATTATGATTTTTTGTTAGTTGAAGTTGTTAAAGTTAGTTTATGGTTTATTAGCCAAAATGATATTATAGTCAATATAATATATAAAAATTATATCGAATCGGACCCTGATCACAAAACTCGTCCGTCATATTGAATTTAGTGGCGTAATTTTTTTCATATTCTCTATTTTTTTTCATATTCTTTTCAGCAACCCCTTTCATTTGATAACCATAGATAGGGGTGCACAAATAATAATTGGTCCGCCATCTTTGTAATAAAAAAATTAATAGTTAAAATATAGTTTTAAAAGAAGAAAATAAACTTTAAATTAAATCAAACCCATAAATTCATTATATTATACAATTTATATAATATAGAAGCTCGTCGCAAGATTCACCTTTGTACATTTATTTTATGAAATACATAAATTTTTTCTTAGAATTAATTGTTTCAAGACCAAGTTACATATTGTATTCTTGTTTATTTACACAGGTAAATCTCGCGACAAGCTTTTAAATATATTAAATACAACTATACACTAAAATCCAAAGACTGACAATAACACAATTTTTCAGCTGTAAATCTTAGTAAATTTCAGCCCAAATCCAAGCCAAATTCATGTTTATGGATATTATATCAATTTTATTAATCATAAACAACAATAAAACTTACGTTTGGGGTTGTGTTGGGTCCTCTCCCAGTGTTACGGTATCTCCTTGAATGTCATTGAAACATTTCTGGCAGAAAGTGTATCGGTCGGATCCAAGTCCATACGCTTTCAGACTGCTCCAGAACATAAAAAAAGGTATATGTTATTCATGAAACAACATTAACTACTAGTATTTCACAAATTTTCTTCCATTGACAATATTTCAATGCATTTTTAATGATGATGAAAACATATTTTTTCCAACTACACTAATATGACATCCTGTATTTACCACAATGATGTCAAAGTTGTAAAAAAACTGAAATATTTTGAGTTGGAGAATACATTTTATTCAATACATAAATATATTGGGATATTCTTCCAAACAAAGTTTTGTTTCATCAATTTGTCCTCTAGAAGTCAACAACTACACGTATTTTCAGATCATAAATTGTTTTGTTTTTTTGTGGTCGGAAAGAATATTTTGTTCAAGATTATGGCAAATAACAGTAATTTTTGGTACTAGTAAAACAAAAACCTATTTTTCTAAAAACAACAAAAAGTTAATCATTTTTCAACATCAGCAAATCATCTTTAAATGTCTTTCAAAATGGTGCTGAATGTCTTTCAAAATGGTGTTAAATTTTTTTTTTGCAGTCTGTTTAAACAAATGCCTATTAAATAATCATTTTTGTAATTCCTAAGAAATCAATAAAGCTAAAAAAACTTACCTGTTCTGATAACTATAATACTTGGCATCCCTAGGAATTGTACAGAGTTGTTTGCCATAGCAGCACAACACCTGGGGATTAAAAGTGTACTTCCTTCCGCAACAGTACCCCATAGATTGCATGACGGGGTCGATTTCTTGTTCAAAAACCTCAGACAGCTGTATATTAAATTGCAACATTAAAAAGTTGAAAACCACAATGATCTTTCAAGAATTACCTTCGTGCAGTACCTGTAGACTCGACTCGTTTTTCTATTGTACAACCAAGCATTGTCAAACATCAGCCACACGTCATCCACATACTCCCAAGGATCCGCAAACTGTCCAATGTCAAGTTTCCTTTTGATCGTCGACAAATCCATCGGCCTCCTAACAATTTCAAAATAATCTGGGATTCCCAGAGTTTGAGGATCCACAGGTTGCCTGAATGGTATACTTTCTGGATCTTGCCTGAACAGTTTCTCCAAAGTTGGCATCAGTTTTTGCCTCAGTTCATCTGGTTTGAATACTGATGCAGAAATGGAAATATTTAGACATGGACACAATAGTTATATGAGACAGAGTTTCATTAAAAAGTGTTTTTGCAAATAAATATAGAAATAATTTTGTGTCAATAATATATTTATTAATTGTATTTTTATTTCGCTAATGATTTTGACTATTTGCCTTTTTGCTATACGCTCGAGCATCGGTTGCGCCATCTCTTGATATAAAATAGATAATAATTCATTATATATTTGTAACGTTTGAAAAATAAATATATCGGAAAACGAAATAAAAACTATTGCTAGAATTACAAATATATTGACACAAAATTACCTTTGTATTGATTAATTTCGAAGTCAGACATCCTTTCTCAGATAATTAACACTTAATATGCACACACATCTATTTATCCAAAACAATTTCACAATTAATACCATCAATATTTCCGAACATCTAAAAGGTTTAGAACTTGGCAACGAATACACGGCGATCAGAACGGCAGTATGCAAACACTCAGCTCTTCTACAACAACTCAACTGGAATGCAATCCAAATCAAAACTTCAAGTCACCATTTTCCCAGGAGACGTCTTTGTATTTTCGTATACCTGCCCCTCCTGTCGCCGTGTCTACGTTTGTGATAACGGTCACTCCAAATTTAAACCCCCAATTGAATAAGTCCACTACTTTATTTTACAACCAAACTATTGTGTTAAACAAAATGTCTGGTCCCTTCAGGCCTAAGGATTATAATCCTACCGCAATAAATTCCGACACAACCCATGAAGAGATTAAATAACAAATCTTACTAGATTTAATAATCAAATTACAGTCTAGGCCGGAATATTTAGCATTCTCCTACCAAGGAAAGATCCGTTGATTGCAAAAACACTTTTTATCCAAAAGACGCCTCATAAGTTATGTAGATATATTCCAAATTGATTAAAAAATACTCACTCTTACTCTTTCTTTCGCTACCAGCTACAGCACTGGCTGCATCAATGGAGGGTGGGACATCTGATGAAACTTCCGAGCTGCGGGGTTCTTCTTTCACCAAACCCGGCTCTTCCTTTATCATAATTCCGTGTTCCCCCATTGAATCATTAATTTCCTGCTTAATCTCCATTTTAATCTCGCTCCTCATTCCTTTACCACCCATACTTTCCATTTGCGACTCGCTTGTCTCTCCTTCTTCTTGCTTCACTTCCGCCTCCATCTTGACTTGCTCCAACTTGCCTTTACTGCCTCCACGTGGAGGTGATGGAGATTCTTCATCTCTGTCGGCTGCTGCTGTTATCGCAGCCATTTGCGACGATAAATTCGACTGTCTTGGAGCATTCAATGCAGCACGTTCTGCACTACTCATGCCCTTACCTGAAATCATTCAACGGTTAAGAATTCATCCCAACAATCGTAACTTTGTGCAATGGGTTAATGTTATTACATATCGAACTGTTAGCAAGTCCTAATGAAGAAATATGTTCAAAGGATTTCAGAAAAAAACTTTACTCAGAAGTTTGTTAACGACATTCAAAAACATTAAGTAAATGGTCAATGAGGAATTATTGATTGTCAGTGAGGGGTGGAGTGAAAACCGAATTTTTTCACCGGGTTTTTTCAAAAATGATTATCAATATTCACTCAATTCTCCTTTTCAGGGAATATGATAAAACGAAATTGTGTACTAGTGAATGTTAAAATGAGCCTTAATAAAGCACTGACAAAACAAATAGTATGAAATTCAGAAACGAGCTGAAATAAATTGTTAAAAACATACTAACGATGATTAATTATTCCTCCAAGTAGTCATTCTTAACTTCCCCTCATGTACCACCAGATATCCTACACTGGAAAGGGGATATTTTGTAGATAAGTACATTTAACCAAAGTGGAAGATGGTAAAGATTGTTCCCTATTGCTGAAATTGTCATATATCAAGATCACTAAGCCAAACCCTTACATTTTCAAGCACCAACTCAATCTTAAGATATTTTATTTGGGAAAGAAATGAATCAAGAATCTATTTACACTCCACACATCAACTTGAAATTCCTAAATCAATTTGGGAATGCTTGAAAATACCCCAAGTCAACATACAAAACGTAAAATTGAGGAAATGGTCAAAAAGGTGTCTAGCACTCTTCAATGTCCCTAGACACAAAAATAAGAAAATAGAAGAATGAATGTACAGCCTCATAGTGGGACCAACTTCCAAAGAAAAGACAACCAAGAGTATACAATCTAGTTGCAAGAAAGAGCGTACTCCTATTATAAGATTTTTACGAAATTCATGACCAGAAACAAGTGTTTCTTTGCTTCTCTCCACACCTTGGAATTGAAGTATACAAGGGCGGTTCCAGCCTGCAAGTCAGAGAGGACACTGCTTAAATCACAATAAACAATGATGCATGACATTTGACACATCTATTGACTAATTTTTCAAGTTTACACGTTACAAATAAAATGTCCATTTATGATACAACATTTACTTGGTAAATAGACGAGGAAAATGATTACGTCACAAATGTCATTCTTGTCAAAAACTGATTCCAAACAAACCGCCGTCAAATTTAAATCAGCTTGTCCGATAACTCCGATATTGTTTCCGTTAAGGTTTTTCAACTTTTTTTGTCTGAGAAACAAAATCCAAACCACCAAACACAAACTAATAATTTTTTTTTAAAGAACACAAACTAATAAGCAAAACAGCAAATCATCAACAGAGAACGTCACATAAAATTCTTTGGAATCAGTTTTTGACAAGTATGACATTTGTGATGACACACTTTCCTCGTCCATTATAAATAATGCATAAAATTAAAACAAAAATCACCGGTTGACCTAGGAGAAGGGAGTCATGCCCCCATAAAAACCCCTGGAGCAAAGCCTGAGAGCTGTGACAAATAATAAATGAATATTCCTTTGGAGAAATTAATTTAAGCGTCAGGAAAAAAAGTCAGGGAAAAAAAGTCAGGGGAAAAAAGTCCTGGATAAAGTGCGCGGAGAATAAAGTCTGGGAAAAAGTCTGGGAAAAAAAGTCTTGGAAAAAGAGTCTGGGAAAAAAGTCTGGGAAAAAAAGTCTGGGAAAAAAAGTCTGGGAAAAAAGGTCTGGGAAAAAAGGTCTGGGAAAAAAGGTCTGGGAAAAAAGGTCTGGGAAAAAAGGTCTGGGAAAAAAGTCTGGGAAAAAAATTCTGGGAAAAAAAAGTCTGGGAAAAAAGTCTGGGAATAAAGTCTGGGAAAAAAAGTCTGGGAAAAAAAGTCTGAGAAAAAAGTCTGGGAAAAAAATTATGGGAAAAGTCCTGGGAATAAAAACACGGAGAACACGCCCAGATACAGATACATATTAAAAAACAAATTTTTTATAGAAGAGATCGAATCTGATATCGATACAGATAAGTCAGCAAAACAAAAGACGAAACCAATCAAATTCATCGAGTCCTTAGTGAAGTTAAATGCACCGCAAGTACACTAACGGAGAAATATGTAATTTCCGTTATCACAAATCATTACAAATAATCAAATAAATATCTATAAAAACGTATTAAATGAGGAAAATTCTATTGCAAAAAAAATATAGATCATGCTTACCCATGCTGGCAGATGATGGCGATGCCTGTATTGGGGTTGCAGGTGCTGGAGACGCCCCCCTGGAAGAACTAACTGATCTGGGACCTGCATTCGTCGCGTGCGGAGTGAGTACTGAATCAGAGCTTGTCGTGGGTATCCGACTACCATTCTGAGCAGAAATAGGTTGGGAGTTTTGTTGTTGTTGCTGTTGAACGAAACTAGAAGGCGAAGGAGATATTCGACTCGACTTCAACATCTCGCTATACTGATTTGCCTGAGAGTTCTGTGCACCGGGCGATACTTGAGGCAGGCTAACGGGCCCATTGCTAGTTGTAGGAAATTGATTGCTTGACGAAGTGGTAGTACTGCCTTGCGAGAGAGGATTTCCGAACGGTGATAGCCCTGGATTTGATGGACTCGGGCTGGGTCCAGGTAGACCGACATTCTGCTGTGGCTGCTGAGGAGTCTGGGGAGCCTGTTGAGTTGAGAACAACAGTCGGTTTCCAGGTTGATTGAGAACACCAAGGGCTCCAAGAGGCGGACCCCCGAGCGATGGAGAACCACTCCTCAAACCCGGTTGTGCCTGGGCGGGTGACTGCTGCTGGCCTGGAAGAATATTACTTAGTAGTATTGGGGGTCTCGAGACCAAACCTGAAACATTAAAAGTCGTGAAATTTCTAATTATATGAACAACAATTTCATTGTTTAGTGATTTGTTAATTACCTTGGAGGTTTGGTCTGACTGGTTGTGTATGCTGTTGTTGCAACTGCTGTTCTTTCCTCTTCTGCCTCTTCTCTTCCAGCTCTTTTTGAATCTTATATATCTTTTCCGCTAATAGGTGGTAGTACTCGGACCTAGAGTTGGCCATTTCATACATGTCTCCTTCTACCTTCCTCGCATATGCTACTAAATTGTGCATTCGTTTGTCTAGCAAAGCCTGAGGATCAGGCGTCGGAAATATAGCTTGCACCAGCTTATGCACCAAATGGTTTCTGAGATCTGGAGTGACAGATTGATGCCACTCTTTTGTTCCAGCTACAGGAGATGCTGTCACTTGGCCTGGTTGCAAACCCCCCGGCAACTGGCCTAAACCCTGATTGGCTGCCTCTGCACCACTAGCAAGGCCAAACATCACATTGTTGACACTTTGTCGTAAACTCGCAGCAGTCTGATCAACACCTTGTATCTGAGACGAATTAGAAGAAGGATCACTACTCAGATCACTACTCAGAGATACGTTAGGAGCAGCTGGTCCTGGTAGTGCTAAGCCTCTCATACCTAGACTAGGTATATTCTGTCCGGTATTCAAAGGTAACCTCAAAGTGGGCCTCGACTGGACAGGATTTGGAATCAGACCAGCAGGGGCAGGTCCTGTACCGGTTGTTGGACACTGAATTCCAAGGGCATCATATGCTCTACGCATGTCTGTTGCGGAAGGATTTGGTGACTGGTTGTTCTGGGTAGGATTTGCAGTTGCTAAACAAAAAAAATTTATCTTAATGACCTGACAATGCCTACTCGTGGAAAATGTGTGATAAATAATTTTCCACTTAAAAAAACATAACATGAACACTTTAAAAAAACTGTTCATTGTTAAAAAGTGTTTGTTCATTTAAGTGAAATTTTAATAATCACTAACCATTTGGATTATTGCGATTCTTATCTGCTTGTTTCAGCGGAAGACAGACAGGACAATCTGTTCGTATACAATTCTTCCAGTGGCTTATTATCTGTCGAGATGAACTGCAATGTGCCACAGAACAACTTTTTCCAGCGTTGCACGTCGTCATGTGATTCAAAACATTCTTCATCGTCTTGCAATGCGGCAGAGTGCAAGACCAAACTTCACCGTTGGCTTGTGATTCTCTTCTTTGGCACTTGTGAGCATGCAGCAGAAGGACTAGTTGCTGCTGTATAAGCTTACGCTTTTCAGGGTCTGCTGAATGAAATTATATGAAAAACTTAGTTAGAATTCAAGCATGCAATCATACAAACTAATCAATGTAGGAAAACGAATTGTCTGAAATTTAATAATAAAAGGGAAGTTAGCGTTGAGGAATTTAGGGATTGGGGGGAACCTAAATTTAATTAAATGAGAAGAATAATTACTGGCTGCTTGATATTACCCAAAACAGTTTTCTAATGTGAAGATCAAAACCACATAATAGTGAAAAACTATCAACTTTCATTCCTCTGAAGCAAACTGAAGAAAAATTTCAGATAGAAGTCAACCAAAAACAACTCTTGGAACTCAGATATTCTCAGTGGAAATACTCATATGCAGGTCAGTGCAATAAGTTTGAAAAAATAAAATCTGCCGCCAAAGTACCAAGAAAGAATGTTGAAATTCCTTAGAAGCACAGCAGTTAATATAAATGATTTCAAGAACACTCAACAAAGACACAAATTCATTCCTAATAATTAGTCACTATTATAAAATACTTCAGAACTTCAAGTTAGTTTAAATAGATTTTTCTGATATGAACATAACTTATAATAAATACTTTCAAAGATTGTTATCAATGTTATAATTTATGATAAAAAGAAGTTGTTGGGGATAGGTCTCGTATAGAAACCAGTATTTCTCAGTTAGCCAACGTTTCGGCAATACATTTCGCCATCCTCAGGGCTTTAAAATATAAAATGATGGATAATTACAAAAGAAAACGAACTTTTGGAAATCTTCAATTCGTACCATAACAAATTGCAATTCACATTGTAAATTAAGCATCACAGTTGTTTGCCTTTCCTGGATCATTAGAACTCCTTCAAATGAATGTTTGGTCCATTGGTACCATAAACAAAGTTTCTCCAATAGGTACCTAAACTTTAATTCAGAACACCCATTTCCAAAAAATTATTATGATTAAGAATTTAAAATAAAAAATTAAGGATTATAAATATATGCAGCCCCATTTGTGTTGATGATAACCTAACAACAATTAAAATCATACTTATTTTATCACACAATGGTTATCCATATCCAACCAAGTTATTGAACACATTAATATTTTCAACTATGTAATACTACACATTCACATCAAAACGATAAAACTAATAATATTCACCTAAAAGTACCTTATGTTAAAACATCTTTCCGAGAAACTAAGAACGGTTCTGAACAACGAAAATATAAGTTTCATATAAAAATGAGAATACATAGTTACAACAAAAAAATTCTTCACAAAAATCAAAACTCCTCCCCTATTTGAAGAATGTAGTAATTGTGAAAAATGTTATATGGGAAAAACAAAACGTTACTTACCAACGAGAATGAAAGAACACAAATAAAAAATCCCACATCTAATGTAGAACAAACATGTTCAGAAAAATCATAATTTTGACTTAAGAACACACAAATTGTGGGCAATAAGAACTACCGTTTTAAACGCACCTTTCAAGAGATGATTAATATCGTTAAATATGTTTCGGTCAACTATAGAAAAGATACTGAAAATCTAAATGGTGCCTATCTCAATTTAATCTTCTGATTGAAATAAATGAGGCACATCGTTTAGTTCAGTAGTCATTCAGTGTTGAATTAGATTGTGAACAAAATCATAAAGGAAAAACTTACTCAATTTTATTCAGTGTCTCGTTATATCATGTTGTTTTTATGCTGTATTGTACTTTTGAAGAAGATAAATCAAAATCACTCATTTAAGTCTACAAAAATATAACGAAAATTTAAAAAAACAATATTTCTCAAGACTGGTTTCGGAATTTGAGCAGGTGCCAAAAAAAATATATTATTTAAAAGTTATAATTTTAGCTATAAACGTTTACGTTGTTATTTTTTATTTTTATAAAAATTGTTTTTTTGTGCGCAGTTTTTCTTTTGTAATTGTCCATAATTTTATAATTTAGAGCCCTGAGGAGGGCGAAATATATTGCCGAAACGTGGACTAACTGTGAAATACTGTTTTTTTTATAGGAGACCTAACCCCAACAACTTCTTTTCAACATAAATATAGAAGGTAGAGACATCATCAGTTATACATTCTGTTTGCAAGACCTGAATGTTCATTTACAACTCTGCCAGGTGTCCTATTATAATAATTGAAAAAAAAGTGGTACTATTTCAAAAGTATTTCCATTTAATTATTAACAAAATAATGCATATCAACAGCCTACCAGTAGACGGTGCCGGTGGTGCACCAGGTTGACCACCTTGATTCTGAGTCGCTTGTTGAGGTGTCGACTGAGTCCCACTTGGAGCGCCCGATTGAGGTTGTGCTGGTGAAGGAGCCGGAGGTTGTGTTTGAACGATGCCACCATCGCCCCCACATCCAGGTCCTACAACGGAAGTTGTTTGTGGTCCTCCGAATCTTGGAGCCTGATTCTGCATATTCAGTTTTTGCTGGGGAGTGACTACACCTAAATCAATTAGAGATAACTTACGGTGGCCAAGGATGGCGATACAACAAAAAACATACAGTAAACGACCACAAAGTTGATGGGTTATTAATGGCACCTTCTAGGCTATACGAATATGAACAGATTTTTTTCATTATTTCATGAATATGTTTCTTTATTAGCTAGAGAACTAAGAAAACTAGTACATTAACTCAAGGTTCTCGGTAGTTACAATGAACTCCTTTAATGAAAATTTCAATTCTGTTTGTAATGTTTATAGCTTTAGAATTATTTAATTAAAATAATGTGTAAACAGTGATTTTTTTCAGTCAGTATACTCAGAAAACTCAGTACCTGTAATTTGGTAACGTAGTCACTTATAATAGACCAAGATATAGAGGTTTTTTTCTCCACAAAATAAAAGACGCAAATGACCTACACTAATTTTTATAACATAGTTCGTTAACGAAAAGCCCAGTTTTAGCAGCAGCAAAATCGCTTTGTGGAATTTTTTAAACGCAATAGTGAAAATAATTATAACTTTAATGGTTTTTTGGAAATATCTCAAATATTATTCAAGGAACCGTTTTACAGTCAATGGAACTTTTGTAGAGATTTATAAAACATACAAAATGGGTTTTCATGCAACCGGATCGGTGCACTTTCCACTGAGAACATCCGGGAAAACCTCGAAGAGACCATTTTTCAAAAAATTTTAATTTTTATAAATCTGGAAGCTGGACAAACAATATTGCGGAAACTAATAGATAGATACATAGAATAATATATGGTTCAACTGTATGCAAGATGTTTTCTGTCCGATGTGTAGTTTTTGTACATTCGCGTTATAAACATCTGGCATCTGGAACTAGAGATCAATATCTACAATTTGTATATTTTGGATTTTCACCTGAGAGGTGGGAAGTGTGTTGAAAATGTCACTGAAAGTTGATCAAAACTCTTCAAAGTGCGTCCGAAGTCACCCGAAGTCGCACTGAAGTTAACTCGAGTTGACTTCGGGTGCACTTTGGAACCATTTCGAGTAACTTCCAGTGACATTTTCAACGCATTTCCCACCTATCAGGTGAAAATCCAAAATATAAAAATTGTAGAATTGATCTCTACTTCTTAATGCCGTTTTCAGAATTTGAATAAGATGATTTCCCTTAAATCGGAGCATTTTGAAAGATTTGCCCTTAAATTGTTTATAACGTGATTGTGCAAAAACTACACGTCAAACAGAAACAGTTGAACCACATGTTATTATCTATCAGTTTCCGCAATATTGTTTGTCCAGCTTCAGATTTATAAAAATTATGAATTTTTGAAAAAACGGTCTCTTTTTTGATCATATAAAATTTTTTGTAGGTTTTATAATTCTCTACAAAAGTCCTTTCGACTGTAAAACAATTACTCCAATACTTTCTGAGATATTCGCAAAAAAATAAAAGAGTTGTAATTTTTTTCACTATTTCTTGTTTTTTTAGATAGATAGTTTATTTGACTACATCACATACATTCAATATTTATAGCAATTCAGAATAAAGTAAAATTACAAGTATGTATAAATAAAACTGTAGATTTTAAAAACATACAAACCACCATCAGGCATCCAATCCAGAGCACATTTGAGAAAATACTGGAATTAGCCGACACTCAATAAAGAATCGAAATGCTACAACCACGAAAGACATTTATAGAATACATATTTATTTTAATTCTTAAATACATCTTAATGTTTTAAAATATTGTAACCATGGGCAGGACTTCGGACGATAGCCCTTTGGATCAAATTGATTCAATAAAATACATGTATTATTATTATTAAAAACATCAAAATATCAATTAGGTAAAAACATAAAATATTTGTGCGAGCCCAATTTTCCATTTTAAAAACATCAATTAGATTAAAACATAAAATATTTGTTCGAGCCCAAATTTCCATACAGAATACCTGGGAGGTGATACCTGAACTTAAAGCATTTAAAACTTTTATAAGCAATTTTAGACCATGTACGTGTTCCATATTAAATTCAATATTCTTTGAGTATAATTGCATCATGATTTGACTGCATATATTCAAGTGAGTAAAAACACTGTTGGAAAAAAATCGCTTCATTGTTTTATTGAGTTTAAAAAATTCCACAAAGCGATTTTGCTGTGGCGAAAACCCGGTGTTTTTATTTACGAACCATCCTATAAAAAGTAATATAGGCCGTTTGCGACGTTTAATTCGTGTGAAAAGAGCCTATTATTTTTATCTACAGCTTGGCCTATAATGTTATGTTTCTCGTGGATATTATAAAATCAAATTATTAATGTACTGGAAAATAATTAGAACTTTTTTTGCATACTTGGATTACCTATCCAAATTAATAAAATTATATGAATTGCCAATACCCCTATTTAAATTAATTCATATATTATGCTTAGGATCGCACGATAAAAGGTAAGGTCCTCGTCATTCCCCGATCGCACAAGTCTCCTAAAGACTTCTGACGGTTGCCCGTAAGAGCAGCTGGATAATGGATAGAAAAATTTGAAACAAAAATCAAAATATAAACTTAAAAGAGTCTTCCAGTCCATCATTTGGGAATATTTCAAATATTTGTCTCTACTATTGTTATTTCATCTCATTATATGATTATGTTTAGCATTATTGTCCACTTTGAAAATTTTATTTTTTGTTTATATTGGGATATCCTATTTTTATTACTTCAAAATAAGTTTTTCTTCTGAATTATCAGGAAAAAATAGGAACAGTCTTGAAATCATAGAATCTAAAAATCTGTTCAATGTTTTGTACTCTCAAATCTCACAAAATAACAACAGCGTATTAGTCAATGCTAGGACAAAATATTATCAAGTGCATAACCAGAATTGAGACAACAAAAAAAACGAAACTATGTGTAAGAATGTGGAGGAAATCTAAAGTGAATTTTCACAATGTAATAGGAGTACTTGGAGATATCGCATTTTTGTCGGTTTCATAATTATAAGGGATTTAAGTTTGAGGGGTAGTATTTTATATCCTTCAAAAAATAAAGTTTATTTAATAATACAGCACAGTTGGTTGATATAAGAAAAAATTCATTGGTCAACCGATTTCCTAAAGTCAAAAAAAAATTTCGAAAAATATTTTCATTTTCAAAATCCAAGAATATTTTGGGCTGGGATGAATATAATGAAAAATAAAAAATACCATCTTGTAGGGAAAGTTTTTACCACCAAAAAGATATTCCGCACTTTTTTTGCCAGAGTCATAGTTTGTCCGCAAAAAAAATCATTTAGGAACTTGTGCATTCTACGCACGGGATGCCTGGTCAGCCGCCTGAGGACCTATTTTTTAGAACGTACTAACGAGATCTTAAATTGTAATTTCAAATACTCTATTTTCAAGAAGGAAATCTGAACTTTCTGATGGTATAGTTTAGTTTTCGTTTTTAATAAAACATTGTATAGAGAAAAACGCGTTAGAATCGAAAATTGAGCGTTCAGATTATAAATTTTCTCAAACATAATTATAGTTCGGAATTTTTTTTTTTTTATTTCGGAAAATTGTTATTTACGTGACCTAATTCACGAATAAAATTTTCTTGTCATTCAATTTGTCTCGTTATGAAATATAGCTCTTGTGATGACTTTGAAATTTTTCGGTATCTTAAGATCATAGCGAATACCTGCATTCGATTATATTGTATTTCTTACCTGGTTTTTTTCTTACCTGTCCACTATATAAATTCTATTCTTTCAGTATTCATCTGTTTAGTATAACAGTATCGAAATTTATTTTCAACAATACTAAGAGATAACAATCAGAATTTAAAAAAAAGTGCTATTTTCTTGTTATACACAAAAAATTATTATAATGAAAAATTTTCCGCGCTGAATGAATTTATGCTTAAAGATTATTGACATGTATTTTTTAGCTTACATTAAAAAAAAAAAGTTTTATCCAAATAAGTTTATTTTTAATAATTTTGCAGAGGCCTATATATTTATATCGCTATGATCTTTAGATTCCGAAAAATTTCAAAATCATCGCAAGAGCCATATTTCATAACGAGACGAAATGAATGACTGGAAAATTCAATCCGTGAATTAGGTCACCTAAATAACAATTCTAATAAATATATATATATATATATATATATATATATATATATATATATATATATATATACGCGTTTTTTCTATCCAATGTTTCATTAAAATCGAAAAAAAAAAAAATACTATTAAAAAGTTCAGATTTCCTACTTGAAAATAGAGTATTTTAAATTCCAATTTAAGATCTCATAAGTACCTATCAGATTATAATGTAATACGGCTGGTTCTAAAAAATAGGTCTTCACGCGGCTGACCAGTCATCCCGTGCGTAGTATGCATTAGTTCCTAAATGATTTTTAACTCTGACAAAAAAGTTCAAATATCATTTTGGTAGAAAAAAACTTCCCCTACAAGATGGTATATTTTATTTTATCCACCCCAGCCCAAAATATTCTAGTCTTTTGAAAATACAAATATTTTTCGAAATATTTTTTGACTTTAGGAAATCGATTGACCAATGAACTTTTTCTTATATCAACCAATATACTCTAAACTAATTATTAAAAAAGAAATCAGCAAGATTGCTGATTGCTTGTTCTCGTGACCTCCGTCAAATGGACTACTAGTTACGTCATTGAATGGAAATTGGAGGTCAACTTACCTACAGGAACTCCTTGAGCACCAGAGTTGGGATAACCTGCATAAGGAGGATTTCCAGGCATGTTTTGTGGCCCACACTTGGTTCCGCACAATCGAGGTCCTATGTGAAGTGTTCCAGGAGTGTGCTGATTCATGTGCATGCCTACTCTGTTCAGCATGGGTCCATTCGGTAATCCCTGAATGTTGTGACTGCCCGGATGCTGAGGATGACCAGGTGAAAACATGTTGGTTGCATTCGTCAACGGTTTATTTATGCTACTGCTCACTATTAGTCCCCCTCCTGCCATGTTCCCCATTGAATTAATATTGCTACTTGTCATTATCATATTCCCTCCACTATTACTGATACCTAGAAAATAAATTGTCAAAAAATACCGAAAGGTAAATGTCAAAACTATGAAAACAATAATAAACATCTGAAATTCAAATTCAACAACTGTGACATGTTCTTCACTTACCTTGAATAGAACTCATAACTTGCGCAGAACTGCAATTATTTGCCATGGACTGCAGCCCTGAATTGTTGGACATACTTGATGGCAAACTCCCCAAGTTCATTTCGACCACGCCAGTTTTTGCAACCGAAACATTTGGGGGAGACTGAAGATTAGGACTTTTACTACCTAAAGGACCACTCGTCAATACCAATGCATTGCCTGCCAAACCTTTATTACTCTGAAAAACCAAAAATATTGTTCAAAACACCAAATCATAAGACAAATACAAAATTCGTTGAAATATGTGTCATAACTTTCAAAAAACATTCGAATTCTACCTATATGAAGTTAGCGAGACAACTTATTTATTATTAACGGAATATTCCATAATTTACCGCTTTTTTGCCGGTAATTAATTAAAAAGCGGCAAATTTGTTGCAGAGAAAAAAGTTGTCACTTTCTTTTAAATATACGATGTTTGTTAGCTTCACATGAGGTTAGCGAAACAACTTCCGCAATTTCTACTTTTTAATATTTCCATAATTTGCCGTTTTTTTGTCTCTGATTGCGGAAGAAAATAATGTAACGATCTTTTTTTTAATATGTTATATGAAGTTCGTGAAACAACTTCCGAAATATCTATCTTTTCTCAGTTCTGAAGTACCTATTCAGAATTTGCCACTTCCGTAATTTTTTCTTTGCCTAATTTTGAAGTGTTCATAATTTTGTCGTCCCTCATTATTTGCGGGAACAAAAACAATTGTTGTTCATTCCTTTATTTATAGGGGTGGTGCTTTAGGTTTTCCTACAGCTGAAAATCAGTAAGTCGTCCCAGAATGTCACAGCAAATGATAATAACCGTTCTCTACCAGCACAGGCTATGCCATTTTATGAGGGAGTATGATTATTTATGCGATGTTTCTCTAACTTCATATGAAATTAGCAAAACAACTTCATATGTTAAATTTTAGATTTTTATCCAGATGGACAAAGATGAATTTTAACGTGTGCATTTTCTATGAGGTTAATTTTTTTTAAATGAAGGAGAGACGAATATTTTCTACTACAACTAATTGCGACAAAACGCAGCAATTTGTGGATACTTGAGAAAATAGACCAGTTTTTTTCATTCCGCACTCAAGTAGGCGACAAAATTGACAAATTCTGGATACATCAGAAATGAGAAAAAATAGAAATTAAGGAAGTTGCAGTAACTTTATGTGACGTTAGACGAAGACAAGTTAAAAAAAAGAGCGACACATGTTTTTCTCCGACAAAAAGGCGACAAATTATGGATACTTCAAAACTGACAAAAGACAAAAATTACAGAAGTTGTTCTGCTAACTTCATATAAGGTTAGCAAAACTTAGCAAATTTTTTTTTAAGAAATGAGAAACAAATATTTTCAATCCACAATTAATTGCCACTAAAACACAGCAATTTGTGGATACTCGAAAAGTGGCAGAAGATAAATAGTATACTTCATTAGGAGTTCAGAAAATAGGCTGTTTCCGTGCGTGCGCGACATGTTCCCGTGGGAGACGAAGCCGAACACGGGAAGTCGTGCAAGCACGGAAAAAGCACTTATGGACGAGTAATGAACGATATTTTTCATTATATCTACCTGAAAACCACATATTGTTAAGAAACATTTATTTTTAATGATGAAGGAACAAAAACATGTATTAAGAATTGAAATATTTATAGTACAAAAATATCCAGAAATTGTCACAAGTGTTATTTACCCTGTTGGTAAGGAAATATTCAAACAATTTTTCCGTAGCATGTAAATAAAGTGTTTTCAGATAGGTATAATGAAAAATAACTTTTAAACTAGTTATATACTTGAAAAGTGATAGAAGATAAAATATACCTTTTTAAAGAAAAGAGACTATTTTCTCTCAGCACCTCCTAGCGACAAAAAAGGACAAAAAAAGGACAAAGAAAGGACAAAAAAGGACAAAAAAGGACAAAAAAAGGACAAAAAAAGGACAAAAAAAGGACAAAAAAAGGACAAAAAAATGACAAAAAAAGGACAAAAAAGGACAAAAAATCGACAAATTCTGGATACTTCAGAACTGAGAAAAAATTGAAATTGCGGAAGTTAGCGAAACATCACATATTTAAAAACACGACAAAAATTTTTTCTCCGCAACTAATTAGCGACAAAAACAAAAAGGCGGAAAATTATGGATACTTCAAAACTGACAAAAGGCAGAAGTTATCGTGTATTTTTTTTAATGTTTTTTTTTCCTCACCATAATAGCGACAAAAAAGGGCAAAAAAATGTA
Source organism: Chrysolina oricalcia (assembly GCA_944452925.2). Taxonomy (NCBI): domain Eukaryota; kingdom Metazoa; phylum Arthropoda; class Insecta; order Coleoptera; family Chrysomelidae; genus Chrysolina; species Chrysolina oricalcia. The sequence continues at coordinate 17,332,381 of OX101825.2, forward strand.
CCAAAAAAGGGGGCATAAAAAAACAAAAAAGAAGCAAAAAATGAGGCACAAAAAATTGACAAAAAAAGCATAAAATTACAAAAAAGCGGCGAAAATGACAAAAAAACCGGCAAAAGGGGCAAAAAACGACAAAGGGACAAAAACGACAAACGGGACAAAAAAGGACAAAAACGACAAATTCTATATATGCACTTCGGAACAGGAAAAATTACAAATTACGGAAGTTGTTACTAAAAAATTAACCAAAAATCGCATATTTAAAATAGCGACAAATTTTTTTATCCGCAACTAATTAGCGACAAATTATGGATACCTCAAAACTGACAAAAGGTAGAAATTGCGGAAGTTGTTTCGCTAACAGCATACAACATACTATAAGTTTAGCAAAACATTGCATTTTTTTATCAAGAGAAATATATATTTTCTTTCCACCCTACTTGATTGCCAAAAAATAGCAGCGATTTGTGGGTACTTGAAAAGTGAGAGAAGATAAAAGTTACGGAAGTTATCGAAATATCGTGTATGTTTTTTAAGAAAAGCGATAAGTTTTTTCTCTCCGCCCCTTATTAGCGACAAAAATGGCAAAAATGCGACAAATTCTAGATACTTCAGAACTGAGAAAAAATAGAAATTACGGAAGTTGTAACTTAATATGAAGTTAGCAAAACATCGAATCTTTAATAAGAAAAAAATTCTCCGAATCTAATTAGCGACAAAAAGGCGGCAAATTATAGATACTACTTCAAATCTGACAAAGGGAAGAAATTGCGGACGTTGTTTCGCTAACTACATACTATAAGGTTAGCGAAACACTGAATATTATTTTTTTAAAAGAGACACAAATATTTTCTTTCCACAACTACTTAATTGCCACAAACACCAATTTGTGGATACTTGAAATGTGACAGAAGATAAAAATTACGGAAGGTACCAAATTGCGGATACTTGAAATGTGAAAAAAATTACAGAAGTTACCGAAATATTGTGTATTTTTTTAACAAAATAGACAAGTTTTTTTTGTCACCTTATTAGTGACAAATGAGGACAAAAAACGACAAAAGAGGGCAAAAAAACGACAAAAGAGGGCAAAAAAACGACAAAAGAGGGCAAAAAACGACAAAGGACAAAAAAAACGACAAAGGACAAAAAAAGCAACAAAAGAGGGCAAACATCGACAAAAGAGGTCAAAAAAACGACAAAAAATTACAAAAAAGCGACAAAAAATGGCAAAAAAGCGACAAAAGATGGCAAAAAAGCGACAAAAGAGGACAAAAATGCGACAAAAGATGACAAAAAAGCGACAAAAGATTGCAAAAAAGCGACACAGAAAAAAAGACAAAAGTCACAAATTCTAGATGCTTCAGAACTGAGGAAAAAAAAGAGAAATTACTGACGTTGATGTTACTTCATACGAAGTTAGCGAAACATCTCATATTAAAAAAAAGCGACACGTTTTTTTATCCGAAACTAATTAGCGAAACTGACAAAAGATAGAAATTGCAAACCGTGCACATTTAAAAAAAATACAAACAAAATATTATTTCCTTTTCCTAGAAATTAAGTTCTTTCACTATCTTCATATGAAATTTGCGACACATATTTTTAAAAAGTGGTAAATTATGGAATAGGAATAATTCGTGATAAATTTTTTGGAAGTTTGTAGGGTTTTATTGATTATTTTGTGCTTAAATGGACTGTATGTTAATTTTATTAACCCTTTATTAAACAAAACCAACATTTCTTCCAGTTACAAGTCTGTATTATGTAATTCTCCACACGTGGCTTTGACGTTTTCTTTTATTATTGTGCTATGTTTACTGTTTGTTTTATACATGTACTTTTAAATTGAAGAAATAAATTATTATTATTATTATTATTATTATTATTATCATTTTAGGTTATATTCACAGTATCCAGTGTTACCACCAACAGAACAACAAAAATGCTAAATACGAAGAGACAGTGGCGCTACAAGTACAAAACTAAACAAAGTTGTCTTTGCTAACAGGTACTTTCAAATTACTTACCTGCTGCAACAGGTGGCTGAGTTGCATCTGCTGCCTGAGGGTGTTTCCATCAGAATTTTCAATGCCATTCTGCAAACTTCCTGGGCCAGGACCTTGAGCAGGAGGTTTGGTATTGCCCATATTATCAGAGAGACCCCAAGGAGATGAAGACATAAGCTCATCCGGAAGGTCATTTTCCAGATCGAGCATGTCCATGTTTGAGAGGACATCTAATCAATGAAAAAAAGATTATGAATACACTATTACTAGCAGGAGTTTAGAAACATTATTAATATGTTATTAACACATCATTAAATTAATTAATTCAGGAACAATCCAAAAAATCACAATGACTGTAACAAAAAAAGCAATTTCTAAAGCTTGAGAAATTATATTCAAACAGCCTTTCACTATTGGTATGTTATTTAGGCATGTAACTAAGTAGGACATTAATTTTTATTACTGAATGAAATAATTATTTTTATTCAGAAGATTTCGACCTTTGGATAGATACTTAATTCAATTAATATATTATTCAAAGAAACTCGAAACTTCTCTACCTGAACTTGGAGAGGAATTATTTGAATCAAGTCCATAAGTAGAAGACAAATAATTACAACAAAGTAGAAATGCCCTTCTTTCCAATTCACCTTAGTGCAGAAGAGATAAGAGTACTTTGACAATGAAATTAAAATTATTCATCTTCTATTTTCTTAATCTCTGGCATGATTGTTGAACTTTATGTTCAATATCCACAGATCCATAAGTAATAAGGAATAAGTGGATAATACTTTTCATGTCAAAAAATTTTACTTATCAACAAAACCTATGAACCTGAGGACATAAATGAGTGTGGGTTATGATCCCACTTTCGTTTTGTACAGTATTTTTTCAATAGAGAAAAATCTATGTTCCAAACAAATAATTGTGTTGCAAAAGGATTATATTGAATTGACAAAATAATACAAGGATTCAAAATTACAGTTCATAAGTGCAAATATTAGAATCAACATTAGTGATTTCAAAACCAGTCTTATTACTTGACCATTTTTTTGGGTGTTTCAATATTTTTGTCTCTCTGAACATTATAATAACAAATGAATATATTCATTTACATCAACTATTTCCTTACTAGACAGGATACCGCTACTTTAAGTTATTATATTTCTTTGCCAGCACCAGTTCAAGGTATGATTATTGAATACTTGATGGATTTCTGAATTTCTTTGAATTGGTCAATGTGTTTCTTCAATGAGACAATAATTTTATTTTGATGGAAAGTTGTTGGTTGAAAAGCAACAAGTCTGTCGGCCCTATTCATAAAGGACAGTTTGTAGAAAAGGCATTTACGTTAGACCTTGTCAAAGTTTTGAGCAAGCCCACAAAAAAGTAAGAAACTTTTTTTCATAATGTTTAAGTGGGGGAGATGAGAAGGCGATTCTGTATCCAAACTGACAGGCAGGTATTGAGTAACTGGTCTGTAGAAGCAGATTGATGAGAATACCATATTAACTGAAAGAAGTTTATTTACATGCAGGGACAGTTTCATGCAAACTATGGCAGAGTGAAATGTCATCAAATAAAGTAAAACACAAGCAATAACCTCATCAATTACAGTAAAATGTAGACAACTGCTAAAATGCGCAAAGTCCAAGCTCTAGTATCTAGTCTCAAAAAAATACAAATCACACTCAAAATGCACTGAATGAAAATAATTTGTACACAAGACTCGTCATAGAAAATACAGATATTACTACATTTACATAGGTGGAAAAATACCATTTGCCACATTCAAAGGTAAAAAAATGGACTGGTGGTGGTAGGTACATTACAAAAATCCACCAAATAATGGCTTTAATTAACGAAAAAACGTTTGGCAACACAATTAGATGGTCCTAAGATTCAAATTTCATGAAAATTTCAAAATTAAATGAAAACTCCATTTGTTAAGAACATAAAAAAATTGGAAAACTAAATCCGCTCAACTAGCATGTAAGGCATTAACAAAAAAATAGAAATAAAGAATTAAGAAACCCAATAAATGTACTTATTCAATAAAAAGCTGAGCTACTGAAGTCACGATTAAGATAAAGCCAGAAAAACAGAGAATACATATTATGGAATTATTCAGATATTTCCCGACCTGGTGAACAAAAAATGTTAGTTGTTAGTGAGTATAGACTCCACATTTTATAATAAGAGTGTATTTACTTTGCTGGCTATAATTCCAATGGGATCCTGGAGTTAAAACACCACCACCACTACCAACTGGCATCTGCGTGGGTATCAAACCATAGTTGAAAGCTGAGGTTAGAAATGAAAAACATAAAATATTAATTATAGGCTGAGAATCTCATTTTGTTCAATACAAAAGTTTTGGCCAATACAAATACCTTTATCTGTATCATTCAGTTTCATTATCAACCCAAAGTGCTTGTTAAATACAAGCATAAAAAATCAAATATTAGATGCTATTAACTGAAAAGTTCCTGAGGAAAAATTTGAATGTAAAATAAAAATGAAATGTACAGATAAATGGATAACTGGAATTCCAAAATAAGAACAGTATTTTTAAAAGGTGTATTAGATTTCTGAATTGAGATAAATGCAGCGGAATGAATATTTCATAATTTACCTGTACAAATTAAAATGGATTTACAAAAACACAAATAAGACCTAATAGAATATTAAAAATATGTACAATTATATTTCAATTCTAGGGAAAAAAGAAAAAGTATACATCTGCAAATAATTAGTAGCAGCAGGAACAATATAAGTAAAAGTTCTGAAAAAAATGTTTTATTTTTTAAGTTATAAAGCTTTAACTTTTGCAGATACTTTTAAATAAATCAGTAGTTTCATTTGCCTCTACAAGAACCAAAACAAAACTTAAGTTTTTGTCTGCCCTAGTTTTCATTAGGTAAGACAAAGGGTTCAGATATTTTCCATGTTTTTGTACACAAAATCACTTCCTGTTGTTTGTCTTTCATTGTAAGAAAAATATTCTGTAATACAGAGTTGATGTTTATGCTGAAGTAAATGAAGTAATTTTAATGAATTTGAAATAAAATATAAATTACAGTCTATTTAAATAACTACAAGTAGTTCAAAAAACAAATACGGCCAAATTAAAATTTGGGAAAAAATAATTACACTTGGATTTTATGGATGTGTACTATAAATGTTTCAAAACGGAAAATAACTCATTATTCTCTGTTTATAAAGAATGAAACCTTACTTGCAAAGCCAAAAAAAAAAGTAAAATAATAACAAGGACATAACTAAAAGGTACACAAACAAAGATGACATAACTACATTATACAAGGATGTACATATCAACAAAATATTTACATTTAAATTATAGGCACAAGTAAGATCGCATACACAAAATATATCACATATCTGCAAGCTTTTTATCATCATATTTTGTTGTCTACCCAGACCTAAAAGGTATGCCACTTCTTTGAATGAGGTAAACTGTCACAATGAAAATATAATACCTATACACTTGAATGTTTGTTAACCTTACAGTTCAATATAAAAATCACATATAAGTGAGATCCATGCGAAATATCATGCCAAGAATGCACAGTAAAATCTATTTTGCTGAGCTACAGATACCATGCTCACTTTATATCATATGTTCAAAACAGCTTGCAATCACAGAGGTTTCTCCAATGGTTTAGACACATATCTGGCAGATCAACTAACATAAAACTTGGATAGATATGACTTTTGACAGAATTTTGCAATATCTAATACCTGAAACTATTTGGGTTCAAAATTCTCAGCAGGCCACCATTAATATAAACCTGATATGTCATTGTTGAAAAGACAGATATCTTTGTAATAAAAATATTAAGGTACATTGAAATATTCCTTGAAATATATCAACTGATAAAAAAAAGTTAATATGGGTCTAAACAAATTGAATCTGTTTAATAATTCAAAAGACCCATTTCATGAAACATGTTATTGTTGAGATATATTATAAAAATATATGAAAGAAATTAAGTATAAATAGGTATTTTTTAATGAATAAAATTACATGAGTAACTACCAACTTCTATGTAAACAAATCAGAAATTAGATTGGATAGTTGTTAATAATTTTGTGAAATTAATAAATCTAATTAAAAATGTACCATATAATTGCACCACGAAAATCAAACAATATTATTTTTATCTTCATAACTTCAAAATATCCATGTTGTTAGTGTTGCTTGGTGGATGTTTTACCAGAGACAAGAAATTGTAATGAACAAGTTTGACTGACTTAACTCTCCATAAAAATTTAGACCTGACTTTGAATCAACCATGTATAAATGTGTTTTTCTTTACATTATAATGCCAACGATTCTGAAAGAACACATAGCAACTGCAAGTAATCTACAAAAAAACTAAACTATTTGTTAGAAAAAAATTCTGTCTTAAAATAATTTAAATAGGGAGTAAATCGTTCACCTTTAGTTCAATTATAAAGAACATTTACTAATTATGTATTTCATAACTTATTTTATGTACAATACATTATATTCCTGGAGACCTAGACATATACTGGTCACTGCAGGCTATCTGAACCATTTGAATCAGTTTATTGGAAGATGACAGGTTGTAACAGAAGTTTCAAAATTCAATTTCATTAGTTATTTGGACAGTACAGACAAACCATTTCCTACTGCACCAATTTTTGAATGGATACTGAATTCAAGTAATTTTAAATATTGACATAATGATGACCTGACAGATATTTATCTACCAATGAAGAAAGCATTTCATTGTAGGCTGAGTAGAAATCATAAATTTAAAATAAAAACAACCTCCACTTTGTATAGATAATATAATTGACTAGCTGAAGATCAGGTTTCAAAACATAAATAACCATATGATGTACACTTTTCCAATTTGAACTATCTTGAGACTGAATTTTCAAACTAAACTTGGAAACAGAATTTAAACTATGCAGGTATATATTCAGTTAAAATATACGGAATAACACAAATACTGTAACATTACATTATCATAATGCTCAGATGATTTTTTTCAACACCTGCTTCAAGAAAATACCCAAACATACTTTGAGGGATAACATCAAGTTGTCAAACTCAGTAACGCCTCTCCCGCTTTCATTGTACTACATGCTGTTATTATATACACAAATAAACATCATATTGAAGGCGAGAAATTCATCTTCTCACTTACCGGAAGAATCTGAAGGTCCCTGAAATTGGTCTAACTTTTGCCTTTTGGCATTTGGGGGGCCGTCTACAAGGTGATCGGCCATGGCAAAATCAGTGCACTTTGGTGTTTACCAAGCCAAAGCCGAGCACTGGCCCAATGCTACGGCTTTTCCAACTAACAACACTGTTAGTCTTTATTTATCGAAAATTCGATAAATACATGATTTATTGGCAAAAATATGAAAGAAACGGAACCAAATAGACGATGTAGCGTGTGCTCGATTGGCGATGCATCTCACAAGGCACATATTTATCGAACGAATGTCAACCATCAGCCATTATGAACTTCGACTAATCCGACTGGTCGACTATATTTCGCGACTGCCTCTCACCATCTTTCGTCTAAACCGCACTATGATCTTAAACTTATTCACCCTGAGTTCTCACTTTAACACCCGTTTTAAGCAACCACTACTGTTATTAAGACACAATGCCATAATCTAATACCGATTTCGCTAATGAGGTACTTCTTCAATTTACTCACGACGCTACAATCAAAGAAATTCGTCCGAAATTCTACACAATCTCAAACAGGCAAAATGGCCGCTGTTGATGAAACTTTTTCTACGCTTGTCAGAAAATCATGTCTATTAAAACCTGTTTCTCTTGTCATTGGTTGCCGACCGTCATATGACCCAGTCCCGCAATTTCATTGGCTTGGTCTCCGGAAGAAATGCCATGACGCAGCGTCCGTCATTATTCGTGACGTCAACTACGAAGACGGAGAATGCCGAATTTCGATAAGCTGTATAATGAACCAAACACGAAACTAAAAGCGAGAAAAGATTAACTATAGACAAAAACAATGAAAATAGTTTACCGCTCAAACGTTAAAATGTTGTTTTCTTCATATATTACATAATTTTATTAGTCATTATGTTTGTAAACGAGATTACAATTATCACAAGGTATGTACAATCACAATATTTAGGCACTAGAAGAAGAAAGAACAAATGATCATTCTCACTAAAATTTGTAGGGTATTTTGAACTAGCAATAACGCATTTCAACCATAAGAATTTAATTTATGGCAAGCATTGAATATGAACATAATTTTGATATTTAATAATATTTACTTCGGATTCATCAAATTCTACCTTTTCATTATAGTTTTTCTGAAGATTCAGGTAATACCTAGTAGCAGGACAAAATGAAACTACCTATACAAAATATCCAATACCGTATGCAAATTTAGGATGTACCTATGGAAGATCTCAATAATAATATGAATAATAGAATAGAATAATATTATTTCAAGACTTCGAGTATTTCGACCTAGTAGATTTCGATTTAAGGTCATTTCGTTTGCATCGAAGTGTAGTACTTGTACACTAGGTTTAATTTACACTCTTGCATAGGTTTGCCGATTGTTTGCCCCATTCCTTTGTGCACTTGATTCAAAATGCAGTGTTAGTTACACAACACCAATAATTAGACGAAAAGACCTTGGAGTATCGGAAAACAAAGTTAAGTCCAAAGCATTATTTAAATAATAGAAGGAAGATAGTCGCTTGGAACCAACCGCGAGTGTCTGAAGGGATTAGTACAAATATGAATATTTGACGTCATTTCAATGCGGGGTTCTTCAGGGAACCCTGATTTTAATGCTGTACCCAAGGAGAAGAACCCTGCTGAAATCTTGGATATCTCCTAATATCAACATAAACACTTGACCACAGACCTCATAAGGTTTAAGTCATAAGGAAGATTATTCGTCAATGATTGGTTGGTCCGTTTATTTCAACCAATCACTGACGAATATTCTTTCTTATGACTTATGACTGCTGCATAAATCCCAAGAAGACTAAAAACAAGGAGTGTTTGATTCCCATAAGACAATGGGGACACTAGTAGAAAGAGATGAAAGAACATTTGTGACGAAATGTGACGTAGTTATACATGTCATGGCCGCCGTTCTCTATAGACAGTGACGGACTAGCTCTTGGTATATGAGAGATACTGCTGACAGTTTTGTTGCTTGATTCGAGTTCGACTCTGTACTCATACCCAAGTACGTCACTATGACGCGTTGATGATACAAGTTTCTGATTGGCTAGAGCTTATTAAACCCTCCTTGTTTTTAGTCTTCTTGCATAAATCCAACATTAGTGTTGCAAAATATTAAACTAAATATGCTGCCAATATTTCGAGATCTTTTTTTGCATGTACAAAGAAGGCAGGAAAATCTCATGTTGCTTCCTAAAGAAAACAAAAACCATTTGAACTGACTGAAAGAAGATTTATTGAACTCTTCAGGTTGTTTAAGAACTTGGCGAAGAACCTAATCAAGTTTGTAAGGCCCCATTTGAATAACTCTTGAACAAATTGTATTATATATGTTGTTTGCGTTTTTAGGCAACAGGGTCATATTATCAAAGATGATGTGTAGGGAAAGAATGCAACTTTGGTATGGCAGAAAGCACAATCCATAAATATGTGAATCTCATCTTATATCTTTACTGTTGCTATTCGAACCGAAGCTATAGGTCGACCTTCGTGAACAACTCGAAAGACACGATAACGAGTTATGGTGGATTTATGCAGCAGTCATAAGGAAGAATATTCGTCAATGATTGGTTGGAATAAACGGACCAACCATCATTGACGAATATTCTTCCTTATGACTTATGACTGCAGCATAAATCCACCATTAACTCGATTTGATCGAGTCGAGTCTCGTGATCCCTCTGCTGAGCCGCTTTGGTAGCTCCGGGTAACTCTGAGGAACTCCTGAAGTGATCTCACAGACCACGAAGAACATGTTCCTATTAATAATATGTATTCCTGCCCTCTTAATTGCATAGCGCCTCTCTGGTCTCCTATGAGCTGTACAGGAGTGTGGAGTGCGCTAGTCCGTCACTGTCAAGAGAGAATGGTGACCATGACATGACGTGTCCATTGTGACTCACAAATGTTTTTTCATCTCTTTCTATGTGTCACCATTGTCCTATGGGGAATAAACTCTCCTAGTCAGAGTTTAGTCTCTTTGGTGCTGAACCGCTTTCCAATTGTCCGAATGAGTAGCTCCAAGTAACGCGGGTTAACTCATGAAGTGATCTCACAAATAATACCACGAAAAATCATGTTCCCATCAAATACCTTGTATGAAAACAAATACAATTCAAAATATATTGCAACTTGAGTCGATATCAATGGTCTATATTGTAGAAATAATTCCATTCTATCTCTGTTCAAAGAAATTTCATAATTTCGATTTTGTTTCGAATCACTAATGGACGATTCCAGTACCCCTGTTCAGTGTTACCACAAATGATTTTCTGGTGGAAACCTCTGACATTTTTTAGACTTTTTCTGATATGGTTCAGGGTTGAAACGGATACAATTTTCAATTATAAAGAAACACGAGTGTTCCCGGATACATAAATCGATGTAACATTGATGAAATAGACAAAATAAAAATATCCTAGGGAATTTTATCTGTCATATTGAAAAACGTACTAGCGTGAAATTCCCTAGAATATTTTATTTTTGACAATATCATCATTAGTACCATTGTTTATATAGAAGATAGTCAACCTTATGGGATTATAATTGGATCAAAATGGATGCGACATGTAGATGGCGATAGTGAGCTCGCATCCAAGTCATGTCGTAACTTCAGTGATCAGGGCTCCAAGTCATGTCGTAACTTGATGAAAACAATAGAAAAGCATTAATATCAGGGTTTTTTGAAGAAACCTGCATTAAAATGACGTCAAATATTCATGTTTGTAACTAATCACGCTAGATGACACTCGCGTTTGTGTCCAATACCTTTTCCACAGGCATTGACTAACTATGTTCTATTTAAACAATGTTAGTACTTTGATTCGCATATCTGGGAACATCTAGGAATCCTTCTAATTAAAAATCGTATCCATTCCAACCCTGAACCATGTCAGAATAGGCCTGGAAAATATCAAGAAGTTTCCACCAGAAAATCATTTGTGGCAACACTGAACATGGGTACTGGAATCGTCCATTGTTCTAGTCTACGGATCCTGACAGCTTTCGTATCGAGTGTTCTAGTGTTCATAATCCCACTTCAGTTCAGAGGAAAGCGCCATTGGTATTTGCTTGACAGCAGAGAACGTGTTTGTTTATTGTTAATTTGTTATATGTTAGTATTCTGTTCTGTGTGAAACGAGAACGTCGAGATTTGAGAAGATAACTGTTCAAAATCTTGGTATTTGTGATATTGTAATTGTCTTTCAAAGATTAGATTATTTTCTCGATATACTTAAAAAAGTCATCATCGTTATTACGAAGAAGTGAAGTGTTATGGTGTAAGTCGGTCGACAGTAATAAGTGAATTTTAAATAACAAATTTTCAGGTCAACAAGTGGTTACTGATATAATATTCAATATGAACAATTATAAAGACAATACCTTGGTTAGAATTCAAAATGAGATAAAAGAAAATCTTGAAAGGGAAAAGGAACTGAAGAATGGCTATGCAAAATCAAATGGACAGGATCATAGTAATACCCCGGTGATTGAATCAAACGGAGATACAAAATCAAGTGCCTTCCGGCGGTTTATTCCAAATACGAATACGAAGGGTGTTATGCAAAAATTTTTCAAGAGCCGAGGGAAAGTTCATTCCATGAAGCAAACAGATTCCAGAGGAAATTTTAACGACGCGGCATTTTGCCCTGCAAAATTGGTTGTAGAAAAAGGGAAACCTTTGAGAAATGGTTATATTCCAACCAAAGAGAAGATAGTGAAAGAACTACTCGATTTTCAATCACGTGAAACTGAATTGAGGAATGAAAGAATCAAGTCTCAATCTGATTTAATGGCAGCTTTGGATTTTGAGACTTCCGACTTCAAATGGGGTAATGGTGTTGGAGATATTTTGAAACCTGGTAAATCTTTGTCTTGCTTGCACCAACTGGAAGATGAAGAAATACAAAACAATAATCATTCAGCTCCATCTAGTTTGAAACCATCACGTTCACTTGCAGCTCTGTGTGATCTATCTGATGAAGAAGTGGACATTCCAGGTAAATTAGGAATAGGTTGAACTGATAGAAATTACAAAAAATTACTCATTGTTCATCCATACACTATTATAATTGAGTTTTAGCTCTCTAGAAAAAATCATGCATTTTGATACCAAATGTTTTCTTTTTATTTCCTTGAACATCAAGTCATCTCTGCAACAATACAATTTCAAAGAACATTGTTGGGAGATGCCAATATTGACGTGCTGATGCAAAATGCTCTTTAGGAAAATGTTGAATATCCCTCTTTTGTTGTCTTGAATTGTAAATTTCAGTAATATTCTGTGTGAATAAAACTTCCATATAGCTATTATATTGAAATAATCTAATGACGGATTATTCCATTATTTGCCGCTTTTTTTCCGCTAATTAGTTGTGTTGAAAAAAATTTGTCACTCTTTTGTTATAAAGAATTTACGAAGTTTCGATAATTTCATATGAAGTTAGCGAATCAACTTCCGCAGTTTCTATCTTCAATTGGTCTTGAAGTATCCATAATTTGTTGTTTTTGCCATAATTTGCCGTTTTTGCCATAATTTGCCGTTTTTTGGGCATAATTTGCCGTTTTTTGTCCTAATTTGCCGCTTTTTTACCATAATTTGCCGCTTTTTGCCACAATTTGCCGCTTTTTTGCCGCTAATTATATAGAAATTCGCAACTTCCTATGAAGTTAGCATGTACATTTAAAAAATAAAAAATAAAAATTCTCTGTTACTTATTAACGACAAAAAAGCGGCAAATTAAGGAATAATCCATCATTACATTTTTTGAAGTTGTCTTTCTAACTTCACATTGGTATAAAAGTTTGTTATGAAAGTTTTTTCAACTGTCAGTTGGCTGCTGTATAAAACACCCACTGGGAATTTTAACTAGAAAAATCTGACATATAAGTTGAAATTGACAATCCATCACAAAACATTCAAATGATTCATTTTTGATGTGACTTTTTGTAATTTATTTATACTGGTTATATCTTAATTATTATTGAAAAGAGCACATGTGTCTCACTTACAATTTTTTCCGCAGGTACACACTCACTGATTATGCAGTTTGAGAGAATGAAAACTGATGAAAACTAAGGAAAACTACTTAAACAATAGACAATAATACAAATGTGATAAATCAAGTTCATAGAAAATTTTATTCAGATACATTCTGCTATGCCAACGTACTATTTTGAAAACTATATTTAAGAATATGTATTTATTTATTTATTTATTTAAATATTTTGTGGAAGGTATTTATTGCGAAGAATTGTTTTTAAATAATTATTGTTTTAACTTGAATGCAGCTGATGCTGAGTAATCTTAGATTTTAAATTCATCGCAGCTAATGTGAAAAACAAGTTATTGAGAAGATAAGTTTTTTTCTTGTTTCAAGAAATATTAGTTTTGGGACAACTGGATTTTGCTCATTTAATGAGAAGTGTTCCCTTTATTCGTTCACTTTTCTTCAACTGCTCATGATCCTGACGTCCGATTATTTATATTTTTCAAACCAGAACAAAACGATATTGACATTTCAGACTGTTAAAATTGAGTAGCTAACTTGATCTTGAATTTAATTTAAATTTCTACAATTTCCTCAAATAGTCTTTTGTTGACTTGCAGAATTTTTAAATTGGGAAAGTACAAACAATTTTTGTTGAAAACTCTGAATTACTTCTGTATTTCAATAAAATTCACTCGATTTCATTTCTGATACTTCTTTACACAATGCAAAACAAAAATTGTTCATATCAATGTTTACAAATTTATTCATTAATTATGTCTATAATTTATTTTTATCAAGTCAGTTCTAGATTTTTTTATTTTTGTACTCTGCACATTGTATTTCTCGAAGATCTTTTTGGAGATAGTTCATTTAGACAGCTCACTTTTTTCTTCATTTAAATTCTCTGTATTTTTTCTTTCTACTACTTTTAAACCAACCGTATAAAATTGTAAAGAACAAAACCTAAATTTCCATAGACAATTGATACTATATTTTGAAACTAGTTCAGTTGAATAAATTAAGTAATTATTTTTTGCTACCTTTTAATTTTTTAATTCTGCAAGTAGTTTTACGAGAAAAATATTGTATACAAAATTTAATAAGTTTCAAAATATAAACTATGCAAGAACTTTTCAAAATATGGAGAAAAAAGTATTTTGGATCAATCATGTTACATATCATCACAGTTCAGGCACCATAAAATGGTGGTATATTTTTTATATTAATTATACATTGAAAAACTGAAACAGACTTTATTTTGATGTGCTGGAATGTTTGTCTGAATCACAAGTACTCGATTTCCGATTGAAATGATTGTCCTAATTATTATAGATAACAGAAAATATCAGATATTATTGAAGTAATGTTCCTATACCGTGATAAACTAGATTACTATGAATATTGAATACTCTATTCACTATCGGTATTACACTTTAGAGTGGTTTGTCTTACTTGTGTGACATCTATTCTGATTAATGAACATATCTATACCAGGTGTCCGCGGAACGTGGCTCGCCCCTATAACTTGTATATTTTTGAAGATAGTGGAATTAAATTTGCGAAATCTATATAGGGTGTGTTACGGCCGATGGTACCTTAGACGTTTACGGAGAACAGAACGTGACATAGGATCATTCTGAAAACTTGGTTACTCAAGTAATTGCTCTTGATCTATCGATCTAAAATATTTTCAGCAATGCAGCGTTGCCGCATATACCAGAAAGTAGCAGCATCTTTGTTATTTCAAATAGGACACCTTGTATATTACCGCATTTTGAACACAAAATAGCAGGTTCCCAAGAATCGAAATACTGCAGAAATAAGCATTCCATTCGAGCTATGTTTTGGATAAAAAATATGGAAAATTATCAATATCTCAAAAACCTTTAACCATTTGAAATAACAAAGATGCTGCTACTTTCTGGTATAAGCGGCAACGCGCATTGCTGAAAATATTTTAGATTGATAGATCAAGAGAAGAGCAATTACTTGAGTAAACAAATTTTCAGAATGATCCTATGTCCCGTTCTCCGTAAACGTCTAAGGTACAATCGACAGTGACCCACCCTGTATATTGTGTTTTTGACAAGTGACTCAACTTTGTACAACTTCCGGATTCACCCAAAGTGACATAAACTTTCGATTTTTAAATGGGACTCCTTGTATATTTTCAATTCTTTTGTATCCATATGACAGTCTGAATACTACCATGTATCAATTGTGGCTTTTTGTAACATTTATCTTTTAGTCTTAGGACTATGGATACGTTAAAATTACTAATTTCAGTTCTATAATTTTGGAAAGAATACAACTAGTGTGTTTTAGGTCCAAAATGTATCTGATAAGTATGTATTTTTTTTTTATTTGTATTAATTTTTTTTTTCAATGTTTCACACATGTGATATAAATAATTCAAAATAGTAATTTACGTAACAAGTCCGGAAAATTGTTTTTTTGGACGAGTAGACCCGAGCTAATTCTAGGACGAGTGTCAGCGAGTCCAAAAAAATGTTTTCGGACGTGTTGCTATTTTTTTGGCAACCATTTTGGCAACAAATCAATGAGACGCATTTAGTCTAAGAGACGAAGAGAGGTCGACCTCCACACCCATCTGTTCACCGGATGAAACATACTTTTTATGAAGTTACATAAATAGACGAATACGCCAAAAATGGGTTGCCTATCAAAAGATGGGCATGGCTATATACAGTGAGTTTCAAAAATTTGCACCATATGGAAACTTTTATTATCGATTTGTCAGAAAATTTTATTCTTCATAAAAATTTGTGCATTACGGAATATTTGTATTCGAGTTATCAAAATTCTAAATTTCCAAACGGTGTACAGGGGAGAACAAAAAATAGAATTTTGATCAAGAGTAAACTGCCCTGACTGTGATTCCAAATTTGAATATTTCGAACATTTTAGTTCTTATTTGTATTATATATTGAAATTCGAACAGAAGATAGGTACCAACAGAAACATTCTAATTCTTATTTATATTATTTATTTTAAAATTCGAGCACTTCCCTAAGAAAAACTGTCCAGGAAGTGAACACTTCCCGGATGGTTGCCGAAAAACGTAATTTAAATTGGAATTATTAGCCCTTCTGTCAGCTGCCAAAATGTGTAATGATTTTATAACGTCTGCCCTTTAGGGTTTTGGTAGTTATAAATATATAATGATCAATGAACAAACAAAATTAGCGCTATCGCGTGGAACATAACAAAGAATAAATCCCTATTGGAAAAAAAATGTGTAAGTCTATTATTCAAAAAGTCATACCTGCTTTGTTATTGACTAATATTTTTCCAGTCTCCGTTTTCATAAATAACGTCGCAAAAGTTTAAATAATTGACCTATACATTGTTGGCTGAGAAAAAATAAAATCTTTGTCAGAATTTGTTTACAACAAATTGTTAAGTTAATAAACAATAAAATTATTTATAAAGAAAAAAATTGTTTAAGGAAATAATTTCCTACTTAATTAAAAAAAAACGATTATAAACAATTAAAAAATTTATTTAAGAAAAAAAATTGTTTTAAATCATTTTTCCAGGATAGCATTACGGAAATAAAAATTTTTCTTTAATATATTTGTTATTCGTTTATAACTAATTTATAAATAAATGACGGCAAAAAATTGTAACCAGTTTTAAAGGACCTTTACATTTACGGAAAATAAATTACAAAACTTGTTTAAATCGATAGTTTCTAGTCTGAAAAGTCCATTTAACAAAAAGTTCCATTATTTTTCTTTCATTTTAAAAAAATATTACATTTGAAAGTGTGCCGCTGACGTCACGTTCATCGGAAATATCTCCCACCATAATCCACGTTCCGAAACAGGCAATACCGTTCTCCTTAAAAATGTAACTTCTAGCATGATATAAGCCGTTGAGAAATAATCAATACATTGTCACTTGATCAACTCATAGATAAAAATCCACATATTAGCTATTTTTTATTGTATTTGTAACTTTCAAATTTTCTGAACAGACCATCCTTTTGATGAAGAACGAGCATTGACAACACAGCAAATCGTAATGACAGTTCTCAACTGTCAAAAGTTATATGGAGATGTGAGGTTAATGTTTATTTTATTTACATTCAACGTTTAAAGGTTAAGTCGGTGCATTCAACAATCAACATTCAACTGATAGAGGTTTCCTCAAACCGACGCGGGAACGCAGGAGCGGGATCGAGATGAATCCGATACTAAAATCCATATTGGGACATACGGGTGTGATTATTCGTATTCCAAAATGCATACAAGCAACGAAATATATATGGTTTGCTACGTGTACTGTTTTCCCAGCAATTCGCACGGTTCCAAAGTTCTGTTCCCGCTCCCGCGAGTCCGCGTCGGTTTGACGGAACCTTAAATTCGATAATTAGTTAGTCAATGCCTGTGTAATTAGTGTTGGACGCAAACGCGAGTGTCATCTAGCGTGATTAGTTACAAACATGAATATTTGACGTCATTTTAATGCAGGTTTCTTCAAAAAACCCTGATTTTAATGCTTTCCCATTGTTTCAATCAAGTTACGACATGACTTGGAGGCCAGATCACTGAAGTTACGACATGACTTGGATGCGAGCTCACTATCGCCATCTACATGTCGCATCCATTTTGATCCAATTATAATCCCATAAGGTTGACTAACTATGTTCTATATAAACAATGATAATAGTGTAGTGAGGTGTTATCATAAACGATTTGGTGTGAATTTATTTGTGTAATTGTGTATTAAAAATATGGAACAAGGCTTTGTGAAGGGAAGTTCGGATAATTTACCGAGGTACAAAGCACCTTTTCGACATGTTCAGTTATTGCACGGATACAGGTAGATACAGGAATTAATAACAAATTTTAGAACACAAACAACAAAAGCTCTCAAAACTTTCAAAACTGCATTAACCTCAAAAAATAAATCAAGGTAGTGTTCGTTGAAGTTTAGATCTGATGGAACTGCTTCACTTGTATCAAATGGGTAGGCAAATGAGTTAGACAGAGACAAACTATTCTTATTGATCGCACCGTGAAACAGACGAAAGAACCCATCTGGTATCAAATGACAACTGTCATACGACACATTATATTTGAATGAGAATTTGGTGAACAACTTTAACAACGTTGCCAAGTTTAGTTTTGATGAACGTGACGTCACGAAACCACTTTTCTTCTGATTATAGATAAACTAGCGGTCAGAAAAAATAAATAAAAAATCCCGAGTGATATTAGCGTATTTACTTTCTAATTTCAGTGTTACCTCATATCTCTTGGAAAGGTCCATGTTGAAACAGCAATAATAAAACATCCGTCAAAAAAAAATTTAACAATTTTTTTTTGATTTAATTTTTCTTTAGTCATAAAATATTACAATAAACAAAATAATGAACTTTTATCGTGTGATCTTGTTAAGTAGGTATATTAGAACGGCTCCAGGAAGCCAACAATTTATAGGTCAATTATTTAAACTTTTACGTCTTTATTTTTGAAAACGGATACTGGAAAAAAATTTGTTAATTAATAATAGCTTAGCTTTTTGAATTAATAGACTCACACATTTTTTCCAGCTACAGTTGACGCAGCCTCAGATGAAATATGCTTAAAAAGTACAACTGTTTATAAACTCCGCAGCGACACGTTGCCGCTGCAGTTGCCGCAGGAAAATAAAACTTTCATCTTTGACAGCTACGGCGTTTTCTGGTATTATTTATTCGATTAGTCTAGGCGAGTGATATACAATTATGAATGTAGGGTTGTTTTGGAATCATTTACTTATACATATAATTGAAATATAATTTTATACTGAATACGCATGCACTGGTGCAGCGGTCGGCCAGTTTATAAATTAACAAATTTTTCCAGAACTGCAACGGCTGTGTCAACTTTATTCAAAATTTTAAATTAACATTTAATGCTGTAGAAAAATTATTTTCTGTGATATACTGTCTTTTGCAGAGGTGCGTCCGTGATTATAACGGCCTCGCGTTAAATTAAAATTATTAATAATGGAGATAGAGTTTCGGGAGACCAGACATTTTTATTGGAAAAATCCACCTCTTTACGGAACTTTTTTCAAAATTTCTTAAATGTTAATAGTTTTTGAGTTATTACCAAAAAACGAAATATACCTTTTTTTATCTTATTTTGTTAATAATAATCGCAATTTTTTACGTGTGGTGAAATCCTTAAAAACCATTTTTCTAGTGGTCATTCAGAATCCAATTTTTTCACGTTTTTCAACTTGTTGATCATAATTATATACCGAGGAACATAGTTTGAGATCATCCATATAAGATAGACGGGTGACCTAGCTCTTATGCTTATTATTATTATTATTATTTTTATTACTATTTGTGTTTTGTTGCTTTTGTTAGTAAATGGGTTGTTTTACTTTCTAAATTGAATAATGTATCAGATTTGACACTATTTACTTTGTAAATTACCATATTCAAAACTGTGATTTCTGGCGCTTCAAAACACAATAACACGTTTTCTCGGAAAATATTTGCCGTATACCTAGTTTCTTGGAGTAAAATAATAACGGTCCATTGAAAAAAGTATATGCAGTAGTTGATCTTGAACGAACCGTAAAAATGAGACCTTTCACGGGTCAATCGAGGTCACCGCTGTTGCACCGTATTTCCTTGAATTGAACAACTTTCGTATGGCTCTTTTTGTCCAGAAATGAATATGTATGATACGTGGAGTTAGTGTATAAGTAGTAGGTAATCAAGTTTGGCGAAAAACGCATTCCTATAAAGGTTGCTATTTGGAACAAAATAGAATATTAAAGTATAAGTGGATAAAAAGGTCTTTCAAACACGCGATTTTTCGAGCACGACGACGAAGCCGGAGTGCTCAAAAAATTTGAAACTGGCCCATTTTTTTAAATTGATCATCCACAACTTCCAGGGAAGGGGTAGGCAATTGGGATTGATGGTGTAAAGCTACATGACTTTGAAAATGGGTTATGGCCGAGTTTTGACCAAAACTGGAAATACATTGCCATTTTTTGATCGTCCGTAAAAAATGTTCTTCCTATCTGACCGATTTTAGATATATTTCATTTGATCGATGAGGAATTTTGTTCTCTTCTATTTAGATCAAAATTACTTTTCACTAAGGATTGCCGTTTTCGAGTTATATTAGCGAAAAACTAAAACAAGCCCAAGAATTTCGCAGATTTTCGGCAACAAAAATTTTTCCACAACATCCTCGAGGTCGAAAACTTGGATTTGACATCACTTAACATGTACAAACAACATACTAAAATTTCATCAACCTGGAAATTTTTTGTAGTGACACTCCTTTTCCGCGATCCACTAGTACCGACTGGACTAATATTGAATTGTCAGAGTTTATTGACTATTCATAAGCTGTAAAAATATAAAAGAATTATAAAATTTTGAATCGTGTTTTTCACAAAGGGGCCAAGCGACATCTGTGTGAAAATGGGTTGTTGGCACTATACGACAAATAAGTAATCAAATCACGTTTCCGAACTGAACCAATTTAACCAAAGGTGATCACACCTGGAATAATTATTATCACATGGTGTTGTTCACATAATATATGATATTTCACTCATTTGTCGGTACTTATTTGTCGTATAGTACCATAAACCCATTCTCACAAAAATCCCAAAGCAAATCTTACAGGCATCAATGGAATGAGCGATTTTCTGTGAGTGATACTTCTGAATAACATTCTCCCTTATTTCATTTATAGATAAGAATCTCCAATGGAAACTGGACATTCAATAAATAATCAACTATCTGAATGAAAATGCAAATTTTCACTTTCAGATTTTTTCTTCAAGTTATATAGGGTCTTTCTCAATATCTATCAGATGTAGTTCAATGTCCAGCGTGGCTTTAGCCGGGGAAGCAGTTGTTTTCTGTTAGATATTACAAAAAAAGTAACTTCAATTTTATCGTAGGGTTTTTTCCATTTCCAGAGGAGTCATGTATTGATTCAATTTTCAATTGAGAATTTTTCTCTTTAAAATATTACAATCTAGTTTTACTAGTGCATTATTGGGATTTTCTTTCAGTTGTTTATACAATGCATTTTTTCTATCTACAGATATTAATAATGCTGAAGTTATCCAATCTTTTCTTTTTCTCAATTTATTTTTTATCCTGACTTTCTTAGTACATTCACCAGTAATTATTTGAATTATTTTTATCAAATATTCTGCCAAGTCATCGGAATTGTTCATTTTATAAAATTCGCTCCAATTTTCATTTTCAAACTTCTCATGTAGTATTTTGTAGTCAATCATGTCTACATAAAAAAAATTGTCATAATTTCTGTTTGGAATGTAAAAATTATAATGAAGAAATATCGGATAATGATCACTGATTTCATACTCATATATCATGGATCTGAATACATTTTTGTTTTGATTACTCTACGAAAATATGATATATGCAAGATTTTATGTTGTTTTTTAATCTAGTATGTCCATTAATGTAGGAAATAAAGTCAAAGATGCTACTTTAGCAGTTTCCGCAACATCTGGCAACATAAATTTATGTTTGTTTGGTTGCCTATGCAACAATCATGCATTCATAGAGAAATCGACCATCAATGAAAAATCGACCACTAATATAAGGGTCATTAATGGACGATTTCTCGAAATCATCCATTAATCACAAATCGTTCATTAATAGGGGTCATTAATGGTCGATTTCATTTGCATTGAAGCTCATTAAATAGACATGAAGACAGAAATCTTTGGGAGATCGTTTGCTAACGAACAGTCGTTACCGACCGATGATGAACCCTTTACTCCCATAAACACCTAACTATGTAGGCTTATTATGGCAAGAACCTGTCAGAAAACAACTACTCCCCTGGCTAAGACCACGACGGGTATTGAATTAAATCTAACAGCTACTTAAATTACGAGGTGGGCGAAAAATGTTTATTATCGCGGTACATGAATTCGTAGGAAGCTGAAATTTTGGGTGTGGTTTAAAAATATCCTGTGCATCAGTTATGACTGAAAGAATTCGTTTTCCATTACACAGGGTTGTTCTAAATTTGTAATATTAGCGATAGATGCAAAAATCGTCAAAAGTGTATTTTTTTCAAATAGAACACCCTGTATATTATCGAATATCCTTAAACACTATTAAAGTTCCTTTCAAATGATGTATCCTATTTACATACCTTAATAGTCAGGTTTCCGAAATATAAGCAAGTTTCTTAAAAAAATGGATTATTTTGCCATATTTTGTATTAGATATCTATGAAATGTCATGGAACATGTCATTATGAAAATTAGTACATCAATAAAGAACCGATAGCGCGCTCATCAACAAAACTTTGATTAGAAAAGAATCAAATGAAGTTTTGATGAAACTGTTTATTCTTTATGGTCAATCTGATCAAATTGTAGCAAAAACATGCAGAAGGTTCTGTACTGTACTTACTACTAAGATGACAAACTGATTGAACAAATAATGATTTATATACAGAGTATTCTTAACTCGATTGCCTATTAGACGTTTTTAGAAATCTGGGAGATAAATACTTGAAATTTTGCATGTATTATACTACCTATTACTATCCACAGATTATCTAAAGTTTTCACATATACACAATTTTTTCATTCCATTTTAATACCATTGAATAATTTTTTTATTTTCCTTTCAGAGCAGCTATACAGCAATACTTTTAATACTCAATTTGTGTAAAGTAAAAAAATATTTATTATTTACCAGGTAATTTCTCTTAGCCTAATAATAATTTTTCTTAGTCTTCAGAAACACATCGTGCATGGCACCACAAGTTAAAAGGTAAGGGCTACGTCTTCCCTAACTCGCACAAGTCTCTCGAGGTTTGCAGCCGGTTGGAGGAAATAAAACAAAAATATATTTATATAAACAGGTCACACATTTTCATGAATTTTTCATAATTGAACAAGAATAGTAATATCAACTATTGGATGGTTACCTATAGGGGTACAACATTTAATTGTCCTAGATGGTGTTAAATGAGAATACTCAACCAGAGTCAGATATGTTGAATGTATTTCATTCTAAACATGTACAGATCAACTTTTACAAATAAGACAAATTGTACAAAAGTTATCACAATAATTAGTACCCATGAATTTTCTCAATGTAATCCTCTGGAGGTTCAGTCTTGACTAAGCCATATTCTGGACGATCAGAGGTACTGAAAAAAAAATTAAACAACATTTAGAAATGACATTTTCAATTTGTTGGTTTCAAATGTAAAAAACAAGACCTTGTGACTTGGAACCCTTCATTTTATTTATGATTTAAACCCAATGTTGGAAAACTATATATGTAAAATTTGTTCTATTAATTACTTCCCAAAATATCCTTCAACTCTATATATAAAAATTCTGACATAAGATTCAGAAATTGGGGTATTCTAACCCTATTTCCAGTATCTTCAAGTAATTTAACTTCTGGCTGAAAAGTTCTTTCCTTATAAAATAATTTGAACTAGTCGTTTAAAAAGATGGCAAAATTATGATTTCTTCTGCAGTCTTCTCTAATCTACTGAGACTTCGGAACACTTTATATAATCTGCTAAGACTTTCAATTTAAGGAAAACGGTAAAGCAAAAGTATCTTATTCGAATCAATCATCTAAAGGAATTATATTCGCAGGACGTAGACAAATAAAAAGATACTTCAATGTAGATTTTTCAACATAATCCTAACCTCACAAAACTTACACACTCTAATGACTGCAATAATTGATCCGAAAATAATGAAGTTTGCAAATACCGATTCACGACTTTTTTTCTTTTCATCTTCTGGGTCTCTGGTTCCAGCAAAACCTCCTTGTTGAATTCGCCTCATGTTCAAGATTTCAAATATTTACGTCTATTTCAGTCTTATCGATTGCCAAAATGATATGAGATATGACACTGTCAGATGTCAACTGAGGAGAGGCAGAGCACAGAACTTATAGTTCTGTGGGTCAGAGAAATGAGGTCCTTTCGTTTTCTTCAAATTCTTGGGTGTAAATATGTGGATGTAGAGTTAATTAAGCAAGATTTTGACTCGAGTGCAATTCGGTGCACTTACAACAAATGAATGTTTCAATCAAACAAAGGAACAATAGACTACCTAAGCGTGACGTCAAAGTGGGTGAAACTTTAAACCTTTCCAAACATTGAAATAATTTTTTTATGCAAAAGGTTTCAACTAACTGAGTCTTTATTGAAAATAATATCGATTATCCTTATTCCCGACGGAATTATGCAAAATCATCAAATCAATACTTTCTAATGGGGGTTTAACACGTATTACCAGTTTGTTTAGAAAGGTTTTATAAGCTCCGCCCACTTGTGACGTCAGGACTTAGGTAGTCTATCGGCAAACTAATACAAATATCGAGTGTGAATTTCACCACATGTAGGAAACTTTTATGGTGGATTTATGCAGCAGTCATAAGGAAGAATATTCGTCAATGATTGGTTGGTCCGTAAATTCCAACCAATCACTGACGAATATTCTTTCTTATGACTGCTGCATAAATCCACCATTACACTTCGATGCAAAAGACGGTTTCCAATCTATTCGCACCTCGCGAACATGTGCGCTCTGTCATCAGTCACTGTAATGGCGGTAATTTTAAATGACAAGACGAGAAAAAGAAAAACTGAGTTGAAAATGCTTCAATTACTCAACCATATAGTTAATATTCATATATACTAGATCAAGCATAGCCACTCAAAGCTTTGTTTGGCTCATAATAATGCAAACAATTGAAATATTTCCTAAGCGACTTGAGAACACCAGTCCACTAGCATATGACAATGCCAGCGGCGGTTACTTGAATATGGGTACTAAAAGAAATATTCATTTTGAACATACTAGAATTTTACAGGTAACCGGTGAACCGTTTCTGCTGACTTTAAAGAGTTCCACACGCGCTCCTTGCTGCCCACAATGATGTTTTTCGAGAACAACGTAACAAACGAACCGCTACTGTTAAAACACGAATACTAATAAGGCTCTTTCAAATTCATCATGCGAAACAAACCGAATGACTTTGGTGTCTTTGGTTTGTTTACTTCTTCCTCTATCCTATACGAGCTCGTTGGTTCTGTCAGCTACGATGACGCCACAATTGTCACAATTCAATAACTTTGATTTTATCCGAGATACTAGGTGTATTCTTCCGACACAAATGTTCTGAACAAAACGAGAAATTATGATCATGATCGAGGTGTCCTTGTTCTTTCGAAATGTGTTTCATCCCCACCACAGTTTTTTTGTGAACATGATCCGTAATCCCCTGCCCTTGAGGAACATACCGGAATTCGTGATTGGAATGTTTGGAACATATCGAACTTCTCCTTTGTGGTTCTGTGTCATATGCCGTTTGCGTTTTGTAAATAGATAAAACGATATGTGATGTAATCAATAATACATGTACCACTAAATGGTTCAATATGCCGATCCATTTTGCATCAAAAAATTATTTTTTTGCTTCTAGGTTAGGTTCCATACAAAACATAACCACAAAAATAAGAAGTTCGTTCTTTTGAGGAATCATATTTGTGATCCGGATCCATATTTCACAAACTTGATTTCATAATCACGTTCTGAATGTTTCTGAACTAATGTGTCGAAAGAATGCAGCTACTATCATAGGTGCATTCAAATTGAAAGCTTGTTATTCCTCAACTGACTGAACACATGATTTATCGTGGTCAGTGAAATTACTTCCGGTGCTACTCGGTGCAAATTATTCTAACAATTTTCTTTCTGTTGGTACCATTTTTTTTCATTTTTTCATTCATGTCATGGTTGCCAACACTGCGTAGTATAATAAAAAAGGTCTGTTTGTAATGTGAGCTAGATATTTGTTCACCCTATATTCATTTGTACTTTTCACAAGAAATATTTTTTAAAAGAACCGTTGTTTTTTTAATACTGTGCGTTCGTCTTAAAAAGCATGGCGTTTTTATTAAGCTGCACCAAAAGTCTTAGGTTATGTTCGAACATAAAATATTTTACAAGATTTTCTTCTACCAGTGGACTTGCCAAGGTAATGCCCAGAAAAAATTAATTACTATCAGACTAATTTTTTTTTTCTCAACAGAAAGGGTTAGTGTTAGGAGTGTACACTAGCGAGGATGACAAGGGAATAGAACTTACTCTTACATCTGAGAAATATAACAAAATTTCCAAAGGAAAACTTGTAGAACAAATTAAGCTGTGAGTATCATTTTACTTCTCTATGATATCCCTTCAGAACAATTGATATCTATGGTCTAAAGTGTTTGCAAATTTATAGATTAGTTCCATTGAATTGATCAGTTATTTGTATTTTGCTCTGGTATTACCCAAAAACGTTTTAAATGTTGTCTGTTGGAACAACTATTTTATAAAAACTAATAAAACAACATTCAATGTCCAGAACACTTTAATGCTCTTGTTCAATGTAGCTCTTCACTTTGTTAATAATTTCTGATTTCTCGTCTTAGTCCAAAAAAAAAAAATATTTTTATGGGTACTGAGGGTTTTCATAGGTAATTTTATGTTGTCCTATTGTTGAGTTTTATTGCATCATTAATAATGTTGAGTATTGATATGTTTGTCATGAATGTTTACGTCTACTAAGACACAGTGAGAAGCACTTAAGATTTCAAGATAGCTTTTTACTGTATGGCAAACTAGAACACTTGATTGGTTGAAGATAATTCAGTAGAAAATTGAGAGCTTCAATACTTATCAGGAGCTGAAATAAGACCTCTTGGTGTTCTAAAATGTAAATTTACCTCAGAGTTTTTTGTGATTCCCATCATCTGTATTATTAGTTTTTGACCATGGCTTCTTCAACTGAGTAATAAAAATCCATGAACTCTATTTACTGAGTTCTATTTTTGAGTCTGAGACAGTTGTTGCCAAATTTCTACTGCTCCATCAAGAAGACTTTCACAATTGTTCTTAGACATCAGCAAATTGGTTGCAATATTTCAATCAGAGTTGATATATTACTGCCACCAATAGTGAAAGCATTAATCCTCAGTTATTTTTTGACTGAAATTCTGAACTATCTCAGGTCTGTAATATGCATTTTTCCTTTCGTGCCATGAGAAATATCTGCTTGAATTATTTGGTATTTTTGGCTTTTGGATTTTAAATCTGCAAGTTCCTGCAAAAGAGACAAACCATTGACAAGTTAACAACTAGTGTCCTAACTAATATCTCATACTGTTGAATTTCATCTGTCAGATTTCCATGTGAAGTACCTATCTACAAGAACAAGTTTGCAAGTGCTTATCAGTAGTCTGCATATGAACTCATAGTAAAATATTATTTAATATGTACTATGTAGTTGATATAGAAACAATATAAGTATGGCATAGATTTCGGTATAACTATATTTGATTCATGTTTTAAATTATAAGGACATTTTCTTATATTGCTTCTTAATAAAATTCCTATCCAATAGGATTTGAAGAAGCCTTTGATTTGATACCCTTGGTCATAGGCATCGATTGTTTTGGCCATGTATTCTGTCATCTGCTCATCTGGTGAAGAATTCATCCTGACTGTCCAAAGTGCTTAAAAATTCGTAAAAATAATCAAATTTGTACTGGGCTTGAAACCTGATGTGATTAACGAGGTAATGCGCGTCCCCAAGCAGTTCCATACCGATTAAAAACACTGATACACCACATTCCAGAAGAACTGTCGGTCCGGAAGTCCTGTCGGTCCTAAAGACCTGTTGGTCCGGGAGACCTGTCGTGAGTTGATATGTTTTACTAGGTGTTAGGGGCATGACGAAAATGGATGATGTTGAATGACACTGTGAAATAATTTATTGTGGTTGATACACTACTGGAGAGAACTAGAATGGAGATCATTACCAAATCGTAAAAAAAACGACTCATATTAATTTCAGGATAGGAAAACACCAGTGTGAAGAAAAGTAAAATAGACCATTGGCCCATGAAACTAGGGGGTCGATTATCTACGAAGGTATACTCTTCAAAGGATATGAAGATTAAGTTGGATTATCGGGAAAAAAGTGGTTTGTTGGATCGGTACCCAGTCGCCCCCCCCTTCCATGAAGCCAATGAAGTCACCTCTCCTTCCAATACGGCTAAATTCGCCCACCCAAATTGTATGCAAATGTTATAACGTCAACGATCAAAATAAAGGGTTTAACTAAAGGGCATTCCTTTGTTAATAATCTGAGGGAAGTGTCGGCGAAGGGTAACTTCAAGGGCGGCTTACGGACCGACCTAAACGGATGCAAATCGGCTAGAGCCCGGTTAATTTAGCACCTGACTATTCCAGTACATTTGTACAGCTGCTTCTATAATAACATTTTCAACTTTGCTTTCAACTGGAAGTTGATTGAACAGTGAAGGGGAGCGACCAGGTACCGATCCAATAAATCACTTTTTTCCCGATAATCCAACTTAATCTTCATATCCCTTGAAGGGCATACTTTCATAGATAATCGACACATCTAGTGTCATGGACCAACGGTCTAAAACCAAGGGCGGTTCAGAAGAACCGAAAAACAAAACTACAAGAAAAGAATATGACGAACAAAAACTAAAAAAAAAAAAACGAACAGGACCGGCTGCTGAATATTTTATAAGAAGAACAGGAAGACAAGAATTATAAAGAAAGACAACAATTATAAAGAAAGACAAGAATTATAATGAAAGACAAGAATTATAATGAAAAACAAGAATTAAAATGAATGCCAAAAATTACGAGGATTTATTGAAAAATTCTTAGCCTACTATAGAATTAAACAAAATTTCAATATCAAAATATTTTATTACTCAACATATTCTCCTCTTAATTAGATACATTTATTACAGTGAACCTGTAATGTCTCTAGACCTTTCAAAAAAATGTTTCTTCTTGCTCTGCAAACCAGACCTCCACAGCTTTTATTACCTCCTCGTTGGAAGAAAATTTACGATCTTTTTAACTTTTTTTCAGTTGAGGAAAGAGATGATAGTCGGAGGGAGCCAAATCTGGTGAATAATGGGGGTGTTCTAGTAATTCAAACCCTAAATCACGAATTTTTTGCATGGCAACATGAGATTTGTGTGCAGGGGCGATGTCCTGCAAAAACAAAACACCTTTGGATAGCTTTCCGCGTCTTTTCTTTTCAATTTTTTCCCGTACAGTGGTCAGTAATGTCGAATAGTAATCTCCAGTTATTGTTCTACCCTAATCCAAAAAATTAATTATGATTACTCCATGGCAATCCCAAAAAACTGAAGCAAGAACTTTTCCAGAAGATTTTTGGAAACGAAACTTCTTAGGTCTTGGAGAACCGGAGTGTCGCCGTTCCATCGATTGTTGCTTTGTTTCTGGATCGTAGAAATGTACCCAAGTCTCATCCATAGTAACAATTCGGTTCAATAAGTCTACATCGTTTTCAAATCGAGCACAGATCGTACGCGATGCTACTACCCTTGCACGCTTTTGGTCAACATTCAAACATTTGGGGATCCATTTTGCAGCAATTTTTCTCATGTCCAAATTGACGTGAACTATATGATGAACGCGTTCGTATGAAATATTCAGTGCTTCAGATATCCGTTTTAGCCCAATTCGACGGTCTGTTAAAATCATGTTATGAACTGCATCGATATTTTCGGGGACTGACACAGAAACTGACCTTCCCGATCGGTCATCATCTTCAATGGAAAATTTACCTCTTTTGAAGCTTGCAGTCCAATTTTTCACGGTCGCATACGAAGGACATTGATTACCAAGGGTATTAAGCATATCTTCGTAAATCTGCTTACCTCTTAACCCTTTCAAATACAGGTACTTGATGATGGCTCGATACTCCAATTTTTCGATTTTCACAATTTCGGTGGACATATTTTTTTCTTTTAATTTATAGCGTAACTCTGGTTTACTTTGTTGACGTCAAACTTTACACTGACACTTCTAATAAGTTATTGTTCGTTGCTATGGTAACGCAATATTTTGTTTATGCAGGGAACTGGTCTAGGCTAACTAGATATCAATAGATCCTCGTATTTATTTAGATGATTTCACGAACCAACAAAGTAAAATAAGTTCCATTGTCGTATATTCTTCAATAGTTATAGATAATGCTTGATAGACATGAAGTCTGTTGGACTGACATTCATATTAGTAGCAAGATGATATTGAGTTCTCCGTTGTTGTTTGGATACATGGTTGCCAGGACAAACTGAGTAGTAACAACCTCTATTTACCAAATGTCAGAACAAGTCTAGCCTTAAATAACCCAATAAATAGATGTATGGAAGCATTTAATACAATCCCGATCAATATAAGAAATATAAATAGTTACAGGCAATTTAATATAGAACTTAAAGCACACATAACAAATGAAATATAATTTTAATTAACTAAAAAACGATCCTAATAATCACATCAACCACATAGATAAACATACTCCGATACCAGCGTCTTTGCTGATTAGGAGTCTTAGTACAAAATCTCATGAGTAAATTTATCATAGCAATTATATGTAATTTTATTTTTTATATGTATGTAGAATTATAAAATTTTGTAAACTATTTGTGTAACCTGAAATATGTTTATATCATGTAATGTACCTATACTGATGAATGAATAAATTGTGATATGCTGAAAAAAAAAAAAAAAAAAAAGTGGCATTTCAGGCTCGAAAGCTAGGAACTGCGTAATATCGAGGCATACGTCTCTTATTGGTCCTAATATTGAAGGAAAGGAGGGTTTCATACGGCGCGCGGCGAGTGAAATTATCGACAGAAGCGGACTGGCTTCCAAAGGCCACTTTTCAGTTGGGGCCCACCAAAACTGTAATCCGAACAGTAATATTTGTTCGCCGTTTTTAGTTTGATTTCGAGTGGTAAAATTCACATTTTTTACCGTTCACATTAAAATTTTCCTTTCGTTTTTATTAAATAATTGTTGTTGCGGTCTGCCCCTGCCTATGAATAACAAACTAAATTAAATTTGTCCGGGTTTTAGTAAAAGCAAAAGTAAAGGTGTGGCGGTCTGCCAGCCAATCCCCTATCATATGAGTAATCACGTTATAACGTCCAAATGTACAAAAAGAGAAAACCTTGTGTAAACTGTTCGAGTCAAAATTGCACAGTATTATTCTATTCAATTAATCAAGTCGCTCGTGTGGCGAAGGCTGTCCAACATGGATATTAAATAGCAGATTGGTTTGTAAACGTATAATAAACAAAGCTAATTTACGAGTTTTCTGACACTACCCAGTAATAAAACGCGATTTACGCGCATTAAAGCTGACATATAACCGATTAAAATCATGAAATATATGACAAGTAGACTATTAAAGGGTTATTAACGGCTGTAATTAATGTCTCCGCTGTCCGTCCAATGCCCATTAAAATTAGATATATGCGTTTCTCGAAGATATAAAATGACCAATAGCGTATTCTTAGATCAGATCCCAGTTAGCGAGTTCCTAGTTAGCAGTTCCTAGTTCGTAGTTCTCATTTCACGATAACCAGTTAATGATCTTGAATAGAAGAAGCCATTGAATAATAATAAAGTTTAATTATATACAAGGCGAGTTTGGTGATTGTTTACTGTAAACAATAATTTTTATATTTTTTATTAGATTAAATTAAATTGAGATTAATTGTGGTAGCTCTGAGTTTCTTTTCTGTCCTTGATTGCCAAGCATGAAATACAACTTGTCGTGGGTCCAAAATTTCAATTTATTAAATCATATCTCAGCTGCTCGAGTATTGATTTCTGAAACTGTGACGCTTCAGATGGTTCCTTTTTTTCGACATCAGATTAGTCTTTTGGCGAAGTAAAAGTGCGCTGTCCCGGTTACGTATGTAGCACCATACAGGGTGTTACAAAGGTACATATTGATGGGCGGGTTGTTTCAGTTGAAACTACCGGGTTTGAAGAAGCGTGTCTATGACTTTCAGTAGATGAGAACATTGCCGCGTTTTCGATAGTATATCCTAATAAAATTCCCTCGCCCCGTGTAATAAAATATCTGATTGTTTCAGGTCGGTTGTGTTCGTCTAATAACCGTACCACCAACAGCATGGCTTCGAATCGTGATGGTAGGAGTGGCTGTGCTTCTTCTCATGGCGCTTCAGTCGTTCCGACAAATCGTTCGTCAATACGCACTCCGAAAAGACCACGACCCACAACCAGCGGCGCCCTTGATGAAATCCATACAGATTTTCTATGTCCTGTATGTTTCAAATTGATCGAGGAGGCGCACATCACTAAGTGTGGTCACACCTACTGCTATAGCTGTATCACTAAATCTATCGAGTCTCAGAAACGGTGTCCGATTTGTAACTGTTTTTTAAGTCTCGAGGAAATATTTCCAAATTTTTTGCTGAACGACCTGATAAAAAAGCACAAACTGAGAATCAACGGGTACGAAGCCCTCGGGCTCACCAGGGATAGCTCGGGAGAATTTTCCTCTTCCGCGGAAGGGTTGAGAGACTTTGTCGCCAGCGAGTCGCAAAATTTGACTCTACCCGACGTAAACGTTATGCTTGAAGTGTTGACGCAGCGCAAGCAGCTCCTGGAGGCTGAGTCTTGTGCCGCGCAGAATCAGTTATTACTCGAGTTTCTCCGGCTCTTGCTAAGGAAAAAACGGGACAAGCAAGCGCAAATTGCTAAAGAAATCACCGTAATAGAGAGCGACATTGAAGAAGTAAGCAACAAGTTGAAAGAAGTGCACAGTAAGTGTCCCACTCTGGAGGAAGTTGAGCGGACAGCCGCTGGAGCGTCCGAAACAGATGCCACTACTGTCAACGCCATGAAGAAGGAGATGATCGAAATCATAGATAAATTAGGATCTTCAGCGAGCCGTAAAGAGGAAGATACTCCTTCGCGCCCTAACGCCTGTCTGTCGGTGCGTCGCAGACGCATGCACGTTTACTTCGATGATTTTGTGGACTCCTACTTTTCGTATCGCTCAAAGGATGTGATTTTCGGGAAAGAAAGTCTGGATAAAACTGCCAAACCTGCCCTGGAATCGAACCCAGGTCTGGACAGATTCCGCGAGAGTCTAATAAAGTTTTCGACCTACAACTCCTTACGTGTTCTCTCAAAATTGAATTACTCTAGCGACCTGTTCAATAATTCTACGATAGTGTCGAGTATAGAGTTCGACAAAGATAACGAGTTTTTTGCCATTGCCGGTGTCACTAAACGAATAAAAGTGTTCGATTACGGAGATGTCGTGAAAGACATTGTTGGCATACATTACCCTAGCACAGAAATGATTTCGAGGTCCAAAATATCCTGCATCAGCTGGCACACTTACCTTAAAAGCACGCTGGCTTCTAGCGATTACGAAGGAACTGTTACCATATGGGATGTGGCGACGGGTCAGCGGACGAAAACCTACCAGGAACACGAGAAACGTTGTTGGAGCGTGGATTTCAACTGTGTGGATACTCGATTGATCGCTTCTGGTTCCGACGATGCGCGAGTGAAGCTCTACTCTCTCAACGAGGAACATTCCGTGGCTACCCTGGAAGCGAAAGCTAACGTTTGCTGTGTAAAGTTCAATCCGCGAAGTTCTTCGCATCTGGCTTTTGGTAGTGCCGACCATTGTGTTCACTATTACGATTTAAGGAACATGAAGGAGGCCGTGAGTTTATTCAAAGGACACAAGAAGGCCGTTAGCTACGTCAAATTTTTGAATAGTGAAGAGATAGTTTCGGCGTCTACGGACTCGCAGCTTAAGATGTGGAGTATTAATTCTCCGCATTGTCTTAGATCTTTCGTTGGACACACCAACGAGAAAAACTTCGTTGGCTTGGCAACGGACGGAGAGTTTGTAGCTTGCGGTTCCGAAAATAACGCTTTGTATGTATACTATAAAGGACTCAGCAAAAAATTGTTCACTTACAAATTCGAGAACTTGGAAGGCGTTCTAGAGTTAGATAAGCGTGAGGATGATTTGAGTGAATTTGTGTCGGCTGTTTGTTGGAAACAGAACTCGAATGTTGTCGTGGCAGCTAACAGTAGGGGTAGGATAAACATTTTAGAATTGGTTCAATAACTTCATAGGTGGTGAATGTATTTATTTTTGTTATTTTATTGTTGGTATTTGTATATATTGTAACTATAAATTATTTATAAAGACAATCAATTCCTTTAATATGATGAAGACGGGATATTTTCTGTCGTCAATAAATCATCAGGTTTTAAAGAATTTGGCATGATTACCTGTACTCATTTGAAAAATATTACTGCAAATTTTAAATTGAAATAAAAGAAATGGTGATGAAAGTTTGACAGTTATGCGAGGGTAAATGGCTTGAAAAGTCCAGAGTTTAACAGTACAGTCTTGGATCCAGTGATGTTTGGAAATCGTGATCACTTCATCTTTCAAATGAAATTCAAAGTATACTCAGTCTTGGTCCCCTTCAATTTGTACTAATCGAAAATGTATTTTTTTTTTTATTTTATCAATGAAGCTCAACCGATATATCAGCATCTGGCTTATTTTCAATGAAAAATATATTTGAATAAAGAATGATCAGTAAATTCAGATAATGATATAATAAAGAAAATTGAATCATACTAGAGAAAAAAGTCTGTATACGGGTATAAGTAACTCTGATAAATTCAATAGAGCTTACCAGAATCATGTTTGATTCACGAATGAAGGATTTCTGCGAGAAAGACTCGCCAAGAAGAAATAACATAGTCTATTCGGTATGAAGAAATACTACAGTAGTTTATCTTTATATACAGAGTGGCTTTTTTAGACCTCTCCTGTTAACTTTTGAACTGATTGACATACACACATGAAACTAAAACCATTATGAATGGTATCACCTATACTACTTTTTGAAATAAAAGACATTGCGATTGCCCGATAAGGGGCGCGGTGGGGCACATCAATTTAAAAATTTCAGGTGGCATGGGGGTCGAGTGACACATCGTTGAAAAGAGAATTCAATCCTGCTTACAATAAGCACTTGCAACTTGAGTCTTCTTGGAAGAACGTTGCACAAATATCTGTCAGATGTAGTCCAATATCCGTCGTGGCATTAGCCAGGGAAGTAGTTGTTTTCTGTCTTATTTTTGCCACATACTTTCCACTTGGTGAAAATATTTGGAGAGGAAGGATACTTCTACTTCGTCGATTTTATTCATGTAAAGGAATATGTTTGTTACAAATAAAATATTCAATCACAGCTGATGTGATATGTACCGGACAAAAATCAAAATACTCATGTATTCAACATTATACATATCGCGTACACTCGTCATATGAATAGGTAACTGAAACAGAAATAAAGTGGAATGTAATAGCGACATGAGAATTTATTTATATTAAGCACATGTTGTGCCATCTCTGAGAGAATACAGCAACCCACTATTTGCTATCCCCTCTTCAATTTCTGATAGATTTCGGTTCTACCATTTACTGTTTCAATGACTTTTATTTGTCAATTTTAGGTTTTGTGATTTATGAATTCAATGATCTTAACTCTTATGACTTTCGAATATGACGCTTTGCAGACTTGCGATATTTTGTTATGATATTTTATCATTTTTACAAAATATTGTTTATTCTCGTTAAATGGTTTTACAGATTTAACTTCTTGTTATTATCACTTCTTCATCTAGTAATATTTATTTGAACCCGGTGAAATAACGTCAAGTAGATAGGATGTTCAAATATTTCGACAGTAAGCACAATTATGAACTGAGTGAACCATGGTAAACTTTAATAGCTGTGAATTCAATGATGTAAAATGAAAACATCAGTCAGTTCATCATGGAATTCAACTTGGAGGGTGTTCAAAAAATTTTTTTCGTTGAAGCGGCTGAAGATATTTTGAATTTTGTTTCAAAGGTTTTGGTAATGGGACCCATTTAGCCTCTTCAGTACCTATTAGGTTTTTCGGGAAAGCCATAGCAGCACAAGATACGTGAAACGGTCAATCTATACGATACACAAATTTCATTTAATTTTTATAAAAAAATTACTATGTTGAAAATATCGTAATTAAAAAATGTGGTAAAACGCAAAATGATGTAAAAAAAAAACTGGACAATTTTAGCGCCTATATTAAGGGACCGTCTGAACATTTGGGACTACCGTTTACACCGTCTGTAAATGAGAACCAACAAAATGTAAAATTTCGCCTGAAGGTCCCGGTGTGATTATAATTTATCCAAAAAACGCACAATTTTAGAATAACTGGATTTTAGATATCTTGTAGTACTGGGCTAATTCGTAGACTTGTAAGAATAATAAAGATAGTTTTTCTCTAAAGCTAACATAATAATTCGTTCAGCAAACTGCTGTTACAAAAAACAAAACATTGTTAACTATCTATTTTATTAAGTTGAGAATGTTTGAACCTTTGGTTTCTTCAATTCTTTAAATAATCTACCTTTGTTATTTAGTTTAACAAAACTCACGCTATATTTCTTGCTGACTTCAAATCCGTGAAATTTAGATCCCACTGGCTATTTTGTTTTTTGTCAAAAACTATTGTGCAAACTTAAGGCTGAGTATGGGGCGCCATTACAGTGTCAAAACAAGTTCTTGATATATATTTTATTTTCACTAAAATATGTTTGTTAATGCCCATATATTTACTAGTTGATTGTAATAGTTATTGAAACTAAAAGAAATTTTCTATTTTATCGTTCTTTCAAGTATAAAATTATCTTCAATACTTTATTATCAGTGAAGCGTAATATATTTATAACTTGCTACCAATATATCTACGAAAATGAGGTTTTGAGTTGAACTACTACATGGCGCTAGCATCATGTAACCTATTTCTTCGCGACGCGCCACCTATGTTGAAAATGACGAAATGAAGGCTCTTCGAGTTTCCCAAATGAGCTTTTAGATTTCCACTACCTACTAGGTGACGCTAACATCATGTACCCTATTCCCAACTAGGCAACTCTGTTTGGAAACCTGTGATGTTTATTTCATTATAATTTCAACATAGTGACGCAACAAATGTTTACATGATGTTATTGCCATCTATTAGAAGGTAGGAGAACTCAAAAGCTGATTTAGCAAACTTGAACATTCTTCCTTATTATTTCTTACATTGTTGTGACGTTGCGAAGAAATATGATACGTGATGTTAGCACCAACTAGTAGTATTTTCTAAAAATATATTGTTAACAAGTTATAAATATATTGCTCTTCACTGCTAATATATACTGACGATATTTTTATTTTTAAATGTGAATAAACCATAAAATAAAAACATTCTTGCAGTTTCAATATGTATTGGTGTCAACTAATAAATATATGGGCCAGAACAAATATATTTTGACGGAAATAAAATATAAAGGAACAACTATTTTTGACACTAACGGATACCCCATAGCTGAAACACAATTGAAATTTTATGTTGTTAGTATTAAGTTTTATGATTTAAGATTTTCTTTTAACACGTCATCAGAATGATAGTTATCATACCTATCAATCCCCACAAACAATCTTATTGGTGGTTTTTTCAATTCTGTTTTGAATCTTGTTTTATTTCTAAAACTCATATAAATCGCAAATATTGAAACTTATTACACACAACTTCAATTGTGTTCAAGCCTTTACACGCAGAGTTTTTTAATATTGATTTAACCAATTTGAATTTTTGTGAATACTATGTGGGAGAAAAACTTATCTTATTCTACATATTTGTCCAAGACAGTGCCTAGAACGTAACTTAGAATTAAACGTTCCATATGATAATAAGTTCAATGTATTATTCCCATGATGCTGTAATCTGAAAAAACGTTGCTCATTATCGATTGTAAAATTAGGGAAAAGCAATATGTGCTACTTTTGATGTTACTCTTTGATTTTGATTGAATTCAATAGCGAAAATTTTATCGATCTTCATCATTATTCTATACTTGAGAGTTGCAGAATAATTTTAGAGAAAGTATCGAGTTTCAGTCTTTTTATTTGAGAATGAATTTGTAAATACAGGTGAACATTCTCTTCAATTTATTGTGATTTCAAACGTTATTTAAAAATAACTAAAGTATGATGGAAATGTGTATGAATATACAGGGTGTTAATTAAGTACGTTGACAAACTTCGGGAGGTGATTCTTTGAAGGTTTTCAGGACGAAATGTTCATATAAACATATGTCCCGAACGGCTTGGTTTTCGAGATACAGGGTGATAAAAATACATTTTTTTCAAGATTTTTTAGAGTTAACTTCGACATTTTCTACAATAATCAGTTCAAATTAGGCAAGTACAATCCATTCAATAGTACGCACGATACAAAATAATGCATTTCTCAAATAATTCACAGGGTCCTCCTTTTTTCAGAGTCAAGCTTTGTTCAACCCTTCAGAATTTTTTTTCCGACACCACTGACATATTATGAGAAAGGAATAATGAATGTTGTTTCATTTAACATCTTTTTGCTCTCTTGATGTTTTTCATTTACTTGTACGGTTCAGGGTTACAATGAAAATATTAACGCAAACATTTTCCAGTAACGCATTACATAAAGAAATTTGAGAAGCAAATAGTCTAACAAACTTGAAGGGTGATTCTTTGAAAGGTTTCAAGATGAAAAGTTCATATAAACATGTCCCAAGCGGCTTGGTTTTCGAAGTACAGGGTGATCAAAATACATTTTTTAGGAGTTTTTGGAGTTTACTTCGAAATTTTCTACAATAATCGATCCAAATTAGTTCAAATTGGACAAGTACAATCCATTCAATAGTGCGCATGATATAAAATAATTCATTTCTCGAAGTGTCATTGCCACTCTCCAAAGATTAGCGCGTGACGCAATACGTCATTTTGTTCTCATTACACAAATAGCTATTTTCTGCTCGTGTAGAGAAAATGTAATGTTATGGAGCTCCCATACATTTTTTACCATAACTCAGGTTGAATATGTATTGCACAAAGTTAATTATGGCAAAATAATTTTGGACATTTTCAATAGTGAATAACTTTATTATCAAATACTAGAGCAAAGTAACATAAATTCCCTAGGAATAAAATTAAGTTCAGAAAAGGACCATTATTGAAATTGATATGTCAGAGCTGCTGCTGGAAATGGCCACCGCCAACTTCAATGCATGCGTTTATGCGCCTAACCATAGACTGGCGGACACGCTCAAAAATACCAGGAGTGTTTCTTATAATTCCGCATGACTCCTGTATGCGATTCCTCAGGTCTTCTTCACATTGAACTGGAGTTCGGTACACTAATGATTTAAGGTGCCCCCAGAGGTAAAAATCAAGTGGATTCATATCGGGTGACCTTGGTGGCCAAAGTTGTGGCCCACCACGCCCAGTCCAGCGATCAGAATAATTCTCTTCTAAATATTGGCGTGCAACCAATCTGAAGTGTACTGGAGCACCATCATGCATAAACCAAATTCCAATTCTTTCCGGCAGTGGGATCTCTTCTAGGAGTCCAGGTAAGATGAATTCAAGAAAATGTCGATAATGATCACCATTGAGTCTATGAGGCAGAAAATGTGGCCCGATAAGGAAATTCCCTACAATTCCAACCCAAACATTCACAGGAAACGTCTCTTGAAAATGGTTTTCAATCACGGCGTGTGGGTTTTCATCAGCCCACATATGATTGTTGTGAAAATTAATAATGGCTTTACGGGAAAAGCATGCCTCATCGGTGAATAACACTTGAGATAAAAACCATGGATTTTCCAACAATTTATTTCGAATCCAAGTGCAAAAAGTTAATCTCTTTGGAAAATCCCTTGGCAGAAGAGCTTGAACACGCTGTACGTGATAGGGATAAAGTTGTTGCTCTCTTAAAATTTGCCATACCAATACATAGGTTACGTTAAACTGTGCCGCAATTTGTCTTGTACTGGTGTCTGGATGCTGCTCAATTTCGTTAAGTACAGCTTCTTCTATCTGAACTGTTCTAACTCTCCTGGGTCTTCCTATGAGAACAGCAGACCTCTTGAAAGTACCCGTTTCACGAAGACGGGAGTGAATATTGATGAACATTTGTGTGCTGGGAATATGACGTTGTGGAAATCTTTCTAGATACATTCGTCTGGCGGCACGAGCGTTACCATCAGCCATTCCATACATTAAGTGCATGTCTGCCATTTCTGAATTTGTATATTCAACCATTTTATCCAAAGGAATATTGAATGAATCTGCTTTATAGCTTGCACTAATGAAGAATTAACAATGAGACAGTTTCTCAACTTTCGATAACTGTCAAGTTTTTGATATTTAAATAAATGAATTAATATCAAAGCCCACTTTGCTATTTTTATGAATTCAAATTGATTACAAAATTTCTGCGTTACTGCAGAAGAAAAAACAAACCGAAATTTCTGATAAAATAATGTACTCCGTACGGAAACAAAAATTTGTTTGATTTAGTTTTTCGGAGTTATGACAAGAGATTCATAAATGAAAATCAAATGTGTAATGATCTGCGACTATTAGATAAACCCTATTAACTATCTTCCATTACAGGATTACCTTTCGGAAGTTTTTTATGTTGAAAGAGAAACGTTCAATTGAAAACTAAATAATATCTTTTTTTAAAATAACAAAAAATTTGTATGAGTTCTCTATCAAGACTGATGGGTAAAAACATTTTTAATCAAATATCTCAATGAAAATGCACATTTTTACCATCAGAATCTTCAGGTTGAAAGTTAAGGTTTTCCCAATATCTGTCAGATCCAGTTTAATATCCAGCGTACCGCAGTGACGGGGAGAGAGTTTTCTGTTAGATATCACAAAAAGAAATCACATCTTTACAATAACAAGCTTTTATTTAGCTTCACTTGTAACTAACTAACAAACAATTTAATAAAAGTTGAATTTGACCCACTTCTAATACTCCGATTAATTTGAAATTTGGCAGGTTTCCGTAATTCCGGTGACAATGCATTAAAAAAATGTTTGTTAAAAAACAAAATGGCGGCTCCAATATGGCGGACGGGTTTTGTGATTATGATCCGATTCTGTTCAAAATTGGTATGTGATGGTTTTTGGGTTGGAGATTTTCAGTTTCACATAAAAAATAAACTAAAATATTAAAAATGAAAATTATAAAAAGAAAACATTTTAAAGTTTTTATACAATACACTGAAAAGGAAAAAATAATTCATTTCATTGTTTGATCTAGGTAATCTTGTACAGAAAGATTTTGATACTCACAGAATAACCTACAAAAAATGAAACAAATTATTTTTTCATTTTCAGTGCATTTGTATAAAAGCTTGTCTTTATATTTTTTATTGTATAATTTTTATTCATCGTAGATTTTTCTAATTCTGAAAAAATATTTCCATCAATTTACAATAATTGAAAATGTTTAATTTTCAAATTTTCTAATATTATGCCACACTGGAAAATGTTCAAATTAATATTTTCATTATAGCCCCTGAACCGTACAAGTAAATGAAAAAATGCAAGATATCAAAAAGATGTTAAATGAAACAACATTGATTATTCCTTTCTCATAATCAGTCAGTGTCGACGGAAAAAAAATTCTGAAGGGTTGAACAAAGCTTGACTCTGAAAAAAGGAGGACCCTGTGAATTATTTAAGAAATGCATTATTTTGTATCGTGCGCCCTATTGAATGGATTGTACTTGCCTTGAACTGATTATTGTCGAAAATGTCGAAGTTAACTCTAAAAAATCTCGAAAAAAATGTATTTTTATCGCCCTGTATCTCGAAAACCGAGCCGTTTGGGACATATGTTTATATGAACTTTTCGTCCTGAAAACCTTCAAAGAATCACCTCCCGAAGTTTGTCAACGTACTTAATTAACACCCTGTATGTTTAAAAAATAGAGAGGAAAGAAAAACTTCCTAATTATACAAAAAAGATATACTGTAACAAGGCTGCTGACAATTATTTCAGCACACAGTGTTATCCTCGGAGAGAGTTATAACTCAAAGTTTTTATTTCCTCTCTCCTTTTGTCAGTTAAGATGAATTTACACGTATTAAAGACAACACCATAGAACATGTATATCTGTGATTTAAAAATTAGCTTATTGGAATGAACTGGTAAAAATTATATTTTTTATTGGACTTGTCTAGAGTACCTAAGCGAGAACGTTTAAAAAATAAAAATCCCGAAGAGGTGTGGCTTAAAGATGCTGTTCAGCACTTTTCGAAAACAATCGCAATTCCGACCGCAGGACCCTTGGTACGAGAGCTTGAACCGACTAGACTCCTCTCGCCATCACTATAATGGCGGGAGACAGCCGTATGTACACATAGTTGAAAATGTGTAGCTTATTAGCCAACCTAACCTGACCTGACTATTCATCAAAAATTGTTAATAAGGTGCCTAGGCGGGAAGTCAAGCTCTCGTTCTAACGAAGTATCAACTGGTGTCATTAAGCGACACTTTTTCCGGATTTTTACTTTTTCAAGCGAATCCCTAGACACTTTCTTTTTTATTATACCTGCATCATAATCGTTCAAAATCGTTCAAAATCTTCAAGGTAACAACGCCGAGTTCTCAGCTTTATTATAAGAACTGTCAAATAAGTCCCCACGTCAGCATGTCAACAAACGTGACATCGAATGTCCAAAACCTACTTGATTAGATGTAATGAAATATAAGGGAGATTATTCTGATTTAAAGTTCATTTCCAGCATAATAAGAAATAGCGTATATGACTGATAAACGTGTATAAGTGCCTTGAAACTTGAAACCACTTGCAGTATGCTTTAAAGACTCACTTATACACGTGTTTCATAATATACTATTAACCATTGCTATTTCTAGAATATTATTGTAATAATTAAAATAAAATTTCCTCTATTCAATTCAATCCTCTAACAAATAATTGTTACTGTAAATTTCAGAATGTTCGATTTAGATAATCGGTAAATTGTTATGAAGAGTGGGGAGAATATCTATATATTTTACCAGTTTCAAGATATATTAAGATATTTCTTTCCAACTTTTAATCATTACAAACGAAAAGTACTGGTGACTTATAATTTCTACTAATCTCGGTATGATTATTTTTATTTGTAAAATTTCTTGTTATATGTCAATCTTACTGTTACTGTTGCTATAATATTATTCCATTGAAAAAATCAAATTTGGTTGTGGCTAGACACCTTCAAAAAACGAATATTTTTTACTGGTAATATATCAATATTTGGATGACACTTTTAAATTTGTCCAGGCTCATGTGTTGACAATTATTTTTAAAAATTATACATATAAATATATTTTGGAAAAATATTTTGAGCGCATAAAAAATATTTAATACTTTGAATGTATATGGTATAACATGTAAATAAAAATATTATTGATAAAAAAAAAACTATGACTATGTGCCAAATCTTGAAATTAGACTACTACAAAAATTCATATTTTGTACATACAATGGGTCCACCTGGTAGAAGAAATAATTTTATGTAAAATATAGAGCTTTCATTGAATCCCATATCCTGCGTAACCAAAAAAGTTGTCAACCAAACTTGCACATGTTTTGATGACTTACCTTTAAATCATTTCAACCCATTTTATAATTTCAATGGTGATAAATTCAAAAAATTCACATAAATATCCAAGGCGCTTGTGCACTTAAACTAAGAACGCTATAAAATGAAGTAATTAATGACAGTTGACAAATTTAAAATTTGGTCACGTTGGACATGGTATATTGAGTGGACGCACTGTACCTGTAAACCAGGACCCCAGTATACCTAACGGACAGTACTGAAACTTGAGTCGGCTTCTTTGATTTGTTTGAAAATAGTTTTTGATCGGACGCCATTACACTTTCAGAAATATAATTCAATTTCTGTTAATAAACTTGGTTGTGTTGGTTACCTCCTATCATAACTATGCCCCGTTTGAATGACAGCTTTTTAAGTTTTCTGGCCAGTTGTATAGATCCAGAATCGGATGATGGACTTTAGTCGATGTGGATTTTAAGCTGAACCTATAAAACTGGCCCTAAAAACTTCACTTTTTGGATCAGTTCAAAAAAAATTAGTTTTCATCAAGTATTTCACCTAACGCGTGAAGATTGTACAAGTTTTTCAAGAAGAAAAAAAATTTTACTGTTAAGCTGGTATGATTTTGTTCAAATAAGTTTTTCCGCCTATCTCGTATTAACATGTCTGTTTAATGTTCTTCAATACAAATGAAATTGACTATTAATGAACGATATGTTTAATACGCTCTAGGGGTGGATCCAGAGTGAATCAAATATGACAGGATTTATTCTATATAAAATGGTTATTATCGAGTAGGTATATACCAACTGTTCCCTCCAAATTGGCTTCTAGATCTTCCCCTGATTTGGTACCTATTTATACGGGTATTGGTTGTCCATTTAGAATGTTACACTAACTGAGTACTTGATATAAAAGCAACTTAACGTGATTACGACGCTAAACGCAAACAGCGTAACTATAAATACCAAAAATTATTTATGCACAACTTTCTAGGCTTCAAACTTTAGA
Organism: Chrysolina oricalcia; assembly: GCA_944452925.2. Lineage (NCBI taxonomy): Eukaryota > Metazoa > Arthropoda > Insecta > Coleoptera > Chrysomelidae > Chrysolina > Chrysolina oricalcia. The sequence continues at coordinate 17,377,096 of OX101825.2, forward strand.
CAATTCTAAAATATGGACGAAATGTTCTGTTCAAATTATAGGTAAAATCGGTACCTAAGTACTAAATATTATTGATAAATAATGTCGTATAACATCTTAACGAATTGAAGAAAATAATCAGTTGCAACTATTTTAGAAAAGGATACTAGCGTTTTGTCGGAACACGTACTTATATTGAATAAGTTAATAATAAAAAAAGTAATATCAAATACGTTTAAAAAAAACAACTTTGTATTCTTCCGTGTTCACCGTTTAATCTTCAAGGGAATGGTGTATCCAGAACTAAATTACCCTGGTGTGACTTTCAACAAGAAGAACTATGCCAGATTTATAGCACAAATCACTTCCTCTATTTCGTTTATACCTATTTTTTTTTAATAATCTTATAATCGAATAACTCACCATTACGTTTAGCGTTGTAATTTCGTGTGAGATGTTCAGTGTTCTTGAATAAACCCGTAGGTTTGAAAAAAATGTGAGTTTGATGGCATTTTCACACATCAATTGAAATACGCTAATATTGGCTGTTTAGATTTACTGTACATATACAATAGGTACAATAAAGACATTGATGTTGTTCATTTCGCATTTCGTGTTTGTAGAAATGACCGATTGAAGGAAACATCTTCAAAAATTGCATATTTTCTTCGATGTGATGTAGCTGTACGGCAATAAAGATTTGCAACATGTTTTTTGCGCTTTAATTAATATTTCAGATCTCCTTTACTTTTACGACATACTTTCGAATCATTTGATTCCTAAAACATATAGAGCGAGAGCCACCAAAAAACACGTAGCTCAGCCTTCCAGGAGTTCCAGGGTCAAGGAGACTAAACGTTATTTGACTAGGAGAGTCACCATAAGACAATGGGGACACTAATAGAAAGAGATGAAATAACATTTGAGACGAAATGTGACGTAGTTGGACATGTCATGGCCGCCGTTCTCTATAGACAGTGATGGACTAGCTCTTGGTAAATGAGAGTTACTGCTGACAGTTTTGTTGCTTCGTTCGAGTTCGTCTCTGTACTCATGTCCAAGTACGTCACTATGACGCGTTGATGCTACAAGATTCTGATTGGCTAGAGTTTATTAAACCCTCCTGTTAGTTTAGTCTTTTTGTTCCAGGGTCACATTTAGGGATATACAGGGTGAGTCAGAATAAGACCGACAAACTCCGAATACAGATTCCTCACCTCATCTCGATGTGAAAAGTTTAAATCAAGATATGTCCTAAAATGCAAAAGTACGAAAAAAATTATGATTTCTTTTTTTTTCTCCAAAACTCCTTAAGGAAAAAAAGTGAAACTTTGTACACTAATCTAGGTTTATCAACGTGATAATTTGAATTAATAATTTTTAATTTTCGTAAACCAGTCGCGTAGTTACGCTGGTATATGTGGCCCTATTTTCCTTCATATTTTCTTTGGACAAGTGAATGAACAAATGAGTGTTTGACATCAATTAGGCTCATTGATACTCAACCTAAAAGTCATAACATTTCATATGCCTAAATGCGGAGGTTTCAGAGATAATTGATGTTGGGAAAATCGAAAATATACTTCGGGAGAGTCAGAATGGGACCGACAACTCCGTTTTTTCATTCATCATAGAATTTGATGAATCAGTATCGTGTATTCACTGGTGTGATACTATACTTTCTTGCAAATTATTGTTTTGACAGATCAACTGGCAAACAAACCAAACCTCAAATTCATAATACTCCAATCAGATATAAGAGTTAAGGTCTGAAATAATTTTTGCGAAAAACTGAAGATAGGTACTTTCAGTTTGTTTAATTTTATGTTGGAGTCATTTGAACATTTACTTTAATGCCGTTTTTGTTTCTATGTAGTGTACCCAATAAACCGTGACTATCATTTAAGTAGATATTAATACACAATAATTGTTTTTCTTCATGAAGAACATGTTGATTGGATAATATTTTCCAAGATAATTTAATCAAAAATGGCTTTAAAAATTAAAAGTACTTATTTTCAGTTTTCGCAATTATTATTCCAAGCCTCAACTGTCATCTAAAAGGAGTATTAAGCATTTGAGGACGGGTTTGTTTTTTAGTTGATCTTTCAAAACAATCATTATACAAGAAAGTATGGTCACATCAGTGAATTTACGACATAGATTCAATAAAATAATATGAAAAAAACGGAGTCATTCTGAGTTACCTGTAAGTACTATGTATTGAATTTTCAGGAGGTTGGGAATTATTCCTATATGTTGCAAGAAAGCTGCATTATCAGATTATTGTACACAGGAAAATATGTCTGTACTCGGGACATATCTTCAGTTTTTCGCAAATATCTCAGAAACCTCCACTTTTAGGCATATGAAATGTCATGACTTTTAGGATGAGTATCGATGAGACTAATTGATGTCAAACACTCATTTGTCCATTCACTTATCTAAAGAAAATATGAAGGAAAGTATGGCCACATATCACCGTAACTACGCCACTGGTTTACAAAAATCATAATTTAGAACTTTTAATTATCACATTGATAAACATAAATTGGTGTACCAAGTTTCAATTTTTTTCCTTCAGAAGTTTTGAAGAAAAAAATAAAGCCTTATTTTTTTAGCACTTTCGACACCCTGTATCTCAGAGAGAATGCATTTTAGGATATACATTGATAGAAACTTTCCACCTCAAAATGACTAAAATGAGGTGAGGAATCTGTATGCGGAGTTTGCCGGTCTTATTCTGACTGTACACATATATAGCACGCTATCAGAACCTAGAGATGGCGCTGGATTTATAATTCAGTGTTTATCTCAGGAACTTCCAACAAATGCTGAAGTGGTTTTTCGGTTTAATTGTGTGAACTAGCCTTTACTGATGATTGGCAGGAACCATGAAAACGGTACGGAGGTGTTCTCCCAATTGAATCAAAAAATAATTTCAGTCATGGTATTTTAAAAGCACTGCATACTAGTTCTCGTAGTAAACTTTTCCAAGAATCTAACAGATATAATTTAACGGCCGTAGGAGGCAGTAGTTGTTTTCTGTTAGAAACTGGCTGACGAATATGCCTATTGTATAGGTTGAAGCAGAAGACTTTGATGTTACAATAATCCAATCCTATTTCATTATTAGGATTCGTATATCAAACATATCTTCAAATTACTCGACGAAGCTTATTTGTTTTCAGTACTGGAAATAAAGTGAAAGCAGGAAAAGGTTTTATTTTTTGGGGACTTGATGACGAATTCCAGTCGGTTGCTGTAGTGGGCTTAGGGAAAAAATGCGAAGAACCTGAAGACATCGAACTCATAAATCGAGAACGAGAATCTGTAAGAACTGCTGCATCAGGTAAATATTTTGTGGTTTGACAAATCGAATGAATATTAATCAGTCCATCTATGTTAGATGCTAATAGGGAGTTGGTATAGGTTAGGAAAAGCAAGGGGCCATTTTTTTCCCATTGGTCGTAAAAATGGGTGTACCCCAAGGTACGGTCTTGGGCCCCTTGCTTTTCCTAAGCTATATCAACTCCCTATTAGCATCTAACATAGATGTACTGATTGTATCTTACGCTGATGATACTGTTCTGGTATTTAAAGACATTGACTGGAATAAAGTTAAAAATAAAGCCATTCGCGGCATCAGTACTAAACACTGGCTTGATGATAATATACTATCTTTAAATTTGAAGAAAACCAGATATATCGCCTTCTCTGTTAATAAAACCACACGACCACACTTTACATCTCTCCAAATCGACAATTTTACTGACAATGAAACTAGTACCACCAAATATATTGGAATAACGATTGATAACAACCTCAAATGGCATGCAAGTGTTAACGATGTAACTAAAAAAATTAGAAGATTCATATATAAATTTTACCAACTGAGAAACATACTTAGCAGAAAACATATGTAGTAGAAACAGTGATATGATACGGAATTCTAGTGTGGGGTGGAATTTATGACAATGTTTTGAACCAACTAAACACAATTCAAAATAATTCTCTTAAAAAAAAAATTATCCAACTGCAGGCTCTACTCTATAAAAATGACATTCTCAACGTGAGATCACTGTACTTTTTGGCAAACTATCTACATGCAGAAAAAGGATAAATCTCAGAACTATATATCTCATCGGTACTCAACTAGAAATAAAATCAAAAATAATCTGTCTACTCCCTTTGTTTCAAAAGACATAAGTCAAAGGTTCTCTGCTTTCCTTGCCCCCAGGATGTTCAATTTATTGCCAATAACGCTGAGAAATATTTAAAATATGCAAGCAATTCATACAACTTATCTATAACTCTTTCCTCAAGCTTATACAGGGTGTTTCTTAAGTACGTGTAGAAAATTCAGGAGCGTGTTACTGACATCAAAATAAGAAGAAAAGTTCGTATAAATATATGTCCGCAAGTTATTCGTTTCTGAGATACAGAGTGCCAAAGTTGAATTCTTATTTTTATTTTTTTTTGAATAATTTCAAAATAATTTTGATATTTGGGTAAAGTTTAGTATCTGGGAATATTTATTATTTAGTTTGTGTAAAAAATATATTCTTGGTAGAGGTCCCTGCGAGAAACTGTTTTCGAGTTATTGAGATTTGAAATAATCGAATAAGTGATTTTGAATGACAATATTTTTAAATTTAAAATTAATTCAATTTGAAATGAGTTTTTCCACAATTAGCATAAAATTTGATTTTGTCATTTAAAAATCATCCGAGATACCAAACTTTACTCGAATATCACAGATGTTTTGGAATTTATTCACAAAAAACATATATTAGAATTAAACTTTGACACTCTGTATCTTAGAAACGAATAACTTGCGGACATGTGTTTATGGGAACTTTTTTTCTTATTTCAACGTCAGCAACATGCTCCTGAAGTTTCTACACGTACTTAAGAAACACCCCGTATATTTTTTAGCACTGTTAACTTTCCTGCACTTATAAATATGATTAGTATTAATTAATTCAATAATACAAAAAGCATCACTGTCACTAAATTGAATGTAGACTTTATGTTTTCCTATCCAAAATTTTATTTAGTTATTAGGCTTTCTGCATTATTTTCTGAAGTGTTTTATCAATCGTAACAATGCACACACAGGTGTCATGTTATACCTAGGTGCTAATGCACAGTACGGACTTATTTTAAAGGATAGGTAGCATATGAAAGTTGTTATTTGTAAATTGTAATTGTTTAAATTGTAATTGTTAAAATTGTAATAGTAATTTTAAACTGTAATTGTAAATTTATCATCATCAAATCGGAACAATTCAGAAAAAAAAATCTTATTTCTATTGTATGAAAAAAAAATTTTCATATTTTATTATACAGTGCCCGTCTAAAGTTCGTTCCCCCCTACTAATTTTTGAACCACCTGGTATATCGCAACGAAATTTGGAGGGCTTAATGGGAGATAAAACCCTACTTTTTCATGAAAAAATTAAAGCCAAAAGTTTCAAAATGGCGGCAGAGCGCCATCTTCAATAATTTTTTTTAAATAGAACACCCCATATATTATTCCATTTTCGAAATTTGCTCATAATTCTCAACAGTTTCCTCTAATACACTTCACTCTTCTTGTCCCTTCTTGTAAAAAGGGGCATTATGCTCTAAGCCTCCACTTCCTCCTAATAATTTTTTCTTCTCCACGTAAGTAATAACTACTATATTGTACTAGATTACCTTTAGTCATAATTTCTTCCTTTATTGTAGAATTTAAATTAGCTGAAGATGAACCGATTTAGGTTCGAAACATGTACCACCTACTCTGAATAATACCGCTCAACTGACAGATAGTTGTCGCTGTTCCACCTGATGCATAACCTTTAAGGTTGAGATTAAAATTGTGGAGATGACTTTGAGTTCTTCTGCATCGTAAATCCACACCACTCCACTTCGAGATACAATGGACTTCTACCACAGGTTAAACCTTGTTTGTTGTTCCTATTTTCATTTGTACGCATCAAGAAGATTAGCTGAAATGCCTCGAACACAGTACACACCACTCGAGTATGCAAACATGCATTTTATTTACGGCGAATGTCGAGGCAATGCCAATGCCGCCGCGGAACTTTACCGGGAAAGGTACCCAGACCCACGCCACCCTGACTACCGCGTTTTCATCAGAGTGCACAACGCTTTTTGTGAGGGAAGGGACATGGTGTTCGAGGAGCCAACGAAGGAAGACCCGTACATGATTATGATGACATCGTTCTTGATGAAGTTGAATTGTTTTGTTTTTGTTAAAAAAAAAAAAATTCCGTTCTTGAATTCTTTTCGAAATATTAACGTATGAAAGGTGAAATTTTGTTCATTTCAAACCCAACCAAAAACACCAATGTTGCTTTCAATCAAGTTTGCATTGGAGAAAATCGTCGCGGTAACGTCTTTTTTACTGTCAAATTAACTGTAACTGTCAAATAGTCCTTTGACCGCCTCAATCGTTTTATGAAAAGTGTGATCATGGCTCGTAGTTTAGACTATAAATTTGAAGCAGTTTTGATATTTGGAGAAGCTGGAAGAAATTATCATCTAGCAGTCCGTATGTTTAATGATAGATTTCCCGACAATCCTATTTCGAGGATATATTTGCGCAAACTTTTTAATAAGCTCCAAGCAACTGGTACGCTGAAAGATGCTCCAAGATCAGGAAGACCGCCTCTTTCAGAAGAAAAAAATGTAGAAATTGTTGCTGAAATGGTAATCAATCAGACTCAGTCGACGCCTGCAGTTGCTGAATAAGTTGGAGTAAATTCAAAAAGTGTCCAAAGAGTCCTAAAAAAAGAAAAGTTTCATCCCTATAAAATGAAAATCCTGCATGCTCTCACGGAGGATGATCCAGACCGGAGGGTTGAATTTTGTGAGTGGTTAACAAGAACAATTGAAGGAGAACGGGGCTCCCTAAAACGTGTATGTTTCTCAGACGTATGCACGTTTTTTCTTAATGGAAAAGTCAACAAACAGAATGTACGATACTGGAACGATACTAATCCGCATATTTTCAGAGAGGGACATACCCAGTTTCCTGAAAAGGTGAATGTTTGGGCGGGGATTTTAGGCAATCGCGTTGTTGGGCCGATTTTCCTCAGAGGAAATCTTACAGGAGTTTTTTACAAAAATCTTTTAGAAACTGAAATTGAACCTCGAATAAGGCAAATTGTATTGAACAATCAGGAAGAGTTTTAAAATCGTGAAATCATATTTCAGCAGGATGGGGCACCTCCCCATTTCGATCGCATGGCTAAAGACTTCCTCGATACTAACATTCCTGGGCGATGGATAGGTCGCAGGGGAAGTACAGAGTGGCCACCAAGATCTCCGGATCTTACACCTCTAGATTTTTTCCTTTGGGGGTATCTGAAGTCAAAAATCTACGCCAATGAATGCCAAACAATAGAAGAGTTGGTATAGATACATGTGAAGAAATAGATGAACAGACTTTCAACGTGAGAAAAGCTATTTATAATAGGGCACTTTATTGTCAAGATTTAAGGGGGGCCACTTTGAACACTTGATAAAATAATTGTTGGGGTTGAATAAAAAAGTTATTCAAAAATAAAATATAATTCTTTAGCCAACTAATTTGTTTTGATTGTGAATTTACAGAACACATTCGTAGGCTTCGAGATTTTCCGGTAAGCGTTGCTGTTTATCCTTAATAAACTCTCTTTACGCCTCTTATTAGTCGAAATAATTAAGAGATTCAACTACAAATTAATAGCAACGTGTAGTTACCAAAATGTTTCACAGGAAGTGACCAAAATCCATACTTCATTTCATACCGGAATGTCACTTTTCAAACGTTGATATTTTGAAGACAATTGAATTTAGGAGTAAAGTGTATTAGAGAAAACTGTTGAGAATTATGAGCAAATTTTGAAAATAGAGTAATATACGGGGTGTTCTGTTTCAAAAAAAATATTGAAGTTGGCGCTCAGCCGCCGTTTTGAAACTTTTAGCTTTGATTTTTTCATGAAAAAGTTGATTTTTATCTCCTATTTAAGCCCTCCAAATTTAGTTGCGATATACCAGGTGGTTCAAAAAGTAGTAGGGGGGGAACGGATATTAGACGGGCATTGTATACAATAAATATTATATTTTATTTGCCGTGGCACTCCAGTAAATCAACGCATTTCTACAAGATGAATAGGTACGGTGCCTTTTGCCAGGAAGTCTTACTCAGTCAATATCATTTAAAATTATTTATTGTTTTCAGTTGGTTGTAGAATCCTGGCTGACGCAGGAATCGAAAACATCCGAGTGGAAAGCTTTGCAGACGCGGACGCAGCAGCTGAGGGTAGTTTACTGGGAACGTGGAAATTTCAGGAATATAAAACGAAAAAAGAAGCTCCTCCAGAAATACAACTCTTCGAAAATGACAACGATACGTCTGCAGAGTGGAAACGTGGCGCTACAAGAGCCGAAGCACAAAACCTGGCCAGAAAACTTGCCGATACCCCTTCAAACTTGCTGACGCCAACGATATTCTGTGACGTGGTACAAAACATACTTACGCCACTAGGCGTTAAAGTAAAAGTTTACGATAAACAATGGGCCGAAGATCAGAAAATGGGGGCGTTTTTGAGCGTTGCTAAAGGATCTGTTGAACCGCCGAAGTTCTTAGAAATCACTTACGATAAAGGGGATAAAAGTGATTCTCCGTATGTGATGATAGGCAAAGGGGTAACTTTCGATGCGGGGGGCATAAGTTTGAAACCACCAGCTGGAATGGATAATATGCGAGGTGACATGGGAGGCGCAGCTAGTGTTGTAGGTAATGGCACTATTTAATGATGATATTTAATCACTCGGTATAAAGAATACATGGGACAAGTACAATCGTGAATAGATATGGAAACATCACTCTGTGCGTGGTACTTGGCAAGTAATATCAATAAAAAATAAAAACCGCCCTTCTTAAATACAACAATATGAAAAAGTTCACACAATATTATAATAAAACGCTATTCCGGTGAAATAGAGTTTCATCACAGCTGATACTATTAATTATTAGACCGAGCAGTGCCTTTGTCAGTATTTTATAACAGCGTTTATATAGGAACACATCAGGATAATTATCTATTTTCTTACCTTTCAAATCGCAATCTCTGGTAAACCATATCAGGAAGCTGCTACCAGTTGTGCACACACTAGTTTTAATTAATCAAGTTACTTTATCTATTATTATCTTTAATACTTTTCTGGATTTCAATCTATTAAAATACTTATGAAATTGTTATTTATTAATATCTGAGCCGAAGGCCCAGGTGGAAGACCAAATTTAACTGAATAAAACAAAGAAATCGACCAAAATCATTTATTATGCCGAAATAAAAAATATACAGGGTGTTAATTAAGTACGTTGACAAACTTCGGGAGGTGATTCTTTGAAGGTTTTCAGGACGAAAAGTTCATATAAACACATGTCCCAAACGGCTTGGTTTTCGAGATACAGGGCGATAAAAATACATTTTTTTCAAGATTTTTTAGAGTTAACTTCGACATTTTCGACAATAATCAGTTCAAATTAGGCAAGTACAATCCATTCAATAGGGCGCACGATACAAAATAATGCATTTCTTAAATAATTCACAGGGTCCTCCTTTTTTCAGAGTCAAGCTTTGTTCAACCCTTCAGAATTTTTTTTTCCTCCGCCACTGACATATTATGAGACAGGAATAATCAATGTTGTTTCATTTAACATCTTTTTGATATCTTGCATTTTTTTCATTTACTTGTACGGTTCAGGGGCTATAATGAAAATATTAATTTAAACATTTTCCAGTGTGGCATAACATTAGAAAATTTGAAAATTAAACATTTTCAATTATTGTAAATTGATGGAAATGTTTTTTCAGAATTAGAAAAATCTACGATGAATAAAAATTATACAATAAAAAATATAAAGACAAGCTTTTATACAAATGCACTGAAAATGAAAAAATAATTTGTTTCATTTTTTGTAGGTTATTCTGTGAGTATCAAAATCTTTCTGTACAAGATTACCTAGATCAAACAATGAAATGAATTATTTTTTCCTTTTCAGTGTATTGTATAAAAACTTTAAAATGTTTTCTTTTTATAATTTTCATTTTTAACATTTTAGTTTATTTTTTATGTGAAACTGAAAATCTCCAACCCAAAAACCATTATATACCAATTTTGAACAGAATCGGATCATAATCACAAAACTCGTCCGCCATATTGGAGCCGCCATTTTGTTTTTTAACAAACATTTTTTTAATGCATTGTCACCGGAATTACGGAAGTGTTACTCACCGATGAGGCATGCTTTTCCCGTAAAGCCATTATTAATTTTCACAACAATCATATGTGGGCTGATGAAAACCCACACGCCGTGAATGAAAACCATTTTCAAGAGACGTTTTCTGTGAATGTTTGGGTTGGAATTGTAGGGAATTTCCTTATCGGGCCACATTTTATGCCTCATAGACTCAATGGTGACCATTATCGACATTTTCTTGAATTCATCTTACCTGGACTCCTAGAAGAGATCCCACTGAGGGAAAGAATTGGAATTTGGTTTATGCATGATGGTGCTCCAGTACACTTCAGATTGGTTGCACGCCAATATTTAGATGAGAATTATTCTGATCGCTGGATTGGGCGTGGTGGGCCACAACTTTGGCCACCAAGGTCACCCGATATGAATCCACTTGATTTTTTCCTCTGGGGGCACCTTAAATCATTAGTGTACCGAACTCCAGTTCAAAGTGAAGAAGACCTGAGGAATCGCAAACAGGAGTCATGCGGAATTATAAGAAACACTCCTGGTATTTTTGAGCGTGTCCGCCAGTCTATGGTTAGGCGCATAAACGCATGCATTGAAGTTGGCGGTGGCCATTTCCAGCAGCTGCTCTGACATATCAATTTCAATAATGGTCCTTTTCTGAACTTAATTTTATTCCTAGGGAATTTATGTTACTTTGCTCTAGTATTTGATAATAAAGTTATTCACTATTGAAAATGTCCAAAATTATTTTGCCATAATTAACTTTGTGCAATACATATTCAACCTGAGTTATGGTAAAAAATGTATGGGAGCTCCATAACATTACATTTTCTCTACACGAGCAGAAAATAGCTATTTGTGTAATGAGAACAAAATGACGTATTGCGTCACGCGCTAATCTTTGGAGAGTGGCAATGACACTTCGAGAAATGAATTATTTTATATCATGCGCACTATTGAATGGATTGTACTTGTCCAATTTGAACTAATTTGGATCGATTATTTTCGAAAATTTCGAAGTAAACTCCAAAAACTCCTAAAAAATTTATTTTGATCACCCTGTACTTCGAAAACCAAGCCGCTTGGGACATGTTTATATGAACTTTTCATCTTGAAACCTTTCAAAGAATCACCCTTCAAGTTTGTTAGACTATTTGCTTCTCAAATTTCTTTATGTTATGCGTTACTGGAAAATGTTTGCGTTAATATTTTCATTGTAACTCCTGAACCGTACAAGTAAATGAAAAACATCAAGAGAGCAAAAAAATGTTAAATGAAACAACATTCATTATTCCTTTCTCATAATATGTCAGTGGCGGCGGAAAAAAAATTCTGAAGGGTTGAACAAAGCTTGACTCTGAAAAAAGGAGGACTCTGTGAATTATTTGAGAAATGCATTATTTTGTATCGTGCGTACTATTGAATGGATTGTACTTGCCTAATTTGAACTGATTATTGTGGAAAATGTCGAAGTTAACTCTAAAAAATCTTGAAAAAAATGTATTTTTATCACCCTGTATCTCGAAAACCAAGCCGTTTGGGACATATGTTTAAATGAACATTTCGTCCTGAAAACCTTGAAAGAATCACCTCCCGAAGTTTGTCAACGTACTTAATTAACACCCTGTATATAGAACGCCGGATAACTAAGAAGTTTTAAATTATACGTTCTTAAACCAAACCTAATTAGAATCAGTGAATTGAATGAAATTTCATGATATTTACGTTATTAAATTATTCAAACAGGTATTCTTACAGATCATTTACCAGAAAAGGTCAAGTTACTAGCAAACATCTAACTAACTTAAGATTTGAAACAGGACTGAAGATTAGGAGCATAAAATATAAGGGTTGATCAAAAGTTAAATAGTGAATTGAATCTCTTTACGGTTTCTTCTACAATCTGCTTATGCATTAAATATTTTATAACTCAGATATTCCGACGGTACGAGAAAAAAAAACAATGCAAATTTTTCGCATTAGGAAAACAAACTCTTTATATCTAAACAATTATTCTTATGTCCACTTATTCTATGTCATGGATCTTTATGTAACACTCAGTTATAGTTTGATCAATTCTCTTAATGGAAAAATAACGTTAAATTCATAATGAAACTGATTATTGGTTGCACAATATTTTGTTCGAATTAATAAATTCCCCTCGTATAACTCTCAACTCTGTATTGAAACGATGCCAATAGCATACACGAGTGAAGGTTAATTCTGACCCTTCTAGGTATCGTGAACTAAATGCTGAATTCAATGACTTGCAGATGTACACTAATATGTCCATCACTGTCTGGTCACTATTTGAAATAAATTCCCAAATTGAGTGTTGTTACAATATAAACAGTGACATTCAAAAGGTACCCAGCAAATGGAACAAAAATCTGCTTTTGCAATTTTTCAAAAAAAAAACAATTTAGGCTTATAACTTACTTAGCCTCTATTAGATATACTGAATAATTTTTCAAAACGTATCTTCCGCTTCTTTCAATGCACAGGAGGGTTCTTTCAAATATTTCACTTGAAACATTCCTCAACATAACTGGCGAAACTTGAGTAGCACATTCTTTTGTCGTATTTTCAAGATGTTCTTGGTCTCTGAAAGGTTTTTGTTCAGAAACCTCAGATTTTAAAAATCCCCATAGAAATAAATCGTAAGGAGATGGCCGGATCGGGGGATCTAGGAGGTCAACTGAATATCGTCGATCCACCTACAAGGAAACAGATAATCAATAAGATCACTCATTTCACCTGTATAGTGTGTGCTGCGCACGTTTAATGGCATATTGTCTAATAAATCGAGCAGATGAGTTTGAAGTAGATGCAGGTACCTCTCAGTATTTAGGTTTCCTCTTAAAAATACTGGACAAATGATTTGGTTGTTGAATATATCACAACACAGTAACACACATTAGTTTTGAATCACTATTGGTAGCCTGCCTCTAAGGCAAAATGAGGATTATCGTCCACCCACCACCGGCAATTCTCAGAACTATTCCATTTGAAGTAAATACAGAGTGGGCTATTGAAAACGAAACAGCGGCTCTGTTGGTCGGTAGAACCGAATTAAAAGTGATTTCCCAAGTTCCTATACCTCGAAAACGAATCGATAGAATTTATTTATTTTTGTTTTTTTTTTGGTGTTTTGGCATCGACTGCTGTGGTCATTAGCCATGTGTTATTTATAGGCCTTGTTACTAACTCCATACGCCGCCTTAGGAGCAGCACTGTTAATTGGAACGCAAGAGAGTGAATCGTGCAGGACTCACCCTAGTCGAGCCACGAGATTTTAATAATTTAATCGGTTAAATTAAATTAAAAAATCCCAGCCCAACCAGGGTTCGAGCTCCGGACCTTTCGACTCAGAGTCGGACGCTCTAACCACTGCGCCACGCCCCGACATTTATTTTTGTTGTTTGATATTAAGAAGGAAAATACCTTTCAAATGAAGTATCACTTGCCATAAGTTGCCATTTAAAAATGTAGGGGTGGCGGGCATAGCTCCGAGGGATGGAATGTATTTCAGGTGAATTTCATCGCGAACGATGTCCTCCTCGAAAATGTAGTTAACGTTACCGAGCGTTTTTATATAATTCTGTTCTGCCGACCTACAGAGCCGCTGCTTCGTTTTCAATAGCTTCTGTATACCAAATGAGCCCATTACGAAATTTCGAACAAAATTTGCGGGAGGGTATCGATTAAATTAAATTAATAAATGCGATAATGGACTAGTTTAGTGTGTTGAAAACACTATATTTGACGCGATGGAACTAAAATATAGATCAGAACTAGCAGTAGTGTTTTTGTTTAATCCATCAATAAATGACTGAGATATAGATTATTTAAATTTACGTATTTTAGCGCGGAACGTCTTTGGTCTCCGATTCGTCTGTGACGTCACGCCACATGTCTGAGATCGCCACACCACAAATAATTACGTATTTGATCCTTAGCCGCGCCAAGGCACACATATTTCTTTTAGGTCCAATTAGCTCACGCCTTATCAGTTTGCACCACTTCTTCCTTTTATTCATATCATTTGGTACATGAAAAAACAATCTATTGGGGTTTTTAATTGTCGTGCTTTTACACATAGGCACAATACAATATTTGTAGGTTTTTTTATTTAATTTCAGCTATCGTGTAATGAACAATACACGACACGAACGGCACAAGTGATTGTACACCGATAAATTTGTAAGCACTCTGCGAATACCAGTCGCCTCGTTCATGTGGAGTGACGTCACACACTAGAGCGCTGCGTACTATGAAATTATTCTTCCAAGCGCAACTTCAAAGTCCTATAACTTTTTCATTTCTAGAGATATTTCAATAATTCTTTCACAATTTTGTTTCATTTTAGTTAAATTTTTAGAATTAATCCATAATAAAAAAAATAAAATTAGTCCACTTCGAAATGCAATGAATTAAACATTTTTTACTCAACAGGTGCAATATATGGCCTTGCCAAGCTAGGCGTGCAGTCGAATATAAAAATATTGATTCCTCTGGTAGAAAACATGCCTTCAGGAAGTGCTATCAAGCCGGGAGATGTAGTAACAGCGCGAAATGGCAAAACGATCTGCATTGACAACACAGATGCGGAAGGAAGACTTATATTGGCCGATGCACTGTGTTACAGCTCCGAATTCAAACCAAAGTGGGTCCTAGATGTCGCCACTTTAACGGGGGCAATGGCCGTCGCGTTAGGTTGCGCTGCAACAGGTGAGCTTTACTTTGAGATTCATTAAAAAAAATTGAAAATTTAAAAAAAATATGAAATTTACCCGTTTTTGTGATTTTGTTATAACTAATACACTTCTTTATTTGTGGAATAAAATCACTCGTCCTAACGGTCTTGTGATGTATTAGTTTTCGTGGAAAATAAAAAAACTATTGATTTATTTGGAAGACTCGCATTACCTTTGACAAATATATGTACAATTATATAATAGCTATTTATGATATAAGTTCAAAAAGTAGGGCCTTTTTTGTAGTAGCTTATTAGTTTACGCACTGTCGTAGAAAAACATTTTATTGACACGGCGAACAATCAAGAATCAAGGCCGTGAAAAAATCGTGAGAGCTTGCTCGAGTGATTTTTTCTTCTCCCCTTGATCCGAGTTGTCTCAGCAATAAAATTTTAAATATATTCATTTATAGAAATATGATATCCAATGTATTTTAGGAACACTAATATACAGGGTGTAAACTAAATGATGTCATTAATTTCAGGTGGTGATTTCTTGCCATATTTTATGAAAAAAAGTTCATATAAACGTATGTCCTAACTTGCTTTGTTTTCAAGTGACGGAACGTCAAAGTTTTAATTAAAATTCGGTTATTTATTAATTACTCAAAATTCTATTCATGAAACCTATTGTGTTTATTAGCAGTTACAAGGGGCTTGTTTTCATGAAATTATTTTTAAAATCATGAGGTGGTTACTTGAGTGATACTTGTAGTAAAAATCATTGTACTCCATTGTTTCATATGTTTTCAGAATAAATAATTTAAAATTAGTAGCCCTAGATAAAAGTATGCCTTGTTTATGTATGTTTATAGATCTGGCAAAGGCATTTGACACCGTGAGTCATCCTCTACTTATGGAAGTTCTAGAGGATATTGGAAGTAGAGGGAAACCCCTTAAGATTTTCGAAAGTTACATTTCAAACAGAACACAATGTGTAAGAGTCCGAGACGAGTACAGTGATAAGCTACCTACTGAGTTTGGGGTACCACAGGGGACTGTTCTGGAACCTATCTTATTTTCAATATATATAAATAACCTATTCAATATCGAGAGCACTGGAGAAATCATAGGTTTTGCAGATGATACTGCCATCGTTTACAAAGCACCAAGCTGGCACGAATTAAAAATAACAGTTCAAACCGACATTTCTCGTATCAAACATTGGTTCGATCAGAAACTACTAACGATAAATTTGGAAAAAACCCAGTACGTACCTTTTACATGCTACGAATCCAATACACCACATTTCAACTACATAGAAATATATGGAACTGAAACGAGTTGGCATATACTACCGGCAAAAAGTGTTAAGTATTTGGGTGTTTTCATTGATGGTCATTTGAGGTGGGATGTCCATATTCAATACTTAATTAAAAAATTACAATTTATTTTATACAAATTTAGACATTTATGTCAAATATTACCACAGAAAGAACTAAAAATTGTGTATTTTGCGCTTGTAGATAGTCATCTAAAATATGGCATTTTGGCTTGGGGTGCAGCACTCAGAAAACACATAACACCTTTAGAAATTCTCCAAAGAAGATTTTTGAAACTGATGTTGCACAAAAAATGGGACCACTCATCAGAGCTGACTTATATGGAGTCATGAGTGTTCGATCTCAGGCAAGAATTTAGTTACAAATGTATGATTAATTATCACTCAAGTAAGAAATTCAATAAAAGCAATCATTACTATAATACACGTCAAAGAAATCTCCACTCAATTCCATTCATGACAAAATCTGTAGGTCAAAGATCAAA
The DNA here is from genome assembly GCA_944452925.2 of Chrysolina oricalcia. Classification (NCBI taxonomy): domain Eukaryota; kingdom Metazoa; phylum Arthropoda; class Insecta; order Coleoptera; family Chrysomelidae; genus Chrysolina; species Chrysolina oricalcia. Next base: position 17,393,871 of record OX101825.2, read on the forward strand.
TGAGTTCCTAGCACCCAAACTCTATAATAGCTTGCCTGACGAACTTAAAAGCATGAGCAAAAAAAAATTCAAAAAATCTTTAAAACAATATTTGCTGGCCTGTCCTAGATTATACGTACATAGCTTAATAGAAATGAAAATATGAATAAAAAAATAGTTACATGTTATCGATTACCCAGACAGTTTGTTTACATAACCATTAAATCCGTTGTTTGTTATTATTATCTTCTTTTTTTCAATACTTATATTATGTCCTCATAATTACGTTATATAGTATTCCATTATTATGTTTACTATTGTATATGTGAGAATTGTGTGTATGTATGTATATTGTGTGTATGTCTATATTATATTTTATATCTTAATTGAGATTTCTACATTTTCTCGGAACAAGTATATTACTTACCGAGTATATTTACTCATCGTACTATTCCTTATGTTTTTACTACTTGCTACTTATATTATTGTATTGTAATTTATTGTATTAATATTATGCTTGTATTGTCATGTGAGTAAATAAATTTATTATTATTATTATAAAATACAGCATTCTTATAATGCCGTGAATTTGAAATAGGTAAACTTTGTCAAATCAAAGTCAGTGGCGTAGGAATAGTGTTTTTTTTTTCAAATTCTCCATATGTTCTTGAAATTCTATTTAATTTTATGCACAAATGTTTTGTCAAGTTTTAATAGAAACAGTTGGCAATAGGCCCAGGAACACAACAAACAACCAGTACATCAACGACGAAACCAATAAAGGAGTTCAGGTAGAAATAAATTAATTAAGGAAATCTATGGATTGATAAAGTGTTGCTATTTCAAATTCACGGCATTGTAGTTGTATTTTTAAATGTTTAATCTGATAAAAATATGAAACTTAGAGAAAAACATAATTATCAATCAAGTGCCCCTTCGCTACTTATAATTTGAAATCTAACCTCATGAAAACAAGCCCCTTGTAAGTGCTAATAAACACACCAGGTTTCATGAAAATAGATGGAAAGACTTTTGAGTAATTAATAAATAACCGATTTTTTATTAAAACTTTGACACTCAGTCACTTGAAAAAAAAGGAAGTTAGGACATGCGTTTATATGAACTTTTTTTCGTAAAATATGACAGGAAATTACCACCTAAAATTAAAGACATCATTTAGTTTACACCCTGTATAAGTACAGTTTTTTTCGATGTTTTCCAATGATTCTTGACCGAATCTTGCCATTTTAGTACGTGTAAAAAAATTGAAAATGATCCTACAATAGCAAGTTGTCAAGAATTTCAACACTACCATGATCAAGATGCATATTTATCAGTTGCTGGAAAAGCTAGAAAGCTTTCTATCGGAGGTAAATACATAAGACATCATATTTTTATGTTCAATTGTATTAATATTTCATTGTCATGATAAAAAATCGAGAATCAAGGGAGTGCAAAAATCACGAGAACTTGCTCGAGCGATTTTTTCTACTTCCCTGCTTGATCGATCTGAATGATTCGTGATCTTGTTTGTCAGAGTATTGAGTCCTTTTATTTCAGCTGATTGTTTGGTCCATTTCCCAATCTCATTTACTTCAATAGGCATATTTTTGTACCATCCAGAAGTTTTATTCCAGTAGGGAGATTAACAGTCAAAAATTGACGATCTGACGTAATTCTATACTGTACGTTTTGAAATAAGTTTTTTGAATAACCTTACCTGGCACACGTCGAGATTGTTTTGATTAGGCACTAACCACTTACTGTCCGATAATTTTTGAGCTACTCTCAGACGTGTTTTGGAAAAAATCGGGTTGTATTCAATTCTTCCGGTTAAGTCAAAGTTCAACTTTTTCTTCTCTTTGAAAAACTGCACTTTGCATCTAGATGCCTCTTCCCCTCTCTAGGCTAGTTCAAACGCTATTATACGAAATAGTTTTAATGAAACGAAAGAAACACAATTTTGTCTTATTTCCACTAGTTTTTTACATTTACGACCGGTTTCGGGCTTTATCCCATTATCAAGTATAAAAACTAACTAATACAATTGTACTCTTAAACCTAGTTATATAGGGAGTTTGCAGGTAAACTGGATGGAGAGGTAATTAAATGAAAATAAATGAATGAAACGATATAAATTCAATACTGGAGGTTATGGAAATTACCTGGGTTGTCAAAATCACAAATTCAAAAGTGGAGACCTACATAAATCGAGTTGCTCGTTGAGGGTTCTATATTTCGGGTTTTTAATTGATTTATTGATTTCCATGGCTTCCAACAGATTCATTTTCTTTCCTTTATTACATGTGTGTAGGATTTTGAGATTATCTTTATTTATCTTGTGTTTGGATTCTTGCAGATGTTCGTACATTGTGGATTTTTTGTCGAAACAAACGTGTTCACGGAACCTTACGTCAAAATTTCTACCGGTCTGGCCTGTATATACTGCCGAGCATTCCCCACATTCTAATCTATATATCCCTGATTTTTTCATTCTATCTCGTTTAGGTTTTGCATTGAACAGAATTCTGCCTAAATTATTATTACTTATGAAAGCTGTTGTTATTTTGAATTTAGAAAAATAATTTTGAATGTTTTCTGAAATTTTACCTGAGTAATTAATGCTACCATATTTACGTGTATTGTGTACTTCGATATTTGGGTATAGTTCACTCATAACCGTTTTATGAGTTTTACCTGATATTAATTATCTATTATAGAAAAAAATAATCAGGGATATATAGATTAGAATGTGGGGAATGCTCGGCAGTATATACAGGCCAGACCGGTAGAAATTTTGACGTAAGGTTCCGTGAACACGTCTGTTTCGACAATAAATCCACAATGTACGAACATCTGCAAGAATCCAAACACAAGATAAATAAAGATAATCTCAAAACCCTACACACATGTAATAAAGGAAAGAAATTGAATCTGTTGGAAGCCATGGAAATCAATAAATCAATTAAAAACCCGAAATATAGAACCCTCAACGAGCAACTCGATTTATGTAGGTCTCCACTTTTGAATCTGTGATTTTGACAACCCAGGTAATTTCCATAACCTCCAGTATTGAATGTATATCGTTTCACCCATGTTTATTTGATTTCATTTATTTTCATTTAATTACCTCTCCATCCAGTTTACCTGCAAACTCCCTATATAACTAGGTTTAAGAGTACAATTGTATTAGTTAGTTTTTATACTTGATAATGGGATAAAGCCCGAAACCGGTCGTAAATATAAAAAACTAGTGGAAATAAGACAAAATTGTGTTTCTTTCGTTTCATTAAAGTGATCATGAATTTCCACAAAATAAACAAGTCATCAATTACACAAATACGAAATAGCTTTTTTTTGACGTCCTTCTGGACAATCTTCGTTCCATAGATTCATTATTTTATATAAATCTTCCGTACTTTAATAAAACATTGGAACTTTGCTTTCTTTTTTCGGGAATAGACGGAAGCTGCTTTCGTTTCGCTTTTTTCGCACCACAAAAGCGGGATTTATGGATTGAGTCGCAGCCGCAGTCGTTGCAGTTGACGTGTTGTACGAAGATAAATGTGCCGTTGCTCATGTATACGTTTATAGATCCGCTGCTGTTGTCGCTGCCACCAACTTTTATCTCGGACGGCAGTGGAAAATGACATGAAACTCAAAATTTCCTAGTGAAAAATAAACGAAGGGTCGCATAATTTAGATTATGTAGGTATTTGTTTATATAGTTTGGAAGCAAGAATTAATTTTATTCAGAAATGTCAGAATATGAGGAAAATATAGATGTAGGCGTATTCTTTCACAAAAACAAACTTTCATTCAAATTTCAAATTCATGCATTTCAGTTGGATATCTACGCATGCGCTCAATGAATACAAAATAAAACTAAAAATTGGTCATAATTTTGCCTACGGCAACGGCTACGGCAGCGGAAGCGGCTGCGACTCAGTCTATAAATACTGCTTTACTCGTTTGAATTTAATATCTGCCATACTCTCTATAGTATTTTTCTTGAAGACATTTTGCAGTAACATTCCACATACTCTTCATGACGTATTCTTTATAATCCTCACAAATCAACTCTCTTCATATTGAAAGTCCAATATTTCATGACTAGTCCAAGCTCTGCATTTGAAGTAGTTTCTCCGAGTTCATAATGCTTCTCTTTCGGAAATATTTCAAACTGTTTCCATATTGACTTCTTGTGTTTCTTGGAGTAACACTTTTTTCAATACATTCCAATTATTCTTGATCAAATCTTGCCATTTTATGTTATGTTGAGAACTCGAAAACAATCTGACAGTGACAGTTTCAAGAGTACAGATAGAAATTTGAACATTGCCTTTCACAGTTTCACAGCGTGATCGATCACGTGGCCAATGTGCATATTTATCAATTATTGGTTATTGCGAAAGCTAGGTAGGTTTTTATCACTGTAATTAACCGTTGATTAGTCGATTCTAAGAACCTGAACGAATTTCATTGGCTGTCAGAACAGGCGTGTATTAATCGCTCAAAATAACATTTGATTTGACTGATTCTAAGGAACTGAAGGAATCTCATTGGCTGTCAGAATAGAAGTATATCAATCTACTAACTGCCTTTATTTTACTTTGTTGGTTTTATTGTGTGTATCACCCATTCATTAAGGTCATTATTACGTTATTATATACTATTCGTTTAATTTTGTGCTTATTAGGATTTTCCAAAAACACCTTCTATACCTACTCTGTCCAGTACAAATTATCTACCTATAGTTTCTAGCCAGTGAACTGACTTTTTCAACACTATTATTTTTATTATATTTATGTTTATTTTCATTTTCACTTTTTTATATCTTTGTCCCATATGTTCAATGATTGCTGCATTTAGTAATAAGTGCAAACAATACAACTCCATCTGCATAAATAACTAGACTAGCAATTTTTATTGGCAGCAGGTTTCCATCTGAAACCAATTCTCATAGCTTTCTTGCACTTCCCATTACATTTATCAGTAGTTCATCCATTACTAATAATAATAATAAAAAAAACTTTCGAATTATCTCCATTTATCTGAAATATATATTATATTCAAACGTTTACATAAAATTTCTCTTTTCAATCCAAGATATAAACATATACATATGAAGATGAAAGTACTTCAAAACCGACTATAATAAGTGTTATTAAATTCACTTGTATATAACTCATATACTACCCAATTCAAATTTAACTTTTTGCATAAGAAAGAGCAATGAACATTTATATTTTAGTATATTATAAGGCAGTATAATTAGTAACAATCAAGTATTACTGTTTTTTGACCTGATGCATCTCTTGCAGGCGTGTTTTCAAACTCCAACGCCCTCTACTCGATTCTAGAAGCTTCCGGTTCTACTACAGGCGACAGGGTTTGGAGACTTCCTCTTTGGAAACATTTCACGAAACAAATGTGCGAATTTCCTGCATATGACCTGAACAACATCAGCAGGAGCAAAGTCGGAGGAAGTTGTACAGCGGCCGCTTTCCTCAGAGAATTCGTTCCGAGCAAGACCAATTGGATGCATTTAGATATAGCGGGTGTTATGGGGCCTGATGATCCCACGCCATATTTGCACAAGGGTATGACAGGCAGACCCACAAGGACATTAATAGAATTTATCGAGTCCCAGACAAAATGATTTTAAGTAAGAAGGTGTTTGGATTATGTATTGTCTGGAATATTTGGAAATGCGTTTTTCCATTCATTATTAGCAATAAGCCATAAAGTGTGAGATTAAGTTAGAATTTCATATTTCTTTGGAGTAACTTGGAGTTCAATACAATAGTAATGCTGAAACAAAATAACTTATTTTCTTTGTTGGTTGTATTTTTGTTACATAAAATAAAAACATAAAAATGAGTGTATTCAATCCTTTATTTACTTTTATTCATATCACAATTTTGAAATTCGGTAACGTTACACGTAAAAAACAGCACAATACAAGAACAACCTCAATTCACATGGTAACTGACAAGTATTTGCTGCATGTGCCCTAATAACAAATCACAGAAATATTTAAACATTTTCCAATTGCCAGTAGTCTGAGTAAAATATTACCAACGTGCTCAATACATTGAAAACCGTGGGCCAATTATAATTGCTTAGAAAATAACGAGTTGGTTGATTTTCCTTTTCAATATTTTTTATGGCAATTCTCAATTGCGTGCCAAGCGGAACTTCAATGAATAACAATTGAAATGCACTAAAATGCAAAACTATTAATCTAACCAAAATGCCCTTGACAAAATTGTAGTTGAACTGAAAAACAGGTCAATAATAATAATATAACCAAAGTAGAATGAGCTTATCCCATCAGTAGAATTAACTAATTGTAGATAGCTGTGGATAAAAACAAGAGGCTCTTTTCACACAAAATAAAAGACGCAAACGGCCTATACTACTTTTTATAAGATAACTCTTAAATGAAAGCCTCGGTTTTCGCCCCAGCAAAATCGCTTTGTGGACTTTTTTAAATAAGAAATTTAAAAAAAAATAACTTTTTTGTTTTTCTGCGAATATCTCAAAAGGTATTAAAGGAATCGTTTTACAGTCAATAGAACTTTTGTGATAATTATAAAATCTATAAAGTGAGTTTTTATACGACTAGATCGGTGCATTTTTCACTGAGAAAATCCGGGAAAACCTCGAAAAAGAGACCACTTTTCAAAAAATTCATATTTTTTATAAATCTGAAGCTGGACAAACAATATTGCGGATAATAACATGAGCTTCAACTATGCGCAAGATGGTTTATGACCGATTTGTAGTTTTTGCACAATCGCGTTATAAACAATTTAAGGGCATATCTTTCTAAATGCGCCGATTTAAGGGAAATCATCTTATTCAAATTCTGTGAACGACATTTGGAAGTAGAGATCAAAATCTACAATTTGTATATTTTTGATTTTCACCTGAGAGGTGGGAAAGTGTTGAAAATGTCAGTGGAAGTTACTCTAAATGCTTCAAAGAGCACCCGAAGTCGCCCGAACTCAACTCGAGTTAACTTCAGTGCGACTTCGGACGCACTTTGATCAACACATTTCCCACCTCTCAGGTGAACATTCAAAATATACAAACTGTAGATATTGATCTCTACTTCCAGTTGCCGTTTGCAGAAATCGAATACGACGATTTCTCTTAAATCGGCGCTTCATGCAAGATGATCGGACAGAAAACATCTTGTGCACATTCGAACCACATATTATTAACTATCAGTTTCCGCAATATTGTTTGTCCAGCTTCAGATTTACAAAAATTATAATAAAGGTTTTCGCTGATTTTCTCAGTGGAAAATGCACCGATCCGGTCTGCCAATTGTCATGGCGCCCAACGTGGGGCAAGTAAACAGGAGTTTACGTCTGTATCCGGATGGAGCAGGACCCCAAATAAATTCCCAGTAACCCGGAAAATCAATTTTGTAGGTTTTATAAATCTCTACAAAAGTTCCATTGACTGTAAAACGATTCCTTGAATAATCTTTGAGATATTTCCAAAAAAACAAAAAAGTTGTAATTTTTTTCACTATTGCTTGCTGGAAAAATTCCACAAAGATTAACGAACTATCTTTTAAAAATTAGTATAGGCCATTTGAGTCTTTTATTTTGAAGGGAGAAAAACTTCTATAGCTTGGTCTAAGAATGATATTAGCAAACTGATAATTAATAAAGCTAACACTCGAGTTGTTACCAAGAAATTATATGTAGCAGATTTGGGTATGATCAATGACAGTATTACTATTTTGGTAGTTTTAACTGTCAATATAACCTTGTGGTGTAATTTTTTGTTTGATGTCCAATTGTCAAAAGACTCGTTCAGTAAAAAAGAGTAAAAGCACAAAAGCAACAGCAATATTACAGAATAGTAACAAACTATCAACCAACAAGAATTGCCAATGTTTTGAACAGTTGTCCCTTTTCTGAATCGAACTGCTCAGAGAAAATATTTTAGAAGCCAGTAGAAGTAGTATTTTACGTTGCTGATGCGATCTTTGTTTATTGGCGAGTAAAATAATGGGAATAGCTCATTTGGTAAGGAAAATACAAAAACCTAACAAAAGTTTAACTTAAAACTAATAAACACATTTTAAATGTAACAAATACTGGAAAACTGTTTTGAACTAGAAAACTCGAGACCCAACAACCATATCAAACAAAATATCACTTAACTTAAATTTTTTATTCATATTGCCCTTTTGAATTGTTTCAAAAAATTCAAGTAAAATATTCATTGAGAATGTATTTTGAAGGAGAGGGTGATCTAATATACATTTGGGTAAATAATACTATGGTTATTCACAAGTTCTTGCAGGAACCTAATTTACTTTCATCAATTTATAACAACTGGTTAAAATATTTTGGCAGATGAGCTCTTTTTCAGTAACTCTTTGTAGTTTCAACTACAAGAATAGTAGTTCTTGTGGAAATATTTTTAATTAACATTACCCAACATTTGAATATCATTCGTATGGTAAATAAGCAGGTGAAACATGGCAAAAAAATTATTCAAAATTTTTAAACTAAAGATAGCCATAACCATATTTTAATAGGCAATCGGGATTTATTCATGCAACATGTATGCAACATTCGGGATGAATTCGTCTATAAGAGACTTAATAAAAAAAATATGTTTTAGTGGTAAATAGATGGGTGAAAGACGATCTTTCTTTCGATCCTGTACTATTAACAATTGAGTAATTTAACAATATATATTGAGATTCTATATAGCATACAGCATCAAGAAAGTGATGGGTGCGGTGAAAATAATATTGACAATTTGTGTAATTGATGACTCGTTTATTTTGTGGAAATTCATGATCACTTTAATGAAATGAAAGAAACACTTTTGTCTTATTTCCACTAATTTTTTATATTTTCACCGGTTTCGGGTTTCATCCCATTATCAAGTATAAAAACTAACTAATACAATTGAACTCTAAAACCTAGTTATATAGGAAGTTTGCAGGTAAACTGGATGGAGAGGTAATTAAATGAAATTAAATGAACAGGGGTGAAACGATATAAATTCAATACTGGAGGTTATTGAAATTACCTGGGTTGTCAAAATTATAAATTCAAACGTGGAGACCTACATAAATCGAGTTGCTCGTTGAAGGTTCTGCATTTCGGGGTTTTAATTAATTTAATTAATAAATTATCCGCCTTTAGGTCAATGATACACAAGTTTTCACAATCCCTTTACCTGATAAGAATTTCCAGGATGAACTAAACATCATTAAACAAATTGCGGTAAACAATCAAGTACCAGTTTCTTTAATAGAGAAATTAATATCAGTAAAAACTCATAAAACGGTTATGAGTGAACTATACCCAAATATCGAAGAACACAATACACGTAAATATGGTAGCATTAATTACTCAGGTAAAATTTCAGAAAACATTCAAAATTATTTTTCTAAATTCAAAATAACAACAGCTTTCATAAGTAATAATAATTTAGGCAGAATTCTGTTCGATGCAAAACTTAAACGAGATGGAATGAAAAAATCAGGGATATATAGATTAGCACGCGGGGAATGCTCTGTAGTATATACAGGCCAAACCGGTAGAAATTTTGACGTAAGGCTCCATGAACACGTCTGTTTCGACAAAAAATCAACAATGTACGAATATCTGCAAGAATCCAAACACAAGATTAGTAAAGATAATCTCTAAATCCTACACAAATGTAATGAAAGGAAGAAAATAAATCTGTTAGAAGCCATGGAAATTAATAAATTAATTAAAAACCCAAAATGCACAACCCTCAACGAGCAACTCGATTTATGTAGGTCTCCACTTTTGAATTTATAATTTTTACTCCTGTTCATTTAATTACCTCTCCATCCAGTTTACCTGCAAACTCCCTATATAACTAGGTTTTAGAGTTCAATTGTATTACTTATAATTATGATTGATAATGGGATAAAAACCGAAACCGGTCGTAACAATATAAAAACTAGTGAAAGTAAGACAAAAGTGTGTTTCTTTCGTTTCATTAACGTGAATATTGACAATAATGTGTAACCTAGAATATGTAACCTAGAATTTTTCGCAATTTCTCTTGTGACATTTCTAATAAATAATAAAACTGCTAGCAATAGATTTTAGAATCCTCGGCCAAAATCTCCAACAACTACCAATTTCTAAATATCCTTCGACGCCGAGGGCCTTCAATAATTATCACAGCATATCCTTGATCGTCGCTTAAAAGTTCCTCGAAAATAACCTTTGCTAACACATTATTGCGATATAAAAACAATCAAATTGAGGTTTTATGCTAAATTATTGATGGAAGAACTGTCGAAAACCATCATTTTCTACAAAGTTAACTTTAACTGATACCACTTCCCCCCGTTAAAGTTAACTCCTACATTTTGAAGTTAACTTTAACACGTGACGTCATTCCACAAGTTAACTTATAGTTATCTGTCAAAATAGTTTCAATAATATCCGCCCTTAATAAAGTACGCTCTTCATTAAAAATACGAAAACGATTTTTATATAGGATACAAGATGAACAAGAGGTCTATTATGATTGTTAAAAAAAAGTGTTATTTCCGTCAACCGATTGCACCTCTACGCGCAACCCTCGGAAGTCTTCGAGAGCAGTAAAAAAAGAAATCGTTTTATTGACATCGATAATTCCAAAATATTATAAGCCGGTAAAAAATTGACAAAAATAAATAATAAAAGAAACTGACCCTTCTAAAAGTCTTGATAGATGAAATGTAGGGTAGGTAACAATTTCAAACTTGAAATTAATATTACAATCTTAACTATGAAGATACCATAGTTGGAATATACTGGATGTTGTAATATATACACCATTGAAAACCAGTTTTGTAGAAAACTCCTTTTTCATAATTTTCCAAACGCCTGACAAGTATGTCAAACAATAATAATAAAATGCCCCCACCTCATTCAATAGTAACTCAACTAATTACATGAGTAATATACAGAATGATGTTTAGATACCAATTCTACCGGAACACTGGAAAGATAAAAAAAATATGTTTATCAAAATCAGATCCCTGCAAGAACACTCAAATAACTCCACACTAATAATTAGGCGTACAGATCATAAAATACTCCTGCCAACATCCCCGTTGTTATGGAATGTAATGCCGCGTCGTCGCCGGGAGCAGGTGCGTCCCGGTCGGGGAGGGGGTATTAAGGGGACATGTAGTCCGGCAAAGTCCCACGGCCACGACCTCTGCCTCTTCCCCTTCCTCTTCCGCGCCCCCTCCCTCTTCCGCGTCACCTGCGACCATCCGTTATACCTGCGAAATCAGATTTTTTTTAAAAAGTAACTTAGTTCAACGAACTCGTCCTGGGATCTACAGAATCCGCTATTCGGAACATGTCAATATGTATTATGCATTTATACTAGTTTTAATCTAATTATTCATATAATATCTATTTGAATTATATTTATACCCTTCTTTATGTAATTCAAGTTATATTGTTACATTTTCCAAATGTCAAACTAATTATATGAATACACAAGAAGATACTTCCTATGTTTTGTAGATAAACTCGTGTACATTACTTTCACTACTATAGTACTATTGACATATAGTTACATCTTGTTACATCTTTCCTTACATGTATTAGGCTCGTCAAGAACATACAAGAAAATGCCCACGTACAACCTTGTGTTTTGTGGGTAAACCTTTGTTTATTTTCTGATCGATACATGCATTACTTTACTTTTATAATTAGTTATGTCTCTGTGGAAATAAACGTTATTATTATTATTATACAGTTCCAACCTAACATACGGTATTAGGGTGGGGAAGACAATGTTATACAAAAATGGATTTTAAAAATAATATTACACAAAGTTTATAACGTGAAAACTTAGACATTGCAGTACTCAATAACGCACGCGCAGTGTGAATCTGACATAAGGACAACTTTATTAGTGGACTTTTAAAGGTGAGGACTGGCGATTAAGTTCCTTTATTTCCACTTCGGTCAAGATCGTAAATTATCATGACATGACTAGTGGATAAGACTTTACAATACTGCCGTGCTAAGCAAGACGCTCGTATCTTACAATTTCATAATTTTGGGATGAACGTGTTTCAAGATTTATTCCAATGTCATCCTTATTTCTGATAGGAAATTGATAATTCTCAGGGTGGGATTATATATTGTCAGATGCTGTTGTATCAATATTTAATATATCAGGAGACTGAGGCACTGGCAGATACGACAAATGGCAATAACTTTTTTGTTTAAGTTTTGATGAAGATGTCAGTTACCTTCTTGCAAGGACAGCAGTATAATGATTTATGAATTCATAAATGTATAAGATTTCCTGCAGGAGTCGATGTCGTAGCCCTTTCGGGCATTTCTACGATAATAATTAATTTTATCTAATTTGAAATAAGTTGGGTAGAAAGAAAAATCCAAGAGCCTTAGATTTTATTCAGGTTATGAATAATGGACGCCTGTGTCAATCTGTAAATAAAGGACGAACGGATGAAACTTGCAATATCTCTGTTTTTAATCACAGAATCAAAGTAAAGTTTACCATTATTGCAATACCACTCTAATTTATAAAGAGACCACTATAATGGATATATGTGATATGTCAGCTATTTTGTCTCAGCATGAAATATTCATCTTGCTTTTCTTAACTTTTCTTAAGGTGCATTTAGTTCAACATAATCGTAACTTTATCACAATAAGCAATGTCATGAACATAAACGTAAAAATAACTTTGTGTGAAACCTTTATTATACAAGTTTTAGAACTAGGCATAAATTTAAGAATAACAGGTACCTTTTATGTACAATTTCAATTATTAACGTATGCTCTTCTTGGGACATTTTCACATCATATGAAACCCGCATTACTTAAAAAAAGCCATTCCGAAGGACCAACTTACAAAAGACAGTATAACCAAGGAATATGTATTTGTTGTTATGACAGCTGACATGAAACTCCAGGTACACGGGCATTGTGGACAATATTTTTATCGCAAACGTAAGATTCCAAGGGCGGGTTGTACAAAACAAGTTCACCAACAGTTCAACTAAACTGAGTTCAGTTGCGAAGGAACTAGACATTTTATTGACTAATCCATAGCAACTGAAGCGAGTTTACTTAAACTCTTGTTGAACTTGTTTTGTACAACCCGCCCTGAAAGTTGGGATTTTCAAGGTCACATGTTTTTAGGATAACTGTAATATTGTTGTATAAATGGTGCCATCTGACATAACAGATTCAACTTTCGTTTTCAACATATATTTAATTGACTAAATGCACCTGCTTTAACATGAAAACGGAATTCTTGTAGATCAAGTTTAAAGAATTGAAGAGTTCTGCTCGCATATTTAGTTTGTTAAACAAAATTGTTGGCGTTCTCTCCAAAGTCACGGTATATAAGTAAACAGAAGTAAACACTCGCCGCCATATTTAGGTGGACATCACCACCTCGAATTTTACGCCTAGCCGAACTACACATCAACCAAATTAATCTGAGATCCGAACACCGTACGTAAGACCAAGTGAGAGGTCGTTAAGTGACCCCCCTGGAAGCCGAACTGCTCCGCCGGGATGAGTTCAAGCCCCTCTTCAAGATCTCTGAATCTCTTGAGAAGGATTCTGTCCACCAACTTGGCCACCGCACTAAGCAGTGAGATTGGGCGATAGCTCTCTATTCGCGTATCTGGTTTCCCTGCCTTCAAGATAGGGACAATCTCCGCCTGCTTTAGGCACTCTGGGTAGTGATGCCATCTAATAATCCCATTGATGATGTGGAGGAGCTGGACGAGAGACTTCCTTGGGAGGTTTCTGAGCAGCGTTGCGTCTACCTTGTTTATGCCAGGCGCTTTGTTCCTGGGAAGTCTCCTGATCGTTTCTTGAATTTCCTCGAAGCTGACCATCAGCTTCGAGTAGGTTCTGACATCCATGACGATCTTGGATGTTGCCCTAAACAGGGACTTCCTTAGTGATTTCCGCGTGCTCTGGCATAGTGTCTGTCCCCGCCTGGAATGAGCTCTGGTAATACTCGCCAAGCATTTCTGCTTTCCATGCCTGTCTTCTACCATTCCCTACGGTTGGTATGACTTTGTAATTCCTTCGGAACCCCTTTGTCATCCACCATCCGAAAAAATAAAAACGTAAATTCAAACACCTCTAAAAGGACACCTAAAATTTTCTTTCAGATAATTATTGTTCAGCATGAAAATGCGCACTTTGCTCTAATTTAACCAACCTCGTATCTCTTATAATAACTGAGATCTCCAAATGGTGGAGCTCAAAGAACAGGCACGGTGTATTTATAAGTAACAAAACCTTATTTCCACAATGAAAAACTTCTAACAAAATAATAAAAGTATTGTATCTACCTATATTACTCGTAGTTTTCTCCAAGTACGCTAATGGTCCTTGTAAGACACTTGCTGGTGCCTGTTGTCCGAAAGGACTTCTTGATGCCCCCATTCCTTGCTGTTGCATGAACAAAGCTTGCTGAGGAGACATCACTCCGGGACCTACTGCACTGCTCATACCCGGACCTACCTGAAATTTTGAGCAGAAGCGTTTCTTTCTATATACGTTACCAAACCATCAACATGTTTACCAAAAACTATTGTCTAGCCATATTTTATTCTCAGATTTTGGTCTAATTCCTTACAGGCACATTTTCTTCTCAAGTATAATTAAATTTTCCTACGAGCGTGCGGAAAAGTAACTTTTCCGCACGATTTTTCGTTTTGAAAGTTCTACTTTTCCGCACGATTTTTACTTTTCCGCACGACTTTTACTTTTACGCAAGATTTTCTCTTTAAAGCACAATATTTTAATTCAAGATTAGTATATTGTACAATGAGCATGAAATGACATACATTTCCCACGAGTAGGTAGGTATATGAAATTTTGTAGTACGAGCGAATTATTTTTTTCATAACAGATTCTATCAAAAACACTCATGTCGTCATTGAATATACAAATATTGAAGAATATAACGAAAATTGAACAGTAAGTACTCTCATCGATTTCAAAACAAAAACGAAAAAAAGTTACTTCCCCAGGATTCGAACCACCTACCCCATTAACCAGCGTAGAACGACTGCTCCCTTACTTTGCCAACTGAGCTATTTCAGATATTAATTTAATTGCTATAATACCATATCAAATCCTGTCAAATTTTAAATATCACTATTTATTTTGATAATGTCTTAATCACTTTATATTTTGAAATTAATTTTATGAAAATTACGGAATATCGGAAAGCTATTATCAAACAGTCATAGACTAGATTCGATCTCATATTATAAATCTCGCGGAAAGATA
The DNA here is from genome assembly GCA_944452925.2 of Chrysolina oricalcia. NCBI lineage: Eukaryota > Metazoa > Arthropoda > Insecta > Coleoptera > Chrysomelidae > Chrysolina > Chrysolina oricalcia. Next base: position 17,409,179 of record OX101825.2, read on the forward strand.
AAATCATACGGAAAAGTTACTTTTCCGCACTAGTGCTGAAAAGTTACTTTTCCGCACGATTTTTATATTGTTGAAAATGAGGATATTTAGGACTAACTAATCTATGTAACTATTCTGACTTATATGTCATTTTGTAGCATTATTATAAAATCTTGTTTAATAAAAACCTTTTTTTTTCATAAATAAGATGGACAAAAACACTCGTAGGAAAAACATTGTACCTAACTCTTGCGGAAATATGTGCATGTATCTAGGGCAGTTTTCATTTAGGTGACCTTGAGCTGCGTAAGGTTGGTACAAATTTACTCAGTGATCGTGTTACAGTAAACATCCAAGGCACAGTCCAGGAGAAAGTTCATTTTCCAATGCAATTTGAGTTTTGTATAAAATGAAAAGTGCCAAGTGCAAAAACAGTCACAATACAATGCGCTAAATAGAAATTAAATAAATCAAATTATAATCAGAGCATGCCAATACTTCTACAAATTCACATTAAAGTCCATTAAAATCATAGAAACAACATTTTTCCCAAAAATGTGATAGATAAGATTGTCTGTTCCTTTGGCTTCTTGTACAAGATGAAATTTAAAAACTATCTTACACTGAATTTCAAATGTGCTAGAACTCCATCCAATTGTAACCTCATCCGTTGTCGGAAATTCAGAGACATATTCTTTAGGAGTTCAGGCTGATCAACTAGTAAAAATTGCATATAATTATTGACCATTTAACTGCCCATCAAAAAGTGATGGTCTTATAACTCCTGGCACTGCTACCTACGTCTGATTATCCCTGTATGTTTCTCGATCTTACTTTGATTCGTATTGAGGGTTTTCAATGATAGATTCCCTAATAAGAAATGTATTCTATTCATTTCCAATGATAGCTTCTGGTCTAGTTGCCTTTCCATCAGCTACACTTCTGGTCCTACGAAATTCAGGTAGCAATCATTTGATCACTAACTTGTTTTTGGATGATCTTGGTCCGGATATTTGGGGGCATACTCCCCCGAGGCCAAAAGACAATTCCCTTCACATGCCCCAATCGCTAAAACCATATCTATCCGCTATTAAATGGGATAGGTTTTCATTTTAGATACTAATTATTCAGTGAAAGATTTTAATAACGTAAGACACAAATGTCAATTATAAATCTGCCAACAAGCTGAATAAATGTCGGGCCAAGGCTACCTTGATTCAAAGAATGCATTAAAATAGGAATTACTATTTGTATATGAACCAATATGTGAAGAATCTATTGATATTACAATATCATGAAATAAAAGATAATTTATTTTCTATTGTCCAGACCATTAAAATATAGGGTGTTCCATTTGAAATAACTAAGTTGTTTTTGTTCGAAGTTATAAAAACGTCATTGATTTTTGAACATACTGTATAATGTTCAGATACGGGTTGAATTGAAATCAATAACTCAAAACCTCTCACTATTTCGATGTTGTTTAGTTTACAATTATTGATCCTAGCATTTTCAGAAAAGTCTCGAACTTGAGAACGATTAGAGTTGGGTATGTAGTACTTCACTACTTCATGTGAAATCATATCATTTGTTGGCGGTTCCTTTAAGAAAAAAGAAGAAAATACAGGGTGTACCATAAAAAAAACACAACTTGATATGTCGCTCATTTTCGACCATCCTGTATGATCCAAAATAATTTCTTGTAGCTCTGATATACATATAGTCAAGTAGACAGATTTCCGAAGAAATAATTCGTTTGGCGTCAAATTTCAAAGGAATAATTTCTAACGATTTCGATGTTTAGTTTCCAATAATTGAACCTCCCATTTAGATTTAGGTACATAGTACCTTATATCTATGAAATCATATTATTTATTGACGACCTTTTCAGAAATGACAGAAATATAATCAAATACAGGGTGTTTCTTTAGAAAAAATACAACTTTGATTTGTTACTCATTTTTGACCCACCCTGTATAACTCAAAATAATTTCTTCGCGTAGTCAAGTGTACAGATTTCCTAAAAAATTATTCCATAGACCGTCCTCTATGGGGTGCCTACCCTGTTTAGTGAGAGGAAAAAATGAGTGGGACCAAAAACAAATTTAGCATTTTCAAAAATAAAGTAAATTCGATGAAAACGAAAATATAATCAACAATAGTAGATGAAAAGTACTTCACTAACGATACTGCCAACACATTGAATTTTGAAATATTCCAAGTCATTATCTGAAAGTAATACGGGGAAATTCCAGTTTCAGATATTATTGATGTAAGATGATTTAAATACATGAAGTTTTGATACTCAACTTTCAAAACAATCAGAGTAAAATACAAAATGTTAGCCTAATCCCCAATTGTCAATTCGCAAATTGAAAGAAAAATACCCTTCTGTTTTAAGACGAGACGTACATAGATCTGATATAGGTCCTTATAGCAAATATACAAGACAAAAAAATGCTTTCTCAATGCAACAAATCAGTTTTTTCTACTTGTTATCGTAAAGTGAACGTTGTTGATGTAAAATTAGTCTAAAGACAATCACAGGATTTCTAACAGGGCATTGCAGACTCAAAGAACACCTAAGGAAGCTAGGCTTAGAGGAGGACAACACCTGCAGATTCTGTGGGGAACATCCAGAAACACCTCACCACATATTGATGGAGTGTTATGCTATACACCACAAAAGATTAAATATACTAGGATCACACCAGCTGACTGTGGAAGAAATACCACAAATGGACCCCATCAAAATCCTAAAATTCCTGAAGGAATTGAGGCTTGAGGGGCTGCTGTAAACGAGAACACCTTGAGATAGCAGAAGAAGATGAGGCACAATAGATCTAACTAGGTCGCAGCGCATCAGTCACCATCCATACCTAACAATACAATACAATTCATTTAAATACATGAAGTTTTGATACTCAACTTTCAAAACAATCAGAGTAAAATACAAAATGTTAGCCTAATACAAAATGTTAGCCTAATCCCCAATTGTCAATTCGCAAATTGAAAGAAAAATACCCTTCTGTTTTAAGACGAGACGTACATAGATCTGATATAGGTCCTTATAGCAAATAAACAAGACAAAAAAATGCTTTCTCAATGCAACAAATCAGTTTTTTCTACTTTTTATCGTAAAGTGAACGTTGTTGATGTAAGTAAATACACATGGAAGTTGAGGGTGGTTAGACATCACTTGAATTTATTGTTAATATCAAAATAAATTTTCTCTCCTTACCTTAGAATATTAGCGAAACACTGAAATTGGAGGGTTGTATAATCTAATCATTTTGCGTAATTGTACAGTCATATCAGAACACCAAATAAAATGTTATGTACATATTGAACAATTCATTTTAATGAATTTATTTATAAATAGGTTTTCAAAGGTGATATTTGGTATGAAGCGTTTGCCTTGATTTCAAACTCACATACCATCAAAGACTATTAAATAAGTACCAATGATATATGAGCAAGACATTCCTATAAACTATATATTTATGAATACCAACCCTCCGATTTTTAGACATATAGCAGCAACAATGAAATATTAAATAAAACTCCAACAAAATTTTGAAAATTTTATTATACTTTGCACACCTTATACATTATAGAGAGAACTTAAATGACATAATAAATATGCAACATTTTTCCAAGGATAATAATATACATGTATTTTAGTAAAACAAAAAATCTATTAAAGGCACATTTGAGCAAGTAGACATTGTATACATTTAGTACAATTTTTTTTTCAAGCTACTTCATACATATCACATTTAATTGATCGATCTTCAAAAAAATAAATTATATTGCCACTTTCTAAAAAACCCTGAGAGTTAGTATACAAAAATATACACTAGTGACATAAGAGCAGCACTAAGGTATTTTCTCGAAATGTTACATAGCCAAAAAGTAAGTTTTGAATCAACGTAATTTGCTTCTCTTATTCTTTTACAACTGAACATTCTCTAGCTCTAGATTTTTGCCGCGACAACTGAAATCTTACAAAGTGAAAAACATTTATTTTGCATTATTTCTTCATTAGAAAGCAAAGTCATATAATGGTAATATTGACCTTTGCTAAAGTTTTATTCCTGGGAGTTTAATATCAATCTTATTTTAAAATTTGACGGATTTGAAAAACCATTTACATTTTTGTTGTTGCAGTGGGAGTCTGCAGATTTAGGTTGGAAAAAATAAAAATATTACCATAAGGGTTCAATTTAGTTTTGATGTTATCATATTATCAGTGAGGGCGAAACAAAGATGGGTTACATAATACATAAATTATGGTAAAAGTTTAATTAATTCATCTAAGTATACCAAATAAGTAGTCAAAAAATTACAAGATATGAAACCTATTTTGTTAATTGAAAAGTAGATGAGATGCAGTAATTAATTTCGTTTAATACCAGTCAAAACATATAGAAAATCAACAAATTAAATATTGTTTTTAAACATGTATGACTTTAATAAGTTTTATTATATATTTGTAAATGATCATATGATTCTAAAATGTTGGTATATGAGTTAATATCAGTATTCTGGAGGCTTTTAGAATTTGTGTATGTTTTCAAGTCAGTATTATTAATAATAATATTTATATCTTTATTTATTTTATCTGTTGTCCAATGCTTGCTTGGAATGAGACCGACCACAAAAGTGAATACACCCCCAAACATCAGTAAGTCGCCATGAAGCGGCAAATAATAATAGCCGTCCTCTACCTGCACAGGCTATGCGATTGGGCACACTCTATGCCTGTTTATGATGGAGTATCATTATTATCATTAATATGCTTTTGTATTTGTGAAGTGAATTTTAAGAGATATTCTGAAAGCTCAGCGTTTGCAGTCGAATTTCTTTCTCAACACGCCAAGCCAACGTTTGAAGGCATATATTTATTGAGAGTGGGAGTGATGATAATGTTTTCGTTGAACATTGGCAACACAGCACCTGTACGATATCGATTAGAGCGCCAATCAGATACAAATTTCCCTATCGTAGAATCGTTTTTTTTTTGGAAAAACCAATAATTTCATTAGAGACATATTTTTTGTATGGACTTGGTGGTCCGATAAGAATTCGGGATTTTTTTTTCGAAAACATCATCATTTCCAAGAATCACTGAAGTTCCCGAATTTACACAAATGCGTTGAATCATTTCCCTCCAAAAAACACCGTTAAAAAAAATGAAGGCATAAAACCGATTACCGTTTCATGAAGGTTAGGTTTGAACGTGAGTGGGCCCGTATCAGGCCCTCCACTGCGGCCAATGGCCTATTGTGGCTCATGAAGGTAGTGCTCTTAAGAAACGACTGTAATTACCGAAAGAGGTTTTACCCTTTTAAAGGCTTGTTCATACCCTCGCAAATTTTGCAATTTTTCTGCGAATAAAATGGCTGCCAGTCATGATGGACCAATCGTTGATGCAGAACCATGTCGGCAGCCATTTTATTCGCAGAAAAATTGCGAAATTCGCGAGGGCATGAACGAGACTTAACTCTCATCCTCCTACAGTGTAAGCTTTCATGGCCAATACCTGCCAGAAGACAAAACCTTTCCCCTGGCTGATACCATGACCACCATTTGCATAGTGTCCTTTGCAATGAGTATCCGTTTGATATACTTAATTCAATACCGTCTTGGTATTAGCCAGGCGAGTAGTTGTTTTCTGGTAAGCCTATACTGAAGGTAGACAATAATAAAAAAGTAAAACCACGCACATTAACAAAAATACTTCTGTATTTGTATTGCAAAATCACGAAAATGGTTGGTTTCTGAATTATATTCTTTCTTTAAGTGTATGGAATGAGTTAAAATTACCGAAGTCATACCCTTAACACCTTGTATAGCTTAAACATTGTACAGGGCCATGATAATGAAGTTAGACTGAGGATTAATAGTAATAACTGAATAAGACAAGAGTAATTTATCATTTGCATCTAAGTCAAAATAGTTATTTATGATACAAGGTCGTAAAGTAGAACTTTTTTGTATGAGCGTGAGTTCGGCAAAACACACGAGTCCAAAAAAAGCTCTTTACGAAAATGTAGCATACAAAGTTTTTTCTACGACAGTTATTATAAATTGCAGCTAATGTTGAATGTTTCAACTTTTCTATTTTCGTTGTATTATTAAATGATGACTTCCAATGAAATTTGACACCAAATACTGTCTTTTTCAAAGATGCATAAATATCGAGGGGGAAACATCTCGCTAAAATGTGTACGAGACTTAAAATATTTAAAAGACTGAAAGACTCAAGCCAATGACTGAAAGACTCAAACTGATGACAGAAGCGAAGGTTTAATGACTGAAAATTGACTTAAATGACTCAAAATTTCTAGTTGTACGAGATTTAAAGCAGATGTTTCCCCTTCGATAAATATGTGTGTAAATATTACTTTACGCACATTTGATGTTTTTACGCGCATATGATTTTTTCACGCACTTGTGCTGAAAAGTATTACTTTACTGTGAACAGTGCGTAAAAACTTAGTTTATGCACTGTCGTAGAATAACACTTTGATTGTGCATTCAATGAAAGTAATTTTTAATAAAATAGAAATAATAACAACCTACACCAGTTTTATTTTTATTGTTTTGGAGATTTTTTATCTATTCCCAAAAGTTCCTGATAATTTCATTCTAAAAATCGATGTTATTGACGTGTGTGCAAGAAAATCAATCAAATAACTTCATCTATTTTGAATTATTTCCAAATGAAAATTATTTTCTTTACAAAACATTCTCTTATAAAAGTATACGACCACTTAGCTCAGTTGGTGAACAGTTGACCTTCCAGTCGGAGTGGGTTAACTTTTTTCATCATTATGTAAAATTCAATTCAATTATTCAGATGGTTTGTTTTTTGTGCTTCAAATGTAAATATTACGTAGGTAAATCTAAATAGAAATTATATATTTAACAGCTTGATAGTGGTAAATCTAAACAGAAATTATGCATTTGACAACTTCTCCGCACGAGTGCGGAAAGTTACTTTTCGTACGTAAGCGTGAAGTACTTTCCGCACGTGTATGTATTTATGAAAGTTCCTTTTTTATCATCTACTAGTTTGTATTTTAAACATGTTAATGTCAATTTGTATTGTTTGTTGCACACGTTTTTGAGTTTATTATTGAGTGTGTTTTTGTGTTTGCTAAAATTAATGTTGCGATATGGATAATATGATTTTTGCTGTATGAACAATTAAGGAATATTTGATCTTTTAATAGTCAACTGCAAAGCCACAGATATTTCTACTCCTCCATTAGTAAGGTTCCTAAATATTGTAAAAGAGAAAAGTAATTATCAGTTAAAGCAAGTTTTTTGAGATGAATATATATGCTTTAAGTTTGAAGATCTAAGTCAACTAAGAAAAAAAATAATGTAAATAAATTTAGATTGGGCTACAGATTCATACATGAGTATCCATCTTTTTGATTAGTCATCAGTGTTTGAATCAGATTGAATGTTATGGCAATTATTAGGCTTACTTTTTGGCAAGTTTTTAATTAATTCAATTAAAAAAAGAGAGAGATCCATTTGCAGTCACATTAAATCTAAAAAAATATATACCTATAAGACAGGATATTTACAAAAATTTACTGAATTTCTTCAATAAAAACACATGTTACAAAACAGAGCATGCACTACAGTATCCCGATACTCAACTGGATCAAATAAACCAACGTAAACTCTTTGAAAAAATAGTAGAACAGATTTGGGGACACAAATCCAGTATTTCTTGATTAAATGAATAGAAGATTTGTAAAACATTTGTCAACAGAAGAGAACGGATCTGCTAGACCAACCACTATGGATAGATTAATTTTTTTTTATACAGTCCTAATGTAGTATGGTTATTTTTTTATAGCAGAATCTAGAGACAAATGCCATTTGTCGACAAAAAATGTATTTAGGTATTGGCAAAAATGATCACTTAAAAAAACACTTGTCTTGTTATTTTGGTTCCATTCAATTCATAAACGGAAAAATCAATTTGAAACCCAACACAAAAAATTGATATTGTACACAACATATTGATATTGTGGAAGGTGGGTTAAAATTTAATACAAAATTTAATGATTTCTTGTTACCAAAATGTGTAATAGGCAAAACCTTTGCACAGGACTCCAATACCAATCTTTTACTCTTTCTTTGTCACTTCTGTGGATACAATCACAAGAAATGTATTTGTAGGTAGTTGATAATTCATACAAATCACCAATATTTCTTACCATTTTGTATAAGAAACTACCCAATTATTGAAGAACTATTGAGCACTCATAAATTTTTAATCAAATATGCTCTTTTTATCAACATATAATATCAATCGAGTTGAATATCGTGAATCACCACATGATTTTACCGACGATCTACCTGCATTTGTTGTATCTGTTGTTGTTGCATTTGTTGTATTTGTTGCTGCATCTGCAATTGTTGCTGTTGTTGCAACTGCTGCTGCTGTTGTTGTTGAAGTTGATGTTGCATTGCTGCTGGGATACTGGGCATCATTTGATTGGGAGTCTGATTGCCAGGTATACTAGGTAGTGGTGAAGGAGGAATAGAGCTACTACCAGAAGTTGCAGTACCTTGTGCTGGACTTTTTGAATAGCTCTGAATATCTGCTAAGAGATTTTGCCAAACAGCAATTTTATCATAATGCCTTTTCAGCAATTCTTCTTTACGAGCTAGTTCCAATCGAAGTTCATTAATATCCTCTTTTACGTTCATCTCAGGTTTGAGGGCAGAAAGGAGAAATCTTTTCTGTAGAAAAAATGCTTCCATTTGCCTAGCTAAATCAATGAATCGTAATGTTGTTTGCTCTACTTCTACTTTAACTTCATCTTTATCTGATGTAGGTACAGCTTCTTCTTTCGTGAGCACATTCAAGCAGTGCTAAAAATATAAAGATGTTGCAAGGCAATCAATACATAAGTTGCAAACTTCTTACCTGAAAAGCTTCTTCGAATTCGTCCACAAGATTTCCACTGCTATTTGTTGGAGTGGCCATTGCCGAAACTGGAGGCGACGCCTCTTTCATTGGAGTCATGGAATCAATCTTTATATATAAGATAATCAAATACTCACAAGTTTTTGATTATTCTTTCAGTATTCACCAAACAAAAAATATCGTTTCCAGGTTCCACTACCACAGGATCCAAAATTCCAGATCCCAATTCCCGATCCCGAGTCTAGCTTTTTCCTAAATTTCCGTCAGAGACGTCAGAGTACAAAATAAATATTGATTAGTTTGGCAAGGTTGAAAACAAGTGTTCGGTTATCCACAAAAGGATTTTTCAACGAGATTTGAACAGTTGATGGTTTGCGGTGGCAAATTAAGGCGCGTTCGTACCCTAGCATATGTTCGCAATTTTTTGCGATTCAACACATACGGCATACACGTGCATTGCAAAAAAAGGTTTATTTTAAAAATATAGTGAATGGGAAAATTATATAGGTTGCTTCACCCTCTAGTCAGGCCTCTTGTTCTCTACGCCGGTACGCCAAATGAAGACGGATTCTTCAGAACAAGAGAGTTTGCATATTTAAAAAGCAGTATTTAGTTATTGTTATTGGTCGTTTCAAAACGTGCCTGGCATCGATTATATTTATAGTAACCAACTAACGGATACAATATAACTTGCATCAAAGCAACGTATTCGTCACGGAAGAGGTATTGATTATTTAGGTAGCAGAAGACACCTGTTGCCAAGGAGACTAATGGTGGATTTATGCAGCAATCATAAGTCATAAGGAAGAATATTCGTCAATGATTGGTTGGAATATACGGACCAACCAATCATTGACGAATATTCTTCCTTATGACTTAAGACTTATGATTGCTGCATAAATCCACCATAATAGAAAGAGATGAAAGAACATTTGTGACGAAATGTGACGTAGTTGGACATGTCATGGCCGCCGTTAGTTCTCTATAGACAGTGACGGACTAGCTCTTGGAATATGAGAGTTACTGCTGACAGTTTTGTTGCTTGGGTCGAGTTCGACTCTGTAGTCATGTCCAAGTACGTCACTATGACGCGTTGATGCTACAAGATTCTGATTGGCCAGAGCTTATTAAACCCTCCTGTTAGTTTGGTCTCTTTGACCTGTTGCATTGTTCCCACAGATTACAGAAACAAGTTTTCTCCACGATCATCACAGAATTTGCTAATTCTGAAATCAAATTTGATTACATAATGCCCCCATGCAATTTAAATGTATTTACATTCTCTCTCTTGTGATAGAATAATAGTCTCACACTAGTTAGCAATAACATTTGCCTTGGACGCAGTTGATTGTCATCGTAGTGGCAAAATTTGAGTAAGTGTCAAAATTATTGCTGTCACGTTTCCTATCTTTGATCGTGGAGAAAATATAGTCGCTACTCGGTTAGAATGAAAATTCGTGATGCTCGCATCGAATTTTCATTCTAACCTTGTTACAGAATATACCATTCTGTAATCTGTGACTGTTCCTTACGGCCTACGTAGAAAGTGAGAGATGTGAAGGATAAAATGAGTCAATGCAAAATATATTTACAGTAATTGGGAGTTGGGACGTGTCTAGAGTCCTGAACGCGGGAAATTGTAAAGGCGTTGTATTTTATTGTTTTTATCCAATCACAGGGTGTCCACAGGATTGTCCATCGGCCAGGATTGTAAGAGTTCCGAACGGCGTCATTGGGCAACACATATTTGGGATTTTTATTTTTGTGACCGATTCCTCATTCGGTGTTCTAGACACTTCGAATCTGTTTTGTCTATACTTACTCTCATGCATTTTCACTATTCCGGAAGCAACGGTCTCTCTCTGAACCAGTCCGCACTCCACAGCTAAGGCCGATTTTTCAATCCAAGGTAATTCCGAGATTAACCGATCTTGGTTTCGTCGCTAAGGAACTAGCGATTCGATTGGCTACGATCTATGAACTGAACCAAGATTAGTTGATCTATCGATCATCTCCGAATCTTAGGTTAAGTCTCAGATTAACTAATCTTGGTTTCGTTGCTAAGGAACTAGCGATTCGATTGGGTAGGATCTATTGAAACTGAAGCAAGATTAGTCGATCTGTCGATTATCTCCGAATGAACAACCGGCCGTCATAGCTCCATGACCACAGAACACACATACGTGTTCTGTGGCTTTGACTTGTTTATTACGTTTCACTGTCAAAAATCAACGACCTTGAACACCAATTACAGCCACACTGAGAAACGTGAATCAGATGAACGCCATAGAACTACACTAAGAAAAACTAAATTTGGTCGTAGGTTGCAATACTTTAATTACAGAATATAGACATCCCGTGCTCGAAATATTGAAAATTCTTCTTTTAATGTAAAAGCAAAGGAAAGGAGAAACGGAAACCATTCAAAACTTTTATCTACCCATACATAAATTAAGCTGTGGCGTAGCTTAGTCCCCAGTACGACTTATATGTCTATGTGTTTCCCTGATTTCTAATTTATTATTAATAATAATTTTAATGCAAATAGAGGGACATTTTAAACTATCTATTCAATATAGATGACAGTGTGAGGAACAAAGAAAAGAAAGAGATGAAAGGAACTCTTCCATTGTATAAAACAAGTTGTACAGTAAATATACCTTTAAAGCTCTGCGGAATTTTAAGTAGCGTATTTCTTGTTTGATATTAAATAGTGATTGTATATCATAATCCCATTTAAGATGGACCATTCTGGCATTTATTTGACTGATTTTGAGGTGCGTACATATGATAGCTAAATCTTGTTGGGCAGCTAATTGTGTATGTCGTTATTACAGGGAATTAGATTTCTGTTTTTATGTATTTCCAGTATGCATATGCAGCATAATGGAAGTAATTTCAATTTGTTGAAGAGAGGTCTGCATGATTATCATTGATTTTTCTTCAACATTGCACATAAGCATTTTTTCTGTCCCGCAAATAGATTTTGTACTGAAGAAGACATGCCCCACAATAATGCCATATGTGATAGTCGATACTGTGTATTGCAGCAAAGTAAAAGTTTTTCAGACCTAGACATATAATACTGTGACATATTTCTCTAGAGTAATTTCCCCTAAATGTATTTCTATGTTTTCGACTGTTCTGTTTTGTGTGGTAAATCAGAAATTGGGTTTTGCTAGCGTTAATATACAGATTATTAATGGAAAACCATAGGATAAATTTTCCATGAGGTTATTACTTGATTGTTGATGGAGATTGAGTGAGTCTTTTGATACCAGTATAATCGAAAGCTTCGATACAAAAAAAAACTACTCTGAGTAGGGTATCTGAATATTTTTTTCCACATACTTTGTATATTTGTTTATTATCTGTTACATTTATCCATTAACATGTTACAAGGTTTCATCATTTTATCATTCAATAGAAAGTAACAATAACACTTTTTGAAATTGAATAAAATTTTAGTAAACAAACCATCCTGATCTTTATTTGTATTCTACGTAATCCATTATCACAACATTAGAGTTCCCACTCCCTCTTTGACTATCAGTACTTTCTCCCTCATCATCCTGAGAGTTCTTGTGAGAAATCTTGTAATGCAATTTCAGGATGGCAGGTTCAATAAAACTCCTATCGCAAAGTTCACATTGATGGCTTCCTTTGTGCGACAGCAAATGTAGCTTGAGATTATGAGTCTTGGAAAAACCCTTCCGGCAGAACTTGCAGTGGTATGGTCTGTATCCGGTGTGGATGTATTCGTGGCATTTCACCTCTCCTTTCGAACAGAAAGCCCTGTCACAAAATCGACAACTGAAGGGTCGATCACCAGTGTGTGTACGTCTATGTCGCAATAGAGAATTTGGCATCCGGAAACTTCTGTCGCAAAAATCACAATGGTAGTTTTTCTCTCCGGTGTGAAGACGCATATGGTACGTCAGCGCGTTAGGATAGTTGAAACCTTTGCCGCACACGTTACAAAGGTGTTGGCGTTTATTTGCGTGTGTTCCCATGTGCACCTTCAAAACAGCCTTGGTACGGTATGCTTTATCACAAAGTTGGCATTTGAATTGTTTTTCTTCATGCGAGAGTTTATGATGAACGAAGGCTAGAAAAATTGATTATTATTTGATGAAAGGCAAAGGTGATAGGTAAATTACAAAATTACTCATCAAGAAAGATACTAAAAAAAACTATCATCATCATTTGACATATTTAGTGAAGATAGGTAATCCACGAGCACTCAATTTCTGACCTGAAAAACTCCTATATCCCTTGTGTTGCCACCCAAAAAAACTCACAGCATCTGCCACCCGGGTACCCCGCCTACAGAGACAAGCGTATGCCTGGCGATTACTGGAATCATTCGGTCCACGCCAACGGCAACCCTCCTTGGATTACTTCCTCTCCACATAGCTCAGGAAAGAGAAGCAAGATAGGAAACATACAGACTCTACCAAGCGGCCATTAGTCTACCGCAGGCATGTGTCATAAGAAGCAGCAGCATGCTGGAGGGCATAATAGCTCACAACATTCTGGGAATGCTCTCAGACAGCATGCCTAAAACTATCAATCTACACACGTCCTACACTGTGGTCTTTCCTGAAAGAGAAGACTGGGTCCGGAATGAAACCGACCTATGTATGGCACATGAACGTTGGTTTACCAATGGTTCCAAAACTTTGGAAGGCGTCGGAGCCGGAATATATGGGATGAACCCAGTAGTAAAACGCTCATTCAGTATGAGTAAACTAGCTACGATATCCAGGCAGAGGTGTATGCCATAAAAATATGTGCAAGGGAGCTGGAAAATCGACACCACACACGAAAAACAATAAAAATACTTTCAGATACTCAACAGCACTGAAAGTGCTTGAACCCAACTGCTTTAAATCTAGAGCAGTATGGAACTGCAGAGACTCCTTAAACAACGCAACAACGTTTCCCTAGTGTGGATACCAGGTCACACGGGCCTAGAAGGAAACGAAATAGCGGACGCCCTAGCAAAAGGGGGGGGGCGAAACAACGTTCACTGGACCAGAACCGGTAATCGGTTTCGCATATAGCACTGCCAAGTGCCAAGAATGTCATAACAGCCTGGGCATACAATATAAGACGAGTATTGGCGTAGTCTACCGGGCCTAGCCCATTCCAAAGCATTTATTGCTTGTACAAGGATAAAACAAGACTGCGAGAAACACATCTCAGAGTTATAGCAGGTTTGCTTACTGGCCACTGCAAACTCAAACATCACATGCATAAAATCGGACTTGCACAAGATGCAGATGAAACGACTAAAGGTTTCCTCAAACCGACGCGGGAACGCGGGAGCGGGAACGAGATGAATCCGATACTAAAATCCATAGTAGGACATACCGGTGTGATTATTCGTATTCCGAAATGCATACAAGCAACGAAATATGTATTGTTTGCTACGTGTACTGTTTTTCTAGCAACTCGCACGGTTTCAAAGTTCCGTTCCCGCTTTGGTTTGACGGAACCTTAAATGTGTACATGCCCTGCAGCGACCAGAACCAGATTTTCAATATTTGGTAAGGCCAAAAACCTGGTAAATTGTTCTCCCAATGCATTCCTCAATTTTGTTAAGAGATTGGATATACTGGGAGAAATATAACCACAGGGTGAGCCACAATAGGCCATTGGCCGCAGTAGAGGGTCTGATACGGGCCCACTCACGTTCAACTTTAACCTAACCCCACTTACGAAATTCTTGCTATAAGTCCATTGTAACTAACAATAATTATATGCATTCGATCAACATTTCATTACTCATATTCTAGGAAGGTATTCCTACCTGAATATAACAATTAAATTATTTACACTGACTTGGGGGCTGATATAAAACGTTCACAACTGCACCGTAAATTTACGTTTCTGGGAAGGCCAGGTATGTTGAAAGGGAAGCAGAAGGTTCGATATTTTTGTTCTTTCATACCTGAAGAATATTAGAGAACACTTTTGAATCAAATTCGCACAAAAACATGCCTAAATATTTGGAGCAGTAAAGCCGCATAGCGAAGAATCAAGACGTGCGTCACTGCTGAGTGCTGAGAGAGTTTGGTCACTTTGGTTTATGTTTGCATGTTATACCCGCTTTTTAATTTTCTGGCTTATTCCAATATTATTTAGTGAAGTGTGCATAGAACTTTTACATTTTATTTGTGGAAAACTGAAATATGAAGGAATTGTCGAGAGCTGAGTTTTGATGTTATTTAAGTATAATATTATTGTAAAACATGAATTTATTTATTATTATTTATTTATTTATTATTATGGGTCCGAGTGACAACACAATGGATATACTAGTTTTGAATAGAATAGGGCCATCTTCAGAGCCGGCCTTAGTGAGCGCGAGGCCTGGGGCTAACTTGTTTTGCGAGGCCCTCATATATTTTATTTATTAATAAATTTATATTTTTATCCTCTGAAGAAATGCTTACTCAATGTTCTCATTTATTCACCTTCCCCTTACTACCTCTCGAATGGCATGCCTACTAAATATATGTTCAAAATATAAAATACATAATTTAAATCAATAATTTATTTGGCGGGAAAAACACTTTTGAATGTTTTGATAATATAATAACTAATACTAGATAAAATAATATGAAAGATGTAACAAAATCTAAACAAAACAATATATAGTATATTACGTAATATACCTATCAATAACGAAAACGAAAATAAAACTCTGAATATTCAAACGAAACATCAAAACAAAACTCATAATAAAATAATAATTTGAATTCTTTCACTGAGTGAAAATGAAACATGAAACGTACATGTGAGACTCATGAGATCTTATGAAAAAATCACTCGCCTAGCTTTTATTTTCGAAAATTCATCTATAATGATATCAAACGATCTTGAGACATGGATGTGCGTAAGTAAGTCTTGATTAATTTCAGACGAGAAAATGACCTTTCCGCACTAGCAACTGTAACAGGAATTGTTAATAGTACCCTATATGCGATAAAAGTATTGGGAAACGGATTTCCCATTTCGTTCAGTCGTTTCAACAAGTCAACTCAAGTCAATTGCAGTAAGTGTTTCTGGTGGCAAAACTTCTCTCAAAATTCTTAGTTCGATGAATAGTTCTGCTCCATCTACATCCCGATGTTCCCCACTACTGAGATACAAATCCAAATCGAAACAGCATTTTTTCAGCTCTTCATCAGTAATTTGTCGCAATTTTGAAATGTTATATAAAAAACCGAAATGTTCCGAGAACGCCTTCATTTGGGTGAAACGGGTGTTTATTGCTTCGATAGCAGTGTCCAAAATTGGAAAGAAATACTCTATCTCAAAAGTGTCTCTAGGTGTTCTGTTTGAACTTATCGGGTCGTCGTCACCCTCATAGCCAAACAATCTCTTTTTCTTTCTAATTCTTGATTGCGTGAATTCAGGATTAACTTCCAATATTCCAGCAATTTCTTTCGCATCAGTAAGATAATAAATCTGTCTGCGACTACATAAACACGATCACGTTAATGTCGTCAATATAGACTATAGGTACACGAAATGAAGAAATATTCAGTTATTTAGAACTGTTAAACATAAATACGAAACTATGATGTTGAACGGCTGAACGCAACTAATGACATGTCGTGTTCTAACACGTGATCATCCTAAATGTAGATAGGCGGGACTGGCGGGAGAGTTGTAGAACCTAAAGTACAGTTCCGTACTTAGGAGGTTGGTTCCTTCCTGTTAAAGAAAATCAGGCGTTGCGAGCATTATCAGAATTTCAGTAGTAGCAGAAAATTTATAACGTGTAAAAGTTTTTTTAAAATTGTATTCAGTATGATTTTATTAACGAAACCTTCGGTAGCGCGAGGCCTCTAAAGGCGCGAGGCCCGGGGCCGGCGCCCCGCTTGGCCACCCTTAAGGCCGGCTCTGGCCATCTTGCTTTACTGATCAGAGTTAGCATACTTCTTTGACATTATGTGACTTGACCAAGGCATTCGACTGTGTATCCCACTCTATCTTTATTCAGAAATTGACTTACTATGATGCTCTTGATCTAGTAGACTTTAACAATATCAAGTCAGATTTGTCATGTAGTTCCTCAGGGATCTGTCCTCGGCCCATTATTGTTCATTATTTATATGAATAACTTAAGCAGTTTTATTACACCAACAAAATGCTCTGCTATTGAGGGGTTTTCTCCGAAAATCTGGGAGATTCATAAAAAAAAATGTCACAAAATGTAATTTGTTTGCTGACGACACAACCGTCTAATGCTCAAATAAATCACATACCAGTAATTAATGGACAGTAATAAAAATTTAGCAAACACTTAGTTTACAGCTAATAAACTGTAACTGAGCGATGAAAAACGCCAGAATATTATAACTTCAAGCAACAGTGTTATTCTTGGAAACAGGGTTAAGTTTCTAGGTATAATTATTCGGTGCTATTATGGTGGACCATTGAATCTTGAATAATATTAGATTATTGAAAAAGATTCAAGAATCATACTAATTGGAATCATGGTGCACCCTTGCTATCAATATTATCTACTAGATATTTCAGGAATTGAATATTATTCAATAAATGCTATTATGGTGACTTAAATGGCTTTCAGAATAGACATTGAATATTGAATAATTTAAGTAGTCGTTGGGGACTACTAAAGTGCATTGAAAGTTGAAAATGGACTTGAACTTTATATTGTTAATAATGAGAGCTCTCCATAATGAAGAACAATAGTGAGATTTTTGTTTTAAAGGTGATTAAAAAAATCATAAATTATTTGCAGTAGGTACTAAAGAAGACAGAAACGTGTAATTAGAGATACCGCAAACCCATTGACCATACCAGAAGATAAATTCAGAGAACTTTATAGAGTCAATAGAGAAACTGCACATTTTCTCATAATTGAAATCACCCCTTTGTTTTTGTTGCAACAAACGCATAAAAAAGAAATTGTTCTGCCAAGCAATTTGATTGTCTTGTGTGTGCTCTTCACTTTTATGTGCAAGGCTTCTGTCAAAAATCAGTGAGCCAAAGTATAAATTTGCCAATGTGCCAAGCATATCTGTTAGCAATTGCATAGAAGTAGTGACATATATATTGAATGATAATTTTGGACAATGTTATCTCATTATTCCCACAAACACACGTGGAAACATTAGAACAGAAGGGAATGTTTATGAGAAGGCCCAATGGGTTTCCTGGGATTTTTGGAGCAATAGATTGTACTCAAATAAAAATTCACCCACCAAAAATGGAACATGAGCAGTATCCAGAAATATTATTTTACAATAGAAAAAAATTCTGCATTATAAATACCCAGTGTATTGTTGGTGCTAATTTGAAGCTGTTGGCCATAAATGCTCGTCATCCAGGTTCTGTTCATGAAAGTGCAATTTGGTCAACAAGGGTATAAGACAGCATTTACAAAATTGTTTTGAAAATGGTGATAGAAGTTCTTGATTACTTGGAGATAGTGAGTATACCATTCAAACCCTTTGGAACCATGGTTCTTGACGCAAGTTGGAGGAAGAAATCTTGACAGAAATGTGGCCAAGTATAACAGGGCCCATAGATCAATCAGAAATATTGTGGAAAGATTTAGTGGCCTGAAAATGCAGCAAGAATCAACGCCTGTGCTATATACTATATAATATTTGCATTGACCGAAGAGATTATGAAGAAATTGTTGAAAATATGTATGAGGATTGCTGATTCGTGAGCGAATAATCAATAACTATTTTTGTTAAGTTGTAATTTTTTATTTCAATAAATATCATAAGTATCTCTCTCGGTATCTGTTATATTTCCAAAAATTGTAACAGAAGCATCTGCAAGAGTCTGAATAGCATCTGTTACTCTTCCGAAAGATCTTTTTATTTTGTAACCTCTGAATTAAATACATGAAGACTTTTTTTCCGAATGAGTTAAGCGAAATTTCGCTGATTGAAATATAGGTAGGTATTTTGTTTCTTGATGCTTTGGCTGGCTCCTGAAAATTTAAAGTGTAAAAAACTATGGCCTTGTATATCTGAGGACATGGTAAGGACATGATTAGAATTGAATTAGTTACTTGTTACTTCAAACATTTTAGAAACTATCGAAATCAAACTAACCAAAGACCAAACTATAAACAAAGAGCAAGCACAAAACCGAACTTTTCTAGTTAAATTAACGTTTCATGTAATGTAGGCAACACTGGGACGGCTATATTCACTCTTGTGCAAAACCAATATCTATTAGATATTTCGGGAATATCAATAAGTGCACCGTAATTGACCAATCTGTTGAATGTTGATATTTTCAGATTTTCAATATTCAATATTGAAAATTATTCAAGGTTCACCATAATAGCACCGATTGACGATCGACTTAGTTGGTCCAGCCACATAGAAACAACTACTTGTAAACAATCTAGTGTTTTAGTTGTTCTTAGACAACTGAGGAATTCTGAAGGTTTGATGGAACTGAAAATGGCCTATCATTCACTATTCCGTTCAGTCATTTCACATGGAGTTTTGTTTTGGGGGCATTCCACTATTTTCAAATGTCAGAAAAAAGCCATACAAATCATGGCAAATGTTGGATATAGGAAACATTGTCGTCCTCGTTTTATTTACTTCGAAATCATGCCACTTCCTACTTTATATATTTATGTTGTATTATTGGAAATTCACAAAAATATTAAGATGTTTTCAAATCACTCCAACAATCATAATTACTCAACAAGATCTGCATGTTTACTGAATAATAAAAGACACAGGTTAGCGGTTACTGAAAAAAAACCGCTGAATTTAAATTTATGTAATGTCTACATCAATCAGTTAAATATTTGGATTTCAGGAATTTCAAAAATAAAATCAAGAAATACTTTCTCAAAAATAGTTTTCACACAATGGAAGAATATGCTGGTCAATTCACAATTCTTATAATAACAATAATAGTGTTAAATCATTTTAATACAGTTGTGAATAATCTAATTTAAATTTTTTTTTGTTGATTCTATTTTTATTTATTTATATTAAGATTTTATTTTCCTTTTTATGACAATGTGCTCATTTTGAGATTTTTAATTATGCCATATTTATATTTATAATTGAGTCTTCTTTTTTTATTCTGAGACGTTTTTGCATGAACTAAAAGCTACACCAGCATTTATGGCACACTTCAAAAAAAACTATTGCATAATTTTGTACACATTTATTACAAATTTGCGTCCCAATCAAAAAAATTTTTACAGCCCCCGTTTTCCAGGAAATGGGCGTGGGCTAACTTTTAAGTAAAACTGCACCACGCATTCTGTATTTTTGAAATTTTGATGTTCAAAATGTTGCTAAAATTTCTTACACATTTATTACAAACCATTGACGTATTGAAAATTCCAAAATTTTCACCCCCTAGTGGTTAAATACCCCTTAGGGTGAGTGCACCAGTAATTGAACGGTCCCCAGTGAATGAACAAGTTTCCATCAAAATGTAAAAATTAAGATTACTTTCTATCATCATGGTGCGAACTATACACAACGATTTTTATTGCGGAGTGTACCGTAGTTATTCAGTAGCAGTGTGCCCTAAGCAGTTGAATGTGTAGCATGAGTGCGTATGCTAGACGCTGTAGTGAAAATACTAAGGTAAGCACTTTGCATGTAAGATATTTTTTATTTGTAAATTCATGGGTAATCCGAAGTTAATGATGTCTTCACAATATATTTATGTTATATTGTCTTGATGTTTATTTGCGCTATTGAAAATCATTAAATGTGAGTTCGTTTTTCAATAAATTACTGTTCAAGGTACTGGTACTCAGTTTCAAGATAAATCCAGTAAATGAACAGATGTTCATTCACTGGGTTTTTTGCAAAATTCTAAACTAGCCCTTGATGTACTTGTAATTAAGTACTAAAGACGTTAGCTTTTAGTATATGGCCGTCCATTAGTTAAATCTTGATGAATCTAGTGAATGAACATACATCTAGTAGATGTGTCCATTCACTGGGCACCTGCATTCGGTAACACCACTAAATAAACAACTATATATTTACGTAGGGTGTTCATTCACTAGATCTGTGGCTAATGAATAAACAACATGATTATTCTATTGAGTATATGAGTGTGCATTTTATTATGGAGTGAGAATCTTTTTGAAAAATTAATTTTATCTATCTAGGTACTCTGCTACTGATGTTGTTGTTGGGTTTGTATCTAATGTATGTGCCAAACATTGTAAAGCCATTGCATCAATTTCCTTTCTATCTGTATTTTACCAATAATTGATAATCAATCTGTTTGGCTAATGTTCTGCTTTTGAATAATTTTCGATTTTGTTATGCTGAAATAACTCAACACAAAGCATTTTTAATTAACATTTGGAAAGCGCTCTTAGCATAGTCTGTTGATGGTACGATGTCTCACTTTACATCAAAACCACCTTCAAGTGTACATGTAAATCGATAGTGCCTTGCAAATTTTTGATTTTTTTTCGAAGATACAGTTATTTCAACTTAAAAAAATCTGGCTCACGTACAGACAGACTTGCAACTGCAATTTTCAATTTTGTTACAGATGTCTCAGAAACAAAAATGTACCAAAACAAAGTATTCAAGATTTCGATACAACCAGTCCGATTTGGAAAGAGCTGTTGACGAAATTGCTAGCGGCAGAATAACTCTAAATGCTGCTGCAAAAGTTTACCAAATTCCCAAAAGTACTCTGCATAACAAAGTCAATTGCTTAGTACCTATTGAAAGAAAAATGGGACCTTCCACTGTATTGACATCTAGCGAAGAAAATAAGATTGAGAAGTGGATTTTGGATAAGGCAAAACTGGGATTTCCTATGCAACCAGAAGACGTAAAAGATGCAGTACAGAAAGTACTAAAATGTGTAAAACGACCCAATCCGTTTAAAGACGACAGACCAGGGAAGTAATGGTTCAATTTAGTTTTAGCCCGCAAACCATCTATAAAAAAATGTAATACGGAGATGATATCTAAAGCCAGGGCAGCAGTAACCGAACAATCAATCAGAGACTGGTTTCAAGAAGTTGAAGACCACCTCAAAGAAGTCAGTGCCTTGGAAGTGTTGAACGATCCGAGCCGCATCTTCAACGCCGACGAGACTGGTGTACAAACCTGTCCTAAGTCAGGAACGGTGTTAGGACCAAAATCTTACAAAAATTTATATGAAATTTCTTCAGGAAAAGAAAAAGAATCCATCACCGTGCTTTGCACATTTTCAGCTGCTGGTGAAATTATCATACCCATGATTATATACCCTTTCAAAAGACTTCCCACTCATATTGTAAATAGTGTTCCTGCTCAATGGTCATGGGGTCGTTCCGATTCAGGGTGGATGGTTTCAGCGACGTTCTACGAATATATTGCAAATGTATTTTTTCCATGGGTTTTAGAGCATAAAATCAAATTGCCAGTGGTATTTTTTCTTGATGGACACAAAAGTCACCTAAGTGTTGAGCTCTACGATTTCTGTGTAGAACATCAGATTATTTTGTATTGTTTCCCACCCAATGCTACACATATTATACAGACCGTTAAAAGTACAGTGGAAGCAGGCCGTCAGATAGCATAAACAGAATAGCAGTAAACCAATTACCAAGTCTAATTTGTGTACTCTGTTCAAAGAAGCTTTTGATATGGCAGTAAAACCAACATCTATAAAAAATGGTTTCAAATCATGCGGTTTATACCCATTTACACCAGATGCTGTAGACTACTCTAAATGTATAGATACGCGACGACAGCAAATAAAGGAAGCTGAAAAACTCATTAATGAACGTGATTACCACACTGCGAAAACTGTTATAGAACAAGTAATTGGAGAAGTAGTTGCTGCAAAATTTGAAAACTGCAATGAAACTGATTGTCAGTGCGGAATGAGTGTGTATCAAGTTTGGTTGAAATGTAAAGAAAACAGCAAACAAGACTTAAATACTTCAGCACTGGCACATGAAAAATCAGGGGACAACACGATGGTCGATAATGCAAATTCTGTCGAGGAAACCAATACTCGTAAACTTCTTTCTACACCTACGGATTTTATTATGGATACAAATATTTTAGAGACAGATAATTTCTTTAATATTCCATTGCTCCCTGTTGATATTATTTGTAATAATCCAGAAGCAGAAGTGGTTAATACAGAAAATGATGTCACTACAATTTTTGCCAGAGACAATGCATCGTTGAGTACAAAACAGATCGATAAGAATAATTCTGTGATAGATAATATTGATTATTCCGTAGAATATAATACTGAAGAAAACCAACTTGAATATGTAGAAAATAGTGAGACTGAAAACTGTGATATTGCGACTGATACAATAATTGTATTGAATAAAATACAAGATAATATGACTGTATTTGTAGAAGATAAGAATGAAAATGATAAGATGTCTAGTTCGTGCAATGAATCTCATACTGACCTTATGAACCTTATTAATGAAGTTACTGAAACTCGAAACTGTGATATAACAACTGATAGCATAAACCTATTAAGTAATTTACGAGAAACTGTGACCGTACTCACAGAAGATAAGAATGAAAGTGATGAGCTGTCTAGTGATCTTTCATGCAATGAATCTGATACTGGCGTTATGAACCTTATTAATGAAGTTACTGAGACTCAAAACTGTGATATGACAACTGATAGCATAAACTCATCAACTGATATACCAGACCCTGTGAATGTATTCACAGAAGATGAAAATAAAATTGATAAACAATGCAGAGAATTTTCAAGTGATGGAACTAAAACTGAAATTCTGAATGTTGATGATGTTACTCAAAATATGGAAGTATCTCAACACGTGAATACTGAAATGATGAAATCTTTGAAAATGAATAGTGAGACTGAAAATCAAAATGTAACATCAACTTCTTTGACTGATAATACTAATTTAACTATACATGAAGTAGCTCCAGTAGAAACAACGTCCAATTCAGAAGATAATGACATGGACAATAATTTTTTGACAACAAAAAATAAACCTGAACAGCTGGTAAATGAATTAATTAAACAAACAACCGAACAGAGCATTAGTGAAAGTTTAGATAAAATTTGGGATAAACATTTAACTTGGCCCAAAATAGAAACTGTAAAAGGAAACAAGAAAAGAACTGAAAAAATACCTTTTGCTATCACTTCCGAAAAGTGGAAACAGATTCAAGTTTTAAAAGAAAGTCAAAAGCTTGAAAAAGAGAACGCTAAAAAGGAAAAGAAGCTTGAGTTAGAAAAACGACGAGACAAGAAAAAGCAAGAAGTTGAAAAAAGAAAACTATTGAAAAAAAACAAAGAAAATAAGAAAAGTAAAAAAAGGGAATACGGTGAGGACACTGTGGTTGCGAAAAGAGTTAAAACTGATGATACCTTCAAGATAAACGATTACGTCAAAGTTATTTATGATGGGATATGTTATCCTGGTTTAATACTAAACCAAAACGAAAACGAGTATGAAATAAGTACCATGGAAAAGTGTCAAACAGGAAATACCTGGAAATGGCCCGAGAAACCCGACCAAATTTGGTATGATTCAAACGCAATCGTTAAGAAGATAGCAAAACCTGTTTCACAGAATAAACGAGGACTTTATATTTGCACTGATTTTTAAATTTAGATTTTTGTTTTCATGTAGAATTTATTTTGTTTTATGTTTTCCCTTTGTTATTTTAAATGCAAATAACTATATGTCCTTTAATTAATAAATGTTAGATCTCAGTTGTACTTAAATATATGTGTTCATTCATTGGATTTTATGTTTCATTTACTGGTTGGGCATGTTCATTCATTGGTAAAACTGACTTTGTTGAGGATTTATAGTTCACTTGAGTTAAACGTTGAATTTTAGTACTGTGGATTAACATTTTTTAAATATATACATTATGAAGTATTGTATGGGACGTAGGGTATGAAATTTCATCAAAACATTTCACAACTAGACGCCTGGCTGGAATACAATTTGCTTAACTGTTCATTTATTGGTGCTCTCACCCTATTTATAGAAAATTCCCAAATAAATTGGATTCCACGTGGTCAGTACCAGAATTGATCACAAGATTGTTTATAATTTTTGTTCAAACAATCGAAATATTCAAAATTACAGAATGGACGGCCCCCAAGGGGTGAAACACCCCCAAAAGGGATGAAACACCACCAAACTTCTCAAAATTCCTATAACGTTATCCACAAAACTTAAAAAAAACTCATTAGAATGTAACGACGTGTTGAAAATTTCAGAATGATGATTTCCATGGAGTTGAACACCCCACACAACGCATAAACTTATTTCACTGCTTTGCAAAGTGAACGATTTCGGATTTTCGTATTATACCGTTGATGAAATGAATAACCTATATTGACAGAGCATCAATAGACACCACATTTTTTTGAAAAATGGATCGTTGTTGCAAAATACTGCTACATACGTCAGAACATTAGTATACGTCCATAGCTAGCTTTTTCCACATGGTCGGAAAACTGGAGAACACAAAGAAAATGTTTGAGGGAAAACGCTCCCTGTTTGGT
Organism: Chrysolina oricalcia; assembly: GCA_944452925.2. Taxonomy (NCBI): domain Eukaryota; kingdom Metazoa; phylum Arthropoda; class Insecta; order Coleoptera; family Chrysomelidae; genus Chrysolina; species Chrysolina oricalcia. Next base: position 17,434,656 of record OX101825.2, read on the forward strand.
TTTTAATATACTGGACTCGGATGACGCACAGGTAGCTAGAGCTGCCTCCGTGGTAACGTTAATTGTTGCCGTTAAAGACATGCTTCTACTACATGTCTTTCATTGCGCATAGACTATATCAACTGAGGAAATTGACATGTTCAAGAGTGGCATGTATTAATGAATAGTTTTGTAACAATATTATAGGAAATTCAACGTGAACTATTTTTAATTGAGGAACATAATTCTTTACAGTATCCCACACGCTTCTACTGCGTATTTTTTGGTGCGCATGGATAATATCAACCATGGAAATGGACATTTTGAAGAGTGGGCTGTGTTAATAAATTTTTATGTTGCAAAATGATAGAAAATCTGACTTGCACTGTATGTCATGGAGTATTAAAATTAATTACAGTATCTCACACGCTTCTACTGCGTGTGTTTTGGTCCGCATGGATAATATCAACCATGGAAATTGACATTTTGAAGAGTGGGCTGTGTTAATAAATTTTTATTTTGCAAAATGATAGAAAATCTGACTTGCACTGTATGCCATGGAGTATTAAAATTAATTACAGTATCTCACACGCTTCTACTGCGTGTGTTTTGGTTCGCATGGATAATATCAACCATGGAAATTGACATTTTGAAGAGTGCGCTGTGTTAATAAATTTTTGTTGCAAAATAATAGAAAATCTGACTTACACTGTATGTCATGGAGTATTTATTAACATTATTTACAGTATCTCACTCGCTTCAACTACGAGTGTTCTGGATCGCATGGATAATATCAACCATGGCAATTGACATTTTGAAGAGTGGGTTGTGCTCATTAATTTTTGTTGCAATATGATAGAAAATCAGACTTGATCTGTATTTTATTGAGTATTAGAATTCTTTACATCAGCTCACACCCTTCCCTGGCGTATCTTTTGGTGCACACGGACTATATCAGTCATGGAAATTGACAGTTTTGAAGAGTGGGCTGTGTTAATAAATTTTTATGTTGCAAAATGAAAGAAAATCTGACTTGCACTGTATGTCATGGAGTATTAAAATTATTTACAGTATCTCACACGCTTCTACTGCGTGTGTTTTGGTTCGCATGGATAATATCAACCATGGAAATTGACATTTTGAAGAGTGGGCTGTGTTAATAAATTTTTGTGTTGCAATATGATAGAAAATCTGACTTGCACTGTATGTCATGGAGTATTAAAATTAATTACAGTATCTCACACGCTTCTACTGCGTGTGTTTTGGTTCGCATGGATAATATCAACCATGGAAATGGACAATTTGAAGAGTGGGCTGTGTTAATAAATTTTTATGTTGCAAAATGATAGAAAATCTGACTTGCACTGTATGTCATGGAGTATTAAAATTAATAACAGTATCTCACACGCTTCTACTGCGTGTGTTTTGGTCCGCATGGATAATATCAACCATGGAAATTGACATTTTGAAGAGTGGGCTGTGTTAATAAATTTTTATGTTGCAAAATGATAGAAAATCTGACTTGCACTGTATGTCACGGAGTATTAAAATTAATTACAGTATCTCACACGCTTCTACTGCGTGTGTTTTGGTTCGCATGGATAATATCAACCATGGAAATTGACATTTTGAAAAGTGGGCTGTGTTAATAAATTTTTATGTTGCAAAATGATAGAAAATCTGACTTGCACTGTATGTCATGGAGTATTAAAATTAATAACAGTATCTCACACGCTTCTACTGCGTGTGTTTTGGTCCGCATGGATAATATCAACCATGGAAATTGACATTTTGAAGAGTGGGCTGTGTTAATAAATTTTTATGTTGCAAAATGATAGAAAATCTGACTTGCACTGTATGTCATGGAGTATTAAAATTAATTACAGTATCTCACACGCTTCTACTGCGTGTGTTTTGGTTCGCATGGACAATATCAACCATGGAAATTGACATTTTGAAGAGTGGGCTGTGTTAATAAATTTTTATGCTGCAAAATGATAGAAAATCTGACTTGCACTGTATGACATGGAGTATTAAAATTAATTACAGTATCTCACACGCTTCTACTGCGTGTGTTTTGGTTCGCATGGATAATATCAACCATGGAAATGGACATTTTGAAGAGTGGGCTGTGTTAATAAATTTTTATGTTGGAAAATGATACAAAATCTGACTTGCACTGTATGTCATGGAGTATTAAAATTAATTACAGCATCTCACACGCTTCTACTGCGTGTGTTTTGGTCCGCATGGATAATATCAACCATGGAAATTGACATTTTGAAGAGTGGGCTGTGTTAATAAATTTTTATGTTGCAAAATGATAGAAAATCTGACTTGCACTGTATGTCACGGAGTATTAAAATTAATTACAGTATCTCACACGCTTCTACTGCGTGTGTTTTGGTTCGCATGGATAATATCAACCATGGAAATTGACATTTTGAAGAGTGGGCTGTGTTAATAAATTTTTATGTTGCAAAATGATAGAAAATCTGACTTGCACTGTATGTCATGGAGTATTAAAATTAATTACAGTATCTCACACGCTTCTACTGCGTGTGTTTTGGTTCGCATGGACAATATCAACCATGGAAATTGACATTTTGAAGAGTGCGCTGTGTTAATAAATTTTTATGTTGCAAAATGATAGAAAATCTGACTTGCACTGTATGTCATGGAGTATTAAAATTAATTACAGCATCTCACACGCTTCTACTGCGTGTGTTTTGGTCCGCATGGATAATATCAACCATGGAAATTGACATTTTGAAGAGTGGGCTGTGTTAATAAATTTTTATGTTGCAAAATGATAGAAAATCTGACTTGCACTGTATGTCATGGAGTATTAAAATTAATTACAGTATCTCACACGCTTCTACTGCGTGTGTTTTGGTTCGCATGGATAATATCAACCATGGAAATTGACATTTTAAAGAGTGCGCTGTGTTAATAAATTTTTATGTTGCAAAATGATAGAAAATCTGACTTGCACTGTATGTCATGGAGTATTAAAATTAATTACAGTATCTCACACGCTTCTACTGCGTGTGTTTTGGTTTGCATGGATAATATCAACCATGGAAATTGACATTTTGAAGAGTGCGCTGTGTTAATAAATTTTTATGTTGCAAAATGATAGAAAATCTGACTTGCACTGTATGTCATGGAGTATTAAAATTAATTACAGTATCTCACACGCTTCTACTGCGTGTGTTTTGGTTCGCATGGATAATATCAACCATGGAAATTGACATTTTCAAGAGTGGGCTGTGTTCAAAAATTTTTGTGTTGTAATATGATAGAAAATCCGTCTTGAACTGTATTTTATTGAGTATTAGAATTCTTTACATTAGCTCACACCCTTTCACGGCGTGTCTTTTGGTGCACTCGGACTATATCAACCATACTAATTGATGTTTTGAAGAGTGGGCTGTGTTAATAAATTTTTATGCTGTAAAATGATGGAAAATCCGACTAGAACTATATTTCTTTCAGTATTAGAATTCTTTACAGTATCCCACATGCTTCTACTACATGTCTTTTATTGCGCATAGACTATATCAACTGAGGAAATTGACATGTTCAAGAGTGGGATGTGTTGATGAATGGTTTTGAAAATCGAAGGACTTTCTATAACACTAAAATATATTTTCTGAACGGTCATACTGTCTCCTATTTGCAGTTGAAATATTATCCATTATTTACGGGACACCCTGTATACAGCGTGTTTCAAAAGGTATGCAACAAATGGGTTTTTTATTGGAATTGGCCTCAAGGCAAACTGATTTTACACTTGTTTTACAACAAGGCATGTAGTCGCCTATGCGGAGTGTCTTTGCAGATAAAGTGGTTCGCCTATTGGTAAGAAGATGATGTTTGCTCAGGTTTTCTGATTTAAACCACCAAGAATCATTTCAGTTCGAATTTTTGAACCACAAAAATTTAAAAAAAAAATCAGTATCAGCACAATTCAAGTTTCTTGTTTTTAATTGATAAAATTTTGGGGTGAGATATAGCTGTCTCAGGATCTTATACGAGATCTGACAAAGTGTGTTCGTCATCCAATCATAAACTAAGTTTCTCTGACCAAAAGATAGGGAAATAAATGCACACAATTACTACAAACTCTCAAATCATAAGCTTAGCATATCGTTTAGAATATTTTCGTATCCGAAAGCGTATCATACGATTCATATGTACCTACCTGCGCGTTCCTTACTGAGGGACAAGTTTTCTGTATTTGTATTTCAATTTGCAATAACTCAATCAGCATGGCTAACGCTCGGGTTCTCTTAATAAAATATGGATATGGATATATTTGAAGCCAATTGGTCCCTCATCATCGTCAAATTGTTAAATCGCCTCCCGGACTATAAGTTCATCTGAGGAGCACTGGCTCATGTCGAGTGTTAACAGAGTTGTATTTAGGAACCCTTGATCTGTATTAATTTCATAAATCTTTCTTTTTGTGTGTCTTTGTTTTATCATTGTTTGTTTATTCCATTAAGACTTTTTGGCGTGCGTTGAAGGTGATCGGAATATTATTTCGAGACCATTTAATGATTCGCGTGTAAATGATGGTAATAATGAAAACAGACCTCTTTGGAGACCATTTGAGTTACAAAATGAATCGCTACTGAATAGACGATCCCGTATTAAGAATCGGCGACATACGCTTCCTGTAGAGACTCAACAAATTATCATTAATATGTATAATAAATTAGAAAGTGAAAATAATGAAAACAAAAGAGGTGTCGTCAAAAGCCTACTTTTCAAAATATCACTTTCCATGGTTGGTTTAATCCATGCGCACCAAAACACATGCAGTATAAGCGTGTGAGATACTGTAAATGATTTTGCAACATGAAGATTTATTAACACTACCCAATCTTCAAAATGTCAATCAGCATGGTTGATATAGTCCGTGTGCACCAAAAGACACGACGTGAAAGGATGTGAGCTAATGTGAAGAATTCTAATACTCAATAAAATACAGATCAAGTCGGATTTTCTATCATATTGCAACACAAAAATTTATGAACACAGCCCACTCTTCAAAATGTCAATTTCCATGGTTGATATTATCCATGCGAACCGAAACACACGCAGTAGAAGCGTGTGAGATACTGTAATTAAATTTAATACTCCATGACATACAGTGCAAGTCAGATTTTCTATCATTTTGCAACATAAAAATTTATTAACACAGCCCATTCTACAAAATGTCAATTTCCATGGTTGATATTATCCATGCGAACCAAAACACACGCAGTAGAAGCGTGTAAGATACTGTAATTAATTTTAATACTCCATGACATACAGTGCAAGTCAGATTTTCTATCATATTGCAACACAAAAATTTATTAACACAGCCCACTCTTCAAAATGTCAATTTCCATGGTTGATATTATCCATGCGAACTAGAACACTCGTAGTTGAAGCGAGTGAGATACTGTAAATAATGTTAATAAATAAATACTCCATGACATACAGTGTAAATGAGATTTTCTATTATTTTGCAACATAAAAATTTATTAACACAGCCCACTCTTCAAAATGTCAATTTCCATGGTTGATATTATCCATGCGAACCAAAACACACGCAGTAGAAGCGTGTGAGTTACTGTAATTAATTTTAATAGTCCATGTCATACAGTGCAAGTCAGATTTTCTATCATTTTGCAACATAAAAATTTATTAACACAGCCCACTCTTCAAAATGTCAATTTCCATGGTTGATATTATCCATGCGAACCAAAACACACGCAGTAGAAGCGTGTGAGATACTGTAATTAATTTTAATACTCCATGACATACAGTGCAAGTCAGATTTTCTATCATTTTGCAACATAAAAATTTATTAACACAGCCCACTCTTCAAAACTGTCAATTGCCATGACTGATATAGTCCGTGTGCACCAAAAGACACGCCATGGAAGGGTGTGAGCTGATGTAAAGAATTCTAATACTCAATAAAATACAGATCAAGTCGGATTTTCTATCATATTGAAACACAAAAATTTATTAACACAGCCCACTCTTCAAAATGTCAATTTCCATGGTTGATATTATCCATGCGAACCAGAACACTTGTAGTTGAAGCGAGTGAGATACTGTAAATAATTTTAATACTTCATGACATACAGTGCAAGTCAGATTTTCTATGATTTTGCAACATAAAAATTTATAAACACAGCCCACTCTTCAAAACATCAATAAGCATGGTTGATATAGTCCGAGTGCACCAAGAGACACGCCGTGAAAGGGTGTGAGGTAATGTAAAGAATTCTAATACTCAATAAAATACAGTTCAAGTCGTATTTTCTATCATATTACAACAGAAAAATGTATTAACACAGCCCACTCTTCAAACTGTCAATTTCCATGGTTGATATAGTCCATGTGCACCAAAAGACACGCCATGGAAGGGTGTGACCTGATGTAAAGAATTCTAATAATCAACAAAATTCATATCAAGTCGGATTTTCTATCATATTGCAACACAAAAATCTATTAACACAGCCCACTCTTCAAACTGTGCACATGGACTATATCCCATGTGCACCAAAAGACAAGCCATGGAAGGGTGTGACCTGATGTAAAGAATTCTAATAACAAAATACATATCAAGTCGGATTTTCTATCATATTGCAACACAAAAATTTATTAACACAGCCCACTCTTGAAAATGTCAATTTCCATGGTTGATATTATCCATGCGCACCAAAAAATACGCAGTAGAAGCGTGTGGGATACTGTAAAGAATTATGATCCTCAATTAAAAATAGTTCACGTTGGATTTCCTATAATATTGTTACAAAACTATTCATTAATACATGCCACTCTTGAACATGTCAATTTCCTCAGTTGATATAGTCTATGCGCAATGAAAGACATGTAGTAGAAGCATGTCTTTAACGACAACAATTAACGTTACCACGGAGGCAGCTCTAGCTACCTGTGCGTCATCCGAGTCCAGTATATTAAAAACCAAACAGGGAGCGTTTTCCCTCAAACATTTTCTTTGTGTTCTCCAGTTTTCCGACCATGTGGAAAAAGCTAGCTATGGACGTATACTAATGTTCTGACGTATCTAGCAGTATATTATTTTTTGCAACAATGATCAATTTTTCCAAAAAATGTTGTGTCTATTGATGCTCTGTCAATAGAGGTTATTCATTTCTTCAACGGTATAATACGAAAATCCGAAATCGTTCACTTTGCAAAGCAGTGAAATAAGTTTATGCGTTGTGTGGGGTGTTCAACCCCATGCAAATCATCATTCTGAAATTTTCAACACGTCGTTACATTCTAATGAGTTTTTTAAAAGTTTTGTGGATAACGTTATAGGAATTTTGAGAAGTTTGGTGGTGTTTCGTCCCTTTTGGGGGTGTTTCACCCCTTTTGGGGGGTGTTTCACCCCTTGGGGGCCGTCCGTTCTGTAATTTTGAATATTTCGATTGTTTGAACAAAAATTATAAACAATATTGTGATCAATTCTGGTACTGACCACGTGGAATCCAATTTATTTGGGAATTTTCTATAAATAAGGGGTATTTAACCCCTAGGGGGTGAAAATTTTGGAATTTTCAATACGTCAATGGTTTGTAATAAATGTGTAAGAAATTTTAGCAACATTTTGAACATCAAAATTTCAAAAATACAGAATGCGTGGTGCAGTTTTACTTAAAAGTTAGCCCACGCCCATTTCCTGGAAAACGGGGGCTGTAAAAATTTTTTTGATTGGGACGCAAATTTGTAATAAATGTGTACAAAATTATGTAATAGTTTTTTTTGGAGTGTGCCATAAATGCTGGTGTAGCTTTTAGTTCATCGTTTTTGCTCATTCCGAGATTTTAAATGTTAGAGTTAATAAATATAGGACTTGCCATAAATGTGCTTTGTATACAAAGTGCTCAAACGCCTTGTTACCAGAATGATGATACAATGATGACCCAGACATATACATACAGGGTATCTCACTTTTCATGGAAACAATCCCGTAATTTCCGTTATTTTTTATGTAGAATTGTGGAATTTTCAAAATCGATATTATACTTCAAAAAAGTACAATTCTTCATTAAAATTACAGAAGTTATGGGGTTTTTCCTCAAGAAGTTTGTTCAGGAACAAAGTGAATTAGGAAGTAAATGGTATATTTTTTTATCCTAGTATAATTTTTCGGAAATATCGGTGGTTTCATTACCGCTAGCTTGTGTTGAAAAAATTAAATTTGGTTTACAAAATTCGCCAAAATGTTTGGAACCTGGCTTCTTACGGCTCTGTATCACAAGGATTATTCTTTGATTTTTCTCTATAAACGGCATAATTCCGTTCAGAACTACCATTTCAATTTTTTGCTATTATTATCAAATTGTGATAGGTGTTTGGAAATATGCTTTGATCTACATGCAATCAAGGATAAATATTTCTGAAAAGGTTCTTTGACTCACTTTATTTTCTATTTCAGAAATGAAGTGAATCAACATTGAAAACACAAATAAAAGAGTTTTTCTGACCTGATCTTGATCTACATAAACAACCACAAATCTCGCAAGCAAAAGTTTTCTCTTTGCGAAAATGGACTCGATTTTTATGTGCCCTCAGTCGAATTCTTGTTGCGAAAATACCTCGACAAATTTCACATGGAAATTTTACTTCTTTTTGAAATTCGTCCTGAACTTCAGATGTTTGTTTTTTTCGTCTTTTGCCTACTCTTAAAACTTTTTTTGTTTTTGGTGTTTCTTTGTTAGTAGTGCTTTCAGTTAGACTATTAGCAAATGCAGTTCTATCAATGATGAGGGAGTCAATTGCATCTTGATCTAAAATATCAATTTCAATATATTCAATTTTATCATTTTCTCCATTATCTGACATATTTTTTTCGTCTATAGATTTATCATCATTTTCATTATTTGATTGTTCAGATATTCTACAGTCTTCGTCCAACTGTTCCTCCAAAGGATTTTCATCTAAAACATATTCTATCACATTGGCATCTTCATCAATCTGAAGTTGACGAACTGGTATAATCCGGTCTTTTTCAATTACAGAAACCGAAATCATATCCTCTTTTTCCAAATCTTGAGATTTTTTCTGGTTGAACTCTTCAACAAAAGTAGCAGTCACTTCTTTACCCAGGTTCTCTAAGAACCCTTTGAAATCACAGTCTTCCATTTCTTGTTTTTCTACTACCAATAGATCATTTATGCTAAATTTGTTGTTCTGGAAAATTAGCTCAACATTTGGAGTATTGTCCACTTCCTCTTTTTTCAAAATTATATTTTCATTTTCTGACTCTGGTTCTTGTACATTTGTATAATCGAACTGTTTTCTGAGTTCCATTTGGGAATCTCTGAATTGCTTTATAAACTTGAAAGACATCTTCAAAATACTTGCGCATACAGGACAAATATTTTCTGGATAATCCCCATTAAAAACAACCTAAAAATGAGACAGTTAACAAATGAACTCACTCCAATGTGTTTTTTTTACAAATGTGAGAGTGAAGACTCTGCCTTAATGTGCTGTATATTACAATAACCTTATGGATCCCTTGAAAATATCAAGAAAAATTATTCACCCACTTCATTGATTAAAACTAAATACTGTTTTTTATTATGTATCCATTTAAAACGAAAAATTCGCGTTTTTTTATTGAGATCTGTATTCACTATACCTACAAGCAACCTACGAGGAGTACTTACTTTTGCGGTAGTAACTTCTTCTAGTGCTATCAAATATGACACAAATTCTCCTTCAGGAAGTTCGAATTCCTGTTCCAATTTGAACATAAAATTATTACTTTGTGTTAAACAAATACGACACTTCAATGTCATTTTTGTATGATGCTGATACTTATTCCTTCTTCCGACTTTTCCCATATTTTTCAAATTCATTTCAACACAAAGTTTTTAAATTAATATTTGTTTATGTATTTAGGTTAGTAGTTAGGAACCGATGGTATTTTCAAACTTTTGAGGGATTTTTTAATGAACACATATTTTTAACTACACAAAGCCAAATCGTATACCAGTTGTACCACAAGTCCACAATGACATATGTTGACATACCGTAACGTAACGTTAAGCACAGACCACCCAACCTCGTGTTCTGTGCTTAATGGCAGCAGCAGTGGCGTCACCACCATTATTGATAAGGTAACCTGTAGCATTATTTAAATAGAAGTAAGATAGTTTGTCAATGCCTGTGGAAAAGGTATTGGACCCAAACGCGATTGTCATCTAGCGTGATTAGTTACAAACATCAATATTTGACGTCATTTTCAAAAAAACCCTGATTTTAATGCTGTCCCATTGTTTCAAACAAGTTACGACATGAATTGAAGGGCCAGATCACTGAAGTTACGACATGACTCGGATGCGAGATCACTGTCGCCATCTACATGTCGCATCCATTTGAATCCAATATTATCCCATAAGGTTGGCCAACCATCTTGCTTCTATATAAACAATGCCTGTAGTTAATAGATATATGGTAACCACAGAACTCGAAATTATATATTTTGAGTTCTGTGATGGTAACCAATGACAAACAAGTTTAGACGACGCTGAAAATTCAAGGTCACGCTGCTGAAAGTTTGAATCATTTAAACTTTTTGCAGTAGAATCTCGCAGTGTTCACAATTTTCGCATGCTTGGAATGCATGAAATGTAAGTAAGATTAATTTTAGAACAGAATATATTTGATTTCTCATTCCATTTTACCTCAGGTATATCCTAGCATTCATAATTCCGTACTGTCTTGAATTAATATAAGAAATATGGAGAATTAGAAGAGCATGGATTCAATAGAGAGCACAACTCTCGAGACATAAGTACTATATGAAATGAGTTTTTTTTTATAGTTGAAATAAGTTGAACCAGATTTTGGTGGTGACCGAAATATACAACCCCAATTCTGTAATTATTAATGGATATTGATAAGAAAGTTTAAAGTCACCTGAACAACTATACGTCTTTCCCATCAATAGCACCAATGGAATGAGGAAATTGACGTTTTTGTAAAAAAATTCACCAATATAGGAGCAAGAGCCTAATTAATTTTTCTTGGCCTACAAATTTGTCCATTTCAACAGCTATTATATGATTCCTTCTTACTGCTTTAAACAAACAATTAGTTGAACATTTCTATCCCAATGTTGTTCATTCGGATAACAGCGTCAAAAATGGCGGAGTCACTGCCACTAGTGCCACTCTGGGGTGCAATTATGAACACTCGATCCGTCGCGAATTAATACAATTCAAACTTGAGTCGATATAGGTCGATATATGGTAGATATAGGCTGAGTCAAGTCTCCGGTCTGGCCAATATGATTAGACCAGCGCGGGCATTTGGTTGACTTGACGACCTAATTAGAACTGTATGTATGTGACCAATATTTTCAATCATCTGATCGGTCCGACTCACCGTCATACTTCATACTGAACGCACGTGCCTTGTCCGACCGGTGACACAGATTACATACACCCCTACGTGTATGTAATCTGTGCCGGTGACTTGACACAGCCTTAATTCCATTCTAACTCTCCCTGTGTCAAGTCACCGGTCGGACCAGGCACGCGCGTTCAGTATGAAGTATGACCATGAGTCGGACCGACCAGATGATTGAAAATATTGGTCACATACATACAGTTCTAATGAGGTCGTCAAGTCAACCAAATGACCGCGCTGGTCGAATCATATTGGTCAGACCGTAGACTTGACTCAGCCTCTATTCAACGAAATTTCATAATTTCGATTTCGTTCCGGAAGCTCTAGCCAATCAGAATCTTGTAGCATCGACGCGTCATAGTGACGTACTTGGACATGAGTAGTACTATTGAGTACAGAGTCGAACTCGAACCAAGAAACATGTAACTCTCATATACGAGTGCAGAGTGCGCTAGTCCGTCTATGTCTATGGAGAATGGCGGCCATGACATGTCCAACTACGTTACATTTCGTCACAAATGTTCTTTCATCTCTATCAATAAGTGCCCCCATTGTCTTACGGGAATTAGACTCTCCTAGTCAAATAACGTTTGGTCTCCTTGCTCTGGCACTACCTTATGTGGAAACAAATTGTCCAGTTCGTTTACCCTCTTTGCACGTATTTTACCTTCTACCGTTCTACCGTGGCAATCTTTCAACGAGGTTCGAGGCGCTTTCCAAAATAGCATTTTAATTTCAATAGTTCAATGAGTAATGAAAACGTGCTTGAGAGACGTCTTTTTCTGTCAATTTTCATTCAACTGTTGAATCTGTCTGTGGTAAATATCGCATTATATAGGGCCAATCAAGATTATTCAATTCATTCCTGTATTTGTATCAATATTCTTTATTGAAAATGAAAGCAAACGGAAGTAAACAAAAGAAGATGCGACAAGTCTGACATCTCAGCAATTCAAAGATTTTTTAACTTCTGAGATAAAATGCAGTGGACTACAGGCATATGCAACAGCATTACCAGCATGTTTTCTTAGTTGCATACCTTTAATTCAATAGTTATTTAAGTAACAAGGAATGTAAAGACGTGTTAACATTCGAGGTGAGCGAGTACGAGCCGAGGCAAAGCCGAGGCTTGTCGCTTGCCGAGGATGATAACAGTCGATACATTCCGTGTTACTTATTACGTTTTTCCCGCTGCTTGTTGACATTTCTCAAAATTTGCCTGAATTGAAGTTTGTTTTCTTACCCTTCCTTCATGATTATTCATTCGCTATTTCATTCTAAGTTGCTTGTGCGTGTAACTAAGTTACCGAATAAGAGATCTTTCTACTCCTGAACTACCCCTGAGATCACTTCAGGATCAGTTCTGACAGAAATACATGTTATTTAATAGAAACATGTTCTTTCGAGGCCTGGGGTGGGATTATGAACACTCGATAAGAGAGCTGTCACGATACGTAGGCTAGAACGATGGTTGTTCCCGATTCGAAATGAAGTCGAAATTATGAAATTTCTTTGAATAGAGATAGAATGGAATTATATCTACCATATAGACCATTGATATCGACTCAAGTTGCAATATATTTTGAATTGTATTCGTTTTTATAATTGATAAAATCTGACATATGTCAAACTTACTACGGATCGAGTGTTCGTAATTGCACCCCTGTGACGTTACTTCAGGAGCTCCTCGGAGTTACTCGGAGCTACCCACTGGGTCAATCGGAAAGCTGTTTTTTGTCGTTGAACCGTATTCAATAATGTTTTAAAAACTTTTTCAATTTTACGCATTGATTTGACAATGGTTTCAAAATGGTGCATTTTGTTTTAAAACATTCCGTCTACGACGTCATTGTTACAACGCTAACGCCCGTATGTACCGTGTACTATAGAATTCTGATCGACTGTTATGTCTCTGTCTCTACCATGAAATTAACTATAATGTCAACTCACTTTTTTGCTGAAAAGTTAATTGTTCCAGATTAGGTACATACGGGAGTAAATAATCGATGATAACAAACTACTGGACTTAGTACAGGCGATCAAGTGGGATGAACTTTTCAATCAAGAGCTAGAGTTAGAAACTTTTGCTGAAGAATTCATTGACACTTTGAACGGATGTGTACAGAGATCTAAAAAAATTATTAAAATAAGAAATAGAGAACATAAAAGAAAGAAATGGATAACAAAATCTCTGATCAAACTCGTTAATAAAAAAAATGATATGTACCGTAAGTGGAAATCTACGCCAACAAATATTTTACTAAAAAATGAGTATATGGAAATGAAATTAAAAGTTGAACGCACCATTAATCAGACAAAAATTGATTATTATAGAAAACGCGTTGAGAAAGAACAAAATGATTCCAAAAAATTATGGCAAACAGTAAATGAAATCCTCAAAACCACAGAAAAAAAAGAAATATGTAGTATTAAAAAACAAAATGGTGATTTGACAAGCAATCCTAAAGAAATTGCAGAAATGTTTAACTCCTTTTTCGTTAATATTGGGAAAGACTTGGCACAAAAAATAAACAGGAAACCAAATTATAATCATAAAACAAATAAAACCGTAAATTCGTTATTTCTTGCACCAACAAATGAACGGGAAGTTATTAATACTATTCTTCAATTAAAAAATAAAAAGTCTCCTGGATATGATGGTTTGAAAGCAGAAATTCTGAAGAAAATATCGATTCATATTAGTATGCCTCTAACATATATTATTAATCAATCTTTTGAGCTAGGAGTTTTTCCCTCTGTATTCAAGTTATCGATAGTCTCCCCTATTTACAAGAGCGGGGATAAAAATAATGTTGGTAACTATAGACCAATCTCTCTCATCACTTCTCTGAGTAAAGTATTCGAAAAAATCATCAAAATAAGGTTAAATAATTTTTTAAATAAATATAGCATATTGTCAAAATCACAGTACGGTTTCCAAGAAGGAAAATCCACTCAAGACGCAATACATGTATTAACTAACATCATATATGAAAGTATTGATAAAAGTGTTCCATCAATAGGAGTTTTTTTAGACCTGTCAAAAGCTTTTGACACAGTTGATCATTCTATACTTCTTGATACACTAGACGACATTGGAATTAGAGGTACAGCCCACAATCTATTCAAACATTATTTAACCGAAAGGAAACAAATAGTGAGAATATCAAATGAAATGAGTTCAGAAGAAACTGTTAAATGCGGGGTACAGTGTTAGGGCCTGTTTTATTTACTATTTACTTAAATAATTTATTCGAACAACAAAGGGATGGTGAAATCATCAGTTTCGCTGATGATACGGTCATAGTATACAAAGATGAAAATTGGTACGATCTTAAAATAAAAGCTGAAAACGATCTGGCCCACATCAAAGACTGGTTTGATAGTAGACTATTATCAATCAATTTTAGTAAAACCCACTATCTGCCATTCAGTAGCTTTGAGAACTCCCTTCCAAATTATAACCTGTCAATTGAAAACAACTTTTTTATAAAGCCTGTAGAAAAAATGAAATATCTAGGAATTATTTTGGATCCTCATCTCCGATGGAACCATCATGTTGATTATTTGGTGAAAAAGTTACGATGTATCTTGTATAGGTTCAAGCAAGTGATTGGGCATCTTGATTTCAAACAAAAAGTGATGGTTTACCAGAGTTTAGTGGAGTCGCACTTGTCATATGGAATCATTGGATGGGGAGGAGTTTCACGAACTTACCTCAACGCCCTTGAAATCTCCCAAAGGAGATTTCTCAGGCTGATACTTCAAAAAGATGCTAGATATTCAAGTGACTTACTTTACACTGAAACCAACACTCTAGATATTAGACAATTATATATTATACAAATAGCCACTAGGCAATATTCAAGCAAAAAAGATCTAAGAACATTAACACATTCATATAGCACAAGAAGAAAACATGATTTTGTTACACCTTTAATGAATAAGGCAATAGGACAAAGATGTTATAATTATTTATCACCCAAAGTATACAACTTTCTTCCTCACGATTTGAGTGCCCAATCTTCCATTTTTATATTCAAAAAACAATTGAAAAATTTTATACGAGCTACACCAAGGAAGGATCTCCATAAGATTATTGAAGCATAGCATAAAAATTTTAATTTCTATATATTTATGTTAGCAAGTGTGATATGTCTCTTGTGTGATTTCGATCCTTAAAGTTAATTAAAAAAAAAAAAAATTAAATCAAAGGAAACTCTAATTCACATGTATCCTTACTAGTATTTAAGATTTATATCTTTATACATGTTTTATCTGTGTACACAATAATTTTAACTTTAAATTTATTTATACATATAGTGACTTGTTTATTTTACCACACACAGGGTTTTACCCTCAGTGGAACTATGATTTATTCATCAGATTCTATTTTTTATATATAATTATAGACACTTTGTGTTTTGTGATTAAGATGTACTGTTTGTTGGCGATGAATAAATATTATTATTATTATTATATTATAAAATGAAAAGTTTTCAAAACGACCCAAATGATTTTAAAAAAGTAGTACGACAAAAAACAGCTGAAATAAGGGTTTGCATTCATGACTGTCAACTGTCATTGTCAAGCAAGAGTCAAGACCACGACCTCATTGAGGTCTGTGCCACAGACACACTGACACAGAACACCTTAGAAATCCAACAGGTGACAAGACTGACAAGTGTCCGACGTCCGTCAGTCAGGTCAGTCTTAAAAAAAATAAACAATGGCACTAAAATTTTAATCTAATTCGTTAATTATATTCGTTAAAGAATTATTAGCTATTATGGATGTTTTCAACAAAGTTTTTTCGCAAGTAACTAACTCTGTTAGTACGACAGTCTCGCAAATATCAGGTGCTCTTCCGGGAAATCCAGTTACAAGAGAATATGAATCTTCCGCTCATATAGCATCTGCTGGTCCAGGTAATGATACATTATAAATTTTTCTCATTTCTTCAGTACTTGGTGGTTTTTCAGGTTTATTATGGAAAATATATAGAGGCAACAAGCGTTCCACGAAACAAGAAGCCTCAATATTTGTATTTGAGAAGAGGCAACTGGAAAAATATAACAGGAGTGATAGAGAAATAATTTTAGAAATTTTGCGCAGGGGGGTAGTTCAACTCACCAAAATCCGCCATCCTAAATTATTGACTATTCAGCACCCCTTAGAAGAAAGTAGAGACAGCTTGGCTTTTGCAACTGAACCAGTCTTGGTTAGCTTGGCAAACATTTTGGGGCAAACCACAAATATGCCCCAACCTGCCAACATTTCGGATTATAAGTTATTTGACATTGAAATCAAGTATGGATTGTTACAGATCAGTGATGGTTTAGCCTTCTTGCACAATGATATGAAACTATTACACAAGAACATCAGTCCAGAGAGTATAATTGTCAACACTCAAGGTGCCTGGAAGATTTTTGGTTTTGATTTTTGTATCCACAACACTAGCCCTCCAAATGTAGAACCATTTTACCCTCTTGAAGAATATAATTCTACAATACCCTCTGTGTGTCAGCCTAATTTGGACTACTTGGCTCCGGAGTGTATTACTATACTAAAACATTACCCAGCCAGCGATATGTTTTCATTAGGAATGTTATCTTATGCTTTATATTCCATGGAAAAAAAATGTATTCGGCCTGTTAGAGATGTGCATCAGTTCAAAGCCAGAGTACAGGAACTGAAAAAACTTAATCCAGGGATATTGCATTGTATTCCTGAGGAATTAAGAAACTCTGTGAAGTCATTGTTGAATGTTACACCAGAAATGAGACCTGACACTTACAACTTTTTGAAGGTAAGGTTCAATAGGTCAGAAATTACATTATATTCTATTTTCATCACCTATAAGATGGAAAATAAAATCTAACATTGGTATTTGATTGTGTTTGGTATCAGAACATTACAAAATTAATTTTGTGTATTTGTCCATTTAAATTTTAAATTTTTAGATACCATTTTTCGATGATGTGGGCATAAAAACCCTCACTTACCTTGATTCCCTGCTTCAATGGGACAATCTTCAGAAGTCACAGTTTTATAAAGGTTTGCCAGAAGCTCTTACAAAACTTCCACATCGAGTTAAGGTACAAAGAGTACTAGCTTGTTTAGTTCACGATTTGGGCCAACCAGCCATGGTGCCTTTTATATTACCCAATTTGTTTGACATTGCCCAAGAATGTACTAAACAAGAATATTGTATGTATATATTGCCTCATATCAAGCCATTGATGAAACTGATGGAGCCAGTGCAGGTAATTTATTATTAATAAAGTCTATTATTTAATAATCATTTCACCAATGTGGCCAAGAAATCGCCAAAAAACTAATTCGAAGATATGAAAATTATTGACAATGTATTAAAATTACTTTAATGAAATTCAGAACCAACTGTCTGTAACTAATATCCATTTTGACCAGTGTTGTATTTTGTATTCGTTTAACTTGTATTAAAAAAAAATGTATTTCAGTAAAATCGGCGATGGGTTCAAACATGAGCCTAAATTATGGTGTGATCAGATTTTTTTTAGTGATTTGGTTCTGCCAGTTCAATGAACCCGCGATATATTCCACAATTAAGCAAAATATTTTTTAAATGTATTTATTTATACAGGATAACCCCCATTAAAATGTTAAATATCACAGAAAATAAATCAGCCTGAAATTATCATATATTCCAAGGTAGATACGGGCGTAACAAATTTCAATTCCTACTTTATAATTTTTTAGTATTTCTATTTTACAACTTTCATATCACTTCTTGAGTAATCATTATTAATAACCCAAGAAAATCGAGATTTAAAATAACTTTATAACGGTTTTTGAAAGAAAATGTCTGGCTGGTGTCGGTTATGGCTTGGCAACATGCTTGAGAGTTATTATAAAATTATCGTGGTTTTTTGATGTTTGACAGTTATTTTTTGAGATATTAGACTCTATTATTTTATCGATTATCTCTCCAGTATCAGCACCAAATCATAGGATTTCAGAGTATTTTTATTTTAAATCATTATTATTAACTTCAAAATTGAAACATTTCCATTATACCCAAAGAAGCAAAAACTACTCATTGCACTTTTAAGTTTAGTAGAAAATATTCTACAAAGTAAATTAATTTCATTTTGTAGATTCTTCTAATCATGTTGCAAAGGATGGAACTTCTATTGAAACTGACCCCGGCTGAAGACATCCAGCAACATGTTCTTCCCATGTTATATAGAGGGCTTGATTCTGGAACTCCACAGATCCATGAACTTTGTTTATCAGTTCTACCAACTTTCGCTGGTTTACTGGACCATTCCAACGTCAAAAACTGTCTCTTACCACGAATAAAAAAAATATGTCTTAATACTTCAACTTTGTCTGTCAGAGTAAACTGCCTTCTATGTATTGGCCGACTTTTGGAGAATTTGGATAAGTGGTTGGTACTAGATGAAGTACTGCCTTTTCTACCCCAGATTCCTTCGAGGGAGCCAGCTGTGCTGATGGGGATTCTAGGAATATATAAATTGGCTTTGAATCATAAGAAACTGGGAATCACAAAAGAAATAATTGCTTCACGAGTGCTACCATTTCTAATTCCTCTATGTATTGAAAATGGCCTAACAATTCCACAGTTCAACGCCATGACATCTCTTGTGAAAGAAATGTTCCAAATGGTTGAAACTGAACATAGAACAAAATTGGAACAGTTGAATTCCGTGAAAGACGAGCAGAAAGTATTAGCTAGTAGTGTACCAGTCATAACAAGTAATAAACCGATGGAGCTTGATAAAGTTTTCTCTGGTCTTGGTTTGGATAGCTTTGTCCCGGGTATGAACAGTGACCAGAAGAATGTAAGAGGAAGTGTGCCAGGTATCAGTAATCAACCAGTCATCGAGCCTGTCAAAGCCATAGAAATGCCAACGAGTACCTCTAAGAATCAATCTTTGGCGCTTGGTGGTGATTGGACTAGTTCAAGTAATATTTTCACCCAGCAAACACCTGTAGCTATGTCCAATAATATTTCTAGCAACAGTACTTATGATCAATGGAGTATCTCACAAAAGTCAAATCAAAATAGCTACGCTAACAACGGTTTGTTGACGAGTTCAATCCCGTATTCACAAGGTTCAGATACAAACCGGAATCTTGTAAAAGCTCCTCAAAATTTCACCAACGTTAATCACAATACATTGACAATGTACGACTTTCCCAATCCATGGACAAATAGTCAAGCCTCTACAACCTATAAAAAGACCAATTCACCAGACTGGAGCGCCCTAGATAATCTTTTGCCAAGTAGTACCAGTAATAACACCAAGGTACCAATGAACAGTGTGGCGGCTCATAATGTGCCATTAATACCTAGCCATGACATCAGTAAACAAAACAAGGGGTTGTCAAACGATGACATTATGGAGCTGCTCAGTTGAATGGTGTAATTTTGCTTTTACTAGACTTAACAAGCGAGACAAAGATTTTTGTAATTGAAAATACAACAGTACGAAGAAGTCTTGGTCATTTGAATACTGGTGATTGTTTCAAAGCTATTTAGGTATGTGGTTCTTTGGAGAGTAACAAATGCTTTTTGATTATGAGAAGCAAAGTGGCCATGGATCTAGAGCTTTGATCTTTCACCCAGATACCCAGGTTCAAATCCCAGCACCTTCCACCAGGACGAGTTGTTCAGAATCTACTCACAAAAGCAGTAGATCCGGGATATCATTTGCCAGTACAAGCTCTTAAAATCAGTATTTGAAGGATTTAAAAAAAAACACTACCTACCCACCATGGGATTACTGTGGAAAAGCTTGTTTCAACTGAATTGGAAGTATTCATTCCATATAAGTAACACTGGCTATAGTTCCTATACATATATAGTTGCAGGGAAATCTGTCATCTCGGAAATTGGTAAATGAGAAATAATCAATTTTCAATAGTTGCTTTCTTTCCAATATCTCAATTGTTGTACTAATGGCTCTATTGAAATTAATATTTCTCACTCCTGAACAAGAATAATACATCCATTTTCCTCTGCAAGCTCTACCTTTGGAGATAGAAAAAAGAAAAACCAGAAGTTGAACTGATGAATTAAAGGAAGGTGAATGCTTTTAGCTTATCTCAACTGAATTTACCTTTTTCTAATCCTTCCCATGATATCCTTTATTATATTTTCCCTGCAATTCTCTATTTCTCAATCCAGTTATTTCTATAATTTTTTACTTTCACCTAAGTACCAGATTGGTATGATACTAAATTTGTAAATAGTATATTATTTCTAGGAACAAAAACTATAAATAATTGAAATGTGAGTCTTTTCAAACATTTGTACATATTTATTGACATAATAAATTATTTCTCAAATCCCTTATTTTGATTCATTGTTGTAGGTAGAAAACTAGATAGTTTAAAATCAAATTCCCCTGATGGTACACAATGCCAAATATAATTTTAAAAACCCATAAATAAAGTTGTAAAATGGATACAATGTTTCCACCAAGTTATAATAGAAGCAAATGTTATAAATGTACAATATCTAGATTGGATAATTCTCGACATAAAATAGATATATTAATTTCGAAATATAGTGATTTCTGAGGTTTTCCGGCAAATCATTTTATAGACTGACAGGTGGAAAGTGGTTCATTTCCAAAGTTATATTGAGATCATTTGGAATTAATTAGATGTGTGATAATTTTCATAAGTTTTGCTAGGAATTAACTTATAACTAAAAGTAATGTAGGTCATTCTTTGATTGTATTTTTGTTTTAAGCTTCTTCAGGGGTTTGGTAAAACTTTCAAAAGTTTCAACACCAATATTATTAGCTTATCATTAAAAATTTACTATAGGAAATTACAATTACTGTTTTGTGGTAGAGATTTTTCATTGATATGGTTGATTAAACTGAATTTTTTATCAGTAATCTGGGGATTGATTGTCTTGCTATAACTAGTGTTTTTCACTTGGGGATGTTTTCAATCAAGATGGTATACCTATGACCCTGGTTTTCAAAACATTTCATCAAAGGGTTTTGTGGGTAAAAAGTTTAGAATTCAATTACAAAAAAGACATAAGAAATATAATGATGCAATAATATATTCAGATTAACAAATTGAAAAAAAAAATATGAATATTCAAATTTATTTACCCAATCTTTGTTCACATCTACTAAATTTGTATAGAAGTTTTAAAAATTCTGGAAATGTGATGCCTCGAATACTATCTAATCTGAAAAATTCAGTTAGTCTAATCTGCCAGGGTGGATAATTAAAAAACCTAAAAACTTTGCCACACACTATCCCCATATCAGGATCAGGAAACTCAAACTGTTCTAAAAGTGTTTTGTTTATTGTACACACACTAATGTCATCTTCACTTCTTGATGAAGCTATACTTTTAGTAAGGTTCACAACACTTTCTTTACCATCAGAGTCTGTTATTATTTTGACATGGGTTGTTCTTCCTACAAACCCATTTTTGTGAACCATTTCAGGATTGCTATGCCAAATTATATGACTGTCTTTGTGCCTATGTAAATTGACTTCATACTGCAAATCATCTTCATGTTTTTTCAAATTACCTGAAACAAAACACTTGAGCAAAAATGAATGATTAAGTTAAAAATGATTAAACTAACCTTTGTAATCATAAAAACTGATAAAAGATATTTGAGTGGCTACACACCAGAGTGTGAGATTGGCCAAGTCTCCAATGTCTGGCTCTTCCAAGCCAAGAAGAACTGTTATATGTTTCGGTTTTTTAATTAATCTATTGGAATCACTTAGTAAATATCGGCCCTTATTATTAAAAGGCAAGAACTCCCGATGAAACACTTGGAGTTTTCCATAAAAATGAATTGATGCACCATAAATGGATTCCAAAATTGTATAGATAGCGTGAGCCACGACAAAAAATGCTATGTAAACACTATCAGTCCACATTTTCTTTGCCTTTATAATTCGGTTCACATTATTTCAACTGTTAACCGAAAAAATCGGCAAAAACTTTTATCACCCTCCCTTCTATACACATGACCCAAAACATAAGACACTCGATTCGTACTCACTACTAGAGTTCTCTTTCTTCTTTCTCTAATCGGTTATCCACGTAGTGTAGCCGGTAGCGACACCGTGACCGTAGATACACAGCCATAGAGAAATAAAAAAGAAGAGTGTCAGATCAGTGGTGACGTCAGGCGCCTTAGACACTAGCGACACACTACGCGGGTGGGTAAACTAAAAGTAAGCGGTTAATTTGAAACCAGTTGGGGATAGTGTGTTTTCTTATTTTCATCAATAAGGTGCAGCAAAAATTCCCACAATATATTGATGAAAGCTTGAAAAAATTGAAAACAATTCTTGATATTTTCAAGTTTTTAATAATATATTGTGAAATTTTTGTTACTTCTGTTTTATTATTAATAGATGCCACCAAGTAAGGCTATCGATCATAAAAATTATGTCCTTATCTCTTTGAAAGAGTCTTTAAACTGTTCGATTACTAGCATGGTTGAAATTTATGGAAGTAATACACATCTCAATCATATTGTGTGTGTTTTTGGGTCCAAAGACGAACAGTATTTTCAGAACATGGGGATTATGGTTGGGAGTATTTAAATAGGATAATAAAATGGTACTTTATCAAAATATGTTTATTTAAATTACTCATATATACATATTTATATAATAATAATACTTTATTCACATAAATAAATACAAATACAAGTTTTTTTCACGTTTGTGAAATAAAGTAGAGTCCGATAAGTGTATACACACTTGTTTCGGAATGAGAACATAGAAACTTAATATAATATACATACAACATATACATTTAGAATGATGGAGTTGAAAAGTAAGTAATTTTATAACATGTTTTTTTGAAACCTGTGTGTGTGTAAAATTTGTAGAGGAGAATGAAGAAACTATGTATTATTACAGTTATTGCTTCGTCTTTGTAACAGCAAGCGCAGTAGCTTATTTAACCAATTTTTGTTTGGGTGCATTGTCATTTAAATATTTTCTTATAATAAATGGAACACAAATGTTAATTAATTTCAAAAATATTTTATCAATATTCATTTTGCAAGTAAACCAGTCAATATTTGTATGATTTACAATTGTACATTTTAACTTTTGCATAATGTTTTCAACATGGCCATAAACTGGCAGAGCTGAATAAATGATATCATAAACTTGTGCTAAAAACAGAGTTAAATTTTTGTTTGCATAATTTAACCTTTGTTTATCATCATGCTCTTTTAACATTGTAAATGTATGGCATGGTTCCCAGTCTGTCACTGTCAAATTCGCTATACACTCTTCACACTCCAGTAATTTTGATGTAATTAATTTTCGAATCAGATAACCCGCAACATATGTTATGGCCTGGGTATCAAATTCAGTTTCTTCCAAAATTGGCGAACACACAACTATGTTCTTTAACTCTTCAATAGTCGAAACTTTATTTCTTATATGATCAGTGGATTCAAGAAAAGACACCATGTTTTCTAAAATACTACTCTCATCAGCCTCACAGTTAGAATTAATATTTTTCGACTCTATTAAATTGTTCAGTATGGAAGTTTTTAGTCCAGATATAAATTGGAAGCAGTTTGGATTCGTATTTGCTGCATAATATTGCCTAATGGAAGCAAAAAGATTTTCTAATGGATCTGTTGATAGTGATCTGGTTCTTAAAAATTTCATACCAATTTCCTGGCAAATACTAAAAACTTCCATTACTCCATGTATAGTTAATATCCAGCAAACTTTAAATGGTAAAGTTTTCTTAATTTCATCGGAATATATGTTATGAAATTCCCAACTTTTAATTTTCGGGAGTATGTCTTTCCAAAATTTAATATGTCGGGACTTCAAAGACAAACATCTTCTGAGAGCTTTGGAATTAAATTTGGGCGTATGGCTATTTAAACTGTCAAACAGACTGTCAATGTCTTCAACAAATTCAGCAGTGTAAATAGCTTCCGCAGGAAGCTGTTCTGGAGCACTTCCAATCATGCTCTCTATTGTTGCAGCAACTGTGTGACTCATCAGTTTAGCTGCTCTAGACACTTTCATTTTATTTTTGTTGTTTCGGCTTATATCAAAATCCTGTTCTCTTATTTTATACATTGTTTGAAACCTCTTTTTTCTGTCTAAATGAAAAGCAGATTTAATGTATTGGGACCTGGCTATTTTATGTTTATCAAAATATATATTATATTTAAAAAAAGCATTTCTGGTACATTTAAGCATATGTGGTGGGTCAAACAATGTATAAATTTTTTGATTATTTAAATTAAAATGTGGTGCAGAAGTAGTAGTTTCACAGCATTGTGTTATGTTTTTCAATTTTTTTAACTTTCCCTTAGATTTTGGACACATTTTAGATTCTTCCACAATACAACTTTCACCTGTGCAAGGTGAATGTCTAAATGTGCACGAACTAGGGCATTTTCGATGTCGTAATATTTTTAAAGCAGCTCTAAAGGTACTACCTAAATCACACACAGTTGCTAGAACATTCAAACCTACTTTTTGAATGGCTGAAATGACTTCATTCAAAATTAATAATAAATCAGTGGTCTTTACTTGACTGGCTGTAAAATAGTAAGCCACAGGTTGTTTCCATGCTTTGTTTATGCCATGAATCATAAAGACAAGAGCATGATCGGCTACTACCTTTTTTCGGCCTAATGCATTCCCCAAATCCACATATCCTACAATGTTATCATTAACTGTGTCGAGTACCAACTGTTTAGACAAAGAAATTTCGTCAAATAAAAGGACACAGTTTCTGTCGATTTCTTTCATTGATTTGACTCTACTTGACAGTTTCTGAAATATGTTATCATTTACACCAGGTTCAAACTTAACATCCCTTAAAATATTGTTCATAGTAGATTTACTTGGTAATGTTAAGCATCTACCTAAAAATTTATAAGCCTTAGGCCCTTTCTTATACAGTGCTACAGAGAAAACTTTATCCTGCTTCGTCCAGCATGGTTTATTTTTTTTTTTATTTTCCAAACTATGTTTAATAAACTCAATACCTAGTGGATCTACTTTACCTGCTTTAAAATTCGAAAATAATGTTTTTCGAGCAAGATTAACAGCATAATTCAACTTTTTTTTGGAATTTTTAAGGTTGCTTTTCAATTTTGAAATCTGCTTGTTTTGTTTAACGGTAGTCTGATAAAGCTTTCTCTTTCTAGGTGTCAAGTTCTTTGCCCTCGTTTCATTAATAGAATGTAATACTCCTATTCTACGTGTCTTCATCTCAGGGGTAACACATCTTTCCTCACAAATGCTTGTTAATGTTTGTGTTTTAGAAGTTCCTACAAATGCATCACAACAAATAACATTTGAAATAATGTTAATTTTTTGTTTCGACTTACAGGCAAGTGGTAACGCATATTTACATAGTCTATTTTTCATTGTACTTGTAAACGCATCATCGTTAAAATGATCTTCACATAAATGCATTTCTTTGGTAGCATATGGTACGTTCAATATTTCACACCACCTTTTTCGTTGTTCACAATCCAAAGGGAATTTGAAAAATTTCTTATTTTGAAACTGTTCTTCTCTAATTGGCCAGTAAAATATATTTGGACACACTGAACACTTATATTTGTGGTTGCCTGGTAAAGACATCCTTAGTGACCTAGAATTAATTTTAGTTAAAACTTTATTCATACGTTATCAAGTACACCATTACCTCTTTATAAATGTAAAAAAAAGCTTCCTTCTCTCGTAAGTCTACGTGCAAGGAATTAATTAGTCTATAGACTATAACAACCTAGAAAATGAATAATATTATTAAAACTGAGTATTACACATCACTTAAAGACTTACCGTAATATGATTATCAAAATAAAAATATTAGATTAATAATGCCAATAAAGTGTTCACAATGAAAATATAAAACATAAGCTCATTCAGTTGAAAGCAAACAACAAACTGAACAATCAAAATGACAAAATGGCCGTCACATTAATGATATTTCATGTGTCAATGTCAAGTGTCACTCTTCTTCTTTTTTACAGCTCACAGATGACAATCATTTCTTTCTAGATTTCGAATAGAAAAGAGATAGGTATACTTTGTCATCCTTCAAGAGTAGCTAACTTCTTTCAAAGTTCTCTCTCTAACATTTATATTCTCTCTCTGCGCGGGTGGGTGGCGCAGAAACCCTAATCTCGCTAATTCCTATCTAACTGACAGTCTATCCATTTTATATTGTCTTTGTACACAGCAGTAACAACACAGAACCATTGCCTAATACTTCTTTAGACAATGACAGAACCACAGTATTATGCTTAAAGTTCTTTTAAAAGCATAATACTGTGACAGAACAACTAGTGCACGTCATCATTGGGATCACTGAAATGAAATTATAATATGATGACTGGAATGCTCTTAGTTCCTCTGCGCACCCGTATAAAGTGATAAAAAGGAAAAGAAGAAAGGAGGCACTTACAATCTAGCACGGAAATACTTTATTGCTTACTTGTATTGGTGCGAGAGGAATATTCATCTGCAGGTACGTGTTATTAGTTTCCCAATTTATGGTTTGTAAACACGCCAGTGCAGTGCAGCGCGTCTATGTATCAGTTTTATATACTCAATCTCGATTTCTCCGCCACTGCCAGGAGGCACAAAACAAACATGGCGGCCTCCAAGAAAAATCCAGTCGCGCAGCCACGAGCATTCCAGTTATCATATTATAATTTCATTTGAGTGGTTGGGATACGTCAAATGCAAACAATAAACATACATGTATCGGCCACTGAAATATACGTTGGTCCGAGCAATTAAATATATCTTAAAGATGCCTTTTAACATACACATTGTTGTGAAATCAAAATACCGTTATCCTTGGTTAGAGTTGGGTGGTGGGGACACCCATATTGTCAGAACGAACTATATTTACTCCATCAGATAGCTACTTGATCAGAAAATGAAATGAACAGATCCAGACTTATCCCAACTGCACAATGTAAAACATCACAACATCAAACCGTACTTTGTCAGACTGGACAACGGCAGAATGAAAAATATCGACTGTACTTTCCTGGATTGTTATTTCGACAAATATGTAAATGATCAGACTGAGCTTTTCACAGAAACTCATTGTATCAGAAGAGAATTTTAACAGAACAGTAAATCTTCAAATTCGTACATCCTCCGATCATCCGTTTCACAAAACCAGCAACTCAGCAGACCCACAATTATCTATACTGTACTAACAACGACTGGACTTGCTCCGACCGATACATGAGCCGATTGAATTCGGTCAGATTCGTATTTTATCAGAACGTGAAGACAGCAGAATCGTACTTTGTCAGACTGAGAATTTGGCGACTGATGGAATTTTTGTACAGTGTTGCCGGTGCTTATAAATGGAAAGCAAATTGGGGAATTGTTCATTAATTTTGTTTGATTCAAGAATAATTGGTGCTTTAATTGGTCGAAAATTTTTAATTTTTGAAACGATTATCTTGTATTGAGCGCTCATACACAATGGATCTGCAACAATAATAGTGTTCATTATTGATGGATATTTGAATTTGCTTGAATATTTTGATACATGGTGGTGTTTGTTCGCTGTTCTTTTATGAGTAAAATTTTGTTTTACAAAAAGGCATAAACCTTGCAAATGAAAATATTTGGGTATCTGTATACTGACGAAAAAATAAAATTTTCAAATTCGTACCTAAATGGACATTTTTATTTTGCTCTGCTTAAGTGCGTTTTGAACACATAAGACACTTAGATTTACTGAAAATATTTGTGGAAAATTATATTGCAAAAGTTGGGCCCAATTCAATAAATAGAAATTAATGAGTTGTATTTGTTATGAGTTGAAAATTGGGGTGACGTATTATATCCATATGAGGAAGTGATTTTGAAAAAGAATTATATGTATCAAATTGTTTGTATTTATCTAGTAGACAGTAGAAAATTTCAAATTTAATCGAAACAAATTCGGAGAGTTTTATGATAATCAAATAAATGTTGATAAATTTAGTTATTTTAGTTAGGTGCATGTGAAATTATTATATGAATGAGCATTAAAGAAAAGCATTGAAAACAATTAATAAATAAGTACAACTTGAACAGAATTGAGGGCAATTTCGAGAAGTGATTCATTAGTAAATAGAACGTGTTTACAGTTACTTACATATTTTCCTTCTTTAAAAAAACATGAAGTAATAACACATTGGAAGACTGCCCAAGGAAGCAGTATGTCATCAATTAAGCATTTTACGATAGCTATATTCATCTCAAGTATTTTCAATAAATCGAGATATAGTCGAATAAAACAATATGGTACATCACCAAGTAGGATATTCAACACGCACTAAACAGTCGATTCAATTTTCACTTTCACTAAGATGTCTTTGGCACTGAAAAAACATATTAACCGAAAAGTTAAATGATTCACCAAATACAAACACTAAAGAAAATGAAAAATTTTACTAACTGGAAGAAAAACCGCTGTGAAAAAGTTTAAAAATACATGGGCTCTTATGGCAGACGAACAGTTATGGGGAGGCCAGGTGACGTCAAATGACGATGCACCCGCTTTGAAATTTGACCAATGAACGGAGATAGGAAATAGGCCATCCTGTGTAGTGTATAATCGATGAATAAGGTCAGTGGACGATTCCAGTAGGTACTCCTATTCAGTGTCGCCACAATCAAATTTCTGGGAAAATGACTCAACGATTATGCACTACAAAGGATGGCTCAATTCCTATCTCCGTACATTGGTCAAATTTCAGCGAGGGTGCATCGTCATTTGACGTCACCTGGCCTCCAGAACTGTTCGTGTACCATAAGAGCTCGTGTATTTTTAGACTTTTTGATAGCGGTTTTTCTTTCAGTTAGTAACATTTTTTCGTCGTTTTTTTCAGTGTTTGTGTTTGGTGAATCATCAAACTTCCCAGTCAATGTTTTTTTATTGCCAAAAACATCTTTAGTTTGTCGTGAAAAAGAGAAAATTGAATCGACTGTTTAGTGCGTGGTGAATCCTAATTTGTTATAGGGCACAAAGTAATTAGCAATCTCGCTGATTTTTTTATAAGTAGTTTAGAGATACTGATTGATATAAAAAAGTTCACTGGTCAGTCAATTTCCAAAGTCAAAAAAATTTCAAAAAATATTTTTATTTTCAAAATCCTAGAATATTTTGGGCTGGGATAAATATAATGGAAAATAAAAAACACCATCTAGAAGGGGAAGTTTTCTACCAAGAAGAAATTCTGCTCTTTTTGTCAGTTACATTTGTCCGCAAAAAATTCGATACGCCATTAGCCATCTTGTACTAGAAACAAGAGATAAAATTCACGATTTAAATTCAAAATTATTACATTCCACTCGAATATCTATTATATTATTCATGTAGACGGACTTTATTCAAAGGATTCGTAACTAAAAAGTTTAAAAAAATTCAAATTTTTTTCAAAGTTTTCAAAAATTTTCAAAAAAAATTATGAAATTTTTTTTTTTAAATTAAAAAGTCTTCATTTTTTTTTTTTTATTAAAATTAGAAAAAAATTACATTGAATCATCTACATTTTGTATATTATCGTTATCATCGTCATAGTTTTCAGCATCAGATTCATCAGAACTCATCTCTGCTATAACATCATATGATATTATGAACGTTATAATACTCAGCTGAGAGCAGACGAGCTACGGAGCAGCCGACCGCGCACACACCGAAGCTCCCGAAAACCGGAGCAGCTGCGATATCAGCAGCCTAACGTATTTTATCTGCATCCGTTTCTATTGCATTTCTTACCTGTCCACGATATACATTCTATTGGTTCAGTGTTCATCTGTTTAGTATAACAGTATCGAAATTTATTATCAACAATACGAAGAGATAACAATTAGAACAAAAAAAATGCCATTTTCTTAATATCCACAAAAAATTATAATGATGGAAAAAATTTCCGCACTGAATCAATTTATGCTTGAAGATTCTTGACATGTATTTTTTAACCTACATTTCAAAAATAGTTTCAGCCAAATAAGTTTATTTTTAATACTTCTGCAGAGGCCTATATATTTATATCGCTTTGAAATTTAGATCCCGAAAAATTTCAAAATCATCACAAGATCCATATTTCATAACGAGACAAAATTTTATTCGTGAATTAGGTCACCTAAATAACAATTTTCCGAAATGAATTTTTTTTTCTGAATTATCATTATTTTTGAAAAAATGTATAATCTGAACAGTCAATTTTCGATTCTAATATAATAATACAAGGTTTTATTAAAAACGAAAAATAAACTATACCATTAAAAAGTTCGGATTTCCTACTTGAAAATAGAGTATTTGAAACTACAATTTGAGATCTCGTAATAAGTACGTATCAGATTATAATGTAATATGCCCGGTTCTAAAAAATAGGTCCTCACGCGGCTGGCCAGGCATCCCGTGTGTAGTATGCATAAGTTCCTAAATGATTTTTTTTGCGGAAAAAGTATAACTCTGACAAAAAAAGTACAATCAATCTTTTTGGTAGAAAAAAATTTTCCCTACAAGACAGTATTTTTTATTTTTCATTATATTCATCCCAGCACAAAATATTCTAGGATTTTGAAAATAAAAATATTTTTCGAAATTCTTTTTGACTTTGGAAATTAATTGACCAGTGAACTTTTTTTATATCAAATATACTACTAATAGAAAAAAGTTCAGCGAGATTGCTAATTAGTTGTTCTCGTGACCTCCGCCAACTGGACATACTTCCTTGGACAGTTTTACCATTGTGTTACTTTCATGTCTATTTACTTCAGATCATGTCTGAAAAAACATGTGATGTAGCTTCTTGTAAGAATGTTTGGGTCACATATTGTAGTGTATTTCATTTTCAAATAATTATTTTCATTCTCACAGAATCTCCTTTGAGTGAATAATTAAAATAAAAAAAAACTGGAGTGGGTTAATAAATAAAGGAAAATATGTATGAACTTACAAGTTTGTTCTATTTACTAGGAAAATCGCTACTCAAAATTGCCCTCAATGCTGTTCATGATAAAGATTGTTAAAAAAAACTGTACCTATATATGTATTTGATTTCATTCAAAACTATTTAGTTTTCATGAAATGTTCAGGATAGTCATGAAAATATGCACCAAATATACGTTTTTACATAGATTGTTTCCAATACTTTTTATTTGCTCATTCATATATTTAATTTAACATACAAAAGTTATATCACATACATCTTAATAACCGCAGTTGATTGGATTGATTATTTCTTGAAAATTCCCACTGAGCTGAGACCCTGCTGGTCAAGGTGATTTCAAAACTTCATTATCAAATCAATTCAATCAATCACAAATTGTATGCCAGTCCCTCACACGTCTCGAATCATATCAAAAAAAATAACCAAGTCATGATTGAATCCCTTCGATAACAGTACATCAAATTATGCCAGTACTTCTACTAAATACTGACTCTGAAATTCACTCAGTTAACGTAATACAATTACAAAATCATTTTCCTTTGATTCGAGGAATCATTACTGTGCAGCTTGGCAACACCGCTACGCCCAGGGCATGTTTTATGTGTTGCTTGCTATTCTGTCTGATGGCGCATGGTTTTGGATCGCGCAATCTGACGGATTCACGGTCTACATAATCCAGTCTGACAAAGTACGAATTTGATAAAATTCGAATCTGTTCAAATGCACTTCTGCTGTATTCATTTTCTGTCGTAATACTGTTTCGATGGAATAATTTTCTGATAATTTCCCATTTCTTTGCAGTACTAGTTTAGACTTTTACTGGTTTACATTTTTATCGTTCCTACAGAATGCAGTCTCCATTTTATCATTACAGAAATGTAATTTCTGACAGGATACAATCGCCATATGTACAGTTGACAATTGTCCGGTCGCCAAAGAATGGTTCTACATAATACGAATCTGTTTGTTTACTAATTTGAGTTTTTACATTCTGACGAATTACCTGTCGGATATTTTACATTCTGCTAATAGGCGTTTTCCATTTAGGAGTATTAAGCCCCAGAGCTTCAAGCCCCTGAGATCGAAAATTACGTTATCACTGACTTTTTCGCCAAAAAACTGTGTATTCGCGTTTTGACTTTTGTCTACTTGTGCTTCATGCACCAATAAAACGGGTGGTGCTCGAGGGGCAAGAGGAATGTCAATCGGTGCTTGAAGCCCCACTAAATGGAACGCAGGGTCATACGCTCTGGGTAGCTCTGAGGAGCTCCTTACGTTAAATGGAAAGCAGCTAAAGTGTATGGACCCGTTTGTGGTGAAGGGTAAAGTCTCATTAATACCCTCGCGAATTTCTCAATTTTACTGCGAATAAAATGGCTGCCGACATGGTTCTGCATCTACGATTGGTTCGGCATGACTGGCAGTCATTTTATTCGCAGAAAAATTCGAAATTCGCGAGGGTATGAACAAGTCCTTATATGAGAGATCACTCATGATGATATCGAAAGCAGTGTCGTGCTAATCGTTTATATAGCAGAGATCTGCAGGCAGATCATGATACTCTAATTTTAACATGCATGGTCATACATTGTAATGTTTATGCTCTATATTGAATTGAACTGTTATAGCTACCTATTCCAATCAATGAAATCTATCATTATCATATAAGGAGTGAACAAGTCAAAGTGGTTAGAGCGTGCGACTCTGAGTCGAAAGGTCCGGAGTTCGAGCCCCAGTTGCGGCTGGGATTTTTTAATTTAATTTGACCGATTAAATTATTAAAATCTCGTGGCTCGACTGGGGTGAGTCTTGCACGATTCCCAGTTGCGTTCCAATTAACAGTGCTGCTCCTAAGGTGGCGTATGGAGTTAGTAACAACGCCTACCAGAACACATGGCTAATGACGTACCATAGCAGTCGATGCCGAAACACAAAAAAAAAACGAGTGAAAATGGAAATACCCGACAATGCTTCTTCCTTCTCATGATTCAGGCTACGATGTAGATAAATACTGCATTCAAAAAGAAGACGTTATTGGTGTTATTTAGCCGAGCTAAAAATATGTTCCCAGATCCCGTATCACCTCTATTAGTTTGCTAGATTCAATGTTTCTTTCATTGTCCAAAAAGGCTATAGATCCGGCTGTCTGCACTAGGAGACGGTCTTATGGCTAAAATATCTCTGTATTAAGGATCTTAGAAGGTACTTTTTAGACTTTCAAAATAATAAGCACTGGAATAAATCAACAGTTTTAATGAATAGCAGAAGCAAATACATCTGTGACATGACATCTCTGAGATGTCGTAATGAGGCAACACGGCTATATCAAAAACGTTGCATCGCTGCAATGTACAAAAGCTAATCTATGACTTGTCATTTTTAAGATGTCACAGTTGCGATTTTACAAATTTATCCTCGCCACGATGATGTTATCGTCATCTGTTTTTTGCGATGTCAACAATGAACACCATCGCACATGCGCCTGAGATTCGTAAATTTCCATATTCGTTCATTTTGCTTCTCGATCATAAACATTGAACATAGATTCGACTTCCGGCAGTGGTTGAGGTCAGACGACGGCCTCGAGTTGGAAGTCAAGTTAATGTAGAAGTAAATGTCCGCCATTATAGATAATGTGCATGAAGTGTATGTAAATGTTGGTGAATGTTTTCCATTAGGTCTTAGTCCATCTAAAATATAATGTGCATGAAGTGTAAGCAAACAAAATAGGCCAGGGTGAGGATATTGCTTCGAGCAAGACAATCCTCATCCCTCGACGAAGCCCGTGTTATTTACGCCGGTTAGAGGCCGGGACGAGACGGATTCTTGCATAACACATATGGGGATTCTGAGTAAATTGCATAAGCATATAGCTCATTAAGGGATTAAGAAGAAGAAGAACATTGAACATAACCAAAAATGGCTTGTTGCACCAAGTTCGATTAAGTAATGGTCACAGCAAAGAATATCTATAATAGAACAAGAAGCGACAGTGGCAGTGGTGGGGGAAAATCTATTATTATTATTATTATTATTATTAGTGCGCATGTTTACTGGCAAAATGGCGGATGTTGAACAGCTGATCATTAACAAGGTTATGTCGATGCAGCTGATTCATTGTTGCCATTGTCAACTGTCAGAATTATTTTGTTCTGTGCTATGACATAGTTTTGTTCTGTGGTTGTATTATTATTTAAGTAATTTTTAACAACTTCTGTGCTTGAAAAATTTCAACCCTTTCTCGTATGATAATTAAAAAAATAAATCAGCTTATCTTAAATCATACCCAATATATTTCTTTTCATTTCGCAACGCTTCCTACGGTACGCGGAGGCAGCTTCTGTCGTTCAATAATGAAATTTTTCCTGTGTCCCGACCTTTAGCACCCCAACAAAATGGCGGAGGTCATCAAAAATTACCCACCGAACATTAAAGGCGCCGACAAGAGTGTCGCTTCTTGTTCAGTATTGTAGATTTTCTTTGGTCACAGTATTAATAAATGTTCAATATCCTCTGTGACAAAGCTGTGAAAATAACTTTTTCTAGGAATAGTTCCCAGGATAAAAGTAAGTAACAATAATTTTTCACTTGAAACTATGGCAAAGCGTTCATTTCCCTATTTCTCTTATAGTCATAAAAGACGAATGATAAAGTTTTATTGTTTTAGGTATCATTATTTTTTACTGTTGGAAAATGCTTCTATTAGAACAATGTTGTTTCATTTTGAGTACATTATATTTATTGAAAATAAAATGTTTAAATACCTATTTTCCATCCAAAACTTTTTTCATTCAAATATTTTCCTTTGTATTACCAGTGTTTCAATGGTATTACCTAACCCCTGCGTGACAAAAGTACATCGCTGTGATATGTCACATGTACACATACCTGCGATATCAATATGGAATCATCTCGTATACATCGCAGTTACATCTCAAAAAATATGTCGTTGTTACATCGCAGAACTTGTTGCAGCGACGTCGCATGGATGAATCTTGAGTGGGACAAAATAACATCCCTCCAACATCGCAGCGACGTCTATTCGACATAGAATGCGATATCGCAGGTCACATTGTTACATCGCTGCGATGCATCTGTGATGTAACTGTGTTTGCTGGGAAATTAACTCTACTGTAAATATCATCGAAAGAGTATTTGCAAAATAAGCGAAAATATTATCGGTTTGTCGAATTAAATGGAAGGCAGATTTATGCACACCGCTTTTTCTTTAATTTGTATCTTCACTTTCATCAAGCCCTCTGTCACTAAGATGTTGAAACTTCGTATTTTCATGGAACCATTTATACATCCAAATTAAGTTTAATCTTTCTTTACCTATTATTTGAGACATAACCTTTTATCTCTTAAGGAAAAAGAAAATACAAATATAACTTAGAACATAAGTGACATAACCTTCGCAAATTATAAAGACCTGTCAAAATTAAATAAAAAGCGCAAGGTACTTGTTAAGTCTATAAATAATAACATTGGGACCTTTAAAACTATAAATATGTACGACGACGGCGTGCTAATTGATTTAGTGCATCAGTATACATTTTTGTACAATAAATCCCAGATTATTATGGTCTCAAAAAAAGTGTCAACAAAAAGAAGGAGATATTTTGAGCTATTTTTCGCTGAGAAAATCAAGTTTGAAAATGGTCGATTTTCAAGATTCTGAAGGTCATAACTCGAAAAGTATGAGAGACCCCCACAACATTCTTTCGGATTCGTGTTTGGATGATAAAACTACATAAGCACTATTTTTCTTTCAACAACAACAACAACAATCTAAATAGACTAGTCACGCCGAGCATGACTTCTTGACACTCCGTCACCGAATCCCTTCAAAATCCATTCTCATGAACCGATCTAGATTATTCCGTTTCTATACATCTTGATCATTCCACATAAACCTCCATCAGCGTTAAAGCCATTTCAAGCAATACAAATACGCAGAAAGCGAGTTTTTCAATAATTTATTCAAATAATTTTCTTGCGATTTCTTTGACATTCAAAACCAAGAACTGTGAAAAGTAGATCGAAACATTTTCAAGCATTCGTAATTATAAAACCAGAGCAGATGAACTGCTTTTCTTGTTGTCAAACTGACATTTACTTTCATAGAAAAAAATAGTTTAACTTGAAATTATGAAGTTCTCGTTTCAATGAATTCATTATTTGTACATCGTCCCCTTGTAAGCGTACCTACATATAAATAAAAATGAGAATTCCACATTCGATTAATCCAAACACTCTCGATGAATACAACCCATCTCCCGAAAGCTCAGGTCTAATAGGAGAGACTGAAAGGAAGATTGTTTCCGAAGATTTTCAATGGAATAAAGATCATTGCCCAACTTTGATAGACCTGAGCAATCAATGCATTGGCAAGAATTTCGAAAAGAAACCATTATTTGATGAATTACCTTGTGAAGATAAAGATCATGTTTTGGAAATTATCTCCACAGATTTACCTCTGGAATTGGCTATCCCTATTATACACGTAATTTAAATTTTCTTCTATAGTTGTTAACTTTAATCACCCATTATATTTTTCTTTTGGGGAGGTAATCAATGTTGTTTTGAGCAATTTTATGCATACAGGATGAGTACTATTGGAAACGAAGATACGAAACGCATTTTCATCTAATACTTAAAAGAAAACCCCAAAACTGGACGTGGAAACGCCTATATTTGGAAAGTCACATCCAAAAGGTTATAGAAGAAGCTCAACCTCAGTATTCAGACGAAGAAGGCATTGATGACATTTTAGAACTTTGTTCTCCGTATATTCAAAGAGTAGTCGTTAGTCAACTCCAAGCCTGGAAACCGCCATTAACGATGGAAAAGGAAGATATTCCAGAGGTGTACCCCACTGACCATATCAATTTCAATCCCATTCTCCGAAAATTACCCAATATTACAGAATTTGATTTAGTTTTTGGTATCAAATCACCATAGTCTCAGTTGTATATTAAAATATGGATTTAATAATTTTGTTTAAGGTATGAATAACGTGTCTGAAGATTTCAACTGGAACATGTTCAAAGTAACCGTTAAGGATTGTCAAACGCTTGGCAAAGCAGTACTGGAGTTGAAGAACTTGAGAATTTTACGTATTCATAGAAGCAAACTTGAGTACAGGCCGTGTCAAGCTTTAATGCAAAATCTTATCAAAAATAGATCCTTGTTTGAACTGGACCTATCAAACTGCCAAATTGGCGATAAAGGGGCTCTCTGTGTTGCCAAATTCCTAGATGGTCATCCCACTTTGAAAAAATTGAATCTATCCAATAACATCATAGGCAAAATAGGAGCCGAAGGTCTTGGTAATTTACTAGAAACTAGCGAATATATGCTTGTTATTCTTGAGAAAGGGAGAATTTCCATAGTCAAAGGTAGTTTTGAACTGATTCCTATACTCTAGGAATGAAATATGTGGTCATCCTCCGGTTTGAAAATGTGTTCTTTGTTCTATTAATGAATTAGTATATTCCTTTTTGCGCGTTTATTAACTACCAGAATACATTTTCAACTAAATTTATTTATAAACATACAATATCCCTCCATCTATTAAATAAACCAGCCACCACTGTATTATGGTCCGACTCTAAATGTAAACAAAACTCGACCACTAATCTGTGCCTTGTCAACAAATTGTACAAAAAAAAATTGGTCGGATGTCGACTTCCAAAATAGTTTTTGTGCTGCTGGTATTGGCGCAAGGCATCTCTGTCAATAATCACTCTGAGAGCTTGATCATAACTTATTATTGATGATAAAATTAGATGGTAGCGCCAATGTGACAAGAGGTCGAACTACTTTAATGTACATTGTGTCAAGAGAAGAACAGAATTTTCACCATATGTATTTTCTAGAATTTTATTACATATCAATGATATCATTGAAGATTCAACAAGATGTACACAAACAATGTCCAAAATCATAGGAGTTTTATCGATGTGCATACAAGTGGTTTGACCTTTCGCGACTGCGGCGCTGGCATCTAATTTTGAATTTCCATTATTCACGAATTTCAAAATCATTTTGAGATTTAAAAAATAGAAACTATCCAAACACCAAAACTACGTCAAAATTACACTCGACGCGCGTTTCGCCAACAAAGATATGGCATCTTCAGGAGCATCAAGGTGTTAAAAATATTCATCAACTCTCTCGGTCTCTCTCTATGTTATACCTTTGCTTCCTAATATGCGCATTTGGCCTAACTAGAATTCTTGTTTATCTTTTTTATCACTCGTTTGTAAACATATGACTATAACATATGCCAGCTGTTTATAATAGCTATTTATGATACAAGTTCGTAAAGTAGGACTTTTTTGTATGAGCGTGAAGTTTGTTGAATGAGGCACGAAAGTGTTTAATACATAGTTTTTTCTTCAACAGTTATTATATTGCCAAATTGTTGCAATTATATCATTAATTTGAATGTTTAATGATATGAATTGTCATCGTATTATCAAATAAAGTCTCCCGAGTTATATTTGACGCAAAATACTGTATTTTTCAAAAATGCATAAATGTATATGAACAGTGTGTAAAAAATTACTTTACGCACAGTTGATGATTTTATGCACAGGTGATTTTTTTACGTACTTGTGCGAAAAAGTATTAATTTATGCACTGTCAACAGTGCGTAAAAGCTTAGTTTACACACTGACGTAGAAAAAGTCATTTAACGTGCATTTTTTTGTTGTATTTGAAGGATTCGTTTTATTACTCCCAAGCTGCGCATCACTAGACTGTCTGAATTTAAGATTGAACCCTTTGGAAACTGACGGTGCCATGGGAATAATGAGGGCTCTTGTAAGATGTAGCATACCAAGAGAACTTTCTATGAGTGGATGTCTTTTTCAAGAAGATACGCTTATCAAAGTAGGTCAGATGTTAAAGTTGAACGAGACTCTGAGGAAATTAGATATCAGCAATAATTGGTTCGGAGAAGCAGGAGGGGAGGTAAGAGGTATATCAGATTTATTTCACAGAATGATACCAAGTCAATAACTGTAATAGTTGACACATATAGTTAAATTCGAGCATGCTCTGATAGCCGTTCACGATCAAATAGTTTGGTCAGAAATGACACGTCATTTCTATTAGTTTGTTCAACGACTTCGTATATATATATACTAGATCATATGCCAGTGCCAGCGACGGTTTCTTGAATAAGAAAATTAATTTTGAAATAACTAGAATTTTATCACAATGGCTATTGGCAATGGTAACTCTAAATCGTTTTACACTCACTCCATGCTTCCTTCATACATATATTTTCGAGAACAGCGCAACGAACAAACCGTCACTGTTAACACGATATCAATCAAGGCCTCTTTCGTTTGCATGCGAAACAAACCTAATGAGTCAGCCAATCGCTTGCGTTATTTGCGTAAGAAAGTTTTGCATTACTTCGATGCCCTTTTGGTTTGTTTACTTCTCCCTCTGTCCTATCTGAACTCGTTGAGTTCTGAAATGAACTACTGTAGATGCCCGTGAGCCACGTGTTAAATATAAATGTAGTTCCTTCTTTTTTTTCTTTTATCTGATATGAAGTTGATATAAAAACACATCCGAACTCCGCTTCACGTCGTTCGTGTAATATTTCTTTGCACACTAAGGCTGGATTCCCACAGATCCGATGTCCGATGATCCGATGGTACGAAAATGTTCTGATTAGTTGAATTAGTAGGTGTGACAACAAATCAACCAATCAGGACATTTTTCCAACCAATCAGAACATTTTCGTACCATCGTATCATCGGACGTCGGATCTGTGGGAATTCAGCCTTACTCGGAGAAACTATTTAGTTTTCATTTTCAGTATCTCGTTCAAGCAATGGAAATTAATACGACACTGGAGCGATTGGATGTGCGTAATACTGATATAACCAACGCTCAACAACAGCAAATCAAAAAATTCCTTCTCAGGAATCGTTTCGGATTCATTGGACCCCAAGAAATGGATTTTGAAGAAAACTGTGTAGAAACTGAGGATTGTGAAGAAAAAGTAATAACCGAAACTGTTTTTAAGAAAGACGGAGACATTGAAAATAAACAGAAATTTCATTGAAAAAACAGCCTATTTCAGAAGACTATCTGACACATGTGAAGAGATTTAAAAAAACCTTTGTGAAAGCTTTGGCTCTATAATAATGTGCAACTAGGGAATACCCAAGGAGACTAAAATTTTAGTCTCCTTGCGGGGAATGCCCACTAGCTTATGACAGCGTCGGTTACTTGAATAGGGGTAATAATACAAAAATAAATTTTGAAAATACCAGAATTTTATCAACATGTATGGCTGCATACATATTTCACGGTACTATTTCTACAAACTTTTGAATGTTTTACACTCACTCCGTGCTTCCCGCATATTTTTTTGAGAACTGCGAAAGTAAAACTGCCACTGTTGAATTACGAACTCTTTCGGTTGCAAGCGAAACAAACCGAATGTCTCAGCCAACGAGCCAACAGCAAGGAGACTAAAATTTAACAAGGAGAGTTTAACTCAAATGAGACTAAGGCTGTGTCAAGTCACCGGTCTGACCAATATGATTAGATCAGCGCGGTCATTTGGTTGACTTGACGACCTAATAAGAACTGTTCGTATGTGACCAATATTTTCAATCATCTGATCGGTCCAACTCATCGTCATACTTCATACTGAACGCGCGTGCCTTGTCCGACCGGTGACTTGACACAGCCTAAACTAACATAATCCTCATAAGACAATGGGGACACTAGTAGAAAGAGATGAAAGAACATTTGTGACGAAATATGACGTAGTAGGACGTGTCATGGCCGCCGTTCTCTATAGACAGTGACGGACTAGCTCTTGGTATATGAGAGTTACTGCTGACAGTTTTGTTGCTTGGTTCAAGTTCGACTCTGTACTCATATCCAAGTACGTCACTATGACGCGTTGATGCTCCAAGTTTCTGATTGACTAGAGCTTATTAAACCCTCCTTGTTAAATTTTAGTCTCCTTGATCTGTGAATACCACAGAACTCATAATAATATATCTTAAGATATATTATTATGAGTTCTGGGGTGAGATTATGAACACTTGATAGGAGAGCTGTAACGATACGTAGTCTAGAACGATGTATGTTCTTGATTCGAAACGAAATCGAAACTATCAAATTGATTTGAATAGAGATAGAATGGAATCATATCTACCATATAGACCATTGATATCGACTCAAGTTTAATATATTTTGAATTATATTGGTTTTCATAATTGCTAAAATCTGACATATGTCAAACTAACTACGGATCGAGTGTTCGTAATCGCACCCCTGTGGTGAATAATGTTATTAGGAACATGTTCTTTCGTGGTCTTTATTGAGATCACTTCAGGTTTCCTCGGATTTACTCGGAGCTACCCACTGGGTCAATAGCACAGAACTCATACTTAGGCTGAGTCAAGTCTCCGGTCTGACCAATATGATTAGACCAGCGCGGTCATTTGGTTGACTTGACGACCTAATTAGAACTGTATGTATGTGTCCGACTCATCGTCATACTTCATACTGAACGCGCGTGCCTTGTCCGACCGGTGACTTGACACAGCCTTACATCTTATGATTTGATGATGATGATGAGTTCTTTGGTCAATAGACGAGGAAAGTGTGTCGTCATAAATGTCACACTTGTCAAAAACCGATTCCAAACAAAGAATTTTAGGTGACATTCTTTGTTGATGATTTGCTGCTTTGCATATTAGTTTGTGTTTGGTTGTTTGGATTTTGTTGACTCAGGCAAAAGAAGTTGAAAAACCTTAAAACGGAAACGATATTGGAGTCTAAATCTCGTGGCTGGACTGGGGTGAGTCCTGCACGATTCACTGTTGCGTTCCAATTAACAGTGCTGCTCCTAAGGTGGCGCATGGAGTCAGTAACAAGGCCTATCCAGAACACGTGGCTAATGACCATAGCAGTCGATGCCGAAACACCAAAGAAAAAAAAATATATTGGAGTTTTTTTCCTTGGTGTTTTGGCATCGACTGCTATGGTCATTACCATGTGTTTTAGGCTAGGCCTTATTACTAACTCCATACGCTACTTTAGGAGCAGCACTGTTGATTTTTAACACAACAGTGAATCGTGGAGGATTATTCCCAGACGACACGATCCTCAATCATTCACTTTCACATCTGAAAATAAAAAAAGATCGCATCATCTGGGAATCGAACCTGAAACCTATCGGTTACCAGGCGAGCACTTCACCACTGCGCGAATCCCCGCCCTTCGATATTGGAGTTATGGGAAAAGCTGACGGGTGTTTGTTTGGAATCAGTTTTTGACAAGAATGACATTTGTGACGTCATCACTTGCTCCAGTGTCTTGGAGACTTGTGAGAAGTTGTGACTGTTGAGAGAGAGAAACTATTGTCACAGATTAACTTGTTTCTGTAACCTGTGACTGTTGTGTTGTGACTTGTGAGGGTACAGGGTACAAGTCGTTCAACTACAAATACTTCAAACTTCATGTGATAAAATGATAAGGCCGATTTGGGAAGAGGGAGTAGTAAATAGCAACAAATAAAAACACAGACATCCGTCACCGTCATTCTGTTTTCTGTTATTGAATTTCTGTGAATTTTAAACTTGTTTCAGTTTTTATTATATACTTTATTTTGTGATTTCCGTTTTCGGTGGTTAGTCATGACAAAATTAGACAAATAAAAGTTATTAACTTATTTAATTTTTTAATAATAATGTGCCACTATTGGACATAGTCTAAATGGAAGAGACAATTTCCAAACTGAAGGAATACAAAAGAGTTATAGAAGTTGACGACTTCATAGACTTTTTGTACTCAAAAAAATTAATAAATGAAGACAACTACTATGCTGTTATGCAAAAGGTGAGAATCTTCACGATTATTATAAAAGGTTAGAATATTCATTTTTTTGTTTCAGGCACAGCCTGCTAGAATTCACGAACTCTTCAAAGTCATATGCTCCAAAGAGAATTTGGAAACAGTTTTCGATTATTTAAAAGATCGGTACCCTGAAGAGGTAAACAATCAGAAACTTGAAAGGGCCTATCGAGTGTCAGTTGCATCTGGTGGATTTCCCAAAGTTCCTTCTAACTACATTTGTAGAAAATCATTGGTATGTGTTATTTCGACAACTATTGTGTTGAAAACCAATTTTTCATTTGGAGCTTATTGGCTTAATATTTGTTGAATCAAGTAGACAATGAAATTATGCTTTATTATTGTATCTATAATGCAATTTTCAATATCTTATCTCTATCAATGTATTTTCCATGCATCTTCTAATCAGGAGTGGATAGATTTGGTAGGTAAATATTTCATTATTAATTTAGTTTTTTCTTTGTTTCGACATTAATTCGCATAGTTATCTTTTATTATTATTTTTGTTTCATGTTTCATATAGTTTGATGATTAACAAAGGAAATAAATATTTGGAACTACTAGGCCAACTTGATGATTTCTCTTACATAGTGATGAAGAAAATCAAAGATATTAAGGAATATATTGGAACATTTTATAGTGTTCTTTAATGTCTCAAACACTACTGCTTGAAATTGAAATAAAATGAAAAATATTTTATTATACCTAATCCAAGTTCCCAAATAACCTACAAGATGTAATCTTGGATTCTCACCCTTCATCTTGTTTGATTTAGGTAGAAGATGTTACACAAAAAATTCTAGATCTGGGATTGGAGAAAAAACTAGTAATTCATGGCATGATGGGCTATGGAAAATCTTGTTTGGTAAACAAAATACTGAGTGAAAAAATTGTAAGGAGCTATTTTGATAATTGTATATTCTGGATAAAATTAGGAGATTGTCATCAAAAAGAGGATGTCATTCAACCAATGTGGAGGTAAGTTGGTATTTTTCAGCTATGTTCAAAACAACA
Organism: Chrysolina oricalcia; assembly: GCA_944452925.2. Classification (NCBI taxonomy): domain Eukaryota; kingdom Metazoa; phylum Arthropoda; class Insecta; order Coleoptera; family Chrysomelidae; genus Chrysolina; species Chrysolina oricalcia. The sequence continues at coordinate 17,478,995 of OX101825.2, forward strand.
TTTGTTGAAGTGATTTTGTATTCTGAAGTTACTTGAATGTGTGAAAGTTTAAATTCGAAAGGGTCAAAATACCCTTCTCTCAAACAGTTGCCATATAGTGTAATATGAGGAAAATATCTGGCAGACAACCTATACTTCCCTGGATAATGCCACGACAGACATTGCACTACATCTGATAGATATTTGTGCAACATTTTTCTTTAGGACATCACTGCAGCTTGGCCAAATTTATGGCATTGAAATTTGAAACAAACCTATTGATGCATTCATTGTAAAAACTAACTTTTGATTTGGTCAATAAATAAAAATTTTCTCTTTCAAATGGGTCAATCTGTATATATGAGTGTCATAGTGAAACTACCTTGTATTTGATCTTTATGGGTATTTAAATTAAATCCAATATACATTGTTATTATTATTATCTATTATTATCATTCATTATTAATTACTTATATTTTTAAGACTCTATACTACTGCAAGTGAAATGATCTCAAGAAAAATTTCTCACCATGAAGACGATGTAGATAATCTAAAACGGTTGCTCATCAAATTGTTTTTGGATAATAGACTGAAGAATTCTCTATTGATACTAGATGATGCTGACAAAGAAGAAGTTTTGGAATGTTTTGACATTGTTAACTGTAGAACTGTGATCACCACACAGAATAAAAACATTTTGCCTAATGAAGACGTCATACTAGTTGAGGTTGGTAATTCTTACTATGCATAAAACAGATACACAAAAACTGAAAAAAATTAAATTTTAATGTATACATATGTCAACTTTCAGGTAAAAACAGGATTTTCCAGGACAGAGTCTTTGGAACTATTCAAAAGGTCTCTCGGAATTCAATATGACTTACCTATATCTGCTGATGAAATCCATAGTATTTGTCAAGGTCATCCGATGCTCATTGCACTCATTGGATCATATTTGAGTGAGAATGCTGTTTACATAAAAGAAGGAGGAGATGATATTTGGACCTATGTCAAAACCATGGTTTTGAAGGGAAATTATAGGTAAGTGAACAATTTCATATACAATTCCTTTATTTTAAACTAATACAAATATTACTGACATCAATGAATTATCCAATTTATTCATCATTATTAGTGTTTTCTAAGGAATCAACGACAGTACAAATTCAAAGCAAGGTAAAAAATATTAACTATGATCTTATAACCAAAGACTTGGTGGAATAAATTGGGACTTCAGAATCAACGATCAATATTCTCGATGAAATTGCCCACAAAAAAGAAATCAAGATATATCCAAAATGCAGGGAATGGAGGACAGAGCATGTTAAAGAGACAACAAGAAATATAGATCATAGTTATAAAAAGTTTATTACACACAGAACTCAAAAGAACTGTGAAATTTATAAACAAAATAGGAAGATAGAGGTGAAAAGTATGAGAGAGGAAAAGTGTAATTATTTTGAAAATAAAATATCAGAAAATGAAGGCAACCCTGTTGAGATGTGGAACTTTGTGAAATTATGTGTTCCAAAGGAAGTAATTTACTTATAATACCTTAGAAGAAATCGAAGTTGGTGATGATGTAATAATAAATAACATAATATAGGAAATGCCTAATGCTTTGAATAAGTACTATGTAGAAAATATACAACTCAGTAATAAAAAGACAATGCGGATCCTGATTTTCCAATTCTGTCTAGATTTAATGTTCTAGACAGCTTCGAGTTAATTGACTACCAAAAACTCAATACAATTATTTTCTCTCTGCCAAATAAAGGTAGCCCAGATGATGTGGACACTTCTTCTCAAGAATTGTTTTGGTAATATTTCTCAGCCTCTGTTAAATCTGATCAATTCATCCTTTGAAACTTGTAAAGTTCCCAATAATATTAAAGTATCCCAAAGTAAAAAACTCTATCCATTATAGAAACAATCTTAGAGAAGGCTGCATAGAGAGCAAATTGTCGACTTCATAGATCAGAACAGAGTAATAAATAGTATGCAGTCAGGTTTTCGGAGTGGTCATAGTTGTGAGACAGCCGTACAATGTGTCCTGGACGATTTTATATGAAAATCCTATGTAATTTTTCTTGACCTTCAAAAGAGCTATTGATACCGTGGATGGAAATAGATTGATCAGAAAATTAGAAAGCATCGGTATTATGGGTAATGCATTGGCACAATTTTTACCTCTACTATGAAAAATTGTTTATCAGACAATTTATTCACAAACTTTCCCAAAGGTGAACTGAACTCGGCACTATAGACCTCAATCTTTCTGATCACCTTGGTATACTCTTTCAAACCAGAAACAATCAACCAAAATAATTAACTATAGGTCCATATAACAACTGGGGGGATTACACTCCTATGATTTCGGAGTAATTAATTCTAATAATAGCCCATTAAATTTGACAGGCCATCAATTCAATGCGAAAAAGGGGAAAATGAGCAGGTGTTAGTCGCTAAAAGTTCTGCAAAAACGCGATATCACGGTTACAAAAGTCACCTCTGTTTTGTCCGTCATAGTGAATGTCTTCCTGAATAAGTTCCAGTGTTGAAAATGCGGAAAAAGTGGTGTGAAAAGTACAGTGTCCCGAGTGTAATTACCGTTGTTTATTACTAAACCGGAATAATGTTGTACCGTCGTAAACTAAGTCGTTTGTGTCAAAAATGGTTCAATAACAAACCTTTGAATCAAAACCCAGCTAGAAAAGAAACCTGAACTCATTTATCGGAAATTAAAATGTCGGTGACTTAAAAGATATTATTATATTTCTCCCATGCCTGTTAGATCTGTATATACAGCGTGAGCATTTTTTAGTGTCCATTTTGATTGCGAATATTGGTTTTAAATATCTCAAATATTACGTGTATTTGAGCTTGTAATCTGTTTGATTGTTAATGAAGGTTCGTACTGTTAATATGTTTTGTTCTATCGATATTGAATACTTGTATTCCTTGAATTTACTTGTACAAGACTTGAGTTGTGTACCGTTATTACACGGTTTGCTTGGTGTATATTGATTAATATTGGTGTATATTGATTAATATTGGTATTATTTTTTATTTGGTTGTAATGCGTAAAACAGACGTATATACTGTTGACTATCCTTGGGGTTATTATAATGTTCGTAATTGTAAATTTTATTGTATGAGAACAAAAAGTATTTTACCCCTTCACCACACAAGTAATTTAATTCCTAGATGCACATTTTGATAACAAAGTTATCTTCATCAGTAGGGATTACTAAACTAACTGTAAATCAGCATACCACTCTTATTTATATCACATAATTAATTACCATGAGGTAATCTGTATACTAGGAAGTGACCCTACCTGATGGACAAGTACAACCCCACCCAATAAACAATAAAACAAAGGGACTTAATTATTCTTTTACTGGTATCAAGTCAAATAGTTTGGAATTCAATGGACTATTATCATTATTAAGCAAGGGTTTCGAGGCCCTTTTTCGAATAGCAATACTTTCATCCCGGTAATAACATGAGACCTATCGTATCCGGCATAAATTCTACTACCTATAAATTGTCGAAGTGGCTGTCGAATGAATTTGGTAGTCTGTCTATCCAGCAAAAAAGTTTTTCTGTTGAGAATTCATATACATTCGTTGACAGAATAAAAAACTTGAAACTGTTGGACGGGGAGAGACTGGTTTCGTTCGATGTCAGTTCGCTTTTTTCCAGTGTGCCCATTGCAGTAACCTTGGAATATTTGAGAGATTTATTATATCTCAATAATATTCACAGAGAAAAAGTTGATGAGTTCATCAGTTTAAGCTCCTTATGCATGCAACAGAATTATTTTATCTTCAAAATAAATTCTTCCAGCAGCTAGAAGGCACTGCCATGGGTAACTGTCTGTCACCTTTTATCGCTAATCTGTTCATGAGCAGGTTTAAAACAGATTATATAGATCACGTAACAATTATTTTCCGAGAATTTGGATCAGGTGTGTGGATTACGTAATTTGTGTTTTCGATGAGGAAAATCAGAATATAGATCACTTCCTGAATAGTTTGAATTCAGTATTTGAACAAATTGAATTCACGGTGGAGATGGAAGTTGATGGACAGTTGCCATTTTTGGACACACTGGTAATCAGGAATGGGGAACGTGTGGAAATAGACATTTATAGAAAGCCAACCAATACTAACAGATCCGTTGAATCTAACCACGACCATCAGCACAATATGGCGAGTTTCAATTTCCTTGTTCACAGGGCATTAAACTTTCCATTCAGTGTTGAACGGTTTCAACGAGAAATAAAAACCATTAATGAAATAGCCATTAGTAATGGATATTCTCCGAAAATGGTGAATAATTTGTTGAAAAAGAAAAAGTTCAGAACGTCCTTAAGACAAATAACCACACTAGAACAACCATTTTATCTATTTTTGTGTATATTCTACTTTAGTTTAAGGTTAGTTTTTAGGCCCTCACTTTGTCAATAAGATTTTGTATCTTTGTACAATAAAGCATATTCTCTCTCTCTCTACACACACAAATTACACACGATACACGGCTTACGAGAGGTCTCAACTCTATTTTCTGAGACGCAAACCTTCAGTTAGTACATAGCAGTACGAACAATCTCCAAATGTTGTTGGGGGATCCAAAAGATAAAATTCCAACTTCAGAGAGATCAGGAATCTATGAAATTAGCTGTCAAAACTGCGATAGTGTATATTATGACCAAACCAAAAGATGTACGAATGTTCGGTTCCGCGAACATTTGGCACATGCTAAATATTCGCGAGAAAATAAATCGAGTGTTGCTGATCACTTATTAGAAACTCATCACAAAATTAATATTCAAAATTTAAGATTAATAAAACCTGAAAATTAGATTGTTATGACAGTATTGCTATTTGAAAAAGGGGCTCGAAACCCTTGCTTAATAACGATAATCTCCGTTAAATTCCAAACTATTTGACTTGATACCAGTAAACGAATAATTAAGTGCCTTTGTTGTATTGTTTATTGGGTGGGTTTGAACCTGTCCATCAGGTAGGGTCACCCTAGTACACAGATGACCTCATGGTAATTAATTATGTGATATAAATAAGACTGGTATGCTGATTTACAGTTAGTGTAGTAATCCCTACTGATGAGGATATATTTTTTATCGAAATGCGCATCAAGGAATTAAATTACTTGTGTGGTGAAGGGGTAAAATACTTTTTGTTCTCACAGGCGTCCAATATCCCATTTTTGATTATATTGTATGTTTATCTGTATGTGAACGTTTATCTAGAAACGTTTATTTACATCTTTCCCGCATTGTTTTCAACTCTTTTTAATATACTTACATTTAAATAGTATTGTGTTGAATCCATGGTATCACGCTAATAGGTTACTTGACCCCAGGAATTAGACTTTGCTGCTCAAGTCTAACTTTTTAAGTTTGTGACCGTCATCAGATCCAACCGGACCTGATGGGGGTCGATACAAGGGGGGCTCCATCACAGTTTCATTTTAGGAGAGTACCTTTCAAGAGCCTTATTATTTATATCAAACTGAGGTGTATAAATCTGTTTTTGTTTATATTTTTTATAATTGTTATATATTTCGATTTGATTGTTTTGTGATATTTGTATCTATTTCTTAAATAATTTCTCACATTTTCCTCTTTTTCATTTGTACTTCTACGCCTGTCATACTGATCATTCTGAGTAAATAAAGAGATTTTTTTCTCTGGTGTTTTTGACATCGACTGCTATGGTCATTAGCCGTGTTTTCTTTATAGGCCTTGTTACTAACTCCATTCGCCACCTTAGGAGTAGCACTGTTAATTGGAACGCAACAGTGAATCGTGCAGGACAAGAGATTATTATTATTAATATTATTATTGCAGTTTCTTTATATACATACAGTGTGTCCATTTATTGCATAATTCGTCAGTATCTTTAATAATAATAATCAAGCCTACTCATAAACATCCAGTGACATAGCCTGTGCTGGTACAGGATCGACGGCTGTTGTTATAATTTGCAATAGCGCTCCGGGGCGTCTTACTGATTTTTGGTGGTAAATTAATTTTTGCTTGATTGATCTGATATTTATTTTCCATGTAACATCAACATCAGTACTTTCTGCGGGAATTTATATTTCGCCTTTCATTGCTTCAGGCTGAACGAGTATAAGCCCACAGAAGTTGACATTCTTCAGATGATTAAAAAGTGCATCGAGAAACTTCTAACCAACAACTTGAAGGATCTCTACCAAGACCTTGCCATATTTCCTCCGGACGTCAACATTCCTCCTGAGGTGCTCAAAATTCTGTGGAACAAGTCCAACGATGAGGTCCGTAACATCATGAACATATTCGCAGAGAAATCATTGATCGTGCCATTCTACCATAAAGATTTCAAGACCTTCATTTACGGCATTCACGATATCCATTTGAATTACCTCAAAGATGTCGCAAAAAAACATTTGGTCTCGATGCATAGAAAACTACTATCTGGCTATGACAGACTTACCGATAAAAACTATGCCAACCTGCCGAATGACAACTATACTTTGCAGTTCATTGGATATCATTTATATCATGGGGAGCTTTTTGAGAAGTTTGATATTTACTTTGATTTGAGATTTCTTGCCGCCAAGGTGAAGGCTGTAGGCAAGGAAGACGTTCTTAGAGACATGAATAAATATCAAATTTATATTACTCGGGAGGTAAGTAAGAATTTCGACATATAGGTAAGTTATTGGTCTTGGGAGTATGAAATTTCGACTGTGACTAATGAATCAAATTTCTCCGGTAAATCACTGACATTTTTCAAGAAAAATAAACTACCCAAACACCAAAACTACGTCAAAAGCACACTCGACGCGCGTTTCGCCAACAAAGTTAGCATTCTAGTAATTTACCTGCACTAAATTAATTTAAATGTTATCCTACTTGTTTTGGATTTTATGAAACAAATTTCTTAGAAAAACAATAACTTATGAATTTATTGTGAAGAAAAGAAAACATTTCTCAACGTACTATGAACTTGAATAATGGACTGTAAGGAATATGATCTTTATCAGCATTTATACAACAGTAGTAGTAGTAGTATTTGCAATGGACCTTTACATTTACGAAAAATAAATTGCAAAACTCGTTTAAATCGATAGTTTCTAGTCTGAAACGTCCATTTAACAGAGAGTTCCACTATATTTCTTTCATTTTGAAGACATATCACATTTGAAAGTGTGCCGCTGACGTCACGTTCATCGGAAACACCCCGCACCATAATCCACGTTCCGAAACAGGCAATACGGTTCTCCTTAAAAATACAGCTTATAGCTTGATATATAAGCCATTGAGAAATAATTAAAACATTGTCACTTGATCAACTCAGAGAAAAAAATCCACATATTACCTATTTTTTATTGTATTTACAGTTTTCAAATTTTCTGAACGGACCATCCTTTTGATGAGAAACGAGCATTGGCAATACCGCAAATCGTAATAATGTGCTCATTATTCATCGGGTGAAATCAAATCAGATATAACAATGTCTATGATTTCATTGTGACTTGCATCTCTTTGAATTTGGTTTTTCAAGTATATTTTTATGAATCTTTACTAGTAGGTACCTAAAATTTTTTGATAGTTCAAGGTCTTTTTTGCAATGACTAATATTTTGAATCTTTCTTTGAACTCTGCTTTGAATACAATAATAACAACGTAAAGTACTCACTTGGAAATGTTCTTCACAATAACATATATTTCCGCTTTTACACAGGGTTTATTTACTGCTTCGAAACACATTTTACGAATCGCTTCATCTTTAGGTGCATATAAAAATTGTTTATCCGAATTTTCACTGGAGTTCAGACAACCGGTTACAAAGCACTTCGACATGTTCACTTTGTTGCAGGTATACAGATACAGTAATCAAAAGAATTTTAGAATACTAACAACAGAAACTTTCAAACCTTTGAAAACCGCATTAACCTCAAATAAGAAATCACTTAGGGCATGTTCGTGTGCAACATAAATATTTGATGGAACTGCTTGACTTGTGTCCAATTTAAATGTAAGATAACGAGTTAAACAGAGACAAACGATTCTTATTGGTTTGCACCGTAAAACAGACGAACGAACTCGTCTGTTACCAAATGACAACCGTCATACGACACATTATATTTGAATGAGTATTTGGTGAACAACTTTAACAACGTTGCCAAGTCTAGTTTTGATGAACGTGACGTCACGAATCACGTTTCTTCTGATTATGGAGAAACTAGCGGTCTGAAAAAAAGATAAAAAAATCCCGAGTGATATTAGCGTATATCCTTTCTCAGTACAGTGTTTTCTCATATCTCGTGGAAAGGTCCTATAAAGTACATATAGGCCAAGCTGTAGATGAAAATAAGAGGCTCTTTTCACACAAAATAAAAGACGTAAACGGCCTATACTACTTTTTATAACATAGTTCGTAAATGAAAACTCCGGTTTTCGCCCCAGCAAAATCGCTTTGTGGAATTTTTTAAACAAAAAATAGTGAAAAAACTTACTTTTTTTGGTTTTTTAGAAATATTTCAAAGATTATTCAAGGAATAGTTTTACAGTCAACGGAACTTTTGTGGAGTTTTATAAAACCTACAAAATGAGTTATTATACGCCCAGATCAGTGCATTTTCACTGATAAAATCCGGGAAAACCTCTAAAAACAGACCTATTTTCAAAAATTCACAATTTTTATAAATGTGAAGGTGGACAAACTATATTGCGGTAACTGATAAATAATAACATGTGGTTCAACTGTGCGCAGGATGGTTTCTGTCCGAAATTTAGTTTTTGCACAATCGCGTTATAAACAATTTAAGGGCAAATCTTTCTAAATGCGCCGATTTAAGGGAAATCATCTTATTTAAATTCTGTAAACGGCATATGGAAGTAGAGATCAATATCTACAATTTGTATATTTTGGATTTTCACCTGAGAGGTGGGAAATGTGTTGAAAATGTCACTGAAGTTACTCTAAATGCTTCCAAGTGCGCCCAAAGTCGCCCGAACTGAACACGTATTAACTTCAGTTCGACTTCGGGTGACTTCGGACGCACTTTGAAGCGTTTTGATCAACTTTCAGTGACATTTTCAACACATTTCCCACCTCTCAGGTGAAAATCCAAAATATACAAATTGTAGATATTGATCTCTACTTCCATATGCCGTTTACAGAATTTAAATAAGATGATTTCCCTTAAATCGGCGCATTTAGAAACATTTGCTCTTAATAATAATAATAATCTTTATTGACCGTTGGTTGCCATATAAAATGAATAAGGTACGTCAGTTGAAAAATAAATGAAATTGGTGTATATAGTGATAGTACAATACAACAAAAAAAAACAGAAAATAACGTTAACATGACAATGACATAACATTATAATTGATATAAATAAAATATTCAAGATAAATCCAATATATCAGCTGCTGGACACATGTTCCAGGAATTCGTCTATTGAATAGGATACGTTATTAACCAAATATCGCTTTAGATCTGTTTGAAAACTTTTTAGTGATCAGTGATTTTTGAAACATTGGAGTAATTTATTATAAATGAAGGAACCAGCATAGACAGGTGATTTCTTGTAGTTGGTATGATTGCAGTGTGGTTGGTGTAAGTTCTGGGCATTTCGAGTATTATAGCTATGTATATCACTGCTTTTCAGCAATTTATTTGCTTTGCCAAAAATGAAAGTTGAAAGACAAGAGTTTGTATACATATATCGACGAAAGGGTTAAAATACTGTTGTTTCTAAATATGTTGCGACAGCTGTCTCTATAGCCCATACTAAAGATAAGTCTGAGGATGCGCTTTTGCATGGTAAATATGCGAGAGCATTCTGAGGCTTGACCCCAGATGATTATGTTTTTACTCAGTATAGAGTAAACTTGAGCATAATAAATTTCAATAAGGGATTTTGTTGACATGTCGTTTTTAAGGGAATGCAACATGAAGTATGCTTTGTTTAATTGTTTACAGATATTTTCTGCGTGTTCTTTAAAATTGAGATGACTGTCAATAAATATTCCAAGAAATCGTGTAGTTCCCAATGCCTTTATCAATATATTTTTGTCTCCCAATTTTATTTCGATATGTCTTTGTTCTATTCTACTGCCGCCGTATGAGAATTGGATAACTATTGTTTTTTCTAGATTCAGGGCCAACCTATTTTGATCACACCATTTATTGAACGAAACAATTATTTGTTTAACCTTTTGAATTGCTTCTTCTCGGGTGAGAGCAGATATGATCATTGTCGTGTCATCAGCATAAATAAAAACATCTTGTTGAAAGCTTAAATACTCTGGCATGTCGTTAACGTACAAAAGGAAAAGTAAGGGTCCTAATACTCCACCTTGTGATGTTCCAAGGTTGTTATGGAAAATGTCAGAAAAAGTATTTTCAACAGAGACAAAAAATTGACGATTGGTGTATCCACTAATTTACCGGATCTCGGATTCCTGCTGCTTCCAGTTTTTTGCATAATATTTCTGGGTTCAAGCAATCAAATGCGCGTGATAGGTAGAAGAGTGTTTGTCCATTTTGTCGTGAACAGTCTGAACGAAGTCTACTGCAGCCGTTTCACATGAGTATCCTCGACGAAACCCTTGTTGTTTATTTGTAATTATATTTTTGCTATTTAAAAATGAAACTATAGAATTGAAAACAGATTTTTCGAACGTTTTTGCAATGATGCTAAGTACAGTTATGCCCCGATAGTTGGCTAGGTCGCTTTTTGATCCTTTCTTGTGGATGGGTACCACTTTTGCAACTTTCAGTATGTCTGGGAATTTTCCAGAAGTAACAGAATAATTTATAAGTTCAGTAAGGTGCAATGTCAGCAACATAGCACACTCTTTCAATAAAAACACCGGCATGCCGTCGAAACCCACAGACTTTTTGTTTTTAAAACTTTTTATAACTTCCAGTACTTCATTGTTGCCCTTAAATTGTTTATTACGCGATTGTGCAAAAACTACAGAAAACGTCTAGCGTACAGTTTAACCACATATTATTATCTATCAGTTTCCGCAATATTGTTTGCCCAGCATTGATTTATAAAAATTATGGATTTTTGAAAAATGTTCTATTTTTCGAGGTTTTCCCGGATTTTCTCAGTGAAAAATTCACCGATTTGGTTGTATGAAAATTCATTTTTTAGGTTTCATGAATCTCTACAAAAGTTCCATTGTCTGTAAAACGATTCCTTGAATAATCTTTGAGATATTTCCAAAAAACCAAAAAAGTTGTAATTTTTTTCACTATTTCTTGTTTAAAAAATTCCACAAAGCGATTTTGCTTGGGCCGAAAACCAGGGTTTTCATTAACGAACTATCTTATAACAATTAGTATGGGCCATTTGCGTCTTTTATTCTGTGGGTGCAAAAACCTCTATAGCTTGGTCTAATGTGATTCAATACTTTCAAGAGAAAGGCCAATCCTACTTCTTGAAAAATGGCGGAGATGAATCGTTCAAAAAATCGCAAAATGTTCAGGTTTTTCCAGTTTTCGCCGTTACTAATGATCTGACAGTCGTAAAACATATCATTTTGTTCGTATTTCAATTATCTACAATTCTTTCCATTGGAGCAAACAGGTAGCTCTATTAGTTTTCATTTTATAAGCAAAACAATTTGAAAAAAACGTGATTTTGTTATTTCAATATTTATAACAAATTAATAAATGACAGTTGCGACTCGAAAACACAACAGAATATAACTACGGACTGTCTTTCATGTGATGGCATAGTCGGTTTCCTACTAGTATTTTTGTTAAAAACTCACTCATTGTATGATCTATTCCTTGGTGTAATATTATTTTTTTCAGTTTATTTTTTAATAAAGTTGCACCTTTGAGTGGCATACTTTTCGAGAGACACCATGATATCCTGTTATGGTTTTAAATTTTTGTATGAATAAACATACTGGAGAAATAGTTCTTTGACATTTTTTTGTAAATGCATTTTTATTTCACCGAAATAGATTTTGAATACACAAAAACATTTCAGGACAACATGTTATCAGAAAAGCTGAAGCAGTATAAAGATTTCATCAAACGTTGCGGTGGAAACTTATACAGCTACGAGAGAACCGACATTATACAATTTGCTCTGCGCGAAAACAGAGACAGTCACGTTTTTAAAGATGCTCTTAAGTTAGCCAAAACTCTGCACCAGTTATATTTCCAGTTGCAGTAAGTTGAAGGAAACTAGCAGTTTCGCATTGATTCTCATTTTTCTTTCTTCTTGCAGAAAACCTTGTGAAGAGATGGATTATTCCCAAAGAATATATGTTAAGGACGATATAACGTCTGCTTGCTTCGTAGACTCTCCCCAGAATATTCTGATTGGAACTACAAACGGCAAAATAAAAGTAAGTTTTTGATGTAAAAATCATTACTATAACGTCAGTAGAATTCGTCTGGACTTCCATTGTCTAGAAACAAAGAAAATAAATTCACGACGGTTCAACAGTTAACATCTACTGTCGTTATCAAGTGGGTGAATGAGACAAGGTATCTCTGATACTTATTATATAGCATGCAACTAATGCACAGGGTGGGCGGAATTGGACACTGTTAAAGGGAAAGTCCTGTTTTCACACTAGATAGATGAAAACTGATGGCTGTGTCTGAGTATCAAATTTTATGACAAACTTGATGGTAAAAACCGCATATCGATATCTATCATTGTTTATAAGTTACAGCTATTTTTCGATAATGTGCATTTACGAAAAGTTGCTGTAACTTTTTTCCTGCCGAAAATTCCTTGTTTCTATTAAAACATTTTCAAGGCACTCTTTGATGTAGAATTCAATGGTGTAAGTGATTTATTTTTTCAAATAACATTTCGATAGTTATTGATTTAAATGACTTGAATTTGTGCTTTCTCAAAATCCTCCTAACGTTAGCTCTTGGAAGACATGTGGATACACATTATACCGTAAAGACCGACTGACAGGAAGAGGTGGGGGTTTGGCAATATATTTGAAATCTAACATTAAAGTGAACATCATTTCAATTGATCATAGTAATACTGAACAACTGTGGGTATCATTCACCTCAAAGACTGAAAAGTATGCTCTGGGTGTTCTATATCGTCCTCCCAAGCAATTAATAAACGAATTTTTGTATGACTTAGAAAGTTCTTTGAGTTCTATTCCTCCCAAATATGACTATTTGATATGTGCTGGCGATTTCAATATAGACATGTTGGATGTTGAAGGTAATGCCACGATTTTATTGAACAACACTTTATCTAGCTATGACCTGAAAAACTTAATATTTGAACCAACGAGATTTAGCCAAACAAGCTCCAAAGCCATTGACTTGATAATTTGCACCGAATCTGTACTTGTTGATAACATAGTTGTCAGTGATGCATCTGATATTTCCGATCACTGTCTTATCTCCTGCTCCTTTGGATCTGACGATGGTTTTTCAGAACCGATCTTTCGCACATTTCGTGATTTTAAAAATTTTAATGCTGCCTCATTCTCTACTGATCTGATTAATGCTGATTTTCTTCAAATCTATCATCTTGATGACGTAGATTCTAAAGTAGATTGCTTCAATAATATTCTCAAAACACTGTTCGATTTTCATGCGCCCTTGAAGACGGTGAAAGTAAGCAGACCAGCAGCACCTTGGATAACTGACGTGATCAAATTGATGATGTCATTACGTGATAAAGCCCTAACCAAATATAAACGTACCAAACAAGAACGCCATTGGAACTATTACAAAGACTTAAGAAACCAAACCAAATATGCAATAATTCGCGAAAAAAAAGCTTATATTCAATTCCGCATAAGGCATTATGGGAATAACAGGAATTTTTGGAAAGAACTCGATAAATTGAATATTTACTCCAAAAATAAAAATAATTCCATTCCAGAACAACTGAAAAATGCTCGTGATATCAATGACTATTTTGCCAGCTCATCAAAAAGTGACTCATCATTAGACGTCGATACTGTCAACCGATACTCCAACAACCGTCTGCCAGGAGCAGGCTTATTCAGTTTCACACCTATTTCAGAAACAGATATATATATAACAATCCTCTCCATAAAATCGAGAGCGGTTGGTGTAGACTCTATAAGTGTAGACATGCTGCTTCATGCTTGCCCATCCATCCTCAAACATATTAGCCATATTTTGAATTACTGTATAGAAAATAATACTTACCCAACTATATGGAAAAAAGCTGTTGTGCGTCCCCTGCCCAAAACAATCAATCCTACAGAATATAAATCTCTCCGACCTATAAGCATACTTTGTGTTCTGTCGAAAATTTTCGAAAAGATCATCTATCTACAAATGAAGGGCTACTTAGAAGACTACCATCTACTACCATTGCATCAATCGGGATTTAGGACACATCACAGTTGCAATACAGCACTTCTGAAAGTGACAGATGACATCCTTAAATATTTGGACGACAAAATGTCAGTATTGCTAATATTTTTAGATTATACCAAAGCTTTCGATAGAATTAAACATGATCTTCTATTGGCTATACTACACTTTATCGGATTCAGTGATGCCTCTGTTTCATTTTTCAGAACTTATCTATATAATCGGTTCGAAGCGGTCAAACTCGATAACCAAGTTTCTGATTTTGTGCATATTGAAAATGGAGTTCCCCAAGGATCTATCTTGGGCCCACTACTCTTCATCATGTACACTGTTGACTTGCACACAGTCATACATTTTTCTGAAAGCCATTTTTATGCAGATGATGTTCAGCTCTATCTCCCCTTCACCGAACATAACCTAAATCAGGCTGTTCAGAATCTGAACGATGATTTGATCTCGATAGTCGACATTTCAAATAAACTTTGTCTTTCCATCAATCCATCAAAGTCAAATGCCATCTTATTTGGCGGGAAAGAAAGCCGCATAAGATGTTTACCACAAATCAATCTTAAAGTAAACAATGAAACTATTCCGTTTACAGATACTGCAAAAAATTTAGGTTTATTTATGGATCATACGCTAAGATATACCAAGCATGTGAACACTATTATTAAACGAGCTTTCTGTAACCTGAAACTCATATATTCTAATAGATCATTTCTGGACAAAAAAAGCAAAACATTATTGTGCGAAACCTTAGTCCTGTCCCACTTTAATCACGCAGATGTTGTCTACGGCCCAGCATTAATGAAATCAGATCTGAATAGACTTCAATTGGTACAAAACTCTTGTGTACGTCTGATCTACGGCTTGAGAAAGCGTAACCGAATTTCAGTTCCACTACGCGAACTAGGTTGGCTAAATATACAAAAACGCTTTCTATTGCATCAATATGTGATGTTTCATAAAATTATTCTTGATAAAAAACCACCATACCTATTTGAAAAGATATCTTTCAGAACTGACGTTCACAATATAAATATAAGGTTCAAGTCAAAATTAACACCACCTCTGCATAAAACCACTTTTTATCAGTCTTCTTTCTCTTACATGGTAACTCGGCTGTATAACAAGGTTCCAGATAATTTGAAAAATGTATCCATTGACTCGTTCAAGTTCAAGTTGAGAAAGTTATTGGAAACTGATCAAATAAGATTTTAGAATTCTCTTCTCATTTTCATTACTTCTGCTCATTGAATGTATATTCGTTAGTTATAGTTGCATTAATGTAATACATCTGATTACCCAAAAGAAATGATCTAATGAGTATTGTATTCAGTTAAATTATCACTATTATTAATTTCGTTTCTATTACTATTACTATTTTCACTGCTGAAATTGTATGAATATTCTACATTTGTTTTTGTTTTTCTTTTGTTTTTGTCAGGGTTGAGTGTAAGAAAGTATTTATCCATCTCACACATGGGTAAACGCTAACTCTGCCTTTTGATAGTAGTAGGTACCATGTATACGTATAATATGTCTGTACACTGTTCTTTCTAACTATCAATAAAAGCGATTATTATTATTATTATTATATTTTCAAATTTCGCGTTGACGTTTTGGGATTATTTTCAACAGCTCCTAAAACGACTATTTCTTCCAACTCCGTATCCCTATTTGATGCATATAATTTTGGTCTTTTCTATTCAAATTGACCACCATCAATTAAGTTGTGTCGCAATCTTCCGAAAATGCCTCTAAAAGGTTGTCTTCTCTCTGAATACCTCTCGTGGTACAAATTGCTTGCTGCTTCTGCATTTCCCCGGTTTGTATAAAACAGACTATCATATCCCATTTTTCATAATTCTCATACTTCACTGCGAATGTGTTTGAGAAAATTGAACAAAAACCACGAATTGAGGAGCGTCTTTACTGCTCAAATCAAAATTTGACAGCTACCAGTAAACATTTGCTTTTTGTTTAATCTCCGCGTCGTCCAAAGCCTACTTGTTCAAAATGTTTTTCAAAGTCTACTTGAAAAAAATCTAAAAGCTCTGTATTTCAAAGATGACTCTAGCAAAATATCAAGTGTGCTATAATTTTGGAAAGGTAATTTTAAGCTCTATTGAAATATAAAGGAATATACACAGGGTGTCTAATAATTTTTTTTTAAACAATAGCTATCGATATGTTATTTGAAAAAATAAATTACTTACACCATTGAATTATACGTAAAAAGTGATTTGGAAATGTTTTCATAGAAACAAGGAATTTTCGACAGGAAAAAAGTGACAGCAACTTGTCGTAAATGCACATCATCGAAAAACACGCTGTAACTCCTAAACGATGATAGATATCGATATGCGGTTTTCACCATTAAGTTTGTCGTAAAATTCTATCCTCAGGCACAGCCATAAGTTTTCATCTATCTAGCGTGAAAACAGAACTTTCCCTTTAAAAGTGTCCAATTTAGCCCACCCTGTATCTGTTATAAAGGTAATTATGGTCTTCGTGGTCTCTCTCAGTTCATCAGTTAATTAATGTGATAGTGAGCCCATTCCTAACTAATAAAAATTCATTTTGCCTTATCTAAATTACTAAATGTGAGAATCCGTGAACACAAGTAAAATACTCAGCGAGGAGAATCATCGAAGTCGGGAATAGCAGATCGCGTAAGTTTATAGAGTCGGGATATTTTCTGATCGATTGATATTTCAATAAAACTCTGTGTCAAGACCGGTCATCAATAAGAACACTCGCCAGAAAAAGGTCTTTGTACCTGAAAAATTCCGAAATTAATTTTTATTAGTTAGGAACGGGCACGCTATCACATTAATTAACTGATGACCTGAGAGAGACTCCACGAAGATCATAATTACCTTTATAACAGGTACATTAGTTGCATGCTATACAGTGTGGTCCACTAAGTGTGCAACAAATGGGAAACTTGTTAATTATCGATTTCTCAGAAAATTTTATTCTTGACAAAAGTTGGTGCATGTTCCAAAACTGTACCAAGTTTACCTGAAATGGCTTTATGACAAACACCATACAGGATAGGCCAAAAAATATAAAGTTCGTTCAAGAGTAAAGTACCCTTATTTAAAAAAATATAGAAATATGTTGAAGATAAAAGTTGCTTAGAATTAAAAGTTATGTTCAGATACGAAGTCATGGCCTGCTATTCGATTTTTTTTGTTTGGAAAATAATGAATTACCCCCGTATAATACGTATTTTTACTATTTTGATTTAATAAGTATGTGAAGTAGCCACAATCAAATCAGGTTGGAGTATTTTTTTATCAAATTAAAGTGAATTTGTAAAATTTACTTGGATTTGTATTTTTTTAGGTGACCGTCAACTTCATGTTTGTTGCAACGATATTTAGAATAAAATAAATACTCTTTTTAACGAGGCAAATACTTTACTAAGTAAATGTTCATATGAATAAACTGTCAAAATCTATCGCGGATAGCCATGAACAAGAAAGAACCAATAAGCGATAGTACAGAAACTTACAGTAGGTAACTGAACAGGTGCTAACAATAAAAATTAACGAAGTGTCTCTGTATGTCCACCTTCTCTTTCGATGCATCTAATTGTTCGCTCATAAAATTCGTTTACTGTAGATCGCAACACATTAGCGGGAATATTTCTGCAATGAACTCGTATTGAAGTTTCAAGCTCAGCAACATTATTAAAGGGGCGATCTCTGTAGACTTTTTGTTTTGAGTATCCCCATAAGAAATAATCCAGAGGTGTAAGGTCTGGAAAACGAGGAGGCCATCGAGGATCGGTATTTCGTCCTAACCATTTATTACGAAATGTCCTATTCAGCCACTGCGAAACATTTCTAGTAGAATGGGCAGGACATCCGTCATGTTGGAACCATACTTTTTGCCGTTCTTCTAATACCATATCATCCAAAAACTCTCCTATTTCATGGTGGATTTATGCAGCAGTCATAAGTCATAAGTTTTAAGTCATAAGAAAGAATATTCGTCAGTGATTGGTTGGAATATACGGACTGCTGCATAAATCCACTATCAGTTTCCAAAAAGTTCAAGTACCTGTCACCATTCAAATTCTCTCGAAAAAAACGGACCTAGTAATGTATCATTTAATATACCACATCAAACGTTTGTTTTCTGACAGTATTGATTTTTGTTGTCAATAATAAAATTTGGGTTGACATCTGACCACCATCTGCAATTTTGTGATGATAGAACCCCATTTGTTGTAGAAGTCGATTCATCTCCAAACAGAATACATCGATGAAAATCTCTTTGTTCTTCTATTTCTCCCTGAATCCACATGGAAAAATCATATCTCAAATCATAGTCTCTTTCTTGCAATGTACAAATGAATGTAGGTTTGTAAGCATGGTACTTATGTTTCTTAAGAATACGCTTCACAGAGGTTTTTTTATGCTGGTATAATCTCTAATTTCTTGGGCTTCTAGGATTATCTACTACTGCTTGAAGTACGTCAAGCTGGTTTTCTTCTGTGCATACAGGTTTCGTACGCTCCGTATTATGTTTATATTCTAGTGTCTGTTTGAAATTCTTTAAAATTCTACTTACACTTGAATAGCAAATTTGTTTGTCTGGATGCCGCTCGTTGAAAATATTTGCAGCTTCGCGTATTGTTTTATAACCATCACCACAGATTAAAACTAATTCTGCCTTTTCAGTTAACGTTAATACTACTGGGCGAGGCATTTTTAATTAAGGACAAATACCTATGAAAACGTTTGACAGGCAAGTTTCAAGACGCCACACTATCAAACTACAGAATTGTTTTCGGGCGTATGTGTTTTTTGTTCATGGCTATCCGCGATAGATTTTGGAGTGTTTTTTAATATCTGTTCTAGTTGAGGCATTGTTGTCAGAAGAACAGAAATTGTATACTTTTATTGACAGTTTATTCATGTGAACATTTACTTAGCAAAGTATTTGCTTCGTTAAAAAGAGTATTTGTTTTATTCTAGAGTTCTGTTAAATATCGTTGCAACAAACATGAAGTTGACGATCACCTAAAAAAATACAAATCCAAGTAAATTTTACAAATACACTTTAATTTGATACAAAAATACTCCAACCTGATTTGTTTGTGTCTACTTCACATACATATTAAATCAAAATAGTAAAAATATGTATCATACGGGGGTAATTCAATATTTTCCAAACGAAAAAAAAAAAAAATCGAATAGCAGGCCATGACTTCGTATCTGAACATAACTTTTAATTCTAAGCAACTTTTATCTTCAACATATTTCTATATTTTTTGAAATAAGGGTACTTTACTCTTGAACGAACTTTATATTTTTTGGCCTATCCTGTATGGTGTTTGTCATAAAGCCATTTCAGGTACACTTGGTACAGTTTTGGAACATGCACCAACTTTTGTCAAGAATAAAATTTTCTGAGAAATCGATAATTAACAAGTTTCCCATTTGTTGCACACTTATTGGACCACACCAAAAGTTCCAAAATACGAAAAGAGAACGAAAAATTCTCCAACATTTTGGTCCAATTCGAGCCGTATAGCAACATTTGGACCAGTCGAGTAGTATAGCAGCTAGCCCCAACGTGTGCCAGCAGAAGAAACAATAAGGTAGAGTACCAGAAAGTGAGTTCCTTCTTTCCGTATCCTTTCCTAACGATTCCTTTTCCCGAAATTGATTTAATCTGAGCGATGACAGATCTCGCTGAGTTGAAGTTTAATCGAAAAATTGTCAAATCAAATTTGACAAGAGTAAAAACATATTTCAACAAAATTAATTTTGATTTATTCGATCAGAATACATGCAATGAATTGAAATCAAGATTAGTTAAACTAGAACCACTCTTAGATCAATTTAATGAAATCCAAAACAAAATAGAGTTCATTTCAGAGCCCCAAGAAGTGGATGATGATGAAAGGGATACATTTGAATGCCTTTATTATTCTTTGCAAGCTCAAATCGATGAATCAATTCAGAAATTTTACAATAAGAAATCTAGTCATGAAGTAAAAAGCCGTAAGAAATCAATTTCAGAATTATCGAGTGTAAGTGCTAATTCTAAAGCAGAAACTGATAAATCTGTCGAAATAAAAGTTCAAAAAGAAATCATTGAAGGTAATGAGCGCAACTCGCTCAACGAACGTGAGAGTACTGTCAGAGAATTCAAAGGTAATAATAAATCAGCCCCAATTCCTGAAATGTATGGTAATAACCATTTCAATTTGAATTCTATGACACCTTTTTGATGGTCAAGCAAATAAATGGGTAGAATTCAGAGATGCTTTCAAATCAATGATTCATGAAAATGTTGCACTTTCTGATTTGCATAAATTATTCTATCTCAGATCATTTTTAGTAGGGGATGCCCTAGAATTAATCGAAACTATCCCGATCACTTTTTCTAATTATTCTGTTGCCTGGAGTGCTCTAGAGGAAAATTTTGAACACAGCAAAAAAATAGTCAATACTCATGTTCGTGCAATTATTGATTATCCTAAACTAAATAGAGAGTGTTCAAAAGATTTGAGAAAAATGTTAAATACTATGGTAAATAATTTGAGATCTTTGAATGCTTTAGGGGAAGAAACCGATAAGTGGGATACTTTGCTTATTCCCATTATAGTTGATAAATTTGATAATTCTTCATTTAAAGAATGGGAAGCATACTGTAGCAGACATGAGGGCAATGAGAAAATGTGTGATATCAAAAATTTTCTGAGGATGCGATGTGAATTTCTTGATAAACTTGAGACCCATAAAATTCAAAAAGCTGATATTAATAAATTTGATCCCAAGAGTAAGGTTTATCATAAAACTCAATCGAGCGTTCATGCTACTTCCTCAAATTCAGAAAACGCAGTAAAGTTGCAATGTTTTTATTGCAAGGGTTCTCATACAATTTATGGGTGTCAAGATTTCATGAAATTGACTACCTCCATGAGGATAGAAAGAGCAAAGAAACATCATCTTTGCTTAAACTGTTTGAGGCCCTATCATAATAATAAAAATTGTTTTGCGCCGAAATGTAGGAAATGTGGAAAGCCACACAATTCGCTTCTTCACATATATCCCCGACAGGTTCGAAAAAGTTCCCCTTCAATAGAGGAACATCGAGAAAACACTGATTTTACCATCCCTTCTCAAAATTCGCATGAAAACAATTATGAAATTTCTAGAAATGGAACAGGTACGCATTTAGTGTCCGAAACCAGTTCAAATGCAGCGACAACTTCGCAAATTATTTTATCCACTGCTGTGGTACAAATTGAAGATACAAAGGGATTATTGCATCAATTTAGAGCGCTTTTAGATAGTGGCTCGATGAGCAACTTTGTTACCGAAAGTTTATGTAAAAAACTAAATCTAAAGATGACTCCCATTGAATATTCGGTAACTGGGGTAGGTCAACTTAAAACAAGCATCAATTATATGACTGATATACAAATGCACGCGTGCTCGAATACTTACGAAAATTCAGTCAAGTGCCTTGTCATACCGAGGTTAACAGATAATATACCTATCTCTTCTTTGAACGTAAAACCTCTTGAAATTCCCAAAAATTTTAAATTAGCTGATCCAACATTTTTCGAATCGAGTCAAATCGATATTATATTGGGATCTAACATATTTTGGGATATTCTTTGTATAGGGAAGGTACGAATAGGGAACACTAGTTTATTCTTGCGAAAAACCAAGTTAGGTTGGGTTGTAGTAGGTAGTGTAGATAATTCAACCGAGAAAGTCAAATCCATTAATTGTTGCAATGTCAACGCGAATTTGGAAAATCAAGTGATGAAATTTTGGCAGCTTGAAGAAGTAGGAAAAAGAGTAGTTTTATCGGAATCAGATAAAATTTGCGAATCTCATTTTGCAAAAACTCATCGTCGCGATAAAGACGGACGATTCATTGTGAGCATACCGTTCAAAAACAATTTGAATAAATTAGGCCACTCTCGTGAATATGCATTGCAACGATTTTATTCTCAAGAACGCAGATTGGTAAATAATCCTTCATTAAAAATTGATTATAAAAAATTTATGGATGAATATTTATCTTTAAATCACATGATGGAAATCGATGAAAATTTAGAAGAAGAAGAGTTGAACTTTTATTTTCCCCATCATGCAGTAACACGCGAAGAATCTACTACTACCAAAGTCCGTATAGTGTTTGATGCCAGTTTAAAAACAGATACTGGGTTATCCTTCAATGATGTTCAACATGTAGGTCCAACCTTACAAAATGATTTATTCGCGATTCTTTTGCGCTTTAGAATATTTACCTCAGTTATGACAGGAGATATTTCTAAAATGTACCGTATGGTTTGGATCGATCCCGCTCAAACGCGATTTCAACGAATTTTTTGGCGAGCAGATCCAAATCACAAGTTAAAATGTTTCGAATTAAAAACTGTAACATACGGTAATTCGTCCTCTGCTTACTTAGCTATAAAATGTCTTCATCAATTAGAAATGGAAAACAGTGAAAAGTTTCCTTTGGCCGCGAAATCTATAATGAATAGTTTTTATGTTGATGACTATTTGGCTGGTGCTAATAATGGAAAAGAATTATTGCAGTTACAACGCGAAGTCACGAAAATACTGTCAAAGGCAGGATTCCATTTAAGAAAATGGAGATGCAATGATCAAAATCTACTAAAACACTTTGACATGAACGATAAATTAGAATCCAATATTTTGAGAATTGGAGAAAATGAATCCTGTAAAACACTTGGTGTTTTATGGAATTCTCATTCAGATATATTTCAATATTCACAACCAAGTTTTGATGAAAATATCATAACAAAAAGAACAATTTTATCAGAATTATCCCAAATATTCGATCCTTTGGGTCTTTTAGGGCCAATTGTTGTCAACGCCAAGTTGATTGTTCAACGATTATGGCAACTAAAAATTTCGTGGGATGCGGCACTTCCTGAAACGATAAAGGATACTTGGATAAAATTTCGTTCAGAATTACAAGAATTATGTTCTATTCAAATTCCTAGGCACGTATTGATGAATAAATATGAAAGCGTGGAGCTTCATGGGTTCGGAGACGCCAGCGAAAAAGCCTATGGTTGTTGTGTTTATCTGAGATGTAGATCATTTGACGGCACTTATCAATCTCGTTTACTTTGCGCGCGATCGAGAGTCGCTCCAATAAAAAGTACTACATTACCCAGACTCGAGTTATGTAGCGCTTTACTGCTAGTGAGAATGATAGAAAAAATTCGTGACTCCATAGATATCAAGTTCGATAAAGTGTTTTTGTGGTCAGACTCCACAATAACTTTGTCATGGATAAAATCACCCGCCAATCGCTGGAAAACATTTGTTGCTAATCGCGTAAGCGAAATTCAAGAGTTCTCAAATATATCGGATTGGCACCATGTCTTATCAAATGAAAATCCTGCAGATTTACTTTCTCGTGGCACATCTGTAGGAAAACTTCTAGATTCACATATATGGTGGACAGGTCCAACCTGGTTTAAAAGTAATCTTGAGAAACCAAAAAAATTTCACTCATTGAATGAAATTCCCGAAGAGCGCACAGTCAATTTTTCAGCGACTATTAACGATTTTAAACTTTTTGATAAATATTCTTCTTTGCGAAAACTCCAAAGAGTTATTGCATTCTGCCTAAGATTTATTTTCAATTGCAGAAATAAAAATAAAGTTAATCAATCTGTTGTATTGTCTACTAAAGAATTGCAAAATGCATTAAATGTAATATTAAATATTGCCCAAAAAGAAGTTTTTGAAAAAGAATATGATAGTTTGATAAAAAACAAAGTTGTTGATAAAAAGAGTCCTCTACTTTCGTTGAACCCTTTTATAGATACGAACAACTTAATTCGAGTAGGTGGTAGGTTGCAACAAAGCAATGTCAATTATGACAAAAAATATCCCATAATTTTACCTGCCAGACACAAAATAACGAGACTTATTTTTCATCATGAACATGTCCGTTTATTGCACTGTGGACCTACCATGCTCCTTTCCGAAATAAGAGATAGATATTGGCCTATTTCTGGGCGTAACATGGCGAAAAAAGTTGTAAGGGAATGTGTCACCTGTTTTAAAGTTCAACCAACTTCTCCAGAATATATCATGGGTAACTTACCTGAATGTAGGGTAAACCAATATTTTCCTTTTTATAACACGGGTGTCGATTATGCGGGACCATTTCTACTAAAAGATCGAAACACTAGAGGCGCTAAGCTCATCAAAGGATACGTTTGTTTATTCATTTGTTTGTGTACAAAGGCTATTCATATTGAAGTCGTCTCTGAATTGACCACCCAAGGATTTTTAGCCACTTTAAAACGATTCATCAGCAGACGTGGCAAACCACTCAATATTTACTCGGATAATGGAAAAAATTTTGTAGGAGCTTGTGCAGAACTAAAGAAATTGCAAACTTACTTGACAAATGATATAGAGAATATTACGAATTTTTTAGCTACTGATAACATAACGTGGCATTTTATCCCTGCTCGATCACCTAATTTTGGAGGCATCTGGGAAGCAGGAATAAAAAGAAACAAATTTCATTTGAAAAGAGTTGTCGGTAATGCTCATTTAAATTTTGAAGATTTTTATACTGTATTAACTCAGATAGAATCAATTCTCAATTCCCGTCCTCTTTGTCCTTTAACCTCCAATCCAGAAGACACAGATCCTCTCACTCCTTCTCACTTTCTGGTTGGAAGACGGCTGACAGGGATTCCAGAACCTATCTACACAGAAGTAGCTGAGAACCGGTTGAAGAGGTTTGAAAGACTCCAAAAAATTATCCATCATTTCTGGTCTCGCTGGTACAAGGAGTATATAAGCGAATTGCAAATCCGAGTCAAGTGGAAGAACAATGCTCAAGAGTATCTGAAGATAGGCGCTTTGGTACTCGTGAAAGAAGATACTACTTCTCCACTCCAATGGCCCTTAGGGAAAATCGTACAACTCCATCCCGGAAACGATGGAATTACAAGAGTAGCCAGCATAAAGGTCCGTGATGAAGTCGTTAAAAGAGCTGTTTCAAAAATATGTGTTCTTCCAATTAACTGTTGACCAGCGTTTACTTAGTTGTAGCTGATATTATTATTCGTTAGTTTATTTATTTGTTATATAATTTCCTTAGTTGAAATTGTTTACATATTTCAAGGCGGCCGGCATGTTAAAGCATCACATATTTAATCACTTGAACATGCTGTATATAAATTTGTACCATTTTGCCGTTTCCATGTAAAAAAAAAGGAGAGAATAATCAATAAAAAAAAATATTGTCATCGCCAATTTCTTGAATCATTTCTATCAATTAAAAAGGAAAGGATTTTGTAAATACTTCCGATTATATGGTCCATTAGGAACCAAAAGTTCCAAAATACGAAAAGAGAACGAAAAATTCTCCAACATAGACAATGGAAGAATTCTTCTAACACTAATACATTGTCAACCACTTTCAAACAAACTAATAATGTTTCTGATTTTTAGCTGTTCTATGAACAAAGTGCCAAAGAGATAGCAAATTTTGTCGGGCATGAAGGTGCCATAAAATCTTTAGTCATCAGTCCAGACAAGTCTCATTTTTTGTCCGTTTCTATGGATGGGGCGGTGTTGATGTGGAAATTTGCTGCTGACAGTGCTAGGAACAGCCGGGACTTCTCTAACCAGATTCTTAGTAATTTTTTTAATATTGAAATCCGCACTCCCACAAATCTTTAATTTTTGTTCTAGTTTCGCCTAAAACCAAGCAGTCTTATTGGCAAGATATACACACCGCAGACCGGGGTCAAGTGGCTCCCAGAAAAAGGTTTAGGATCACTGAAGAGGAAGATCATTTGATATCGGCCGCGTTTTGCAATAATTTTCCCCACACTTTTCGCATAATTACTGGCTCTGAGAGAGGCAATGTTTCAATCTGGGATGTTCACACGGAGACGCAGCTCTTCAGTACTGGTCCCAGAGGCATGCCCGCACCGTGTGTTTTATATCTTGAAACAGAGATAATGAATTTGATGGCTTTTGCTTGTCAGGTATTAGTAGATTTATTTGGTGATTCATTTTTCAAAAATATCTTGGGTTTTGAAATTTCATAATATTTTCTTTGGTTGCATGTTTCAAAATCGCCTGCGTGACGTGTTTCACTTCATTTACTTTTTATTAGTTATCAACACTTTTTTAAATTAATACACTTGGGCATGACTGCCGTAGTTTTGACAGATGAAAGCTTGAACGCAACACGAATCCACTGATATGACTCTGAATGCCAAATCAGATTTGAAAAACATCATTTTATAATGTAGGAAATATTACACTTCCTACGAGTAAAAAAAACACTTTACTCACGAGTTTCATACAATATTTTTTCTACAACTGTCAAAAAAAGAAAACCAACCAATGTTTTTATACTATTTATTACCTACTTTTCATCCTCATTCAATTTATTTCAAATTAACAACACAAAAAAAAATAAACCACAGAAATACAAAAGACAATCATATTTTTCCGTCCCAAGGTTCATTTCGAAAAATTGATGTTGAAAACACAATTGCATTATTGCCAATTGAAATTCTTTACTCAGTCTAATTATCTTGTTTATTTGATGATGAGTCAGTACTTATTGAATTTTTTTCATTTATAATTGTTTCATTTACTGTTATTGTATTTTTACTCATTGTTTCTTCACTACTTGATGGTGTAGATGAATTTCCAGTTAGAATTTTTGCGGCACATTCCAGTTTTGTTTGCATGGATCCATCGACATACCCTTCCGCGACCGCACTAGACTTCCATCCTCCGTGTTTTTTCAGTTGTAATAAATCACCACCTGAATTTGCCAAAAGAGTCGCGATGTTCGACGAAATGCATGTCCAGTGTAGCATTCAGGGTTGGGTAAATGCAGGTAATTTGCAATGAGTGATGGAATTTTTGAGAAGCTGTTTATTCCCACAACCTGACTTGTGCATTTACCTTTTCTAAATTGCAAAAAAAATTATTGGTGAAGATGTTTTTTGGTCTATAGCTTCTATACTTTCTATAAATATCCAACAAATTTAGATTCTTTATGGATGTTTTTCCTATAACTGTATATCGACGCTCAACATGAGTTTTTGTGTCAGGAATTGTTACAATCAAAACATCATTTGATTCTTTTATGTGCTCAGTTTTCATATTATACAATTCTTCGCGTCGGCATGCTCCCGTTATATCAAATATTAATGCAACCTAGAATATTTCATCAGTCTTAAAAAAACATAAGTATATTATATTCAAAATTTACCTTCTGCATGAGATATATCTCATCACAAGCATCAAGCAAGAACTTATTAATCTCTTCTCTTGTAAAAGTAAGAGATTTTTTAGGCTTATAGCCGACAGATTTTCTTTTCAAATATGCAATCAATTTCGCATATTTGCCTATGTCAATATTATTATGTATTAATATCGTGGACTTCACTTTCGAATAACTGGACCATAGGATGAACATTTAATTTTCTTGGATTTATCTTCGAAATAGGCGAGCAATACTCTCTCTGTAAAGCTTCCAATCCCTTTTTTTGACGCCATGTTAAGAAAGACTCATTCTTTCAAATACGTCTCCTTCGATTTTTCTGGTAGTAAATTCATTACTGCTGCTTTCGCACTATCTACGATCTCCTCTCGTGTGGTGTTTAACTCATCATCGTAATTTCGAAAGATTGTGAGAGATGCAATTTACTAATTCGAAATAAGTACTGTCACATTGACACATTCAGGATTTCGTTGTTATTCGAATCAGTTTGTCAGTGTTCTTGCCTAGACAACCGTTAAAAAAAGTGTACTTTTTTTAACGCTTTTCCGTGTAATACTGAAATCGTAATTTGATATCAAAATATTCATATACTTTAGGAACTCAAAACTACACAAAAAAGTGCACTTTTTTTGAAAGTTGTAGAAAAAAATTATTATTGTTAATATTATATGATTGTCAATGAGTGATTCATATTGACATTTGTCATTTTGTGATTACATGGGTTTGCTTGAAGAAAATGTTTATCATTGTTGTTAGTGTATATTTTTCTCAGAGGCATCTACCGATACAGCGTGCCCAAAAAGTTTGCAACATATGAAAAATATATGATTTCACAAAAACTCAATCAATAAAAGTTGGTGCTTATCGAGAAACTCATAATCGGTGATCGATAAGTCTTTGGTTTGTAAATTTTGTAAAAATGCAGAAGAAATGCAAAATATTTTATTGCCATCTCATGAATGATTCAGTTTCAAATGTTCTTTGACATTCTACAGTTAATAAATATTGTGCAACAATGTTGAAAAAAAAAAAACTTCGATAAGTAAGAGAGATTTATTTGGACAAAACCACAAAGAAGTAGTACAATATAACATATTTTAAAGCTGAATTAAAATTAGGAAAATTTCTAAAATACATATACAGTGTGGCTCATTTAAAATGATAAACGATTCCTTTTTAACCGATTGGAACGATTTTTTTTAGGTAGGAAACCACATTTCGAGTCTCATTTTTAGGCCCATTCTGATATTTGATGGTAGAAAAATTAAGAAAATATCAACCCTTTTTCAGAAAAATTTTACTGCGCAACTGTATTCCAAACATGGTTTATATCAAACTGACGTTGAAATGCGTTAATTAATAAAACAGTTATGAGGGAGTAAAATTCTATTCATAAATAAAAAAGTATAAGAGAATTGAATGGAATTTTAGGAAAATTCCAGAAAAATTCCATTAACGCTAAGTTTTTTTTTTATATAAATTATAATACCTAAATAAGGAAGTGTTTTTGAAAAATATGTTGTTTAATGGAATTAAACCTGAAATTCCATTCCATTCTTATTTTTTTATTAACGAATAGATTTCGATGAAATTCTGATAAGTGATATTTCGAGATTTTCTGAATCCAGTGGTGTAGTCAGAATTTTGTTAAAAGTTCTGAAATTATAGTGGTGGGTTGATTAAAAGGCATATTTTTCAAATTCTGTGACTCTACAACTTTTTATTAATGAACGCATTCCAACGTAATTCTGACATACAGCATTTGAAAATGTCGTTAATCCAGTGGTGCTGTTAGATCTTTTCTAGAAAAGTCGATAATAATTATGTATTTAAGATTTTTGCCCTTGAAAAATAAGAATAGTTAGCCCGAAAAATTAGGATTAATTCATGATTATCAAAATAGGGTATTGCCATTAAAAAAAAATATAATGACGTCATAACTCGAACAGTGATGACGTCATCAAGCATTAAGTGGACGAAAAAATGCGCAACTGAAAAAAAAATCGACGTGTCTGAGCTTTTTTCTCAATGGCCATATCAAGCTTTTAACGAATTTGTTCCAACCCTTACGTGCTCACTGTATATTTTGTTTTAATTTTCTTTAAAGAAGGAAGGAAGTATTAGTACGTGATGTTTGTGTCTCGTATTATAATTATTGTAATATATTTAAACAAATTCACTCTTAAATAATTTATTTTACGAAATACAATGCCTCAATAACTTCAACACAATACTCTAATTTATATAACAATCACTGGACTATTTATGTTCGACTTCCGCTTCACTGACTGACTCAACTCTGCTGCGTGGTTCTTATTCACCGTTCACTTCTCCGAATGTTCCTGATATTTCTCGAAAGTCTTAGGAACTTTCTCCGATTATGCCAGACCGGAAGTAATCATTCAAAAGCTTATGTATAAAAAGTTATGAGCTCAATGTAATATTATATTCCTTAACTAGAAGCCAATTCGATGTTCTTTGCATAAGTAAAAAGTTAGATTAGGTTAGGTTATTTGGAACTTCTCAGATTAAATCTCATACAGTGATTTTGCAATATTTGAAGTTTTTTGCGTCTTCTTACGTCTGTACTATTTTACAAATCCCTACTCACACGATTTGAAATATTCTTACAAACATAGTCAATGTGAGGTGTATAATTACCAAGTACCTGGTAGATTCTAGTTTTTTCAATATTACACATTCAAATTCTTCGGAAGAAATAGGTTGATCTACCGGGACCACTATTTTTTTGTTGAATATTGTTTACCAATTTTTGTCATTTGGAATCTATCTTTCAAATATGATTGAAATCACGTGTTGATCGATTCATCAAATCCAAAATAGTGTTTCAATTTCAATAACAACTACAACTCCAAAGACTCTTTTAAGTCTGGAAACACTAGTACGGTGACAAGATCTTTATCCATTATAATAATAACTTTTCATTTATATTTTTTGAAGAGTTAATTCACATCATAAAAAGCTTCATCTCTTAGAAATTGATATTAATTCATGATATGCCGCCAGTATTTCAGTAACTAGAGAATATCCCATCAAAAATTATTTGAACGAAAGACGATGTGAAAGACCAGTGTGATATAAACGAAAAAAAAATCAATGTAACGAGGATCTCTTTTATTTTCCAAATCAGAATCAGTTCATTAGATATCAACGAAATATTCTCATTGAATTCTTATTATTTATAATAGTACTAATTGGCATGGAACTTTTTTGTCAGGATGACATTTTCGTTTTCGAGATAAAAGAAGACGGACTAGGCTTTAGTAGACAACTCCACAATGTAGACAATTGCGATTCGCTCTTTGCCAGCGATAACAAATTTATTGCCGTCAGCGAGAAAAAACTTACCGAGTGGCAGTGGGGGAAGAGCAGTATGGATATGGTTTATAATATGGCGGAAGCCAACAAGATCAACATCTGTTCAACTCTTACAGTCGATAATCAGTATTTAGTGGTTAGCACTAACCAAAGTACTGTCTACATTTGGGACATTCAGAATAAGAAGCTGCTGAGAGAGTTTCAGAATAAAGGGTGAGTTAGTGATATTTACATACATTAAATCAAATCAACAATAAATTATTAAAATTGACATATATTTAATTGAACATTTTGTTAATTATTTTCATCTTAAAGAGATGAATATTCATTAGTTCAATTTGAAACAACCCCACCGATTATTCCAATAGGCGAAAAAAAGTTAATATTTAACTTGAGGTTTCTTATTGAGATTGTTTTAAAAAAATGTTGAAATTGTTTTTTCCGTCAACCAGCTGTCGCCTCTTACGAACGACAGCCCTCAGAAGTCGAAGCTTGTGCGAGCCAAGGATTAACGAGGTCTTAACCTTTTTACTAGCACTCTCTCGGGCCATCAGGAAAATGTCTGCAGTCGCCATGGTTTGAACTATCGACTGGCAGCCAAAGAGATTGAAAAAATGTCGCTTTAACTACTCGGCTACCTGGCCCCGTGGCAGATAAAATAACTAAATTCAACTTGCATATCCAATCTTTTGTTAAATGATGGCGCATTAGTCATTAAAGAAAGATAATGAATAAAAATATTTGATTAAAAAAATTTTTTTTTGGCCGTTACCTAGGAAAGAATTAGGTTTCTCAAAAGACTGTTTCAATTGGATGAAATATAATTCAATTTCCCACAATAATGATTCTCAGTAAACCCTTGCAAAATGCGCCCGTTTCTCAGTAAACGTGATTGAACGCCGATATCTAATTTCATGCCGCCGCTTTAAGTATCGGCGGGACCGAACATTTAATTTGTCATAACTTTGCTAAAAATGGTCAGAGAAGGAAGAGTAAAAGTGTATTTCGTTCCTGAAGACTTCTGACTTCTCATGCATATAAAATGTGGGTATCTGAGTACCTAAAATGTTTTTTCCCACTTCACATTACCCTTCGGAAGATGCAAAAATAATTTGGACTGTCAACAGATAGCTTCAGAGCTGACTGTGTTGACTTACCCTTTCACTGATGAGAGGCAAAACCTTGAAATTAGTGTGAGTGTGCAGGTGCACCCTGTCCAGATGAAAACACAATTTTGCTAGTTGGTTACAGGGAACACTTGCAATTGTCTCCTCTGCGATGAGGAACATTGCACAAGTATTTGTTAGAAATAATTCAATATCCGTCGTGGTCTTAGCCAGGGGAGTAGTTATTTTGCCATAATAAGCCTTCATCGTAGGTGTATATAGGAGTAAACGGTAAAACAACGGTCGGCAACGTTTATCGCCACTAAACGATCTCCCAAAAAGAACTCTGTTTTACAGTATTCTACTCATTTCTCAACCACATTAGTAGAATAATTTTCAATAGAAGTGTTCATACACTTGCCCTCTACAAATCTTTCTCCGGTCCCTGCTCGGGCGCCAAGTTGAAGGGGCGGCAAATTCAAGTGTGGCAGACCAGTACCTACACCACCCAACGTACCGCAACTTTGTGATGGATGTTATGAAAAAATGTACCAAAACCAATTTAAAAGGAAGCTGTCAAACGAGATGGTCGGCAAAACATGTTGATACGAAATCTCTTATAAATAGTTTTCCGAAAGTAGTGAAATCCTTAGAATTTTAAGAAATTTCCCATGTTCCGGAAACAAAGTACGAGGCAAATCATCTGTTACATGCTGTAAAGATTTTTAAATGTAATCTCAACTCTACGATTTGGGCAGATATCTGCGAGACATTAATTGAGTAAATTTCGACGGACGGACGGCCTGACAAAAGCATTGCAAAAAATAGAGAAAATTCTCTGTAATATCGGTAAGAGGCTAAAAAAAGTTGCCGAAAAAGTTGGTGGGAGCATGTTCTGCCAATAAAACGAATTCAAGTGCCAAAAACAATTTGATGAATTGCGCGTCGGTGACTCACGAACACTTCAACCTGTTTAACTCTTAAGAGGGGTGACACTTAATTTGAATTTTGCCTTTCTCAATGGTACGGAAATCTTGAATATGTCAACTGAAGAACTGCAGAAGAATAGAACAAGTAGATTTAAACATAGCAGAATTCTGACAAGAACTCCCCGTTTTTAAAGAACAAGCTCTAATTTTATTAGCGGCAGTAAAAAGAACATTGTTAAAATAAAAATTAATTACTTTTGATGAATAACTTTCATCAAATATTAACATTTTTTTGCATGTGGGTGTATATTGATCGATGTCATCCTAAACACCGACTTTCCGATTTTTTTTTCGTGATTTCAACATCCGTCATCTCCGTCAGGAAGTGATTTAAAGAATTGGTTTGTAGACTTTTTCACAAGTTCAAACACGTGTTAATTCTTACTAATTTGAATTGAAATACATGCGATTGGATTCGTAATAAAATCTTAGAGAATGTGCAAACGTTCCAAACTCCAACTATAAACAATTAAAGATTCAAAGAATATACTATTAATAGTTTGTAGCAGCCATAGTGAATCTAGTCTTTTTTCTAAGCTTATTTATTTTTACAGGATATAGTTCCAGCAGTCATCCAGTTTTTCATTTTTTTTGTTTGGAATATAAAATTTAACAGATTTCCTAATTTATAACTGAATGTGTTGTAGTCTATTATTGAATCATATGAATGAATCAAAGAAAATATAATCTAATATAAAGTATTGTCCAGATATAATGTCCTTGACAAAGCACTCATTCATATATTTCCTTAAATATGTTTTAGAAAGGAAGTTTGCATCAACCGACTGCACCCTTAAACGCAACCCTTAGAAGTCGTCAAGAGACTTGTATAAGCTAGAGAAGACGTGGGCGTGCCTTTTAACGTTCGATTCCAGATATTAAATAAAAATCTCAACGGTTTTACAGACACTTACAAAATCAGACTTCAATGTTCATTATTTTATTTTCAAGAAAATATAATAACTGAAGGATTGCTTAGTTTTAGATATTGCTTCATCCACAAAACACGTTTACATTAACTGTGAAGTGTTTCACTTGAGATATGACTGATTAATATTACAGATATCATACCTATTCATACCTATTTCAATTTACATTTTTATTTATACTTGAAAGCTTTGTCGATAAGTTGAAAAACTTCTGACATTAAAGTATATTTTGACTTTGACTTTGAAACAGTGGAAAATAATTAAATTTCTTATAGGTTGGCAAAATCTCTCGACACGTTCTACGATGAAGACAGGTCGGTCCACATATTATTAATAGGATCTGACAGAAAAACATTACAGCAATGTCATATTCAACCTTATGAAAGAGAACCCCAGGCTGAGAATATGCTCTTTTGTACACCATTTTGGAGGAAAAAGAATGTTCTTACTGCCATCATTAGCAAAGATAATAAAATTCAGGTATGTTTACTTATTTTTGTTAATATTACTGTTTCACATTGTAATTTTCAGGTTTTCAGTGGATACATCCTGATATTAGAAAGTGAGGTTATCCACACGCGAGTGACCTGCACTTGTTTTTCAGTTTGCGGAAACGAAGTGATCTATGGTTTGAGTAATGGTGAAATTCATATTCTCAGGATACGCTCCAAATCCAACACGTTATTGCAAGAAGGGATTGGCGCTCCAGTGACTTATTTGCAATCCTACGACCCTACTGACTCATATTGCATCCATACACCAACAGGTGATTCTGGTGGCAGCATTGACAGCCTAGATCACTTGCATTCTTGCTCAGGAATCGTGATCGCAGTATTTGACAACGAGTTAGTTAAAATTTATAACGGCAATAATATTTTCGAGAAAATCATTGTGAGACCAACAATTTTCGTCAAGTCAAACCATCTGATAATTGTTGATGCTTTTGGTCATATCTGCGATTGGAAATTGGATAATGTATTTCTAGATATTTCGAATTCCTCCATCTCAGAAACAGTCGAGGTTGACTTTGCCGCTTTTTCGCCACACAAGCTTCATTTGGCGCTGTTTTATCGCCAAGATGAACGGAAGTATATGGATATTGTTTCAATGGCTGATCGTTCGAAGTCCTTGCGGCATGAGAGATTGACTGATGAGGTTAGGTCTGCCTGTTTTTCTGGCGATGGCTCTCTTCTGGCTGTCGGGTTTAAGTCCGGCACTATAGAGGTAATTGTTTTATTAATCATTACAGGTGAACCTAATTATAGTTATTTAATCGACTAGTGAATTAATGAAGGCGATTAATGATCGAGATATTTTAACGCGTTAATTTTCGAGATCATTATTCGCATTTTAATATAAGAGTTATAGTTTATCCAATCTCAGTTGAATATGACTTCATTGAGCTCAATATATAGGGTAAGTTCAAAATAGCACATAGTGTAATAACGAATGAAGGATGAAAACGGAAAATTAAATAAATATTATTCCCTCTATAAAGAAAACAGTAGACCAGATTGAGTATATTTTACGTTTAACCGTTCGAAGCGTGGAAAGCAATCAGTAATGCGCTGACCGCCGAATATTTTTATTGCTGTCCGGCAGCCTGGTGATATTTATGAAAAGAAGAACAGTAGCGTACTCTATGAACGATCAAACAGAACTCAATATTTTATCTCCACTTAATTTGTTTTGCCGTTAGACTAGGTATAAATGTAATTAATTATTGACAAACACTATTTCTCATCATAGAGTTATCCGAAAACAGGTATAAAACTGTTCCCAAATTAATTAACATTTTGGGAATATAAAAGAAGCACATTGTCATAGTATAACTCAGTATACTTCTGCTTGAAGAATCAATTGTATTTGCAAATAATATGTCGCGGTTTTTTAAACTAAAAGTGTGAAACTAAAAGTGTGAAAATCAACCACTAAAGTTTTAGTATAAACGTTTGTGCATTTAGTGTTGCAACATGGCATTTTGTCGACCATTCGATGAACGTGAGGAACAAGACTCACAACCTGTTGAACAATTCGAAGAACGTGAGGAACAAGACTCACAACCGGATGAACAATGGGAATTTAAAAACAAAGATCTTCATGTTCAGACCCAAAGACTTGTTCTAAATATATATAAAAATCTTTAAAAGGAAATGAACGACAAATGTGACAATGAAATTTTCGGAAGGATATCTCATCTCACCAGTTTGGGACAATCAACTATTTACAGAGTGGTTAAACAAGGGAATGTTGCAGATCTTTATTGTAAGAGAAAACGAGAAGATCAGAAATTAAACAAAGTTGATGAGGCCACAAAAGATTTTTTTCGAAGATAAGTTTATGATTTCTATAGATGAAACGTACCTACCTTGGAATCAATCAAAAACAAATTATCTGATTATCCTGAGTATACATATAAGTCGCAGGAAACACTACGCCAAATTCTTTTAGACTGTAGTTTCAAACACAAAAAACTAAATCAGCGAATGGCAATAATGGAATCACCCCAGCTCGTTCTGCAAAGGCAAGATTACTTGCGACAAATAAAAGAACATCGGGAATCGAAGAGACATAATAATATAGTATATCTTGACGAGACTTGGTTCGATAGTCATGATGTGATTCGGTATGGATGGGTAGATAACTCCCAAAACTGTTGTGTCCAAGCTCCATGTTCCAGAGGAAAACGTATAATCATTGTACACGCGGGTAGTGAAGATGGTTCTGTACCGAACGAGTTGCTGTTGTCAGAAAAACAAATAAAAAAATATTCAGTAGATTATCATAAGAATATGACTGCAACTTTATTCAAAAAATGGTTCAGTGAACAATTATTATCAAATATACCGCAACTTTTGTTATTGTAATGGATAATGCGTCATACCACTCGCGTCAAAAGATAAAAATAACGACGAAAGCAAAAAAAGGAGACATTTTGGAATTTATGGCTTATAAAAAATTTAATATTCCCCAAAAAGCCATGAAGGAGGAATTACTACGTATTTTTAAAAATGAAAATTTTGAAAAAGAATATATTATTGATGAACTTTGTAAACATTCTGGTCATACGCTTCTGAGGTTACCTCCGTATTATTGTGTTTTCAACCCCATTGAATTGGTTTGGGCATTTATAAAAAACAAATTGAGAAAATCCGATCAATGTCCAAATCTAAGCGGAGAAGTAGTAGAAAATGTTAGGAGAATCTTAGGAGAGGAATATAAAGATCTTTGCACAGAATGCACTTTACATCTGATTTCAAAAGAACGTGAATTAATATTTCCTTTTGCCATCCATTCAACCAGTAATCATAAACATAGGTGACTCGTCTGATTCGGAGTATTATGATGATTGAGTCTTGCCACGACTTTGATGTGTATATAAGATAGCTGTACCAGCAAATAAATTATCAATGTTTCCAGATGTTTTCTTATTCAATTTTTTTGAACGACTTGTTTTCGGTGTCAGATAACTTGTCAATAAGTTACGAGCAACGTCCCGTACCCATACACGCGCAATCCTTCAATTCTATTAATTAAAAGAACAAGACACATTATATTCGCAAATTTCTATACAGCAAGCAATACGCAAAGCCCAAGTAAGAGAAAATATCTCCACCTATGGTCGGCAAGTACGTTCAAATAGGCGAAGTCATTGTTTTACATGGTTTTACAGCTCATTCAACTGAGATTGGATAAACTATAATTACAATATTTTTCCGTCTAACTCACTCTTGTTCAAATAAATTCTATAAGTTATCAAAGTGTTATTCATTAATATCTGGGCCGAAGGCCCAGGTTAAAGATAAAATGTAGCATTTATCATGCGAAAGAAAAAACTATCGTCGATCACAAGCTTTCTTTCAAAGAGAGACTGCTTCAAATGCTCGGTAAGCATTATTGCAAGGGCCGAAATAAATTTGACACCGGTGCGCGTTTTGTGTCAATACGCTGTGTCCGCATTTGGAACAAGCGGCATTTTTATAGATCAATTCAGGATATCATAGGTTTTTACTGTGAAATAATGAAAAGAATATTATTTTAAGACGCTCTTATTGTGTTATTTCTAAACTAGTAACTGACGTCACTGACTATTATTTCCGTCTCCGAGTATAGTGATAATGAGGTTGTTGTTGTGGACTTGTGTGACGACAGTTCAGATGATGACTGGGATACATTTCGAGCAAAACAGATTACAAATATTGAAGACAATAACCAAGAGATTGGAAACCCTACTCTGCAGCCAATAAACAAACAGGTGGGATGCTTTGTCATAGTTCGTTATGAAGGACATTTTCATCCTGGGGTCATTGATAGGTTGACTATGAAGGCGCAACAATAAGTGCAATGGTTAAGAAATTACGCGATAACTGGAAATGGCCTGAAGGATGTACTCTTTTTTTGCTGGCAGGATATTATTTATATTTATTTTATTTATTGAGTGAATATTTTCCAGATAGAACAAGTTCTGGTATGAGGAAGTTGTACATATAATAATAATAAAAATGATTAACAATAGCATGAAGCTAAATAATTACTATAATCAATCTTTGTAGAATACTGTTTCTGTGGTTTTTGGCTTTGTGATTGAACCCAAACATATTGCCAGTGTCTCAAGTTATTACAACACTATCTAATTATATATTCAGTATCTCTTGTTACCGATCAATGCATAATTTGAGCCATATATTGAATTTCTCCAGTTGTCTTAAGTTGCCTTTATAGAATAACGTGAGACACGGTTACATTTTTTTTTATCACTTACGACAAAATAAAAATAAAATTCTATTAATATGTCATAGTTGCCTATGGGACTGATGTTTTCCGTATTCATTTATTGTGTTTTTTTCTGACTTTGAAGTTATAATGTATCTCAATTTACCCCAAATGATGAAACAAGGTTCCCAAATACTTCTACCATTGTTTAAATAGAAGATAGTCAATGCCTGTGGAAAAGGTATTGGACCCATCTAGCGTGATTAGTTACAAACATGAATATTTCACGTCATTTTGATGCAGGTTTCTTCAAAAAGCTCTAATTTTAATGCTGTCCCATTGTTTCAATCAAGTTACGACATGACTTGGATGCGAGCTCACTATCGCCATCTACATGTCGCATCCATTTTGATCCAATTATAATCCCATAAGGTTGACTAACTATCTTCTATATAAATAATGATACTACTGTTCAATAATAACTGCAAGACAGTGAAAGTAATTTAATTTTGTTACTATAATTCATTTGTCCGTTATAATATTATGTCCAATGTTACTTTACTAAAATGTTCATTAACCACCATTTATGCTTTGTTATCTCTATATAAACATCAAAAATTTTAGGTATGGAACCTGAATGGGAACTATACTAAGCATATTTTGGAACTTCATGATGATCCTGTGGAGAAATTACTTTTTTCAACAAACTTAGAACCGATATTAGTCAGCGTTGGTGCTGAAATAGCTTGGTGGAATCTCAAGTCCCTCAAAAAACCTTTCAGAAGTAGAGGAAGACCCAACAGGTTTGTAATTTGGTTAAAACAAATTTCATCCAAATGAAGTTCAATTTCAGTATATTGACTACTGAAACGCACACGAATGATATACGGAGAGATGGTTGATTTGCAAGCCGACTGGGTCAGTTTATAATTGGTCAATTTTTGAAAAAACATTCTGAAACCTTCCTTAGAATTGTTTTTTGGATATCTGTATATAGACTACTGAAAAATCCTGAAATGATATACAGAAAGGTTGATTTGCAGTCCGTCTCAGGGGTAGTTTATTTCTAAATTTTTTGCTTTGTCGAACCCAAGTTCAATTTCTTTATATACACTCTCGAAAAGCCCAAGAATCATCTGGAAGTGTTTGTATCAAAAATCAAGTTTGCTAAATATTTTAGAGGAAGTTTAACGATTTTTTCTAAATTTCGATGAATATAAACACCCTCTAGGCTGCCTCCAAATCACCCATCTAATATTATATCATTCTTGAGTAATCTGGAAGAGTCTGTACCAGAAATGAAGTTGTCTAAATATTTTAGATGGTAATTACTGTGTAACACCCTGTAGAGCACTACATACGAAACTAATACTCAGACGAGACAGCGCACATTTATCTCGCCAAGAGGCTGCCCTGATGACAAAATAAAAGCCCTGAAACGTCTCAGTATCGAGAACCAATACTCGAGCGGCTGAGTAATGATTTAATTGATTGTAAGGTACTCACGAAACGTGTATATAATGCTTGGTAATGCAGGACAGTAAAAGAAATTCAGAAAATCTTTACTTAAACTTAATTTAATTTGATCTAAAAAAATGGATATATATGATTGTTGACCACAGTAAGCCATAATGAAATTCATAAGAACAAAAATGAGCTGCGACAGCTTTAAATTATGGTACACAACACACTGTATTAATTTATAAGTTTACTAAAATATTATATGAGACTCAAAACATCACATGTTGTAGTGCGCTACCCCTTTTGTTTGAAATTTTTTGCGTTACCTATTTAGCGTTACGTACTTCTCGATGCGTTATCTAAGATGAACTATTTCGTGAGTGCATAAAGTGAGCCGGGCGCGACGAACACGGGGAGATAGACTATTCGGCGATTGGGAAGTGGACAGTTGAATAGGAAGACAAGCGTCAGGGGACGTCAAAAAAAATGGTGCTGTCACATAGATTTTGAAACCAATAATTCTTGGGATTTTTGTGGATAATCCCTGTATCAATATCAAATCTACACTGAATACTGTTGATTCACGTGTATTGGTATCAACTGAAAATCATTGCTTCGTTGTCGCTGGTTGCTGCTTGTTGCTGTCATTCAGGTGATTTCTTTCCTATCTATTCCCCGATACATCTAACTTTCGTTGCCCTGATAAGACTATGAACAGTTTCGTGCGTACCGACACCCGAATTTGATAATAGTAATAGTTTCGCCGCGTATATAGATGATTTAGATTATTTTAAGTTAGAACCTGTGTTAATTTACAATCAATTATGTTTTTTTTGAATAAAGAATTCCTCGGGATCTGCTTATTTCCGTTTGTCTGGTAACCTTTTTCCCTGATTACTCGTATTTATTTCAAGAGTCTCATTGGCTCATTACAATGTATATAATTGACGAACAGTAATCAAGAAATTTTCTTATTGATTCTAAAAATAAGTCGGCAACTGTTCAACTGAAAATTCGTTTCGCACAACCCTGTACATTATAGTGACATAAAAAAAAACTTGTGGGCTAAATTCTGTTTTTTTTTACTAATAGAAAATAATCTTCAGTTACAGTTATTAAAAGTATTCAAGAATGCATTCAGAAATGATTCATGAAACAGGAAACAATAGGTACAAAAATAAACTGTACAACACAAATATAACTTCAAAATTTCTACGGCAGACCAGAATGTCAACTGAAATGAGAGGATAATTTATCACTTAGGCTGAATTCCCACAGATCCGACGTCTGATGATACGATGGTACGAAAATGTTCTGATTGGTTGGAAAAATGTCCTGATTGGTTGATTTGTTGTCACACCTACCAATTCAACCAATCAGAACATTTTCGTACCATCGGATCATCGGACATCGGAATCCAGCCTTACGTGAGAGAAACATCTCGAGATATACCCTCTTTCAGCTGT
This sequence comes from Chrysolina oricalcia, assembly GCA_944452925.2. Lineage (NCBI taxonomy): Eukaryota > Metazoa > Arthropoda > Insecta > Coleoptera > Chrysomelidae > Chrysolina > Chrysolina oricalcia. The sequence goes on from OX101825.2 coordinate 17,520,672, forward strand.
TAAAATGCCGACGCGTGACTTGTTGACAAACGAAGACACACATTGGCTCTCGATGAGAAGGAAATTTATGGCGAAACTGATGGTTCAGGAACTTTCTTCATGACTTTTGAAACGTATTTTCGAGACTTGATAAAAATGGAGTATTTACTGCCTCGAAAAAAAACTAGTGGATTCGACTACAATTGCTGATTCGTTGCAGACTTTCTAACGAATGTTTGGCAATGTTGAGTTATCTCTTAACGACTAGCATACTGCTACTTTTAATTAGACACACGAAAATGGACATCGCGAAACGTCGAATCTGATTGTTGTTCTTGAACTCGAATTAAAAACTTTCTAACTCGGGGCTGAACATCACGAACTATGGATAAGGGCCACAAACTATATGAACTGTAGATTCATTTCTACAATTGAGAATTTACACTCGCGAAACGTTTGTTCTTTGCTCTTGAATCGTAACTGTATGAAACGGAATTCCTTGAATCGGAACTGACTGAATTGGAACTCGATGAATCGGAACTGACTGAATACTGACTCAAACACATGCTTACGGGTCATTTTATATTCTCGAGAAGCTCTACATTTTATTTTAATGAGTAATAAACTAAAACAACAGCGACACTAATTACGGCTATTAATAACAATCTAATAGTCTTTTCTTCATATTTCATAATGTTAATCGGTTCCACGTCATTCCTAATGGGTTAAAATTGAGATTTATCAACAGGAAGAGTAAAAAACTCGTATTGTAATTATATTTATTACACCTATAAATATATCCTTTTGACTTTTATAGTCTATAAATTCCTAAGACAATAATAATTTCCACCTGAGCTGAGTTTTGGTGACTAATCAATTGAAATCTTTTGTGCATCTGAGATACAAGAATTTACGTTAGATTGACGTTATCTTGCATCTAATTGAATGATTCTACAGGGGGTTAGCTGGGGACTCATTACAACTGAAGTAAATAAAGGGTCCTGCAACTGCGCTCCGGTGGTCCATAGCTTCTAAACGGCGCAACTTAAAAATTTCTTTCGAATGCAAGCATGTTTCCTTCTTGAGAGAGTATCTTTGGAAAATATTCCGAAGTATACAAGGTGACTCAGAAAAGTTCACCAAACCAAACTTATGTTTTTTGTAATGGAACACCCTATATTTCATCATATGGTTGAATAGAGATTACTTTGACCATTCAAAAAATATAGGGTCATGTATGTTCATCAACGTTATTTCCGGAGATATATCGATATTACTTCAAAAAACATAAGGTATTCAACACTCTGTAACTCCTCGTGGCAAATTAATTCTAAAAACTTTTGGGAGGCGAAATGACTCCAGTATGGTCTAGTTTCTGTAACACGACAAACAGTTGAAATTTTGTGTCTACCATTATCGTTATTTGAGCTGAATCAAAAAGTCTCATTATTTCAAAGATGTACTGAAAATTTTAATTTGATTTATTAAATTTTCAGCATTGACATTATGGAGAATGTCTCGTTTCGTTTCGATTCCATGGATTTTTCGTACTGGCAGGACCGTACACCTCTCGAAGGTACCGATTTTCTCTTATCCTGCATGAAGCTCGCAGGAAAGGCAAAATATATGTCGGCGTCGAACGATTTCAACTCCTTCCTTGCGATTGATGACAATGGCAAGGTGTACATAATGGAAATTGTCCGTCCAGATGTTTAGAGAATTATTGAAAATTAGCTACTGGCTATTGTGCAATCTTAATCGGGGGATTCGTTCACTATTTCCTTATCGAATCATAATTGTGATAAAATAATTGGGAAATGTCCCTCCTAATTTTCTCTCTACCATTCGATCTCTAGAAACGGATCACCCTCTCAGATTAGTTCTGCTATGTGCAATAGCAATTGTATTTTTGCTCAAAGGGTGCTAACCTAGCTCAAATATCCGATGAAATGTTCTCTAGAATTTATTGTAGAAAAAAATAGTTTTATATACCTAGTTATGTAAGCATATGTAAGCTTTTAATGCATTTATTTATTATGTTTGATATTTTTGTTTGTCCATTTTTTACATGTTTTTAATAATTTTTTAAAGTGATTTCTATCGGAAGTGAATGTTGAGGAGAGGCAAAAATATCTTGTTGGCAAAAGTCGATATCGAAATATAGAAAGTCCGACAAAAAAAAAATAGTTTTTCCAAGTGTTTTTGCCTTTTTTCCAAAGCATTTCTTTGATTTTCAGTTGTGTGACTTTCTGACGGTTGTGCATTGTGAATTAGAGTCGAGAATTATTTTTAAAAAACTTCTGAATTGTTTAGCTGTTAAGAATGATTTTTTAAATTCAGTCCGCATTCCTTGAATTGCATTAACACTTTTTAACCAGTTTTTAAATAATTTACAATAGTTCTAACGTTTTACTAACCCATACTCACATATTTTAGGTACTTGTTCAAGTGGGGTCAGTAATTTCTAGTTTTTTTATGTTAAGTGTGGTTCACACATGGGCCATATTTCTTTTCCCGTGCCAAATGAAATACCTCATTTTTAAGATAGAGTCGATGGCAAGAAATAGCTGACAATGTCTTCATTATTGGTAATGACACCAGTATTGTTTTTCCATTTAATTTCCATCGACTTTATGATCAAATTTCGTTAGTTTTTTAATGAAACTTTGAATAGTTATTTGGCAAATCATCACAATTGCATCCTGGTGTAGAAAATACTTCTCTCTCTTACTTTTTTTTAAAAAATAGCAATGAAGTTGAGCTTTTTGAACTATACTCGGTATATCTTGTTGAATTAACGCGATCTATCTATAGAAAACTAATTCGATTCTAACTCATGTATCATACCCTATACTCAACATGAACCGTTTTTGAGTTATTCTAGTTATTTTGGGAAAAAGTGACAGATGCAGCCTCTGGAACACACGTCATTTTTATGTAAATTAACATTTAAAAAAAATATGTAGTGTGGAAATCATAAGTATTCAACAGATCACGCACCATTTTCACACCCACTAAATAATGCACAGGGTGCGGAAAAATGTGGGACCAAAAAGTGAATGAGAAAAATAAAAAATCTCAACTTTTTCACATGTTCAATTCCATTATAAAAATAAGCCCTAGTTATAGTACACTTCCTTATACCCTATTTATTTTTTTTATATTTATTTTAACAGTTCTTCAAAGAATCCCACAACTTATAATTTTGGATTTACGTTTGCACTCCCCAATTTTGTTTGATAAAATTTGATTATTGTCTAATTTTCATTAAATATCTCATGAAAAAATAATCTCGTATTCAGGACAAAAATCACGATTAGAATAAACAGCAATTTCAAATTTAGTTTCAACGCTAAACAAGAACGTGACACTATTGTTAACCGCCTTTTTTATTGCAACAGGTGTTGCAACAAATACTTTTCCTTGAACTTCCAAGCATTTTTCACATCACCGTAATGACATCTCCTACTGCTCGCCTTCGGTGGAATAGAGTTGAAAGCAGTACGAACTCCCTGCTGAAATTCTTCTTTTGTTGTGGCATATGAGAACACACCTTGTTTTTTATGTAACCTCAAATAAAAACATCCATCGGGATTAAATCGGGTGATTGCGGAGGCCATAATTGAGGACCATCGATTCCACCAATGGTCATACATTTTTTTATTCAAATACATCTTCACCATCTATCGATTATGAGGAGGTGCTTCATCATGTTGATACCAAATTTTTCTATGGTCAGCGAGCATCAGTCGTTACAAATGATCCAAATCGAATTTTTTAAAAATATCTAGGTATTGTTCACCTGAAAATAAAAATACCAATAGGGCTGTTATGTATTTTCGACATGCTATTCGTGCTTTTTTTTCAGTAAAACAAGATATTCCCATACTTTTCAACTAACCATTTAAATTTTCGTCATAAAAGTGAAACATCACTATGGCATTGTCTTTTACAGCGCAGTAAACATTTAAATTGACATTCCCGAACTGAATGTGGATTTGTATCGCCCCACTAGTTAGAATTCCGCTTGTTGAATATCCCATTTTTGGTAAATTTCGCTTCGTCGCTCCGTATATTTCTCAAAAATTGGTCGTTTTCTGGATTCCTCATGACGCAAAGTTCATCATTCTGTCATACTCGGATAGCTTCAGGTAATGGATTAAAGTATGAGATCACAGTGCCATTTGTGTTTTGATAATATTCTTAGCATCGACGTGTTTTTCATTGCCAAATCTCGTACCGCATCCTTCAAAGACGCTTCTGGAAATGCTGTAAAGTACCCAAGCACTGTAATTGTATTATCTGCATTGTAAATCACCGTTTTAGTTTTTATAATTTTCCTTTTGATTGATCCAAAGTTCGTAAGATTGAAGATTAATTTTCTAGTAATATCTTGAGATGGTTTCGGTAAATTGTGAAAGGCTTTCGCGGCCATCGTCACTTACATGGTGGTTCTTCGGGTAGTAAGGCCGACGTGTTTTCAGAGAAGAACTCGACGTTTCGCCAACACGAGTGGTTAGCATTTTCAAGAGTTATTTTAAAAATTTTCGCTTTCTGTAGTCGCTGTCAAATGCTTGACATTTGTTATACGTTGTCTCAATAAATACCTGTGATTTGTCGTTCTTACATCTGATTGGTCCATAGCGTTAGCAGACATCATAGAATCGAAGTGTGAGAATGCGACAAGATATCAAGTATACTTGTTATATAGCAATCTGTGTCATTAGTATGCGAATAATTTACCCGCCATGAGGTAATTATTCTCTGACGTGGGGCCTGTCAGGTCATCAATCTTGATGGAAGGGATAACAATGCTCCATCCATTTCGGACAATCTCGGAATATCTCCAAAATCTTAAGTTTTGGGTATAGGAGAGTGTATTATAACTAGGACTTATTTTCATAATAGGATTGAAGTTTGGAGAAAAAAAGGGGTTCCCATTAGAAAAAGTTGGAATTTTCTATTTTTTGATTCACTTATTGAACCGTCATTTTTGCGCACCATGTGGGGCCCCATTTGAAAAAGTTGGAATTTTCTATTTTTTGATTCACTTATTGGACCGACATTTTTGCGCACCCTGTGTTTCATTAAAAGGTTGTGACAATGGTACGTGATCCGTTCAACCTTCCATGTCCATGATACAGTCACTGCATGTTTTTTAATGTTAATTTACATACAAATTATGTGTTTGAGAGGCTGCATCTGTCACTTTTTCGAAAAAACTCGAATAGCTCAAAGACGGTTTATTTTGGAACTTGAGTAGAATCGAAATCAGGAGAAGAATTCAAAAATGGGTTGAAAGACAGGGTGCATTTAAAAATAAACAAAGATGACGTCATTTCCGGTGAAACCAAAAACGTCACAATAACAAAAAACTTTATTTGGATTCTTCATTAGTTTTTCTCCAATCCTACCATCGCCCTACTTTTAGTTCTCTATATATAGATCGCGATAACTCGATATACCCTGTATGCATTTTTAACATGATTTCACATTCAGCAAATATGTTCTTCAGCTGTTTTAAATGATCCATAAAACCTAATTAGTTATAGTTTGATTACTATTCAGGGTGATTTCTTGAATTATCCATATACCAGTGAATCAATTGCTATTAAATTTAGTAATAGTTGAAAAAGAGTGACTTCATTGGGAATTTTTTATTCTTAACTGTTCTCAAGTTAAAGGGGGGGCTGTTTTTTTTCAAGCTCGCAATATTGAGTGAGTCATTTTACATATAATAATATTTAAATCGATTTTTTTAGAAATATACAAAATACCCATAGGAAACATATCAATAATATATAAGAGCAAAGTTCAATTTGGACATCCAGTATATTCATTCATAATTCAAAACAATTTCTCCTGGTGATTTTGTTCAAATCAATTGAATTAAATTTTTGTAGAAATAAATTAATTTCGAAAATCTTCAGGTTATTGGTTTCAAATTCTAATAGAGGTACCAAATGGTATATTTTGAATTAGTTATTAGTAAACATATATACATACATTTAGCAGTACGATAACGCCACTCAAACCTATATTGCAAAAAAAATCTGGTTGTCCCATTTGAAATTATCTCAATTTACTTTTTTGTGGAAAAATTTCGGAAAGTTGTTATTTTGTTGATTAGCTTTATGATTAACCCTTTTTGAAGAGAACTGTTCAATCAGAAATGATTCGTTAAAAAAAATTAAACCATTTTGAAAATTTGAGCACTAATTTCTTTTACGGAAATCCCGCAACTTAGTGGGCTAGATAATTGCCGTTTTTAATATGAAAAATAATAATAATTCAATAATACACGTGTTCAATGTACTAGTTTCTTACTCGAATCGTTTCTGGTTAGAATAGACTTCCTGTTTTTTACTAGTCTTCTTCTCCGTATATCTTTGTTGTTGGAATTGTATTGACTTCAATTATCATTCCTTATTTTTTTATACTGTTACAATATATTTGAGCAAGCTAAATTTTGTCTCACCGCATCATTTTGTATATATATATATATTATCAATATATTACTATTATTTCTAACATTGTTTCAATCACATTGAACCAATCCAAAAATTTTCTGATCTTCTGAACAACATCAAAACTACAGTGCAATTCAGAGGTCCTGTTTATAAATGGTTCCAAAATTATATTTCGGATAGGAAACAGTTTGTCTATGTAGGAGACAAATGCAGCACTGAGAAAACTGTTATCTGGGGAGTTCCACAAGGATCCATCTTGGGACCAATCCTTTTTCTTATTTATATAAACTCTTTAGATGATTTAGATTTATCTGGAAAAATTAAAATGTTTGCTGATGACACCACAATAATATATGTCGGAAAAAGTCAACGAGATATCAAAAATGAGTGATCTACAAAAAATATCATTATGGCTCATCTTTCATAAATTGACATTAAATTACGATAAATCCTCATTTATGTTCTTTACATAAAAATCGTCAAACGATAATTTGAAAGATCCGATCAAATTCAATAATGAATACATCCATTACTGTTCAAAACAGAAATTCTTAGGACTCTTTAGATGAACATTTATCATGGGCAAGATATATAGCGAACTTGAGACAAATTTCACCATTAGTTGGAATTATTTTTAAAATTCGAAATTTGCTTCCTCTCAAATATCTAAAATCCATATTTTTTCGATTGCATACTCTAAATTTCAATATTTGATTTCGGTTTGGGGCACTTCTGCGACCTATTTGCTTAAAACTTTGAAATCATTACAAAATAAAATTATTAAATGTATTTTTAAACTTGATTATCAAGAACCAACTGTAAACTTATACAAACCAAGAAAGCTGGATATACATTCGCTATACAAATTGAAAATTTGCACATTCATTCATCTTGTTAAGAATAACATGAAACATTCCACTTTAATTTCCAAAATTAATAATGTCCAACGCAATCACTTGACCCGACAAGCCTAAAATTTATATGCTAACAAATATTGGACAGAAATCAATTTATTTTGATGGTGTGAAATTTTACAATGAACTTCCAAATTGTTTAAAAACGTATGGTAAATTGCGATTCAAAAATAATCTAAAGAAGTACTCCATTGAATCCATTCTAATTCCATGATTTTATTTATTAATTAATTCTTAATGTTGCATTTACCCTCATGTTATTTGCATTATGTCGATTTTTTTCCCTCTCATATACTGTATGCTTCTTGGGAAAATAAATTGAATTGAATATAGATTCAGAAAAACTTCGGTTTTAAAAAAATCTCGACTCTGACTGCGGACCCGGGACCTCAAGTCCCAGAACCAGACGCTTTTCCACCGCGCCACGCTACAGCTTAGTATTATTAATGATTCATTACATGTAAATCTTAGTACAGGAGAAATATTTTTCTAAAAAATAAAAATTGGACATGTGATCTCTCAGTTTACTTAATAAATCTAGCGAAGTACGTTCTTTGAGATTGTATTCCATGATGTTGAAGATCGACGTTCCTCCTCAAATTCGAAGGCCACCATTAAGATCTCTGAAACTATAGGTAAAGGGGATACGAAAATGGTTAAATTGAAGCAGAGTTGCGCATTCGCAGTGATTAAGATTATACCATTCAGAATGTTTCAGTTTTTCCGGAGATATATGAAATAATTTAGGTTCACAGCACTTCCCAATATTGTTTTAACGCACTCTCCTTTATTGGTTTAATAAGCCAATTAATTTATCTCTCTTATTAATTTGTTATAAACATTGAAATACAAAGAATGTGTGTTATTTTTTAAATGCCTTGTTCGTAAAAACTGAACTTTTATTGCATAAAATATAACGACATGTATTTGACAAAATTACTTTCATGTGTCAACAACAACCTTTTTTTCTATACCATGTGTACAAAAGATATATATTCTAATATTAAATTCAACATCCTCCCACCCGTGAAGAGCTTCGATCTTCACCATTTGTTGGCAAAATACAAAGTTTAGCAAGTGGTCGAGTGAAAACTCCTTTTTTTGTTTTGTCATCGGCAACTCTGATGACCTCATCCTTTCCAGGATATACTTCTATTATTCGTCCAATCAGCCACTCGTTTCTTGGGAATTTTTCATCGACTATAATGCAAATGTCGCCTAGTTTGATGGGATCAGTTTCAGAGAACCACTTGTTCCTGCATATTAGTGTTGGGCGGTATTCTTTAATCCACCGTCGCCAATATGCGTTAGCAAGACTTTCGGCGATTCTTCACTGTTTTCGGCTCAACATTTCATTTTCAATTGAGCCAATATTTTGTACAGATCCAGGTCTCATCAGAAGAAAATGATTGGGGGTCAAAGCCTCAGGTTCATTGGGATCCACGGAGATGTGTGTCAAAGGCCGTGAGTTCACCGTATATTCTATTTCAGCAAGCAGAGTTGATAGTACTTCTTCTTTGGGATGTACTGATTTTAGGGAAATTTTCAGCGCAGTTTTTATTGTTCTGATCATGCGTTCCCAAATTCCCCCCATATGTGGAGCACTGGGAGGGTTAAACTTCCATGAAATTCCTTTCGTAGATAGCTCAGTGGATATTTCAAAATTTTCTATTGATCTGATAGATTCTCTTAGCTCGCGATCAGCCCCAACAAAGTTGGTACCATTATCCGAAAAAAATTCTTTTGGCTGTCCTCTTCTAGACATAAAACGACGGATTGCCATTATTGCAGAACTCGTGTTGAGACTGGAAGCTATTTCAATGTGAACTGCTCGCATTGTGAGACAAGTGAACAACATGCCATATCTTTTCTCCAATCTTCTTCCGATTGAAATTGTCATTGGTCCAAAAAAATCAACCCCAACGTATGTGAAAGGAAAAACAAAAGGTTCCAAGCGGTGTTCTGGTAACATTCCCATCTCAGAAACTATAGGTTTGCATCTCCTGATTTTACAGATTTGACAGTTATTGAAACATTTCTTCACATTAGCTCGAATTTTCAAGATCCAATATTTCAATCTCAAATTGTTCACGACCGTCTCAATTCCTATATGACCAGCAATCACATGGTAATGATGAATTATCAGTTTGGTATATGTGTGCTTTGGATCTAAAATCATCGGACACCTATAATCATAATCCATATTCAGTGATTCTTTTTCTGGAAATCTCCCTTTCAAACGAAGTGTACCATCACTGTGCAGAAACGGACTGAGTTTAAAGAGACGATTGTGTTTGGGTAATTTTTTCTGTCTTCATCAAACGTATCTCTTCTCCAAAAGACTCGTATTGACTTTTCTTTATCCACAATATGGAGGCTTCGTTAATTTCATTAATGTCAAGGTGTGGTATACTTGGTCTATCTTTTTTATATTTCCTCATTACGTTTCTGAAATGTAAAATCCATGCAGAGGCTCGGACAACCCTGGACCATATCGAGAACCGGCTGATATCAGGTAATGCCGCAAATTGTTTGTGCTCATCCATCGTGTTCAGCATTATCGCCTCCTTGTCGTCCAAGCAGGTTGGTTCACATGGCCAGAATTCTTTCGATTTTTTGAGGAACGATGGTCCTTGCAGCCATTCATTGCCTTCTTGAAAATTCACGTATTTGAATTCTTTGGTAGCCAAATCTGCTACATTTAGATCAGAAGGTACCCAGTGCCACGAAGAAATCTCAGTGTCTTCCAGTATTTCCCCCACTCTGCATGCGACAAACATAGGGAAGCGTCTGGACTCTGAACGAATCTGTTTTAGAACAACTAGAGAATCTGTCCAAAAATGAACATTCTCAATTTTGTATTCTATTTCCGAACGTATTGTTTTAGCTAGTCTGCTTGCAAGTACAGCTCCTTGCAATTCTAATTTTGGAATGCTTTGTTGATTCAGGGGAGCAACTTTAAATTTAGAACTAACGAAGCTTGTGTATACTTTTTGATCCAACACAACTCTCAAAAAAGCAACTGAAGAATATGCTTTTTCACTTGCATCGCAAAATAAATGCATTTCAACTCCAGTCTTTACTGAATTACTGATATCTGGAACATAACATCTTTTAATTTCAATTGGAGAAGATTCTTGCAATGCATTCAACCACTTTCGCCACATTTGGAAAAGATCTTCAGGAATTTTGGTGTCCCAATCAACTTTGCTTCTCCATATGTTTTGCATCAGAATTCTCGCTTTCACCATCAATGGGGCTAGAAAGCCTAGTGGATCGAACACTGACATTATGGTTCGAAGGACTTCTCGTTTCGTAGGAGTTTTGTACCCGCTTGAAATTTCTCCCGGAATTTTTTTGAAATTCAGTGAAAATATGAAATTGTCTTTTTCCGGTGACCATGTGAGTCCCAAAACTCTTTCTATCTTCTCAGAATCGATCTTCATACTATTTTTGGATTCTGCGCGTAAATCTAGTGGAATGGAATTCATTACATTTTGAGAGTTGCTTATCCATTTCACCATTTCGAACCCAGCTTTCTTGTGAACCTCTATGACATCATGGACACATCGAATAGCATGTTCTTCTGAGGCGAATGAATCCAAATAGTCATCAACGTAGTGCTGCTGCTTCATTGCTCTAGTGATTCCTGGGTATTCTATCTCAAAATTCTCAGCGTTTCTATTTTTTACGAATTGAGCGACGGATGGTGAAGAGACTGCTCCAAATATCATAAACCCCTCCTTGTCTCAACTCGATTGGCAGCCCACGTGAAGATGATAATATATTCTGTCAAATGAAAGGAGAAGGCTAAATGAAAATCGAACGCCTTTAATTGGTTGCTGTCGAAGTCTAATTGGTCAGAGATCGAATCTCTTTGACTTGCCACTGTGGAATTCCAATTAGTTTTTATTTGCTGGGAGACTTATTTTTTGCGTTGAACTAGGTCGTTTTATTTCCCGTATATATAAACACAACTTCTGCTTCACACAACACGTGTAGTTTTTATAAAAATCTAGTAATTATAAATATTTATAGTGCCATGAAAAAAGAAAAAAAATTATCCACCGCCTCTGTTTCATAAAAGATACGCCGACCGTAAGGGGAATTTCAGTTTTTCTGCTGTCTCAACTGATTGTATTAACTATACCACAAAACGTATATTCTCATTTTGCGCTACAATACTGTCAGATATAGTGTATTCTTCTTGGATAACCACTATATCGCGCATAATTTATGAGCGCCATATAGCAGGGCAATTCGCGAATGTCTTTTTTTCTCAGAGTATACCAGGTTGGCTATTACACTACCAGAGATAACATGTGAATTGTTTGTGTCCTTTTGTGAAGTGCGTCAACAACTGTAAAAAAATTTATCCTCATTTGTGTTTTTTGCAACTCGAATTGTTGATGTTGGTTTTATCTCACTGGCCCTTGTGTTGTATAACTCTTGGTCGGTTTTTGTTTATATTCACAACAAACATAGCATAACAAACATGACATTTTCATGATTTTCGTATCATTGCCGTCTGAATGGACAAACAATAAATCCCGTGGCTCAGTCAAATTCTTGGAAGAAATTGCCTTGAAGTGACGTAATTTCTATTGATTTGTATCAAATTGTGTTTTGACCGTGAGCCACAGGTTTAATATAAATTGAAAGTATGTTTTAAGATATTTGCATTATTTCGATAATAATAAATAAAACTCAAATATAATAAAAAAAACTAATTTTATTGTTTTTCTTAGAGTAAATTTCAAACAAAAACAGAAAAAACTAATACATTGACTGTATTATAAAACTTGATGGTCATTATCAAATAAGATTATAGGAATAAATTTTCTAGAAGTATAAATGCTTCATTCAATCAATTGAATCAATCCAGTTTTCCTCAAGATGAAAAGTATGAGCGGTACAGAATAGTTGCCAAAATTCCCAAAGAAACTGGGATTAGCCACGACTTGAAAGAGCTGAAAAGGAAAACAAAACATTAGCATTTTTGATGTTGATAAATAACAGCCAATTATCAATAAAATTATTGAATCAATCAAAATAGTTGTGGAACTTTAGAAGCAACAATAAAACGAAAAGTGAAGAAAAATGCTTCTATTCTTACGGACCATATATTCAGATTGGTACTTTTTTATTCCAACTGATAACATTCTCTATAATGGTTCACATAACAGATTTTCTAATTAGTTACCTTTCAGAACTTGGAATAAATACTCACGAATGGTTTTTCAGATTTGTAATATTTTCAACTCGGATCATTCATTTGAATTATTTTATTTTCTCGATATTAACATGAAATCCTTTGTTTTTTCTTTTTAGTACAAATTATGATGTCAGAAATTTTCCATTTTATAACTAGATACGGAAGGTATTACTTCAACTGGTTCCAACAAGTTTTGAAAATTAAGAATTTATGTGAATATTTCCCTCATATATAAAATTTCTCATAAGAGGAATGCAATTGTCGAAAAATTACAGAGGTAATAGACGAGGAAAGTGTGTCGTCACAAATGTCATACTTGTCAAAAACTGATTCCAAAGAATTTTAGGTGACATTCTCTGTTGATGATTTGCCTTTTCTTATTAGTTTGTCTTTGGATTTTGTTTTCTCAGGCAAAAGAAGTTGAAAAACAACGTAAACAATATCGGAGTTATGGAACAAAATCAACATTTTTTTATTCGTAAAATATTCCAATGAATTACAATCGTGCATAAAAATCACCCAATAATTTTATATTCAAACGTGTTATCTTATAAAAAAATTGTATGCACTTGTGCAATGATAACCGACAATAAAAAAAATCCTATGGCTTTTAAAATTTACACGGTTTGACTTTTGTCCCCGTGATCCTTATAAAATTAAATATAATCTAAAAAGTAGTTAGTCGCCAATAATTTACCAAAATTACTGTACATTTTACACATAAATAAACCGGTATATAGTTGGAAGTATCAATTATGTCTTATCAAAAGTGAAGTAAGAATTAAATGAAAAAAAAAAGCAAAAATCATACGGAACAAATTAAAAAGACCTAAGAATATAGAAATAGTGCACTTTCAAAAGAAATGCTGGAAAATTGAGAATAAAATGCTCAGGTACTATCAACTTTCTATCCTATGAACCATATTCAGGTGAATTTTTCAAATCACAAAGACGATATGTTAATGAAAATGTATATATAAAAAAATAGTGACTGTAGATATTGCAAGTTACTTTTTATAATATAAAAAAATTTATAGTTATCCAGAGGAAGGAGATAAACCTTTTCGAAACAAAAGGACTAGAAAAATGTATGGCATATGTCCAACAGAATACAACTACCTTCCTGGGTAATAATACCTCGACGGATATTGAATTCTATCTATCAGACATATAATGTGCAAAGATTCTTTGAAGAAGCAACTTTGCAAGAGCAAGATTCCAACGGACAACCAACTGCAGACCGGGTTTCGGAATGTATATTCCCCATCAGTGCAGCCTAGGTACTCAATAACATATCCGCCGAAGTATTAGTAGTTATTTTCTGTAGGGTCTATACAAAATAACAGTCATTTGTAATTCTGTTCTCGACCGTTTTACAATCATTGCTCCTTGAAACAAGTATATTGCATACACCGAATGTCCTACTGGAGTGCTTTCTAATCTGTTGTCGTGATAATAATAGTAATATTCCCTCATAAACTTCATACGAGTATACTCAAACGCATAGTCTGTGCGGCTAGAGACAGGCATAATTATTATTTGCTGTGGCTCTCCGGGAACCGGGCCCAATACCGCGGAAAAAATAATCATTATCTAAACGTTGAGAATTCGTATATTCGTTCTTCATATCGAGTTGGACAACATGAAATTTGCGAAAATTTTCGGTTGCGTTTTTTTTTGAGTCCCGCTTACTTTGAGACCGTCCGACGACTAGAATGCCCTGAAAATGTTTTCAATGTTACCTACCAACAAATTTTCTATATTTTTATTAAGAGATTCTGAAAAAATTAGCTTTGAGGGTCTAAATTTTATGACGATATAATTTTACCGATTCGACATATTTTGATAAAATTGCGTTTTTCAAAATTCAGAATTACCCGGCTTCAAGTTATATAGGGAAAACTGGCATAATTTTAATTTTGAAGAGTTCAAAGAATAACGCCATTACAGATAAAAACATCCGTTAATGTTTTTGTAATGTGGATATAAAAGAATACGCCCTTGATGCAGGACCCTGTAAAATATTCGAAAACAATCCATTCAAATGACTATACTTTTGTTTGTATTTTATGACAACTAGCTCAATTTAACTCCCGAAGAATACAGCAGCCAACCGGTGAAGAACCTGTACAGACTGGTACAGGGGACCAGAGTTACGGAGTGGGTGCTGTAAAACCAACACAGAAAACACAAAAAGCCCAAGAGGCTGAGGTGTAGCTGGTGAAAGGACCAGCATCCGAGGAAGGAAAAAAAATGACAACTAGCTAATGCCTCGACAGATATTGAAGTATATCGGTCAAGCACCTGTGCAATGATCATTACTTTGAAGGAACAACAAGAGCTTTCTAATACAAAAGAAACAAAATGAAAAATTATAATTGGAATTATTGATCAAAATCACATCGAAAACCCTTATTCCGATTTTTCGTGGCAACCAGAACATTAAAAAACTATGAAATTGTTCGTGACTACAGTAAAGACCAGTATTCAAAACTGGTTGGAGTTGGGAATGATTTCAGAAGTTCAGGAGAATTTGAACACATTTAAACCCGTGAAGAGAAAGTTCCTTCAAAGTCGGGTAAAAATGAAGAAAAAAGATAAAAACTAATCAAAAAGTTGAAATGGTTTGGTGAAATGGGTCTGTACCAGAACCTTTACCGCGATCCATGGCCTATTGTTAAGTTAGAAAGGAATCTTATCAATTGAGGTTTCATCTTTCTAAGATTCCAGGCAAGAATTTTAATCAAAAAGTTTCCCCCACAAATGTTAACCTGAACAAACCTCTCTATGATCTATCTTTAAATAGACATTTCTTATTTCAATCGATATTGCCGCATCTATTACAATATTGATGAATGACATAAGTATTCTTGACCTTGATACACATATTGACAATAAATATTTTATCTGAACTGGATATAATCGTAAACACCGACTAAAAATTTTTCTTTTTGTTCTCTGAATAGCATTCGTAATGAATATTATGTTTTTCATTTCATCTTCGTAGATCACCTATAGACCAGTGCTAATAAATTTTTGAGATAAAAAAAATAGCCCCATGAGACCTACTACTGGAAGAGCAAACTATTTTTCGAATGACGGGAAAAATAAATTGGAGTCGACAAAATGGAGAAGGGTGGAACGGGGTGAACTTTTAGGGGTTGAAAGTGGTATTTCACGGTTTTTCGCAAAATGCAACGAAAGTTGACATCCTATCGAAAAAAGTTGAATTGCAAAGTTGATAATAATAATATCTACAACTTTTGTATCAAACATTTTTCCACATAACCTAAAATTTCCCGGGAAAATCGGAAAACCCGATTTTTCTGGCGCAGAAATTTTTTTTCTCGAAATTTGGTGAAAATATAACTTAATATGTTTCAAGTAAGCTGTAATTTTTTTTGTAGCGAAATACACATTTTTCTTTTTTTTTGACAAATTCCGAAAAAACGACCTCATTTTCAACTGAAAAGTTTTACAGTTAAAATCCGTATATTCAAGTTCGCCAGCCGCCATTTTTTTTCGTTGAAGCATCTACTTTTAGATTATGTAATGAAAGAGTGCACTACTATGGAAAAAAATTCCAGACAACGGGAATAAATTAAAAAACAGATTTTCAAAAATAATTTTTTTAAATTTTAGTTCTAAACTCATATTTATTTATTAAAATTACTGAAATTATCAGTTGGAACCTTTCGAGAATGTTGACTTCATGTTATCTTAATAGGTACAAACAATAAATAAGGACATAAATGAGGATTTGATTATGATAGAAGGGAGAAAGGAGGTGAACTTTTAGGGGTAAAAATGGTTTCTCACGATTTGCCATGAAAATTAACCTCTTACAAAAAAAAGTGAAAGAAAAAAGTTGTTGGCAATAAACAGATCTACACCTTTTGTACATAACCTCAAATTTGTAATAGATTGTCGTTAATGTAGAATGTAGTTTCTGGTTTTCAATTACATAGGTACAATAAATTCTTCATTGAGATTGTGATACATACTTTTTTAATTTTACCGCCAAAAGTTCATCTCCTTTCACCCTTCTATCATGATTAAATCGTCCTTGTTTATTCTTTGTACCTACTAAGGTAATATGAAATTGATATTCTCGAAATGTTTCAACTGTTAATTTCAATAATTTTAATGAATAAAAGTTCTTGAAAATCTGTTTTTTTTGCGTTTTCTGGATTTTTTTTTCATCGTAGTGCTACTCTTTTATTACTTAATCTTAACGTAGATACTTCAACGAAAAAAAAAATGGCTGCTAGCGAACTTGAAAAGACAAACTTTACCGGTAAAATTTTTCATTTGAAAATGAGGTCGTTTTTTCGGAATTTGTCGGAAAAAAAGGAAAAATCTGTATTTCGCTACAAAAAAATTACTTCTTACTTGAAACATAATAAGTTATATTTCCCGGAAATTTTGAGGTGGTCTCATGGTGTTAATTTTCTTCAGCACTGGTAGTCCATCAGCACTGGTCTACTATTATAGTTGCAAGAACGTAAAATTGTGTGCTATGAAATAGAGTGAGATGATTATTATTGTACACCATGTCTTTTAAAACGGCCCCCTTAGTGCCAAATTCAATCAAAACCATTGGGTCTACAAGTTTTCTTGTAGAGTAAAAATGTATTCACCTTTGTGTTGTTGTCTCAGCATCGACGTCATATTTTCCCCAATCCACTTTCTTTTCCTTAACAGATTTACGTTCTTCTGCTACCAACTCGCCAATTTGAAATTTAACCATCAGTTCCTTCGCATCACTGGAATGGCCAACGTCTTCGAATGCCTCGCTGGCATCTTTTCCAGCCTGTTCTAGCAGAACCTCTTCTCCACCCGGATGCTGAAATATATGTCATTATAGAATGGAATATAATGTTTCCATAGGTAAATCTTGGACAAGTCATACATACAATAATATATAAAATATAGAAAAAAACTACATTAAAAGGAACTAGGAACACTAGTTGCCTGCAAGCGCAGAGCCGGGTTAAGACCACTTGGCGCACGGGGCACAATATATTTTTTCGCCCTCACACATTACAAAAATGTTCACAAAATAAAATAGTCATATGTTCATAATGACGGTTTTCTATTCAAAAAGTAACAGCTAACAAAAATTATGACCAAAAATAAAATCCAGTACAGACAGGGAAGAAATACGTTTTGATGGATTAACGATAATATTTGAAAACATACGGACACGGATATATGATAGAGTCAGTTGGATAGAAAAAGGTGAATAAACAACACCAGATCTATAAAATATCATACGAGGATATATTGAAAAATTCTTACTATACAACCAAACAAAATTTCAATGTCAAAATATTTTATTACTCAACATATTCTCCTCTTAATTGGATACACTTATTACAGCGAACCTGCAACGTCTCTAGACCTTTCAAAAAAAATGTTTTTCTGAAATCGTTCAAGAATGCCCACTTTCTCGGAGCAACTTCTGGCCTCAAAATACGCTAATCTAGTATTTTAGTCCGTTGCTAAGCAACGAACTTTCTCGGACCGTTTTCGGACCTAAACGGTACGGGAAAGTACTTTTTCAGACTTCGACGCAAAGTTGACGTTTTCCGTGAAATGTCATTTTGTGGCAGCATTTGCGCTCTAAAGCGAAAATATTTCGAAAACGCTCGCTTCTCCAACGTATTTCTGCATGATGATTGATGATAGTGACAGCGAATTATCAAACACTCCTCCTGATGTAGCAGAAAGTGCAAAAATTGTTACTTTGAATCTCCTACCAGAGAAATCAAGGAAGAAATATGAATTGCAATAGAGGACTTCGGATAAGGATGCAGTCATGCCACCACACAACTTTTGGCTTTAAAACTACTGGCACGTTTTTCGGCAAGTTTTCTTCATGTCAGGGTTCCTGGCAGCCTCAGGAACCCCGTAATATGATTGAAATTGTTCATAACGACGGGAATATTGAGATTTTCCATAAAATACAAAACCCTAGGGACTTTAATTTTTTTTAGGGATTTTTCTCACAAAATGGCGCTAATTTCAAAATATATAATTTTCCTGAATTTAAAAAAAATTGCGTATTTCACGTTTCCTAGTTGCCAAATAGTTGATCGAACTAGAAAATATTCTGAGTGTTAACTTTCACGGACAAACAAACATTATTACCTTTCTGATTAAAATGCTCTTGGCCTGAATACATTGAGGTTACATCACAGAATTTGTATTTTGTTTCAGTTTTGTGGGTATGTGTTACATTTTTTTAACCATAACTGTTAAAATGGTTGAATATCATTTCTACTTTTGAACTTTTTCATGGAACGAATGTGCACTGACAAAGAAATAACCCTACACTCAGTGCCGCATTTGCCAGCTAGCATGCTACCAAGTACCAGTTAGCAAATTAGCCAGTAAGCAAATGCTACGGGCCCCGGGCCTGGGGGGCCTCGTGCCTGTGCTCAAAGTAAAAAAAAACTATCAAGTAAGATATGTTTTTTATACCACCTACAGAAAATGAATAAAGTTAGAAATGGGAATAATAACTATAGCGTGGAATGAAATTCTAGAACACTTGCAAGCGACTATCGCTTCGTTGCAGTCGTCCGATCAAGATCTTAACACGAGATAGGAACGCTATTTATAAATCATTACAAGGCTACTTCCAAGCAATACAATCCAAATTTTCAGATATAGAGGCAAAAGCCAAAGCCCTAATTGGCTGTGAAGAATATCAGCAATCGACTTCAAGAAAACCCAAGCAAAATACAAAGTACGACCATTTCAGCAGCAGCTCTACTCACAGACCTCATAAAAGAAGGCTCTACTACACTCGAAGAAGTTGTAGAACATCAAACACCCGGACAACGTTTTGAAATTCATGTTTTTATTGTTGAAATTGTCTGCATTAGCTAAATGCATGGAAGCTTACCAGTGTATTTGGAATACTTCGGCAGAAAAGATCTTAAAAAGAACTATCGTCAATTATTTCCTAGACGATGTGGAAGACAGTCTGGGCAATGAACTGGTGCAGTTTGCGAAGCTGCTGAAAACAGATGTGGCTGCTGATATTGACAGCAGAAAGAAAAAGCACGAGGCTTAGGAACTTCAAGTTTATAAACTGTTGACATAAAATTCATTGGAATCGTGTTTCCCAAATGTTGGAATAGTGTTTCGCATTCACTTGATTTTGATAATCACCAACTACAGCGGAGAATGTTCTTTTTCAAAATTAAAGCGTTTTAAAAATGTGTTAAGGAGCACAATGGGACAAGAACATTAAACGACCTCAATATAATGAACATAGAAAGTGATTAACTTAGAAATATTGATTTGACGAGTGTTATCTCCAAATTTGCTCGGATTATCACGGAAAGTCTTTTTGTAAATGTGCTATTTTATTTTATATTCTATACTTTAATACTTAATGCATATCAAGGGCCTCTTGTTCACATTTGCTACGGACCCCACGGTGGCTTTATCCGGCACTTCCTAGACTACACAATACCTCTTTCAATAACAAAACTCTAGCTCTAGTTTTGAATTTAGCGCTATTTTGAAAGAAAAATCCCGAAACAAAATTAAAGTCCCTAGTGTTTTGTATTTTATGGAAAATCTCAATATTGCCGTCGTTATGAACAATTTCAATCATATTACGGGGTTCCTGAGGGTGCCAGGAACCCTGACATGAAGAAAAAATGCCGAAAAAAGTGCCAGTAGTTTTAAAGCCAAAAGTTGTGTGGTGGCATCACTGAATCCTTATCCGAAGTCCTCTATACGGTAAATTCAAGACGTGGTGCCAGTCAAAACATTCACCACTGAAGATATTCACAAATTTTTACAAGAAGCGCCCGATGGAGAATATCTACTAAAAAAGGTAAATTTTAATATTTCATGCTTTTAGTAGTTTGAGAAGCGATTAGTATTTTTTTAATTTAGTGCAATTTGGTTAGCATATACATTATGAAAGTTTGTTATATGTGATGTACTTTTGTTAAATAAAGCATCTGGTGTTTCTTTTTCTGAAAACTGCGTTTGTAGAAAAAAATTTGTGTATTTCGAGCACAAAGTGTCATTGTCGCTCTCCAAAGATTACCGCGCTTCGCTTCGCGTCGAGCGGTAACTCTCTTTGTCAAGCGACAATATATCACTTTGCGCTCTTAATACACAAATAGCTATTCCCGTATCGAAAACGATACGGGAATATTTTTGCCGGCTTGTTTACATTTTAGACAGTTATTGAATTCACGCAAACAATATGTAGAATTCCTTAGTTTTTGATAATGCTTTTTGCGATTTCAGAAAAAATAGTATGTGTACCTCGTAGTAAAAGCACATTCCCAGACTTCAATGCTTGTTGGCCTCGGCTTTGCCTCGGCCAACAATTTACATTGTCGTCCGGGAATGTATTGCTTTTACTACTAGATACACAATATACTATTCTTCTTGCTCTGCAAACCAGACCTCCACAGCTTTTATCACCTCCTCGTTGGAAAAAAAATTACGACCTTTTAAACTTTTTTTCAGTTGAGGAAAGAGATGATAGTCGGACGGAGCCAAATCTGGTGAATAAGGGGGGTGTTCTAGTAATTCAAACCCTAAATCACGAATTTTTTGCATGGCAACGTGAGATTTGTGTGCAGGGGCGTTGTCCTGCAAAAACAAAACACATTTGGATAGCTTTCCGCGTCTTTTCTCTTTAATTTTTTCCCGTAGAGTGGTCAGTAATGTCGAATAGTAATCTTCAGTTATTGTTCTACCCTTATCCAAAAAATCAATCATGATTATTGCATGGCAATCCCAAAAAACTGAAGCAAGAACTTTTCCAGCAGATTTTTGGACACGAAACTTCTTAGGTCTTGAAGAACCGGAGTGTCGCCATTCCATCGATTGTTGCTTTGTTTCTGGATCGTAGAAATGTACCCAAGTCTCATCCATAGTAACAATTCGGTTTAAGAAGTCTACATCGTTTTCAAATCGAGCACAGATCGATCGCGATGCTACTACCCTTGCACGCTTTTGGTCAACATTCAAACATTTGGGAATCCATCTTGCAGCAATTTTTCTCATGTCCAAATTGACGTGAACTATATGATGAACGCGTTCGTATGAAATATTCAGTGCTTCAGATGTCCGTTTTAGCCCAATTCGATGGTCTGTTAAAATCATGTCATGAACTGCATCGATATTTTCGGGGACTGACACAGAAACTGGCCTTCCCGATCGGTCATCATCTTCAATGAAAAATTTACCTCTTTTGAAGCTTGCAGTCCAATTTTTCACGGTCGCTTACGAAGGACATTGATCACCAAGGGTATTAAGCATATCTTCGTAAATCTGCTTACCTCTTAACCCTTTTAAATACAGGTAGGTACTTCATGATGGCTCGATACTCCAATTTTTCGATTTTCACAATTTCGGTGGACATATTTTTACTTTTAATTTATTGCGTAACTCTGGTTTACTTTTTTGACGTCAAACTTTACACTGACACTTCTAATAAGTTATTGTTCGTTGCTATGGTTACGCAATATTTTGCTTATGCAGGGAACTGGTCTAGGCTGTTATATTATTATTAGTTGTTTTACACTCTATATATTAACAAAAGATGTAAATCAATTTTGATGGATGTTAAAATTGTCAATATATATTTTTGATGACAAGATAGTTTTTCTATCATTTAATTCTTATTTATATAGCATGGCGCAGTCGGTAGGATACGAACCTACGCTCCCAAAGGGAATCTGATTTCCAATCTTAATTTCGTAAGATCTGGGTCTACTGTCATCCACTCTCAATACCACTCCAGGTTCTCAAGTATCATTGTCATCCAAAACCATAACCTTATCATTCTCGTTCAGATCTTCTAAATTCTTTGCATGTTTATCATAATAAACTTTTTGTTGATTTTGTCTATTTATCAATACCGTGGTATGATTCTCCTGTACTAAGCTTGGGAATAATAATTTTTCCTCCGTGGGTAATTGCCCTTTCAGTCTACGACTATAAAGCAGTTGAGCAGGAGATGATTCATTAATGGATAATGGTGTATTGCGATATTCGAGCAAAGTTAGATATATATCCTTGTTATCTAGAAATGGTTTCTTCATTAAATTCTTTATGGTTTGAACATGTCTTTCTATGAATCCGTTAGATTGACTGTAACCTGGTGAAGATGTCTTATGGACAATTTCCCATTCTTTCATAAAGTTCAAGAACTGAAAACTAGAAAATTGTGGTCCATTATCACTGTAAATCAGGTCTGGTTTGCCATGTCGCGAAAATATCTCCTTCAACTTAGTAATAACCCCCGTACTAGTCAAATCATGCAACAAAATAACTTCTGGAACTTGGAATAAACATCAACCAATAAGATATAATGTTTTGCTCGAAAATAAAATATATCTACCGCGACAGTTTCCCATGGACTACTAAGAACTTCTCTGTTCATCATAGTTTCTCTCTGATTTTTTCTACTGAAGGTAGCACACGTTAAGCAGTTCAATACGGAATTTTCAATTTCTTTCTGCATCAATGGCCAAAACATCACCTCATTTGCCCTTGCAACCGTCTTATTTATTCCCATGATTATAATGAATTCGGTTCATCATATCCTTCCTTAAAACCTTAGGCATAACTATATAACTCCGTTAATTTCTGTTAGTTCATCTCCACAATACCAGAATGGTCTAATCAGTATATGTGTTTTACATTTCTCAATAGGCAATCCTTCTTTTATTTGTTTTAATAAAATTTGCAATTCAATATCTTTTTTTGTTTCATTTCTCACTATTTCTAATTTAGATGTACTAATGCTATTGTCACAATTGATCAAGTCAATATGCGCCTCCATTTCTAATTCTTCCAGCTTGAACTCATCGTCATCAAAACTAGCTCGACTCAAAGTATCTGCAAAAAACAACTGTTTTCCTGGTTTGTATTTTACTGTGAAGTCATAATTCTGCAAATTAATTCTGAATCTCTGTAGTCGCAAAGGACATTTATTCAATGCTTTCTTAAAAATAATTTCCAATGGTTTATGATCACTCTCAACAAGGAATTGTTTTCCATAAAGATACCGATGGAAACGATGACACCCGAAATAGATGGCAAACATCTCCTTTTCTATTTGTGCATAATTCTGTTGGCTTTCTGTGAGAGATTTCGAGGCATATGCAACTGGAGCTCCATTTTGCATAATGACGGCACCCATACCGTCTTTCGAACTATCAACTGACAAAACAATTGGTAGTTTCTCATCATAAAATTGTAGTAGAGGAGGTTCTGTTAACTTTTTTTTAAATGTTCAAATTCCTTCGAATGAATTTCCGTCCAAAGCCAATTCACATTATTTTTTGTTAATTCACGCAAATTACTTGTGAGTTGAGAAAAATTTGGAATGAATTTGGATACATAAGTCACCATTCCTAGAAATCTGCTCAACTCTTTAATATTAGTAGGCTCTGGAATTCGATGAATCGCTTCAATTTTTTTATTGTCAGGTTTTATTCCGTCTTTTGAAAGGATATGACCTATGTATTTTACTTCAGTGGCAAAAAAATTACATTTATCTGGGTTGAACCTAACCCCATATTCAATTCCTCTGGATAATAATTCGTTCAATCTTTTTTCATGTTCCTCACGAGTTTTTGTAAAAACAATTATATCGTCTATATAAATTTTAACATTTGGTATGCCCTCAAATATCTCACGTATATACGATGAAAAATTTCTGGAAAAACTGACAAACCGAATCGCAATCTCAAAAATCGATATCTTCCGAAAGGTGTAGCAAAAGTTGTTAATTTTGATGACTCGTTACTCAGTGATATTTGCCAAAAACCCTTGAATGCATCTAAAACCGAAAAATAACATGAGCCCTTCAAATCATGAACAAGTTCGTCAAATATTATAGGTAGCTCATAGTGCTTGCTCCCTAAGAATCGCTTGATTCAATTTTTGTGGATCAAGGCAAATTCGTATTTGATTGTTCGTTTCTTTAACGATAGTAATGGGATTCACGAATTCAGTTGGCTCGGTTACCTTCACGATAATTTCATCTCTGCACATTTTTTTCAACTCATCTTTAAATTTACCTATCAGTTGAAATGGAACCTTTCTGCATGGTACAACACTTGCTTCATAATTAGGTTTCAGTTTGAAACTGATTGGTTCAGATACAATTTTTCTTAATCCTGAAAATGCGACTTTGAATTTCATTAATATTTCTTCCTTTGTTGCAACCGAATTTCATTAATAGTTGCTCTATTTATCAAACCTAACATCTCAACAGATTTCAGACCCAAAATCGGACGAGCACCCTTAGTAGTTTCAACAATAGGCTAACTAGATATCAATACATCCTCGTAATTGTTATTAATATTTTCAACAGAAAAGTGAATTAAAAAACACAACAAAAATCCATACTTAAAGGTTGAAAGTGGGAACGCAATAAATATAAATATTCAAAAACATAATAAAAAGGTACTCAATCAGGAAAAAACAAATAAAAGGAAAAATCACAAGCAAGAGATATATATCCGGAAACTGACACAAATAAAAAATATATAACTGATAGCAGGAGATGTTACTGCCACATCATCTCCTGCCGGTAAAGCAATGTTGATCGGCAAGATTTCTACAAAATTGGGATATACTTTGCTTTGAAAGTTTTCTTGCTATGAGGAGAAGTTTGTTACTGGGAAACAACTTACCACTTTTTCCAAGGTGTTCAACCACTTACCAAGAAATATAAAAGAGGTAGTGCGTGGAGTTTTATTTTTATAAAAACATTAAGGCGCTGCTTTCATAATTTTTAATGACTTTTTATTCAATTTTATATTGTCTTGCTTGTTTGGTACTTTTCTGACGATCTGTGTTTTTTCTAATACATTTACAGGATTTGTTCGTTTATGCTTTGTCACTGATGATTAGCTTATCTATTTTGTATACAAATACTGGCAAAGAATGATGACTTTCTAAATTATTCAAAACAATTTATTTTATATCTGTTTCGTTTAAGATAATTCAAATATCAACATTCATAATTACAGAACATAACAGAATGAACAAGATTTATTAAAGCGTGCGACATACGTTTGAGAATTATTAAACAACTATATGAATAATAAAATCGACAATGTCAAAGTACCCTTCTCTATATGTATAACTAAAAAAAACTCGATGGACTGGAGAGAATGAAAATAGAGAAATGGCAAAATAGTATGAATGCGGATTAGGGCCCTATTCAAGTTCAAGTTTATATTTGTCATTCTTGAAACAGAAAGTATACAGTACGATGCAAATGTATGGAATAAATTCATTATTTCTGAATATAAACATACATTGGAAAATTCCTCGAACACGTCGATTTTCTTTTCCGATTGGCCAATTTTTGAACCCCACCCTAAATATATAGGGTTATCCGCATTCGAGTAAAAATTACTTTAGTGAAATTTTTAAATGGGACACCCAGTGTATTTTTCCATATTTGGTTAGGGATCGTCATTACAAATCCAGTCATACCAGGTTTGATGGGATTATGTCAAACGGCTGCGGAGATATGAGAACAAAACTTCTCCATATGCCCAATGAGTGCGACAGAGACTTTTGACCTTCCGAATCGTATGAAGTCTCAGTCATACTCATACGAGGAAGTTTTTTGCCCATTTATCCGCAACCGTTTGACATAATCCCATCAAACCTGGTATCACTGGATTTGTAATGACGATCCCTAACTAAATATGGAAAAATACACTGGGTGTTCCATTTAAAAATTTCACTAAAGTAATTTTCACTCGAATGCGGATAACCCCATATATTCAGGAATGGGTTCAAAAATTGTCCAATCGGAAAAGAAAATCGACGTGTTCGAGGAATTTACCAAAATATGTTTATATTCTGAAATAATGAATTTATTCCATACATTTGCATCGTACGTCATAAAAATACAAAGAAAATACGTAATATATAATTAAAATAAACAAACACACAATACATACATAAATATACAGTAAACAATCAAGAAACATTCTCATACTCTCTGAGGGAAGAAAAACAACTTGCTATATTCCGTAATTTAAAGACGCGTAGTAATAAATCCTCATTTAGTATGCAAAATCCATAAAGGGAGAATAGTGAAAATTTTAATGTGGAACGTTTATGAAAACGGCAAACAACTGTTTTCTTCATTCGCTAAGTAGTGCCACCCGGCACTATATCTATTTGTGGGATTAGGCCATTGTTAAAGTATATTTTTACCAGCCACCTTTCAGTGGTGAATATTCTAGTATAATTCCTGTTTAAAAATATAATGGTAAATATTTTATGAAAATATTTAGGGTGGGCCACGTCGAACATTGCAATTGAATATTATTTCTCAACAAATAATTGGTAATAAATTTGAAAAAAATAGTAAGATGTGTATTTTCACAGATTATAGTATTTAGGAAGTTGAAAACGTGAAATACAGCAATCAATAGTTATATAAAAATAACCAAGAAATAATGGGATAAAAGAAGAATGATGTAGCCCACTTAAATTATTACAAAAAATGATTAGTATGAAGTCACAACAAATTGAAGTTATCTCTAATTTTTAATAAAAAAAAAAAGAAAATTACAGTAAGTATTTGACTACAGTAATTACAATAACTATACTATATCCGAGTCGGATGAATCATCTTTATTAAGGCCAATAACAATGATCAATCAAATCTTAAAAAAATATTGTCAATTTTCGACATAGCATATTCTACGGTAATAACATGGTCAATGCATTTTCTCCAATTGTCGCTGGTCACTTCAACAACCGCATATTTAAACAATAACTGAACATCGTTCATTTTGAAGGTCGTTATCTTCCGGGCTACATTCTTTTTCACTTGGACCCATGTTGGTTCTCTGGGATTCAGCTCGCAGTGATAAGAGGGAAATCGAAGTACTGATATTCCAGGTGAAGCGGCTAGTTGGTCAACGATATACATTTTATGGTTGTTTTTGTGGATTTGATACTATAAAGTTCTTTTTTTAGTGGAAAAACGACGTTTTTGAGCTGAACCACTACAATAGTATGCCTTTAGTCCAATTGCCTATGGGTAAATGTTTTTGTAATTTAGCATGGTAACTCGCCTTGCCCATAACAATAGTAGATCCCTCCGGAATAAAATCGATCATATATTGTTGATAGTCACCGGTTCGTTTCGATACAAAAGTCCTCTTTCCACAAACCCTTTTGAACTACCTATATGAACGATTATTAATCTTTTACCCTTGCCTTCTGCTCTTATTATTGCTATCCTGCCAATACTTAGATACCTATAGTAATTATATCCTTCGTTTATTTACATTTCGTCCAGGTAATAAATGCGTCGATTTTCGTTTCGGGATTGTTTAATATTGCGTAAATAGTCTCTTCTCCACATCGCAATATCTGGTTTATCTATCAGTACAGATTGTATCTTATGTTTGGTATAGATGAAGCCGTTTTTTTTTTTTTATTTTTAATAATGTCATTTTAGAGAAAGTGGGCTAATCCGGTTCAGCTTGAACTGCAGATAGAATTTTATTCAGTGTGGGAATTTCACTTTTTAGGTAAAACGCATGGATTTTACGCCTTAACCTCTGATTTAACGATTCGTCTATTATGATCCTGTGGACGACCAGGAGATGTTTTTAGTGGTTGAAGACCTCCACTTTCCTTTTCTCCCATTTATTTATAGATGGTGGACTTAGCTACACACAACATAGAAAATGCTTTTGTAACAGTCTCATCTACACTGGCACTTTTGTTGTTGTTTTGCAATGAACTTAAACAGTTTAAAATTAATGTTTTTTCATTTAAAGATAATGGCCGCTTTGATGGTCCTTTATTTTATCTTATAAATACACAAGCTAAAAACAGAAGCACATACAAATAATTTCTAGAAAGCACTATATACCAGCGATACCGAGTACCTTCTACTACAATTCTTGCTTGTAACGAATTCTTATACCCTTCTATCAGTACTTAAGGTTATAAAAAGGGCTTGTCTTTAAAAGATCATCCGGTCCAAAAAATTGCGGTACATCTATGGAATCGATGAATCTGAGCGGTTTATTACTCCATGCATTTATTTTACGGACTTTAGTAGATATTCTTTGAGATTTTTTTCGGAATTTCATGTTGTTTCTTTCGTCCTTAATGTTTTAGGATAACGAGTTGAAATATTTTGATCCTTCGTAATGTGGCGAATTTTTATATTCGGAATTGTTACATTTTGTCAGGTAGAAGTCATTTATGTACCTTGTGAATCGCTGTGAAAAGTGTGGATCACGAAGAGTATTTGCATACAATCGCAGCGTGCACGTGCGCTACAGTTATTTTGTAAACAAAAAAAAATTACCTTATAGCAATGTTACAATTGTCGAAACATAAAATTTCTTCCCGGTGTGTACTAACGAGTATGATATAATTCCGTCCGTCATCTCTTTAGTTATGCTTTTCACGTATTCAGTGTGTACATTTGAGTTGGCGACATTGGGTTTTAGGAAAAAAGTCATATAAAAAGTTTTTCATGTTCTAGAACCTAATTTTGGATGATCAAATCTCAAATGATTGCGTATATGAACATGATTAATAATTCTGAACAACTTTTCATAATAATAATCGATGTTGAAAAGAGAAACATTCCCAACGGAAACAACATGACTTCTTGAATTGAAAAAAATACTTACGGAGAAAATGAAGCAACCAAACTACTTCATATAATTATTTCGGGGCTTCCTTCACGAGAGCGTATGCATTTATTCTGAGAGATTATTTTTTCAAATTGTAAGAAAAACCGATTTGCATCCACTAAATAATCGTTCGAAAATATCAATATTTAACTTTGTCTTTTATAAAATTAATTTTTTTGACGCTACTCACATACGGCTGACACATTTCAAGATTTTATCATTCAAAATCAGGTTCATAAGTTTTTAACAAGAATGACTTATTTCCTAAAACGAAAAATAGCAAAGTTTTCCATATATCACCAACTCAAATGGACACACTGTATGATGTTCAATTCATTCAAGTAAATTGTCGATGGGGAATTGCAAATTACGGTCTATTCCAATTATTGTAGGTTGTCTATGAAGGGGAGACGTGAGAGACGGATGAATGTGCGTCGAAAGTAAAATATGCATCACATTTATGTTGAGATAACAGCTGGCCCAATTTATCAGCCATGACCACGTAAACCATTACTATCCCCCCTTTTTTATATGAATAACAGTGTGGTGTCAAGGCCGACATTTACCGATTGTTAAAAATAGTTATTTATGATAAAAGTTAGTTAGAACTTTTTGTATGAAAAAGCTCTTTACAAAAATGTATCATACAAAATTTTTTCTACGTCAGTTATTATTTTGACAAATTGTAGCAATTCGCTATTTTCCTAAAACTCCAAAATCGAAGTAAATATTATTTTTAGAAACCACTTTGCATTAGCTCCCCACCTTGTGAAACATTCAACTCAACATTCGGTTATAAAAAAATTAGAGCCTTGGAAACATAGAAAAAATTAGAACATGTATACTCTTGTGACGTAGAATGTCTTCACTAGATTCTAGTATTTTTTGTTGACCTAAGTTGATGGTACTGATATGGATCTGACAACAGTGGAACCGCTGACATATCCTGGCATTGTTTATGTGGTTTCTGTCCAAGAAGACTAAAAACAAGGAGTGTTTGATTCCCATAAGACAATGGGGACACTAGTAGAAAGAGATGAAAGATCATTTGTGACGAAATGTGACGTAGTTATACATGTCATGGCCGCCGTTCTCTATTGACAGTGACGGACTAGCTCTTGGTATTTGAGAGTTACTGCTGACAGTTTTGTTGCTTGATTCGAGTTCGACTCTGTACTCATACCCAAGTACGTCACTATGACGCGTTGATGATACAAGTTTCTGATTGGCTAGAGCTTATTAAACCCTCCTCGTTTTTAGTCTTCTTGGTTTCTGTCCAAAGAGAGTAAACTAACAGGAGGGTTTAATAAGCTCTAGCCAATCAGAATCTTGTAGCAACGACGCGTCATAGTGACGTACTTGGACATGAGTCCAGAGTCGAACTCGAACCTATAAACAAAACTGTCACATGTAACTCTCATATACCAAGAGTGCGGAGTGCGCTAGTCCGTCACTGTCTATGGAGAATGGCGGTCATGACATGTCCAACTACGTCAAATTTCGTCACAAATGTTCTTTCATCTCTTTCTATTAGTGCCCCCATTGTCTTATGAGGATTTGACTCTCCTAGTAAAATAACGTTTAGTCTCCTTGGGTCCTGTCAGTCGTGAAATTGTTATTGGAAAATTACTTTTACAACTTGTGAAACTAGATGAAAACTTTTTTTAAAGCTAGCAGTCAAAATTTGCCACCCGTAAATTACATAATGATTCAGGCATTTTTATCTCTTAATCCAAACTATTCGAGAGTGGAGATGAAAAGTATGAAATGAGATAGGGTTGTTCTATTTGTATGATCAAGTGCCGTATAGTTCCTGAGCAACAAAGTACGGATCAAACTATACTTTGCTGTAGCTACTATTGACGAAAGTAATGATGAAATAAAAAATTGTGACTGTGGATGTTGAGTATTAGCATCCCAAGGTAAGTTTAGGATTATTACCGTTCTCTAGCATACAACATAGAGTTTGTTTTTTTTTGTACTTTTTTTATACTTGTTGCTCCGTACTCGGTGAAAATCGATGGATCGATGAAAAGAGTCAGTGAAGTGTTATTCAAGTATCTATAGTAGATATTATAATATCAGCAATGCCTTTTTCATCAACAGTAAGAGTTCTGACAGATCGTTCATTAAATGACATTAGTGACTTGACAAAAGTGATAATACAATGACAATTGACGAATTCATCCACGATTCCAACGTTGTCGGATTGTGTCAGTGACGTAAAATGTCTGTGGGAGAACACTTCTGAAATCCGAATTTTCATAACTAAATACAGGCGAAAACCAATATGTAAAAATTAAACAAATTGATTTTTCGATATATTTGACATACATTTTAAAATTTAGGAAATCAGCGAATTGTTGAACGTTTTATCTTTTCAATTTTCGTCGTATTTTCAAATGATAACTTCCGAGTAAAATCTGACGGAAAATACTGTCTATTTGAAGAATGTACGAACAGTGCGTAAAATATAATTTTACGTACAGTTGAGTTTTTACGCACAGTTCTGAAAACCAAAGTTTATACGCATTGCCGTAGAAAATTATATTTTCAAAATTTTGAAATTCTCCTTTTTTATTATTTACAAGCTTTTATATAACATGCAATGTTTGTTTGTTATGGATTGAATCGGTCTTCACTTGATGGAAATCCATTGTATAAACACTAAGGTAAAACACGATTAAATTTCCACGGAATTTGTTATACTCGCGGCATGTTTCGCTATACTGTAGCTTTATCAAGCGATTTTGATATACTAACATAATATGATTTTCCTTTGGAACCTTACTTAAATACTTTTCCCTAATTCGTATCTTTAATTAATAGGTCTGAACAACCTATCAATTAAAAACAGTGTAACTAAGGAATTGATCACCAACTTTCCCAATTATTATCTAAATCAGTAACAAATAACAGTATACCTGGACATCGTTAATTACTAAGAGAATAAGGGCCAATTTATGCATCATTGTCATTATCATAGTCCTAATCACAGTCACTGTCTTGATCATAAAATTATATTGAAAGTGTGCATTTCAGTAGGAGCATATATGCAATTTGTTTAGTTTTAGTCTCAATTATAATCATAAGAATTTGACCTCCAAAGTTGGCAATTTTTATGCATATAATAGGGAATATGCAAGTGATTTAAATTTACTTGATTTTTTTACCACATAAACTTTATTGTCTCGAAATTACACCTAAACCACCAGTTTATAATTTAGTTTGTATTTAACTCCATAAAACTTCAATCAAAAAGTGCATAATAAGCGCGCGGAATTCAAATTTGCAAAACGCATCACCATTGGTCGAAACGAAGAATGACGTCACATTGCACGTTATGAAATTTATCTGTGTTGATATTCATACTGTGCTAGTCGTCTTTCATAGAAAATTTGTTTTTATTTATATATTTGTAGTGTTTTCCATTACATAGTTCGATTTTGGTCTTGTGGCAATTGTAAATTATCAAGAGAAATGACTGAAAGCGGTTTTGTCAAAGCACAATCCGACAATACCGGAACTGATAAGTGGTAATAGTTTATCAAATGATAGTTTTCCTTTTGTAATTTAGGTGAGGCAGGTATATATAAAACATTTATGCATACAAAACTTACTTCTGATCAATTCACTTCATGTTAACTATCGAAATACAATGTACTCACATTGAAATGATCTTCACAACAATGTAAATGTGATATTGGAGATACTTCGCCTCTTCTCATAACCTTACACCATTGTTTACGTATTTTCGCATCTCTTGGAACAGAAAAAAATACTTAACTTGGTGTACTTATAATTGTGTTTTGGCATTCCGGTACTAAACAATACCTATAAGATGGTTTTTTAGCATTTTCTATTATCGTAATAGCGAATAAAACTGCAAATTTCTAACCTAATTAATAACTGTCAATAGTGTCAATGGCCATAACTATAGAAATACTTGTTCATTGAAGACTGCTCTGGTTGATCGAGATCACTTTCACATATGTTCATCTCTATCTAACACTTGTACTGCATTTGTCTTACTCTTTTATAAAAGATCAACTTCAAGCAAGTAGAGCAATCAGAGTACGTCAAAACGAACGACACTGAAGAAGAACAACGCTGATAGCGTTATGTGACGTCATCCACAGCGCGCGAAAATGGAGGCGTTCAAATAGGTCAAATTCAATCGGTATTTAATATATTATTTTAAAAATGAATTCCAAGATTTTCATCCGTATTTATATTTTTTACTATGTTGTAACGAAGTAAAAAATTGATTAAACAAATAAAAATAAATTATGCATACTCCCTATTAGGACGACATGCTCGACGCGCATGTGCGTCTATATCTATCTGACAAATGACATACATAATTTATTTGTTTTGACTTGTGATCCTTGTTATTGTTTATTGCTTCGGAAAAAAAATGAGCCAGGAAGAGGGTACTCTTATTGAAATGATTGAAAAATGTCCCACCTTTGGGATAAAAAGACAATAATGACAGTGTCGTCACCTGTCAATTTTTAATTTTCAAGCTAATGACTGTTATTCATTAATATATAAGACAACGACTAAGACTGTAATAGCGATTGTGACTATGATAATGATATGTTGCATAAATTGGACCTAAGTTCAACAATAGGTGTAATTGGTCGTTGAGTAAACAATTGGAATTTTCAGCTCATTAATTTCTAAAGTTTGTAAATAATTAAGCTTGATACCTTTATTTTCGACATGAAGAATTTCGAAGTTTTCATCATAGTGATGATTTTCTTCAAATATATGATTAGCGTATGAACTTATTTTCTTCTTCAAATGACTCGTGTAATGTTCACGTAAGCGGTTTTTGAACGATTTACCTGTCTGGCCTACATATACTTTAGTGCAAGACCCTCAATTCAATTGGTAAACTCAGATTTCTGTCTTTATTATTTTTAATGAATCTTCCTAACATATTATCTTTTCTATAGACTATCTATAGATCTATAGATTATCAAAAATGAGGTTAATTTTTCTGTAGCTGTACCTGAAAGGGTTAAAGTTCTGTAGTTATTGTCAACGTTTCTAATACTGGGGTAGACTTCTTGGATAGCCTTATTGTGTAGTTTTTTAGCCAAAATATTATCTATTAAATCAACCCGGTATCCATTATTAACTGCAATTTGCTTAATGATATTCAATTCCTTGTTAAAATTTTCTGCTGATTGGGGAACATTTACTAATCTATGAATCATACTATGCTGATATTTCATGTTGGCATGTTCCCCTATCAGCAGAAACTTTGAGGAAAATGTTCTTACGGTATAGCTCAACTAGGAAAGCTTTACCTCTGAGACTTGGATGCATACTAGATCAAACGTGGTGGTCAGTCTTTTTCAGACATTTCGTCCTGTTTCATCAAATGAAAATGGATTAATAATAATCCAGCCTTTCGTAATATAGCAGTTTCGTCGAACAGAAATATAATCCAACAGCCCCCTACGAGTTCAGAATTACCTCTGCCCAAGATCTGGCAAAGTTTCTACAAGAACACACTTGCAATGTTCACACATATAATATTAATTTATTTCAGATGCCGGGTTTCATTCACTTTGGCTGCCGGTCGCTGGTTCAAACCCTAGCGACTGCAGAATTTTTCTGATGGCCCGAGAAACTTATACAATGGGCATCTGAGCCTTTGTGTCATCGGATCAGCCTAGGTGGCTGGACGAGCGAGCCTACCACGCACGAGGTGGAGTGTTTAGTGGGTATACCTGAGGGGAATTCAATTCGGACTCAGGAGACTCCCACACTACCTTATGGGATGTGTGAAACATGCCAGATAAGGTGCCCATAAAGGATTTCAACAACCTCGTTCAAATAAAAAAAATCCGATACACTTTCTCAGATCATCGTAAGAAAATCAAATGATAAAAACAGCAACGTAAAATTTAAGAAGAAAAATCATTAAAATAGTTGTTAACTTTAATACAAAGATTCACAAAATCACAAACAATTTACCATAACAATGGAGTGAAAGGTGATGTGTGAATTACTTTGTTACGTTGACACGTGTCCTTTTTTACTACGTTTTTTTACCGGTGTGAAGTTAGCATATCAGCCGTTTTTATCTAGCAGCCCGTTTTTCAGCGGCGTCGAGTGTGAAATTAAATATGGCTTTTGTAAAAATGTAGATAAGGAATGAACGCGCTGGTTGCAATTCTTTTCTTTTAGTGAATGTACTTTATAGAGATGAAAAATATGACAAGTCAACGTATTGATATTTATTTCTGACATTGTCGTAATGCACTTGTTTTTTGTCGTCACGTTCACCAGGAGAAATCATGGGCGCCGACTTGGGAAGGAAATTGGACAACTTTTAATCCGAATGAAGTTCATTTTCTGTTTATTGACTACTGAACAGCACAAGCATGATATACCGAGAGATGGTTGATTTGCAGGGGCAGTTTAATGCACAAGAAAATATAATTCCTCGAAGTGCTTGTGAGGCCGAATAGCCTGTGTAACCCCCCTTCAATACACAAAGGGGCAGTTTATACTTGTCAATATTCGAAGAAACACTCAGAAACCTCCATTCGAAATGTTCAGCCAAGTTCAATTTCTGTATAGACTACCGAAAAGCCTTAGAATGAGAGAGATAGTTGATTTGCTGGCCGTCTAAAGTGGCAGTTCATAAATGTCGATTTTTGAAAAAACATTCCAATACCTCTCTTGAAAAAGTTTAGCCAACTTCATTTTTTGTATACAGTGTGTCTCACTTATCATGGAAACACCCCCGTATCTTCTGTAATAATTGAGGTTGAATGATGAAACTCTCAGGACTGATGGATATGCCCCCTAGTATGTTTTACCGTAAAAATGGGTTGTTCCATCGCGAGTGGCGGGCAGTGTATATCACTAAGGCCAACCCCATGCAGGTGGTAGGTGCATTTTGAGCATTTCCATCAGTCCTGCGAGTTTCATCATTTTACCTCTATTGATACGGAAGATACGGGGGTGTTTCCATGAGAAGTGAGACACACTGTATAGACTACTGAAAAAACCAAAAATGATGTACCGAGAGATGGTTGATTTGCAAACCGTTTAAGGGGCAGTTTACACCTGCCGACTTTTGAAAAATCATTCTGAAAACTCCTTTAGAAATGTTTAACCAAGTCACAAGAATGTTATATGCATAGGATAAACGTTCCAAATCTGTTGTTTCACTTTGATTGTTTGATTTGATTCAATACTTAGAAACGTCTCCACGCCACTGGCAAATTGGCTGCTAGATAAAAACGTCTGCTATAAGGTGTTCGCTAACTTCACACCGGTTTTTTATAAGCAGTTTCTTTTGAAAAATGTACAGATAAAAAATATTGCTACTTTAAAAACGAACATGGAATAAAGACAACATTATCGTATTTAAGATTATCTAAAACAAGCTTAAATTTGCAAATATCGTGCTTTCTTGTTGCTCATTTATCAAAACCGTTTTACCGTTGGTATGAACGAGATAACTCAAAATAAGTAATTGTTCTGTCAATAGAACTAATGTTGTGGTTAATGACAGTTATTATGGATATTTGTAAGGAGTGAAGTTCAACAAGATGAAAGTTGAAAATTTGCTTCAAACATCATTATGGTACGTGCTCAGGGTGAAGTTTTTTGCTACGGATAAAAAAAACCCTAATCATAACCTAACTTGTTAACTTCAAGACCCATTTTTAAATATCATTTCTGGCGATTTTGAATAACTTAATAACTGAAGTCGATAAAGTGACAAAGGAAAAGAGTCAGTTCAATGGACGACCTACAGCCAGCGTCTAGGGATTCGACTTAGTTTCAAGATTGCATGGTTACTCGTTGCAGTAACAATGCTACATTAATATTAGATTTTTCCATAAATTTATAGAAATTTAAATATATCACTGGCAAGGCTAAAAGAACAAAAATATAAAAATTGCTAAATCATTGAATAGACACTTTTGAAATATTAGATTACTGTCTTCGTTAGTGATACTTTTTTTAAATGGTTATCATTCCTGAGGATTTTTAATAATTTAGGAAGTCTTATAGATTACATATTGTGTTCTCTTTTACTTGAATCGTCATTTTTAAAAGCCGTTTATCCATAGCTGGTATGTTATAAAACCATAAGGCTATTTGCAAACTTCTTATAACACTAGTGTTCCATTATCATCATGACAAGGCTAAAAGAAGTAAAAGATAAAAAACTGCTTAATCATTGAGTAGATACTTGAAATATTAGATTACAGTCATGTTTTTTTTTTTATATGGTTATCATTCCTGAGGATTTTGAATTATTTTATGAGTCTTATGGATTGCATAATGTGTTTTTTTTACTTGTTACACTCTCAAATCTTCATATATCATGTTATCAAGTCGTACGTTTTTAAAGCCGTTGTACCACAGGTGGTATGTTATAAAGCCATAATGCTGTTTAGAAACCTCTTATGAGGACAATAAAACACTAGTATGGGTAAACTAGCTACGATATTTCAGGCAGAGAAATATGTCATTGAAATGTGTGCAAGGGAGCTAGAAAATCGACACCACATACGAAAAACAATAAAATATTTGCTGATAGTCAAGCAGTACTGAAAGCGCTCGATCCAACTGCTTTAAATCTAAAGCTGTATGGAACTGCAGAGACACCTTAAACCGACTAGAACAACGCAAAACGTTACCCTAGTCTGAATAACAGGTTACATAGGCCTAGAAGGAAACGAAATAGCGGACGCCCTAGCGAAAGGGGAGGCCGAAACAACGTTCACTGGACCAGACCGATAATCGGTTTAGCGAAGAATGTCATAACGGCTTGGGCAGGCAATAAAATACTCGAGTATTGGCGTAGTCTACCGGGCCTAACCCATTCCAAAGCATTTATCGCTTGTACAAAAACAGGACTCTGACAAACTGCTAGAACTCAGTAGAGCGCATCTCAGAGTTATAGTAGGTTTGCTTACTGGCCACCACAAACTCAAACATCACATGCATAAAATCGGACTTGCTCAAGATGCAGAGTACCGGCTATGCATGGAGGATGATGAAACGGCTAAACACATTCTACGTACATGCCCTGCAGCGGCTAGAACCAGATTTTCCACATTAGGAAATTCGACAGTGAGGCCAGAAAACCTGGTAAATTGTTCTCCCTATACATTCCTCAATTTCGTTAAGAGATTGGATATACTGGGTGAAAAATATCCATAGGGTGAGCAACAATAGGCCATTGGCCGCAGTGGAGGGCCGGATACAGACCCACTCACGTTAAAACCTAACCTAACTACGATTATCATGACAAGTCTAAAAAAACTAAAAGACAAAAACTGCCAAACCATTCAGTAGGTACTTGAAGCGTTAAATTAGTAGTTATCATTGTTAGTCGTGCTTTTTTCAAATAGTTATGGTTATCATTCCTGGGGATTTTGAATAATGTAATAAGTCTTATGGATTGCATAATGTATTTTTCCCGCTGCCGACACTGTAAATAGTCCATACATGCTTAGCAACAAAACAGGTAAATGGCCTATATCATTCGTTTACTAATTCATCTTGACAAAGGAATGTAAATAGTGTCATTTACATGCCTAGGGTAATAATGACTTTGCCTTTGACAAGTAATACCTTCAGCTTCATTCATATCAATTTTTAGGTTATGAGACCTTTTGAATATTATTGTTGTCTGCTTATTCGGTAACTTAGTTACACGCACAAGCAACTTAGAATGAAATAGCGAACGAATAATCATGAAGGAATGGTAAGAAAACAAACTTCAATTCAGGCAAATTTTGAGAAATGTCAACAAGCAGCGGGAAAAACGTAATAAGTAACACAGAATGTATCGACTGTTATCATCCTCGGCAAGCGACAAGCCTCGGCTTTGCCTCGGCTCGTACTCGCTCACCTCGAATGTTAACACGTCTTTACATTCCTTGTTACTTAAATAACTGATCTTTTACTTGTTACATGCTCAAATCTGCAAATATCGTGTTTACAAGTCGTTAATTTATACACAGCTGGCTCGGGTCACTGAGGTCACTAAAACACTACTGTCTTATGATCATAAAACACTGCTGGAATTTTGAGTAATAATTGGGAAACAAAGAATTCTAGTTGTGGGTAATATGAACTTCTAACCGAAATTATTGTAACGAACTGAAGCCAGACCTGACCGCTTGCGAAAGATTCACTGCCGAGCCATCTTAAAGTAAAGTCAAATTTTAGTCAGAAGTGATCATTTGATAATTCGACGGAAACTGAAAACTTTATAATATAAAATATTTAGCAATTGGTCAGTATAATCTGTCGTAGAAAAAAATTTGTATATTACATTTTCGTAAAGAGCTTTTTTGTACTCGAGTGTTTTGTTGAACTCGGCTGCGCCCTCCGCTGCGCCTCGTAAATAAAATTCACTTTCATACAGAAAAGTCATGCTTTACAAACCTGTATCATAAATCGATTTTCTTTGTAAAACTTTTTCTTTATTAGGATTAACATTTCATACGACTGCAAATATAAACCAAACAAATCTTTTTTTAGAACTCTTTTTTATTAAGAAAACGCGTATTTTGCACACGGCGCGACGTCTGCAAAGTACAGAGCGAGTTTTCCCTGCGCAAAACCTAATATTATGAGGCAGTCGTATATGAACTAGTTCATTGGACGTTTGAAAACGACTCTTTGCATACCAGCGAGACAAATTGCACAAGCCGAGCGCGTGTGCAAAGAGGTTTTTAAAAGAGTTTTATATGAAACTTTTTATTCAACTGCAAACAGAAACCACACAAATCTTATTTTTCGCAGAATCCAACATTTCATTCAACAAACTTTGGAAACACCTTTTTTTGAAGTATCGAATCAAAAAACCATAGAGTCGTGACAGTTGCTATGGAACACAGCAAACTTGAAACATTGCAGAATTTTGACGTTGTTAGGAGAGAACAAAAAAAATCACAGTGAACGAGAGATGCGTGCGCAGAGAAGACACCGTGCGGAAAGTGTTTTGCACACGGCGTGCGCAAAGTATCTCATTTTCTGAGGCACCCGTATAAAATAGTATATTAAACAACAATTTTTTTGAAGTATCCAATCAACGAAACTATAGAGCCTTGGCGGTTGCTATGGAACTCAGCCAACTTGAAACATTGCAGAATTTTGACGTTGTTAGGAGAGAACCAAAAAAAATACAGCGAACGAGAGATGCGTGCGCAAAAATGACACCGTGCGCAAATTGTTTTGCACAAGGCGTGCGCAACGTGTTTTGAACAAGGCGCGCGCAAAGTATTTTGCACACGGCGTGCGCAGTGTTTTTTGCACACGGCGTGTGCAAACTACCTCATTTTCTGAGGCAGTCGTATAAAATAGTATATTAAACAACATGGTTTGAAATAAAAACCACACAAATTTTATTTTTCTCAGAATCCGAAATTTTCTTCAAAAAACTATGGAAACAACAATTTTTTTGAAGTATCCAATCAACGGAACTGTACAGCCTTGACGGTTGCTATGGAACTCAGCCAACTTGTAACATTGCAGAATTTTACCGTTGATAGAAGAGAACCAAAAAAAAACACAGTGAATGAGAGATGCGTGTACAAAGATGACATATCTGTGACTTGTGAGCAAAGTGTTTTGCACATGGCGTGTGCAAAGTACCGCGAGATTCCATGCGCAAAACCTCATTTTCTGAGGCAGTCGTATAAAAAGTACTTTACGGCACTACTGCACTGATACACTTTCCCAGACACTGGATGAAAGGTGATGCGTGAATGTAAAGAAGCCTTTGGTCGGTTAAACACGACGCTGTTAGGTTTTATAAACCAAAATAATTATTTCAACCTTTAAAGCTAACATGCAAATAAAGACAAGTAATTGTTTTTGAGATCGCCTAAAGGAGTTTTAAATCTGCAAATGATTTCGTGTTTTCAATTCGTTAATAAATCAGAACCTGTTGGTATGAATGAAATAATACACTTGTAATTGTTCTGGCAATAGAACCAAGGTTGCGGATAATGTCAGTTATTATTAATATTGGTCAGGAGTAAAGTTCAACAAGATGAAAGTTTAAAATTTGCTTCACACGTCACCATTGTACGTGTACAGTACAGCATAACCACAAAAGATTGCAACAGATAAAAAACTGCTATATCATTGAGCATGACTTATGGATTATTTGTTATCTTCTTAATTCATGATTTTATGAGGATTTTGAACAATTTGATAGGTCCTTATATGGATTGCATAGGAACTGTATTTTGTTTTCTATGTGTAATGCTTAATAATTTATAATTTTTGTTTTTCGGTGTTTATACGATAATTCACTTGAATATACAGGATATGTACGAAAGAACCGGCCATATATTTCACCAATTTTTCAAATCACCCTGTACGAAATGTATGAATTGTGATTAATGATGGAATAAAATAATTTTATTAGTACTCGATTATACATCGAATTTTCAGACATTACTAAAATGTTTTTATTTTGCACTCTGTACATAATGATATAATCTGCACCATCTGAATGATATTTAGTAATATGAAGGTACTTTGCGAAAAGGGCCCACTGGAGCCTAGTCGCTGACGCTTGCGTCCCCCACCCATTACCATGAAGGTACTTTGATGATGAGGACGAAAAAAAAATGCAGTTGGCACTTTCAAATCCCGAGAAAATAATTAAATAAAAATTACTGATTTTTAACTTTTGAACGCCCTGTATTTCAAAATCTATCCATCAACGAACTTTGCGATTCTGCACGTTCAATCAATACATCGAAAACTACAATATACTAAAAATTCAGACAATTTCACCGAGAACCATTTTACCCATAAAAAGTGCGGGGTCCTTTGGCACACATCAAAAACATCAAAAATTTCATAATATTAATATTTTAATAATGATAATAATGAAAACTTTAGATTAAATTCAATTTTCAACCACTTCCAATCGTCCAAACTTTATAAAATTTGGCACACATGTCAAAGATCGACGACAATGGAAGAATTTCATAATATTAATGAACTGATGAGAATTTTCAAATTTTCACCCACTTCCAATAGTCCCAATAAGATATAGTTTAATATCTATTCATATATTTTGGGTATCTCGGAAATGGCTCTATTGATTTGGATCAAATTATGTGTTTAGATAAGAGTTTGCCCTGTAAGTTCCTCTATATGGGCGTCTTTCGTGAAAAAAACGCGATTTTACACAAACAAAA
Source organism: Chrysolina oricalcia (assembly GCA_944452925.2). NCBI lineage: Eukaryota > Metazoa > Arthropoda > Insecta > Coleoptera > Chrysomelidae > Chrysolina > Chrysolina oricalcia. Next base: position 17,563,164 of record OX101825.2, read on the forward strand.
ATTAGTTCGAATCGAAGAATTAGGGTTTCGAATTTTTGGTGAAAGAATTGTGGCGAAGCTGCGGGCGATGCCGGACCTGAACTCTCACGTAGACAGCGCGTGACCGCGAATAACTTCCGAGGCGCTTTGCTTCGAGAAGAGTCTGGTCTAATCGGAGAACGTTCCTAAGGCTTTCTAGAAATATCAAGAGCGTTCCGCGAAATGAACGGTGTATATCAAAGAACCACGTAGTAGAGTTGGACAGTTATTGAAGCAGAAGTCGAACATAAATAGTCCAGTGATTGTGATATAAATTAGAGTATTGTGTTGAAATTGTTGAATCATTGTATTTCGTCAAATAAATTATTTTTGAGTGAATTAGACTTTAAATATACTACGGAATACATTAAAATTCCACTAATCCACTCAAGAACAGATGTTTACCAAAAATTATATAACCGTTGGAATAGTGCTTATAGGTTTTGGGGGAACGTTTGTTGGAATTGAAAATTGTCACTGTGACAGTTGCCACAAAAAGTAGTTTTTTTTCGGTTTTGCTGCCTTTACGTTCGTTATTTAAATTAGTGCTGTTCATATTAGGTTGCAACACGAGCGAAGCTCGGTCGCCCAGGTACTACCAATTTTCTTTTTTTTTCATACTATTTATTTATTAAAATATATAAATATATGTATAAACATAACCAATTGTACAATGGATATATAAAACAAAAACACATTAAGACTAGGTCTAAGCATACAGACTAAATTGGATATTTTCCAGATATAAATACATAATATATAGTTTTTCTGAAAAATACAAAAAACTCCTAATCGGCAATAGTATGCTGGTAACGGAGTATAGTTATAATTAATGTGGATTTATAGTAGCTTTTGGCAATTCAATTTTATTTAGTAGTAGTAAGTAGCTGTTATTCAATGAATATGTTTTTAAAAAATTCCAAAATAACAATTTTTTGAGTTTTACTAATTATTATAAATTAAACGGAAAAGAAAACTAATTCACAATGAGCTTATGACTTTAGGCATAAGATGTCCGGAGGACTGCTCATTGCAAATATCCTATACAATAGGAGAAGTTGGGTCGAAAATCCATCAGAAAACAACTACTTTCCTGGCTAATGCCACGACGAACATTGAATTACATCTGATGAAATTTCCGTGCAGAGTTCCTACAAGGTTATCTCTGCAATTGCTTGGTTGCATGGGAATGTTCATCGAAACATTCGGACCACCTATATATCGATTTCGGAGTGTTGCTCCTCATCAGTATAGGGTAGGTCTAGCAGTCAATAACTAATGACTGCAACGAATGAATCGACAGCCAAACCCATTTACAGACCGAAACTGAGACCGCGCCCGCACAGTGGATTATTTCCAAACTGCGAGCGCCATCTCAGTGCCGGAAGCCCAACCAAAGCAATACCCATGACACGATCGTCAAGACCGTATATGAAACGGAAAAGAAAACTAATTCACAATGAGCTTATGACTTTAGGCATAAGATGTCCGGAGGACTGCTCATTGCAAATATCCTATACAATAGGAGAAGTTGGGTCGAAAATCCATCAGAAAACAACTACTTTCCTGGCTAATGCCACGACGAACATTGAATTACATCTGATGAAATTTCCGTGCAGAGTTCCTACAAGGTTATCTCTGCAATTGCTTGGTTGCATGGGAATGTTCATCGAAACATTCGGACCACCTATATATCGATTTCGGAGTGTTGCTCCTCATCAGTATAGGGTAGGTCTAGCAGTCAATAACTAATGACTGCAACGAATGAATCGACAGCCAAACCCATTTACAGACCGAAACTGAGACCGCGCCCGCACAGTGGATTATTTCCAAACTGCGAGCGCCATCTCAGTGCCGGAAGCCCAACCAAAGCAATACCCATGACACGATCGTCAAGACCGTATATGAAACGGAAAAGAAAACTAATTCACAATGAGCTTATGACTTTAGGCATAAGATGTCCGGAGGACTGCTCATTGCAAATATCCTATACAATAGGAGAAGTTGGGTCGAAAATCCATCAGAAAACAACTACTTTCCTGGCTAATGCCACGACGAACATTGAATTACATCTGATGAAATTTCCGTGCAGAGTTCCTACAAGGTTATCTCTGCAATTGCTTGGTTGCATGGGAATGTTCATCGAAACATTCGGACCACCTATATATCGATTTCGGAGTGTTGCTCCTCATCAGTATAGGGTAGGTCTAGCAGTCAATAACTAATGACTGCAACGAATGAATCGACAGCCAAACCCATTTACAGACCGAAACTGAGACCGCGCCCGCACAGTGGATTATTTCCAAACTGCGAGCGCCATCTCAGTGCCGGAAGCCCAACCAAAGCAATACCCATGACACGATCGTCAAGACCGTATATGAAACGGAAAAGAAAACTAATTCACAATGAGCTTATGACTTTAGGCATAAGATGTCCGGAGGACTGCTCATTGCAAATATCCTATACAATAGGAGAAGTTGGGTCGAAAATCCATCAGAAAACAACTACTTTCCTGGCTAATGCCACGACGAACATTGAATTACATCTGATGAAATTTCCGTGCAGAGTTCCTACAAGGTTATCTCTGCAATTGCTTGGTTGCATGGGAATGTTCATCGAAACATTCGGACCACCTATATATCGATTTCGGAGTGTTGCTCCTCATCAGTATAGGGTAGGTCTAGCAGTCAATAACTAATGACTGCAACGAATGAATCGACAGCCAAACCCATTTACAGACCGAAACTGAGACCGCGCCCGCACAGTGGATTATTTCCAAACTGCGAGCGCCATCTCAGTGCCGGAAGCCCACTGTGCGGGCGCGGTCTCAGTTTCGGTCTGTAAATGGGTTTGGCTGTCGATTCATTCGTTGCAGTCATTAGTTATTGACTGCTAGACCTACCCTATACTGATGAGGAGCAACACTCCGAAATCGATATATAGGTGGTCCGAATGTTTCGATGAACATTCCCATGCAACCAAGCAATTGCAGAGATAACCTTGTAGGAACTCTGCACGGAAATTTCATCAGATGTAATTCAATGTTCGTCGTGGCATTAGCCAGGAAAGTAGTTGTTTTCTGATGGATTTTCGACCCAACTTCTCCTATTGTATAGGATATTTGCAATGAGCAGTCCTCCGGACATCTTATGCCTAAAGTCATAAGCTCATTGTGAATTAGTTTTCTTTTCCGTTTCATATACGGTCTTGACGATCGTGTCATGGGTATTGCTTTGGTTGGGCTTCCGGCACTGAGATGGCGCTCGCAGTTTGGAAATAATCCACTGTGCGGGCGCGGTCTCAGTTTCGGTCTGTAAATGGGTTTGGCTGTCGATTCATTCGTTGCAGTCATTAGTTATTGACTGCTAGACCTACCCTATACTGATGAGGAGCAACACTCCGAAATCGATATATAGGTGGTCCGAATGTTTCGATGAACATTCCCATGCAACCAAGCAATTGCAGAGATAACCTTGTAGGAACTCTGCACGGAAATTTCATCAGATGTAATTCAATGTTCGTCGTGGCATTAGCCAGGAAAGTAGTTGTTTTCTGATGGATTTTCGACCCAACTTCTCCTATTGTATAGGATATTTGCAATGAGCAGTCCTCCGGACATCTTATGCCTAAAGTCATAAGCTCATTGTGAATTAGTTTTCTTTTCCGTTTCATATACGGTCTTGACGATCGTGTCATGGGTATTGCTTTGGTTGGGCTTCCGGCACTGAGATGGCGCTCGCAGTTTGGAAATAATCCACTGTGCGGGCGCGGTCTCAGTTTCGGTCTGTAAATGGGTTTGGCTGTCGATTCATTCGTTGCAGTCATTAGTTATTGACTGCTAGACCTACCCTATACTGATGAGGAGCAACACTCCGAAATCGATATATAGGTGGTCCGAATGTTTCGATGAACATTCCCATGCAACCAAGCAATTGCAGAGATAACCTTGTAGGAACTCTGCACGGAAATTTCATCAGATGTAATTCAATGTTCGTCGTGGCATTAGCCAGGAAAGTAGTTGTTTTCTGATGGATTTTCGACCCAACTTCTCCTATTGTATAGGATATTTGCAATGAGCAGTCCTCCGGACATCTTATGCCTAAAATATTATAAATTAGCTATAGTTAAAATTCACAATATCACAGCATAAGTGCCTTAGTGGGTAATGAAAGAAATCACAGTAATATTCAATTTACATAACTTGTATAGTACATACTTGATATCGAGACTCTTGTTCAGCGAAATGCTGGTATCAGTTTTCTTTTCGTTTAATGTGGGTTTGTGGTAGGTATAGAATGTTAGATAAATCATTGTTTTTCTAGGATGTGTGCTTTAAGTTGTCTGTTGTATTGTTTGTAGTTATCAATATTCCTTATATTCATGGGAATAGAGTTGTATGTTTCTATACTTCTATTAACTGGATTATTTAAGGCTAGATTTGATCTTGTTTGTTAAGTAGAGGTTATTGTTAATTCGTTGTCTTGTTTCATGTTTGTGAATATTATTAATATAACTAAAGTGTGTATTGCTTTTTTGTTGGTTTGTTATTACTTTATTTGCCTTGTTCTAATTCAAGAATTTTCTTTATAAGTATTATTTTTGTTTCTTCGTAGATCATTTCTGTTGGGGTGCGATATTGGTAGTTGTAAAGTATTTTTATTATTTTGTTTTGTAATATTTGTATTTGTTTGAATTTTGTGAGAGTGCATATCTCCCAGATTGTAATGAGGTATCGTAGTTTTGAGAGGAAATACGCATTGTAGATTAGTAAGCAATTTTGGTTATTCAGATATTCCCTACATCTGTAGACTGCACCAATCATCGGCACTATTTTGGATATAAGATGGTCAATACGTTTTTGCCAGTTCAATTTATCATCTATTACAAGCCCTAGGTATTTTATGTTGTCAATTTTGTTTTTTAGCCAATGTGTATAGATTTTCAGATCGTCATTTATTGTCTCTTTTATTGTTTCAATGTTTTTGCCACTATATACCAATACTGTGTCATCTGCAAATGTATAGTATTGACCAGTTAAATTTGCTTGCCTTAGGCTCAGAACATTTGTCAGCCTTTCGCTTGAGATATTGGGTGGTATGATTAAAAAGAGTATTTGCTTGTACTTCAAGTTAATGCTCTATGTTGTAGTTTTCACTTCAAAAAATCAAAGTATTTACTCCACATAATTCTTGAAGTAACACTTAAGTAAGTACCAGTAGCAATTACTCTATACTTTGCTTTATTTACTTCGATATATAGAAGTTAATACTGCAGTAATTACTAATGTTGTCAAGTATTTCCTCCACTTGGGAGTGTTTGGTGTAGTTTTTAAGAAGCTACTTATAGACTAACTTCATATCTTCAATTGAAAAGGAGTTATGGCTTTTTTATGAATTATTGTAGGAAAATGAGTGAAATGTGTGAACGTGGAACATGGGGAGGTACAATATAGAAAATTATATCAGTAGGTCAATTATTTCAGCTAGATTGCTACTATTAAGCTCTGAACTTTTAGGTTCAATAAAAACATCGTTGAATGGATAGCTAGAGAGTTCTTAGGAAATCAAATTGAGATGAGGGGAGCAGCTTTATCAAATTTAACGGAAATGGAGTTATTATTAAGAGCTCTAAGTGATCCGGGGTTTCAACGAGGAGTGGGTGTAGATGTCGGGGTACATCAAACAACTGTGTCAAAAGTAATCAAAGAAGTTTCACATCTTCCGCAACCTCGCCACTTGGTTCAACACTATCTTTATTCTCACTCATGATTATTAAGTACCACAGAACAAACAACAACAATCGAACCAATTTGAGGTTATTCACGCACTAGTGTTTACTAGTAGTTTATACTTCTAACCTAAGTCAACACTTCCCATCGAAGAATTTACTTTATGTAAAACATTATACTCCACAAAATACTAGGAGTAAAAGCTCCTACTTGAAGTACAAGCAAATACTCTTTTTAATCATACCACCCATTATCTAGTGTTATATATTGTTCTCTGTCCCCTAGATCACTGCTTAGGAGATCCTGTATTTTTTCCCTTAACCCCATTGTTTCAAGTTTTTCTAGTAGTTTCCTGGGGTCTACTACGTCAAAAGCCTTCTGAAGATCAATGAATACTGTGATTATGATTTTTTTCTTATCCAGTTCGGTTGTTATGTGGTTGATTAGATCAATTGAGGCGCGTAGAGTGTTACTTTTGGGTTGAAATCCATATTGATATTTGTCTGGCTTAACATATTCAATGAAGCATGTTATTCTTCTCTTAATAATTGTTTCAATTATTTTTGATAAGACACTTATAACAGAAATGGGCCTGTAATTTTCTACTTGGTTTTTTGGGACTGATTTGTAGATTGGACTTTTAGAATATCTGGAAATTTCCCACTTTCAAAGACTTTATTAATTAATGAAACTAGTATAGGTAATACCATTTTCTTAATAGAAATTAGGTTTTTTACACTTATTTCATCAAAACCAACTGTTGAATTTATGTTAATTTCTGACAGTACCTCCAATACTTATTTTTCATTTGTTTGTTCTAGGTAAATACTTCGGTTACAATAAACCTTTTCAAAATTTGTTACATCATTTGTATTTCCTTCCATTTCTATACTTTCAACAATGTTTTTACCAACGTTAACAAAATAGTTGTTGAATTCATTCACATTTTTTTCGGTACCTCTAACTGCCTCTCGATTTATTTCTAATATTTGTTAATTTTTTTTTCGTTTTTATTCTTTATTAGTGTATTGATAAATTTCCATTGTTTTTTGAGTTCTTATCTGCTTCATTCCATTTTTTCTTGAAGTAATTTTCGTTTTTTGGCGTTTACATTATTTTTCAATTTATTAAACTCTCTTTCAATGTTTTTGTTATCTGGACTTGTTTTTTTCAGTTTGTATACTTAGTTTGTCCCATTCTTTTATCATATTTATGTATTCATATGTTATCCAATCATTTCCTTCTTGTGTCCTCAACTTTACTATCTTTGATGCGTTCCCTTTAGCCTTTTTTATATCCTCTACGAATTTTTCAAATGAATCTATTTCAGTATCTTGCAAAATTATCGAGAAATTTTCTGTAAAGCTAATTTCATTCAATTTTATAATTTTCAAATCTGTTTTGGGTCGACGAATCTTTGGTTTTTCTAGGATTGTGATCTCTAATTGATTATGATCTGAGTATAAACATTTTAAAACAGCATATCAAATTAAAAACCGTTACTAAGTACTACCTGTTGACGATTTTCTGTACTCTGTAATTGCGTTAAAAAACTTAAAATGAGATTAATGAGAAGGGTTTTATTAAAATGCATATGGCCAAGCTGTAAATTTTTATTAAAAAATTCTCTGGTAAGTATGATGCGCTCTAGACTGGTTTATGGTGATATTTTGTATTGTTTATTTTACGCATAACTTACCTAACCTAATGATTCAAGGTAACGTTAAATAGTTATCCACTGCTCATAAGACTTACTTTGTTGACATGTTATCGTTGTCTAGTGGGAAATAAGTAACCGCGCTAATGCAAACCAGAGAAAGGAAGCTCCACACGTTATCAAATATTGTGAATACCCCCATGGGAAAAATTCTGCATATTGGTATCACTTTTCATAAATTATTTAGTTTTCCGGTACTCAGTTACAATTTTGGTTGCTTCAGTCCTGAAGCATATCCATGCTCAACCTGGATTACTTCACCGTGTATCAGAGTCGTCGTTTATACAATAAACAACACAAAATATCATCACATACAAGTCTATTATGGTGGTTTTGATCATATGAGCCTTTGGTGAAATGAAGGACACACTGCTCTCGAATTTGAAAATCATACCGGCTTGCCGTAATATGGCAGAAATCTTAGCCGGATGAATCCAGAAGTTACTTTGTCTGCTCAGGGCACATGATTCTAGGACCTAATAGTTACTACGGATGTGGGACACCAGCGCGACCTCCAGAGTATCGGAGCGTAGCGCTGCACCAGTCGAAGACAGGTTAGTACTCTCTTAATTTGTCTGTACATTGTTCTTCGTTACTATCAATAAAAGCTTTTGTTATTATAATTTTTTAATGAAGAAAAAAAAGATATTGATCGTTGCTATGGTAACGCAATATTTTTTCATATATGGAACCGGTCTAGGCTAACTAGATATCAATACACCCTCGTGTTCGGCTGAGTTATGCCTACTTGAGATTCGAGGTTTGACTTCTGTTGATGGTCCCAATAAGGACTGAGACCGACTGAAAGACTAATGGCCGATCGAATTAAGGAATGCCCAAGTGTAATTTGCGTTTCACCAAGCGTTAAGTAATGCTTAAAAGTGATAGGTAGGTATTTCCTATCACTCTTAAACATTACTTAACGAGTGGTGAAACGAAAATTGCATTTGGGTTTTCCTAAATCCGATTAAGGTATTTCCTAACTTTAGGAATGAGTTGGTGAAATCGGCTATGAGAGTATCTCGGTATGCATGCGTGAATGTTTCCATCGTCATCAGACTAACCATCATCTCCTCTTTAACATGAAAAGTTGAACTGAGAGTGTGTGCCTCCGGTTTACGAATCCAGGCGGCTTCACATTTTTATTTCAGTCTTTCAATATCCATTTTCATATCTGAATTGCCGCTAACATATTTCTTTATATTGATTCACATACACCAAAACTTCTTTAATTATTTCCGATTTATTTTGTCCAATGTCCTTGACCCAAAGATATTCCTACAGATATTGGCTTTATCCTAAGCAACTAGATTATGATATATCTTTGATCTTATTTCGAATATCACAATTTTGATGAATATGTTGCATTTGGTCAAACAGTTTAGAAAGACGCGGCAAAATACTTGCAGGATGATTGATTTTAAAATTTTTACAATCGACTCTGTCATCAAGGCTGAATCAATTTGATCTGGACAAGTTTGTTTTTAAATATCTTATTATATGACAAGTAATTGCAGTCATTGATTTTGTCCTTGTTGAGTTTTATCAATATTTCATCAGTCTCATATGTATGTCTTTATATCATTATTATTACACGTTAAAGAAACATTTACGACCCATCTTATTTTTCTTGAATTCCAATGACTACTAAGGTAGTCAGTCATATAATAGTACATACATATGTTAGTTACTGTAAATGTTTAAAATGTAAACTCAGAACAAATATCTTGATGCATCAACAATGTTCTCAGCTGTATATTATATTGTAAAAGAACCTAATGGCATCTGGATAAGTGAGGCATATTTTCAAGTAAGAAATATGCATACTCATGTTTTGAATTTTTGTATTTGTTTATTGTCAACCTGAATACAATGAATGTTTTACATCGAATCATGATACTTACTTAACCGATATTGCCAATGTTTTATTTTGCTCATTTTTTTACATATTTTGAAAATTACCTCCAAACATCCATTAGACACTACAAGCAATATGAAGAGTTGGAAAACGATCCTGTATGAAGGAGGGAACTCCTATCAATGCCAAAATTGGCCTATACGAAGTTAGCAATACAACTTTAAAAAATCGTAATTTACCGCTCTTTTGTCGCTAAGTGGAGAAAAAAGTGTAGCTCAAGGTATGTTCATGCTTATACGAACTTCGGAAAATTTATGCGAATCGCAAATTAGGAAATTACCAACAAAATTTGACGTTCATAGTCATGCGACAAAATTTGATGGCCACTGTCATTGCGGGTAAGTCAAAGTACCTAAAATTTAATGTTTTGTGGATTTTTTTAGTTTTGTTAATAATGGTTTATTCTTTCTTTGGTAATAAAAAGTATTCCTTCCCGAATACTAAAGCGAGGAATAGAATTTAAAAGTGGTGGCCTTTCTGCGAGAGGAATGGGTTTTGTTGTGATATTTTATTTATTTCTGGTCTCACTATTGATAAGAGTTCATAAAACTGAGAACACGTCACACGAAAATCATTAAAATATTCATTGGGATCAATCAGTCTCATTTCTAGAACGAGGCTGTGATAATCACCATGAATTTTTCTAGTTTTTAAAAATGTCGAACACTAGAACTCCTTTTTTTTTCGTCCGGAAGCTTTACGTTCTTTCCAAAGCCGATACAACTGATGGTAGAGTACAATGAACCCATCCAAATAATCTATATCCTATGATGCGAATAACAACCACATCAACGAACTTTCCTATTGTTTTTTTTTTATAAAATGAGAACTGAAGAATTATGAAATGATATGATTGTTCACCTGCATGTGTATTTAATTTTGAGGATATGAGGCGAGGGGGAAGTAACTAGCCATTTTTTGTACACCTAATGAAAATAATGCAGTAATTAACTCTAATGAAAAATAATTACCATTAATGATGTTATACTGTTCATCGGAAAATCACTGATTAAAATCCGCGTCTGCTTAGCGATCACCGAGGCGATCACTTACCGATTGTCAGACGGCATAAATTTGCCAACTTGGAACCGAAAAAAATCATATCACGGATCTCCAGAAACATAGATTTCGATTTTAAGTTGAATATGAAATCATTAATGAAGTAATGAAAATGTTATGATGTACACCTAATGAAAGAGTTACTTCCCCCTCGATATGAGGTTAATAAAATAATAACACAAACACATTTTACGCATTCTGTGGTCTCGTGATTTGATACGAATTCGCAAAAAAGTTCAAATATTTCAACTTCATTGCGATTTTTTCAGCCGCCATGAATTCGCATAAATTTTCCGAAATTGGTATGAGCATGAACATACCGTTATTTTCAATACAACTTCACACGAAGTTAGCGAGTCAAGTTTCAATTTCTACCTCATAACAATTTTGAAGTATCAATAATTTGCCGACATTTTCACGCTAATAAGTAGATACGGAGAAGTGTGCTCTTTAAGAAAAAACTTTCTATGAAGTTAGGAATCAGTCGAAAGTCATATGATGAAGTTCGCGAAACAAAGCATATTAAAAAAAAAGCTGCAGATTTTGTCTCCACAAATAATTTGCGACAAAAATGCAACAAATTATGGAATAATCCTTTATTAAATTTTTTGAAGTTGTCTTGTAACGTAATGTAAGTCGGAAATCGCTGGCTACATGGACGGCTCTAAAATTCTAAACGGTTCAGGTGACGGTATTTATGGAGCCAAGCCTAAGAAGAATTTTACTGACCTTACGCAAAAAAATGCGATGGTATTTCAAGCAGAAATCGTTGCAATAACGAACAACGGCTCTATAATGAATTCTAAACGATTTTGAGGGCATTCACAATAGATCTAAAATAGACCGTCAGATAGTGACAGATTTAGGTGCCCCATTTTCACATACAAGCCTCGAATAGGGTTGAAAAGTAAGTCGATGTTGAGTAAAATGAAGGGAAATTTACGAGTGGCTCGTGGGGAAAACATATGGAAAAATCAAAAAGAATTTCCATTAAATTTTCCGACGACAAAATCTACTTTTCCATTAACGCCACTCAAGCCATTATGTTTTTCGGTCTAGTGACGATATAGGTTTTCATAGTTTCGATGGGCTTGCGTGGGAAAACCTGTTAAAATCTCGATTTTTCTTTACAAGACTACAGCCTCATTTTAAACATTTAGCCACCTTCAACACTCAAGCTTCTGATCTTCTGAAGCCAGGTTCTATTAATTAATGATAAGGTGAACACGGCTCGCGTTAAAATATGGAAAATCGAATTTTCCATGGAAAATCGAATTTTCCATATGTTATCCCCAGGAGCCACTCGTAAATTTCCCTCCATTTTACTCAACATCGATGTACTTCTCAACCCTATTCGAGGCTTGTATGTGAAAATGGGGCACCTAAATCTGTCACTATCTGACGGTCTAAAACGGTCGCGGTGTAGAGGCCTTTGTCAGGGAAGCCCCCAATCCACACAAGGTTACTCGCACATAGGATGGTACCCTTTTCTATGAGCAGTTTGTTGATGCTTGTCAAAATTTTCAATCGTCTTCCCAAGTCCGTGCATTACGTCTTATTTACTGCTACTCAAAGAATCCTTCCAGCCCAAAAAATTCGCAGAAACATCCGCGGTTAGTTTCGTATGATTTTTCAAAGTTAGCATTTCCTCGTTTTTTCACAATTTGAAGGGCCGTATGACGTAAAATCCGGCCCGGCAAAATATTTCGTGAATTAGGTCTTATTTACTGCCTCTCTAAGAATCCGTCCAGCGCGAAAAATTCGCAGAAAAATGCGCGATTAGCTTCGTATGATTTTTCAAAGTTAGCATTTCGTCGGTTTTTCACATTTTGAAAGGACCGTATGAGGTAAAATCCGGCCCGGCAAAATATTTCGTGCATTAGGTCTTATTTACTGTCTCTCTGAGAATCCTCTAGCGCAAAAAATTCGCAGAAAAATCCGGGGTTAGCTTCGTATGATTTTTCAAAGTTAGCATTTCCTCGTTTTTTCACATTTTGAACATTTTAAAGGGCCGTATGACGTAAAATCCGGCCCGGCAAAATATTTCGTGCATTAGGTCTTATAGGTCGTATTTACTGCCTCTCTAAGAATATTTCCAGCGCAAAAAAAATCGCAGAAAAATCCGCGGTTAGCTTCGTATGATTTTTCAAAGTTAGCATTTCGTCGTTTTTTCACATTTTGAAAGGGCCGTATGAGGTAAAATCCGGTCCGGCAAAATATTTCGTGCATTAAGTCTTATTTACTGCTTCTCTGAGAATCCTTCCAGCGCCAAAAATTCGCAGAAAAATCCGCGGTTAGCTTCGTATGATTTTTCAAAGTTAGCATGTCGTAGTTTTTTTCACATTTTGAAAGGGTCGTATGACGTAAAATACGGCCCGGCAAAATATTTCGTTCATTAGGTCTTATTTACTGTCTCTCTAAGAATCCTTCCAGCGCAATAAATTCGCAGAAAAATCCACGGTTAGCTTCGAATGATTTTTTAAAGTTAGCATGTCGTATTTTTTTCACATTTTGAAAGGGCCGTATAAGGTAAAATCCTGCCCGGCAAAATATTTCGTGTAAAAGGTCTTATTCACTGCTTCTCCAAGCTTCGTATGATTTTTCAAAATAAGCATTTCGTTTTATATTTCAAAACTGACATTCTTTTCCAAATAATAATTCACATAGTTTAATACTTTCCCATCCTTTCCGAGTGTGTAGGTCTCCTATTTCACTAACCTCAAAGTAATGGATGAAAATATCGGGATTATGTTTTTCATTCACAACTACCTCAACGATTCTAAATTTTTGAGCGATGTGCATTCACAGTGACATTCGAAAATAGGCGAGACAATATTGAATCTCTCATGAAGTAATATCCATGACAAGCACAGTTTGGTAGCCACGAATTCGTGGCCGAGGTTTATGTGATATTATCGGTATCGGCTGGCCACGACTTTATCGACGCAGTACAATCCGGTAAACTCGTGGATATAAATTCGTGGCTGCTGTCACACTGGTCTGTTTTGAACATAATTTTCATCAAAGCGTTTTTGTGTGTAACACATTAAAATGATGCAAAATTGTAAGTGTTTGGTACATGAAGGTCTATGATGATAAATCCTCAAACATTGTATAATCTGATGTAACACAATTCATTTGTTTTCAAAGAAATCAGATACAAGATGCATGCGGTCCTTTTTCTTGGAAACACAGAAAACTGAAGTGTGTTGCTTCTTCTTTGATGGAAGCTGAATACAGTGTTCATTCTGAAGCATCAAAAATCAAAAGATGCTGTTTTCCTCAAAATTTACTGAATAATTTGGGCAAATAGGAGAGAACATTTAAAATGCTATTTACAACAAAACGAAAAATATTGAAAATAAAATACCATAATATTAGGAAACAGGTAGAACATGGATACTTTGAAACAAGTGGAATAGGTATGAATAAATTGAAACAGGTGGAACAAGAATACATTGAAACAGGAGTGACATCAATACCTACATTGAAGTGCTATTGCCACTTAAATCTTCAGGGTCAAACAACTAACAAACTAATTAAAAATAAAATGGAATTCAAGAAGTTCACAGAATTGAAATTATAATTGAATTGTTTAAGACCATCTAGAAAAAGGTCAAATATATTTGAATTCAAACTACAAAATACACATTCTTCAATCAGCTGCAACTATTGTCACTGGATAAATGTTATCAATGACTTTGCTACATCAACTTTGACACCATTTTTAGCCAATTAATAGTTGAGGACTGACGTATGACGTTTCTTCACTCAACACCGATTATTATGTATTCACCATAAATTATAAATTCCTTCCTCTTAATTATTGGCACCTCAAGTCATAACTACGCATAAATTGTTGAACTGATAAGACATAATCTTCTGAATGCAACCCTTTTTAACATTGGATAAATGCCCTTGCTAACCAGACCCAAGTTAAAACAAAGACTCATTTAACTTGTAAAAGATTTCAACTACATATTCGTACATTGCAAATCATCGGCAAATTACCATTTACCTCATACTAAGTTAACACGTTTCATGAGATAACACAGATTACACGTCTTAGAAGATGAACTTACCTCATTTAGGAAGGCCGATAGATCGAACACTTTGTTGTGAATCACAACCCAGGTACTTTTGTTATCATTGTGTTCTTCGATTTCTTTCATAGAATATTGTTTTAAAGACATTTTGTCGATATTTAACTAGAACTATCCTAACTTCTTTGGGCGAAAGCAGAAATGCGAGACGTGAACACCAAATTTTATTTTATAATAGCAATAATCCTTGATCTTTGAACGACAAACTACTTGACTTTGAAGATAACAAATAATGACAAACGACAACGTCGACAACTACGAAGCACGAAACTTATAAATCAGAAAGTCTTGCAATGTTGCCTTTTATTCCAAAATTTCTTTGGACCAGTGCAACTGTGTTGTTCAGAGCTGCTTTCCAATTGACCCAGTGGGTAGCTCCGGGTAACTCCGAGAAGCTCCTGAAGTGATCTCACAGACCACGAAAGAACATGTTTCTATTAAATAACATGTATTCTTACGAAGGCGTAGAAGAGCCACGAACAATTTTTTTTTGGAATCCCGACTTTAATCTCGGACCCCCGACTTTAATCTCGGACCCCCGAGTCTAATCCCGAGAATAAAGTCGGGGGTCCGAGATTAAAGTCGGACCTCCGAGATTAAAGTCGGACCCCCGAGATTAAAGTCGAGGGTCCGAGATTAAAGTCGGACCCCCGAGATTAAAGTCGGGGGTCCGAGATTAAAGTCGGGCCCCCGAGATTAAAGTCGGGGGTCCGAGATTAAAGTCGGACCCCCGAGATTAAAGTCGGGCGTCCGAGATTAAAGTCGTAACCCCGAGATTAAAGTCGGGGGTCCGAGATTAAAGTCGGACCCTCGAGATTAAAGTCGGGGGTCCGAGATTGAAGTCGGGGGTCCGAGATTAAAGTCGGACCCCCGAGATTAAAGTCGGGGGTCCGAGATTAAAGTCGGACCCCCGAGATTAAAGTCGGACCCCCGAGATTAAAGTCGGGCGTCCGAGATTAAAGTCGGGGGTCCGAGATTAAAGTCGGACCCCCGAGATTAAAGTCGGGGGTCCCTGATTAAAGTCGGACCCCGAGATTAAAGTCGGGGGTCCGAGATTAAAGTCGGACCCCCGAGATTAAAGTCGAGGGTCCGAGATTAAAGTCGGGGGTCCGAGATTAAAGTCGGACCCCCGAGATTAAAGTCGGGGGTCCGAGATTAAAGTCGGGAGTCCGAGATTAAAGTCGGGATTCCAAAAAAAAATTGCTTGTGGCCCTTCTACGCCTTCGTATATTCTTGTCACTGAAATGAAATTATAATATGATGACTGGAATGCTCGTCAGGCTGCGCGACTGGATTTCTCATGGAGGCCGCCATGTTTGTTTTGTGGTTCCTGGCAGTGGCGGAGGAATCAAGATTGAGTTGATTGTAAGTTGTAACATATAAAAGTGATACATAGACGCGCTGCACTGCACTGGCGTGTTTACAAACCATAAATTGGGAAACTAAGAACACGTACGTGCAGATGAATGTCTCTCTCGCACCCATACAAGTAAGCAATAAAGTATTTCTCTGCTAGATTGCATGTGCCTCCTTTCTTCATCTCCTAGAGTTATCACTTTATATGGGTGCGCAGTGGAACTAAGAACATTCCAGTCATCAAATTATAATTTCATTTCAGTGATTCTTGTCAGTTGAACTGACCCTGAAGTGATTTGAGGGGTAGTTGAGGGGTAACAAGAGCCCAGTTCGAGTTGACGCCCGAAACAATCCGGGCGCGCTCCAAATAACCTTATTGCATTTCTTTTGAAAGTCGGGACAAACTGTGTTCCATTGTTTTCAATGGCATCAAAAGCCCCACTAGTGCACTGAATGCCCTGCTCGCTCGATCGGGCTTCAACTCGAACCTATCAAAGCTCTCAATTGGAAAGCGCCTCAGAGGTGCCGTTCTCTATAAACAGCGACGGACTAGCTCTTGGTATATGAGAGTTACTGCTGACAGTTTTGTTGCTTGGTTCGAGTTCGACTCTGTACTCATGTCCAAGTACACGTCACTATGACGCGTTGATGTTGGTTTGGTCTCTTTGGGTCTTTGGTTCAGATCGGCATGTGTTCATCATTCAAGTGTCAATGTTTTTTTTATTTCAAAAATTCTTCTCTTCGCCCCAATGAAACTTCAAACTCAACACCAGAAGTACATAGAAGGAATGTTTAAAATAAAAAGACAGTTAGGAAAAAGGAAAACGCTACTGTTATTAGCTAATAACCGTAGTGTTTTGATGGTTGTGTTGTTTGTTCTCCTTTGGTTCTCTTCTGATTCATTGGTTTTGTGTACGGGTTTTAACAAACTGCGAACAGTGTGAACCGTTCTTGAACAATTACTTCTCTGGTTCGAAACGAGTGTGCACTAGCATTGTTTATATAGAAGCAGTAAGATAATTAGCCAACCTCATGGGATTTAAATTGGATTCAGATGGATTCGACATGTAGATGGCGACAGTGATCTCGCATCCAAGTCATGTCGTAACTTCAGTGATCAGGGGCCCTGTTCTCAAATGTCGACTGTCATATGTCGCATGCGACAAAATATGTCCATCGCCTTCCTCGAATATGCATTGAAAAGAGATGGACATATTTTGTCGCATGCGACATAAGCTAGTAGACATTTGAGAATCGCACCCCTGGCCTCCAAGTCATGTCGTAACTTGATTGAAACAATGGGACGGCATTAAAATCAGGGTATTTTTAAGTAATCTGTATTAAAATGACGTCAAATATTCATGTTTGTAACTAATCAAGCTAGATGACACTCGCGTTTGAGTCCAATACCTTTTCCACAGGCATTGACTAACTATCTTCTATTTAAACAATGGCTCTAGTCTTGAGCATTTCAAGAAATATTCGGGAACAGTTTCGAATATGAACCCGAATTAAACCTGAATGAAACTTTGAAAAAATATTGTACCTTGTTTTCTCAGTGCACGAATAGGAATCACTTTTTTCTCAGTGCACGAATAACAGTGCAACCGGTGCAACCCATGCAACCTAGTGTCACAGAACAGAAATTTGAGAAATGATTACAGATTACGACGATTACGTCGTTCCATCCTGTGCCATCCAGTGCCATCCATCTGCGATCGGCTGATCCGACAATTCCGAGATCCGAGTGATCCGACTATCCGAGTATCATCCTTTTTCTTCGGAAGCTGTTTGGAAACGAAACTGGCTAATTATTTAGAAGTCTCATGTTACAAAGGTATTGGAATTGAAATTCAGCAGATGTGAGACAACAAAGGTAGGAAGAGATTCTTATAATGACAGAGAACACTGTAAGCAGTGAATTTTGATGGGATCTACCCAATCAAAATATAAACCTAGGTGATAAAAACTTTGGGTCCAGCATCAGACTCCAAAACTTTCGTTCATGTCTGTCCCATATTCTTTATTAAAAAATCAGATCTGTAAGCTATTGAAACTTTCAATTCCTATATTTGAATAGGTACCTTTTATGGCATGTAGCTTGATTTTGATTAAACATTTCCTCTATCCTTCATGCTCATAGAAAAGCCCTGCTGCCTCTTTATTAGTTGGATCAGTAGGAAGTTGACACAATCATTCATAGGATTTAATATTATCTTCATCCCTTTTTTTGTAAAATGTGAACCCACATACCTACTGTAGGATTCATTATGAAATAAATAGCAATAGCTTATTAGGACACTCTTATGCAAATATCAAATTATTACTTGTTAATTATTATCACATACATTTCTTAAGTTTTGTATAAGAACAGCCAGATTCTTTGTGAATTCTTTGAATATATACAGGTAATACCTGTAATCCATTTAGTGAACAATTTTATGGTTTGAGTCTCTGTTGTTGTGGTACCTTTTGTTGAGAAAATGTTTGATTATTAATAAATCCTAGATGCATAGAAAAATTCGTTAAACTTTGAAACACTCAATATGTCAACATATTTTCTGAAATTGGCAGTTAATTCTTGATTGTATTTCGGAGAATTTGAGAGCAGTGATTTGATTCCACATCTGATTTTACCAGTCACAGATGATTCCACATCTGATTTTATGATAATCCTGTTCATATTTTCGAAAAATTCAATATTGGCTGGTCTGTTTCTTCAGGTCAGAATAATCTATACTATGAAACAATTGAAAATAAAGATGAATTTCTGCCTGGGGTCTAATCTTGAGTTTTAACATATACGAATTCGTTGTATCTTTCTCCAATGTGCGGTGTTTGAATCGCTCTATGTTACTTCAAACGTTTGAAAATGTTTTCACATGAACTCGATGATGGACCCCCTGGAAGTAGAGTTTAGATCCTAAACATTTTGTGGCCCTTGTTTGTAATGATAACTGTTTTAATGTGCGTGTGTTTTTTAATATACATTTTTGCAGGTTGTAATCCATGATGAAGAATGAGGAGGAAGAAGTAGATGTGTATAAACTCATATTACAATTACAACATGAAAAATTATTGATTAAAACTGAAAAACATAAAATACAGGAATTGAATAAATTGATAACGAGCAAAACTCATGAAATAATAAGAGATTCTTGGATTACCACCAAGCAGCATTTGTTGTTGTATCAACGAGAAAGTACCTCTCGGAACTATAAAAAAGTTCATTATTTGCTCAACTCGGAGTTTGTAGAAGCTAAGCAAATTCTAGGATTTCAGGTAAACACTTTTATTTCAGAGCTATAATTCAAAAGTGAATTTCATTTTTAGCCAACCTAAAAACAGCACTAAGTTTGTTTTTATTATACGTTTATTTTGTGTATTGTATTTGTTCATTAATACAATTATTAACTAGTAAAATGATATGTTCTACACCTTAAAAGGTCTGTTTTAAAAGGAAAAAATAAATAATTCAATTCATACTATTTTTAGTTTTGTAATCTAGTCCAACAGATGTATATTGAAGAAAATTTCTTGCTAGATGAATCAGCCATTTACATTTATTTCAGAATGCAATAAAGATTGGTAACTTGCTTCAAGCCCTCCGATCTCAACCTATTCAGCTGGCAAAATGGCTGACTGCAGGAGAACGATTAGCAGAGGATTCACATAATTATTTGTTTCTGTTGGAAAATATTGTTGTTGGCTTATACGGGTGCTTCATTTTCCCTGAAGATGCAAGGTACATGCTTGCTCTGTTGTATGAACTAGCTAAGTTACAACTGTTGAACTGTGATGATCCAAGAAGGTGAGATATTTAAAACTAAAATATTTCCATAATCTTTTCCAGAACCTAGAATTCATATGAAAGTGTATGCCTCTCTTCAAAATTTTAGCTCAATAGTAAAGCACCATCAATTTTTTATCAATCATCAATTCAAAGAAGGGACTTATAATTGAATGAAAGTATTAAATGTGAAGGTCCACATTTTAAAATGAGTATTCCTTTTTATTTTCAATTATTTCTGGTTCTTTTGTTTGGACAGTACACTATTTTACACTATTTTTGTCCCTTACCACGATTGAATTATATCTGTACATATTCGTCCAATGGTTCTACAAGAATAATTTTGCAAATGCTATCAATAATGGATATTAACAATTCAGTCTAATTGAACACTTCCCAGTACCAGCACTGTATAAACATGAATGTCTCCAATTTTAATATAAAAACACACATTACTTTGTGCCTTTTGCAACCCTACACTCATATGGTACAAGAAGTGTACCAAACTTCAATATTCCATATCACCGCCTATGATCTACTGAAACAGGTGATTTTTGTTGAAGAAAAACATTTTTAGTTACCTACCTATAGTAATAAAAAAATCCAATTATAGTTATTTATGCAACAAGTTAGGCCGTTAGGCCGAGTTGGACAACACGTCGAGTGCAATAAACAATTTTTGCACGAGTTGCATACAACATTTTTTCTACGTTCATGCAAAAAGCAAAAAATGATTTATTGAGGTGCGGCACTAGGTGTAGGAAAATGAAAAGCGCAACTTGAATACTTTATTATTAATATCGATTTGCATTGAAACAGGAACTAATACGTTATGAACAATTTAACTCAAACTTTATTTTTACCCTCAATGTTGAAAGTGAATGAACAAATTGTTGTGGAAAAAAAAACATTACTGGATTCATTCAAACATTTGGAAAATATGTTATTCATGCATCATCTCGAATTAGTTCTGTTAATGAGGAAGTTGTTATTATGATAAAATAATATAATGATGAAAATCTGATAATGATAAAAATCTCTGTTTAAGATCACAAAATCATTAAAATATTATCTACCATCTGTCATCAGTTAGTACAGGTTAGGTTATGTAGAAATTAAAACGTAACTTATAATCCCATAATAAATTTAAAAAAAAATCTTTTAAATACCACTTCAAAAGTTTTATGAGATTTCAAATCCATGTGTTCATTAAGAATAATTTTACCGAATTTCATACTTGGTAATCAAAATTTCTTGTCAAATATGAATAACAGCGTATTTCCAAATGACCTGTATATTTTAGTTTAGTTCTTTTCTAGTTTTCATAGGAGCAGTTTTATCTATTTTAATTTACAGATTACTTATTAAATAAAAGGTTCTGATAATTGTTTAAAGTTATTATAAAAATAAAGTTTTGCCTAATGAAACAAAGGGTATTTTTTTATATATTTGATTGTGTTATTTGACTAAATATAGAAGGATAAAAAACTTCCACATATTTTACAGAATCAGATACACATTTTTTTTTAAATTATTGATTTCATGAAAAACATATTTTTTGGATAGGCTCTGTGGTCCCATAAGAATTCGGGAATCTCTCAATTTTTTTTCTTAAAAATTATCATAACCAAAATCACTGACGTTCCCGAATTTACTCAAAAACATTGACTCATGGTTTGCTCTTAAAATTGTAGGTTTGAAAATTTCAAGATATTGGGTGTAGTGAATAAAATCTAGCAAATGCTCTTACTATATATTTATCCCTTTCATGAAATGAATAAGTCTGTCTCAAGAAAGTATAAAATTTGTTTTATTCACATCCACCAATATATGTGTTTGGAGGTATTTCCTAGAGTAGGCACTGAGAATCACAAATTGTTAACGTTGAAAACATCAAATCAGTGTTTCAGTACCAAGGAAGTCCTCCATTTCGATGCTGGTTATTACCGTCAGCAGTACTCTTTCATGGGAAAGCCATGTGAGATCCATTGCCGAAAGTGCATCTCAAAAACTTGGTTTTATGTTTCGTGCCAAGAGCCATTTCACTTTCCGTCAATTGATTATGATTTATAAAGCACAGATCCGACCTGTCCTGGAATACTGTTCCCAGATATGGAGTGTAGGTCCTAAACACTCAATAATTTTTCTTGAAGTGTGTACAGGACTAGTAAAGATTAAATTTTATTATTATTAGAACCATCAACAGACGCCAAACTTTGATTCCCAAGTGCATGATTCAGCCCAATAAATATAAACTAGACGGTTTTTGGTGTCAGTTAATCAGCCAGGATTTGAACCCAGGCCACTCAATTCCTAGTCGATTGCATTAACCTACTATTTTGATTTGCAGAATTATCAAACAGAGAACATGTTCTTTCAAACATTTGTATTTCCTCTTCCACGAAGTTTTGCAATCCGCAAAATTTTTCTTGAGTGCTGCGATGGAGATGCCAATCATCCAAATGATGTCTTGCACAGACTACCACTTGGATGTAGATCCCGAAAAGACGGCCATGAGGTGATGGAAATTTTCACAACTGACTTATCCAGTTTTTACTTGAGTTTTCCATTACAGGTTCAAACAGGATGAAAATGAAGTTGCCAGTTTATTCCAAGATATGGGGGAGTACAGAAGAGAAGTGATAACAAAACTGGTCAAGTTCACCAATAATTTTATAACCTCACTTTTAGAGAACGTTTACAGCTTTCCAAAATCTATTGCATGGATTGTATCACAAATAGCGAAAATTATTGAGAAATCGTTCGGTGGCAGGCAGGTATGAAGGAATTTGGAGTACATTTCTCAATATTTATACAGGGTCTTTCACAAGTGTTGGTTAGGATATTGTTATGGTGGATTTATAAACTCAACCAAACTAAGAATTTAAAATTATCAATTAGGAATGAACAATTAGCAACTAAGAAGGTGTTTATAAACGTCAACTAAGAAATTAAGAATTATGTCATGTGGGGAAGATGGTTACAGCTATAAGAAAAGCCATCATGGTCAACATGTCTTCATGATCCATTGTTTTGTTATTGCAAGAAATTATGTAAACAAATCACTGCAAAATATAAACAAATTTATATTCAAACATTAATTCGCCGATTTTGCGCATGTCTGCTGCCACTTTCAACTAAGATAATGAATTCTTAGTTGAAAAGATAAAAGATAACCATCTTCTTAGTTGCTAATTCTTAATTTAATTGACAGTTGAAAGTATATAAATCACTGATAGGGTTTCCGTGTATTCATCTTTCTTAATTCTAAGTTGTTAATTTAATTCTTAGTTTAGTTGAGTTTATAAATCCACCATTAGTGTTTGATAAGTGATATTGCTTTATCGAAAATAGTTTGACGAAAAACGAGTTTCATAAATCGAGAGTTTTTTGTAACAGAATTATTACAAGTTTTCATAAATACCAGGTGATAACAAAATCATTGGCCAAAGCGTCATTCTGTTATTTTTTAAGTTAGACTTTTGACATTTGTATCGATACCCATATTTTCCATGAAAAAACAATTGAATATCACTTCAGATTTTACCGGAAATAGACCTAAGTCGAGAATTTACATCCACATGATTTTTTTTTTTTATCTAACCCTAACCTATCTCAAACATTCGTGGGTGTGTTCACAACAACTCACCAACGTTTTATCACAATCTGATGTATGGCATAAGAACTAATAAAAATATACCTAGGTAGATAAGTAGTATTTGGAAACAAATTGTAGAGGCAATTGGTTGATATTAGAAACGTCAAAATAATTTATTATACTTGTTCTCAATGGGTTTAATTTTTTTCCCCGTTATCGTGTGTGAAAAGTTTCATCAAAAACTAATCAAAGTACTTCCTTTATTTGCTATTTTATTAGGTTGAGGTGTAGCTGGTGAAAGGACCAGCATCCGAGGAAGGAAAAAAAAAAGTTGCTTGACGAAAATTCGATCGATAACGTCACAGTGTCGCCATATTGATTTTAGAAAAAATGTTTCCTGCGCCTCCATTTTAAAAACAAATGTCCACTTGTGATATGCCATTGAAAAGGAAATTTTTTCGAATCGAATGGCGTAAAAATATCTAAAGGTTCCATTTAAGGTTCATATTAACCCATGAAAAAATTAACGGCAAGGTTAAAAATTCTGAAAAAAAAAAGTTATTTTGGCATTCAAATTGAATAATTAGAGAGATGTAGAAGAAAATCTGGTGAACAGTTTTCGGGGGAAAAAATAAAAACCTAATTTTTAGATGTTTTTTCAAGTTTTCTCAGAAACCTTTCATCAGATTCCATTTCAAATATCATGACATATCAATGTCAAAGTGAAAAATAATCACGATTTTTTTCAGAATTTTCAACTTCAACGTTCCATCACAATTTTAAAAAATTCTGAAAATTTTGTTGTAAAATCAAAGGCAGTTGAGAAGAATCGCTTTTGCAAGTGATATATGAAATTTAGAAGACTGAACATTGAGGAACTATTCATACTATTTTTCAGACATAAAATCAAACGATTTATATTTTTAATAATTTTTTTCAAAACCTCGGACAAAAAACGGTAAATCGCTCCAGCAAGTGATTCCTCTGTAGTACATGAACGAAAAGACAAAAATAGTCACTGTCATATTTACTGTAAAGAGTTGGCAATAGTTCTAGACAACCGATGTAATTCATTTAATTTTTCGAAAATGAAAGTTACGTCGATAGGGGTTTGTCAGTTCATCAGTTGGATGTTGTATTGGTCCGCCTAAAGCCGTGGAGTCCTTGGACACAATTGAATAATTATGTAAATAATGAGTTTTATGTTTCGCGATTTGAAATATCAGTTTTGGAAATAAAACAGAATTGAATAATAATAATTGTAATCATAATAGCGTCTTTATTGTCCATTCCAGTTGTTTTTAAATAACATTATGTTATATACATAAAAAATAACGGCATAATAGGCGGAGTTCAGCTTACAAAGTTGAAAAATATTGATAAAAATAAATTATAGTGAGTTGTTCA
Organism: Chrysolina oricalcia; assembly: GCA_944452925.2. Lineage (NCBI taxonomy): Eukaryota > Metazoa > Arthropoda > Insecta > Coleoptera > Chrysomelidae > Chrysolina > Chrysolina oricalcia. The sequence continues at coordinate 17,587,858 of OX101825.2, forward strand.
TATTAGCTGCTCTTTTTGAATTTTACCAACAATATTGTTGTTTGTACTGAAAGCAAATCTAATCTAAGCAAGATCAAGAACGGACTGACTATATCTATAACAAACCCATGGGCACTACAACCCCGAATATCAGAAAAACAAACAAAATGAATAAAATAAATAATGTACAGGTGAGCCAGAAAACAGGGGCAATACCAAAGATTCCTAAGATATCCTCCCACAGGAAAACCGACGGCACAGGCATCATCAATAAACCAAAATCTAAGAAAAAGAATGAACCAGCTTTAAAGAAAATGGTCCCCGCCTTTGGAAACACTAAAAACGATTGAAAAGATAACCCCTTTGAACAAAAGGAGGTCTCTATCCATGGTAAGCCTGGAAGTTCTGTAAATCAACCGAAATTTGCAGAAAAGGAAAATACATCACTGTTTTTGAACTCTCCGCAATTTTTCCGAAACTTGCAGACATGTTTCGGCACGGGGGTTAAGTTCGAAAAACGAGGTCGCCACCCAATAAAAACCCGAGGCACTGCAACTCTCACCAAGTTCACGGACTCAGCAGAGGCTACTGAATTCGAATAATGAGGTCACCGAGGTCTCCATCTAACAAAATTATGGAGGCAAATTCCACCAAATTCACAGACAGGACTCAGCAGAGGCCACTGAATTCGAATAACGAGTTCACCTAGGTCTCTAGCCAACAAAAGAACATTCAACCAAATTCGTAGAAAGAACTCAGCAGAGGCCCACAGTATTCGAAAAACAAGATCGCCGAGGTCTCCACCAAAGAAAATTATTGAGGCACTGTGAATTCCACCAAATTCATGGACAGGACTCAACTGATCTCGAAAAATTATTTCCCCGAGGTTTCCACCCAACAAAATCTAGAAGCCCTGTTAGTTTCACTAAATTTACTGACATGGCTCTGTAGAGGTCGCTAATCAACAGTAATGAGGCCCGCGAAGTCTACATTCACAAAAAAAAACGGAGATACTGCAAAACTGAAATATTTTGTAGACCACTGAACATTAAGCCTATACGATGAGAAGAGCTGGAAAAGAGACCTCGGAGGCCTCATTATTCGCTTTCAATGTCCCTTGCTGTGTTCTGTTAACAAATTTCAGGAAATTAGTTGCGCGCGTCCTCAGATTTGTCTTGGATGGAGACCTCAACACCCCGTAACAAAAAGTATTCTTTTGAACTGCCTAGTATTTTGACTGCATCCTCAAGATCCATCTGCATTTTTCCTTAACTAGTCAATCAAGAGTTCTTGCTTCAGTTTTTTTAGATTTCCATGGAGTAATCATGATTGATTTTTTAGATAAGGGTAGAACAATAACTGGAGATTACTATTCGACATTACTGACCACTCTACGGGAAAAAATTAAAGAGAAAAGACGCGGAAAGCTATCCAAAGGTGTTTTGTTTTTGCAGGACAAAGCCCCTGTACACAAATCTCATGGTGCCATGCAAAAAATTCGTGATTTAGGGTTTGAATTACTAGAACACCTCCCTTATTCGCCAGACTTGGCTCCGTCCATCATCCTCAACTGAAAAAAAGTTTAAAAGGTCGTAAATTTTCTTCCAACGAGGAGGTAATAAAAGCTGTGGAGGTCTGGTTTGGAGAGCAAGAAGAAACTATTTTTTTGAAAGGTCTAGAGACGTTGCAGGTTCGCTGTTATAAATGTATCCAATTAAGAGGAGAATATGTTGAGTAATAAAATATTTTGACATTGAAATTTTGTTTGGTTCTATAGTAGGCTATGAATTTTTCAATATATCCTCGTATATAGGTATTATATTTCTCTAATGTAGATAATACAGTAGATAAATAATTCATTATTGAAGAGAAAGAAATCACAAAATCATCTCCACAACAAACAAGAAATGTAGCAATAATAATTATTAATACTAATCCGGCTATCCGTAATATATCTACATAATGCATTGAACCACATTACCACAATTAATACCAGATAATAATAATCCTGTGAGCTATTTCTTAGTACTCCGAATAATCTCTGGAAGAAGTCCATTTCGGCTGAAAGTGGAGTGGTATAGATGAAGCGGGAAGAAATATCACAAAATCATCTCCACAACTTTAATTTGACAACATCAAACTAATGGGGGGGGGGGTACATGTTTCGGATTCAGCAAGAATCCATCTTCAGCCTTATACAAGTTCTACAACAAATATGAAAGGGCTACCTATATGTAGTTACTACAGAACAAGAGTTACTTACATGGAGAGGAAAAATTCCTTTTGATATAATTATAACAAACAAAAAGTTAAATGGGGGTACTATGTCCAATGCCCTAGAATTGAGAGAGAAAGATAGTAATTGTGATTATGATCTGTGTAACAACTTACCAAACGGCATGATAATAAATTTGACAAAAATAAATAAAATTATGTGAAAATATTTACTACATGGTCCGCCGACTCATGTCTGGAATGAGCGTTAGGGCAATTTGCCCTTCCAACACCAAATTATAAAAGGATTCATTATTATTTTGAAACTACAATGTGTTAGGAATTTGCGGGAAACAAAACTGAGGTTAACGTGACCCCCCCCCCATTAGTTTGATGTTGTCAAATTAAAGTTGTGGAGATGATTTTGTGATATTTCTCCCCGCTTCACTCCGAATAATGTTGAGATTTGGAAACAATGCATTTGCAGTAGGGTTGACCGTTGGATAGTCGGTAGATATTCGAAAAGAAAAACTAATTTATTGGGAAACATTATAAAATATCTCTGTCACTATGGTATGAAAAACATATCTTGTCAGTGCCATCTTACAGTTCAGAAACGCGAAATATTTGACTTTATATCAACCTTAAAATTCTCGACCTAGGTCTATTTCCGGTAAAACCGGAAGTGATATTCAATTGGTCTTTCTTGAAAAATATCACCCTAATGAAAGAAAACCGGTAATATAGTTTTAATAAATAATACTGATTGAAAACAAATTCTAGGCCAACTCTATCACCAATGAACTGATCTTCACATTGTATGTGTGCCCAGTGATTGTGGACCCGGAGCAATATGGCATTTGCACTTCACAAGTCACCGACATTGCCAGACACAATCTCATTCAAGTGTGTCAAATACTTCAGTTACTAGCTTTGAGCAAGTTTGAACCCATCGATCCTAAATTTTCTGATTTGTTCAGTTTGTTGGATAAAAACTTGATGAACAATTTTATAGAGTTGTTGTTTTTCGATATGGACACTGAAGAGCCTCCCATTGAAACTTCGCCTGTTATTACAAGAGACATTATGCTGTTTACTGAGCTCGAACTTGATAATCTGGTAAGTGCCGAGCATAAACTTAGTAATATTAGAAACTTGGTATAAACATGTGACAACAGTTTTACGCTAGCCACATCCACAAAATACACTGAGAAAAATATATCGCGAACGAAGTTGTAAAATTTTTTATCTTAATTTAATGCCACGACGGACATTAAACTACATCTGACATATATTTGTGCAACGTTCTTCCAAGAAGATCCAGTTGCAAGTACTAATTGTAATTATATAGTAGATTATCCTTAATTTGGCTGGGAATGACCACCTGCGGACATGTTTCGAAGTTTTTGCATCTCGTCAGTGCTAGGGTAGGTCGGGGGTCGGGCAACCTAGAGTCGTCCTGTCCCTGACCAACCAGTGATAATCAACTCATTAACTATTTTTCCTCACAAACGAAGCCGCGACTTACAATAAGTCAGTTGCAGCGCCACCTGCGAGGAAAATCAAGAAACACTCCTCGGAAGCAAAGACTCCAGAATTGAATGTTAGAATAAAACCGACAATGTCGAAGTACCCTTCTCTCCAAATGTTCCCACCAAGTGGAAAATGTGAGGCAAACATCTGATAGAAAATAACTAGTTCTCAGGATACCACGACATTTTACTACATCTGATGTAGAACTTTGTACTCAAATAATGTCTTACACTTGAAAATTACTTTTTAGGTTTCATTTATGCAGCGAATACAAATGAAGAGCAATCATAATGAGGACTTTTCAAAAGACACTACAATTGAAGAACATTTATCTTCTTTAACAATTACATCGACTAATAATTCTCCAAAATCAGGTCGATCGCCAAATAATGAGGAAAACCTAAAAATATCAAATTTCTTCACATCAGGTAAATAATGACATAATCCGTGTGTTTGAGTATTTCAGATTGTGATGAATGCACTTTTTCCCCGACTGTTATGTTTTCAAATGCTCGATTAAAAAGTCCTAGTACTTGAAAAATTACCTGATATGAACATCAACAAGATGATCTTCAAAGTACAATTACGCTAATCAATAGAGCATTTTACGTAACAAACATACTAGTAGGAAACCAACAAGCCATCACATGAAAAACAGTCTGTAGTTATAATCTGTTATGTTTTGGACTCGCAACTATCATTCATTATTTTTTTATAATCATTTAAATATAAAATAACTTTTTTTTTTGTGTTTTGCTTATAAAATGAAATTTAATACAGCAATCTGGTTGCTCCAATTATTGTAGAAAATTGAAATATGAACAAAATGAGTTTTTTTTTCTACACCCATACTATAATAATACGCCCATAATCTGATTTATAATGATATCCACTATGATACAGATTTTTCATAATGATTTTTAATCAATAGAAAATGCACAATTCAAAACATTGGTAATAATAAATTTGGTAATTTAGGAAAGCAAATAGCAACATATTTGAATCTGCCGGTGGTGATATTACTGTCATGGTGGCTGGAAATCCAATTCAGTGGAGGAAGGCTACATTGAAAATTCGGTTCAGAATGAAATCAGCATTTCCAATACAATATTGAACTCTATTGAAACTAGCAATAATGAAATTAATGTAAATATTCCTTTCACTTCAAGATTAGTGGGACCTGGAATATCTTAATAATGTTAAGAAATCGAATTAATTACAATTATTATGTTAAATATAAATAGAATGTTTATAGTTTTCCTATATCCATGGAAATACCCGAGATAATCATTAATTACAATTTTGTAGATTTTTTTATAGAAATACGAGTAATTACTGTTATTGTGTTCAATATAAATATAATATTTATAGTATCTATAATGAAACTAGAAGATAATCTAAATTACATCAGTGTTCTCATCGTAAATTGATTAGGGTTCAGGTATATACCTGCCTCCAAATAAACCCCTGATAAGTACCAATATTACTGATTATATTTAATTTAGCCTTTCCAGGAAAACATATTAAGTAACGGTGAATTATCCAATTCTAGTTGGTCATTAAGAAAGTTATTCCTTTTATTAATCTCTATACTTTCCTTGTTTTGAACATGAAGGATTTCAAAATCATGGTCTTAAGCATGGTCTTCGGTAAATGAATGGGTAGCATAAGTTGAATTTGTTAGGCGCTTTTTGAAGGTTCTACCAGTTTGACCAAGATAAAACTTGGGACAACTACCTCAGGTTAATTTATAGACTCCACACTTTTCTTGTTTTTCCACTTTATCTTTGTTGTTTTAATATTACAGTTCTTCATTATTTATCGGGTGTAGAAAAAATAGAGTATGCAACTATCATGTCATCGTTATTAATACACTCACATAAACCATACAAAACTCGCCTTCGGCTCGTTTCGCATCCCGGTTCGTGTATTAATAACCATCATTACATGATCGTTGCATAATATACTATTATGACTCGATCGTATCATTAGTAACAGAGAAAACCGGAAAATTTTGCGAAAAAAAAATCATCTCTATTTTTTAAGGTGTATGGTTGGCCTTTCTCATGAGAGTATTGAATTATGAGTATTTTATGTGTGCACGAAATAGTCGCTGTCGGACCATTAGTTTTGGCACCATTGTAATTTGATTTCTTGCACTATCTTGCAGCGGGACTGGATGCTCTAGTGATGGTCCGATTTCAATTACTAAAACAGATTTTGAAAGTAGAAGTACAGTACCACAAAACGTATATTTTCATTTTCGCTGCGAAATGGGTGAAAAATGCTTGCAAACTTGACTAAAAACGGTCGTAAGCGGTCGAGTAGTAGGAGAGACCGGGAGATGAGTTGAAGCGTATTATCACGTAACCCGTTCATTAGAAGAATTCCCCCAATCTCCCGGTGTCTCCTACTATTCGACCGCTACGCGGGCACGGCCGTTTTCAGTCATGTTGGCAAGCAATTTTCACCAATATCGCAGCATTGTAACACAAAATGAGAATGTACGTTGTGTGGTACAATAATTCTACTTTCAAAATCTGTTTGAGAAATTGAAATCGGAATATCACTAGAAGCATCCAGGAACGCTGCAAGATGGTGCAAAAAAAAATTCACGCTGCAATAGGGAATATGCAAGTAATTTGAATTTACTTGATTTTTTTACCTAATATACTTTATTGTCTTGACCTAAACCATTAGTTTATCATTTAGTTTGTATTTAACTCCATAAAAACTTTAATCAAAAAGTGCATAATAAGCGCGCGGAATTCAAATTTGCGAAACGCATCACCATTGGTCGAAACGAAGAATGACGTCACATGGCACGTTATGAAATTTATCTGTGTTGATATTCATACTGTGCCAGTCGTCTTTCATAGAAAATTTGTTTTTATTTATATATTTGTAGTGTTTTCCATTACATAGTTCGATTGGTCTAGTGACAATTGTAAATTATCAAGAGCAATGACTGAAATCGGTTTTGTCGAAGCACAATCCGACAATACCTGAACTGATAAGTAGTAATAGTTTATCAAATGATAGTTTTCCTTTTGTAATTTAGGTGGGGCAGGTATATACAAAACATTTATGCATACAAAACTTACATCTGAACAATTCACTTCATGTTAACTATCGAAATACAATGTTCTCACATTGAAATGATCTTCACAACAATGTGGATGTGATATTGGAGATACTTCGCCTCTTCTCATAACCTTACACCATTGTTTACGTATTTTCGCATCTCTTGGAGCAGAAAAAAATACTTTACTTGTTGTACCTATAATTGTGTTTTGGCATTCCGGTACTACCTATAAAATGGTTTTTTAGCATTTTCCATTATCGTAATAGCGATTAAAACTGCAAATCCCTAACCTACTTAATAACTGTCAATAGTGTCAATGGCCATAACTATAGAAAGGCTTGTTCATTGAGGACTGCTCTGGTTGATCGAGATCACTTTCACATATGTTCATCTCTCTCTAACACTTGTACTGCATTTGTCTTACTCTTTTATAAAATATCAACTTCAAGCATGTAGAGCAATCAGAGTACGTCTCAACGAATGACACTGAATAAGAACAACACTGATAGCGCCATGTGACGTCATCCACGGCGCGCAAAAATGGAGGCGTTCAAATAAGTGAAATTCAATCGGTATTTTATATATTATTTTAAAAATTAATTTCAAGACTTTCAACCGTATTTATATTTTTTACTATGTTGTAACGAAGTAAAAAATTGATTAAACAAATAAAAAAAAATTATGCATATTCCCTATTGTGCCAAAACTAAAGACCCGACAGCGTCTGTTTTGTGCACACATAAAGTACACATGATTCAATACTCTCATGAGAATAGACAACCCTACCACTTGAAAAATGGCGGAGTTATGAATTTTGAAAAAAAATGGCAACATTTTTTGGTTTTCCCAATTTTTCTCCGTTACTAATGATCCGATAGGGTCGTAAAAATCTCATTTTCTTCGTATTTCAATTCTCTACAATTTTTCTCATTGGAGCAAGCAGATTGCTGTATTATTTTTCATTTTATAAGCAAAACACTTGAAAAAAACAGGGTTTTTTCGTATTTAAATATTTATAACAAATTAATAAATGACAGTTATCCAAATCTGTTAAGGCTGGTTCATGTAAATGCAAGGTAAGGTACCGCAAGAACGTGAGGTAAGGTAATGGAAATGTATGGTTCACAAAAAAGGAAGGTAGAATTGGCACGTCTGGCAGTTGTTTATACAATTTGTTATAAATATGACGGAATAGTTCGATTAAACTTATGAGATGAGTATCGTACATATTTATTCAGATTTTCACACTTTTAAATTTGCAAACTGTCTGACGTTTGCAAACCTCTTACCTTGCGTTTTATCATGAACGTGTCTATACGATTCCAATATTTTTGCGTTACCTTACCTTGCGTTTATATGAACCAGTCCTTATGTATTAGCAGCTATGCCTCTCCAGAACAGGAGTTGACAACTTTAGCAATCACGATTAACATCCGTCAGTGACTTGTCAGAATATACATCGGAATTCACTAATATGTATTTTAATTTTGTAATAGTTAGTTGTTGGTGAATAATAAATAACCATTTCATTCAACCAGACTTGCTTTTGGTATTTTAACGAAAACATAACTGAATATAACGACGGACTGTCTTTTATGTGATGGCACAGTCGGTTCCCTACTAGTATTTTTGTCAAATAACTCATTTTATGCTCTATTGATTGGTGTAAATATAAATGTTTCTCATGCAGGTACGAAAAACCACGTGGTACCCACAAACCTCGACGACGCCAAAAACCGCAGCGTTATCCTTATATTTCCGGTTGATCAAGTTGTCTCTGACCCAGTTGGGCTCATCCCCGAGGGAAAAATTATCGATGCCATACCGTTGAAGAACGATGAAATTTTTCCGACCACTCCCTCTAAAGTGGCGACTATTATGCCGGACACCCCTTCACAGAGCGGTGATCTGAAACAGTCGTTCGCATACCCTGATGAAGGATCTATTGGAAACACTTCGGATAATTTAGAAGCGATTTCGGAAGCAGCTAGCAATCATTCGGTGGACAGTAGTATCGAGTTAGAAAATGAGGATCAGAATGACAATTTGTCAGATATGATTTCTGCAAACGTGTCAGGTGAGAGAAATTAGATATATTTGATGATAATGATAATATTTATTGATCTTTAGGAACCTACTTTTCCTGGGATATTGATGTTTACTCTGTACTACAAGAAAAAAAAATTAGCATTAATTGCACTAAAATTCAAAATAATATTAATTTTTTGAATATAGACTGGTATAGACAAGTTGGTGACATGGATTACTTTTTTATTTTCCGTTTTAGAAAAAAGAAAAAGAAAAACTGATAAAGTCTCTTGGTACAAAGAACTCGTTAGTATGACTTGAATTCAGAGTCTGAGTATTGTTATTTTCCCACAGATATTCTACAAAACAAGAATAATTTTTTTACAACATTAAAGTATCATTACTCATTTTGCATATTTAGATATTCAAAGGACCCCGCACTTTTTATGCTTCTCGGTGAAATTGTCTGAATTTTTAGTACATTGTAGTATTCGATGTAATGATTGAAAGTACAGAATCGCAAAGTTCGCTGATGGATAGATTTTGAAATACACGGAGTTCAAGTTAAAAATCAGTAATTTTTATTTAATTATTTTCTCTGGATTTGAAAGTGCCAACACATTACTAAATATCATTCAGATGGTGCAGATTATATCATTATGTACAGAGTGAAAAATAAAAACATTTAGTAATGTCTGAAAATTCGATATAATAATGAAATATTGATAAAATTATTTTGGCATGCGAAATACTATTCTTAGGGCCCGTTTTTCAAGTGTGAGTTAACCTCCAGATAACTAACTGATAGTTTAGATGGTGAACGACATTCTTTAAATGACGTTTGAAGGATCACATTCTAAACTATTAGTTAGTTATCTGGAGTTTAACTGGCACATGAAAAACTGGCCCTTAGAAGTGAAATTTGTAAAAATATTGTACGTTTAAATAAAACTAATTTAGCCTTTGGAGCGTCGGCCTGCTGAAGATCCGTATTACAATGGTACCATTGAAAATCTCATTTGATTATTGTATTTTCCTAGAAAAATCAGATTTCTGCCTGTCGACAAACTACAAGTCGTAAAATCGACACGTTTAGAATGGGGGACAACCTAGAAGTACCGAAAATTTTGGTCAGACATTTTTTTTAGATTACTTTTGGCATTGTTTATATAGGACATAGTTAGTCAACCTTATGGGATTATAATTGGATCAAAATGGATGCGACATGTAGATGGCGATAGTGAGCTAGCATCCAAGTCATGTCGTAACTTCAGTGATCTGGCCTCCAAGTCATGTCGTAACTTGATTGAAACAATGGGACAGCTTTAAAATCAGGGTTTTTTGAAGAAACCTGCATTAAAATGACGTCAAATATTCATGTTTGTAACTAATCACGCTAGATGACACTCGCGTTTGCGTCCAACACCAATTACACAGGCATTGACTATCTTACTTCTATATAAACAATGCTTTTGGTAAATATCTTTCATTTTAACCTAAAAACTAAATTCTGGTCATTAACTCAAGGCGGATTTGTGCACACCGCTTTTTCTTTAATTTGTATCTTCACTTTCATTAAGCCCTTTCACCAAGATGTTGTAACTATGTATTTTCATGGAACCATTTATACATCCAAATTAACTTTTATCATTCTTTACCTATTATTTAAGACATAACCAACTTTCATCTTTTGAGGAAAAAGAAACTACAAATATAATTTAGGACATAAGTGACATAACCTTCGTTACTTATTGTTAAGTCTATAAATAATAACATTGGGACCTTTAAAACTATAAATATGTACGACGACGGCATGCTAATTGATTTAGTGCATCAATATACATTTTTGTATGATAAATCCCTGATTTGAGACTCAAAAAAGTGTCAACAAGATGGAGGCATTTTGTGCGATTTTTTGCTGAGAAAATCGAGTTTGAAAATGGTTGATTTTCAAGATTCAAAAGGTCATAACCATAGAAATATATATTATATACTTACTCTAGAATGCTAATCCCGCCAATTTTCACGGCGAAAAGCATGCCGCGTATGCGACCCGTTTACGATGTGCGCATGCTCGTCATCAGTGTAGTTTGGGTAGATCGTTGCCAAGTTTGAAAATAATTTGGTGTTCCAATTCAGAGTTTTTTGTTATGAGGCACTAAAACACATGTCATTTGAAAGAGAGAAATTTGACAGCGCATTTAGGACTTTTTAAAACCGAAATGACCCTTTTAGAGATAGATTACTCCGAATTTTAGGCGCGAAAGAAACTTATTTATAACAATAATGTACCCTATGCAACAGTGCTTTTTCATCAACAGGAAGACTTGTCACTTAGACCTGTCACTCTTGTCAGAGATCAGAGACGGTTTTTAGAATTTCAGATTTTCTCTTGTCGTTTTGTGTTGTGTTTGTTGTCGTTGGTTATTCTTTCATCATTCGTGAATTTGCATTAATCTTGTTCCTTTAAAGACAATTTCTATTAAAGCCGTTTGTTCCTACAAATAAACAATGAACTGTTTAGTGTAGTGTAAAGGAAAAATACCTGAAATAAATCATTTTTGGTAGATAATTAAATTTTGTATGTTCCTATATGCTTTGCTCAATATATCTTGAATATTATTTTAGCTTGACAATAAAGGCATGATTTTTGGTTATTGTTTTTAAGAAGAGACCCTAGCAGAGCATTTGAGTGAGAAAATTGTAATTTGTGGCAGACATTTCCTCATAAAGATTCATGTGAAAACGACAATAGAATAATTTGAAACCTAGTGCCGTACCAATACTGTTTCTGCTTAAGCATGCATGGCATATTATGAGTTCTAGATTCCTATAAAAAGTACTAAACATACACAGAATCGCCTCAGAAAATTAAGGTCAATATGGAAGTGCTTTTCTTTGATGGTAAGGAAAATGCTTTTTTTTTTTCATGCACCCCCATTGTGGAAATTGCACTAAGGTAATACAACCAGAAATAATCGTAGAAATAGCATGTTAATCTCTTCAAATGATTTAAATTAAATGCAGTTGTATATTTTGACATGAATCGTTCTAGAAAAAAAACCTCGAGCTGCCAAGCATCCAATTTTATAAATCCAATTTGAGTTGAAATTATTCATGATATTAGCTGAAATAAATTTTCATAGTTTTTTGTACTTTCAATTTATTTTCCAATCCAGTGCTTCCTTGAAATTCGCACCAACGATTTGGGGTGGTACCGTAGTTTTTTGTTGGTTAACTACAGCTGAAATGTGAATGTAATACCAAAAATCAGTCGCTTCAGAGCGATAAATAATAATAATAACCGTACTCTACTTTCTGATGGCCTTTGCTGAATATTCGGGATCATAAATATGTGAAAATATGTATTCAAATCGGCTAAATACAAATAACAGGTATAAGTCCAATGATGTTTCCAACCTTATTATCCGAGATTCAGAATTAACGTTTGTTAATCTTCATAAGTACCATAATATTTTACTAAAACGGGGCCTGTTACAAAAATAACTGATGACGCGAATGCGTATTGCGGACTAGCCTGAACCTTTTACAACACTTTTGACATGGGGATTAGCATTCTAGAGTAAGTATATAATATATATTTCTATGGGTATTTTTTAAGCATCTACCGCCATATCTAGGTCAAGCGTTAAAATTCGACGAAAATGTACGAGGTCTATTAAGGCCCCCTAATACAATGTTCTATTATTTTGATTGTTTACACTATAGGTAGGGGAACGCCAAACATCTCAGGCCGCGACACTCCCAGTTCCCAAGTCTGCGAAAACGACGACCGCGTTTTAGTCGAGCAACGCCAAGCCGATGTCGCCCAGCCGCAGCCGAAACTCAACCGACAAATACGCTCGGAAATCGACGACAAATTCTGCAAATTTGAAATAAAAAAACTGCTGGAGGGCGACGAGACCATATCTATCATTTCGGAAACGTGGAGCACGGACGTTTTGGCCTCGGACACGGAAACCGTGGATCTGAGCGAATCCAGACAACCGATACAGCTAGTCGAGGCCATACAGGAGGTGCCGAACATCCTGGATCTCTCTCTGTCCGAAACGCAGAGCGAGAGCGCTTGGTCTACGGACGTCATGACTTCAGACACGGAGAGGCTGACCGAAGTCGATAACGACGACTCCGTGAGTGTGGCTCAGTCGGACGACACGAGGTCGGAGACTGATGACGTTTACGGGGTTAGAAGACTTTCTGCGTCATCGAATTCGTTTATGCCCGCGCCGGGCGGTCAGAACTACGTTTCCAACGTGACGGTGCACAACATGAGCTACTTGCCTACGAACGGTCCGAGTACAGCCACTAACACCAAGAAGTACATTAACTCTTCGAAATTCCAGGAGTATGGGAAAGTTGACATCAACAATGACAGGGTTAAAGGGAAAATTTACCGCACCGAGCAGACGGACAACAATGCCAATAAGATTTTCAAATCGTTGATTTTGGGTCACTCTCCTTCTTTAGCTGAGACCAGTGAAGTCATAACTACGGTATTCAAAGCTTCTAAAGTGAAGAACGGAGTGCTGTGCAAGGAAGTAGAGCTGAGTAATATGGCAGGTGAGTACATCTGAAAATATTCCTCATTTGTGGCACTTTTTTCTGTTCCATTACTATTTGTTCCTACAGTGCACAGGGTGTAATTTAACCACTGTAATAATCAGTTTTTTTGTTAATACTGATAAAAAAAAAATTTCGGCATAGCAGGCAGGTAAATGGAAATTAGAACTGAATTTTATACAAAATGGTTAAGGCTTTCGCGGCCGAAGTTTTCAGTGTCACAATTTTCACTCGGGTTTGAAGGCCGTCGTTTTTTGGAATTTCTTCCTAACGTTTCGCTAGCGCGAGTGGCTAGCTTCTTCAGAGGCTTATACATATTGAATAATCTCAGGTACCCAATTTTTGAATTGTGGGAATTAATTCTCAAGATTCTCAAGAGAAATATGACGTCATTTTATAGGTACATACCTACCTATTGCTCGAAATTGAGAGAAAATGACGTCATATTTCTCTAGAGAATCAATTCCGACAATTCAAAAATTGGGCCCCAGATGACTGGAGATTCCGTCTGCGAAGATTGTATTTATTCTGATTTAGGTAGTTTTGTGCGTTAATTACCTTACCTGGATTTGGTACATTCTCACTAACCCTAATTGACCCCTTTCTACCAGCCGGCTTAATGTCGTTGATATCATTTGTTATTTTAGAATTGCTTATTCTCGTATCTGGGTTAAGCATATTTTCGAGAACATTAATTGACACATTTTTGCCTGCTGTCTCAATGTCGTAGTTTTCTTTCGTTACTCTGGAATTTCTAAGAATGGGATTCCATATTCTGTTGAGGTTAACAGCTTCTTCTTTTCTGTTGAAATTCTCCGTGTGTTTGTGGATCTCTATTGCCTCCCGTACAAGTCGGCAAGAAGTTTTACGTCCTCAAACAGAATCTTGTGGTTTCCTCCACTGAGCGCGTGTTCTGCTACTGCTGACTTTTTCGTTTGGCCTAATCTGCATTTCCTCTGATGTTCCTTCAGCCTTGTTCCCATCGATCTTTTTGTGGTTCCGATGTATACCTTTTCGCAAGTGCATGGTATGCGATATATCCCCGCTGCAGGAAGGGACACACTAAAGCGTTTCCTAGAACATCTGAATGCTCAACACCCCAGCATCAAGTTCACCATGGAGACTGAACAGGAACAGCGGATAGCATTTCTAGATGTACTAATCGAAAGATGTGGCGCAAGACTGACACACAAAGTATTCCGAAAACCTACGCACTCGGATAGGTATCTGCATGCTCTATCAAACCACCATCCTAGTCAGAAGCGAGGAATTATCTCCACACTAGCAGAACGTGCTCGGAGAATATGTGAACCTGAGCATCTACAGGATGAACTAGAACATCTCCAAACAACCTTGATATGGAATGGATATAGTGTACCTGAAATCAACATGGTCATAAAACCGAGGACTTCCACGAAAGTAGGGAGGAGGCTCAGATAGTTGCACGTGCGTATCTTCCATATATTCCTAAGGTCACAGACAGAATTGGAAAACTCTTGGGGCAACACAACATAGAAACGGTCTTCAAACCCACCAAGAAAATACAACAAAGCCTTAGGTCGGCAAAAGACAAAAGAGACCCTATCTGCAGCGGGGGTATATCGCATACCATGCACTTGCGAAAAGGTATACATCGGAACCACAGAAAGATCGATGGGAACAAGGCTGAAGGAACATCAGAGGAACAGCAGATTAGGCCAAACGAAAAAGAGGCAATAGAGATACACAAACACACGGAGAATTTCAACAGAAAAGAAGAAGCTGTTAACTTCAACCGAATATGGAATCCCATTCTTAGAAATTCCAGAGTAACGAAAGAAAACTACGACATTGAGACAGCAGGCAAAAATTTGTAAATTAATGTTATCGAAAATATGCTTAACCCAGATACGAGAATAAGCAATTCTAAAATAACAAAGGATATCAACGACATTAAGCCGGCCGGTAGAAAGGGGTCAATTAGGGTTAGTGAGAATGTACCAAATCCAGGTACAGTTATTAACGCACAAGACTACCTAAATCAGAATAAATACAATCTTCGCAGACGGAATCTCCAGTTATCTGAGATTATTCATGATGTGTAAGCCTCTGAAGAAGCTAGTCACTCGCGCTAGCAAAACGTTAGGAAGAAATTCCAAAGAACGACGGCCTTCAAACCAGAGTGAAAATTGTGACACTGAATTTTATAGAAATTCATCAACCTGGATTCGAACCCGGGATATATTGGTTTCCGGCCAAGTGCGTTTTACCAACCACTCCATTGATTCTTTTTCAAAAACCGGCGACTGACATTTCAAAATCAGGTCTGTTGCGATGATGAGGGTTCATTTCCTTGGAGAAATTGGATATCGAACAATTTTTTTAAATATACTGGGATGTCACCTGATATATTTAATGATTTGATGGAATTAGTATATCCTTATTTAGTGAAAGATTCAGGAGGAATTCCATTTCAGTGAGGCAGCTACTGATCATGACTTTGCAGTAGGTGAAGATATGGAACTGATGATACCAAATATTTCCAGTTCCAAATTTCAGTGATGTGTTTCATGTTTTTTGAGAATTTTAGACCTGTCGGTTAAGATAACAAAGATCAGATGTAAGAGCAAGATCCCAGGGCCACCAAACGTCACTTATTTTCTGACGGACAAAATGTGTATGATTGAGTAGTCTTAGTATGTACTATGATCGCATGTCTACCTGCCAGCCGGCCATTTTCCAAGTATAAGCTGATCAAGGTACGTAAAAACATTACTAACCTCACTTAAATTCTTCTGGCTGATTTTTACGTATGTGTTAGACAATATCGTTTAAAAAAATTATGGCTGGACATTGGAAGATGATTGGATTGGAAGATTGGTAAATAAGATTTTCATTGGTTCAATGGAGATCAATTACCGGATTTTGTCAGTCAGTCATTGGAGGAACAATCAGTCATAGGAGGAACAATCAGGCAATTTATTTTCGTTTCTTAAAATTTTCATGTCTCTTTAGTTTTTCAGATCTTAATTGTTTGACTTGTTTTTTACAGTGGAAAACATACATATAATGCTGATGATCAGGACGACGATTTAGATATTCAATATCAAAATTGGTTCGATGATGAATTGTCTAATTTCAAGGACGATGACAATGAAGATTAGAAACCAAAATATATTCTATGTTCTCTTCTATGAGCCGGAAGGAACTTGATCACACTTTGTGTTCATATTTACTTAGTTTTATTTTTATTTTTATTTTATGTTTCATATTTTTAGTAATCTGTTGATTGAACTGTATTTATGTCTTTCAATATTATACAGTGCGACGCTAAATTATGGAACAAATTCATTATTTCTGAACATAAAGATATATCGGAAAAATCCTCGGACAGGTCGATTTTCTTTTCCGATGGGACAATTTTTGAACCTCACCCAAAATATAGGGTTATCCGCATTTGAGGAAAAGCGACTTGTGATATTTTTAAATGGGACACCCAGTATATTTGTCCATATTTGGTTAGGGATCGTCATTACAAATCCAGTGATACCAAGTTTGATGGGATTATGTCAAACGGCTGCGGAGATATGGCCAAAAAACTTCTCCATATACCCAATAAGTGCGACAGAGACTTTTAACCTTCTGAATCGTGTGGAGTCTCGCAGTCACTCATTAGATATACGAGGAAGTTTTTTGGCCATATCTCCGCAGCCGTTTGACATAATCCCATCAAACTGGATTCGTAATGACGATACCTAACCAAATATACTGGGTGTCCAATTTAAAAATATCACCAAAGTCATTTTTACTCAATTGCGGATAACCCTATATATTTTGGGTGGGGTTCAATAATTGGCCCATCGGAAAAGAAAATCGACCTGTCCGAGGATTTTTCTGAAATATCTTTATATTCAGAAATAATGAATTTGTTCCATAATTTAGCGTCGCACTGTATATATGTATATTGAAAATTAAAACTTCAATATAAAAAAAATAGATAGATAAATATATTTTTCAATTTTTTTTTTCATAAGATTGATTCTCAAGAAATAATTAATTGAAAAAATTGCTGTTATTTAATTAATTTGTTGATGCTTTGTCAAGCTTTTGACCTTGTATTAAAAAAAAAAAGAAGTTTACTTGAGTTTATTGAAACAGCTTGTGTTTTTAAAGTTGATCTGTAATTATTTTCCTGATTTTTTTTTTAATTTTCAGCTGATTTTTTATTAATAATTAATTGATATGAGTGAACTGTTAGAGAAATAGGGGTCGTCTCACTCACTCTCATGCGCGTGGATAATGTCCTTGTGCACCTACGCACAGGGGCATTGAAATTGGGTTTAGGGGATGATTGGCCCCTTGGATCGGTCTGCTTTCTTATAAAACGTTTTAAAATAGTTGTCTGGCTAACATATATGAAGATAAAGCTTCAGAATTTACGTGAGTTTGAATAATTACTTTGAGAGGTTTAAAGCGTCTGCAAAGCAATTCCGCCGACGGGAAGTGTCTGGGAGTATTCAAGACTTATTTCTAACGATATTGTCTATTACATAAGTGAAAATCAGCCGGGAGAATTTAAGTGAGGTAAGTAGTGTTTTTACGTACCTTGATCACCTGATACCTGGAAAATGGCCGTCTGGCCAAGCTAAAAGGTAGACATGCGATCTTAGTACATACTAAGACTACTCAATCGTACACATTTTGTTCGTCAGAAAATAAGTGACGTCTGGTGGCCCTGGGATCTTGGACTATAAGTGTTGACAAAACTTTAGATGACTCTTAAATGTTAAATAGTTTTATAACATAATAATTTAAGTTGTTCAATCAGTACGAGCAAGTGGACTAGTTGAACGCGTTCCTCAGATTTTCACAATTTTAATGTCAACGTTTCGCACAAATTTTCACCTTCTTCAGGGCTACAATAAAAAGTGTTCGTATATACAAATAACAATTTACAGGCATATACAACATATAAATTATTGAATAGTTAAAATGTGTGAATATGTTAAATATTATGTAGGTATTGCAGTTTTTCATCCTCATCCTCAATGTCCTTAAAACAGCATACTATGGTCTTGTACACTCAATTTTGAGTAATGGTTTGATATTCTAGGGTAATTCAGCACACAAGTATTTGTTTTGCAAAATAAAAATTAGTACATTTTTAATACTGTAAAAGAAAGTATTATTCTTCATATTTTAACTTTACCCTGTCTATATTTTTATATCAACATTAAAAATAAAGAGTCAGACTCAAGGATACATTACCTATAAAGGCCATAATTTACAATTACCATTCTCAAGATTGAGTGTGGGACGAGACTCATACATATAACAATATATATTAAATAATTAAATATAAATAAAAATAAATAAATTTAAATAAAATACATTAAACTTTTCAAAATTCAATCTCGTGCAGTTGAGGTGATGATTTTCTGCATTTTCCGACATTTTTGAAGGATTTGCTATCCACAATACTTTATTTTTGTTGCGTTTCTGCAGGTCCAAGCGGAATGGTTGAAAACGAGAAAAATTCACAAAATCGTCCCAATGAGATCCTTCTAAGCAACTGCAGTCTGAACTCAAGCTCGAGTGGCTCAAGTAGCCACAGCTTCGAAAACAAAAACGCTTCAGAGCAGTGGGAAAGCAAGCAATGGCTAAACAGTTCAGGGAGTAGTCTCAACGTCACATTGACTCCTTCTGAAAGTACCAGTGAGATGTCAGTGCTCAGCATCAGCAAGAAAACTGCTGCAAATAGGATAGTAAAGCCGTCTGTCTCGACTGGAGCAATCCCAAAAAGCATCAGCTTTGATATGAGTGCAGATAAGGTAAGTTTTCTGAATTTAATATTTGTTTCAATTTGTGTTCACAACAGAGTTATTGAAAGGTGTATACTCCAATATAGAGGATCCATTATTGAGTCTTGTAAATAGTTCTTTAGAAACTGGCGAATTTCCATCCATGCTGAAAGTTTCTACTATAGTACCAGTCCCAAAAGTAACAAAGTCCAATAAAGCTAGTGACTTGAGACCCACTAATACACTATTTGCAATAGAGAAATTATTAGAGAGAGTGGTATACATACAATTGATCGGTTTCATTGAGAAAAACAATCTCCTCTCAGAAAATCAGTCAGGATTTAGATCATCACAGTTGTGAAACCGCGATGCAAAATATTTGATTCGACTGGAAGACGTGGATGGATGGAAATAAAATGATCGGAGCAGTTTTCTTAGATTTAAGGAGAGCTTTTGAAACAGTAGACAGGCAAAGATTACTCTTGAAACTTCGAAAATATGGTACAGTTTTGGACTGGTTTGAAAACTACTGCCGTGACAGAAAATAGGTGACTAGAGTCAACAACTTCACTTCCTCTGAACTAATAAACAATAAGGGTGTACCGCAAGGTAGTACACTTGGACCTCTACCCTTCCCCCTTTATGTAAATGACATTGTCAGGGGGTCAACGAAATGTAAAATACACCTGTTTGCAGATGACACCCTTAAACATTCTTGTTCTAGTGACATGGATGATCTGATGAATACCTTAAATGATGAGCTCAGCAAAATAAGTAAGTGGTGCAGTGCTAATACTCTAAAACTCAATAGTGAGAAAACAAAATTTCTGATGTTGGGTACCAGAGCACTCCACAATGAAACAGTTAACAGAAACCTGCAGATAATGGTTGAAAATTACACAATTGAAAATGTTAGGTAATAAAGTGGAATATCTTGGAGTTTTAATTGACTAGGAACTAACTTTCAAAGCTCATGTGCTACAAGATATTAAAAAAGTAAATATCAACTTTATGATAAGAGTATCACCAAACATGTCTAGATGGTCCAAATTGACAATATATAATACACTAGTATTACCACATTTTACATTCTGTGCATCAATACTATTCACAGTTAATAAGAATGAGTCAGACCGACCTGAAACAACAAAACAGAGCAATGAGAAACATATTGAAGTTACTAAGAGATACACTGATTCGCAATGTTTGAGGAATTAAAATGTATGTCTGTAAAAGACTATATATATTATCATAACCATGATACTAATCTACAAAATGTATCACAATCTGTCACCGGAAAATCCGAGTAAAAAATTTGAATTTAATGAAAACTATCACCAATATAATAGAAGGACTAGACATAATATACATATTGGAATAAAAAATAAAGAAAGACTGAAAAATCTATTTATCATGCAGGAATGTTAGCCTTCAACAGCCTGGACATAAATCTCAAATAGTGTACTCTCTAGGTTTATTAAAAAAAAAATCACTTGCTGAACCATTTTTTCAAAGATGGCTTTCGAATTTTTAACGATAAACCATATATAGTTTTGAAAGTGTCAAGTATAACTTTCTATCCATTATCGCAGACCTTTCAGTCTCCTTTTTCATTGTTATCATTATTTGAAACGACTGAAAGTTCGAAAATTTTGTTTCTCAGGGACTAGAAGAGGAAGGTAGGTCGAAGAGGGGAGGTTTTTTCGGGAAGCTTCGCATGGGATTTAGGAGTAGGAGAGGAAAGAGTTTCCGAAATCAGGATGATTTCAGGCTGGAGAATGATGAACTTTTTGGGATGAAGAGACAATCGGACGTGGTGGGGAAAGTGAGCAGCACTACAGGTGAGGTTGATGAATTTATTTCATTATGTTTTGTAATTCAATTTTTGTTTGTGTACTGTGATAAAGTGTATTTGAATTTTTGAGATTATCAATGCTTCATTATTAATAGGGATTTCTAATGGCTTTGGACACTATAATAAAAAGAGACAAAAGTACTTATTTTTCCACCTTGTTGACAGGGGACGCGCTCTGTGATTGGACAGGAGGCAGGGCGTTTGAATGACAAGACAGCTAGAGTTGAAAATGATATTTATACTCCCTGCCAATCACAGAGCGCATCCCTTGTCAACAAGGATAGAAAAATTAAGAACTTTCGTCTCTTTTTATTAGAGTGTCCAGAGAGCCATTAGAAACGTCTATTGGTTGCTGCAGGTGTGAAATATGATGCTTTTTTTATATTTTGCAGAAGTCTCTGATGACATTTTAGCCAAGTACAGAACGAAACCCTTTGTGGACAATATTGCTGTTAAAGAAAACTGTGATCCACAAAAGTCTTCAAAGGGAAAAGATGTATATAGCACCAATAGTGAAGAAATTAATAGCTTTAATGATATCAAGAACAAATTACGTTTAGTCTTAAGCAATATATCGGAAATTTCACATTACGTTAAGGTAATTCCAAAGTAGAATATCAGCTGCATGTTCACCATCTCACTTTTATATGTTGCAGAACAATCCCATTAGTGTTAAGAATAAAATCGAAATGGTACTGCGCCTGGAAATCGGAAAAGCCAGAAGGCTGAGGGAGTGGTCTCATGTGGCGAGGATTTCCGAAGCTATCAGGTGCATTAATTTCATCACCGACGAAACATGCCTCAAGTTGATTCATTCCATGAAAGACGATTTGGTTCTGCGATCGACTTACATAAAGTATCTGGTTACTTCCAAACAAGAACTGTTATTTTGTGATAGTTATTTGAAAAGGTATAGTAGAATCAACAATCAGATAAGTGTGTCCCTTAAAATATTCAAAGGTTCGGATTCAAATATCTCATGAAATAGTTTGGCATTTTAATAATTTTGGCTTCTGTTGACAGTTTTGTATTTGAATATATGTCAGTTGTGTCTATTCGAATTTTGTGTTGTGAAAAATGTGGCGTCCGTGGGCTCATCCTGAGGCTAGTACTTCAACTTGTGGTCGTTGTACCACTAGTCGACAAATGATACACCCTCATGGAAAACAAATTATATTAAATGTTTATACTTCCCTTCTGGAACTTGGAATGTACAAGGGTCAAGCTGTGCAAAACAGTGCTTCTTTAACAAAAACAGCGTATTCCACAGTGTTTAAAATAATAGTAACCCTATTTTGAAAAGAAAGAAACGAAAAGACTGGTGGTTCAAGAAAACTAGATGGCTGTGATGTATATTTAATTCGAAGAACAATATATGCCTTATATAAAGAGCAAATTGTGCCTAAATAAGATATTTTAATGCAACGGCTTAAAAATAATGAAACTGGTATCCAGTGTTGCAAAGAGACTTTGAGGAAGTCTCTTTTATGAAACGGATTTAAATTTAGAAAACTCAGTGGTAGCAGAAATATCATAATGGAGTCTGTGCGCGTTAAGAAATGGAGATTTGAATATTTATTGGCTATAAAGGAGTTCAGAGAATGTGGTAAAACAATAGTTTATTTGGATGAAACTTGGTTCGATACACACGATATTCCAAACAAAAGTCGGGTAGACATCTGACTTGTGCTAAACTAATGATACGTCTAATAAAGGAAAACGCATTACGATAATTCACGCAGGAACCGAAAGTTGTTTTATACCAAATGCGTTGTCTTTATCGGCAAAGAATATTAAGGACTCTTTAGTCGATTATCATGATGATTATGATGAATTATTTGAAGACTGGTTCCATAATAAACTCATACCAAATATTCCACCCAACAGTATTATCGTCATGGCTACCACAGTCGAAGACTAGATAAAGCACCATGTTCAAATGGGTGGTAGACACTTTGAACATTTAATTCATTGACAATAATAATTATTGCGACAGTTGCTTTATCAGATATTATTTTTATTGATTGAGTGAATAAAAAGTGATTTCCCAACTTCAAGTTCCTATATCTCGAAAACGAATCGATAGAATTTATTTATTTTTGTTGTTTGATATTAAGAAGAAAAATACCGTTCAAATGAGGTATCTCTTACCATATGTTGACATTTAAAAATGTATTTCGGGTGAATTTCATCGCGAACGATGCCCCCTCGAAAATGTTGTTGACGTGTCTGAGCGTTTTTATATAACTCGGTTCTGCCGACCTACAGAGCCGCTGTTTCATTTTCAATGGCCCACTCTGTATAATTAATATACACTAGTGCGAAATATGTAATTTTCTGTGCTAGCTTACAGTGCGAAATGATACGTATTTCGAGTAGGTCGTCGGAAATAGTATATTACGTAACAAGAGTTGTAAGTAACTCATTACTCACGAAATGAAAAAGTTTATGCACGAAGCCGCGCAGCGGCGAGTGTATAAATTTCATGAGTGCGTAATGGGCTTACAACTCGTGTAACGTATTATACTTTTTCTACGCCCATTAATTTTAACGTTATGCTTACAATCCATACATTTTTGATAGGTAATTTCGTACCTCTCTTTGGATTTTAGCGGTACCAAATTAAGTGTGGCAGCTTGAGCTTTTT
The DNA here is from genome assembly GCA_944452925.2 of Chrysolina oricalcia. Taxonomy (NCBI): domain Eukaryota; kingdom Metazoa; phylum Arthropoda; class Insecta; order Coleoptera; family Chrysomelidae; genus Chrysolina; species Chrysolina oricalcia. The sequence goes on from OX101825.2 coordinate 17,611,560, forward strand.
CTAAAATCTTCGGTGGAGTGCTCATAATTTCATCACTTTCACTACTATCAGACATATTCGTAGATAAAGTTGAGAAAATGTTCGGATACAATTATATTTTGTTCAAGAAATTGACAATATAAATGACATGACATTTATTTTCATAGCTACTTAAGAAAACGTGTTCTATTTTTAAAGAAATTGCATAACGTGCTGTCTACATTTAGGGGCATCACTCTTTCAATCCTAAATATATCTCGCTAAATTTGTGTAAATAGACCAAATAAAGTCTTACGTTAATAAAAATTTTATTGTAATTTAATTAAACCAAGAAGTTTAAGTTTTCTTCTCAAAACGCACGTGTATGTTATGAGATCTCATTACGTGCATGTTATTGTTATATGTCATTTACTAGGAATGTTGACAGTGCGATTTTTGACGTTCACAGACATGGGCGTAGAAAAAATCATTTCTATAGTCGACATGTTTGCACAATAAATTAGTTTTTTTCATTGTGATGGCCTAAAAATGTTTGTGTATCACGCGTCTATAAGCTGTTTTGCAAGTGCTCGTAATTAAAGGCCATTAGCCTCTGCCCCTAAAAACATTACTCGCACTTTACAACTACAGTTTTTCTCCAAATGACATTAAAAGCTGCTTTTTAGTGACACTTGACAGGCTTAAAAGTTGTATTATTACTGCCTAGGCAGAAAAAGTTCGTTACTATGCATCCTTCCAAGTAATAATTTAAATTAAACTGGTTATTAAAATTGACAATGACATTAGGTAAACACAAACAATTCAACAAACGTCATCAGCGGTAAACATAGTAACGAAAAGTCCAGTTTCCTCTGACGAAATAATTAAATTATTTGGATATTGATAATGAAACGCAGTCAATAAATATAAAAAAGTCGATTTAGCGTGGAGTTGGAACAAATTTGAAGAAAAAATTATATGTTTCACACGGCAGAAAAGCAGATTTAATGCCTTGGCTGGTTTAATAGCCTCGGCTATGAAACACCAGCCGCGGCATTAAATCATGTGCTTTTATGCCCAGTAAAACAAATAGCTATTCTTACCTTGTGATACAAATAACTATTATTTGCTTCTAGCTTGCAAGATCAAATTTCCCATGACAAACAGCAGTGCGAAAAGTATTTAGTGACAGTTTGCGTCAAAGAATTTTTGTTGGCACAGGAAATGGTTTTATCAGAATTCTGCGAGGAGTTCAAACAACTGAATCTGGCAGACGAAAAGTGTGATTTCCTGCAGAAGTTTTATCTCAAACTGTATTGCATTATGAAGGGGAGCAGTCTCTGGAGAGGTGACTAGAATTCGCTGACAAAATCTTTTCTGTAATATTTTTATTTGCAGATATTGTCCGCAATAGGGAGAAATCATTGAAAATTACTTTGGAAAGGTTCATCATGACAAAGATTTACAAAAATTCCATTTATCCCAATGGGGATGGTGATAGAGACAGAGATCGGTACATTATAAAAAAATTAATTACCAACAAACTTTTAATTTTCCTTTTTTACAGTGTTTTACAAAACCACATTGAAAAACTATCAAAAATCATTACCCCGAATCACAAAGATCTTCTGATTGAGAAGATGTATCTCAGAGAGTGTCCCTGGCATCCAGCCCAAGATGCCCTTCGAGTATTGAACATTTACAAGACTCCCAGGGATAAAGTAAAATGTGTGGTTAACTGTGCCAAGAGTATTATGGATCTGCTAGCCCTTTCTCAAAGCAACGGCTCTGCCACTGCTGACGATTTCATGCCCGTTTTAGTTTATGTGATAATTAAGGTAAGAGTAAAATCATAGGGAAAAATCACGTACCGCGAGATGACGCTGTAAATGACAAAATGTCTGATTGAGGTGTGAGCAACAAATGTTTTGTCTTCTGTCATTCAGAACAATCATAAGCTGTAAATCAAATTTTTTGATGATAAGATCCGCTTTCTCCGAGATACTGTTGATTTTATTTATTGTAAAAATAATGCCTGTTAAAGTCGAGATAACAATTTCAGACATTCTGGATTATTTGGCTGAACGTATTCGGTCAAATGGAGGCTGGTCACATCATTTTATGTGGAACTGACGGGTCCAATGAAAAAGTAATAAATAGTTTATGTATGAGATCCTGTACAATTTTATAATCCCCTCATGACGTTACCATAAAACCTACCGTAGAACTAACTATATCTAACTATATAAAATTAACTATAATGAATAATAACAAATAAATTAAGGTGATGAGAATGTGATAGCAAATGACAACTAGATATATGGAAAATTATTGCACATACCACAAATATTTCATAAAATGATTGCTGCAAACAAACATATACTTTGAGATAGGTTTCCCTATCTTCAAGATTGTCTGCCATGGGATTCAAAGGAAATTTACGTGAACAAATATCCGAAGTACCGTATGATGAGCATTGAGGAACAGAGCACATTTTTTGTGATCTTATCTCCACATTACCTCTTCCAATTCGCTACATTTTCAGATGGTATATAGTTTATTTGAAACAATTGTTCATAAAATATCATCCAACTATTCACTTTCAATACATAAATGACCTAAAATAACGTAAAAAGTTCACATTTCAGCCATATATACACACACAGGTTAATTTGTTGGTCATACCTCGGGTATTTCAAACAATTAATAGTAGATGTCTCCCACTCCGAGTTTATTCCCTATTGTATAAAGAGTAACAAGATATAAGACCATCATATGGGCATTGTTTATATAGAAGTAAGATAGTTAGTCAATGCCTGTGTAATTGGTGTTGGACGCAAACGCGAGTGTCATCTAGCGTGATTAGTTACAAACATGAATATTTGACGTCATTTTAATGCAGGTTCCTTCAAAAAACCCTGATTTTAATGCTGTCCCATTGTTTCAATCAAGTCACGACATGACTTGGAGGCCAGATCACTGAAGTTACGACATGACTTGGATGCGAGATCACTATCGCCATCTACATGTCGCATCCATTTTGATCCAATTATAATCCCATAAGGTTGACTAACTATATTCTATATAAACAATGATATGGGATTCTGATTGCATCCAGTCAGGTCGTAGATCATTATTTGAGGAACAACGTCGTAACTGGATGTAATGAAACTACCATCTAAAAGATGGCGATGAAATTTTAGATTCGATACCGTCGAAAGATAACACTGAAAAAAAAAATCTATTCGGAATCTGAACTTTGGACCGTTGTAAATTTATTTTTGAGATGAGATTATTCAGTTTGTTGAGAATGATGAGTTTGTTTTTCTAACATCAATCTTGACTTTCTTAGTTTGGGTATACCGGTCAGTGGTTACGCCCTAATATATTATTGTGGAATTTTGTTATTCCTAGTGTTAACTAGATTTGTTTTGGATAAGTCAAATAGTGTGAGTTTATATTACGGATAGACTTCGTTATTTACATTTCTAGCTGCGGTCACATTTTTATTGCAGCTTGTTTCGCGGAAAATAGTTGCCAATCAACCCAAAAGTCGCCAAAGCTAAGTTTCTGCTGAATTATCTGCTTATATACATTATGGGCATAACCCTCAAATTGTTGTGCAACCGTAGACACGTGTTTCGAGCTTAAGCTCTCATCAGTACGGTAAAATCAAGTGCGAAGATGTACAAAACTTGGATGTAAAAATAGAAACAAAGGAAGTCAACAACAGGAAGCCAGCCACACATTTGTGGCTTCGGTTAGAAGACCTTGTGCTTACAAGGCAACAACTAACGTCGCCACGGAGGCAGCTATAGCTACCAGCGTGACAATCCTACCCAGGAAAATACAAATCAGAAAGGATTTATCGAGGGGCTATATATGAAAATATAAAGAGAAAAGTTATTGGGCATAACCCTCAAATTGTTGTGCAACCGTATACACGTGTTTCGAGCTTAAGCTCTCATCAGTACGGTAAAATCAAGTGCTTTTACCGTACTGATGAGAGCTTATGCTCGAAACACGTGTCTACGGTTGCACAACAATTTGAGGGGTTATGCCCAATAACGTTTTTCTTTATATTTTCATATATAGTCCCTCGATAAATCCTTTCTGATTTGTATTTTCCTGGGTAGGATTGTCACGCTGGTAGCTATAGCTGCCTCGTGGCGACGTTAGTTGTTGCCTTGTAAGCACAAGGTCTTCTAACCGAAGCCACAAATGTGTGGTTGGCTTCCTGTTGTTGACTTCCTTTGTTTCTATTTTTACATCCAAGTGTTGTACATCTTCGCACTTGATTTTACCGTACTGATGAGAGCTTAAGCTCGAAACACGTGTCTACGGTTGCACAACAATTTGAGGGTTATGCCCAATAACTTTTCTCTTTATATTTTCATATATAGCCGCTCAATAAATCCTTTCTGATTTATATATATATATTATGTATATATCCGCGAAATAAGTGGCAGTAAAAATTGTGTTTAGAATGTGACTCTGTGTAGACCACAGCTAGAAATGTAAATAACGGAGTCTAACGGTAATATGTCATTGAGTTTATACCTAGATAGACTTAGTTATTCTACACAAGTATTAAGTAGGTTAACAAGGTGGGGTGGTGTATTTTGCTGGATATTTGTTCAAAAAATGTTTTGACAAATGATTGTGATTGTAAAACGTCTCTAGAAATCACCGATGATTTACAAAGGGATGAAAACCTCTTGTCTTGTTAGTTCTTGTTATATATTTGTGAGAAATACAGTTCTGGGTTTTTGAAAATGAACATTTGGCACTCATAGATTTTCCTACCATTTCTTTTCTCTTGGTGGAAATGAAGCATCATTATCATCTCATTACTGGACCCCCTTGACAAGAGTTTAGTTGTCCGTCCTTAATCTGTTTTTTTTTGTAGGTAAATCCAGAAGCTCTACTGTCAACTGTTCAGTATGTGAACAGCTTTTTCCACCAACAGCTCGTTGGCGAAGAAGAATACTGGTGGACCCAGTTCTGTGCAGCTGTGGAATATATCAAAACAATGGACTATTCTGATTGATATTAGTTGTGAAATAAATTATACACCATTTTACTTGTACCTATTAGCAAAAAATATTATTTATGATTTATATTAATCTGTTAGGTTATAGAGCATTTATATTTTTAATAAAAATGTTTATATTTTAGAATGTGTCATATTCATTCTAACCACCACTCTAATTTAGCTGTCAGTCAAACTCATAAAAATATATATTATATACTTACTCTACAATGCTAATCCCGCCAATTTTCACTGTGAAAAGTATGCCGCGTATGCGACCCGTTTACGATGTGCGCCTAATAATATATATTTATTCAGAAGAAATATGTAGTAGGTATCACATGTTTCACAATAATTTAAATATAGAATAAATATGTAATTCCCACAGAAGGATGTACCTGTGCGTGGGATGAATTAACACAATAATAAATAATGCTTAGAATAATAAAGAGAACGTACATAATAAAAAGGGTGTAAATAAGATAACTAATAGATTATTATTAATAAAATAAAAGTAGTAGGAATAATGTTATGATTTGACCAGAAATGAACTTTCACTTAAGTAAGAATGAATATAATCATTACATAATATTGAAATATTACATTCATAAACTATAATATCAATATACATAAAAATTTAATCAGTTTCTGCGATAATTAGGATTATTATGTCGGGGCGTGGCGCAGTGGTTGAAGCGTCCGACTTTGGGTCGAAAGGTCCGGAGTTCGAGCCACAGTTGCGGCTGGGATGTTTTAATTTAATTTGACGTATTAAATTATTAAAATCTCGTGGCTGGACCGGGGTGAGTCCTGCACGATTCACTGTTGCGTTCCAATTAACAGAGCTGCTCCTAAGGTGGCTCATGGAGTTAGTAACTTTGGCCTATCCAGAACACGTGGCTAATCACCATAGCAGTCGATGCCAAGACACCAAAGAAAAAACAAAACTTGGATTATTAATATTTTTAACATCAACATATTGGTGTATCCCTAGTCTTGGCAAACTCAAGATCCAGGTTTTGAGTTTATTTTTGAATGAGTGGTTACTTCTGATGCATTTGATGGGTAAGGGAATGAGATTATATAGTCTAGGAGCTAGGTAAAAATAAGACCGTTGAAGAGTATTTTTACGTGATTTTGGAACATAATAATTATTTTTCTGGCGAGTTTCATACTGGTGTTCTATTTTCTGTACTTGTCTATTCATATGTTGCCTAATTGTAGCTTTGAAAAAGTACAGTTGTCTGACAGCTAAAATCAATACTTCCTTATAGAGTGAGTCTGTCGGGTAAGTTCTTTTTTTGAGGTGGATTATTTTTAAAATTGATTTTTGTATTTGTTCCAGGTATTTTATATAACTTGTGTTTGCTGCTCCCCAAGCAACTATCCCGTATGTAAGGTGGGTTTCGAACAAGGTATAATATAGCATATGCAATTGGGTTGTTTGTAAGTATGGTCTCATGTATTTCAACCTGTATGTAACGATACGTAGTTTCTTGACCAAATAATTAATATGTGCATCCCATTTTAGGTGAGCGTCAATATACAGGGTGGGTCACGGTCGATGGTACCTTAGACGTTTACGAAGAACGGGAAATAGGATCATTCTGAAAATTTGGTTTCTCAAGTAGTTGCTCTTGGTCTATCGATCTAAAATATTTTCATCAATGCAGCGTTGCCGCATCTTTGTTATTTCAAATGGGTCACCCTGTATATTACCGCATTTTTGAACTTGTCATTTCTTTCTGATTATTTCTGCCTCATACTCCCCTATACCTATCTCTAACGGTTTTTGAGATATTGGTTATTTTCCATATTTTTCATCCAAAACATAGCTCGAATTGAATGTTTATTTCTGCGGTATCTGGATTCTTAGGAAGTTGCAATTTTGTGTTTAGTTCATCAAGACCATGTACATTGATTCTGTATAGAGAAGTTTGTTCTGCGTTATACAGGGTCGTTCAAAATTCATGATCTTACTGCCAGATACGAAAAGGGTTGAAAGTGCGTTTTTTTTAAATGGAACATCCTGTATATTATGAAATATCCTAAAAGATGACCAAAATCCCTTCGAATTGATATATCATGTTCCTATACCTAAATAGCCAGAATTCCAAGATAATAGCAATTTTCACTTGTAATCTCCCAAGTGCTTGAATTATTGCCGGAAATTTTTCGAGTACATGATTTTTTTTTTTTTAAATTCATCTACGAGATAAATTTACGGCAATTAATTCAAGCACGAGGGGGATTCGGGAAGAAAATTTCACTCCGAGAAATGAAAATCATCCAACAATTCATAAGAAATAACTAACGATGGTTTCACCTGAACTATTTATAACCACTGAAATATTGATATGTAAAATACTTAACAAAATTTTCATCAATAAATGTGTTTAAATTTGGAACAAAAAAAAATAAAAAAGTTGTTACGTTCTTATCGTGGAATGAACCATCGACCTAGCGACTCATAGGCCGCAACACTACCGCTGAGCTACGGGACTTCTGATAAAAACTTGTGACAAATGGTGTATTGAACTCCTTTTGAAATATGATTTCAAAATTGACAATTTCTGCAATAATCGTGGAGAAAATATTTTCAGACTCATTCCAAATATCTAGTAAATACATAATTATCTTCTTTCATATGAAAACCATACCTCCATTTGTACATTAAAGCAAAATATCAACTTGTCAGATGTCAAATGTTTGACAGAAAAATTTCCACTTATTAATTTCGCCCAGGGTACCCAGGAGGATAAAAATTTCCGGAAATTTTTTTGTTTGCCATGGTATCTAAACAAGAACGAATTTTTTGATTGGCTACAAAAGTGAGGTGTGAAATTTTCAAAAAAAAATCGATTTATTTTTCTCATATTCATCTAAGGTGGCTATTAAATGTCATGATGGTACATGACATTATGAAAATTTGACAATTAGTGCACTATTAATAATACCGTTGTGTTTCTTAACGAAAGTGACTCAAAAATAATTGAAATGAAGGCAAATAACTATTCAAACGAAGTTCTGATGAAATTGTTTATTCTTCATGGAAAATGTGAGGGAATTGTAGCAAGAACGTGCAGAAAATTCAATGAAACGTACCTTGTTTTAGAAAACATTTATTATGTTGTCTTCATCTGAAGTTATAGGCTTCGGTAAATGTCGTTTCGTTTTCAATTTTGATCCATAATTAATGAAATTATGTTGTAATCGTACAAACTTCCTTTTGTTCGTTGGTTGTAAATCAGGGTACGTTCATTGAATTTTCTGCACGTTCTCTGCGGCCTATGAGTCGCTAGGTCGATGGTTCAATCCACGATAAGAACGTAACAACTTTTTTATTTTTTTTCCAAATTTAAACACATTTATTGATGAAAATTTTGTTAAGTATTTTACATATCATTTCAGTGGTTATAAATAGTTCAGGTGAAACCATCGTTAGTTATTTCTTATGAATTGTTGGATGATTTTCATTTCTCGGTGTGAAATTTTCTTACCGAATCCCCCTCGTGCTTGAATTAATTTATCTCGTAGATGAATTTAAAAAAAAAAAAATCATGTACTCGAAAAATTTCCGGCAATAATTCAAGCACTTGGGAGGTTACAAGTGAAAATTGCTATTATCTCGGAATTCTGGCTATTTAGGTATAGGAACATGATATATCAATTCGAAGGGAATTTAGTCATCTTTCAGGATATTTCATAATATACAGGATGTTCCATTTAAAAAAACGCACTTTCAACCCTTTTCGTATCTAGCAGTAAGATCATGAATTTTGAACGACCCTGTATAACGCAGAACAAACTTCTCTATACAGAATCAATGTACATGATCTTGATGAACTAAATACAAAATTGCAACTTCCTAAGAATCCAAATACCGCAGAAATAAACATTCAATTCGAGCTATGTTTTGGATGAAAAATATGGAAATATGAGGCAGAAATAATCAGAAAGGAATGACAACAAGTTCAAAAATGCGGTAATATACAGGGTGACCCATTTGAAATAACAAAGATGCTGCTACTTTCTGGTATCAGCGGCAACGCTGCATTGCTGAAAATATTTTAGATCGATAGACCAAGAGCAACTACTTGAGAAACCAAATTTTCAGAATGATCCTATGTCCCGTTCTCCGTAAACGTCTAAGGTACCATCGACCGTGACCCACCCTGTATATTCCAAGGTATTTTATGTTATTCACTGATGAAATTGAGAATTTAGCGTCATCGCATTGTATTGAAAGAGATTTGAAGTCCGGTAGGTTGTTTGCGTACGAAGTAAAGGTTATATAGAATGTTTTGGATATATTGATACTCAGTAATTTGCTTTCGAACCATTGAAGTATCGTTTTGAAATTTCCTTCTACTTTTTCTTTCAGAGAATTCCATGATTCCGAGTGATAAATAACTGCTGTGTCGTCAGCAAAGCTAATGATATCACCTTCCGCATTTAGTGAGAATAGATCATTCAAATATATGTTAAAAAGAAGTGGACCCAAAACGGTTCCTTGAGGTACTCCGTATTCAACAGTGTGTAGATCGCTCATGATGTCTTTGATTTTCACACATTGTTTTCTTTCATTCAGATAGCTGCCGAATAGCTGGTAGTGCACACCTCTGAATCCAATGCTCTCGAGTACTTCTAGCAGCTGATGGTGACTGACAGTATCGAAAGCTTTTTTCAAGTCGACGAATACACATAGGGATGGTATTTTTTCATCAACATATTTACTTATTTGATTAGTTAGAATTGACATAGTGTCAACAGTTGACTTGCCCTTCTGAAATCCGTATTGATTATGTGACAAAATATCATTTTTATTGAGGTACTTACTTATGCGTGATTTCAAGATAGTTTCCCAAATTTTTGCGAAATTTGTTATCACAGATATCGGACGGTAATTCTCCAGTTGAATTTTCTTTCCAGATTTGAATATTGGTGAAATAATAGCAACTTTAAATGGTTTTGGACATATTCCACTACTAAAGGACCAGTTTAATTTATTTTGCTATCAGTTTGATAGTTTCTGCTCGGAGGCCATCAATTCCAGGCAATTTTTTATTTTTTAGGTTCAGGATAGTCTGTACGACTTCTGCTTCATTGGTTTTTTCTAAGAAAAAGGAGTTGACTCTTCTAGTTTTTATAGAACATTTTTTATAGTTTGGCTTTTTCAAAATATCATTTGCTAGATTTTGGCCAACTTTTGTAAAGTATTCAACAAATTCATTTGCAATTTTTTGTGGATTATGAGTTTTTCCACCATACATATTAACTGGATCTGTCTTATTTCCTCCGTCTTAGTTTTTTTACTTGTGATTTCATTTATTGTTTTCCATAATTTTGAGGAATCTCCTGTGTTTTTATCAATTTTTTTCCTATAATAGTCAATTTTTGATTCTTCCATTACTTTTTGCAGTTTATTTTTATATTGATTGTATTTGGTTTTATTTAAACTGTTGGATTTGCCTTCATTATTTTTTATAATTCTGTTTTTTTTATGGATTGAGCTGAGTATACCATCAGTAACCCATGGGTTTCTTTTGTTCACTTCTTGAGTGAATATTCTAGTGGCAACTTCAATATCATCTGATGAGTATACTTCTAACCAATTTTTTCCAGATATATTATGATGCAGTTTTGTATGGTCAATAATTTTTTTAAATTTAGAATTTTCATATGATTTGTTTTCAATTTCAGGTGTGACAATTTGAAGTATGATCGAGAAGTGGTCAGTTATATCAGTTTCGAAGATGAAAGGATTGAATTTGAAGCAACTATTTGAAGTATTTTTCACGAAACAGTGATCAATACAAGTACCGGAGGTGAATCTAGTTATCGCGTTGATGTGGGATATGAATCCTTGAGCATTTAGAGCATTCAGATAGTTATTTGTAATGTCATCGTTATCCATTATATTGATGTTAATGTCTCCTAAAAGAATATGTGTGTTTATATGTTTATTTTCACAGTGTTCCAGATATTCTAATAAACTTTCAATGAAAGCTGAGGTAGAAATTGATGGTGGTCTGTAAATAGATGTTATTGATATGTTTTTGTTGCAAAGTTGGGCATCAAGCTGTATTATTTTTATTCCATTTGAATGTTGAACTATATCATAGGTGTAGGATAAGTGATTTTTTATAAAAATAATCACATTTTGATTTATAGTACCGCCATTATAAATGTGACTGTATCCATCGATATTATATAAGTCAATATCTCTAACTTGCCAAGTCTCGGATAACACCACTATGTCGAAAATATGTTTAGATTCATCAAGCAATATTTTCATTTGATTTAGATTTTTATTTACACTTCTTATATTATTATGGAGTATTTTGATGTCTGATTTAGAATTGTTCAGTTTCGTGAGTTGTGAAATACTCTCGATAATTTGAGTTTCTACTGTTTCAACTTGGAAGTCTTGAAGATATTGATCCATTTTTGATGAATATCAATTCATATCAATATAAAATAAGTTAATAGTAGTTTAACATACACATATATACACACAAATCTATTCACACATATATACGTGTATAATATAAAAGAGAAAAAAGTTTTTGAAGTACCTATTTATTTTCAAGTGGTCGATCTGTTCTTCACCAGTTACTTCTTGCTATTCCAGAACGGACCCTTTGTAGCTTGATTTGAATTACAATTTTTGTTGATGTTCGTTTTCACACAGAACTGTTTGTTGTTTGTTGTTTTGTAATGATGCGGGTGTTATGAATTGTAGTGGAGGGTAACCTTTCCTTATTTTTAGTTCCAGTTGGAAGAGTTCCAACTCTTCTCTCTTCTGAATGTTGTACGTTTTCTGGATTTCTGTCGATTTTCCAGATGCTTTTCTAGTTTGTTCTTAGATATGAGTTTCGTTTTTGTTGTGTTGTCAGTAATTTCCATTATCTTTTCCTCGTTCTTGTCGGCTTTGTTCTCGATTTCTTCATGGTGATTATTATGACTATTTGGTTGTGGTGTATGTAATGAGAAAAGATGGAGACTGTCTTCAAAGAACGTTTGACTTGTAGTAGGAGTCGGTGGTACACTGGCTGATTTGATTGTCCGCTGGGGAGAGGATTCTGGGTCGGGAATGTCCTCTTGTATCTCAATTTGTTCAATTGATCAGCAGAGTAGACTTCGTTGTTAATCACCAAGGTTCGACCTCTTATTTTGGCTGAGTAGCCTTTCGATCGCGCAATGATTTGATGTTTCCTAAGTATTTTATTCTCTTTTCGATCCTCGTAGCACAAGTCTTGTACGAAGTGTATGTTTGTACCCTTCAGTTTGTAACAATTCTTAAGTACAATGTTTTTTTTTCAGGTAAGAAATAAACTCAATTTTTATCGCACTTTTGTTTCCTCTCTTTAACGTATACAAATTATTTATTTCATTCAGTGTTATCTCGATACCAAGCAATTCTTTAATTTTTTCCAGAACTACTGTTATCAATTCTGTTCCACCTGGAACAGTGAGGCCAAAGATTATTAAATTGTTTTTCCGTGACTGTCTATCTGTATTAATACACCTCGATTCAAGATATTTATATCTGGTTTGTAGTTGGTTGATGTCAGAAAAGCATGCTTCTATCTTCCCTATCAAAATTTTGTTCTCTGTTTTGCTTTCTTTCTTTATGAAGTTCAGGAGTTGTTTTAGAAGTTCAGCATTGGTGATATCTCCACCTTCCATCTTCACTTCATATTTCGCGACAGAACAACTTCATGAAATACGTGTGTTCAAAATAATGTTTGCCGATCTCCGCCACTGGGTGAGTAGAATGGATTCTTAATGAACACCCACACTTTATCTTATCTGATTGTCCGGTTTTTTCCCTATATCGTTTTTTGTTCACTGTTAGTTAGATTCAGGGAATTTTTGATCGTTATTGTTGTATGTTGTTCAATCATTTATTTTATTATTAATTGCTTTGAGTTTTCAACTGAAAGTTCACTTTTTAATGCATTTTCCAGTACAAATTTGCAATCAGACTTTTGCCTACTATCCACTTAATCTTTAATGTTTTGGGAGCACTTTTACCGTTAACGTATCGACAAATAGTAGGTTTTATGCTTGTTATCAGTGTAGTTTGGGTAGATCGTTGCCAAGTTTGGAATTAATTTGGTGGTCCAATTCAGAGTTTTTTTGTCATGAGGCAATAAAACACATGTCATTTGAAAGAGAGAAATTTGACAGCGAGTTTAGGACTTTTTAAAACCAAAAAGAACCTTTCAGAGATAGCTAACTCCGAATTTTAGGCGCGAAAGAATCTTATTTAAAACTTTCATAGTGGCCACAAGGTTTCTAACTTCATTTGAAATATGGATGTGCTTCTTGATGTTACCTACTGTCTTTTATAGCTGGAATGGCTCGGATTTTCGTAATCATGACTTCTATGACGTACTCGGGTCTTCCAAATCGCATACGTAATGTGTCGATGATCAGACTCACATTATTGGAAGTCAATAACATTCCCGAAACAGCTGACTTTGCTTTGCTTCACCTCTGAGGCACTTTTGCAATTTTACGAGAATTTCATCTGCACTGTAGTTGCAAATTTTGGAAATTTGCTGATATCTCTGAAAGAACAGAGGCCAATCCTCGGGGTTGCTATCAAACACTGGAAAGTCTTCATCAACGATATATCTGGTCAATAATTTGTCATGGCCAGATAATGGTTTTCACGTTTGAAATGTTTTCGCAAAGCAGTTGTATTTCATTTCGAGGTTGTTCACTGACTACGGGATTGCGTTCTTCTGATGGTGGGGCTGGAACTGTTCTGCTGACCCATTCGGCCACAGAAGAGTAAACATTTTCATTCGTCCCTTTGAGTTCACTTCTTGGCAAGGACTGATCATCAGATTGTTCCTCTTCTTCTGCATCATCTATCTCTGCATTTCTCAATTCATGTTCCATTTGCAGAATTTTCATTTTATTTTCGATTTCTCTCTGTTTCTTTCTATTCTCTATTTCTAAGTTCTCCTTCGATCGTTATAGGTATTGTCTTTCTTTTTCCACCTGGAGTGCAAGTCTTTTCTTCTGTAGAGCTTTAGTAGATGATGTAGATGGTCTGGAAACACTGCTTTTTGCACTTTTCTTCTTGAATGGTGGCTCACTGAATTCATTGATTTCATTTCAGTTTCAATCAATGTTTTGTCACTTTCTTTGACACGTTCAAAAATAGTAGACTGATTTTCTGATATTACTGGGAATAAAGATATATCTGCACTGAGAGGACGTTCTCTGCTGCTCTCTATAATTGGTAAGGAACTACCAAAGTCTGTATTTCCTGTACCAAACCCTTTGGCCACAAATAATCAGTGGTCAAACTCCGGTTTACACCAGCACCCTCTCTCTTCTTGGTCGGGCATCTTTATTTCCATTTACTTGCTCCATAACTGTAGCTTATCGGGCTCGAAGACCAAATGTTTCGTCTGATTATACTTTTTTCTCAAATTCAATTTATTTGGCTTCCAAAAACATACATTCATTAAACAACTGAATTTGACATTAACAAATCTCATCAACAAAATCATTTGTTCCTAATTATAAATAATAAATTAATTATACAGGATGTTGAATAAGACATCACAGTTGGGTATAAAAGTTTTCCATTTTTTATTATCTACAACGTTGCCATCCAACATTTTCCGCTCAGAGGTCACGTTTCGCCGCAAATCGTAAAAAACCGTTTTCAACTCCTAAACTGCATCCCCATTTCACCATTTTGTGTGGTTTCGTGTTTAAATTTTGGAAACTCAACAACTTTTTCCACCTGGTCCTTGCTTGTTATTTTTTTTACAAAAGTTATAGGCACTGTGAAATAATAGAAATCTGGCAACATGTGTCCTACCTTATCGACAGCATCAATAAGGAGATTGGGGCCGAGTAATGTCCGTAAGGTGCTTCCCTCCGAGTTAAAACAATGAACTTGTGTTCACGCTTTTTTTGAATCACAGAAAAACTGTATTTCTTTTCAAATAACTCATTTGAAGTGGGCAACAATTATCGGGGTGTTCAATACGAATTGTATCCTCAGGACATTTTGAATAACATCAATTTCAATTACGTAGATTTTCTTTGAGGTTTTCGGTCTGGTGCAGGTGAGAAAACGAACAAATGCAATTGAATATTATTTTGAGGTTATTATTTTGCAGTTTGTATTGGAATACAATTGATTAAAACGTGTTTAGTAGTTACGATCCGAGTTTTTGTGCGAAAAGGTCAACAAGTGCACGATAAAAAACCCTAGAAACGACGTTAAGGACAAGCTTATTCGCCGTTTCGTCACATCTTGGCGCCCAACGTGGGGCTGATGTTTACTTGGAAAGTAAGAATTATGGTGCTGCGAACACCAAAGTCATCAGGGAGACCGGTAACAAGGCAGTTCAACAATTAATGGAACATACTACAAACTCAGAAAATGCTATGGAAGATATGGAGGAGGCAGAGGCAGCCACAAACAATACTATTCCAAAAACTCAACAGAAGAGCGCTACCCTGCCAAATATAAATGAACCACCACCAGCATACAATATGGTAACAACTCCATTAGCAGTGAGTCAAGGTAGGAATGTTCCCATTTTTTCAACGTTTCCTATGGTAAATCGACATTAAAGAGGCGAACATCATTATTATTCAAGAGGTTCACAAAATCCACCATTTAATAGGGGTGAAAAGGAGACACATACAAGGAATATTACTGATCAATCTCATCACACATATAGAAATTCATTTATAACCGAATATAATTCAAATAATTTTATGAACAGATCGGGAAATTTCAATGAAAATCTCTAGAACCGAATGCCAGAGGAATACAATTGTAGACAGGGTGGTAAAAATCCATCACTTA
Organism: Chrysolina oricalcia; assembly: GCA_944452925.2. Lineage (NCBI taxonomy): Eukaryota > Metazoa > Arthropoda > Insecta > Coleoptera > Chrysomelidae > Chrysolina > Chrysolina oricalcia. The sequence goes on from OX101825.2 coordinate 17,627,405, forward strand.
TCAATAACGAGTTTTCTCAATGTCAAAACCGAAGTATTGAGCAAATACAGGGTCAAGCTAGATTGAGTAGAGTGGAGAATAATGGACATTTATGCTAGTGCTTCTATAAGAAATCTCACAAATCAATACTCACGCCCATGCCTCAAAATCACGGAAATCAATCCTCAGAAAATTTGCTTATTCGCCGCCGTTTCGTCACAGCACCAATCTATTATATGTTACAAACATATTTAAACCAAATAATTTGATTTTCTGAGTAATCATGCATTATGTTTCTTACAGGAGTATCTGAAATTTTAGTAATGAGTATCTGCCCTTTTTTCTTACATTCAATATATTTATTAGGAGCGAACCACACTTACCTATGTTTCTACTTCCGTTTTTTCTTCTTTATTTTTTGAATTGTACGACGTACTTTTGTATTTATTTTACGTTTCTACATGACTAGTCGAGTAAAATAGGCGAGAATACCAATTTCTGAAAAACATACCACAACCTTCAGTACGATGAATAGTCACAATTTTTTAAAATCTTTTATTCGTAGTAATTTTTCAAAAAATACCAAAGAAATACTTCATTTTAAACACAATGAAAAGAAGTTAGGACGAATACGGAAGACAACGTTGCCGTCTCAATTTATTCACCGTAAATGCCAAACAATTGATTAGCATAAAATAAATATAAAGTCAATTTGATGACGAGTTCCTGATTCTCTCATGATAATATTTATGATGGCATAATGGTATGGAAAGTTGAGTAGTCTCACACTGAGATAGTTATTTATGCAACAAGTGCAAAAAGTGAATGTTTATTGCACTCGACGTGAAATTGTCCGACGAGGCCGTTAGGCCGAGTTGGACAACACGTCGAGTGCAATAAACAATTTTTGCACGAGTTGCATACAACATTTTTTCTACGTTCATGCAAAAAGCAAAAAATGATTTATTGAGGTGCGGCACTAGGTGTAGGAAAATGAAAAGCGCAACTTGAATACTTTATTATTAATATCAATTTGCATTGAAACAGGAACTAATACGTTATGAACAATTTAACTCAAACTTTATTTTTACCCTCAATGTTGAAAGTGAATGAACAATTGGTGCAATTTTCAATATGAATATTTCGTAGTGCCTATTGCCAATCTCACAGAATATCTGCTAAATATGTAGTAGGTTTAAACTTTTATGTTTGTCATGATGACAGCACGTTGAAGTAGAATGACAGATGAGTGCAATAAAAACTTTATTGCACTAGTGCAATAAAGAACTTCTTTTTCCACTGAATATAGTTCAATAAAGTTTTGCTTTTTGCATGAATGTAGAAAAAATATATTAAATATATAATGAAATCAGTTTAAGGCAGCAGCTTCATGGTGTTCATTGGACAGTGATCTGACAACACTGCTCTATATCATTATGACGGCAGTGTAGTTGATTTGACATTTTTTATTTATTTCTCTTGTTACTTGCGATTGACGATCATTTCATTATCGCTTTATTTGACTTCTGTTTAACAGTATAAATTTGTTTTCCGATATTGCATATTTGAATAACAATGCTTGTGTAACAGTAATTTATAATCGTTACAGCGTTGCCAAACATTTTGCTTCTCAATATGGTGTGTAAAGTATAGATTGATAGAACACAGCTATTTTCACATGAATGTTAATTAACATTAATTCAATATAAGTGGCTTACTAAATAAACCTGGTTTGTGAATTAATGTCAATTCTAAGTATCATTATTCTCGTTTTCAAATGAAAAGTTAAGAATTATTTACTTGGTATTCCCTTGCAATATTACAACCGACAACGCTGAAGTAAACAATTGACAGTACATGTAACGTCATCACGCCGAGCCTGCATGTTTGAATTATCCTCGAAATTTTATGGTTTTCAAATGGCGTTTGCCGGAGTATTACAAGATAACTTGCTATAAAAATTATGCAAGCATGTCATTTAATAGCTATACTTCAGTCATATGCACATTCTAATCGGATTTACATTTTTGTGATCTTGCCTATTGTCTCTTGGGATTTTGTCTGAAGGAATAAAACTTTTGTCGAAGTAATACTTTATTTTATTAGAAATAAATTTACCTGTCTTAGTATGCTTATTGCATACATTCTTACAAATCTACAAAAATAATCGAATTTACGTCAACATAAAAATATAATATAAAAATAAGAGTTAGTTTAATTTTCGCTTTTCCATAATTTAATTGTCTTATCATTTTCTAAAGCAGCTGAGGCAACAATGTTTTTCGTTGGGTGGCAGGTAGTGCACAAAACAACATCTGAAAATAAAAATAGAAAAATAAGTACTTCAATACGTTTTATAGTGATAGAAGGTAACCAAGCAAACAACATTTTAAGACTAACCCTAGTTCATTTTTCAATTTTACATAAGTTTTGAGTAACTACAAGTGGTTGAAAATTGCTTTTTTGGCGTTTTTTATTAATTTTTCATACACGCTTTATAGCATAGCATTCATAACCAGCATCAGCAAACATCATAGGGGGCTGTGATCATCGTATTTTGACAGTACAAAACGTCAGAAAAAATTCGTGTTTTGTAGTAAAAAGAATGTTGTGCACTCAAAATGAACCCAAACTTTTTTGTTCTAGAAATGTATCGATTTGGAAAATCATGCTGAATGTAAAGTATGCAAAAAATTGTCTTATGTAGTGATAAATCATTTATATAATATAATAATAGAAGATTGTGGTTTCTAAATTTGAAGGAAGAAAATTTGTTTCGAATTGTTCAAGAATATTTGCTTCTAAACTACTCAAAATTGAAAGTGCTTAATGGAAAAATGGTGAATAAAATAGTGTCTAAATATTATATATATATTTTATTAGGCATAGATATTTAATTCATTCAATTCAAAGTCCAGCTTTTTCGTTTTTAAGAAGAAAGGAGGTGTCTGAAGAATATAGAAAACATTTCAACTATGTAATTGAAATTTTATCAAAATTAAAAAGGGAAAGAAAAACCAGTATTGTCACAGAATATTATTCTGTCATTAAAAGGTGAATAGATTTCTGATTTAATAAGCTGTTGGGTACCCAAGAGAAAACAATTTCCACTAAAATACATATGTTGCCATAGTGATCAGTCAAAAAACCCAATTTGATTGGTTACAAATTATTGGTGTAGAATTTTCTATATCATTCATCTATAGTTGTGCCTTAGTGAGTTTGAAAGTGTTTTCTGCTGTCATATTATTCATATAGGCATTACAGGATTTAGGACTTTTTGATATATTCCCATTCCCAAAAGATTGTTTCTATGTTTTCGCTTCAGTTCAAACAAATTGGTAATAACATGTGAACTTTCCCACATTGAAAAAACATTCTTTTTTATTGGATGGCACATCCGTTAACAAAAAGAAAAATCTTTCAACTTTCAGAGAACATTGTGAGAACGAAGGAATTTAGTTTATTGAATGTTTGATTTGAGAGGCTTGGCTGGTTGAAGGGTTTTGAAAAATCCACTAACCTGTATGTCCTTGTAGCTTTTGTACAATTTCCTTTGTTTGCAAATTCCAAATATAGACCATGTTGTCTTCAGATCCACTAACTATCCATTTGCCTCCAGTAACTGAGAAATTTGCAAAAATACAATACTTTTCGTTTTTGTGTCCCGAGTAGGTCTTGAGACACTTTCCTTTAGCATAGTCCCACAATTTCAATGTGTTGTCCAAGGTGGCGGCGAGGATATACTTTCCATTAGGAGAGAATTTAACAAACGATACAGGAGGATTGTCATCATCTATTAAAGTTTTCAGGCACTGACCTGAAGCTGTGTCCCAAATACGACTGAAAAAAAACTCACGTTTCAATCAATCAAAATCTTATTGAACCAGTTTTCTTTTACAATAATATTAAGTGAAACCTAACAAAACTGAAAAATATTAGCTACTCCAACAAGTCAAAAGATAAAACACACAAAATAGACACTAAAAGACAGTCACTCAATAGAGTGAAACATACATAAGTATTCAAATGTTATTTGAAATAGTAGTATATTTTCTTATATTCAGATAAATATCACATCAAATCATGAATCTTGAAGAAATTCAACAACTGAGTAGTATGCTTTCTTCAACAGACATAATCTTAGTTTATTCTTAAATACACTGACTTTTGGAGATGATTTTAGCTCGTCATTGAGCTTATTATATAGTTTTACACCACTGTACATGGGATGATTCTGTGACACTGTCAACCTATTGAAGGGTTGGTGTAAATGTAAATTATTCCTGGTGTAATGGTCATGTATTTGTTCATTTTTTGGTAGACAAGAAATGTTCCTTTTGATGTAGATCAAAGTTTGATAAATGAGCAAGCTTGGCATAGTGACATTGAAATATATGAATAATGGCCTGTATCCAGCACCTTCCATAATTCTTATTGCCTTTTTCTACTATAAATCCCCATTGTTCAAGACCATATGCCAAAACAGACTGTATCAAACTATGATAAAGCAGTTTAAGAACTTCTGTTGAAACTGTATCCTTCAATTGACATAGCAAACATATATTTTGACTGAGTTTCGGATTGACACAATCAATATGGTGATTCCAGGTAAGTTTATTGTCAATAACAACTCCCAAAAATTTAGTATAATTGACTTGATGTATTGATTCATTATTCAGTTTCACCAAGTTGAGTCAAAACTGAGCATTTGAGTTTTAGCAATATTCAACAGCAAGCCATTGAGAGAGCACCACTCAGATATTTGATCTGAAGCATCTTGAGCTTTTTGAATTAATGTGAAAGTTATTTCTGAAGAAACTAAAATGTTTGTCATCAGCAAAAATTACAGTGACTGAAGCTTCTGTACAGTATTTAGGAAGATCATTGATGAAAATTAGAAAGAGAAGTGGTCCCAAGACTGAGCCTTGTGGTACTCCCATTGATATGCTTTTCACTTCAGAACACTTACCATTGACCCCAACCCCCTGTTTTTGGTTTGAAAGGTAAGAACTAATCCAGTTCAATGCAGATCCGTGAATTCCATAAAACTGTAATTTATGTAACAGGATGTCATGGTCGACGAGGTCAAATGGTTTGCTCATGTTAAAAAACAATCCCAGTTTTATATTTTTATCCAACATTTTCAATACATGTTTGAGAAGTTGATCAATTGCACTGATGGTGGATTAATTTTTTCTATATCAATTCTCACAACTAGACTACAAATCGAATGCTTCAAAAAAGTTACATAGTCAATTGTAAAATTAACACTCTATAATCTTGGAAAATTGGCTGAGTAGTGAAATGGGTCAATAAGAGGAACAATCCATGTGTAAGGCTTTATTCTTATTATATAACTCGCAAATTGTCTATGAAAATCTCATACATGTAAAAAAAAATATACATACATTCACTACACACTCAGACATTCATGATTTTAGTGCCAGATATGGTCATAACATTGTACCTCATAGAAGGAGATTGGGAAAGAGCAAAACCATAGGAATATCTATTTTCAATTCTCTTCCAACAGATATCGTTGGATCGATTTAAAAAAACGTTGAGAAAGATTCTTGTCAGAATTAGTCTCTACAGAATTAATCACTTCAGTGAGTTGATCAACGACACTTGTGGACAACTGACGCTATTTCAATTTTAGTTTTAATGTTGATTTCAACTGACTTTATTTTAATCCTAATTGACTTTATCACTTGTACTTTTTTGCTTGTAATTTCCCTGTGTTGTAAGACGTGTCCACAACTTGTAAACCATGGATGTAATATATTCTATTCTATAGGAATAATTATTGAGATCTTCAAAATGTCTGGAAAGGTACCTTCTTTGAAAGAAGGGTTTATAATATGGCTCAAAGGCTCAGAAATCAGATGTGCCACCCTTTTGATGAGGTGACCCAGAATTTCATCAATACCTGAAGACTTCATATAGGACATAATGACAAACAAGAGGAATTACTAAAATGACAGGGCAAGCAGGTGGATTTCAACATTTTTGCTTATCCAAAGAAAATTATTGAACTTTGAATTATAAACCATTACAAACGAATGAAAAATACAACTTACCACAAACCATCATAGCTGCTACTAACAATAAGAGACCCATCTCTGTTAAAGTGAACAGCACTGACGGGGTCTGAATGAGCAGGTAACGTTTTCAAACACTTGCCAGTTCTGACATCCCATATTCTAACCGACTCATCAAAAGATCCTGATACAATGAGGTTAGACTGGGGATTGAAATTGCAACAGAAAACATAGTTACTGTGACCTTTTAAAGTTTTCAAGCATTTTCCTGAGGAAAGTTCCCAAATTTTGAGAGTCTTGTCATCACTAGCAGAGACTAGAAAACAAAATTTAGTTTTGAAGAAGTCTTGTGTAATGACAATTTATTACCCAGAAGCCTGCTGTCACTGGACCAAGCTACATCACTTATGCCTAGTTTATGACCTGATATGGTCTTCTCAAAATTTCCTTCATAGGCTTCCCAAATTTTTATTACTTTATCAGCCGCTAAAACGAATAAATGATGATTTTTCTCCAAGCAGAACTTGTATAATACTTACAAGAACTGGCTAACCATTCTCCATTTGGACTGAATTTTACAGATGAAACTGCCTTTGTGTGTCCAGCCAAGGTGAACTTGAGTGTATAATTGGGTTTCTGAAATAGTTTGATTAGACAAACATTTCAAAAATTACATTGCACTCACCACATTACTTGATTTACTAGATCCACCTGTAGGGGTTAGAGAACTAGTGCTTTGAACATTACTTTGAGACATATTGCCGGCACCATGCATTGGAGGAGCACCTGCAGTTGGCATCATGGTCAAGCTGCTTCTACATTAATGTATGAAGTCAGTGAATATCTATGGATTGTGCATCAATCTAACCTAAATATTTTATTGGCTTATATTTACATTAGTATTTTTATACTAATATCACCGATTTCTTTGAGAAGGTAAAAAAAGTTGAGGTTGTCCGTTCGTAAAAGATTTCAAAACAACTTATTTTCGTGAATTAACAAACTACGAACAACACACCATCTTACAACAAAAATTCACTACCACAAAACATTAAAACATATCACCACTACCGCCATTCGCAACTTCCCGTTTCACCAACGTGAAGTTGGCTGCACAGATCACGGACACAGAACACCTAACCTAGGTTAGGTACTCCAAGTACGTCACTATGACGCGTTGATGCTACAAGATTCTGATTGGCTAGAGCTTATTGAACCCTCCTGTTAGTTTAGTCTTTTTGTTAGCAAACGCCCTAAACGTTATGACTAGGAGAGTCTAATCCCCATGAGACAGGCGTTTTCCATTTAGGAGTGTTAAGCCCCAGAGCTACAAGCCCCTGAGATCGGAAATTACGTTATCACTGACCTTTTCACCAAAAAACTGTGTATTCGCGTTTTGACTTTTGTCTACTTGTGCTTCATGCACCAATAAAGCGGGTGGTGCTTGAGATGCAAGGGGGTTGTCAATCGGTGCTTGAAACCCCACTAAATGGAACGCATGGTCATACGCTTTGGGTAGCTCTGAGGAGCTCCTTACTTTAAATGGAAAGCAGCTAATGGGGGCACTTATATAGAGAGAGATGAAAGAAGATTTGTTACGAAACTTGACGTCGTTGGACATGTCATGGCCGCCATTCTCCATAGACAGTGACGGACTAGCGCACTCCGCACTCTTGGTATATGAGAGCTGAGAGTTACATGTGACAGTTTTGTTTCTTGGTTCAAGTTCGACTCTGTACTCATGTCCAAGTACCTCACTATGACGCGTCGATGCTACAAGACTCTGATTGGCCAGAGTTTATTAAACCATCTTTTTAGTTTATGGTGGAGTTATGCAGCAGTCATTAGCCATAAGTTTTAAGTCATAAGGAAGAATATTCGTCAATGATTGGTTAGTCCGTTTATTCCAACCAATCATTGAAAAATATTCTTCCTTATGACTTAAAACTTATGACTGCTGCATAAATCCACCATTACTCTCTTTGCTTTAAAATGTCAGACAATTCAACCAGAATATCAATTGTGGCAACACTGAATATGGGTAATGAAGTGTAGGTTAGGTGCACGGATAATATTGTCCGTGGGTTAGGTGTTCTGTGACTGAAGCACAGAACACCAATCCTATGATTCCTATGAAGGTTAAAGCCAGTGCTGCCGATTTGAGAGTAATTACTCCATTTGTAAGCAATTTGAAAGATTCGGAGTAATTTTGGGGTAACGACGTATTGTAAGCATTTTTCACTATGAACAAAAGGAGACACTAATAGACGAATTTTTCAATTTTTTTGCGATTCGACTGGTACAGCGAAACAATGGCGATGATAACCGACTATTTAGGATTTTTAAATAGAAAAATCCATGTTTACAAAACACGTACTCTATATCCACCATTATGGTGGATTTATGCAGCAATCATAAGTCATAAGTTTTAAGTCATAAGGAAGAATATTCGTCAATGATTGGTTGGTCCGTATATTCCAACCAATCATTGACGGATATTCTTCCTTATGACTTAAGACTTATGACTGCTGCATAAATCCTCCATTATGGAAAATAGTTTTGTATATCCCCCCAGCGGCTGTTTGGCAAGTGACAGCTGACGTCACTGACAGTGGGAGTAAAACGTCGCATTTTGATAGAAGAATCAGCATATTGACCATTTTCAGTTGGCAGCACTGGTTAAAACTGTTAATAGGTGTTCTGTGTTTGGAGTCTGGACTCTGGTACCCAATTTTTGAATAATTCAAAAATTGCCGGAATTAATTCTCAAGATTCTCAAGAGAAATATGACGTCATTTTATAGGTACCTACCTACCTATTGCTCGAAATTGAGAGAAAATTACGTCATATTTCTCTAGAGAATCAATTCCGACAATTCAAAAATTGGGGCCCTGGAGCATATGCTGTCGAATCCAACGAGTTCTTATTGAATAAATCGTTGGTCGAATCACTCGAATCCACAGAACAGTGAACAGTGTGTTTTCTGTGGTCGAATCGTCCATTGGGTTTGGGCAAGAGTGCAAGTTTTCACGCAATTCGAAGTAGTAGAACTGGTAGAACTATATAGCAGAAGTGAAAATGGAATGTAGCGATTTCAGTAAAGCTTATTCTGTAAAAGATGCAGTGAAAAATGAGCAAGGCGAAATTGACATGTTTACGACATTTACGTGCAGTAGCAGTTCTATTAGTTGTGAAACAGACTTTTTGGATCACAAACAAGCTACTGGCAAAGAGTAGGAAATTTCATCAGATGTAATTCAATGTTCGTCGTGTCATTAGCCAGGAAAGTAGTTGTTTTCTGATGGATTTTCGACCCAACTTTTCCTATTGTATAGGATATTAGCAATGAGCAGTCCTCCGGACATCTTATGCCTCAAGTCATAAATAAGCTCATTGTGAACTACAGGTTACTTTTCCTATATAAACAATGTTACAGTGATCTCTCGATTTAGACTTTGTGATATACCTCAATGACCGCTTCTGAAGATCAAATATCGTATTATGTAATTGTAAGTTACAATTGCCCCAAATCAAAAGTTACCCTTATCTACAAATTGCAAATATGAAATCAAGCTAATAAAATTGCGATAATGTACGAAGTACGATGTAGACTTTTGCTGGCAATTCGGAGTTGCTAGCAATAAATAGACTTGCAGTGAAAAGGCTGAAATGTACGAGCCCTTTAATTCACAAATAAATAAATGAAACAACCTAGTTCATTCATTTAAAAATAAAACCATGTCATGCCTGCTACAGCAAATAATGTCCACCTGGGTTATTTCTGTAGTAACTATAGTTATGAAGTAAAAAAATCAATAAATTGAATGATGTAGCTGTTACTACTGCTGGGGCTAAACTCTTAGTTTTGAATCAATTCCTTGGTTTTCAATATGTTTATATTTGTTGTTGAATATACAGGGTGTCCCACGGAGATTAGGACAGGGAATATCTCGGAACTCGAAATAGTAGAGAATTGTAATTTTGGGGTTGTGAATGAATTAAAACAATTGGTGCAGCTTTTTTTATATCATGTTACCCAATGAGCTTTTTGTTTTCATATACTGTTTATAGAAAACCGACACACACAAACCGATATCAACTAAAAGTCCCACCATCATCCGTCGCAACTCAACTCCGTCATAAACACTGATATCTCGCTCCATTCGATCAACTGATGACCACAACAGACAATCCGAACTCCACAACGTGAAACAAGCTCTTCTCCAAAACGGCTACAGACCAGACCACATAAGACAGAAACATTCAAAAACAACTTCAGAAGCCATCAGAACACACACACACAGAGAGAGAGAGAGAGAGAGAGAGACAGAAAATGCTTTATTGTCCAAAGATACAAGATCTTGACAAAGTGAGGGCCTAAAAACTAACCTTAAACTAAAGTAGAATACTCTCAAAAATAGATAAAATGGAAAAAACGTCACTGACATAGTATTTAAATGTCTCATAAATCAATATAAAAAAAAAATCGAACCGCAAGTTGAAGACCGCCCATCCAAAGTCTTCTTCCCTTACATCAAAGGGGTAACAGACAAAATCAGCCGCGTTTTCAGGAAAGCCACTATCAAAACCATCTTCACCACAGAGCAAAATCTGTATTTACGAAATTTCCTGTTCTACTTGCCCCCATTCGTATATAGGAAAAACTTCAAAACAGATCCATTTCCGATCCGATCAAATCCGATAAATATTCAGCAGGCACCCACAGATAAGATTAACGAGAAAACCCGTAAGACCAGCCCACTCTCAGGTAGCCATCCACCTATAAATACCAAAGTGCATCAAACATCAGATCGTCTTTTGAGATCAAGGAGTAGGCAGATAGAGGTTATCTCATTAGACCACGACACGAGGAGTACCTAGGCAGATAGAGGCCTCGTAGTCATTCTCTTGAAAATAGCTCCAAAGCAGGCGCCGAAACGTCGAGTTATAAACTCTCAACGCGGTTCAACCCACGAACTCAGTAATGTACACTTAATGGGACAACCTGTATATTTTGGCATTTCCATGTTCCTTCCGATAAAACGATTCCAATGAACTGTGTCACACTTGTGGTCTGAAACGATTAAGAACTACAGGTACTTCAATATCCTTTGTACCGCGAGGTCTGAAACGAGCAATTGCCAAAATTACAATTCTCTACTATTCTCGAGTTCCGAGATATTCCCTGACCTAATCTTCGTGGGACACCCTGTATAATGTAAGAAAATAATAAAAGCTGTCATAAAAACTTCCCAATTAAGTCAACTACGTGGTAGGAAATCATCACGAAAAATGAGATATAAATCTTTCTGTTTTTAAACCACTTCCATTTGTAAACAACGTTACTGCAGTTTCGTCCTACATGGACATTATCAAACAAAAACTGTATACAGGGGGTCCCAGAATGAAGGGGACAAACTCCGAATTTTTACTTCATTTTAAACCTATAAGTTCCAATAAACATCCCTAATAGCACCATGAAGTCCGATGGTAATCCATAGGACATCCTCTCAGGACGTTAGGGACGTCCTTAGGACGTGCAGAATTGGTACCGCGGACGTCCATTGGACATCCGTGGGAAGCACCAATGTCTCGACTTCTCACCAAAATTGGACGTTCTATAAAGATATCCAGTGGACATCCACCTGGGATGTTAATTGGACGTCCCCGAATTACACCAATCAAAGGTACATCTGGGACGTCCTTAGGACGTGCAATATTGGTACGTCCTTAGGACGTGCAGAATTGCTGCCACGGACGTCCATTAGACATCCGTGGGAAGTACCAATGTTTCGACTTGTCACCAAAATTGGACGTTCTATAAGGATATTCATACGACATCCACCTGGGATGTTCATTGAACGTCCCCGAATTACATCAATCGAAAGTACATCTGGGACGTCCTAAGGATGTGCAGAATTATCAGATGTGTTTGTTCGTACATCTCTTTCAGGATTGAGATTATGATATTGTTGTGGATTACTAGAGATACCAATTTGGATGGAACCAAATGTACTTACTAGGTGAGCTCAGCATTCTCTCAGAGTCATTCAATTCGGTTTTGGAAACATCAAATACATCTGAATCAGTAGAGACTTCTCTATTTGATGATTCTGACAATAGTTTAGTGATTCTATTGCGCTGGCGTTTTGATATATTTCGTTTTAGTTTGTACATGTTTGAAGTATACACACAACTCTACTTACGGAAACACCTTTTTCAAGACAGTGTTGAATAGGTTAGTAATAACTATTGAATAGTAGAACAAATAACCTTTTATTTTCATTTATTGATATAACTATACTGAATGAACACAAAATAACTTCCACAACAGTCACTAAACTAACTAATCACAAAAGAAGATAGAAAAGCCGCCATTGCTGGTGAATACTCAACAATTGTGTCGATTCGTCAACACTTCACTTGAACACAGAACACAAAACACAGAAAACAACTTATGCACGGCATCCATACATATAGAAATTGTTCAGTTTCAATTCGTATATGAACAAGAGAGACAAACATACATTTTTCATTTTCACTGTTGTGAAACAGTGAATTGTAATGGCATACGCACAAACTCGAGAATACGGCCCCTGATGACCTTATTGATAGTGAGAACTGAAAAGGGTTTTATTTCAGATGGGTTGTTTTCGCTATAATGTTTAGCCCTATTGTAAAATATGCGATCCATTTCATACCACTTCTGTAAAACTACTAGCTGGGATGTTTACACGGGTACAGTGTACACATGGAGGCCTGATTATTGTTACTGTTTTCGAATTTTGTTTAATTTTTATGATCATCCATCCTTCATCTTTGGATGGATGCACCTAGGAAACATTCCGAAAAACGTTCAATCCAGGACATCCCAAGGAAGTCCTCGCAGGGACATTTTCTAACATTCACTGATTTGGACGTCCAACGTACATCCATCAAGGACGTTCCAGAATGTCCCCTTACCAGGACAACCATAGGAAGTCCTTTCGAAGACATGCCAGAAACATACCAACCTAAGGAAGTCCTCGCAGGGAGATATTCTCAGATTAACCAATATTCATTCATGCGGGATGTTCCTGAATGTCCCGTACCAGGACAACCATGGGACGTCCTTTCAAAGACATGCCAGAATACTTACTAACAAAGACGTCCGATGGATGTCCTAGGAAACATTACAAAATATATCCGACCCAGGAAATCCCAAAGACGTCCTCGCAAAGACGTTTTATACGATGTACCGATTGGGACATCATTAGGACATCCATAGGAATTCCTTTGGGGAAATTCATGGAAATGCACTGAATCGGACGTCCAAAGACAATGATTTTGAGTCCCGGACATTCGGACATGATTTGTACCAAATAGGGACGTCCCTGAGAAGTGGTGTGCTATTAGGGATATACCCTAAGATATAATAACCGAGTTACAGGGTGTTGAAAATGACAAAAAAATTTATGTTTTCCAGAATAACTCCATAACGGTTCATCTTTTCTTGATGAAATTTGGTATGTCACATGACAGCATTCAGTTCCGAAATTCAATGTGAATCATGAGTTTGTAACTTCGAACAGAGGCGTACGGGAGGGTGGTAACAAAACAATCATCAATGAGTTTCCGAATCACATCCGCACGCACTTATTCAACTTCGAATATCTTGAAAATCGTTACAATTTTTATAACGAAACCTAACATTTTTTTGTATAGAAAATATCGAGAATTAAGAAAAAGAAGACGAAATATATACTAATCCAGTGGCGTGAAAGTTGGGAGTGGCGATTAGGGGTACCCGTTTGCCGTACGCCCCTGTTTAAAGTTACAAACATGTGAATTGCATTGAAATTTGGAACTGGATGCTGTCATGTGACACACCAAATTTCATTAGGAAAAGTTGAGCTATTATGGAGTTATTCTTGAAAATATTTTTTTGTCACTTTCAACACCCTCTATCTCAGTTAATATTCACTTTAGAGTATATATTTATTGGAACTTTTAGCCTTGAAATGAAGTGAGGATTTCACCGCCCCTTTATTCTGGGACACCCTGTATACACTGAGTTAATGAATAACACTCTTTAAATGGCTTAAATACCTTTAAATCTATCCCAGGCCTGCCATTCAGGGTTCGCCTGATTTAAATCATTTGATTTAAATCACGTTTTAAATCAATGATTTAAATCAAGTGATTTTTTTATTTTATTCAATGAATAAAATAAAAAATAAGAAATCAGAAATAATATTTATTTATTTTATAAAATATACTCAAAATACAAATTAAACTGATACAAACTGCAAATAAACCTATATTCTTAATATTGAAAAAAAAAATATAGATATTTTCAAAAAAATGCAACGTTAATTTTCATTTTCATTATAGTATTTGTACAGAAATACTAATTTTCCCGCTTTCTCCACTCCTAATTTATTTCGTAAATTGGAGTGAACCACTCCATATGTAGAAAATACTCTCTCTACCGAAGCGGACGAGGAGACAGCACATAAAAATTGTTTCAGAATAGGAAGAAGTTTAGTAACTTCAGGAATATTCTTTTGTGAAACCCTCCACTGTAAGGCACTAACACTGGATAATACCTCTTCTGAAAACATAACTGTTGAAAATGGTTCAGTTTTGGCTTCAAGTTTTATAATGAGTGGTAGGAATCCACTATTTCCATACATTTCTTGTATTATATTTAATGCTGAATTTTTTTCTGCACTAGTCAATTTAAATTTGGTTCTGGTTGTATCCAAAATATAAGCCATAAAATGATAGGGCGTTAGTGCCTGTTTATATCGGTGTTCAAAAATTTGCATTTGAGATAACGATAATTCTAATTCGTCCTGGAATTCTTCTTGTAATTTCTTCCATACTTCTACTGCTTCAGATAGGAAAGCATTTTTTTTTGTAATTTATCAAGTCCCACAGCTATTGGCTTTAAGATGTTTAGGTAATCTTCAGCTAATCGTTTAAGACCAATGTTTGAAACTTTTTCTATTTCTTTTTTATTCTCCTCGCATACTTTTAACAATTTCTCCCATTGACTTGTATATACCTCTAAACAATCTGACATACTATTCCATCTTACGTCACTCGGAAGCACTAATGTGTTTCCACCTGCCTGCATGTATTTTGCCCTAGCCAGATGATTATTTTGGAAGTACTTAATAATTTTTGTAACATGTTCTTTGATATTTTTTATTTCTATATCTTTGCATAATAAGTTTAAAAGGTTAACTGAGCATCCATAAGTTATGATTTTAGAGCCTACTTTTAGTTTATCTGATATATTTCTTCTCATAAGTGACATGTTTGCTGCATTATCTGTTACGAAAGATTTTACGTCACAGTTGTATTTAGATTTACAAGATAAAATTAAATTGCAAGCAATCCCAGTTAAATAATCGCCTGTGTGTGGATTTCCTGATGTATCAATTCAAACAAAAATGATTTTCCATTTTCAGTGGTTATTGTGGCACAAACTACAGGCTCAATGTGGACATTAGACCAACCATCAATAGACATGTTTACACTCTGACCAGAAAGACTTCCAAAACATTTTGTTTTTCTTCCTCGTGGATTTGTTCTAGAAGAGTTGTCGAAACGGTTTTTCCTGATGGGGGCTTACAACCAGGTCTTAATATTTCGATCGCCTTTTTCACATGCGGATTGTCTAAACATCTGAAGCTAGTATTAGTTGCAAATACAGC
Organism: Chrysolina oricalcia; assembly: GCA_944452925.2. Lineage (NCBI taxonomy): Eukaryota > Metazoa > Arthropoda > Insecta > Coleoptera > Chrysomelidae > Chrysolina > Chrysolina oricalcia. The sequence continues at coordinate 17,643,132 of OX101825.2, forward strand.
TTTTGCGATTTGTTTGTCTATTTCTTCTTTTTTATTTGCAGATGTCCGCATAACAAAGTTCATTAAATTAGCGGGACCGGGAACGTCAGTTTTTCGTTTTTTATAGAATGAATCATTAGTTTCATTAGAAAGTGATAATGACGATATTGATGGCACTGACAAACCAAAAACAGACAAACTTGACAAAGCTAACCTTGGCGGTCGATTTTCAGAACTGGTGGTTGAATTGGAAAACGTTGAAGCCCTTCCGCTTGCAATAGTTGCTTTATCTGAATTAAGATCTGATCCTTCATGTTCTGTAAAAAAACGAGAAATTATTTAGGTTGATAAATGATAAGATAAGCTGTTGAATTAATAATAATTATTAAAATATTTAAAAATAAAATATATGGAAAAAAGTAAGATTTTAACGCTCCTTGTAATGTAACATATGCTGTCTTTATATTTAAATAGAGCATTATCACAACTGATTCGACCGAGCGGAGTCGTTAAAACATAATACTAATTGAGAACGTTGGACTCTAATTTTCTAGGAACTAGGAATCATACCTCACAGCATTCAAGATTTTTTAACTCACCTTACTTTTTCATCAGATGATCTCGACTTTCTATACTCGATGCTCCAGTTGTTCTTTCTTTCTGTTGATGGATTGAGAACTCGTTGCGTAACTCACTATATCACTCAAATTTACTTACTCTTTTCAACTCTAAGTAAAATAATTTTCTCTCAAATCAAAAGGATTTTTGTAAACGAGAATCTGAACTTTTGAGAATAAAAACCATAATTCAAAACACTTATATCTATTAAACAAAACAATAAAAAAATAACAACAAAAGGTGTTTGGGACATTTCTCAAATTATTTGATGAAGCAACTTCTGATTTTAACTGATAATATAATTTAAACCGGAAAAAGTGAATGAGGCCAGACGATTTAATAATAATTTAACAAGATAAGCTGCAGAAGACTCGAAATAATTCAAATACAACAAATACTAAGAGTTGATTAGAACTTTATCAAGAGAGGTTGAGAAGATCGACTGTATATATATTCAAATAATGAAAATTAACGATATTACCCTGATTGAATTGAACAGAGTTGAATTATTACAATTACAATAACTTGAGTAAACTAATAAAACTGCGCAACCACATGTTGACTTGAACGAATGAAACGAAAGACTAACTTTCGAAATTGTATCCAATTTCATAGTTCAATCATCTACCCTCTCTGCAAAGTGCTTTCTGGGTGGCCTATCATAAAAATATGTGCCTCTCAACAAAAATAACATATGCGAACTATTTGGATATTCAAAAATTTCCAGGTATTCTGAAATGTCTCATTTGGAAATATTATCACAAGACTCTTAAAAGTAATATGATACACTCGTCTTAAAGATGTTCCTTCGTAACCAATGTATTTCTGAGAATCTTTGTTAGGATAACGTTATTTCTACACAAGTGTTCGACGGTTTCTTGACCTGAGAGGATTAACTAGGGGTGGGTAAATTATTAGGTCCGGTCATAAGATACGTTCTGTTACAGTAATCCTTGTATTGTATTTCTATTTATATCAAATCATACCCCGTACTAAAATCTAGCACTTTTTCCTTGTATGAAGAATAGCAATTATTAATGAAATAATAATAATTTTTTAGTTTCTGTTTCTACTATATCATACCATTACCATACTAGTCATACTACTTATAAGACATAATATGTGTACATAGTACATACCTTCAGTTGTTAAATTAACTTCTTCATTACTTGGCCCAGCGATCTTACACTTTTCATGATGGTCTTTTAATATTTGAACAATTCCTTGCATTTCCTTTCTGCAATTTTTACATATAGCTCTACTACACGTTTTTCCTTTTTCTGATTTTTTTTTTCTATAAAATAATTCCAAATTGGATCTTTCCTCCTTCCACTCATTTTTATTCTACACTCACTTTACTTGTTCAGTTAAGTTCACTACTTGGGCACAGACACACTCACAGTCTCAATAAAATTTGTCAAATGAATCAGCTTACGAGATCTCATCGTTTTATTGTATTTTGTATTGTGACGTTGTGACTGGTGCAATCAAGATTCGACAGGATTTTGAAATGGAAATTACGGCGCGAGGCGATTTCTTGATTTCGCAAGGTCTGACAAGAATAAACCAATACAAGATATGTCAAAACAGGAAAATGCTATTTGTTATTGTTTGCGTTTGCATGTAAAGATACATAGGTACTTAAAATGGACCAAAACATATCGATTATTATTCAAAATAAAAAAAAAAAAAACTGAAAAAATCCTGTACCTTGTTCATTTGCTACAATGTGAGTGAGCTGCCTTAATAACCAGTGAATAGACCAAATCCAGTTGATCATTCAGTAGGTCATCCACAATGTTTGTGTCATGAGTTTCTAAGGATTCTAAATAATTCAGTTTCCAACCCTTGCTTGCATAGTGCAAAATTTCCGTATCGTTCAAGATTCTGAAACTTGTGGTTGCATTCCAAGGAATGGCTTGAAAACGTCGAATCATTCATCTTGTAAACATCAAATTAAAGAGGAAATATCAATACACAAATCTTCTTGAAGAGTTATTGATAGATTTTACTCACCAGCTTGATTATTATAATCGATTTCTTTTTCAGATTTGGGATTGAAGCCACTTGTAGTACAAGATGAAACAATACCTGGGGATGAAGTTACCAAGGAAAAAGACTCATCTGCCGTACCTCGGAGGCATTCAGTGCTTCCCATGAAAAATGACAAAGAGATGGAAAATAAATTCTGTTCAGAGCCTCTTGAGAGTAACGTTTTCATAGCAGAGAAAAAAATTCAGTGCAAAATCTGTTTGAAATATTTCAGTCGAATTGGTAATTTGAAAGTTCATGAGAGGATTCACACTAGTGAAAATCCATTTCACTGCAAAATCTGTTCAAAATCTGTCAATCGAAAAAGTCATTTGATAAGACATGGGAGGGTTCACACTAGTGAAGAACCATTTTGTTGCAAAATTTGTTCAAAATCTTTCAATCGAAAACGTTATTTGATAAAACATGAGAGGGTTCACACTGAAAAACGATTTTGTTGCAAAATCTGTCCAAAATCTTTCAATCAAAACAGTACTTTGATAAGACACGAGAGAGGTCACACTGGTGAAAAACCATTTCTTTGCAAAATCTGTTTGAAATCTTTCAGTCGAATAGGTAATTTGAATGTTCATGCGAGGATTCACACTAGTGAAAAACCATTTCACTGCAAAATCTGTTCGAAATCTTTCAATCGAAAAAGTCATTTGATAATACATGAGAGGGTTCACACTAGTGAAGAACCATTTTGTTGCAAAATCTGTTCAAAATCTTTCAATCGAAAAAGTCATTTGATAAAACATGAGAGGGTTCACACTAGTGAAGAACCATTTTGTTGCAAAATCTGTTCAAAATCTTTCAATCGAAAAAGTCATTTGATAAAACATGAGAGGGTTTACACTAGTGAAAACGATTTTTTTGCAAAATCTGTTCAAAATCTTTCAATAAAAACAGTACTTTGATAAGACACGAGAGATGTCACACTGGTGAAAAACCATTTTATTGCAAAATCTGTTCAAAATCTTTTGGTGAAAAGGGTACTTTGATAGTTCATGAGAGGCGTCACTCTGGTGAAAAACCATTTCTTTGCAAAATCTGTTCAAAATCTTTTGGTGAAAAGGCTACTTTGATAGTTCATGAGAGGCGTCACTCTGGTGAAAAACCATTTCTTTGCAAAATCTGTTCAAAATCTTTCAATCAGAACAGTATTTTGATAAGACACCAGAGATGTCATACTGGTGAAAAACCATTTCATTGCAAAATCTGTTCAAAATCTTTCAATCAAAACAGTAATTTGATAAGACATGAGAGGGGTCACACTGGTGAAAAACCAATTCTTTGCAAAATCTGTTTGAAATCTTTCAGTCGAATAGGTAATTTGAATGTTCATGCGAGGGTTCACACTAGTGAAGAACCATTTTGTTGCAAAATCTGTTCAAAATCTTTCAATCGAAAAAGTCATTTGATAAAACATGAGAGGGTTCACACTAGTGAAGAACCATTTTGTTGCAAAATCTGTTCAAAATCTTTCAATAAAAACAGTACTTTGATAAGACACGAGAGATGTCACACTGGTGAAAAACCATTTCATTGCAAAATCTGTTCAAAATCTTTTGGTGAAAAGGGAACTTTGATAGTTCATGAGAGGCGTCACTCTGGTGAAAAACCATTTGTTTGCAAAATCAAAACAATCAATCAATCAAATCAGTAATTTGATAAGACATGAGAGGGGTCACACTGGTGAAAAACGTTTTCATTGCAAAATCTGTTCAAAATCTTTTGGTGAAAAGAGTTCTTTGATGAGACATGAGAGGGTTCATACTGGTGAAAAACCATTTCGTTGCAAGATTTGTTGCAAAATCTGTTCAAAATCTTTGGGTGAAAAGAGTACTTTGATAAATCATGAGAGGAGTCACACTGGTGAAAAACCATTTCATTGCAAAATCTGTTCAAAATCTTTCAGTAAAAACATACTTTGATAATACATGAGAGTGGTCACATTGGTGAAAACCCATTTTGGTGCAAAATCTTTCAGTCATTTGAAAATTCGTGAGAGGGGTCACACTAGTGGAAAACCATTTTGTTGCAAAATCTGTTCAGAATCTTTCATTCTAATGAGTACTTACAGTACCTACAGAACACATACAGAAACAATTTATATGGAAACAGGATAATACCTTTGAAACAAATATTACAAATAGCACAATGCAAATACCTATAAAAATACAAAAAAATCAAGAAAAATGTAACACTACAATCAACTTAGTTAGCGAAACCTTAGAAATCAAATAAGTTCTACTCGTAAAATGTAATACCAAATAAAGCACTCAATAATTATTATATGTAAATGTCTGGAACCATTCATTTCATTGCCAAATCCCGTGAAAGAAAAAGAAATTTATTCTTCTTTCAAAATAAACCTGATCCAGCACACAAATGATCGAACTACGTTATTGTGAATATTATTTTATATGTTTACTTATTTATTAATAAATATTGATATAATGTACTGCACAGTTAGTAATTGTTATATTAAATTGTTGAAATACTGTTGTGAAAAAAAGAGAAAAAATGTACCACTACACTGAGATTGTAATGTAACCAGCATGTTGCAGATTAGGAACAAAATGCTCTATAGATACTGTACTATAAACTATGTTAAGCAAAAACCATTGAATCTGTTAATTGTAAAAACAATCTTAGGGTGGATTTATGCAGAAGAGATTTACACTAAACTCCAACTTAAACTAAACTTCAACTAAGGAAAAATTAAACTTTAGTTTGTATGGCATTTATGAGACAAATTACCTATAATAATATTTTAATAATATTTATTTACCAGAAATACGATATAATTGACATATAATAAAGACAGTGATTATAAACATTAATTATAAACATTAAGGCAAATAAATAACAAATCCACAAAGGCATAGCCTGTACGTGGAGATTAGATATGAATTTGGTTAAATGATTTTTAAAAGATATAATTTGTGAAACGGGCATGTTAAATAAAAAGACTTAAAAGTGATACAATTTGTAACATCGATTATAACAACTATTACTTATTCAGTATATCAACATAACATTTTTTTTTTTAACAGGAAAACACTACAGACATAATTATTTTCTGAACCAATATTAATCAAAGGATTAATCAATTAATCAAAGGATCAATACATTATTCAATTATTCTTTAGATCAATTAGTTGATGTATTTTTTTTCTGGGTGTATCCAATATCCATGTTTTTATTCTGGATTTAAAAAGCGATAACGAGTTTATTACTTTGAGATAGGGAGATAACGCCATATAACTTGGGAGCCAGATATGAATAGCTTCGTTGTCCAATAGTCTTCAACATTCTTGGTATATCAATAGAATTTAATCTAGATCTGATGTTATATTCATGTTCAATACTTTTAGCTTGATTTATATTCTTGCGCTGGTACACCAACAGCGTTAAAGTGAAGACTTGTCGAATGTCCATTATCAGTGCTTCCTTATACAGATCATCGCTTGGGTAGGTATATGGTTTGTTCAACATGATCTTTAGTATCCACTTCTGTACCGTTTCCAAATTCTTTAGGTGATTATTAGTGACTCCTCCCCAAGCGATTATACCATATGACAGATGCGTCTGAACCAGGGCATGATAAACCATTTTCAGGTATTTCAGGCCGAGGATATTTTTTATGTACTTGAATTTAAATACCAAGGATCTAATTTTTTGAGTCAGATTCTTCATGTGCTCATTCCATTTTAGATTACTGTCTAGCGTAATACCTAAATATTTTACAGTTTTTGAGGATATTATTTTAATGTTATCACCGTTAATTGGTATATCAAGAGCAGAGTAACCGGGAAGATTAGATTCATAGCTGGTGAATGGAATAAAAACAGTTTTTTTGAAATTGATAGTAAGTAATTTACTATTGAAGTATTCTACGATTAAGGGAAATGCAGTGACTACTTTTTGTTTCAGGTCCATCCAATTTTTATCTTCAAAGAAAAAGACGGTGTCATCAGCAAAGCTTGTTATTTCAGCAGGTACCAGTAACTCGAACAATGAATTCACATAAAGAATGAACAAGATAGGACCGAGCACCGTTCCCTGCGGAACTCCATAGCTGACTACTCTTGTGTTACTTACTTCATTATCTATTGTGACGCATTGTTTTCGATCATTCAGATAACTTTTCATTAAATGATACGCATTTCCTCGGAAACCTACCTGTTCGAGAGTTTGTACCTAGCAAGTTTGGATGGCTGACCGTATCAAACGCTTTAGCTAAATCAACGAAAAGACATATAGCAGGGTTTCTCGCATCTAAAGCGTTATATATTTTCCCTGTTAACTCCGCTATAGCATCTTGAGTTGATCTACCTTCCATAAACCCAAACTGCTTCTCTGAAATCAGGTTATATTTTTTTATGAATCCTACCATCCTGGACTTTATGATTTTTTCTAGAATTTTTGATATATTCGAGAGAAGCGATATGGGTCTATAGTTCGAAACGTCACGCTTATCTCCAGACTCGTGAAGTGGTTTGATGACTGCAATTTTTAGAGATTCCGGGAATGTACCTGTTTGTAGAGATTTATTTATTATATACCTAAACTAGCGGTTTTGCAATGTATTCGACACATTCCTTCAGCACGTTCGCTCCGATACTATCCAGTCCGGGAGCTTTATTCGCTTTCAACTCCTTTATCAATTTCTTAACTTCTTGTTCATCTGTAGGATACATATATATTGAATTCACATTCCTAACACGTTGACATTTTTTCCCACCTTTTATTTTCTTAGCTAGGTTCGAGCCGATATTAGTGAAAAATTCATTAAAGTTTTCAGCTATTTGTGTTTTATCTTTTATTATACTATTCCCAATTTTTATTTCTTTTATTCCAGCCTCACATTTCCCGTTTTCAATATTCTTCAGACACCGCCACATATTTTTTGGACAATTTCCATTTTTTTCTACCTCGCCTTTGTAATACTCGTGTTTAGCAGTCCTAATCAAATCATTCAATCTGTTTCTGTAAATTTTAAATTCATTTTTGAGTGCTTTATTATTTGTGTCTTTATGCATTTTTATGTACATCTTATTTTTTTTATTTATTGAAGCCACTAAACCATCTGAAATCCAAGGATTCTTTTTGATTTGTTTTTTTCTTAACTCGAGTTTTCGGGTACATGCAGAATTACACTGTTTGAATTCGTTGATGAACAAATCAGTTGCTTCATTTATATTATCCTTTTCACAAACTTCAAGCCAGGTCTTTCCAGCAAGCATTTTTTTTAATCTACTATAATCCACATATGTTTTATATACTCTACCAATAGTCACTTCTTTATTTTTTTTTGGTTCAAACTCGTACTGGAGAATCACAGAAAAGTGATCAGTTATGGTACTCTCGAAGACGAAAGAACGAAAATTCTCCATCATTTCTTTTGTTTTGACAAAAATGTGATCCAAGCATGTTTTGCTTGTACCTTGTATACGGGTTTCTTTATTTATCATTGAAATGTAATTGTTCTCTTGTAAAATGTTCAGGTATTCATGACAGTAATCATTTTCACTTAGAATATCTATGTTTATATCCCTGGTAATGATATTTATATCACAAGCTTGGTTGTTGGTTTTTAAATATCCATGTAGTTCCATATTGAATGCTACTGGACAAGTTGATGGCGAGCGATATATAGACACAATTTTAAATTTTTTGTTATGTTTGGTTATATATAACTCGAGAGTTTTGGAATCATTCAAAATTATTGTCTTCGATTCATATATGAGACTGCTTTTAATATATATCACAACGCTATTTGATACCATTGAATGGGTCAACCGGGTTAACAATAAATATTTAAAAACTTGTGTTGCTTGGTTAAAAACAATACTTACCACTCGCTTCCAAAGTATTGAAAATTGTTTGCCAAGCATTCTGTTTGGCATTTTTATTCCTTTAAAGTTTTTCTATTTTATCATATTGGCGAATGGGGTCTATCAACATTTCATCTTGCCGTTCAGCCCGCTAAATTCAAAATATGCTCCAACAATTGCGCAGTAGTGTCAATAATTAACATTAACACTAGAAAGATGAATGTTGGCCAACTATTAATTTAAATTTAGTTTTAATTTCCCTGCATAAAATGAACGATGTCAAATAAGTTTCATCTTAGTTGAAGTGTAAATGTTAATTGTACAGATCGACAAGCGTAAGGATGCCTCTGAGATGCGCAAACAATAGAAAGCGTGAGTAGATGTGCGACAAAGATCGACTACTGTTTAATAAGGCAGAGCGTATGAGCTCCTGCCCCACTCCAGGGTTTTGTCTACTGCGCAACCAATTCTCGGAGGCATCCTTACGCTTGTCGATCAGTAGTTTAGTGTAAATTTGTGCTGCATAAATCCACTCTTATAATGTTGAATAAATAAAAATGTTAAAAATGTCTTGATTCGTCTAGAAAATGTCTCGCCGAAAATCCGCTCATGCATGGAGCAATACGCTTGGTTAGCCATAGCGTCACACTTCTAATAGGTTCGTCTACTAATTTTTAATTATAATGCATTTCGACAGTTATGTCTGTCTAAAAACACATTACAAGCACAAAAAGACCCAAAAATGAAAATGTAATTGAATAAACGCAAACAAAAACGTACCCTACACGAGGCTAGCAGCAATGACGTCACATCTTTGATAGTGTGAGCGATCCGCGCGCTTTTATGTGTTATGTGTTGATCATTTACAGGAGTGGGTTTCGCTGGATTTCGTCTGTATTATGGTGGATTTATGCAGTAGTCATAAGTCATAAGGAAGAATATTCGTCAATGATTGGTTGGTCCGTATATTCCAACCAATCACTGACGAATATTCTTTCTTATGACTTAAAACTTATGACTTATGACTGCTGCATAAATCCACCATTAATGTTTCAAAATGAGTGCTAATAAGTGGTGTTTTATTCCTGGATGTGTAAACACATCCAAAAATAATATGGAGAAAATATTCATAACAGTTCCACGAAATCTTTCGAAAAAAAGAAATGGTTTACTGCTGTAAAAAGATGTGTCCGTAAAAACAGTATTTTTTTATTGTGAAGATCATTTCAACGTGAGTTAGGGTCTTTGTAAGTATTACCAACGAAATATTAAACAATTTGATGTTAACAGCTTGCAGAAGATATGGAAAACTATTATGAATATTACTTTAGTAAAGTTAAAGCTCGAATGAAGCCGGGAGTAGTACCTACCGATCTGTAATATAACTGGATGAGCAGAGCCCGTTTCGTTCCATGAAAAAAATACGCCAAATTGAACCCTCTCAGATTGCAAGTGCGCATGTGCATTGCTCCAAAATGTCAATGCCATTACGCCAGAGCATCATTTTTACCAGTGGCGTGTGTTTATTCGTTAACTGTTAGTGTTTGTACTGTTTGATTGTTTGTGTTTATTATAGTTCAAGTATTTCCAGTGTCTTTTTTGTGTTTTCAGTGATTTTTGATTTCGTTCCAAAACAGACAATAAACTTGAAGACAAAATTTTTTTTGATATATTTGTGTTGATGTGTTGAGATGTTACCTAAACTTCGAAGCTGATGGAAAACCAGTATTCAGATCCTTGACTGTACAACTTTTTCAGAAAACCACGTATCACGATTGATAACATTAATTATCACACGTTATATAAAACTAAGGTTCAATGCCATTTCTAAAAAGCAACCTGAAGTGGAAAGAGGTTCAGTCATACGCAAGAAGTTGAGTAGACTTGTATTATTTCAGAATCAATAATATCAAATAGAATCAATAGTATTTTGCCCAAGTAGACTCACACATCAGATATGGTATCTGTTTTTGGGGAGCATCTGTATCAGGAGGGGATATTTTTTTGAGCACAAAAAATAGTAATTAGACTGGCATATCAAAAAGGGGATTCTGTAAAAGTATATTCGAAGAAATGAAAATATTTACACCACCTGGACTCCTTATTTTTGAGTTATATGTATATGTCTTTGTAAATCAGTCTTCCTTTTTATGTAATACATAGTGATATTCATAACCTGAAATCAGATCGAAAAATTATCTGCGTATGCCATATAGTTAAACAAAAATGCACAGTTATGCTCCAAATATACTAGGTCCCAGAATATATAATTTACTACACAATAATTTAAAATCTGCGAAAAATGCAATCCTTTTTTAAAAACAGCTTCCTCACTGAACATTGCTATTATTCATTTGATGAATACTTCACATCTCAATGAATGAAGGTCCCCCAAATGTTATATTGTATGTATTGTAGCGAATTTTATTGATGTCCTTATTTTTTTTATTCATATACTTATTTATATTTGCAGCCGTATGCATAGTCAATTCCAGCGACTCGCCAGAGTTTCGCCGCTCGCTGCACAAGAACTATAATGCATAGTCGAGCTCCAAAATAGTGGTACATCGCTAGCGTTTTGCCAAAATGTGACTTATCGCGTAGTAGTCACTTTTTTGGAGCTCGACTGAGCATTATAATCCTTGTGTAGCGAACGGCGAAACTCTGGCGAGTCGCTGGCGATTGACTATGCATACGGCTGTAGACTTTCATCTATATTTATGTACTCATTGGTATCATTCTGTGGTGACCAACTGTCTAACTTAATCCTATACTTTTATTGTAGTCTACAGGAAAATAAAACTTTTGATTTTAATGTATATAAATTTTACCAATTCTTGGAGTACATTTATTGTTAAGAAATATAAATAAAAATATAAAAAAAATTACTGTTTTTTTTTAATAACCACCGGTAAATAATTATTTTTATATAAGCTTTATTATTGATTTCAAATCCAGGTTGTTACTGATTGGTTTCAAGTCTGTTACTTGGCAGGTATTTTATACTGATTTTACTCCTATTTTAGTCTATCAGGTTATCCACTTGATTGATGAAAGTATATACTTTTGGAATTATGTGGAAACATTACTTCCCAAATACTTTTGACTAAAATACTAATCAGCATTTATAATTGAAACTTGTCTGGCAATAGACGAAGAAAGTAATGACGTCACATATGTCATTCTTGTCAAAAACTGATTCCAAACAAACCTCCGTCGAATTTAAATCAGCTTGTCCGCCGATAACTCCGATATTGTTTCCGTTAAGGTTTTTCAACTTCTTTTGCCTGAGAAAACAAAATCCAAACAAATAAAAACAGTAAAGCAGCAAATCATCAACATAATGTCACCTGAAATTCTTTGTTTGGAATCAGTTTTTGACAAGTATGACATTTGTGACGACACACTTTCCTCGTCTATTAGAGTTGTAGTGACTGAATACCTATAAGGTATTTCATATTCATACGTAGGTTCATGTTTTCTGGTCATAAATTAGGTAAAAATCAACCATTCACTTGATCTATTTTATGATTACACAAGTTTTTGTTTTGTGCTAACTATTAATGGTATTTCACTTTTGGATTCATCTGGTATCAGCAAAGTCTATCCTTCTGTTCACAATTCCTATGAAATGCATCAAAACTGAAATATTAACTCATTCAAAACGAGTCTAATTTGTGAGTCCACGTTGTAAATAATTTTTTTTTAAAGTACTCTTATTCACAAAATTTATAATTAATAATTTTCAATGAGATTAAAAAAATCCCTTAACTCAACCTTTAGGCGACGACGCTGTTTGACACATCATCAACGCGCATGTGTATTGCTCCAAAATGTCATACACTAGTTGGCGTAATTTTATTATATGGGAATGCTCATCCAGTTATATTACAGATCGGTTGTAGTACCGCATATTTTCAGTTGGCAGGCGGATAAAAAACAACCACTCACCGTTTGAGTAGCGAAATAAGATCAAGAAAAAGGAAAATTTCTGAAATTTTTAATGAATCTGAATTGAATATACGCAAGAGCTCAATTGATAATGATGATTCAACAATGCTAATACTACCGAGTACATCAAATTTAACCGAAGTCATCGATAACTCAAAGTTTAAGAGGATTTTTCTTGCTAGGCTCACGTAATTCACTATCGTAGCAAAGCCATCAAGGTAACATTGCCAAAAGCTGTAAAAAAATTTGGAACATCGCTTATAACATTAGCGATTCACATCGTTCCGAGCAGCAACAAACAAAAACATTTGTGTTTCAAGAGTGACAGTAGTACATCAGAGATCGCAGACATTACTACAGGTAGTCCTTCGTTATCAGAAAGTTTTCATTTAAGTGACGGTATCATAAGCAGGTTATGTTCAGAGATATGTTTATGGACATTGTGAAAAAAAAATTGCGAATGTACACGGGCGTTCCCAAATAAAAAGAAAAGTTTCTAAAGCTTTTAGAAACCAGAAGTTCATTTAGTCTTATTATCGAGGTGTCATTACCATACCAAAGGTTCCAAACAGTGTTTTACAATTCTCGCAATTACTATTAACAGCAAAAATCATGAACCACGGTTTGAATTATAGAACACTTATTATTTACCACTTTTTTCAAATTTCAGCCAATATTAGAACGAAATCCAAGCAAACTAAAATCGAAGTAAACTAAACATTGTCATTGGCTATTGATTTTGACAAATATGTTTTATTTTAATAAATACGACAGTGCCATATAGGTAGGTATTTTTATTCAGAAATTGCGATACTTCACCTAACTTATTTTATTGCCGCTATTTTCACCTGACAAATCTTATATAAAAGTTGAACATGATTTTGAACAAATGTGCATATTACCATCACTATTATTGGTAGCAGGATCACTATATAGTCTCTGCCATACAATGAATTATCGAAATATGCACGTATACACTCACTGTTTAGCCTTTACTCCAATTGTTTGCGGTTGATTCAGGTTTTTGCACTGTGTTAAAAAGTCAGACACCATAACATCTACTCTTGGCAAATTATGGGAATAAGCCTTCTGAAAACTCTCTTCCATTATGATGTTTTTGGTAGATCAATTAACACAGGAAACACAAGCTTAGGGCTTTACTTCGAAAGAAATGCCAGCGTTCAATGTGAAGCGAATGCACCTTTTTTCGTTTTCGCGCGGAACTCACGACCGAATCGCTGACGTCAGTCCAATCGGAGAGCGTTTCGTGCATTCAAACGAATGCGGCCATTTCAAATGAAGATTTTGGGCTAACGCCTTTCTGGAATTTCCCTTGCACTGATGAGAGGCAACAACCTCGAAACTAGTCTGCAGGTGGTCACCCCGTCCAAATCAAAACATAATTCTGCTGGTTGGTCATAGAGGGCACTTGCAATTGCGTCCTCTGATGTTTTGAGGAACGTTGCACAAGTAGCTGTTAGATTTAATTCAATACCCGTCGTGGTCTTAGCCAGGGGAGTAGTTGTTTTCTGACAGGTTCTTGCCATAATAAGCCTACATAGTTAGGTGTTTATGGGAGTAAAGGGTTCATCATCGGTCGGTAACGACTGTTCGTTAGCAAACGATCTCCCAAAGATTTCTGTCTTCTTCGATTAAATCTCTCAACCCGGATATTCGGAGTGTCTTCCTCTGATCGCTAGGTGGAGCGGCCTAGAAACTGCTTTCATCTTGTGAACCAGAATTGACTAATCAGCGGAGTGTGTATTGGTTTGTACGGGGAACAGATGGCTTCAGTCATTGTCTAAATAGACAATGCTTCAGTGCTGTCTGTGTTGACCTGCCCTTGCACTGATGAGAGGCAACAACCTCGAAACTAGTCTGCAGGTGGTCACCCCGTCCAAATCAAAACATAATTCTGCTGGTTGGTCATAGAGGGCACTTGCAATTGCGTCCTCTGATGTTTTGAGGAACGCTGCACAAGTAGCTGTTAGATTTAATTCAATACCCGTCGTGGTCTTAGCCAGGGGAGTAGTTGTTTTCTGACAGGTTCTTGCCATAATAAGCCTACATAGCTAGGTGTTTATGGGAGTAAAGGGTTCATCATCGGTCGGTAACGACTGTTCGTTATCCCTATTGTGGTTGGTGTAGTCAGGTCTATTATCCAAACGACGTGTGTGCTTATGCCGTTTTACGAGTGATAGTTTTTTGGTTGTAATTTTGAGAACTTTAGTAGGAGATTTGAGCCGGTTCTGGGCCTCCCCCCTCCACTATGACGTCATAGTTGACCTTGTGGTGACCTTCAGGGATGACCTTGGTGCATAGGTACCTTTGTGTAGGTCTATGACCTTGGCATGCCCTAGAGATGCCTTTGAAATTTTGTGTTTGACCTTGATTTATATTGTTGGGAGAGGTGTTCAGGGTTTGTGTTTGACCTTGAGATGACATTGTGATGACTTGGAATTTTTTTCATACACGGACAAGTACTTTTTGTAAGTACACATATTTTTTTTACCTCCATGTCTTGCATGACCTGCATGTATACCGACTCAGCTACTGTGTATGATTCTTGTGGAGTGCACATGAAAATCTATACCAAAGTATGGAGAAGGTACACGTCTGCACACCACGGAGATCCAGCCCGATATGTGAGCTCTGATTCCTCTCCCGTGATGTATACCTTCCGATGGTGGTGGGAGGAGAGGTCGCGTGACGTCAGCGCTAAGCGCACGACGATCCACTGATGTGTGTCAGGCCCTCGCTCCCGACACGGTGGATCCGCTGACGTCACACACCCATACGCTGTGGCGATCTAACGACTACTATTAACTCTCCGTCCTCTCTGTGTTGATACGGTGTTGGATGCGTTAACTGGTGGGGAGGGCTCTGTGACGTTGCATGAGTAGTCGAAGCAGATAGAATTTGTTCACCCTCTCTTCCACTCATCGAAATAATATTTAAAGGTGGTGAGAATGATTGTGAAATCAGTATTTCATTGAGTTTTGTGCTGAAGAGACATCGAGAAAATGTATTCCTGTGAATGTGGTAAATCGTTCACTCGTAGTGATAATCTCCGTCGGCATCAACTCCAAAGTTGCCAAGGTGGCCCTTCTGTGAAAAGGATTAAGTTAGATGCGGCAGCATCGACACCAATGTACACATGCAATTGTTGTAATGTGTCAATTCCTGCTTCCCAAGTTAGTTCTCACAAAAGAACTCTCCAGCACAAGAACAATGCATGTGTTCAAGTAAGTGATGGCATACAAATTATAAGGAATGCTTTCAAGTGTAGAATTGTGAGCTATCGCGTGGAAAGTCCAAATGTTTACACTGAATATATGCCGTTCTTCAGTGAGATCAGAGAAAAAGTTATTGGATTACTTGAAGAGGCAATAAAGGTTCACAAGATCTTTAAAGTGAATATGGAAGTATTTGGCAGCTACATTGTCCAAACACGGGATTTGAGTGATACCAAGTCATTCAACTCACAAAATAAAATTGTGGATCAGTCTACGGATTTGGGTGCATTATTCGATGGATTCCGTGATGTCATCATTGCTCAGACTACGGAATTTGAAGAACGTGATTCAGGTATAATTAAGGTTTCCTTCTAATTACATGAATATTAAATTATGTTTATGTTTCAGGATGGAGTTGTGAAACAGTTATGTTCCTCGAAGTGAACATCAACAAGTATAGTCCACTCAGCGGATGTTCGTATGTGAAGCTGCCCGAATTCATTGAGACAAGGAAAGGTGTGAATATTCGCAATGAAGATCAACATTGTTTTGCATGGGCCATCACATCTGCATTGTTTCCTGCGAATGGTAGAGTGTCAGAAGTTTCCTCATACCCCCACTATTCCAATGTCTTGAATGTAACAGGTATGGATTTTCCAGTTAAACTTCAAGCTATAAAAAAGTTTGAAGACATGAATGATATTTCAATAAATGTTTATGGGTTAGAGTCGAAACTTGATTAGGGTAAAATTAAATATGAAGTGGTTGGTCCGTTGCGTTACTCACATAGAAGACTCAGAAGACATGTCAATTTGTTACTTATAACAGATGATTCTGGCAATAGTCATTATTGTTGGATTAAAGACCTTTCTAGGTTAGTTTCAAGTCAACTATCTGCGCATGAGCATAAAAAATATTTTTGTGATGGATGTTTATTGTATTTCTCTCATGAGCGATTATTGTTACGTCATCAGTTGCATGACTGTAATCACTTGAGCACTACAACACCATCAGTCAATTTCAGAATTAACAAATATGGTAAAATGTTACCGGGGAATACACTTATGTTTGAAAATTTTGAGAAACAGATTAAGGTGCCATTTTTAGTTTATGCCGACTTTGAATCAGTTCTCAAACCCATTCAAACTAGTCAACCCAACCCTAAACACTCATACTCGAATAAAACATACAAACATGAACCTTATTCATTTGCTTATTCGATAAAATGCTCATACAATGATAAATTAACTAAATTTGTCACATATAGGGGTGAGGATGCAGCCGAGAAATTTGTTAAAAAACTTGAAGATGATTTAAGGAATATTTATCACAATCATTTGAGGTATCCAATTCCTATGGCTGCACAAATCTCCGCGGAAGAAAAAGAGTTTTCTTCTGCACAATTTTGTGGTATATGTGATAAACCATTCTCGGGTGGTGATGTGAAAGTGAGAGACCATTGTCATCTCACTGGAAAAAAAAGATCACCTGCTGCACATTCCGTATGTAACTTGAATTTAAAACTACCTAATTTTGTTCCGATAATTTTCCATAACCTGAGTGGGTATGATTGTCATTTGTTCATAAAAGAACTGTATAGAAACAAAGACAAAGTGGATGTTATCCCACAAACTAAGGAAAAATACATATCTTTCACCAAGCATCTATTTACTCACTCATACACTGACAAAGATGGAAAAGTGAAAACGAATTATTTGAAAATGAGATTCATAGACAGTTTTAAATTCATGTCGAATTCTTTGCAGAACTTAGGTGCTAACTTAACATCCGATCAGTGTATTGAGATGCATAAACATTTTCCACAAATTGACAAATTCAATTTGATGAGACAGAAAGGTGTTTTTCCATATAACTTTGTTGACCACATTGACAAGCTGAATCATCCAACTCTCCCCACAAAAAATCAGTTTTATGACAATCTTAACGGAGAGCATATACCAGATAAGGATTATATGAGAGCGAAACGTGTTTGGCATTTATTCGAGTGTAAGAGTTTGGGAGAATACTCGGATTTATATTTGAAGTCCGATGTGCTTCTATTATGTGACATATTTGAGAATTTTAGAGACATATGTTTAGAGAAATATAAATTAGATCCGGCACAGTATTATACAGCACCCGGATTATCATGGGATGCAATGCTAAAGTATACAAATATTGAATTGGAATTATTGACAGACATTGACATGATACATTTTTTCAAGAAAGGAATACGTGGTGGAATAAGTCAGTGTAGTGGAAGGAAGCATATTGCTAATAATAAATTTTTACCCGATTATAACCCCAATGAACCTTCATCATTCATATCTTCCCTAGCTCACACAAGTCTCTCGAAGACTTCCGAGGGTTGCGCGTAGGGGTGCAATCGGTTGACGGAAATAACAATTTCAACAAAATTTAGATGCCACCAACTTATATGGTCACAGTATGTCACAACCATTACCCACCAATGATTTTGCTTGGCTAACACCCAATGACATTTTCAATTTGGACGTAATGGCTGTGGCATCTGATAGTCCATACGGTTATGTTCTCGAAGTGGATATTCATTATCCCCAAGAATTACATGACAAACATGCTGATCTCCCTTTTCTCGTTGAAAGTTTAATACCTCCACATTCCAAATCGAAAATTCCTAAATTAATTCCAAATTTAAATGACAAAAGAAAATATATTGTACATTACAAAAACTTACAGCAGGCTGTGGCCAATGGTCTTATTGTCATGAATACACATAGAGTGCTGAAATTCAAGCAGTCATGTTGGATGAAACCTTATATTGATTTGAACACTGAAATGCGCAATCGATCTAACAACAAAGCTGAAAAAGATTTCTATAAACTCATGAATAATGCAGTTTATGGGAAAACGATGGAAAACGTTGATAACAGAATAGATGTTAGACTGGTGACGCATTGGGAAAGTATCAAGAGGAAAATGGGCGCTAGCACCCTAATATCACGTCCTAATTTCAAAAGCTGTTCAATTTTTTCCGAAAATTTTGTTGCTATTCAATTGGGCAAAGTTAATGTATTGTACGATAAACCACTATATTTGGGATTCTGTATTCTAGAATTATCCAAAACAGTTATGTACAACTTCTTCTATGGATGTATTAAACGTCATTATGCAGAAAATGCTACCTTACTCTACACTGACACGGATTCTTTAATTTTGAAAGTAAAAACTGATAATTTTTATGAATTCATTACCAGCAATATAGGTGAGTTTGATACTTCCAATTACAAATTAGGAAACCAATTCAATATTCCCATTACAAAGTCAATTCTGGGTAATTTCAAAGATGAATTTCCGAATGATCCCATAATTAGCTTTTATGGTACCGGTGCTAAAGCATATTATGTTCAGTCTGTAGGTAGTGAATTCAAGAAAGCAAAAGGTGTCAAAAGATCCGTCATAAAGAATGAATTGACATGTGAAGATTATAAGAAAATTGTCGAACAGGGTGGTTTAATATTTAGGAAGATGAACTCGTTTAGAAGCATATTGCACGACATGTATACTGAATTGAAAAACAAAGTTGCATTGTCGTACCATGATGATAAACGGTTCATCATTCCCAATACGACACAAACTCTTCCTTGGGGTCATAGCGATATAGAATTCTACCAGAATGACCCAGAAGAGAATATTCGTTGGGTTTCCAATATTATTCAATCTTTTTCCCAAGAGAGTCCTTTAGATCAATTACTTCATTTATTAACAGCTGAATTGAACAAATGAAATATCATTCAAAATGGAAAATTCACCATCACTATACATTTGTATTTTATATGTGATTACGCTTATTATATAAAAATAAAATTGTATTAGTCAATTTTAGTTGATGTCTTGTCCTGTTACCAAATATATTATATAGTACTCTTATTGTATAAAAGTCACATTATACTAGTCAATGTTAGTTTATGTCCTGTTACCAAATATATTTTTTTTAAATAAACATGTTATTCTGAATTCCTATTGTTTCATTTGAGTTTTCAACATACCTACACAGAGATATATACGAATGATTGTTTTAAAATCATCAGTATGAAAGATATCAAGGTGGGAGAAAGATGTCCAAAGCTATCGATAAATTCGGTCGTACACGAAAATGGGGTGCTGTTAAAGTTCGAGTTCTTCAAGGTTCTCAAGGTCCCCAAGGTATAGGATTCAAGCTTTCACCTGATGACCAATATGATGTGCAAGGTAAAAGACTGAAAAATGTTGGTGAACCGATAGATGAGAGTGATTGTGTAACTCAATTATATCTCAATGAACAAATCAAGGAGACGAAGGCACGTGTCCTCAAAGCCTTGCAGGCTGCCATACTTGCCACAACGGCTAAGATTGTACCTGATGCCCGTCTAGCATTCAATGAAAAAATAGAGGAGGTAACTGATGATCTAGATCGCAAATATAGTAATCTAAAAAGTGATGTGGATATCAAAGTATGGGACACCACAGCTACAATTACACGAAAAATAACAGAGTTGACTAGTGACCTCGATCATAAATGTAATCTAATGAAAGAGGATTTTGAAGTTACATCTGCAATGATGCAAAAATATGATGACTTGGAAAAGAGGTTAGCCGTATTAGAGAAGAAATATCAGAGGTTAGCCGATTTGGAGAGGAAACATCCTGATATTTGGCTGACACATAGACCAACACTTTGGGCTCCAGGCAGTGATCCAGACCCAGCTGTTTGAAAGAATGAATCTGTATTATCATAAAAATCTATAGAATAAATTTTGTCATACTAAAGTTATTTTTATTTCAATACTATAATGATCCTCATACATTCACATACACTGACCTTTTGGCTAATAAATATTATAGAATTTGATATAAAGTATCAGAAAATACAATTAAGATAAAGTGATGAGCAATGCCCCAACACGCATTGCCCAGTGTGTACCAACCAACAAATTCAATGTACACTCCTTTTTTCACTTAATCCTTTTTTTTATTTATCTACAATACAAATAACCTAATCAATATAAAATTTAATTTAATATATACATCACTTACGAACAATGAAACCTATATAATAAAAATTATCCTAACCTTTGGAGAGTTGCCATTATCCTCTCCTTGGTAGCCGCCACTCGCGCTCTGACGGACTCCAACCTGGCGAACCTTTCGACCTCCAGGATGCCTTCCTGTCGCTCTCGGACCGTCAGCTCTGCCAGTTGGCGGGCAATTTCTGCCCGCGCTAATTGACTCAGCTGGTAGTCACGTTGGGCATCATCTATCTCACCCATTAGCTGGTCTATATCCGTTTCCAGAGTGGGTGCGATAGATTCCAAGGAGATGGGATTCGCGATGGCAACTTCCTCCACCATAGGAGCCGGTTGGGTGGCTTCTTCAGCGGTTGGAACAACTTCAACAACTGGTGGGAGTGGTATGTCGGCAACTGTTGGCTCTACCGGTACAACTAAAGGTGCAACCGTTGATGCAACTTCAACTGGTGCCACTATATTTGCAACTGGTGTTACAACAGGCGTCACAACAGTAGATGATGGCCATCCTCCGGTATAAGGATTGGTACTATTGCAATTATTGCGATACTTGCTGATAGGACCAGCCTTACGCCTACTGTTGTGACCAGATGACGTCTTCGATGAAGATTTCTTTGGTTTTTTAACCACGAAATCATCATCGCTGGCCATCAGATCTATTACCGTCACACTACTTGTTGACGAGTTTGCTCTCTCTTTACGGGATCGTTTAAGAGCATCTCCGTTAACAGACCCACATGGTCGTTCAAGTTCTTCCAATCGCTCACCTTGTGATGGTATCATCGGCGACAGCACCTGAGGGACTTCCACATCCTGCTTTATGATTTCCAGCAGGTCATCAAATTGCGTCGACACGTCTAGTGCTGGTCCTTGGCCGCCGATGAGGTTGGCAAGTGGTGATGATGGGCTCCGCTGACGCCGTCCATCAGTATCCAACCGGATATTACTGAGGATGGTGGCTACTCCAAAGGCTGTGGCGAATGATGTAGATTCCATTGCTAAACAATAAGAAAATGAATTAAACGAGTTCATGAATATGTGATTGTTAACTTACCTTCGGATACTCTTCCTGGCTGACTTCTCGATGGTACTGGGTGCTGCTGGTGGATGGTGACTCTTAGGAAGACTGAGTCGACTGAAGAATATTCGGAGGGAGCTCTCGTTTTAAACACTCAGCTCACCTCCCACTCCCTCTCTTCTCCGACTTCTGACGTCATAAACCAACTCCATCATAACCACACTGGAGGTTTTTCACCATCATCCTCGAAGAGGTCATCACCAAGATGATCCCCCACGTCGTTTAAGTTACCAGCAGCATCTTCTTCATCGTCAACTACTGCTGCTTCCTCGCGCTATTTTTCATAATATGAAAAAACTTTATTGAAACAATTTGTACATTTGATCTAGAGGAATGAAAGTGTTCCTATACATTTTTCTGATACCTCAAGTTTTTGACTTTGTGCGAAAATTGATCCTTGTGGGATACCATATTTCATGCTATTTTTCATAATATGAAAAAACTTCATTGAAACAATTTGTACATTTGATCTAGAGGAATGAAAGTGTTCCTATACATTTTTCTGATACCTCAAGTTTTTGACTTTGTGCGAAAATTGATCCTTGTGGGATACCATATTTCATGCTATTTTTCATAATATGAAAAAACTTTATTGGAACATTTTGTACATCTGATCTAGGGGACTGAAAGTGTTCCTATACAATTTTTTGATATCTCAAGTCAGAGTGAGGACCACTCACCCTACACCTCAATAATGTTCTAACTCACGTTTCACCACGGCTTTGGTAGGCTGGGTCGGGTGCACGTCGGCTTCTACCTGTGGCTCGAACACAACTCATTTTCTCGGCTAGGCTGGTCGGTTCCCCGTAACTGGTCTATCTGCGGCTCGTACACAACTGCTCTTCCGAGTAGACTAGTCGGGAGCTCACCTGGCTATTCCCCCACCAAAGTTCAGTCAGCGCTGCGCGACTCGTTTTCGGTACCTAACAAATATTTGTAAAGTGCACACTTACTCTGGTGACGTCAGATTCGGCTGCGTCACGTTCTAGTCTCTGGCGGTGGCCATCAGTCACGATCTTACTCTCTGGCTGGTCCTCGATGTCAACTGCCTTTCCGCTGGGCTAGCGAAGAACTGAACTTTCGTTTTGATTCTGTCGCCTTGAAGGCTGATCGAGTCGGAATTTCACTCTCGCGGAGAGGGAGTTGCTGTCTGACTGAACTCTGGACATGGTGGGGTCCAGGAATAGCGCTTACTCAATCGGGACGCGTGTATACTGAGGATCTTATATACACAGGGATAAGTCATGGAATATATTTAAAAAAGAATGGTATTTTTAGGCCCATTAATAACGGAGATATACATGAATACTTGTTGCTTCTGCCTTGCTTATAACTAGAAAATAGTTACTTCGTTACACTGTCAGGAAACGAAAGAAGTCCTTGAAATTAGATAAATTTAAATTCATAGGTGAAAAAGCAAGTTCATATAGTATTAACGGATGGAAAAAACCTGCATTTTCAAAGGTGTCGAGTACACAATCATCTACAGACGGAGATTGGCTGTCTTTTCGTAAGAATCAGAAGCACGTGTCAAGCAAATAAACGATAAATTGTTAGCTTTGTCAGATGCAAGGTAGAATTCATTCGAAAATATTAAAAAATATGGCAAACCAACAAAAAAAAAGTATAATTTTATGGTAAGATATCAAAGGTCACCAAACGAAAAAAAAACGAGAAATAAACCTCTATTATCAACCCCGCCTCCCCCACCTGGGGTGATAAACAGAAATTTATTTCTGGGGGTGATCACACACTCATCCAACTGAGCTATTTGGATTACCAAATATATTAGTCAAAAATGTTCTATATGCGTGTCGGGTATAGAGCCCCTGAATTTATACAACTAACAATAATTTTTTTTTGATGCATAACCCAGAATTTTTATATTTTTCATTGAGAGATATTATCAGTTTGAATGTTTTTCACCGACAAACTTTTTCTTTATTATCATTCATGAGTGAGATATGATTTTTCAAAAACATTTAAATTAATATTCAGACGTGAAAATTTTTTGGTGCATAACCCAAATTTTGTATATGTTTCTTTGCAAGATATGATCAGTTTGAATGTTTTTCACCAACAAACTTTTTCTTTATTATCATTCATGAGTGAGATATGATTTTTCCAAAAAATTTAAATTAATATTTAGGCGTGAAAATTTTTTGGTGCATAACCCAAATTTTTTATATGTTCCTTCGAAAGATATGATCAGTTTGAATGTTTTTCACCAACAAACTTTTTCTTTATTATCATTCATGAGTGAGATATGATTTTTTTTTTTAATTTAAATTAATATTTAGACGTGAAAATTTTTTGGTGCATAACCCAAATTTTTTATATGTTCCCTCGAAAGATATGATCAATTTGAATGTTTTTGACCAACAAACTTTTTCTTTATTATCATTCATGAGTGAGACATGATTTTTTTTTAAATTAAATTAATATTTAGACGTGAAAATTTTTTGGTGCATAACCCAAATTTTTTATATGTTTCTTTGCAAGATATGATCAGTTTGAATGTTTTTCACCAACAAACTTTTTCTTTATTATCATTCATGAGTGAGATATGATTTTTCCAAAAAATTTGAATTAATATTTAGGCGTGAAAATTTTTTGGTGCATAACCCAAATTTTTTATATGTTCCCTCGAAAGATATGATCAGTTTGAATGTTTTTCACCAACAAACTTTTTCTTTATTATCATTCATGAGTGAGATATGATTTTTTTTTTAAATTTAAATTAATATTTAGACGTGAAAATTTTTTGGTGCATAACCCAAATTTTTTATATGTTCCCTCGAAAGATATGATCAATTTGAATGTTTTTCACCCACAAACTTTTTCTTTATTATCATTCATGAGTGAGATATGATTTTTTTTAAAATTAAATTAATATTTAGACGTGAAAATTTTTTGGTGCATAACCCAAATTTTTTATATGTTTTCTTGAAAGATATGATCAGTTTGAATGTTTTTCACCAAAAAACTTTTTCTTTGTTATCATTCATGAGTGAGATATGATTTTTCAAAAACATTGAAATTAATATTCAGGCGTGAAAATTTTTTGGTTCATAACCCAAATTGTTTATATGTTTTCTTGAAAGATATGATCAGTTTGAATGTTTTTCACCAAAAAACTTTTTCTTTATTATCATTCATGAGTGAGATATGATTTTTTCAAAATTCAGTTAGTAGTAAATTTGAACCGCTTCTAGGCCCTCCCTCACCACTATGCCGACTGGAGATTTTTGTCACTATGAATATATGCAATACGTAGGTGTGAATCAGAACTATTACTCACATGGATCATTTTGTTCTAAATCACACCTTCGCATTATGTTACGAAATGATTTCCATATTTATAGTTAATTGGGCAAAGTTTATGTAGGTGACATAGAACTATATACACATCTGGAGAAGACATCGGTTGGAAGAACACTGTATGTTCTCAACACTTCTTATTCCTATGAAATTTGTAGAGTTAACTCCTGGGAGGTATATTTACTCCCTCTCCTTCTACGGTGGTTTTTTGTCATGTTCTTGTGCGCATGTACCAGTCGGTTTGTTGGTATAAAACGTGAAGTCGCATCAACATCAGCACCATTTCTATCCACATTCCATTGATATATCACACATTCCTCCGAGCTAAATAATCATGAACTCACTACCAAATTTATCTGTTGAAGAAGGTGCAATGTCATGTACTCCAACAAATCGTGAGTTTGGTTTTGAAAATATTCCGGTATATCACTTGTCATCCCAAGATTCCACCGATGACTTCAACTTCGAAGCTTATCTAAAGATGACAGATAAACCGGAATCTTCAGAAAGTGCTGATCCAACCCTTTCACAGCTGTCACTACCCGAATGCCCTCCACTCCTCTCTTCTCTTAGTGTGGATCATAAACCGAAACCATCTAAGAGAAAGGGTACATCTACTGTTTCTAAACCCAAAAAAATAACTAAGGGTGTACGGAAACCCCGTAAGAAAAAGGTAAATGACACCTTAAAGAAAGTGATGGGTGATTTGGGAAATGTATCGCTTCATTCTTTCGGTCCACTGCAGTGCTGTGGGGACATGTTGAAGAAAGCCAAATGCCGCATCGTAAAAGCGAAGGTCACCATCGTCAAATGCGATGACGATATTCAAAGTAGCAGCATAGACGAGGTGGCTCTTCAGGAGCTCGATGCAAAGATTGCATCAACAAAGGTTGAACTGATCAAAATGTGTAAAGATGCAGATAAACTCCGTTCCAAAATCACACAGGAAAATCAGTCCACCCATTGTTTAAAAGTGCAAGCTGAGATGGAGCTTCAGGAGTCCACTAAACTTTTTGATACGGCAGCATCTGTACGTGATAAGTGGCGAAAAGAGTTTGATCATGCTCTTCAATCTGATACTGATTAGCTCCGAGGATTATGAAATGTCATCAATGTTGTGGGTTGAAAATATATAAGCGGGAATGGGGTATGCATTTAAATAGGTTTGGCATACACAGAACGTTGCGATTGGCTGGGGCAACGTTTACCGCTACAATATTTTTTCAATTTAGTCTACTTGAAATGACAACTCAACATCAATTTCACCACTTTATTCCACAAAACATTAAAGTTAATACATATTTAAACCATGTCACGTTTATCAATCCATGAATTGTGTTCAATGGGAAGACCTAACCACTTCACATATAGTTTATCTTTTTTACTCTTCAGCACCTTCTAGACGAGATAAATGTCAGGATTTTCCGTTTTCAATAACTCTTCTTCATAAAAACATCCTCTAATCGGTTGACCATCCATATCTTCAATGATATACGTTGTGGGATATGTCCTATTGATTTTAATGATTTTGAATAGTTCAGTTGTGAAATTTGCAGTATATCCTTTTTCGAAAATATTTTTGTACTTGCTTATACGTACAATGTCATTCATTCGGAATTTGGGAATTTTTTGTTTTCCTCGGATGACTTTGGCAACTTTAAATTTCAGTTTTGTTGTTGGTGTAACATTAATTGGTTCTATACCAGTTGTACGATGCACTTTATGGTTATATTTTCTTGTTATAATAGGAAGAATGTCTAACCACTTGTTGTGTCCCATCGCTGAAAATTCCCTATAAAGCCACGTCTTTATTGTTCGAATTACTCTTTCTGCTATGGCCGCCTTCATTGTGCTGAATGTTGAATAATGATTGATTTTATATTTACCCATTAGAGATGAGAAAGTACTGTTGAAAAACTCTAGTCCCTGATCGCTTTGTAGATGTTTCGGAGAATAGTCGGCTTCTTTCAGCACATCTTCCATTGCTTCAGTTACAGCACTACCTGTTTTATTTTTGATTGGTTTTGTCCATAGATATTTTGAGTAGCAATCAATTACTACAAGAACATATCTATATCCTTTATTATGTTTAGCATAGGGTTGTAATTCGGCAAGATCTATTTGCCATAGATCTGCAAAACCTTTGACAAAGGTGGTTCTTCGGGTGAAATTACGTCTTGCCGGTGTATGTAATTCATTGACAACTTGTCGTTTGAGATCACTTATTCCACTATCCATCCTCTCACAATGACTGCTTCACTTTGTTTCCGTGTACAAAATGATCAATTTCTTGAATGTTTCAATATATTATACTTTCCTCACGTAATTCTTCAATTATTGAAATTATTTCGTTGTCGTGTCCAGTATGTCCAGCTGATTTCGAGGATATCAATAGTCGTAAACGAGCGACTAACTCTTTTGGTGAATTCCAGTACACATAATTCGCAGGTTTGGGATCATACCTTTTTTGTATCCGATTGATCCCTGCACCTTTTTTTGTTCTACTTCTCGTTGTTAGATAATGTGATAAGTTAAGTACTGGTTTAATAACTTCACGGAATTTTTTAGATTTCGTATGTTTGAAACCATTTCTCAGTTGATGTTGTTTGTATGGTGCATTCGTGAGTCTCAACATTTTAGCATATGTATGAAGAATTCCATCATCACTGACTTCAGGTGGGTTTTTCAAAAAAATCATATTATATAACTCCGGACTACTTGGGAATTCATGTTTTTTTGTTTTATTGGCATTCCAAAATAAAATATTTCCACCACTGAAATTTACATTGAGACTTCCCATTTTAAGTTTTCCCGTAGCAGGATCTGAACGGATGCCAAATATTGTGTCATAGTCACCATTGTTTGTTTTGACATTTTCCAAATGCATCTTCAAAATATCTTCAATATTGCCTTCAGAAAGGGAGGAATAGTCCGAGTTACTTATTCGAGATGATGATGGTGTTTCGAATATAGACGTTTCACCGAATTCTTTGATGGTCTCACTGTCAGCAGACGTGGTGTCTCTACCAAATTGATTCTTTCCCATAGGAGTACTCCTAACTAGAGTAGAGTGTGAGTTCACTTGCTTCGTCATTTATTGTCGAAGTGGTGGTGGTAGTTGTTTCGTTGCAGCAGCTGAAGATAGAACGTTCAATGGTTTCATTAGGGGATCGTAGAATTTTTCAAGTGCTATTCGATTTTCAATAAGTCCACTCTTGATAGAGTTAAATTTCTGGCGTACAGCTTCTGTTGTCTCAACTAGTTGACGTTTCAAATTCAATTCATTGTTTTTATCATCAACTACTGAATCGTTCTTCATTTTGTTCTACAAGAGAGATTACACCACTGAAGTAACCTGTGTGCAATCCAACGATCGATTGAATGTGGATTGCAGTGTCATGGATATATAAAACTATCAAATCCCATGCGATATCTACCTTCATGCATTTTTCTATCTTTATCAATGACCATAAATCCATATTGATCCTCCCAACATTTAACACACATCAGTTGGAATTGTTTGAATGTTACATCAGGTAACACGTGATCGGAATAAATATGGTGTAGATTCGTTTCATCTTGCTTGAACATTACGATAAAGTTGGTATTATCTCGCACTAACTGTTTGGGCACACGTGAATATGTTTGAGCAAGATAAAAACAGTCAACATCTTTATGGCGTCCCATACAGAAATATGATCTTATAATGTCCTGCTTTTCACATATTACATCATCGAAAATGAAAACAGAATTTGGTTTGGCATCGGAAGGTTCCACTAGTTCTGCATTATTACTGAACGTAAAAAATCCCAACCCCTTTATAGGTTCCAATACATTCCGTAGGAATTGATATTTGGGTTGATTGAGTGATTTCGAATAGAGATAAACGTTTGTGAATCGCAGTCCTTGTGGATGTGTTAAGAGAGAGATCATGGCATTCGTCTTTCCACAATTCGACGGTCCGATAATGAGTCCTCGAACAGATGATGGAAGTAGCGGACCATGCCGCAACACTTTCTGTCCATTCAATCCACAACCGAATTTTTCATCTAAATTATCTACAGCAAACTTTTCTTTCTGCTTCACAATGCGCATCGTACCGTGGTTGGAGACTATGTAAGCGTCGATATGTTGTGAATGTTTCATTTAAATGAGTACCATCAAATGAAACGGATGTGTTCGTGGTAGATGCAGAAAAAACGGTCGTGGATTCGTTAATAATTTGATAAACAAACTTCCGTTCGAATTACATTTACCTGGAGGATATCAGTACTGTGGACCCGGTACAAAATTGGAAAAACGTTTAGCCCGCAAAGATCCAGGAATCAATAAATTGGATATTGCATGCAAACAACACGATATTCAATATTTGAATCATCTTACTGATCTCACAGCGAGACATTCAGCAGACAAAGAACTCGAATACGCAGCTTGGAATAGGGTTAAATCGAAAGACGCTGGTATTAAGGAAAGAGCAGCTGCCCTACTCGTTACCAACATTATGAAAGCAAAGAGACGTTTTGGTATGGGTTGTAGTACTACTATGAAGGAAAAGAAGAAGAGGCAACCGAAGAAAAAGAAAAATAATCTCAGAAAAATCGCCTTCGGTTCTGGGGTGGTTCATAAAGTGCGGAATGTATTGAAAAAAGCTGGGGGTGAGCAATTTGTGACGAATAATGTGAAAAAAGCTACCGTAGTGGCATTGCATGCGGCACGTAAATACCTCAAAGCTGCCGGTGGGAAGAAAACAATCCGCACACCCCGCATAATTCCAATTCCTAAGGTAGGAGGGATTCTGCCATTGATACCGATTTTTGCTGGATTGTCCGCGCTCGGAAGTTTAGCGGGTGCTGTTGCAGGCATCACCAGAGCTGTGAATGCAGCAAAAGCAAGCAGAACAGCCCTGATCGAAGCGAATCGTCATAATAAGAAGATGGAAAGTGTGGCATTGGGTAAAAGTGGTAGTGGTATATACCTAAACCATACCGTAAAGGACTCGGACTATACTTAAAACCATACAATCCAAAAAACTAGTTGATTCCCTACCTCGAAGACCTCTCACCGACATCGATCTCAATTATTATGCCGAGAAAATGAAAATTCCATACTTTCGCGGTATTTTCATGCGTGATACATTACCCACTAGAGGTCCACGACACTACGAGACCGCCATTGTCAATTTAGATGGAATAAGAGGATCGGGAACACATTGGGTGGCATACGGCAAATGTGGGAAAGACATTGCATACTTTGATAGTTTTGGAGATCTACCCCCACCAATAGAGTTGATTCAATACTTTCAGAAATGTCCGAAAGTGAAAATTATATATAACTATGATCGCCAGCAGAAGTTCAACACAGTTTTCTGCGGTCACTTGTGCCTGAAGTTTCTCTCTGAATTATTATAAAATGAATACAACTCCAGCAATGACTCGAGAGGCTATTAAGGGGATGGGATTTTCACTCAAGATGTATTCAAAATATCGCACTTTGACAAAAATGGATCGAGTGATGCTTGCAACTATGCCGAAGGAAGTGATGCTTGCATGTGCTGCACATGAGATTGCTCATGTTTGGGAAAAGTTACCCAAAAGTCTACAAGATGATGTCGACATAATGAAATATAGATATTGCAATGAACACCACAATCTTGACGGTGACAGCATTCCAGATTCTGATGTGAATGATGGTCCTACACCTCGAAAAATATTCTGCTGTTATTGCAATATAAACGATATGAATATTGGTGCTAATAAAAATGAACTGGATATTGATGAACCATCTCCGAAAAAGCGTAGGTTGTCTCAAGGGTGTTGTAGACAACAATAAATTGAAGTGATATTCATAAAATGTATCAGTCATGTCACGGAAGTTCGAACTACAAGCTGTCGGGACGAGTGTCTTGAGTGCAGACTTTTTCCCACCCATTGAATTGGATAGAAACAGTCGTTATGGATTGGGACTTTCTGGATTCTATGGATGCAACACAATCAATAATATAACTGAAAAAAACAATGTGATCAGTTTTAGAATCAGTGCTGATAATTCACCAATACTTCAGAAATACACAATTGAAATTCCATGTGGTGCCTATGAAATAGATGAGATCAATGCAGTTATTCAGAAACATATCATGTTTAGATTATTTTCTGGTAAAAATCAAAACGATACCAATGCAGATGATATATTCTACCTACATGCCAATAATAATACTTTCAAATGTGAGATGCGATCAAAATTTGAAATTGATCTTACTCATCCGAATTCCATAGCAAAGATGATGGGTTTCAATTTTGATAGATTTCAACCGAATCAGATACATGAATCCTCACTACCAATAAACGTAACAACTGTGAGACTAATCCGCTTAGATTGCAACATTATATCTGGTTCATACATAAATAATGAAGAATCACATATTCTTTTTTCATTCGATATCGATGTGGAGCCTGGATTCAATCTCACGAAAGAACCACACAAGATTATATATATGCCAGTCAGTCCAGAAGGTCGCCAGTTGATTCACAACATCACAGTGCGTATTTTGGATCACAAAAACAATCTTATTGATTTTGGAAGTACAGAAGAGATTGTTATAATTTTGGAATTGAAGAAAATCTAATAACTATTATGGGTTTTTGTTATAATAGACAGAATCGTGGAGGATTTCAAATCATTCCACAAACCGCTAAAAAGGAAGGTTCGACTAGAAAAAGGCTCATTCCAAAAGTGTACGCTAAACAGTTAGCACACCACGCTCTGTCAGTGAGAGATCTCGAATTTTTGAAATCTATTGGACTGAAAGTAAGGGAAAATGGTGCTCGAAACAAATAGTGAAAAATTGAATATATTCGATGAGCCGATGCTCGATCATTCCCTCACGAGTTTACATGAGCACACATACAAACCATATGGATCACCATTGTTTAGGAATTCAGATGAAATTCGAATCGCAATCAATAATCAAGACGTTATACTCGACATTGCTGAAAGTTTCATTTATATAGAGGGTAAATTCACACCTACAGATGAAACGCAATCATGTTATCTCTCGAACAATGCAATCGCTTTCCTTTTTGATGAAATTCGCTACGAAATGGGTGGTGAACAAGTCGCTGTGGTCAGGAAGCCGGGGATCACATCTACTATGAAGAATATGATTTCATTTGGACAATCACATGCCAACACATTATTAACAACTGGATGGGGACTTTCGGAAACGAAACAGGATATCTTGGACACAACCAGTCATGTATTTAGTGGTAAATTACCACTGAAATATTTGATGGGTTTCGCAGAAGATTATAACAAAAGTATCTTGAATACCAAACAAGAAATGATTTTAATAATCGCTCGATCCTTCAAGAACTCATATATTGGTGCGGTTGATGCTGATTTGGAAATCAATAAAATTGAGTGGAAAATAAGACATATAGTGCCAGAAGATAAGCACAAGCTCAAACTTTTGAATAGAATCAACAAAAGTGGTCTGAATGCTAAAATCAAGTTAGCTTATCGCATGTGGGATCTCTATGAACTTCCATCACTCCGTGGCACATCTTCAGACATATGGGCTATCAAGACAACCAATGCCCTTGAAACACCTCGTTATATCATCATTGGATTCCAAGGTACCACCACTTCTGAAGACAGGACAAAGGATATCACTAAATTTACAACTGCTGATATCAATAACATTCGAGTGTACTTGAACTCTGAAGTATACCCATATGAACGTTGGAATTTGGATTTCGATAAAAAACTCGATACTTCAGCTTATTATGCCTATGAGAATTTTCAACGAAGTTATTATGATAAAGATATGAGTGAACCTCTCATGGATATTGGGCAATTTCGACAAAATCCACTATTCATCATCGATTGTTCACATCAGCCGATTGCCACAAAATCGTCAACGATTGATATTAAGCTCGAGTTTGAAACCAGGAAAGCCAACTTCCCGGCCAACACCAAAGTATATGCACTCATTCTGCATGATACATTTTTGACATACAATGCATTGGATGGTTCAGTTCTCAGCAGATATTGAAAAAACACACACACATATTATGTATTTTTAATTATTCTCATTTGTATTAATTTCTTTTTCATTTATTTATGTAAAGAAATCTTCTCAGCTCACACACAATCATACTATTGCAGAGTTGATCCAAATCCAAAGAACCGTCTGAATATTGTTCGCAAAGATCCGCACCCTTCTTGTAGTTCTCGTAGTCTCGCAAGCAGTATTCAATTTGCTCTTCATCATAACACACGCCCAAGTCGTAATTGGTGGCATGGTGAGCGTCCTCGCCCAAAGCATCCAGTTCTGATGACAACCTTTCAACGGCTGAAGAGATATCTGTGGCTTTGGTCCAATATTGGCTGGCATATTGCATCCACATCTTTCAAGAATGAAGCTATAATCAAGAGAAATTATTGAAATAACTATGCTACAAAAATAATTAGTATTACTCACATTAGACTTTTGATTATGTCTCTACCGAAGAGTGTGTTTAACAATGTATGAAAAGTTTTATATTTTCCTTACAATTATCATCTATAATATAAAGAATCAGAATTAGCCTATGACAAGTGGAAATTATATATTACTATTATTCAGTGAGATCAAATTTGACCAATGATCTCGTTTTCATGCCAACAATAGTCTGTTGACTTTGACCCAAATATGCTATCGTATATTTACCACCAGAAGAATTGATATAAGTAACATCAGCATCCGTTAATTGTGCTGAAACACGTTTTGGTAGCCATGTTTTAAATAACGTATCATTGCTCACATCCACCAATGTTAATAAGATTGATTTACCAAACCGAGTAGAACAAAATGATATAGTCTTGATTGGGAAAGCTTCATTCAGTGGCAAAGATGATATTACTCTTTGCTCTAACACTCCCATCTCTTCTTTAATTATAGAATTGAGCTTTTGTAAATCCACCTTTGGAACTGACATGATGAAAATATATAAGGAAAATATAAATAATTTTCAATAGAAAAACACACTCACTGATCTCTCTCTCTCTGTGTGTAGGCACTGAATAACTTCACTACTCTTGCTGACTACTCAACTGCTAGGTATACAACTTCTGATTTCATATCACCATACCCACTTCTTTTATAATAGATAGTGAAGCACCCCCACCACAGACTTATGCACCGCGTGTGTGTTGCAAAGACCCCACCATGCGCGAGTTTGCATCGCATCGATAGAGGACGGAGAGTGAATAGTAGTCGCTACATCGCCACAGCGTATGGGTGTGTGACGTCAGCGGATCCACCGTGTCGGGAGCGAGGGCCTGACACACATCAGTGGATCGTCGTGCGCTTAGCGCTGACGTCACGCGACCTCTCCCCTCACCACCATTGCAAGGTATACATCACGGAAGAGGAATCAGAGCTAACATATCTGGCTGGATCTCCGTGATGTGCAGACGTGTACCTTCTCCATACTTTGGTATAGATTTTCATGTGCACACCACAAGAATCATACACAGTAGCTGAGTCGGTATACATGCAGGTCATGCAAGACATGGAGGTAAAAAAAAATATGTGTACTTACAAAAAGTACTTGTCCGTGTATGAAAAAAATTCCAAGTCATCACAATGTCATCTCAAGGTCAAACACAAACCCTGAACACCTCTTCCAACAATATACATCAAGTTCAAACACAAAATTTCAAAGGCATCTCTAGGACATGCCAAGGTCATAGACCTACACAAAGGTACCTATGCACCAAGGTCATCCCTGAAGGTCACCACAAGGTCAACGATGACGTCATAGTGGAGGGGGGAGGCCCAGAACCGGCTCAAATCTCCTACTAACTTTATAAAAGGATACCGCACACTTTAATAGGAAAATCGGCACCCTGTCGAATTGGCTGAATATTTGATATGTTACAGTCCAAGTCATTCCAAACCAAAAGTTCAATAGGCACAACTTTTTCTATAGGCCAGTTTTGGCACAGAGGCCCCTGAAAACTCTCATTTGTTCTTCATTGTTAAACAATACAAAACGTAATCCTGGAT
This sequence comes from Chrysolina oricalcia, assembly GCA_944452925.2. Taxonomy (NCBI): domain Eukaryota; kingdom Metazoa; phylum Arthropoda; class Insecta; order Coleoptera; family Chrysomelidae; genus Chrysolina; species Chrysolina oricalcia. The sequence goes on from OX101825.2 coordinate 17,678,285, forward strand.
AATTATCACTATTTTGATTGAGAAAAATGTAGACAGTCATTAATATGAGATGCTATTAAAAGTATTAAAAGTGTTTTGTAATATTTGGTCATTTATACAGTGTGTTCCAGCTACTAACAATTTTTAAAGATCAATAATTCTAAAATGGTTACAAATCACCTTAGGGATAAACAATCAAAAAATGTTTATCTATTCTACACCATATTCTAAGTCACATAATCAATAATAGTTTAGGGGTGAGTAAAGGTTACGCAGATATTTGAATTTACTAATATATATTATCATTATTACAATTTCATTTTGAAATAATGCCTTCCAACCCAATTTTTTTCGTATCGCCCTGTATGTGTGGCAATAAATTCTTGTTCAAAAGAATCCAGTAGCCGAGTGGATGAAGCGACATTGTTTCAATCACTTTGGCTGCCAGTCGGCGATGGTTCAAACCATGGCGACTGCAGAAATTTTTCTGAAGGCCCGAGAAAGTGCTAGGAATCGCACGTAAAAAGGTAAGACCTCAATCCTTGGCTCACACAAGTTTCGACTTCTGAGGGCTGCTGTTCGTAGGGCACGACAGCTGGTTAACGAAAAACAATTTTTTTAAAAGTTAACTTTCGTTCAAATCGATATCACAATAGAACTTGAGAAATCGAACTTTGACGCACTATTACCACATCCTGTATAAAAATGTTATATTCCAGATTTGTTTTAAAACTTGTTTGAGTATTTTCGGAATTGTAGGGTTCGTACTTGATAATATGAAAACATTGTATCCCTTTAATGTAGAAAAAAACATTTTTCATTATACCTATCTGAAAACACTATATTTACATGCATGATGGGCCGTGGTGGTCGGCTGGTAGTGCGTTCGCCTCGCATGCGTGGGGTCGTGGGTTCGATTCACCGGTCTCGTGCATGGCATCAAACGTTAAAAGGTAAGGGCTGCGTCTTCCCTAGCTCACACAAGTCTCTCGAAAACTTCGGAGGGTTGCGCGTAGGGGTGCAATTGGTTGACGGAAATAACAATTTAGCATACTGAAAAAGGGTTATTTGCACCGCCCGCAAGGAAAAAATTTCCGTGCGCTGGTGTCATTATAGCTGCCTATATACATGTCAAAATTAGATAATATGTTTTTGACAGTTTTCTAGAAATCGCAAATTGTTTGAATATGTCCTTACCAACAAGGTAAATAACGCTTGTTTTGTTTTGTGGCCATTTCTGGATATTTTTCCATACCATATTTCAATTAATAATGCATGTTTTTGTTCCTCCATCATTAAAAATAAATGTTTCTTAATAACAATCTATGGTTTCAGGAAGATATAATGAAAAATATCGTTCATTACTCGTCCATAATAGTAATTTACGTAACAAGTCCAGAAAATACTGTTTTTTGGACTAGTAGACCAAAGTCTGCGAGTCCAATAAAATTGTTTTCGGGCGTGTTGCGTACACTATTTTTTCGACAACCATGTAGTATAACAAATCAATGAGACGCATTTAGTCTAAGAGACGAAGAGAGGTCTACCTTAAAACCCATCTGTTTACCGGATGAAAAATACTTTTTATGAAATTACATAAATAGACGAATACGCCCAAAATGGGTTGCCTATCAAAAAGTGGTCATGACTATATACAGCGAGTTTCAAAAATTTGCACCATATGTAAACTTTTTTATTATCGATTTGTCAGAAAATTTTATTCTTCATAAAAATTGGTGCATTACGGAATACTTGTAGTCGAGTTATGAAAATTCTGAACTTCCAAACGGTGTACAGGGGTTAACAAAAAATAGAATTTTGTTCAAGAGTAAACTACCCTGGCTGTGATTCCAAATTTGAATATTTCGAACATTTTAGTTCTTATTTGTATTATATTTTGAAATTCGAACAGGAGATAGACACCAACAGAAACATTCTAATTCTTATTTATATTAATATTTATTCCAAAGAAAAATTGTCCGGGAAGTGAACACTTCATCTCCCACGGGAACATGTCGCGCACGCACGGAAAAAGCCTATTTTCTGAACTCTTATTGAAATATACTATTTCTGTAGATGGCTTTGGAAACGATGTCAAAGTTTCGTGGGTTTTTCATCATGGTCAACGGTACCAGGTTTAATAGGTACGTTAAATGTAACATTGAATATATTGAGTTATGGCTCATTATTTTCTCCATATTATATTTATACTAAATGTGCGAACGGACGCATGATGGTTGACCCGCCAGGAGGAGTTTCTCCGCTACACTTCCTGAGTGCCAATGAAATAATCAGATACAGTTATATACTCATTCGACACGACCCTATCGAATTGAAAAGACCACTTTTTGTTATATCTTCCTTGAATCGCATCATCAACTTGAAATATTAATTTTACCACGAAATCCCTATCAATTCATAAATTCCTGAAAATTTTAGTTAACCATTTGAAACGGTTTTCTTCGACAGAAAGATTCAGAGAAAAGTTTAATGTTACTATTGATTTTCCTTTAGAGGGACTAGATATGAGTAATTACACAGCAGAAAACGCAACCCCTTGTCGCTATAGTCTTTATGCATTGTCTAATCATAGTGGGACTACCTATAGCGGACATTACACAGCCTACTGTAGACATCCGTGCGCGAGCACATATGGCATGAATATATAGATTGCATGATGGAGTTGCAATGTATAAACTTGATGACTTTCAAGGAGTTGTAGAGCGATATGATATTGATGATTGTGGTAAAGAAGGTATCTTGGAAATTTGTGCTATAAAAATAGTTGCACATAAAATAATTTGCATTGTTATCTATCGGCCTCCTGATGGAGATTTTTATGATTTTTTGGGACTACTGAGTGATATTTTAAGTAAAATATGTTCACCAAAAATGTCAGTAATTATTGGAGGTGACTTCAACATTAACTTTATCTCTCACACGACGTATTGTGTATTACTCGAAGATTTATTATCATGTTTTGATGTTAATGTCACTGTGAAAAGTCCGACAAGAGTTAAAGGAAACTCGACAACATGTATTGATAATTTCCTAGTTAAGACTGTAAAATCCTATGGTGCAGCAGTAGTGAACATGCATCTCTCAATTCTTTGACCTGTTCCTTGATGAGCTGCCGGACAACGTAACATTTAAACCATTTTATTATAAGCGAAACTTTTCAGATGAAAACATCAGAGTGTTCAAAGATTATTTACGGAAGGAAAACTGGAATGAGATCTATATTCAGTCCTGTCCCAACTTAGCCTACCAAACATTTGCAGATATCGTGTTACACTACTTCGAGATCTCTTTTCCGAATAAGAAGGTACACCAAAGAGCTGATAATAAGAAACAAGTAACTAAATATATTATGACACCTGCTCTAGTTAACCTCAAGAACAATGTCTTTCTTTACAACAATCTAGATGATCCACGTTTCAGGGAATTGAGTAGTTTTTTAAATCGAGAATACCAGCAGGAACTACAGGTAGCATCCTAGTCATACTACGACAATTTGATTTCAACCTCTGATAACAAGTCAAAAACAACCTGGAATATTATCAATAACTTACAAAAGAAATCCTCAGTAAATAATAGAAAACTAGCAATAATGGAAAATGACACATCTTTAAATGATACAGAGTTACCCAATAAATTCAATATACATTTTACAAAACCACTGACAAACAACAGTGATTATGATTGGCAATTCATACATCAAAATATTGAGAATAACTCAAATAGTTTCTTCATGCACTCGATTACAGAAAATGACTTAATAGGTATAATTAATGGTTTGAAAAACTCTAACTCTTGTGGCATTGACAATATATCAAATAAATTACTTAAGCAATGTCAAAATGAATTATCCCATCCATTAACTTACCTCATAAACTTATCTACATAAGAAGGCATTTTTCCAACAAATTTAAAAATAGCAAGAGTAACACCCATCTTTAAAAAAGGAGATCACAATGACCTTAACAATTACAGACCTATAAGTGTGTTATCTAAGCTATACGAATTGAATATCAAATTTCAATTGACCAGTTTCTTTACATCAAACAAATTATTATCATCTTCGCAACACGGTTTTACAGCAAATAAAAGTACCGAGACAGCTTTATGTGAATTCCAAAATAAAATTATTCAATCTCTTGATAATAAAAAAATTGTTATGGGCCTCTTCATAGACTTCTCTAAAGCGTTTGACTGTGTTAGTCATGAGATTCTATTATCAAAATTATCAAGGCATGGACTGAGGGGAACACCGTATCGCTTGCTAGAATCCTATCTATCTGACAGACAGCAAATTGTTAAAATAAACAACACTAACAGTAATCCCTTAGGCATTACGCAAGATGTCCCTCAAGGATCAATATTAGGCCCTCTCCTATTTCTAGTATTTGCCAATGACATCATATCATACTTGAATGAACACAATAAAATTATTACAACATGTAATGCGGACGACACAAACATTTTAATTATAGAAGAGGATGTATTATCATTAAAGTCATTGGCTGAGAATACCTACACTAAAGTGATAACATGGTCAGACAAAAACCATCTGATAATTAATAAGACAAAGACCAATGCCCTAATGTTTGGTGCAAATAGTCGGGAACACCAACAGCTTTTGTTGTTTGAAAATACTGATGACGTCGTGGCTTCTTCTGAATCTATCAAAATGCTAGGAATTACCTTTGACGCAAAACTCTCATGGAATTCACATATTGACATTGTCTGCGTCAAACTCATCAAAGGATGTTTCGCACTAAAGTTTATGTCGAGTCATTGCAGTGAAAATATCCTTCTGCCTTTATACTATGCTCATTTCCATTCTCATATGAGATACGGAATTTTAAATTGGGGAAGCAAGTTCTTCTGTACAAAGGGTGTTTTTATTACAAAAATACGCAATTAGAATAATTGCAAAACTAAGTAGAAGAGACTCATGCAGAGATATCTTTAAAAAATTTAATATTCTGACTGTTATGAGTACGTACATCCTCGAAGCATGTTGTTTCATTTTCAAAAATAAGGCTACTTATAGTGCCATCAGAACACAGCATGAACATGATACCAGACGAAAAAACCTTATTTTACCCCACCGGCATAACACCGTTCGGTATCAGAAAAACTTTGAATATATTGGTTGCATGTGCTATAATTCTCTGGCGGATCACATAAGGAATGCACCTTCTTTAACAATTTACAAAAATCGCCTAAAAAAACATTTACTCCTCAAAAACTGCTACACCATTGAAGAATTTTTCAACTAGGAAACTTCATAATCTTAAGTGTGATAGGTAGTCAACATATTTTTCACGTGTGCTTATTAATATGTATTTTTGTGTGTAAACAAGTGTATATTTATGTGAATATGTGTAGATCAAAACGTTTTTAATCTGTAGTGAATTATGATGATTTTTTATATTGCTTATATACTTTTACCTTTCGACATTTTTCACAATTTCCCTGTATTTTGTACAAGACAATTGATGAAATGAATAAATTATTATTATTATTATTATTATTATTATTATTATTATTATTATTATTATTATTATTATTATTATTATTATTATTATTATTATTATTATTATTATTATTATTATTATTATTATTATTATTATTATTATTATTATTATTATTATTATTATTATTATTATTATTATTATTATTATTATTATTATTATTATTATTATTATTATTATTATTATTATTATTATTATTATTATTATTATTATTATTATTATTATTATTATTATTATTATTATTATTATTATTATTATTATTATTATTATTATTATTATTATTATTATTATTATTATTATTATTATTATTATTATTATTATTATTATTATTATTATTATTATTATAATGATACACAAGTGAACCCAATTTCATCTAGATCCCTCGTGAGCGGAGATGTATTTTTATTATTCTTCATTAAATTTTTTCGATATGTTATTTTACCAAACTAGCTGGAACATACTGAATAATTGACCACCTGTAATGACACCAATGAACAATACTTTCAATAGTATCTCTATTGATTACTCAGAATAGTGAAAATTATTGAGGATAACGTTTTGAGTTGTTTAACAAAGGAGAAAAAATGAGAGTTTTCAGCGGCCTCTAGCGTCAAAACTAGCCTATAGAAAAAGTTATGCCCATTGGACTTTTTGTTTGGAATGATTTGGACTATAACATATCAAAAATTCAGGTAATTCGACAGGGGGGCAATTTCCCCGTTAAAGCGTGCGGTATCCTTTATAAGAAATTTTTCGTGTTTTGAAAATTTAAGTAAGTACTGTAAAAGTTTAATGGAGTTATGAGTAAAAGTTTATGAAAATTCATATTGTAAATCAAAATGTGTGGTACTACTTTATTTGTGTCTTAGGGCCCCTTTTTCATGTTCGAGTTAACCTCCAGATAACTAATAGTTTAGATGGTGAACGACATTCTTTGAATGACGTTTGAAGGATCACATTCTAAACTAGTAGTTAGTTATCTGGAGGTTAATTCGAACAGGAAAAACGGGCCCTAAGTAATAATCATACAAGTGTTATCAATAATGAACTAGTGAACAACTCTCAAAATCAGTACCAAAAGATCGAAAAAAAACACATTGTTTGGAATGAATCCTGACAAATCAAGCGTCGTGACGTCACACTAATAGAGCGTATTAACAAATGAAACCTGAAAAGCACACTTACACGGTGGCACAAGTAACATTGTACCAAAATTATTAAAATAAGAGAATTTATAATTATATAAAAATTCCTAACGAGAGAAACAGTCCAAAGCAACACATTTTTATAAATTCTGTTTAAATGAAAATTAAACTAATATTATACCTACACCATCAGTTGTTTCAAGTTCCATTTCTTAAATAATTACCTATGTAGTGGCTCTAGATCAGCTTCCATTTGGAGACGTTCTGGATTAACTTCCACTTTGAGCGGCTCTGAATTAGCATCGAAATCTTCTACATCAAAGATCTCCAGAATGCTATACCGAACAGATAATATACCTAATTAAGACAACTAAATAACGATAAGTGAAAATAGAGTATTTTTCGATTTGATTTCGAGAGTTCCAACCTTTGACAGCTGTTTCGTGGTCATCCACTCATCAGAAAGGATTTATGGAGCTCTAGAAATCAAAGTGAATCCACTCAAAAATTAGTACCGTGAAGGCAAGACAGTATAAACAGAAAGTTACTTATGACATCTACAGTCACTTGTTGAAACTTAATTTGACACGAACCAAGGAAACCAAAGTTAGATATGTAAATATGCGTCTCTGCCTAGCTGCACCGCACTGTCTGATAAATAATTCTCGCAAATAAAAACTGATTCGAATTCAGCAGCATGTCAATGACTTTCGGTGTCTGACCAATTAGAATTCGACAGCGGCCAATCAAAGGCTTTCGTCTTTCATTTCGCCCTCCCTTTTCATGTGACAGAAGATATCTAGTCCACGTAGACTGCAATCGAGTTGAGACGAGGACCGGTTAGAGAATAACGTGTTATTTATGCCTATGCAAATTGCCAAGGGCAATTTGTAATTTGAAATAACCTCGTATAATAATTAATTGAGTTCGTACAGACTATAATAAAAGCAGTTTTACAGTAACGTAGCACAATGCATTGAATATAAAGTCCTAGACTAGTAGACTGTTTAACAAACCGTCTGAAAAATTATATAAGGAATTCAACATTCTCACTAAAGAAAAAACGCAAACATATTCAAAGGAAACCGTGGATAACTAAAAATGTAGTCGAATGCACCAATAAGAGAGATTTAATGTACATAAACCATAAAAATAATCCCAATTAATGACAGAAATAAAAAATGAATTCTTGAAGTATCGTAATTGCCTGAATCGTCTTATGAAAGACACAAAAATAATATCGAAATATGATCTATGATAACAAAAATGATAGTTAATCTCTTTGGAAGACTTTGAAAAATACTTGTGGACCCAAAAATGAACATCCAATAAAAGAAATAAAATACCATACCGGCGACAATATTGGGAATCGAATTAAAATAGCAAACATTGTTAATGATCATTATGCCTTTTTGGGTAAAAATTATGCCGAAAAAATACAAAAACCGCCAACGAACCCTTTGAAAATAACTAGTGTTTGTCATTCTTCAATTCTGAAATTATGGAAATCATAAAACAATTGAAAAATAAGAAATTTGCCCCGGTATCGACAAAATTACCTCAGAAGCATTGAAAGAAATCAAGGAAGAGATATCAGAACCGCTCACCTTATTCAATAAAATATTAGAAACCGGGTACTACCCAAAACAATTCAAGGTGGGAATGATAAAACCAATGTTAAAAAAGGGGATAAAAACATGTCTTAAATTATCGACCAATTACAATAATATCTACTCTGTCAAGATATTTGAAAAGATATTGAAACTCAGAATAGAAAAACACCTCAATCAAAATGATCTTATTTCGTATCGACAATATGGATTTAGGCAAGGTAAAGCTACACAAGATGCCATTCTCCTACTTACTTCGAAAATATCAGAGAGCTTTAGATAATGGAAAACCTATGGCAGTATTCCGTGACCTTGCAAAGGCGCTCGAGGTACTTTCTGACTTTCTGACTTTGGTTTCAGGGAGTGTAACACACAAATTGATGACAAGTTATCTAAAGGATAATAGATGGAGGGGTCCAATACTCTTCACTATCCATATAAATAATATTGTCACCACCAATAGCACAGGTACTCTTGTTAGTTTCGCCGATGATACTGTCATTTTCTACGAAGCACATACATGGACCGCCCTGAAAGAAAAAGTTCACCATTACATGAATATGATGATTGATTGCTTCAATTAAAAATTACTCAACATCAACTTCGATAAAACGTGGTGCTTACCGTTCTCCTGTCGTTCCAATTAACTGCAGGAATATAAAAGCCTTGAAATTGATAACCATGAATCAAACTCACAGATCAAGTAAAATACGAATTCACATCGACAATAATTTGAGATGGGATATTCATATCCGATCAATTCGTGGATTATTATTCAAATTCAGATTAAAAAAAAAACAATCTAGATGAATTTCATCTCAAACTCCTCTACTTCGCCTTGTTTTATAAACTGCTATACAACAAATCTAATAAAACTACAAATATCCTATAACGCCCTTCACAGCTCTAATACACTACGTATACAACCAAACAAGGCCCAAATTATAAAATATATTGGTTCTTTAACATATAGCTAATAACTAATTATATCCTCTCAATAAAATGTCTTTGTGATAGTTAAAAAAACTATTTTGTAAGTATGTCTATTAGATTATTTATAGAGTCTATCCAAATACGAGGATGTATTGATATCTAGTTAGCCTAGACCAGTTCCCTGCATAAACAAAATATTGCGTTACCATAGCAACGAACAATAACTTATTAGAAGTGTCAGTGTAAAGTTTGACGTCAAAAAAGTAAACCAGAGTTACGCAATAAATAAAAAAAAAATATGTCCACCGAAATTGTGAAAATCGAAAAATTGGAGTATCGAGCCATCAAGTACCTGTATTTAAAAGGTATTGGTATTGGTAGGTATGGATGGTGACTGATGCGCTGCGACCTAGTTAGATCTATTGTGCCCCATCTTCTTCTGCTATCTCGAGGTGTTCTCGTTTACAGCAGCCCCTCAAGCTTCAATTCCTTCAGAAATTTTAGGATTTTGAGGGGGTCCATTTGTGGTATTTCTTCCACAGTCAGCTGGCGTGATCCCAGTATATTTAATCTTTTGTGGTGTACGGCATAACACTCCATCAATATGTGGTGAGGTGTTTCTGGATGTTCCCCACAAAATCTGCAGGTGTTGTCCTCCTCCAAGCCTAGCTTTCTTAGGTGTTCTTTGAGTCTGCAATGCCCCGTTAGAAATCCTGTGATTGTCTTTAGACTAATTTTGCTGAGGTTAATCAGTGTTTTCGATCTTGCTCGGTTGAAATTGCCGAGGAGATCTTTGGCCTGCCTTAGCCCTGGAAGTCTTTGCCAGTATGTTGCTCTCATTTCTTCTTCAGTTTTATTGAGTTCTTCTTGGAAGTGAGATTTTCCAAGTCCGCAGAATGGTTCTGGCCCGATCAGTGGCGTTGATGCCCCTTTTCGTGCCAGGGTGTCTGCTTGTTCATTGCCCTCTACTCCGACGTGCCCAGGCACCCAGAGGAGGATCACCTTGTTGTTCTTGCCTAGATCATTAAGTTTTTCTAGGCATTCCCAGACCATCTTCGAGTTGACGTTATATGAGCTCAACGCTTTGATGGCTGCTTGACTATCGGAGAGGATTGCAATTTCCTTGTTCCGGTAGTTCCTGTCGAGGTTGAAATGAATGCATCTTGCTATGGCGTGAATTTCCGCTTGAAAAATGCTTGGGAAGTGTCCCATGGGTTCGGAGTACTTGGTACGAGGTCCAAATACTCCTGCTCCAGTTCCGTCGGGAGTTTTAGACCCGTCCGTGTACCATGTAATGGTATTCTTACCCAGTGCTCGAATGGATTCTGTGCTCCATTGTTTCTTGGTATTTAGTTCCGTTCGAAAAAATTTCTCGAAACTAAATTTCCTGGTAATTTCGTCAGTTGGGAGATCGGCAAGGTGTGCACTTCCGGTGGGGGTTGAGCCCCTTACACTGTGTGCTGTCCCTTTGAGTCCGACTTTGGCCAACCTCAGGTCTGCTCCCCAAGCAGTTCTCCTCACCATGAGATGGAGAGGAGTGAGGTCCAGGATGACCTCTATTGCTGCTGTTGGAGTTGACCTCATTGCTCCTGTTATGCAAAGACATGCTAGTCTTTGTACTTTCTCCAGGATTTTCTTTGTTGTGACGAGTTCGGTTCTACCGTGCCACACTACTGCTCCGTAGGTGATCATAGGTCTCACTATCATGGTGTACATCCATCGCAGTATTGATGGGTTACAGCCCCATGTTTTTCCTGCAATGTTCCTGCACACCATCAGTGATGATTTTGCCTTGTTAGCGATCTTTTCTACGTGTCTGTTACAGAGTAGTTTTGAGTCTAGGGTTAGTCCTAGATACTTCACCTCTTGCTGCCATCCTAAATCTGATCCGTCGAGGCGAACAGTCCTTAGGTGCTGAATCTTTGTTCTTCTAGTAAATGTTACCATTGTGGTTTTTGATGAGTTAATTCTCAATCCCACAGAGAGGCACCATCTTCTGGTAGTCTCTAGCTCCCTTTCTATTAGATCACAGAGGGTTCCTTCGAATTTGCCTTGGCCATAATGACTATGTCAACAGCATATCCAAGGCAAGTGACTCCGTTCCCGGTAAGTGTTCCGAGTAGTTCGTCTACTACGAGACTCCACATCAGAGGTGATAGTACCCCTCCTTGTGAGCATCCCCTGCTTTAAAAGGGTTAAGAGGTAAGCAGATTTACGAAGATATGCTTAATACCCTTGGTGATCAATGTCCTTCGTATGCGACCGTGAAAAATTGGACTGCGAACCCCGAAAATATCGATGCAGTTCATGACATGATTTTAACAGACCGTCGAATTGGGCTAAAACGGATATCTGAAGCACTGAATATTTCATACGAACGCGTTCATCATATAGTTCACGTCAATTTGGACATGAGAAAAATTGCTGCAAAATTGATCTCCAAATGTTTGAATGTTGACCAAAAGCGTTTAAGGGTAGTAGCATCGCGTTCGATCTGTGCTCGATTTGAAAACGATGTAGACTTCTTAAACCGAATTGTTTCTAAGGATGAGACTTGGGTACATTTCTACGATCCAGAAACAAAGCAACAATCGATGGAATGGCGACACTCCGGTTCTCCAAGACCTAAGAAGTTTCGTGTCCAAAAATCTGCTGGAAAAGTTCTTGCTTTAGTTCTTTGGGATTGCCATGGAGTAATCAAGGGTAGAACAATAACTGGAGATTACTATTCGACATTACTGACCACTCTACGGGAAAAAATTAAAGAGAAAAGACGCGGAAAGCTATCCAAAGGTGTTTTGTTTGTGCAGGACAACGTCCCTGCATTCAAATCTCATGTTGCCATGCAAAAAATTTGTGATTTATGGTTTGAATTAATAGAACACCCCCCTTATTCACCAGATTTGGCTCCGTCCGACTATCATTTCTTTCGTCAACTGAAAAAAAGTTTGAAAGGTCGTAAATTTTCTTCCAACGAGGAGGTAATAATATCTGTGGAGGTCTGGTTTGCAGAGCAAGAAGAAACATTTTTTTTAAAGGTCTAGAGACGTTGCAGCAGCGGGACTCTGTGTCATATTGAATTCCACTTATCGACTGAATTCCATATGACTGGCACTCTGTGTACAGAAATTATCGCCTAAACTCGACTATTCCGGTAGCCAGAAAGCAAGACGTCGAGACATGTCGTTTTCTATGTTTAACCCAACTTTTTCCTTTCGACTCAATTCTGTCAGTGTTGTCAAATATATTTATTTCAATTTCCAAAGCAAATAGTAAAAACTAATAAATAATGAGGGTGTGGAGTGAATAGATGCCAAAGCACAAGGTCACGCTATGTGGCAAAATGTGAGCTACAAGCTTAACAGCTTAGGTTTTGAAGAAAAATCTGTCGAAGAATGGAGGATAAGTATTCATAAAAGTACAGTAATAGTGCTGAGCCTCAATCGATTATCCCTAGTGTTTATTTATACTAACTTCTTTATTTAAAATTTAGGTAAAATTATATTGGAAAACTTAGTTAAAAACTAAGACAAAAGCTGCAAAATTGCAGAAAGACAGGAGGTGGAAAGCTTACCCACTGTTCTGACAAAGTATTTAAAATAGCAATGGTAACCTCGATACACATTGCTGAGCTATAAAAAGAGCATGGCTTCTACCTAGTACTCTTTGATATGTTCCCGTTGCACAAAAACTTAGGACACTGAAAAATTAAATTTTTGGGGGTATAGCCATAGGGTTATTCAACTGATTCATCTGAGGCAGGATACTGAAAAAATATATTGAGCAATATCCTTATTTACCCTAAAGAGTTCTTTGAGAGGCCATGCGCGTGATCATATTTGGGGTGCTTTTTAGGGTAAAAGAGTCAATTTTTAACTAGAAAACGGTTCGTCGTATCGAATTTAAACAAGGACAGGATTCTAAAGGACGTTCGATTCTAGGCACGTGCTGTAATGGAAACTGAAATTTCAATTTGCTTTGAAGCAATTTTTTGAGGTAGGTGAACAGATAATTTAAAAAAACCATTAAAATACATACATAGATCAACGTTTTACCTTTCATTTGATACCAAATTTATTTCGATTGGATGAAGATTGATTCAAATTTTGATGGAAGAGAAATACCATTGCAGGTACCTTGATTATCTGTGAGGAGACTCGTGAGGTGCGTCCGCAGATGTATATAAATAGTCCTCTAGAAGCCTGTTCTTGTTTGAAATCGATACGACGAACCGTTTTTGAGTTATCGACTCATTTACCAAAAGAACCGTCCCAAATATGATCGCGCTCATGGCCTCTTAAACCTCGTGTCTTCTATTAAAAATGGATGCTTCTCTCATGAGTCTTCTCACAATATTTTCTTCTTCCATCAGAGCTAATAACTTCAATCCGTTCATAGGCAACAATAATATCACAATTTATTCAAAATGAATTGAAAAGCACATGAAACTACCAGCCGTTAAAAATAAAAATGCGTGACAATGACAGTAATCTTGTACACAAGAATATGAAATGTCACTAGAATATCACCAAATTTTGGCAAATGCTTTTAGATCGGATAGTATGTTGCCGAACAAACCCGATGTGTAGGCGACTGTAGCACAGAGTGCACTAAATTGAAAAAATGGGAATTTGTCAGAACCCTTGCTGTTACATCTAACAGTTATATCCGAATTCCACGACCATTGTGATGACATGACACTCCAAAAACATGGTAATTTCCAGATTATAATCAAGTTCCGATGATAAATGTGCATGAGCGTTTCACTTCGCACATAAACTTGAAAATAGTGCGTCAAATTAAATATTCTTAAAGTTTTCAATTTCTTATCTAACAGTTATATCAGAATTCCAAGACTATTGTGTTGATATGGCAATCTAGAAACACCATGTTTCCTGATTTTAATCAAGTTTCAATAATAATGCTGTATGAGCGTTTTAGTTTGCACATAAACTTTAAGAATCTTTAATTTGACGCACTATTTTCAAGTTTATGTGCGAAGTGAAACGCTCATGCACGATTATCATCGGAACTTGATTATAATCTGGAAATTACCATGTTTATGGAGTGTCATGTCATCACAATGGTCGTGGAATTCGGATATAACTGTTAGATACGAACCGATGTAACAGCAAGGGTTCTGACAAATTCCCATTTTTTCAATTTAGTGTCCTCTGGTGTGGAGAAAATGAGGAAGTTTTGTCATTATTATTAAAATGCAAATGTTTCAGTATAGTCAAGCTATTCATAAGAAAAAAATTTTTTTTTTAAATAGATGGGAAAATATTAAAAAAAATTGTTATTTTCAATTTTTTTGAATTATCTCTTGAAACTTCGTTTATGTGTATAAAATTGAATTCTAAGTGACTTTTTCAAATAACTCTTGCCATCTTACCCCTATGGTACATAATTTTTGGCGGTCACTGTATATATATATATATATATATATATATATATATATATATATATATATATATATATATATATATATATATATATATATATATATATATATGTATATATATATATATATATATATATATATATATATATATATATATATATATATGTATATATATATATATATATATATATATATGCTGAATACTTGTTTCAAGGAGCAATAAATGTTCCAGTGACTGTAAAACAGTCGAAACCAATCCTTTAGGAACTCACTATACCTTTGTATAGATTGTATGGCATATGTCCGACAGAAAACAACTACTTCTCTGGCTAATACCTCGACAGATATTGAATTATATCTGTCAGACATATGTGCAAAGATCCTTACTTTGAAGGAACAACTTTGCAAGAGCTCTCAGAGACAGACAGCAGGACACCGCCTGATCCAAACAAGGAACCAACTGCAGACCGGTTTCGGGATGAAGTCCCTCATCAGTGCAGTCCTGGTTATCACGGTTGTATACACGCGGGGGCCCGGTGCCCGTCATCGTTCGCCGGGATGAACACTGCAATCGCTTACAGTATCCACCACGGCAACAGATTAGAGAGCGCTCCAGAAGGACATTTCGGATGCGAAATGGTATATGCTGAATACTTGTTTCAAGGAGCAATAAATGTTCCAGTGACTGTAAAACAGTCGAAAACAATCCTTTAGGAACTCACTATACCTTTGTATAGATTGTATGGCATATGTCCGACAGAAAACAACTACTTCTCTGGCTAATACCTCGACAGATATTGAATTATATCTGTCAGACATATGTGCAAAGATCCTTACTTTGAAGGAACAACTTTGCAAGAGCTCTCAGAGACAGACAGCAGGACACCGCCTGATCCAAACAAGGAACCAACTGCAGACCGGTTTCGGGATGAAGTCCCTCATCAGTGCAGTCCTGGTTATCACGGTTGTATACACGCGGGGGCCCGAGGCCCGTCATCGTTCGCCGGGATGAACACTGCAATCGCTTACAGTATCCACCACGGGAACAGATTAGAGAGCGCTCCAGAAGGACATTTCGGATGCGAAATGGTATATGCTGAATACTTGTTTCAAGGAGCAATAAATGTTCCAGTGACTGTAAAACAGTCGAAAACAATCCTTTAGGAACTCACTATACCTTTGTATAGATTGTATGGCATATGTCCGACAGAAAAAAACTACTTCTCTGGCTAATACCTCGACAGATATTGAATTATATCTGTCAGACATATGTGCAAAGATCCTTACTTTGAAGGAACAACTTTGCAAGAGCTCTCAGAGACAGACAGCAGGACACCGCCTGATCCAAACAAGGGACCAACTGCAGACCGGTTTCGGGATGAAGTCCCTCCTCAGTGCAGTCCTGGTTATCACGGTTGTATACACGCGGGGATGAACACTGCAATCGCTTACAGTATCCACCACGGCAACAGATTAGAGAGCGCTCCAGAAGGACATTTCGGATGCGAAATGGTATATGCTGAATACTTGTTTCAAGGAGCAATAAATGTTCCAGTGACTGTAAAACAGTCGAAAACAATCCTTTAGGAACTCACTATACCTTTGTATAGATTGTATGGCATATGTCCGACAGAAAACAACTACTTCTCTGGCTAATACCTCGACAGATATTGAATTATATCTGTCAGACATATGTGCAAAGATCCTTACTTTGAAGAAACAACTTTGCAAGAGCTCTCAGAGACAGACAGCAGGACACCGCCTGATCAAAACAAGGAACCAACTGCAGACCGGTTTCGGGATGAAGTCCCTCATCAGTGCAGTCCTGGTTATATATAAATAAGGATGGATTTAGCGAGGGGCAATATATGAAAATATAAGTAAAAAAGTTATTGGGTATAACCCTCAAAATGTTGTGCAACCGTAGACACGTGTTTCGAGCTTAAGCTCTCTTCAGTACGGTAAAATCAATGTAAAAATAGAAACAAAGGAAGTCAACAACAGTAAGCCAACCACACATTTGAGGCATCGGTTAGAAGACCTTGTACTCACAAGGCAACAACTAACGTCGCCACGGAGGTAGCTATAGCTACCAGCGTGACAATCCTACCCAGGAAGATACAAATAAGGATGTATTTAGCGAGGGGCAATATATGAAAATATAAGTAAAAAAGTTATTGGGTATAACCCTCAATATGTTGTGCAACCGTAGACACATGTTTCGAGCTTAAGCTCTCTTCAGTACGGTTGCACAACATTTTGAGGCTTGTACCCAATAACTTTTTTACTTATATTTTCATATATTGCCCCTCGCTAAATCCATCCTTATTTTTATCTTCCTGGGTAGGATTGTCACGCTGGTAGCTATAGCTACCTCCGTGGCGACGTTAGTTGTTGCCTTGTGAGTACAAGGTCTTCTAACCAATGCCACAAATGTGTGGTTGGCTTCCTGTTGTTGACTTCCTTTGTTTCTATTTTTACATCCAAGTGTTGTACATCTTCGCACTTGATTTTACCGTACTGAAGAGAGCTTAAGCTCGAAACACGTGTCTACGGTTGCACAACATTTTGAGGGTTATACCCAATAACTTTTTTACTTATATTATATATATATATATATATATATATATATATATATATATATATATATATATATATAAATATATATGGAAGCAGCTATAGCTACCCGCGTGGCCTTCCTACCCAGGAAAATAAGAATTAAAGTGAAAGTTATTGAGGGAAAATGGTATAACAAAGGAGAAAGTATTGGGTATAGCCCTCGAGTAATGATGCAAACCGTAGACACGTGTTTCGAGCTGTTTGGCCCTCCTCAGTACGGTGTAGCAAGTGCAAGGATGAGAAAGAAAAAACACCTTTTGTTTCTGTTTTTTCTTTCTCATCCAAGTGTACACATCCTTGCACTTGCTTCTAACCTTTGGCAGCTGTTTCGTGGTAATCCACTCATCAGCTGTCAAAGGTTAGAACTCTCGGAATTAAAACGAAAAATACTCTATTTTCACTTAGATTCTGCTTGCGTTCCTCTTAACGTACGAGAAACTTGATTGAACCTTGGGTTGGTCAGAACAACGAATTGTTGGCTGCCTGTCAATGAGTAGATAAACATCTAACTTTGGATTCCTTGGTTCGTGTCAAATTAAGTTTCAACTAGTGACTGTAGATGTCATAAGTAACTTTCTGTTATATCTGTCTTGCCTTCACGGTATTAATTCTTGAGTGGATTCGTTTTGATTTCGAGAGCTCCATAAATCTTTTCTGATGAGTGGGTTACCACGAAACAGCTGTCAAAGGTTAGAACTCTCGGAATTAAAACGAAAAATACTCTATTTTCACTTATATATATATATATATATATATACATATATATAAATCAGAATGGATTTAGCGAGGGGCAATATATGAAAATATAAGTAAAAAAGTTATTGGGTATAACCCTCAAAATGTTGAGCAACCGTAGACACGTGTTTCGAGCTTAAGCTCTCATCAGTACGGTAAAATCAAGTGTAAAGATGTACAACACTTGGATGTACAAATAGAAACAAAGGATGTCAACAACAGGAAGCCAACCACACATTTGTGGCATCGGTTAGAAGACCTTGTACTCACAAGGCTACAAATAACGTCGCCACGGAGGCAGCTATAGCTACCAGCGTGACAATCCTACCCAGGAAGATACAAATCAGAATGGATTTAGCGAGGGGCAATATATGAAAATATAAGTAAAAAAGTTATTGGGTATGTTTAGATTTGATGAATCATATTGTATTTTGTTTTGTATTGAATCTTACTGTATATTTTTGTGTTACTTTTTTGAGATGTCATGTCAGGAAAAAAAGATAGTTGAATGTTGTAAAATATAAACAAGTTGAGAAAAAGAATAAAGAAAGGAAAAAAAAACGAAAAATTAGTATAATTTCAAAAAGTAAAAGGCCAAAGACAATTCGCTGATCCTTTTAGCGGATTCTTCATAAACACCTATTTTAGGTAAGTTGCACTTATAAACATTGTGCTGATCCTTCTAGCGGATTCTTCATAAACACCTATTTTAGGTAAGTTGCACTTATAAACATTGTGCTGGTCCTTCGCCGTTAACAGAGCCAAAATATGGAAGCCACTAAGGAAATCATGATTACAAGAAGTAAATCTAAAGTACTGAATCAAGATGAGCCAGAAACTTCAAGCGTCAGAAACGATGGAAGCAAGCAGCTGTCGCAAAAAGGAAGTCGAAGCTCAAAAAGCAATGAAACTAGATCTACATCTTCTAAAGCGAATTCAACAAGGCGCAGAATTTTGGAAGCCCAAATAAAAGCAGATGAAGAAATGGCAAAGCTGTTAGCTCAGGAACAAGAAATGAAAATGAAAATATTGGAGCATGAAAAGCAAAGGGTTCTCAACAAACTAGAATTAGCAAGAATCGAGGAAGATGGTGGTAGTAGCATTAATTTTGAAGACGAGGAAGGTCCAAAAGAGGTAATACCTGTAGAGCAGATTTCTCAAAAAGGTAAACTTCAAAATTGGTTATCAACCGTCAAATCCAAAACTGACAATGAATTTCACGACAAATTAGATTTAGGTTATTCTAATAATGACACTAATTATGAAATTAGGCAATTGCTGTCAAGACAAAGTATCGACAAGGATCTCCCAATATTTCATGGGGACATTAAAGAGTGGCCTAATTTTTACATGCAATTTACTTCTACAACAAAATTGTTGGGTTTATGTGGTGAAGAAAATATCTGTCGCCTTAGGAAGTGTCTGAAAGGAAATGCCCGAAGAGCCGTGGAAGGGCTATTGATCTCGACATCATCGGTGAGTGAAATCATTCATATTCTTAAAAGTAGATTTGGCAGATCAGACCTTATAGTGAGGAGTTTGATAAACGAAGCTAATAATTTGCCTGTAGTGAAACAAAATGATTTCTCAAGTCTAACTCATTTTGCTGACGTAGTTTCAAATTTGGTAGTCACTTTAGAGAATATGAATATGCAAAACTATTTGAGTTGTCCACAACTTCTGGCAGAATTGTTGCAAAAATTACCATATAATTTACAGTTGTCTTGGGGTGAAATAGTTTCAAGAAATGAAAAGGAGTTTTCCTTGAAAGATTTTAAAAATTGGATATGGGGGAAGTCAGAAGGGGCAAACTACGCTCAATTAGTTATTTCAAAGGGATCACACACTATGAGTGTTTCACCTAAAGAAAGACATAAGACTTCTTTGGTGACAACTCAAGATAAAAATAAAAATATAAACAAAAAATGTATTTTTTGCAAGGGAAACCACGAGGTCTACGAGTGTGGAGATTTCAGGAAGCTCAGCCCAGACGAAAAGTGGACTTTTGTGAAGAAAAATGGAATTTGTTTTGCCTGTATCAAGAATTCTCATAGAATTTTTTCCTGTACAAGAAAGAGGAGGTGTGATATCAACGGATGTCAAAAGTTACACCATCCTTTACTCCACAACGAAGGGTTCAGGAAGGAAATCGTCCAAGAAAACGAGAGATCAACAGGTAATCCTGAACAATTATTGGCACATACCAGGATGTCTTATGGTAAGCAAGTTTTATTAAGAATAGCTCCTTTAACTTTGAAATCTGGTAACAAAGATATCAAGGTTTATGCATTATTTGATGAGGCTTCTACTGTTACCTTATTAGATGAACATGTTGCTTCTCAATTGAATTTGAAGGGTATCAATACAAATCTCTCTTTGAAATGGGCAGATAAAAACACAGTGAATCATTCTGTTTCAAAATTAGTTTCGTTTGATGTCTGTGGTCAAAATGGAGTAACCTATTCTTTGAAAAACGTTTATACTCTCAAAGATATGGATCTACCAGTGCAAACTATAAATGCTAAAAATCTGAAATAAAAAGGTCACATTTACAAATGATTGATTTTGAAAGTATGTATGATGCTAAACCAAAGTTATTAATTGGGCAAGACAACTGGGATCTTATAACAAGTCGAGAAATTATAGAAGGTCCTAAAAATTCCCCTGCTCTATCAAAAACCAAATTAGGCTGGATTATTCACGGAAATAACCATTCATTTCAAGGGCGAGTTGACGATAATATTGTTTTACATATCAAGCATACCGGGTGTGATGAAAATGATGATGTTCATAATCAGGTCAAATATTTTTTCACGACAGAGTCTTTTGGGGTCAAAATTCCAGACAAGAAAATGGTATCCAAGGAAGCTGAAAGAGCTGAGAAAATAATGCAAGAGGTTACAAGCAGAGTGGATGGTCGATGGGAAACTGGACTGTTATGGAAGGAAAATATTTCAAGAATCCCAGATAGTAAATTGGTTGCGTTACAAAGGTTAGGATCTATGGAACGAAGAATGAAGCGAGATGAACAGTTCAAGGAAATATATGAGAAGAAAATAGAAGAGTATTTGACTAAGGGATATGCCAAACGATTATCTGAGGCAGAGGCAAAAGAAGAGACATGGAACACATGGTATCTTCCGCATTTTGGTGTCGTTAATGAAAATAAACCAGGTAAGCTGAGATTTGTATTTGATGCAGCGGCCAAGACTCAAGGTACAAGTTTAAATGATTTACTCATCAAAGGCCCAGATCTTTATAATTCTCTGGTAGGAATTTTATGGAAATTTCGACAACATAAAATAGCATTTTCATCAGATATACAAGAAATGTTCCATCAAGTTAGGATAAGAAAAGAAGATCAATCTGCACAACGATTTTTTTGGAAAGAAAATAATGAGAGAGACGAACCTTCAATCTATGTCATGCAAGTAATGATATTCGGAGCTGTATCTTCACCATATTCAGCACAGTATGTGAAGAATAGGAATGCAATGGATTTTCAAGATAGGTACCCCGAAGCTGTAGAGGCTATTGTTTCTAAACACTACATGGATGACTATTTGGACAGTTTGGAAACAGAAGAAGAGGCAATTCAACGTGCACAAGAAGTGATGATGATTCATAAGGCAGGAGGTTTCAAATTAAGAAGTTGGGTAAGCAATTCTCCAAATTTACTTTCCAAAATTCCCCATGAGTTGAAAAATGTAGACAAAGTGGTGGGGGATAAGGACATGATGAACCCACAAAGAATTTTGGGTCTCAAGTGGAACCCTGAAGAGGATATTCTTACTTTCCCAATGAGTTTTCACAAAGTAGACAAAATTATTTTGACAGGTGAAAAGACACCAACAAAAAGGGATATTCTAAGAGTAGTTATGTCCTTATTTGATCCCTTGGGACTAATAGGACACTTCGTCATAAAAGGAAAAATTATTTTGCAACAACTCTGGAAAACTGGAATAACATGGGATGATGAAATCACCGAAAAAATTGAAAAGGATTGGAGAACATGGTTAAGCTGTCTGAAGAATGTGGAAAACCTCAAAATACCCAGATGTTATAATTTTGGTGACAAATATACGACTTTAGAAATGCACACTTTTTGTGATTCGAGTGAACAAGCTTTCGCAGCAGCAAGTTATTTTCGTTTTAAAAATGGCAATTATGTTCGAGTTTGTTTAGTAATGTCAAGAACACAAGTTGCTCCAATAAAACAGATGAGCATACCTCGACTGGAGTTGCAAGCTGCTGTAATGGCTAGTAGACTAGCAGAAAAAGTTAAAGAAGAACATACCTTGAAAGTGGACAAAACTTTTTTCTGGACGGATTCAAAAACTGTTCTCTGTTGGTTAAGATCAGAACAAAGAAACTTCAAGATTTTTGTAGCACATCGAGTGGGAGAAATTCAGGAAAGAAGTGACGTTGAAGACTGGAAATGGGTACCAACAAAACTGAATGTGGCAGATGATGCTACAAGATTTGAAAAGGATGCAGAATTAAACTGTAATAGTCGATGGTTTGTTGGTCCTGATTTTCTTTATTCTGATCCGGAATTATGGCCTAAAGAAGAAATTGGAGTTGAAAAAATTCATGAAGATATTCTGGAATTGAAAACTGTTTTGGTTCATCACATTGAAAAGTACTCCCATTTACCCGACATAGGCAGGTTTTCAAGATGGACGTACCTGATAAGATCAACAGCATATGTATTGAAATTCATCAAGATATGCAGAAAACAGGTTTTGCATACAAAAGAACTGACGAGGGAAGATTTGAAAGAAGCTGAACTGTCTTGGATAAGAAAAGCACAAGAAGAAACATTCGGAGAAGATATAAGGAAACTTTTGATAGGTAAAGAAGTACAGAGAAGTAGCCGTTTGTTACAGTTATCACCAGGTATCGACCAAGATAAAGTTTTACGACTGTACGGTAGAACTGACAAAGCTCCTACTTTGTTAAATGAAACAAGAAGACCTATTATTTTGGATGGAAAACACCCTTATACCAAGCTCTTGATTCACCATTATCACTGTCACTTCCATCATAAAGGTACCGAGCTAGTGTTGAATCAATTGAGGCAGAAATTTTGGATAATTCAAGGAAGAAAAGCTGTACACACTGTATCACAGAAATGCATGCAGTGTAGAATTCAAAGAGCAAGACCTATGATACCAGAAATGGGGCAGGTTCCAGAATTCCGAATGAGAAGACCACCACGTCCTTTTTCATATGTTGGCTGGGATTATTTTGGGCCATATGATGTCACAATTGGTCGCCGAAAGGAGAAGAGGTATGGAGTCTTATTTACTTGCTTATCCATAAGAGCCATCCACATTGAGTTAGCAGAATCTTTAACGACAGATTCTGCCATTCTTGCAATGAGAAGATTTTTTGCAAGAAGAGGACAACCTTGCATGATGATTAGTGACAATGCAACTAATCTCAAAGGAGCATCAAAAGAACTTAAAAAAGCTTTGGAAGAAACGGACGAAAATTTGATGAAGGAAAAGTTTATTAATTCTGAAATAGAGTGGAAATTTATTCCACCTGGGAGCCCACACATGGGGGGAGCTTGGGAGAGGATGGTCAGATCAGTCAAGCAATCCTTGAAAATAACTTTGAAGGAAAGGGCACCCAGACCAGAAGTACTGTATACACTCTTATGTGAAGCCGAGCAAATTGTTAATAACAGACCACTAACTTATGTCTCATCTGATAGTCAAGACGAAGAAAGCATAACCCCTAATCATTTCTTGATTCATCCGAAGAGTAACCTGACTGGCATGGGTCTAGGGGAAACCAAAAAAGAAGACTTGAGGAGACAATGGAGAATAGCAGAAGACCTAGCTGAAAAATTTTGGAATCGGTGGATGAAAGAGTATTTACCTACTCTAACCAAAAGAACCAAATGGTTTGAGAGAAATAAATCTGCTTTACAGGTAAATGATGTTGTCATCATATTTGACAATAAATTGCCTCGAAATAATTGGCCTCTTGGCAAAATAACTGCTATCTATCCAGGAAAAGATGGCCAAGTTAGAGTCGTCGACGTCAAAACGAAGTTTGGTAGTTACAGAAGACCCACTTCAAAGATCTGCAAGTTGGATTTATTGGAGTTATTGGGTTGGAGGTTTCATTGGGTTGGAGGTTTCATTGGAGGGAGAATGTTTAGATTTGATGAATCATATTGTATTTTGTTTTGTATTGAATCTTACTGTATATTTTTGTGTTACTTTTTTGAGATGTCATGTCAGGAAAAAAAGATAGTTGAATGTTGTAAAATATAAACAAGTAGAGAAAAAGAATAAAGAAAGGAAAAAAAAACGAAAAATTAGTATAATTTCAAAAAGTAAAAGGCCAAAGACAATTCGCTGATCCTTCTAGCGGATTCTTCATAAACACCTATTTTAGGTAAGTTGCACTTATAAACAGGGTATAACCCTCAAAATATATATAGAGGTAGTCTATTGCTGATGTTTCAATTTGGTTACTGTGTCGGAATTAATTTATGATTAATATATATATATATATATATATATATATATATATATATATATATATATATATATATATATATATATATATATATATATATATATATATATATATACCGGGTGACCACGGGGTGAGGTACGACCCCCAATTTTTCTATAGTTTTGAAGATACAGGTTTCAAATTTGGCACGTCGATATATTACTCAAATACGCATATTTTGACTCCATAACCGAAAATTCACCACTTCCGGTTTAACCGGAAGTGACTCCAAACTTTTTTTTTTAAATGACACCCTGTACAATTTTTTTCATTATCAGGAGGAACATGCAATTTGTGATAAAACTGTTCTCCAAAATTGAAAATCGGTTGAAAAATGGCGGAGATACAGTTGATTGTTCAATCGAACAAAGTTGGCCATGAACATCAAACTCAAATCATCACAACTGACGAACGGCGTCAGCATTTACGAGAGGAAGGTTCGAGGTAAGATACAGCTGAAAATTGAGCTTCCCATGTAATTGCAGCAACCATATTTCCCATCAATTATCAAACATTTCCTCAAAACGGATTAGTACCCATAAAGAAAGGCTCACAACTGCCATTTCTCAAATAGCAACATACTCTTTTCACATTGTTATGTTGAAAGATGATGAATTATCAGATTACTCGAATGAAAAGATTTGAAGAATTCCGAAAGGAACCAGAAATACAATACCAAAAATTGGGGGGCGTACCTCACCTCGTGGTCACCCGGTATATATATATATATATATATATATATATATATATATATATATATATATATATATATATATATATAAAAATAAAACCAGTTAATATATATATGTATAAGTGAAAATAGAGTATATTTCGTTTTAATTCCGAGAGTTCTAACCTTTGACAGCTGTTTCGTGCTAACGCACTCATCAGAAAGGATTTATGGAGCTCTCGAAATCAAAACGAATCCACTCAAGAATTAATACCGTGAGGCAAAACAGAATATAACAGGAAGTTATTCATGACATCTACAGTCACTAGTTGAAACTCAATTTGACACGAACCAAGGAATCCAAAAGTAGAGGTTTGTCCACAAATTGACAGGCAGCCAACAATTCGTTGTTCTGACCAACCCAAGGTTCAATCAAGTTTCTAATACGTTATGAGGAACGCAAGCAGAATCTAAGTGAAAATAGAGTATATTTCGTTTTAATTCCGAGAGTTCTAACCTTTGACAGCTGTTTCGTGCTAACGCACTCATCAGAAAGGATTTATGGAGCTCTCGAAATCAAAACGAATCCACTCAAGAATTAATACCGTGAGGCAAAACAGAATATAACAGGAAGTTATTCATGACATCTACAGTCACTAGTTGAAACTCAATTTGACACGAACCAAGGAATCCAAAAGTAGAGGTTTGTCCACAAATTGACAGGCAGCCAACAATTCGTTGTTCTGACCAACCCAAGGTTCAATCAAGTTTCTGATACGTTATGAGGAACGCAAGCAGAATCTAAGTGAAAATAGAGTATATTTCGTTTTAATTCCGAGAGTTCTAACCTTTGACAGCTGTTTCGTGCTAACGCACTCATCAGAAAGGATTTAACGTATTAGAAACTTGATTGAACCTTGGGTTGGTCAGAACAACGAATTGTTGGCTGCCTGTCAATTTGTGGACAAACCTCTACTTTTGGATTCCTTGGTTCGTGTCAAATTGAGTTTCAACTAGTGACTGTAGATGTCATGAATAACTTCCTGTTATATTCTGTTTTGCCTCACGGTATTAATTCTTGAGTGGATTCGTTTTGATTTCGAGAGCTCCATAAATCCTTTCTGATGAGTGCGTTAGCACGAAACAGCTGTCAAAGGTTAGAACTCTCGGAATTAAAACGAAATATACTCTATTTTCACTTAGATTCTGCTTGCGTTCCTCATAACGTATTAGAAACTTGATTGAACTTTGGGTTGGTCAGAACAACGAATTGTTCGCTGCCTGTCAATTTGTGGACAAACCTCTACTTTTGGATTCCTTGGTTCGTGTCAAATTGAGTTTCAACTAGTGACTGTAGATGTCATGAATAACTTCCTGTTATATTCTGTTTTGCCTCACGGTATTAATTCTTGAGTGGATTCGTTTTGATTTCGAGAGCTCCATAAATCCTTTCTGATGAGTGCGTTAGCACGAAACAGCTGTCAAATGTTAGAACTCTCGGAATTAAAACGAAATATACTCTATTTTCACTTAGATTCTGCTTGCGTTCCTCATAACGTATTAGAAACTTGATTGAACATTGGGTTGGTCAGAACAACGAATTGTTGGCTGCCTGTCAATTTGTGGACAAACCTCTACTTTTGGATTCCTTGGTTCGTGTCAAATTGAGTTTCAACTAGTGACTGTAGATGTCATGAATAACTTCCTGTTATATATATATATATATATATATATATATATATATATATATATATATATATATATATGTGACTTACATGGCATGTTGTTTATAATTATAAATATTACATCCATAGCAATCATTCTCATCAACACACTTCCCTGAAGATGACAGTATTCACTGTTGAAATATCGGAAATATAGTGTTAAAAGAGTACAAGTTTTGGTTGCTGCTATACCCAAAAATTTCCTGCTTTGTATCCTAACTAGTCAGCAAAGACTACCCTTCTACTATATATATATATATATATATATTTCAAAATGACTTAATGTCACCTGCTAACATGCAGTACAAAGTATATAAAATTTTATTAAATATACATGGGCGATCAACTGTCTGACTCGCCCTGTACAAAATATTTGCATATCTTATTATTACAACCAACCAGAAGCAAATCCAGCCAGATTTTTTTTTGAATACCCCTGTAACAAATGAAACTTTTTCACATGAGAGACTGATATTCAGTGTCATTAGAACAATATCACAGAAAATAATCCTTGATACATTGAAGAAAATAAGAAATACATGCTTTGAAAAAAATGGCCATTTTCCAACTTCAACACCCTGTATCTCTGAAACTAGTCATAGGATTGAGTTGGGCCCATGGACACTATTGTTCAGAAAGTCGTCAACTACAATATGCTAATAATACAACGAAGCCCATTTCTCCATAAGCCGGCTGCCTGGTCCTTTGGCAGATATGTCAAAATAAAGACGACTACGAGAAATGAAAACATCTATTCCTTTATTTAAATTAAATTGGTAGGTACGTGATGCCTGTATTTTAATAAAAGAAAATTATAAAAGACATTGAATATATGTCAAATGAAGGAAACTTTGTTTAAGTATCATCACAATAATAGAGGTTGCAATAACTCTCTAATATCATGTTCTTCGAGACGAAACTTGTTTATCATTACTACCATTCATGTGATTATTGAGTCGCACGTGAGACTGTACCCTGAACCGGCAACGTCGCAGATAGCGTCGCGATGCTCTGATGTTACTAAAAAGCGTTCGGAGCGCAGGCTTTCAGACTGGCGCGACCCGGTAAGTTCAGTTAGTGACATGATATCAATCGAACAGAGTCGCGAACAAATCCATTCTCGCAGAGAGACATGTATAGCGATGAATTTGCACACAGCAGACAGATTATTTGTGGTAAGCGATTGGATTATATAAGATTCGTCGAATTGTCACGTTCGCCAGGTTTTCCCGTGTGGTCGTTATCCGCTTCGTCGGAAAAACGACTCTTTTCGGTCTACGTGATGCAGTCCAATGTCCCTTGAAGAGCTTCCATCTATCCTGTGTAACAACGCATTTTCAGAAAATTCGGATAGGTACGGGGTGATGCGATCGTGTGAGAATAAGAATGAATCATTTTCTGTGTTTGTGATATACCTACGATTAGAAGTCAAAATATCAATAATGAGGTTTAGTAAACATTGACATGCTGGCGAAGATTGCATCATAGGTATACTTAATAATAAGTGAATTAAATGAAGAACTGAATCACAAAAATCATTTATAATTATTAATAGAATCTTTTTATTCAATTAAGTAATTAAAATAAGAATTAATTTTTTATAAATATAGAAAACGCAGAACGTTATCACAGAATCTAGAAGAATAACAATAATAGAGATAAAATGACACACCTATATACCTAGGCTCTATATAGTGGCAAAACGAATTTAAAACGCTTAAAATGAGAGAAAAAGTAACAGGCAGAGGTTACAACTTTAAGGAAAAAAATATTCAAACACGAAAACACTCAAAATGGTGAAATGGGGAAGCAGTTTAGGAATTGAAACCGGTTTTTTTCGATTTGCAGCGAAACGTGACATCTTAGCGAAAAATGTTCAATGGAAAAGTTGTAGATAATAAAAAAATCAAAAACTTTTGTATTCCACTCTTTTCGACATAACCTCAAATTAACCGTCAAAATGGCGAAAAACCGATTTTTCAGTATTTAATATTTTTCTCGCGTATAAATTATTTAATTTACATGAAAATGTGTAAGAATATGTCTATTTTGGTGTCAAATGAGCATGATTTTTTTGCAATTCAAAAGATGACTAGCTTTCGAGTCGTACATTTTTCGAAGAAAATACCCTTATTTTCTACGAACTATTGTCTTGGTGTTTTTTGTATTTCGAAGGTCTATAAGGGATCATTTAAATTTTTGAAATGTCTTCTTTGAAATGGTCTGTATATCTTAGTAGTTTATTGGTCGCTAAACAGCTTAAAATTGAGAAAAAATGTCTGAATCATGATTTTCTCAATATTATCGATTTTCTTCATCATTTTTATAACAGAAAGTAGTTTATATTAAATAATTCATAATAAAATAGTTAAATACCTAATCACACTACAAAATTAATATATTAATTTCAATTTTATTCTTTTTTACAACTATTGAAAATATTGAGAAAAAAATTATTTAGAGAAACTTGTCGGTTTTTCTTACTTTTAAGCGGTTTAACGATCAATACACCATCAAGTTACATAGACCATTTTAAAGTACATATTTCAACAATTGAAATAGTCACTTATAGACCTTCAAAAGACGAAAAAACACCAAGACAATTATTGTTCCTGGAAGATTAGGGTATATTTTTCGAAAAATGTACCTAACTCGAAAACTAATGTTCTTCTGAATTGCGATAATATCAAGTCGACCTTAAAAATTTCTATCAAAATCAAATTATTTATATGCGAGAAATAAATTATATACTGAAAAATCGGTTTTTGGCCATTTTGACGGTTAATTTGAGGTTATGTCGAAAAGTGTTAACTACAAATTTTTTTGATTTTTTTATTATCTAGAACATTTTCCGCTAGGTGGTCACGTATCGCCGAAAATCGCAAAAAACTGTTTTCATCCCTGAACTAAACCATCATTTTTTTTTCCTTAAAGTTGGAACCTCAAAAACATTTTCCTCCTGGTCTGTGCCTGTTATTTTTTTCATTTTCACAAAAATTATAGGCACCAGTCTAATAATGAAATAGAATAACAATGATAGAAGTAAAATTTTTACAAAATACAGGATGGGGCACCATACGACACGATCCCTGTAAGCCAAACCATTTATTTTTTCGGGAATCACTCCATTTCATTATGTGCATTTTGATTAAGGCTACAATAGGAATTTATTTTGGAGCCTACAGGATGTCTCAAAAAGGTGTGATATCAAAGTTGTGTTTTTTAAATGGAACACCCTGTATTTCGTTACACTTTTGGAAGGGCCAGAAAAGAATAATATGCTTTCGTATAAGGTACTATGTTCCCAACTCTAACCTTCCTCTAGTTATTGATTTTTTATGAAAATGCTAGGTTTAAATTGGAAACTAAATAACATCGAAATGTATAGAAATCATCTCTTCGAAATCTGACCATGCACCAAAGAGGTTTTGAGCTACTTATTTCGATACAACCCGTTTCTAAAATTATACAGAATGTTCAAGAATCATTGTTTCCTTTTTATAATTTCGAACAAAGATAACTTTGTCATTTTAAATAGAACCCCCTGAATTTTCTTGGTCTGAGTAATAGAAAATTCAATTATCTTTCATTCCATATTGGGGTTCCCTATATCTAACTTGAATAAACTTTCAGGTATATTGACTTTTTCAAATAGTAGTTCTTATTTCAATGCATTCTTTGAATCAAGATAGATTTGCACCATACTTTTTTGATGGACAATAAGAATGAATCATTTTCTGTGTTTATGAAAAGTGTAGGAACGATTAGAAGTCAAAATATCAATAATGAGGTTTAGTAAACATTGACATGTTGGCGAAGATTGCATCATAGGTATACTTAATAATAAGTGAATTAAATGAAGAACTGAATCACAAAAATCATTTATAATTATTAATAGAACCTTTTTCAATTAAGTAATTAAAATAAGAATTTATTTTTTATAAATATAGACAACTCAGAACGTTAACACAGAATCTAGTAGAATAACAATAATAGAGATAAAATGACACACCTACCTATATACCTACGCTCTGGTGCCGAAACGAATATTAAACGCTTAAAACAAGAGAAAAAGTATCCGGCAAGGACCAAGTGGAGAATGTTGTAAAGGTTCCAACTTTAAGGGAAAAAATATTTAAACACGAAAACACTCAAAATGGTGAAATGGGGAAGCATTTTAGGAATTGAAACCGATTTTTTGCGATTTGCAGCGAAACGTGATAGGTATCTTAGCGGAAAATGTACAACAGAAAAGTTGCAGATAAAAAAAAAATCGAAAACTTTTGTATTCCACATTTTTCGACATAACCTCAAATTAACCGTCAAAATGGCGAAAAACCGATTTTTCAGTATTTAATTTTTTCTCGCGTATAAATAATTTAATTTACATGAATAGGATACCTCACTTTTTATAGATAAAATGGTTCTCGGTGAATTTTTCTGAATTTCTAGTATATTGTAGTATTCGATGTACAGATTGAACATGCAGAATCGCAAAGTTCGTTGATGGATATAGTTTGAAATACAGGGCG
This sequence comes from Chrysolina oricalcia, assembly GCA_944452925.2. Lineage (NCBI taxonomy): Eukaryota > Metazoa > Arthropoda > Insecta > Coleoptera > Chrysomelidae > Chrysolina > Chrysolina oricalcia. The sequence continues at coordinate 17,709,713 of OX101825.2, forward strand.
ATCAAGTTAAAAATCAGTAATTTTTATTTAATTATTTTCTCGGGATTTGAAAGTGCCAACTGCATTTTTTTTCGCTCTCATCATCAACGTACCTTCATATTACTAAATATCATTCAGATGCTGCAGATTATATCATTATGTACAGTGTGAAAAATAAAAACATTTAGTAATGTCTGAAAATTCGATGTAATAATGAAATATTGATAAAATTATTTTGGCTTCAATATACTATTTTTATTTCATCATTAATCACAATTCATACATTTTGTACAGGGTGATTTGAAAAATTGGTGAAATATGTGGCCGGTTCTTTCGTACATATCCTGTAAATTCAAGTGAATTATCATCCTCCGATGATAGCTGATACCGTATAAACATGATTTCGTAAGGATATATAGGGTGATCATGAAAATTTTCGATGATAAAAATGACAAAATATCAACGTTTCAGAAATCACCCTATTATTCACGATTAACTCGGTGAAATTCCTTTATTATTATTCAATATATTCTTCATTATTTCCTCAACACTGTCCCAAAAATTTTTTCTACCATGACTAGTTTCATAGTTATTAATTGAGAAACTTATTACCATTTGCATGACGAGTTGAAGGAACTTGTTCACGCGTACATTCTACTGGTGGCCAAGATTTTTCACAAATAGTGAAACGTGAGAATGTGGAGATCAATAAATGTAACATTATATGCACGGTGATGACCAATGACGGTCCATCCAATTCCATCTACCATTTAGGAACTGACTGAATATACGACACATCAGTTACAACTTACAACTCAAGCATGAGCCAGATAAAATTCCTACTGCTTGAATAGTTTGACTCGCCCAATCGTGTATGAGGCCCGTTACGAGAAATCACTCATCACTGAAGGTGACAAGGAACAGCCTTAACCGAATTCACCTCCCCCGTAGCAGCGCTACGGTCCTCATACAACAAGAAAACCCCATCGGCTATCGGGTACATTTTGATTCTGACGTTGACGGAAAGAGAATGAAAAAGAAAAATCAATTAGTTCCATCAGCGATAATTATTATTACCTTTACGTATTGAATTACCTATATTGATGAAATATAATAGATGTCTATATGTTTCCATTGATAGCCAGCAAATTTAAAAATCATGGAAACCTCTATCCGAGTGGAACACGCATTGGAAAAAAACCGTCTCTACCCAGATTCAAATTCTCCTATTAGAAATAAAAGCGTTCTATAAATCATTTTCATTTTTCCCAGATAGTTTGTTTCTTATTCCGACAAAGCTTAAACCATCAAAATTCACTTAACTATCCCAGGTAGCACATCATATCGGCTGAATCTTGGTTCCATATTGGGCCAATATAGATATATTGTAACCGAAAAATCAATATTGGTCCAATATGGGTGAATATTCAAAAAACAATATTATATTAATAATATTGGTGGAATATTGGCTGAACTAGTTTTGAATGTAGATTATCACATGAAATATTGGGTCAATATTGGTTGAATAATTTCTACCAATATCGATAATACAATATTGGTTATATATTGTCTTCCTCATCTAGAATAAATATTGCAATCCAAATATTCCAGTCATATCGATTATAGGGAAAAAAAAACTATATTGTATTTCCAAGTTTGATAGCATATTGGTTGAATATCATTTCCACTTTATTTGACAAATTGTAATAACTCATATTGAGTCAATATTGGTTGAATGATATTTACCAATATCGATAAAACAATATTGTCTTCACATCGTTTTCAATATCTAGAATAAATATTGCAATCCCAATATTCCCCTCATATCGGTTCAAGGAATAAAAACTATACTGTATCTCCAAGTGTAATTACACATTGGTTAAATATCATTTCGCCAATATTCAACAAATCTTATTAATTAATATTGGGTCAATATTGGTTCAATAATAGTTATCGATATCGTTAAAACAATATTGTCTTCATATTGTTTCCTACATCTAGATTGAGATGAAATTTGAATATTGGCCGAATATTCAATGGAACATATTTAAATTATTTCATGATCAAACCTGGATAAAAATCCGCTAGGTGGCTCTACATATAGAACGTCTCCTAAAACTTACGAAAGTTTATTAAATACTTCTCTTAACTTGTTTTCAAGACAGCTCACTCAGTGGTTAAGGCGATCAAAAGGTAGACTCTGGTGTCACCTTCTTCAACTAAAAGACATTTAATAATTTACCAAGGTATATTGACGTCCTCCAATATAACCAAATGATATTGTACCAATATCGATAAATATTTTAAGGCCATTATTGCTTCAAGAATATTTCACCAAAACTATTTTTGGAATATTTAAACAATATTCGACCAATATCGCAAAATGTTCACCTTTTACTTCTCGACAATATAACTTTTGAATATTGTGCCAATATTGTCAGAATATTGTATCAGCGATATTGTACCTATATCGCCAAATATTTTGAGGCCAATATTAGTTGGGGAATATTTCGCCGATATTATTCAAGTAATATTGGACCAATATCGCCGAATGTTCACATTTTTTTCTCGCCAATATTGCATTTCAAATATTTCGCCAATATGTTCACAATATTGTACCAATATTTTACCAATATAAGTGTGCTACTTGGGATCTGTACCTTACATTATTGAATTCATATATATGACGTGATTGTTATCTCTGATCTTCACCTCTTTTACATTTATTTTGATCTTCACATTATCACGTTCCACTATTTGTGAAAAATCTTGTCCACTAGTATAATATACGTGTGACAAGATCCTTCAACTCGTCATGCAAATGGTAATAAGTTTTACAATTAATAAGTATGAAACTAGTCATAGTAAGAAACTGAATTTTTGAGACAGTGAGGAGAGAATGATGGATATATTAAATTATGATAAAGGAATTTCACCGAGTTATTCGTGAATTACAGGGTGATTTCTGAAAAGTTGATATTTTGTCATTTTCATCATCGAAAATTTTTATGATCACCCTATATATTCCAACGAAATCATACGGTATCAGCTATCTTCGGAGGATGATATAGGATGAATATACAGGATTTGAACGAAAGAACCGACCATATATTTCACCAATTTTTCAAATCACCCTGTACGAAATGCACGAGTTGTGATCAATGATGGAATAAGAATAGTATATTACATGTCAAAATAATTTTATCAATATTTCATTATTACATCGAATTTTCAGACATTACTAAAATGTTTTTATTTTTCACTCTGTACATAATGATATAATCTGCACCATCTGAATGATATTCAGTGATATGAAGGTACGTTGATGATAAGAACGAAAAAAAAATGCAGTTGACACTTTCAAATCCCGAGAAAATAATCAAATAAAAATTACTGATTTTTAACTTGATTTCAAAATCTATCCATCAGCGAACTTTGCGATTCAGCACGTTCAATCACTACATCGAATACTACAATATACTAAAAATTCAGACAATTTCACCTAGAACCATTTTACCTATAAAAATTGCGGGGTCCTTTGTAAGAATATGTCTATTTTGGTGTCAAATTAGCATGATTTTTTTCACAATTCAAAAGAGGACTAGTTTTCGAAGAAAATACCCTTAAATTCCCGAAAAATTGTCTTGGTGTTATTCTGCATTTCGAAGGTCTATAAGTGATCATTTCAATTCTTGAAATTTCTACTTTGAAATGGTCTATGTAACTTAGTAGTTTATTGATAGCTAAACAGCTTAAAATTGAGAAAAAAGTCTATCTGAATCATGATTTTCTCCATATTAACAATGATTTTCAACTTTCTTCATTATTTTTATATTAAATTATTTATAATGAAATATTTGAATACCTAATCACACTACAAAATTATTATATTAATTTCAATTTTATTCTTTTTTACAACTATTGAAAATATTGAGAGAAAAATTATTAAGAGAAACTTGTCGGTTTTTCTTACTTTTAAGCGGTTCAACGATCAATACACCACCAAGTTACATAGACCATTTTAAAGTACATATTTCAACAACTGAAAAAACGAAAAAACAAGACAATTATTGTTCCTGGAAGATTAGGGTATATTTTTCGAAAAATGTTCCAAACTCGAAAACTAATCTTCTTCTGAATTGCGAAAATATCATGCTTATTCGACACCAAAAAAGACATGTCTTTAAAAAATTTCATCAAAATCAAATTATTTATACGCGAGAAAAAAAATAAATACAAGAAAATCGGTTTTTCGCCATTTTGACGGTTAATTTGAGGTTATGTCGACAAGTGTTCATGTTTCGCCGCAAATCGCAAAAAACCGGTTTCAACCCCTGAACTAACCACCATTTTGAGTGTTTTCGTGTTTAAAATTTTTTTCCTTAAAGTTGGAACCTCAGAAACATTTTCCTCCTGGTCCGTGCCTGTTATTTTTTTCATTTTCACAAAAATTATAGGCACCAGTCTAATAATGAAATAGAATAACAATGATAGAGGTAAAAATTTGACAATAATACAGGGTGGGGCACCATTCGATACGATCCCTGTAAGCGGAACCATTTATTTTTTCGGGAATCACTCCATTATATGTATATTGATTAAAGCTACAACAGGAATTTATTTTGGAGCCTACAGTATATCAAAGTTGTGTTTTTTAAATGGATCACCCTGTATTTCGTTACACTTTTGGAAGGGCCAGAAAAGAATAAAATGCTTTCGTATAAGGTACTATGTACCCAACCCTAACCTTTCTCTAGTTATTGATTTTTTTATGAAAATGCTAGGTTTAAATTGGAAACTAAATAACATTGAAATATATAGAAATCATCTCTTCGAAATCTGACTATGCTACTGATTTCGATACAACCTGTTTCTCGAAATTATACAGAATGTTCAAAAATCGTTGTTGCTTTTTTATAATTTCGGGCAGAGATAACTTTGTCATTTCAAATAGAACCCCCTGCATTTTTCTGGTCTGTGGAATTGAAAGTTCAATAATCTTTCATTTCATATACCCTATACCTATACCTATACCTATACCTATACCTATACCTATACCTATACCTATACCTATACCTATACCTATACCTATACCTATACCTATACCTATACCTATACCTATACCTATACCTATACCTATACCTATACCTATACCTATACCTATACCTATACCTATACCTATACCTATACCTATACCTATACCTAACCTGAATAATCTGTCAGATATTGGCTTTTACAAATAGTAGTTCTTATTTCAATGAATTCTTTGAATCAAGATAGATTTGATACCATACTTTTTTGATGGACACTTGAATGGTCAAAAAAATTACAATTCTTACCTGATGACCTGCCTGAGCTTCTAGAGAATGTGCCACTAAATACAAATTTCTAATTCAATGGATTGGTAGGGAAAGATCACAAAATTGGCCAGCGAGATCAACAGATTTGACTTGCCTCGATTTTTTCTTATGGGAATACTTGAAGAACGAGGTTTACGCCACTCCCCTAATCACGTTAGGAAATGTGAAGGGTAGAAAAAGGGCTGCTTTTCGAACAGTGACTTTTCATATGTTATTAAATGTTAAGCAGTCTTGCAAACAGAGAGTGGCTCTTTGTATTCAACAGGATTAATTGTATTATTCAATAACAACCCACTTTTATGTTAGTTTTTGAGTTTTATGTAATGCGTTATTGCAAAAAAAGTTTGTTTTCAATCATAGTAAAAATCTAATTTTTGTCTCTCTCTAGCACATGTCTTCTTATGGAAATGCCTTTAATATGAATTTTTGTGATACACCGTTGATTTTGAGAGATTAGAAGCTCCCAAAATCCATATTAAAAAATCCAGGGCCGTATTTAAAAAACAAAACAAAGTTGATGATGGCAGCTCGAAGGCAAAACGTCGGTTTGAAAATCTGATAACACCATCTTGTAGAACAGAAAAAGTAACAATGAGAATATGTAATTTATTTTATTACATCTATTCAAAATAGAATCATAAAAAAATAAAAATGAAATCGCGACTATTCGTTTTTTTTTCAAATATCTTCGGAAGTATCCGGAAATAAAATTTCCTATCACTTTTTCTAACAGTAGAGAATTTGATATTACATAATATGCAAAATAATGACGAGCACTTCTTAAAGGTGATAAAAAGTGCAGTCCCACCTAACTATTATGTTGTGGGCAATCAAATGTTTGCCACTCTGTAAATAACTTTCCCTGACAACAATTTTCGTCATATGAGAAAAATAAAACTGACACGATAACAAGTTGGTTGCACTTTGTTGATCTCTGAGCTGATTCATGCTTGTATTCAAATTATATTGCGCTATAATTTAAAGAATTTGGTTGCATCTTATGTAAGTGGCATTATTCCAAGAAAATTTGTTTTTTTTTTGGAAGAAAAGTATTAATGTGCGTTTACTAGTATAAGTACCGATATTTTAATTTTGCTTTATACTGACATACCCAATCTCTGTTATTTCAACTTACATTTTATCGTTTTTCACATCTCCTTTCACTAATTATTCAATCCTAGGAAAATCTTGAATAATTTCCAACCAATTTAATTACATCGACTTATTTAGAGCCGGGTTCCGTTTTTAATACAGAGTGTTCCGATTAACTTAGTATACCATTATATTTAAATATGAATTATTTTCCTTCAAAAAGTCTTTTTCGTTATACCTATCTGAAAACACTATATTTAGCATACTGAAAATGAGCCATACAAATGAGGAATGATAACAGTAATTTTTTGACATATTGTTTTATGAACTTGATTTTTTAAAGTAGTTGTATTTTTGTCTCGTGTGTTATAATGAATACCTTCTTTATTTCTATATATACGTAAAATAATATTATAACAAAATAATTACTTTCAAAAGCTGTTTCTGAACAGTTTCTTAATTTTTCAGAAAGTTTTCATTAACTCCACCCATCACAAAATTCCATAATTTATTTGTGATTGAACAAGTGAATAATATAATATTTCTAAATAATGGATATTTAAAACTATTTTTGACAAGAGATATCTCAATTGTTTTAACACATAGTCAATTTGTCAATCCTATCTTAAATGTCTGTGAATCATTATACCCAAATATCTGATACAGTTAGTTTCATAATTTTTTTGTTATCAATAGTCCTAAATGAATGGAAGGTATTTAGTTTTTTCAAAATTTATTGTTAATATATTATCATCAAAGTAACTTTTAATTATTTTGTGGAAGCCTTATATATAATAACGGTATCATATGCAAAACAATGAATTTCAAGATCGAATAGATCATTGAGATAAACATTTGATGAAAGTGGACCTAACACTGTACCCTGAGGTACACCATATTCAAATATTCCTGTATTGCTAAATTTTTCAATAATTTCTACATACTGAATTCTAATAGAGAAGCTTTCTAATAGTTTGTAGTTATTCTGCGAAACCCTATTTTTGCCAATTTATGTAGTAGTAATTCATGACAGACCGTGTCAAAAGCTTTTGAAAAATCAAGAAATATACAAATTGTTGGAGTTTTTGTGTCTAGTAATTTATATAAATTATTTGTAAGGCAACAAATAGCATCTTGAGTTGATACTTTTCTTTCAAAACCAAACTGTAACTTTTATATAATGTCATAGTTTTTCAAATAGTTTTCAATTTCATTTTTAGTATTTTTTCAAATATTTTGGATAAGCTAGATTTTAATGAAATTGGTCTATAATTTTTTATACAGGATTTATTGTCACTTTTATGAATTGGTTCAATGAAAGTTTTTGGACAAACGCCTATTGTGAAATTAAAATTTATTAGGTATACCAGAGGTTCAGATATTATTTCAGTGATCGTTTTTTAAACTTCACTACTAATTTTATCAATTTCAGGGGATTTTTTTGATTTTAAGTGCCTTATGGTTTCTTAAATGTTAAACATCTTGTCGATAGTGAATTCGTTTGGCTCAGTGATCAGAAGTCCCTTTTTCATAGCGTAATTTTTTTATATAATTCCATAAATCTCTTGTCCAGTTGTCGAATTCATATGTTTATCTATTTGAGTTTTATTGTATTTTATTTTGGCTTCATTTATAATAGATGAAAGGCTTTTTAAATGGGCCGTGGTGGTCGGCTGTTAGAGCGTTCGCCTCTCAAGCATAAGGTCGTGGGTTCGATTCCCAGCATGGTCACCGGTCCCGTGCATGGCATCACACGTTAAAAAGTAAGGGCTGCGTCTTCCCTAGCTCGCACAAGTCGCTCGAAGACTTCTGAGGGTTGCGCGTAGGGGTTCAAAAGGTTGACGGAAATAACAAGAAAAGAAATAATGTAGTTTGTCCTCATTTTCCAATTCAGTATTGTTATAAACATTCTTCAATTTTTTATGAGTTCGACATGTTGCTAATTCATCTGAAATTTTCAGGTTCTAGTAATCATTCCAATTATCGTTTGAAAAATGTTCATATAATTTTTTACAGTTGGTGAAAAGTTTATATTTCATTGATTCTCCAAATTTCTAACACCAAACTATTCTACAGCGTTATGATGCGATGATTTGCGAGATTTGAATTCTTCGAGCATCTCATTATGAATTATTATTACAGTTGTTAACTAAAAATATGGCGGAGGAACCAATGTTTATGGATCAATATTTTTTTCGAAAACGGCCTGGTTTGCATCATTGAAAAAGAGAACATTTTTTTCATTGCTTACCATATAACATGAGAATGCGAGAGAGAGAGAGAGAGCGAGAGAGAAAGAGCTACAGACAGAGATTGACATATTCGGTAAAGAAAAAAATCTTGAACAATAGTTCTACAACCAGACTGCCAAGGTAATTTACTGTTTTTAGTACAGGGAGAAGCAGATCGCTATAGAATAATTAACAGGCGAAACACAGTAGGTCTTTTTGACTGAAGTGCTTCCAGAGCCACGGTTTTAGACAGACCCTAAAAAAAAACCCCGGAATTCACTAAAATCAGAACTTCGAGCTGTCATCTATAATTTCTTTAAACATAAAAAACAAATGTATTCAGCCAAATACTTTTTCAAGTTTATTTTTCTAGATAGAGCTAATGTAAAAATTCAGATGTTTTTTCCGCATGTTTCATGTGGCAGGATGGAAGGAAAACTTTTGAAACACGCGTAGGATGCGGAGACATAAATCGATGATAAATTCCCTCCGTTTCTTTTATTCTCTAAGTGGGTGATTCCCGACCTGGCCAAATTAAATTTGCCCGAGCATTCTGAATGTCAACTCATTCTACTGCGAAAATAAATGTGTTTTCTTTCTTCATTTCTTAAGATCACTTTCGTTAATGATGATTTGATTTTATATCACAGAGATCATATGGGTTTGTACAACTAACCTCTCACTGTTACTGATCAAAACTGATTTATAATAATTGTTAAGAAGCTTATGTAAAATGTTTATAATTGATACGGTCTTGAGTAATAATGAAAATGGATTAGGTAATCCAAAGTGGATCTTTGTCTATATTTAACAGAGATAATTCCCTGGTCGAAGGGGCAGCAGTTGTTTTCTGTTGTAGACTTTTCGACGAAAATATCTATATACAAAATTAGATTACCTGACCAATTTTCCAGTATAAGTAAATGATCTTTTTTTGAAATAATATTGGTCTTTGCATTGAACAACGAAATGGGGAGTTTAAGTTGCCCACCACCAACAATTTTGGGAGCTAAATGTCAATTGGAAGTAAATGTAGCTTCATGCGTGAATAAAACATTCTAAAGAAAATTTCAGTCATCTTCGATTAAACTTTGGAGCCAGGCACAAAAATCATAATATCATCATCATAATTATCGAAATCTATTTACTATTTGATACAAACCAAGATAATTTTTTTTTTACCTTTACAAATCATTCCTGAAATATTGTTTACTTCAAGGCTAACTTTATTTCATTTTTACAACATACAGAAATGTCGTCCTGAATAATATTCTGTATGGAGCCTCCGAGCAATAAAAGATATAGAGGTGCCATTTCTATATGCACATTACACATTGTTATGAAAGCTGCAGATCACTATCCTTTGTGATAGTTTGTGGGTGAGGGGTAATCTCCGAGTTCGAAGGGGGAGATTTGTTATTGTTATCTGGGTGTAAGCTTAGAACCAGTGGCGGCGTGCTGATAAATTTTTTTCATGTTATATTTTTAGCTATAGACGACCACATGCCTGGTTGGAAAGCACGTGTGTTGTCAAGATGTCAATCAAAAGTACTTTATTCTGCTAAGAATTAGATTATTTCTGACAAAGCGTAGAATAAGGTCATAAATACTGAATAAATAAATGAAAGTGCTGATGTAAAAAAGTCAAAATATTCAAATTGTTGAATCACATCAGTAAACTATACCATACACTATATATACATGTATTAAAATACAGATAAGAATTTACACATAAACTGTAATGCTCATAAGAGATTACATTTAAAATTATGTTGAAAGTGTATCATTGAAATATTCAACCAAAGTGTAGTAAAAGTCTTACAGCCGTATGCATAGTCAATTCCAGCGACTCGCCAGAGTTTCGCCGCTTGCTACACAAGAACTATAATGCACAGTCGAGCTCCAAAAAAGTGGTACATCGCTAGAGTTTCGCTAAAGTTTAACTTATCGCGTAGTTGTCACTTCTTTGGAGCTCGACTGTGCATTATAATCCTTGTGTAGCGAACGGCGAAACTCAGGCGAGTCGCTGGCGATTGACTATGCATACGGCTGTTAGTAGCACTGTTACTCTTTTGCTGATGTCTTTTTCTGAATTTAGATTATTGGTAACCTGAGGCAGATAATGTCTCAACTTGTGTAGAGTTAGGCTCAGAGAGCGATCGATATTACAAGTCTGGTAGGAAAACGAGAATTTCTCAGGTAGTTATTATATTACTTCTGTTTCTTAAACATCAGTCTCTATACTCTATTCCAAATAAGAATAAAGTGCTGGAAGCTCGAGCTTCACGCTAATTGGTTGAAATTCAAGCCAGTATCACATGGAGCAATACTATTTAAGCTGCTGCCCGAAAGTATAGTAACTATTTCAAATTTGGAGCTTTCCGTACCATCCATACCATCCTATACCACCAACAATTTTTTATACAGATAGGAAAGTCTATACTTATTTGGAATTCCTAAGAAAATGTTATTCTTCAAAAAAAATCCTGCATCTTCCCAAACTCGAAATTCACAATCCAAACTGTGCTTATTTCCATTTGTCTAAGAAGGATATGAAAAATTAGAAGTACAATACACAAAAAAGTCTTTGAGGAAGTGATTTATACATGTATTTGAGAGAAAGTTTTATAGAAGGAATCATAGATTTCTATGATAAAGTAAGTTACAATTTTGGAGTCCCCAACACTTTTCATTTACGGATTAGATGAATTCAATGAGGAATTGGAATTGGAATTGGAATGGGATCTCTCAAAAGATTAAAAATAATACTCAACTCATTGATTAGACTTTAAACTTGTCGTGATTTACAGTGTTCCATTTACAATAAAGAAGTTTGTGTCCACGTCCGGTTTAACCGGAAGCGCAACGCCACTGAAAACATTCCAGATCGATTATTATTCATGTTGATATATGTGATATTCCATGTTCACAAAATTTTATTCAATTGGGAACATCGAAAACTTCTAATGAAACGATTATTTACGTAATCGTTATTTAGGTAATTGTTTTTCACAGTTAATTGTTTCAGTAAATAGTGTATTTTTGCCTTCAAATCGGGATAAAAATAAGCAGATTCATTAAAAGTCGATACGCAATGACAATCAAATATGGTTTATGTCTTGCTGTGACGCCCATGGTTTGATTTGACAAGAAAAGAAATGAGTCGTAAACGGACGTAAACAAACATAATTGCTAAGTTTAGAGTGAATATAATACGGCATTCCAACCTCATCAACGAGTACAAACGGAAATATCCGACAGTGCCCTTTTTAACATGACTCCGGCATAGATGTTTGTAAACAACGTCGGGTATGTTGCTTTCAAGAAAGAGATAGAAAAGCCCTCTCTACAGGGTCCTGCAACTGCGCTCCGGTGGTCCATAGCTTCTAAACGGCGCAACTTGAAAATTTCTTTCGAATGCAAGCATTTTTCCTTCTTGAGAGAGTATCTTTGGAAAATATTCCGAAGTATACAAGGTGACCCAGAAAAGTTCACCAAACCAAACTTATGTTTTTTGTAATGGAACACCCTATGTTTCATCACGTGGTTGAATAGAGATTACTTTGACCATTCAAAAAATATAGGGTCATGTATGTTAATCAACGTTATTTCCGGAGATATATTGATATTACTTCAAAAAACATAAGGTATTCAACACTCTGTAACTCCTCGTGGAAAAATAATTCTAAAAACTTTTGGAGGCGAAATGACTCCAGTATGGTCTAGTTTCTGTAACATGACACACAGTTGAAATTCCATTACTTTTTGTGCACCGGATAGGTCGAAACGCAAATTGAAAGATCTTGGTTTTTTCAATTGGAAATTTAATTTATTTTCAAGGTGAAGTAAATACCAAGTGTGATATATCGTTCGAAAAGAAATTTTATAACCTTTCCAATACTGAAATTGAATATATGGGTTTCCATTTGAAAAAAACAAGATATATTTCAATTTGCGTTTCGATCTATCCGGTACACAAAAGGTAATGAAATTTCAACTGTGTGTCATGTTACAGAAACTAGACCATACTGGAGTCATTTCGCCTCTCATAAGTTTTTGGAATTATTTTTCCACGAGGAGTTACAGAGTGTTGAATACCTTATGTTTTTTGAAGTAATATCGATATATCTCCGGAAATAACGTTGATGAACATACATGACCCTAAATTTTTTGAATGGTCAAAGTAATCACTATTCAACCATGTGATGAAACATAGGGTGTTCCATTACAAAAAACTAAAGTTTGGTTTGGTGAACTTTTCTGGGTCACCTTGTATACTTCGGAATATTTTCCAAAGATACTCTCTCAAGAAGGAAACATGCTTGCATTCGAAAAAATTTTTTTAAGTTGCGCCGTTTAGAAGCTATGGACCACCGGAGAGCAGTTGTAGGACCCTGTATATCTTTTATTGCTCGGAGTATGGAGCGCGAAGGTGGACATGTAGAATTCAATTGAAATTTTTGTGTAATGATCACAATTGAAATCAAGATAATTAAGAACGATGTTGATTTTGATTTGCTAATGAGTGTAGGATTCAAGCTCTCAACATCGTGTTCTTTTTTAATTTTCATGTTTGTTTTGGTTCTTGAAATAAAAAATTAAGTATTTATTTCGTTTTTTACTTGAAAAAAATTATTTGGCCGAAAAAAAAATTTAATATTTTTTTAGGAAATAATGAAAATAAAGTAGCTGGAATGGAAAATCTCAAGTTTCCACGTTGTACTACGGATACATATGTTCTTTTTCCACTGAACTTGATTGCGATCGAGAAAAGTGGTCTATGTTGACTCTTCAAATTTGAAAAGTTATAAAAAAATGGAACGAAGTTGGAAGATATGAACCATAGCAACAGTTTGAGTCATAGTAAAAACTACTTTTTGAAATTTGATACTTCCAATTGGGAACAAACCAAAAAAGTTCCAGTTGAATCAATGGAAAATATTTAAAAACTTGAAATTTTCAATTTTTTCAGATACTTAGATAGTAAAGAAATATGTAGGTCATAATGAGCTTATGACATGAGGCATAAGATATCCGGAGGACTGCTCATTGCTAATATCCTATACAATAGGAAAAGTTGGGTCGAAAATCCATCAGAAAACAACTACTTTCCTGGCTAATGCCACGACGAACATTGAATTACATCTGATGAAATTTCCGTGCAGAGTTCCTACAAGGTGTTCCTTGCAATTGCTTGTTGCATGGGAATGTTCATCGAAATATTCGGACCACCTATATATCGATTTCGGAGTGTTGCTCCTCATCAGTATAGGGTAGGTCTAGCAGTCAACAACTAATGACTGCAACGAATGAATCGACAACCAAACCCATTTCAAGACCGAACCTGAGATCGCGCCCGCACAGTGGATAACTCCAAACTGCGAGCGCCATCTCAACGTCGGCCACCCAACTAAGCAATACCCATGAACCACGATCGTCAAGACCGTATAATATGGAAAATAAATCTGTAGGTCACAATGAGCTTATGACATGAGGCATAAGATGTCCGGAGGACTGCTCATTGCTAATATCCTATACAATAGGAAAAGTTGGGTCGAAAATCCATCAGAAAACAACTACTTTCCTGGCTAATGCCAAGACGAACATCTGATGAAATTTCCGTGCAGAGTTCCTACAAGGTTGTCGATTCATTCGTTGCAGTCATTAGTTATTGACTGCTAGACCTACCCTATTCTGATGAGGAGCAACACTCCGAAATCGATATATGTCCGAATGTCCAAATGTCCGAATGTTTCGATGAACATTCCCATGCAACAAGCTATTGTATAGAATATTAGCAATGAGCAGTCCTCCGGACATCTTATGCTTCAAGATACTTAGATATTTCAAAATTGAATTATGAACAACATTTTCAAATCACTTTTTTTGCTATCTATACAAACAACCACACTATTGACCATTCGTAATAAATTTTTCCAAATTGCCGCCATATTGGTGGTCACGTCAAAATGTCAAAATCGATTATTAGGTTTTTCAAAATAAAATCCCTATAATAGTATATTGTGAATCTAGTAGTAAAAGCAATACATTCTCGGACGACAATGTAAATTGTTGGCCGAGGCGTTAAGCCGAGGCCAACAAGCATTGAAGTCTGGGAATGTGCTTTTACTACGAGGTACACATACTATTTTTTCTGAAATCGCAATCAGCATTATCAAAAACTAAGGAATTCTACATATTGTTTGCGTGAATTCAATAACTGTCTAAAATGGAAACAAGCCGGCAAAAATATTCCCGTATCGTTTTCGATACGGGAATAGTAATTTACGTAACAAGTCCGGAAAATACTGTTTTTTTGGACGAGTAGACCAAATTCTAGGACGAGCATTAGCGAGTCCTGGAAGTCTACGAGTCCAAAAAAACTGTTTTCGGACGTGTTGCGTACACTATTTTTTCGGCAATCATGTAGAATAACAAATCAATGAGACGCATTTAGTCTAAGAGACGAAGAGAGGTCGACTTTCACCCATCTGTTAACCGGATGAAACGATTCCAAATTTGAATATTTCGAACATTTCAGTTCTTATTTGTATTATATATTGAAATTCGAACAGAAGATAGGTACCAACAGAAACATTCGAATTCTTATTTATATTAATATTTGTATTAAAATTCGAGCACTTCCCGGCCTAGTCCGGGAAGTACGTACTTCCCGGACTAGGCCGGGAAGTGCTACTTTCCCAAAGAAAAAGTGTCCGGGAAGTGAACACTTCCCGGATGGTTGCCGAAAAAGTACTTTCCCGTACCGTTTAGGTCCGAAAACGGTCCGGGAAAGTTCGTTGCTTAGCAACGGACTAAAATTTTGAGGCCTGAAGTTGCTCCGAGAAAGTGGGCATTCTTGAACGATTTCAGAAAAAAACATTTTTTGTAACTCTGGTAAAACATAATTTTCCCATGCGCTGAAAACATTATGTTCCATACTGTATTTATTTCGTATCGATAATTTTTGAAGTCGGTCGAAAATGATTGCCGCCTTCACTAAACGAAGTACCTATCATTCAAATTCTACTATTCAAAGAAGTTGTTACGAGATCATCAAGTATTGTCTAAATATTGACGCATTATGTAGATATGCATTTGTTCAATTGTCTGAATTTGTACAACAAATTAGAGAATGTTATTAAGTATTTAGCATGGACATATTTTTACTGAGCTGCCGTACGTCATGAAAATAGAGGAGGAGGCAAGTGAAGAAAGAGCGAAAATTCTATTTCTTGATTAGGTACCGTTCTGCTGATTCCAATTCCTATATAGGCCAAACTTTCATTATACTGTTTTCCTCTTTAGTATGCTATCGTTTCGATAGTTTACAGCACAAATATCAATAGTGCTCCTCCTGAAGGTTAGTTCACACCCAACGGAATAAACGCTATTTTCTGCGATTCACCAATAGGAAAGCAGCTGCTACATGATGAATCATAACATTTTTGGTATTGGGGGATTGGGGATTGAAACTATCAATATAAGTTTTTTCCAACAATGAACCCCTCGAAGTTGTCAAACATTTCATTTACTTAGGGGTTGTGTTTTCGTTCTTATCTAGTTTTCTAGAAATGGCCAAGGAAGCAGTAGCAAAGGCTTCTCAGGCAATAGGTGCAGTAATGAACCTAATGTGCAAGACAAAAACTACTTCTTGAGATGCAAGGCTACAATTTTATGACTCCATCATCTTATCGTCTTTGTCACATGTAATTGGCATTTGGGGCTTATGCTACGCAGAATTGATAGAAATAATACAAGTAGTCTTTTTTAAACGTTTATTATCTTTATCTGAAAATTACTACATTGTTCGCCTCGAAAATGGGGCATACAACCTCTGCTGTGTCATTTTAAAATCTTCTCTCTCGTAGCTTTCAAGTATAATCGAAATGGAAAACACTCGATTACCAAAAATTTGTTTTTCCCGATTGCGTCACTTGAACTCTGATCTTAAATTCAACTGGACCCTTCAGGTGAAGGAATACTTATCTTGAACCAAGGTCATTTGCGGGTTATTCATTTCTGGCTAATCCCACCAAGAAAAACTCCGAGAACATTTTGAAGAATTGCAAAAGCACATAACTGAATAACGATCTAGAAAAATTGTCACTATCAAGCTATCCTTCAATCTATCAGTCCCTACTACTCAGCTTCACAGGTCAAACATATCTAAAGGTGAAATTTGTCCAGCTGTGTGCACGTTCCAATGTAATTGAATGAAGAAAAGTTGTATTTCGTGCAGAAATTTATTTATAAAATCATAGCAGAGCGCTTTCGACTATAAAGTCATCATCAGTGCGTACTCGTCAGGTGTACAAGAGCCAGACCATAAAAATATCATGTGTCCAGAGGACCATGTAAAATTTAAAAACGGGACATCATATTAATAACATTTAAAAAAAGTCTTAGTCTAGTCTAGTCTAGTCTTAGTCTACTGTTAAACAGTAGACTAAGCTCCAACAGACATGTGTTACTCTGCCTGTTGAAACTTTTATCCAGGTGAATCCTGGAATAAGGACTTTTTTAAAATGTTATTAATATGATGTCCCGTTTTTAAATTTTACATGGTCCTCTGGACACATGATATTTTTATGGTCTGGCTCTTGTACACCTGACGAGTACGCACTGATGATGACTTTATAGTCGAAAGCGCTCTGCTATGATTTTATAAATAAATTTCTGCACGAAATACAACTTTTCTTCATTCAATATCTAAAGGTGTCTGCCCAATACATTTTACTAGAATAATTGCACAAATTAGAACTAGCAGCAGAAAACGACTGAAATTCACTTTCAATGGTTCCTGTTCTTATTAATGCCGAAGAGCTCTGCACAATTAGTAATTTACAACAACAGGAGACGTTAGAGTACGTCTATTTCATTGTCCAATCTATAGAGGAATAAGGGAATGTGGGATATTTCAACATTTGCAAGATCTGAATGACCTCATAAATTTCCTCAATTTTGCTACCTTTCAAAGTCTAAAACAATTAGTTTTTTCTGATGAGTGATCATCATGGTTACCAGGAATAACAATGTTACTATCAATTGAAATTCTTACAAAAATGTAGTTTTCTAGTTTATATTTGTTGCTATCGAATTGGAATACTCTTTCTCTTTTTCTGTACTCAATTTATCTAGCTTGTAATCAAATTCTCTTGTAATAAGAATTATCATTCTTTTAGATACAATTATTGTTATTGATAGAATGTATTTGGGGATTGTAGATTGTAGGGTTGTACAGGTCATGCGGCTTTACAAACACTTCGATTTATTAGATCTTTTGTGCATGAGCTGTTTAGCTTTCCTTGGCGATATATTCACTAGCCTTTGTGCTTGTCTTTGTCCTGGCACTTTATTCCAGTGAGATTTCATGTCATCCCAGCGTCTAAATTCTTCTTTCAAGTTGGCTTTGCAGAATCCACAGAAAGCTTGTGGGACGGGAATTTGTGTTTGTCTCTTCTTTGTCAAGGCGGTCTGCTTCCTAGTAATATATCGTTAATAATACCTCTATGACCTGGCACCCACATCAAAGTGAGCTGGTTGTTTTCTGCCAGTTGTCTTAGGGATTATTTGGAGTCCCAAGTCAGCTTAGACTCACACGTGTATGACTTTAGAGCTCTTAGTGCAGCTTGGCGCTCTAACAGTATTTAGATTTTTTTACCTCCAGATGCCACTGGGCACATGTCTCTATAGCATATTTTTCTTCTTGAAAGATGGTTGGGATGTTACAATAAAGGGGTTACGAGAGCCTTATTCCTCAAACCTTATTGGTAACTTGAATCAATGCAAGGTGCTGACACCCAAATATACAATACTTTTCGACTGTGAATACTCGTGTGAATTAATAGTTAAAGAGCTGCCTATATGATTTAGTGAACCGTCTGCTGGGCATGAAATATTACTCTTGGTGTTGCCACAAGGCACCTGGATGTATTTTTAGAATCTCTCCAGGTCAAGGTCAAAGAGGGGGGGGGCGTTTGGAAACCAGTCAGTTTGTGACCGTTTGCTGGTTTCACATTTCGGTAGACATGGTGCTGAATGTACAGAGTTATAAAAAAAACCGTTATTTTTGTTTTTTCGGCATAACTCTGTATATTGACTTCGTTCGCTGGTCAAACTTGGCAGAAGGTATGTTCAGCACCATATCTACCATGAACCTATATTATCAGGGGTAATATAATAAGTGGTATGATTATTATCGATACTTTTTTGGAATATTAATGAATTGCAATCCCAAAGCTGAAAATACAACGAGTCCGCAGGACGAGTTGTATTTTCTTGCATTGGGATTACCAATGAATTGATATTCCAAAAAATTATAGGTTATTAATCATACCACGAATTATATTTAGGACGACAATATATCGATTTGAAATAAAGAAAAATCGTGTCACCGTTTTAATTTGAAGTAATTCACAGAAATCAAAATCTAACAACGTGAACACTAAAGACAAAAATTGGGGTCATATTACAGGCATAATCTTTCAAAATATCAGCCAGCTCCACAATTGTGGTATTCGCATTGACAATATAACCCCTGTTTGTGCAAAAATTGTTGAATTGCCTGGTAATTGATTCTTCATTTCTGGCCGTATTCAACGGAATACTCATTTCCACTGCTTCATCTATGATACCAATAGCCATTTGTCCCTAACGATCGCTCATATTGATTAAGAAATAACTGTTCAAAACACAAAGATTTGACGTTTATAATTTAAATCATTATTTTCACTTGACAGCTAGTAAAACAAAAACTAAGTCGCTCTTATTATAGGCGCGCGGGTTGCAGGGAAGATAGTAGATAGCGATAGACTATGATCTTTCCACAACCGACAGGAGCGGACGCATTTGATAAAAATAGGGTTCAATCACAAGAAAAAAATGCGGAATTTGAAATAATGATGAAAATATCAACGAAAGTGATAGAATGTACATTCCGATGGGACTTCGTGAGATAGAAAAACTCGTATGACATACCTGATGTCATGCAATACTTCATTGACTGAGACAGTATCGATCCTTAGAAAATTAGGTTCACAAAGTTCGCAAAATGAAAAATAATAGACTTTTAAGACTTTCGTTTTCAATGAATGGAAAGCTGAAGACAGTCGACTGAAGAAAAAGTATTGACTAAAAATGGTAATTTATATATTCAATAAATACGTGGGATAAACTTAGGTTTACTTCCATGGCAACAGAAGTTACAGCGTGTCTCTTTCTGCTGGTAGTTTATAAAATGCGAGCGCATCGAGCATCTGCTGTGATTTCAACTTTTCATACTAATCAGTGACCGAATTATCAGCCACTTTGATAGCTAGGTTAGCTGGGTAAAGCCGGCTACTCACACGCCTGCCGCAAGGGCAATCTAGGGTGCAGGGTGATTGGGGCAATATAGGAGGCGTCTCTACATACGTATCTGCCGTTCAGTGCGACAGTGAACGTACCGCAGAACAAACTATAACTTTCAAAAAATCAAAATATCGGCATTGCCTTGGCTGCTATCGTAATGCTACAGAAAGAAAAAATAAAAAGGAAGTACTGGATGAAAAATTGGTCACAGAAACGAAAAGAATTGTGTCACATGAACGTTATGCAAGAATTGGAAGTTGATGATCTTAAAAACTTCTTACGAATGGATTTAGAATGGATTTCCGTGATAATATTCGATCCACCTCAGCGAGCTGCACAATAAAAACGAACCTTCCGCGCGCCTGCCGCCCTGCAAAGAAGGCGATCTAGGAAATTGGCCCTGCTTGCCTACACACGTCACAATCTAGGAGGCAATTAAAGGTCACCACCACTTTTACAACCTAGATTGCCCCTGCGGCAGGTGTGTGAGTAGCCGGCTTAAGGTTAGGTTGTGTCCCTTTTTTAGAAATTCGATCGGTGCATGACCGACAACGGGGGCAGTCAGAAGAAAGAGACACGCCGAAGGCGTGATTCTTTCTTCTGGTAATTCATAACAGCACATTTCATCAAAATAAAAATGGCGCCATTAGAATCGGATGAAAATCTATATTGATTCTCTACATTGAAAATTTCTATAAAGCTTCTCTGAATGATTTCCCGCATCTATAACTTGTCAACAGCGAATTTCCGCAAAGTCAAAATGTCATAGCAGGAACTACCTGATTGAATAGAATAATGTTCACTTCGATTCATGTTCATATCAGATTTCCAGTAATCCGAAGTGACCAACTTGGCAACAGAGCATTTCCGCAAAACAAAAATGGTACTATTAGAATCGCCTGATGGCACAAAATGGTGACGTTCAATTATTTTTTCCATATCAGATTTCCAGTAATCCCAACTGACCAAAACTTGGCAACCGCGCATTTCCGCAAAACAAAACTAGTACCATTAGAATAGGTTGAGGGTCTATAATCGAGACGTTCAACTGTTTTTTCATATCAGATTTCCAATAGTCCGAAGAGGTCAACTTGGCAACAGAGCATTTCCGCAAAACAAAATGGGTACCATTTACTATTGGCTGAGGGCCCTTAATCGCGACGTTCAATTATTTTTTTTCACAGCAGATTCCCAGTAAACCAAATTTTTACCGACTCTCAGTTGAACATTTCATCCCCAACTTTTTCAACAAAGCTGCTTTTTCTGTGACATCAGCTGGAAATCTAAAAATGAATCCAAATTTTGATATACATTTCTTGGACTTTTTGGCATTTTTTTTTAAATGTATCACCCAAAAACCTAATGAAGTAGTAAATGTTTCGTGAAGTGTCTATTTCATTATCTCCGCACATATAAATACACGTATTAATTTCATTTTGTAATGATTTTTTTCGATAGTTTAGATTTTGAAACTTGTAAATAATACAGGTTTAAGTTGCATGATAATGTCACCTTCACCCTCCTTCATTTTTCGATTGTTATCGAATTGAATATGTATAGTGATACAATTTTGACTATGACAAAGACTTAGGACTTATGAGATGTGACAACGCCTAACTCAATATCACGACTACAGATTGTGACCATTCACGACTTCAGACCAGGATGTAAACGGCTGGATCCAGTACAATACTTTATAGGCCCATGATATCTACCGAAATGTGAAACCAGCAAACGGTCACAAACTGACTGGTTTCCAAACGCCCCCCCTCCCCCCACTCCTTGACCTTGACCTGGAGAAATTCTAAAAATACATCCAGATGCCTTGGAGCAACACCAAGGATGCTATTTCATGCCCAGCAGACGGTTTCCGGACCTGTCAGTAAATCATATAGGCAGCTCTTTGAAAGGCTTTGTCAAAGCTGCAACAGATCACTTTTAACTTCTTAAAGTTACCGTGAATATAACAATCTATGGTGAATCAATTAACGTGGTACAAGGAGCTTGAATGTTGAATTTATGATCAGTTTCAAACCTAGTCTACAGTCTAGAAGGTACAGTGCAATATGATCTAAATTATGTGGTTCCGTGGTTTGTCCGAATCAACAAAAAGTTGAAATATTTGTATCTAAATGTGGCTTGTCTGGCAACCATTTTGTTCGCCTGAGGCGACATACACCAAGCTGTTGCTGTTGCTCGGGGACGAATTGCTAATGGAGAAAAAGTCTAGCTAGCAGATTCGGAATGAATATGCTAATCTTTTTTCCCTCTCGGGGCAAGGACTCAGATTTTATTATTTTCATATTGAAAATAAGAACTGTAATTTTCAATACGGAATGAGAGTATTTAAAACGGGTATTAATTACACCTCCGAAATGGAGTGATTTTTTCATTTGGAGGATAGTAGAATTATTAGTCCAAAGGCTATGGTGGCTCTCTTGATTTTAGAAATATATCTGTTTCGAAGTGCTTGGGATCGCGCGTTACAAGGTAAGACCCTTGTCATTCCTAGCTCGCACAAGTCTCGTGAAGACTTCCGAGGGGTGCTGCCGGATGACTAAAAGAACAATTTTAGTACAAAGCATAGAACAACACTTTTTGAATACAAGGTACAATTGACAGACGAAGAATTTGACCGTTGCTTGGTTAATATTTGTATAATTGAATGGTCATATTGTCCTACAAATTGAATGGTAGGTGTTCCCAGTCCTACGCTCCGAAATTGTCAATTCCACGAAAATTCTTGATATTAGTAGCTAATGAACTGCGTAGGCGGAAGTCATGTTGATTTGGTGAGCGCAAAAATTGTTTGGCTAACTGTTAGTTTTACCCAAATCTGAAGCTCTTGGCTCATGGTGAAACAAACCAATTGAATTAACTTCATTTCAAGGCAGTAAAATCAATCTATTCGACCGTAAGCCACGGGCCTAACTAGCATACAGATATTTCGATCATACCTTCTGAAATGAAAAATGATCAAAATATTTTGTAATTAGGCACATTTATCCTCATTTTTGATATGATATTTTCTTGATCCTGCCATCCTCATTACGTTTTTCAGTTCACAGATCGATCCTATGGCCAGTTTTCGAGCTACAGGGTGTCAAAAATTCCATTACTGTTGTTTTGCGAATTATGAATCGATTTGATTTTTTTGCTATAATTCGAAATCGATTTTTTTCCCATTTTCTCCATTCGAATAAGAAATTATATTTCACAAAGGGTGTTGCATTACATAGCATGACAAGACACTGTTCGAAGAAATAGATGAATATTAATATCATTATCATTTTTATTTTACAAATTCTTTGAAAAAGAATGGGTCTTTATTAATTACATGAGGGTTCATATTATGATTGCTAGTTTTCCAGTTTTCCATGTACACAGTGACAATTTGAATGCTTAAAAAGGCTATATCTCAGGAACAAAATCAAATAATTATTACGAATTGTCCATATCTGTTACTAGGATATGAGAATTGAAGTGAAATTATACTCATGAAATAATCCTCCCATCAACTCTCCTTATTTTCAGCAAGTCCCGTCACAGTCACAGTCACAGACATCCGCATCCTATTACATTTTTCAGAAATCTCTTCTTGTGATATCTCCTTGAATAGCTGGTGAAAAATGCTCTTCCACCCCTTCTCCTTCCCTTCCTCATTGTATAAAATTGTTTTATTGAAGCGCATGTGACATCATTTAAGCCCCCGGAGGGCAGATTGATTATTTCAATGTTTTTACTTTGTTATTGTTGTTTTCAATATGTTTATAAAAATCTTGAAAGCTAAACAAAACTTCCCACTTAAACTTTTCACATAAATTATGATATTTTTGAATCGAACAAACGATTATACATTGAAAGTAACATTACTTCACGAATAAAAGTATATTAAATTAGCTAAATCATAATTTCAAAATAATTCGTTATTAGGCTATCTTAGCTGATAAAAAGTGTCTTGTTTTTTGATGACTCTCTGTTTGAAACATGAATTTAAAAAATTTTGGATTATACTCCTATACTAAAAACAGAGGTCGTATTTCTTTCTTTAGAAAACTAATTTATTACTGCTGTTGATTGAACAAAAGATAAGGCAACTTTCTGATGAATTTAGTTGCTCAATATTACCTTTCATTTAGATATAGGGTGCGATACATTTTTTTGTTGAAAAACTGTTTCGTTAATTTGGACATATTTTTACTCATACTATTTTGATAATGTGATAATGTGGATTATCATAAGAGAAGGTTTTGTCAACTTTGTATGTTGCGTCTCTAAGATATTCATTTTCAAAGTTTACGGTATTACGATATTTGGGGTTGTTGAAGTCGTTAGTTATAATATTAACTTGAGTTTGCGTCAATAGCCCAACTTGTTTAGTTTAGTTTGTGTTGTTTATAGTTTCAAACAATTGATTTCGAAAAGTTATGTAATGAGATTTAATTTATCAACATGCTTCCTGAAGTTAATATGATCATTTATCGTAATACCGTAAACCTAAAAAATGCATTTTTGGAAACGCAACATACGAAGTTGACGAAACTTTTATATTCAATAGTCGACATTTTCAAAATAGTGTGTATAAAATTATGTCCAAATTAACCGAACAGTTTATGAAATATTCAATAAGAGCTATGTAAATAACCTAACAAAAAAATGTAACGCACCCTGTTTCTGAATGAAAGGTAATATTGAACAACTGAATTAATCAGAAAGTTAACTCATCGTTTGTTCAGCAGTAATAAACTATTTTTTATAGTACGATATGACCTAACAATTGTTTTTAGAGAGAGTCATCAAGGAACAAAACACGTTTCTATCAGCAAAATATAACTTGTTGTTTCTGGAATAGTATTAGAATAAGAATTCCAAAAAACGACTTTTTTTACTGTTCCCCATATACACCCTAATGTACTACCATCAATGCGATTATAATTGGACATGTTAACTAGTTCCTATGAATACATTATCATCCTGAATTTGTCTTATTTCGACTAACAAAGCAGTTCTTTTGCAAATTTGCCAAAAATCACGCATGCCTTGAAGAAGGACTGAAAGCAGGTCCTGGTTATATCCAAATAGTATTATCTGGTCCCATGACGGATTCGTATAGTATAGTGACAATGGACGTGAAAAAACAATCTAAAGAATTCAACAGATCGATTGAACATATTAGACAGGGTTCAAAGGAGCATCTTAATTTACATTCATTGAAACTGTGAGATGTTATTAACATATTGATGATGGCACGCTATTCAATTGGCTACAGTTTGTAGCATCCGCCGATTAATAAATAAGGCTTATCTTGATTTGAACGTGCTGGTCCAGGTCATGCAATTGGGTATTTGATTGGAACGAAAAAAAAAATGTTCTGATCTACGTGATTCATTTAAAGTTACTATTGTTTAAAACTTATTTTAGATATATGGATATTATGGGCTTGTGATGGAAATATCGTGTCCTATTCATACAATGTGTTCCAGTTAAAACTTGACACCCCCCAAATCTCCGAACTCGTGAAAAAAATTGAACATCGCTCAGACATGTTGATTTTTATTTCAAGGGGGAACACTTCCACCAAATACATCATCATAGTGTCAGAGGCGGATCAAACGTGGAGAGCGCCCTATGTAGGGTTACCAACCCCAAAGAATATAATTGAGGTGGTTTACTTATATTTTCTTCTGATAAGCATTTGATGCAAGTATTGTTTTGTTAAATAATTCAACATCGATTTGTGCAACATGCTTAATCGGTATTTTAAAATGGAACAATAGGTGCCCTGGTAAAAACGATGATTGTAATAACAGAGATATAATAAATCAGTACTATAGAACACACGACTTTTTCTGAGCTCTACGAATGCTCCTTTTACACCTAGGCATGCACCTCATGGGCGTCCCTCTAGCACACAATTTTTACTAACTTCGAAAGAACGAGGACTGAAAAAATAAATTGTATGAATTATTTATTTGAAAATTAGTACTAATCGCAATCAATGACAATTGTTAAAAAAATTAAAAAATTCTGCGTCTACATTTTTGTCTTGCGAAATTGTCAAAAATATCGTCATAATTTAAAGAGAGCAATAAGTTTGATTCAATGTTGATTATTTTTAACGAATTTAATCTCTTATCTGTTAGTTATAGTTGAGCGAAGATAATTTTTCACTCTGTTTAGACAAGAGAAACTCCGCTCACCACTGCAATTGCTGATTGCCGTCAATACACATATTTTTAAGGCTATGTCAATGATTGTGTAAATTGTTTCAAGTTCTTTATTTCTTAAAACCTGTAAAATCGCATGGGTTGTTCGGGGAAGTTTATCGTATTGGGATAGCGTTGTTAAATAAGAACGTAGATGGATATATTTATGAACAAAGAACTTTTCCAAATCTCCAGAATACGTCGTTACTAATATATTTGCCCTATTTTGAATTTCCTCAGTGTTCAAATTGATCAAATTGCTTAAAAACGAAAATTCACAGAAAAAATTGATGTACGCTTCTCGTCTCATTTGGAGTTCAACCTATCTATAACTACTAGATATACTGTAACTCTGAATGTTTCCCGACCAGATAATGAAGGAGTAACATCTTCGGCAAATTCATCTTCCGTATCTTCCTCGTGTCCGTTTCTTATTCTTTGACAAATGAGATTTCTCTTGCTGTTCATGAATTATTTGAATTAGACTGTCATACACTTGTATAGCTTTTCAAACGTCAATATCAACGGACTGTAATATTCTGTTGGTTTTGTTCATGTGCACCAAAATAAAACCCCAAAACACGCAGTTTCTAGTAGTTCTAATTTCAATCTAATGTCTTTAGCTTCACATACAAAACAACGTTTTAGCTCAGCATTGCTCTCGATAGCAATCAAGGCATAGTGAAGTTCTGGAAAGGGCCCATTCAGTAGTTTTGTTTTTTAATCATTACCTAGGAGCGTTTCTGTTTGTAGAGTTTTCCATCTTTGAGTTGAAGCTGACGTCAACCAAGCTAAACGTCATGTCACTTGTTCGGCGAACCAGTGCCGAGTCGTCATTCAATGGTTTTGCATAGAAACGAAGATTTCCGAAGCGCAAACTCTTGCTAAGTTAACTCCAAACGAATCGCGCGCGCCCCATCGTAACGTCGCACCCCTAGGCACGTGCCTAGTTTGCCTTATGGATAATACGCCTCTGCATGGTGTTGTCAACCCCCTCATCCCCAGCACCCCTTACTTCAGAATTTTCAATGAGACTACTATACTTGTGATACATCATTTTGAAGGGAATTTAATTTCAAATACATCGGTGTACTAAAATTGAGGATAGATAGAGTGTTGTTGAAGTTATCATGAAACTGAGTTTTATCAAGCTATTTTTATTTTCTATCACCTAAAATGTTATCATCGTAAGAACACAACAATTCTCCTGCGTAGATCATTAAGCGAAGTTGGCTGTGTAATATAAACTTTGGGGTTTCAAATGACCCCATAAAAATAAGTCTAATGGTGATAAATCAGGAGATCTAGCCGGCCATTCTATTGGTCCTCACCTTCCAATCCATCTCCCTGTGAAACTGTCATCTAAAAATTGACCTACAGATGCAACAAAATGCGGAGGAGCTCCATATTGTTGAAAGGTGAGCTGACCTTGAAGCAGCCTACCATCGTCTTCAAGTAATTGAGTGATTCCGGGGTTCACAGTTGTATCAAGAATTTTGCTTCTTTCAGAATTAGATGTAAGCTGCTTTTAAAAACTCCAGAAATAGTCTCAAGTTGTCTTAAAGATTTGATGTTGTCCATCACTGCATGTCCTACAACTGCAACAGCGACCCCTTCATTTCTTATAGGCACTGATCCCGACTCCATGAACTTATTCATCAATTAAAGCTCGTACTGATAAGATGTGGTTTTTTTATAATAATAATAACAATAATTTGAGGCATAAGATGTCCGGAGGACTTCTCATTGATAATATCCTATACAATAGGAAAAGTTGGGTTGAAAATCCATTAGAAAACAACTACTTTCCTGGCTAATGCCACGACGAACATTGAATTACATCTGATGAAATTTCCGTGCAGAGTTCCTACAAGGTTATCTCTGCAATTGCTGGTTGCATGGAAATGTTCATCGAAACATTCGGACCACCTATATATCGATTTCGGGGTGTTGCCCCTCATCAGTATAGGGTAGGTCTAGCAGTCAATAACTGATGACTGCAATGAATGAATCGATAACCAAATCCATTTCAAGACCGACACTGAGATCGCGCCCGCACAGTGGATAACTCCAAAACTGCGAGCGCCATCCCAGCGCCGGCAACCCAACTAAGCAATACCTATGAACCACGATCGTCAAGACCGTATAAAACGAAGAAGAAAATTGTAGTTCCCAAACAATGAGCTTATGACTTGAGGCATAAGATGTCCGGAGGACTGCTCATTGCTAATATCCTATACAATAGAAAAAGTTGGGTCGAAAATCCATCAGAAAACAACTACTTTCCTGGCTAATGCCACGACGAACATTGAATTACATCTGATGAAATTTCCGTGCAGAGTTCCTACAAGGTTATCTCTGCAATTGCTTGTTGCATGGAAATGTTCATCGAAACATTCGGACCACCTATATATCGATTTCGGGGTGTTGCCCCTCATCAGTATAGGGTAGGTCTAGCAGTCAATAACTAATGACTGCACCGAATGAATCGATAACCAAATCCATTTCAAGACCGAAACTGAGATCGCGCCCGCACAGTGGATAACTCCACATCTGCGAGCGCCATCCCAGTGCCGGCCGGCCGGCCGGTCCAGCAGTCAATAACTAATGACTGCAACGAATGAATCGATAACCAAATCCATTTCCAACACCCCGAAATCGATATATAGGTGGTCCGAATGTTTCGATGAACATTTCCATGCAACAAGCAATTGCAGAGATAACCTTGTAGGAACTCTGCACGGAAATTTCATCAGATGTAATTCAATGTTCGTCGTGGCATTAGCCAGGAAAGTAGTTGTTTTCTGATGGATTTTTGACCCAACTTTTCCTTTGTATAGGATATTAGCAATGAGCAGTCCTCCGGACATCTTATGCCTCAAGTCATAAGCTCATTGTTTGTGAACTACAGTTTTCTTCTTCGAATAATAATAATGTTTATTTGCATAATATAGAAAAATAATCACATAAATGATCGGACAAATAAACAAAAAGAAACCGCAAAGCCTAATTGACTGTCTGCGGATAACGTATACAATAAAAAATTATTTACAATTAAATATTATTTTAAAACATATCAAGAATGTTCAGCACAAATTCGCAAAATCGCAAAGCGTTGGATTTTTGCGAACTATGCGGAACATCATTCAAGAATTGGCAACAAATTCGGTGTAGTACATTTAATTATGCTTTTCTCAACTAACAGTAAGTGCGTGCCTATCAGCAACAAATTAACAAAGCCTGGAAGCTGTCCGCTAAAAAATTGTTACTAGTACGGATTCCACTTAGAGTAATATGAACATCAGATTCCAATTTTTAAAAACGCAATGAATAAACATAAGCAGAAGGTCAAATATATGAAATTTCAAGTGCTACTCTATACGTTCAGTTTATTCTCTATTATATGATGTATTTTTCTTCTATCTTCTATCAAAATGAATTGCTTAAGCTTAGATTAGAATAAATTATAATTAACTATACTTTTCAAGTGCTGGGGAAGGTAGTTGAATACTCTAGGGGCAAGAAATGTGTAACATTTTTGACCAACAGTTTTATTTGAAGTTGAAAGAACAAATTTTTTATTGGTTTTATTTCTGATCTCACGGAAATGGGAAACAAGCAAGAACTAATTCTTGTTTTTTTGACTATGCAATGCTATTTTATAAAAATAAATCTGACGTGGGTCAAGTATTCTGCTTTCTTCACAGAGAGCATCACTTGTAAAGTTACGGTCTTTTTTCAAAATAATTTTCAGAAAAATTTTTTGCATAATATTGATCCTTTCCAGATTTGATGAAGCGAGTCCTCCCCATCCTTATATACCATAACTTATCCTAGAGTCAACAAGGGCAAAATAGACCATTTTCAATTGCGGTAGTTTCATTACTTTAGTAAGACATTTGAATTTATATATCATTGTCCGAAGCGTATTACTGACTTGTTCAATGTGAATAGTCCATCGGAAGTGGCGATGTATTGTGACACCTAATTTTATCTGCCAGTTTAATTTCAATGATTTGGTTGTCATATGGAATATCTAGTGTATCGAAGTCGGTAATCCATTCACGTAGCTTGAAAGTGGAAGTGGCATGGTTTTTTTAAAATTGATTGTCAACAACTTGTGATTAAACCAGTCTACGAATTTAGTGAAATCATTATCAGCTTGCCGTTTCAGATCATTCCATGTGTCGGCGGTATAAAGCACTGCAGTGTCGTCAGCAAAACTGAAGATTTTTCCTCTGGTATTGATATTAAGTAAGCTATTTATGTAGATTATAAATAACAGTGGACCTAAAACGGTACCTTGAGGTACTCCACATTCCACTTCCTTAGCATTACTGATATTGTCATTTATTTTGACAATTTGTTGGCGGTTCGAGATATAACTTTCAAAAAGTTTGTGAACATGCCCTCTACAACCCATATTTTGCAAAGCCCCCAATAATTGTACATGGTCTACGCTGTCAAAAGCCTTGGCAAGGTCAAGAAAAATACATAATGCAGGTTTGGTGTTATCAATGTTGATCAATTCTTTTGAAATCCAAATTGATTTTCGTTCATCAATCCGAAATTCCCCATAAATGACTCCAGGCGTGCTTTTATGGCTTTTTCGAAAACTTTTGCACTAATATTCAAAGATAGTGGCCTGTAGTTTGATATAATTTGTTTATTACCCGATTTATGGAGTGGTTTAGTGACAGAGATTTTATATTCGGGAGGACAAATACCTTTTTCAAAACACAGGTTGATGATGAATGAATGACATTGGAGATGAAATTTCCCTATCTATTTCTTTTAGGATGTTTCGGATGTGATGCCGTCGACCCCAGGCGCCTTATGATTTCTTCCGTGGTAGGTGTCAAGAACATGGAGTTGGGATTAATTTTTAAGGATGGAGGTGGTGATAATGGGGTTTTTATGTTTTTTGCGAGATCTGGTCCAACTTTGGTAAAAAAATTTGCGAGTGTTTCTGCCATTTCAAAATCTGTTTCGGTGTTTCGGTGTTTCGGTTAACCAATAAGATGCCTTAATTTTGACTAGTTACCACGGCGCCACGATATTTAAGTGGAAATTTTTTGACAGTTGAAAAGGTAAACACATGATCTACAACCATTAAATGTTGTAGATATACCTGTGAATTATGCAAAATTTCTATAAGAAACTTTATTATTTATTATTCGCTATAAAGTTTCATTAAACAGAAAACACAAATTTGTTTAATTATTATGTATTAACAATTTATATTTCAAAAAACTTAGGATCTACAAACATAGTGAGATTTAAATGTTGCTTGAATTCTAACCCATCCTCTCTTCTTAATGATGAATAGGAAGGTGACGAATTAATTAGATGTCTGTGTTTTAAGACATATAATAGGTATGTAATATTTTCTTAAAATTTTGTTCAAATCTCTTTTACGCAAAATGCCATATTTACTTGACATCTGCAGCAGACTTTCTTGGATTTTCGTAAACAAACCATTCGACTCTAACGCTTCCTGGTCGCAATCTTCCATTAAATTCGTTAAATATATTAATTTTGGATGACATATTTGCACTTGACTCAACTCTTTGCAGTATTTACATAAATTGTACTTTGCAAAGTATTTCATTTTTCTCAAATTGTTTAACGCAAATGCTTACAAGAAATGTTTTACATAAGAATATCTTTGTTTGCTGGTTTACTATACAGTAACTCATGTAATTTACCATATAAACTTCATCTGTCAAAAGCATGGCCACCTACTGCAACAAACCATGTTAATATTATATTTTTTACATTAGAAGTGTTATAGATTACTTTAACAAAAAATACATTTCTACCACCTTCAGTAACCTAAAATTATGAAAGGGCGATAGACTGATCTAATACCCATCTGAGTTTTAGCATTTGGTGTAACTTAAGTTGGTAATATTTTTTATTTAACGAAACATAGTGGATACAAGCAGTGAAATTAATTTAAAATGTCAGATTGGATTAATAATTTTTTTCCAAATTATGGTGTGAAATTTTCTTACCGAATACCACGCAAGCTTAAATTATTCCTGGAAATTTTCTTTCGGGCACGAATATTTTAAGAAAATTATCCCTCGTCGCTTGGCGACTCGGGATATAGATACCGAATCTTAGGAAAACAGAGGAAATCATTGCCAAAATAACACCCAAGTAGTAAATCAAATAATTAATCTTTGAAATGGAATTCATTTGAGTTGACAAAAGTAAGCAAGTAATCACATTTGTCAACTGTCAACTCACAAATGAAATATGCGACGTTGCCAAATTTTACGAATTCATCAAAACATGATAAGGTAAAATTGCTCTACCTATATGGTTACTTCATAGATGATTCTACACACAAAAATATGTTGATCGAATTACCAGCAACTTGGATAGCTAGGTTAGGTTAGGTGGTGTACCTTTTTTTACGTTGAAAAATTCGGTCTATGGCCGAAAACGTGGTATTTTGAAAAGTACGCCGGAAACGAGGTGCGCCGAAAAAGTGCCTTATTTTCAAATCAATTCAATAAGACTGGCGTGTTTTACATTCAAATGATGTGTCGTGTTATCCTGTATTGCATATTTTTCCATTATAAATCTGAAAAATAAAAGATTCTAGAATCGTCGATACTTCTGAAAATTAATCACGACACAAATAATAATAATAATAATAATAATAATAATAATAATAATAATAATAATAATAATAATAATAATAATAATAATAATAATAATAATAATAATAATAATAATAATAATAATAATAATAATAATAATAATAATAATAATAATAATAATAATAATAATAATAATAATAATAATAATAATAATAATAATAATAATAATAATAATAATAATAATAATAATAATAATAATAATAATAATAATAATAATAATAATAATAATAATAATAATAATAATAATAATAATAATAATAATAATAATAATAATAATAATAATAATAATAATAATAATAATAATAATAATAATAATAATAATAATAATAATAATAATAATAATAATAATAATAATAATAATAATATAGGCAGGGGGGTCAACCAACACCTAAGGCCCTGGTGAGTAGCGACACCACCTACCCGAGCAAAGGATGCAAAATCGGACCGGCAGCTCATGCGCATCCGGGAGGGAAAAAGCAACTTTCCCTCCGGTGTCGGCCGTGGGTTTACTGGGTTAACCCCCCAGTAAACTCTACCACTCGGTTCCGAACGATCGAGGAAGAGGCCCCCACAACCGACCCCCTCGGATTAGGGGTCATAGGCAAGGTGGTGGGGCCAACGATGATTTGCCAAACGATGACGACCGCGATAACAACGGACGCTTTGAGTGGACGGACGAATTAAGGGACGGACTTCTGCATTGCTACGAGAGCAGTGAGCCCGCCCGGAGAGGATACATGGCGAGAATGCATGCTCTGTGGTGTGAGAGACACCCAGAGCATGCAGCGTTTTCCGCACAAAATCTCAGGGATTATGTATCCCATCTTCGGGCTCGAGGCTACGTTAGAGCTCCTCCTCAGCCAGTTATCGAAGTGGCAGATATGCCACGTGTCGGTTTGGCTGTGGAGGAGAATCGCATTGTTCCACTGATGGAGAATATCAGAACCCGCAGGGCGCTTCACAATATAAAGCCCCTGAAGCCGCAAGAACTGGCACGGGTGGATGCGGAGATTGGCGATGTTCTTCCAGAAGAGGCTGACATCTGGCAGATCAATTCTGTCGTGTACGACGCCGCTCATGCTCTATCCCAAACGGAGAGGAGGGACACCACCGCTCTGGTAGGGAGGCATGAACGACGTGTACACAAGATGGAAGCCAAGATCAAGTCGGCGAGACAACACGCGTCTCGTATCCAGTGTGTGGTGGACTTCGTGGCGGCCAATAGGCCTTTCACGCTCGCAGTGCGGCGAATTGCCGCAAAATTGAGACGAGCTCACCACACATTAAATCAAGGTGTGCTGTTCACCATCAAACAGCACTGCCTTGATAGGATACGAATGCTAGTGGCTGCAAAGAAGTCACTAGTGAGGCGGGCGAGAGGTATCGCGGAAAACATAAAGTTCCGCGATAAACCTTCTCGCTTATTCCAAGAGCCTCCACGTGTTGTCGATAACCCGCCGGCTGCAGATCGGGTGGAAACATTCTGGAAGAATATCTATGAGTATCCGCAACCACTCAACGTAGATACTCCAGCCCTAGCGCAGTTCGAAGCATTTTGCAGGAGGCTTCGGCAGCCTGAGCTCAATGATCTGCGCATTCCGATAACCACGGAAGAAGTACGAGGGGCCCTAAAAGGCTCTAAGAATTTCGCTGCTCCAGGCCCTGATGGGTTGAATAACTATTGGTGGAAAAAGTTTCCAACAACCCACCGCCATCTGGCCAGAGTT
Organism: Chrysolina oricalcia; assembly: GCA_944452925.2. Classification (NCBI taxonomy): domain Eukaryota; kingdom Metazoa; phylum Arthropoda; class Insecta; order Coleoptera; family Chrysomelidae; genus Chrysolina; species Chrysolina oricalcia. Next base: position 17,744,334 of record OX101825.2, read on the forward strand.
TTCAACTCATGGCTAGATGGGGAGCAGCAGATTCCGGAGTGGTTTGTCGAGGGGCGAACCGTGCTCATCCCCAAAAACGGAGATTTGTCTGATCCAAAGAATTACAGGCCGATAACATGCTTGAATGCGTGTTATAAGGTGTTTACGCGCATCTTATACACGCGCATTCTCTCCGCAGTTGATCCGGTGTATGAACGGATAAATGAGCAAAGAGGGTCAAAGAAAGGGGTCGCCGGGTGCAAGGAGAACCTGCTCATCGATAGATGTATCACGCAGGACTCCGTGCAGTATAAGCGTAACCTTTCGATGGCCTGGATCGATTACCGCAAGGCATTTGATACAACATCGCATGAGTTAATCATGCATTTGCTCAGATGCCTTGAGGTACCCGGTCAAATAGTGGGATGCATTGGACAACTGATGCCGCTCTGGAGGACTCGCTTCACCATAAGATCTGGTAGAGACATAGTCCAAACAGAGCAGGTCATCATTAGAAGAGGTGTGTTTCAGGGAGACTCCCTTAGCCCTCTTCTCTTCTGCATCTCACTATTGCCATTGTCCGTTGCACTCAGGAATACCCGTGGGTACAACTGCGGCACCCCCAGCAACCGGAGGCATAATGTCACCCATCTATTTTACATGGATGACCTCAAATTGTATGCCTCTGGAGAAAGGGACCTACATCAGTCCCTTAGGGTGGTGGAAGAATATACGCATGCTATCGGTATGGAATTTGGGATCGACAAATGTGCCACGGTTCATCTCAAAAGAGGACGATGCGAGGAATATGGAGAGGATGTCCAGCTCGTAGACGGAAGCATCCTACATCATCTGGATGCCGGAGAGACTTATACCTACCTTGGGGTGGAACAACGCCGCTCCCAAGAGGTATTTGCAGTTAAAAACTCTCTCCGCGGCAAGTATCAGCATAAACTCCGACAGATCTGGTCATCAGAACTGTCGGGGAAGAACAAAGTTGCTGCAACTAATATGCTTGCCGTTCCGATCCTTCTTTACTCTTTCGGAGTGATAAAGTGGACTAAGGAAGAGCTGAGACAACTTGACGTTAAGACTCGCAAAATGATGCATCTCAATAGGAGCTTGCATCCTAAATCGTCCGTTCCACGGTTATACTTTCCCAGACAACGGGGAGGCCGTGGACTTTTGAGTTTGGAGTGTCTGCATAACAGAATGGTTCTGGATGGGGCCTGTAAAGTCATCAGGAGTTCAGATCCCCTTCTCTGTATGGTCCGCGACCATGAGAAAGCAGGGATTGGAGCATTCCTTTTTAAGGCAGCTACCCGTGCGGCCGATGAACTCGGTCTCGTTTTCGACACTGAACGGGCTAACCCAAACTCTGTCACCGAGTTGGGACCCGTTCAGCAAAAAGCTCACATAAAAGCTGCGGAGACAGAGGTCCTGCTACAGCTACATATGGATAAGCCAATGCATGGTGTCTTCTTTCATAACATCGAAGACCTTGGCTTATCCAAAAGCTTGACCTTTGCCTTCCTCAGGTCGAGTGAGCTAAAGTCGGAGACCGAGGGATTCATAATGGCCTGCCAGGATGGTGTCTTCAACACCCTTGTCTACCGTAGTCGTGTTATGGATATAGACGTCCCTGACACCCGATGCAGGGCATGTCGTGGGGCACCTGAGACCGTAATGCATTTGCTATCAGCATGCCCATCTTATGCGGTCTCAGCCTATATCCACAGGCATAACGCGGCGCTACGAGTGTTGTACTACCACCTACGACACTCGTACGGTATAGACGAGACACCGGTGTTGCCTTATGCTCCGGGGGATATTGAGTCCGTGGTGGAGAATGAGAGATGCCGAATCTATTGGAACTACTCATTCCCCACCCTCAGGCAAATACAAGCCAATAAGCCTGATGTTGTCCTCCTCGACCACCAAAGTAGAACGATATTCGTCATGGAGTTTTCCGCTCCAGGCGAAATGAATATCGTTCGAAAAGAGGAGGAAAAACGGACTAAATATCGAGATCTTCTCTTTGAACTCCGCAGGTTATATCCGGACCATTCTGTCAAAATGGTGGTTCTGATTATAGGAGTCCTTGGTGGAATGATGGACACACTGCTCTCTAACTTGAAAATAATACCCGCTTGCCGTAATATGGCAGAAATCTTAGCAGCAAGAATGCAGAAGGCCGTTATACTTGGTTCGCTCCGTCTACTCAGGGCACACGATTCTCGGACCCAATAATTACTCACCCTACGGACGTAGGGAGTGGTTATTGGGGTTAACGACACCAGCGCGCCCTCCGGATGGGTCGGAGCACCGGAGACAGGGCCTGACTGGTACACTCCTAAGGAGAAAAAAAATAATAATAATAATAATAATAATAATAATAATAATAATAATAATAATAATAATAATAATAATAATAATAATAATAATAATAATAATAATCATGGGTCTTTATTTTTCTTTTACAAATACAAAAGTTACAGTAGACGATTACCCTTGGGAGGCGATGTTAAACATAGTTGTAATTTTCACTTGGTATGCATAAATTTAAGAAGAGCTGACAACGTCCGTTTGTGCTCTTCCGAATATTCGCTATATTTGACATTAGTTATTGAAGTCAAAATGATTGATTTTCATATTGAATGTATATAACAATGATTTTCAAGGTATTTATCGTTTTTGGTGTTTCTGGAATCATCTACGAAATTTTCACTTGTAATCTCCCAAGTGCTTGAATTATTGCCGGAAATTTTTCGAGTACATGAATTTTTTGAAAATTACCCGAGTCGCGCAGCGACGAGGGTAATTTTCTTAAAAAATTCATGTACGAGATAAATTTCCTGCAATTAATTCAAGCACGCGGGGGATTCGGTAAGAAAATTTTACACCAAAATATATCCAACAATTCATAAGAAATAACTAACTATGGTTCACCTGAACTATTTATATGCATAGTACAAAAAAGATGCATGAAAATATTGATATGTAAAACACACTTAACATAATTTCAATTTGATTTTTTTAAATTTAATCAAAAAAAAAGTAAAAATGCTCCACTGGGAATTGAACTAGTGACCACACGACCACGAGGCGGACACTTTACCGACTCGCCACAGGGCCTTTGATTTACATGTAGACAACTGGTGTATTGAAGTGTTTCTGAAATTTGATTTCAGAATTTGCAAATTCTGCGATTATCGTGAAGAAAATATTCAGACACATTCGAAATATTTAATAAATACATAAATATGAAATATTATCTCATTTCAAATGAAAAATACAATTCCATTTGTACATCAAAGCAAAATATAAACTATCACCTGTCAAATATTTGACAGAAAAATTTCCACTTATTAATTTCGGCCAGGGTACCCAGGAGGATAAAAATTTCCGGAAATTTTTTGGGTTGCCATGGCATCTAAATAAGAACGAATGTTTTGGTTCTCTCTAAAAGTGAGGTGTGAAATTTTCAGCTAAATCGCTTTGGTGACCATATTTTGCAATTTTTCCTATCTTTTGACATTAGAAAATATTGATTCCACTTGGCGGAAGACCATTATTCTAATAATGGAAAATCAAATATGAATTACATAATCCAGCCTTCCGCTTTAACATATACAATACGTATATTCGTCGGAAAGTCTCCAACAGAAAACAACTACTGCCACCTACGACCGTTGAATTATATCTGTTAGATTATTGGCAAAGTTCAGTGCAAGAACTACTTTGCAGTGCTCTTTGAATACCATAGTTGAAATTATTTCTGGATTTAATCGGGGGAACACCAATGACATATTATTATTATGGATAGACTTCGTTATTTACATTTTGATCTGCGGTCACATTCTAAGCACAATTTTTATTGCAGCTTGTTTCGCGGAAAATAGTTGCCAATCAACCCAAACGTCGGCGAAGCTAAGTTTCTGCTGAATTATCTGTTTATGTACAATGTATACAGGGTGTCCGGTAAACCTTGTACAATATTGAAACTGGTGATAGACTAGGTCATGACTGTTCGGAATATCAGAATTTCACCTCAGTAAAAATATCACCGTTTTCGAGTTAATGGGCATTTTGAGAATTTCTGGAAAATCGCTACCTAACGTTGGATTTTTGTGTGCCATGTATACAAATTGGGACGAATCCAAATATCTTTGCTGCTGAAGATTACTGATGAGTGATGCTTCTAGACGTTCAGAACAGTTTTTCAGAAAGTGAAAACATTTTTCAAGAAATGAGGGTAAATTGACAGATTTGAGTTCCATCAATTTTTTTTTAAAAAGTTTGACATTATTATCTGAAAGAAACATAACCGATGGGAAGTGGACATTCATTTCAAAAGAATGCTCATTTTGTCCAGACTCTACCATGGTATAAAACTAACTATAATTATTTTTGGAAGAAGTGATTTCCATTGAATTAGGCGTGGTTTTAATCTAGGCTTCCATCAACTTTTATTCAAGAAAAAAAGGAAACTACCGAAATACCAAAACTACGTCACAATCACTCTCGACGCGCGTTTCGCTAACAAAGTTAGCATCTTCAGGAGCTAAAAGTAAGCTTTTAAGATTTTAAGATTGTGACGTAGTTTTGGTGTTTGGGTAATTTATTTTTTTCTTGAATTGTATTCACACCAAAGGTACAAAAATATCCATTTATTTGATCAACTTTTATACTTACGCCCAAAAATTATTTTATTTAGATTTTATCAAGATAAAATGTGGAAATAATTATTAATAATGAAGAATAGACTGCTTGGTAGCATTAAATAGTATGTCAATAAAATTAACTTTTCATGAAATTAGGCCTAATAAAATTATCGAAATGAAATGTCGATTATCCGACATGGCACCGATTATTACGAATTCTTGTGATAAATGTCGCAATTGTCCAACATCCAGATTCCAACGAAGTTTCAGAGACCGACAGATATACAGGGTGTAACCAAATAAGTGCAAACTTTTTTAAGAGATGAATCCTTGTCGAAAATTAAAAACTTTTGTTTGAACAACTTGTGACTTCTGCCGTAGTTTTTTTAAATTATTCAGCTTGTTTCATTCATTGGTATTTATTTCTTCGTCATGCCGTACATACGTTATACTCCCCGAGAATAGGCGCATATGCACTACATTTATGGTGAATGTGGAGGTAGTGCTACTGCTGCAGCAGCGCTTTATGCAGAACTATATCCGATTGCACAATGCCGCTCATAGAATCGCAGATTTGGGAGCTATAACCTATAACGCATTTGAAAAGGTTCTTATTGTAAAGATGTCGTCTCTGCGTACGAGTGGATGGAAACTTACATTTTTGTAATATTATTCAGTGCGATGTTGAATAATCGTTATTGTTGTTTATAGTATACGTTGATTCAAAAAAACGTTGAATTGGTATTTACTTCATTACATCTCATTGAATGCTTCCAAGCAGTTGATTCGTTATTACTCATAATTATTTAATCATTTCATCTTGGTAGGATAAAAGTTAAAGACATTACTGACAAAGTCTAATGGAGTTGATTTTAGCTGAGATAACATCACCTTCTAATATTATCGTAATTCTACTCCTTCCAAAAATAATGATCGTATGTTTTATACCATAGTAGAGCCTGGACAAACTGGGCATTCTTTTGTAATGAATATCCAGTTCTACTTGGTTATGTTTTTTCAAAAAATAATGTCAAACTCTTGTTAAAAAAATTGGTGAATCTCAAATCTGTCATTTTACCCTCATTTCTTGAAAAATTATATTGTTTTCTGAAAAACTGTTTCGCACGTCTGAAAGCATCACTCATCAGTAATCTGCAGCAGCAAAGATATTTGAATTCGTCCCAATTTGTATACATGGCATTCAAAAATCCAAGGTGAGGTTGTGATTTTTTCAGAAATAAAAAAAATGCTCATTATTTCGAAAACAGTGAGATTTTTACTAAGGTAAAATTCCGATACTCTGAACAGTCATGACCTGGTCTATCACCAGTTTCAATATTGTACAAGGTTTACCGGACACCCTGTATAAGCAGATAATATCCGCGAAATAAGAGGAAGTAAAAATTGTGCTTAGAATGTGACTCTGTCTTGACCGCAGCTAGAAAAGTAAATAACGGAGTCTAAAGATAATATGTCATTGGGGAGCACCACCGTGCCGGTTTCATGGTTCTTGCCACTCATCAGCGAATAAGGCAAGTTCTCCCAATTAAATCAAAAAACCACTTGTCAACAAATGCGTGCACTCGGAGATGCGTGCACTCGGAGATGCGTGCACTCGGAGATTCGGAAATCGGAGGATGTTTCAGCTCATCCGGGTAGCTCACTCTCCGAGCACAGCATCGTCGCAAATCCAGCAACTCCGGAACTCTTCTTTCAGATAATTCTTTTTGAATTTGGTTGGTTTAACTAACGACATCTCATATTCCTATGCCAGGCTGTAGATTCTCAAGAGGAGCCACAACCTGGCCAGAAATAATTTCAAAACAGGAAAGCGAAAACATCGGAAATAAAATGGCTTGAAGCCGCGGGTGAGCCATCCGGCTACAACTCCCCGAAGAATACCACTATCCGGGCTCATCCGTGGCACCCGGATGACTGAGTGCTGACTTTCCAGCCACCATGCACCCACTAAGGTTGAGGCCCGGAAGGATGAAATCCCCAGCACTCGTCAGTGGCGGCGATAAGGATTCGCCCCCCCCCCCCGCCAAATCTTGTTAGGATATTCATACATGTGGCAATAAAATCTGGAAATACCAGACATAATGAGGCATAATTCCTAACACACAATATACTTATTTATTATATTACATCATTTATTTTGAAATATTTTCCAAAGAAATTAGCAATTTTGTTGTTGTTGTTGTTTTGTTGCCACCAAGATGTATGGAAACCATGGTGTTATCACTGATTCGCTTTTGTTTCAACAAAGTTGTTGAGACAGTAATTGTACGATACCGTTGGCTTCATTCGTCGATGGATGGCGTATAAGTCGAAAATAGCGGAGTTTCCAACATTCCGAAGTACTGAGTCATAATTATTCGATTAAAATTTGAATGTTTACAAATTATGGTTAATGAATATCACAACAAATAAAATTCAATGTTGGAAATTACATAACATGACACTTGTCCAAGCGTCATCATGAATCTGTAATTTTCCCGCCATCTGTGTGCTAAAGAGGTGAAACGGTATCAACGCAGTAAAAATATCACGAATCAAGTAGGCCGTACCTTAACACTTTTGTATGTCGGTTTCACAGCTATAAGAGATCACACCAGGGTTTCTATGTATCTTGGTTGCCACTCTGGATAATATAAATGCCATAATTTGCTAGGTGATTTGAATATAAAATCTAACCATCGCAAAAATCTGTATGGTGTCAGTGAAGCCATCCGTAGATTGAGGAATATGAAGTTTAGGGGAGCACTGTTGAATTGCCGAAACGGCAATGTTTTTGTATTAAAAATATATAGACTAACTGTTCCAAATCAAGTTTACGAGCACGTTCATGTTCAATACTTATCATTATACCCAATGCACTAAGTCTCACCTCTCACATTGTACTACGTAAATATGTTTTTATCAACATCAACTTTAAAAATGTTCTTTCGGCAGAAGCAGATGTTACCGGTAATGTCAAAATAAGTTGAAACAACGAACAAATATCCGGAGGACTGCTCAAAATACATGTGGCCAATTCTACAGTCCTAAGCCCAAAGGGCGTAAGTCAATAATGACCAGAGATATTGAGGCAGTCACTTACGCCTATAAAGCTTATAATTTCAGGTGTACTTTGAATATCCATATTTTTTTACTGACGTTTTGGATGGCAAAGAACAATGAGATTCTGTCAAATTTGCTGTTCAAGTCAACGGCTCAGTCATAGGGAACATGTAGAGAGTGAAATTTAAATTATGGAAAGAAACGAGATACGTCGTATGGGCTTAGGAAGGCAGAATTCATAGATTTTCTTTTTTCGAATTCTATTTGAAAATACACTTTTCCAGTTTATTAATTGCGTAGATAAGTTATGCGAGAAGTCATTTCCGTATTTTTTTATTTTTTTTTCAGCATGATCCATAATTTCTCCTGTAAATAGTTTAACGAAACAGTCTGGATTTAAAAATGGAAAGTGGCTCATTACTTCGTTCATGCTGATAAATCGTGTACTGCGTTGATTAATTATTATATCGAGAGGCTCGTAGAAGACTTCAATTTGGAATCTCTTTAGACCATCTTCCATTCTATTCTTTGGCGCTTAGATGTCAATGTTGGCTGAATGTCCCACGATGTCACCAAATTGGAAGCTTCTGCATGCAATGTTTCGAAATCGTCTCTAAAACTATTAAAATTATCTATTGTGGAGCTCAATATCTCGCATGCTCGGCCCAGATCAACAGTTGAACTTTGTAGCACTTTAGACACCATTTTAATATTTTCCAAAATTTAGCTTTGGTATACAAGGAGCAAAATAAAATCATAATTACTTATCCTCTTTTGCAAGGAGTTTGTTTCCGCTCTGTCAGCTGGTTTTTTGCAAATTAAAGTAAATGTTGACAAACGATTAGGAATAGAAAGTTTTATCAAAGAGGACTTGTGGAGCTGGGGCCCCCCCGCACGGCGGGCTCTGCGGGCCCCTTATCGCCGCCACTGGCACTCGTACGTATTCGAAAGCTCACCCCCCCTATCCACCACCCTCGCTCGTTAAAGCGGTTCCTCATCCTGATGATTGGCGATCAGCAGAATAAAATATGATCGTTTGATATGGAGTGCCCGGCCAACTCTCGGCCTGAAACTCTCTTATATCTGACATGAGTTGAATTTTGAATTTAACAATGACTTTACTTATGTGCATGGTGCCCCCCTGAAACTGGCTGAAGGCCTGAAAAAACACTTGGCTGAGGGCCAAGTGTTGTGACGTGAATTTACTGAGTTGAGTTTAACTGTTGGTAGGTTCTTCTTGGTATCTGAAACATAAAACATGATTATCGAAATTTAAGCCTGTTGAACTAGACGTTGGCGTCACCGAAGGTCTCGCTTCCGTCTTACTTCTTCAGGGGTGTCGTTGTGACTTTCCAGTCAAAACGGGCTTCTTTAATAGAGAAACCCCATGACCAAACTTGCTCTCTATGCAGATGACACGGCTATCTTTGCTGAGTCATCTCATGAGAGAGGAGTAACTTCGAAGCTGAAACTTCAGATAAACAAGCTGGAACCGTGGTTCAATCGTTGGAAGATCGGAATCAATGCAGACAAAAGCAAGGCCATACTGTTCACGAGGCGACGTAGGACACCCGAGGGCCATGTTACTATGAACGACGAGAGAATTCCATGGGTAGACGAAGCTGTTTACCTAGGAGTAATCCTAGACAAGAATCTCACGTTTCAGAGGCACGTCTCCCACAGATTAGCTATAGCGAAAGCCGCAAGGCATAAGCTGTACCCACTCATCGGACGTAGGAGCAACATGGCACTCGAGTTGAAACTACGCCTCATCAAGACAATTCTTCTGCCTATTATATTGTACGCATCCACTGCTTGGGGGCAGTGCGCGAACAGTTATAGGCAAAGGATACAGGCCTTCTTCAACGTCTGCCTGAGGATGGCAACAGACGCACCACAATATATGCCCAACAGGTTCATATATCGAGACTTAGACATCCACCCAGACTATATCGACAGACTGATCAGACAACATGTGGGGACTACTCTAGACAGAGTAGAGACCCACACGAACCCGCTGCTCACGGAGCTCCACGAGAACAGACGTGAGCAAGACGACAGAGACAGAGACAAATACAGACGTCCAGTAAACCAAGGAGACAACGACACCCCTGAAGAAGTACGGCGGAGGCGAGACCTTCGACGACGCCAACGTCTACTTCAACAGGCACCAAATCACGATTAATCATGCCTTTATGTTTCAGATACCAAGAAGAATCGACCAAGTAGTAATTTCAATTTCAGTTAACTCAGCACACAGCACTCGGCCCTCAGCCGAGAGTTTTTTCAGGCCTTCAGCCAGTTTCAGGGGGGCACCATGCACAGTAAAGTAAAGTCATTGTTTAAAAGTCAACTCATGTCAGATATAAGGGAGCTTCAAGCCGAGAATTGGCTGGGCACTCCATATCAAACGGTCAGATTTTATTCTGCTGATCGCCAGTCATCAGGATGAGGAACCGCTTTAACGAGCGGGGGTGGTGGATAGGGGGGGTGAGCTTTCGAGTACGTACGAGTGCTGGGGAGTTCATCCTTCTGGGCCTCAACCTTAGGGGGTGCATGGTGGTGTAATAGAGAAAATGGACATTTACTCCGGCCAATGCCGGAGCAAAGCCGCTTGTGAGCGGAGCCTATTAGAGATCCGCTCCCAGATATACTCTTGGAGTAAAAATTATTTTTAGTATTTCTGGCCGAGGATGACCACTTCAACTTTTTTGGGAATTCCTAAGATAAACACTGAAGTAAGTATCCAGCGCCATCTCTAGGCATTTCTTTTTCTCATTCGCTTCTTTTCTACAACTTTTAGCATGTAGCATGTAGAATGTAGTACATATAAACATGAACCTGCAATATTTTTAGGTATACTTACTCATTCTAATGATTTTTAAGATTTCTTGAAAATTAAATTCAAAAAACTTTTATCAAAAGAAAAATTTAAATAAATATTTCCGATAAATTGATACACTGTATTTACTTTTTGATTGATGTGTTCGATTTGTTTGCTTACTACTCACGTTGGAAAGAATTTAAAAATGTTTTTGTAGATATAGTATCTGATTACACCTTTTGGTAATAGCAGTATGACGTGAAAAATTAACATTATCATAAATGCAATCATAATGTCGTTGTTTGCGGTTATCATACTCATTTGGGATCGTCAAAAACCAATTTGCGAAAATAATTAGTAAAGACCTTCAAATTTCCTAATCAACACAGTGTATCATGAGATGATAATAACTGACATGGAACATCAGATTGAGGGTGAGCTATTCCTTATTACCAATTCAAGAAAAATGAGAAAATGAGTAAGCTTTTAGCTCCTGAAGATGCTAACTTTGTTGGCGAAACGCGCGTCGAGTGTGATTGTGACGTAGTTTTGGTGTTTGTGGTAGTTTCTTTTTTCTTGAATTGTATTCACACCAAAGATTCCAAAATATTCATTTATTTGCTTATTACTAATATTGATTAATGATTACCCTGAGAAAATCACCACACTCTTACTTGTGACCAGTTCGTGTGAATTTTTTTCCTTGTCACCGCTGTTTTCTTCATTACTTTATTTTCATAATGTTTATTCCTTCTATTAAACAACGATTAAAAAAGAAATTTTAAATAACAAAATAGAGCACTTTACAAATAACAAGAATAGGGCTATTTTATATGTGCAATGCAGTTTTTCCAGCTCCCCCCCCCACCATTAAGTTTTGAACGGATTGTCGTACAAACAGGAAACAAACCCCATTTTGAATGGTATCACAGATCCTAGAGTCCCTGTATGCATTTTGACATTAGATCGTATATTAGAGTCGGGACTTGGTCGGGACACTCTTTGACAGGACATCGAGAAAATGCGTTTTAGGTTATATCTCAAAAATTATAGTCAAACCATTTATTTTTTAAATGGAGAATTCTATCAGTCAAACAAGAACAGAAAATATATCTACACCATTGTTGTGACAACGGTATGAAGATAGTATTGACAGTACAAAATATATTTCCCTCTCTGTCAACAGTGACGTTTCGTAAAAAGGGTAAGAAAAATCTTATTGATCAAAACACGCAAGCAGAATATCTGCACAGGGGGATTTTTCAACAAATTAGTACATGAGATTTGAAGAATTCAACTTTAGGTGATTTCGATGGTAGAACATTAAAACCAATAATTTTCACTAACATGACAGCCAAAACATGAGTAGCTATTTCTGTCCCTTTTTCTAACGTTTCCCTTCTCATATTATTGCAAGTAGCTACACAGTACTGTTCTCCAGGTTCTATAACTGTTTCATCCAAGAATAAACAGCAATCTTTCTTGCAGTCTGAAAAATTTTGAATTTTGATCTTCAATTAATGAAGTATTTCATGCAATACCTACGGCTGGAGAAAATTGAATGTGACGGTCCAACGTTTCTATACTAGGTTTAACGCATAATTTAGTTTTAATAAGGTTTCATATAGCCAGAAGTACCACATGCGAATCTAATAACTAATGCTTCCTCCACAGTCTCAGGTCGCCATCTTTCTCCATTACGGATTCTATTTTTATTTGCAAGTTGATCTGATTTGAAGCCAAATTCAATTTCAACTCGTCGTTTTCTTTCAAAACATTAGAAAATACATCTTCCTCCATACATAGAAAATTTTGAAATGATCTAGTACCAAGTGATTCAGTCTCTTCAATCGTTCTTGAAACAGGAATGGGTAAAGGTAAAGTTATCGGGCCCATTCTCCAAAAGAAAAAGTGAAACTTACGTAGTTTTGTCTCCTGAACACGAATCTGAAAGAATTTTGTAGGGGTCTCAATTACTTTAGGAGTTATAGCCATTTTAAAGTCGAAAATTGTAGATTTTCAGACACGAATTTTGCAGTCAAAATTTGCACAAAATGCCTCCTTCTTTTTGTTGACACTGTCATTAAACACTAATCTATCCATATTTCACAAATACAAACACCAAAAATTAAAATTATACTCAAAAACTTGACCTTCTTTTACTAGCGATTCTAACCCAACTTTTGTTTGGTTTTTAGTAATTTTCATGATTGCAGTAGGTTGGTTACCTGAGATTTGCGCCGCCAACTATTCAAAACATAAGAATGAAGGGGAAGTTATTGCTCATATTTGAATTCAAATAGTTGACGGCGCAGATTCAGTGATACCAACTTCTTATGAGCATGTAAATAACTAACAAATAGGTTAGAATCACTAGTAAAAGAAGTTCAATTTCTTGTGTGAAAAAATTAGTTTCTGTGTTTAAAAACGTGAAATATGGATAGATTAGTGTTTAATGACAGTGTCAACAAAAAGAATGAGGCATTTTGTGCAAATTTTGACTGCAAAATTCGTGTCTGAAAATCTACAATTTTCGACTTCAAAATGGCTATAACTCCTAAAGTAATTGAGACCCCCCACAAAATTCTTTCAAATTCGTGTTCAGGAGACAAAACTACGTAAGTTTCACTTTTTTTTTTTTTGAGAATGAGCCCGATAACTTTACCTTTACCCAGGAATGGCATCAGATTTCAACTTCTTAGCGACATACCACTCAAGTCTTCTTTATATTGGAGTGTACCTGTTTATGAAAAATATTATTTAAACTCTGAATAACCTTGTATACATTCAAGTGAGTTTTTCTAGATCGGGGGAAACTCTTCTACCCAAAAGCTTTACCAATTCAATAGATATTACTCTTGACCTATCATTTCAATTAACCTGAGAAATTCGCACTTTTGATGTTGTATTCCACGCGGCTCTCTTGAGCGCCAACTTCCATATTTGTAATGAAACTGGATCCCCAGGAAAATAATATTTATCATTACAATTGCTCTTAGAATTTTGTATCGAACACATTACGGTATGAATATATTATATATTTCGTTTCGGAAGCTTCAGTTGACAAATATTCGATTTTGAAAGATACCGTGACAGTTACTCGGGTTACGGGTACCTCAAAACATATTTTTAGTTATTCCCTCCCTGACGATACGCCCTTGTGCTCATTCGGCTTCACAAGGTAGACATAACATAAAACACGTTTTTTCGATGTCCTGTCAAAGAGTGTCCCGACTCTACTATACGATCTAATGTCAATATGCATACAGGGACTCTAACAGATACTACTTTTTGAAATGAAAGACATTGTGGTTGCCCGATAAAGTGGGTGGTAGGCAAGGACACTAAAATTTAACAAGGATAGTTTAATAAGCTCTAGCCAATCAGAAACTTGTAGCATCAACGCGTCATAGTGACGTACTTGGTTATGAGTACAGAGTCGAACTCGAACCAAGCAACAAAACTGTCAGCAGTAACTCTCATATACCAAGAGCTAGTCCGTCACTGTCTATATAGAACGGCGGCCATGACACGTCCTACTACGTCACAAATGTTCTTTCATCTCTTTCTACTAGTGTCCCCATTGTTTTATGGGAATCAAACACTCCTTGTTAAATTTTAGTCTCCTGGGTGGTGGGCACATCAATTTACAAATTTCATGTGGCTGGGGGTCAAATTAGACATCGTTGAAAAGCGAATTCAATTCTCTTTTCAACCATTTACTTTTTTTTTATTTTCCTCGATACATATTTTCACATTTTGATCTCTTTTGACTTTCGAAATTTTCAAGTTGATGTTCTCTCAGCGCCATCTGTCGAGTAATTGCAATGTATCCTCACTCAAAAAGTAGTATCGCTAATACCATACAAAATATTCCTTGTTCCATAGGCCATAGGCCATACCACTGCTGCCACATAGTACAAATATTCTTATCAAATATTCTTATGTCTTTCCATTAAATGGAACCATTTGCTCATCTACACACAGATTTTTTTCCATATCAACTTGTAAACATCTCTTCCTAATGCAGTCATACAACGGCCTAACTTTGAACAATTTGTCAATATTGTCAGCTGGGTTTTCTAAATAATTAACAACGTGCAAATTATTGCGTAGTTGAAAAAAACGATCCCTGCTCATAGTATCATAAAATAGATTTTGACGAAGTGATTTATCCCAGTACATGCGGACCCTTGGAAATCTTAGGCATGACATCATCATATGAAGGCCAAAAAGGCTTTTGATATCTTCAGTATTGCAGGGCCTAAAGTTTTTCCCTTGTGGAAGGGCATACATATTAGTCATTTCGGTTATTTTAGTAAATATTTCATTCGGCAAATATCGAAAAAAATAGTCAATTGGATGCGACATCGTGGCATTAGTGGTATGTGAGTTCAGTTGATCTCCATTTTCATCAAGAAATCATAAGTGTTTCCGCATCAATTGGATTTTTCATGTCGTAGAATCCTGAAATAACTCATAATTTCAGACCAGATGTCCATTTCAATAGACGTATAAACGAAAAGATGTTCTAACAAACTAATGTTTATTGTTAGACTATCTAATAAACACAGTATGTTTTGTGAACGTTTTTAAATGTAATATAAGTGATTTATTTTTGAAAATATTTATAACGAACATGTAAAAAGCATATTATTTTACTTACGTTTATCAGCACGTGTTGAATCCACCACTGCACTTATTTTATGAACGCATATTTACAAATAAATTCCACGGACAGCGCCACATGAACAAATATGAACTCGTTCATTAGTTAGGTTGAGAAATAAAACAATAGATGGCTCAATTCAATATTATATTTTTGTAGAACAGGAAAAGAAATGTGTCCATTGTAATGGACGTGAGGTCTGAAAGGGTTAAGAGATTAGTCTGTAAGAGTGGATCAGTTGCTAGTTGAACTATTATGTCTTGACTGAGAAAACTGGACCCCCCTCGAAATAAAAATCGACGGGTCAGAGCGATCTTCAATTTTTTCTACGATTTCGGGGATAAGGAGGGTGGCAAATTTCAGCTGGGACACACTGCATGTTATTATAAAATCATTGTTTTGATATTACGGCCGGCGCTTCCCCGAAATAGAATGTTGTTGAGAATCCGCGAATTCACGCTTGGAAATTATAAATAAAATAATTGAGCGTTGTTCTGCAAGTGTCTGAAAAGTTACCCGACGATAATCACGTATGCAACGAAATCTATTTACATTGTGATACGTGCAGCTGAGTCAAGGGAAATTAGTGTTTGTCAATTTCAGCGGAATAGCGAAAAGCCCCGATAATTCTTCAAAAACGTATATATGTCAGAGTTCCTTTTCACAATTGTCGCTTTCAGACATTTCGTAACTAGCGATGAGAAGTTGCGTAATACGTATAGAAGGATAACGATGAATTGTTCAGAACCAGTGGCGGCGATAAGGGGCTAGCCTCTTATCTACGACACTGTTCAGAACTTCGTAATCTGTGATACTTAATCAGGCACCAAATTTCTTCCTTTTTAGTCTTATTGGATTACATGTAATCCGTCACGGTAAAATTTCAAAATTAAATTGTCTATAAATTAAAGTATCCAACCTATAAAATTCCGTAAAGTTATTCTAGAGAACCGAACTAGATAAGAATTAATTTTAAAGAAACGAAAAATTATCGAAAGATTACAATAACCAAGTTTCGTCAAAAATTAATTATCCTAGAATCCTAAATAATAATAAAATAATAATAATACAGAATACATGGCCAATGACCATAGCAGTCGATGCCAAAACACCAAAGAAAAAAATAATAATGAAGTGGACTCAGGAAGAGCTGCGACAACTCGACGTTAAAACTCGCAAAATGATGCTTGCATCCTGAATCGTCCGTTCCACGGTTATACTTTCCCAGAGAACGGGTAGACCGTGGACTTTTGAGTTTGGAGTGTCTACATAACAGAATGGTGCTAGATGGAGCCTGGAAGTCATCAGGAGTTCAGATCTCCCTCTCTTCATGATCCGCGACCATGAAAATGCAGGGATTAAAGCATTTCTTGTTAAGGCAGCAACCCGTGCAGCCGATGAACTTGCTCACGAAATCGACACTGAACGGGCTAACCCAAACTCTGTCACCGAGTTGGGACCCGTTCAGCAAAAAGCTCACATCAAAGCTGCGGAGACCAAGGTCCTCCTACAGCTACATACGGATAAGCCAATGCATGGTGTCTTCTTCAACAACATCGAAGGCTTATTCAAAAGTTTGACCTTTGCCTTGCTCAGGTGAGCTAAAGATGGAGACCGAGGGATTCATAATGGTCTTCAACACCCTAGTTTACCGTATTCGCGTGATGGGTATAGACATCCCTGACACCCGATGCAGGGCGTGTCGTGGGGCATCTGAGACCATAATGCATTTGCTATCATCATGCCCAGCTTAAGCGGTCTCACCTATATCCACAGTCATAACGCGGTGCTACGAGTGTTGTACTATCATCTACGACACTCGTACCGTATAGACGAGACACCGGTGTTGCCTAATGATCCGGGGGATATTGAGTCCGTTGTGGAGAATGAGAGGTGCCGAATCTGTTGGAACTACTCATTCCATACCTTCAGGCAACTACAAGCCAATAAGCATGATGTTGTCCTCCCCGACCACTAAAGTAAAACGATTTTCGTCATGGAGTTTTCTGCTCCATGAATTCAATGAATGTCGTTCGAAAAGAGGAGGAAAAACGGACTAAATATAGAGATCCTCTCTTTGTACTCCGCAGGTTGTACACAAACCATTCTGTCAAAATGGTGGTTCTGATTATAGGAGTACTTGGAGGAACGATGGACACACTCCTCTCTAATTTGAATATGGCAGAAATCTTAGCCGCACGAATGCAGAAGAACGTCATCCTTGGTTCACTTCGTCTGCTCAGAACACATGATTCTCGGACCCAATAGTCACTTACCCTACGGACGTAGGGAATGGTTATTAGGGTACAGGGCCTGAGAGGGACATTACTGACAAAAAAAATATTAAATGGCCTTTATTTCTCTTAGCGGAGTTTAGCTGGGCCATTCATAATAATCATTTTGGACCTTTGAAAAAGCGAAATTCGAAGGACCGAATATTACTAGAAGATAAATCTGTAATACTTTCAAAGGACAATAAACGAAAATGTGAAGACGATTATTCTATCAAACTTAAAATTCACACATTGAAAGTCATCAGAAACTGAAAAGCGTTCACGAAGAAGTGAATCTGATCCGATTATGCCAAGTTTTGTTTCCAAATAAACGTATAACTTAGCAATAAAAAAGAACAATCATCCTAGTTTGATGAAACGATCTCGCCTCGTTTCAATGGAAAATTGGTTTTTGGCAACTTTGCTCGAATTTTGTATATATTTTGTGTAACTCGTGATGCCGATAAAATGTCTCCGTGGCGCCACAGCTCTAAATTCAACGGTTTAGATTTAAATATTTTTATTTTATTTTTTTCAATATTCCACCTTTATCGCTCAAGTTATTCTACAACTTACAGTAAATAAAGATTTATAGATATAATTTAAAATATTCCACAGTAAATTGTTCGAAATATTTCAAAAGATTTGTGTCGAACGAATGTGTTCAGGGAAATGCATCAGTGAAATTAATCTCAAGCCTAACTACTTCAAAGAAATCATAAGCTAAGGCCACTATTCTTGATGCAACCTGTATAATTTGTGTATTTGTAGAGTCAACATTCATCATGATCGATCGAGTTTACACCGAGTTATTCGGACTTACTGGCATTTACATAGATCAACAAGCAGAGGAGTGCTGCTTTGTGAGAAATAGATTATCTTATCAAATAGATAATATGCCAGTCTTTCAGGAGATGCTAATATCATCAATTGGATTTGAAGTTTGTACCCTTCAAAACATATGGAAATGAATGAAATTGTACTTCTCAATTTTTTAGAAATCAATGAAAAACTTGCTTTGGACCCACCCTGTATGTCGTGGGTATGTACAAGAATTAGCATATTCTGTGGTGGATTTGTATCGGCAATATGACTAATCGATGCATAGTTGATTTGGTAGTTGAATATGAAATTGGTGTGGCACTTCTGTGTCAAATTGAAAATATTGATGGTGGATTTATGCAGTCATAAGTTTTAATAAGTCACAAGGAAGAATATTTGTCAATGATTGGTTGAACCGTTTATTCCAACAAATCATTGACGAACATTCTTATTACTTATGACTTAAAACTGCTGCATAAATCCACCATAAGATTCCATTATTGTCACATTAACGTTAATCCCATTGACTATGAGCTATGAGGTAGGACGATAATTTGTGAAAATTCATTGATTTTCACTGAAAGTGATGTGCGTGGTCTTTGCACACGTAGGACGTTAGAATTGATGGTGTTGATACAACTGAATGCGAATAATTCAAGGCGCCAAATATTTGGCAATCGTACAGAAGTTTATGCATTTAACATGCAACTGTTGAACCGTAATCGTCATCAGTAATTTTATACATCCATCCGAGAACCTGGATTTGGAGTTTTGATTGTATTAATGAAAATAAAACCAATGAGAAATTCATTAAAATATTTAGATTATGCGTGAATTTAGTACCGACTATAATCACGAAGTCTCAAGTGAAACAAAATAAATAGTGTATTGGATCTGGTAGAATAAAACATTCCTAGACAATGCGACGTGAATAATTGTTTGTCGAGGCTTCCCCAGGAATGAGCTTTTTTTCCAGTATACAATTTCCTTATTGTTCTAGGATCCAAAAATCGCTTTTTCACCGCGAATTTTCATTTTCTTATTTAAAAAACATAAGTTTTTTGTGAATTTATTTAAAATGTTTATTTTTTTTGTTTTGAACCTCATGAAAAGAAAAAATCTGTAATGTTCCAAGAACATCGTGAGAGACGAGGGAAAGTAGGTAGGAATTGGTGTACTTCTTGAATTTCTCCAGGCTGTATGCCTCAGGGAACACCTCCCGAGGCAGTGATTTCCAAAGCTTTGTTCGTTGGACGAACGAGCCCTGGGATAGAGATGTTCGGCATGTTTCCAAAATGACGACAAAGGGATGTGAAGACTGACCTCGACGGGTCAGTCTCGATGGTATAGTTTATCCAATTTTACGGTAATGTATGCAACAGGCGGTCAGCGCATTACTGATTGAGTAAAATATACTCAATCTGGTCTACTGTTTTCTTTATATAGGGAATAATATTTATTTAATTCGTTATTACTTGGACTTGTTACGTAAATTCAAGCAAACAGTATGTAGAATTCCTTAGTTTTTGATAATGCTGATTGCGATTTCAGAAAAAATAGTATGTGTACCTCGTAGTAAAAGCACATTCCCAGACTTCAATGCTTGTTGGCCTCGGCTTAACGTCTCGACCAACAATTTACATTGCCGTCCGGGAATCCGAAAACGGTCCGGGAAAGTTCGTTGCTTAGCAACGGACTAAAATTCTAGATTAGCGTATTTTGAGGCCTGAAGTTGCTCCGAGAAAGTGGGCAATTCGTGAACGATTTCAGAAAAAAGTCTCTTATTTTTATCTACAGCTTGGCCTATAACATGTTTTTGAAACTGAAACTTAGTTGCTAAATAAAACCCTTCTGCAGATATAATCTTACATCATAAGATCTTTACACCCGTAATTGGTAGTAGTTGTTTTCTGTGAATCATTTGTCTGAATCGCATTTTCTTCTTCTAGGAATTCCGTGTTTGCGAGAAAACCATTATTTTCACATTGGTAAATCCAATGACACAACATCTAAGGATAAAACGCTTTTCGAATCCTTGCATTTTGATTTTCAGTTCATTCAGATACATTTGATGAAATAAGCACTGGTGGAGTATCTAGTGCTCATATCCATCCTGATTACGCGGTTCAGTTATTCATCACTTGTTTTGCTTCAGTGGAACTCGAAAATAATGCTAGTTCTGGCAAAGTGCCTTCAAGTTGATTCAAACGTGTCAAGGTTTCCTACCACAACGCTACTTACTATCCCAGGAGCACTTTTTCACCAACTGATAATTCCATTAGAAAATCTACAGGGGTGAATTCAATGGAAGTATTTTCAGAAAGTTTCAAAGGTTAGTCGTGGTAGCGTTTTTCCACAATTTTTCAATAAACACTGAAAGTAGTTGTTTTACGGCGATCTAATTTTTTTTTGCGGAACTAGAAACAGTGCATTTTTTCACAAATGCAAATCTAATTATGAACATGGGTCAAGTTCAATAATGAACATTTGATTAATTGAATTGGAATCAAGAAAAACAATTCTATGATTTCAAAACAAACAAATTGAATATTAAAATCATTATTGGCTGTCTGACGACACGTACATTTATTGAACATTGTCTATATCTATTGGAAAATTACGTTGTATTTCCTTGGGAATTCCTGGAGAGATAGTAAAAATCTGGACGCGAAGCGGCCTAAAAATTTTGGGGAGAGAGAAAATGGTAGGAAATGGAGGAGAAAGGGGGTATATAATAAAAAATCCGGGTGCAAAGCGAAAGTTTTGGGAAAGGGGGAGAAAGGGGAAGTAAATATCGATGAACTGATTGAACATGCAGAATCGCAAAGTTCGTTGATGGATAGATTTTGAAATACAGGGCGTTCAGGTTAAAAATCAGTTACTTTTATTCAATTATTTTCACGGGATTTGAAAGTGCCAACTGCATTTTTTTTCGTTCTTATCATCAACGTACCTTCATGTTATTAAATATCATTCAGAGGATGCAGATTATATTATTATGTACATTACGTACATTAATCACAATTCATACATTTCGTACAGGGTGATTTGGAAAATTGGTGAAATATATGGCCGGTTTTTTCATACATATCCTGTATATTCAAGTGAATTATCATCCTCCGAAGATAGCTTATACCGTATAAACATGATTTTGTTGGGATACATAGGGTAATCATTAAAATTTTCGATGATAAAAATGACAAAATATCAACTTTTCAGAAATCACCCTGTAATTCACGATTAATTCGGTGAAATTCCTTTATTATAATTTAATATATTCATCATTCTCTCCTCAACACTGTCTCAAAAATTCAGTTTCCTACTATGACTAGTTTCATAGTTATTAATTGAGAAACTTATTACCATTTGCATGACGAGTTGAAGGAACTTGTTGACGCGTATATTCTACTAGTGGTCAAGATTTTTCACAAATTGTAAAACGTGAGAATGTGATGACCAATGACGGTCCATCCAATTCCATCTACCATTTAGGAACTGACTGACTATACGACACATCAGTACGGGACATCATTAATCGCTGAAGGTGACAAGGAACAGCGTTAACCGAATCCACCTCCCCCGTAGCAGCGCTACGGTCCTCATATCGGCTACCGGGTACATTTTGATTCTGTTATTGACAGAAGGTGAATGAAAAAGAAAAATCAATTAGTTCCATCAGTGATGATTATTATTACCTTAACGGAATAGCCTATATTGTTGAAATATAATAGATGTATATATGTTTCTATTGATAGCCAGCAAATATAAAAATCATAGAAACCTCTATCCGATGGAACACGAATTGGAAAAAAACCGCCGCTGCCCAGATTCAAATTCTCCTATTAGAAATAAAAGCGTTCTATCAATCATTTTCACTTTTCCCAGATAGTTCGTTTTTTATTGCGACAAAGCTTAAACCAACAAAATTCACTTAACTATCTGTACCTTACATTATTAAATTCATATATCTGATGTGATTGTTATCTATAATATTCACCCACTTATACATTTATTTTGATCTCCACATTTTCACGTTTCACTATTCGTGAAAAATTTTGGCCGCTAGTAGAATGTACGCATGAACAAGTTCCTTCAACTCGTCATGCAAATGGTAATAAGTTTCTCAATTAATAACTATGAAACTAGTAATAGTAGGAAACTGAATTTTTAGGACAGTGTTGAGGAGATAATGGTGAATATATTAAATAAGTAATAATAAAGGAATTTCACCTAGTTAATCGTGAATTACAGGGTGATTTCTGAAAAGTTGATATTTTGTTATATTCCAACGAAATCATGTTTATACGGTATCAGCTATCGTCGGAGGATGATAATTCACTTGAATATACAGGATATGTACGAAAGAACCGGCCATATATTTCACCAATTTTTCAAATCACCCTGTACGAAATGTATGAATTGTGATTAATGATGGAATATGAATAGTATATTGCATGCCAAAAAAATTTTATCAATATTTCATTATTACATAGGATTTTCAGACATTACCAAAATGTTTTTATTTTTAATTTGGTACATAATGATATAATCTGCACCATCTGAATGATATTTAGTAATATGAAGGTACGTTGATGATAAGAACGAAAAAAAAAACTTTCAAATCCTGAGAAAATAATTGAATACAAATTACTGATTTTTAACTGAACGCCCAAAATTTATCCATTAACGAACTTTGCGATTCTGCACGTTCAACCCTCCGAGCAATAAAAGATATAGAGAGGGATTTTCTGTCTCTTTTTCTAAAGCAACATACCCGACGTTGTTTACAAACATCTCAGTCCGACTCAAGTTAAACAGGGCATTGTCGGAAATATTCGTTTGCACTCGGTGATCAGGTTGGAATTCCGTATTATATTCACTCTTAACTTGGCGATCATGTTTGTTTACGTCCGTTTACGACTTATTTGTCGTCTTGTCAAATCAAACCATGGGCGTCGCAGCATGGTAATCATGACATAAACCATACATGACCTTTTCATTGGTATTAATAAGTTGATTTTTACTGAATTTGCTCTTTTTCATCCAGATTTTGAGACAAAAATACACTATTTGATGAAATAGTTGTAAAAAAACTATGTTACTATGTAAATCGACTGAACGATCACCTATCAATAATTAGGAAAAAACTTGTTGAAATGTAGGTATACTAAAAAGTAAGTAAGTAAGTAAGCAAAACTCACTCTTCATTAGCCAAATTTAAATCATAAGCCACTAGCTATATCTAATGGGTATTGGAATGTTTTGTTGACATACAGGGATTATCACATAGGTAATTCGTTCATCAGAAGTTTTCAAAATTCCCTTTTAAATAATATTGTATATACACGGAATATCACAGATATCAATATGAATAATCGATCTGGAATGTTGTCAGTAACGTATCGCTTCTGGTAAAACCGGACGTGGACATAAACTTCTTTACTATGAATGGAACACTGTGAATCATCGCAGGTTTGAAATCTAATTGAGTAGTATTTTTAATCTCCTGAGGGACCCCATAATCCTTCCTAATTTCGGGAGATACCCCATTGAATTTCTTCAATCGTTTTGGAGATGCAAGAAGTTAAATAATAACTACATAAGGAATTATCGATTTTCTACCGATAGACTTGTAATATCGATCGCTCCCTAAGCCTAACTCCACAAAAGTTAAGGACTAACTTTTTGACAACTCTAAAAAAATTTCATTAATCTGCCTCAGAACAGTAATAACCTGAATTCAGAAAAAAACATCAGAAAAAGAGATAGATAGCTACTAGCTTACTACACTTTGGATGCGTATTTCAATGATACACTTTTATCATAAATTTGAATGTAATCTCTTATGTGTATATAGTTTATGAATAAACTCTTATGTGTATCGTATATAAAGTGTATAGTATAGTTTACTAATGTGATTAAAAGATTTTTATAGTTTGACTCTTTTACTTCAGCACTTTCATTTATTTTTTCAGTATGTATGGCCTTATTCTATGCTTTATCAGCAATAATCTAATTCTTCGCACAATACAGTATTTTTGATTGATTGAACCATCAAAAGTAAGTGTTCATTGCTTTGAAGCAATTTAGTTTCTATTGCCACACAGCAATCTTCTGCGTTCACAATTCACGAATGAGGGTCAATTTTCAAAAGATCGTAGAAAAAATAGTTTGTTCCATGGTAGTAGACATGGCGTTTCAACAATTCTCATGTCATTTACAATTGTCACTTATTTTTGTGCCTATCCATCGTAATAAAATATGTTACTCTCTACTGACAACACTCGTAGAGTGTACTCAAATGCATAGCCTGTGAGGGTACATGGCGGCTATTATTTGCCGTGGCGCTCCGAGGTGACTTAGAAATTATTGGTAGCCCATTCACTTTTTATCTTAGGGAAACCTACCGCACTTCCGCCAAGCATTAGACGTCCGGATTGACACACGTGTTTTCTAACCAGGCATGTGGTCTCCTATCGATACCAATACATGTGAGAACACATTTCTCTGCACCAACTGTGTCTAATTATACATATTTTTAATTAAAAATTGAACATGAGAAAATGTATTAGCACGCCACTGGTTCTACGCTTACGTCCGAATATCGTAACAATAAAAAATATCCCCCTCCGAACTCGGAGTTTTACCCCTCACCCACAATCTTTAACAAAGGATAGTGTTATGGAGCTTTCATAACAAATGTGTGTTGTGATTATAGAAATGTCATCTCTATGTCCTTTATTGCTCGGAGGTTCAACCAGTAGATCGAATACTACAATATACTAAAAATTGAGACAATTTCACCGATAACCATTTTGCCTATAAAAAGTGCGGGGTCCTTTCCCCGCTGTATCAACCGTAGTACTCAACCCTTTATAAAGTCATTTATAATGAATTAAATGTAAAAAAAACATTTTCAAAAACAAGCTTTTATTCAAATGCTCTAAAAAGAAGGAAATAAACTTTAAATTAGATCAAACCCATCAACTTATCGCGGGATTTACCTGTTTAAATTTCATGAAATACACAAATTTTTTCTAAGAATTACTTGTGTCAAAATCAATCTACATATTGTATTCTTGTTTATTTACGCAGGTAAATCTGTCGTGAAGATTTCATATTATATAAATTGTATAATGTAATGAATTGATTTAGTACAGTCTAGTTCTTCAATATGGAGACCTTCTAGCGATTTGAATGCTTGGCCAGTAGCGAAGAGCTTTGAGCTTAGTAAGACAACGACAAAGTCGACAGTTCTACTCTGCATTTTGTGTTCTATGCCCAGCATAACAATAATTGACAACAAGCGTGTTCCGTTTCATGCATTCATCGCATCACTGTTGCAGACATCAAGCGTTCCGTTTCAACTAACATTGACGATGGTGGGTTGAATCGGAACGATTTTTGCTTAGGTGGTGCATGCCGTTTCCCGCAGATGTTGACATTTATCACTTTATCAGTCAACCAAATTCTTTTGTAACAAAAACAAATCTGTGAATCTAGTAAATAAATTAATATGGGTAGAACGAAAGTGTTATAATGGCAAGAGTAGGAAGCGAGCTTTGTGAAAATGAGAGTAGCTCAGATTCTGATACAAGTGATAGTTATGAGGATAATATTATCGTCTTGTCCCATGCCAAAACCGCAAATATGCTAATTCCAGGGTTTTGACTTCAATATGTAAAATACTAATTTTCTACCAGAATTTTCAATGCCAAACTCACGAAAGTGCTATCAGGTTGTATACTGTGAACGATAGTGAATTCGCAAATGTGAAAACTTACCAGGGTTTTGAAAGCAAGAAGCACGAATATTCTTAAGTCTTCTCATTCGAAATGACAAATTGCACATTCGTGGTTTTGGCATGAGACCGACGAATGATGTTAAATGAATTGACAATTTTTTCTTCCATTGTACGGTAAATCATGTAAATGTGATAATGCACGATACTTGAAACTTCATCAAATATCAAATTTAAACATTAATTCGGTGTCTGACGTTTCTATTTGAACGTAAAACCACGGAAAAGAAACTCTCTGTTTTGACTTTTGAGTTTGACAGATCTAACTTGGATCGCATTCATCGCTGCTAGACGAACGGGCAGTAGTTCATGCACTTTCGATGTCTCAAGGCCAAAGAGGGGAATATAAAAGTGGGCGTGTCAATGCGCTCCCAATGTAGGAAACGGAACGGTCATATGCGCATTATGTCCTCAATGCATGAAACGGAACACGCCTAACATCCTTCGTTCAGCAGTACCGTAACTATATTTTGCCGGAAAATTGGCGAAAATAGACTACCTGAGTCCTGACTTCACAAGTGGGCGGAGCTTATAAAACCTTTCCAAATAAACTGGTAATACTTGTTAAGGTATTTGAAACGGTACGGTATGCGCCAAAAGTTTTCTATTTGCGGCCCATTAGACATACGTCGTTACGTCGATCATAAAAGTAAATTGGTGTTCCTACTGTACTATTTCCCCACCATTTCAACCATCGAATCGAGTGTCGGGGGCGCTAGGCAACGCTGCTCTGTCGCAAGTGTCAGTGTCAATAACTTTTATGGTCTCGACGATCAGATTGCTCAAAAGGAAAGGTTCATTAAGGTATTTGGAACGGTACGGTATGCGTCAAAAGTTTTCTATTTGCTGCCTATTAGACATACGCTGATCATAAAAGTAAATTTGTTGTTCCGACTATACGATTTCCCTACCATTTCAACCATCCAATCTAGTGTCGAGGCACTAGGCAACACTGCTCTGTCACTAGTGTCAGTGTCAGTAACTTTTATAGTCCCGACAATCAGATTTCTCTTTTGAAAATTGATCAACTGTTAACACAATGGCTGGAACCAAATTAGTTCACAAGGGATGGTTCATCAAAGAAAGTAATCTGGGAAAAAGACTCGATGTTGGCTGCAAAGAAAAAGGTAAAGATGGAAAATGAGAAAATATGTGAAGGGAGCTCGGAAGGTAGGCGCATCGTAGAATTATCCGAGCTTGGCAAAAATTTGTTTTGTCATAAATGCAAGATGATATTATCTATGACAAACATCATAAATGAAAGAAGATTGGGTTTGCCTATTAAAAACCGGCAAGGTAACGCTCTAAGGCGCCTGAGATATATTTACATAAGGGTCGTTTACACCTGCCACAAGTCTATTCGTGAACTTAACCTGCCTTAACTATAGAGGGGTTACCCCAGATACCGTAATTCCTTGAATTTATGGTCCAGTTTGAACAATGAAACGAAAAATGAGACTAAAATCTTCTGTCCCCAGCCAGTCAACGAAAAGCATATTTCTACTAATAGTATTTCGACACTATTCAAACAATATCTTTAATATTCGTGTGTTTTCGCAAAATCGAGGTTCACAGATAAAAGCGTTTATTGTACCTGAAATAAAATTTTAATGTATACGCTGGTGCGGATTTTCCCAAATTCGCACTTTGTTTCTACCTGTAATCGTTGCTGTCATCTTTTGTTTTTATTACTATCCAAAATTGACCCATTTTTCAATAAAAATTCTCATTAAATTCTCATTTCGTATTTCTTCTAGAGAAATTCACTAATTTTTTTATAAAACCGCTACTTTTCTAAAGATGACGGATGAACTAATTTTCCAATAGAAATAACCCTTTTTCCCAAAACAGAGCATGATATTTCAAATAACCACTATACAATTACTACTATAGTCTTTTAGTATTTTGGATGTAACACTTTTATTAACGACCTGTCCGTTTAACGGTCGGAGTTGAATGTCATTTCCTACACACCGTACTGAGAAAATCTCCACGTGCAATCCTGTTCAGTTCTACTATTTGTATCATATTTTTTTGATTTTGACAACTATATATATGCGTGTATATTTCCCCTTATGATTTCATTGGCAAATTAAAACTATTATTTTCTAACTCCACTAGCTGACACTAGCAAGTGCTTTTCTATCAGCAAGTCCTAATCAAGTGGATTGAACATACAATTAATTGAATATCAGATTAGAGTGACTCTTAATGTCCCCTCCCTTTATTTATTTATACATATAATTCAGAGCGCTGTTTGGCCGTTAACGTGTAAATTATATGTATAAATGAATAACGAGTATACGAATATACGAGTCACTCTAATCTGATATTCAATTAATTATATGTTCAATCCACCTGATTAAGACTTGCTGATAGAAAAGCTAGTACAACTTGGAGTCAAAAGTAAAGACTAATTATCATTTGAGTAATTACATTGAAAATTATATTTAACTCTTCATTTTCATGTTGGAAGTAAGGCATGTTTTTTTAGTTTTTTTTAAGTATTATT
This sequence comes from Chrysolina oricalcia, assembly GCA_944452925.2. Taxonomy (NCBI): domain Eukaryota; kingdom Metazoa; phylum Arthropoda; class Insecta; order Coleoptera; family Chrysomelidae; genus Chrysolina; species Chrysolina oricalcia. The sequence continues at coordinate 17,772,941 of OX101825.2, forward strand.
TTATTTTATTATTTTTAGTCTTACCTGTGCATTATTTCGAGTTATTTGACATGAATCAAAAAAGAACTTGGATTGTTATATGATGATCGTTCTTGATTTATGCAAATGTGCAGAACTTTAGGAAAAAATCATTTATTCCGACGTTAAAGGAATCGGGCCAAACTAGAAAGAGAGGCAAAACATATTACGAAAATCAAAAAAGTAATCACAAATTTTTTTTGCACAATTTTCAGAAAATTATTACAAATCCACGTCTAATCATTTCCAAAATTCCCATATATTCTGACTACAATATGTGCAGGAAGGTTGCCCAATTCTCCAATTCTAGAGTTTCAATTTTCTATATGTCCTGGTCTATTTATTTCGGGATATATTTCTTGTGTTCTAGCGCGTCATTTTTATGTTCTCATCGATCAAAACATTGCCGACTTTGGGAGCTTGTATTTCGATAATTACATAGACGAATTTTTCCAGATTTGGTTATTAGCATTGTTATCGAGTTTATTGACATGTGTGAGTTTTCCATAAAATTTGTAAGACGCGTTTCTTCTGTACAGCGTGTTATTTGAAACAATGATTGCATTTGGCCTATGGTGCTATGATTTAAAAGTCTATTGGGGAGTAACTTTGAGTACAATTATCTCCGATTCTAAATAGACGAAAATTCTCAGGTGACGTAGCTACTGTCGAGAAATATCATACCAAATTTTTATTGTATTTGTAAGATTATTTTTCGACATATCTTGCAACCAATAAAAACCATCAATTTAAAGCTATGATGTACTTTCAAACCAATCACAACATTATTATAGTGGGAATTTTCTACTTAGATTATTGCCTCGGGAATATTCGTGGTATTTTGTTTTTATTGTGTGACAACAACTGATACTTTTGATTTGACGTCTGTCATCAGTTTGCATGAAAAAATGAATTTAGATAACTGTAATGAATAAAAATGTTATATAGAGAATGTGTCTATGATTGGGGCATCAAAAAATAATCTATCGAATACCACACGAGAGTTCGATAAAGTAGAAAATAATTCTCCACATTTTTTCTCAAACTTGTTGCCATTTGGCAATAGCCACTCGAGCCCTTCGGGCTCTCGTGTGTATTGCCTGGCAACAAGTTTTCGAAAAATCTGTTGAATTATTTTCACTTCATTCTCACTCTCTTGTGGTATTACAACTGAAAACTGCTCCAGCGTTCCAAATATCTTAAAAATCCACAAGAAATTATTGATTTTGCATAATTCTGTCGGCAATAAGGATAATCAATATTATTTTCAATAAAGACTCCTAATACAAAAAAAAAAACAAATTCAATGTTTGGAAAGGTTTACCAAGTTTCACCCACTTTGACGTCACGCTTAGGTAGTCTATTGCACAGGCAGGGGTTGAATAAGGTGAACACCATCTTTATCGAAGTCTATACGGTCGGATGGTATGTCAGTTTAGTACATTTGTCACCCGGAATCCAACCTTGACGGTAGTAGATAAGTCAGTGTGAATAAAATATGGGCCCGCCTTATATTGTATTTAGTGTGAAATCATTTTATTTTTCGTATTCCTCTCAGCAAACCCATTCATATAACACCCATGTTATGATGGTAGATAAGAAAATTTTGCGGGCCATCTTGGGGCCTCCGCCATATTAAATTTGGTGTCATCCTTATTTTTTGTAGTAGCGTTTTTTGTTTTCATTGTGATAAAAGGTTCCCCCCATTTGTTGAAAATTTTATTTGAATGCAGTGAATTCCATCCACCTGTGAAACGTAACATAAATTTCAAATTAGATCTTGATATTTCAAAAACTGAAAGAGCTATGAAGAAAAAAACGAAGCGTTTGCGGAAACAAGTTTATGTGAAAAAAAAGTCTTATTTCGACCTGAAAAATACGTCTCTGAAATATTCATACAGAATTTTGAAAAACCCTGTCAGTGGGACCAACATTATTGATCAAAAGATTCGTTGCGAAGAGGTCGTATCCAATGGTTCCATTGCTGCACTGGGTTCTACTTCCAATCTTTATAGGTTTCAGAAGTTGTCCATTGCCATAAGTTGATTAAATTGTAACGAGAAAGCTGTCAACAATGACAGTATAAAATCAACTATTAATATACAGAGGACCTAGATGGAAATAATCCATATGATATAACAATTTTTATTCATTATTATAGTATGATCGAGAACCCACCGAAAACTACGTGGGACGTCAACTTTTATTGGTTCAGATATCATATCTGGTTGAAATGAGATTTTTGCTGTTGTGATTTCCGCTAGTAAAATGTGCCAGTTTGGTAATAAACATTTATTTTCCGAGAAGCCGTTAAATGATTTATTAGTTGGTTATTGTAATTTGCATTCGAATAAATTCACTTAGACGTTCCATAATATTACACAATAATATTTACTATTTTTTTGTTCACTGAAACTCCGTTGATGGTTGTATCAATATTTTGAACAAATAACAGTTTTCTACTTACATAATATTTCACAATCAATATTATTACAAGCGCGGAAATTGACAATTGAAGTAAATTTTCTTCAGATTGCACAATATTTTGTAAGCAAGCCCAGAACAGCGAAAATGGTGAAACTCTTTAGTGAGTTTGGAGAAAAAAATATAGCTTTGGAAAACGAGAAGAGAATTTAGAATTGGAGAAGAGAAAGTCAACTTCGGTTCATGCAAAAAAGTCTGTATCACATATGGGCCTAACAGTCTCAGACTGAGAGCCTTTTAGAAGATTTTCTCAAAACGGGAGAACATGAGACTATAGGTATCCATATTAGAGTCCAAAATATCCATCAACCCTTCTGGACCCGAAAATACGATATAGAAAATTACTCATTATTGAGGACATTTTGATAAAAAATCGACCACGTGAGAGTTGAGTTGTTGCTGAACGAGTTAAAGCGGAAACATTGATCGATAAATGGTCGAACCGAGGTAAAATGAGAATTGTTCAACTGCCAGATGTGTAGAAATGAGAGGTCCAAACCTATGCAAACGGCGATAGGACAGATACAGGAGTATGATTCTTTAAATATTGAAATCGTTCACAGAAGTGGGAGTGGACTATTTTGGTCCACTTCACGTCAAGACTGAACGAAGGATAGTAAACATTGGGCTTTGACTTAGAAACAGCTCATGCTCTAACTCAAGAATCAGCAACAGTTGAGGAAGAATGTAGGTTTTCTCTTTTCTGTAGTTTTTAATGTTGTAACCGTGCTTTTGCTGATGATGAAGGATTAATCCTTCGAAAGATGTCCCACCCACTGATGTAAGTTCTCCGACTACATTCTGTAATGTGCTAATGTGAGTCCTCTGACTACACCCAAATTCACAATAAAGATTATATTTGGTGGAGTTTGACTGTTAGTTTTTTCACTATCCACTTTCATCTCACCTCCACTGTAAGTCATGGATCGCCTCCATTGGATAAATTTAACATCAATAGTGCGGGAAATATTAAAAAAACAGAAAATTCAGATATTGACTTTACTAATGAAAAAGTTGGAATTTTTTTTAGCACTGCTTACGTGTATACGAATTTTTCCAAAGTCATTTAAATAGCGAAAAAACATGGAATATATATATATTTTTTCTATAAACACTAAAAACTCGGAAACGATACGTGATATCAAAAAAATTAATATATACAGTTTTATTGACCTCAAACAGATCTAGAAAAGGTTCAGATGAAATTTATCCATTTATTGAAACGGGACCCAACACAAGCAACCGTCCAAATTGTAAATCGCTCTATCAAATCTTCTTCATTGGATGACAACACCAAAAAACGACTGTGCAGAAGTGAGGCTCTCATTCCTAGGCTGTATGGTCTACCAAAAATTCACAAAACCAACGTGCCGCTCCGACCAATAGTCAACACCATTGGATCACCAACCTATGAACTTGCGAAATATTTGTCCACGCTACTACAGCCACACATTGGTAATATATCTTCCTATGTAAGAGATTCCACACATTTCAGCGAAAAGATCAAAGAGATTACCATTGATGCAAATGACGTTCTAGTCAGCTTTGATGTAGTATCCCTGTTCACAAAGGTCCCTTTAGATGAAGCCATGAGGGAAATTGAACTACTTTTCCCAAGTGATATATCCAATCTCTTCAAAATATGCTTAACATCATCATATTTCTTTTTCAATAACAAAATATATGAGCAATTAGATGGTGTTTCAATGGGAAGCCCACTTCGCCCAGTTATTGCTAATTTCTTCATGGAAAAACTAGAAGAAAAGGTAATTGAAACTGCAAATTTAAAACCCAAGGTATGGTTAAGATATGTAGACGATACGTTTATAATTTGGACCAGAAAAACTCAATGAATTCCTTAACCATATCAATGACATACACCCAAATATTCAATTCACCATGGAAATTGAAAATGAGAAGAAACTGGCATTCTTAGACATTCTCATTTCTCGAAAAGAAAGGCGTCTTGGGCATACGGTATATAGAAAACCAACACACACTGATCGATATCTCCACAATACCTCACACCATCATCCGTGCCAAAAACAAGGTGTAATCAAGACATTAGTTGATCGAGCTAAAATAATTTGCGAACCTGAATACCTGGAAGCTGAACTGAAACATCTAAAAGACGCTCTTCTTTCTAATGGGTACAAAGAAAGAGATATTGAGAGGTGTATGAAAAATAGAAGAGAAGAAGACGGAAGAATCAATAGTAGACCAAATGACTATCCATCCAGTGAACCAAGTAGTAGTCAAACCAACACCGAAAAAATAAAAGCATTCTTACCATATGTTCCCAGACTTACAGATCGTATTGGCCGTATTCTACGAAAATTTGAGATTAAAACCGTTTATAAACCTTCAAAAAAACTTAAAGACCACTTTAGATCAGCGAAGGACAAACGAGACGTACTATGCTCTTCTGGAGTTTATCGCATTCCATGTTCCTGTGGCAGCGTTTATATCGGAACCACAAAACGCTCCGTTAAAACAAGAATCAAAGAGCACCAGGCTTGCTGTCGGTTAGGGCACACACAGAAATCCGCTGTCGCAGAACATACTCTCAACAACGATAACCATAGAGTGAAATTTGAAGAAACCCAAGTCATCACTTCAACATCTGCCTATTACCCAAGACTCTTCCGGGAAGCAATTGAAATTCAGAAACACCACAACTTTAACAGAACCGAAGAAGGACTACAATTGAACAAGGTTTGGCTTCCAGTTCTCAAAAATTCTCAATTAGCTCCCTACCCACAAAATAACGGTACGAACGATTCTATGATGTCTGCTAACGCTATGGACCTATCAGATGTAAGAACGTCAAATCACAGGTATTTATTAAGACAACGTATAACAAATGTCAAGCATTTGACAGCGAATTAAGAAATCAGAAACTTGAAAATATCTCTTGAAAATGCTAACCACTCGTGTTGGCGAAACGTCGAGATCTTATATAAACATACGTCGGCCTTAGAACCCGAAGAACCACCATGTAAAAAAAATCTGATTTTTACGCCAAAAAAACGAAAACCAAACGAGATATCACAAAAATGGATCGGAACAGTTTGATAGTTCTTGTCCTAGTATAAAGTTATTAAACTTTAAGAAATGAGCATTTCGCGCCGACTTGTCTTGATCTTTAAATGACAGAAACTCGAAAATTGAAATACATGTAAAAAAAGAATATCGTAAACTGTTTTATTTACCTCGTACAGATCTACAAAAAGGATGATCAAAGTTTTTTCATATCTTGAAAATTAAACTCAAAAATGGTGACAGATTTGCAAAATTCGCAAGTTACCTTTTCTGGCTGCCTTTTATAAATCTACAAAAAATGTAAATTATTTCTTTCCTTAGTATCAATAGTCCGGGAAATATAAAAAATAGGAAAAATTATGTACTTGGAAAAATTTTGTTCTAGAAACAACAAAAACTCGAACAAGAAGTGAGAAATCGAAAAAATGTTTGAGAACAGTTCTGCAAAAACAGATCTACAAAAAGTGTGAATAAACTTTTTTCATATCTTAAAAAATGGACTTTGAAATACAATATTTTTAACAAAAAAATCTCAAAAACGGCGGCAGATTAAATTTTAGAAGAAATCTTTTTCAATTACCTTCTGAAATTTCTGATTGTTTAATATTGGTGCCCAATTATACATTTGACTGGATTCAATTATAAATTAGAGACATCCATTTGACAAGTTTCAATCAAAGTCAAATCAATTATTGATGACCATCAGTTATAGTATCAAATCAACGATAAATTAGAGTAATTCGTGTACAGGTACCATAAAAGTTACAGTATTCACGTTAATAATAATATTTGAGTCGTAGTATTAACATTTTTTGAGACGTAGTATTCAAAACTTCTAGGCCTTTCAGCTTTCAAGCTTTTCGCGTATCCCGCCCTCACTTGTTATTATTACATTCTTATTATGAAATTCTTGTACTGTCATCGGTCCTTAATATGTGTGCCAACTTTCAGATTTTTCGGACGATTTGAAGAGGGTATTAATTACATTGTTTGTTAGTTAGTTTGTTTGTAAGATACAAGTGTAGGTACCTACCCAGTTACCTACACTTGTAGGTACCACTTAGCACGGGGTCATCAAAATGACCTTATTTGGTTAAATAATTAACCAAATGACGTCAGAGACTATGAAAAGACGTCAGCCATAGGACGTCATCAGCAGGACGTCATTCTGACTTCTGAAAAGAAGACTATAAATGACGTCATTTTGAAGACCTACAGGACCATCAATAGACGTCAAGTCAAATGACTAATAAATGACGTCTTATGAAGGACTATAATAATAATAAGAATAATAAATTTATCAGCCATTCAGGTACAGTTATGGTAAGTCATATAAAAGCCAATTAATGATTTATGGACATAAACCACTGTTACTTGTATAAATGAATAAAACCAAATCTGAGTAACATACAATACAGATACAGTAAAGGGCCCCATAGACTTCGTTCAATTCGCGCGAATTGGACCGTGCGGACCAAATCGCGCGAAACACGTTCGTACGTTTTTTGCCCACACACTACGATCTTGTAGCTCAGTACATTCAGTTAAATTCAACGCGCGAACAATGGTACCTCGAAAGTGTCTCCTGGCAGTGGCGGCAGTATTGGCAGTGAAAAACAAACGGGAGAGAAATCGTACAAAATGGTGTAAAAATTGGCTTTTGAGAAGAAAGACCTTTTCTCATATCAATTTAATAGACGAATTGAAATTACAACCAGGAGACTGGTATAATTATTTGCGTATGGACGAAGCGACCTATTTGGAATTACTGCAACTAATAACACCTTTAATATCCAAACAAACTACACATCATACGCCCTATTTTTCATATGCCGATCGTGGTACTCTTTAGATTTAATTTTCCACAAACATGGATAATTTTTATGTAAATCAATAAAATCTGACAGAAATTCTTTAGAATTCATAGTTATGGTCTGTGCGCTTATGTGGTACGTACAGAGTGCAAAAACAGCACACACACTGCAATCCAGGCATGTACATACCTGTCCGTACGTGCAGAAAATCAAACTAGCACGGATTTTGCACGGCGGTTAATCCGTACCGTCTTTCAATCCACACACTACGTGTTTGGCTGGTTTGTGCAGGTACGTGCGGTCCAATTCGCGCGAATTGAACGAAGTCTATGGGGCCTTAATACATAGTATATAATACAGTAATAGCATATTCTAGAGGTCATTGAGAGTATAAAATGAGTATAAATAAAATAAATGAGTAAATAAACAAACAAACCACGATCATCTGTAAAAATAAAATCAAACTTATAACAGGTGAGACGACAGCACAACACAAGATACATATTTGAAGTGAAACAATTATCAGTATAAATAGAATCATAACATATGAGTACAAATAAACCACGACCATTATGTACATATAATTAAAACTATTGAGTTAAAAATATCACAAAGCAGGTAAGACGACAGCACACTACAATAAGTAATATATTAAAAAGCAAAATGAGTAAAATAAAAAAAAAATCACCATGATGGATCATCCAAGTATTCTTGACAGGGATAGTAACTTTTTTGAGCCAACAAACATTTTATTTTGTTTAAAAAAAAAATTCTGTCATTTTCAGAATTTTTAATTTCCGTTGGCAGTTTATTGTAGAAACTCAATGCATTGTAGAGAGGAGAATTTTTGAATTTTGTAGTTTTGTGGTTTGGTATTTTTAGGTGACCACCATGACGTGTGTTCTAAGCATGTGAAAAAGCAATGGTATTGAAAGATTTCAAGTTGCTTCTAATGAACTTTAAACATTTCAAAATATAGATGGATGGGGTAGTTAACATTTTCTCTCTTGTAAATACTGGTTTGCAACTAACTCGATAGTCCATATCGAAGATCAGTCTTACGATACGTTTCTGCCCAACAAATACTCTACTAAAATCTTTACTACAACCCCATGACATTGTGTTGAAAGAAATGTGTGAGTATACCATTGCATAATAAATGGTCAGTAAGCTCTCCTTGGCCACACATGTTTTCATCTGCTTAATTGCAAAGAATGCTGAATTCAGTTTCTTGCATAAGTGATTGATATGTAGATCCCAGTCTAACCTCTCATCTAGAAATGTTCCCAAGAATTTTACATCTTGCGACATAATTATTTCATCAATAACGTTTATTTCACCAGGGATATTATCCTTCCTATTATAAAATTTCATTGAAACTGACTTTGTTGTAGTCAAAATCAGTTTATTTCTGTCACATCATGATGTGAACGTATCAATGATTGTGCCGACATTTGTTAATAACGCATCTGAATCAGAACTGGCAACTGTAATCGTTGTATCATCCGCAAACAAGGTAATGTGGCAATCAATTTCGTGTTCGGGCAAGTCGTTGACAAATAACACAAATAGTAGGGGTCCTAATACTGACCCTTGTGGTACCCCTAATTTAACATCACGCTCACTTGACATGAATACGTTTTTTCTTACGGTCATACTACGTCCACACATATATGATTCCAACCAAGTCAATAAATTATTTGGAAAAGCAAGCGTTTTCAACTTATTTGTTAGAAACTTGGAAGACACTGTGTTAAATGCCTTCGACAAATCGAAAAACAGGCTAACTACACAATTGTTGGAATCTTTTTCAGAGTATATAAAATTGAGAAATTGGAATGATGCTGTTTCCACACAATGATTTTTCCTAAATCCATGCTGGTTACTACATATCAGGTTGTTCATTTCCAAATAATTCATCATCCTAGCAGTTACTATACTTTCTCGAACAACTTCGAGAGTGAGCAGAGTAAGGAAATTTGTCTGTAGTTGTCTAACTCTGTCTTTTCTCATTTTTTGAATAAAGGAATTGCTAGTGCCGTTTTGAACTCAGTGGGAAAATATCCTTGCATGTAAGACTGGTTTATTAGGTAAGTAAGGGGATATTTGATCAACTCTATCACATTCTTGATAGTAATTATAGAAAATTCATCTATCCCAGATGACTTTTTATTTTTCATCATATTTAGTGAGTAAATTTTTTTTTCTTTGGTGTTTTGGCATCGACTGCTATGGTCATTAGCTACGTGTTCTGGATAGGCCTTGTTACTAACTCCATGCGCCACCTTAGGAGCAGCACTGTTAATTAATTGGGACGCAACAGTGAATCGTGTAGGACCCACCCCAGTCCAGCCACGAGATTTGAATAATTTAATTGGTCAGATTAAATTAAAAAATCCCAGCCGCAACTGGGGCTTGAACTCCGGACCTTTCGACTCAGAGTCGGACGCTTTAACCACTGCGCCACGCCCCGACATTAGTGAGTCAATTATTTCTATTTCTGTAATAGGTCCATTTTGAAATGGGTGAATGACATCAACAATCCCTAGTTTTCATGTGGAAATTGATAATTTTAGGGAAGTGGAATAAAATAAACTGAAATACAATATTACAATAAATAAATTTCAAATATAAAACATATAACAGGATTTTGTATTAAACTTACATTCAATATCAATTTACAGTCCATGAAATATGATAGATCTTAGAAAATGTTTTATTTTTGTAAGAGAATAATCGCCAATTTGTGTACTCTTTTAGAAATTTGGGTGCTCCTACTTTATACCTAAGTCGCAGTTTTTCAGTGTTCTTTTGTTCATGATTACTAACCTGAACTTCAAATCTTCTTCAGCCTCTTCATCCTTGATGATATATTTATCGAAACTCCTTTGGTTTTTCAATGGCGGCCACAACACTTCCCGTTTTCTTAGCTTTAGCCATCTTTTGTCCTTCTCGGAGAACTCTACCAGTATGTAGGACATTATTTGTTGATTGATCCGAGAGGGTAACAGCAAAAAACACAAATATGTTAGCACCAAACCACCAAACAAACCAACACAGCAGCAAACAAAAAAACAGATTTTAGCTTTATGCTAAAGGCAATGACATTCGACGAGGTAAAATATAATCCAAAAGCAGCCAGGTTAAAGGAACCATTATTTTATTCCACCAAATTATTTCAAGATTATCAATTGACATAATTGAACCAAAGATACTTGACTACCATCTAGTGACAAAACAAAAATAAAATTTTCTTGGGAACAATTGGATATTAATAGCACGTATGAGTATTTTTAGCCCATCCCAACTTTTTAATTTTCGTAAACATTTTTACTTTCAGACACAAATATTTCATGATTTATGACAATTTGTTGTTTGACATTGTGAATTATGAAAAAGACGACTCATCTCATTGGAATTTGTCATCCACTACGTCCTAATTGTTGACGGGTATTGACTGCAATTCTAGTCTAGAACTCCATCAGCCTATTTCTTCTTCATATTCCGTCATGAATTCATTAAGTTTGTTCTGTTCCTCTAATTGATAGTTATTTTGAATTTTCGATTCTTGAGAAATATTTTTCAGTAGGTATTTGCAACGCTGTCCGCTACCACGGCTATCGGTCTGAGTGTTTTCAACAAGCGTCTACGTCCCGACTGCATCAACTCAACGATTGGTCACTGTAATAGCGGGAAGTTTAGATGACAAGACAGCTCATACAAACCAAGTTGAAAATACGTTAATTACTAGCCAACCTAACCTGACTAACCTTACGTAAACAGAATAACCGTACAAAATTGTTACCATATAACAACTATTTATCCAAATTTCATTCGGGACGTAGACGCAATGTAACAGAACGCTTCATACAATCGGCCTTAAATCACTTTTGGCGAATTGCTAACAGGAGGGGTCCAGATTTCTGTAATCACGAATTCTGGACAAATAGTTGACTTTGCAGGGACGTCATTATGACCTCCACGAAATACGTCAATTTGACGTCATGAAATAAGACGTCATTTTGAGGTCTCATTGTGGTCGAGGACGTCACGGACCAAAAGGGGCTTTAATAAGACATCATTAGGACGTTATTTCACTAACCTGTGCTACCAGGGTACCTAATGAAATAGATAAAATAAATAAAAAAGCGTGTTAATGAATAAAAAAACGCGTTCCATTGGTCTTCTTGAATTTATTATGACCCTCTACGTGGTGAAATTTTGCAATAGTGTTGGTCTATTACAATTTTTCGATAAAGTCGTGGAACTTCGTGACAAAGGGCATATTTTTGTCTTCGTCTTCGACATGCGGAAACCCATGGCGTCCCTTCAAATGAAAGTTACAAACTTGTATTTGCTAACTTTGGTTGTTTTTTTCTTCCAGGAAATAATAATGCGTCTCCAAAAGATGGGCAGGTCCAGTGGCGGGGCAATAGGAGCGGCAATGGGCAATGCAACGGATCACCTGGGTGCGGGTACGACGGGGGGGCCGGCGACAACGAAGGCGGCGGCTCGGCGGGGTCTGAAGGCTCAGCCGCAGCAGGGCCGGACCAGCTGGAGAGGCCGGGCTCAGTTGAGAATGACACTATTCACCTCCAGAGACGGGTGGGACTCTTCAGTGGGGTGGCTCTAATTGTCGGAACCATGATTGGTAAGTGATCATAATGACCATATTTTGAATTGTAATTCAAAACAAGGTATTTTTTCATACATTTTATTTTAGTTGTTTTGTTAGAAAACAGCAACCTTGTCATGAAAAGCATAGGCCTAAGTTGCATCAAATGGTAGTAGTAGGTTTTTTTTTCTTGTATGGTGTGTGACTGAGGTGACAAACCGAAGTTTTTGACTTCGGCAGCCCCCCGGATCACTTTTGAAAATCTCAAAACTTTTGCACTTTTTATGGTTTTGTCCCATTTTGACCATGAAGGGGTATGTTTATGATAAAGACCCTTCAATAAATTTTTGATCTAGAAATTTTTTTCTATAATATGAAATGAAAATGGATGTGGTAGCTCCGATAGGTACCGAGATACAGCTTTTCAAAGTTTGGCATATGGCAAAATGGAAAATTTTAAGCTAATTTTCATGAAAGTCTTCAATAACCTGTATTATATGAGTCAGTGAAGGAAAAATGTATTCATTTTAATTCACAGATATAGAAATGACGATACCTAATGAATTGGAACCTAATGAGAATTATAATTATAATATTATGACGAGATGGATAGGCTACTCGACTATTCAGCCAACTTGCTGGATACTATTGCCGAGAAACAATTATTCCATTTCAGGACATCCAGGACGATAAATATTGCACTGGAGAAGGCGGATTGGCGGATTTGCTTGGCCCGGAAACACTTTCAATTAATACACGAATCGTTGTTCTGTGGATCTGCTCTCTTCTTTGGACCATACGTTTCTTTTCTCAATTATTATTTTGCTCTCCATTTTGAGAAATACAATTGTCAATATAAACACTAATCTGAATTTGGCTACTTTTACCTGTCATTTATCAATTTCAAACTGGTTTATCTCGTAATTTCACTTCTCTTCAAGGCGATCGGTTGGGTCTAATCCTATATTTTATGGAACTGACTTGAGTGATTCAATCCAATCCGAACACTGTATATATCGATTAGGTGCATCGGATCCAGTAAAGTCAAACCCATTTTGAGCGGATCCAAAGTTGTGAGATAAATGTAGTCATTAATGAGTATTTTTAAATACTTGAATTTATTTCTACGTGATTGTCTCCATCCAATTTGTCCAATAATTCTGACTGCATACTTTTGCAAAATAAAAACTCTGCATGGTACAAGTTCAACAACACTTCCGTATCACAGTGCGTTGACATAAACCTCAACGGATAATAATTTTTACGAATTTTATTGCACAGGGTTTCAATATGGGCATTCCATGAGAGTTTGTGATCTAATGTAAGACCCAACATTTTTGTTGTAGAGCAAAATTCCACCCGCAATTCATGGATTTGGAAAATTTCTGGGAGATTATGCAGAGTAAATTTCATCAACGCTGTTTTGGATATGTTTGTGTCAGTTCTGTGAGAGCTGCCACATTCTGCTCCTTAACGAGAAAATTGGTATCATCTTTGAAGGCGGTTACATGAATTTCTGAAAGATTATTGAAATAGTTCATGAGATCATTAGCATATACAAGGAAGAGTAGAGGCCCGAGTATAGAGCTTTGAGGGACCTCCTGTTCAGTGGTTGCCGGTTGGCTTATAGAATTCTGAATTACTTCTCATTGGATCCTGCCTTCCAAGTATGATTTCATCAAATTCAACGCAATTACTATAACACCATTTCGCTCCATTTTCAACAGGAGGAGTTTATGGTCAACACAATTGAATGCACTAGAGAAATCAATCCACAGATGTGAGGTTTTCCATCGAGAGCATTTATCACGTGCTCATTGAAATCTTAAAGTGCTGTATGCTTTTGTTTTGAGAGAACCCATGTTGATTTGGCGGGAGGAGCTTATTGGCAGAAAAAAGACCCCAATTGTTTCTTATAATATCGACCTCGACATTCTTGGAAATACTAGTTATCATAAATATTTAAGTTACCTTTTTTGAAAATTGGCAAGACAAGAGTAGTACTCAATTATCATCATAAAAATTATCCATAGACAATTCACAATATACGTTATTGGTTCACATAATTGATAAGAACATTTTTTCATTAGATTATTTGAAATTTCGTCATGGCATTGGAATTTTTAAAAAATTTCACCTATCCCAGATCAAATATCTCTTAAGGGGTATTTTGAATCTCCTCTATCTTTTTTTCGCATGAGTTCAGCAACACCATGTATATGAAGTGCCAGGAAAATCGATAGAGGGCCTAATTGCATTTTCATTGTACTAGCTTGATCCTTGGAATGTGAATATATTCAATTGTTTCAGGATCCGGAATTTTCGTTTCCCCGTCTGGACTTCTAGAAAGAACAGGATCAATCGGGATGAGTTTTGTAATATGGATGGCATGTGGATTGCTTTCCTTATTAGGTGAGTTAACAATTTGTCAGTTCTGAGCTTCAATATTTCTCAATTTCGAATCGAATTTTGCTGGTGTAAAAAATTTGGTTGAGATTTTCTACAAATAAAGTGAAATCTACGTTGCTGAAAAAAATAATAATTCTCACTGATTATTATTGAAGTTAAGTATTGATGATATTTAATAAGTATCAGAAGACATTAAATTCTCCACGATCATCGAAGAATTTGCTAATTCTGAAATCAGAGGATCCCGCACATCGCACATTTGATGTAAAATGAATTTCAGCCTATTCAAAAACTGATATCCTAAATCGCAAAATTTAAAACTCATTAAATATTGTTAACAAATCTGGAATACCTGGTATACATCTGTTTGCGAAATATATATCTTGGTATAAAAACTAAATTCTCTCTTTATTTTCGTTAATTGATATTTTTTCCTAAACAGTTAGGAAAAGTAATACATTTCCTAACTGGTGATGAAAAGTGAACGATACGACATTCACTTCAGCTTTGAAAAGTGACACTATATGTCAAAAAAAAATTATCCGCACGTGAAAGTTTTTCCAAGAGCGTCACATAAGATTTTCTAATGCACTCATAGATAAAATCTTGATACTAACTCATACTGAATAGTATATTGTACAACTAGTGCGGAAAATAGGATATTCGATATACTCGTGTGACAAGATGATAAACCACTCGCTTGAATCCATTTTCCGCACGAGTTTTACACTATACTTTTCCGACGACCGAACTGAAAAACAAAATACTTTAGTCAGCACATTACAAATAAATTAAATTTTGCGTGAATAATATTTCACTTCACACTAGTGCGAAATGGAATGGAAATGTTTTCTGTTTTGTATCTACTTTATGTAATTTTTCATTTAGCACTAGTTGCTGGTTTACAGTGCGAAAGTATTTCGAGTGGGTCGTCGGAAAAGGTACTTTTTGGCACTCGACTGCTTTGCGTCGTTTAAGTAAAAGCAGTTGCATACGGGAAAGGTACTTTTTCGGAACTCGTTATGATAAGAACTATTCCAACACTGGTGCGGGAAACTGACACTCTCCAAATTAAATTGCAACAAGGGTGAATCACTTTCTCTTGTAGAAAAAGGAAAGAAGATAAAAAAGTAAGATAATAACTATTCACAGCGCATACACAAAATTGAAATATCAATTGGAGTCTTTTTCCAACAGCTTGGATGCAAGGAATGTGAACCTTCATGTTCAGGAGGACATTTCAAATAAAAAATGTATGCAGGTGCTGCTGCTTATACTTGGACACACTGTATATGCAGTACGTTTTGATGAATACGGCTGGTATACTCCGTCTCATGATGAAATGAGATGGAAATATTCATTAAATGGGTTTTCTTTTATATTTTTAGTTGACAGGTGCAACCTGAAAGTAGGTAATATATTTTGGGGATACTTATTTTCTCATGCCATGCTGTAATGCGTGGGTAAACAGCTTTAACGTCATCATGCTTGGTTTCTAACCGAATTGTTTCTTTAGCGAAATGATAAATCGAATAATCACATCAATTCAAACAGGGATTGCACCACAGGAGTGAATCATTAGCTTCTGACGTTATCCAGAGTATGGCGTGGGAAAGTATATAGCATGAAATATAAATATATCAATATGGAATGACACAGAAACTAATACTGAACTTATTTCCACAGTTTCTGAATTTGAATTTTCAAACATGAATAATGGCAATGTACTGTAAGAAATAACGTATTTATGTCAAGTGAGCGTGATGTAAAATTAGGAGTACCGCAAGGGTCAGTCTTTGGACCTCTACTATTTGTTTTATTTGTCAACGACTTGCCCGAACACGTAACTGATTGCCACATTACCATGTTTACTGATGATACAACAATTACAGTTGCTAGTTCTAATCCAGATGCGTTATTAACACATGTCGGCAAAATCAATGATACATTCACATCATGGTGTGACAAATCAACAGATTTTGAAAACAACTAAGTCAGTTTTAAATTAGGAAGGATAATATCCCTAGTGAAATAAACGCTATTGATGAAATAGTTATGTCGCAAGATGTAAAATTCTTGGGAACATTTCTAGATTAGAGGTTAGACTGGGATCCACATATAATTCACATATGCAATAAATTGAATTCAGCTTTTTGGTAATTAATCAGATGAAAACATGTGTAGCCTATTAAGCTTTTATTATGCAATGCAATCGATTCATTCGTTGCAGTCATTAGTTATTGACTGCTAGACCCACCCTATACTGATGAGGAGCAACACTCCGAAATCGAAATATAGGTGGCCCGAATGTTTCGATGAACTTTCCCATGCAACAAGCAATTGCAGAGATAACCTTGTAGGAACTCTGCACGGAAATTTCATCAGATGTAATTCAATGTTCGTCGTGGTATTAGCCAGGAAAGTAGTTGTTTTCTGATGGATTTTTGACCCAACTTTTCCTATTGTATAGGATATTAGCAATGAGCAGTCATCCGGACATCTTATGCCTCATATTTAGATGATCCATTATTGTGATTTATTAAACTTTTTAATATATTACTTATAGTGTGTTGTCGTCTTACCTGGTTTATAATATTTTCAACTTGATGATTTTAATTATATATAAATAATGGTCGTGGTTCGTTTGTACTCATATGTTATTATTTTATTTATACTGATAATCGTTTCACTTTTAAATATGTATCTTGGGTTGTGCTGTCGTCTCACCTGTTATAACTCTGATTTTATTTATAAATATGATCGTGGTTTGTTTGTTTATTTACTCATTTATTTATTTTATTTTCCACACATTATTCATTCATTCATTTTATATGACTTATCATATTTACAACTGTACCTAAATGACTAATAAATATATTATTATTATTATTAACAATTTTCATAACGTGTGTGATTCTTTTGAGAAGGAATACGCAACGACGGGTTTCGCAGAGGTGTCTTTGTTTTCCCGATGCCTGCCACCTGATAAAACATCTGCATCTGCTGGGGATACACCAATACTCCACGCTATACATGTTCTATAATTAGCAGAACAAAATAGCCTCCCACATACTGTTTCAATGTGAAGCTCTTTTTGACGACGATTCTTCCATGCTACAGCATCATCTCCTTTCATAGAGACATCCAGTATTGGATCTTTGCGATTCTGTATCTCAAGCAAAATCAGCATCAGAGTGGACACTCAGATCTATAGAAATTCAGTTCCCAACCTGTATGCCTTTGGAGATATCTAAAATTCCGCTTCCCAACTTGGACGTGACTGTGATTATGTTCATTCGGTCTCGAGATTATTGCAGCTAACTGCAGGGACCTAATAGCTTCGCGATATGGAAAATATTTGTTTTCACCAACTTCGGAGAGAATGCCTTCAGAAGAGAGTACTATCCTCACTATTGTGGAATCTCGTGGTAAATAACCTCCTCATATACGAGGGCTGACAATAAAGTAAGGTCTCCAACGCTGCAACTTCGCCGGATCACGCGCTAGGCGAAATCTGGCAACACCGCCGTGTTCCTTGGTTCCCCCACTACCACTTTGCTGCTGGGTGAGGCTTCCCCGACCGCTCAGTCTTGGCTGAGCAGCCGTCAACGATGGAGGTACCACTCGCGTCAGCGTCCAAGTGCGAATTGCGTTCTGTAATACGTTTTTTGAGTGCGAAAAAGGTGACACCTATTGAAATCCATCGTGAACTAGTTGAAGTGTACGGGGAAAAGTGTATGGACATAAAAAACGTGCGTAAGTGGAGCCGCGAGTTCAATTCCGGGCGCACTAATGTTCACGACGAGGAGAGAAGTGGCCGACCGTCGGTCTCGGATGCGATTGTTCAAGCAGTGGAGGCAGAAATGCTCAAAAACCGCCGTGCGACAATTAGGGGCTTGGAAGAGAAGCTTGGAGGAGTGTGTAGCAGCGAAACAATCCGTCATATCCTTGTGAACAAGTTGCAGTACCACAAAGTTTCTGCCCGATGGGTGCCGAAACAGCTGACCGAAGACCACATGAAGCGGCGCGTGGAATGTGCGACCAAAGTTGTGGCCCGTTTTGAAGAGGAAGGCGATGATTTTTTGGAAGGGTTTGTTACGGGGGATGAAACGTGGGCTCATCACTACACACCCGAAACAAAGGAGTCGTCCAAACAATGGCGCCATAGCGATTCTCCGAAACCCAAAAAGTTTAAGGCGACACTGTCAGCCGGCAAGGTGATGGCTACGGTGTTTTGGGATCGCCACGGGGTATTGTTGGTGGATTTCATGCCAAGGGGAACCACTATCAATGCAGCAAGGTACTGTGAGACCCTGGAAAAGCTTCGTCGTGCCATAAAAAACAAACGCCCGGGATTGCTGAGCAAAGGAGTGAAATTTCACCACGACAACGCGCGCCCGCACACAGCCAACGTTACCCTTGACCTGCTCAAGACATTTGGCTGGGAAATCATCGATCACCCTCCCTATAGTCCCGACGTGGCCCCCAGTGACTACCACATGTTCCCCGCCCTGAAAAAACATCTCGGAGGGAAGAAGTTTGATAGTGACGCGGAGGTTCAGAAAGAGGTCAACACCTGGCTGCGCGAGGCGGACGGAGAGTGGTATTCTGCCGGCATAGACAAGTTCATCGTGCGGATGCGCAAGGTGTTGGAAAAAAATGGCGATTATGTAGAAAAGTAGCCAAGACCTTGGCCTTTCCAACGGTGTATCGCTTTTTGTAAATAAATGTCATTTTCTATGAAAAAAAAAATTGGAGACCTTACTTTATTGTCAGCCCTCGTACCTGAACTGGAGAGGAATTTATTAGAGAAACCTAGAGACCAAAAAAGCTATCTGGTGAAAGCCTACAGATGCCAGGAGAGAAAAAATACCTGGAATTAAACCTAGACTCGAAGGTCACCTGAAACAAACATCTGGAAAAAGTGCTAACATGGACAAGGACATTACTGATAATGGCCAGGTACTCCTTTGGAAAAAATTAGGGACTCGGATTCAAACAATCCCTTTGGCTATACACAGCGGGAGTGAGGCTCTCGATAATGTATGGAGGGAGCCCGGATGTGGTGGCCAAAGGTTGAACAAGTGACAAACAGAGGGAGGCTGGCTAGTTTATAAATACTGACCATGCTCGGGGTCACTAGTGCTATGTCCAGCACATCAATGTTTAGCCTGAAGATGATACTGAACCTCCATCCACTGTATTTTCATATTGCAGCGGAGTCGGAGGATAGAAGCGTACAGACAAAAGTGCTTGGGCCAATGAATGGCAACCTATGCCATTTCAACATAATGGAGGTCCTTTGAAGGAACATACACCACCATCATACAAGATGGGGAAGTCACATCAAAGGCCATACCAATGTTGTCAAGAGGGCAAATCTGGTTTGGCACTAAGACAAGAAATGGGGTAGGGGCTGTAATATATGGAGAGAGACCGAGGCAAAACATTAGTCTAAGCCTCGGTACTCAAGCCTCCATATTTTGCACGAGAGAGATTCTAAGGAGGTGCCCAAGAAACCAATCCATAGTCAACGACCTAGGAGCACAGAACAAGTTGAAACTTGTCGGGGTCCAGGTCACAGGGGGTCACAGGGGAATGAGAGTGCAAATGCTCTAGCAGGAGTGGGGGTAGCATCCATTTTCATCGAACCAGAACCAGCCTGCGGAATACCGTTTGGGTATATTGAGCAGGAAACGAAGAAATGGGTCAAGAATAATCATAAATCCTCCTGAGAGAACTCTTCTGGCAATACTTATGGGAAGGTGATGATGATAGGGCCAACCGACCGGCTCTCAAGATATCTCCTGGAACTAAGCTGGAACTCTCTCAGGAAGGTGGTAGATGAGGAAGAAGAAACAGCCTCCTGCATAGTGCGCGAATGCCAAGCCCTGGGTCGCATGAGGATGGATTCTTCAGACACTGCAGTGCAGAAGATATCATCCCACATGAAAACCTCGTAAGAAATTTCCAAGAGTTCATCAGAAGATCCGGAGTACTCACGAGATAGACCTGAAAGCGGGGAACAGAAAGGTTCTACCTCTAGACAGACAGACATACGAACAAAGCAAGTAAAATAAAAGCTTGTAATGAAAAGGTTTTGGACAAGAATAAATAGCAAATGAAACAGGGTTATGTAAGAGATCATGTGACTTTTGCGGTGATGATAGTTTTTCTGAATTTGAAACATGCTTCAAGTGCAACGTATATGTATCGTAGACAATAGTATATTGTGTATCTAGTGCGTGTGGTATACTTTTTTACGCGAGTGTGGAAGTTTGTGGAACGAGCTGCAGGCGAGTTTCACAATTCGCACGAGCGTAAAAAAGTATTCACGCACGTGGTGCACACTATACTTTTTCTACGACCTTTTACTTAGAGATTGTATTAAAGGAAAATTTGACTAATTTTCTTTATTACAATAATAATTATTATGAACAGTTATATTGCAATTTTGTAAATTGTCAAAATGTACATTTACTTTCTCTTTCTCTAAAAAATTAGAGCTGCTTGTACTGTTGGTATTGACAACACAACTACGATTATTCTCAGATTTTATTGCAGACATCTATCTTTTTAGTTAGAGATTCTTCCACGTAGGCTTCTGCCACTGAGGATGATTTCCAGCCGCCGTGTTTTTTTAGCGTTAGGAGATCACCTCCACCTTCGACTAATAAAGACGCAGATGAACGCCGTAGGCTGTGCCCTGTAAATTCGTTGGGATTGGGGAGTTTCAAAAATGTGGCAATTTCTGAAGGAGTTGATGGGAGTACTTCAATGTTGTCCATCAGGAATTTGCGTGAAATACACGGCTAATCGGTTTAAATCAAAATTTCGTCGCACTATTTATTAATTCAGAGGGTAATTAATTACTATTTACGGTCTATTAACTGATGTAACTCTGAACTTCAGTCTGCGGGAACTGTCATATTTGTGTGTGCGACCGGTGTGTGAATTTGTATTGACTCTTATGGCACCGGTGCGTGAAATAAATCCCATAAGAAAAGCATGGCACTTCCCACATCGATTCGTGAAATGAAGCTTTACACATTTTTATCGATGTATGACGTTAGTAATTCACATACGGGTGTAGAAAAAAATATTTATGAGAGATATAAAAAAATATTAAACGTCGAATTCCAATACAAAGGACATATTCAGTCAGTAGAGAGTTAAATTAAAATCAATATACCTATAATTACTTGGTCATTCTCGGAGACATTTCATGGACTCTCAGTCTTGAAAATTTACCCACTTCTCTAACCTTACCATTTTGAATCACCCTGTACGTTGCTACTAGACTGAAAATGAGTTTTCTAATCGTCTGTTTTTTTAAACAAATGTTTTAATTTTTTCATTAAGTAGTCGTTGAACGAATAACTGACACCTGTTATCGGTGGAGCATGAAAGTGCTATAATAGTCTTTCTGACGTTGCTGTTCGGATGAATGAAAACCGCTGAAAAACTTGGATTCGTTCCAGACCTGCCTTACAGTTTGATACTTGGAACTACAGGCTATTAAACAGAGACGTGATAAGGGGTGCTTGCCGACAGATAATTAACTGATATGACAAATGGTTTATAAACAATCCAAAGTGTAGATAACAAGTCTACTGGCACTTTTGTAAACAGAAGCGTTATGACTTTATTGAGTCATTCGTTCCATTATGTAGGCAAAGAGCCAATTTAGTATTTTTAAAACTGATAACATGACTGATTGTTCAGTTGTAATATTTCTTCTGTGTTGTTGAGGTTGTTATGGTGTTTCTGGATTTCAACTGCTTCCCGTAAGAGTCTTGGGCAATCTATAGAATTTTTCCGTGGTTCCAACCGTCAGTTGGCCTTGTGCTCTTTGATTCTTGTATTAACGGAACGTTTTGTGGATCCGATATATCCGCTGCCACAGAAACATGAAATGCGGTATATCCCGGAAGAGCTTAACGTCTCGTTTGCCCTTCGCTGATCTCAAATGATCTTTCGGTTTTTTCGACTGTTTGAAACAGTTTTTACCGCCAAGCTCGTAATAACATGCCTGTTAAATGTTCTTCAATACAAATGAAATCGTTCATTAATAGGGGTCATCAATGAACGATTTGTTATTAACCCTTCAAAGGCGGAGTTTTTGTTTTTTCACTTTTTCAGTTTTTGAAATTGAAAATATGTTTGAATACTCATAATTGAGAATTCTTTTAAATGACTTTTCTCAGAAATTTTTACCATTTTTGAGAAAATTACCGTTCCCATACGGTAACGCTAGGCTTTGACGCATACTATTTATTTCAAATATTAATCTCAACAAAAATATTATTATTCTAACCAGAATGCATCAAAATAATAAAAACAAAATGTACTTCGTATGAAAACTATAAAAGCATGGAATGCAAAGTCCCACGTTACATTTGATACACATTGTTCGGACACTTGATGAGCAGCCTTCGCCTGCGCATCTTTTTCTCTTTTTCACCAAGGTTTCAACAACTAAATAGCTCATTCCATCATATCTATTATCGTCTAAAACTCTGTTCAACGATACACTGGATCTTGAGGATCTAGGTCGCCCACCAGGCTTAGCGATGGTTCCATTACTTTTTAAGTAGCATGTTGCAATTTCCCTTCGAAATTCGAGTTGCGTTAGCCTTCCACCGGATTTCCTGTGTATTTGCCAGGCATTTGTTACCGTGACGTCAACAAACCATGTGAAAATGGTCCACCACCATTTTTTGCTGCGAATTCCTATCCGGTACCTTGATAAATTTTCGTCCATGAGATCTGTACCTCCCATATGCGCATTATATTCACTAATCAAAAATGGACGAGGTACCATAATAATTTTTTTTTTGGGCAGAAATATAACGTTTAACCCGAGATAGAGGTAAAATATCGTGACAAGTTGATGCAACAGTGACAACGTTGTTATCTACCCATTTAACTACCATAACTCCTGTTTCTCTTTGAATAGTTGATTCATATGTACCTCTTTCTTTTTTTGCGAGAGTTATTTGTCTGACAGGGGACAGTTTTTGAGAATCCGGTTATCTCTAACAGTACCAGTGCCCTGATATCCTCTTTCCTTCAGGTGTTGAATAAGATTCAAACCAGTGAAGAAGTTATCAAAGTAAAGTTCATAAAGTCTGTCTTTTGTGCCTCTTAGCATATCTAACATTATCACAAATGGTGCTGCAGCTTTTCGAAATTCTTTTTCATATATTTCTGACCGTTGGCTATTTTTTCCTTGATATAGCTAACAATCAACTAAATACCCAGATATTGTATTTAGTGCCCACATTATACAACCAAACCGAATAGGTTTGCCACGAATAAACTGCTTGCAGAGATGCTTTTCCGGTTGATAGTGTTCCACATATTTAGATTTTAGTTTGTTTATAAAAGGTCTTAGTTTCCACACTTTGTCTTCCAGGTTTGGTTTAGAATTATCAGCACAATGCAAAACACGCATAATCTGGACGAAACGATCCCGTCTCATGGCCCTACTCACCAACGTATTGTTCATATCGCCTTGCGATTCCCAATATGATTTTTTTCCTGGCAAGACTACGTATCCACTAACTATGAGTATTGCTATGAAGCATTTCATTTCACCTTTGGAAATCTTAGGGTCGGGTATATTTTTAAATGAAGCATAGCGACAAGATTTGTCGATTAGATAAGTTATCATTTCGTGGTCAAAAAATAGCTCAAATAGTTGAAAAGGTGAAAGATTCATATATTGTTTGAAATCGGGTTCGAGAAAATCTCTTGTCTGTGCTTGAAGATCACCGCTAATCCAGCTATAGTTTTTCTTAGAACTTGGATGGTGGGATGAAGTTGAAGCTAATTTACTGGAAGTATGAAGATCTGGCTCTGCAGTCAGGTTTTCTTTGTTGGCAAATCTAACTTCAGCTTGTGCTCGCAATTGTCGCCCCGAAAGATTGTCAATTGTTCCCCCGGAATCCTCATCGCCGGAGTCTTCATCTGTCAACACAGTAGCCGCGGGTGGTTCAACGTAAATACACTGAGAAAATTGTTTTAAATTTGCAATGTATTTTCAAATCTTAGAGTGGAACATTATTTCAGATTCGTAGGAATCTCACTTCTATCGTTCAATTTTTAAACTACAAGATGTATCTATACGCACTTGAAATGAGATTTCATTCAGCGCGTAAAATTTCCTTCGCTATACTGAAAATAATTGTGTGAATATCCCTCGACTATGAGAAGATCCACCTGCAACTGGAATGTACATCCGTTTTGGCGTAAATTTTCGCGTTGGTTGTAAAATTACGCATCCACAGCGTAAAGTCTACACGTTCCTGTTCATTCTTTTTTGTGACCAACTGTGGTATTCAGGTATTGCAAGTAATAAGTAATGAGTGTATTTTGTGCATTGCATCACCAATACAAGGTAAGTGAACTTTATTAAAATCATTACATGATATTTACGAGATTGCATTCAGGTGTCTTCTTCATAATATCTAAATATCTAATGAAATTGAGAAATATAACCTCAAAATCACGATGTGTTTTGTGGGAAACACCGGTATCATATGTTGAATTGAGTACCTACATATGGAAAAGTTACACGTTTCAAAACATATAATAACCTTTCGAAATCAAAAGTTTTGATGCGATTATGTTTTGAAACGTGTAACTTTCGATTAATGAATCCCAATTTATGGAGAAACCAATAAATTCTTTGGTCGTTTTTTCTTAACATATATCTTACTTTTTTTGGAGAATGTTGGCTGTTGCTGAGTTCATTTGTGACACTTGCTCCCAAAAATTCAAATTCTTAAAAAAAAACAACGTACACCAAAAACTCCACAAGTACTTGTTCCACCATTTTAAAATGACATTTTCCCGAATAGAAAGCATCTAGCTGTCGAATAATAGTCCATATTCTATGACAATTTAAATTGAATTTTATTGGTCTCTGCCCTAACTGTTTCAAGAATTAACAAGACGATGGAAAGCCTGTGGCTTGTTGTATAATACAACTATTTTTTGTTTTTAGGACAATCGCACTGAATAGAAAGACCAGCCCATAAATCTTTATAATATATTGATAATGATTAATGTTAGTTTATGATATGCAATGTATTATTTGAAATTGTTTTAAGTTTTTTGCTTTATTGGAATTAAATATTGAGTTTATGTTAGAAATTTATTTTTATTTCCAATTAATGAAGAGAACTGTACATAATTAACCGAAAAATCGCAAGATAATAAAGATAGGGACATAATCTGTTTATACTAATAAAATATAGAATTTTTGTTTTACGACTGAACGCCACAGATTCAATTATTTTTTCTAGTTCCTACATGAAGTGTGCTAGACGATTCTTACCCAGATAATACGGGGTCAATCTGTCTGCCATTCAGCCAGAGTGAATAATAAAGGTGTAGAAGTGGACGGAAAAATATTGAGGATTTTGGAAACGTTCAACGTTCAAAAATTTGAGCAATATATTTCCACTCCACCAAAACACTTTATTGCTATAAATACTCATCTGGAGACTATTAACAGTCTTGATGATGCTAGTTTTATTAGCGAAACGTAAATCGAGTATAATATAATGAAGTGCTTTGGTGACCTGGAGACGAATTTCTCAAATTGATGGATACATCTATGGTGTGTTGAATAAAAAACAAAATGTACCTACCTATACAATAAAAAAATATACAGTGAGGTCTTAAAGTAACGGATACATTCATTTTCTTCGTTGTTATCTATTTTCAAGAAAACCCCTGATACACGTCAATTTATGTTTTCAAAAAGATACTCTGTGACCTAAAAATAAATCGCCGCTCCTTCACCCCCATCAAAATGGCAGCCACCACCCCCTAATTTTTTTAAATGAAATAGGCGGTCAAGTGATACCTCATTTCGAAGGGTATTCAGTTGTCTATATATACAGCTGTGTGTCACGTATGACAAACAACAGTTGGTGAATGAACCAAAAAAAATAGGGTGCATTCAGTATACAGCGAATTTAATATTATTCGTGGTTATTTTCAACATTTTTAAAATCAATTTTGTTTTGACGCAAAAATTCAAAATTAAAAAAAGTAGACATGGCTGTATAGACAATTGAATACCCTTCTAAATGAGGTATCACTTGACCCCCTACTACATTATAAAAAATAGGTCGGATAGAAGAGGGGCATTTTTTTATGTCACAGAGTGTCTTTTCGAAAACATAAATCGATGTATTTCAGGGTTCTTCTTGAATATGGCTAATAAGGTAGAAAATGAATTTATCCGTTACTTCACTGTATAAATTTATGATAATGTAATTTCAAATTCCAAAGCAACTTCACATCGGAGTGTATTTTTCAAGTTAGAAAATTAAGTCGTATTATTACAATGTAAAATTCCACCGCAAATTATTTACGTTAGAGAATCAAACCGTTATATTACAATGTAAAACTCTAATGCAAATTATTGTTGTGAAGTACTATAACAATGTAAAGTTCCATCGTAAAATTATGTCATAACGTAAAGTTACATCGAAGAAGTGCACAGAGTTGATCAGAGTAAATATCCAAGGTGATATAACACTTGGTATGCAAAATTCCACTCGAAGGTAAATTCCCGTTAAAACGGGCGGTAATTGAATTGCCGCCAGTGGGAGCGGAAAAAATTCTCCCAGTGTAGCGTCAATGTCCTCGGAATAGGCCATATCCAAGGCCTCTTGCAATGAGAATCCGTGTAAAACTTGATAATGTATTAGACTAGCGTTACCATGTGGTAACACCAACCAAACACACCTCACCACAAAAAAAAATCCTAAAATGTATAACAAAAAAAGTACCACATACAAAAACTTATATATTACCTACTGAAGTGAAATACGCAATTAACCCCCAATAAATTTTTTTAAACAAGCATTAAATACTTACTCATTTTTCGAAGCGTTACGATTTTGTCCAATTAAATTCACAATTCACAACACTTGCTCACTAACAATGTCAACACTGAACTAAGATGCTTCACAGCACATATGGCAAATTCGCTTTCATTAATACACTGGTTGATTAAATAACTATAATCTCATGTTATCGTAGAATACGGCCAATCCGATCTGTAACTTTGGAAACACATGGAAAGAATGCTTCTTTCTGGTCGATCTACTGTCGATTCTTTCGCCTTTATTCATTCTTCTGTGTGGCATGCACCTCTCAATGTCTCTTTTTCTGGACCCATTTTTCAGTTTAATTCTGCTTTCCAGGGGGGCTATTCTCGAATCATTCGAATTTCAATTCGTATACGAATGAAAGAGACAAATATACATATTTCATGTGTAATAGTGTGACACAGTAAATCGAATTCGCATACGTACAAACTCGAAAATAGTACCTCAAGGTGTTCGGGTTCGCAGATTCTTCTGACTCGATCTACTATTTACCTTCTTTTTATCATGGTTTTTCATGGATGTTTTGAGGTATTGTGGAGGTATAAATCAGTGTGTGTTGGTTTTCTATATACCTTATGCCCCAGATATCCTTCTTTTCTTAGTGGGCTTTCATTGAAACGTCATCGAATTGTTCGTATATTTTGTTGTTGAAAATGAAACATGATGAAATACAAATTTGGATGAGGTTAGAAATATTGCCTGTGTGTTGGTTTTCTATATACCTTATGCCACAGACGTCCTTATTTTCATAGTGGGCTTTCATTGAGAAGGAATACTCCATCAAAGAACGTCATTTGGGTCAATGAATCTTTGATCTTTTTGATAGAATGTGTAGAATCTGTCACTTTGGTATATACAGGGTGGCCCATTGAAAACGTACCGCAAGGCATTACAGGCTGGGAAAGAACTTTTCGATAAAATCCGAAAACAGGTCAAGTTTGTTTGTCAGGGGGACACATTTTGACGTACAAGCATAGAAAAACCTTCAACCCCCTAAGTAGGGGTGTCACCCCAACATTTTTTTCAAATTGGAAGGGCGGTCAAACGATACCTCTTTAGAAGGGGCTTGTCATTCCCTACAGAGTGCTGCTTACATTTTCAAAATCAATCCACTCGTTCAGAAAATATGGAGCGTTGAAACTCCAACGATAATGTGTGACGACAAATGCAAAAATTGATTCAATTGTACTTCAAAACTCATTTATTAGTCAAGTAAATGTTCTAATTGCTGTCCCTCAACCTGCATACAGTGTGTTACGGGTTCATTTTATCAGATAGCTATTGTACGCTCTTCTTAGTTTCTTCTTTCTTCTTTTGCTCTTTGGTCTTTGCTTTGTGTTGTTCTTCACTTCTTGCTCATTTTTATTGAATTTTCTATTGTTTTCACTTCACCAGGTAGTTAGAACCTTTGAAGCTGAAACCTATCTTTCGGAGTGATGCCTTCTGTTATTGTTTATTTATCTGGTCAAGTGACAAGTTCAAAATATAACCTCCAATGTTTTGCTAAATTATATCTTCTTCCTCTCTTTTGTGCATTGCGAAATTTTAGTAGATAGTCGAAAACTGAATGAGATTTCAACAATTATTATATTATATTATCGTTTCAAACGTAATTGAAGTTTAATTATTATCTTTGGATAATTTCCCGTTTTGCTTTATTTTGTAACATTCATAAGTGAGTCCTAAAGGGGTGATAAAACGGGTGGCGCTCGTTTCACCATCTTACCCACGCCCTTCTTCACTGTTAGCTGGCGGCCTCCCCTTTAGACCTTTAAATACTTAAACTGATATGAAGTTTTAGCCACCCACCATTGCTACTAGGCCACCCTTAGTAGGGTCGTAGCAAGTGGTATAAGTTATTTTCAAACCGTTGTCGTACATTCTGGAGCATTTGGGGTGTCCCTTCGCGACATACGTTAATGATTCTTCGTCGCAACTGTTCTAATGGGTCTGGTGGTGTTTTGTAAACAAGGCTTTTGATGTGTCCCTACAAAATAAATCTAAAGAACTTAAGTCGGGTGACCGAGGTGGCCAATCTATTGGGCCCCGTCGTCCTATCCATCGTCCTGGAAATGTGTCATGTAAATAATTGCGCACATTTTGGAAATAATGAAGAGGAGCTCCATCTTGTTGGAAAATTAGTTCCTGTTCATGGTATGCGGGATCGTTCTCAATGATATTTGTTAGAGCTGGGTCGATGGCATTTTGTAGTAAATCCAAGTACATATCGCCTGTTAAATTTCCAGGAAGGAAAAAAGGTTCTACAATGGAATTTCCAAAAACACCAGCCCACACATTTAACTTCTGGGGGTGTTGCGTGTGTGTCTCGTGGAAAATCCTTGGATTGGTGTCAGCCCAGTACCGGCAATTGTGACTATTCACTAAACCATGGAGGAAGAAGGGACACTCGTCCGAAAAACACACATTGAATAGAAAATTACCATTGTGTAACGCTCGCTCACTCATAATTTCGCAAAATTGCAAGCGACGATCAAAGTCGTCTTCATTCAGTTCGTGCACAAAGCGAATTTTGTAAGGATGAAATTTGTGTTTTTTCAATACCCGTTGGACACTGGTACGAAACACACCCGTCGCAATGGCCAATTGCCTTCTACTTACTACTATCAACTGCAACTTGCCCCAATACTGATCCCCGTAGGTTCATTTAGTACTGGATTTTCAAGCTCTCTCTTTTTGTTATGAATTGAACCTGTTTCGCGAAATTTTTTCACCAAGTCGCGAACAATTTTTCCAGAGGCATGTTTGTCAGGATGCCGTTGGTTAAACAACTCCGCGACCCGATTCCCACATTCATCATTTTTGAAAAAAAGCTCAATGATTTCCACTCTGTCTGCAATTGAATACACCATAATAATAAATTTTAAAGTCAACAATTCGTAAACATTTCAACCACGACAGGTATCTAGCAACTACTTGACCTAATTCATTTTTTACTCTCTAAAATGAGCCTAAAAAAATCTGTGCATCGGCAAAAACAGCGAATCGGCAAAAACAGCGAATTCATTTGAAGGAACTTATTGCAATAAAGTACAATGGAACCGATTTTTGCAATTTTCGTCCCACATGATGGTTGGAGTTTCAACACTCCATATTTTCTGAAAGAGTAGATCGATTTGAAAAATCTAAGCAGCACTGTATAGGGCATGACAAGCCCCTTCTACAGAGGTATCGCTTGACCGTCCTTCCCGTTATGATGTTATTTTTGACATGACAGCACAAAAAACATTGGAATAAACTAACTAGCCTACTTGATACTTTTATTTTCAAAGAGAAGAAGATTGGATGCATCGATTAATGTATATCAAAATATTTCGAAAACAGCTGCTTGTAGCAACTTTCGACAAGCATACCTTTTTCACGTGAAAGTGATAGAGGAGTCGATATTTCTTCAACAAAATGTGATACATATATGCACGACAAAGTTGTGACTCCCAAAAGAGACAGAGACCTGTAGGTGGCGCCCCCTACAATTAGGGGCCATCAAATATGAATGTTTTATATTGAAAAAAATCCCAAAAATCAATCTTCATCCAAATATCGATATTATTTTAAAAATGATTTACGAAAAACCAAAATAAAATATTAATACCATGTATCTCAAATATGAAGGACTTGAGGACCCATGCATACATGATTTTTTCACCTTATAAATAATTGAAGAATCGTCCTGTAAATCGGACACTCATGACATAACACCCTGTATACTTGCCTTATTACTGTGATTAAAAAATGCCCAATAATTCTTCGTCTGTTCGAGCTGTCACTTTACTGGTGGAATGAATGCGTTCTCCCAATAAAGCATGCTCTTTTCTGACATTATGTTGAGTGGATCTGATGTAATATTTGATTCTTAAGAATCGTGGTGACTTTTTCACCAGGACAACGAGAGAGAAATGTTGAAGATGATAATAGTTAGCCTACCTTCTTCCGAAAAAACTGATAATAATCAAATAAGTCCTCAATTTAGGAAATGTATTCGTGCTCATAATATACTAGTTGTGGATACACTGTATTGCATTTCATGTCTCATATGAGCAATACTAATAATTAATAAAATACTCATATAATGGATAACTATTAATAATTGCTAATCTATTTCGGCTTCGGCTTTAGACTGTTACCAAGCAACTCGGTTTTGAAAATTAGCTACACATTTTCTCGAAATTATCAATAGGAAAATTGACAAGACTCATTAGATAATTTGTACTGCGAGTAATAAATTGGCCATTTTAAGCCGGATGAACCATTAAAAATCATTATATCATCGCTAATTGTCGAGCTAATATACGTTTGGTAGATTTTATCAAACTATCTGTGCTGTTTTGTCATGAATTTACATGGTTATTCAATTAAAATGAATATTACTCGTATTGTCAACATTCTCTACCTCATTCATTTCGGCATTGAATAATTCAAGGACGTTTTTATATTCTATGGAATCACCCTAGAAACGAAAACCAGTAAAAGAAGTAATTTGTCTTTTGTGTTTCCTTCGGAGTATGTCCCATATCCTCCAAAGTGAATATTGTTACGAAATACCCTACGCCACTGCATGGCAATCACAACGGCCGGCGAAACCGTTACGATGCGATGATACAATTCCCAGACTTTCGTTAATGTATACAAATAGCGCCCTACGAAATCCTTTATTACGTTACTATCGAAGCAAACTCAAAGTGTGGTCGACAGCAAACGCTTCCGTACAGTTCAATGGGCGAGGATCTGGATGTTTCGAGGCGTTCTAGACGCTAAAGGAGTTCTCGATGATTTGAAGAAAATATATAAGAATGGAGATTCGAGCAAACGGACAAGTAGAAGCAGCAGGTTACAAGTTAAGTTAGAGGTTAAGATGTAAAAGTAGAAGCAGACGTTACAAGTGGAACTAATGGGTGTTAAGTTAAACACGTTAAATTTATGTTGAGTCAGACAAGTTCACGAGAGTCAGTTATTAGAATCTTGGCAGCGGTCGGACTAAGTATTTTAGTCACAAATCCCAATAGCGCAACCATTTATTTATATAACTTTCCACCAATTATCTACCACAGCTACATCTCTGAGCATATTTTTTGTGCTAAATCTTCCTCCCCTCTCTTTATTCTGATAACTCTATGAATTCGTGCTGAGTTATGTTGAATGAAGGGCCACTTAGTTTTTTTAGGTAATTGAGTACAACATTTTTGTATGTACATCTATCACTTAAAATGTATTGCAATGAAAATAGTCTGAACGGTTTTTTAACCAATTTATTTTGCACATAAAATCTAGCTTCTAATTCACATCACAATTTATCTATTATATATCACACTATTTTATTTCGAACCAGACTGTCTTGGTTGAACTCTAACTGTATACATCCTCTATGATCTGGGCTGTCTATTCATATCCAAGAAAATCTCTCTCACAATTGTTCTGGATATTCTAGATTGGTCGTTCGCTGTTCGACTACACGATTCTAGATGGCTCTCGGCATTCTAGAAATCCTACTGGCGTACCAAAGCGATGACTCATCGTTGTTAATCGATGAACGAGGGTGTCCTCTGCAAATGTGGCGATAGATCCGGCCTCAGTTCGTTACAGTATGTAAATAAAGAAAAATAGAAGATAATTCAAAAACTAAATTTAAATTCAAAACATCTCAGAATAAACTATTTTGCTTCTTTAACAATTCAAACAATTGTAGGAGTACCAATTTTGAAATAAGGTTAGACTACATTAAACCACGATACCATTTCGACAAATTGTTCAAGGCATAGGGTACTATGAAGATTGGGCATAAACTGGAATACACTGAGAATTCCTGAACTTTTCTTGGACTAAGCAGCATATCTCAATGGACGAGTTACAACAATGTATCTGCCATAAGGCAATTATCAAAAATTGAGAGCAATATAGTATATCGATTTTGGCGAGTATCCTCAGGAGTAGCCTCAGGAGAGGCTTGTAGCATGTGGAAGCCCCAAACTAATGCCCACAGTGGCATACTTGCCTGGCTGCAATAGCAGCTTCTCCACTAGTACTACTTCTATCAAACGAATAGAATTAAAAGGTGTAACGAAACTACTGAAACAATTTGCCAGGAAGCAAATACGGGACACAATTTATTTGAGAATCCCGCGAGAAACGAACTCAACAGTTGCTAGTCTAGAAGAAGGATAAAAAATCTGAACGCTTTTAGGAACTGATAAGACATAATAAACAAGTGAATGTCCACTGGTCTTCGTATCTTGATGTTTGACTAGTGATGAATTTTGAAGAGATTAAACGTTATTTGACTAAGTAGAGTCTAATCCCCATAAGACAATGGTGACACTAATAGGAAAAGATGAAATAATATTTGTGACGTAGTTGGACATGTCATGGCTGCCATTCTCTATAGACAGTGACGGACTATCGCACTCCGCACTCTTGGTATGTGAGAGTTACAGGTGACAGTTTTGTTCCTTGGTTCGAGTTCGACTCTGTACTCTGTCCAAGTACGTCACTATGACGCGTTGATGGTACAAGATTCTGATTGGCTAGAGCTTATTAAACCTTCCTGTTAGTTCACCCTCTTTAATAAATTTTCACATAACTGAATATGGAAGCCATTATTTGGGAAAAAATTTGCTTTAGTAAAAACAGATTCCCATCGCTTGCAACGAATTCAAAACTCATGCTTGAGGTTTTCATTTGGAGTAAGGAAATATGACCACATATCCGCAAAGATGCGTGCTTCTGGTTGGTTGAGCTTAGAACAATTGAGATATGTGCATTTACTAACTCAAGTGCACAAAGTTCTGAAAACTGGTTTACCGGAATATCTCCACAAAAGATTGAAAACTTTCTCACATATCAACCAATTTTCAAATCGCAACAAGTCTACTTTAGTCATTCCAAAACATAATACATCGATTTTCAAACGTTGCTTTTCATACAATGCATGTAAACATTATAATTCACTTCCTAGGGAGTTTAGATCTTACACTCTCAATAATTTCAAGAAGAGATTGAAGATTATCATTCTATTCAGGTAGATCTTTATAACATTTCATTTCTGAAACTAGCACTGCCACCTGACCACTGCTCCAAACACTATTGTCATATTTTCATGATATATTTATTTATTTATTTATTTATTATTGAAACTAAATTTTTTGTTGTTTTATTTTTTATGTACGATCACTGATCCACCATTATTTAGGTACTTTTCGGGTTGAGTTGAAAAACAGCATTCTGCTGATACTCCGCCTTTCATATTTGCAGATTAGGTATTAATGTAATTTCATATTATCATTTTATATATTTATTTATTTGTTATTATATATATTTTTTTATTTGTTCCTGCATCTGATGAATAAAGACGAGTTATTATTATTATTATTATTATTAAAAAAAACTAGTTTTATAGATCAGATAGAGTTGTGGTTCGTTTATTTACAGATTAACAACAAAATTACTACAGAGTTAAAAATTAAAGTCTTATGGACCTGACTTGTTCGTTAAAGTTGACTCTGATAGATTCATGTTGGCTGAAACAGTTACCTCGGTATGTGCATGTTTTGCAATTATTTTTCTGTCGTGGAATTGGATATCCAGCCCCACACTTTTTTTCGGTTTAATTAGCAATAAAAATTCACGACTGACAAATATTATTTATTTAGTATCCATAGCAACGTCCAAATGAAGCGATGAATTTGAAATTATGAGTTTGGCTCACTGAAATGAAATTATAATTTCATTTCAGTGGTTCGGCTGCAAACGTTGTTACATTTGGAACCGCACAATTATTTGTTATTTTAAAGAAAAGACTCATGTAATTTTCTTCACTATTTCAATTCGTTTTTAATTACACGAGTCACAAATAAAATTTGACTTTTATAACTGGTTTCGTAAATAACTACATTCACATGTAAAAAAAACGCAACAGGATAATGTCAGATTAAATTTGAGGCCTCAGAATTTTCATATATGCAGTTCTATTTTTATAAATTTTCAAACAAACTCTTGATAAAATTAGTAATTTCAACTTGCTTCTCCATTTTTTGTTAAATGCTGGCGTATGGAAAACTAATGTTATTGATGACAGATTTCTTTACGTTGAAA
Source organism: Chrysolina oricalcia (assembly GCA_944452925.2). Lineage (NCBI taxonomy): Eukaryota > Metazoa > Arthropoda > Insecta > Coleoptera > Chrysomelidae > Chrysolina > Chrysolina oricalcia. The sequence continues at coordinate 17,808,340 of OX101825.2, forward strand.
TCCTGGGGGATCGTTACTTCACATCAGTGCAGTCAAGTAATCAATTCCAAGAGGCCCGAGGTGAAAATTTTAGGGTGTGGCCAGTTTGCCGAAGATTGAAAGAGTTTGGTTTGATAGTGCATAGACCAACAACTGGACCCATGTAGCTGTAATTGTTCACGTTTTTCTGACGAATCTATTTTCTTCTTATATTCTCCATATGTACGGTAGAAGATAGTGAGAAAGACCGGAGAAAGATTTGAAGTATCTGCCTCGGGAGGTGTTCCCTGGACCATGAGGCTCACAGACTCCAAATATTCAAGAACAACCATAAAGTGCATTCGCGTGTGTTGCTGAAGCCTTTGTCATGTAATCCAGAGATCATGTGTTCGAATCTTATGGATCTCATGACGTTTTTTATTTCTCATTAGCAGTAGCAGTTGTACAAAAAATGTTTTCCGATACATTTGTTAATAGTTATTTATGCAACAAGTACAAAAAGTGAATGTTTATTGCACTCGACGTGAAATTGTCCGACGAGGCCGTTAGGCCGAGTTGGACAACACGTCGAGTGCAATAAACAATTTTTGCACGAGTTGCATACAACATTTTTTATACGTTCATGCAAAAAGCAAAAAATGATTTATTGAGGTGCGGCACTAGGTGTAGGAAAATGAAAAGCGCAACTTGAATACTTTATTATTAATATCGATTTGCATTGAAACAGGAACTAATACGTTACGAACAATTTAACTCAAACTTTATTTTTACCCTCAATGTTGAAAGTGAATGAACAATTGGTGCAATTTTCAATATGAATATTTCGTAGTGAAGTACCTATTGCCAATCTCACAGAATATCTGCTAAATATGTAGTAGGTTTAAACGTTTATGTTTGTCATGATGACAGCACGTTGAAGTAGAATGGCAGATGAGTGCAATAAAAACTTTATTGCACTAGTGCAATAAAGAACTTCTTTTTCCACTGAATATAGTTCAATAAAGTTTTGCTTTTTGCATGAATGTAGAAAAAAGTGATTTTATATCGCTCGAGGGGTTGCTCCGCTCGCTGTCGTTCGTTTCGCAATATTCCCCACTCACAAAATAAAATGTCACTTTTATCAATTGTATCATAAATAACAATTTTTTTTCTCCAAACACTTACGCGAAATTAAAATTACTGACTTCTTTTCATTCTTCATTTCATTTGAAGCCAAAGGCAAACTTTGCAAACAAAAATTAAGAACCATTCCACTTTTTTGTGTGACTTCAATCTTCAGCTGTTGATGAATATGAAATTTAAATGATACAGAATCTCTTTTTTTTTCAGGTGCCCTAGCATATGCAGAACTAGGCACGATGAACACCTCTTCAGGGGCGGAATACGCTTACTTTATGGATGCTTTCGGTGCGCCACCGGCATTTCTGTTTTCCTGGGCTAGTACTCTGGTGCTGAAACCATCACAAATGGCCATCATCTGCCTTAGTTTCGGGAAATATGCCGTCGAAGCGTTCGTTACCGAATGTGAACCTCCAGAAATTGTCGTGAAAATGGTGGCATTGCTGGCAATTGGTAAGTTCTGAAATGAGATGATGATAAAATACCAAAAGAAACTTTTAACAAAATATATGACCCAGGCACTTCTATTCAATATAATTTTCAAAGTCAAACTCACAATTTGTTCATTGATCATACAACAGGAAATGATGTTCTTGAAATAATAAAAATAAGATAAAAAATAAACCATCGGTTTTGATGGAATTTCTGTAATTGTTTTTAAAAACGACGTTTCTTGTTATTATGGCTTTACGAAATGACAAAGAGTTTTAGACCACTACTGTTGCGTTTTACGTATTTTTCACATTTATGTGCATTACCCTTTAACTAATAAATGACAATGTCATATAAGTGCCGTCGTTCATAACGACTCGAAAAACAATATTATCAACAACACCCAAAAACTTCATTGTACGCATTTTGCCTCTTATTATCACAATTTGTTAGCTAGACGTAATAAAACTACTAGAAATCAGCATCCTGGTTTTATTACGAATTCAAGAGCGAAAGCAGTTTTCCAGCATCATAAAAGTTACAGTCCATTCGAAAAACGAAAATTCAGATTCACAAACAACTACGACTGCAACCTCAAGATTCAACCAATTCTTCTTTTATTCTGAGCAAACGATCAACGCAATTTTCATATGGAATGGATGCTATGCAATGGCCATATTGGAAATTGAAAATTTGATTTTGAGGAGGACAAAGGAATTACAGATTAAACTATGAAAAAACTTTTCTAACACGCAATTAAATGAAGAATGAAAAGATATACACCAATTAGTATATTTCAAAATTTTCCAAAATAACTACTGAAGGCCAGCTTGCATAAATACTTTGAAAACAAGTTTTACTTCAATAAAAACCAAATCGGTTCAGGTTAAAAAGGGAATTACCATAAAGGCGGTTCAAAACTTAGTTAGCGACAAAGTCGAGGGCCTATGGAAAAGTGTGATCACTCATTTTTCACTTCACATGATCAAGGCCTTCGACTGTATCTCTTATGCTAGGCAAGTTGAAAAAATCAACTACCATAGAGTCAGGGGGTACCTCTTTCATTAATAAAATCGTATCTAGAAAATAGAGGCAATATGTCTGGGCAAATAATACAAAGTATAATCTTATACCAATCAAGCATGGGGTGCCGCAAGGCTTTGTTTCATTGTATTTATTCATTCATTCAGCCACATTACAGAAAATAAAATTCATTTGTGATAGATCAGTACATGGCAGTAAACGGTAATTCTCGAATATTGAAATATATAGACGTACGTACAAAACGAGACTAAAATTTAAAACATTTTTTAAAATCATTCAACATTAGATTGGGTGAAGAGTGGTCCCCAATGGCTTGTTTTGGAAAGATTATGTGTTTAGTATTCTTGAGATGTAGTTTCCCAAGAACTCACATCAGCCTCCAAATACTCCCCCGTCAAGAGCAGCAGAGTGACGCAACATAGGTCCATTGTCAAAATGGCACCGTAACCAATATTTTTGACAGAAAAAATGTGCGCCAATGATTTTTTGGAATTTTTGTATCTGTTTTTCATTGAGTAACTGAAGTTACAACTTTTTTATATCAAGAATTTTTTTCGTTTCTTGCTTTGTTTTTGAGAAAAAAACATAAAAATCACTTTATTGTAAGTCCCTGGGACAACACAATAAAACATTTCAACTACTAAACCATTAAAAACTGGGGTCTTACTGTTATTTTTTTCCATATCAATAGTTTATTCTAGCCTTTTCTAGAATTTTTTATCAAAATTAATGCAATGAAAAAAATGTATCTATGTATGAATTCATACTCGTGCAAAATGGGCATCACTTCGTGCTCATTGTTGTCCATGGACATGCAAAAAAGAGATTTTTATTCATGATTAAACAATTAAAATTACATGAAAGTCACCTTTTAAATTTTTTCGCTCATATTAACTGTTTTCGATGAAACAACTAATGTTGTTATAACAAAAAAAACAACAATTACTGCAATGTTTTGAAACTAAAGTAAGAGGGCAGCTATTTTGTAACAGATTTACGTTTATGTCACCACAAACTAAGTAGTAGTTCAAATTCCCATAGTGCTCACATATAAGCTCATAAAGGTAATCTAAGAAAATATTCAGGTCACCCTGGGGTGATCTGTAGATTGTTATGACAAATAGCTTTACTTTTTTTGAGACTTCAAATACAGAGATAGCAGCTTCGAAATGTTTTTCTACGTTTTTTATGTATTTAATAGGTTCAATATTTATATGAGATTTAGCAAATATACATACCCCCCCACATTTGAACTCAACTCTACAGAAACTGCTGACCAATTTATAATTATTCAAGCTATGCTCTGGAAAATTTCCTTCTGTATTGAAAACTGCAATTGTCATTCCTATTTTCAAAAAAAATGACCCTGCGGAAATAGCTAACTACAGACCGATATCCATCTTAAGTATATTTTCGAAAGTTATCGAAAGGTTAATATATGAGAGGATGTATAATTATCTATCCAAGTTTAATATTTTTACTGAATATCAACACGGTTTCCGGAAAGGAAAATCTACTCAAACAGCTGCGTGTAGTTTGATTGAATTTATTTATACTGCCTTGGACAGTGGTAAACAAGTGGCGGGACTCTTTTTTGACCTGTCACGAGCTTTTGATTCCATAAATCTTAATTTTATTAACAGTAAATTATATAACATTGGGTTCAGGGGAACTTTTCTAGATTGGATTGACGATTATCTGAGGGACAGAGATATGCTGGTGAGGGTGGAACACTGTTTTTCAGAGAAGAAAAAGTCTAGCATTGGTGTTCCACAGGGTTCAGTGCTGGGGCCGCTGATATTTTTATTATTTATTAACGACATGCCTCAGCATATCAATGCCAAACTTTTGGCTATTTTTGCAGATGACACTTCCTTAGCGGTCACAGCATGTACATACGAGGAATTGATTGAATCAACCAAACAAATAATGATATGTTTCAACACTTGGTGTGCGCAAAATGGTCTAATGGCGAATATCCCTAAAACTGACTGCATATATTTCACTCCCCACACAAATACAAAAGTACTACAGTTTTACTTGAATGGAGCAACTGTAAAATCAACGGAATGTAGCAAATTTCTAGGTATATATGTCGATCAGTCCCTTCGATGGACAGACCATATTGATATACTGAGTAAGAAACTGAACAAAGCTAGATTCGCAATAATGCGTTTGAGATCCTCTCTGCCAGTGGAGTCATTGCTGACAGTTTATTATTCACTTGTTTATAGTCATATGTCGTATAATGTTATCCTCTGGGGAAACTCTGTCAAGAATAATTCGCACCATGTTCAACTTGCCTCCTAATGAATCTTGTAAGCATCATTTTGTCGCCTACGGAATATTAACATTTCCATGTCTATTTGTATTGAAGTGCTTGCTGTATGTTAAAGACAACATTAGAAAACTCAAAACAAACTCTCACTACCATGACTATCCCACTAGAAACAGAAACCTTTTAAGCATTCCATCACATAGGACTGCTAAATTTGAAGGGTGCCCTACTTATCAAGGAATGATGTTTTACAATCATTTGCCTGAAAGCATTCAGCAGCTTGACGTGAATTCATTCAAGAATAAAGTTAAGTCTTTACTAACGTCCAAATGCTACTACAGCATAGGAGATTTTATGACAGATAGGGAACTAGGTTAAAGCTAGCATACCACATTTTAGTGAATTGTGTTTTTTATTTTATTTTATTATTTGTTGTTACTGTCGTACTTATTTATTGACCTGTCCTATACATCCATTGTCTGAAAGGATTAATAAAGATTATTATTATTATTATTATTATGTAACCAATCTCATGTGGTTTTATCCAATGTTCTGTAACACAGCATATGTTCACATCACAATTTTGCAGTAAGAGCTCTAGTGCGTGCAGTTTATTTGCCATTCCTTGAAGATTTAGGAGCATAATAGTCATTTGTTTTCTTTCCTTTTGGTTTGTATTGTTTGTATTGCTTGGTGGTATGTACGTGGATGTACTTGGAAGTCCTGTTTCATCCCCAAGATTTGTGTTAGAAAATATTTCCTCTTCCCTACTACTAGTGGTAGCTGTATGTTTAGGTTGTTTTGTAAGGTTTTTTATTATCTCACCGCTTTCGAGATAATGAGCATTTTTTTAATTTCTGGAAAATCACTACCTCACCTTGGATTTTTGTGTGCTATGTCTACAAATTGAGACCAATTCAAATGTCTTTGCTGCTGAAGATTACTGATGAGTGATGCTTTCAGACGTACGAAACAGTTTTTCAGAAAACGATACAATTTTTCAAGAAATGAGGGTAAAATGCCAGATTTCAGTTTCACCAATTTTTTTAACAGCAGTTTGACATTATTGTTTGAAAAAAACATAACAAAGTGGAAGTGGATATTCATTACAAAAGAATGCCCATTTTGTCCAGAATCTAGGAGTAGAATTTCGATTATATTAGAGTGTGATGTTATTCTAAGCTAAAATCAACTCCATTAGACTTTGTCAGTAATGTGTTTTATTTTTATCCTATCAAGATGAATTGATTGAATAATTATGAGTTATAACGAATCAACTGCTTAGAAGCATTCAATGAGATGTAAAGAAGTAAATACTAATTCAACGTTTTTCTGAATCAACATACACTATAAACCATAATAACGATTATTCAACATCGCACTGAATAATATATTACAAAAATGTTATTTTCCATATAATCGTACGCAGAGACGACATCTTTTCAAGGAGAACCTTTTCAAATGCGTTATAGGTTATAGCCCCCAAATCAGCGATTCTCTGAGCAGCATTGTGCAATCGGATATCGTACTGCATAAAGCGCTGCTGCAGCAGTAGCACTACCTCCACATTCACCATAAATGTAGTGCATATGCGCATATTCTCAGGGAGTATAACGTGTGTACGGCATGACAAAGAATTAAATACCACTGAATGAAACAAGCGGAATAATTTCAAAAACTACGACAGAAGTCACAAGCTATTCAAACAAAATGTGACAGCCACCTACTAGAATTTTTCAATTCTATTTACAGAAGATCCGTTCATGCACAATGCTGTATTTCATTTTTTCATTAGGAAACTATTGCTTCTAAGGTCACAACATAGGAGTAAGAAAAGTTTTTTTAATTTTCGACAAGGATTCACCTCCTAAAAAATTTTGCACTTATTTGGTTACACCCTGTATATCTGTCAGTCTCTGAAACTTCGTTGGAATCTGGATTTTGGACAATTGCGACATTTATCACAAGAATTCGTATTAATCGGTGCCATGTCGGATAATCGACATTTTATTTCGATAATTTTATTAGGCTTAATTACATGAAAAGTTAATTGTATCGACATACTATTTGACGCTACCAAGCAGTCTATTCTTTATTATTAATAATCATTTCCACATTTTATCTTGATAAAATCGAAATAAAATAATTTTTGGGCGTGAGTATAAAAGTTGATGGAAGCCTAGAATAAAACCACGCCTAATTCAATGGAAATCACTTCCTCCAAAAATAATTATAGTTTGTTTTATACTATGGTAGAGTCTGAGCATTCTTTTGAAACGAATGTCCACTTACAATTGGTTATGTATCTTTCAGACTATTTTTAAAAAAATTGATCAAACTCAAATCTGTCATTTACCCTCATTTCTTGAAATTTTTTTTCACTTCCTAAAAAACTATTCTGTACGTCTAAAAGCATCACTCGTCTTCAGTAATCTTCAGCATCAAAGATGTTTGAATTCGTCTCAATTTGTATACATGGCCTTCAAAAATTCAAGGTCAGGTAGCGATTTTCCAGAAATTCTTAAAACGCCCATTATCTCGAATACAGTGATATTTTTACTGAGGTGAAATTCCGATATTCTGAACAGTCATGACATGGTCTATAACCAGTTTCAATATTGTACAAGGTTTACCGGACACCCTGTATACCTTTGTTTTGATACCAAATTCATTTCGATTAGATGAAGATTGCTTCAAATTTTAATGGAAGAGAAATACCATTGCAGCTTCCTTGATTATCTGTGAGAAGCATCCTGAGGTGCTGCCGCAGACGTAGGAACATAGAATCGAACGTCCTCTAGAAACCTGTCCTTGTTTGAAATCGATACGACGAACCGTTTTTGAGTTATCGACTCTTTTACCAAAACAACCGCCCCAAATATGATCGCGCTTTTTAAGGAAATTATTGGTAATTGTTGGAAAATATAGGAGGTGCAATTCCATGAAAACCTCATTTTTCAACCGTATCTTACCTCGAAGCTTTTTCTGGCAACTGCCGACGACGTTTGTCAGTTGTGTTGATTTAAGTTTAATTTTCATGTCCAACCTTGTTCGATTGAACAAACCGTAATTCTTCAATAAATTTTTACCTTTGATAATTGATTTTGTCGCAAATTCGAAGCTCTTTCAGATAATACATTCGAAAATAAAAGTTTGGGGTAAATTCTCAGATGTGGCGTCAAAATAGGCGTATTTAAGTACTATAGCTATATACCAAATTTCTTCCTATCGATCTAACATCATTAATAGGACAATAATCCAGTTCCTAGCTCCTTTGAAGGGTTTCCAGTTTTTAGATGATGTACGCCAATGAACTGAATGAGGATGCTCTTCATTAAAATATCTTTAGTCATCGTTTCCGTTATCTCTTTCTGATACGAGTTTTTTATATCTCGGTATTAAAATTCGCAGACTAGGGTCTTAACGGCTTGAAGTTGATTGATAACCGATAAAATCGGATATTGTCATTCCGTTTGAAGTTTTATCCTTCTTGTGAAATACGTCAATTATATTTTATTTTTTAACAGTGTTGTCTGAAAATTTTTGGAATATTTGAATTATGAAATCTACCACATTTATGGCTTTGAATTAGAAACTAATAATAAAATTATTATTTCTCACCGTTTCATAGATTTATCCCTAACCGAGTTGATTTGGTGAATATGGCAACCGATCTTGAAAAAAAAAAGGTTGATGTTGCAAAAAATTTATTTTCATTCATACAAACATTTGTAAATCAAGGAACCCGACAACTACAGATATTTGTTCCCAGAAACCGAATCTCTTGCCGATGTTGATTTCATTGGTGCGAAGATGCTCTTTTACAATTTTTCTGTCTATTTGATTCATATCTACATACCACCAAATATATCTTTGGATTTCTACGATGTCTTCGAAGCCATATGCAGTCTCCAATGTTCAATGAACGATGATTAATTCAATATTCCCGATTATAGTAATCTTTCCGGTACCAATTCATACAATAATAACTGATAGAAAATAATCCTACCCACCGAAGGTTCAAAGGCAATATCATACGGAAATTGAAAGCAAAAAATTAATTATTTGAAAAATACTGAAGACTCTGAAGAAATGCAAACCAAAAATGACAGCAGGTTCCGATGGCATTCCATCATCTCTCTTGAAAGATTGTGCTTTAATATTTGCTGAACCACACTTTCTACTATTTTCAACTTTGCTTTGGCATCACTCCGTTTTCTCAATAGGTAAAAATGGTAAAATATGCCCAGTCTTCAAGAAAGGTGACAAAAATGTGTTTGAGAATTACAGACCGACTGTTATTCTATGTAACTTTGGTAAATTGTTTGAATTGGTCTTATATTATAATGTTTCATTTGCGCATATCAGATTGTAAAAAATGAGCATTCATTAAGGGTCGATCAACCACAAGTAATTCACACACACAATTCACAATTCACACAATTTATAGCAGATGCCTTGGCATCCCAGGTCGATGTCATTAACACAGAGTCATCCTCTGTTGTCCCTCAAAGATCTGTACTTGGCCCATTATTATTCATAATTTTTATAAATGACATTCGCATGGGAATTGACTTGGAAATCCTCCTGTATGCAGATGGCTGGAAGCTATTTCGTCATATTACCTCTCTGAGTGATTGTTGCTGTCTTCAAAACGACATCAACATATTGATTGAATGGTAGAAAGTCAATTAATTACCTCTGAATATAACAAAGTGTTAAGTCGTCACCTATACTCGTGAAAAATCACCAATCAAATTCACCTATACCGTTAACGATCCTCATCTACAGAAAGTGGCAGAGTTCAAATATCTATAGGAATATTCTTCGATGCAAAGTTCACATTTTCATATAACGTTAATACTGTAGTAGATTTAAACTCTAATTACCTGACTAAAATAATTTATTTAACGAAATACAATGATACAATAACACAATACTCTAATTTACATAACAATCACGGAACTAGGTATTTATATTCGACTTTCACTTCACTGACTGTCCGACTGTCTGTGTGGTTCTGTTTATATACACGATTCATCTTCCTAGAAATTTCGAGTAATTCTCGAATCGTCCAGATTCTTTTCGGTGCAAGCGCATCGACAGTTATTCGAGGTCATTCGCTGATTACGCGATTGATCAGGTCCGGCATCGCCCGCAGCTTCGCCACAATACTTTTGCTAAAAACGGTCTTAAAATTCCTAGTTTCATCATTAAAAACTGACTAAAATTATGACTATAGGTAATAATTTTCTTCTTTATCGTAGAATTTAATCCACCCCCATTTAATTTTGTTGAAATGTGGGGACACAATTCATAAATCCATATCAAATTTTCTTTTCCATGTTAGTTGCACTACACCTTACTGGATTACCAATAGTTATGTTTTTCTTCTTTATTGTAGAATTGTCTAATTCGCTGATGATGAACTTATATAGGTTCGAAACATGTTCGATAAACTGGTTTTTCGATTGATGGCTTCGCCATCACACTACACCAGATGAAATTATTAAAAATTCTGGAGATGACTTCGAGTTTTTCTATATTGTGAATCAATACCACTCCACTTCGAGATACAATGGACTTCTACCACAGGTTAAATGTTACTCTTTTATCACCTCTGGATACTATATTAAATCGTGATCACTTGTCAATTCATCAGAGTCATTTTTCATTCTAGGCCAACCAACATCAGGTGGGCTATTTTAACATGAGTGTACTTTCAATCAGTGCCGTGGTGCCGTGTGTGAATTTTTTTCTCACTGAGTTCATTCACGGAATTACTCCATGTGTTTTATTTCTTCCTATGTGATTTTTTACTTTTTTTATGTATAACATGGCGAAAGGCCCTTAACATTTTATTGCCTCATTCTGTAATGGTGGTAATGGTGAATGATGTAGTACTTAAATGAATAAATGAATAATATTCTGATTTGTTCTATTCGACAGTTGACTTTGAGTTGAATTATTTTGTTTCAGTCGTCATTTTATATGTGAACTGCTACAGCGTGAGTCTTGCAACAAGCGTTCAGAATGTATTTACAGCTGCCAAACTAGTAGCAGTATTGATTGTGGTAGTGGGAGGAGCTTACAAGATGTTTGAAGGTGAGTTTAACAAAACTATACGATACAGAAAAGTATATGCCTTCAATTCAGTCATACCTCTATGGTTAAATGTGTGCTCTAAGAAAATACCATGAAAAATGGAAATTACGCAGTGAAAAAAATAACATGCTTCCTTTTTACCACACACTTTTTTTGAACACATATCTAGATTTCTATGTCAATAACCAATTTATCAAGTTATTCTCATCCCATCATCCCATTTTTATGATTTTATGGTGTTTGTTTTGAAACTTTTGGATTCTGTCCAAAATAGAGCCATTCGTCTCGAAGGGCGATGCTCTACTGAAATACCGTCAATCGTTCCACCGTTAGCTGTCCCATCGAGACTAACCCGTTGAGCTCAGTCATCACATCCCTTTGTCGTCACTTTGGAGACATGCCGCATATATATTTTCCAGTAGGTGTTCTCTGATGCATACAACCTGCAGAAATTCAAGAACATCAATACCTATACCTACGTTTCCTCGGCTCTCACGATGTTCTTTGAATAATAATAATAATAATTTATGAACCACTTTGATACAATAGAGAACATATTGTGGTGGGCTAGATAAAAGGTAAACAAATATATAGAAAGTTTAGAATAAAAATATAAATACAACGTTGAGATGAAAAACACCAGTCACAGTAATTGAAAAAAAAATTCAACGTCAGAGCTTTACATACAGAATTAAAAAAGAAATACACAAAATGTAATGAATAAGTTTGCCATTATGTTGATTGATATATGTAAAATTGCCATGGCAAAATAAAAGCCTAATAAACTTTCTTTTGTATCACATGATTTCATTTGTTTGATTGCAAAGAATGCTGTATTGAGTTTATTGCAAACACTATTGATATACTGATCAAAATTGAGACGTTTGTATGACATAGTTCTCAAGAATTTTACCTCTTGTGATATAACTATTTCTCACTCATTGAAGACTATTTCATTTGATCATTCGACTTCCGGCAGTGGTTGAGGTCAGACGGCGGCCTTGTGTTGGAAGTCAGGTTAATGTGTGTAATGTCCGCCGTCTGAGAACGTGCATCGACCCAAGATTATAGTATTTGTTAAAAATTAAAAAGTGTAAATTGATATGGGATGCAGTATTGCCTCAGCAAGACAAATGCGTCCCCCCGATACAGCTGCGCTCTCTACGCCGGTTACAGGCCGGATGGGAACGGATTTCTCGCAGAGTGGCATGTCCAGATAGCGCCGATAGGAAGCTCACGGACAAAAATTAAGAAAGAAAGAAAATATATTTCATTTGATATATTATCTTTCCTATTAAAAAGACTTCTTAGGGTTCAGAATAAGTCTGTTACGATCACACTAAGATGCAAATGTATCAATGATTTTGGTAACCTCAACAAGTGAATTGTCGATATTTGAACTTGTAACTGTGATCGTGGTATCATCATCAGTGGCAGTCTTTTATATATTCAGGCAAGACATTAGCAAATAGAACAAATAATAATGGACCCAAAATCGAACCTTGTGGTACACCCATTTAAACATTTTGTTCACTCAACGTTACAGTGTCATATTTGACCGTCATGAAACGGTTTTCCATCTATGATCTCTCGACCAAGTTGAAATATTTTCCGGAAAACCAAGTGCGGCTGTCTTATGGATTAAGAAATCCGAACATACCGTGTCAAAAGCCTTCGATAGATCGTAAAACAGACAGAAACCAAAACATACAAAAAGTTATGGGAATTTTGATAATCATGTTATTTACACTGTAACCGACTGATGAAGATAGCATGGTTGACAAAATTTGCATCTGGAAATTAATTAAAAAAGTGTGCCCTGCAAGGACAACACGTTAGTTGTTCCCAAGGAAATACCGCATGAAATTTTCTCGGTGAAACAGGATTTGTTTATCCTTGTAATACACTTAATCTAGGTATGTCAGAAATTTCAAAGTTAAAAGTATAATGTAATTTTTTCATGCATATTATATTAAGTTCCACATGACACATACCAATAATGGTTTCTAAGAAAATAAACTTTATGAAACGCAGCAATACAAATCACATGCTGTTACGATGATTCAGAGAATAAACTTTTTTTTTCTTTTGATTATTATTCTCCAAACAATCAATTATAGCAGTAACTTGACAATAGTTGTCGCAAAAAGATTTATACTGGATAGAACTTGTTCAACCACGAATTGGACCTTTAGTGTGAGTAATTTGTATGAGAGTTAGGTGAGGTACTTTTCCCAATTTCACTGAGATGAGATCTTTTATTCTCTATTCTGACTATCCCATGAGGGTTCGGACAAAGCCCGAGAGGTTTGCTGGTGAGTAGCAAATAAAGGAAACGGATAATTTTGTCATTTAGAATAATTGTGAATCGTTTTGCGGCTACCTTGAGACTGACCCGTCGAGCTCAGTCTTCACATCCCTTTGTCGTCACTATGAAGACATGCCAAAAATTGTTTTCAAATTCAAATTAGAACGCATTTAAGCACTTATGATATTTCACCTACGAAGTAATCAGGGTTCAGACGAGGATACAGTTGCGCATCAGCGCATATTGATATTGTCGATGATTTACTGAGAGCTGATCAAAATTAAATTAGTGTCCTAATTCTATTTGATTATATAAAAGCTTTCGATATGATTTTTTGTTAATTGTTAATTCGAGAGACTTGTGTGAGCTAGGGAAGAGGCAGCCCTTACCTTTTAACGTGTGATGCCATGCACGAGACCGGTGAATCGGTGGATCGAACCCACGACCCCACGCATGCGAGGCGAACACACTACCAGCCGACCACCACGGCCCATGATAGACCATGAAACCCTTATTTGATTGTCTCATTTTCTTGATATTTGAATTCATTTTTAACTGATAAGTTTCAACATGTTAAGATTGAAAGAAGAATTTCCTTTCCAGTTAAAGTGTTCCTCAAGGGAGTATTATTGCAATGGGTCAGATCATATCTTACTGATAGGGAACAAAAAATATCATTGGGTAAAAATACTTCTACGAAGGGAAAGATTGTACGTGGAGTCCCACAGGGGTCTGTTCTATGCCCAATTTTATTTTTACTTTTTATTAATGATATATCTTGCCTTGATATTTCTGGACACCTAACATTGTTCGCTGACGATACCACACTTCTTTGGCACAATGAAGATCATACTACCTTGTTCCAGTCTATTTTTGCAGATATTCAAAAAATCAAAATTTGGTGTGACGCGAATAAGCTGACATTGAATATTCCTAAAACAAATTTAGTCGCATTTAAATGTAATGTTGAATAAATTACATTGGGAGATCAGCTGATTGAAAGTAGGTCCGTTACAAAATTTCTTGGTGTACAAATTGACAATGATCTGAAGTTTGACCACCATATAACAGCTTTAAAGAAAAAATTGTCCTAAGGTTGCTTTGCCATTAATGTAATATCTCGCGAACTTGGACGGTCAGCGTCATTAATGGCATACTACTCATTTATAGAATCTCATCTGCGGTATGGAATTCCATTTTGGGGTTCTGGCAGCCAGACTCTATTGCAAAGTGTATTTTTCCTTCAAAAGCGAGCTCTGAGATTTATATTCAGAATTAAAATGCGAGATTCATGTAGACCAGTTTTTTCAGACAATAAGATTTTGACAATATATGAAATTTTCATTCTAGAAACGGTATGCTTGCTTCATAAATATAAAGAAAAGTTAATGAACGTCAACAGGGAAAGACATACTCGCAATGAAAAACAACTCGCCCTTCCGTTCCCTGTTTCATCTCTGACGAGACAGTCATTAATTTACAGAAGTAAACAAATTTACAATCACTTACCGAGTCAAATAACAGATATAAAGGGTCTGAAACAATTCAGAAAAACTGCTAAGCACCTCTTGAAGGGAAAATGCTTTTATAATTTGAATGAATACTTCTCATATCAATTCTAGTCTTTCTATGACTGCGAGGATTTAGTTTTAAAATTTCGTTAGTCATAACCGTTGTAGAACGTTGACATTTATATGTTCTTATTTATCCATTTCATTTTATCTATATGTATATGTATATAAGTAAATATTATTGACATTTACTGTTACATATAATATAGTGTGAAAGCTATTAACTTTTATTGACTTTGTCGACAAAATGTTTTCATTTTAGACAATAAAGCTTATTTGATTGATTGATTGATATTCTAGGGCCTTTATCATACACCATGTATACTTCCAATTTCCAGAAGTCGATGCGTTATTGCAATTATCATTTTTATGCTGATGACACTCAGGTATATTATTCATTTGGAGGTGATAATCTTAGTCGGTTCAAAAAATTAATCATGATCTGAATTCTTTGCACAATACTTCTAATGACCATTCATTAAAAATAAATCCAATTAAGTCATGTGCACTAATTTACAGCACAGATACCTCTCGTGAATTTAAACAGAAAACTTTTCATTTGCAAATTGGCAATGAAAAAATTCCATTCCTTGAATATGGAAAAAATCTGGGTCTTATAATCAATAAATGTATATATAGTAAACTGAAATTCAAGAAGCAAATCTCAAAAAAATGCAATTAGCCTACTGTACTTTGAAGGTGATTTACACTCACAGATTATCACTGGATCTACACCTTTTTCAATTGTAATTCAGAAAGTATAACATGTATTTCAGAAAGTATAATTTGTAATTCAGAATAGTAAATTGTAATTCAGAAACCGTAACATGTAATTCAGATTAGTAAATTGTATTTCAGAAACTGTAACATGTAATTCAGATTAGTAAGTTGTATTTCAGATTGTGTAACTTGTAATTCAGATTAGTGAATTTTTAATCAGAAAGTGTTATATGTAATTCAGAAAGCGTGAGTTGTAATTCAGAAAGTGTCAACTGTAATTCAGAAACCAAGAACAACCCGTATTAGACGGAGAGCTGACTACGTAGAAATACGCGTGACTTGGTGCAAAGTGAATTTTAGCATTTATAGGTTCGGGTGTCACCAACGTAGCGTGAGACGGGCCGCCAGAAGGCACCCCGGAAGAATAACACGAGGGTAGAGGGTTAAATATGCATTTTTTACGTAAAATAAGTCATAAGGTGCAAGGCTGGAAATTGACAGAATAATCGGATGTTATACAAATAAGAGGAGAAAAAATTGCCAGAAGACTAGGAGGAAGATAAGGGCCCGCCAGAAGGCGCTAATGTCATGAAATTTTATATATATTTTTTTAAATATAAAAAAATTCATACGTAGTTTTTTGTAGTCCTGAGTTAGTACAATGAAATTGTTCGTACAAACTTTTCGATATCTCGTTTAGTCTTTAGATTTTGATGCTTTTATAAAAAAAGTTTCCAAGTCCCGTTTTTTTTTCGATTTTATTTTTTCCCCGCTCTGTTAACGAATTCTAAAAACTGAAATTTGGAGAGTAGGTAGATTTTGTCAAAAGGTATTTGCTGCAAAAAAAATTTGGATTTTTTTCAATAGTTTGGGAGATCTGTCGATTCCCCAGTTTTTTTGGATTATTTCACGGTACTTACATTGATTTTGTGGAAAAATTTCATTCACATTTTTTGTAGATTTTCTGAAGGCAATCTAAAAAGATTTCCTGATAAATTTGGAAAATTTTGAGCGTTTCCGAGATATTTCGAATTTTAAAAAATTTCAATTTTTTTATTCATATTTTTCAAGTTTCCTCAGTTTTCCAATCATTTTTTCGAAAATTTTCAAGTGACATGATTTGTTTGCATTTTCCAGCTTAAAAATTTCATTTCAGTCATCGGTACGGTTTTTATTCGTGTTTTTTTCTTTTCGGAAAATTGCCCTGGGAAATCGTTATGCAATTTCCGATCCTTCTCAAAATCTATACAGACCCTCATTGCATATTGACGCATAACTCGAAAAGTCAATCAAGTCAAACAAACAAAATCCTGAACTTTTCTCATTGAATTTATGAAAAACTAATGAAGACCACGGGTGTGAAAGCAGCAACGGTTTTTCCAGCAACGGTTTTTTTTTCTTTTTTTTTTCGCTTCAAGTATAACCGTTGCTCCAGGTTTTTCGACGGAAATGAACCATTGTGAACCTGCTGAATATGTTCCATGGGGTTAAATAATTTGTGAATCAAAAACTACCCCTCCACACCCCTCTAAATTATAAAAATCTTGAAACAGTTGAATAACCCGTTGCTCGAGGTATTTTGACGGAAATGCATTATTCTACAGCTACTGAACACGCTCTGTAGGGTGAAATAATTTGTGAATCAAAAACTACCCCTCAACAACCCTTTGAAGTTGAAATATCCTGAAACAGTTTATAAACTCGTTGCTCGATGTTTTTTTGGCGGAAATGCATTATTCTACAGCTACTGTAAACGTTCTATGGGGTGAAATAATTTGTGAATCAAAAACCACCCTCAACAACCCTCCGAAGTGGAAAATTCCTCAAACAGTTTAAAAACCCGTTGCTCGATTTTTTTTGACAAAAATGAATTATTCTACAGCTCTCTCGGGTGAAATAATTTGTGAATCAGAAACTACCCTCAACAACCCTCCGAAGTGGAAAAATCCTCAAACGGGAAGTCGAATTTTCTGATCAAACAGTAAAGGAGAAGTGATTTGCAACATTTTGACAAAATCTGTTAGTGCTCCGACAACGACTTCACTCATAAGTCGAATTTTTAAAATAAGTGCTAAATGCACCACCTGGCTCCCCCGATAGTAGGGTTGAAAAATCGACCCCGGGATCCCAACGGAGGTCAACAATTCTCTAACGGAATGGTCCTTTTACAACAAAAAATGGACAGTCAAAATCTGTGTATGCTATAACCAATTTGAAATGAATATTCAAAATTTTAGGGTTGGAAATTTCAACCCTGAATCTCATTATTCAGTACTTTACGAAAATTGCATATTCAAAATATCCAACCCTAGTCCAAAAGCGAAATTATTTTATTACAATACCTTAATTTGCCGGAAGTCATTTTACGCTACAACCGCATTATTCACCCACCCACTTTCAACCCTGTCGTCAGTAAAGTTATGCAAAAGGTCCACATACTCTATTTTGTAGATATTTGTTATTTTTTATCATAATAGCCCCCTTTTGGTGTCTCCGGGGTGTCTCCGGAGATTTCGTCTGCTATCTTTGGCCGCTCTTTTCACACCGGTCAGATCTTTGATGGTTTCTGAATTACAAGTGATGGTTTCTGAATTACAATTGACGCTTTCTGAATAACAATTCACTAATCTGAAATTCAAGTTACACTTTCTGAAATACAACTTGCTAATCTGAATTACATGTTACGGTTTCTGAAGTACAATTTACTAATCTGAATTACATGTTACGGTTTCTGAAATACAATTAACAATTCTGAATTACAAGTTACGTTTTTTGAATTACATTTTACTAATCTGAATTACAAGTTATACTTTCTGAATTACATATGAAAAAGGTGTAGAAATAAAAAAAATTATTATTAAAATTCAAGTGTCCCCTTACTTACACGAAAAATTATGTTATCGTACCGATGTTCATAATTTGAATATCAGAAGCCAAAATATTCTCACCATATACCCTTTCATCATAAAGAATTATTCAAGAGTTTTTTTTTCTACATAAGCGCTAAAATAGTGAATGAGCTATCTAAACTTCACTTTTTTAGTTTCGATATGACTCCAAATGCGTTTAAAAGCAAATTTAAGCAGTATCTATTTGGAACGCAAAATAATTAGGTACGTCACGTTGGTGAAAATTCTTCCATCTACGATAAGTTTTTCTTCATTCTCTTCTAAATGTATGTTTTAAGTTCATTAATCATTAATCATTAAAATTATGATTAAAAATTTGCTGGCTTTGGTGGAAGAACAGACTCGTCTATCCTCTGGTTATGTATAATTTTTTTGGTATTCATACGAGGATATATTGAAAAATTCTTAGCCTACTACTACTACTTTATTACTCAACATATTCTCCTCTTAATTGGATACATTTATTACAGCGAATCTGCAACGTCTCTAGACCTTTCAAAAAAAATGTTTCTTCTTGCTCTGCAAACCAGACCTCCACAGCTTTTATAACTTCCTCGTTGGAAGAAAATTTACGACCTTTTAAACTTTTTTTCAGTTGAGGAAAGAGATGATAGTCGGACGGAGACAAATCTGGTGAATAAGGGGGGTGTTCTAGTAATTCACACCCTGAATCACAAATTTTTTGTATGGCAACATGAGATTTGTGTGCAGGGGCGTTGTCCTGCAAAAACAAAACACCTTTGGATAGCTTTCCGCGTCTTTTCTCTTTAATTTTTTCCTGTAATGTCGAATAGTTAATCTCCAGTTATTGTTCTACCCTTATCCAAAAAATCAATCTTGATTACTCCATGGCAATCCCAAAAAACTGGAGCAAGAACTTTTCCAGCAGATTTTTGTACACGAAACTTCTTAGGTCTTGGAGAACCGGAGTGTCGCCATTCCATCGATTGTTGCTTTGTTTCTGGATCGTAGAAATGTACCCAAGTCTCATCCATAGTAACAATTCGGTTTAAGAAGTCTACATCGTTTTCAAATCGAGCACATATCGAACGCGATGCTACTACCCTTGCACGCTTTTGGTCAACATTCAAACATTTGGGGATCCATTTTGCAGCAATTTTTCTCATATCCAAATTGACGTGAACTGTATGATGAACCCGTTCGTATGAAATATTCAGTGCTTCAGATATCCGTTTTAGCCAAATTCGACTGTCTGTTAGAGTCATGTCATGAACTGCATCGATATTTTCGGAGACTGACACAGAAACTGGCCTTCCCGATCGGTCATCATCTTCAATGGAAAATTTACCTCTTTTGAAGCTTGAAATTTTTCACGTTCGCATACGAAGGACATTGATCATCAAGCATTTCTTCGTAAATGTGCTTACCTCTTAACCCTTTTAAATACAGGTCCTTGATGATGGCTTGATACTCCAATTTTTCGATTTTCACAATTTTGGTGGACATATTTTTTCTTTTAATTTATTGCGTAACTCTACACCTTTTTCATATGTAATTCAGAAAGTATAACTTGTAATTCAGATTAGTAAAATGTAATTCAGAAAACGTAACTTGTAATTCAGAATTGTTAATTGTATTTCAGAAACCGTAACATGTAATTCAGATTAGTAAATTGTATTTCAGAAACCGTAACATGTAATTCAGATTAGCAAGTTGTAATTAAGAAAGTGTAACTTGAATTTCAGATTAGTGAATTGTTATTCAGAAAGCGTCAATTGTAATTCAGAAACCATCACTTGTAATTCAGAAACCATCAAAGATCTGACCGGTGTGAAAAGAGCGGCCAAAGATAGCAGCCGAAATCTCCGGAGACACCCCGGAGACACCAAAAGGGGGCTATTATGATAAATAATAACAAATATCTACAAAATAAAGGATGTGGACCTTTAGCATAATTTTACTGACGACAGGGTTGAAAGTGGGTGGGTGAATAATGCGGTTGTAGCGTAAAATGACTTCCGGCAAATTAAGGTATTGTAATAAAATAATTTCGCTTTTGGACTAGGGTTGGATATTTTGAATATGCAATTTTCGTAAAGTACTGAATAATGGGATTCGGGGTTGAAATTTTCAACCCTAAAATTTTGAATATTCATTTCAAATTGGTTCTAGCATACACAGATTTTGAATGTCCATTTTTTGTTATCAAAGGACCATTTCGTTAAAGAATTGTTGACCTCCATTGGGATCCCGTGGTGGATTTTTCAACCCTACTATCGGGGGAGCCAGGTGGTGCATTAAGCACTTATCTTAAAAATTCGACTTATGAGTGAAGTCGTCGTCGGAGCACTAACAGATTTTGTCAAAATGTTGCAAATCACTTCTCCTTTACTGTTTGATCAGAAAATTCGACTTCCCGTTTGAGGATTTTCCAACTTCGGAGGGTTGTTGAGGGTAGTTTCTGATTCACAAATCATTTCACCCGATAGAGCGTGTTCAGTAGCTGTAGAATAATTCATTTTTGTCATAAAAAAAATCGAGCAAAGGGTTTTTAAACTGTTTGAGGAATTTTCCACTTCGGTGGGTTGTTGAGGGTGGTTTTTGATTCACAAATTATTTTACCCCATAGAACATGTACAGTAGCTGTAGAATAATGCATTTCCGCCAAAAAACATCGAGCAACGAGTTTATAAACTGTTTCAGGATATTTCATCTTCAAAGGGTTGTTGAGGGGTAGTTTTTGATTCACAAATTATTTCACCCTACAGAGCGTGTTCATTAGCTGTAGAATAATGTATTTCCGTCAAAATACCTCGAGCAACGGGTAATTCAACTGTTTCAAGATTTTTCTAATTTAGAGGGGAGTGGAGGGGTAGTTTTTGATTCACAAATTATTTAACCCCATGGAACATATTCAGCAGGTTCACAATAGTTCATTTCCGTCGAAAAACCTGGAGCAACAGTTATACTTGAAGCGAAAAAAGAAGAAAAAAAACCGTTGCTGGAAAAACCGTTGCTACTTTCACACCCGTGGTCTTCATTAGTTTTTCATAAATTCAATGAGAAAGGTTCAGGGTTTTGTTTGTTTGACTTGGTTGATTTTTTGGGATATGTGTAAATATGCAATGAGAGTCTGTATAGATTTTGAGAAGGATCGGAAATTGCATAACGATTTCCCGGGCAATTTTCCGAAAAGAAAAAAACACGAATAAAAACCGTACCGATGACTGAAATAAAATGTTTAATAGTGCAATGGATAGAGCTGGAAATTGCAAACAAATCATATCACTTGATAATTTCCGTAAAAATGATTGGAAAACTGAGAAAACTTGAAAAATAAGAATAAAAAAATTGAAATTTTTTAAAATTCGAAATATCTCGGAAACGCTCAAAATTTTCCAAATTTATCAAGAGATCTTTTTTGATTGCCTTCAGAAAATCTACATAAAATGTGAATGAATTTTTTCCATAAAATCAATGTACCGTGAAATAATCCAAAAAAACCGGGGAATCGATAGGTCTCCCAAACTATTGAAAAAATCCAAATTGTTATTTTTGCAGCAAATACCTTTTGACAAAATCTACCTACTCTTCAAATTTCAGTTTTAAGAATTCGTTTACAGAGCGGGGAAAAAATAAAATCGAAAAAAAAAAAACGAGAATTGGAAACTTTTTTTATAAAAGCATCAAAATCTAAAAACTAAACGAGATATCGAAAAGTTTGTACGAATAATTTCATTGTACTAACTCAGTACTACAAAAAACTACGTATGAATTTTTTTTATATTTAAAAAAAAAATATATAAAATTTGACGACATTAGCGCCTTCTGGCGGGCCTTTATCTTCCACCTAGTCTTCTGGCAATTTTTTCTCCTCTTATTTGTATATCATCCGATTATTCTGCCAATTTCCAGCCTTGCACTTTATGACTTATTTACGTAAAAAATGCATATTTAACCCTCTACCCTCGCGTTATTCTTCCGGGGTGCCTTCTGGCGTCTCACGCTACGTTGGCGACACCCGAACCTATAAATGCTAAAATTCACTTTGCACCGAGCCACCCGTATTTCTACGTAGTCAGCTTTCCGTCTAATACGGGTTGTTCTTGGTTTCTGAATTACAGTTGACACTTTCTGAATTACAACTCACGCTTTCTGAATTACATGTCACACTTTCTGATTAACAATTCACTAATCTGAATTACAAGTTACACAATCTGAAATACAACTTACTAATCTGAATTACATGTTACGGTTTCTGAAATACAATTTACTAATCTGAATTACATGTTACGGTTTCTGAATTACAATTTACTATTCTGAATTACAAATTATACTTTCTGAAATACATGTTATACTTTCTGAATTACAATTGAAAAAGGTGTAGTTTACTTTTTTGACGTCAAACTTTACACTGTCACTTATTGTTCGTTGCTATGGTAACGCAATATTTTGTTTATGCAGGAAACTGGTCTAGGCTAAGTAGATATCAATACATCCTCGTATGTGGGTTTATGAGAAACGTATCTATTATTATTATTATCTTTCTCAGGGTCAGATATTCGCCTCATATATTTCTCACTTGAGGAAATGTTTGGAGAAGAAGGTATGTCGACATTGTCGAAATTATTTCCATCTGCAGAAAATCTAGAAATCTAGAGGAAAATAAACGATTTTTTTCTTTGCCTACTATCTTATGTAACTCAAAAAGGCATCAATTAATGGAACTTTATGAATTGAGAATATTTGTCAATAATCGCACCACCTTCTCCAAAAGAAGTTTTATTTATATTTTGTTCTTCATAATCTTTTGTTCCATATAGTTCCGTGCTACTGTTACAGAATTCACAGTGAATTTGCAAAAATAGTTTTCGTATATTACGCATTTTCTTTAATTTTGCAATTCGTTTGCATACTAGTAAGGGGGATATGGGAGTATCAATCACTCAATTTAGTTTTTTCACTCATAATGACCTTGCTAATTGTTTTCGAATGAACACACATTTTTAACTGATATTATTAAAATGCCCTAAACGAATTCCAGGCAATACTCAACATTTGATGGAACCATTCAAGAATACGCAGTACTCTTTGGGAAATATAGCTACAGCTTTCTACACTGGACTATGGGCCTATGATGGTTGGAACAACTTAAATTACGTTACAGAAGAAATTAAAAATCCATCCAGGTATAATATTTTTCATAGAATGATTTGAATATGCACAGTGACCAGCAAATATTTTGTTCTTCGAGTTTTCCAATACCTTTTCCTTATAACAATTTCTGCATTAATTCAAACTCGGGCACTAACCAAACTTTGATAGTCACTATCAGTATAAAATTGGAAAGGTAATAAGTGATTTATTGCCATTTTTCGAAATTAGCTTATAGGAACATCAAAACATCATCCCCATATGCAAACCTGCATCTTTAACACTGTTATCTATAGATGACAAAGCAAAGTTTGACATTTTGACAGATCATAGTTGTAGGCGAAAACGTCAAAATGAGTCGCCTCGTAACTATATAATAAATTATTGATAGTTATATAATTTTTTATGATTATAGTTAATTGATTATGGTTATGATGAATTGATCGTTCATGTTCATAATACATATACTTTTAATGCTTCCGTGAAATAGTCCTGCGAACTCGTGGTGTTTTCTCGAAGCAATTCAGTTTCGTTCAGAAATGAATCGACAGACTTATCGCGAAAATTCAATCACATGTGGTATTACTACTGATAACATACAGCATTGATGTTGTTCATAAAACCATAAATCATAATCTGCATTTCTTCATAGAATACCTTTCTAGAACCTTTCGTGGTCACTTGGTATAATAAACGTCAGTATTTATAAAAACATTTGATATACATACATATTGGCAATAAATATATGGATTTGAAATATGTAAAATAAGTATCAACAAATTAAAGTAATTGTAATAAGGTACCTATTAGTGATATTCATAATCAAAATTATAGGTATGGTAATTATAATAAAAACCTTCATATAGCACTGAGTTTCAATGAAAAAGAAGTGTTGTAACAGATACTATATTGAAATAAAATAGTTAGAAAACATTTGCAAAAAAATGCATTCTTCTATGCAAAATCAGCAGTATCTGGAGTTTCATCCCATGACCAAACCTCTATTTTTAAACACCTCTACACGTGTTATTGTAGATGTCACAAGTTACTTTTTCATATACAAATATATACATAGAAAGATACTTTACATCCACACATACCTTCACATACAAATATACCAGTGGCGGCGATAAGGAGCCCTAAGAGCCCGCCGTGCGGGGTGGGCAGCTCCAGAAGGGGCCCCTTCGACCTCTTTGCTGTTTCCAGATTTTATTGCCACATGTATGAATATCCTAACAAAATTTGGAGGGGAGGGGGGGGCGTATCCTTATCGCCGCCACTGGCGAGAGATTTACTTCCACGGAATGAATGACGTCAAACCAGTTACTTGAGTTCAATATGCTCCAAACTCAGTTCGTCTCCAAAATATTGCAAAAATTTAGTCTCTTTGGGTCTTTATTCTGTTGTAGCACTTAATAGCTTAATTGAGGGTTGAGTTCGGTTAAAGAAAAGCCGAGCGAGCAGATCATAGAGCTAATCGAGCAAAAAGTAGTTAACGAACGATCTTTTGAGATCTTTCTTCCTGTTACATCCGATTTTCGTTTTTGAGGTAGATTCATTAGCGGCGATAAGGGGCCCGCAGAGCCCGCCGTGCGGGGCTCCAGAACCTCTTTGTTATTTCCAGATTTTATTGCCACATGTATGAATATTCTAACAAAATTTGGCGGGGGGAGGGGGGGGGGCGAATCCTTATCGCCGCCACTGAAATATACACATATTATGTGCAAATATAAATATAAATAATGAAGTAGTTTTAAGTTTGTAGTTATATTAAATTCGAAGTTTATGGCATATCAGACGAGAAAATGAAAATAAGAACTGAATTGAAAAAATGTCGATCAACTGGGAATCGAACCCGGGTCCTATTGTCTCCGGCAATGTGCGTTAATTCAATAGCGTAGCGCTAACGCACATTTCCGAAAACACTGATACCCGGGTTCGAATCCGGGTTGATCCACATTTTTTTTATTCAGTTCTGATTTTCATTTACCCGTCTGATATATTTTCGAATTTAATTAAACCACAGACGTAAAACTACTTCATTATTTATATTTACTTGGCCGAGTCATACATATTTGAAATTTCAGATGTGAAGTCGGTCGATAATCCTATAGGTGATTGACACCAGCTTATCCCTCAATACGATTTCATTGGGGGTCTATGCGAGAATAGTTCCATCTTTTCACTTAATCCTTATCTTATACTAACAAAAAGCTGAATTTAAAGTGTGAATCGCCGGTTTTTGAATGAGGTTCAATAGCTCATTTTCGGAGACAATTAGACTCGGGTTCGAATCCAGGTTGATTCACATTTTTTTAAATTTAGTTCTGATCCACATTTTTTATATTCAGTTCTGATTTTCAATTTCCCATCTAAAAGGACGAAGTTGAGAAAACTGGAAAGCCTGAAATTCATTTAAATGTAACGACTGCGTTGCAAAATAATATGGCCGGACGACAAGATCTATAAATATAAAATAAATAAAAGCACAGATTGTAAAATGAAGAAAAATTTAAAAAATCGCTGATTATGTTTTGCAACAAAACTTTGCTCCATTAAAATTTCTAGAGCAAGTTCGATGCCTATGAAAATGAACTTAAATAAACTTCTGAATAATGATGGTGGACCGGTGCCAAATAGATTTTTACTTTGTTGAGATAATCCAACAGTAATATATTACCACACAAGTGATTAGTATAACTAATCAATTGAAAGATTAAGGGTTGAAAACGTTTATTGCGATATGCAGCGAAAAATGTTCAACAGAAAAGTTGCAGATAATAAAAAAATCAAACACTTTCAAAAATAACCTCAAATTAGCCGTAAAAATGGCGAAACACCAGCATTTAATTTTTTTAATCGCTTATAAAAGATTCAAATTAAATGATATTTTTTTAAAATATGTCTTTTTCGGTGTCGAATAAGCATCATTCATTCGCAATTCAGAAGACTACTTGTGTTCGAGTATTATACATTTGTCGAGAAATATACCGTTATCTTCCACGAACAATTCTCTTGATAAATTTTGTATTTTGAAGGTTTATAAGTGATCATTTTAATTGTTGAGGTCTCTCTGAATCATGATTTTCTCAATATTTTCAGTGATTTTCGACATTCTTCATTATTTTTATAAAAAAGTAGTTTATTTTGAATTATTTATAATAAAATATTTGAATACATAATTACACTACAAAAATAATCCATTAATATCATTTTTATTCTTTTTCACAACTATTGAAAATCATTGAAAATATTGTGAAAATCGTGATTCAGTGAGAATTGTTTGGTTTGGTTTTTCTCAATTTTAAGCGGATTAACGATCAATAAACCACCAAGTTATTTAGACCATTTTGAAGTAGACATTTCAACAATCAAAATAATCACTTATAATAGTCCCATGAAATACAAAAAAAATCAAAACAATTGTTAGTGGAAAATAAGGGTATTATTTTCAAGAAATGTACTGTCATCCTTGACCTGAAATACAAAATAAGATTTAAAAATGAAATACTCGGCCGAGTATATCTTGGGACGAAGTCCTAATAGGCTCCGCCCACCAGCAGCTTTGCTCCGCCATTGGCCGGAAGAAACGTGCACTTATATAATAAATTAGCCCGTGATGGAGCTTCAGGCAGAGAATTGGCTGGGCACTCCATATCAAACGATCAGATGTTATTTTGCTGGTCGCCAATCATCAGAATGAGGAACCGCTTTAACGAGTGGGGGTGGTGGATAGGGGGGTGAGCTTTCGAGTACGTACGAGTGCTGGGGAGTTCATCCTTCCGGGTCTCAACCTTAGGGGGTGCATGGTAGAAAAAGCCGTCATCCGGGTGCCATGGAATAGCCCGAATAGTGGTATTCTTCGGGAAGAGGTAGCCGGATGCCTCACTCAGCTTTTTAACTATTTCTGAGATTTTTAGGAAAAATATTTCTGGCCATGGTGTGGAAGTCTTCGAAGTCTACATCCTGGCATAGGCGTATGAGACGTCCTTGGTAACACCAACGCATTTAAAAAAGAATTCGTACTGTTCCCGACTGATCCAAAAAGAAGAGTTGTTGGAGATTTTGAGACAATGCTGTACTTGCAGATGCTGGATGAGGTGAAATATCCTCCAATTTCCAAGTACACACATATGTTGTCAGTACATAACTCAAAAACTAGTCTTCTTTAGAATTGAGAAAAGAGAAAAAGATGTCTTTTCGACATCAAAAAAGACATTTTTCTACAAATTTTTAACAGAATTAAATCATTTATACTAAGGAAAAAGGACGCCATTTTGACGTTTAATTTGAGGTTATTTCGAAAAGTGTTAAATACAAAAGTTATTCTTTTTTTTAATATCTACAGCTTTTTCATCGAATATTTTTCGTTAGGAGGTCACATATCGTCACAAATTGCAAAAAAAACGTTTTTAACCCTTAAACTGCATTCCCATTTCACCATTTTGAGTGTTTTCGTGTTTAAATATTTTTATTTCCTCAAAGTTCGAACCTCAACGACATTTTCCACCTAGTCATTGATTATTACTTTTTTTTTTTCTTCGCAAAAATTATAGGGACCAGTCTATGATATGAACTCAGGTATCTGGCTAGTTCCGGACGACTATAAAATATTCAAATTCTGTAACTAGGTTTATTATTATCTTCCTCCTGAAGATGGTAACTCGGTGTCTGATGTAAAAAAAATGATTTGGTGTTGGGATGAAACTCCAGACCAGTGTATTCATTACTACACCTAAGGTTCCAAGCAGTGCAAGTAACTTTTGTACTAATATATGTTTTCGATTGATTGAGGTTCCAGTTAAACTCCAGATTAATTAACTAATGGTTAGAATGTGATCCTTCCTACATCATTTGAAGAATGTCATTCACCATCTAAACTATTAGTTATCTGGAGTTTACCTCGAACCTGAAAAACTGGCCCTGAATAACTTTCATCCGATTAAAAATGTTTTAAACAATTTTTTTACAGGAACCTGCCTCGTAGCATAGTAATCGGAATCCCTCTGGTAACCGTCTGCTACGCCCTTATAAACGTGTCCTATTTGACGGTGATGTCGCCCATGGAGATGATGACCAGCGAAGCGGTGGCTGTCACCTTCGGAAATCGAGTTTTGGGCGTCATGGCCTGGTTGATGCCGCTTTCGGTCACCATTTCAACTTTCGGCTCGGCCAATGGCACGCTGTTTGCTGCAGGACGACTCTGCTTCGCCGCCAGTCGAGAGGGCCACCTGCTGGATATTTTGTCCTACGTGCATATCAGGAGATACACACCCGCGCCTGGTTTAATATTCCATGTAGGTATATCTTTATCTATACCTACATATGGCATGAATACAAATCGTAAAATAATATCAAAATTGGTTAATTTTGAATCATGTTCATTTCTAAACGAAGCATTGCATCTGATTCACTGAGACCAATAAAATTTATCAATTCAGTATACCTACCAACCATACAAAAATTTTTAGTTTATATATCGACACAACACTCTCTTGGTTCATATCAATAATCTGAGAAAACAACTCTCACATTTGACTGGAATAGGTACTATTTAGAATAAGACAATATACCCCACTAAAATATTTTAAAATCATATGTGATAAAATACCACAGCCAATGAAAGAAATCAGGACAGAAACAAATTCAAAAATGAACTCAAGAAATGTATACTTAACAGATGACCTTTCAATTCCTATAACAATGTTTCACGTTTGACTGTTTTCCTTTTGTTTCTTTTTGCTTTGAGACTTATTTATTCATATTTCACAAATTATTCCTAACACTCCTTTTCTATCGATTGTTTGATTTCTTCATTGATTTGTGTTTCATATGTATTGCCGTTATTCAATTTATATAAAAAATGTAATCCATCTATAAACAGAAATGTTTCTTGCGATCAATAAATGAAGTAAAGTAAAAATGTTTATTGTGAGTCAAACCTTATGAGATAAACATATGTCATGACGGACTTTTCTCTAGGCTTTTTACAATTCTACAATTCTTTAGTACTTCATTTCCGTGGCCGGAAAAAAGCTCAATTGAAAAAATCGCGAAGGAAATAAACGTACTGAAAAAAACACAATGTTACATAAGCCCACAAGAAATATCCACACATGTATTAAATCGCACAAGGCAAAGATACCTCTCATTATGTATCGGGTGTAGAAAAAATAGCGTATGCAACTCTCATGTAATGGTTATTAATAAAGTCGCATAAACCATACGAAACTCGCTTACAGCTCGTTTCCCGGTTAATGCTCGTGTTTTAATAACCATCATTACACGATCGTTGCATAATATACTATTATCTATATTTAAAATCATAACGATAGCAATTTATGTATTACAAAAAAAACTACAATTCAGGACATTCCTAATGTGAGGCATATATCGGTCAGGCTTTCAAAACACTAAATGGTCGCATCATTGATCACAAGAGCGACTGCAGAAGAAAAAAAATACATTATTCCATTATTTTTTCTTAAACAAATAAGGAATTATTATTATTATTATTATATATTATATTATATATTATTATTAATTATTTTCCACCTTTTTTTCAGTCAATAATCGCAGGTGCTATGGTTCTTTATGGTACCATAGATTCGCTGATAGACTTCTTCAGTTTCACAGCGTGGATTTTTTATGGAGGAGCCATGGTAGCTCTGATAGTGATGCGCCACACCAAACCGAACTATCCTAGGCCCTACAAGGTAAAATAATAAATAGTTGTTGAGTTCGGTTATTCTTATGACTTGTGGTAGAAGTCCAGTGGAGTGGTAAGATTTTACGAAGTAGAAAAACTCAAAAGTCATTCCCACAATTTGTGGAGATGACTTTGAGAGTTTTTCTACTTCCAAAAATATTATTATGAAATGAAAATGTAAAACTACAATTGTGAGAAATATAGAATGAACTTTGATCAAAATTGTTCAATAGAATATGGAATTGTGAGGCTGATACTGTCACCGTAAATTTTATACAAACATAATCCATTTATGTCTATTCAAATCCAAGCAGCAGACCACAAAGCTTCTCATCGACCAGTGAAAATCCAAATCCCAGGGAACAATTGAAATCAATCAGGAACAAATATCAGACCAACCTGTTTAACAGAGATATTAAAATAGACAAATTCTTGACAATTCAAAATTTTGATTGCTGTCAAGAATGTATATAATACTGTACATAAATAAATGAACAGAGATTGAAGTGTCAAAAAACCAACTGACAAATGGGAATATCTTTTGAAAAATCTGAAAATGATAAAAAAAATTAAAGTAAATTCTGAATAAGTGATTATTATAATACTGTTTGTAAATAAGATTGTTTTAATTATAAGACCAATTGATGAACTAAGTTATATAGAAGTTTAAATGAATGGTGGAAGAGACCGTGTCATTTGAAAAATTTGAAAATGAGTATCCAGGAGAATGGAAAAAACGGAAAACGAGGAAGGAATCAACAAGAAAATTTTGGAGAAAGATCCAGATAGAAATTCATTTCATAAGAAAAATTAAAAAAAAAACAAATCCAACAAAGAAATGTCAGAGAAGAAAACAAGTTATACTAAAAGGAAATTACCAGACATTCCACATATCTGAACAACAATAATATCCTTTCTGGTTGCATACTGACGTTATTGAAGATACCACCAAGAAGGTGAATTATTCACGTTTATCACTACCAGAAAGGAATAGGCTACTATCCTGAAGATTTATTTCACTTTGTTGAATGTCAAAACTCAATTCATTGAATCATTTCACAAAATAAAACACTTCACGACAATTCCTCAAGAACAGAGCATAACCTGAACATTTCAAATACTGCTAGTGCAAATACCAGAGGCTCAACCTTTATCAATAACTATTGAAGATATTTGCTTAGGACAATGTTTTATTCTATGTTTCTCAGTAGTTAACATATTCACTGATCGATGGTGATTGTCTAGTGAATTTTTGAAGAAAATTTCTAATCAATAAGTTTTGATTTTCATGATTCAAGATAGTTTGAAGTGGTGAAATAAGAACATTTTTCATTTGTTATTTGTTTATCACTTCAATTTATCAAAGGAAAAACATGTATGTTGAACATTTTGATAGATTTTGTTTATCTGCATGCAAAAATATAACAACATCGTCCAATATCTGAAATTCACCTGAGGGAGCAGTTTTGTGTTATCTGCGTGCTGAGCTGGAAAGAAACAGACAACTGAAGCAGGTAAAAGGTAAAAGCCGAGCAATTCTATTTTGTGAAATCAAATAAAATATTAAAGACGAAACTATGCAAAAATTTATTTTATATCCATCAACAATAATAAAATTAAAACAATTTTGGTGCACCACGTCAACAAAAATCAGCTTAATAAAATATTCTGCAACTTGGAACGAGTAGAAAAAGGGCACTTTTTAAATAGAGAGGAATTCAATAAAATAATATAATATATATCTAGTTGGGACAGTGGTGGATTGATGGGAGAACGTGTTCATAAATTATTGAAAATTTACTATTTATTTATGTGACAATTAAAGCTTTTCAACTTTCTTGATGTCACGGACCTCTCGAAGTATGACAAAAACCACTCCAATGATATTATCACGCTCAATGGAAAATATGGATCATGTCATAATTCAAGAATAAAGTAATTCCTTACGTATTGATACTCATTACATTATGACCATTGCGTAATACTATACTAATTTTTTCAGGTGCCAATTATCATTCCGTATTTGGTATTAGTGATTTCTCTATACCTGGTGATAGGTCCTATCATAGATAAGCCAACAATCGAGTACCTGTACGCTTCCATGTTCATTTTGAGTGGGATGGTGTTTTACTTCCCTTTCGTTCATTACAAATTGCGAATACCGTTCATGGGTGAGTTGAATCGTTTGACTTCGCTTTTCATATGACTGCTAAGAGAAATGTATACACACAGTGAATTTTCAACACAACGCGATTCTCTTCATACACGGATATAATTTTTGAATTTCACATTTCATTGATCTTAGTACGAAACCAATGAAGTTGTTTTAAAAAAGCTTCTCTGAAACCTGCTGCAACAGGTGACGAATCGTGTGATATCGATAATGAACTGTGCTTAGTTTGTGAAAAAAAAATTGCAATTCCAAATCATGCTAAAATCAATGGAGTGCACTAACAGCTATTTGCACCGGTTGTCCTTAATAACAAACTCAGCTAAGTGGATGATCAGCTTAAGGTACACCTTAAGGTAAAGATGGTTTGCACCGTTGACTTCTGGCCTGAACCTTACCTGAGTATTGGAAATGTTTGGCAACACCACAAAAATGATCACGTAACCAACGACGAGGCGTTGACAACGCAAAGTTTTGAAAAATATGCACATTGCGCAAGCGCTGTCAGTTCTGTCTAATTTGAAAGGCTGGCGAGAGTATGGCATGTTATTTGGAAAATTTATCTCTATCGGGAAAACTAGCCACAATATCGCCAAGAGAGCTGCATGCACATTGGTTAAAATGCGTAGTTCATTAGCCACTCTAACCTGACCTGACCTACGCTAGGTAAACAGAAAAGTATCCATCCAAAATGTTTACGACATAAAGATGTGGTTGACAATTTTGGAGGAATAAGAAAAATTGAAAAGACTCGCCATTTCATTCCTCCAGTACAAAGCAACTGAATATTTTTAAGTTCGTAAGTAATATAAATTAAGAAATCGGTACAGTGTTGAATCTGAAAATTATTTTCCTACTTTTACATCATAGGGATATTCAATATCAGCCTCAATTAGGTTTAGTATATAGAGAGCTGTAGGTTTGGTCGCCCTAAATAGAGAGAAAAGTACAATCACCTCAGCAAAATCCAGAAAAATTCCTCGAAATACTTTGTACATCAAGAAAATAGGAAAATATTCCGCGTAGGAAAAGTGAGGTTGAGTAGTTAAGTGGAACCTAAGCCTGGAGTATCTTAACTGAGGCTTATGTTGTCCTCAAATAGCGGTGCAAACTAAAATCTTAATGTAAGGTCCACTTAAGTCTCAAGGTAACCTTAAGTTGAACCGGTGCAAATAGCTGTAAATACCAGATATGAGCAAATGCGAATTGTGTGAACCCATATTTATATTTTACCTGTCGAAATTGTGACTTGGATGGTGATATTTGAAATTGTAACAACCCAAACCCCCAAACGACCCTAAATATGTGTCATTATGGCCGGTTGCACCAACTTTCTTAAGTGGCTCTCTCAGCTAAAGCTCGGCTCAGATTAATGTTCACATTAGATTTAACCTCTAAGGGAAACCGATGCAAACAGATTTCCAAACTAAATGTTATCCCTAGATTAAGTCCAACCTAATCGAAGCGGTGCGACCGGCCATTAACCCTGCAGTTGGGCTGGTTGTTACCATTGACATTAACGAGTTTTACTTTGATTTTCAATTATGTAGGAGCTATGATGTTATCGCTATAAAAGTGTCTTGAACTTGACATAAAGTAATGTAAAAATTCCTTTCAATCATTATAGATTGGTTTCTGTGATACGCGAACAGTAAACAGAGAGCGTAACTGTAGGACAAAGATCGACCACCGTTCTCCATTGGAAAGAAAGAAAAATTGTTTAGAACGCCTTTCTCTTCTACTCATAAAAATTGATATCTTCAGAAAAATAAGAATAATGACATTTGTTATTTCATTGATAAACAGAATCCAGTATCCGACACTATCCGTCTTCTTATTCTCATTTTAGAACAAATTCAAGCTGTCAGCGAAATATGTTGTTCAAATCACTACAATAAATTTTATCATTCTCCATATAAGCATAAAGATGCTAGCCGATGTCAATCAACTTCTGAGTGAACATAAGTCCTGATGGGCTCCTGGAATTTCATTTGGAATAATCT
The DNA here is from genome assembly GCA_944452925.2 of Chrysolina oricalcia. Taxonomy (NCBI): domain Eukaryota; kingdom Metazoa; phylum Arthropoda; class Insecta; order Coleoptera; family Chrysomelidae; genus Chrysolina; species Chrysolina oricalcia. Next base: position 17,842,802 of record OX101825.2, read on the forward strand.
CTTTTCCGCAGTGCCATATGTTACGATGTCATGATTTTCGTTAAGTATGAGGGTGGCGGAAGTAAACGGAAGAATATTAGAATTCGACAATTATTTCCCTAAATCTACGGAAAAATGTCACGTCACATTCACAAGATTTTGAGTTTTGCGATGTTTTTCCCTAGATTCTAGGGAAAATTGTCTAGGAAGTATGAAAAATCAAGCAGAACCCGTGTTGCTATCATACTGAATATAAAGAACCTCTGTTGATATTATATGTTCGAAGACCGATTAAAATAGACTGAATGATCGGCAGTAGCAGTTAGTTGTTAGCAGTGTACCCAAAGGCATAACCTGTGCGGGTAGAGGACGGCTATTAGTATTATTTGTCGTTGCGCTCGGGGGCGATTTGCTATTCTTTGGTGGCGCATTCACTTTTTAGCTGTACGAAAACCCGGAAAGCCTACAGTACCACCCCGGGTGGTCGGTGCGCATTCCAAGCAAGCATTAGACGTCAGGATTGGCAATTAGACAACCAACAAGGCATGTGGTCGTCTGTCGTTACCGACACACCTGAGAAAAAAGTCTCCTGTGCCGTGCCTCGAACCAACCACCAACGCTAGTAGAAATGTAAGCTTTTGACTCATCAGTAATATAGAAAACTGAGGAAGATAACTTGATTATCGAAATGCGAAGCATGAAATCAGCACAACTCTAAAACGGGGGACCACCTGCCGACCGGTTTCGAGGTTCATTACCAATAATCAGTTCAGGTTGGGTTTTTACGACAAGCAGAAATAACTATCTCTTGTTTGTCCGAATGAGTTAGGAAGATTGTTGCCGATGAAATTACTAGGTTGTAGCAGAAGGTTACATTTCAAATCTGTTTTCCATTATTTGTCTAGTGTATTTCTGTCAAGCATAGCCAAATCATCCATCTTGTAGGAGCGTACGCTTAAAATCACCCTTCTATCACCTTTCAGTGTATAACATTGATAAACAAATCAAGTTCTCTCGAAACACTGAATAAGATTTAAGGAGACTCAATTGTAATACCTCCCATATTTGTCTTGAATTTCATGTTACCAATATTGAATTTGTTTTTGAATCAACGTTTTCATGCATTAATGATTATTTTTCTGTTCCACAGAGGGGGTAACTGTATTTCTGCAAATGTTGTTTGAGGTAGCGCCAACATCGACGATGCTGGAATGAAGATGCTGAGAAAGAAAATATACCTACAGCTGGAATGCTCAATTGTTTAGGTTTAGTAGTATCATGGTTACAGATATCCTATGCATCGTTAACGATATGATTTTAATTCATCGAAGGTTTACGCCACTGACTGAGTTTCCACGGGTCTTATTTTATTGCCATTTTCTGTTAGACCGTCAGATAGTGACAGATTTAGGTGCCCCATTTTCGCAAATAAGCCTCGAATATGGTTGGAAAGTACATCGATGTTGAGTGAAATGGAGGGAAATTTACGAGTGACTTCTGGGGAGAACATATGGAAAAATCGATTTTTCAGAACAGAAATAAAATGAGTATGTTGACCATATTTCCAACCTGGCTTCGGAATACCAAAGGCTTGAGTGTTGCAGGTGGCTAAAGGGTTCAAATGGGGGCGTAATCTTGTAAGGAAAAATCGACATTTTAACAGATTTTCTCCACGATCATCACAGAATTTGCCAATTCTGAAATCAAATTTGATTACAGAATGCTGGAATTCTCTCTCTTGAGATTGAAGAAATATTCTGCAACACCTCTGCCCCCATGCAATTTAAATGTATTTACATTCTCTCTCTTGTGATAGAATAATATTCTCACACTGGTTAGCAATAATAACATTAGCCTCGACGCAGTTGATTGTCATCATAGTGGCAAAATTTGAGTAAGTGTCAAAATTATTGCTGTCACATTTCCTATCTTTGATCGTAGAGAAAGTATAGTCTGCTACTCGGTTAGAATGAAAATTCGTGATGCTCGTGGTTCCTCACGCTCGCCTTCGGCTCGCGCTCGGAACTTTCCACTCGCATCGAATTTTCATTCTAACCTTGTTACAGAATATACTATACATAATGGCTTGAGTGGCGCGAATGGATAAGTAGATTTTGTTGTCAAAATTATATGATTCTTTTTAATTTTTCCATATGTTCTCCCCAGGAGTCACTCGTAAATTTACTCAACATCGATGTACTTTTCAACCTTATTCAAGGCTTGTATGTGAAAATGGGGCACCTAAATCTGTCACTATCTATATATAAACTTCAAGAAGTGAAGGTAATTTACGTCAATTATATCCAGGCAACAGTTACTTGGGAAAATTCAGTTTAACTATGGTTTGGTCGTAATGAATCAAAACTACGAAAAATCGAATTTTCTTTTTATATTTAGGTGGCGAAATTTTGTGATTGAGGTTCTGCACCCTCCATATTTTGTACAGTAGTTTCAGATGGATTCATAGGTTGAGTAATCACTGATTCATAGGCTTGTTGATCGGGTTCTTGAGGTAATTTAATTCTACATCTGCAGATATGCGGTAACAACTGAAGCGTTCGAACCTGACTGACTTGATATCGTCAAATAACCCCCAGACAAACAATCAATGTCTCTGGTCGAGATATCCCATTTATCAGGCAGGTAAAATACATGGGCGTGACAAAATATCAACAACTGACTTGACGGTCTCAATACAAGCATGCCAAGATGAAAATTCATAAGAGAATAGTGGTGTACTTACTGATTGGAACACAGTAAACTTGGTAAAAATATAAGCATACGCCTCTGCAGTATTGGGCCAAACAGCCCTAACCAAGATATCAGTGCTGGAATGGTTGCAGAGCAAAATTGCAGAGGAGTATCATAAACGTACCTTGCTTTGTACAGAATACGAAAAAACCTAGAGATAAATTCCTTGAAGAAATTTGCCCCACACCGCAATCAAATAATATTTGATTACGCAGAGACCCACAAAAACCACCTCGGTCGGAAAGCAAGGACCCTTTCGTCTGAAATCCAAGTTCCTCTTGCGAATGGAGGTCCAAAGTCATGGCGATACAAATGCTTTCAGGCCTAGTTTTACCGAACGGAAACTACAACATTTTCCGTAAAGAAGTGACGAGAAATACATCTCACAAATCGTACGATGAACCCTCACTCCAAAAAAGATCCCAACATATCGAGTCAGCCAGGCTCGGACAAAATACTCAAAAGCTTCTGAAGTTACCTCACCAACTTTGAAAATATCAACCGCATCTGTAGACGGTAGACTGAAAAGGCAACCAGTAGTGCAATTCCAGGGGCGGGAAAAAGTCACGCATTTATGTTGCGCACAGCTGCCATGTTTGTTTGAGGATATTAAATACTTATAAAGGGTGTGTTATTAGAATTTTTTTTCTGCTCATTCGGTTGCCACTCAGACAACAAACAGTACGCTGTAAACTCAAACGTGAAAAACTGCCATATGAACGAGGAACAAGACAGTAATGGAGGATTACTTACATAATCCAACCCAGTTTGTCAACAGAAATTGATTTTATCATGAATGTGCCATGGCGTCTGATCAAAGTCTGTCATCAAAAAGATCAAACAAGTCGATTCGACACTACTGGATATAAAAGGCCTTATGTGCGGTTTGCATTTGCGCTCATATAAGGAAAATGGTTTGATTTTACAGGGGTTAATATCCAAGAACAACATGCCCAAAAATCACTGACAGTGGCAGTAAAGATGTATAAAACCCCTGGTCTTGCCACTTATACCTGTAAATCTGTGGGATCACTGGGATCTGAAGATTTTTTCTCTGTTTTGCTACATTGTGAGGTTATATCGTTGAAATTTCGATGGAATTTCAACGATAAAACAATAAAAATGGAAGTTGTGAAAGCAGATCGCTGTCCTGTGTACGCTATCTAACTGTTTGTAGTCAGTGATTGAGCGTCATAGTTGAAGAGCTGCCTATAAGATTTACTGACAGGTCAGGAAACCGTCTGCTGGTTATGAAATAGCTTTCGTGGTGTTGCCCCAAGTATTTTCAGAATTTCTTCAGGTCAAGGTCAAGGAGAGGGGGCGTTTGAAAACCCGTCAGTTTGTGACCGTTTGCTGGTTTCACTTTTCGGTAGATATGGTGGTGAACATACCTTCTGCTAAGTTTGACCCGCGTACGAGGTCCAGAGTTATGCCAAAAACACCGTTATTTTTTAAAATCGCGGTTTTTTCGGCATAACTCTGTATATTGACATCGTTTGCAGATCAAACTTGGCAGAACGTAGGTATGTTCAGCACCATATCTACCGATATGTGAAACCAGCAGACGGTCACAAAGTGACTGGTTCTCAAGCCCCGCCCCCTGACCTGGAGATATTCTAAAAATACATCCAAGCGACTTTGGGGCAACACTAAAAATGCTGTTTCAGTATGTCAGTAAATCATATAGGCAGCTCTTCAACTATCATAGTGCGGATCATATGGAACTAAGGCTCAATACGGTACAAATCAAGAGAAAATAAAATCATCATCGTTTTTAGAAATCATACGTCATAGGTATATTGTATAGTTGGATATATGTGGCTTATATGTGAAAGATATACACCAACGATATGATTTTTGAGTCCAAATGATCAAATGCATGATTTAATCAAGAAAATGTCCATACTACGTTCAGCAATATTAGGTGCATTTCCCCACGATTCTGGAAAAATTCAGATAACATTTTTTCATTTTACGAAATTCAACCATTTTAATAGTAACCATGATAACGTTTTAGAGAAAAACACGAATATTTGAGGTAAATATTGCTGTTGTCATTCCTTACCCAAATCATTGTTGATTTATAATAATTATTTTTGAATCAAGTTTATATTTTTTTATTATGTAGACCTTTGAAACATAAATATAGCTTGACATGACAGTCAATTGTAGTTTCGAAATTATTTTTAATATAAAGTGTTGTCCAAAAAGTATGCGTCATAATAAGAGGAACATTCCTCCTACCACTATCATTATTGTTTGTAATAAATACGTACTTTTGATACAACCGGGCAGAATCAATATACTTATGTTTGTTTGGTCTGGAACTGCAATAACTTAATAAAAAGGAACAGGATTATTCAAAATTCAGCCAAGCACAATGAAGTTTTTTGGTGAGTACATTTAGTTGCATAGGTATTTGATCCTTTTAAAATCTCACATTCTCAATTTGAAACGGTTTTCTTCAACAGAAAGATTCGGAGGAAAATTGAATGTTACCACTGATTTTCTTTAAGAGGGATTGGATACGAGTAATTATACAGAAGAAAACGTAACCCCTTGTCTATATGCACTGTCTAATCATAGTGGGACGACTACCTATAGCGGACACTACACAGCCTACTGAAGACATCCATATGTTAGCACGTGACAAATGATTCACATGTGACTCCAATTTCATCTAGATCCCTCGTGAGCGGAGATGCCTATGTTCTCTTCTACGAGCAGGAAGGCACTTAATAACTCCTTTCAGATCATACTCTGTTTTATTTTAAGTTTCATTTGTATTTTTATTGTTATTAAAATTCATCGTTTCTTGGTATAAAAAAAAATAGAAGGTGCAACTTTACAAAAATACGCCGTCAATAAATAGTTGAACTATCACTAAATAGTATTAAGTAACTGCAGTTCCAGGCTAACTCAGCATAAGTATCTTGATTTATCGAAATTACAGGTTTTTAGAAAAAAGTGCAATAATATCCAAAATTCACTAATTCATTTGTTTTTGTAATCAGGAAACTTATATTTCATACCTTAGCAGTCATAACTTTTGATTCTGTACTGTAAAGTGCTTCCCTCCTCTATCCAGTCGTTACAAATAACGCTTACTTGTTCTGTGTGATCGTACAACGGTACATTTCGTGCAACACCCAGTACAACCCTCGGGAGCCAGTATCATAGTGGTACACCCCACTTTCTCCCATATGAGACTACTGGGATGCACAGGACAGCTACAGAGAAGAAACGGTATTCCTAGGGTCAGTTGTAACGACCACGTTTTGGGTGATGGTAAGCGGCAGGCTTTTATTGCCCTCATTACTGTCAGAATACAGGCTACTCTATGACACAACTACGAACTGTTTTCTCAATATATCCACTTTGCCCAATAACCTGAATGAAAGTATATGGTTTGATATTCTAAAATAGTCGATTCCCAAAAACAATGAGCACTAACACTAAAGATAGTTCAATTTGAAAGGCGCGTAGAAAAGCAATCGTATCTCAGGGTGATGAATTCAATATATTTTGAAGACTGCCACTGATGAATGTATATCAATCTCAACGGCTAGTCCCGAATCACTGAGAACAACTTTCAGGGAACTAGGACTCGCGATATAAGTTTTACTCACTCCTGACCCTTATATTACGCCAAATAAATTCTGGAGAGACGTATTGGCCCGTTCCTTCGTATTTTAATTATCGCAACCTACGTAACAGTTTTAAGCATAATCAGTCCGTGCTGGCCGTGAATCCGTTCCATCAGGGTTAGATAGCGCTGTACATATTTGGTAAAGATTCTCATTTATTTATACCCTCGGTTGGTCTTCGAACACTCTATGTATAAGTAATTATTTTCGGCTCAAGAAATGAAGAGAAGCAAGTGGTCGGCATCAAAAATTAGGATATATGGATGGAGTCATCTACTATTTCCTGAAAGGTATAATCTACTGTATAAGAAAATGAAACTAATTGCTGCTAGTAAAATTCTCAGACTAGCACCAATCTTTGGTGGTGATATTATTCAAATAATCATCAAAAATAATCCCACATATTTTTTGGGCAACACTGTATATATACGAGGCAATTCTAAGTGGATTCTCGTCATTTTGCGATCTTTAATGGAAGACTGCAATACTTGTGGAGGGTCTTCAGAACTTTTCAACCTGTAGAACGAGAAATAAAATTCCGTTTTTATGGTTTTCAAGATTTAACTGAAATTGTTGACGGATTTGAATTGCCTTGTATCAACAGTTTATCTGCATTTCGAACAAACATATCAGATTTCATCAAAACTTCAAGTAGGTATTTTCAGTTTTTGGATATTTTTTAAAATATTTTGATTTTGATTTGTATTATATTCGAAATGAAATTTCTTGTTACTAAAAAATGTTACGCCTAATCAGATTTATCGAAATAAAATTTTGAAGCTGAAGAATTGTGTATTTTTCCACTCCACTACGACAAGACAAAAGAGGTCTAAAAACTGCATTTTTTGGTAAAATTCCGTCAATCTGGCGGTACAAGCTATCAAAAAAATTTTTTAGTACACACCTATAGTTTGATCTCCTGAACCAAAAATCCAAATGAAATTTTTGACGGTTTCAGGTAATTTTAGAGATACTGGCCTATGTTTGAATGATAACTAGCATTTTGTAGCAAAATTTTCTTCCATGAAAAACACACCCTTCTTATTTCCACCAGCACAATATTCACTCAATTCACCGGCTTTACACTTTTTTATATTGAAAACGGTACTTTTCAACAAAAAATTATTCTTTCTTTTAACAATCACCAAAACAACAAATTCATGCTAGTTCAGTGTATATTGTTCATGTCAGATTGGTAATTACTCATTCACTAAAATATTCCATGTGATACGTGAATTAAACATTTCTGGAATCACATTGGCAACGTCGCAAATTTATCTTCGCCCTAACGAGAAAGCTGCCTTCACTTTTGATTTTGAAAAGTTGGCGGTGACTGATTTCTAAGTTACCAAGCTGACATGAATGATATTCGGTAAACAAAACAGCATGAATTTTTTGTGTTTGTGATTGTTAAAACAAGAAGAATATTTTGATAGAAAGTACCGTTTTCAAAAAAAATGCCAGTTATCATACAAAGACAGACCCGTATGTCCGAAATTACTTGAGACCGCCAGAGATTTCATTTGGATGTTTTGTTCGGGAGACTACACTACATAAGTCCCATTTTTTTTCAATAGCCTTAGCACCCGATAAAAGAAATTTTACCGTTTTGGCAACGAAAATCTTGACCAATGACTAAAAAAGGGAAAAGTAAAGAAAACGCTAACCTCTCAGATTTTGATGAAATTTTTACTGATGATTCAGAGTACATCTAAAACGATAAAAAACCAAAAAAAAAATTGCGGAAATGCCTGGAAGACATTTTTTCTCAATAAATTCTGAATGGTGGTACGTAAAAGTGCACAAACACATGCACTTTAATCAAACTTTTTACCTACATTTTGATCTGCAACACATTTTGGAAGACAGAAAATGGAATTTTAAGCCATATAAAATCGATTGGCACACCCAAAATATACAGAATACTCTTAAATCATTGGCAATTTTACTTTAAAAATCATTGAAGCCTGACTAAAATTATATTATCAAATGTCAAACATTGACAAGAAAGAATAAAATGCGATGTTGTCGAATTTTCTCAAATTCCATCAAATTACGTGCCAAATACTGTTTTGTCGAAAATAATAGAAAATTCCTTTTCTATGAGTTTTGACGCTTTTGTAGTTGATAACTGTTTTGTAAAAAACCAAAATTAGTACCTAAATGAGACTACGAAAAATTTGAATTCTATAAAGTAAATCTATTCGAATTCTTTACATAAAGTGGTGTCCCAGAAAAGGGACATTTTTTTGAAATAGAAAAATTATATTCCAGTTTCCAAATCAGAGTAAAATCTTCTTCATCCTATAAGCTATTTGAATCATCGAGGAAATTTTTGGCATCAAACAATTTACTTCTAATCTAATCTAATCTAAAAAATTCTTTGGTTCTGTGGATGTTTTGATGGGCACATTTTTTATAACACATGTAGCGTGCAAGATCTTCAGGAATGTGTCCCTTATTTCAGTCCATTTTCTTTTTTATGTACATTTTCTTTATCTTCATGTAGGAAGACTACAGTGTGTTGCGATTACATAGAGAAATTGCAGGCTTTGATCTTGGCATAAAAGCGCGCGCGTAGCGCATGCGCATTCACTTTTTCATATGCATTTTCGTGATCTTCATGTAGGAAGACTAAGTCTGTTGCGATTACATTTAAAAATTTCTGAGAAATGTGGCCAAGTTCAAATGCATTTCCTTTTCCACTTTATCCATTCTCTTGATCTTTATGAAGGAAGCTCAAGTCTGTTGCGAAATGTCTGTCTAGCGCAAACACATAACCTTTTTCACATTGTCCTTTTTCTTTTTCTTCATATAGGAAGCCTAAGTCTGTTGCGATTTCATATTTAAATTGCAAGGGCATGTGTCCATTCTCTTGATCTTGCACTCGGTCGACAGTTGGCAAATTAGCGCATGCGTATTTCCGTTTTTGTTCAAGATCTGTTACGATTCCGCACAAAAATTTCCTTTGCTGTGATGTTTTTATCATTTCAAGAATCATGTGTAAGTTATTCACACTCACTTATATTTTCTAAAGTAACATTTGATAATTTCTGAATAATCTCAGGTTATTTTGCAACGCTGTATAAGTACTCAAGCACAGATATCTCAACCACCTACGATGTTTCATGATTATTAAAGTTTGACGTTTGTGTGTATTGAAAAATCCATAATAAAATTATTTTTTCTCCGATTGTAATATAATTAATGTAGAGAGAACGATATCTGAGGAAAGAAAAGGTGGCCTATTCGTTCAAAATCAATGTTAATAACAACTAAACATGTTTTTTAAATTCTTGTTAACAGTGTTATGTAATAATTGCTAATAAATGTTTACGTCAAATGTTTTATTCCCATTGAGTATAATCACTTTGCTGCCTAGGCAGCAAAGTACCCACTTTTAAAAATTATATGTTCAACTCGGCAGCAAAGTAGATTGACTGCCTTAGCTGAATTCCTAGCCTCGCTACGCTCGGCTATGAATTCAGCCTCGGCAGTCAATCTACTACTTTGCTTGTAGTCATTTAACTTTCTTAGAGTGTATAGTTCCATATCTACTCCTTTTTTGGTGCTTGAAAAAGTCATATCTGCCAAAGTTATTATTTCCGCATCAAAATTTCGTTTGCTATCGTGTTTTTATTGCATTTTGACTCATCTGTGAAAGTTTCATCAAAATGGGTTAGGTTACCGTTTTGTTAACTATTACTATCTTTCAATATAAAAATTTAGGCTGGTGCCAAAACGAATTTTAAACGCTTAAAATGAGAAAAAAGTAACAGGCAAGGACCAGTTCGAAAATGTTGTTGAGGTTCCGACTTTGAGGAAAAAAAATTAAACACGAAAACACTCAAGATGGTGAAATGGGGATGCAGTTTAGGGGTTGCAATAGTATATTGTACAACAAGTGAGAAAAAGACATATTTCTCACGAGCGCAGAAGTTTGTTGGCACGATCCGAAGGCGAGTGCCGCAAATCAAGCGAGTCAGAAATATATCGTTTTCTCACGGATTGTATATTGTACTTTTTCTACGGATGCGTTGTTTTCAAGTATTGAAAATTAAAATACATATATAATAATACTTGTATGTCATTAACTCATTTTTATATTTTATTTAAAATAGTAATTAACAGTTATATTTGAACTATTTTATAAAGTAATTCCTGGTAGGTTGTTTTGTTTCAACATGTTTTCGGTAATTGAAATATTAGCTGTGGTTGAAGTTGATGGGGAAACGTACTGAGCTTCTACAGCATTGTTGTGTTCAGGTTCTAATGGCACTGGAGGCTGAATGGATTATACTATACTTTATGAAATTTTCATTTTGTTAGCTATGGAGTTGTCGATATAAGATTCAGCAACATTGCAGGATTTCCAACCCCCATGGCGTTTTAAAGTTAAAGGATCTGCCCCTGCATTAACTAAAATAGTCGCAGATGACCTTCGGAAACAGTGGCCAGTATATAATTCAGGGTTCGGTAATTGCAAAAAATTCGCTATTTCTTTCGCCATGGTGTCAAATTTATTTATTCCACAGGCTGTTTCGTACATTTGCTATTTTCGTAATTAAAAACAAAAACGTGTTTCATTTGTGCATGGTCGAAGCTTCACATATTTTTTGTAAATTTGATAGAATTCTCGTGTGACTGTGAAATTTCTAGGAACCTTGGTTTTAGTATCGGGTAATTTTATTAAAATGGTCGAATCTTCCATGTCACCAATTTTTAATTTTCGAAGTTCATCACAACGGCATGCCCCTGGAAGGCCAACAGCTAAAGCAGACTGAAATCAAAACCAAACATTCATTTTCCGATAACAATTTAAAAATTTTCAATTCATACTTTTATCAGCAAATACTTTTCATCGGGTGCATCTTTTAAAAATTGCTGAATTTCTTCAGAAGTTAATGTTTTTGACTGTTTTAGAACATATTTTTCAGATTTGCGTTTTAAAAATGCACGTAGTTTTACATATTTTGATATATCAACACAGTTTTTAATCATTAAGGTACTTACTCCTCAGCATCGATTACTGAGACCATAATGTTGATGATTTCAATCTTCTTGACAACTCTTCAAAATAAACTAACAAGGTATTTTCGGAACAAGAATTTACCTTGGCTTTCATTTTCCAGTCCATAAAGTTTCTGTAAGCGATTTCATATTTTTCTCTTGATGTGCTTGGTAGCAAATTATTGCAAACATCTATTGCTTTCTCAATAATTTCTGGATGTGTATTTTCCGACTCTAAATCTTTGTATTCCATTAAATTGAATATTTAATGAATCTGAACTGTTTATATTATAACAAATAACAATAAAACTATTTTCGTTGGGTAAGCTGACAGCAATGAATATGCAGTGCTTCGGCAAATACTTTTCATCGGGTGCATCTTTTAAAAATTGCTGAATTTCTTCAGAAGTTAATGTTTTTGACTGTTTTAGAACATATTTTTCAGATTTGCGTTTTAAAAATGCACGTAGTTTTACATATTTTGATATATCAACACAGTTTTTAATCATTAAGGTACTTACTCCTCAGCATCGATTACTGAGACCATAATGTTGATGATTTCAATCTTCTTGACAACTCTTCAAAATAAACTAACAAGGTATTTTCGGAACAAGAATTTACCTTGGCTTTCATTTTCCAGTCCATAAAGTTTCTGTAAGCGATTTCATATTTTTCTCTTGATGTGCTTGGTAGCAAATTATTGCAAACATCTATTGCTTTCTCAATAATTTCTGGATGTGTATTTTCCGACTCTAAATCTTTGTATTCCATTAAATTGAATATTTAATGAATCTGAACTGTTTATATTATAACAAATAACAATAAAACTATTTTCGTTGGGTAAGCTGACAGCAATGAATATGCAGTGCTTCGGTTTTGTTGTTATAGAAACGCTAACAATGGGCTACTTGGATATTGCACGCGAATCGTCGGCGTAGCGTTGTCAACGTGGAGAACGTGTCATATCAATCTGACATGTAACATTTCATGACTGACTTGGGTTATCGTGATAACAGTGAGAAATTATTTCTCACTGTGAGAAATAAGTTCTCACTGTATTGGCGGATATTTCTCACTGCGTGAGAAATATTTCGTTTTGAACGTATGAAAGCGATGAGAGAAGTGGCACATTGTATAGCATCCGTAGAAAAACGGTTTTTTGCAATTTGCGGCGAAACGTGACCTCTTAGTGAAAAATGTACAATGGCAAAGTTGTACATAATGAAAAATCAAAAACTTTTGTAATCAACACTTTTCGACATAACCTCAAATTCACCGTCAGAATGCCAAAAAATCAATTTTTCAGTATTTAATTTTTTTCTCGCGTATAAATGATTTAATTCACATGAAAATTTGTGAGCATATGTCCTTCTTAGTGTGGAATGAGCACGATTTTTTTGCAATTTAGAAGATGACAAGTTTTCGAGTTATATACATTTTTCGAAAAATATACCCTTATCTTCCACGAACAATTATTGTTCTGGTGTTTGTTTCGAGGCCTATAAGTAAGTGATAATTTTAATCGTTGAACCGCTTAAAGTTGAGGAAAAACCGACAAGTCTCTCGAATCATGATTTTCTCAATATTTTCAATGATTTTCAATAGTTGTAGAAAAAAAGTAACAGACAAGCACCAGGTGAAGAATGTTGTTGAAGTTCCAACTTTCAGGAAAAAAATATTTAAAAACGAAAACACTCAAAACGAGGAAATGGGGATGCAGTTTAGGGGTTGAAAACGTTTTTTTGCGATTTGCGGCGAAACATGTCATCCTAGGGAAGTTGTAGATAATAAAAAAGTCGAAACTTCTTCTTTCAACATTTTTTGGAATAACCTCAAATTAACCGTCAAAATCGCAAAAAACAGATTTTTCAGTGTTTTTTTTTTCTCTCGTATAAATGATTTAGATCAGATGAAAATTTCTAGATGTATGTCTTTTTTGCGTCGGATAAGCATGATTTTTTTGCAAATCAGAAGATTACGAGTTTCGACTTATTTACATTTCTCGAAAAAAATACCCAGATCTTCCACGAACAATTGTTTTGAAATATTTGTTGTATTTTGATGGTCTTTAAGTGATCATTTTAATTGTTTATTGATCGATAAACCGCTTAAAATTGAGAAAAAAGTCTCTCTGAATCATGATTTTCTCAATATTTTCAATAATTTTCGACTTTTTTCATTATTTTTATAACAAAAAGTTATATAAAATTAGTTATAGTAAAATATTGAAATACATAATTACACTACAAATAGTATATTATATAACAAGGGACTAAAGTTAATGTTTTAATCCCGTTTATTGCCTGAGGGCTAGTAGAGCCCAAGGGCCAATAATCACGTAAGGGATAAAATATCTCTTTAGTCCTGAGGCTATTTTTTGCACTATTATAACTTTCAACATTGATACAATTAATAATTTTGATGAGTTATATAAACACGTTACTTGGATTACTCAGTAGGTAACGTTATAGCAACAGTGTTAACAAAAGTGACAATTCAATTAATGATGACAAATAATCCCCCGGATTCGACTTCCGGCAGTGGTAGAGGTCAGATGGCGGCCTCGTGGTGGAAGTCAGGTTAATGTGTTGCAATGTCCGCCGTCTAAAGAACGTGCATTCACCCAAGATTTGAGTGTTTGTGAAGTCCGCCGTAAAACCATAGCGTAAAGGTTATGGCTAAAACGTGCCAGCAAAAATATAAAAAAGTGCCAATACAAATGGGATGCAGCATTGCCTAGAGCAAGACTCTGCATTCCCCCGATACAGCTGAGTTGTCTACGCCGGTTAGAGGCCGGATGGGAACGGATTGCTCGCAGCGTGGCACGTCCAGATAGCGCCATTTAAGAAGTTCACGGACAAAAATTAAGAGAGAGAGAGAGAGAAATAATCCCCCATTTAGTTTCATCAATTGTAATAATGTTAGTATCACTTATAATGTTAATTCAATCAATAAAGAATTATAATGGAATATTTTCTAATTTTTGTCCTAGTTATTAATAGTGTAGCTGCGGTAAAGTTTGATTTTTACTTTATGTCCCTAGGGATTTGAAATGCAACTTTATCTCCCTAGGGACTGAAATATACATTTTAGTCCCTGTTATACGGGACTAAAGTTAACACTTTAGTCCCGGAAGTGCAAAAAAGAATAAATTACTATGATTTTTATTCTTTTTTACAACTATTGAAAATCATTGAAAATATTGAGAAAATTATGATTCAGAGAAACTTGTTGTCGGCTTCTCTCAATTTTAAGCAGTTTAACGATCAATGAACCACCAAGTCACATAGACCATATGGAATTAAACATTTCAACTATTAAAATGATCATTTATAGACCTCCGAAATACAAAAAAAACACCAGAACAACTGCTCTTGGAAGATAAGGGTATTTAAAAAAAATGTACTTACATAACTCGAAAACTAGTCGTCTCATAAATTGCTCATTCGACACGAAAAAAGGCAAATTTCTACAAATTTTCATCTAAATCAAATCATTTATACGCGAGAAAAAAATTAAAAACTGAAAAATCGATTTTTTGTCATTTTAACAGTTAATTTGAGGTTATGTCGAAAAGTGTTGGAGACAAAAGTTTTTGATTTTTTCATTATCTACAACTTTGCAATCAAACATTTTTCGCTAAGATATTCTGCAAATCGCAAAAAACCATTTTCAACCCCTAAAACTGCATTCCCACTACACCATTTTGTCTGGTTTCTTGTTGAATATATTTTTTTTAAAGTTTGAACTTCAACAACATTTTCCACTTGGTCCTTGTCTGTTACTTTTTTTCACAAAAATTATGGGCACCAGTCTAATTGTAAGACGGAGGATTAAATATTTGGACCACAATGTGGGTGATCGAAAGGTCTTTGAGAGTTTTAGAAAGTACGCCAAAATCACGTCTCCACTCATTTTTTTCACTCTCTTTCTCTAATCCAATTCAGTAGAATAATATCATAATTTTTTTAAACCGGAATCTTGATTTATCCGGTAATGAAGACACATTCAGATATTTTGCATCTCTCTGTATGGTGTCGGGTATAACATTTTTTTTTGTATTCGTTTAATTCGTCCATATTTATACATACATTCTTCTACGACATTGCGTGAACCGAGGTTTTATGCACTGTTCTCAGTGCGTAAAGTGATACTTATTAGCACAAGTGCGTAAAGAAATCAACTGTGCGCAAAATCATATAGGTACTGTATATGGTAAAGTTTTCCGGACTGTTCATTTCCTTCCTTTCCAGCCGATAATACTACTTTTTCATGGCAACCACGCATCCAAACAACAACGGAGAATATAATATCATCTTGCTACTAATCTGAATCTCAGTCTGACAGACTTCATGTCTATCAGGCATAATCAATAACTATTGAAGAATTCACGACAATGGAACTTTTTTACTTTGTTGGTTCGTGAACTTATCTCAATAAATACTACTCGGGCTCACAATACTATCGATATAATTCTGTCAGAAATCTTGAACTCGATCAAATTGCTTTGAGGTAACACCACTCGTCCTAAAGTACTCGTGGTGTTACCAAGCAATTTGATCTCGTTGATTTCTAACAGAATTACTATCGATAGTATTGCGAGCTCTCGTGGTATTACCCCCGATAATTTCACTCGCCGTATGAAACCATCCTTTCCTGCAATATTAGGACCAATAAGGGACGTATGCCTCAATAAAACGCAGCTCCTTCCCTTCGAGCCGGTAATACCACTTTGTCAAGGCAAGCACGTATCCAAACAACAACGGAGAATATAATATCGTCTAGATACTAATATGAAAGTCAATCTGACATACTTCATGTCTATTAGGCATAATCATAACTAATGAAGAATTCACGACAATGGAACTTTTTTTACTTTGTTGGTTCGTGAAACTATCTCAATAAACACTACTGGTGCTCACAATACTATCGATAATTCTGCCAGAAATCTCAAACTCGATCATATTGCTTTTAGGTAACACCACTCGTCCTGAAGGACTCGTCCTGAAGAACTCGTGGTGTTAGTTACCAAGCAATTTGATCTCGTTGATTTCTGACAGAATTACTATCGATAGTATTGCGCACTCGTGGTATTACCTCCGAATATATTATATCATAATATACTCTCACTTATTGAATAGTATATCCATACATTCCAATATTTTTGAAAAAATCATTCGTGACTTGGTCATTTTCCCACTTGATTTGTCCCACTCGACCAAACTGACTCTTATCGCATCGAAGTGGACTTATTTTTGTAGGTAAAGGTTGTTGAAAATAAAAACCGTTTTTCTCATTAAACACTTTTATTTAAATAATAATGGTGATGATAATGAACATTTACTAACAAACCTTAACTGGTGAATTAGTACAGCTGCTTGACTTCTTGGCATTTTTAATGGAAACATCGGTCCATTTCCAGTTTGAGCATCCACCAGAGGCACACAAAATTTTCACGGCTACTGAGTTAGAACCAGTCATATCAGCAGTTATTTCACTGGCAGTGAAGCTGGTGATTGGGATGTTATTCTTGGGCTTTCCTGTTGACTTTCCGTTTTCGTAGTCTTGTTGGACGTTTATGGCAAATTTACGGATTCCTAGAAAACCATGTTGTGTTAATGATAGTTGCGAAGAGCAATATGTTGTAACGATATAATATGTTCTTCACCGTTTCAGCAATTGTGTACCGAAAATATGTGGATGACATTTTTATGGCAGGACTTCCAAACATACCTCTTTCAACAAATTCTGATTTTCAGTTATCGAAAGATATCATGGAACACTTTCATTATAAATAAAATTCCTTAAGGGCGGGGATTAGCACAGTGGTTAAGCGTCTGCCTGGTAACTGAGAGGTTCCAGGTTCGGCTCCCAGCCGGTGCGGGCTTTCAGATGTGAAGATCTGAATGTCAGATAAACTTCAAAAATTGAAAAAATGCCGGTTCTGTTATAGTACCGACATTAACGCCAGTGACATATTTCCGTTCGTATAGTGTGTTATAATAATAGTAATAATAATTTATTGAATTTGCTGTTCCAATAACAATTTATTTATGTTAGTGATTGGAATCAAAATAAAGTTGAAGAAAAAACTATAGTGTTCTTGCCAAAGTTTCGAATTTGAATAAATTCATCCTCTGGTATCTGTAACAATGGATGCATGTCTTTAAGAAAATAAAGTACTACTATTATTATTATACAAGATCGCGGATATGCATGGAAACTGCTGATTATCTCATAAAGTAAGAGAGCAATAAAAAAATATTAAGATATAAAAGTTTTAGGGATTTCAAAATCCATTAAAGAAAAATTAAGTGTACAGGATAACTCAAAAAGTCATGACAAACAAAGTTGCTTTTTCTTCTACGGAACACCCTGTTTATTATTACAGATTTCAATTCTTCTCAAAATTCTAAACAAAATTGAAAGGGCACATCATATTCTAAATTTAACCGTTTTCGAGGTTATCGATTTTTGAAAATAATTTCGTCATATAAATTGTAAAAAAAACATTTTAGTCCATTGTTTATAGTCCATCAAGTTACCTATGAATGTTTGTAGTTCCATGTCTATCAGTGACGATTTTGACAACAAATGTCAAAAACCCATTCAGTGTGAATAATTTTCGCCCAAAAATGGCACGTTCAAGTGAAACCAAGCGTTTTTGAAATTTTAATGATCAGCGTTTCATGAAACTGGACGTGTCAAAGATCGACCAAATAGTGATAGACCAGTGAGCGTTACAAATTAAGAAAATTCTTTGAATGTCATGTTCGATATGGTGGAAAATCCAATAAATTCGACAAAAAGCTGTAAATGAACTGATGCATTTCCGATGAATACACTTCAGGTGTGCCACAAGGCTCCCATCTGGGGCATTTACTGTTCAGTCTATTTATCGATGTCATTGTCAAAGAAATATCTGTTGTAAATTCATCATGGATGCCGATGATATCAAAAAATTACATGTCATACAGAATCCAGATGATTTTCTTGCACTCCAAAAGAGCTTGAATGTTTTTTCACATGGTTGTTTGGTGAAAAAATAGAGCATGAATCCTCTGAAATGTAAAGTTATAAGTTTCCATCGTACAGTGCAATAGGTAACCTTCAAATATTTTTTTTAATAACACTGTCATTGAAAAAGTTACTTCGATCGAAGATCTTGGAGTCATCTTCCAATCTAATCTCTCATTTACTTCGCACTTTGATTAAATTTATAATAGAGCACTCAAGCAGTTGGGTTTCATAAAGAAACATTCTAGAGATTTTCTTCATATGAGTACAGTGAAAATCTTATTCCTTTCATTGGTTAGATCTCATCTTGAATATGCTTCGATTATTTGGAGCCCTTATGCTCAAGTCCACATCGAAAAATTGGAAAGAGTTCAACGCAGATTTTTATGTTCTTCTGAACATTCCTTACTCTTATACCAAAATGATGTCAGTAATGAATTTGAGTCCGCTGATCCACAGAAAGCAAGGGTTTCATGTTTATGTATGAAATTTTGAACGGTCTGATAGATGCTACTGAATTATTAGAAGAACTAAAAATATATGTACCTCTTAGGGCACTACGTAAATATATCACATTTTCCTTGGTTGCGCATCGATCGAACTATGGTGCAAATATAGGGATGATTAGATTACTGCGACAGGCAAATGTTCACTCAAGGGTTATAGATATATTTTCCTCTTCGCTTTGGCAAATGAAGAGAGCTACTATGTAGCTCAAATTTTTTGGCTTTAATTGCCCATTTCATTCTAATTTGTTTTGCTCTTGTCCGGTTAGTGTATAAAACTGTTAGATATAGGTAGTTATATATTTTTTAATTTTTTTCTTAGTGTGTTATATTATTGTACATGAGTATCTTCTTCCCGTGTAATACATAAATAAAAAAAATAACATCAGTCAATACTACATTAAAAAAAATTTGCAAACTGCAAACATTCCATCCATATATAATTCATTTGTTACAAGAATTGAGTGAAGACGATTTTGACTGTGGAGTTATTATAAATAAATCACCCTAAAATGTCAACTTTGTCAATCAGACATTGTTTTCTGACGAATCTACATTTTGTTTAAGTTGGCACGTAAACCGACAAAACTGTAGGTATTGGTTAGACACTTAACGACCACAATAAGTAAATGTCACGTCATGGAATTCTTTTTTATAAAAGGAAATTTGACGATATTTATTAATTTTGTAGGAGCATATGATTACAGAGCTTTGACGATTATTCCCGAACAAGTACAATCCCAATTTTCCGGCAAAACAAATATAGTTACACACAAATAGCCAGCTAGGTCTCCCGATATGACCCCACTTGACGTTTTCCTGTGGGGTCACATAAGGCATAGAGGTGAATGGTAAGCACTTTTAGAACCTTATTAAATAGAATTAAAAAGAAAATATTTCTTGTTTATCAAAACTTATTTTCTCTCCTTCATTCATAACTATTATTGTCTTAAAATGTTAAATATCCAGGACATTCATAAGAAAATATATTTTTTTGTGTCGTGCATTTTTATCATCCCTGAACAATATTGCATAGAGAGCAACAATAAAAAAATTCAGTAGGTACAATTTGAAAAGAGCAATGTTTCGATTATCTCTCTTCTTTTTTTTGGAAGATGATTGACAAGGCACATCAATAACTGGAAGAATTTTTGACTAGATGTAGAAAGGGTTCTATAATAGATGAAATTATGTTGTAAAAATATCTGATTTCTCACCTGACATCTTGATGTTATGGTAGGTGACATCTTTAAGAGCTCCTGCTCCAGCATCACTGTGAGTTTTAACATGAATTCCGTTATCAGAATTTGTTACTTCACAGTCAGTAAAAGTGACGTTTTTGATGGTGTTATCTTCCATTGATCCATCTTTATGCTGACCGACTGAGATGCTCAATCCATGGCCTCCCGAACAATGTAAGTTTCTGAAAACCATGTTTGATCCTTTGTTGACTGCGACGCAGTCGTCTTGGTTTTTGACAACAGAGTTGGAGATGACTAGATTGCTGGTTGAAGAGATGTCGAATCCGTCAGTGTTGTGACCTTTTGACTGAAAATGGTAATATTTAAACTTGTACTAATTGTCAGGGGTAATTGTCAGGGGTAATGAAATAACTATGCAATGTGAAACCGTCGCAATTTTCAAATGAAATCAAATGATTTATCAAAATACTTATTTCAGCAACACTTTGAAAAGTTTGTGCTGAATCTTTCAAAATAAAAAAGAGTATGAATATTGTTTTAAATTGTTATAGATCCCCATGTGGTGATGTTGATTTGTTTTCAAATAAGATTTCCGAGTTCCTTGACTTTTATATAAGCCCCATAATAATTTAATTCTTTTTAACTTCGAAATGTACAAAAACAATAATTATAACTTATTGTGTATCATAGCATCTTTATTTGATTTATATCCAGTAGTAGATTGGCCTACCCAATGACATATTACGGATAGACTAAATAATGATATAATGAAATAATGATATTTCAGATCACAGAACTGCACTTTTAGGGTTGTTTCTATTGATAGTAAATCTCCAATAAAAAAAAAGAAGTGAAAAGTTTCAGTGAATATAATATTATCAACTTCTAACAAGAGATCTCTTTAAACTCTATAACTTCAACGCTGTATTGAAAAATCCTACTTTCCTGTTACATGGAAAAGCTCTGTTGGCACACCTATCACAAAAAAATAATCCTAAAGATTTTTCAGATTTGAGAATTATAAGCTTACTTTCTGCTGTATAAAATATTTTTCCCAATTCCAGGAGATTTTTCATTGAATTCCTTTAATCCGTAAATGAAAAGTGATGGACTCCAAAATTATAACCTACTTTATCATAGAATGCTATATGATGCTCTATGTAAAACTATCTCTCAAATACATATATAAATCACTTCTCCAAAGAGTTTTTTGTGTATTGTACTTCTAATTTTTCATGTCCCTCTTAAACAAATGGAAATAAGCACATTTTGGTTTGTGAATTTAGAGTTTGGGAAGATGCAGGATTTTTTTTGAAGAATAGGTATAGGCTTTCCTATCTGTATAAAAAATTTTTTGGTTACTGTATAGGATTTATAGCCTCGAAGAGAAGTGCAAGCCATATATTTGTTTAACGAGCTATTTTATTCATAACATTGTGCCTAGTTATTCATAAAGGTTGTAAAGTCTTGTTGGAATGTGTTTAGAGTACTTAATACAAAGTTCAGTGATATTTTTTCGGTTCAAATTTGTTGGTCATGGAAATTACTTCACTGTTCTGCAACTATAACAATATAATAATTTGACATTTATGTGTGAGTGTGTGTGTGAGTGTGTGTTTGAAATGTATGCTTTTTTAGAGGAATTCGTGATTGTGAAACTGATGATACACAGATGATACCAGAAGAAAGTGTTTTAAAGTAGCAACGAGAACTATAATCCGTCAGATACAAAAAATTGGTCTACTTCAGCAAAGGAATAGAAGAATGCAATCAAAAATTTCAATTTGTTTCATGCTGGACAGGCGATTTACAATAGCCAAGTCACCGCTCCACCCTGTGACCAAATCAAGACTACATCAAAATAGAGCTGTTGTTCACTTCGGCAGTTACATTTAGTTTTTCAGTATGTATGACCTTATTCTATGCTTTGTCAGCAAGAATCTAATTCTTCGGACAATAAAGTTTATCTGAAATCGTTCAAGAATGCCCACTTTCTCGGAGCAACTGCAGGCCTCAAAATACGCTAATCCAGTATTTTAGTCCGTTGCTAAGCAACCTCGGATTCGCCTCGGCCAACAATTTACATTGTCGTCCGGGAATGTATTGCTTTTACTACTAGATACACAATATACTAGTTTTTGATTGACATCTTGACAACACTCGTGCTTTCCAACCAGCCATATGGTCGTCTATAGATAAAAATACAACATGAAAAAAATTTATCAGCACGCCGCCACTGGTTCTAAGCTTACGTCTGAATGTCATAACAATAACAAATCTCTCCCTCCGAACTCGGAGGTTACCCCTCACCCACAAACTATCATAAAGGATAGTGATATGCAGCTTTCATAACAACTTTTGTTGTGCTTATAGAAATGGCACCTCTATATCTTTTATTGCTCGGAGTTTGATACCATTAGTCACGAACTGCTTTGTGCTAAATTGAGACATTACGGCTTTGATGATAAATCAGCGTTTTAATATGGAATTACTTTCTCAGACGTTCTCAGATAATTTAGGTTAACGGTTCATACTCATCCAAACTTGATATTCCCTCAGGTGTCCCACAAGGGTCTATATTGGGCCCACTAATTTTTATTATATATACTGCTTATATTTCAAATGAAATAGAACACTTCAAAGTCCAGGCCTTTGATACCCAGCTGTATCTCAGCTTTCCTACTGAAAATTTTAACTCTGCCTCGATTTACAATACATTAAAAAAATATCAGACACAGGTCTACCGTGACCATGCCTCAGCATAAAACTACATTTTTTCAAAGATGTTTTGTTTTCAATGCCATTCAAAAATACAATATTTATAAATATATGAAAATATAAGTAGAAAAGTTATTGGGTATATAAATAAGTTCAAATATAAATTGAAGAAACATCTACTTTGTTACGCAGTAAGCATATTTGACCAGGCTTGATATCTAATTACCCAATACTTCAAATTATCGTGATTTGTACTATTAGCTATCATGCACCCATATTTTAACTGAATTTCTTTTTCTTTTGCATTATTCCCTATGAGTTAAACCGTCTTGTCAACCAATTTGTTACGGTTATATTTTTTTTTTGGGCTCTGGCCCTCTGTTGGTCAAGTAAATCTAGATCCATTATTTCATTTATTTTTCGAATGGCAATAAAAGGCGTTTATTATTATTATCATTAATAGATGGATACAAAATCTAAATTGCCTTCTTTAATATACTGTAGGTTAATAAGAATTTCAATCTATCGATCACTTTTGGCAAGTTTCCAAGTAGTAGTACAAGTTTTGTGAAGAAAATCGTTGAATATTCTCTATGAAAAATTGTTGAACTCTGTTCATGCTTGTTATGTTTATAGAGTAGAGTGGTTAAAGACAACGTTGAAAAGTTTTCGCAAAAAAAAATTCCTCTGCTATGTTTTGGACGACTTTTATAAAGTCACCCACAAACCTATTAAATGTTTCCGTTACTTCATTCAGTTTTGGAAAATAGAGTGAGAATGAATAGAATAAATCCACAAAAATTTGTTTGTAGTTTTACTTAATTTCGTTTGCTTTATCCTTGTAGGATACTTCGGATTTATCAAACATCATTCGACTGTCTCTTCATTTAATTTTGGAAAATAGAATGAAAATAAATAAATCCCACAAAAATGTATTTCTAATTTTACTTACTCCAGAGTCTCCAGCAGAATTGTCAATATTGAATGAGGAAATTGTCAGATCTTTACTGGTATCAATGGATATACATTGAACTGGACAGTTGAGCAAATTCAGACTCTTGAATACAGATCCTCCTGTAGCTTTGATTTTAAGGAATTTTGGTTTCGTGGAACCGCTGGAACCCTTACCATCCCAATATTGGGCACCCTGTCCATCGAGCCTTGAACCTTTAAAAAAATACAGTTTTAGGTGCATGAAACAAAAGATAAGAGGCAAATTTTGAGACAAATAACAAAGACGTAAATAGTTTGGGCTAGAAAAATTCAAATATGGAATTCCAGAATACACAATTCCAGGGCCATGGCGGTCCATCGATAAATCAAATACCGACAACTCAAAAGCAAGATCTCTTCTGGATGGTATGCAGTGATAGTAATTTCTAATGAAATAAGGTCAGGAACTACCAAAATGGCATATTATCCTCTTATTGATTCTCATTTACATTATTGAATACCTTTTCGGGAAATGTGTATAGATCAACACTACTCAATGAATTGCTCAGTTTACATAGAAAAGGGCATTAGATATATGTTTAATATTATACCCCGTGAGTCCTGTAGAGATATATTCGCAAGTAACAAAATACTTACCGTTATAGCTTTATTAATATGGGAATCGGTCCGTTTGGTAAATAAACACAAATCAACATTTGAATCGACTGCTAATCATTATGTTACCCGCAACAATAATAGTTATAAATAGTCTGAAACTCCCATTACCTACTGAACATCTCACTAGAGACTCTATTTTCTATACTTACCAGTTGATATTCGATCGGCAAACTTGAATGAAAATCAGTCAAAAATGTTCTCTCTTATACCCCCTACTACTTCTTCCGTTCATTATATTAACAGCTTATTCTATGTCTTATATTTTGTGTATTCTGTACTCTGTATATTATTTTGATGTTAGTTCTGTCCACATTTCTCAAAGTACTGTCCTCAAAGTGACATATGAGTATCTCAAATGATAAATACATTATTTTTATATTATTGAGGAAAAAATATCTACAAAATAACCCATTTCACACCACTTTAAAACTGATAAGTTATGTTTTGTTTCTTAACGGGCTTTAACGTAATTTTCTAGGAGTTCCACGTTCTAGAAACTCTTTTGAATAAATCAGTCTTAATCCTTATCGTTATTGAGAATAACCACAAAAGTTTTTATTTTCTAATGTTATAATAAGTGGCGTAAAAACTTCCTATTGAAAACCATAGTGTTTCAACTGCCAAAATCCCATTGCAGTGGAAACAATCACTTATCATCCATATTTTCAGGGCAGGAGACCAGAGCAAAATGAATAACTACAGGCAAATACCTGGTATCAATAATTTTGCAGAATTATTTGAACAAGTTGCAAAGAACCGATTATGTAACATTTTTAGAACATCAAGTTCTCACTGGATATCAATTGGGTTTTATTAAAAACTGCAGTATACTGAGGATGTCGTTTTGAGACCACTCAAACAAATCAATTAAATGCCTAGCAGTTTTAATTGACCTCGTGAAGGCCTTCGTCACGGTTTCTCTTAGTAAATTAAGTGACAAAATGAATGACTATCGTATCCGTGTTTTGACTCTACACCTTTTCAAAGATTATCCTTCGAATAGAACACAGAGAGTTTTGAGTTAACAGTCAAGATAGGTGTGCCACAAGGAACAGTACTGGGACCAATATTGTTTCTAATATATTTGAATAGTATTTCTAGAATACGTAATCTGGAAGATCAATTGGTTTGCTATGCTAATGATACTGCTCTTGTCAGTACTGAGAAACGTTGGGAAGAAGTTCACACAAAAGAGAGACAAGCTTGAAAAAAATTTTAAAAATGGTGAAACTATAATCATTGTTTAAATAGAACATAGTTAGTCAATGCCTGTGGAAAAGGTATTGGACACAAACGCGAGTGTCATCTAGCGTGATTAGTTACAAACATGAATATTTGACGTCATTTTAATGCAGGTTTCTTCAAAAAACCCTGATTTTAATGATTTTCCATTGTTTTAATCAAGTTACGACATGACTTGGAGGCAAGATCACTGAAGTTACGACATGACTTGGATGCGAGCTCACTATCGCCATCTACATGTCGCATCCATTTTGATCCAATTATAATCCCATAAGGTTGACTAACTATCTTCTATATAAACAATGCTATAATCTACTCAGTTTAAATAATGGCAAAATGAAATGGGTCAATTTCTCCCTGACTATCACACACCAGCCCAAAATGAATATTAAATTACATAATCCCCAGTTTGATTTTGCTATATGAAATATTCAGGTGTCATGACAAGATAAAATGATCGTACACATCTTGTCAAACACTCAAGAACATTAATTAAGAACATTTCAAAACCGGCTCTTTCTTGCAGTTGAAATAGCAAATGCACCACTTTTTTATGTCAAGTCGCATATAGTGGTGGTGTTCCCTCTCATCTGGGACGATGTACTGATATGGTAAAGGAACTATCACCATTGTACTTTATAATTAAAAATTTAATTTCGATTAATTTTAACATTACCTTTAATACAATTGAAGCTTTGTCTTAAAGTTTTTATAACTTCTGAAAATAAAGTATATTTTGACTTTGATATTTTATATCAAAACCTGAGATCTAATCATGATTTACACATCCCTAGTTATTCTTCAGCCTTATTCAAAAAGTCCTTTTCGTATCAAGCTGTCCATTGCCACAATGTCATAATAAAAGATTTGATACATTATTCAAAATCTACTTTCAAATGTAAGCTCAAAGAAAAATTGAATATGTGATTGGTAGTGAAATTCGTAATCTTGTGTATCTTTTCATATAGATGTATACTCTTATTTCTTTTTTTTTTCTCATCATACATTCTTTCATTTCATATTCATAGAAATTACTTTTGGTACTTATTAGGTTAAGTGTAAGAGTAGCTTTAGCTAAACTTCGCCTAATATGTAATACTATTTGAAATAAAGTCGATATTATTATTATTATATCGAAAAAATCTGATGATGATGATGTATAATCGACTACTTGAATCAACTTTAAGATAGTGTATAAGGAGGCATTTTTACAACAACTTTATAAAATTTATAAATCAACCAAAACATTCTTTTAAAAATCGTACTCCATAAAAATAGACGGTTTTCAACTCAACTTCTCTATGAAGAAACTGAATTCAACAAATCTATTCAGACGAATCTACGCTTACCAATGCCTGCATCGAGATTATTTAAAAAAAAAAGATATCTAGGGCGGCCACCAATTGGAATGTGAACATTGAATTCTTTGATAAATCCTTAACGAAATAATTTTTCTACTACAAACTGAAGCTATTCAACCTATTGTCATTGCATGACAAACAAATGAAAACAACAGGTAGGTTTTAAACTGAAATTAAAAAAATCGTTCTGGAAAACTTCACAAAATTTGAAATTTTCAATTTAGAGCAAAACCAATACCCTACCCGTCTTATTTTCCAAAAATCTACATCCCAATTACAATTTTTTTCATTCTCTTACTCAATAATAATTTGAACTTTTTCCTTAACCCGAAAATTATTTCTTCAATTAGCTCAGTACCCTCATCTTGACACTCTTTCTCGACCTCATTATTATTATTGTAATCACTTGAATTTTTTTTTCATCAATAAGATCATTATGGCTTTTTCAAAGGAGGATAGTCAGCAAAATAGGCACTAGTGCCTAGGTCACCCCTCTTCTTATGGAGCCTAAATTTCAATTTACGTACTAATATACATATTATACTTATTTATTATTCATACCAATTTTTTTTAATATTCTGATTCAGATTTATTCAGATACAATAATTTACAGATTATTGATTTTTGTTATGATTCCATTCCAAAAACAAGTAATACACCTAAGCAACGATTTGCTTGTGTTGTGACATTACCTGTTCTCAAAATAGACTTAACAAAAACAAAAGTTATAGTACACAGTGATTGCAAATTACAGTAAAAGGAATGCAAGTTTGAATAGAATGTGTGTGAGTCAGAGAGAAATATTGATGGGCATTAGGGTTAGGTGTAAGTATGCGTAGAAAGGCAGTTTATTATTTTTTCTACATTCATGCAAAAAGCAAAACTTTATTGAACTATATTCAATGGAAAAAGAAGTTCTTTATTGCACTAGTGCAATAAAGTTTTTATTGCACTCATCTGTCATTCTACTTCAACGTGCTGTCATCATGACAAACATAAACGTTTAAACCTACTACATATTTAGCAGATATTCTGTGAGATTGGCAATAGGTACTTCACTACGAAATATTCATATTGAAAATTGCACCAATTGTTCATTCACTTTCAACATTGAGGGTAAAAATAAAGTTTGAGTTAAATTGTTCGTAACGTATTAGTTCCTGTTTCAATGCAAATCGATATTAATAATATAGTATTCAAGTTGCGCTTTTCATTTTCCTACACCTAGTGCCGCACCTCAATAAATCATTTTTTGCTTTTTGCATGAATGTAGAAAAAATGTTGTATGCAACTCGTGCAAAAATTGTTTATTGCACTCGACGTGTTGTCCAACTCGGCCTAACGGCCTCGTCGGACAATTTCACGTCGAGTGCAATAAACATTCACTTTTTGAACTTGTTGCATAAATAACTATTGTTGTTTACTTAAAAATTGAATCGTAGATTTTCATTTGGGAATATGAACATTTTAATTGAAGTTGTATATTCGGATTTTTTACGCCATAGGGCAAGAGATTATATAGTTAAGGCCCATAAAAAAATCTTTGTGTATGAGTTTTTCTAGAAATTGGCAAAAGAATGGACTTATTATCGACAAACCTAGTGTGATTCCTTTTGAGTCACATATTATGTATCCCTATTACGGAACATCCAAACCAAGCATTGGTAGATATAATAGCCTCTCATATCCAATTCCCAGTGTTGTATGGTATAAAAGAGTTTAATTTTTTATATTATTTTCAATAATATGTTTTGCATAGATTGAAGTTTCATGATCACGTTATTAAATGACTCCCCCCATGCTGTGATACAATACCTAATAACCGATTCAGCTAGTGAGTGATATATTATCAAGAGATTTTTCTATCCAGGATATCTCTTATGCTGTAGAATTTATAAATTAGTTGTCTTAACCTTTTGGTAACATGTTCATCCCATCTTATTCGCTTATCAAGTATGATACCGAGGTAATTAATGTTTTTTATTATATTAGGACAGTTGCATGTTTTTACGTTTTAACATCCATGTATCATGAGAGTATTGTCAAGAGGCTGTTCAGTTTTATAAATCGAAAATGGGATGAATTCAGTTTTTTCAACATTAACACTTAAACGATTATAGTTGAGCCAAATTTTAAGATTTTTCAGGTCTTTTTCTTAGTCAGTCTGCAATAATTGTTGTCACGAGTTTCCCCTATATATAATAGCTGTATCATTAACATATGAAACTTTGGTCTCTTTGAAATCTTTAACAGTAACAATAGTATTAATATATGTTAGGAACAGAATTGGACCCAAAACTGTTCCCTGTGGGACATCAAGTATGACATCAATGGCATTTGTGATCTCTGTGACTAGTAATTCTGCATTTAGTTGAGTTGAGAGACTCCATAATTTTCAAGTTTATGAGAAACTGTGTCTTGGCCTGATCAAAAAAGGTTGCCAGGCATCTTTCCGATCTTACAAATCTTCAACAGGTTTTCGGATGAAATAATGTTTTATCAACTACACTAACTGTTACAGACCCTTATAGGTATACTAACAGGACATAACTATTTAGGCAGACACCTATCACGTTTATTGGTATAGAAGACAGCAAATTCAAAGAAGACGAAGAAACTTCATCTCACTTCCTCGGCGAGTGTGATACGTATGAGAGGCTGCGATTTGGTACCTTTGGAGTTGAGGAACTCCAACAAGAGGAACTAATCGACTTGGAGTGGTCGGACATACTGACCTTCATTAGGATGTCACAAAGGTTCGGAAAAAAAGATTGGTAGGACGAATGACGAGTGGAGAACAGGTGATGGCAAAAAGGGTCCATGAGGGCCTACTTGCCTGGCTGCCCCCAGAAATACTACTACTAACGGAATAGAATAAACTTGATTTGAATAGAGCTTGGTGGCGGGTGAAAACCGCCCTCCCGAAATCAGTATGTGAACAAATCTAACCTGTTTCTCCTGTAACTGTGAGTTTCTTTCCTTTGATTGTGATTAGAGGACCCTTCCATGCTTTGTGTTCGAATTTGGTGATGCCCTTGAATGTCAGTTTGGCGTTATCTTTCAGGTTGAGCTCCAAAGCTTTGCCAGCAGGAACGGTAATACCAGAAACGACGATGTCGCTGCAACTCTTCACCACAGAGGCTACTTGGTCGTAGCTGGTGATGGTGCAACTGGATCCAACATTATCCACAGCTGGGGTGGCTGTGATTACCACGAGGACAGCGGAGAGCAGTACTATTACGTTGAATCGGAACATGTTCGGTGTACTATGCAGAGAACGGGCTGGCTTCCTCTTTATAAAGGGGGAATTGTTGACGCAAGAGAAATCTTTTTTTTTAATTGAGTGCTCTTCAGATTTGATTCGAGGAATTCGTGATAAATAAAATACTTCTAAGATACATGTCACTTTGAGATAAGAAATTCGCCACCAGCCAATAAGCCTGATGTGATTCAACTAACAAATTAGGACGATTTTCGTCTCGGATGTTTCATGTCCAGGCGATTGTCGTCCGTAGAGAAGAACGGAGAAATGGGACACACGCAACTTTATATCCAAAACGATTTCACAATTACTAGTATCAATAAATGAGTTATTCGATGTTTCCGTTTAGAACTTGGGAATGAATACTTGGCGATCAGGATGGCAATATGTAAACACTCTTCTCGCGTACAGAACTCTTCCTTCAAAACTTCAAGTAATCATTTTTACAGAAGAGCCAAATTGAATAAGTCCACTACTTTATATTACAACCAAATTATTGTGCAAGACGGAAAGTCCGATCACTTCAGGCCCAAAGATAATTCGACTGCAATAAATTCGGGACAACTCCATGAAGAGGTTAAATAACAAATCTTACTAGATTTAATGATCAAAATACAGTCTAGGCCGAAATATTTAGCATTCTCCTATCGAAGGAAACACCCATTAACATTCAATCTCTGACATACAGTTAACCACCCCCCTGATCAAAATGGTAAAAATACACCTTAACGAAAATTTAAAAAAATTATATGATTGAAAAGAGAATTGAATTTTCTTTTCAACGATGTATAACTTGACCCCCATGCCAATTAAAATTTTATTATTGATGTGCTACAGAATTTTCAACTTCAACGATCCCTCAAAATTTAAAAAAATTCTGAAAATCTTGTTATAAAATCAAAGACGGTTGAGAAGAATCGCTTTTGCAAGTGATATTTATTTGAAATTTAGAAGACTGAACATAGAGGAACTATTTATACTAGTTTTCAGACATAAAATCAAACGATTTATATTTTTAATAATGATTTTCAAAACCTCGGACAAAAACCGGTAAATTGCTCCAGTAAGTGAACCCTCTGTAGTACATGAACGAAAACATGAAAATAGTTCTACTACTGTCCACAAGGTATTGCAGAGAATTATTGTCACTGTCATATTTACTGTACAGCGTTGCCAATAGTTCTAGACAGCGGTAACCGATGTAATTTGTTTAATTTTTGGAAAATGAACGTTACTTCGATAGGGGTTTGTCAGTTCATCAGTTGACTGTTGGATTGGTCCGCCTAAAGCGTTGGAGTCCTTGTACACAATTGAAGAAGTATGATGTTATTTGTTAAAAAAAATAAAAAAATTGTAAGAAAAAGAATAAGCCAACTTTAAAGAAAATGGTCCCCACCTTCGAATAATGAAGTCTCCGAGGTCTCCACCCAACAAAAACCAGAGGCACTGCAACTCTCACGAGGTCACGGAGATCTCCAGCCAACAAAAGAGCGAAGACACTACAAATTCAACCAAATTCGTAGACATGACTCAGCAGAGGCCCCAGTATTCGAAAAACGACGTCCCCGAGGTGTCCACCCAACAAAATTATGGAGGCACTGTGAATTCCACCAAATTCACAGACAGGACTCAACTGATCTAGAAAAATTATTTCCCCGAGGTTTCCACCCAACAATAAACTAGAGGCTCTGTTAGTTTCACTAAATTCACTGACAAGGCTCTGTAGAGGTCGCTAATCAACAGTAATGAGGCCCGCGAAGTCTACAATCACAAAAAAATACGGAGATACTGTAAAACTAAAATATTTTGTGAACCACTGAATAATAAGCATATACGAATAGCTGGAAAAGAAAAGAAAAGAAAAGAAAAGAAAAGAAAAGAAAAGAAAAGAAAAGAAAAGAAAAGAAAAGAAAAGAAAAGAAAAGAAAAGAAAAGAAAAGAAAAGAAAAGAAAAGAAAAGAAAAGAAAAGAAAAGAAAAGAAAAGAAAAGAAAAGAAAAGAAAAGAAAAGAAAAGAAAAGAAAAGAAAAGAAAAGAAAAGAAAAGAAAAGAAAAGAAAAGAAAAGAAAAGAAAAGAAAAGAAAAGAAAAGAAAAGAAAAGAAAAGAAAAGAAAAGAAAAGAAAAGAAAAGAAAAGAAAAGAAAAGAAAAGAAAAGAAAAGAAAAGAAAAGAAAAGAAAAGAAAAGAAAAGAAAAGAAAAGAAAAGAAAAGAAAAGAAAAGAAAAGAAAAGAAAAGAAAAGAAAAGAAAAGAAAAGAAAAGAAAAGAAAAGAAAAGAAAAGAAAAGAAAAGAAAAGAAAAAAGAGTATTGTCCGTGAATTTGATGAAAGGTGTATTGCTTCCGGTTTTGGTTGGATACAGACCTCGGGGGCCTCATTATTCGGTTTCAACGTCCTTTGCTGTGTTATGTCAACAAATTTCAGGAAGTTTGTTGCGCCGCGCGCCCTCAGATTTGTCTTGGATGGAGACCTCATTATTCAAAATCAACACCCCATACTGAGATATGTGTGCAAGTTTGAAAAAATATAATAGGAAAGTTTGAACCGATATAATTATAATAATGATTAAAAAAGGAATTGGATGTTTTCCACCATCATGAATCTTGACTTTGTATGTGTCTTATCAATGTTGACTTGCTACTATAAACCTCATGTTTAATGTCTTGATAAAGAAAATAAACCTTTCCGAAAGCTCGACCAAATAACAAAGAGTATTATTTTAAACAGCCCAGTATTTTGGCTGCATTGAGGATGCCGTCATCCGCATCTTTCCTCAACTAGTCAGTCAAGACTACCCTTCGCCTTATACATATTATTTATATTATATCTCTAATGTAGATAATACAGTGAATAAATAATTCATTATTGAAGAGAAAGAAATCACAAAATCATCTCTACAACGATCAAGAATTGTAATAATAATTATCATTACTAGTAATCCGGCTATCCGTAATATAGCTACATCCCTATTTTCTCAAAACTTTTTGAAATAATTTTAAAATCAAGATTTATGATATATATGGAATACAATAATTTCATTGACCAATGCCAATTTGGGTTCAGAAAAAATGTAGTACAACCCAGGCAGTGTTCAGGATAGTGAGTGACATAGTGGAAGGCCTGGAGAGTGGCAAAAGTGTATCAGTTACATTATGTGATCTCTCCAAGGCCTTCGACTGTGTCTCTCACGAAATACTGGTCGAAAAGCTGACGTTTTTTGGAATCAGGGGTTTGCCTCTCGACTTCTTCCGATCATATTTGAGTAATCGAAAACAATGTGTGAGCATCAATAATTCATCATCTGATTATAGAGCTGTCATGCATGGAGTACCGCAAGGCTCTGTGTTAGGACCTCTCTTATTCATTATTTATGTGAATGACTTGTTTCACAATATGTATCCGAAGACTTGCGTTGCTTTTGCGGAGAACACAACTTTGGTTGATGCTAGCACGAATATGGAAGATTTGAAGATAAACAGTCTTATAACTACTACTCGAGCTAGAAAATGGTTTACTTCCAATAATTTGAAACTTAATGACGATAAAACAGAATTATAAAGCATGGTTAATCATATTCGCATAAACCTAAGTCAGCACTACATAGAAAGTACAAGCTAAGGGTTTCCTGAGGGTTTGTACATATAACTGGCATGAGGCACCATCCTGTTGGAACGATATTTGTCGATTTTGAAGGAGGGAAACATTGTCAAGAAAATTGTCTAATTCAATCTCTAAAAAGAGCAAATATCGGTCCTCATTCAAAGATTTAAAAAAAAATGTCCAATTATTTTATTTCGGTAATTTCAACACCACACATTTGTTTGACACTGGTCCCGAGTTTTGATGTTGAAATTTGGATTAGTATCACTCCACCAACAGCAGTTTCGGCTAGAGACTGTTTGATTTGATGTACATGGTGATGAAAAAAGAATATGTCTTGCCATAACTGGATATTACAACAAAATTCAAATCGTCTATCATAATCTCCTGGTCTTAACTAATGAATAAATCGGGGCTTGTATGGGTGGGTCTTGTTCATTGTAAATTTTTGAAACCGTATCTTTATTAATAGGATTTTGCATCGATGCTGCCCTTTCTCGCAAGGATATTTTAGGATGTTCGATTGCTAAAATCATTACTTCAAATTTCATGTAATCATTGGCAAACCGTTGTTGGCGTTTGTTGCTTAATTTATTTTTTACATCTTC
The DNA here is from genome assembly GCA_944452925.2 of Chrysolina oricalcia. Lineage (NCBI taxonomy): Eukaryota > Metazoa > Arthropoda > Insecta > Coleoptera > Chrysomelidae > Chrysolina > Chrysolina oricalcia. Next base: position 17,877,313 of record OX101825.2, read on the forward strand.
AGGAAGTATTAAATTTTGCTAATAATTTCCTTCCTGTGACGTGTTGATATTTCACTGGGTGTTTTTAAAAATTTCTGCAGCTTCACAATAAGTTTTGTACGACGGCGTACTAGTGCCACTGCAATTGACACACTTAATCTGTCAATTGATACATTTAATCTGTCAATTGACACATTTAATCTGTCAATTGAGACATTTAATCTGTCACTTGACACATTTAATCTGTCAGTTGACACATTTATTCTGTCAATTGACACATTTTATCTGTCAATTGACACATTTAATCTGTCAATTGACACATTTAATCTGTCAAAAAAATATTTTGGATTTGAGAGGGGGGGAAATAATTTTTTTTTGACTTTTTTTAATAGCCCTTGGCACACCCTTGGGTAATTCTAGAAATATATGTATTCTTCACTTTTCTTGATACGACCCCCCGTTTAGGCTATGGAAAAGAAAAATTAAAAAAAAAACAAAAAATATGGTACTGTAGAGGACCGTTTTTGACTTTTTTTCGGTGGAAGGGGTGGGTGGGCCAAAAAAATTGGATTCAATGGGGGGATATAATTTTTTTGGATCATTCTAGAAAGATTTCCAAAAATCACTTTTTTCGATGCGACCCTCCGTTTAGGCTGTGCGCGTTCCCGCGGAGTTTCTAAAAAAAAACAACAACAAAAACAAAAAACAAAATAAAAAGCTAGGTCAGCCAGCAGTTAGCTCATGTCTATTCACTAGTCATGTTCAAACTACACACTCCGTGGTGGTCGTGCTGGTAGAGCATTCGCCTCTCAAGCATTGGGTCTTGGGTTCGATTCCTAGCATGGTCATCGGTCTCGTGCACGGCATTGCACGTAAAAAGGTGAGGGTTGCGTCTTCCCTAGCTTGCACAAGTCTCTCGAAGACTTATGATGGTTCGGCGTACGGGTGTAACAAGTTGACGGAAATAAAAATTTCAACAATTTTCAGCAAGGAAATGCTCCAATCACCTCAATATTAATTGACAGATAAAATGTGTCAATTGACAGATTATAAATGTGTCAATTGACAGATTAAATGTGTCAATTGACAGATTAAATGTGTCAATTGACAGATTAAATGTGTCAATTGACAGATTAAATGTGTCAATTGACAGATTAAATGTGTCCATTGACAGATTTTTTTAATTTTCGCCGTTGCACTAGTACGCCGTCGTAGTTTTGTAATTCTCACACACACTTAAAACAATTCCAATTTTATCTGCAGTACTTAATGTTGCTGGCATTTCTACCAAATTGTATAGTACTTTCTACCACATTCCGCTAAATACAACTGATGTTTTGAATATCACAGTCAAACATTTTTTGTCAGAGCATCCCAGATTACATGTAAAATAATTACTATCTGACATTTCTTGTCAGAGCATCCTAGCTTACATGTCCAATAATTACAGTTGAATTTTCGTTGTTATTGTAATTTTCGATAAAAGTTACTTTACTCTTGAGTAAAATTCATATTCGTACAAGATTGATAGAATTTGATATCTGATAGTTGCATCTTGGGTTCAGACCATGCTGAACTTTTTATGAAGAATAATTTTTTTTCGTAAAGTTAATAATAAAAAAGATTCCTATAAGTAGCCAACTTAAGCAGACTTACTGTATATAGGCACTGACCGTCTTTATTTTGTTTACTTACCTCCAAGTTATTTAATTCTGTTGTTGAGAGGGGAATGGTAGGCGTAATTGTTTGTATGGAATAAAGTTGCAAATGTCTCAGGTACTCGGGTATAATAAACAGGAGTTTTCAATGCAATAGCAATAGCAATTTGTAGGCAGTTGATATTGCCTGAGAGTATCTTCTATTATAAAGTGGTCGAATAATTAACGAAAACCCAATTTATAATTTTGTTTATATGTTCAGTAAAATAATCAATTTCAACTCCCAAGTCTTTGATCTCATTGACCCGTGATAATTGATTATTAAAGATTTTATAAGGAAAGTTGGTAGATGTTTTTAAGAGGGAAAAATATTTACAAACACTTTCTGACAATAAAATCAATCTTATTGAGTTGATCAACTAAGTAACTATATCAACTTGCAAAAGCACCCTGAAATGAGTTCATAGGGCGGATTGATCGTCAGCAAATAACAAAAATTGGGAATTTCTCATCGAGAGAGATATATCATTTATGAATAAGTTAAAGAGGAGTGGGCCAGAATGTGAACCTTGCGGTACATGAGAATATACCGTTATGGCATGAGAAATACATCCAGCCACTTTCAGACATTGTGTTCGTCCATTCAAAAAGCTCTTGAACCAACTGAGCAACTGTCAACTGAAACCAGAAGTGTCCATACCAATGAATTCCTCCATTTTGATGCTCAGTTTTACCATCAACAGTATTCTGTCATGGGAAAGCCATGTGAAGTCCATTGCGGTTTTCTGTTTCGTGCCAAAAGCTGTTTCACTTCATGTTAGCTAATTATGATTTATAAGGAACCCGTCCTGGTATGTTGTTTCCATATATGGAGTGTAGCTCCTTAACATACCGCAGAAAGGTTGGCGGAGTGTCTCTGTTTTACAGTGAAGACCACTTATCAGCCAAACTATTGTCACAATTACCTGATGAAGCCCTAAGTGTCCTAGCTGTGGCCATTAACAAGTCTTTTGCCACAGGTATTTTTTCCTCCAGCCTAAAGACGACAATAGTTATACCACTGCACAAAGGTGGTGCCACTGATGATCCGAACAAGGTCAGGCCAGGCCGATCTCACTACTACCAACACTGGCCAAAATTATTGAGAAACTAGTAATATGTCCAATAATGGGTTTCTTGCAGAGACATAATATATTGGCGGCTGAACAAGTTGAACAGTTCGCATTCCAAAACAAATGATCAAAACAAATGATGCAATTTTTGATTTTCTTGAAAGATTGTAAAAGAGTCTAAACAAAAAAAAATCGGCTGCAGCAATATTTTTTGATCTTCCTAACGCCTTTGACTGTGTAAGTCATGAAGTACTCTCAAAAAAGCTACTACATTACGCATTTTGCGGAACATCTCTAGACTGGATCAGATCTTACCTCACTGATCGAAATCAAAGAGTACTATTAAACAATGTTAGTTCTGACAGGGAAAAATTGTACGTGGAGTCTTACTGATTGAAATCAAAAGATTCTACTACACAATGTTAGTTCTGACAGGGAAACAATTCAGTTTTGGGTCCTATTCTATTACTGCACTACATCAACGATATGGCCAACCTTGATATTTCTAACACTGCTTGCTGATAATACCACGATCCTCTGGCACAATGAAGATCGTTGTGCCCAGGTTCGAACTATTCCCGTTGAATTAGAAAAAATCAGAAAGTGGTGTGAGGCTAACGTGCTGACATTAAATGTTACTAAAACAAATCTGGTCACTTTCAAGATGGATCTAGAAGGTTCTCAAGTAATTGAAAGCAAGCCCGAAACAAAATTTCTTGGGCTACATTGACCACAATCTGAAGTTCGGGGCTCATATTTAACTGATCTAAAAAAAAAGTTGTCCTCTGGTTGTTACGTTGTCAATATAATATCTCGCGAACTTGGAATGTCACCTTCCTTATTGCATACTACTCATTTATTGATTCCCACCTACGGTATGCAGGTATGCAATTCCATTCTGGGGTTCTTTCAGTCAAGTTTTTTTCCAAAGTGTTTTCGTCCTCCAGAAACGAGCTTTAAAATGTATCTTCAAATTGAAGATGCGTGAATCGTGCAGGCCAATTTTCGTCAGTGAAATTTTCTTTTTAGAAACAGCTTGTGAAACTTACTCTTCATCTTCCCACTTCAACTCTCACGAAACAGTCTTTGATTTATAGAAGCAAGCAAATTTATTATCATTTACCTAATCAAATCAGAGACATTAGCGACATGAAGCATTTCCAAAACACTTCTGATCGGGAAATGGTTCTATATTTTAGAGGAGTATCTTGCATATGCATTCTAGTCGTTCTATATTTAATATTCTGTATTTGATATTATATACTGTGATAACATAATATTTTAGATATTATTTTGTTTACGTCCTTTTTTTTATCTCGCTTTATTTTTATGGCTTATTTCCTCCAAAGACTTCTTATGAATGCTAATATGTAAAGAATTAACAGTGTAATAATTTTGACTTCGTCGACAAATGTTTTCATTTAGACAAAAAAGTTTTTTATTTATCTATCTATTTATCAATAGAGAGTGACACTTAGAGGTCAATTTTTACATTCCTTTGTAGTCACTTTAGAGACATGCTGTCATCTACTTTTCTTCGGCTCTTGGAATGATGTTCTTTGATCATTAAGGATTTTTCTCTTCATGAAAACCAAAACAAAAAACCGCCTTAACCGTTCTTGATATACCCCATTATTAAAATCGACCGAAGTTAGCTTGACCCATTAGTTTTAATTATGAATTAAAACCACAAGCAATTTTGAGATAATTGTTTGCCTAGTTTTTTATCTGAAACAAACAGGCAGCCTAAAATAGACATTAATCGAAATAAAAAGACAATAAGATTAAAAAAATTAATTCAAGATGTGGAATATTTTTATTATTCTCAAGGACACCTACATTGTTGAAAATGTAAGTCAACAATTAATTTTTTCGAGTGCTTAATCAAATCATTGACGCATTTTGATTTTGTTATCCAATAAATTCGAATGAGTACTTGATTATGAATTCGTTATCAGACATGTATTTAACGAATTATCGGTATCTTAAGAACTGATCAAACACAAAACATTGACAGGAGGAAATGAAGGTTGTTCCATTTATTTTTGTACTATTATCTCAGAATGCGTATGGAATACATTAAAAGATCATGATCTCCAAACTTCGTTTTGGATATCCACAATATCTTCGGCAGTTTAAAAAAAAAAAAAATTTGTGATAAATGATCAATATATTTTTGAAAACATTGATAAATGGAAAAGGGTTGTTTCGTACTGTACAGTATCATTCAATTTTTAATAGGTTTCATTTATCTGAGACATCAGCTCATTGTTTTCGAAAAGGGCCTTACTAGGTCAGAAGGTAGACGGCCTGTTCGTATTTGTAGCTATGGAATTTTATTATTTCACATTGATACTAGAAAGCTATGGAGGTTTTTTCTCCCACAAAATAAAAGACGCAAATGGCCTATATTAAGTTTTATAAGATAGTTCGTTAATGAAAACCTCAGTTTTCGCCCCAGCAAAATCGCTTTGTGGAATGTTTTAAACAAGTCATAGTGAATGAAATTAAAACATTTTTGGTTGGAAATATCTGCAAGATTATTCAAGGAATCGTTTTATGGTCAATGGTACGAAAGCGTAAAAGGGCCACATAGAATAAAAAAATTATAATTCCGACTTCACAACTCGGAATTAGCCTAATTCCGACTTCGCAACTCGGAATTAGTATAATTCCGACTTCACAACTCGGAATTAGCCTAATTCCGACTTCGTAACTCGGAATTAGTATACTTCCGACTTCACAACTCGGAATTAGCATAATTCCGACTTCGCAACTCGGAATTAGTATAATTCCGACTTCATAACTCGGATTTTGAATTGATATAGCCGATACTTGATGAAAATCCATTATACTCGATATAATGAAACTATGGTTCAAATGATTTTCACATAAAGAGGGTTTACAAAACCACGACAATTGTTTCGCTTTACAAAAGCTTCTTCAAGTGGTAAAGATATACTAAATTACATATATTTGCTATGTTACCTTAAATACTTATCCAAAATTAATTAGGGTTCGGTTGTATACCTAACTCCCAGTTAATTCCCGATAGGTACTTTTACATTTCTATTATTTAAATCTAACCTTTCCAGGAAAACAAATTGATTAGTGGTGACGAATTTAATTCGAGTTGGTCATTGAGCAAGTACTGAGAATTTTTCCATTTATTAATCTCCATCCTTTCTAAAAGATTTAGCTTCTTACCTTTGTTTTCGACATGAAGGATTTCAAAATCATGGTGGAAAGTATGGTTTTCAATTAATAAATGGTTAGCATACGTGGAATTTGTTTTCCCATTTACAAAACTACTTCTGTGCTCGGCTAGGCGTTGTTTGAAGGTTCTACCTGTTTGGCCAAGATAAAACTTGGGGCAACTACCACAGTTTAATTTATAGACTCCACATTTTTCTTGTTTATCCACCCTATCTTTGTTATTTTTAATATGTCTGCCCAAACTATTGTCTGTCTAAAATGCAATATTTAAACCTTGCTTTTTCAAGAAATTACCTATTTTATTGCTTGGTTCACCGATATATGTAATTGTTTTGAACCTTTGGTGGTCTTTTGTAGTAGGATAAACTTCTTGAATAGCTTTTTTGTATTTCTTCTTGGTCAGAAGGTTGTCTATCAAAGATGATTTATAGCCATTGTTAACTGCAATTTGTTTAATAATATTAAGTTCTTTATTAAAATTTGAGTACTAAGAGGAATGCTAAGTAATCTATGTATCATACTGTTGTAAGCTGCTACTTTGTGTTGATATGGGTGTGATGAGCTATTGTGAATTGTGATATCTGTATGCGATGGTTTGTGGAAAATAGAAAATTCATGTTTATTATTTACTTTAGTTATTGTTAGGTCCAAAATATTAATTGAATTGTCCTTTTCAGACTCTATTGTAAAGTTGATAGAAGGGTGAAGAGAATTAATAAATTCCAAGAATTGATCTAATTGCCTCATTGTTCCACTTGAAGAAGCTTTTGTAAAGCGAAACAATTGTCGTGGTTTTGTAAACCCTCTTTATGTGAAAATCATTTGAACCATAGTTTCATTATATCGATCATAACTCGGAATTAGTGTAATTCCGACTTCACAACTCGGAATTAGTATAATTCCAACTTTACAACTCGGACTTGTGTAGTCATAGCGATTCCATTCAAACCGGGGGATAGTGACAGATTTTGGGACACGATTTTACTCAGTACGTCTTTTGGAGGACAGTATTGTCCGTATATCCCATGATAATAATGCATGAATCAAAGAGTCGTCGTAGGTTCTTCATATTAAATAATAATAATAATATTTTCGAAAATCATGTGTTTTGGTACGATTCCAATCAGGCTGCCATCTGTTTTGTAATGAAATAATGGAAGGAAAATACTCGAAAAACCATTGACATACCATTAGGATTGGCGGAGAATTCCTTTTTTCAAATTAAATTTCACGTAATCATACCAGCCATCCGTACCCACCCTAATGGCAATGGTTTTTCGAGTATTTTAGTTTTATTATTTCATCATGAAACACATGGCAGCCTGATTGAAATCGTACCCGAATAATAATAATTATAATCATTATTATTATATTTCAATATGAGGAACCCACGAGGACACTTTAATTCATGCATTGTTATCATGAGGATATACGGATAATATTCTCCTCCAAAAGGCATACTGAGTTAAATCGTTTCCCAAAATCTGACACTATCCCCGGTCTAATTGGAATTATAGTAAAATTGTAAACATTGATTCCTAACGTCCAAACTCGTCAGTTCATGTGTATTTCTGTATAGTTCTTACTTAATATTATTGGAACGTATTTTTCCTCCTACCCCTATAGAAAGTACACACTTTCCTCCCTCAAACCAGGGAGGAAACTCATACTTTTCCTCCCTAGGGAGGAAAGTACTTTTCCTCCCCCTCATTTCAAGTAAGTTGTAAACGATGAAACCTGTGAATCTATTATAATCAAATTGTTTCCGTAATTTCTAGAACATCTTATATATCCTGTACTTATTCTGGTAAAAATCAAACATGAATGTTACTTCTACTCTAGTTCTTTAATAGCTATTTGTGTATTTAGAGCGCAAAGTGATTGATTGTTGCTCGACAAAGAGATTAATCTTTGGAGAACGACAATGACACTTTGTGCTCGAAATAGAAATTATTTTTTCTACAAGCGCAGCTCTTAGAAAAAAAAAAAATGATCGACACTTCATTCAAATAGGCACAAAACATTACTTATGAGAAAATCACTCAATAGCAATCCGAAATGTATAAGCTATCTGAATGTCCAATAATTCAAATCACTAACAAGAAAAAAGTTAAATAACGTTCTTGAAAAAAAAAGTTGTAATTGCCAGGAGATGAACCAGGGACCTTCGGATTACAAGCCCAAGACGCTAGCCATTGCACCACCGCAGATTCTCAGATACACATGACTGTATTGTCTATACTTTCCATCAAGTAAGAATAGATCTATTTGCAAACAAAGTCACAAAAGGTTTTATTGAGTGGGTAGGAGGATAAATATGTATTACATGGGAGTAAAGTGCCTTTTTCTCCCTTGGATGTTTACTGCCCTCCGCTTCGCGTCGGGCAGTAAACTACATCCTGCGGGAGGAAAAGTGGTACTTTCCTCCCTAGTAATACAAATAGCTATATCCCGCACGCCACTTCTTGCCCGAACACCCCTTCGAATCGTTTGGTCATCGGCAGTAGCGTGCGGGAAAGTATAACTTTCCGCTCTTGTTAAGTATTTTTAACGGAAAAGAGCTTACTTTATTGAGTGAAAATCGTAAGAAAAGTACTAGTTTTATGGTTAGCAAACTTTTCTACTCAGCAACACTTTTATTATTGACCATTACATTATTTCATCTTGCCAAAATGAGAGATTCTTATTTTATTAATTGATGTGTTTCCATTAAAAAAAGGAAAAAACACGTGTACAACTCTTATGCTGTGTCCACATCAAACCAACGAAACAGAAACAAAACATCAACTCAATGTTTTTCAACAATATAACAACAAATCTGAAACTTCATCAACAAAAAGTGTTGTTTTGCAGCAACTTCTCGCTGTCCAATTGGAAGGCGTTAAACATCAAAGGGTTTCTGTTTTGTTGTCATTGCTGGCAACATTGTCGGTGCTGTGTGTTTATAATTGAAAAATAAAGAAGAAACAGAAACACATCCAGTATGTCCTTGAGGTGTTGTGGAAGATGTAAGAAAATAAATATGCAATATATATGTCGGGTGAACTGGTACATAAGGCTATGATCAGAATCTACCATTTCCTAAAATCTTAGTGTTACCACCAAGCGTTCAACCACATTAATAGATCTTAGGGCCAATCAGCTGCATTGAATCTTCAAAGTTCTCGCTGGACGGTTCAAGATTACATTTTCAATGCCAACTTGAGATATCGCAATAATTACACTAATTCCGAGTTGTGAAGTCAGAATTATACTAATTCCGAGTTACGGAGTCGGAATTATACTAATTCCGAGTTGTGAAGTCGGAATTAGGCTAATTCTGAGTTGTGAAGTCGGAATTAGGCTAATTCTGAGTTGTGAAGTCGGAATTAAGCTAATACCGAGTTGTGAAGTAAGAATTATACTAATTCCGAGTTGTAAAGTCGGAATTAGGCTAATTCCGAGTTGTAAAGTCAGAATTATACTAATTCCGAGTTGCAAAGTCAGAATTAGGCTAATTCCGAGTTGTAAAGTCGGAATTATACTAATTCCGAGTTGTTATTATAGTAATACCGAGTTGTCAAGTCCGAATTATACTAATTCCGTGATTAGAAGTCGGAATTAGGCGAATTAAATTTTTTAATTCTTTGTGGCCCTTCAACGCCTTCGTTCAATGGAACTTTTGTAGAGATTTATAAAACCTACAAAATAGATTTTCATACGACCGGATCGGTCGTATGAAAATCCACTGAGAAAACCTTGAAAACGAGACCATTTTTCAAAAATTTATAATTTTTATAAATCTGTGCACAAGATGTTTTCTATTCGATGTGTGGTTTATGCACAATCGCGTTATAAACAATTTAAGGGCACATCTTGCAAGATGCGCCGATTTAAGGGAAATCGTCGTATTCAAATTTTGTAAACGGCATCTGGAAGTAAAGATCAATATCTACAATTTGTAGCTGAGAAGATAGATTTTCCTTAAATCGGAGCATTTAGAAATATTTGCCCTTGAATTTTTTATAACGTGATTGTGCAAAAACTATACACCGAACAGAAACCATCTTGCGCACAGTTAAACCACATGTTATTATCCATCAGTTGCCGCAATATTGTTTGTACATCTTCAGATTTATAAAAATTATGAATTTTTCAAAAATGGTCTCTTTTTCGAGGTTTACCCGGATTTTCTCAGTGAAAAATAAACCGATCTGAGCGTATAAAAAACCATTTTGTAGGTTTTATAATTCTATACAAAAGTTCCGTCGACTGTAAAACGATTCCTCCAATACTTTTTGAGATATTCGAAAAACAACAAAAAAGTTGTATTTTATTCACTTTCTTTTTTAGAAAATTCCACAAAGCGATTTTGCTGGGGCGAAAACTGGGGTCTCCATTTATGAACTATCTTATAAAAAGTAGTATACTGCAGTCCTAAGCCCAAAGGGCGTAAGTCAATAATGACCAGAGATATTGATGCAGACTTACGCCTATAAAGCTTATAATTTCAGGTGTACTTTGAATATCCATCTTTTTTACTGACGTTTTGGATGGCAAAGAACAATGAGATTCTGCCAAATTTGTTGTTCAAGTCAACGGCTCAGTCATAAGGAACATGTAGAGAGTGAAAATTAAATTATGGAAAAAAACGAGATACGTCCTTTGGGCTTAGGAAGGCAGAATAGGTCTCTTATTTTTACCTACAGCTTGGCCTATACCAAGCTGATTGTTTTAAAAACATGTCAGCATGATTCTGATTATTTTCTCGAAAAACGCCTTTTATTGAACTATATTTTATTCTAAATTCAATGATGTATCACTCAAGGTAGTTTCATTACGTCAGATCATCTGGATTTTTTTAAGGAATTTTTTAGTATGGGCAAGGATTGGAAACAATTGTGGAATTAGATATCCCAAATCTGAGGTCAATTAAAAGTTTGGATTGACAAATTGAATGATTGGTGAAAATCTAATCTAATCTAAACATGCACTATGATGGCCGAAAAGGACCAGAAAAGAATTGAAACTGTCATACGTGATACATCATCAAATTCAGGAAGAAAAACTTCATTCTTCGAAACAGGGCTGTATTTAAAAAATTAAGTTTATGATGGTTGTTGGATAGCGAAACGTAGCGCGGCTTAAGAAAAGGTTTCTGTGAAGAAGTAGTTTTTATCTTGTTCCAGTTCAGACGATAACACCACGAAATTTCATACTTCCATATAGATGTTCCTTCCATTTACTCAACTTTTTTCCCATTTAACCAAAACTGTATATATTACCATTGTTTATAAAGAAGATAGTTAGTCAACCTTATGGGATTATAATTGGATCAAAATGGATGTGACATGTAGATGGCGATAGTGAGCTCGCATCCAAGTCATGTCGTAACTTCAGTGATCTGGCCTCCAAGTCATGTCGTAACTTGATTAAAACAATGGAAAATCATTAAAATCAGGGTTTTTTGAAGAAACCTGTATTGAAATGACGTCAAATATTCATGTTTGTAACTAATCACGCTAGATGACACTCGCGTTTGTGTCCAATAACTTTTCCACAGGCATTGACTAACTATGTTCTATTTAAACAATGATATTACCGTTCCAGATATCTCCGTGGAGGTCATCCTAAAAATTTTGAAACAAGACATATGAAGTTGAATTCAAATTCAGCATTAATTCTAAAAATGTCCAACAAAAATTGAGAAATTTCAAATAATGAACTTGGAGTCCATTTACGGTATTATTGGAAGTTGCCAGCAAATTGAAAATATTGCAACTGAAACCAGTTACTCGAAAAACTCCCACAAATCAAGAAATCCATATATCATAAGCCTATAGATGAAACTAAACTTAAACAACACATAAATACCCTAAAATCAACCAGTGCACCTGGAATGGATGGAATAACAGCATCACTAGTAAAAAATGTCATAAACACCTTCTGAAACCTCTGGTCCATATTATAACTCTAATATTCCTGAATGGAAGAATTTCAAACCACCCATATTTGAATGGTGACAAAAATCTGATTCACAACTATAGACCTATAAGCACTATAAATACTTCTGGAAAATTATTCGAAACATGTTTAAAATCTCTATTATATGAGTTTCTGATGAAAAATGAAATTCTCAACTACAAACAATTTGGTTTTCGGCCAGGTTCAAGCACAGGTAAAGCAATATTTGAATTAATAGATCACAAAAAAAAATAGGCAGAGGAAATAAATGTATTGCAGTGTTCCTGGAATCAACGAAACCATTTGAAACAGTTCCTCATACATTACTGTTGAACTCTCTCGAAAAATATGGAGTAAGAGGTATTTTATTGGAGATTCTCAACTTTCTAGGAAGAAAACAAATAGTGATAATAAATACATTTAGCGACACTGATGATATACAGATAGGAGGACCTTCTTGGACTCTTGCTTTTCATTACTTACCTAAATCCTTAACTAGATACACATACAAGCGGCACTATAATTTCATATGTAGATGATACAGTTCTAGTTTTTGAAGACAACACATTGCAGATTGTTAAGGAAAAGGCTCAACACGGCATATCCATAGTAAAAACCTGGCTAGACTTTAACAAACTATCTTTAAATGTAGGGAAAACATCATATAGAGCTTTTTCTCCAACAAAAGCAAACAGACCAGATTTCTCTAAATTAAAATTTGCAGACTGAAAACCAAATACCTGGGTAGGTATAATTATTGATAATTATCTCAAATGATACCACATTTACACCTTAACAGCAAAACTACGAAGATTTATATATAAATTTACGAAAGTTTGTAAATAAAAAATTATTAGTCATTCTTTACAAATCGAATCTATCCTAAGATATAAGATATGGCATTGTTGCGTGGGGTGGTCTTTATAATAATGCCACACAACCTCTGACTGTCTGTTAAGATTACTTTATTATAATAATACTTAGAAAAAAATTATATCCTACAATAATTTTACTATGTTAAGCTACAAGTAACTATACATTCGAAATTTTCCAAGCAAAATCATGATCAAAATATTCATGTACTTCAATCGATTATATTTATACGTCTTGTGATATGAATATTATCGTTGTAAATCCTCATACAACGATATTATCATTGTTTATAGAGAAAGAAGATAGTCAATGCCTGTGGAAATCGCGTTTGATACAATCGCGCGAGACATCTAGCCCGATAACGACGAACCGAAGCAGAAAATACACCCGTACGAATGCGCCTACAATCAACTTGCATTTTTTGAGGTATACTTGAGGATTTTTATTTTCGTCAAGGAATCCTAGTAGAATGCTAGTAGTGAATCGTTCGCCCTGACAGGGACGTACTTGAAATTTTCTAATGATAGTTTCTAACAGAGTTATTTTATTCACAAATTCAATGTCATTCAATAAAAATGAAGTGCATAATTTTTTGTTTATTATTTGATATAAATTGAATGAACTATTCATAAATGTAATAAAGTGAAGGTGAACTTAATATCAATTTTGTCATTTTGACTTCAATCATCATGAACAATACTGCGGCATGGTTCAATTGAGTGTGGAATTTCATATCTTTTCACCTATATGTGGTGTCCAGTGTATTTTTTAAGCCAAAATCACTGGGACGAAGCTCATAATACACTACCGGTGAACAGCACCTTTGCCTTATTATTTTCGGGGCAAACTGCTTTGTGTTTGTTATTGTTTGTTATTTAATTTCAATCACTGTGGGTAGGTGACATTTGTGTCGCACACTTCACCAGTGAAAAGGTGGTGACACACAATGGAACAAATAGTATGTTTGTAATCATCAGTTTATTTAGTCTCTGTATTCACCTTGAAGATATCACTTAACTAGTGTGTACATTTTATACCTGTGCTCATTTATTCAAACTTAATTTATTTCATCGAAATGGGGCTCCATATATGCCGTCAGAAATCAGAACAGGTTGGAAGTGTTATAAAGACAACGATTATTGAATGAAGAGATTGAATGTGTTTACCAACTAAATTGTTATCTATACTGTGTACTATAATATATACAGGGTGGGGCACCGAAAACGAAGTAGATCGAATATCTTCAAAACGCATGTGTTGTGAATGAAATGCAAAAACACGTCGATTTTTAATCCAAGGGGGAAATCTAACTATCATAACCTCAACTGTCATACCTCTCCCCCCACTCCATGGGCACCATCACAGAAACAATTTGAATAGGGAAAGTAGTAAGTGTAACACATCATTGGAAAGGTAATTTCATAAGGAATTCAGCCATATCAATTTTTGCCACCTAAATTTTTATTTTGGCGCCCTCTTGCGGGAAAAACAACTGTTCCGTATTCCAAATTATGATAATGCATTTGCAAGCTATTTTGACATAAATTCGGTGACAATGCATTATGGAATATTTCTAAGAGAAAAAACAAAATGGCGGCTCTAAAATGGCGGACATGATTTGCAATTATTGTCCGATTCGATTCAAAATTGATATGTGGTGGTTTGCAAGGTCGGAAATGATGATTTGTTTATCAATGCAAAAAAACAAGATGGTGGTCCAAGATGGCGGATGAAATTTGTAATTCTGGTCCAATTCGAATCAAAATTAGTATGTGGAGAATTTCAGGGTTAGATAGAAATTAGGATTTTTTGTAGATGCAAATAACAAGATGGCGCGCGAAATTTATAATTGTGTTTCGATTAGAGTCAAAATTAGCATATGGGGGTTTTCAGTATAAATAAAATGAATTATTTAAATTGATAAAAAAAGCTTTTATACAAATGCGCTAAAAGGAGATAACGGCAAATAAACGAAAAAGATAGAAAAGGTATTCATATTTTTTTTAGATGTGTGACGTAGGTTACTTTGTCCGCAACAGATTCGAAAGCTTGCCGCGAGTACAAAATAGGTATTTTTGCGTGGTAAAATTTTGATTCCGTTACGTATAGAATAACCTCAGTCACACATCTGAAAAAAAGTATTATTTCCTTTTTAGCGCATTTGTTTAATTTTTTTTTTCAATTTAATCATTTCATTTTAGTCATACTGAAAACTTGTAAAACCCCCATATGCCAATTTTGAATCGAATCGAACCACAATTACAAATTTCGTCCACCATCTTGGTTTTTTGCATTGACAAAAACATAATCTTTCACCCTGAAAGTCCCCACATACTAATTTTGATTCGAATCAGACCAGAATTACAAATTTCGTCCGCCATCTTGGAGCCACCATCTTATTTTTTCGCATTGACAAACAAATCATAATTTCCGACCTTGGAAACCACCACATATCAATTTTGAATTGAATCGCACCATAATTGCAAATCATGTCCGCCATTTTGAGTAGCCATTTTGTTTTTTCATTTAGAAAAATTCCATAATGCACCGTCACCTAATTTATGTCAGAATAGCTTGCAAATGCAGTATCATAATTTGGAATACGGAACAGTTGTTTGTCCCGCAAGAGGGCGCCAAAATGAAAAGTTAGGTGGCAAAAATTGACATGGCTGAATTCCTTATGAAATTACCTTCCTAATGATGTATCACACTTACTACTTTCCCTATTCAAATTGTTTGTGTGATAGTGCCCAAGGGGTGGGGGGAGAGGTATGACAGTTGAGGTTATGATAGAAAGATGTACCCCTTGGATTAAAAATCGACGTGTTTTTGCATTTTATTCACAACACATGCGTTTCGAAGATATTCGATCTGTTTCGTTTTCGGTGCCCCACCCTGTATATTATTAGCAAGTGTTGAACAAATATAATATTCAACAATAAACGAAGGGTAACGAGACAATTTCACAAATGATAACGGCACAATACAAATAAACACAAAATTCACTGGGAATGGTCTTGATAACATCAAGTTCCAGGTTAAATAGAAACACTGAAACTGAAATGAATGAAATCTCGCGTTTACCAGTACAACGCTGGATAGGATGCATGTGTCAAAATCATATTTCAGAGCCATCTATGGGATTATTCAATAAATCATATTTTACGAACTGATCAAATACATACGTTAAAATTAAGAACAGACGTGACTGGAGACTCGTGGACTAGCGACCTCTAGTGATGGTCTCCATTTGAATCCAACTGAAAGTACGTAAGATTAGCTAACTATCTTCTTTCTCTATAAACACTGATATTATCATTGTCTAAGGGGATAGTTCCTTAGACAATGTTCAAACCATTGCCTAAAGAATGAGACAATGGTCAAACCAAATGTCTCTTTAAACAATTTCTCTACCTATTTCATTGAAACCATTGTGAGGCTACTGACCAATAGATGGCGCGCTCGGTCGATTGTACTAAATCAACGTAGGCAACTTTTGATACAAATTCAAACATTTCAGGTTGAATATTGACGGCACCTTCACCTTCTTATTAACAAAATCAATAGCTCGAAAGCACTCAAAAACCAAAATCACCAATAAGTTATCAAACTGCCAAATGCAAAATAAACCACTATCAGAAGAAGAAATCTTTCCAATAATATGAATTTCATTATTGACATAAAAGAAAATACAATAATTCATTTTGTAATAAATTTTACTAGAACACCATCCAGGTAATTTTTGGAAAAGGATATTTTTGCGTGCCATGCCAATAGATATATTATATATATATATATATATATATATATATATATATATATATATATATATATATATATATATATATATAGTACATATATTATATTATGATTTCTATGGCCATACTTCATTCAATAGTCGTTAAATTATCCAAAAAAGAATTTGTTTTAGTTAGGTTACTAATTGCCAATAAAATTCTCTTCAGGTTTTTATCTGAGATATCTACAAGAGGTAGAGGTACGTTAAAATAGGCTTTTGGAAAATGTGTTGGCCAATTTCTGATATTAGGTATGTAACCTTCCTGATTTTGAATTTCCCATCATAAGAATAAAGGTTCTGAGATTAAATATGGTTCCTGATAGTTTAGAAACCTTCGACATTCACTTCTAGATGGAGCCATCAGTAGTATTCTGCAAACAAAGATTTAAAACAGTAGGTACCTAATTTTCATGTTTGTTTTTGTTGTAACTCCTTGTTATTCCTCTTTTTTTCATACTCACAAGACAGAACATATCAATAATTGGAACTGAAACATTTCAAGTTAATTACAATAACAACACAATCTTCTTCGGGAAAGCACCATTTCAAATACGATTTTGTTTTTGTCCTGCTGTCAAAAGTCAGTTGTCAGCCGTGCTTACCTTAGGTATTTCATGATCGCGAGTGTTGTGTTGTTGAAAGTGTAAATCGCAAAAAAACAGTTGTTTGTACATATCAATATTATTTATTCAACATTTGGGAAGTAGATGAGGGTAAGTTAAACAACCCAGACATTAATTTCAATGTATCTCGGTTGTTGGTATACAAATTTTCGAAACTGTGATTCAGAAGTTACCCGATCTGGTGACTTCTTTTTTAGATATATCCGAAATTGTATATTTTTAGTTCAGGGATGCACAACAATCTATCAAACCGTCCTACGATAGCCACTTGTTTGAAAAAACTTGAAGTTCAAGACTCTGCTATGTCTGATTACTACAATTTGACCAGTTGGATATGGGTTCTTTGAACTTTTCACCAAAATGCAATTGCAGATTAATATCCAAATTTCAAATATGCACAATCATTTTTCTTTATTTATTGCCAAGACGCCCATACTCTTTCATCTTCTACTGATAGTAGGCCTTGGTATATCATTCCCACTAATTTGAACATCATTGCAAATCTTCAGTGATTTTCAAACAGGTGGACATCAAAACAATCAAGACAGCTGATAGAAAGTTTAAAAACAATGAATATTTCTCGCATTTCAAGCCTTTCACAACCAATATACAGTTGAACAACTTGAAATATTATTTAAATGTATGCTGAGTTTCTGTTTATATTTTCAGGATATATTATGCCTCGCAAAGATAAGTACGAAAATAACAGTGGAAATCGTCGAACACACACATACATGTCTCCCGAAGATCAGGCCAGTGGAAAAAAGTCCACTTGGAACGAGTTGGAGATAACAGGGACTATTCGGAGTCTGAGTCCGAACTTGTTTAAGATGACCCATTTGACAGCGTTGTATATAAAGAACAACCAACTTAGCAGGTTGCCATCAGAAATTTGTAATTTGATGAACTTACGACATTTAGACTTGAGTAACAATAAACTCAGATTACTGCCTGCTGAGCTTGGGGAACTCATACACCTGAGGTAAGGATTTGTGCAAGTTTTCACATCATTTTTGGAATTCCTGAACATTGCACACTACATAACTTGTTGTACAGTTACGGAATCAGAGGCATTACTCTTGATTGGTTTGATTCATACTTGAAAGATAGATCACAAATGGTCAAAATGTCTGAATCAGGGGGGTCTGTTTTCTCATCAATGGACATTAATACCCTAGGGGTTCCACAGGGATCCATACTGGGCCCTGTATTGTTTATATTATATATTAATGATCTGCCCCTGATCTTATCGGACATTTTTACCACTTTATATGCAGATGACTCCACTTTACTACTGAAAGATAAAGATTATGAATTATTACAAGCAAAAATCACAAATTCAGTCAACCAATTATCTGCTTGGTCATCTGATAGATCCTTATAGTTAAATTCCAGTAAAACTAATTACACAGTATTTCATACCCATCAAAATTCAAACATACCGACTCTGAACATCAACTTGAATAACAGTACAATTGATACAATTGCAGACATTAAATTTCTGGGAGTATTCTTCGATTCCACCTTGTCTTTTAGGACTCATTGCACTAAATTAAGTAAAAATTTGAACTCTAAGTGCTATCAATTAAGAAACCTAAAAAGTGCATTAAATGTGAACCATCTCCTCAAATATTACCATGCCGAAATCCACTCCAGAATTTCATATGGAATTATAGTATGGGGAAACACTCCAGCTGCACACAGTGTTTTTCTATCGCAGAAGCGCATCATAAGATGCCTTGTGGGCAGTCCACCTAATCATTCATGTTGAAGTTTTTTCAACAAATACAAAATACTAACAGTTACTGGAATATTCGTTCTTGAGCTATTGACATACATTCACTGCAATCGAAATACCTTCTTAAGAAACAGTGACACTCATACTCATAATACAAGGAAAAAAGATAACTTCCATGTGCCCTTCAAGCACCTGGAATTGTCCAAAAGAGCACCACATGCTTTTGGTTTGTACTTGTACAACTTCCTTCCTCATAATCTGAGAAGTTTGCCAAAACATACCTTTAAAAGTCAACTAAAAAAAGTTCTAGTAGATCTATGTCCTTACTCAATACAAGAATTTTTAGAATCAATTTAGTTTTACTAAAAATAACTTTTTAATTGTAGGTTTGACAGATTGTCATGAACATTTTAATTAATATGTATGATTGTATACGTCCCATGTCTAGTATTGTTATTTGTAAGAGCTTTTGTATGTTTTACTTGATTTGATACAAATATGATATTTTATTTAATTATTTACCACTAACATTTATATACATTTATACACCTATATTTTAATTCTAAAACTTGACTTGTCCTATGACTTTTGTAAGTTCCACAGGATAAATAAATTGATTGATTGATTGATTGATTGTGTACATTGAAACTTTTCAAAAATCTGGATCTATTAAAAGCAATCATTAGAAGTTTGTGAAAACAATTTGTTTTGAATACTTCGAAATCAATTTTTGATTCTCAAAGGCATGAAGCTATATTTTATGTAGAATTCATTCAGAAGTCTCATGTTTGATTCCAAGAAACAATATCTATGAGTGGTAAAATATCCATGTTTAATAATTACATTATATGGTTTTCTAGTTTTTTGGAGTAAAACACCTACCCTCATGCTCTAGTAACATATTTTATTCCAACAACGTTTGTTGAGTTCATCCTTTTTTGCAGAGAACTCAATCTTGCAAACAACTGTTTGAGGATATTACCATACGAACTTGGCAGACTCTTCAACCTGATGATTCTTTCCTTGAGCGGGAACCCTTTGAATAAAGACATTCTAGCCATCTATGCTGAACCCAATGGGACTTCGAAGCTGCTGACTTTCATGCTTGATAATTTACAAGGTAGGATTTTCTACTATTGTTTTGGTTTAATTTTTTAATCAGTGTCATTTTTCACTTGAAAAATAATGAACTTGACATTACAGGTGGTAAACATAATGCACTAGTTACTCATGGCATGAGAAGAAATCAGTATTTCACTCTTGGATTTCAAGACCCTCGTAAAGCTAGTGGAACCATTTTGGAATTTTCAATTTTTTTTCAGGCCAGAATTTTAGGCTAATTTATTACCCTGTTCTCGTATTTTTCTCTCTCCAATTGTGCGAGATATCGCGGGTTCTGCTAGCCTGGCAGAACCAAACCCCTAACCGAATCGTTATGTGAAATCTAATCACACCATAATTTTAGTTTCACGTTTGAACCAATCGTCGTTTTTTTTAATGTGATTTAAAAAAAAATCCTGGATGCTAGCTTTACTGCAGGGTTGGCAAATATCATGATATTTATATAGATATCAAAATATCATAATATCGGATATATATCCGATATACAGTGTGACACACTTAAGATGAAGACACCCCTGTATTTTAGTCATGTTTGAAAGCAGAGATTTGATTTTCGGTACAGACGTATACCTTCATGATGGGCCGCACTTTTCGCAATACTCAGCCCGAGTGACAGCCTTAAACCCAGCCTTAAGATGTCTACAAACCCTGGTGTGTCGAGTGATTCGATTTTGTTTTGATTTTTCAGAAGACAAATAAACAAATGATATAGTGGTCTGCTTCTTTAGTCGGTTCCAGAGATGGCGCCCTTATATAGAATTTTAGTCTTGTCAATATTCCAGGGATATGGTGATTGACGACTGTTGTCAATTTTATGGAATTTCAACAAACTTTAAATACAATTCAAAAGTGAATGGTGGTGACAGAGTCTAAATTTCATAGTGCAATTTCCTTGTATTGATTACTATTATTAATGTGTTTCTTCATTTTGCTATATATTTTCTTAATTCTTAATTATTCTGATTGACTCGTCATTTACTTGATGAAGATCCATAGTAATTGTACAAACTACACTGAAAACGATTCGATCCTCCACAAACTTTATTTAATCAGACAGTGAAGAAGCTACTGTGCTGGCAAAACATGTCTGATTAAATAAAATTTGTGAATATCTAATCGTTTTCTGTGTAGTTTGTACAATAATAATTTGATCATGTTCCGTTTTTGTATCATTTGTGGGCAATCCAGAGAGACGAACAAAATAATTCATCTAGGTATATCCAGTACCGAAAGTGAGTAGTAAGTACCACCATATTATACAATAATACAAGATTATCTTGTATTATTAGAAAACATTTTAATGAAAATCATGGCACGAATATATCACACACGGAATCCCGCCATTCCCGTTTATATTATATTAGCACAAGATTGACAGGTTCTAATGGTGAATTTTCATGAAGCTTAATTTCAATATTTCTGAATGAAATGCGTGGTTATAATTGTATTGAATTTCTTTTCAGTAAAAAATTAAATAAATAAGTCGAAAATTAAACAAATAAAACTGATTGGTGAAGTTTTTCAGTAAATTCCAATAATTACGTTTCTTTATTCATTTCATTCGTCGGCAATACTTGAAAACTTCTGTTCTTGTAAATTTACCCTAACAAGAAAACCGACCGTGGTACACGCAAATGCGGAATATTTGGGAAACAGACCACGAATTCATTTGGTTTCTCTTAATCAAGCTGGCGAATTGTCTCCCGTTTTATCCCACAGTTTTCCAGGTATGAGTCGACACACCAGGATTTTTAGACATCTTACCCAGCCTACTGCGATCCCGCGAAAAGGGCAAATTCTCGATATTTTGCGTCGCGTTGGAGATACCGAAAAAAGTTATTCGAAAAAGTTGCTTAGAAATCGATTTTGACCCTACTTACCGAATTTCAACGCAAAATTCGAATTTTGAATTTTTTTGTAATTTTCATATTAAAGTCCGATTTTCAATTAACGGTTCTGAATAAGAAGCTACAGAAATGATAAAATAGTCAAAATCAATGAAATTTGAATATTAGGTTTTTCATTCTTATTCCTACATTATGACGAATTTATTGTTTTCGTAGCTTCTTATTCAGAACCATTAATTGAAAATCGGACTAATATGAAAATTACAAAAAAATTCAAAATTCGAATTTTGCGTTGAAATTCGGTAAGTAGGGTCAAAATCGATTTCTAAGCAACTTTTTCGAATAACTTTTTTCGGTATCTCCAACGCGACGCAAAAAAAATATCGAGAATTTGCCCTTTTCGCGGGATCACAGTAGGCTGGGTTTAAGGCTGTCACTCGGGCTGAGTATTGCGAAAAGTGCGGCTCATGAAGGTATACGTCTGTACCGAAAATCATATCTCTGCTTTCAAAAATGACTAAAATACAGGGGTGTCTTCATCTTAAGTGTGTCACACTGTATATCAGAAATTTTGATTTTGTTCCTAGGATAAAAGGCAAAAAAACAAAATATAAAATACCTTTCTTTTGGTAAAAACTAAAATCAAACTTCACTTTAATTTAAAATAACAGAAAACGAGACAAAAAATAATATTTTTCCTAAAATATGTAATATAAAAAACTTGTCTTTTAATACATTTTTAAGGATTGCAAAATCGGGAAAGAGGAATATAATCATCATTATCAATATTATCAACTTCACTCAAGGCAACTAGTTCATCATTTGACGAGATTCAGTCCAAGCTTTTGGCTTTTTTATCTGTATTTTGATTTAAACATTTAAAAATAAATACTAGCTTACTGGCTTTTTCGTTGCCTAGACGATTTCTCAATTTAGATTGAACTATTCCAAAGCTTGAAAAAATTCTTTCTAAGCCAGCTGTTGCCGCTACTGCACTGAATAACTGCTCACATAGTTGTAAGAAGAGTTCTTTTTTTGACCATTCAGAGTAAGGAATTGCAACCGATTTCCACCAAATCATTGGATTTGTTGTTTGGAATTGTGCGGAAAATGAATACTTTGGAAATGGAGAAGTAAGAGCCATAACAAGCGGAACAAATTCTGGGTTTGTTGAATTTAGAAGATCAAAAGCCTGTTGTTTTTGGAACTGTGTTGAATTTTGTCATAAGAATCTGTGATCGAGCATATTCGCCAAATAATGATGTGATCCTAATGCCATATCTTTTCTTTTGCCAAACGCTTTTTTATCGTGATTGGTTGATTTTTCACTATCAAATCTTTTTCCAGTTGATGCCATACTTCCACTGCAACTCCAATTGTAGTTTTATCACGTTGCATGCGGTCTAATGCAATAGCTATGGGATTAAGTCGGTTTATGATATCAATTGCATTTTGTATAATGTGGGTATGATTATTTATTCTAATAATGTCTTTATCAATAACTTCCTCTCTGGTATTTATTTCGTTAAAAAGAAGTAAATGATAATATATCAATCAATAAATATCAGAGCTTTACTGTTAAGCTAGAAGAACCTAACCATAAAAAACAACTCGGAACAAATTCAGTTGGACAATAATTGTAGGCTCTATTCAAGATAATTTATTACCCAATTACATATTTTTTGCTCTTCAGTTGGAGGAGAAATCATTAGTGTGTTAGCTCAACACTGAGCTGGCAGTACCAAAAGGTTAATCAAATCATTATGTGAAATCTGGTCACACCATGATTTTAGGCTCACGTTTTTCATAACGATTCAGTTAGCCTTTTGGTACAGCCAGCTCAGTGTTGAGCTAACAACATAATATGATTTCTCCAAAGAGCAAAAAAAATTAAATTTGGGATTAGCCTGAATAGATCCTAAAATTATTGTCCTAATGGATTTGTTCTGAGTTTTTTTTATTGTTGGGTTCTTCTAGCTTAACCGTGAAGCTAGAAGAACCCAGGATTAAAAAAAAACGCTTTCCAAAAAATCGGCGATGGGTTCAAACGTGATCCTAAAATTATGGTGTGATTGAATTTTTCATAAACATTCGTTTAGCGATAATCAAAGAGAAAAAAATTCTGAAAAAGGGTAATAAATTAGCCTAAAATTATGGGCTAAAAAAATTGGAAAATTGCATAGTGGTTCTGCTAGCTTTACGTGGGTGATTTCAAGGGTTGATATTCCTTCCACTTTATTCTCACAAATATTGAAAGTAATTCAATAATGAAACCATAACATGGTGATCTTAAACAATTTATATGGTCTGTAACTCACTATTAGTTGTGTTGAATAATTCATCACCTTGCTAGTGAGTTACTGAGTTATAATTTATAATTCACTAGTATGCCATAGAAAACTCCATCTCTGTGTCAAAGTTTTGATACTTTGAAAGGCTTTTGATGTGTTGTTTTAATGTACAAAGTGTTAATATTAATATATTATTTTAAGAGAAAATAGACTTATGGCATTTTATCTCAAAGTTTGCTGATGAGATACAAGCCTTGAAAAGCCCTAACAGAATTTTTGTTTCATGGGAACTAGAACATAATAAAATATTACACAGAGCGCCAATTCAATTCCTGAATAATAAAATTGCATTAATCTAATTAATCTAAACTATTAAAAACTGTAATACCATGAAATAAAAAAAAATCAATAATTTAAGTTTTTTAATTTTAATTTATAAAACTAGTTTGGATATCATTGTGGTAACAGCAATACGTTGTATGTCAATCATGTCATCTGTGCGAAAGTCTGTGAAATACGTCATATTACTGTAACCAAATCGCATTAGAAATTTTTCATATTGCAACAAGATGCTTGATCGGTACCTGGTTGGTTGATTGACATATAACCCATTGCGGTGCATGACATTAGAGATTTTGATTACATAGATTCAAAAATCCAGATATCAATTTTTCTGACAAACGACATATTGCGGTTACCACGACTATATACCTATAAATTGTAGACCAAGTTATAGAGGTTTTTTCTCCACAAAATAAAAGACGCAAATGCTCCATATTAATTTTGATAAGATAGTTCGTTAATAAAAACCCCAGTTTTCGCCACAGCAAAATCGCTTTATGGAATTTTTGAAAAAAGCAATTGTGAAAAAAATTACAACTTTTCTCAAAGATTATTCAAGGAATCGTTTTACAGTCGATGGAACTTTTGTAGAGATTTATAAAACCTACAAAATGGATTTACATACGACTGGATCGGTCCTTTTTCCACTGAAAATTAAAAAAATCCGGGAAAACCTCGAAAAAGAAACAATTTTTCAAAAATCTATAATTTTTACAAATCTGAAGCTGAACAAACAATATTTCGGAAACTGATAGATAATATGTGGTTCAACTATACACCAAGCAATAGAGCATAAAATGAGTGAGTTTTTTAACAAAAATACTAGTAGAAAACGTACTATGCCATCGTATGAAAGATAGTCTGTAGATATATTGTGTTATGTTTTCGACTCGCAATTGTCATTTATGTTATAAACATTCAAATAACAAAAAACGTGTTTTTAAATTGTTTTGCTTATAAAATAAAAAGTGATAGAGCAATCTGGTTGCTCCAATGAGAAGAATTGTAGATAATTGAGATACAAATAAAATGGGATGTTTCACAACCCTGTCGCATCATTAGTAACGGAGAAAAACTGAAAAACCTGAAAGTTTTGCGATTCTTTGAAAAATTTATAACTCCGCCATTTTTCAAGAAGTAGGATTGGCCTTTCTCATGAAAGTATTGAATCATGTGTACTTTATGTGTGCACAGAACAGGCGCTGTCGGATGATTAGTTTTGGCACAATTGCAATTCAAATTTTTTTTGCACTATTTTGCAGCGTACCTGGATGCTCTAGTGAAAAAAAAGTGACTCTTTCAAATATTTTTAAAATGATCCAATGGTATGCCAAGGGCTATTTAAAAAAAAAAAATTCCCCCCCTTGAATCCATTTTTTTTGCCCCTCCCACCCCCTCTTCCGAAAAAAATTCAAAAAATACCGAAAAGAAGTCAAAAACGGTCCTGTACAGTATCGTATTTTTTGTTTTTTTTTTAAATTTTAATTTTCCATTTTTTTTTTATTTTTTTTCATTTTCGAAAATCCGCGGACACGCGCACTGCCCAAACGGGGGGTCACATTCAAAAAAATTGTTCTTGCTAATCTTTCTATAATTATCCAAAGGTGTGCCAAGGGCTATTTAAAAAAATTTAAAAAAATTATTTCACCCCCTCAAATCCAATTTTTTTTGCCCCCTTCACCCCCCCCCCCTGGAAAAAAAAGTCAAAAACGGTCCCCTACAATACCATATTTTTTGTTTTTTTAATATCCTTTTTTCTTCAACACCTTTTTTCTTCAAAAAAATTTTCTGCGTCCGTTGCCACCGGTTTTTTTCTAAAATTTCCACCCGTTCGCTAAGTAGCTTTGGAGGGGGGGTGGGGATGATTTTTCAAAATCGGAACGCCCCCTCTCTATAACTGCCCAATAAGTTTCCCAATAGGTCTTCAGGTGTCGGAGATACAGAATTCACCCCCCCCCCCCATTTTCCCCCCACTCCCCCGAAATTTTCGTCATATATCTTAGAATTTCGAGTTCTACAAAATGTATATTTTGGATTTTTGATACGACGAAGGAATATACCCATCTCACGTTACCTGTTAGTGATACAGATTTTAAAATGCTGCTAAATGGTTGAAAAATGCTTGCAAACATGACTAAAAACGGACAAGCTGGTGAAAGCGGTCGAGTGGTAGGAGTGAGCGGGAGATGAGGGGAAGCGTATTATCTCGTAACCCGTTCATTAGGATAATACCCCTCATCTCCCAGACTCTGCTTCTACTCAGCAGCTGACGCGGGCTCGGCCATTTTCATGCATGCATTTTTCACATATTTCGCACCATTGCAGCGCAAAATGAGAATATACGTTTTGTAGTACTATACTTCTACTTTCATAATCTGTTTGAGAAATTGAAATCGGGCTATCACTAGAGGATCCAGGCACGCTGCAAGATAGTACAAAAAAAAATGTATTGCAGTTGTGCCAAAACTAACGATTCGACAGCGCCTGTTTTGTGCACACATAAAGTATTGATGATTCAATACTTTCATGAGAGAGGCCAATCGTACTTCTTGAAAAAATGGCAGAGGTATATAGCTTCGAGCTTGATAAAAGTTATTGAGAAATTATCACAACTTTGTCACTTGATCAACTCAGAGAAAAAAATCCACATATTACCTATTTTTATTGTATTTATAGTTTCCAAATTTTCTGAACGGACCTTCCTTTTGATGAAAAACGAGCTTTGGCAATACCGCAAATCGTAATAACGTGCTCATTATTCATCGGGTGAAATCAAATCAGATAAAGCAATGTCCAGGATTTCATTGTGACTTTCATGTTTTTGAATTTGGTTTTTCAAGTATATTTTTCTGACTATTCCACTCTTCTTAAGATATTCACGTGAACTGACCAATCACAAATGAAAGACAACTTGTATTATCGCGAAAACACCAGCTGTCTCTCAATTCTGATTGGTCTGTCAGCGTTGGTGTTTTCAACGATGTAACCATAGATGACAAAGCAAAGCTTGACATTTTGACAGATCATAATTGTAGGCGAAAACGTCAAAATGAGTCGCATCGTAACTATATAGTAAATTATTGATGGGTATAATAAATTTTTTATGATTATAGTTAATTGATTATGGTTATGATGAATTGATTGTTCATGTTCATAATACTTACTTTTAATGGTTCGTGAAATAGTCTAATAAAATTCCACTCGTGATTGAATTTATCCTATAAGTCTGCCTTTTATTTCTGAGCTCCACTGAATTGTATCGAGAAAACACCACTCGTCCTGCGGACTTATCGCAAAAATTCAATCACTTGTGGTATTACTACTGACTATTCCACTCTTCTTAAGATATTCACGTAAACTGACCAATCACAAATCAAAGACAACTTGCATTATCGCGAAAACACCAGCTGTCTCTCAATTCTGATTGGTCTGTCAGCATTGGTGTTTTCAACGATGTAACCATAGATGACAAAGCAAAGTTTGACATTTTGACAGATCATAATTGTAGGCGAAAACGTTAAAATGAGTCGCATCGTAACTATATAATAAATTATTGATAGTTATATAATTTTTCTTCTACATTCATGCAAAAAGCAAAACTTTATTGAACTATATTCAGTGGAAAAATAAGTTCTTTATTGCACTCATCTGTCATTCTACTTCAACGTGCTGTCATCATGACAAACATAAACGTTTAAACCGAGGGGGAAGTAACTCTTTCATTAGGTGTACATCATAACATTTTCATTACTTCATTAATCATTTCATATTCAACTTAAAATCGAAATCTATGTTTCTGGGGATCCGTGATATGATTTTTTTCGGTTCCAAGTTGGCAAATTTATGCCGTCTGACAATCGGTAAGTGATCGCCTCGGTGATCGCTGAGCAGACGCGGATTTTAATCAGTGATTTTCCGATATAACATCATTAATGGTAATTATTTTTCATTAACACCTAAAACTTTTTCATTATTTTTCATTAGAGTTAATTACTGCATTATTTTCATTAGGTGTACAAAAAATGGCTAGTTACTTCCCCCTTGGTTTAAACCTACTACATATTTAGCAGATATTCTGTGAGATTGGCAATAGGTACTTCACTACGAAATATTCATATTGAAAATTGCACCAATTGTTCATTCACTTTCAACATTGAGGGTAAAAATAAGGTTTGAGTTAAATTGTTCGTAACGTATTAGTTCCTGTTTCAATGCAAATCGATATTAATAATAAAGTATTCAAGTTGCGCTTTTCATTTTCCTACACCTAGTGCCGCACCTCAATAAATCATTTTTTGCTTTTTGCATGAACGTAGAAAAAATGTTGTATGCAACTCGTGCAAAAATTGTTTATTGCACTCGAATTTCACGTCGAGTGCAATAAACATTCACTTTTTGCACTTGTTGCATAAATAACTATTTTTTATTATTATAGTTAATTGGTTATGGTTATGATGAATTGATTGTTCATGTTCATAATACATACTTTTAATGCTTTGTGAAATAGTCTAATAAAATTCCACTCGTGATTGAATTTATCTCATAAGTCTGTCTTTTATTTCTGAACTCAACTGAATTGTATCGAGAAAACACCACTCGTCCTGCGGACTCGTGGTGTTTTCTCGGAGCAATTCAGTTTCGTTCAGAAATGAATCGACAGACTTATCGCAAAAATCACTTGTGGTATTACTACTGAATCTTTACTAGTACCTAAATTTTTTTGATAATTCAAGGTCTTTTTTGCAATGACTAAAATTTTAAACCATTCTTTGAACTTTGCTTTGAATACAGCAATAACATAACGTAAACTACTCACTTGGAAATGTTCTTCACAATGATATACAGAGTGTTCATTTCAGGACTTCCCACCCTAATTTTCTCGAAATGTGTGTATTTTTTTAAAAAATCCTGAGGCACGTCAACAAATATATCGAAGGGGACAAGTTTTCATCAGAAAATGAACGCGCCATCTTTCATCCCCTGCAAGGGGGAGCTACCAGCTTCAAAATCTTAAATGCGAAGGGGTATCGAGTAATACCTCATTTTAAAGGTCTTTTTAATCTCTACACGTCGGTGTTTCTTTTTTTAAATTGATCGATCCATTGTCGAGATATTTAGGAAAATCTTTTTGCTCCTCCGTCAATTGAAATAAAAACTGTAACTGTTTATTCTCATTCCTTTTACTTCAAACCTAAATTGCATTATTTTATACTACTGTCACTTTAATAATTGCTCAAAATGTTGTCCACTATTGCCCAAACAATGGTATAACCGCTGTTCCGATTTTAGATGTCCCCATAAAAAGAAATCACATGGTGCTAGCTAGATCCGGGGACCTGGGTGGCCACTCTATAGGTCCTCATGGCCTTCTTCCAAAATATAATTGGCATTAATGAGTGTGTTTTATTTATTAGTGTCATAACTATTGATTTTCATCAAGTAACGGCCACGTCAGTCCAAACATTTTTAATACATTGCTTTATCACACAACTGGTAACTATGGTAAACAATTCAATATGTCTTTTATTTTCTTCAACAAGTACACTTTTAGAGTGCACATTTTAAGGAATTCTTAAAGTGACAGTAGTGTAAAATATTGTAATTTAGGTTTGAAGTAAAAGGAATGAGAATAAACAGTAACAGTTTTTATTGCAATGGTACGGAGGAGCAAACAGATTTTCCTAAATATCTCGACAATGGATCGATCAATTTTAAAAAAAGAAACACCGACGTGTAGAGATTAAAAAGACCTTTAAAATGAGGTATTACTCGATACCCCTTCGCATTTAAGATTTTGAGGTTGGTAGCTCCCCCTTGCAGGGGATGAAAGGGGGCGCGTTCATTTTCTGATGAAAACTTGTCCCCTTCGATATATTTGTTGACGAGTCTCAGGATTAAAAAAAAAAAATACACATTTCGAGAAAATTAGGGTGGGAAGTACTGAAATGAACACCCTGTATATATTTCCGCTCTTTACACAGGGTTTATTCACTGCTTCGAAACACATTTTACGACGCGCTTCATCTTTAGGTGCATAAAAAAATTGTTTATTAGAATTTTCACTGGTGCTCGGACAACCGGGTACAAAGCACTTTTTCGACAAGTTCACTTTATTGGGGATACAGATACAGGAATAAAAAAAAAAAGTAGAATACAAACAAAAACTTTCAAAACTTTGAAAACCGCATTAACCTCAGATAAGAAATGACGTAGGGCCTGTTCGTGTGCAGCATACATAGTTGATGGAACTGCTTGACTTGTAATGTAAGCTAACGAGTTAAACAGAGGCAAATTATTCTTATTGGTTTGCTCCGTGAAACAGACGAACGAACCCGTTTGGTACTAAATGACAACTGTCATACGACACATTATATTTTAATCAATGGTTCACAACTTTAACAACGTTGCCAAGTCTAGTTTTGATGAACGTGACGTCACGAATCACTTTTCTTCTGGTTACAGAGAAACTAGCGGTCAGAAAAAAAATCCCGAGTGATATTAGCGTATATCCTTTCTCATTACAGTGTTTTCTCATATCTCGTGGAAAGGTCCATTTAAAGTTTAGTTTTTACTGTTTGTTTATCCATTAGTTTTAATTTAGATGAGCTATTTTCCTGATTTTGAGAATATTTCGTTTTGCAATCAAAAAAGGGGTCGCCGTTCATTATTCAGAAGCTCATTTTTTTAATTGGGAATTAAATCTCCGGCATGTGTTCTTTCGTAAACGTAAGAATTGCATACCAGCCGTGACACAATTAGCCTCTATGCTCGCGGTAATTGGTTATTATAAATTGTGAAATTTCCTCATAGTTTTTTGTTGTTACCCAACAGCCTCACTAGTTTCTGGTAAACGAAGTTCCTTAGATGATTACGTGGATGTAGTTAACTGCCGAAGATTGTTATATCGTTGCAGATTGCGTCTATCTTTCGATCTGATCGTATTCACGATTATAATTCCCTGCTATACAGTGAGTTCAAGATAAGGTTGTCCACCATGGTATATCTGAAACGGTATTAAATACAGTTTTGGTTAAATGGAAAAAAGTTGCGTAGCTGAAGTGTCATTCAATAACGAGGGGGAAACATCTCGCTAAAATGTGTACGAGACTTGAAATATTGAAAAGACTGAAAGACTCAAATCAAACCGATGACTGAAAGACTCAAGTCGATGACTAAAAGACTCAAACCGATGACGGAAGCGAAGATTTAATGACTGAAAATTGACTTAAATGACTCATAATTTCTAGTTGTACGAGATTTAAAGGAGATGTTTCCCCCTCGTTCAAAAAGTACCAACGCAACAAATGGATGAAATCTTTATTTGTGATTTTTCAAAAAAAAATTCATCTACTTAGTCTCGTCTTGAAACCTACTTCCTTCTTAGACCGGGAGGCTGATAGACAACGTTATTCCCCAATGTGAAATCCCGGTATGGCACCTCTGAAGTGTAGCTTTTAGGGGGGGTGAATTTTCAAACGTGTAATTAATATCCATGCCCATGGATCATAGGTCCCACTTTGATTATTGTTTTATGTCGTCAAGGAGGTCGCCAGAGTCCGCGAACTAAATATGCCATACTAATATGGCGTCACTTAAGGCCCACCATACTTACCGAAACGTGTAATTTTTTCACTGTGGACATTGATCATGGGCCCCACGCTGTTGTTTCGTGATCCTTGTTAACAATGAACTGTAGAACAAAGATTTCGAAACGCCATACCGCTGGGGCGTCGCCAAGTGGCCGCCATACTGGACCAAATATGTAATTTTTAGCAATGAACATGTCTAATAGGTACCGGTATGGCGTTTTGATTTTAAGATGCTCTGTTGGATCACTTTAGCGGGGATTACACTGCCACACCGGTAGCGTGTCGCTAAAGGGGTGCCATACCGAAAAAACTATTTTCTTTTTTTACCGACGCTCCGGAATGGCCTGGCAAAATTGCTTCCAAACTTGTATTTATAGATTTTCGAGGTCGCTGATCCATTTAAATAAAAGCTTTTTTTAAAGTTTTTTTGTATTTTTTCTTATGTACATGCAAAACATTTTACCCAATACTATCATATACACATAAATTTCCAAAACAAGAGATATATAGGGGCCTGCAACTGCGTTCCGGTGGTCCATAGCTTCTAAACGGCGCAACTTCAAAATTTCTTTCGAATGCAAGCATGTTTCCTTCGTGAGAGAGTATCTTTGGAAAATATTCCGAAGTATACAAGGTGATCCAGAAACGTGCACCAAACCAAACTTATGTTTTTTGTATGGAACACCCTGTATTTCATCACATGGTTGAATAGAGATTACTTTGACCATTCAAATAATACAGGGTCATGTATGTCCATCAACGTTATTTCCGGAGATATATCGATATTACTTCAAAAAACATAACGTATTCAACACTCTGTAACTCTTCGTGGAAAAATATTTCTAATACTTTATGGGAGGCGAAATGACTCCAATATGGTCTAGTTTCTGTAACATGACAAAGAGTTGAAATTTCATTACTTTTTATGTACCGGATAGATCGAAATCCAAATTGAAAGATATCTTGGTTTTTTCAATTGGAAATTTACGTTATTTACAACGTGAAGTAAATACCAAGTGTGATATAACATTCGAAAGAAAATTTTATGGCCTTTCCAATACTGAAATTGAATGTATGGGTTTCCATTTGAAAAAAACAAGATATCTTTCAATTTGCGTTTCCATCTATCTGGTACACAAAAATTAATGAAATTTCAACTGTGTGTCATGTTACAGAACCTAGACCATATTGGAGTCATTTCGCCTCCCATAAAGTTTTAGAATTATTTTTCCACGAATAGTTACAGAGTGTTGAATACGTTATGTTTTTTGAAGTAATATCGATATATCTCCGAAAATAACGTTGATGGATATACAAGACCCTATATTGGTCAAGTAATCTTTATTCAACCATGTGATGAAATACAGGGTGTTCCATTACAATGAAACATAAGTTTGGTTTGGTGCACTTTTCTGGATCACCTTGTATACTTAGAAATAATTTCCAAAGATACTCTCTCACGAAGGAAACATGCTTGCATTCGAAAGAAATTTTTAAGTTGTGCCGTTTAAAAGTTATGTACCATCGGAGCGCAGTTGCAGGACCCTATATATACGATTTATTGTGCACGTTACCGACATGCCATGGCTATTGCAGTGATATATTCGTGCCTTATACTTCAAAATACACATACAAATGCCGGTATGGCAGTGGGGCCTTTAATACTCGTATCCTATAAAAATGTGACAACTTTGGAAGCCAATATCTGACGTTAGCGACATCGCATCGGTATGGCAGTGATATATTCGTACTGTATACTTCAAAATACATATAAAAATGCCAGTATGGCAGTGGGGCCTTTCATACACTTAACCTATAAAAATGTGACAACTTTGGTAGCCAATATCTGACGTTGGCGACATCACATCGGTATGGCGCTTTCAGAACTTTATTAAGGACATCAAAATGAACAAAGAAAACACATTTCCATGGTGGGGCCTATTAGACATGTTCATTGCTAAAAATGACATATTTGGTCTTGGCGACGCCCCAGCGGTATGGCGTTTCGACATCTTTGTTCTACAGTTCATTGTTAACAAGGATCACGAAACAACAGCGTGGGGCCCATGATCCATGTCCACAGTGAAAAAATTACACGTTTCGGTAAGTATGGTGGGCCTTAAGTGACGCCATATTAGTATGGCATATTGAGTTCGCGGACTTTGGCGACCCCCTTGACGACATAAAACAAGAATCAAAGTGGGGCCTATGATCCATGGGCATGGATATTAATTACACGTTTGAAAATTCACCCCCCCTAAAAGCTACACTTCAGAGGTGCCATACCGGGATTTCACATTGGGGAATAACGTTGTCTATCAACCCCCAGAGTCTCAGCGTGGGGCCTATGATACATGCAAAACCCCTCTCGCCTCCCGGTCTATCCTTATTGAGAGGGTTTTCACTGATCGTCTAAAATTGATTAGGCGCGATTATTATTTTCTCGAATGACGATGTGTATAATATCATCGGGAATTTTTTTTTGAAAACTTCAGTTTTAATTGACAAATTGGAACTGTTATTAGTTCTGTCGGGCTTTTTAGATAAGATGTTCCTTGCTAAACAAACGTCTGGAGCTTTTAGGTTTCTGCAACTTTAAATATATTCACTAAGAATAGAATAAAACACTTTTGTCTGATTTCCATTAAAAGATTTAATAGTTTGTGACTAGTTTCGGTTTTTACACCATAACATAACTCAACATTCTATGTTTTAACGAGAAACATTCTCAATTGAAAATTGAATCAATACATGACTCCTCTGGAAATGGAAAAACCCTACGATAAAATTGAAGTTACTTTTTGTAATATCTAACAGAAAACAATTACTTCCCCGGCAAAAGCCACGCTGGCCATTGAACTACATCTGATAGATATTAAGAAAGACCCTATATAACTTGAGAGAAAAAATCTGAAATTGAAAATTTGAATTTTCATTCAGATAGTTGATTATTCATTAAATGTCCAGTTTCCATTTGAGACTCTTATCTATGAATGAGATAAGGGAGAATGTTATTCAGAAGTATCACTCACAGAAAATCGCTCATTCCATTGATGAGCGAAAGAGATGGAAATATCACTCGGGATTTTTTATTTATTTTTTCTTACCTCTACTTTCTCTATAATCAGAAGAAAAGTGGTTTTGTGACGTCACGTTCATCAAAACTAGACTTGGCAACGTTGTAAAACTTGTGCACTATGGAATCTCAAATTATCATTACACTGTCGTATGACAGTTGTCATTTCATAGCAGATGGGTTTGTTCGTCTGTTTCACGGAGCATCAATAAGAACCGTTTGTCTCTGTTTAACTCGTTTGCCTACTTCAATATTTAATACAAGTAGAGCAGTTCCATCAAATATGTATGCTGCAAACGAACATGCCCTAATTGATTTCTTTTTTGAGGTTAATGCGATTTTCAAAGTTTTTAAATGTTTTTGTTGTTTGTGCTCTAAATTTTTTTCTTAATTCCGTTATCTGTATACAATAACTGTGAACATGTCAAAAAGGTGCTTCGTACCCGGTTGTCTGAACACCATTGAATATTCTGATAAACAATTTTTTATGCTCCTAAATATGAAGCGCATTGTAAAATGTGGTTCGAAGCAATGAATAAACCTTGTGTAAAAAGCGGAAATATACCTAATTATGTTTTTGTGAAGAACATTTCCAACTGAATATTACAAGGAACGATTTTAAATTTTAGTCATTGCTAAAAATAAATTCATATTTGTCAATCATCTCATAATCTACCCTCGGTAAATTATCCGAACTTCCCCTCATGAAGCCTTTCCATATTTAATACACAAATTCACACCAGATCGGTCATAATAACACCTCGCTACAGTAATAATGAATGTGTATCAGTTAAATGTCGAATGTAAATAAAAAACAAACATTAACCTCAAATCTCGAGATCACTTTTGTTGCATGAGAACTGTCATAATGATTTGCGGTGTTGTCAATGCTCGTTCTTCATCGAAAGGATGGTCCGTTCAGGAAATTTGAAAGTTACAAAAACAAAAAAAAGTAGCTAAAATGTGGATTTTTTTCTATGAGTCGATCAAGTGACGAAGTTTTAATTATTCCTCAATGGCTTATACCAAGCTAGAATCTATATTTTTGAGGAGTACGGGATTGAATGTTTCGGAACGTGGATTATGGTGGGGGTTGTTTCCGATGAACGTGACGTCAGCGGCACACTTTCAAATGAGATATTTTTTCGAAATGAAAAAAATATAGTGGAACTCTTTGTTGGAAATGGACGTTTCAGACTAGAATCTGTCGATTTAAAAGAGTTTTGCAATTTATTTTTCATAAATGTAAAGGTCCATTACATATACCGGGTGACACAGCAGACATGTAGCAGCCTGTAGTTTTTTTATTTGAATAGATGAAAATTTGAAATTTGCAGAAGTTACGTAATCAATGATAGCGCTTCATTTGAATCTAACGACAACTTTTTTCAACTACCTGTTTGATCGGCAGTAACTCCAACTTCTTTTTTTTAAATGGCAACCTGCACCCTATCTTATTTGTCTAGAAATTCTCTATTCAACCGTGTATCACAAAGTGGCATTCGTTTCTTAATTCGCAGATGAATTGCATTATATTAAAAAACATCAAGTTGGCTGTTGTCCGAATTCGATAATCTTTCGATGCTTGGTAGGCTTGGAAATCCAAAGAGTATCAGTTAAACGATAAAATTTCAGTTTTTTCCATACCTGATCACTTCCTACAGGTTGTCAATAATTTGTTTAATAAAAAGAAAAAACATCTGAAAATAACTCACGATATTGCGAAAACTGAGATAGGAACATGTTTTTTTCAATTTGGCTACTTGTGAAGGCACTATCTGTCTTTCTCTTTGGCCATGCAGCCATATCGTGATATTTCCATTTGGAAACATAAAATTAAAATTGTTCCCCTGATCCACCAATTCACAAGTCTATTAGTCTAGATATTTGTTATAATATTTTGCCTAGTAGGCGGTGTACACAGAATGTTTTGTGTTTGACAGGTAAACATCATTTGATTGTACTGATTATCTCCGTCAGTTTTATGCTGATTAAAATTGCATCGTTTAATTAGATACTAAATATGTATTCAAAGAATGAAAAGGTCGATATGTTGTTGATATTCGGAGAGTGCAAGAGAAATTGTAGACAGGCTGAACAATTGTATGTCGAAAGATTTCCGGAAAGACGCCATCCGCCTAATAATTATTTCGCTAGAGTAGAAGAGCAGTTCAGAAGAGAACCGGAAAATCAAAACAATCTCTAATACATTGTCGACGAGGAAATGGAAGTAAACGTTTTGGCCATAGTAAATGCAGATCCGACGATATCACTGAGACAAATTGAGGACGAAATTGGCGTGAATCGAGAGACCGCTAGAAGAGTTTTGAAAAGAACTGCTCTGAACTGCTCTTTAGTCTAGCGAAATAATTATCAGGTGGGTGGCGTCTATCCGGAAATCTTTCGAAATACAATTGTTCAGCCTGTCTGCAATTTCTCTTGCACTCTCCGAATATCAACAACATATCGACCTTTTCGTTCTTTGAATACATATTTAGTATCTAATTAAACGCTGCAATTTCAATCAGCATAAAACTGACGGAGATAATCATTGCAATCAAATGATGTTTACCTGTCAAACACAAAACATATTGTGTACACCGCCCACTAGGCAAAATATTATTGCAAATATCTAAACTAATAGACTTGTGAATTGGTGGATCAGGGGAACAATTTTAATTTTATGTTTCCAAATGGAAAGATCATGATGTGGCTACATGGCCAAACAGAAAGACAGATAGTTTCTTCACAAGTAGCCAAATTGAAAAAAATATGTTCCTATCTCAGTTTTCGCAATATCGTGAGTTATTTTCAGATGTTTTTTCTTTTTATTAAACAAATTATTGACAATCTGTAGGAAGTGATCAGGTATGGAAAAAACTGAAATTATATCTTTTAACTGCCTACCTACCAAGCATCGAAAGATTATCGAATTCGGGTAACAGCCAACTTGATGTTTTTCAATAAAATGCAATTCATCGGCGAATTGAGAAACGAATGCCACTTTGTGATACTTGGTTGAATAGAGAATTTCAAGACATATTAGATAGGCTAGATAAATATACAGGGTGTCATTAAAAAAAAAAGAAGTTGGAGTTACTGCCGATCAAACAGGTAGTTGAAAAATGTTGTCGATAGATTTGAATGAAGCGCTATCATTGATTATGTAACTTCTGCAAATTTCAAATTTTTATCTTTTCAAATAAAAAAACTACAGGCTGCTACATGTCTGCTGTGTCACCCGGTATAGATCATCTCACAGCACCGCGAATATAGGAGAGGATATGACTAATTAACTATCATCCAACCCCTTCAGTTTTCAGTTGTAATACCACAAGAGAGTGAGAATAAAGTGAAAATAATTCGACAGATTTTTCGAAAACTTGTTGCCAGGCAATAGACACGAGAGCCCGAAGGGCTCGAGTGGCTATTGCCAAATGGCAACAAAAAAAAAATATGGAGAATTATTTTCTACTTTATTGAACTCTCGTGTGGTATTCGATAGATTATTTTTTGATGCCCCAATCATAGACACATTCTCTATATAACATTTTTATTCATAACGGTTATCTAAATTCATTTTTCAATTTGCATGCAAACTGATGACAGACGTCAAATCAAAAGTATCAGTTGCAATAAAAACAAAATACCACGAATATTCCCTAGGTAATAATCTAAGTAGAAAATTCCTACTATAATAATGTGATTGGTTTCAAAGCAGGGATCGCCGATATATATCACTCGATATATATCATATAAATATCATTGATATATATATCGTGATATTTATTCGTTGATATCATGGATATATATCACTCAGTATAAATTACTATGTTGAATAGGTTGAAATCTCGTCATAAATTCAAGAGAGATCGGTGTGGGAACTCCCTAATCATTCGGTATGATGTTAATTGTCGGGGAATCCCATTTATTTGATGTGTGAATCCCCTAACTATATGCGGTCGCGTGTTTCTGCTTTTCTGTTGTTATTAACAAACGCAGTTCACGTTGTAGCCGTAGTAGGTGCAAACAAAGTGCATTTGATCAAAATAGAAATAAACAATATGCCCAAAACTAAAAGTGCAGTGTGGCTAAAATTTGATTTGGCAGATGAAGCCAGTGATAATGGGAAATGGGCTAAATGCAAGAAATGTAAGAAAAAAATGCAAGGAATTCCTTCCCGTATGGAAAAACATTTGCTCACTTGTGATAAAGCCGATGGGGGTGTTCACTTTTGGTTGTTTTGTTTAAAAATAAACAAATAAATACTTCTACTTTTGGTATTCTCTATATAAAAAAAATTAATATATATCCAAATTTGATATATATACTCTATTTTCACTTAGATTATGCTTGCGTTCCTCATAACGTATTAGAAACTTGATTGAACCTTGGGTTGGTCAGAACAACGAATTGTTGGCTGCCCGTCAATTTGTGGACAAACCTCTACTTTTGGATTCCTTGGTTCGTGTCAAATTAAGTTTCAACTAGTGACTGTAGATGTCATGAATAACTTCCTATATCAATATATATCATGATATTTACGAACCCTGTTTGAAAGTACATCATAGCTTTAAATTGATGGTTTTTATTGGTTGCAAGATATGTCGAAAAATAATCGCCGTTATCGGTTTCGCTGTTCACGATGACAATAACTGTGATAGTTCATTTAAAAACGTAATACCACCATTTGTTGAACATGGTTTACGAAATTGTTGAGAAAGTGCAAATTGTCAAATGGTATTTTCAAGGATCAAGGACGTACATTGCGTCAGATGTAAAGTATTATTTGTTGACTAGTTTTAAAGTATGCCGGACAATTATCAATTGCTCTAACTCTACCTATGTTCAGTGCCCTATGAGAAGTACTGTATACCTAGTTATATTTGACACAAAATACTGTATTTTTCAAAAATGCATAAATGTATGAACAGTGTGTAAAAAATTACTTTACGCACAGTTGATGATTTTACGCACAGGTGATTTTTTTACGCACTTGTGCGGAAAAGTATTACTTTACGCACTGTCAGCAGTGCGTAAAAGCTTAGTTTACGCACTGTCGTAGAAAAACGGTATTTACCTAATATAAAATTGAAACATGGAATGCCAAGGGGGTCGTTTTTGACCCCAAATTCAGAAAATATTTGAATTTTTAAGTAACTTTTGAGGTAACTCCTTAAAGGTAATCAAGGGGTGCCATGTCAGGAGACCTAACTGGTCATTCGATTGCTCCTCTCGGTAGTCCAAGAAACGAGGAAGCGGCCCCTGATTACCGAACATAATCTAGAAAATTGATAAAGTTGCGAAAAGCGGTTTCTTGTTGATAATTAAGAAACTACAGCTCCGATCAAAAAAAATTACGAAATTGTAGGTATTAAAAAGATCTATCAATTGAATGACCTATAATTTTTTGAAATCATTGAAGGCGGATTTACCGGATTCATAATGCATAATTTAGTGCATATGCGTAATTTTAATTCACACCTAATCCATAAAAGTTCAATACAGGGACTCGATTGAAATGATTTAACCGTTTCACAATTTCTAAAGATATCCCTGTGTTGAACTTTTATGGATTATGCAACAAAATTACGCATTTTAAATCAGGAAAAGCCGCATTAAAATTACGCATATGCAATAAATTATGCATTATGAATCCGGTAAATCCGCCTTGATACTTATCGAGTTATATCGGAAAAACCGTAAAAAATCGGGTTTTCTATAACTCGTTTATTGTAAGGTATTGAAAATTGTTACTTATAGTTTTGTATATCCTATGGCAAGACAAAAAAGTATTTTTCAAAAAAATTGATGAAAATTGATTATTTTTCAAAATATATGAAGTTTTCTCAAAAAAGATGCTCTCTCAATATGGCTACTCTTGCCCGGGGAATGATGCTACAGTAACGATTCAGGGCTTATTTTTTTCTGTAAGAATTATTGTACTTTCATATTATCGAATAAGTATATTGATTTTATTTATTTTAAGTGTAAAAAAATTACTTAAAACAATTGCACAATTTTTTAAACAAGTTTCCTAATTTTGTTTTTATAAAAATGACTTTTATGAAAATAGATTTCTAGCATGACTTCACGCATTAAAAAAAATTGAATTCTTACTATCACTAGGAGCCGACATAATTTTTTTATTTCAAAAAAATTTGGAAGGCGCAATAATCATCGTACAGCAGACACCTTCATGGATATTGAGGTTGAATACCTATATTTTCGATAAAAAAATACTAGGATATGTCTAGTTCATTTGCATTATTACTTGATGAACAAAGTGAGGCGTGCAGGCGCGGAGCGATGCAATTTTAGCGGATGGAGCAGTTGGGATACAAAAACTATTGACATTAAAGACACTTTCGTCCTGACAGTGTTATTGAAAAAATAAAAAAGAAACGTTATTGGTTCAATTTCAAGTACTGTGTACATTGCAAAAAAAAACTTACGTGAACAGCAAGCCGAGATACTCAATATTTTTCAAGCACAAGCCACTTTGAACGCACGAAATAAGTTTTCAGTGCTATCCCCACTCCGCCACCCGCTACACCTATCGCGATCCGCGCCTGCACGTCTCACTTTATTCATCAATTAATAATACTGCAAATGAACTAGACATATCCTAGTATTTTTTTCTTGAAAATATAGGGATTCAACTTTAATATCCATGAAGGAACCTTAATATCCATGAAGGTGACTGCTGTACGATGATTATTGCGTCATCCAGATTCTTTTGAAATAAAAAAAATTATCTTGTCTCCTAGTGATCGTAGGAATTCAATTTTTTTTTTGCTAGGAATCCATTTTCATAAAAGTAATTTATATAAAAACAAAATTGAGCAATGTATTTAAAAAAACATGTAAACAAATTTTGCAATTTTTTTAAAGTCATTTTTTGACCGTTAAAATTAAAAAATCAATATACTTATACGATATATGAAAGAACAACTCTTCCAGAAAAAAATAAGCCATGAATCGTTACTGTAGCCCGAGCAAGAGTAGCCATATTGAGAGACCATCTTTTTTTGAGAAAACTTCATATGTTTTGAAAAATAATCAATATTTATCAATTTTTCACAGAAAAACTTTTTTAACTTGTCATAGGCTACACATTAACGGTAAGTAACAAGTTTGAATACCTTACAGTTAACGAGTTATAGAAAACCCGATTTTTCACGGTTTTTCCGATATAACTCGAAAAGTATCAATGATATCGGAAAATTATAGTTGATTCAATTGATAGATATTTTTGATACCTACAATTTTCTAATTTGACTTTTTTCGATCGGAGCTGTAGTTTTTTAGTTATCAACAAAAATCCGCTTTTCGCAACTTTGCCAGTTTTTTAGATTATGTTTGGTAATAACTATCGAGTCGCATGAAATAGAAACTCATGCTGAATTTCAATTTCCTATACGCTCATATTTTTTGTTTTCGGATAATAATTTTTGCACGCACTTTTCCATGTTGCTTGGACTACGGACCCATCCACCTATTACGTATAACGGCATTTAACTTGCTGGAACCACATCTTGTGGCTACTGAGATGGGTAATCTGCCATCCATTGTGGCCCAGTATAGACCATTTTGGCGATTTACATGACCATTCAATTCAGACGTGGCTTCATCGGAGAACTTTTTTCCCCGAATTTGAGATCATTATGACATTTGGTAATAACTGTTTCGCTCTTCGATCGAAATCATCTGGTAGTAGCTCTTATACTAAAATAATTTTATAAGGATGCCGTTTGTGTTTTTTTAACAGTTTTGACACGGTGGAGATATGTCAGAAACTATTAATTATTAATACGTGATAAATGACAACTCCCTGTTTCCGTGCAACGAATACCATCGAATTGACTTCGTCGTAGTTGGGTGAAAATTAATGAACTTTTTTTGCTTCCTGCATGGTTCGGCTTCAGCACCTAAGTATCTATCTAATTCAATAACTGACTGAGTATGTTCTGCATCTCTCTCGACTAACGATGTCTAAGAGTTCATTAGTTACTTGATTACATATATATTTCTACTAACGGAAATTATTGTGTCAATGTGTTTCAGCAAATGACTTTTTTTTCAATACATAAATTAATAACTTCAATATTTGATACCACTCTGGAGGAAGAAATAAATGGAAACTATACTTATTTGTGAAGGTAATTGAAAATTAATCCAAAAGAGGTATAACACTCCTTGCTAATTTATGTTATATAAGGTATTAAGTGTTGTAAAAATTAAAATTACGCACGAATAGAAAAATTGCACGAGCCGCGTAGTGGCAAGTACGCTAATTAGATAAGTGCGTGACAACACGCAATGCGTACTATACTTTTTCTACGACTCTTATATACCGGGTGGTGCGTTTGTTTAAGCTTTGAGTAATTAAGAAACGAAGGTAACTAACGTAGTTTATGGTTTAATTTTCAACAACAACAAACTGAATCGAAGCGGCCAAATTTAGTAGACCAAATCACCGATCATACCCGATCGACCAGTGGCGTTTCGATAAAATTTTCTAAGATAGTTATTGATAAATA
The DNA here is from genome assembly GCA_944452925.2 of Chrysolina oricalcia. Taxonomy (NCBI): domain Eukaryota; kingdom Metazoa; phylum Arthropoda; class Insecta; order Coleoptera; family Chrysomelidae; genus Chrysolina; species Chrysolina oricalcia. The sequence goes on from OX101825.2 coordinate 17,921,064, forward strand.
TCTGTAAAACTGAGTATATTGACTTTTTGAATAACTTCACTGATGACTGGGTTGGAAGAGGGGGAACATGTAGTTAACTTTCATATTCGAGAAACCTATCTGAAGTAGGAAATTCTTTCTGAATTGGATTTCTTGATCATTCCGTGAGAAAAATGGACTTTTAGCACAAACAGATTTTGGCAGTCATTCTCTGTTGCAAATGATTCATTTCGTGAAAGAATTATCGACTTAGCATGAGCCTGGGTTAGATTTTTCATTCCCAAAATTTTGAATATTCATTTCTGGAAGAAGGCTTGGTTCTATAGCATAAACAAATTTTGGCTGTCGATTTTATGTTTTAAAAGGATCATTTCGCGATAAATCGTGATATAATATCGTACCTATACCGGGTGTCCCACATTTTATGTGACAGGCAATATCTGGTTTGTTGAAGGAGATACACAAAAAAGTTTCACACAAAAGTTTTAGGAGTTCATAAGAGCTATATTTTGATATGATTTTGAAATATACAGGGTGTTTGGTGTAGGTGCTACAGACCAAAATAGTATTTTTTAAAATAGAGCGCCCTGTATATTATCACATATTCAGATTCTACGTTGTATTCTGATATCATTTCACGTTTAGTTTTTGAAATTCGGTTACGGCGTTGTTGAGTTATTGCTTACAATGTGAAGTCTTGAGAACGACTATTATTTTTTAAAAAATATCTCATACAATTATTCTCTCTGCATCAGATCACATGAAAATTAGTCAAAATTTTGGGTGTTCGAAGTAATGGTTTCAATTTTGAGTTGTGGAATTCAGTCAGGAATCATTTTGAATATGAAACAATTGCGAAATTGAAAGAGGTGTATTCGAAAACAAATCGTTAATAACAATGTAAATAATATAACTTGATAAATCATTTCATAAGAATGGTAGGTACCTAGATATAAGTCATAAAAATTGTTCAAAGTGACGCCCATTACATATTATACAGGCTTCGAAACGTCGAATCACTTCTCTCGTACAAGTCGCTCTTATAATATTAGGCGTAATATCACTGCACGCTAGTCGAATTTTCATTTTCAGATCATCCACATTCAAAGGGGGAGTAGTGAAAACAATATCTTTTAAATAACCCCATAGGAAAAAATCAAGCGGTGATAAATCTGGGGAACGAGCCGGCCACCGAATTGGACCCTTATTACCAATCCATCTATTTGGGTACTCTATCCAGATATTCAGTAACAACCTGTGAATTGTGAGGAGGAGCACCATCTTGTTGCCACCAAATTCCTTGTCGTTCTGCTATGGGAATATATTCCATCAACTGGATCAAATCATTTTCTAGTAAATGTAAATATCGCAATCCATTGAGATTTTCATTGAAAAAGTAAGGTCCTATGATGCGGCCATTGAACAATCCACACCATACATTAATACCCCAAGTAGTTTGAAAATTGCTTTCGAGGACCCAGTGGGGATTTTCTAGAGAGCAATAGTGACTGTTATGTCGATTCATAACTCCATTATTGTGGAATCGCGATTCATAGCTCCACAAAATTTGACTGAATATGTTAGGATTTTCATGTAAAATTACCTGAATACAAGCAATGAATTCAAGTCGTCGTTCAAAGTCCGTGGGTTTCAAACCTTGTACCAACTGAATTTTGAATGGGTGGTATTTATTTTCTTTCAGAATTCTCTGTACATTAGATTTACTCACACCGACTTCTTCTGCAAGAGTACGGATAGAAACATATGGATGAATAATGATATAAGCCAACACATTGATCTGTAAATCTTCAGTTCTAACACTCTGGTATGATGACGATGCTTTATAGTAGAAGGAAATGACCCAAATCGCAATTTTTCTTCAACTCTAGAAAAAGTCATTCGTGACGGAATGGGTCTGTCTGGAAAACGTTCTTGGTATAGACGTTGTGCTTGACGGCAGTTTTTCTGACATTCCCCAAAAATTAATAACATATCAATGCAATCACTTGGACTAAACGCGAAAGGCATACTGGAGTTTTCGCACAAAGAACACAGTTACTGTTTTGCAAAGAATCACTGAATCGAACTGGACAGTAGATACAATTCAACAACATTTGTTACTATGGCATCAACAATAAGCATAAGCTACTTGATGAAATTGTGCAATATAAAGCAATTCACCCTCAAGTTAGTCACAATCTCAAGAATTTCAATATTATATTCAACTGATATCGATATCGTATCGTAGAGGTGAGAATAATGGTTTGTATTCAGTAGTAGTCTAGTTCAATTTAATAAAAGATATAGACTGGATTCGTGTACGAGTAAATACGTTTTTTTGAAACCCTATATTTAAGGAAAAGTGCAATAACTCAACAACGCCGTAACTGAATTTCAAAAACCAAACATGAAATGATATCAGAATTTAACGTAGCATCTGAATATGTAATGATATACAGGGCGTTCTATTTTAAAAAATGAAATTTTGGTCTGTAGCACCTACACCAAACACCCTGTATATTTAAAAATTATATCAAAATATAGCTCTCATAAACTCATAAAACTTTTGTGAAAAACATTTTTGTATATCTCCTCCAACAAACCAGATATTGCCTGTCACATAAAATTTGGGACACCCGGTATATCGTTAGAACCCTGGTAAATATATTTCACTAAGTTTTGAAATGCTGTTCAATTTTCCACTCGTTTACTTTAGCCACTGTGCAATTGCGACACTAACGGCAAGTGATGTAAAAATCAACATGTTAATATTGTTAATTTTATTATTATTGGAAACGTCTTAATTCTTCACATTTATACTATTGCACCTACTTCCGCATCAGTGCGAACTCCATATGGATTTGACAGAAATAAAGCGAAGCAATCGAATCGTTCATTTTGGAAGTTCAAAACGTGAAATGCAGCAGTCATTACTTACATAAAAATAACCAGGAAATAATGGGATCAAAAAAGAAAGTAGTAGCCGACTTAAATTATCAGAAAAAATTGTTTTTATATGCAGTTACAACTAACTGAAGTTATTTCTTTTATTACTGTATGTGAGTCCTGTATTTATAATAACTATATTATATCAGAGCCGGAAGAAGATGAATCAGCTCTATTAATGTTTAGTTTAGTTTTTTTATTTATTTACCCAAAAAAGAAATACATGGTAGTGTACAATTACATAATGAAATAAGGGTTAATCTGATCGAGATTCAACTAAGTTGATCTTCCATCTCGCCATTCACAATATTTGCTTAAAAATATGCTTAAAATAACAAAATATATAAACATAAATATCGAACATACATATACAGTGACCGGCAGAAAGTACGCATCATATGGGAATTTTTTTTATTAATAAATTTTGACAAATATTGATACTTGCAATCGCTTCTGCATCAAAAGAAACCCCAAAAGACGTTGTACAGTGCCGTTCGTCTTTTCGAGGTTGGCGGGAAATTTAAAAAAATTGAAAATTATTTCTCAAAACACACTTGTTTGTGAAAATATCGAGAAATGTTAATAAGAAAAGTTGTTCAGATTGACATTTTATAGCTATGTACAAGTTTTGAAAAAGATCTGAGATAAAAAAATAAAAATCAATTTTTTGCCACAAAAAAAAATCTTTTTGGAAACATACATTTTTGACGAAGAAACTCATTAGTAAAGCCAACACTAATATTTCAAATAATGTTTTGTGAAGATTCGCAAGCTATTCCTATTTTATTCGGAGAAAATTTGAAATCTGTGATTTTGCAGTGTGATCAGCTGCTTCATAAGAAGTCACTGAAATATCTACAGGACATTATAATTCCGATACTTTTTATTATTAATTAAGAACCAAGTATCTACACAATTTCAATTTGAAATTCTTAATAGAACAAAATATTAATTAATATTTTGAAATAACTAGAACTTACACAACTTTAACTTTTAATTTTCATACATTTTATAATAAAATTGGAAGCTGAAATGATTATGTGAACCAAACAATTCGATACATACTCAAAACTTTGTAATTGTTCATTACTCGACATGTCTACCCTGACGTTCAATACATGTACTGGTTCGAGATTTCATTTCTCTGGACACATTTCGCAGCATTTGTGGTGTAATGTTACAAATACATTGCCGTATTATTTCCTCTAAATGGTCGATATTATGGAATGGCCGATGTTTATAAACCTCATTTTTAAGGTAACCCCATAAAAAGAAATCTAATGGCGTCAAATCTGGAGATCTTGCAGGCCATGGGTTTTCTGAATATCGTCCTATCCATTTATGAGGGAAGTATTCGTTAAGCCACGCTCTTATTTCATAAGTACTATGTATTGACGCTCCGTCTTGTTGGAAAAAAATTTCATTTCTTCTTTGCAGTGGTAATCCATGTAAGAAATCAAAAATTTCGTTATTTAAAAACTCTAAATAATTTCTTGAATTAAGGTTGCCCCTAAAAAAGTAAGGCCCAACGATTTGAGTATCTAATATGCCGCACTAAACATTAGTTTTGAAGGAATATTGACTTTTTGCCTCTATCTTCCAATTTGGGTTCTCATCAGCCCACCATCTGCAGTTCTGGGAACTGACAGTGCCGTTTGATGTAAAAGTCGACTCATCAGTAAATAAAATGTTTCTATGAAAATTTTGGCATAATTCAATCATGCCTTGGAACCACAATGAAAAATCTAAGCGGGCATCGAAATCTCTATCGAGTAAGGTGTGGATGAATTTTGGTTTGTATGCACGAAATTTATTATTCTTCAAAATTCTTCTTACGGATTTTTCAGATATACCAGTTTGTTCCTGCCTCTCCGAAAGTGCCATCCGTGGATTTTCTGTTACCGATAACAAAACATTGAAGGTACCTTCTTCATTAGTGACGGGCTTACTATGTGGAATTTTGTAACGATTTTCCACACTGCCTGTAGCTTTAAATTTGTTTAAAATACGCAACACAGTAGATCCATGGATATTCTTATTTGGATATCTAGCATTGAATATATCTGCTGCTTCTCTGCTACTATGAGAATGCTCACCACATATTAAGACGAGCTCAATTTTTTCTTGCAAACTCAGCTTTTCTTGAGGCATCTCTAATTATTGTTAACGCACAACACAAAATAACTTTCACAATGGAGAAAATACAAGAAGGACGATAGAAATATCTGCATGAATAATAACACTACGAAATCGTTTGACAACTCTCAATGACAAGCTAGCATTATTAGTCAATTGTTTCATGGCCTCTTCGATGACAAAGAAATTTTTCGATGCACGCATCAACAATGATAATATTGTAGGTATTATTAATAAACAGTATCGGATTTATAATCGGGTCAATTCTGTTTATCTCTGGCAAGATTGTTATCATAGCAAGACAATTTTCACGGCAAAATTATTCTAAAATTTGGAGAAGGCTTTTAATATCTACATTGCTTTATTGGCAGGAGATGATGTGACAGCAACATTTCCTGCCGATATTTTTCAAGTCTTCTATAAAATTGAGATATATTTTGCTGTGAAAATTGTCTTGCTATGATAACAATCTTGCTACTGAGAAACAGAATTGACCCGATTGTCCTGTAGATATTTCAGTGACTTCTTATGAAGCAGCTGATCACACTGCAAAATCACAGATTTCAAATTTTCTCCGAATAAAATAGGAATAGCTTGCGAATCTTCACAAAACATTATTTGAAATATTAGTGTTGGCTTTATTAATGAGTTTCTTCGTCAGAAATGTATGTTTCCAAAAAGATTTTTTTTTTGTGGCAAAAAATTGATTTTTATTTTTTTATCTCAGATCTTTTTCAAAACTTGTACATAGCTATAAAATGTCAATCTGAACAACTTTTCTCATTAACATTTCTCGATATTTTCACAAACAAGCGTGTTTTGAGAAATAATTTTCAAATTTTTTAAATTTCCCGCCAACCTCGAAAAGACGAACGGCACTGTACAACGTCTTTTGGGGTTTCTTTTGATGCAGAAGCGATTGCAAATATCAATATTTGTCAAAATTTATTAATAAAAAAAATTCCCATATGATGCGTACTTTCTGCCGGTCACTGTATAAAGAAAGTAAAAGGGGAAAAAACTAAAATGTAAATTTTTCAAAATGAAACACAGATACATACATAAGTTCATTATTAGTAAATTTTGGTAGCCTGGTGTGTTAGTAGAAATTCTTTAATTCCTTTTTTAAAATTATTCAGACTATTTTTTTTTTAATATCATTTGGCAGTTCATTCCACATTCGTGCAGATGCACAAGTAAAGGACTTATGATACGAAGCTGTATGGTGTCGCGGTATTCTGAAGTTGTGGTGTCTTGTATTGTAACTATGCATATGGGGGTTCAATCGGTCGAATAAATATCTGGGTTCTCTACTGTTCAAAATATTGAAAATGAAACAATAATAATGCAGTTCATATTTAGTTTACATTTTATGTTCAAATGGGGAGTTATATGCTCTCTATATTGAATGTTGTATGAATATATCATACACACATTTTGCAATTGTTGTATTTTCTTTGACGTATCTACTGTTATACATTGATTATACACAGTGTCTCCATAGTCAAGCAAGGATAGTATGAGGGTATTACACAGTTGGAATTTGGTTCTATCATTAATCACATACTTGTAGGCATACATTGTTTTTAGTCTCATGTATGCAATTTTTCGTCTATTTGTTACACGCTTTTCGAAAGTTAGACCACTATCGAAATCCATGCCCAAATTTCGAGCATTTAACATGACTGGAACATTAGAATCACCAAATCTGACAGAAAAGTTGACAGATTGCAGTGAGATGCGAGAGTGACGTGATCCAAATATTAAAGGTCGATTCATAAACTTTCCGTTCTGTTTGCCGTTACCGTTGCCGTCTGCTTTCGCCGTTCCGTTGCCAGTTCAGTATATTGAAATGTATAAGATCATTCATAACCTCCGTTGACCGATACCGTCTACCGCTCGCATGAGTTTATGAATGATCTTATGCATTTCAATATACTGAACTGGCAACGGAACGGCGAACGCAGACGGCAACGGTAACGGCAAACGGAACGGAAAGCTTATGAATCGACCTTAATGTCTTAGATTTAGTTGGATTTATTTTTAGACCATTATCGTTAGCAATTTTTTTATTTTTTTCCAACTCTGAATTATTATTTGTGTTTGTATGTAATTCATTGGATCAAATTTTACACATATTTGTGAGTCATCAGCATATTGATGTAGTTTGCTACTATCCAAAACAGTTCTCATATCCGACACATAGAAAAAAGGAGAGGTCCAAGAATGGTTCCTTGGGGAACCCCACGTGGAACTTCTTTGAAAGATGACATGGTACGAACATGGGAAGTAATCGAAACACACTGTCTACGATTGGAGACGAACGATCTGAACCAGTTGACACTATCAATCGAAAATCCGAAGAAATGTAATTTGGACAACAGAATATCATGATCTATAGTGTCAAAAGCTTTAGAAAAATCCAGCAGCACCATGCATGTAGCCTGACGTTGGTCTATTCCTTCATTTATGTCATCTACAATACAAGCTAAGGCGCTACTGGTGCTGTGGTTTTTCCTAAATCCAGACTGTTGAACACCATGTAAATCATTTTCCCTCTAAATATCTATTCATTACAGTATGGACATGTCTTTCGATTACCTTCGAGATCGCTGGTAGAATGCTGATGGGTCTCAAATCATTCAAATTTGAAGGTTTGGGTACTTTTGGTAGGGGTTTTATATAGGAACATTTCCATACTGATGGAAATGTACACTCCGATATTGAGGTATTGATAATATGTTTCAAAGTATCTAAGAAATATGGTATACATAATTTTATATCTCTTATTGAGTACCCACCATGACCAATTGCTCCGGTTTTAACTTTATTGATGTATTGAATGATTTCATGGGTCTCTATTTGAGGAATTCGGAATTTTGAATTTTCATTTACGTTGCTGTGTAGTCTCGAAGAATAATGATTAACAACAGATAACTTTTCAATATTGTTTTCGTGAGATGGATTTAAAAAATGGTCATTCAATTGTTCTGCATTTAGAAGTTCTTCAGGGATGTCATAATTTTTTGGTTTAGTGATTTTTAAGTTTTTGATGTCTTTCCAAAACAATGTCATTAACAATTGGATCAATCAATTGTCAATTTTCTAGTTAGCGTGCTCTACGGTAATAACATGGTCAATGCATTTTCTCCAATTGTCGCTGGTCTCTTCGCACTAACCGCACATTCAAACAATAACTGAACATTTTTCATTTTGACTGTATTTTTCCGGGCTACATTCTTTTTCACTTGATCCCATATTAGTTCTATGGGTTTCAGCTCGCAGTGATACGGGGAGTGACATGACACCAATCCTGACCAAAATCCCTTTATTGTGGATAAAATAAATTCCTTCCTGGGACATCATACAAACATTTTTTAAGTAACAAGTATTTGAATTTATACCTATTTTTCATTTTATCTGACAAGCATTCATTTCTATTCAACAGAAACAGAGACAGAAAGATCCCCATGATCTATGTACAAATTTCCACATTCAAAACACAGATGGTTGGCACACGCTCTTTCTTCAGAGAAGATTCCATAGTTTTTTTCACCTCAAAGACCCCTGATCATTATAAATAGGGAAGACGACGCCCTCACCTTCTAAGGTGTGATGCCATGTCATGGGTTCTGAACCCATGCCCTTATGGTTGGGAAGCGAACGTTCAACCATCACTACCCCACGGCCCATATATCCAAATATACTTACTGCTAATATATTAGATTTTTCATAATTAGGTACAGTCTTCTTTGGTATAGCGAAAGTTGTGGTATAAGCACTTGACAAAACTCTTGTTCTCCTCTAGAATAACTCAATACCCTGATACATGTCCACTCCACACTGCGGTAATGAGTAAGCGCTAATAATTTCATAGAAACCGCAACATTCAATATAACTTCAATCCACCCAACGAATTTTTGAGGCCCTGATGTCTGCTCTACAATAAATTTCTCCTCACTTTTAGTCGAACAAACTCAACTGGATCCTACTTATTATTGCCCTAATTTTCAAATTTTCACAGCAAAAACAGACCATATGACAGTTAGGCTATGACATGTCTATAATAAGCCGGTCGTATCAGACACTGCTCTCGAAACTCATGAACTGAACTGGGAGCATACCTTTCGTTCTCTGATAATTTTTAGCAAAGTTATGACAAATTTAAAGTTTGGGCCCGCCTTAATAGATGGTGGACTTCGCTATGCTCAACATAGAAGATACTTTTCTTTTGTAACAGTCTCGTCTACACTGGCACTTTTGTTGTTATTTGGCCCTTTTGATGGACCTTGGTCAGCATCCATATGTACTTGAATCTTATGATAAATACACAAGCTAAACACAGAAGCGCATACAAATAATTTTCAGAAAGCACTATATACTAGCGATACCGAGTACCTACTACTACTACAATTCTTGCTTGTCACTCATTCTTATGTCCTTCTATCAGCACATATAGTTATAAAAAGGTCTGTTTTCTGAAAGATTATGGGTTTCGTACTCCTAAATATCCGGTCCGAGAAATTACGTTTTGTCTATGGAATCGATGAGTCTCAGCGGTTCATTACTCCATGCCTTTATTTTACGGACATAATAGATGCGGATCAATCACCTCAACCATTCTTGAGATTCAATGAATGCTGAATTCTAATCCTAATAACTTTTTTGTTAGATATGTTCTATAAGGACGCGCTATTAAACTTTTCTCAAGACCGTTCGCCATTCGATGCAATGTTGCAACTGCATGTTGTATGCATCGTGATCGAGGGATGATGCAACGATTATTTTTTTACCATGCAAATGCGAGAATCACGCAAATGGCATCGCTCTCCCGTTCTCGCTCGTCCAATTCGAGCCTACCTCGATCGACGATCCTTTCTCTCATTTCGCACGGCCTACTAACTCGAATTCTCCTACTTTATGGTTTACTGTTAAGAGCAAGTTGTACTATAATATAAATAGTGTTTGCAAGGGTTTGGTAGTCCCTAACTTTTTTGGTTCATTTTTCACTTTTAGTCAATGAAAAAATAAGTACAGATTGGTAAAGATCTAATCTATGTTCCTGTTTTCTCACTTTTTCAAAATTTGATTTAGTTTTTTCTGAAAAAAATCGCAAAGTCCATGTTTTTTTGATGATTTTCCAATTTTTTTTTTAAGAGAACCAAATTAAATTTCCAAAAAGTAAGAAAACAGGGACATAGATCAGATCTTTACCAACACGTCCAAATTTTTTCATACACTAATAATGAAAAATAAACCTTAAAAGTTAGGGACTACGAAACCCTTGCACGGCAACATTTTGTATCCGGAGAGTGGCGCCGCTCTCAGAATTCAAAGGAACTGTTCATTTATGAAGTGAGATGAAATACATTCACATTTCAACATGTTTACGAGGGATAGCCGTATGGGTGAAGAATTATAATTTTCATGGAATATTATATTATTATTTCATATCCATTGGTTAGTAAAAAAAAATCTGGAGAGTTACTCAAAATTTAATAAAACTACCTGAATCGAAATTAGTGGCACATACTCAAGCCGATGACCAGAGGGGGTTTCAATTTAGAACTACCTGATTATCAGGCTTTATCTAATTATTAACTGCAGCCAATAGAAAAGTGTTCAAAGTCATAATGCGGTGGGAGAGAATTCTGTAGTTCTGAATCCATTATTTAGTTTTACTTGTGTTTTTGTGTGCAGTGAAAGTATTACGATTTTGATTTCAACAATGCCGCGTATACGAAAAGGTCCGAAGCAAAGATTATGGATGTCATCTACGAGAGTGTCATCTCGATCCAGAGGTCACCAATTGCATAAGGTGAGTGGAACTGGAATTGTACTGACGAGAAGATTAATGAAATTTTCGTATTAAATATATCAAAATATGCTGTTTACAATAACAAATTTGTATGGAAAGCATTCGTAGACTTAGGCAATATTGAAAAATATCGCTTAGCAAAAAATTTTCTATGCGTATAACAAATTCCTCAAGCTTGTTGCTTATAGGAAACAAGCTTTCGGAATTTGCTATAATTATCAATGTCCTTGGGTTATTACTACTGATAATTACTGTGACTATGATCTAGAGTACTACATGTTGATTTTTTTTTAAATCGGTCTTCGAATAAGAAAATAAGGAGGTGTGCTGCCCAAAGTTGGACACACTATAATATATTTGTTTCCAATAAATCACACAGGGGTAGATGGTCTCATGATAAAATTAGTAATTGTTCCTTATAGGAAATAGAAAATACTGGTATTTTTTTATTCCCTATTCCTTCTATCAAGCTGTGTAGAATATGATATTCTATATAAAACACGAAATGTGGTTGAATACTTTTTTACCATTAAAATAAATGATTTATTTGGTGTCCAGTTCCTGGTGATTGATGGCAAATATTTTTAGGTGTCATCCAGGTTGAGTCAAGCTGGGACTTCAAGATTATTAGATATGCCGGAGTCTGGTTCATCACCGGTGGAATATATGGATATTCATGATGTGACTGCTACTATTCCCGTGAATGAAACAGAAGAGAGGAAAGATTTCAGGGATATCGACTACTCAAACGAACAATTTTCGAGCAGTGATTTCACTGACGTGATTCTTTGCGGTGTAAAACGCCTAAGTGAAATTACTTGTTCTGAACAAGGTCCCACTGTTGAAACGACCTATGAACAAAATTCCAATATCGAAAATGAACTGTGTGATATCTCAAAAAACATAAATTTTCGGGATGATGGTCACGTGAGAAACGATTTTATTGAAAATTTTTACTTGATCGAAGTAACTGATATGAATCAGAAAGAAAGCGAACGAATGATTATCGATAAATCATCGATTGAAACCTGCAACAGCAAAAATGAACATACTTATGAGTAATGGGTTGTTAATGAAGGGTTGGGTAGGGGTGCAGGGGTGGGGGCGAGGTGTGGTGAGGGCAGAATGTAAAATTCGGTTAGAGAAAAGGGTGGGCAGTGAAAAGAAACGCTTTGAAGATGAATTGTAACTTATTCATTAACACACCGGAAAGTGTACATTGGGGGCTTTGGGGGGCTATAGGGGGTCTGGGGTTGAAAATGGAGGATTGTGCCCATTGAGACTTTTGATCAGCATACCGAATACTATCTTTCTGCAAAGTTTCAGTGAATTTAGCCGAGAGCCATTTTCCATAAGGATTTTGCGGGGTCCTTTCTTGGGGAGATGAAAACCTATCAAAGCACTATAATCAAAAGCTGCAAAGGAAATTGTGTATGTATATCTTCATTGAACAAATAAATACGTCCACTAAAAATATTGAGAAATGAAGTGTTGAATACGATGAAAGTGAATATTTTTTTGAGCATTCATTTGACCCCTTTCCACCACTCTGGAAACAATGATCCAGAAATTCTAGCTCTCACATACACGCTTCCGCGATAACGAGCATGGCTTTATCGAAGCGTAACGCTGTTCGTCTTGCTGGCGATGTCGTATTGCTGCTTTCATTGCGGTATGAAAAATTAGAAATGTCTTACCTTTTGTGCAATTCTCTACCATGCAATATATTGGACACATTGAACATATCAAATAACTATCTGTATTTTCAGCTCTATACGATAAACTAATGGAGTTTGTCAGATACCTCGCAAATCATTCCAAAAGCTTAATATACGATGTAGACAACAATTGTGCAGAACAATTCAACAGTGTAATCGCAAGGCACTCTGGGGGAAAAAGAGTCAACTATATCATGAAGAGGTCTTACCAAACTCGTTGTTATGCGTCTGTGGTTGCCATGAATACCAAAAAAGAATTGAGCACTCTCAAATCGAAGTATGGAAGGTTGAACGACCCCTTCGTTTTGAAATATGAATTACAAAGACAAAAAAAATTGATGCAGGCCGCTGTTTCCAATCGAAAAAATAAACACAAAAAACGACGGGAGCACAGAGGAAATGATCTTTTCTACGGAGAGCATTGCACAAAACCAGATATGGATGATGCTTCTTTTAGCATGGCAGCAAAAGATTTTTTGAAAAATTTGTCAATATCTGTTGAAGAGGCTAAAAAAATTGAGGTGCTTACACGAGATCAGGCTGATTCTGCTCTATGGCAAAGTGAAAGGCGAAAACGCGTTACTACCTCTAAATTTGGAGAGATTTGTAAAAAGAGGGAATCGTCTTCAGTAAAAAATTTGGTTAAATCTATTGTGCATCCGGTACCATTTTTCTCAAAAGCCACTCAATATGGCATAGACAATGAAGTAAGAGCACGAGAAGAGCTAGAACATCACTTGAAAAGGAAAATATCAACATGTGGACTATTCATTGATGAAGAATTCAGTTACATGGCTGCCAGTCCTGATGGAATTTTAGAGGGAGAAAACTCCATTGTGGAAATAAAATGTCCATATGGAGCCAGGACTATGACTGTTGATGAAGGAATAGTTCAAAGAAAAATAACATTTTGGAAAAAGGACAAGACCATCAACGAATGCCATAATTGGTACTTTCAAATCCAGGGTCAATTGCGGATCGCCAAAATGAATTATTGTTTTTTATGTGTGTGGACCCCTCAAGGAATTAAAGTGGAGAAAATTCCTCGAAAGCACGAATTCTGGAGTGAAAAAATGGAAAGAAAAATAACAAAGTTTTATATTGAATACATTTTACCGGAAATTGTAGATAGTAGGACAAATAGAGGCATGGAAGTTCGGGAGAGAATAAAAAATGAAAAATGAGTTGTAGGGTCTTCCCTACAATGAAATTTTAAATTTAAATCAGTTATAAACTAGAGCAATAAATTGTTACTTTAAAATTTTGTCTTCTGTTTAAAATATTTAATTCTCCGAAGGTTTATGTTACTTCCGGTGAAACCAAACGTGACATTAAACTGAGCCATTTGTCAAAAAATACAGTTTAATGTCACAATGCCTATTCAGATACATGGGTGCTCACCCAGGGTTTTTCACCCTGCATGATAAATTCCTCCAATATTAACGAAATTAATACTTCTGAACCAAATAAAATGACTTTTTGAACGTATGTGAACTGTTATGCAGTATACAGGCACAAGGGTCAGAAATATATACTTATAAATTAAACATGCTTCAAAAACCCTGCATGGGCCATTTACAATCATATATTTTTTATTCTTGTGCCTGTAAACTGCAAGACAGTCCACATACGATCCTTTTACTTGCGTTTCTATCAAAAAGTCATTTTCAGAAGTATTAAATTTATTAATATTGGAGAAATTTATCATGCGGGGTCAAAAACCCTGGGTGTGCAACCATGTGTCTGAATAGGCCCTTAAACATACGAAAGCGTCTAAGGGCCACATAGTTTCTTTTTCAATTTTTTCGACTTCAAACACGGAGTTTCCGACTTTAAACTCGGAATTTTATTTTCCCGACTTCAAAGTCGTAAATTCTGAGTTTAAAGTCGAAAGTTCCGACTTTGAAGTCGGAATTTTGTTTTTCCGACTCTTAACTCGGAAATTCCGACTTTAAACTCGGCTGCCATTTCGGAACTTTTAGCTGTGCTTTTTTTATGAAAAAGTAGATTTTTATCTCCTATTCGTTGCGATATACCAGGTGGTTCAAAAATTAGTAGAGGGGGAACGGGCATTGTATATTGTAATAATTGTGCATTATATCTGTTGGATATAATACAATACCCGTCGTGGTATTAGCCAGGCGAGTAGTAGTTTTCTGACGGGTATTTGCCATAATAAGCCTACGTCGTATGGAAGTAAAAAGTGAAACATCGGTCGGCAACGACTATCGTTTTATTAGATTGTTTATATGCAGTAACCAAAAATTGTCTTCGTCACACTGAAGAAGATTTACGATGTGTGACTTGAGTGAAACAAAAGTACTAAAGTATCAAGATAAAACTTCAAAATTCCGACTTTTAAGTCGGAATTTCCTACTTTGATGTCGGAAAAATAAAATTCCGAGTTTAAAGTCGGAAATTTCGTATTTGAAGTTGAAAAATAAAAAAAAAAAAACTATGTGACCCTTAGACGCTTTCGTATATAGGTACAGATCCATCAAATTTCATTTCTTTATTTTAAAATCCAGTTATAGGGACGAGCCACCTTCTGCGGACACCCGGTATGTATGCAATTGTTCATACATTTTTAATATTTCAGAAAATTCTCTGATGCTCAAAGTTGTGAATACGCTTTGTTATTAGATTATGTTGCATTTGGTAAACAGATAATCGGAACATGTTTTCAGCTATTTGGAATCCGATATAAATGCTCGATTCGAATGCACTCGTCCATCACCCAAATTCAGTACCTACATTCTTCAAGCTTATGATGATGGCTAGTCGACAGACGCGCGCGTCGGTACCGCCACGCCGTACCGAACTTCGAATCCCCCTCGTAATTGTTGAATATTAATGAGCTTCGGTCTAGGGAATGCGTTTACAAGCGATTATCATGTTTCCGTAGTATTTAGACTCCGCCCACCAGTGGCGAATTTTGTACTTCTGCCTCACCCGCTGCCCCACAGGTCTTTCAGTTTGTAAGGTATCACAAAATCTTAACGAAAATGCAGAGTCGAGCTCTCCATTACGAGGATAATGATAATGGTGCACCACGCAGATCAGTAGTTAGAGTCGGTAGGTCGTTTTAATGGGTGTGTATTTGGGTTTCGGTAGTTTGAAAAAGCTAGTACTTATACAGGGTGTTCCATCTCAGACGAGCCACCCCGTATATTTCTTATTCCATAGTGAGTGGGAAAATTTCCCGAAACACGTCGAATGCTTTTGTTTGGGTGACATCTGTTGACGTATATTTGAGGCTTGAACGAGCAACCCCCTATTAGGAGGCGCTTCAACCTTTCAAAATTGAATTGGGGAGAGGGGTTGAGTGATACTTCATTTGAAAGGTCTTGGAAGCCTCTTTACAACGGTGTATGAAAAACGTAAATTTGATGAACCGTTTTCGCCAAAAATTAATTTTGTAGCACGAATGATCCACCTTGCATATTTTGGTTATTTTTACAATGCACAGACACATTTTTATGAAGCCCTTTTTACAAATTTAAAAATCTTCAAAAAATCACATTCTTAACAAAATTTAATCGTTTTATAATGCTTACAATCAAAAAAATCAAATCTGCGTTGTTAAATCAAATGTGCAAATTGTCCTACAGTGACTTCCATACAATAATTAATACATTCTCTCAAACTAATAAATAAAAAACAGCAAAACATTTCCTTATGTTGCGTTCATTTTTTGTTCTTAGAAGGTGTTTATATAGAGTTACTACTTTGCTGATTTGTTAAAAATTTCAAAAAATATGGTGTACACATTGCAAGAACGTGTTGAGCTGGTTAGCTTTTATTACCAAAATCAAAATTGTACCCTAGCGGCTGCAAGGATATTGAACCAAAACCATATCCTGAACGTAGCGTTCGCCATAAGTACGTAATGGAATTGATATCAAAATTTGTGGAGACGGGTTCAGTATTGTATAAAAAAGGTCACCCATTGGAATTGTGAATGATGAAGGAGCAGCTGTGGCTGTGAATTTTGGGAGACCACCTAATTGGACCTCTGTTTATTCCTGGGAATTTAAATGGCGAAATTTATTTTGAAATGCTGGAAAATGCGATTGATCCGTTAATAACTGAACAATCAGAACACGATCCTCTACTACTTGACCAAGAATTGCATTTCCAACAAGACGGAGCTCCTCCTCACTACGCCGCAGCAGTTCGCCAATACCTCAATTTGTAATTCCCCGGTCGTTGGATTGGTAGAAGAGGTCCTATGGAGTGGCCTGCCCGATCTCCTGACCTGAACCCTTTGGACTCCTTGTGGGGACATCTTGAGTCCAAGATATTTGTGACTCAGCCTGAAAATTTGGACGAACTACGCCAACGAATTGTAAATGAGTGTCAAATAACTCCAATTATGCTGAACCATGTTAGAGACGGTTTTCAGTCAAGATTGTATTATTGTATGGAAGTCAATGGAGGACAATTTGAACATTTGATTTAAACTCGCAGATTTGATTTTTTTCATTGAAAGCACAATTAAATTTAAAAAAAATGTGATGTTTTGAAGATTGTTTAATTTTGTAAAAAGGGCGTAATAAACATGGGCTTGTACATTGTAGAAATAACCAAAATATTCAATATGGCTCATTCGAGCTACAAAATTGATTTTGGGCGATAACGGTTTTCATCAAATTTACGTTTTTCATACACCTCTGTAAAGAGGTTTCCAAGTTCTTTCAAATGAAGTATCACTCAACTCCTCTCCCCTATTCAATTTTGAGGGGTTGAAGCGCCCTTTATTAGGGGATTGCTCGTTCAAGCCAATAAATAATAACAATAATATCGTTTTTATTGCAGCAGGTTTACATGTACTTGTTCCTTATTACAATAAAATTACAATAACGCTGAAAAACCTGCAGAACAAAAGGGAATCAATCTGTGCCTAGTACATTGCCAGTCAGTAACTGCTCCGGATTGAGATCTCCGAAATTGAGAAAACGAAAATTCAAGGAAATCAGTTTGTTTGCTGACTTGTTACAATGTGTCTTCCAGTTTAGGAATTTATCGAGGAACACTCCCAGAAATCCATAACACTTCATGAGTATTTGTCAGGATTGATTGATTAACAGTAAAATCCAAATTTTCAATTATATGCTACATACTATGAATTCTCAACATCTCCGTTTTTTTCGTATTGGAGAATAAGTCTTGACACTTCAGTCATAATTTCGGAGCAATTGGCTGTAAATCGGTACTGGAGGCAGATACTACCAATGAGAAATCATCTGCATAGGCTGAGTGTTGATAACTCGAGATAGAATCAGTCTGATTTATTTATAATATGAACGATACCGGTCCCATGATAGATTCTTGTGGAACATCCATGTAAACGTCCGAACAATTTGTCGTTCTCTTATATGTCTTATCAGCGGAGTTCATTTGGATTGAAACGTATTTTCTCCCTTTGAGAGTGAATAATTCTTTCGAATAGGTGCTGGAAGTAATCACTGACTCATGTAACCACCTTTTGCTTTTATCTTCGTGATAGTAGGTGCGATTGGGAAATAATGTATCTAAATGATACAGGAAAATTTAATAAAAATGAAGGAATGCTTCATTCTAGTTTTCAATATTTTGTGTTCTCTTCCAATTTTCTTCTTTTAGCGCATTTCGAAAATCATTTATACTTCTTTCATCAAAACTTCTGTTTACCACTTTATTACAGCTGATTTTTGAAAATATGTCCAATTCGAGGAAGACTGCAGTTTTCCGTATAATTTATTTCTACAGTAATAATTTTTTGTCATCCTTGGTAATTCATTCAGCAAAATTCCATAATACGAAAATCATGTTTTCGTTTCATTAATCTCACTATGGATCTTTCAGCAATGTCAATTAATATTCGTAATAATCGTGCATTTGAAACAAAGATGTTTACTGATTTTCAGCAAATGACGTATTCGAGTTTGCGTTGTTTCGAATGCTGCAATCCTAATTAGCTCGTGCAAATGATCGTCGTCAATGACAATAAAACAATAAACGGCGACATGTGTTCGTTTACATTTCGTGGAAGTAGTTCGATTGCACCACGTGGAGGGCTATTATAAAGGATATCACTTTGATATTTCTCATAATTTACACATGCGGACTCCTCAACAAAGAATACACGTTTTGCCACAACTTGTTAAAATTTGTACTGATGTAATGGGTATTATCACATCAGTGTACTGTTTATTTTTTGACGAACTATTTTTCAATCAATTGTGCACATTTTTCGTTAAAGATTGCATATGTCTCCAAGGCCTTTGATCGCGTTTGGCACTAGGAACTCCTCGCCAGGCTACCATCTTATGGCTTACCCCCAGTTGTGTTCCTTGCTCTCTAGCTTCTTTTCTTGGAGCGTCATCAGACAATCTATCTATAAATGTTGGTGTTCCGCAGGGATCCATTCTAGCACCAACACTGGTTCTTGTTCACATGAATGATTTGTTGGGAGCTACCTTATCACCGTTGCACAGCTTTGCGGATGATAGAACCGTTCGTAACGCTTTCTTTTCCAAACTTCCGATATGAGCCGGTAAAACCAGAAGGAAATGGGGAAGGAACGTGAACGATTTAAATATGGACCTATCAAAAATTCTAGAGGGAGTATCCAACAATGGGGATCCAACAATGCGAATAGATTTAATTATGTCAGGAGTATTCATACCAATGAAGTACTCCAATTTGATACACGGTATCACCATCAACAGTACCTTTTCATTGGAAAGTCATGTGAGGACTATTGCCAAAACTAACTCTCAAAACCTTGGTTATTTGTTTTGTGTCTTGAGCACTTCACTTTCCGTCAGTTGATTATGATTTATAAGGCATAGTTCTGAGCAGACCTTAATTACTGTTCTCATATTTCGAGTGTAGCCCCTAAACTCACTCTGAAACTTTTATATTCTGTCAAAAAAGTTCAATTCGTGTCGACGGTGATGCTGCGCTTGCAAGCTCGCTCACTTCTCTAGAAAACCGCAAAAAGGTTGGCGATCTGTCTCTGTTTTATAGATATTTTCATGGACGATGCTCTTCTGAAATATCAATCGTACCATTAGCTTTTCCATCGAGACTTACCCGTCGAGCTGAGTCTTCACATCCTTTTGTCGTCACTTTGGAACTCTGCCTCTCTCTAGTTTCCCTCGGCTTTCACAATGTTCTCTGAACAATGCAGGATTTAACTTTTTGCGGTAAGCTAAACATAAAAAATAAACTATCATCATTCATCACTACTACCGAACTAAGTACATACTCAGATGCACTCAATTCTCGAATCCTGGTAATCGAACGTGATCCGTAGTGTGATCTTGAAGTCTACGCACAAAGCGTAACCATTATTTTCATAAAACCAAAGTATAACACTTTCTGGAAACATATTTTAATAAAACTGATCTTGACGTTCTAAATTGATTTATTTTCTACCAGTAACACTAATTTATATTACACAAAACTGTTCAATTTATATCGACTGCTTTACTCAAAAACAAACTGTAACTTTATCTGCCGTCTGTGGCCTATTTTTTTCCAAGTAGGTTTCTTTTCTGGATTATTCGCGATTCTCCAGAAAATACGAGAGAGGCCGCTCATACCACTATTTAGAACAGCTTACTCGATTCTCGGCGCTTCCAGGAATCGTGACTCATGCATTCCGCTGTGTTGCCGGTCAGAAATAGATATGCTGAACAGGACCGGCTCCGACTCGTTACAATGTCTTGGTACGAAATTGCAGACGTAGAAATCCGAAAAACTTATACAAAGAGTCCCAGAATAAAGGGGACAAACTCCGATGGTAGAATCCTCATTTCATTCTAAGGATGAAAGTTCCTATAAAAAGAGAAGAATTTGTCTAAGAAAGAAAGAAAAAATGATTTTCCAGAATAACTCTATAACGGCATAATTTTTTTCAATGAAATTTTGTCTGTCGTTTGATAGCATTCAGTTCAATATTTCAATGCATATAAAGTGTTTCTAATTTTAAACAGGGGAGTACGGTATATGGACACCCCTAATTGCCTCTACCCAACTATCCCGTCACTGGATTAATATATTTTGTAATTCTCTCTCTTTCGGATTCTCAAAACTTGGAATTGAGCATAAGTGTAGTACAACTTATGAGCGAAGTGCATTGAGAATGTTGTAAAAATCTAACATTTTCTGAAATAAATGTATAACTATTTATAACAAAATAACCAATAAAGAGTTTTTCTACGCATGCTATACAATGTGCCACTTCTCTCATCGCTTTCATACGTAAAAAACGAAAGATTTCTCACGCAGTGAGAAATATCTGCCAATACAGTGAGAAATAATTTCCCACTGTTATCACGATAACCCAAGTCAGTCATGAATTGTTACATGTCAGATTGATATGACACGTTCTCCACGTTGACAACGCTACGCCGACGATTCGCGTGCAATATAAGTAGCCCATTGTTAGCGTTTCTATAACAACAAAACCGAAGCACTGCATAATTATTGCTGTCAACTTACCCAACGAAAATAGTTTCATTAAATATTGAATATAATGGAGTACGAAGATTTAGAGTCGGAAAATACACCTGCAGAAATTATTCAGAAAGCAATAGATGTTTGCAATAATTTGCTACCAAGCACATCAAGAGAAAAATATGAAATCGCTTACAGAAACTTTATGGACTGGAAAACGAAAGCCAAGGTAAATTCTTGTTCCGAAAATACCTTGTTAGTTTATTTTGAAGAGTTGTCAAGAAGATTGAAATCATCAGCATTATGGTCTCAGTACTCGGTGCTGAGGAGTACCTTAATGATTAAAAACTGTGTTGATATATCAAAATACGTAAAACTACGTGCATTTTTAAAACGCAAATCTGAAAAATATGTTCCAAAACAGCCAAAAACATTAACTTCTGAAGAAATTCAACAATTTTTAAGATGAAAAGTATTTGCTGATAAAGGTATGAATGGAATTTTTTTAAATTGTTATCCGAAAATGAATGTTTGGTTTTGATTTCAGGCTGCTTTAGCTATTGGCCTTACAGGGGCATGCCGTTGTGATGAACCTCGAAAATTAAAAATTGATGACATGGAAGATCTTAATTCGGCCCTTTTAATAAAATTACCCGATACTAAAACCAAGGTTCCTGGAAATTTCACAGAGAATTTACAAAAAATATGTGAAGCCTCGACCATGCACAAATGATACACGTTTTTTTTTTAATTACTAAAATAGCAAATGTACGAAACAGCCTGTGGGGATAAATAAATTTGGCACCATGGCGAAAGAAATAGCGAAATTTTTGCAATTACTGAACCCTGAATTATATACTGGCCACTGTTTCCGAAGGTCATCTGCGACTATTTTAGTTAATGCAGGGGCAGATCTTTTAACTTTAAAACGCCATGGGGGTTGGAAATCCAACAATGTTGCTGAATCTTATATCGACAACTCCATAGCTAACAAAATGAAAGTTTCAAAAAGTATAGTAGAATCCATTGAGCCTCCAGTGCCATTAGAACCTGAACACAACAATGCTGTGGAAGCTCAGTACGTTTCCCCATCAACTTCGACCGCAGCTAATATTTCAATTACCGAAAACATGTTGAAACAAAACAACCTATCAGGAATTACTTTACAAAATAGTTCAAATATAACTGTTAACTATTTTAAATAAAATATAAAAAATGAGTTAATGACATACAAGTATTATTATATATGTATTTTAATTTTCAATACTTGAAAACAACGCATCCGTAGAAAAAGTACAATGTACAATTCGTGAGAAAACGACATATTTCTCACTCGCTTGATTTGCTGCACTCGCCTTCGGCTCATGCCAACAAACTTCTGCGCTCGTGAGAAATATGTCGTTTTTCTCACTAGTACAATATACTATTTATTCCACATCATGCAAATTCAAATATATGTGGCATTTATAATGAAAAAGTATTTTTACAGAAATTCCCCAACATTGAAAATTTAAACTATACGTTATCAAATGATATACCAAAGTACATGATGAAATGTCTAGCAGTTTTGAAGTCTTGATAATAATAATGTTCGTCTGCTTAATACAAATTTTGCAATCGCTCTTAATCTAATTTCCCACCCAGGTAATCAACTTGACACAAGAAAACTATTCGAATTTTCAAGGAGTTTTGCTTAAGGCCTTTTTTACAATTTTTCGAGTCTTCCAAATTGTCTAGAAGTTTATCTTACAGATTATTTTGAGAATTTTGTTAGAGTTCTTTCAAACTCACCGAATATTTTAGGAGCTTATTTTTTTGCGCCAAAAAAGTCTATCAGTTTACAACCGAAAACTAATTTATTTTAAAAAATCTCTCTTATACACCAATTTTAAAAAAAATTGTCGTGAGGGTTTTGATCTAATTTATTTTCACTGTAAATAACTAATTAATTTATTTCAACAAAGTTATTTATTTGGACTTTGTTTATTGGTGAACAACTGTTAAAAGACGGAAATCCCCGTTTTCCTGACTAAAGGTGAAATTCAGAGAAATGCCTCATCTGGATAAAATTAGAATATTTACAAAAATATAGATGTGTGAAATATACAGGGTGTCCGGTAAACCTTGAACAATATTGAAACTGGTGATAGACCAGGTCATGACTATTCGGAATTTCACCTCAGTAAAAATCACACCGTTTCGAGATAATGAGCATTTTTTAAATTTCTGGATAATCACTACCTCATCTTGGATTTTTTAGTGCCATGTCTACAAATGGGGACCAATTCAAATAACTTTGGTGCTGAAGATTACTGATGAGTGATGCTTTCAGACGTAGAAAACAGTTTTTCAGAAAACGATACCATTTTTCAAGAAATGAGGGTAAAATGTCAGATTTGAGTTTCACCAATTTTTTTAACAACAGTTTGACATTATTGTTTGAAAAAAAAACATAACCAAGTGGAGTTGGATATTCATTACAAAAGAATGCCCATTTTGTCCAGACTCTACCATGGTATAAAATATACTATAATTTATTTTTGGAAGGAGTAGAATTTCGATTATATTAGAGTGTGATGTTATTCTGAGCAAAAATCAACTCCATTAGACTATGTCAGTAATGTCTTTTATTTTTATCCTACCAAGATGACATGATTAAATAATTATGAGTAATAACGAATCAACTGCTTAGAAGCATTCAATGAGATGTAAAGTTGTAAATACTAATTCAACGTTTTTTTGAATCAACATACACTATAACCACAATAACGATTATTCAACATCGCACTGAATAATATTACAAAAATGTTATTTTCCATCCACTCGTACGCAGAGGCGACATCTTTTCATGAAAACCTTTTCAAATGCGTTATAGGTTATAGCCCCCAAATCAGCGATTCTCTGAGCGGCATTGTGCATATGCGCATATTCTCGGGGAGTATAACGTGTATACGGTATGATGAAGAAACAAATACCACTGAATGAAACAGGCCGAATAATTTCAAAAAACTACGACAGAAGTCACAAGTTGTTCAAACAAAATGTTACAGCCACCTACTAGATTTTTTCAATTCTATTTACAGAAGAAGATCCTTTCATGCACAATGCTGTATTTTATTTTTTCATTAGGAAACTATTGCTTCTACGAACACAATACAGAAGTTAAAAAAGTTTTTAATTTTCGACAAGGATTCACCTCCTAAAAAATGCTGCACTTATTTGGTTACACCCTGTATATCTGAGGGTCTCTGAAACTTCGTTGGAATCTGGATTTTGGAAAATTGCGACATTTATCACAATAATTCGTATTAATCGGTGCCATATCGGATGACATATCATTTCGCTAATTTTATTAGGCTTAATTACATGAAAAGTTAATTTTATTGACATACTATTTAATGCTACCAAGCAGTCTATTCTTTATTATTAATAATCATTTCCACGTTTTATTTTGATAAAATCGAAATAAAATAATTTTTGGGCGTAAGTATAAAAGTTGATGGAAGCCTAGAATAAAACCACGCCTAATTCAATGGAAATCACTTCCTCCAAAAATAATTATAGTTTGTTTTATACCATGGTAGAGTCTGGACAAAATGAGCATTCTTTTGAAATGAATGTCCACTTCCACTTGGTTGTTTCTTTCAGACAATAATATCAAACTTAAAAAAAAAATTGATGAAACTCAAATCTTTCATTTTACCCTCATTTCTTGAATTTTTTTTCACTTTCTGAAAAACTGTTCTGTGCGTCTGAAAGCATCACTCATCAGTGATCTTCAGCAGCAAAGATATTTGAATTCATCTCAATTTGTATACAGGGCACTAATAAATCCAAGGCCAATGCCCATTATCTCGAAAACGTGAAATTCCGATATTCTGAACAGTCATGACATGGTCTATCACCAGTTCCAGTATTGTACAAGGTTTACCGGACACCCTGTATAATACAAGTGGAATTATTCCCCACAAAATCATATTTACAATACAAATACTGTTTCGCAGAAAAACATCAAATCCGTGTAAACCAAAGGTATGGGAAACATTTTTATCATATGACTGCATCATAAGCCGAAAGAACGTTATTTTACGAGCATGAAAAGAGGCGAAGTGACAAACTCTAAAAGAATCCTTCGCTCGGATGCAGAACACGTCGCGTACTTTAGATGATATCGTGTTTTTTCGTTCCAACAATTTATTACGCGAAAACAAACCATTAATTCCCGTCAATGCCGTGCGCCGTAAACAATTTGCCCTAAGGAAACTGAATGCGTCGTCGTCTTCAAGTCTTCGAGAACTAGTTTTTAGAAAAGAAGTGAAAACAAACTAATAAACCCCGCAATGAACCCCTCTTGAAGTCATGTATCTAGGGTGTCTAAATAAAGGGTGATTGATCCATATAGTAGTTGATATATTAGCACTATCACGAGTCGTTTTAACCATACAGTGCCAGGCATATTTTGATACAGATACGATATTTTATTTTAACACTCGGTTAGGCGCACCCCTAAAGGAACATGGATAGTCGCTATGGATCTGAGAGATCCGAATGTGGAAACAATGATAATTTTGAAAAATATCAACGCCTATCTTATTCATTTGGTGGATTAAGATCAATAAACTTCATTTTTAATACAGGTTTTTATTGAAAAAAAAATAGAAACAAACAAAAAATTATAAAAAATTAATCCTAGCATTTTCAAAGTTAGAAGGTAATTAGAACTGAGGAAAAAATTAGTCGTCCTCCTCGTCACAATCGACTGCCTGTTCTTTTTCACAGCCACTAGTACACGTAAAGGAACAGTGCTGAAGACACAAGTACAAGCCGCATTGTATGCAAGTGTACTTTGTCAGTCTTCTTTTTTTCGTTTTCAAACAGGGTCGGCAACGTTTCCGAATACTCCCTTCAGAGGAGTTGGGATCAACAGAACTGCAGGTAGAAGAGGACTGAGCAGGTCTGGGTACAATGTCTTCAATCCTCAAACGAATGGTTTGTGGTAAATTAGGAACCAGTGCTCGCCTCACTAACTGAGCTCTAACTAGTTCCATCCCCAGCTGCTTCAAGAAAATGCGACGTGGTATTTTTTCATTTCCATTCGACAAATATATTATTTGCGAATTGATCCCAGCAATGTTGAGCAATGAATAAAATATCACCATACTCCACCTCCTTGTTCCTCGTTGAACATTGTAAGATGAGCACATCTTATCAACCACATCCACTCCAATTTTGTGTTGGTTATAGTATGTGATGATCTCTGGTTTTTTCTTCGGTACCGTTGATTCGTCGATTGCATCATCTGTGTGCATACTGGAAATCAAAATTACATTTTTCGTTTTATTTTTATTCTGTGGAACGTAGGAGATGAGTGTCCCTTCTTTTCTGAATGCAAAAATGCTGGAAAAGATTTCCCTGTTTTTGATTTCTTTCAGCTCTTTGGGTATTTGCCATTTGTTTTTTTTTAGAGTTCCTACGTAGGAGAGGCGATGTTTTTCTGACAATTCTTGAAGTAGGGAGACATCCGAAAACCAATTATCCGCAGTTACATTGCGCCCAGATTTGCTTATAGGGGTTATCAACCGCTTCACTACATCTACGCTCCTATTACTGACCTGAAATGGCCCTTCTGGTTGCCTGCCCGCGTAAATTTCGAGGTTGGTGGTATAAAACATTTTTGAGTCAACGACGGCAAAAACCTTTGTTCCGTACTTGGCTGGTTTTGACGGAATATATTGGATGAAGGAACACCTTCCCCGAAAGGCCTCCAGCTTCTCATCAATAGTGACATCTGCCCCAACTGAGTAAGAGTTTTTACAATTTGCCACGAATTCCTCAAACATATCTCGAATTGGGGCCAACCGATCGAATTCTCTTCGGTGTTGACGAGTTTGTCGATCATCAAATCTCAGACAACCAAGTAGAAATCGGAACCTTTTCAGACTCGTAGTAAGGCGAAATATTTCTACTCCAAAACCACTTGAGTCCCATAAGTCGTCGAGATTTATCTTTCCTCCCTTGTACATCCCAGCTATATATAAAAGCCCAATCATTGCTCGTATTTCAGTTTTGTCCGTTGCTTTTGCATCCCTCTCTCTGGAAAATTTTTCCCGAATCGAATAAATGTATTGGTTGGTGAATGTGACAATGGTGTCCAATATCGTATCACTGAATAAACAGTGCCATGTATTCAGGATACCTCCTACATTTTTCGCTCTCCCTATAACCCCTGGTAGTCTCACCAGCAAATTGTGTGAACTTGTTTTCTTCCGATTAGTGTAAGGAGTTTTCTTCCACGAAAAGGTTTCCACAATCTTCTTGCCTTGTCTCCGATTGCAAATGTAGAAGTTATCGTCTTCCTCTCGAACAGAATCGGAGTCCGATTCGGTGTCATCCTGTTCCGAATTCGATTCTTCTCCTTCTTCTATTTGTTCTGGTGTATCTGTATCGTAATCCTCATCAATCAAATCATTCAAAGGTTGTGTAACATGATTTGTAGAAGTACCCGGAATGGGATCCTCAAAGTCCAGAAGGGATGAATCATCGTCAAAAATAAGTCTGTGGATTTCATCGATATCTTCTTGTTTATTCAGGTCAAATTGTTTCGACGTCATGTTGCCCCTGGAACGAATTATAAAGTGATTTTGAGAAAAAAAGAAAAATACATAAAAAAGTGGAGGTTTTCGAGGGCAAAACAAAAATAGTCGCTATGAATCTAAGAGATCCAACACCTCCATTTCATAAAGAAATATTACGATTGCAAAAATGTTTATAGGAATAAATACACTGCTGTAGATGTACAATAAAATTCAATAATAATGCAAATCAAATAAATCAAAAATACTTACAAATTTGGTCGCTGTGAATCTCATAGATCCATGAGGTATCTACGGCAGTGAATGACACCACTCGAGAAGTCAAACCAACACTAAAGTGTGACGCCTGTTAAGGTAGGAGGATACTGTAACGGATATTCTCCCACTCCAAATGACTAGCGCCATTCGGCTAAATATGAAACCAGTGGATCTCACAGATCCCGCGCGACTAATCGAGTGTTAAAGGACCCCGCACGGTTCTTATGGAAAATGGGTCCCAGTCGAATTGGCTGAAAATTTAGTATAATGTAGTTTATAATGTCCTGATCAAATGTATCTATGGGCACAACGAGATCTAATGGGCAGTTTTTCAGATACATTTAAACATGCAGCGAGAGGGTTGTTAATAATTAAGGCAAGTGTACCAGTAGTGGACACTGCCCCTATAGTGGACACCCTAAATTTCATACTACGAAAATAAGCAAACAATGCAATTTTTTGGCAGTTTGAATTATGTGGCAACAATGTATAACCTTGTGAAGTATATATCTACAACATTCATCCCTTGTCATCAGTTGTTTCCAAACCAGTGATACTGATAAGTGACAGGGGATAATCTCTGATATATTTTACTGTTTCTTTGAGCGATTTGATAAGAGGTGAGTTATAAAAATATACGTTTCACATTGTAATTTCAATAGTTCCGATTAATTTCACGTATTGGGTAATTGGAGAATGTATTAACTTTTTTATATATGGATAAATTATTTAACATAGACTAATTAACAAAAAGCACAGAATGCTGTTCTCTATTGAAACAAAAAACTATACTGTTTCCTATAGTGGACATGGGTGACCACAACAGGAACATGAACTTATGTCTTTTTTTTCTTATTTTAGCTTAAATTGATGTATTATCAAACTGCTATAAATTTTGATAAAATGCAAGGATCGGATCCAATAGTGAACACATCATGTCCACTATTGGAACTCCAAGATGTCCACTATAGGAACTGTAGTATTATATTGATTTTTCAAATTTTGTTGCAACACTGAACTGATATAAAATATTTTTCAAGGTATGGAGAAAAGGAAAATTTTGAAATACCCAGAAAGAAATATGTTGTTGGCTGTTGAGGCCGTAAATAGGGGAACGTCTTATAAGGCAGCAGCAAAAATCCATGGTGTTCCCCGGGCAACATTAATGCGAAAACATAAAGGAAAGGTCCCATTGAAAAGAAAAATGGGACCTGAAGGTAGTTTTACTGTTGACCAATATTGATACATTGGTTGAAATCAATGGCACTTACTCATGCTGAATTTCAATGGGTCCATTACGCTCATATTTTTTTTTCGGATATTAATTTTTGCACACACTTTTCTCTATTGCTTGGACTATATATCAACTCCAATCGACGAGGCTATTACAAGAGAGTTTTGCAAATCCGAGTTCTTCAACAATGAAAGAGAAACAAACAAATGTAAGTGCAGCATATCCACTAATACGGTTACTACTACAAAAGGACATATTTCAATAACTTACCCTGATCTGAGTACTTCCACTAAGGCGACTACTCTTGGTATGCAATTAAAAGAAAAGTCATCTACCAATAAAGATATAATCCCATCTTCTTTCAAAAAAGCCCTATTTTAGGTGCAACCAGTTGGTAAAGAACCTACCAAGAAGAAAAAGGAGAAATTACCAGCTGTGGCAACATCACCATAGATTGAAATTGTTGTTGAAATTGTTATTTCCGTCAACCGATTGCACCCCTACGCGCAACCCTCAGAAGTCTTCGAGAGACTTGTCTGAGCTAGGGAAGGCGCAGCCCTTACCTTTTAACGTGTGATGCCATGCACGAGACCGGTGAATCGGTGGATCGAATCCACGACCCCACGCATGCGAGGTGAACGCACTACCAGCCGACCACCACGGAGATGATTGAGTATTTTAACAAAAAAGAGCAAGCTCAGAGAAAACAACAACAAGAGAAAGAGGCACGGAAGCTGGCGAGAGCAGAGAAGAAAAGAGAAAGAGAAGTAAAAGCAACAGAAGCAGAAAGAAAGAGAAAAGAAAAAATTACGGTAAGCAGAAAACGAAAATGTATGACATCAAGTTCTTCCGGTTCGGGAAGCGATTTTTCTAACCAAGGATCCAGCAAGTCTGGCAATCTTAATTATGATAGATAAAGGTATGTTAGTTTCTATCATAATGGCATAGTTTTATATCTGCACCAGAAATTTGCAATAAATATATTTTGTTTTTCTTAACGTGTCCGCTACTGGGCCATTTACCTTACATAATTTATATGTAATTCTTTGAACAAAATCAGTAGAAAGCAAAAGATCGTAGACTCACAGAATAAGTATAAATATCATTTGATTTTGATATTGAGTGATCTGAGATTACTATTATACAGGGTCACCCAAAATCTTCTTTTTTAGTTGTATTCATTTGATTTTTTTAGGAACATATGTTTACAAATTAAACATAAAGTAGAAAATTAAATGTAATATGAACAATATTTGGTGGCTCTTGTCTATTTGTTGCATCTTGTACGGATCCTACAGTCAACGGCATGATGTAGCTGTAACATGGGAGACTACCGCATCAAAAATCTTTTTTACTTGTTCATACTATGTCCGTTAAGACATTGTTATTACTAGTATGTACGAATTCTATTGGTTGATGGCTTGCATATCACAAAATTAATACGACATTAGCTTTATGTGGAA
Organism: Chrysolina oricalcia; assembly: GCA_944452925.2. Lineage (NCBI taxonomy): Eukaryota > Metazoa > Arthropoda > Insecta > Coleoptera > Chrysomelidae > Chrysolina > Chrysolina oricalcia. The sequence continues at coordinate 17,951,657 of OX101825.2, forward strand.
AGTATCGACACTTCCGAGCACCAGATTTACAAGTGGAGTGATATCGTTCTAGGGCATTTTCTTTTTCGTTAGGCTTTTATTTATATGTGTATAAATATTCAAATTCATTGTCACTCAAACTAAATAATGACAAGATTTCTCATCTTATGATCGGTTAATGTTGTTATCGAATAATTATCATCTAATGGAAGGTTCTGAAATATATCCTTGCCTTAATGGTATGCACATGATTTAATCATTTCGGAAATATATCTCTATAGTCGACAGATAACGAAGATCTTCATCGCCGGTACAAGCCCTGTGAGTCACGAATTATTAGGCATTCTTGGCATTTGCTCCATCTTGTACAGCATTTACTCTTGTAGCAATGTTCGTCCCAATTCTGTTATCCCGAGCCTTTTAGGTGATGGAACAGTTTCAATATTAATATTTTAAACTTCAAGAGTTTGTTTTAGATAATTGCCAAAATTCTAAATCAGCATAAGTGTACGGGATGTTGTGGTATAATAAATATATTCTATTTGCCTTCTAATTGTGAATCCCCCTGTATGTGTAATCCGTATACATACTTAATTTAAATATATTAGGTTTGAAGGTGAATATGTTATAATTATTTGATTTAACTCTTTTTTGAAAACTTTTCATTATGGCTGATAATAAAGCCGGTAGTCACATTTAATGAATTACCCTGTATATTACAATCAATTTTTCGCCGGTGTCCAGCATTAAAATTCCATACCCTGTACAAAAAATTAAAATATGAAGTTCACGGTGTTACTAGGTACGGTGTTACTACATACGATTAAGTCAAAGACTCCCTGTATAATAGTATCCTCAGATCACCCAATAGCAAAATCAAATGATATTTACTTATTCTGCAAGTCTACGAGCTTTTGCGTTTGACTGATTTTGTTCGAAGAATTACATAAACATTATGTATGCGGAGTCTTAGAACTTGTCATTATAACTCGTGTCGACAATATTATGATTGCAATCATTATACTTAACTTTTTGTAACAAAATAATCGCCATATTATTGATTTTCTAAATAAGTAACGACCTTGCCTCTGCATGTTTGAAACCCTGTATCTCAGAAACTGTCCATTAGATCACGATGTGCCCATGGAGACATTTGATCAGAACATCATAAACTACATTATACTGCATTTTCAGCACATTCGAATGGGACCATTTTCCATAAGAACCGTGCGGGGTTCTTTCTCAGGAAAGTTCACTTGTCATAAAAACCCTTACAAGTTTTCCCATTAATAATTTTGAATGTGATGTCACGTGATCGAATACAAAAAGCTCATTGGGTAACATAATATCAAAAAAGCTGCACCAATTGCTTTTATTCAGAACCCCAAAATTACAATTATCTACTAATTTCGAGTCGTAATCTTCGTGGGACACCCTGTATATTACTACTGCGTTACAATCAGAATGTTTTCATCAATTTGCAACCTCGCCTGGAACATGGAATTGACGGTAAAATCAAAAGAAAAATATTTTCTTATTGTACTATACGAAAAAAATCTGCAAACTTTGGAATCTTTAAATATACTGATTTACATCTTATGATGCAACTTATGATTGCAACCATTCAAACAAAACAGGAAATGTTTGATTTATAATAAAGAACTAATAATCCTAATTTGTCGAAGAAAATTCCAAAACTCGAAACTAGAATAATATGATTCAAGTGCCCAAGTGAGCCTTTAAATCACGCTCAACGAGTTTGAGAAATGCTGTAATTCGCAACCACGCCACGCATCAAACGGAAAATATGTTTTTTCAATTTTTTGTTTTAAATAAAGCTAGCTAATGAAGATGTTCTCAAGTACAATTTTGTCATAAACTTGACCCCCAAAAGCCCCACACACCTATTTTGAAAAGAATCGGACATAACAATCACTGTCAGACAGACAGACATATCATACAATAACCTATTGATTTCCACATTAATATTCCAGTAATATATAACTAGATTATACCTTCTAAGTCTCATTACATTGATGGATTTTTCTACATGTACTACACTGATACCGTCAACATGGGCTACTTTGGCCCTGGGATCCTTTGGCCCAAAATAATAAAATATCAAAGCGTTCTGTAATTATGTATTGGAACTAGTTTTTAAATTAGTTGCGGTACTAGGAGCTAGGTAGCAGCACCAGGCAGCGAACCTAATGTACCAAGAGGTTCACAGACTGTTTCCTAGGAAGCAGCACCTGTTGTATCATTCCATGCGCCAACACGGTGTTTTTTTCGCCTCACCTACTTCCAACTGAGGATACTGTGCTACATCGTCTGCAAGTTTGGTGAGTACCTATTCAAAAGCACATTATAATGCTTGAGGCTGTGGAGTGATTGCCACTTTAGTTGACATTGGGTTTTACTAAAAAAAATTATTTATAATTTTGGTCCATTGACGTCAAAATTACGACCTTCTTTGGCCCAGCAAGTTTTTGGGCCAATCCCTGAAGAAAAAAAGGTAATGTGTGCAAGGATCTCTCATCAACTGATGAAGATAGTGACAACTATAGTCTCGTGTCATCAGGTGACAGCGACATAGTTATTACAATTGATGAGGAACAGGAACTGGATATGGTTGTTGATGAAAACGATGTTCAGGTTTAATCCAGTTCAAGCAGCATTAATCCTTTTGTAAGCAGTCCAGACGAAACTGCAAGAAGGATATTTTCTTACCATTGGACCATTGGAATGGTCGGCTGTATCCAGGGATGGTGATTACTGTGACAGAAGATGGTGCAGTTGTCAAATGCATAGAGCACTATAAAGTTTTGGAAGTGGTCCAAAGAAAAAGACTCGTTCTTTTATGAATGGAACGAAATTGAAAGACTTATTGTACCCCCAAAACTAGTCAAAAGTGGCCATTTCATTGTCAATAGTTTGTAATGCTCAATATCTTGAATTGTTTGCAAGTTCCAATAGTTGTAACCTTTTTGCACATTGAAATATAATTTCTTTTGTTCAGAAATAAATTATCTTCCAAACCCAAGTTCTTCTTTGGCCCTAGCTCGCTATACAGCGCTTAAAAGTAGGTAAAAGTATATTGGGCCAAAGTTACCCTGTGATAAAGGTAACATTGACCCAGCAGAAAAAAAAAATTCTCTGGTAGCCGACAAAAAATAATTGCAAAATCTCTTTACTGACGAAATTTATAATAGACCAGTTGTATAAAAAAATACTGGAGCTTGATAGTGGTAAATATTGCAAATTTAAGTGGGCCAAAGTAGCCCGTATTTACGGTATCTACAAATTGTAATTTTCACGAATCGTTTTTCAACTCTCCTGTAAAATTAGTTGAAAGTATCTTAGCAGTTTGACAATTGTAGGCCAACAATTTTCAGCTTTATTAATAGAAATACCTATTATCTATATTATTAATTATATCAAGATTTGAATCAACCAAATAAAATTTTATATTAATTAATTTTAATAGGACATTTTCAGTTTTTGTATCCACTGAGATCGATATTCTCTTCTCTTGCAACCACGACAAAAAAGGTTTGTAATTATTTCAATGCTTGGGTGTATTGAAAATGGTAGCGTCGAGGAACAAAATTTGATAAATAAATTATGTGTTTTTTAGAATGGTTGCAAATAATAATAATAATAAATGGCCTTTATTCTTTTCGCGGGGTTCAGCTAGGCTATTCTTCCACATGAATATGTTGAACATTTTTTTCATTTACTTATCAAATTTGCAGAACTTTTGTAATTTTTTTAAACAAATGAGAAAAATGAGAAAAACAAGGTTCCGTATCATTTACAAGGTTGCAAACTTAATGCATGTTTCAAATCATTATTGCTAGCAGTCTTTCTAGTTTGCAAAACTTTTGCAATTTTCAGCGCAAAATACAACAATAAGACTTTCTTTCCCATTTTCCTAACGCAATGCCTGGACTGGATGTTTCATAACGTAAATCGTTTCAATCGTCCCACGGAAGTAGTAAACAATACCAGATCACTAGATAAGCTCACAATATACATATCAATGTTCAAAAAGAGCCATACATAAAGATATATTTTCTACTTTGGACCGAAATTGTATAATATCCTACCTTCTGAAATGTTGACAATAACAAAACTCCATAAATACGAAACAGAGATAAAAAATTTCGTTCAACAAAATGCAACAGTAATATACAAAATTATAAATTAGGTGACATGTTTTCAGTACCCTCACCTATTCCTAAAAACAACTCATTCATTAATAAGCGAATGTTACATTCATTATTATACACTGAAAAGAAATTTTTTATATTTATTAAAAACGATCACCATAGATGAATATCTGTACAATTACAATGTTTCTGGAGGATTTCAGACAAGCACAACACAAGCATACAGTATGCTCAGGTGCAGTCTAGCGATCCAATAGAAATTTTATAATAATTCGCAAATGTATCTTGATCTGTACACTTTACTCTGAATAAAAAAAAATCTGAAAAATCTGAAATTTAAACAATGTTCGGTTCATAACAGACTTCTGCAAAATGTTGTAGTTTATTTTCAAAACTTTTGGTATTATTGTCAATTGATGATTTCTATCTACTGTCCGATATAGTGGAATTCACACGCTTAAATAAATGCTTGAATCATCCCAAATCAACTGGACAAACTTCTTGAATGATTGTAGCTTTTTAATCGGGGTCGAGACTCCAGGATTTGGATTTAAGTGTTCTAGCGTGCATGGAATATCAATGAATTATATAAAGCATTTCAAGAATTGTCTTGTTATAACAGTTTGCTTTCGTTTTTTATGTTCTATAAGAAACACGGTATATTCAAATTCAGCATTCAGACATGTAATTATACTAATTATAAGGTGCTCTTTCTGACAGTCAAAATTTAGCATTTGAAATTGGCTATACCGGATTTTGGAACAGTCCATTGCTTTGCAATTCTGGAATGTGTTAAAACAAGTGAGTCATGCTCATGTTTGCATGACTAACATGTGATTCGGTGAGGTGCATAACGTACCCCGAGTAATCAACATAGTTTTTTTATAATCAGGTCGAAAATACTAGCATATAATCGATAAGTAACACGAACTTATTGCAAATTAAAGCATTATTCCTGTTGTTTAGCTATTAAATATTATAATTAACTTTTTTTAATTGATGTTGCCGATACTTGATGAAAATCCATGCAAATACATATATGAAACCATAATTGGAATTATTTTAGCTAAAGAGGTTTACAAAACGACGAACAATAAATTGTTTCACTGTACAACAGCTTCTTCGAGTGAGGAAGATAATCTAAATTACACATTTGCTGTGTTCCCTCAAATACTCATCGTAAATTGATTAGGGTTCAGTTGTATACCTAACTCCCAATAAACCTCCAATAAGTACCAATACATCATTGATTATATTTAATCTAACCTTTCCAGGAAAACATATTAAGTAGTAGTGAATTATTCAGTTCGAGTTGGTAATTGAGAAGGTACCGATAATTTTTCCATTTATTAATCTCCATACTTTCTAAAAGATTCAGCCTCATGCCCTTGTTTGGACATGAAGGATTTCAAAACAATGGTTCTTGGTTAATAAATGGGTAGCCTATGTTGAATTTGTTTTTCCGGTTACAAAGCTGTTTCTATGTTCGGTTAGGAGCTTTTTGAAGGTTCTACCCCAGTTTGACCAAGATAAAACTTGAGACAACTGCCACAGATTAATTTATTGAAAATCATTCCATTTCATTATAGATATTATAATTTACTGTCCACATCCCTTATTGTCATTGTTTTCCCATATGAAATTTGAGATATTCTTCATTGCCATTCCAAACTTTTATAGATATCCGAAAAACAAATCTCTTGTATTCTGTTTTATAAATGAAGGGATCATTTTACAATGTCCCATTTCCTATAATAGCAAGGAAATACTTAATTTTCTCAGTACGTTTTATAATAAGAAAAGTAAAAAATATCATTTGATGATGTCATTTAGATTCTAAACTGGACCCTATAAATCACCTCCGACTGTTTACATTGACAATCAATATAAATAATATTGATGAAAAAGTAAACACACTTCAAGTCTATAGAAAAAAATAATGCCGTAGAAAATGCGATTTAATGCTTTCCTTCTAAAAGAACATGCAGGATGTGCACTTTTTCTTGTTGACACACCAGAATCATTGTACTCGTTTTATGCGCCTCCATAACCTTGAGTATAGCAATAAAGCGTTTTGGTGACGTTTCCAAAAAGCCCAGTCACTATATTCACCACTCTGCGTGGCAGACAGTTGAAATGAACCCGTATTATCTGCGTAAGAAGCGAGCGATCTAGCATAATGGCCGCTTTTCATAATCTCCATATTTGCCTAATCGTTTAGCGCATGTCATTAACTAGGAAAAAAAATTATATCTGAGGTGATCAGTAGTAAAACAAAAATTTTGTGGTTTATAAATATAACAGATTATGTCCTTGTCTTTGTTATCTCACATTACTTTAGTCAGTTATGTACAGTTTCTTTTGATAATTGGAAATAGAAAACAATTTCAATCATAAACTGAATTCAACGATAGAAGTAAGATTCTTATGAATCTGAAATGATGTCCTCCTCTTAGCATTAAAAATACATTGCAAATTTAAAACAATTTTCTCAGTGTTCTTTGGGTGGGGAGAGCACACTGTGTAATTGGTTGTAGTTCACCCTGTATATCATTGTTGTATGTTTACAAGACCACAAGCGTAGTAATACATTGACTTGCAGCAAGATCTTATACCTTGTACAATGTCACAAAAACATATGTTGCAAGTATTACATTTTGCGACCTGTTTTTTGGATTGGATGAAAACAGATTTGTCTCACTGCTTAATCCACGCCAATCAAAAACATTACATCAGCACCGAATTTTTGGCCAGCCAAATTCGCGAAGGGATTCACTGTAAAGCTCCCGAATATGGCAACAAGCGTAATGAGCAATTCGCAATGATGTTTTCTGTTGTTGTGTTGAGAACAATCGCAGTCGCACATTATACCTGAGTACAAAGACCCAGGAGTCGACTGGTTTCCTTGTATTGCTTCATGCCCGCGTAAAAGCTCGAGATGGAACACCTTATTAGGAACGGAAGAGGACACTTAAACTTTCTCCTCTGCCTAACTAACCGAATCCTTACCGAGAATCCGAAGCGATGTTATCATCGCAGAGCTCTGATCTGATGTCCCCGTAAAGATTCGAAATGGAGCGAAGACATATATTTATAGAAACTATTTTTCTCACTTCGATGCGCGAGTTCAGGGTTGGCTCCAGGAAAATAACACCCACAAGATAAAACATCACTAAAGTTAAAGATAAGTGGAATTTGTGGAAATGGTATCGGGTTGTTTGTCTAGGTGTTTGTCATGTCTGTTTGTCTGGAATGGATAGAGTTAATTGTAAAATCAAGGTTCCAATGTGTATCAATTAAACAACAGGAAGAATTCGGTTCTATCTGTCCTCTCGTCACGAATTCAAATTGGTCTAGGAATCCCACAGGGCTTGGTATTAGGCCCAATTCTCTTTAGTATATATGTCAACGAGTTTGGTAATATTCTGCCAAATATAAAAGTTACAACTTATGTTGATGATTCAACCCTTTACACTCTGTGATGGCGCCAGCCTGAAGAAAAACTTGGAAACTAACTACTCTGGGGATGTAACCCAAAGACCCCTGCAGTGGATGTCTACGTCTATAGTGCGACTGACCATCACTTAGAACTAAGCTAGCTAGTACAAGGGCAAATCTATCGAAAATCCAAAGACTAGCCCATGTGTGCATGATAGGTGTAATAAGAACGAGCCCAACGGCCGCTGTGAAAGTCATGCTAAGCCTTACATAGCTCCGTATAGTAGTAAATAAGGATAACACACTGAATGACCAGAGAGGTACTCCTCCCTGAAAATCACCAAACCTGGGATATACCCCAAGACGGGAACCTCCTGGTAGATCGCAACTAAATTTGGAGGACTTCAATAGGAGATAAAAACCAACTTTTTCATTAAAAAATCAGAGCAAAAAATTTTAAAATGGCTACTAAGCGCCATCTTCAATATATTTTTTAAATAGAACACCCCGTATATTATTCCATTTTCGAAATTTGCTCATAATTCTCAACAGTTTTCTCTAATACACTACTCCTAAATTCAATTGTTTTCGAAATATTAACGTTTGAAAAGTGACATTCCGGTATGAAATGAAGTATGGATTTTGGTCACTTCCTGTGAAACATTTTGCTAAGTACACGCTTTTATTAATTTGTAGTTAAATCTCTTAATTTTTTTTCTTTGGTGTCTTTGCATCGACTGCTATGGTCATTAGCCACGTGTTCTGGATAGGCCTTGTTACTAACTCCATGCGCCACCTTAGGAGCAGCACTGTTAATTGGAACGCAACAGTGAATCGTGCAGAACTCCCCCCAGTCCAGCTACGAGATTTTAATAATTTAATCGGTCAAATTAAATTAAAAAATCCCAGCCGCAACTGGGGCTTGAACTCCGGACCTTTCGACCCAAAGTCGGACGCTCTAACGACTGCGAAATCTCTTAATTATTTCGACTAATAAGAGGCGTAAAGAGAGTTTATTAAGGATAAACAGCACCGCTTACTGGAAAATCTCGAAATTCAAAATCAAAACAAATTAGTTGGCTAAAAAATTATATTTTATTTTTGAATAACACTTTTATTTAACCCCAACAATTGTTTTATCAAGTGTTCAAAGTGGCCCCCTCCTAAATATTGACAATAAAGTGCCCTATTATAAATAGCTTCTCTCACGTTGATGAAAGTCTGTTCATCTATTTCTTCACATGTATCTATTATTCTGCGTTCCAACTCTTCTACTGTTTGGCATTCATTGGCGTAGATTTTTGACTTCAGATACCCTCAAAGGAAAATATCTAGAGGTGTAAGATCCTGAGATCTTGGTGGCCACTCTTTACTTCCCCTGCGACCTATCCATCGCCCAGGAAAGTTAGTATCGAGGAAGTCTTAGCCATGCGATCGAAATGGGGAGGTGTCCCATCCTGCTGAAATATGATTTCACGATTTTCAAACTCTTTCTGATTGTTCAATACAATTTGCCTTATTCGAGGTTCAATTTCAGTTTCTAAAAGATTTTTGTAAAGAACTCCTGTAAGATTGCCTCTGATGAAAATCGGCCCAACAACGCGATTGCCCTAAATCCCCGCCCAAACATTCACCTTTTCAGGAAACTGGGTATGTCCCTTTCTGAAAATATGCGGATTAGTATCGCTCCAGTATCGTACATTCTGTTTGTTGACTTTTCCATCAAGAAAAAACTTGTATTCGTCTGAAAAACATACACGTTTTAGGAAGCCCCGTTCTCCTTCAATTGTTCTTTTTAACCACTCACAAAATTCAACCCTCCGGTCTGGATCATCTTCCGTGAGAGCATGCAGGATTTTCATTTTATAGGGATGAAACTTTTCTTTTTTTAGGACTCTTTGGACACTTTTTGAATTTACTACACAGGATTCAGCAACTGCAGACGTCGACTGAGTCGGATTGATTACCATTTCAGCAACAATTTCTACTTTTTTTTCTTCTGAAAGAGGCGGTCATCCTGATCTTGGAGCATCTTTCAGCGTACCAGTTGCTTGGAGCTTATTTAAAAGTTTGCGCAAATATATCCTCGAAATAGGATTCTCGGGAAATCTATTATTAAACATACCGACTGCTATATGATAATTTCTTCCAGCTTCTCCAAATATCAAAACTGCTTCAAATTGATCGTCTAAACTACAAGCCATCATCACACTTTTCATAAAATGAGTGAGGAGGTCAACGGACTATTTGACAGTTACCTACAGTTAATTTGACAGTAAACAAGACGTTACCGCGACGATTTTCTCCAATGCAAACTTGATTGAAAGCAACATTAGTGTTTTTGGTTGGGTTTGAAATGAACAAAATTTCAGCTTTCAAACGTTAATATGTTGAGAATTATGAACAAATTTCGAAAATGGAATAATATATGGGGAGTTCTATTTAAAAAAAATATTGAAGATGGTGCTCAGCTTCCATTTTAAAATTTTTGGCTTTAATTTTTTCATGAAGAAGTAGGTTTTTATCTCCCATTAAAGCCCTCCAAATTTCGTTGCGATATACCAGGTGGTTCAAAAATCAGTAGGGGGAACGGACTTTAGACGGGCACTGTTTAATATCATCTTACTAACATGAATGTCAGTTTGACAGTCTTCATGTCTATTAGGCATTATCTATAACTAATGAAGAATTCACGACAATGGAACTTATTTTACTTTGTTGGTTCGTGAAATTATCTCAAATACTACTCGTGCTCACAATACTATCGATAATTCTGTCGGAAATCTCAAACTCGATCAAATTTCTTTGGGGTATCACCACGTGTCCTAAAGGACTCGTGTTGTTACCAAGCAATTTGATCTCTTGAATTGTCTCGATAAGTCATTTCAAAAAGGGAATAAACTATACGTAAATCATATTGCCTACACTGTTGAGGACTTACAGTACGAAACTGATCCATCCCCAAAAAATAACAGTGCCCCTCCAACGCCAACTGTACAGAATCCTACTGATTCAACTGAACACATTGTTCAATCATTAGAAAACTCTAAAGAGGTAAAAACGATCAGACCAGCACGAGAACAAGAAACCTCCACCTTCATCGAACGGAATCAACTTACCCCACGAACAGGCACGATTAAGAAGTTGAATAAACAAATCCTAGAGCCTCATCCTGGAGCTGGGAGAAGTAGACTAAGATCAAATAAATGAATTTGAAAGAGAGAACAAGATTGCTGAGAGCTGATTGAAGTTCAACAATTTTGTAAATTTAAAATTGAACAATTTTACATATTTTGAAAATCATCATCTTTACAGTTTAATAATTCTAAAATTCTTTAGTTTTACAGTTTTTACATTTTGAATGTCTGAAGTTTCTACCATTTTACAGTTTAACGAATTTACTCTGTTACAATTCCACAATTCTACATTTTTACAGTTCTTCAGTTCATAAGGTTACAATTTTACAATTTTACAATTTTACAATTTTACAATTTTACAATTTTACAATTTTACAATTTTAAATTTTCCATTTTACAATTTTACAAGTTCACCATTTTACAATTTTGAAGTTTTACAATTTTACAATTTTGAACTTCAAACTGAACTACTTTGTTATGCTTTATTAGTTTAATTGATTTGTTAAGTGTACCAAAACGGACCAAAATACTTCTAAATACATCAATCATGAACAATTATCTGAGAGACTTTCAACCAACCACAATCAAATCAAAATTGGTAGATAATTTAATCCAATTGAATACTGAACTCACAAATACGATGGTCAATTTAAAGATTTTTCAAATGAATATACGAGGACTACAAAAAAATTTAGAAGAACTCAAAATAAATCTAGGTCAATTATCAACCAAATTTGATATTATCATCCTTACTGAAACGAGAATTATTGAAGACATTAGTTTATTTCATTTGGAAGATTATAATATAATATATAATGAGGGTAGAATAAACCAAAACGATGGTACTGTTGTATATTTGAACAGAAATATTCCACACAAAAACAAAATTATTAAAATCTCACATATCAGAGCAATAGAAATAATGTTCATGTTCGAAAATACTAATATTAAATTGATTGCTATATATCGACCTCCATCAACAAACGTCGATAGTTTCATAGATAATCTGGCATTCTATTTAGAAAATTCGCAAAATACTGATATCCATATAATCACAGGAGATATCAATATAAATATCGAAGAAAATGAAAACAACTCGGTCAATAATTACCTGAGCATTATGAGCATGAATGGATTTCAATCTCATATTAATGACTATACCAGAACTACTTCTCATAGTAAATCCTGTATAGACCACTTCTTTGTCAGGGACTCACAATCACGCTTCAAATATAAGTCTATTGTTGGTGACCTTCACATTACAGACCACAGTTCCATCATACTTCAAATTATAAATTCTGAAAAGCAAAAAAGTAGTCATAAAGAAAGTAGATACAAATATTTTCTAGATCACAAAAAACTAATAAATAAAACACAACTGGAAAATTGGTCAACAGTTTATTTATCCGAAAACCTCGATAAAGCTACTGATAATTTCATAGAACTAATAAAAAAAATAACAGAACAAAGTACGAATAAAGTAAAAATGAAGAAAGAAGAAACCAAAAGAAATCCTTGGATGACGAATTATCTGTTGAAGAAAACTACAAAAAAAATAATTTATACAAAATATGGAAAAACAATCCATCAGAATACAATAAAATAACATTCAGAAAATCAAAAAATGATCTAGACCGTTCAATCCAGGATGCAAAAAAAAACTTCTATCGGAAAGAAATTGAAAATAATAGCAACAACGCAAGTGATTTATGGAAAGTTGTGGGAAAAATAACTAGTAAAACAGAGAAAAAAATAGTACAAGAAATAATCTGCACTGAAGATGGCGAAATAAGCAAAGATAAGAAAGTTATTTCAAATTGTTTTGTTGAATATTTTTCAAATATTGGCGAAAAGTTGGCACAAAAAATTATCCAGAGAAAACAAAATTATTCCTTTCCAAAAACCAACAGATGTAACTCATTTTTCTTGGAAGAAACAACAAAATCAGAAATCATACAAACAATAGAAAAACTTAAAAATAAAAAGTCTCCAGGTATTGATGGTATCAAATCTGTAACTTTGAAGTTGATCTCACAATATATTTCAGAACCCCTAGCATTTATTATAAACTGGGCATTTCGTACTGGAAATTGCCCAAACGCTTTCAAAACCGCCATAATAACACCAGTCTTCAAGAAAGGAAACAGACTTGAAGTAGAAAACTACCGACCAATATCTCTGATATCTAATATTGCAAAAATCTTCGAAAAAATATTTAAAATGCGAATAGATAAATATCTCAATAAATACAATATATTATCAGAAAGACAATTCGGTTTCAGAGAAAGCAAATCAACGCAAGATCCGATAAATTACCTGACATCAAAAGTGAGTGAATACATTGATAAGAAGTCTCCAGCTCTATGCATTTTTGTTGATCTTGCGAAAGCATTTGATACTGTCAGTCACTCTCAACTTCTCGAGATATTAGAAGGACTTGGATTTAGAGGAACATCTTATGATTTATTCAATAGTTATCTCGGTAATAGAGACCAATACGTAAAAATAGACGATGAAATCAGTGAAAAAAGAACAGTAAAGTATGGTGTTCCCCAAGGTACTGTTCTGGGTCCCATTCTCTTCAATATATATCTGAACGATCTCTTTAAACTACAAATGGAAGGAGACGTGATTAGTTTCGCAGACGACACTGCAATTATATATAAAGCTGAATGGTTAGATAGTCGTTTGCTTTCCATTAATGTTGATAAAACTGTTTACATTCCATTCACCTCGTAATCAAAGTATTTACCTACCTATAACAGCCTAAACATTTCTACTAGACATGGAAATTTCAAGATACAATCAAATGCAAGTGTAAAATATCTAGGTATTTATGTTGACTGCAATTTAAAATGGGACATTCATGTCAATTACGTTGTGAAAAAAGCCAGGTTTGTATTATATAAAATGAGATATTTTTGCAAAGTATTCGATATCAAATACTTACAGATTCTTTATTCTGCACTCCTTGAAACACACCTCAATTATGGGATAATCGCGTGGGGAGCTACAACAAAAAATCATATTTCACAGCTAGAGATTATCCAGAGGATGGCAATCAAAAGCATCTATCGAAAACCATATACTTACCGCACAGAAGACCTACATAAGGAAACCAAAATCATGGATATTAGACAGCTATATTTTTTTCAAACAGTAACTAGACAACACCTTAATAAACATGAATTAACGCCAGTTGACCACACACATGCTACTCGGTACAGAAATAAGTCAGTATGTGTACCAAAACCAGAAAAAAAAATACTTTACGGAGATCTTATGTTTACTTGGGACCAAAACTGTATAGTGCAATACCACCAGAATTGAAGGAAATCAACTCTATTTCACTCTTCAAGAGACATCTAAGGACTTGGATGACAGAAATAGAAAGATTGAAAATTCACAAACTCGTTGATCCGACTGTAAGGCTACATTTCTGATGAGAAATTGCAGTTTTCTAGATACAATGTTATATGTGTAAACGCCTGTGAATGTGTGTGTATATTTATGTATCCATGTACTAATGTTTCTAAATATTTGTGATGTTCAATATTTTCTCTATTGATATTATTATTATAATTTTTCCTGTTTTTACTTTATCATTATCGATTTTAAAATAAGCGTTTTCCCCATAATGAGGAAAAAAAAACATTTCATTTATCTTTAATATTTTTTGTATTTTTATTATATAATTAGTTATTAGTCTTATCCCCTATATGTTATGTCATGTATCATCGTTGTTTTTGAAAACAACTGATATATTTATTTATTCTATTTTCCCCATACCCATGCTCGAGGGCAACCTTTTATGGGTTCACTATATTTGTTTCCTTTCTTTCTACCAATAATATTGTAAAACGATGAGAAATAAATATTATTATTATTATTTCTGAACGAAACTGAATTTTTTTGAGAAAACACCACGACGAGAAATTGCCGCTGATAATTATTTGCATCGGCATTAATAATACGTTATTATCTAACGCTCCTCTTATAAACTCGATTGGCAGTCCACGTGTAGATACCGACAAAGGCGACAAAAGATATGTCGACATTTAATGGAATTTCAGTTTTTCTGCTGTCTCAACTGACTTCGTATAAACTATATTATCGATAATCCGAACTTGACTAGAGCTCCTGATTGGTTCATTTGACAAGTGCGTGAAATAGCGTAAGTGAGCATTGAAAGCTTATTAATTTTCTTACCGATAATCCTAATATTGTAAGAATTAATGAAGCAAGAATCGATTTCTGCACGATTATACGAGGCACTCAATTTATTGGAAATATAATTTGAAAGAAGACGCACTGAATGAAACCAATTATTGGAAGAGGTCCAATTAAAAAAATTAGAATTATAACTAAACCCGAAACATTTGATTAGTTTGACACATAAAACGTTGAAGTTTATTGCATCGAATATTAATAAACAATAATGACCGTGTTACTAACGAGGCGCATTAAACATTGGGTACCGTTCCCATTTCGGCTCTTGAAGCAGGTGAACAGAAGCGACTTAGTAGGCCACCGTTGTAACGAATATGTTAATTGAAGGACCCTAATTGCCCCGACATTATGGCTCTTTATCACCTGTACACGTGATTGTTTGTTATGCTGTTTTATCAGTTTCAGATAGGAACAAACTAGGTTAGAGTGTTGGTTGCTTTGACGCATATGCAGACGGAAGATAATATTTAGTACAGCTCCCAGAGTAGAAAAATCATTAATACTTCAAATTAAATCGGAAGTTCATGAAAGGACCCCGAACTTATTATAGGTAAAATGGTTCTCGGTGAAATTGTCTGAATTTTTAGTATGTTATAGTAAACGATGTACTGATTGACCGTGCAGAATCGCAAAGTTCGTTGATGGATAGATTTTGAAAGATAAAAATCAGTAATTTTTATTTAATTATTTTCTCGGGATTTGAAAGTGCCAATTGCATCTTCTTTCGTTCTTATCATCAACGTACCTTCATATTACAAATAATCATTAAGATGGTGCAGATTATATCATTATGTGCAGAGTGACAAATAAAAACATTTTAGTAATGTCTGATAATTCGATGTAATAATGAAATACTGATAAAATTATTTTGATAAAATATTTCAAGGGCGTATTGTTGGGATCAAAATAAGACTTTTTCTTTAAATCATCATGTGTCCTAAAATGCACCCCCTCCGAGCTACAGTTTTGGTTAATCTCGTTTTTTTTATAAATTACAGGGGCTGTAGCTCGGAGGGGGTGCATTTTAGGACACATGTTGATTTGAAGAAAAAGTCTTATTTTGATCCCAACAATACGCCCTAGGAATATTTACATCGAATTTTGAATCACCCTGTATACTATTCTTATTCCATCATCAATCACAATTCATATATTTCCTACAGGGTGATTTGGAAAATTGATGAAATATATGGCCGGTTCTTTCGTACATATCCTGTATATTCAAGTGAATTATCATCCTCCGAAGATAGCTGATACCGTATAAACATGATTTCGTTGGAATATAATATAGGGTGATCATGACAATTTTCGATGATAAAAATGACAAAATATCAACGTTTCAGAAATCACCCTCTGATTCACGATTAAATCGGTGAAATTCCTTCATTATCATTTAATATATTCATCATTCTCTTATCAACACTGTCTCAAAAATTCAGTTTTCTACCATGAGTAGTTTCATAGTTATTAATTGAGAAACTTATTACCATTTGCATGACGAGTTGCAGGAACTTGTTCACGCGTACATTCTACTAGTGGCCAAGATTTTTCACAAATAGTGAAACGTGAGAAACAAACTATCTGGGAAAAGTGAAAATGATTGATAGAACGCTTTTTTTTTTCTAATAGGAGAATTTGAATGTGGGCAGCGACGGTTTTTTTTCGAAGCGTGTTCCACTCGGATAGAGGTTTCCATGATTTTTATATTTGCTGGCTATCAATAGAAACATCTATTATATTTCATCGATATAGGTAGTTCAATACGTAAAGGTAATAATAATTATCAATGATGGAACTAATTGATATTTCTTTTTCATTCACTTTCAGTCAACGACAGAATCAAAATGTATCCGATAGCCGATAGGGTTTTCTTGTTGTATGAGGACCGTAGCGCTGCTACGGGGAAGGTGGATTCGGTTGAGGCTGTTTCTTGTCACCTTCAGTGATTTCCCGTACCGGGGCCTCATACACGATTGGGCGAGTCAAACTATCCAAGCATTAGGAATTTTATCTGGCTCATGCCTGAGTTGTAACTAGTAACTGATGTGTCGTATATTCAGTCAGTTCCTAAATGGCAGATGGAATTGGATGGACCGTCATTGGTCATCACCCTGCATATAATGATTTTATTTTATTTTGATCTCCACATTCTCACGTTTCACTATTTGTGAAAAATATTGTCCACTAGTAGAATATACGCTTGAACAAGTTCCTTCATCTCGTCATGCAAATGGTAATAAGTTTCTCAATTAATAACTATGAAACTAGTCATAGTAGGAAACTGAATTTTTGGACAGTGCTGAGGAGAGAGTGATGAATATATTAAATAATAATAAAAGAATTTCACAGAATTAATAGTGAATTACAGGATGATTTCTGAAACGTTGATATTTTGTCAAATTTATCATCGGAAATTTTCGTGATCACCCTATTTATCCCAACGAAATTATGTTTATACGGTATCAGCTATCTTCGGAGGATGGTAAATCACTTGAATATACAGCATATTTACGAAAGAACCGGCCATTTATTTCACCAATTTTTCAAATCACTCTATAGGAAATGAAGTAATTGTGATTAATGATGGAATAAGACTAGTATATTTCATTATTACATCGAATTTTCATACAGTACTAAAATGTTTATATTTTTCACTCTGTACATAATGATATAATCTGCATCATCTGAATGATGTTTAGTAATATGAAGGTACTTTGATGATGAGAACGATAAAAAATGCAGTTGGCACTTTCGAATCCCGAGAAAATAATTAAATAAAAATTACTGATTTTTATATTGATTTTATCAGAATCATTCCATCAACGAACTTTGCGATTCTGCACGTTCAATCAGTACATCGAATACTACAATATACTGAAAATTCAGACAATTTCACCGAGAACCATTTTACCTATAAAGAGTGCGGGGTACTTTGGTACGGGGTTAGTTTAATAATAGACGAACAGGTATCCAATGAGTTCCGGGCCCTACTTTGTGAAAATCGAAAGAAAATCCGGTTCAAAGAATTTTCCGACTCTTTTCCGGCCGTAACTGGGTCAAAATTCTGAAACTATGTTATTTGTATCATGAAAACTCAAAAAAATTTGAATTGCCGCGGCGGCTGAATTTCATATTAGTTATAATGGACCTTTACATTTACGAAAAATAAATTGCAAAACTCGTTTAAATCGATAGTTTCTAGTCTGAAACGTCCATTTAACAAAGAGTTCTACTATATTTCTTTCATTTTGAAGAAATATCACATTTGAAAGTGTGCCGCTGATGTCACGTTAATCGGAAACACCCCCCACCATATATATAAGCCATTGAGAAATAATTAAAACATTGTGACTTGATCAACTCAGAGCAAAAATCCACATATTACTTATTTTTATTGTTAAAAAAAATTGTTAAAATTGTTTTTTCCATTAACCAGCTGACGTCCCCTTACGAACGGCAGAACCAGCTGACGTCCCCTTACGAACGGCAGCCCTCAGAAGTCGAAACTTGTGCGAGCTAAGGATTAACGAGGTCTTACCTTTTTTCGTGCGATTCCTAGCACTTTCTCGGGCCATCAGAAAAAGTTCTGCAGTCGCTAAGGTTTGAACCTTTTGACTCGGCTACTTGGCCCCGTGTATTGTATTTATAGTTTTCAAATTTTCTGAACGGACTATCCTTTTGATGAGAAACGAGCATTGGCAATACCGCAAATCGTAATAACGTGCTCATTATTCATCGGGTGAAATCAAATCAGATATAGCAATGTCTATGATTTCATTGTGACTTTCATCTCTTTGAATTTGGTTTTTCAAGTATATTTTTCTGAATCTTACTATTACCTAAAATTTTTTGATATTTCAAGGTCTTTTTTGCAATCACTAATATTTTAAATCTTTCTTCGAACTCTGCTTTGAATACAATAATAACATAACGTAAAGTACTCACTTGGAAATGTTCTTCACAATAACATATACAGCGTGTCTCACGGTCGATGGTAGGTTAGACGTTTATGGTAAACGCAAAGCAGGATTTCCCTGAAAATTTCACATCTTACATTTTGTTACCTGATCTATCGATCTAAAATATTTTCAGCATTGCGGCGTAGCCACGTCTATCAAAAAAAACTAGCAACTTCATTTTTTTAAATAGAACACCCCGTATATTAACTCATTTTTTGAATCGCTCTTTCATTATAATACTTTTTTGTTAATAATGTCCTATACCTATCTCTATCTGTTTTCGAAATAAAAAATAATTTGTGTTAAATATGGTCCAAAACATAGCCCTAAGTAATTGAACTTTAGTACATCAGTACTCTCAATTCACGAAAAGTTGATATTTTGATTATAGGTTGGACAAATTCGAAGTATTTACTTAACACCAAGAAATCGACTCCATATCATACAGGGCGTGCTAAAATTACTGTTATTTCCATAACGCATAAAAGTGGTCAAAAGTTCATTTTTTCAAATGATACCCCCTGTATATTACCCGATAAATTGAAAGATGATGAAAAATGCTTCAAGATGATATATCATGTCCCTATACCTAAATCATCAACTTTTCTTAATAAAGCCGTTTTTGTGGAAAAATAGTTATTTATGATACCTACAAGTGATGGAAGTGGCATTTTATTTTGTGAGTGGGGAATATTGCGAAACGAACGTCAGCGAGTGGAGCAAATCCATGTATCATACACATTTTTGTGTACAACAGTTACAGCTAGTAATAAAAAAAAAACAAAAAAATGAATGAGGTCCATGGGATTCGAACACACAGGCATTTCTAGGTAAAAAGTACGATTTTCTGGAATATAACATGTGAAAGTACAGAAAAAAACAGAATTAGGAGGATTAAAAATAACAAAATTATAAACAAAATATCACATTTTTACAATAAATGCTGGAAATGTTGTCCATTACATTCTAAACATTTTAAAATATTCTTTTGTACGCGACTTGTCGTTGCTTTTTCAATTTCATGGGGATCTAGATCTTCAATACACCGCACTATTCGCCGTCGCAGTTCTTCTTTGGTAGGCACTGGAGTACTGTACACCCTTTCTTTTAAAACACCCCATAAAAAAAAGTCAAGTGGCGTGAGATCGGGTGATCTCGGTGGCCAATCCCACGGCCCTAAACGCCTAAACCAACGATCCTGGAAACTTCCTGAGTGCAATGAGCTGGCGCTCCGTCCAGTTGAAACCACGAATTCCTATATTCCTCTAAAGGCAAGTTTTCAAGGAAATCGGTAACAGTCGTCCTTAAAATATGAAGATATCTCTCTGCATTCAGTGTGTCTTCATAAATAAAAAAAGCTAATTTTATTTTTCTTCAAAACACATTCAGGGAAAAATTTTCTTGAAAACCCATTTCTTTTGTCACATGAGGATTATGATCAGCCCAAAAATGTTTATTCCTTCTATTAAAAATGCCATCCCTCGTAAATTTTGATTCGTTGCTCCAAATTATTTTTGACAAAAATTCCCGATCTTCCTGTATATGTATTAGAAGGGATTCGCAAAAATGCACTCTGCGTTCAAAGTCTTCTACTTTGAGAGCTTGAACTTTGGTAAATTAATACGGATGCATTTCGTGATTTTCCAAAATTCGTTGTACTGAAGCATGTGATACACCCAAATCTTTTTCTGCACTGCGAACGGAAGCTTCTGGATATGCATAAAAATATGCCAAGACGTTAACAGTATTTTCCTCATTTAAAGTAACAGGTTTTGGTAATGTTGAAGGCTCTTTTAACTTTGAGCCATAGTTAAGGAAATTATTTTGTAATCTTACAAACTTCCTCTCGTTCATTGGTGTTAATTCAGGATACATTTGGTTGAATTTTCTGCAAGTTCTGGCAATGATTTGATCACACTGCCCGTGTATAATAAATAATTTCATAAGAACTTCGTTTGAATAATCAATAGCATCTTGAAGCATTTTTCATCATCTTTCAATTTATCGAGTAATATACAGGGAGTTTCATTTGAAAAAATGAACTTTTGACCACTTTTATGCATTATGAAAATAACAGTAATTTTAGCACGCCCTGTATGATATGGAGTCGATTTCTTGGTGTTAAGTAAATACTTCGAATTTGTCCAACCTATAATCAAAATATCAACTTCATGAATTGAGAGTACTGATGTACTAAAGTTCAATTAGGGCTATGTTTTGGACCATATTTAACACAAATTATTTTTTATTTCGAAAACAGATAGAGATAGGTATAGGACATTATTAACAAAAAAGTATTATAATGAAAAAGCGATTCAAAAAATGAGTTAATATACGGGGTGTTCTATTTAAAAAAATAAAGTTGCTAGTTTTTTTTTATAGACGTGGCAACGCCGCAAAGCTGAAAATATTTTAGATCGACAGATCAGGTAACAAAATGTAAGATGTGAAATTTTCAGGGAAATCCTGCTTTGCGTTTACCATAAACGTCTAACCTACCATCGACCGTGAGACACGCTGTATAAAAAATTAGCGTAAAATGAGAGAAACATAAAGAAGCAATAAAGCACCCAAAGCACTCACTTCATCAGTCTTGTAGGGGTACCCCTGGGTCTTGTGGTCTGTTTTTCTTGTCACTTCACTATGCAAATCTCGGGTGTATATTGGCCAGCTTCGCAAACATGAACGCATGTCCAGAGCAAAATAGGTACTGACCTTGAATGGTCGACAATTGGACAGGCTTTATACGAGTCTTTTCATTTTATTTACGCGAAAATAAGATTGTGAAAAGTAATACAAAATAAATATACATAATATTGAATGCTTTGATGCTGAATGAATACCGAACAACAGCTCTAGTGCAACACTGTTGATCCTCAACATTATGTGAACATAACTTACTATACGGCCTTAGATTAATTGTACAATCATAATAATCATAATTTCAGAGAACATTTTGGTAAACCCGTTCATCAATTCAATCAAAACTAAACATTTACTGGTTCTCAAGATATACGTATGTATAATATTCCACTTCCTGTCAATCACCCTTTATATCTTTCACTCAGTAATTGGTAAAGTAAAAATTTCAAATTGGTTGTGATGTCTTTGTTCCAATCAACGAACAGTTATATTCCCATGAAATCCGATAGATTTGTATCGAATTTTTGTAGTTTATTTGTGTTCCATTTCGAATCAACCTGGAATTTATTACTGTGAGAAAGTTCGGAAGTACCTCCGAGATTTTATGTTTTTGAGATATCTATCTCCAGGGAATGAGAAATACTTCAAATGCCTGTTAAATGGCGATCAGGAAGTAAACCTTATGGGAATTCAATTATTAACATTTTCTAGGAACTTACAATTTTTTTGCAATAACTGTTCCCGAGAAATGAAGAAAAGATCCTTCAACATTCCTATGTGAAATGACCTACGATTAAATTCCCTGCATTTTTGGTATGTTGTAGATTTTGGCATCCTCCGCAAAAGTGTCTACGGCACAAAAAAATCAGCCGACTAGTTTTCGAGATATAGGTTGTCAAAGATGAAAAGTGAAGCATCTGCTCAGAATTTTTAACAATTCTGAGAATTGACAAAACGCCTATTTATTCTGCGAATACCATGCCTCAATGATGGTAAAATGGATCTCGTATCCTTTATACTTTTTCGTTTTGTGCTCTACAACAGGGTGAACAAATAAAAATCCAGTTCGATTAATTCAAAAAAATCCAGTGTGTTAGTTCTCGGATTTAAATATTCAATTTAGCCTCAAACTCGATCGAACTTAACTGACATTATTACAGGGTTGCCACCTCGAAATATCAGGGAATTTGATTTTTTCCAAAATGTCAGGGAAAAGTCATGGAATTCGGGATAAAGTCAGGAATAGTTATTTACCTAACAAGTGCGGAAAGTAGTACTTTTCCGCACGCGACGGCCGTTGCACGAACGACGCGGAGCGGAGTTCGGGCAAGCCGTCAAGGGCGGAAAAGACGTTTTCCGCAAGAGTTAGGTACGATGTTTTTCCTACGAGTGTTTTTGTCTATCCTATTTATAAAAAAAAAGGTTTTTATTAAACAACATTTTATAATAATGCTACAAAATGACACATAAGACAGAATAGTTACATATATCATTTAGTTAGTGCTAAATATCCTCATTTTCAACAATATAAAAATCGTGCGGAAAAGTTACTTTTCAGCACTAGTGCGGAAAAGTAACTTTTCCGCATGATTTTATCTTTCCGCGAGATTTATAATATGAGATCGAATCTAGTCTATTAACGACTGTTTGATAATAACTTTCCGATATTCCGTAATTTTCATAAAATTAATTTCAAAATTAAAACATCAAAATAAATAGAGATATTTAAAATTTGACAGGATTTGATATGGTATTATAGCAATTAAATTAATATCTGAAATAGCTCAGTTGGCAAAGTAAGGGAGCAGTTGTTCTACGCTGGTTAATGGTTAATGGGGTAGGTGGCGAATCCTGGGGAAGTTATTTTTTTTGTTTTGAAATCGATGAGAGTACTTACTGTTCAATTTTCGTTATATTTTTCAATATTTGTATATTCAATGACGACATGAGTGTTTTTGATAGAATCTGTTATGAAAAAAATAATTCGCTCGTACTACAAAATTTCATATACCTACCTACTCGTGGGAAATGTATGTCATTTCATGCTCATTGTACAATATACTAACCTTGAATTAAAATATTGTGCATTAAAGAGAAAATCTTGCGTAAAAGTAAAAATTGTGCGGAAAAGTAAAAATCGTGCGGAAAATTAAAAATCGTTACTTTTCCGCACGCTCGTAGGAAAAATTTACAATATTCCCTTGGCAGTCAGGGAATTCGGTGATCTAAACAAATTATTAGAGAATTTTCTGTTTTGTTCTTTCGTCCATTCCCCATATCTTTGTACAACTGTGTAGTATCAGTCAAGTCAAAATATTCTCTATTATCAGAAGTTAAATAAACTTATATACCGGGTGGTCCACTTAAGACTATCCACCCTCAATTACTCCCCAAAAATTGATTTTACAAAAAATCGCCGAGACACGTCGATTTTTGTTTGGAGGGGGACACCATTTGACGAGAAGAAGATATTTTATACTTCAACCCCCTACTCCCCAGAGCAACCCCCTCTATAATTTTAATAGGGAATGAGGGTCTTGTTATTCATAATTGTGAAGGTAATTCAATTCTGACTCTAACAGTGCAAAATTTTCTGAATTTGAATGAGGCGTTCTCGAGATATTCAAGTTCACTGTTCAAAATGATCTCCATTATTGTCTCTCAGACACTAGTAGAATTCAGTCGTAATTATCCACCGATTGTCTTATTTCATTTGCTCACCGAGTACACATTTTAGTTTTTTGTTGTCAACATGATTGTCAAAGAAGAAATACTAATCTCCGAGAACCACTTTTTTGTGAAATGGTGATAGTGTAGCATCGAAAAGTGACCACGTATTTCAACAATTCTACTGGTATCGCGATGGTTTACACAAACGACGAGAAGTTGAAATGATTTTTATTTTTGCTGCTCAAAATGAGTGTGCACGAGCAACAGCTCGGATCTTCAATGGAAGACACGAAAACAGAAACGTAACTCACAAGTGAGCATTAGGACAAATGGTTATAGGAAAATGTTTTGGTATTTTTTGATCATTATAGATATATCTTCGATCTTGTGGACTGGATCAGTCGCCAATAAAAAAAAGAATAGGATGGCTTCTGTTACAAACGAGAGGAATCAAATAGAAGTTTTAGGACAAGTTGCAGTTGACCCAACTTTGTCTACACGGCAACTAAGTAGCATAACAGGCATATCGAGAACTTCCATAATGAGGGTGCTAAAATTGCACAAACTCCACCCGTATAAGTTGCATCTTCACCATGAACTGAATGAGGATGACTACGACAGACGATCTAAATTTTGCGAAAATGTTACAAGAATGATACAGAGGAACCACGGATTCATTAAGCATATTTGCTTCAGTGATGAGTGTTCATTTTTTTTTAATGGGTTAATGAACAGACACAATTCTCGCTATTGGAGTCAGACCAACCCCCACCTACTTAGAGTAGAGCACACACAATGGCCCCAAAAGTTGAATATGTGGGCAGGGATTCTGGGTAATAAAATCATTGGCCCAATATTTATCCAAGGTGATTTAAATGGTGCGGTTTATTTGGATATGCTGCAGAATCTGATTGAACCACTCATTTTGGATGCTGTTAACACGGACCTTGGTGATGATGGCAATCCAAATCTATTGGCACCACCTCATTTCGTATTACAGGTGAGAGAATGGCTATCCCAAACTTTTCCAAACAAGTGGATAGGTCGTCGAGGTCCAATAGAATGGCCAGCACGCTCGCCGGACTTGGCACCCAATGATTTTTTCCTCTGGGGTCATTTGAAATCTGTTATTTATAAAACTCAACCTACTGACCTGAACGATTTGGAAAGAAGAATTATAACTGAATGCCAGGCAATTACCAGAGAAACATTTTCAAAGGTGCAGGAGGAATTTGAAAATAGACTCTACCACTGTCTGGGAGTTAATGGAAGTCATTTTGAACATTTTTCGTGAATAAATTTTTTTATAATCTATTTCGTATAATTTATTTACTCACAATTCAACAATGTGCCATTTGAACTCGAATATCTCGAGAATGCCTTTTTTAACACGTTGACTGCCGTGCTCATTTTTTCATTTTTGGTATCAGAGCCGAAGCAAAATCGAAAATTTTGTCCCAGAAACCATTATGGACTCTATGTAGGTACAGCCTACAGAAGATAGTATATCGTTGAATTTTTCGGAAATTGAGACCCTGAGTTCAGTATTCATCTTCCAAAAATTCGTTGTTTTTACTGATTTGTC
Source organism: Chrysolina oricalcia (assembly GCA_944452925.2). Classification (NCBI taxonomy): domain Eukaryota; kingdom Metazoa; phylum Arthropoda; class Insecta; order Coleoptera; family Chrysomelidae; genus Chrysolina; species Chrysolina oricalcia. The sequence continues at coordinate 17,977,470 of OX101825.2, forward strand.
TGCCACGCCGACTCGGTCTGTGCGTCGAATGAGAACAATTTGCAACGCAAACTTGTTACTGAAGCCGTCTCGGTCTGTTTTCGCGATATTATCGACAATAATTTAGACCGATGGCTTCAAGAACAGTTCAATTGGCTCGGTCTCATAGACCGAGTTGGCCTGGTTTATCAACCTCAACCTCGGTCTATGAGACCGAGGCGGCTCACCAGAATAATTTTTCCTCGGTCTCATAGACCGACATGGAAGTCAACGTGTTAAATTCAGAAAATTTTGCACAGCTAGTATCAGAATTGAATTACCTTCACAATGATGTATGACACGACCCTCATTTCCTATTAAAATTATAGAGGGGGTTGCTCTGGGAAGTAGGGGGTTGAAGTATACAATATCTTCTTCTCGTCAAATGGTGTCCCTGTCCAAACAAAAACCGACGTGTCTCGGCGATTTTGTGTAAAATCATTTTTCTGGGAGTTATTGAGGGTGGATAGTCTTAAGTGGAGCACCCGGTATAAGCTTCATCAATGTAATGACTATAAATCAATTATAATTATTGGTATTACTTTTTATAAATGATTAATTACAGAATATATATTATTTCATTTTCTATGTGTCTTCAAATGATTCCTCAAATTAATTGTCATGGAATATTACGAATTTAGTCAATCAAAACTTGAAAAAGTCAGGAAATTCACAATGAAGAAGTTGGTTGCAACTCAACCCAAAAAAGGGGTAAGTCAACTCCTCGTTTTTTAGTTTGGATAGGACATAGCATGACAGATACATATCAAACATTTCATGTAGACACGGTGAGTAAAAAGATACAGTCAAGTTTCTTAGAAAAAGCGGTATTTTTGAAGAAATACAGGGCATTTCGAAAAATAATCTATTAATTTTAGTTTAGTAATAATGTAGTTTGAGAAGTCCGATATATTGTCATCAATATCAGCATAGGTCTCCGGATTCGTTTGTCGGCTACATATCTACGGATTTTGTTGATACCGAAATGGGCTATTTTCTTGTTGATAAATATTGGGAATAGATTAGTGCGGTACCTATGTCAAAAATGCCATATACCTTATATACGTGGTGAATGAAATGTCTTTCATTTGATAGTCCCTTTTCCAAAGAAAGTAGACAAAATTGAAATGTATCAGAAGCTATAATCCTCTCAAGGTTGGTACTTATTCTCCATAGTTTGAAAGCTAATTCAATTTAGATGGAGAATTATTTTATAAGATTATTGTGAAATGTGGGGTTTCTACTAAATAGAGGTTATTTTCAGTGATTATATCCTGATAAAATGCAAAATTTTTGAAAAATTTCTTTTTTCTGTGTTACTTAGAAACACCACGAGACCTTTCTCGAGTGGTGTTTTGTACAGCAGCACCATTTGAGTACCAGGTAAGGTACAGTATTTTGAAAATTCTGCATTTTGAAGGGATATTCGATCAAACAATTTGAAGAATGAATAGACGAAGTTATCCGTTTTTCCAAAACGGTTCATTTTGGCGTTTCTATATTTACCATGATTGTTGTAACTATGGAAATGTAGAACTCAGGAATCGTTGAAACACCGATTTGAAAATACCACGAGCTTGAGCAGTGTTTTCAGAAAGTCTTTTTTTGTGTGTGGGTGTTGGCATCAAAACTCAGAAAGTCTTGTTGTCATTGGTTTAGGTTGAGAAAATAACGACTTTTGATTGGTTTAGGTATTTGATACGAGGGAAATTGTCCAATCAAGCCGTCGAAAACCTAGGAATGGGATATTTGGCAAACAATCAACAAATGAAGGTATTTTACTCCCCAGTTTTGTTAATTTATATTCATCCTTATTTTAGTGGAAAATATATTCAAATACATTTAAAAATTATTTCATTGAATAAATAAATATACACAAAACGTAGATTTTACTATCGCGTACTTATCCGGATTATAATGTTGAATTTGGGGGATATGAATTCTAAAATACGAACAATTACTGTAACATTATATACCCAGATAGTCTTATTTTATAAGCAAACTGATCACATTATGGGCTAAAACAGAATTCTGAACTTATTTGAATTTTTGCCAAGTTACATGGGCTTCATTCACTTTTGATGCATTGCCTCCGCCAATTTTCAAATTCTGCTGTTTGAGTGGTCTTTATCTGTGGAGCCAATTAATGCTTTTTGTTATTAACAGAGAAAACGCGAAAACAATCAAACGTTTCTTCGTAAGTGAAAAAATTTTCAATTTGGCGAATTGCATTAGTGTCATGGTCACAATATATACAGTGCGGCTTTTTTTTTGAACGGTTCGACTTACAAACATGAAAAAAAAACCGTTTGGATGGTTTCACCGATACTACTTTTTGAAGTGAAAAATTTGGTGATTGCTCGACAGGGGGCGCGGAGGACACATCAACTCAAAATGTTTAAATGGCATGGGGGTCAAGTGTCACATCGTTGAAAAGAGAATTCAATTTTGTTCACAACCATTTAAATATTTTTGACTTTTGTTGAGAAATTTTTTCCCAATTTCGGTTTATATTCCTTTCGAAATTTTCAAGTTGATGTGCCCCCAGCGCCATCTGTCGAGTAATTGCAGTGATTCTTCTCTCAAAAAGTAGTATCGGTAATTCCCTTCAATGTATTTTTTGTTTCATTATTCTACATCAAATCTTTCAAATTTATCGAGGTATAAGTAGTATTCAGATCCGCATTTATATTTGATGTTTCGAATTTTAATTGCAAAAAAATATTAACCAAACTCAAAAAAAACTCAAATGGTTGTAAAGAGAATGGAATTCTCTCACTGTATAAGTATTTTGTGAAAATATTATGTAAAGATGTATTAACTCATTAGAGAACCGAAACGAGTGGTGCTTGAGACGGATCTAGGATAGTTTTTCGAATGACAATTCTTTGAACGACAGTTATTCGAAAGAACGGTTCTTCGAATTGACAGTTTTTCCAATAGATAATTCTTGGAATAGACAATTCTTCAAAATAACTTGATGAAAGATCTTGGTATCTTTTTCTCTGGTGTGTTCAATTTCTCTAGGCATATTGAATACTTAGTGTCTGAATGTTCTAGAAAATTGAGCTTTGTTTTGAGATCTAGCCGTGAATTCAGTCACGATACTTGTTCAATACTCTTCAATTCTGTTCGATCCAAACAGGAATATGGATGTGTCATTTGGAATCCAAAGACTTTTTTATATTCCGATATGATAGAAAAAATCCAAAACGATTACTAAGAACTCTTTCCTACAGGAAACACAAGGTCTGGCCCTTATTTATATCCTTCTATTAGAATTTAATAAGTCTTAGAAGAAGAGACAATCTATTTCGTGTCTCGAGCAGTTTGTCTCCTCTGCAACAATGTCTTGAGACCGTTAACTTAAAATAGGTAAGCCTAATATACAAACATCTCGATTAAATATAAAAAATGTACATCACACTTATATAAAAACATCACAGGCAATTGATTACATGATAAGAGTAATACAAGATTAGATAATAATACAAGATAAGACAGAAATACAAGATAAGATAGATATACAAGATATGGCAGTAATAGACTCAGAATCCTATAACAATAATATTGATATGATATTGATCTCTGGCATATTTAATTTTATTGTTCTTAATTGATTTATGGTATTCTTAACTATATTATCTTATCTCTATCTGTAGTATTGTATTTTGTATTTTTATTGTATCTTTTACTTTGTAATTGTATTTTTTAAATGTACCATTGTATTCAATGAATTTTACGTATTAAGAGGCCATGAGCGCGATCATATTAGGGACGGTTTTTTTGGTAAAAGAGCCGATAACTCAAAAACGGTTCACCGTATCGATTTCAAACAAAGACAGGCTTCTAGAGGACGTTCGATTCTATGTACCTACGTCTGCGGCAGCACCTCACGATGCTTTTTACAGATAATCGAGGAAGCTGCAATGGTATTTCTCTTCCATTAAAACTTGAAGCAATCTTCATCCAATCGAAACAAATTTGGTATCAGAGGAAAGTTAAAACGTTGATCTATGTACGTGCTGTAATGTTTTTTTGAAATTATTTGTTCATCTACCCAAAAACTTGCTTCAAAGTAACTGCATTTTTGGGACATTTTTGAGATTTTTTTTGTGAAAAAGTGGATTGAAATTTCAATTTCCATTACAGCACGTACCTAGAATTGAATGTCCTCTAGAATCCTGTCCTTGTTGGGAATCGATACGACGAACCGTTTTCGAGTTATCAATTGACTCTTTTACCCTTAAAAGCGCCACAAATATAATTGCGCTCATGGCCTCTTAAGAAACTCTTAACAACTGTGTAACATGTAAGTGGAAATCAGTCTGTTTGTTGCTCAGTATAAATACATTTCTATTCTATTTTATATAATAAGTGTTATGATTAAATGCCAGAAGTAATTAATTAGTCTGTTCTGAGGAGAACGAACTGACCTCACATAGACATTTGTGTGAGTGGAAATTAAACACAAAAATCTTGTGAGGAGTAATTTTTCAGTCTGTTCTAACCATAACGAACTGACCTTACGTAGACATTTGAGTGCGTGGAAATTTAACGAAAACATTTTATGAGGATTCATTTTCAGTTTGTTCTAACCAGAACGAATTGACCATACGAAGACAATTGAGTGCTTGAAAATTAAATTACCATAAAACTAATTTATAAAATGAAATCACTTATTTCGAAGAATTGTCTATTCGAAAAAGTGTCATTTTGAAGAATTGTCCTTTCGTATAACTGTCCATTCGAAGAACTGTCCTTCGAATAGCTGCATGTCTTTCAAAGAATTGTCATTCGAAGAACTGTCAATCTTATGACATGCAATGATTTTTTCTTATTGCGACAAAAACTGTATTGTACTAAAATGTAGATAATTTTTAATCACTCTGGATTTGTAGGTTTTGTTTCCAGTAATGACGCAATGACGAACTGTTCCACAGTTTGTGTCTCCCTGTACGAATAGTTGTTTAATTCTTTAATTATCCAACGCTCTTTTTGTCGCTTTGATTTTTACAGTTTCTCATTTCGTTTAATTGTTTTAAAAGGGTAATTAAAGTAACTGATTTCAGCTGCGAAATGGTCGGTACTGGCAGTTTTACTCATCTTTCACTAATTGATGGGCAACGATGCAGACATAACCGTTTAACGATAACTGACTGTTCGGCATGTTCATTCGAAAAGTCACCGTGACGAATATCAGAAAAAGTCGCTACAGGGTGTTACCTGAAACTGCAAAATTTCGGTATTTTCAAAGGAATCCCAAATGAAGAAAAACTTCTTTTTTTCAAATTTGACAGCAAAGCCATGAAGATGATCTCATTACCTTGAGAAATTTTCCGAATTGTCTTCTTATCTCTTTTATAAACAGGGTGATCTCAAAAAATTTACTTTTTGGTTTTGCAGTCATAACTTTTTTCCTCGTCAATCGATTTTCAAAATCTCATGCTCATTTTGAATCGGAAACTTCAGATAAAGAGATATAAAGACCAGAATTTACTCAAGATGAAGATTGAAGATCAAGGGTTCCCTCAAAGGTGACCCAAATCTGAAATAACTTAGAAATCCCGGCAGGGAGGAGAATTAGATGAAAATCAACTTGTTATCGGAAGGATCATTCATTCTGGATACGTCCAGATCTTTCTTGCTGTTATACTTCTGAAAGTATTTAGTATCCTTCACTTCATAATTTGAGGGATTGTTGGTGTATCTCTATACACGATTTCTTTCATGTATCACCATAAAAAAATCCATTTAGCAAGTCATCGAGTTGGGTCCGTTTATCCTAATCCAGCGAAGTGTGTAAATATTAGTCAAAGGTATCCGTCATAAACCCTTCTGAAAAAGTCCCTAAAGAAATGTTTCACTTGAAAGAATTTCAATTTGGAAAAAAATATCGCTGGAAAAATGTCCACTAAATGTTCCCTGGAAATAATAATTCCGGTTAAATATTTTTTTGGAAAAATTTGTCTCTCAAAATACTCACAATAAAAGTAATAAATGCTCGATTAAAAAGCATAAGCCTTATAAAAACCAACAATACTTAAAAAATTGAGATTGTTGAAACTCACGCCCTCAGATGTCTACCTAAGGCTAGTTCTTTCTGGTTAGATCAGAATAAAAAATTACTCTTCACAAAATGTGTTTTATCGAGCAACTGTTGTTTTTATCCTGCAAAGGTGATTTCAAATAGTGGTACGTTTGTACGTAGGTACGTTTGCATTATTTTATATATCATTTTGAATTTTGCATTATGCAAATGTGCTTTAAATATCAAACGCTTTATTCCTACCCATTTTAGATTTTGGGCTATTCCCATCAAATAAGTTATTGTATCAGTTTCGTTAAAATTTTCAGTCTACCTTCTTCACTCATCAGCGGCGAACGCAAAAATTAGGTAAGGTGTTGTATGGGATTCACCCCGCATGATGGTGAAAAGAGCTGGGCAAGGGTTGTCAAAGAAGACATATATTACGTATTGTCATTCCACGAATAATTTTCCAAATAAACCCTTTTAAAAAGAAACATCCTAACAAATATTGGGAATTATCATCTCTGAAGATATTTCCTACAATTCAGAAGTGGTCTCGATTGATTAGAAAGGGTTTTTTTATTGAGAGTCTGTTCGGTGGAATTCCGATCTGTTTTGGCTATTCTTCTGGTTCCTGTAGTTGGTTATTAGCAAAATGGCAGAAGGAGGTAGTCCAAGTAGCACGGTAGGAGGTCCAGCGTCACAGGAAACTGATGGAAAAAATCATGGATATGATGTTAACTATGGAGCGGAATAGGTTGGCATCGGAAGAAAAGTTTCTCAAATTGCTGGAGAAGTCTAAGACTGAGCAATAGAAAAAGGATATCCATGTTATTCCTGACTTCAGCTAAAGTATTGAAGACTTCAATGGTGAAAACCTAGGAAAACCTGCTATGGATTGGCTTGTGAGTCTAGAAAGTGCAGCTGTTCTCCATAACTGGCCGCATGAATTCACTTTAGAAACGGCTAAGGTCCATATGACAGGCACAGCTAAGAAATGGTTCATTGAAAGAGCTTCAAAAATAACATTCGATGACTTCAAAGTGAGATTCAAGAAAACATGTGATTTTAGAATGAGTAAGGATGAGATGTGGGAAAAGATGAAAAGCGACATCAAGGTAGAACAGAATCGATTTATTCTTATTTTCAAGATAAAGTTACACTCTGCAAAAGTCTTGGCTATGCTTTTGATGTAATCAGGAAACAAGTAATCATAGGTTTACAGAACAAAAGTAAAATTCCTGCTTTACTTGCTAGAGACACTGAAGATCAGTTATTGCACGAGATCGTAAGGTTCGAGGAAATAAACAATAAAGTCAATTAATATTTCCAAATATGATCTCAAACCCGTAATTACTGTGAAAACTAGGGAAGATTCAGAAAAAAATGGTACAACAAGTAAAGAGGGCTCTAATGGTGAAGTTACTAACAGCAATAGAATATCAAGACTGTTTTGCTACCGATACAAAGACAGAGGTCATTTAAAAAGAGATTGTCCACAGAAAATAATTCATGATACTCATATCGTTTCAAGACAAGAAAATTCAAATTCAACACAAACAGAGTCTTTGGTGTGTTGTCGAAACAAAAATACTGATTCCATTCAGAAATTCATTAGACAAGTTGAAATAAATCACGATTTGAATGTCACAGGTTTTGTAGATCCAGACAGTTCAGTTTGTACGATCAAAGAAACGGTAGTAACGGATTATAATCTGCTAAGAAGACCAACTGATCATAAATTATTTGGTTTTGGAGGATACAATATAACGAGCAAAGAAATATCTAGCCTAATGATGCCTTTAGACGAAGTTGAAGAGAAAATTGAAGCTTTGGTTGTGCCCAACCGACTGATTTGATAATAGGAAGAACTTTCACTGAATTACCTTGGATTACTTATATTAGATTGGATGATATGTTGCATTTTGGGTACAAAAATGAAGATCCATTCAGGTCCATGAAATGGAAAGGAAATCAACACAAAACAGAGGTTCAGGTACAAACAGACACAACATTCGAAAGAAACACATTGAATTTCGTCTATGTTCGAGTTGGAGATTGATCTGGGATACTGGCGGTGATGACAGATCGAGATGTCAGTTTGAAAGTTGGTGATCGATTTGGTGAGATACGAGGTGATTTCGAAATCTCTGATAAATCGACAACTTCGTCCGAAGGTGAGCGGGTTCCTATCACTTTGAACATGTTGAACTTGGACGATGATGTTGTGAACAGGACAAAATGAAACTGCGGTATAGTCCGTGATACGATTTCATCTTGCGTTTGAATCTTGAAATAATGATAATGAAATTATCATAGGGGACGTTTTTTCTCTGGATGATTTTTTTCCAAACTGAATTTTTCCTTGAGGATTGTTTCCACAGGGGATAGTTTCCATAGGGTATTTTTTGTGGAGAGATTTCTGTTTAAGATTTCATCCTAGATCCTTATTCAATTGCTCCCTGACTGAATTCAAATATTGAGGAAGAGCACTATTTTGTCGAAATCACATACTTGTTCTTTTAAGAAGATTCATTGGTAATTATTGTGACAGGTAGTTTTCCAAATAGTAGTTAAACAGTTTTGTCTATGTTCCATCGTAGAAATGTGGCCCTTTTACATATTCCTCAATGATTTCACTCAAACATTTATTGACCATCTATGCTGGATATCAAATTGCTTGAAGAGTTTAGGTTTTTTTTGTAGAACTATTAGAAAAAAGAACATAATTATTTTGTATCTTACCCCAATTGCAACCAACCGTGTACATGCGCAGACGTTCTTTCTGTGACCTCCAGGAAGCGATGTTCTTTATTGTTTCAATCATTTCTTGATTACAACCAGAAAAGGCTCGTCAGATTCCAGCCTTAATCGCGTAATATAAAATGAAGATTACATTTTCGATAAGCAACAAATATCCGAGTCACAATACCTGTAAATCTTCCACTTTTGTTGTTCGAACCTTACGGGCCGTCACGGCCGGCTGCCTGTTCGCGGAGAACCATCAATTTAATGAAGTTTATTAATGTTCAAGTACGACTTCCTTAAGAGTGTTCGTCGGTCGGCACCAACTGGAAGATGATGGAAGTTATGATAATGGTTATTCTATGATTACTATTAAATTCAATGCTACTCGCCCACGTTGAAGGAGGAATAGGATTCCCTTAGAAACGAGGTTTTTAATAACCTCACGTCAGTGATTGAAACTCGAGTTGTATTTTTTTCTCCTCTGGTCCAAGAAAAAGATTGGGACTTTTTTCGGATGTTTCCATATTAGGGTGGGTCGGGGGGAATTAACAATACGTTCGAAAAAACAATGCATTTCCAAAATTTTAATAAACAAAAACCATCGAGATTGACCCGTCGAGCTCAGTCCTCACATCTAAACTAGTGCCTATAATTTTTGTGAAAAAGAAAAAAGTAACTGGAAGGACCAGGTAGAAAATGTTGTTGAGGTTCCAACTTAGGAAAAAATATTTAAACACGAAAACACTCAAAATGGTGAAATGGGGATGAAGTTTAGGGGTTGAAAACGGTTTTTTGCGATTTAAGGCGAAACGTGACCTCTTAAATGTTCAATGGAAAAGTTGTAGATAATAAAAAATCGTACACTTTTTTTCAACACTTTTCGCCATAACCTCAAATTTACCGTCAAAACGGCGAAAAACCGATGTTTTAATATTACATTTTTTTCATGCGTATAAATGATTTAATTCAGATGAACATTTCTAGGAATATGTGTTTTTTGGTGTCGAATGCATGATTTTTTCGCAATTCAGAAGTTTACTAGTTTTCGAGTTAGGTATATTTTGCGAAAAAATACCCTTATCTTCCACAAACAATTGTCTTCGTGTTTTTTGTATTTCGAAGGTCTATAAGTTATTATTTTAATTGTTGAAATGTTTACTTTAAAATGGTCTATAAGATGAGGGTATTTTTTTCGAAAAATGTACATATCTCGACACCAAAAAAGACATATTCATACAACTTTTCATGTAAATTAAATCATTTATACGCGAGAAAAAAATCCGCTAAGAGGTCACGTTTTGACGCAAATCTCAAAAACCCGTTTTCGACCCCTAAAGTGCATCCCCATTTCACCATTTTGAGTGTTTTCGTGTTTAATTTCATTTTTTCTTCAAACATTTTCCATCTGGTCTTTGCCTGTTACTTTTTTTCTTATTTTAGGCGTTTAAAATTCGTTTTGGCACCAGCCTAACAGGTCGATTTTAGATGTATCATTCAAGAGAGTCACCAATGAGCAATATTCGACCAAAAATCAATTTTACTGGGACTTGGTACAACTTTATGATTTCAAATAATATAAGTGACGAATATTGGAAAAAAAACCTGTCTTGATGAAAATCTCGAAAACGTTCAATATTTTCTAAAAAAAATTACAAGAAGTACCTTTTATTTAGCATGAAGAAACCGAAAAACTGAAAAAAAGTACAGGTTGCCACTGAAAGTTGGGACCCGCCCAGAAAAAATTGAACACCCTGTATGGCGTCTTTATTTTTATTTTGTCCAGTTCGGAATATACAGGGTGATTTACCATCACTTACCCAACATTAAATGTGTTACTGGTCAGACATGTGCGAAAGCACCTGTAAAATTTGAGAGCTATCGTGATGATTTAACCAATTTTTTTGTACGTCAACCGCAATGGATACGCTACTGCATCATTTAATTCAAGGAACCATGAAAACATAATTGTGATTGTCATGAGAACATATCAGTGTTGCAATGTTACTAACTTCGAGTGAGTGCAAAATCGCTAATGGTCGTTGTCGAACAAATACCCACGTCGTATGTGGACAAAACTAACATCATCCCTTGACATAACCCGTTTCTCCAGATAATTTAATTATGGACCGTAATAGTCCTAAATACAGAAATTTTAGACTACTTGGCACTGGTGAATGTATGTATGTCACTTGTCAAAACAACGTCAGTTTGAATTACAATAGTGATCGTAGTGAAAAAGCGAGAAAATTCCCAAATAGACGCCATCCAAACTTATAAACGATTTTGGGTGCAGTGCAAAAACTTCGTGATACCGGGTCATGTTTTCCTACTCACGTCGAACGTGCAGTGAATCGTGCTGCTGTTGTTGATGAAGGTTTTGCAACTCTTCGAAGAAGATCCACCAACAAGCACCCGTGTGATGAGTCGGAGACTTGGTTTGACGCAAACAATGGTTTGCTTCAATATGATAACATATAGTTCTGTTGTGCTGTGTTATGTGTGTGTGTGATTTGTAAAAAATGTTTAATTTATTTTTGCCATTTTGTAATGTTAGCCTGCACGGTTCCACGTGGGCAGTTTCTATCCAGTGGCGGCGCGTTCCTACAAATTATTCAGGTAATTTTTTTTGTTCCATTTTTGTAATTCCTTTTGGTTTTCAATTCTTCTTGGTGGGGAGAGCATAATGACAAATTTTGTATAAGTGGTGGTAAATCACCCTGTAGAAATATGTATTCCTATAGTGTATTCACATTTCAAATACGCACGAAGTAAACTGCATGCTCGCCTCGTGTCTACTCGTGATCATCAATTCTCGCAATGCTATTTGTCGTCAGAACATCAACCTGACCAGGCAGTTGAGACTTTGCAGAGTTGTATTCAGGTTGGTTGCATTCCAATTATTAAAGCTGCGTATTGTAGTTGCCGCGGAGAATTCTTCGGTTTTTACGTCGGACTGATCAGATTAGTCTGTATTGTTCGTTTATTGCAACCGAATGTAGGAGACTCGGAGACTTTTGGCAGACGAGTACGATTAATTTGAATGTGTGAGGTTATGTTCATCATCATCAAAAATAATAATTCGATTTTCCGTTATTGCAATATTCAAAACGTCCAAATTTCAAACTTGAAGACTCTTTACGAAAAAAAAAACGATGCAAATATGGATGGGGTTATTAAGTAACAGCATGTAAAAGTCATGCCAACGTCTTTTTCGTTCGTTTATCATCGATTGATCGGATTAATTTGTGGCCACGTGACTAAAATCTGCTCAACTCTGAGATCATAATATCGAACTCGCCTATTATTGATTATTCACTTCAAATATTTGTTTAGTGTAAAGTTTTGTGTTGGTTTCGGGTGACGTTGAACATTCGTTGTTGGTTCTATTTCACAACGTATCTACGTGTTGCAAGCATAATACGCCTCTGTTCTAGTTTGGCGTTCACGCACTTTTGCTTGACATCGTCCGTATTTGAAATGTGAATACACTATACATATACAGGATGGGGCACCGAAAGCGAAACAGATCGAATATCTTTTTTTGAGAAAAATGCAAAAACAACTCAATTTTTAATCGAAGGGGGACAACTTCCTATCACAACCTCAACTGTCATACCTCTTCCCCCACCCCTTGGTCACTATCACCCAAACAATTTGAATAGGGAAAGTAGTACGTGTGACACATCATTGAAAAGGTAATTTCATAAGGAATTCAGCCATGTCAATTTTTGCCACCAAACTTTTTATTTTGGCGCCCTCTTGCGGGAAAAATAACTGTTCCATCTTCCAAATTATGAAACTTCATTTGCAAGCTAATTTGACATGAATTCGGTGACAATGAATTATAGAATTTTTCTAAGAGAAAAATTAAAATGGTGGCTCCAAAATGGCGGACATGATTTGCAATTATGCTCCGATTCAATTCAAAATTTATATGTGGTGGTTTTAGGGTCGGAAATTATGATTTGTTTGTCAATGTAAAAAAAACAAAAAGGTGGCTCCAAGATGGCGAACAAAATTTGAAATTATGGTCCGATTCGAATCAAAATTTTATGTGGGAATTTTCAGGGTTGGAAATGGTGACTTTTTTGTTGATGCAAAAAACAAGATGTGTTGTCAAAAAAATGCAAAAACACGTCGATTTTAAATCCAAGGGGGATATCTTCCTATCATAACCTCAACTGCCATACCACTCTCCCCAGCTAAAGTGAATAATTCAGGAAAATATAACCAAAATTTAAAAAAAAAACTAACATTGTGTGAACTCACAAATTGGAAAATTTAGCATAAATTGCTCAAAAACGTCAGACAGCGTTACTAGACTAATTTATACTCATGTATGGCAGTTCATGAATTTATGCAAGGTTGTCCAATTTTTAAGTTTAGACCCACTTCTAGTTGTTCGATCAACTTGAACTTTGGTAGGTGTTCATAATTACGGTGACAATGCATTATGGAATTTTTGTTGAAAAAAAAAAACAACAAAAAGCAGCTCCAGGATGGCGGATGAGACTTAATTATGGTCCAATTCCAAAATTGGACTGGGGGGGTTTTAGTTAGGTACAGATTTTGGTTTTTTACAAGGACGAAAAAATCATAGTTTCCTACCCTGAAAATCCATACATACTAATTTTGATTCGAATCGGACCATAATTACAAATTTCGTCCGCCATCTTGGAGCCACCATCTTGTTTTTTTGCAATGACGAACAAATAATAATTTCCGAACCTGAAAACTACCACATATCAAATTTGAAACGAATCGGACCATAATTTCAAATATTGAAGGCCATTTTGGAGCTGCCATTTTGTTTTTTCCTTAGGAAATATATCATTATGCATTGTCACCGAATTTATGCCAAATTAGCTTGCAAATGAAGTATCATAATTTGGAATACGGAACAGTTGTTTTTCCCGCAAGAGGGCGCCAAAATAAAAAGTTAGGTAGCGAAAATTGACATGGCTGAATTCCTCATGCAATTACCTCTCAAATGGTGTGTCATAATCTCCCGGAAATGTTCCTGAAATTAAAAATAAAGAAGCGAATAAAAATTCGAAGTTGGAGTATATCCAAGAGCGGAGCTCCAATAGGCTCCGCCCACTAGCGACTTTGCTTCGGCATTGGCCGAAGTAAATGTCTAGTTCTATTTAAGAAGCCCGTTTTGGCCGAAATAGACAGTCGTTTGGTAGCACCGGCGAATGTCAGTCGCTCGGGAGCACCGGTGAAGGGACATAGTTGTCCAATTTGAGAGCACACTCTTCCAAGTGGCCCAAGAACAAAGACCTTAAATGGCTGCAATGGCTTTTAATACCGTTTGCGATTATAGATGGAAATAATGGAGCATTTCTTCGCCTGAGAAATCTACGGCCTGCAGCTGATGGAAAATCGTTGGAAAACCCAACAAATTTCCAAAAAGAATTCCGAACGACGTTTATGCCTGAGTCTTTTTCAAGACTCAAAGTGCATATTGAGAGTATTATCCTGCTAATTCTACATTTGGATGGAGATGGTATCCGGAGTTGCTGGACTTTTGCAACATTGCGCACTTGTGGTGATCGAGCTAGCCGGAAGAGGAGAGGAATTCCAACCTTCTAAATCAACCCAAGTCACGCATTTGTTGACAGGTGTCACACTTACTACTTTCCCTTTTCAAAATGTTTGGGTGATAGTAACCAAGTGGTGGGTGGAGAAGTATGACAGTTGAGGTTATGATAAGATGTCCCCCTTGGATTAAAAATCGACGTGTTTCTGAATTTTTTTCACAACACATGCGTTTTGAAGATAGTCGATATGTTTCGTTTTCGGTGCCCCACTCTGTATGTTTTGAAAATGGAGATATGGAACATCGCCTCACTGGTGCAGGACCCTGTATAAGCTTCGGTGTTGAAAGCAATAAGCAAGGGCCACGCTGATAACCCGGCTAATTAAACTTTTCTGCATATCTCCGGCCCAGCGCTGAAAGTGGGTCCAGCGGCCGAGAGAAACGGTATCCGCCTGGGAGATGACCGCCGCTCTCGCGTGTCGAATCACTCATTCTGTCATTTCGTCTAATTAACGAGAAATGATGGACGCGCCGGTCAGAGTCGGTTGAGCTCGCTTTTTAACCGGGGTGGACGTGAGAGGTCGGCCTGTATCAATTTTTGACGTGAACCAACGGGATACCATTCGTCTAACTGAACTTACTAGAGAACGTTACGTTTTCAGGAAGTAGCGTTGCTAGAATTCGCGTTTTTCTGTCTGTCTGTCGGCGTCGTGCGCTGCGAGGCTGGGAGGTGTGACGGAGCCGCGGGTTATTCGAATCGAGGGACAGAATCGGCATATTATATTCAGAATTTTCGTTATAATTTGTATCGAAGCATTTTTTTGATACCCGACCTGGGGTGTATTAAAATAGTCTTTGTCCGCATTGTCTATAAACTAAAGCATTCACCTGATTATGCTTCGTTGGACCACCCTTTAGTCCTTCCCAGTGAGGTTCGCATTACTATTACGGAATAGTTTTAACTTTCAATAACTTAAGGGCTTCACCATCATGATCATTTACTGAAATTTCTAATACTAATACTAAGTTACAAACGTTTGTCATCAGGGTAACAAGTTCTGAGAAAGCTATTCGGATATTCCCTAACCTCACCATCTGCTCTCGGGTTGTTTGCAAATTTAAGTCAGTTTCTTTCTATGTATGGATGGTTAACATTATGCCATACTCTACAACGTCAACCCTTTTTTGTCCCCGCGCACTTCTTATTCCAAATATTTTTACTTTTCAATTGATTTAAGACTCCTGTTTTTCAAGCTAAGGTTTTTAGTACCTTCCTTAGAAAGTCAGAACAGACTTTCTGTATTTTTCCCAACAGTTTGCTATGAAATCCAAACCAAACCGCTTTACTATGAAGGCCACCCACCGGTTTATCATAAATAGGGGATCCATTCTTGATCTGGGCTCTTTTGGTGGTCTTTTCGTGTTTTAACGCCAGTCCAAATTTAGCGAATTTTTCATTCGTTGAAGCCTTGCCATAACCGTGCCGATGTGAAGGATTACCATAAGCAACCCGTATATGTTTATTTGATTTATTGTTGGCCTATTTGATAGTTACTATGTTTTACAAACAGGAATGATAATTTGAAAGAACTATTACGTAAAATTGGTATCTGTAAACTTTCAATAAATACGTTTCGTATCTGACTAGATTTTTCCACTTTTTTTTTTTTTTCACTCAAACACTCTGACTCTCTTCCTTAAGGTGTTGACAAAGTAGCCAAAGTAAGAAGCGGATTATCGAGTAAGCCTTGCATTGTGTTCCTAAGGTGTTGTTAAAGTTGCTGCTAGCGGAACACGCGAGATTTTATTTCATAAAGGTGGTGGAATCAGTCCGTTCGGTATTTATATATTTGCGAATGGAGCACTGCTAAGTTGAGAGGGGTTATTCGATTGTCAGATTTGCTGTGCGTTACTAGTGCCCCTAAATAACAGAGTAATCTGTCACCGGCGAGGTCAGGTTTCATTTGAAGTTTAATATAGCTTTACATGGTGTTCATAAGGTGTTGTTAAAGTTTCTGCTTGCTGAACACCCGTGGAAGTCTGAAAAGGAATGTTATGAGGAGGTATGTAGATATGTCTAAAGCAGGGTATGGCAAAAAGGGTCCATGAGGGCCAACTTGCCTGGCTGGGGCAGCAGCCTCCCCAAAAACTGTTACTACTGTGCTACTGCTAATAGGGATTATATTCCTTCAGTCATAACAGAGACACGAGCGTGCTTCAATATTTTTTTTCAATTATTTTCATTCCATTGGTTTATGTTTAGGTGGTTCAATCAATAGAAGTCTTACAGAAAAGTTATTGAGGTTTAATTGCAAGCATTTGGTATCTACAAGAATCCCATATATTAGTTGGGAACGTTTCAAAACTATATATCTCCCTTAGGTAGCCTCTTGCTCAAAGTTTTGAGCTAGACGAGCAAGGGTTCTTTGATAGGGAGCCAATGATGGATTCTGGGTAACTTAAAGTTTAACCGTAACATAATATATCAGAAGCATGTGGCAAATTTCAGATTCATTCCAGTTTCTCTCCACTTAATCATATCCGTGCCCCATTCGCAACTTTACGGATAATAGTTGGTACTGGGGCGAGAATTAGCGCAGTGGTTAAGCGCTCGCCTGGTGACCGAGAAGTCCCAGGTTCGGTTCCCAGCCGGTGTTGGCATTTTTCATTTTCAGATGTGAAGGTCTGAATGATTGAGGCTCGAGTCGGCTGGAAATAATCCTCCACGATTCACTGTTGCGTTAATAATTAACAGTGCTGCTCCTAAGTAGATGTTAAAACACGAAATAAAAATATAAGGTACCATTCATACCGCTTTCTCTTCCAAAGCTATGTTATTAGCTCGTGGAATCAGAAATGAATTGGAAAGGAACGTGAACCATATAAATATATGGACCTTACATATCAATTTTAACATCTCATAGAGTGCTCATCGGCAAAATTTTTACTGATAGATACTCTCTCCAAACCTTCTGTAGGCTTCATTGGACCTAGTCTGATACCGTTTTCCTCTGTGAATTTTTTGTTTCTTGGGCGTTTTTCCTCTAAATTTTCCGAAATATGTCATTTTGACGACATATACAAAATTTATAGATACTGTTTTTTTTTTCGAATTGAATAGCTCAAAAATTCGAACTAGAACCCGAAAATAAATTCTCTAATATTAAACAGAAAATCGTCTACAGGAAAATGTATTGATAACCAGCTGATTTACTCAAGATCCATTCATTAAACCTGCAAAATCAAGTTTTCATATTGTCTGACAAAAATTACTTTCCGATTTTCGAGTCTGGCGCGTCAAAGTGGTCGATTTAACGCCAACAAAAAAATTAATTACAGGAAATTATTTGTCAATGGGCACTCTTGACTAACATTTGAACCATCATCTGTTTGTCCGTTTATAACAAGCATCTGTTAATTGCGAATTTATTGGTACATTTCTTTATAATTGTTATCATTCGTAAGTACGTTCTACCAGTTTTAACGAATTAACTATCTAAGTAATTACTTTAGATAACACTTGTACTAGAGGACTACGAAATTCAGGTGTGATAATACATATCTTCACCTAAATGATGTGTTACTAAGATTATTTCACTTATGCTAAAATAGCGTGTTATGATTGGTTGAAATTTTTGTGTTGATAAATGAAAACATGTTTTCGATTTTGTAGTTCGATTCCTGATTGGTTATTATCAAAACACAAACTTACCACTAGCAAGCTGCTATAATGACACAATACCAAACTTTGACCAAAACTAAATAAGCACTCACTATTAATTCATATCAAATCAACTTCACAATTTTCGACAAATTTTGCATACTCGTTGATTAATCAAATCACTAAATAAAAATGTTATCAAAACATAACCTCGAGCGAGAAGCAGTAGACTAGACATGCAATGACGAAACTACGAATGACGCGCTCTGTCATTGGTAACTGAAATAAAGGGATGTTTGAAATATCAAGTAAATGTTTTGTTAGTTGCATCATTTCAGAACTAAATGCGGGATTAATGTTCCTAGTTAAATTGAATATTAAATAAATAAAAATGGTTTCGATTTTATTCATGAAATAATCTTAACAAATACAACTCGTGTTATCGGCGATTATAGTTAATTCGTTCTCGGTTTCGAATCAAATTATGTTGCTTTAGGCAACCACACTCGCGCAAGCGCTCGTGTGGTTGCCAAGCAACATAATTTGATTCTCAAATTCAAAAGAATTGCTATTTCGATAATCACCGATACACTTGTGGTATTACCTACGAAAATTAATTTGTCTTTCTATTACCATGAAAAATTCTGTTTTAAACATGTTGGCTTTTCATTGTTATGAGAATGTCGAGCAAATTTTCACATTATCACGAAATTTAATTTTTTGTCTAGAATTTTTCACCCTAACAATTTTTTTTTTCATTTCAGGTAAGGTCAAGAAATTTGGGATCATTACGTAAGTACCTATCCGTTGAAATTTTGAAAAAAAAAACATTCTTTTCAATTTTCCAATTCCGTTTAGACTAGTTTATGTAAAAATTCAACTACATCATCTGATGAGCTAAAATCGACACTACTAATACTGATACGCCCCTCCTCCGATCTTTGAAACTTCTTTTTTTATAATCAAAGCTAGAGGGGGTTTCCAGAGGCTTCAGTACAAGATGCTGTTCTTGTCACACAACTCGTTAAG
The DNA here is from genome assembly GCA_944452925.2 of Chrysolina oricalcia. NCBI lineage: Eukaryota > Metazoa > Arthropoda > Insecta > Coleoptera > Chrysomelidae > Chrysolina > Chrysolina oricalcia. Next base: position 17,996,499 of record OX101825.2, read on the forward strand.
GGTAATATAAAAAATCGCAGAAATTTATTATAAAAACAACGTAATGAATGATACAACTGAAAGAGATGTTGCTTTCGGTGAATACTTCCATCATATCCAGAAGAAAATGTTCTATCATTTTGACAATAATTTGAATGTTTCAGGCTGCCAGAGTGTTTTCGCTATTAGACCGGCTGTTATCGACATGTCCAGCTCTTGTATAAACGAAGTCTGCCATTGATGCAGACATTTTGTTAATGTAAAAGATGATGAATAACACGAATTTCTAATCGCCACCAGAGCTACCATGCGCCTTGTTGAAAATTGAATTTTTTTTAATTTTAGGATTTTTGAACAATTAACTAATGTCATATAGAAGTCGAAAGAATTCCTGACAGACGTATCGGTCGGTCCCTTAGGAATTCATAATTCATTCATAGCGACTTTCGTACTAGTTGTAAGTGAAATATGTCCCTTCTGGCCGTAAATCCGTTCCTTCAGGGTTAGATAGCACTGTACGTCTTTGGTAGAAGTACATGAGTGTGAGCACTCGATACCGGATGTCTGAAGGACACACATTTGAAAAGCCTCCTCCAACAAATAGGATTATTGATTTCAGCAAGTTCCGAGTTCCGTTGATCAGGAAGGCTGGCTCTTCGGATGCTCAGGAACTTCAACAAACTGTTTCCTGTGCCTGATTTCAAACGAGACAATTTTCACTCTTGTGGAAGCACATTTGTGGATACCTGTATGACGTTGAACTGGATTGACTAGGATGGAGGGTGTCCAACATGTTCGAAACTTATACTGAACGGATTTTACTGGGTTGACTCGACTCGGAACTCAATTCTTTACCTTAGCAACTTGATCGAATCTATTACACAAACCAAATTCCAGAAGGTCGGATCAGCCAGATCCTTCTGGAACCAGTAATTTAACTGAAAAGTTCTGGTAGGTAGGTACCTAATTGAAAACGTAATTGCCCATTCCGGCTGCAAGACCTAACATTCGGAGAAAAATACCGTGGTACCTTGATTATCACAGAGGTGACTGTTGAATTGTGGCATTTGAATAAATTGAATATAATAGACGAGGTTCGGGAATTCCCAATCATTTGATGAATTGCGGCCGTCGTAGCAGACAGCCAAGAACTTCTTTTTTTCAGCAAAAATTATTCCCTATCATAAAAAGTGAACTGAGTCTCTATATACAGGGTGTTAATTAAGTACGTTGACAAACTTCGGGAGGTGATTCTTTGAAGGTTTTCAGGACGAAGTGTTCATATAAACATATGTCCCAAACGGCTTGGTTTTCGAGATACAGGGTGATAAAAATACATTTTTTTCAAGATTTTTTAGAGTTAACTTCGACATTTTCTACAATAATCAGTTCAAATTAGGCAAGTACAATCCATTCAATAGTACGCACGATACAAAATAATGCATTTCTCAAATAATTCACAGGGTCCTCCTTTTTTCAGAGTCAAGCTTTGTTCAACCCTTCAGAATTTTTTTTTCCGCCGCCACTGACATATTATGAGAAAGGAATAATGAATGTTGTTTCATTTAACATCTTTTTGCTCTCTTGATGTTTTTCATTTACTTGTACGGTTCAGGAGTTACAATGAAAATATTAACGCAAACATTTTCCAGTAACGCATAACATAAAGAAATTTGAGAAGCAAATAGTCTAACAAACTTGAAGGGTGATTCTTTGAAAGGTTTCAAGATGAAAAGTTCATATAAACATGTCCCAAGCGGCTTGGTTTTCGAAGTACAGGGTGATCAAAATACATGTTTTAGGAGTTTTTGGAGTTTACTTCGAAATTTTCGACAATAATCGATCCAAATTAGTTCAAATTGGACAAGTACAATCCATTCAATAGTGCGCATGATATAAAATAATTCATTTCTCGAAGTGTCATTGCCACTCTCCAAAGATTAGCGCGTGACGCAATACGTCATTTTGTTCTCATTACACAAATAGCTATTTTCTGCTCGTGTAGAGAAAATGTAATGTTATGGAGCTCCCATACATTTTTTACCATAACTCAGGTTGAATATGTATTGCACAAAGTTAATTATGGCAAAATAATTTTGGACATTTTCAATAGTGAATAACTTTATTATCAAATACTAGAGCAAAGTAACATAAATTCCCTAGGAATAAAATTAAGTTCAGAAAAGGACCATTATTGAAATTGATATGTCAGAGCAGCTGCTGGAAATGGCCACCGCCAACTTCAATGCATGCGTTTATGCGCCTAACCATAGACTGGCGGACACGCTCAAAAATACCAGGGGTGTTTCTTATAATTCCGCATGACTCCTGTATGCGATTCCTCAGGTCTTCTTCACTTTGAACTGGAGTTCGGTACACTAATGATTTAAGGTGCCCCCAGAGGAAAAAATCAAGTGGATTCATATCGGGTGACCTTGGTGGCCAAAGTTGTGGCCCACCACGCCCAATCCAGCGATCAGAATAATTCTCTTCTAAATATTGGCGTGCAACCAATCTGAAGTGTACTGGAGCACCATCATGCATAAACCAAATTCCAATTCTTTCCCTCAGTGGGATCTCTTCTTGGAGTCCAGGTAAGATGAATTCAAGAAAATGTCGATAATGGTCACCATTGAGTCTATGAGGCAAAAAATGTGACCCGATAAGGAAATTCCCTACAATTCCAACCCAAACATTCACAGAAAACGTCTCTTGAAAATGGTTTTCAATCACGGCGTGTGGATTTTCATCACATATGATTGTTGTGAAAATTAATAATGGCTTTACGGGAAAAGCATGCCTCATCGGTGAATAACACTTGAGATAAAAACCATGGATTTTCCAACAATTTATTTCGAATCCAAGTGCAAAAAGTTAATATCTTTGGAAAATCCCTTGGCAGAAGAGCTTGAACACGCTGTATGTGATAGGGATAAAGTTGTTGCTCTTTTAAAATTTGCCATACCAATACATGGGTTACGTTAAACTGTGCCGCAATTTGTCTTGTACTGGTGTCTGGATGCTGCTCAATTTCGTTAAGTACAGCTTCTTCTATCTGAACTGTTCTAACTCTCCTGGGTCTTCCTATGAGAACAGCAGACCTCTTGAAAGTACCCGTTTCACGAAGACGGGAGTGAATATTGATGAACATTTGTGTGCTGGGAATATGACGTTGTGGAAATCTTTCTAGATACATTCGTCTGGCGGCACGAGCGTTACCATCAGCCATTCCATACATTAAGTGCATGTCTGCCATTTCTGAATTTGTATATTCAACCATTTTATCCAAAGGAATATTGAATGAATCTGCTTTATAGCTTGCACTAATGAAGAATTAACAATGAGACAGTTTCTCAACTTTCGATAACTGTCAAGTTGTTGATATTTAAATAAATGAATTAATATCAAAGCCCACTTTGCTATTTTTATGAATTCAAATTGATTACAAAATTTCTGCGTTACTGCAGAAGAAAAAACAAACCGAAATTTCTGATAATGTACTCCGTACGGAAACAAAAATTTGTTTGATTCAGTTTTTCGGAGTTATGACCAGATATTCATAAATGAAAATCAAATGTGTAATGATCTGCGACTATAAGATAAACCCTATTAACTATCTTCCATTACAGGATTACCTTTCGGAAGTTTTTTATGTTGAAAAGGAAACGTTCAATTGAAAACTAAAAATATCTTTTTTTAAGATAACAAAATATTTGTATGAGTTCTCTATCAAGACTGATGGGTAAAACATTTTTAATCAAATATCTTAATGAAAATGCACATTTTTACCATCAGAATCTTCAGGTTGAAAGTTAAGGTTTTCCCAATATCTGTCAGATCTAGTTTAATATCCAGCGTACCGCAGTGACGGGGAGATAGTAGTTTTCACAAAAAGAAATCACATCTTTACAATAACAAGCTTTTATTTAGCTTCACGTGTAACTAACAAACAATTTAATAAAAGTTGAATTTGACCCACTTCTAATACTCCGATTAATTTGAAATTTGGCAGGTTTCTGTAATTCCGGTGACAATGCATTAAAAAAATGTTTGTTAAAAAACAAAATGGCGGCTCCAATATGGCGGACGAGTTTTGTGATTATGATCCGATTCTGTTCAAAATTGGTATGTGATGGTTTTTGGGTTGGAGATTTTCAGTTTCACATAAAAAATAAACTAAAATGTTAAAAATGAAAATTATAAAAAGAAAACATTTTAAAGTTTTTATACAATACACTGAAAAGGAAAAAATAATTCATTTCATTGTTTGATCTAGGTAATCTTGTACAGAAAGATTTTGATACTCACAGAATAACCTACAAAAAATGAAACAAATTATTTTTTCATTTTCAGTGCATTTGTATAAAAGCTTGTCTTTATATTTTTCATTGTATAATTTTTATTCATCGTAGATTTTTCTAATTCTGAAAAAATATTTCCAACAATTTACAATAATTGAAAATGTTTAATTTTCAAATTTTCTAATGTTATGCCACACTGGAAAATGTTTAAATTAATATTTTCATTATAGCCCCTGAACCGTACAAGTAAATGAAAAAATGCAAGATATCAAAAAGATGTTAAATGAAACAACATTGATTATTCCTTTCTCATAATATGTCAGTGGCGGCGGAAAAAATAATTCTGAAGGGTTGAACAAAGCTTGACTCTGAAAAAAGGAGGACCCTGTGAATTATTTAAGAAATGCATTATTTTGTATCGTGCGCCCTATTGTATGGATTGTACTTGCCTAATTTGAACTGATTATTGTCGAAAATGTAGAAGTTAACTCTCAAAAATCTTGAAAAAAATGTATTTTTATCGCCCTGTATCTCGAAAACCAAGCCGTTTGGGACATATGATTATATGAACTTTTCGTCCTGAAAACCTTCAAAGAATCACCTCCCGAAGTTTGTCAACGTACTTAATTAACACCCTGTATAGTGTCTTTCGAAAGTCTGGAAACGGTCTCATATCTTAGAAACGGTTTGGAAAAAAATCATGAAAACTTCTACAGTATGGTTTTTGATGATTCTGGATTCAATGGTGTTATTGGCAATGTTGCCAAATCAACAGTTACTCAGATATTGAGGGTAACTTGATATTTTCAAATGAAACACCTTATTTATTTTCATTGCAATCAATCCATGTCCCCTCATTACTTATGTCTCCAAATTTCAAACTGATGTGGCTTTTGAAATATGACAACATAACATTTTCGTTGAAATATCTGCGAACGGTCCAATATTTTCAAAAGGGCTCTAGAAAATATTATGAAATTTATATACATGATGTTTTTTTTTTCAGATATTGCCGGTAGGTAGCTCTTTTATTTTAAATGAAAGATCCCATTTGTTTTCATTGCGATCAATTCGCAACTCGCCCCCTTGATGCCGACTTTACAATCCCTGTCACTCAAATAATTATCAGCGTTTAGTTTTTGTAATCAGTGACAAACACAATGTCTTTTTTCATGTTGCTAGGCAAATAATTATTATGACAGTAAGGTAACTGTTTGTCAAAATGAATTTTGAATTGAGTGAGTCTCAACGGATTGATAGTTTGTGTTTTCGAGGGTTTGGTTACAAAACTAGGTCCTAACAGAAAGTTTGCGACATTTACAATGCACGGTATCCTTACACACAAATAAAAAAGTCCCCCGTGTTTCGTACTTTACAGAGATATGAGCAAACAAGTACTGTTAAAAGTTCAGCGAGAACGGGGCGTCCAAAAACAACCAATGATGAAAATAAGTTAAATCCGCTACAACAATTAGAGACAAATCCCCAAGCAAGTATATCTCGGCAAACCTTGAACTTGAATGACGATATAAGTGAAGCATATCTCTACAGAATTTCAAAACAAGAAAAATCCAAGCCATACAAAGTTATGTATGCGGAAGAACTGTTAGAAGAGTATCCAGATCGTCGCATGGAGTTTTGCGAGGCGATGATGGAAATATTCAATATTTACCCAAATTTTGCAAGGAACATTTTGTTTAGCGACGAATGAACATTTTTCCTCAACGGACATGTCAACCGTTACAATTGTAGGTTCTGGAACAGAAATAACCCACACTGGATGAGAGAGCTTCACAACCAGCATCCCCAGAAATTAAAAGTGCTATTTGGATACATAAGTAATGAGGGGGCGCTGAATTGATTGCAAGGAACATAAATAAGGTGTTCCATTTGAAAAAATTGAGTTACAATTAATATCTAAAAAACTGTTCATTTGGCAATATTGCCAGTGTCACCATTGAATCGGGCATCATCAAAAACTATCCTATAGAAATTTTCATAAATTTTCTCAGAGTCGTTTCTGAATTAGGAGACCGTTCCCATACACTCTATAAGTAGATATTTTCGGAACAAGAAATCAAGGATAGCAAAAAAGTGGTCGGAATCAAAAATAAGGAAATATGGATGGAGTCATCTACTATTTCCAGACTGAATAATAATAATAAATAAATTTTGAAATTTCCGTGATACTGTTTAGGATTTAAAAAATGAACCACAGATATCTTTACACAAGTAGAGCCCGTTAAACGCACATCCTCCGTTTTTCGTACCGGAGTTGACGCTAACCGGCAGACGAACGAATAAGATCGAAACGAGACTAGACCCGTCCGTAATCGGTCGCATAATCCTCATCATCAATCGGCACCTAGTTGTTTTTTCTTCTTCCGATACGGTACTTCGCCATCGAAGTCTCGATCTCGAACGCGCATCCACAGACAGAGAACGTCCGTTTATTCCCGTTAGTCCGCGAATCGTCGACTAATAGCTCGAGCAATTCAGCACAAATACTGCACGTTTCCAATAATTCTAACAGACTTCTCACGCCGGGCGGACTTCTTTCCTGCGAGGCGTATGAATCGCTCGCGTAGCTGCGGGCGAGAGAAGTCTAATTTCGCAGTGTGGAGTCCGGGGATTCGAACTTGGCTCTTATCAAGAATAATTGGTTGAAACCTTAAGAAATGTGGAGAATGACAGAATTCATACAGGGTGGCCACTAACTTGGAAATCCTGGAATACCTGAAAATGACAGGAAATTTTTGGTTCTGAAGAAATGGGAGTCAGATACGATTTTTTTTCTAGTCGATCAAGGGTTGTATGAGTGTATAAATATAAAAATATTTGATAAAAGATTCTTCAATTATTGAATGAATGGAAAAGGCTCTAATTTTTGGGCATTTTTAATCAATTCCACCATCAAACGAACAAATATTTTGGTGTTGTGTAATTTCAATATTGAAGTCTATCAGTTTCTTAGTTAAATGACTTTCTCATCTTTCTTCGCGACTTTTCCTTTTTTTTGTAAATAATTTTACAAGAATATATTGTTTTCGCGAAATAAATTTCCTTGCATTATTCCATTCAAAATGGGGAATATCCATTTTTATCAAAGTCAACTAATGAAGGTTTGGTTTAGCCGGTGCCTAGTGAAAACTAATTATTACTTACAATTCTAGATTCAGATGTGGAAATGAATTTCTTTTAAATGACACGCCCTTCAGGTTGCTCCTCCCACACGGAACCGGTAGGAGGGTAACAGTGTTGTTCTTACCTAGTTCATTTAGTTTCTCTCCACACCATCTTGGAGTTAATTACCTGCATGTTCATGGCATTAATGGCTGCTTGGCTATCTGACATGATGATAATCCCTCGCCGTGAAAATTTCATTCTATATTTAACTGGACGCATTTTCCGGTGGCATAGATTTCCGCTTGGAAAATGCTAGGACTTTGGTTAGATTCCCTTCCATCAGAAGTGATACAATGAGTACTATGCCTTAACTAGTATCTGAACATTTATCTGAATTTACCAAAATACTTTTTGAAATCTTGAATGTAACGTACCCATTTCAAAATCATGCAACGTGCTTTCGAAAACTATGATAAAATTATTTCGTAGTTTTCATTGGTCTTGGGATATTATAGCTAAAAATTCTTCCTAAAATGCATTCTTAGGAAGTAAAACAATGATTGATGACGCGTTACCACGAACTATCTCGATACTTAGTCGTTGCATAAGAAAATCTGGTGATCGATTTTCCCCAGTAATATTAATAATTTTCCATCCAACATATTTAACAATTTCGAGACAATTCGTTCCGAATACTCTCAGCATATCAAAATAAATGCCAATGGTGAAACAATTTAATTGATTTCAAATGACTGGTATTTAATTTTTTCGCTCTTGTGCACGTTCAGCAAATTTTCTAGAATCTCTTGTTGCAGTTCGGACATTCGAATTCGCAAATACATCCAATGCACACATGTAACATTCCATATCTTTTCTTCTCCTCTCAAATTAGTGACATGTTGCCATTTTCCGTTAGGTTCTAGCTTCGGTACCATAGATTGGCGGGAAAAGCTGCCCGAACTCAAAGAACAACTAAGGCCATGAGCCCCCAAGTCGTCAATATGTGCTCCACTAAGACATTCATGAGGTTCCCAAATTGTTGTTCCAGAACGCAGAGCTACTGATATATGAAGTGATTCGTGATATAAAAGAAGTTGCCCAGTTGTGGGGTTGGCAAATCTTCTAGCCATTTTCCGGATTCACTGGCATATATTACTTGCAACCTAGTCCGAAAATGTAAATTTTTATTTTTGAAAGAGATATATTTGACGATTATTTATTATAGGTTAATCCCAGTTTCTCAATTTCGATCTTTATTCATGGCTTGGCATCTTCACACCTTGAACGAATAAGGTACGTCAGTTTATAAAAAAATAAAATCGGTGTATACAGTGTGTCCCACTTACCATGCTCACCATGGGTATCTTTTCAATGGTAACAGATACGAGGTCGGTTAAATGACACCAAATGTGGAGTTTATCAAGGCCAACTATAATGTGTAAAAATATTTTGATAAAATCTATTCGTTTTTCTTTTATACACAAATAACAGATTTTGATAATTTTCATGTCTCTTGCACGTGAATTTTGACCCACTTCTGGCGGTCCATATAACTTGAAATTTGGCAGATGTTCATAATTCCGGTGACAATGCACTATGGAATTTTTATTGAAATAAAAAATTTAAAATGGCGGCTCCTCCAATACGGCGGACGAGATTTGTGATTATGGTCCAATTCCAATCAAAATTAGTATGTCAGGGTTTTTGAGGTCGGAGATCATGATTTTTCTGTTAAAATTTATAAATTCAAGATGGCGACTTCAAAATAGTGCTTGTTTTTGTATAAATGACGATAACTCCGTTGTTATCAACAAAAAGACTATGACATATCATCTGTGAGAGAAAAAAAGTTATTCATAACTTAAGTCATAGTGAGCTATGACCTACATTTGAAAAATAAAAGTTTGTGCTGATATCTCAAATTCTAGAAGAGTTGGTATGAATTTCATATTTTTTTCGAAATCTCATTAAAAAATGTGAATGTGAAATTCCTATTCAAATATTTTCATTAATAAAGAAGTTACGGACGAGACATGAAAATGATCAAAATCTGTTTTTTGCGTATAAAACAAAAACGAATAGATTTTATCAAAATATCACATTATAGTTGGCCTTGATAAACTCCACATTTGGTGTCATTTAACCGACCTCGTATCTCTCTCTCACTTTAAAAAGATACCCATGGTAAGCATGGTAAGTGGGACACACTGTATAGTACAATACAACAAAAGTAACAGAAAATAACGTTAACATGACAATGAGAGGACATTATAATTGATATAAATAAAATATTCAAGAGAAATCCAATATATCAGCTGCTGGACACATGTTCCAAGAATTCGTTTATTGAATAGGACACGTTATTAACCAAATATCGCTTTAGATCTGTTTGAAAACTTTTAAGTGATCCGTGCTTTTTGAAACATTGGGGATATTTATTGTAAATGAAGGAACCATCATAGACAGGTGATTTCTTGTAGTTAGTATGATTGCAATGTGGTTGGTGTAAGTTCTCGGCATTTCGAGTATTATAGCCATGTATATCACTGCTTTTCAGCAATTTATTTGTTTTGTCAAAAATGAACGAGAAGAGTTTGTATACATATATTGACGAAAGGGTTAAAATCCTGTTGTTTTTAAATATGTTGCGATAGCTGTCTCTATAGCCCATACTAGAAATAAGTCTGAGGATGCGCTTTTGCATGGTAAATATGCGATAGCATTCTGGCTTGACCCCAGATGATTAGGTTTTGACTCAGTATAGAGTAAACTTGAGCATAATAAATTTCCAAATATCTTCCCATTTGCTCATTCATGACTTCGTGAAATATCGCTATCATCTTGATGTTCATTAATCATCACCGACACAATTAATTTTGTAGCAAAAACTGATCTTAAAAAAGCTATTAATGCCAAGTCGTGAGTTCGGCGCAAACCAATACCAGCACCATTATCAATCGGGAGTGTGTTCATCCATTTATCCTTAGTCAATCGAATATTATTGTGTGCTCCATTGTTCTTTCGAAATGTTCTTCGATATCATTAGTGGCTGCCGGTAACTCAAGCGGTCGAAGTGTCGACTGTTTAACCTTAAGCTAGCATTGGTCCCGGTTCGAGACCAGGTGTGGGAGTAACATTTTTTTCTCATATATATCACTAGGCGGCCACAAGCCCTGTTGTAAAGAAAGTGTGATGTTAGTTGCCTAGGTGCCAATCTCGGTGACTAATGCTTGTTTGGGATACGCACCAACCACCCATGGTGCTGTAGGTTTTTCCGGGTTTTCCTGCAGCCGAAGCACCTCGGCAACTAATAATAATACCACAAAACGTATATTCTCATTTTGAGCTACAATGTTGCGAAGTGGGTGAAAAATGCTTGCAAACATGACTGAAAACTGTGCCATGTGATGGCACAGTCGGTTTCTTAATAGTATTTTTGTTAAAAAAACACTCATTCAATGCTCTATTGATTGGTGTATTATCTGCTTATATGCTGATAAGAATAAAATCGACAAAGTCGAAGTACGCTTCTCTCCACATATTTCCACAAAGTGGAAAATATGAGGCAAACATCTGACAGAAAACAAATACTTCCCTGGCTAATGCCACGACGGATATTGAACTACATCTGACAGATATTTGTGCAACGTTCTTCAAAGAAGACTCAGTTGCAAGTGCTTATTGTAGACAGACAAAAGATTATCCTTAATTTGGCTGGGGATGACCACCTGCAGACATGTTTCGAGGTTGTTGCCTCTCATCAGTGCAAGGGTAGGTCCGACAACTTTGAGTTGTCTTGTCCCTGCAAAATGAATTACAACCTACTGTCATCTCATAATTACTTACGGATGAAGCAGCGACTTACAGTAAGTCAGTCGCTGCGCCATCCGCCAGGAAAATCAATAAGCACTCCTCGAGACAGCAAAAGACTCCAGGTAGAGTAAATGCGAAAATTCCAACAAGTTTGAATGTTATGCCGGAGAGTACAAATAAATGATAAGAATAAAATCGACCAAAGTCGAAGTACCCTTCTCTCCACATATTTCCACAAAGTGGAAAATATGAGGCAAAAATCTGACTGAAAACAACTACTTCCCTGGCTAATGCCACGACCGATATTGAATTACATCTGACAGATATTTGTGCAACGTTCTTCCAAGAAGACTCAATTGCAAGAGCTTATTGTAGACAAACAAAAGATTATCCTTAATTTGGCTGGGGATGACCACCTGCAGACATGTTTCGAGGTTTTTGGCTCTCATCAGTGCAAGGGTAGGTCCGACAACTTTGAGTTGTCTTGTCCGTGCCAAAATCTACTATTTATCTAATAAAATCTGCAGTCGCTATTGGCTCATTTCATGATGAGTTAGTTGTATAATGAACTATATACAGATTCGGAAAAAAATCTTCTATACATAGCAAAGTATATTTTAAACAGATTGTTATCTTCAGGGAGGCATCATGCATGTTCCATCTAGAAAGAAAAGACACAATTATTGATCAAAATGTGGTGTTACTGAATTGATTCATCAATAAGTGACAAAAAATAGTATATTGTGTATCTAGTAGTAAAATCAATACATTCCCGGACGACAATGTAAATACAAGCATTGAAGTCTGGGAATGTACTTTTACTACGAGGTACACATACTATTTTTTCTGAAATCGCAATCAGCATCATCATAAATTGAGGATTCGAAATTACGTGCTTTCCTGAAACGTCAAAGTGACAACTATAAACCAAAGACCGATTTTGAGTACTTTCCCGTATCGTTTTCGATACGGAAACGTATTAAACGGTCCGGGAAAGTTCGTTGCTTAGCAACGTACTAAAATACTGGATTAGCGTATTTTGAGGCCTGCAGTTGCTCCGAGAAAGTGGGCATTCTTGAACGATTTCAGAAAAAAGAATTTTTCAGAAAAACTGTGATCAAATCCGAATTGGATACTTATACATACAACTTTACCAACTTTCAGAAAAAATCGTCCACGAATGTAGAAGTTACAGTTGTGGCCCTATACCCTGTGTTACCCGGTATCATCAGTCTGAAAAGTTCTATTACAATTTGTGAAATTCAAATAAGGGTAGCTATAGAATAATTTGGTATCTTTTTGAATGATAAGGGATTGGTAGTAAAATACGATGATTTGTGGAACATATATTAGTTGAAGCGCTCTTCAAATGGCAAGTCTCAAGTTTTCCATTATTCTAGAAGTTATTCAGATTTTTAGAAAGTTTACTCCAAGGGACTGATATATAAACCAGGGGACTGACAGGAGAGTCATATTGACAGCGTTCCCTCCTACTTGAAGTCTGGGAACTGGAAGATACTCTATTGCTTGCTCTACTGACACATCTGAAATATAAATTTCTTCTTACCTGAAGAAACTGCCGTCGTTGCCACAAATGTTCAGGAATGTAATTCTCAAGTCGCCTTCATCTTCATCAAAATCAGAACAAATTGCAGCGTAGTGGAGTTCAGTTTTTTAACAGCATATTTGACTAATACGTAGTCACTATTTTACTGCTGGTTAATCTTTGATCTATCACTCGTTTCCGGAACTGGCTCTCCTTTACCATGATCTGCTTTTTTATTCTTTATCATTGAATAGTCTTTTCCGAAATCAGGTCTTCTCTTCCTTGTGTTTATATAACTTCACCAAAAAGCGCTTTTTTATTAAATCACTATTTTTATTTGGGTCTTTAGTTAATATTTAGTATTTAGTTGATTGCTTTGTTTTTACATCACTCGTTAAAAGTTAAGGGCTACGTCTTCTTTTGCACAAGCCTCTCGAAGACAATTTTAACAACAGCAGCTATTTTGTCTTGACAATAATTTTCTTATTCTTTTTTTTCTGTATTTTTGTCGCTGTGTATTTAATTTTGCTTTGAGTTTAGATATTATTGCATCCTTTTGCTTCAACTGATTGTTCTTCAATTTCAAACAGGTGGTGTGGTTTCTTTCATAAAATTGCATTTCATGTATTCCTTAAGTAGTCCAACCAAACGTGTTTTGGCCAGGAAAAAAATATAGTAGTTGCTTTCTCATTCGCTCTATATATAATTTGGGGTGCTGAATTCGAATTTCAACTTTGGTATTTCCCTCGGATGGCTTCATAACGAAAATCGCAAAAAAATAAAAAATTTCGTCCATTTTTCAGTTTTTTGCCAAAAAGTCATAAAACTACGCAATTTCGTGGTAGACCACTCAATACAAAAATAAAGTAAATCTAATTTACTACAAAAGACACCCCATGATTGTCTTTTTTGGTTGAACGGTTTGGCCGCGAGAGTGCGCTGAAAAAAGACCAAAATTTCCTACTTTGTGAAAAACTCAGTTTTCATTTGTTACTCGAAAACTATGCTTGTAACTACAATAATGCTTAGCTTCTGCTCAACCGACATTTAGTTTTCAACAAAATGCACACAATAATCTCTTATTTTTATGTAGCCACTAGTGCGCATTCGAATTTTGTCATGTTATGCGGAACAGTAGCCATTCACGAAACATTCAGTATAGATCAATATTGTCACTATTCATTAAAAACTGTTTATTTGATCTATATAACACGCAATGAAACAGAAGTTATTAAAATTCAGTAAAATTTCGAAAGATGATCTAGTATAAAAAATAAATTTTGAGTGGCCTCTCAATGTCGAATTTCCGAGCGTGTTTTCTTAAAAACATTAAACATGTATAAGAATAAGTAGCTATGTCTGATACAAATTTAAAAAATAGTTTTTGTGAAACTTTTCATGTAACTTTTCTGTGAATGAATACCCATACATGCTTTGGACAAAAAGTGGATATTATTTATTTGTAGTTATTATGAAGACCAAATAAATAGTGACTATTATATGTCTCGGCTGAATTTTGGGTGAGGGGATATGGCTATGATATAAAATTTCAACGCGCTCTAGTGGTTACACGGTTTGGCCAAAACTTAGTAATTACGCTGTACAATTTTATCAATTTTTATCAATTTTACCCTAAATAGCGCCCCAAATATGATCGCGCTCATGGCCTCTTAACTTGTTATTTACGATATAAGTAGGTGAATATGTTTTCCATTTCCTTCTCATTGTTCTCTACTCACGATTTGTCATTTCTGTTATGCTTTTTCTTAATTTTCAGGTACTTCATCCTTTCTTATTCTTTATGTTCAGCTTGCTTCATTGGATTAATTTTTATCCTGAGCAGTCGGACTTTTTAGCTTCTCTGTTCCTAGCTTTCTGACATGAAAAATATCTAAGTTTCAAAGTAGTCAGTTTTTTTATTTTCTCATCAGTCTCCTATATAGTTATATAGATAGTTTTACCAGGGACCTGGCATCAAGAGAGTGATAATTCCATCAATAAATAATTTTATTCTTTTGACTTGAATTGAAATCACGTTGATAGTTTATCATCATACGCATTACAACAGAAGCCAATTACTTATCCGGATGACATCGTGTTACCCAATTTTTGTAGAACGACCCATGTATGTTCAACCTCCTCCCCCCCCCCATTCGGCTTCTTGCTACTTTTGTTGGCGAAAACGGCCATTGGTGAAGTTCTGGTTTTTAGGAAATTTTTAGGTGTGAATTTCGAAAATCCACGCAATTCCTCGCGCGTGCAATCCATCGCACGCTATTTTTGCAGATTTTTATTATTTTTGACTTGTTATAACTTCTAATTCATATACAGTTGCTGATGAAAATAGTTGAAAAGTTGTTGATGTTGATGTAACATTGAATTTGTATATGTTGTAGCATGTAAATTATCGCTACTTTATTTTGTTAATTTTTTAGAAAGCTTTAGAGCAATGTAGACTTCATCCTGTGGTAACCTACTTTCAATGAGCCTTAACACAACATACATATATGTTCATAGTTGGTTGTCTAACGTCATTCATAGAAACCTTATCAACATTACCATGCTAATTTCCATTCAGAAACCACATTTAATGATCAATTCACATTTTATAAGTTGTCACTACAAGGAGAATAATCAAGTCCTGGATGCACCATCAGAATAAATCATAACTTTTCTATTTTGGACTTGTTCTCATTGAAACTGCATACGTTGTGGTCCTGTTTGGGTTTCGGAGTATTTACCGCTTGTATTTCTGCTTACTAGGAAAGTGTGATATGTTTTACGCTTTGCAAGTGTTGATCTAAAAATGATTAAAGGTGAATTAGAAATTTCTTAAAAGGAAAATATATCCTACTCACTTTGACATCTAATGTTGTCTTCAAACGAATTTTCGTGAGTGCTTCATATTTATGTCTGAGTTCTGGTTATTGAGAAGGTTCATAAGGAGTGTCTTCGAATTATTGTCTCTGTTCTAATTTTTAGGGTTTAATGTGATTATAAACCAAATATTTTGATTGCTTTCGTGTTTACTTTTATTTTTATTTGTCAGCTATCCGATGATGTTTCAACTGTCAGCTGTCAACTGGTTCAGTTTTTCAAACTAACGGTGTAGCCAACTTAGCTTTTGGGGTGTCTGATTAGAGACAACAAAACACATCATTATTTTTAAGCTGGTCAGATTGGTAGGTTATGCATGGAACATGCAAATAAGGAAAAATCTGAATGTTGGTAACCTAACTTCCTGGATGAAAAAATATTCAAGGTGGATTTCGTTTCCGACTGAGAGACGAGGAGTCAGATAGTAGAATTGGTGAAAGCTACAGGTGTCTAGCCATACAGTGGTTCCTGGTTTTGTTCGGCTGACGAATCCTGAATTTGTAAAGTGATCCTTTGTGGATATTCCATTCTACTCATTTCATCATCAACTCCAAAGTCCTGGCTTTTGATAGATGCCTATCTAGAACAGTTACGACAATTTGGCGTTTGAAAACTTTGTACCACGCCGACATCTTTTTTCTTCAAGATAAAACCCTTCACGGAAGGTGAGTTTTCCAACTTTTCTTTCCATCGTTCCTATGCTAGCGACTGCTCTGAACAGTTATTTACTAAAAAACATTTATAGGGTTGTTGTACCCGGAGGAATTTAACCCAGGAAATTGTCACGTTTCCTTGTCTGGTTGGGTGTCTCCCATGCTTTGGTTAAGCCCGACGTCTTCCTTTTTAGGATATTTATGGTAGTATGCCTCCAGTATTGCCTGAAGAGTAGAATGCCTGGTTTCAACTGATGAAATGCCGATTGCTGTCAGATAAGATGAAGCCTTCTTCATTGAAAGTCTTCGTAAGACTCCCTTCCCTCATCACTCCAGTTCTGGTTGGCCTAGGATCTAGTCCAAATTCTTCACGTTGATGTTACCAGAGGAACAGGTTTCTCTCTCCATTTCAATTTTAATTATTTATTATTATTCAATATTGATATTATCTCCGGTTGAAGTTTATATCTTTCAACGACGATCTGTAAACCACCACATAGTACTATGCGCTGGGAAAATTGATTTCCTAATAAAATCTCACTTATAATGAATTTAACCTCATATGCAACAGATATCGAATATTGAATATTATTAGAATCACAGTCTTATTTTTGGAAACTGTTACTTTGACCAGTGAAGATTAATTCATATTAAATGTTTGGTGTTTATTTATGTTTTATTTATTCATTGATTAACACTTGTCAACTTGACAACATCGTATGGTAAAGTCTCTCATAGTTTTGGGTATAACATCTAATTGTCATTATTCGGTTGCTCAACTTTCCAAGTAAGTACTTCTTGAAATAGACATACTAAAAGTTGCTGTGGCGCCCCCTCTTATTTTTATTACTGTTCAATGATATAATTTTGTCATAAAGTATAAACGAACCCATAGTGCCTACCGAAGAAGAGCTGCCGTCTGCATTGCTTCTTTTTATTTAACTTTAAAGGAAAGAGGGTTGCAATGTCACTGATGCAATAAAAGTTGTAAAATATTAGCCAGATTTGTTATTCAATAATAGTGTATAACACGAGAAATATAAGTAAACAACTAACAGCTATGGATGTGTTTCGTCTGGATTGATGGAGATACTGACAAGCAATAAATTCGGTCGCCAGCGCTATTTCGAATAATAGAGTGTTTATACTTATTTGATTTTTTTTTGTATTGCGAAACAAAATTCGTGAAAATAATTTTAGTCTTTCAAAGTATACTTTCTCCATACGATAGTAGCTACTGGTCTTCACACAGACAACAGACAATTATTCCATATGGGTTTTCAGGACATCGATAATTTCTCACTAATATGTTATTCGTTAAATGTTGATATTCAAGGGTAATATAACAAGACCTTGATAAATAGTCGACTATTTTTATTGCATCTAAATTTCGACTGTATTTTATAATAATTTAACGAGACATTATTTTGGCATTAATAATCTGATGAGAGTCCGATAGCGAAGCTCGAGGGCTTTCATCTCTGATTATTAATGCCAAAATAATGTCGAGTAAAATTAATAAATACAACAGAAATTTAGCAGCAATAAAATAGTCGACAATTAATCAAGGTCATGTTATATTTGTGAAGATTATTTCTTGAATCTACTTCTTTATATCAGTCATATGAATGAATGAAAATTAAACAATTTGGAATAATTTATTCAAAATATCAAGAACAAAGCACAAAATCTAAACAAAAACAGCACCATCTTTATAATTTATCAATTGAAATTAAAAACACAATTATTGTATGTGACATTTCCACCATGCGTAATTTGTGACATTTGTTCAGCGTTTGAAGAACTTGCAGTATTAACCGTAGAAGTTCCACATTCATTCTCTTATACAGCTTCAACACGATTGATTTTATTTGACGTTTAATATGTATTTATTTAGAGTACTGTCAGATGCTCAGGCTCCTTGATATGAGTATCATGCTGAATAGTCGGTGACTATTGTGCATCATGTAAATAGTCGCTAATAGAGCGTGTTGATTGGTCCTGTCAAACAGGAAACAAACGTATGATTGGTTGAATACTGATATTTAATAGACGAAAGAAATAATCAGTGAAATTTCATATCGTCTCATTTGCCCGGCATAGTTCTTTTCAGAAACACGCCTACGATCAAATGAGCAATCACAGTAATTTCCGTATTTCAATTTCAATCTCAGTTCTTCTGCAATATTGAATTTGTTGAAGCTGGTGAGGAAATGAGAATCTCAGATGAAAACGGCGATAGTAATAGGTTGTATCGATTGAACTGCAAAATATGACGAACTAGATGGAATATTCTGCTCGAACTTTGTCTCTACTGTCATTCAAATAACTGAATATTTGAAACCTTCGGTGTACTAAAATACCTTTCAAAAAAAAAAACTACTCAAACACCAGAACTATGTCAAAATCACACTCGACGCGCGTTTCTTGCTTCAGTAAGAAAAATTAACCTTCAGAGTCATATTGAAAATGGCAAATGGTTTTTTCAAATATTTTGAAATATTTTTAGCACTGTTTTGAATGAGAACATTGACAGGAAAATTTATGATAGGATCTGTGAACCACTGATTACCTGATAATGAGTCAAAATCTTCGATTTTGAGTTCATTTTATAAAGAATATATTTAGAAACAACGTAGTTTCCAAAAGAGGAACACTTCCTGTAATACTTCGGATTTCTCATGAGCCCATTTGGTTATTAAACTGGGCTCTCAGTTATTTCTTGTTCACTTACTTTTTTGGAAGTCTCAATGGCCAAATTTTCTCAATTATTTCCTAGAACCTACCCCCTTTAACACCCTCTGGAGGCCTGACAAATTATATGGGAGATGCGATTCGTTTTTCCTTCATGAAACTCATCCTGAAAGAACTCTTTCATTTGGGAACAGAAAGCCGTACTCATTAATTTGGGACAGTTATCGAAATATTTTGTAGAAACTACTCCCTTTACCACCTGACAATCGGTAAGGGGGGTGTAACAAAGTGGAAGTGATTATGACAACATCTTGTTCCATTTGGTACGAAGATATTTCGAGAAAGAAAAATATCAACCCTAGAAAACTATGGAGATTTTCCGCAGCATTTCAAATCATGAAAGTCTGCTTCATTACATTCAATTTTCATAACGTTAGGTTTGTTTTCGATATCTTGGATTTCACAAATGATCGATCGATTAACAATTGAGGCAGAATCTGGTTTCATCAGTAATAGGTTCCGGTAATAATCATGTTTCTTCTCTTCTAGCAACATCTATCTACAGCTTGAAAAATGTAGCTATGAATGTCGAGAAACGTAAGAGTTGTGCGAATTTAGAATGATGAAGTATTCGGACGATAAATTATAATAATTGTACATTCGGTAAAAAAACTTCACATTGCACTTCGCACTGCAATAGAACTGATCAGTACAGTAACTCATGTTTTTTTTTTGGTCTGTACTGAGCTCTTCTGCTACTGCGCATCGATAGGCGTGGCGATTCACGTTCACAGCCAGATTTGCCATTTTGTACCCCCTGTTTCATTTCATCACCATCATTTAGCGGTTCAATTGGGTTTCACATACGAAACATGGAAAGGGATTTTTTCTACGACAGTGCGTAAACTAAGCTTTTACGCACTGCTGACAGTGCGTAAAGTAATACTTTTTCGCACAAGTGCGTAAAAAATCACCTGTGTGTAAAATCATCAACTGTTCGTAAAGTAATTTTTTGCACACTGTTCATGCATTTATCCATTTTTGAAAACTACAGTATTTTGCGTCAAATATAACTCGGAAGTCTTTATTTGACTATTCAACTCTTCTTAAGATATTCACGTAATCTGACCAATCACAAATCAAAGACAACTTGTATTATCGCGAAAACGCCAGCTGTCTCTCAATTCTGATTGGTTTGTCAGCGTTGGTGTTTTCAACGATAACCATAGATGACAAAGCAAAGTTTGACAGATCATAATTGTAGGCGAAAACGTCAAAATGAGTCGCATCGTAACTATATAATAAATTATTGATAGGTATAATAAATTTTTTTATGATTATAGTTAATTAATTGATTATGGTTATCATGAATTGATTGTTCATGTTCATAATACATACTTTTAATGGTTCGTGAAATAGTCTAATAAAATTCCACTCGTGATTGAATTTATCTCATAAGTCTGTCTTTAATTTCTGAACTCAACTGAATTGTATCGAGAAAACACCACTCGTCCTGCGAAAATTCAATCACTTGTGGTATTACTACTGATAATACGACGACAATTCATATCATTAAACATTCAAATTAATGATATAATTGCTACAATTTGACAATATACGAGGATATATTGAAAAATTCTTAGCCTACTATAGAACCAAACAAAATTTCAATGTCAAAATATTATATTACTCAACATATTCTCCTCTTAATTGGATACATTTATTACAGCGAGCCTGCAACGTCTATAGACCTTTCAAAAAAAATGTTTCTTCTTGCTCTGCAAACCAGACCTCCACAGCTTTTATTACCTCCTCGTTGGAAGAAAATTTACGACCTTTTAAACTTTTTTTCAGTTGAGAAAAGACATGATATTCGGACGGAGCCAAATCTGGTGAATAAGGGGGTGTTCTAGTAATTCAAACCCTAAATCACGAATTATTTGCATGGCAACATAAGATTTGTGTGCAGGGGCGTTGTCTTGCAAAAACAAAGCATCTTTGGATAGTTTTCCGCGTCTTTTCTCTTTAATTTTTTCCCGTAGAGTGGTAAGTAATGTCGAATAGTAATCTCCAGTTATTGTTCTACCCTTATCCAAAAAATCAATCATGATTACTCCATGGCAATCCCAAAAAACTGAAGCAAGAACTTTTCCAGCAGATTTTCGGACACGAAACTTCTTAGGCCTTGGAGAACCGGAGTGTCGCCATTCCATCGATTGTTGCTTTGTTTCTGGATCGTAGAAATGTACCCAAGTCTCATCCGTAGTAACAATTCGGTTTAAGAAGTCTACATCGTTTTCAAATCGAGCACAGATCGAACGCGATGCTACTACCCTTGCACGCTTTTGGTCAACATTCAAACATTTGGGGATCCATTTTACAGCATTTTTTCTCATGTCCGAATTGACGTGAACTATATGATGAACGCGTTCGTATGAAATATTCAGTGCTTCAGATATCCTTTTTAGCCCAATTCGACGGTCTGTTAAAATCATGTCATGAACTGCATCGATATTTTCGGGGACTGACACAGAAACTGGCCTTCCCGATCGGTCATCATCCTCAATGGAAAATTTACCTCTTTTGAAGCTTGCAATCAGATTTTTCACGGTCGCATACGAAGGACATTGATCACCAAGGGTATTAAGCATATCTTCGTAAATCTGCTTACCTCTTAACCCTTTTAAATACAGGTACTTGATGATGGCTCGATACTCCAATTTTTCGATTTTCACAATTTCTATGTTAACGCAATATTTTTTTTATGCAGGGAACTGGTCTAGGCTAACAAAAGCCATTTTAAGTAGTAAATGGCTTTCGAAGGCTCCCTGAGTTATTCTTCAAACACCATGTATTCAATAATTCGTTCAAATCTTGAAGTAATGATGTTATAGTTAACATATTGTTAGTCCCGCTACTTAGCAACCAGCATCCTTTCGTCCGAACTGAAAAACACACCTTATATACAAAGGCGCACAAATCTAAAATTGCAACTCTGTATGTTGACACCTTGATGGATGTTTACCAGAAGAAAAAAACAGAGCTAACGAGCAAATGTCGCCTATTTAAGATAAGATATCTTATTAAATGTACAATCCGTAGTGGTTCAGGATTCCGCTCACGTATTTCCACAACTTACTACGAATATGAAAATTTTCTCAGGAAATACGGTGGGTTTTGATGCTAGATAATGACTACTATATTTGAAGAGGAACAGTTTGTTTTTGAAACATTTAAGTATATACGTTCAAAAGAACTTATTGATAGAACATGAGCATCAAGAAGTAAGACAGAACTCATTGGAAATATGAAACTATGGAAAAAAATCGATAGTTCCTATACTATAACATAATTATTATTGGTCACGACTGTAAATAATGATTGAGTTGAGGATTTTGGAACCTTTGATTTCTTAGGTAAATTCAGGAATAGCGTCCTTATAGTAACAGTCGTATTGGGTATATTTCAACGAGTTAATGCCATCTATATACACGGTGTCCGGTAAACCTTGTACAATATTGAAACTAGTGATAGACCAGGTTATGACTGTTCAGAATATCGGAATTTCACCTTGGTAAAAATCTCACCGTTTTCGAGATAAAGAGCATTTTTTAAATTTCTGGAAAATCACTACCTCATCTTGGATTTTGAGTGCCATGTCTTCAAATAGGGACCAATTCAAATATCTTTGCTGCTGAAGATAACTGATGAGTGATACTTTCAGACGTACAAAACAGTTTTTCAGAAAACGATACAATTTTCCAAGAAATGGGGGTAAAATTAAATGCCAGATTTGAGTTTCAGCAATTTTTTTAATAACAGTTTGAAATTATTGTTTGAAAAAAAAACATAACCAAGTGGAAGTGGATATTCATTACAAAAGAATGCTCATTTTGTCCAGACTCTACCATGGTATAAAACATACAATAATTATTTTTGGAAGGAGTAGAATTTCGATTATATCAGAGTGTGATGTTATTCTGAGCTAAAATCAACTCCATTAGACTTTGTCAGTAATGTCTTTTATTTTTATCCTATCAAGATGAAATTATTGAATAATTATGAGTAATAACGAAACTGCTTAAAAGCATTCAATGGGAGAAGTAAATACTAATTCAACGTTTTTTTGAATCAACATACACTATAAATGACAATAACGATTATTCAACATCGCACTGAATAATATTTCAAAAATGTTATTTTCCATCGACTCGTACGCAGAGACGACATCTTTTCAAGAAGAACCTTTTCAAATGCGTTATAGGTTATAACCCCCAAATCAGCGATTCTCTGAGCGGCATTGTGCAATCGGATATCGTTCTGAATAAAGCGCTGCTGCAGCAGTCGCACTACCTCCACATTCACCATAAATGTAGTGCATATGCGCATATTCTCGGGGAGTATAACGTGTGTACGGGCATGACAAAGAAATAAATACCACTGAATGAAACAAGTGGACTAATTAAAAAAAAACTACGGCAGAAGTCACAAGTTGTTCAAACAAAATGTGACAGCCACCTACTAGATTTTTTTCAATTTTATTTACAGAAGATCCGTTCATGCAATGCTGTATTTTATTTTTTCATTAGGAAACTATTGCTTCTACGGACACAATACAGGAGTTAGAAAAGTTTTTAATTTTCTACAAGAATTCACCTCCTAAAAAATTTTGCACTTATTTGGTTACACCCTGTATATCTGTCGGTCTTTGAAACTTCGTTGGAATCTGGATGTAGGACAATTGCGACATTTACCACAAGAATTTGTATCAATCGGTGCCATGTCGGATAATCGACATTTCATTTCGATAATCTTATTGGGCTTAATTACAAGAAGAGTTAATTTTATTTACATGCTATTTAATGCTACCAAGCATTCTATTTTTTATTATTAATAATCATTTCCACATTTTATCTTGATAAAATCGAAATAAAATAATTTTTGGGCGTAGGTATAAAAGTTGATTGAAGCCTAGAATAAAACTACGTCTAATTCAATGGAAATCACTTCCTCGAAAAATAATTATAGTTTATTTTATACCATGGTAGAGTCTGGACAAAATGATCATCCTTTTGAAATGAATGTCCACTTCCAATTGGTTATGTTTCTTTCAGACAATAATGTCAAATTTTTAGAAAAAAAAATTGATGAAACTCAAATCTGTCATTTTACCCTCATTTCTAGAAAAAAAATCACTTTCTGAAAAACTGTTCTGTACCTCTGAAAGCATCACTCATCAGTAATCTACAGCAGCAAAGATATTTGAATTCTCTTCTCAATTTTTTATGCATGGCACTCAAAAATCCACGGTTAGGTAGCGATTTTCCAGAAATTCTAAAAATGCTCAATATTTCGGAAACGGTGATATTTTTACTGAGGTGAAATTCCGATATTCTGAACAGTCATGACCTGGTCTATCACCAGTTTCAATATTGTACAAGGTTTACCGGACACCCTGTATAGATAATTAAAAGTAGAGCAATTCTGTAAATTGGTTGGATGGGTGATGAACTGATGAGGAATTCAACTTGAATATTTTCTTTTTTGTGACATTTTCGGAAGTGACGTCATCTTTGTTAATTTTAATAACACACCCTGAAATTCACCTAATTTTTTAAGTTTCCTCATGATGAAACGAACTGTTTTTGAAGTTGTTCCTGTTTTTTGTTTCAAAGTTACAGATGCAGCATCTCGAACGCATGTCGTTTTTATCTTAATACATTTTTAAAAATTAACAATATTGAAGGTTGAATAGATCCCGCACCATTTTTATATCCACTGAATAATCCACAGGGTGTGCAACAATGTGGGCCCAATAAGTGAGTGAGAAAAATAGAATCTCTACTTTTTCAATATGGCAACCCCCTTTTTTTCTTCAAGTTTGAATTCTATTCTGAAAATAAGCCCTAGTTATAATACACTTCCATACCCGAAACTTATAATTTTGGAGTTATTCCATTATATTAGTTGCTCTCTCCCTTGCTCGCACAAGCTCTGCCTTTGAGGAGTTTTCTCCGAAAACCAGAGAGAATTTGTAAAAACAAATTTTACAAAAAAAAAATCTGTACACAATGTCTGGTGACGAAAATTAAATAATTTTGTTTAATGTCATGTGGTGTCATGTGGTGTCCGGGGTACTGCTTATGAGTGGGCAGCGTCATATTTACAAAATAGAAAACAAACAGTGGTGATAAATGGAGTGAAGTCATATACAGGGCAAAGCGACCTTGGTGTCCCGCAGGGCTCTATACTTGGACCTCTATTTTTTATTATCTTTGTTAACGATATTCAGAGCTCATGTGGGAGCATGGGTCACCTTGTACTGTATGCAGACGATACCAATATCCTGCTAAATAACCTGAATATTGATGAGTTGATAGCAAAGGCCAATAACACTTCTCAGTGGTTTAGCAGCTATTGCACAGATAATGGACTGGTACTAAATAGTAGTAAAACGGTATATATGCAGTTTTTTCCAAAAAATATATCTCGTGACTGTAACCCTTTAATTAGAGTTAATAATAAATCTATCAAAAGTGTGTCAGAATTCAAATTTCTTGGACTATACATCGACTCGAAACTTATCTGGGAAAAACTTATAGATATCCTATGCTCAAAGGTGAGCTCTCTATGTTTCTTACTCAGACGGTTGCGTGACAGTGTTGACGAACAAACAAAGAAATGTATACATAAAACTTATTGGTGAACGATATTAGTCGACACAATCCTTTACTCATCCTAATCAGTAGGTGACTAGTCTTATAAAGCGGTTGCATCTGTGTATTAACTTTTGTAATTCTGCTTTGAAAGATGAATAAATATTTCTTCTTCTGCTTCTTCTTCAAAAGGTACAATTTGGCTCGTGTTGGTTATATTAATCACGATTTCGTGAATTTATTGGCGAATGTAATTAGGTTTTAACAAGAACATGTGATACTTTGCTACAAAAAATTGAAACATCTCCATGGATTATTAGCTTAATCTTACGAACCATGGATCATTCGAAAGGAACATTATTAAAACTGAAGCGGTGGCGGACAATGCAGATAATGCAATTGCAGAGCTTGGGAACTTCACAGCTTTTCCAGAAGCACCTTGAAATATTGGCAAAACACAAATGGCATCTGTATTGTTATACTTGAGTCCATGGCCTGAAGCTATTCGATTATAGGAAAAGGGTCAACTTTGCGGAGTTCATCATTATGAGGAATCAGGAAAATTACCAATTTTTGAGAAATTTATGGAGCAAAATTTACCAAACATTATATTGAACAAGCTGAATTCTCACTACTGGAGTGATACAAATCCACATTCAGTTCGGAAACTTCAGTTTTGGAATTTCTATGTTTACTGCGCTGTAAAAGACGACGCCGTAGTGATTTTTCACCTTTATGACACTTGGGAAAATGCTTTCCTGGTTGCTCTGCAATGAGCTTTCATGACATATACAAAATACTTAACAGACCTACAGGTATTTTTATTTTCAGGTGAACAATACCAATATATTTGAAAAATCTCGATACGTATCATTTGGAACGACTGACCATAGAAAAATTTGGTATCTATTTGATAGAGAACCTCCGCATAATCGGCAGATGGTGAAGATGTATTCAAATTAAACTTTTTCTAACCAACAATTTGGTACCGACGGTCCACAATTATGGCCACCACGATCGCCCGCTATAACCCCATGGGATTTTTTTGGGTTATATAAAAAACGAGATGCGTCTAGAAATTTGAATTATTCAATTTATTCAATAAATAAATATGTTAACTATTTTTTATGTCGTATTTTTAAATATAAATATAACCCAAACACAGGGTGAGTTAATAAAGCTGCGGTAATAGTCTGTCCAAAATTACAAAATCTCACTTTTCACCTGTCATTATTTCAAAAACAGTTGAAGAAAGGTATAGAATATTATTAAAATATTTTACTTAAAATTCAAATAGGTATACATCAATACAGGATGATTTATTTAAAATTTTGCCAAGGTTTAGCTAGAAGTGACAACAACGCAGTATCAAAAATATTTCCAAAAATTTCAAATTCAAACCTAATAACGTTTGTATTAATTTTTTTTCTATCTTCAATAGAAGGAGGTTTTCACTGCGACCTTACAAGACTGCAATACTGAATTTGAAAAATGTGTTTTCGATTTTGAGCGAACAAAAGTTAAAAACCTACCATATGCAAATCAAATAATTGAAATAAAATGCCATAACATTTTCCATCAGATTTTTCGTAATATTGAGTAGATTTATGTTTATGTTTCCCAAGAATCTTGGTCTTGGTCTCGAAAGTCAAGTCTTTGTCTTGAGAAGATTTATTAAGTCTTCGTCTTATATCAACACCAAGACAAGACCAAGACTAGTCTTTTGGTCTCGCGAAGCCCTAGATAAGACGAGCTCTAAGAGACCTTGAAGAATAAACGTGGGTTCCCATTTGAAAAAGTTGAAATTTTTTATTTTTCTCATTCACTTATGGACCCTCGTTTTTGCACATCCTGTGGATTATTTAGTGGATGTGAAAATATTCACGATTCACTTCATATTTTTTTTTAAAGTTGACTTACATAAAAATGACGTGTGTTCGAGAGGCTGCAGCATCTGTCTCTTTTTCTAATAAAATACTCAAATAACTCAAAAACGGTTTATTTTGGGTATGGAGTATGATACACGGGTTAGAATCGAAATCATAGGGAAAATTTAAAAATGTGGTGAAATACAGGGAGTGTCATGAAAAATAACAAATATGAAGCCACTTCCGGTGACACCGAAAACGTAACAAAAACGTTTATATTTTGGTTGAATTCTTTATTAGTTCTTCGCCCATGCTACCAATTTTCAGAATAGCGCTATTATAGTTCTCTATGTACAGTGTGTGTCAGCCAAATGGAACAAATTCGCTTATGAATAAACGGGGGCGTGGTCGAAAAAACGCTCGGGGGCAGGTGGTACAATTATTTATGCGGCGCGGAGGTCCGATATTTTTCACTATTTTTACAGAATATTCTTATTATATTTTGGCAAGTTTTTGCAGCAATTTTCCACGTCTTACGCGTTTTCTATCTAGCTTTCGGGTGAGCAGAGAGGTAATTATATTTTGGTCGATGAACAAACCATTTTGATTGATCCTCAATGATATCTCAGTCAATTTATAACCTCGCAGGCGAATTCATTCGCTGAAGAATTGAGTATATTGTTGGCAACCCTGTAGAAAAACAGTGGCGTTTTTTGTTATTCTGTATTATGGAAAAATATTTGTTGCTAATTTTACGAATACTCAGTCGCACAGCATATTGGATATAAATGAGATATTGTTATTTTTTTAATCAGCCATATTTCTCCAAAAATCACAATATTCATTTCATTCTATTCTACCGCCGAATCTGGTCGTACTATCGAGTAAGTCCAATGGAGACTTTTACTCAGAATGGCTCAAGCTACAACATACCAAATCCAGCCATTTCCACTGAAAGACCTTTTTCCATAAGGTGTGTGCGTGGTCCCTCTCAGCGCCAGTGGTTAGTGGAACTGATCTAAAATTCAGTTACAAGGTTTGACCACATACTAATGGCGAGTTTACACAGCAGGAAAAATAAAATAGGAATTAAAATTTAAAAGAATTAAAAATATAAAACTTCACTATACCCATAACCACAGAAATAAAATACGAGAAGTAATAAAAAATAAGATTCCAAATTTTGATGGGCAGCTTTTTATTTTGTTATATTAATTCACTCGCTCAGTAAACACTACGTTTATTATTTCATTTCTTTATTTTGCGTTCTGTATACTCTTGTTAACACGCAAGTTAAATAAAAGCTTGTAATAATAATAAACTATTTTTGAATAATTCACAAATTCTTGCACATCCGGCTTTCTCAACGCGCAGAAATTTCGATCTAAAGATGGAATATTCCAATCAAAACCGATTAACCGGCCGTTTTTCTCTCAACTGTTAACCTCAAAAACGTGATGAATATATCGTGCGCGTCCGTTTCGTAGAATTTCCTTAAATGGTCGACGTAGCAATAAGTAGGTAAATAAGTACGTTCTCTCCGAAAATAAAAATGTAATGAAATATGTTTAACGCCGTATAAGGGCAGCTGCGCGCGTCTTTTTACGCCCGTCGTTCTTCGAGGTTTAATGTCTTCCGAGTCGTGAAGAGCGGCCCGCACCGAGTGATGCGTTATTTATTGAACAATTAAGGATGTATCGCTAAAAACGTACTTATTCGATTTTTACTTCGTTTGCCTTCCTAGTACCCTGTGGAGTCTCGAAGGGATTTCCTGGTTAGCTATAAATTGGAGAAAAAAAAATAACTAACTATATTTTTTCTTGAGGTTGTCAGTAACTTTTTTTCTCAACAGGTTGAGCGCCAAGGATATTTATAGCACCGACTAATATATTTTTTGAAAATTGTCCAGCTGTGTGCACTGTAAGTAAGTGACATTGAATTGAATTTAAGAAATTTTGATAATGCGAATTTTGAAAATTGAAAAATTACTTACTCGTCAGGTGTACAAGAGCCAGACCATAAAAATATCATGTGACCAGAGGACCATGTAAAATTTAAAAACGGGACACCATATGATTAACATTTAAAAAAGTCCTTATTCCAGGATTAACCTGGATAAAAGTTTCAACAGGCAGAGTAACACATGTCTGTTGAAGCTTAGTCTACTGTCAAACTAAATGAATGAAATTGACATTGTGTCAAAAGTTGACAATGACAATGACGTTCTAAACCAAACGTCATTGTCAACTTTTGACACAATGTCACTTCAATTCATTTAGTTTGACAGTAGACTAAGCTTCAACAGACATGTGTTACTCTGCCTGTTGAAACTTTTATCCAGGTTAATCCTGGAATAAGGATTTTTTTTTTTAATGTTATTCATATGATGTCCCGTTTTTAAATTTTACATGTTCCTCTGGACACATGATATTTTTATGGTCTGGCTCTTGTACACCTGACGAGTGAGTAATTTTTCAATTTTCAAAATTCTCATTATCAAAATTTCTTAAATTCAAATCAATGTTACTTACTTACAGGTACGCACTGATGATGACTTTATAGTCGAAAGCGCTTTGCTATGATTTTATAAATAAATTGCTGCACGAAATACAAACCTTTTCTTCATTCAATATATTTTTTATCCGATTCTTATTGTTTAGTATGAGTCACATCTTTTTCAATGATTTTGACAATTTTTTTCTCAGAGAGTGTCGAAAAATCACCGGTGACCGCTTTGGCCTGCGAGAAGTTGAGAAGTTAGGCGGACACCGGTGTCCGTCAAGGCCCCCCGTCGAGTAAGTGTAAGTTTGAGGGCACGTTTATTTGCAAAGTTAAATTGTAAAGCACTCGAAAATAGAAAATACTGCAAAGGATGCCAAAAAAAAAAAGATCGACTATTTGATAAAAATAAAATGATGACAGTGATAACGTATTGTGAACAGTGCGAAGGACATTCTAGGTTCTGCCAATATTTTCCTCAATAACCCTCTTGGCAGCCCTACACTGTAAATATTTTTTCCATCAGATTACATGATCCCATATGAGTAATGTGCTGCCATGCATATACACGTAAAGTTACATACTTCATGCAATATAATGTAGTCATAACTTGACTTCAAATGTGAATTTCCAATATATTCCATGGATTATCACTTGTATAATTATGTAATATTCTCCATTAACCCAGATTCAATGGCGATTTCTCATTTGTTTGTTTAGGTGTTTTTACCATTATATTCAAGTAGTGCCAATTGAGATACATGATTCAGTATGTATTATTGGATATATATTCAAGTATTTGTGAGGAATATGCATCTTTACATAACTCGAATGTGATTTTCCATATCTTCCCCGATAATCACAATGTTACATTTCTGTTAATGTGTCTTCACCATTGTCAACTAACTTTACATAGGCTTATAATAACTTAATAGTACAGAGGGGGAAAGGGATCTGCAAAAAAGTCATAAAATCGGAATTAAAAATACTCTATTCATCATAACATTGTGATACATTGTTATATATTGAAGGAAAATAACTCAAACTCTCAAATCATTCAAATATGGAACCACAAATAATTATTTAACAAAATATCTTTATACTTTGAAATTAACTAAATTAGCCGACCTCATAAGATTGTCCACTATCCCATATCATGTTCTGGAATCGAATTGAGATGATATCTATCCACTTGAGATCTGCTACAACGGAAGTTTCGATTTGATTTCCTATGAAAATTCTGGTGTTATTATATAATATTATGGAACAATGACAAAATGAACAAGTGACTATCATTTCATGATTAATGTTTTATATTTTTTTCTCTGAACCTATGGAGTCAACCAGAATGGAAGAGGTGAGGTCCGGCACAGAGAGATAT
The DNA here is from genome assembly GCA_944452925.2 of Chrysolina oricalcia. Classification (NCBI taxonomy): domain Eukaryota; kingdom Metazoa; phylum Arthropoda; class Insecta; order Coleoptera; family Chrysomelidae; genus Chrysolina; species Chrysolina oricalcia. The sequence continues at coordinate 18,027,892 of OX101825.2, forward strand.
GTATATGTCTGCTCGGAGAGTCAGGCCGCCATCAGAGCTCTGAATGCAACCAGACCCAGATCAAAACTGGTTCAGGGTGCAGAGATGCCCTGGATAGTCTTGCGACTGAAAAGGAAATAACGCTGATATGGGTTCCGGGCCATGCAGGAATAAAAGGCAACGAGCAGGCTGACCACCTAGCCAAGCAAGGAGCCGGGCAACCCTACTACGGGCCCAAACCCGCACTCTGCATAACAAGGAGACAAGTAACAACTGCACTGAATGAGTGGGCCGTTGATACATTAGGGAAAGAGTGGAGAGGGATAGACGGCTATAGGCAGTCAAAGCAGATGATATCGGGCCCCGACAGGGCAAGGACCGCCAAGATACTGAAGTCTGAAGCTAAGCCGCAAAGAACTCCGACTCTTGGTGGGAGTTCTAACCGTCCAGTGCAGCCTCAGGAGGCATCTGACTCTCATCAGAGTTGAGGCAGACCCACTTTGCGCGGAATGTGCTGAGGAGAAGGACTCCTTCCACTTCCTGTGCAAATATGGTATTTATAGCAGGCTCAGACAAAACGTCTTCGGAGCTGCCACTATTGAGGAGGAGGAATTGCACTCATTGCAATGGAAGGACATCTCGACTTTCATAAGAAGGTTGAAGAGGTTCGAGCAAATATCCGCCATGCGAGATGAGTGAAGATGTCGGGGTTTGCGAAAAGGGCCCACTGGGGCTTAGTCGCTGACGCTAGCGTCCCCCAGCCATTACAATTTCCATTATTAAAACTTCTAATAATTATGTTTACTGAAGGTATCTTCTGCTTTACTTTGCATTTATAGTTGCCGTTTGATTCGGCTTGATAAACTATTCCGACAGTTATTTTAATGAATATTCAAGTATTCAACACTAAAAACAAAAAAAAATTCAAAATAAATTTTTACTATTTACTTAATTTTTCAGAACTCTTTGTGGAAACATTATGCTGCTGGGCCGTCTTGAAGGATGAAACATTTGTCGTTTATAGTCACAAGACTGGATAGGGGAAAACCAATCCAATCCTGAAATTTTTTATTTATAAAAGAGCTTGGCAACGTGCGTAATGTTTTTTTGTACTGGCAATTCTGGTATGCGCATATTTATAGAAGGTACCGTTGTATGGAGACAGAAAGGATTTGGAAATGATTCAATGCTTGTCAGAATGTATTCTCCAGATTGTGAGCACATAAAAGACTTTTATGCTATTTGTATGATTAATTTCACTATGTTGGTATATTTGGGAATATCGGAAACGGTAATAGATACAAACACAATGTTTTGGTTTAGTAAAACAGGTTGCATAACAGAAGACTAGAGGGCTAGAGTACTGAGGACACCATTCTGGCAAGCCATAATGAATCCCTCGGTTTCAGATTTCAGCTCAGTTTGTCTGAGGAAGGCTAAGTCAAATTGTTTGGATAAGCCAAGGTCATTGGCTTATCTATATATTGTTATGAAAAACGGTTGTATGTGGGAATTTAGTTATTAGAAAAAGGGCTGAATACTATACCTTAACTCTTAAGGAACAAAGTCACTGCATAGAATGTAAAAAGTCCAAGAAAATCCATCCAGAAAGCATCAAAATTCGGTTTCCGAAGCATGCAGGATTATTCTGTTTCATCATTAGGTCACAAAAATCATCAGCTACTAGCCAAATTTAACTGTAAAAATAATCCAGATATATAATCCTAACAACAGACAATACATAATAGAACAATTTTGACTTAGAATTAAAAAAATAACATAACCTCAAATTTTATAAATAAAAATTAATACCAGGGAGTTTAAATTGGGCATTATCTTGGAAAGAAACATAAAACAACTAAAAAGTATGTAAAAGAGAAAAGGTTTAGCAAGTTTTCAGTGCAAATAAGTAGTAAATAAGTTTGTAAATATTAGTTAGGGTATTTATAAAGAAGGCTTAGTTCTAAAATACATCCAGTGTGTGGCAACCGATGAGGAAATCAAAAGTGCGAAGAAAACACTTCGAGAGAAAAAGTTCGTATCCTGGAGACGAGTTTGTGGATTGAAAGTAGGGGAGAAGAAAAAATCAGAGGATGTCAAAAAAAATTTCACTAATAAAAAAAATTGAAAATTTCTATTTAAAAACCAAATACAAATATTGCTGAACGTGTCAAAAAGTTTGTCCGAGTTGCAAGGAAGGCAAAACCAAACTACTTACCGCAGAAAGCAGTTTCTAGCCAAAAAAATCCAGTTTCAAAGTTTCTAGAAACAAAACGTCAATCCCAGAAAGATTTTAACAAATGTATTTATCCTAAAATATTACATCAATCCACAAGATTCCGGATATTTTCAACGAATTTTCACAATAGAAGAACAATTCATAACATTCACGAACTTTCAGTGAAATGCTTTCACAAAACTTTTTACTTTCGCGCACCACAGTGATCCACGAACAATTTGCATATTCAAGAACGAACATTGATCATTTTTATCATAGTAAAACCATTATTTAGTCAGACAAGTCACTGAATACTAACTTTCAAAATAGTATACAAGTTACCAACTGACATCTGTACTCAGTATTCCATAAATATTCATTCTCAAACGACCTTGAAGATTAGTTGTGGCTAAATGGCCTGTAGTACGGACTTTTCAAGCACAGAGTAGTTTGTAATTTAAATTCCTTTTAAAGGAAAACTAGAAGGTCGGTTTTAGCATATATAAGGTATTTTTCGCAGGATAGGTAACTATAGGTTTTTGGGTGAAAAAGCACATTGTGTGGAAGATTTGCTAAACAATTTATTAATAAAAGTGCATATTTTGAGTTTCTAAATAATTGAAATTTATTAATTTTGGTACAACAATCATATATTTCACAAAATTTAATATTGGACGCGTTTTCCGATAACCCAACCTGAGGAGAAGATAATGCATGTTTCCTTTGGCACCAACGACTGAGTTTTTCTGAAACAGAATATAAGATAAAAATATAAAGAGCAAAGCGTAAGTATCTTGCCTGGGCATAAGTATCTGAGCAATGGAAACAATTTTATCTGAGTATGTATTACCATTTCTATCGTATTTATTATATACAACCATAATAATATAACAAGATGTAGCTGTAGGAGGACCTCAGTCTCTGCAGCTTGGATGTGTGATTTTTTCTGAATGGGTTCCAATTCGGTTACAGAGTTTGGGTTCGCCCGTTCAGTGTCTAATACGAGACCAAGTATTATTATTATTAATTTGACACTGTCTTTTGAGAATGTAGAATAAATCTGTTCTAGTCTTATCGACAAAAACATTTTTTTCGATAAACAACCACGCCGTTTACTGAACAAATCCTGGGCACTGAAGGATGGTATTTATCGTCGTATGTAAAGAGGCGAAAGGAGGACATTGAGAATATGCAGAAGGCGCTGTAATTGTCGTCTATAAGATCGTTCTCTGTTGGTACTCGGTGTACCTAGTGCGGAGATGGCTATCTGGATCGCTGTTCTTCTAATTTTCTCACGCATATGTCACGTTGAGCAAGCGCTGGTGAATGCAACGGACCGCTGGCGAAATATCAGGCCTATAATTGAAGAGAGAGGAGCGATTATTCTGAAGATTGCGTGCTGAAACAATGTCGTAATAGTATTCATGTGCGAAATTGCGTGAACAGAAGTTTCAATCTTCACGTTCGATTGTTACGGGGGTGCTGAAAGGTTGAGTTTTGGAACTAGTGTTGATGATATTACTTATTAAGGTTGCCGTTTGATCCGGCTTGACAAATTATTCCAACTGAGGAACCACCAGTTATTTTAATGAATACTTACCCAAGTATCCTACCCTAAAAACGAATAATGTTTATCAAAATTATTTTCTACTATTTCCGGAACTTTTTTTCATAACGATTCGTGACTGTTCGTGAAAACATCATGTTGCTGTAATGTGTTGAAGGAGTGAAAAATTTATTCTCGTTTATAGTCACATTGCTCACATTCGTAAATCGATTTTTCTTGAAATATCACTTCTATGTTTTGCAGAACAAAGGTGGATAGGGGAAAACCAATCAAAACCTGAAATTTTTTATAAGTTTATAAAAGAGCTTGCCAAAAGGCGTAAGGTTTTTTTTGTATTGGCATGGTTATAGTAGGGACTGTTGTATGGCCATAGAAGAGAGTTGGAAATGATTCAATGCTCGTCAGAATATATTCACCAGATTGTGAGCATATTTTGACTTATGTTGGCATATTTGGGAATATCGAATAAGGAAACAGATACCTCCATACGGTTTTGGTTCGATGGGAAACAGGTTGCATAACAGAAGTACCAATTCATAAAATTTTCAAGCAAACTTTGTTTTTTCAAGTTATTTTAGTGTATTTTTCTGGTGTTATCAACAAAACTGTGAAAATAAAAATATTCAACTGAAACTTTTAGATAGGTAGGTGGTATGAGCTTTTCAATATCGATTTTGCTGTCCGACATCATTTTCGTCAACCAACATCATTCTAATTATTTCAGTATTTTTCATTCGGGCTTGTACTTGAAAATCTGTAAAAATTCGAGATGGTATGAAATGCAATTGAAACAAATTACGTAATACATACTGATTTTAGGATAAAATATACTTCAACAAAATTAGTTAATTAAAAGAGGAGTATGATGAGAATAAGTCTCCATTTATGTTGTAATCAATAGTTATATAGATTTATTGGGTATTATCAGCAGAACTAAGTACTATGAAAAGGCGAAATTAAAAACTTCCAAGATACCATATTTCATTCCAATCTGAATCCGTGTGAAGATACGCCAAAAGCAAATTGTCACTGTTCAAAACAAAAATTTCATAAGACACATGAATTATAAACAACTATCAAATTTTTTGTTGGTCAGACGACAGGAGGTGGGTCAAAATTAAAAAAAAAGCTTGGAAAAATGTCATTGTTTATTTTCGAAACATTGGAAAAATTTACTGCTGCAGGTGCACTACCACTCTCAGAAAGAAGTTTAGAGAAACTTACATGTGCATGTGCATGTCGGATGTTCTTGGATTTCCTGAGATTTTGTACAATCCATAGTATCCCAGTCAGTGGAAGGTGAAAGAAATCCCTTGTAATAATTTTGTTGCCAAAGCGAATCTTCTGATACAACTATTCTACCTGAAAATATTGATAGTTATATCGAAGTTCAATACAACCATTAAGTAGTTGTGGTAACTTTTACCTAACCACTTGACATTTCTTGCTCTCACAACTCCTGGTACTACAACTCTTATGGGATATCCGTGATCTTTTGGAATTGGTACCTACATCGTTCATCTCGTATGCTGATAGACCGCCCCTTCTTGTGTCCATTCATTTCCAAATGGGAATTGAAGCCCCATATGTTTTCCCAGTATCATCAGCATCTATTGCCTCAAACTGAAAAAATATTTTGTTTCAAAGGCCGAGGGTTTTCAGAGCAAGAGAGAAAGACCCTTTTCTGCCCTCCCATGTCACTTGAGGCTCTTCTTTTCAATACAGATGTAATTTAATGTCCGTTGTGGTATTAGTCAGAGATTTTTTCAGTCAAATATCGGGGGCCCTATTCTCAAATGTCGACTATCATATGTCGCATGCGACAAAATATGTACATCGCCTTTCTCGAATATGCATTGAAATGAGATGTAGATATTTTTTCGCATGCGACATAGGCTAGTAGACATTTGAGAATCGTACCCCTGATATAAAACTGTGAGAAAATGAGTTTTTTGTTTGTTCAATAACATATTCTACTTCCTGATTTCCTTAGTTAATTTTGACAAACCTGAATATGTTTGTATTTTTTATCATCTTCATCTAGATCGGCCAGTTTTAACACTTCTCAGTGGCACACCAGTCCACGTTGCATTGCCAACAGCTGCTGGGCCCCAGTTCAAACCTTTCACTGGTTTTGCCTCAACAGGGGTTTATTGAAATTGGCACTATCCCAAAAGATACAACCAACACATCATCGTTTAGGGGGCCAGGTAGCCGAGTGGTTAAAGCGACATTGTTTCAATCAATTTGGCTGCCAGTCGGCGATGGCTAGGCTAGGCGAAAGTGCTAGGAATCGCACGTAAAAAGGTAAAACCTCGTTGGCGCACGCACAAGTTTCGACTTCTGAGGGCTGCCGTTCGTAAGGAGACGACAGCTGGTTAACGGAAAAAAACAATTTCAAACGATAACAAAACAACAATTTTATTAGACCTCCTATTCAAGTTTTTGTTTTAATTTTTTTAGTGCAAATACTCACTATATATTTTTTATTCATACGAATGATGAAATTATAAAAAGAACTTTCATATTCATTATGATTATAACAGATTTTTAATTCTTTAGTGTTTCACCAAAATCGCACCTGGTATACGACGAAAGTATATCAAACTGTTCTAGAAACTCTGCTTATTTTTCTGGAAACTTCTAGAAGCACTCGTTTTTGTTCTAGATGTATTGTATTCTATGATTTTCTTAATGATTCGAGAACCATGTCGCATATGCATGGGCATCTGTCATTGATTGTTGACCTCTGGGATGCCCTTGTTATGTCTAGACCTCGGATCTAACGCGGTTGACAACATGAGGTTTCCTCTCATTAGGAATTCTAAAATGTACTCATCTCGTATATTTGTGTCACTGTTGCCCCATAATGTGTTGTGGGCGTTGTCATCACATCCCACTAACAGATGGGTCCGTGAATTCCTACATCATTAGGGGGATCATTGGGGGATGGGTGTGCCCTCATGGGAGGTATCCGATATTGGCTTCCGCCTCCTTTTCTAGCGAGAGCTTCACCTTTACTGCCATCAACTGTCTGAAACAAGATATGGTCTCACATAATATGTATATACATGCGCGAACCAGGATCAGGTTTGCGATCGTAGATCATCTTACCCCGTAGTCCTGTTAGTCCAGTCATATATCCTTTGAAATGTCATAGTTCTCGTATTAGGACCAGGTCGATCTGCTCGGCAGTTATTCGGCGAGCTAAAGAGGCCGTGGATGCTTCACTGTAGGTTTATCTGCAACACAGTCGCCATCTTCTTGGTTAGAAGTCTTGTCCCTTTGTTTTCCTGATGTTCTTTGGAAGAAATATGTTTGAGATGGAGACAGAAGAGATAAGAAATATGCACAAATTAAGTCATCAAAGAAACAATAAAATCTCGACAACCAAATTTCAAGAATAAAAAAACTGTTGTGTAGCAACAGCCAAGTGGACGTGGTGTTAGAGCCTTTGCCTTCCACTCAGGCGGTCCGGGTTCGATCGGAGCTGAAGTGGTTCGGATTCCACTTTTATTTAAAAATCTCCCTTGCTCACTCAAGCTCTGCTTTTAAGGGGTTTTCTCATAAAACCTGGGAGTTTCGTAAAAACAAATTTGCATTCGAATATGCAGTTAATGCAGTGTTAAATTTTCGTATTAGAGAAATTCTTAAATCTCCAACCTCGTCTTGTATCAGAAAATACAATATATGTATCAAATGATACATATATTGTGTATCCTCGCTTGTTTTTCGATAATTCTCATATTTCCCAACGGTATTTTAATTTTTGTAGAAAACTGTATGTTGCTCGTCCTCCATCAGATTGAATTTGGATCTGGAACGCCTCGATCGTGAAAAGCAATTATTTAACTGTTTTATAGTGCACTCTAACGGATCACACGCTCAAATGTTCAGCTAATTGATGACATAAATCAAGCAACACACATTTCATATATTGTTGACTGTTGACAATGCAATCAATTTCAATCGAGATACTTTCAGCGAATTCTAGGATATGGACATGGGATAGGGGAGACCGGGGCTCTAGTTGTTAGTATCGCCATGTCGCCGAAAGTGCAATAGGGCACACGCGTGATTTTATTTTTTGGGTTTTCTACATCAATTCTTATTTAAAAAATTATTTTTAGTGAAAATAAATGAATCCATTTTCCACTTTCAAAAGTCAGTTTGAATCTATCCGTAGAGTTTAGAATTCTTTTTTCATAATTTTTCTCAACATTTCGCGATGCTAGATAACAAAAATATTGGACGATAATAGTGGTTTTGTTATCGCTATTTTTAGTGTTGCTGGAAAAATGCCATTCGAAAAACATTCATTGGTCAAATGAACCACAGGTTTTTTATGTACTTTGATAATAGTACAAGATGTTTTGCAGTTACATGGTCTATACCAGGAGCTATGTTTTGATTCATTTCTTGTATTGTGCTTTCTACTTCTTCTGTCGTCGCAAGTGAGAGAAATACGAGGATATATTGAAAAATTCTTAGCCTATAGAACCAAACAAAATTTCAACGTAAAAATATTTTATTACTCAACATATTCTCCTCTTAATTGGATACATTTATTACAGCGAACCTGCAACGTTTCTAGACCTTTCAAAAAAAAATATCTTCTTGCTCTGCAAACCAGACCACAGCTTTTATTACCTCCTCGTTGGAAGAAAATTTACGACCTTTTAAACTTTTTTTCTGTTGAGGAAAGAGATGACAGACGAACGGAGCCAAATCTGGTGAATAAGGGGGGTGTTCTAGTAATTCAAACCCTACATCACGAATTTTTTGCATGGCAACATGAGATTTGTGTGCAGGGGCGTTGTCCTGCAAAAACAAAACACCTTTGGATAGCTTTCCGCGTCTTTTCTCTTTAATTTTTTTCCCGTAGAGTGGTCAGTAATGTCGAATAGTAACCTCCAGTTATTGTTCTACCCTTATCCAAAAAATCAATCATGATTACTCCATGGCAATCCCAAAAAACTGAAGCAAGAACTTTTCCAGCAGATTTTTGGACACGAAACTTCTTAGATCTTGGAAAACCGGAGTGTCGCCATTCCATCGATTGTTGCTTTGTTTCTGGATCGTAGAAATGTACCCAAGTCTCATCCATAGTAACAATTCGGTTTAAGAAGGCTACATCGTTTTCAAGTCGAGCACAGCTCGAACGCGATGCTACTACCAACATTCAAACATTTGGGGATCCAATTGACGTGAACTGATGTCCAAATTGACGTGAACTGATGAACGCGTTCGGATGAAATATTCAGTGCTTCAGAAAATCATGTCATGAACTACATCTATATTTTCGGGGACTGACACAGAAACTGGCCTTCCCGATCGGTCAACATCTTCAATGGAAAATTTACCTCTTTTGAAGCTTGCAGTCCAATTTTTCGCGGTCGCATACGAAGGACATTGATCACCAAGGGTATTAAGCATATCTTCGTAAATCTGCTTACCTCTTAACCCTTTTAAATACAGGTACTTGATGATGGCTCGATTCTCCAATTTTTCGATTTTCACAATTTCAGTGGACATATTTTTTCTTTTAATTTATTGCATAACTCTGGTTAACTTTCTTGACGTCAAACTTCACACTGACACTTCTAATTAGTTATTGTTCATTGCTATGGTAACGCAATATTTTGTTTATGCAGGGAACTGGTCTAGGCTAACTAGATATCAATACATCCTCGTATTGTATAGATATTATTTATTTCCAGTTGTAGTATGATTATATCGAGAAGTTGTTCTAATCTGTGAGTGTCCAAAAGATTGCACCATAAAGGAAACTTTTCAGAAAATTTTATTGTTGATAAAATTTGGTGCTTTGCGAGAAACTTGGATTTGAGTTATCAACATTCTAAATTTTTGTACGGTGTACAGGGGAAAACAAAAAATTTAAAAAAAATCTATTGTAAAGTACCCTTATTTTCGGCATTATTAAAACAGTTTATTTAATTGTTTATATAAATGAGAAATTTAGTCCAATTTATTATTGGATCTGGTATATCGGTGTTTGTTGAAAATGGTTTGAATTTTTACTAGTTTTTTTTGCAAATTTGATATTTTACTTCCTTCCACATCCTTCCATCGCCAACTATTCTATTGTTCGTGCAGAAAATTCTTCATTGACATTTTCTAAAAAAGATTTCTATATACTGGCACAACACTGCCTAATAACGTTTTCTAATCCATCGATATTTTGAAATGGTCTTTCAGCTCCTACACCTTTTTTAAGGTACCGTTATACATACGTAAGAGAATAGTAAATTTTTTTCAAAACGAAAATTTGAACTTATCAGAACAGTACATACTAACGTATGTCGTATACGAATTAGGAATAATCACATATTACACATTGAAAATTCGTCTATGAATAGCTGAAATCATACCTTTAACTTTTTGACATTTTAGAAGGAAACAATTTTCTTAACTGTCAGTATTTGCATCGTGTGCCTAATAGTACAAGAGCCATAGAGAAAAGTCGACCTTCACCCATCTAATAACCCGATGAAACAAATTTTCAATGAAGTTCCATAAACAGGCGAATACGCCTAAAATGGATTGCTATCAAAAATGTGGTCATGGCCATATTTAATTAAAAGGCTCGAGTCGGCTGGGAATAATCCTCCACGATTCACTGTTGCGTTAAAAATTAACAGTGCTGCTCCCAAAGTGGCGTATGGAGTTAGTAACAAGGCCTATCCAGAACACATGGCTAATGACCATTGCAGTCGATGCCAAAACACCAAGTAGGAACAACAAAACAACAAAAAGAAAGGTGTTACCTACGTAGTTTTATCTCCTGAACACGAATCCCAAAGAATTTCGTGCTGGTCTCTAATACTTTTCGAGTTATGAGCTTTCGAATCTAGAAAATCGACCATTTTCAAACACGATTTTTGCAGTGAAAAATCGCATAAAACGTCTCCTTCTTTTTGTCAATACTTTTTTCATACGCTAATCAACTCATATTTCACAATTATTTACTTCAAGAATGAACGCCTATGAAATGTGAGGTTAAGTATATACAGTGTGTCCCACTTACCATGCTCACCATGGGTATCTTTTCAATGGTGAGAGATACGAGGTCAGTTAAATGACACCAAATGTGGATTTTATCAAGGCCAACTATAATGTGAAAAAATATTTTGATAAAATCTATTCGTTTTTGTTTCATATGCAAAAAACAGATTTTGATCATTTTCATTTCTCCTCCGAAACTTCTTTATTTATGAAAATATTCGAATAGAAATTTCACATTCTCTTGGCAGTTTTTCAATGAGATTTCGAAAAAAATATAAAAATTATACCAACTCTTCTAGAATTTGAGATATCAGCACCAACTTTTATTTTTCGAATGTAGGTCATAGCTCACTATGACTTAGTTATGAATAACTTATTTTTCTCTTACAGATGATATGTCACAGTAATAGTTTTTTGTTGATAACAACGGAGTTATCGCCATTTATACAAAAACAAGAACTATTTTGAAGTCGCCATTTTGAATTTATAAATTTTAACAATAAAATCATGATCTCCGACTTCAAAAACCCCCACATACCAATTTTTAATGGAATTGGACCATAATCACAAATCTCGTCCGCCATATTGGAGGAGCCGCCATTTTTCATTTTTTACTTCAATAAAAATTCCATAGTGCATTGTCACCGGAATTATGAACATCTGCCAAATTTAAAGTTATTAGGACCGCCAAGTGGGTCAAAATTCACTTGCAATAGACATGAAAATGATCAAAATCTGTTATTTACGTATAAAACAAAAACGAATAGATTTTATCAAAATATTTTTTCACATTATAGTTGGCCTTGAGAAACTCCACATTTGGTGTCATTTAACCGACCTCTTATCTATTACCATTAAAAAGATACCCATGGTGAGCATGGTAAGTGGGACACACTGTATAGTAATATAAATTAGGATGGATTTAGCGAGGGGCAATATATGAAAATATGAGTAGAAAAGTGATTGGGTATGTCCCTCAAAATTTTGTGCAACCGTAGACACGTGTTTCGAGCTTAAGCTCTCATTAGTACGGTAAAATCAAGTGCGAAGATGTACAACACTTGGATGTACAAATGGAAACAAAGGAAGTCAACAACAGGAAGCCTACCACATTTGTGGCATCGGTTAGAAGACCTTATACTCACAAGGCAACAACTAACTGTGTAGGATTGTCACGCTGGTAGCTATAGCTGCCTCCGTGGCGACGTTAGTTGTCTCTCATTCAACAAATGTGTATACTGTTGCTCTTCTAACTTCTGTTCTAATACTGTAATTCCTTTCATTCAATTTTTGCAAAATTTCTTTCTTCTTTTGTATGATTTCTTGTTTTATTTCGTCTCTTATCGCCTTCTCTTCCGTTTGTACAGCTTGTGGTAGTTTAGTGTATAAATCGGAGTTCGATAGGTCTTCTTCTTTTTGTAATTGATAATTGCAACAACTTTTTTTGTGTATTTTGTAATTGTATTTAAGTACTTTTTTAAAAAGTAATTTGGATTGTAATTGTAGCAAAATCTGTGTAGGAATTGTAATTTGTAATTTTTTTTTCTTTTGTGTCTTGACATCGACTGCTATGGTCATTAGCCGTGTGTTCTGGATAGGCCTTGTTACTAACTCCATACGCCACCTTAGGAGCAGCACTGTTAATTGGAACGCAACAGTGAATCGTGCAGGACTCACCCCAGTCCAGCCACGAGATTTTAATAATTTAATAGGTCAAATTAAATTAAAAAATCCCAGCCGTAACTGGGGCTCGAACTCCGGACCTTTCGACACAAAGTCGTACGCTCTAACCACTGCGCCATTACTTTTTCAGTTACAATTACTTTCTCCAATTACAATTACTTTCCCTAATTACAATTACTTTTGAATGCGTGTTTGTTCTCGAGATACACGTGTTCTAAAAACAAGAAATTTCCTGTAACTTCTGTCTTCTAGGCCGCAATGGTCAACACCCCCACTAATTTTGAAAAACTGGTTGTAACGCAAAGTAACAAACAATATGAAAGTAATGTGAATTATAACCATCAGACCTCGCGAATCGGCGTCATTAATCTGCATGAAAATTAGAAGAAAAAAAAATTTTATACCACTTTTTTCACATAATGTTGTGCACTCTCGTTAAAAAGAGTCTGATACCTTTTCCAAAAATAATAGTTTTCAACTCATGATATTTTGAAAATAGTTGGTTAATTTTTATAACATTTCCCTGTTTGTAAACTATTGATTTCACGACAATAATGTACACTTTTTGACCAGAATTGATCACCGAATGTTTAAAAAAAAAAAAAAATGGTGTGAATGAGACCCACGACGCCCGATTTATGTGGTATGCTTATAATTCAATGGTACCCAAACTTTTATGTTGATGTAACTTTTTTGTTACGAGTCCATAAAAATGTTTTATTTTTATTTGTTTTTCTTTGGTGTTTTGGCATCGACTGCTATGTGTGTTCTGGATAGGTCTTGTTAGAAACTCCATACGCAACCTTAAGAACAGCACTGTTAATTACTAACACAACAGTGAATCGTTGAGGATTATTATTATTAAGTTGCCTATTCCGTTTTTTACAAATGACTAGACTCATTGATTTGCGCAAATTTAAAAAATTTGTTAATGGATTTTTAATAATAACCTATTAAAATACATTTTTTGATCTATTTGTACTTTTTCCATTTAGTTGAACTATTGAAAAATTGTAAATGTTACGATTTCTCAATTTTATCATAATTTATTGTTTCATCCGAAAAGTAATAACAAAACAATAATTATAGTAATTCCTATTTTTATGGCATGTACTTTGTTGTTGTAATTACTTTTAAAGTTCCTGTAATTACCCAGCTCTGGTATAGAATACCTCTGCATCCTTTATACTTTCCAAATGTTATGGAATTCGTCTTTTTCGTGTGAAACCGATGATTAAGGGAATATGCACGAAACTACTAAATTCGCAAGAAACGCCAAACATGTCTACATCTCGCAGAATCCCACTTTCGGTCCACTTCGTGTAGGCATTGATACCGTTCTCTGAACTGAAATCCAAATTGATCGAGTGTAATGTAAACACTCCTTCATTTTCTCCCAGCCGAGGAGGTATTTATCGCAAATTGATATGAGGTGCTCACGATTCTCTCTCTGGTAATACGTACGATCGTTCGAAGTGAATGGTAGGATCGTAGCTAGGAATTTTACCCTCAGGAGTCCTGTGTAGATACAATACAGTGCGTTCGTAAAGCATGTTTCAACTCATTTTTCTCTAAGCAAATTGGTTATAAAATTTACGAGATATGTCTATTTTATTTTAATTACCTAGTTGTATTTTTAGGTGATACATGCTTCAAATGAAGTGATGTCATCTTAAATGGAACACCCTGAATTGTTTCTCATATTTAGGCGTCACTATAAGTAAAATGTATATATAATAATAATAATAATAATAAAGGCTTTTATTGACAAGACATATTTTTGTTTTTACATGATTTCTAGATATAGAATTGTGTCTCGTCAAATGGCAGAGTTCAAACAACTTGTTGACACAAGTGTTTGCTCTTCCACTCAACCGTCATAAGTTGCTTCAAATTGATAACGGGTGGGCAAACAAATACACAATTTGAAAAATCTAGAGAACGTACTGGTATCTTCAAGAAATTATTATGAAAACAAAAATATTTTTTGGTACCCCTAAAGACTTGGATTGTAAGTGGTAAAATACTGATAAAAAGTAAAAATATTTTATGTTTGAAGTTGGTATATTTCTCATTTTAAATGGTAACACTATTTTTTTCTTTTCAAGTTTTTCAGCATGCAATTCCCTTTCTCATGACATATTACAAGTTGGTATCTAACTAGAAACTAGGTTAGAAAAAAATAATTAATGAAATTCACTGAGCAGGCCGTGGAAACCATACGTCAATTGAAAACAGTTGCTACTAGTGTCATATTTCATTTTTATTCGTCAGCGTTCTAAAAAGCCGCCAAAAAAATTGAAAAATTGGGAAAAAATCAATACTCTGTATGTCCAAAACTTGAATAGTAACTTTTTCCTGCCTGTACTCTTCAGCATAACCATTCCTTGCTAATGATTTAATAGAAAGTAATTCACAACAACTGTTCGAAATGCATTCCCTTAGCGTCAACACATTTATTGGCACTGGTGATATTTTCATGCAAAAACGTTTCTCATCATCCGGGGAGTGATATCCTCGAGAGCTCTCCGAATTTTTCCTTCTAGCGCATGAAGAGTAGTAGGCTGTGTGGAAAAAGTCGCACGGAGTCAGATCTGGTGACCTTGGTGGCCACCCAACTAGACCACGAGTTATTATAAGCCTATCTTGACAGTGATTTTGAAGATAATTTCTCGCTATACTTGAATTATACGCAGTTGTTTCCGATGATAGGTTGTTGATGAATTCCGAAATTTCATTGTACTTGTTAATATTTTGGTTCGAATGATTATTGCAATGGAATGATTACTGAAAAATTCTTAGCCTACTATAGAACCAAACAAAATTTCAATGTCAAAATATTTTATTACTTAACATATTCTCCTCTTAATTGGATACATTTATTACAGCGAACCTGCAACGTCTCTAGACCTTTCAAAAAAAATGTTTCTTCTTGCTCTACAAACCAGACCACCACAGCTTTTATTACCTCCTCGTTGGAAGACAATTTCCTACCTTTTAAACTTTTTTTCAGTTGAGGAAAGAGATGATAGTCGGACGGAGCCAAATCTGGTGAATAAGGGGGGTGTTCTAGTAATTTAAATCTTAAATCACGAATTTTTTGCATGGCAACATGAGATTTGTATGCAGGGGCGTTGTCCTACAAAAACAAAACACCTTTGGGTAGCTTTCCGATTCTTTTCTCTTTAATTTTTTCCCGTAGAGTAGTCAGTAATGTCGAATAGTAATCTCCAGTTATTGTTCTACCCTTGATTACTCCATGGCAATCCCAAAGAACTGAAGCAAGAACTTTTCCAGCAGATTTTTGGACACGAAACTTCTTAGGTCTTGGAGAACCGTAGTGTCGCCATTCCATCGATTGTTGCTTTGTTTCTGGATCGTAGAAATGTACCCAAGTCTCAGCCATAGTAACAATTCGGTTTAAGAAGTCTACATCGTTTTCAAATCGAGCACAGATCGAACGCGATGCTACTACACTTGCTCGCTTTTGGTCAACATTCAAACATTTGTGGATCCATATTGCAGCAATTTTTCTCATTTCCAAATTGACGTGAACTATATGATGAACGCGTTCGTATGAAATATTCAGTGCTTCAGATATCCGTTTTAGCCCAATTCGACGGTCTGTTAAAATCATGTCATGAACTGCATCGAAATTTTCGGGGACTGACACAGAAACTGGCCTTCCCGATCGGTCATCATCTTAAATGGAAAATTTACCTCTTTTGAAGCTTGCAGTCCAATTTTTCACGGTCGCATACGAAGGACATTGATCACCAAGGGTATTAAGCAAATCTTCGTAAATCTGCTTACCTCTTAACCCTTTTAAATACAGGTACTTGATGATGGCTCCATACTCCAATTTTTCGATTTTCACAATTTCGGTGGACATATTTTTTCTTTTAATTTATTGCGTAACTCTGGTTTACTTTTTTGACGTCAAACTTTACACTGACACTTCTAATAAGTTATTGTTCGTTGCTATGGTACCGCAATATTTTGTTTATGCAGGGAACTGGTCTAGGCTAACTAGATATCAATACATCCTCGTAGTACAAACATCGTCCATAGATATTAGAATATCTATATGGACGATGGCATACACCAAGTACGTTGTATGTATGTATGTATATTTATTATAATTTTATTTTTGAATATGTCGATAAATCAGTTCTGTTGTTATTTGAATAATAATAGTTGGAATTTTCGGTATTTTATTTCAGACCGGAAGTTACCTTCGTCATGTCAATAGTGTAATATATTTAAAGTCTACTTCACTCTAAAATAATTTATTTAACAAAATACAATGATTCACAGTACTCTAATTTACATAACAATCACTCTATTTATATTCGACTTTCACTTCACTGACTCTCCGACTGTCCGCTGCGTAGTTCTTTTTATATCCGACGTTGACTTCTCTGAATGCTCCAGAATTTTCCTTCGAATCGCCCAGACTCACCAAACCGTCCAGATTCTTCTCGGTGCAAGCGCATCGACAGTCTCCCGCGGTTGGTCGCTAGCTATACGTGAGAGTTCAGGTCCGGCATCGCCCGTAGCTTCGCCACATTGCCCCCTTCTTAGAGATATTTCGTCCCGAAATGTCATCTTTGGAGTGTGTCGATATTTGCAGGATTCCCCATATCTGCACCGTGAAGTTCGATGGAAGTAACACTCCACAGTCTTCATGTTAGGTCGTGGAATAGGATTACAGCAAACCAAAATCTGGATGCCGCTGGATCGGAATATCGTCTCCAACATACTTCTTATAACTCTCCAATCCAGCCCATCAATACCACAGGATAATTTTGGGATTGCCAAGTCCACCAGATTCTGGTCCACCATCGTATCTCTCAGTTGGGTGAGGCTCCTCCAGACATCTTCATATGACGGTTTATCTTGAGAACGCTTCTTGGTCACCAGGTAGTAGATGTTCCTCTGGCCCTTTTTCAGCTGTAGCACACCTCCAATTTCTGGATTCTGTTTTCGTAGTGTTTGGAGTTGGCCAAATTTCTTGGAGAACACCACAGCGATGCCCCTGGACATTCGAAGATCTTCTGCAACGCAGTGTGCTAGGGCGTAATCGACTGGCACTTTGAAAAGGTCCCGTGGCTCCTCTCGAGTTACCCCGTGTGACACTTTCTGTCCATTTGAGTATAAGGACATGAATTTCTGGAACGTCATCGCATCCTCTGGTGGTCTGAGGGTGCGGACTTGGTCATGGTTTCCAGCGTAAGGAGCCAACCTGTTGAAATGCACGACCCTGGGTTTACCTCTGGGTGGTTTATGGATTCGGTAAAGCAGGTCATTTATCCTCTTAACGATCTTGTACGGACCTTCCCATGAATTCCGTAGTTTTGGTGACGGTTGTACAGCCAAACTAGGTCACCAACCTGAAATCCTCCAGCATCGGCATTGATGTCATAAGTCGCTTTCATTCGGTCGCTGGCACTCTGGATGTTCAAACGGACTCGTTCGTGGATGTCCTCCATTCGCTGCCGGAGTTTGCTGACGTAGTCCTCTCCCGCGGTATCCTGTCCTGGTGGCATCCCAAACTTTAGGTCACAGGGAAGTCGCAGCTCTCGGCCCATTATGATACTAGCAGGGGTTTGGCCGGTCGACTCGTGTATTGCGGAACGGTAGGCCATCAAAAACAAATGGAGATACTGATCCCAGTCTCTTTGATGGTCAGAGACTACCTTGGACAAGTGGCGATTGATAGTCCTGTTCATCCGCTCAACCATTCCATCGGACTGTGGATGTAGAGCTGTGGTTCTCGTCTTGCGGATGTTCAGCAGTTGGCAGATTTCTTGGAACAGGTTGGATTCGAAATTTCTGCCTTGGTCCGAGTGCAGCTCCAAGGGGACACCGAATCGACATATCCACTCTTTCACCAAGACGTCCGCGACGGTGATGGCTTCCTGGTTGGGCAGGGCATAGGCTTCGGCCCACTTGCTGAAATAGTCCATTGCCACAAGGATGTATTTATTTCCATGATCTGATACGGGGAACGGGCCGGCGATGTCAATGGCGATTCTTTCGAATGGACTACCTACATTATACTGACGCATCGGTACCGATTCTTTGAATGTTGGACATTTGCTACGCACATGCCCAATTTTGCCACAATTCCAGTATCTTATCTGTCTTCTCTCAGGCAACATTTCCTTCACCACCTTTCTTATGGCAGCTTCCAGGTTAGCAGGCTCCTGTGGGTCTTCTTCAATAACTCGGACTTTACTTTGGCTTCTGCAGGATTGCTTCGCTGCCTCAAATTCCAAAGCGCGTGCCAGTGCATCCACGAGATGTGTTGGACGAGCTAGTGTTAATGCTTGTCTCGTTTCCTGGTCACGAAGTCCATCTAAGAATGCCTGAACTGCTAGTCGTTCCATTACCTTTTCTGGTGTAGCTGGGTATGCAAGGCGAACCAAGCGTGCAATGTCGGCTTCAAATTCCTGTAGGGATTCGCTTGACTTCTGGCAGCGGTTTTTGAGCTGTGAGTGGTATACATGTTCTAGATGAGTCTGTCCATACCGTAATTCTAGATGTTTGATCAGCTGCTCGTAGTCCTCTTGCTCTTGTGCCGTGAGGGTTTGTAGAATATTCGTTGCTTCTCCACGCAACGCCAGTGTTAGTGCCACTGCTCTATCTCCTGCATTCCATCCATTCGCCTTTGCTGCAGCTTCAAATTGTCGGCGGTAGTTTGCCCATGGTGTTTTTCCATCAAACTGAGGTGGTTTCATAGAGAGTTTTCCTGTTTCTGGACTGATTTTTACATATTTCAAACCCCTTTGAACATCATCTAAGTTTGACTCAGTTCCAGCATTGAATTTTCATTGACAGATTCTGTGGTGTGGGTAGTGTCATTCTGGTTTTCCAACTTACTGAGTTTCTCCTTTATTTTGATGATTTCCGCCTCGAGTCCGCCTCTGATTTCGTCACTAATTGTTTCCTTCAATCTTCCCATCTCTTCTTCAATTTCATCTTTGATTTTCTCCATCTCTGTCTCGACAGTCCCCATTCTTTCTTCTAATCGATTCGCCACGCCACAAAGTTCTTCTTTCATGTTCTTCGAGTTTTCTAGAAGCTCTTCCCTCAAACCCTTCGAATTTTCTAGAATCTCTTCTCTCAAATTCCTCGAACTTTCTTGAAATTCTTCTTTCAGACTATTCGAATTTTCTAGCAGCTTTTCTTCCAGATTTTTCGAACTTTCTTGAAGTTCTTCTTTCAGACTATTCGAATTTTCCAGAAGTCTTTCTTGAAGTTTTTCTTCCAAATTTCTCGAACTTTCTTGAAATTCTTCTTTCAGACCATTCGAATTCTGTTGCATTTTGTCTCCCATTCCGTCGAGTTTACTAATTATGGAACTCATATCTATTCCAGAAACTTCGAATAAAAACGTTTCTGGGTCCTCGCCCTCCTGGACTAATCCCTCTGCAAGTCTTGTTTGAAGCACGGCCTTTTTACCACTTGTGTCAAGTTCCCTCTCCTCCAGTTCTTGCTTCAATTCCGCAACCTTCAATTCAACCAGGCGAACTTTCCTCGAACACATTTTGTCTTAGTCTATGTCTCACAGTCTATTTCACGGGTCACCAGTCTATTATTATTATTATTGTCTATCTCACACAGTCTATTTCCCGGACACTAGTCTATTACTATTATTATTGTCTATTTCACACAGTCTATTCCACGGCCACCAGTCTATTATTATTATTATTGTCTATTTCACACGCGAAAATAATTGTCCGAAATACACAAACTTTCTACTTACACGAACACTCTGTATTTAAAGATCCCACTTCTGACACCAGATGTAATATATTTAAAGTCTACTTCACTCTAAAATAATTTATTTAACGAAATACAATGATTCACAGTACTCTAATTTACATAACAATCACTCTACTATTTATATTCGACTTTCACTTCACTGACTCTCCGACTGTCCGCTGCGTAGTTCTTTTTATATCCGACGTTGACTTCTCTGAATGCTCCAGAATTTTCCTTCGAATCGCCCAGACTCACCAAACCGTCCAGATTCTTCTCGGTGCAAGCGCATCGACAGTCTCCCGCGGTTGGTCGCTAGCTATACGTGAGAGTTCAGGTCCGGCATCGCCCGCAGCTTCGCCACAATAGACTCAAATTCTAGCCCTTATATCGATACTACATATTTCTCAAGCCTATGTCATACAATAACTGTGATTTTCCGTAGGCAATACTTCTGTAACCACCCGGTATTATAGTAACAGAAATTATTGTAAATATCACCCTACATTTTTCTCCATTCAAAATCGATGTTTGTTTAAAATTATTCTATTTTTAGATTTCTTTTTGGATTCGATCCTTAGTTAACAGAGATTATCTGGCCGATTGGTGTACATTTCAGATTTCAAATAACACCATAAATATAAATCTATCGGCGTTAGGTCTGGTGATGGAACGAGCCATTTCACATTCCACTGTTCCTCTTCTTCCAAACCACATATTTCTATTGAAAAAATCGCGGACAGCTTCAGCGAATTATGGTGGTGCGCCATCCTGATGGAATTATTTCCTGTGGTCCACATTACTGGAAATGTAGACCGCATATTTTTTGTCAAAATTTATAAATTCAATATGGCGGCTCCAAGATGGCGGACGAGTTGTATGATAATGGTCAGATTCTATCCAAAATTGGTGTGTGGGCGTTTTCGGGGCGGGAATTATGACTTTTTTGTCAAAATTAATAATATAATAAATGGTATGTCAGGAGGGTTTTTTAGGTTGGATATGATGATACATTGTCAACATTCAAAAATTCGAAATAACTTCGCGTCGTGCTCTTGAGGTACTATACTGTGAAACGCCCAGAATCATTCATATCTTGCTTTCTTATTATTATTACAAGCTTTTATTTTAACTCGACATGTAAATATGTATGTATGTAAGTAACGTAATTTTGACCCACTTCTAGTTGTCCTATTAACTTGAAATTTGGCTAGTGTTCGTGATTCCGGTGACTATGCAATATTTTTTTTAAAAAAGAAAAAGAAAGTGCGCCAACAAAATGGCGGACGAGTTTTGTGATCATGTTCCGATTCGATTCGAAATTGGTGTGGGGGTTTTCGGGGTCGGAGATTATGAATTTTTTTGTCAAAATTCATATATCAAGATGGCGAACGAGTTTTGTGATTATGGTCCGATTTATTTGAAAATTGGTATGCGGAGGGTTTTTGGGGTCGAAGATTATAAATCTTTTGTAAAAATTCATTAATTTAATATGTCGGCGCCTAGATGGCAGACGGGTTTTGTGATTATTGTCAGATTCTATTCATAACTTGTGTGTGGGGATTTTCGGTGTCGGAGATTATGATTTTTTTGTCAAAATTCATGATATATCAAGATGGCGAACGAGTTTTGTGATTATGGTCCGATTCAATTGAAAATTGGTATGTGGAGAGTTTTTGGGGTCGGAGATTATAAATCTTTTGTAAAAATTCATTAATTTAATATGGCTCCAAGATGGCAGACGAGTTTTGTGATTATTATACGATTCTATTCAAAAGTTGTGTGTGGGGATTTTCGGGGTAGAAGATTATGATTTTTTTTGTAAAAATTCATAATTTCAAGATGGCGAACGAGTTTTGTGATTATGGTTATTGAGAATTGATTAATGGTTTTTGAGGTCAGATGTTATGATTCCAATGTTAACATTAAAAAATCCAAGATAACGACTCTTATACATTTTGCATGAGAACTAAAAAAATGTAAATGGAACTAGGTGATAAAATATATCTGAACACAAGCTTCTATTCAAATGCACTGAAAAGTAAAAAATAATTTCTTAGATATGTGACGTAGGTTAATCTGTTAGCAACAAATTCAATGGCTTGTCGCTTTTGTATTCAAACTGAAAACTTTGCACTGCAAGCACACATCTTAAGAATTTTTTTATTTAAGTGCATTTGAATTCAAGCCTAATTTTATTTTTCTGAATATATTTGGTTATATCAAAAGACCATTGGTGGATAAAGGCGTTCATAATTATCTTCTAGATGCCACAAAAAATAAAATTTAGTAATGTCCTGGGAACATCGGAAAAATATAGGGAAAGCGTGTGGAAATTGGCGTTTTTCTTGAATTTGTAGAGGCTTGTGTGCCTTGGGGAGCATCACTTCCTTCGACAAAGAGATGGGTAAAAGATCTCGCCACCTCAATCTCGATGAAACTGCTAACAGTAAAACAAATGATGATATTTCAGAAGAGCATCGACCATGAAATTATCTATCAAAGATTGCCAATTTTTCTAAGAAGTAAGCAAGTTTGTGAGAGAAGCATTACCGACTAGACACATTTGTCTTTCTTTTCTCATGATAGAATTTTCAGGAGCTGCACTCCAGTATCAGTTTTTACTTCATCGGACGAAGAAAACTTTATTAATTAGATTAGTATTTCCAATTCCCACCATTTCACACTTTTTCTAGTTATCAATTACTTCTGCTTGGACGCAGAAATTCTACCGACCCACTTAGCTTCTCTGTATCATTAATTATCAGTGAGAAATAGTTATAGTTGTCGAAATGATTGCTTTGTAATTTCACTTATCGATGTAGAAAGTAAATTCATAATCCCGGAGAAAATCGCACTCATAATTAAATCAATTACTCTGTTTTTATAGCATATCGGTGAAAGTCGCGAATAACATTTGAACCGAATAAAAGTTGAGGTTCGCCGACTCGATTTCCACCAAAACGAACATCTGAACTCTCTCGAGGGTACGCCTCTCCTTGAAGTTTATTTGATTGTTTTACCGTAACGATATACCCGGCAACTTTCTCCACGACGGCGATGGATGGAGGCCGGTATATTCGTTTCGTGTACAGTTACAATTGATCGATGTTTCTCTAACGTACCGAGAGTTCAGAATATGTTGGATGAAAAAATTGTTCCTCCTACGACAGGAATCTCGACTGAAACGGTACATGTGCATACAGGAAGTATTTCGATTAGGTAACGTCATTTATACAGGAAGGGCTGAAGACATTCGGTCTTTTCGGATTTTTTTGGTGTACTTTGTAACCTCCTCTAGTTTCCAAAAAACTTGGGCAAGTTGAACACTAAAAAAAGAAATGTTAACTACCTTCCAAAGTTCCGAACATGAAATTTAATAACGAACACCGACTTAACCTTTAAACTAGACTGCTAGTACTCATATGCCCACCACTCGAAAAACTCATCCAATTGAACATCCTGAAATCGTGTCTGCGCAATGCCCAAGAGCCACCAAAGAATTGTTATTTGACAATCTGGGGAGCCATTAATTAGGTCATTGGCGTTACCTTGAGTAAATAGATATTGTTAAATTGAAGTGTTTTGGACTTTGGTGTAAAAATCCCTAATTTTCAACGACTGAAATGTGCCTTGTTGAAGTTTGGTACCCATTACATTAATAATAATAAGCTTAACTTTCCTTTAAACCAAATATAAATCTGTATAGGAATTAGTCATAACATAGAACGAAAAAGGTTCGTTATATTAATAAAAAAGTACATCAAATCAGTGAACGTCAACATTAATTTAGGGCCGATGACGGGTGTTATTAATACAATGAACGGTCATACGTAAATGTTCTTGTTGATTAAGTTACGACTGCTGTACGTTGAATCAATGAATAATGGTCATGGATCTGTTTTCCGGTTATCAATATTACGAATGGATTTACATTAGTTTATGGTTGTTGTACATTGAATCAATGAACAGTGAACAGCTATGATCGCCGTTTATTAATTATTATTATTAAACTAAATAATCGAAGACTGATAAACTTAGACAATATCTAAAATACAAATATTTACTCACCATATAAATTTTTTCTCAAAAGTTATAAATATTGAACTTTCCATTCCAAATAATACTAAGGTACCGATTAATCATTTTTAAGATAGATTATTTTGTCATTTCAAAATCAATAGAAGGACAGACAAAAATGCAAAAGTTGAAGTTGGTGACTTTTTTAATAATGAAGTGGGGTGGGAGCCACTTGTTCTTTTACTGATGAAGAAAGCCTCACGTACCAAAGTAGTGTTTTTTTTTTAATTGGGAGGTATATTTCTGAATTTGGGACAAAATTAAGGGGTGTGAAATTTGTAACGGCTCTTTGAAAACTTTTTAACAGTAACATTATCTATGTTCAGCTTTGTGGAAGGTTAAAACCCCAGAGGAAGATGGCAAACAATCTCAAAAAGGTTTTCTTCAAAATAAAGACTTGCTCATTGCGTAATTTGGTTTTATTTCAAAACAGATTCACAGATCATATGAACCATGGGGCTCTCAAGGGAGACCTCATGTTTATAAAAGCCTTTTTATAGGAAATTCCACAACATTTTGCTTTCCTGTGGAAAGTTATAATTAAATAAATAAATAATTTTAAAACATATATCGACAGCCCTAATGATATGAAAAAATTTGTAGCGAATATCGTCAAAGTAGACACATATGCTTGATATATTGGAGACGTCATCACCAAGGCATACTTTGCCGTTTTTTTTGCTTTCAAGTGTATTATGTGCTCTTCAATTTCTTGCTGGGTTTTGGCACAAAATAAAAATGATTCCTGGAAATCTTTTATGGTATATACTTTTTGTGGGTTGTCTTGTCAGTATTATTTTTTGAGCATAACATGGTCAATGGCACTAAATATCCATGGAGAGCCCATAAAACTGACGCAAATTTACCATCTAAAACAAATATATAAAAGATACAATTAAGTACCTAACCATAAAACCAAAAAATTGATATTGAAAAATAAAAAAAAATGTAATGTTAATAGTTATTTATGCAACAAGTGCAAAAAGTGAATGTTTATTGCACTCGACGTGAAATTGTCCGACGAGGCCGTTAGGCCGAGTTGGACAACACGTCGAGTGCCATAAACAATTTTTGCACGAGTTGCATACATTTTTTCTACGTTCATGCAAAAAGCAAAAAATGATTTATTGAGGTGCGGCACTAGGTGTAGGAAAATGAAAAGCGCAACTTGAATACTTTATTATTAATATCGATTTGCATTGAAACAGGAACTAATACGTTACGAACAATTTAACTCAAACTTTATTTTTACCCTCAATGTTGAAAGTGAATGAACAGTTGGTGCAATTTTCAATATGAATATTTCGTAGTGAAGTACCTATTGCCAATCTCACAGAATATCTGCTAAATATGTAGTAGGTTTAAACGTTTATGTTTGTCATGATGACAGCACGTTGAAGTAGAATGACAGATGAGTGCAATAAAAACTTTATTGCACTAGTGCAATAAAGAACTTCTTTTTCCACTGAATATAGTTCAATAAAGTTTTGCTTTTTGCATGAATGTAGAAAAAATTTATTTATCAAACAACTGCGGCCAATAGCGGTTAGGGTAAATGGCCAAAACACTGAAACTACAATAATGTTCAAAAACGTTCAATAAATAAAGAGATACATTGAATAAACCTAAAAATATTGTCTTTCGGACTAAACTATTTTAAAAATCTGCTTGATTTATAGTTTTGGAGGATATGAAGTGATTTTCAAAAACTAGGGGCTAAGAAGTTAATTTATTTATCAATCTCCGGTTCTCAGATTGGGCCTATTGCACAAGCTTTCCAGTGACTGTCATACTTTTCGGCTGATAGGTTTTCGTACTTTAACAAAAACCAGTAGTTGTGGAAAAAATATTGTACGTATGCACTTAATCATATAATAATATGGACTGGGTACGAGAGGGAGACAATTGCTGCCGGAGTAGTGAAAAGGATAGAGTGAGTAGTTATAGGAAAAACATATTGAACGTGTCTAAATCACCGAATGAGGGATCGGTCAAATAGATAAATATTTCGAACATCCCAATTTGTATTGACGGCCAGTCCGGATTATTACCTATTATATTGAACGAGAAAAGTATTCAATTGTAGAAACAAGTACCGCAAACTAACAGGACTTAAATACTCACCTTTCTTAAATGTGTTTGGTTGTGTACTCTTTCAATTTGGCACAATTTCACAAATAATCTACGCACCAACGAAAAGCGATTAAGCCCTTTCAACTTCTCAAGGTCGACTGAACAAATAAAACGTGAGTCGTCGGCAAATGAAGAATTTACATCAAACTTGAGTGCGCATATGAGACCGTTTCGTAATATTAATGTTTGGGTTGATTGTTCCATGGTCAGGCAGCATTAATTTGGCGCGTTTTCTGGAAGATAATGTTTGGTTTCGTAAAATCAATTTTTAGTGTTCATTGGAACAACATTTTCTCAAGTTTTCTATTGATGGATCTATGAAGAAAAATGTATTGTTTTAATGAAGAAAAACATAGATTGATAAACATCAAACGTTGATCCAATAAATTTTTTCATCATACGAATGAACAAAATTATTAATTTTTGAGGTTTTGCTTTCATTGTTTAATGTTGGCTCGTTCATTGTTTCAGTGTCTATAATCATAAATCATCGTAATAACCATAGATTCGTAATATTAATATTCGAAAAATTGACGACCACCGTTCATTAATTTTACGTACAAAATTTCTTTCTGTGAAGCAGCATCAAAAAATATTACAGCGTACAGCGCCCCAGTCGTGATTCCAGCTGTACATAGTAAATGTTGAGTGTTTGTTTTTTCAAGACTTCCCTTAAGTTTTTGAGTAAGTAATTATGAGAATAAAGATTTTGGACCAACTTATCACAGTGAGTTTTCCAACTTAACGTACTGTCAAAATAGATACCTAGAAATTGAACACTTGTACAATTTTGAGCCACTTGATTATCACTAATTTCGATATACAGTTCTGGGCAAGACCTTTGGTAATTCCGGAATCAAAGGAAGTCTGTATTTTCAGAATTTAAATAGATTAAGCCAAAAACAATACATTCAACTTTTGGAAAATGTCACTACACTGTTTTTGTAGTGAATTTTTTTTTGGGATTCAATAATCACTGATGTATCATCAGCTTATATGGTAAGTGAATAAATTGACACGTTTAAGTCATTTATATATAAAATAAATAGTACCGGTCCGAACACTGAGCCCTGTGGTACTCCAAGGGAAATGTCAGTTGCTGAGGATGGCTTGGGTATCTATTTTCCTTTTACTCTTTCAAAGTGAAAGTAGGAGAGGATATGTGATTCATGAATGTACAGTTATAAAATATTCTCGTCATTATAAAAACTCAATTTTTCAACATTCCACTTAAGGTTAAGTCGGTGATAACGAGCAGCCGTTACCGACCGATGATGAACCCTTTACCGTTGTCTAAAGAAGTATAGTCAGTCAATCTTAGATAGATAGATAGAACAAGGTATGTGGGCGGACGAAGCCATAAGCATGTAGGCCTCTCAATCGGGCCCGTTATGCACCCACTACTGCTGGGAGATGGTTCAGTTTTGAAGCTAGCCTATTTCGCAAGCGAAAGAGGCCAGCCTTCTGACCGGTGGTATCGGACAATTGATGACAATTGATGACATTGACATTGAAGACACAGGAGCCGTTTTACTGATCAAGGTACCAGAAACCAAGACCTGCACGTTAAAAAGTATCACCATTGTTGAAGAAAGCGTAATAGGAGCCTTGAACTTAGTTAAGAAATACATTGCACTACGACCAAAAGGATATAAACAACGTAGGTTTTTTTTAACCTACAGAAATAGTAAATGCATTGAGTTACCTGTAGGTACAAATACTATAGGAAGTGTTCCTTCTATCATAGCGAAATACCTTAATTTGGAAAACCCGAAAGGTTTCACCGGACATTGTCTACGCCGAACGTCGTCAACGCTTCTTGTTCAAGGTGTGGTGCTTCCTTTGAAACACTATAATTACATGGAAAATGGAAGAGTAGTACGGTAGCGGAGAGCTATATTGAAGAAAGTATCTCCTCGAAGAACAAAATTGCTACAATGATAGCCCATTCCGTTTCCGAAAAAGAAAATGTTAACGTTCCGAACGAAACCGAATGCACATTGAGGAGTTCATCATCGGTCAACTCTCAGAACTTCAAACTTGGTACTAACTTTTCAGGAACATTTGAAAATTGTAATTTCTAACAACTGGTACGTTTAGTGATCCAAAAAATTGCTTCTCTAGAAATTTTTGTTGTGGTTGGGATCAGTAGAATCGAAGAAAAACTATTGTTTTTTGCCATTGTTTCGAATTTCATTAAATTCGTCATCAGGGTTCCAAATTATTTGTTTTTCTGAGTTGGAGTTGGAGGAAAGTAGTTGTTTTCTGATGGATTTTCGATCCAACTTTTCCTATTGTATAGGATATTAGCAATGAGCAGTCCTACGGACATCTTATGCCTCTTGTCATAAGCTCATTGTGAACTACATATTTCTTTTCCGTTTCATATACGGTCTTGACGATCGTGGAGCACGGATATTGCTTGGTTGGACTTCCGGCGCTGGGATGGCGCTCGCAGTTTGGAGTTAATCCACTGTGCGGGCGCGATCTCAGTTTCGGTCTTTAAATGGGAATGGTCGTCGATTCATTCGTTGCAGTCATTAGTTATTGACTGCTAGACCTACCCTATACTGATGAGGAGCAACACTCCGAAATCGATATATAGGTGGTCCGAATGTTTCTATGATCATTCCCATGCAACCAAGCAATTGCAGAGATAACCTTGTAGGAACTCTGCACGGAAATTTCATCAGATGTAATTCAATGTTCGTCGTGGCATTAGCCAGGAAAGTAGTTGTTTTCTGATGGATTTTCGATCCAACTTTTCCTATTGTATAGGATATTAGCAATGAGCAGTCCTCCGGACATCTTATGCCTCTTGAGTTAAAATCCTTAAAATATGTTTAAAATGAACAGACATAGTAGATAACAACGCACGAAGGACAATAACACATGTGAAATTTGTCCAGCTGTGTGCACGTTCCAATGTAATTGAATGAAGAAAAGTTGTATTTCGTGCAGAAATTTATTTATAAAATCATAGCAGAGCGCTTTCGACTATAAAGTCATCATCAGTGCGTACCTGTAAGTAAGTGACATCGAATTGAATTTAAGAAATTTTGATAAAAAGAATTTTGAAAATTGAAAAGTTACTTACTCGTCAGGTGTACAAGAGCCAGACCATAAAAATATCATGTGTCCAGAGGACCATGTAAAATTTAAAAACGGGACATCATATTAATAACATTTTAAAAAAGTCCTTATTCAGGATTCACCTGGATAAAAGTTTCAACAGGCAGAGTAACACATGTCTGTTGGAGCTTAGTCTACTGTTAAACTGAATGAATGAAATTTACATTGTGTCAAAAGTTGACAATGACAACGACGTTTGGCTTAGAACATTAACTTCTAGAAACCCTGATCTGTGTTTTGAAAATTGAATAATGACCAAATTGATCTGTAAATCTATTTATAGTTATGTTAATCTAAACCTAAGGAATTGTGACAAACCGGAAGAAAAGTCTAATGAGAACCTCAACCCGATGTGCACAGAACCAGATTCAAGAAACAGTCCCTCGGGAATTTGTGAAACCAATTCTTAGCTCAGGATCATGGGACAGGTCTAATGGGAACCTTCACACTTCCCAAAGCGTCAAAAAGGTAACCCAAAAACAAGAGGCACCATTAACATAATCATAAAAGATTTAAGAAAGTTTCAACAGGCAGAGTAACACATGTCTGCTGAAGCTTAGTCTACTGTCTAACTGAATGAAAAATGACATTGTGTCGAAAGTTGACAATGACAATGAAGTTATGATATAAAAAATGTGTAAAAAATGAACTATAATAAAAACATTGATTTGTGTTTTGAAATTGATAAATTATTATTATTAGTTCAACATCCTGGGCAACCAGATTGAAACATAAGATCATGAGATAAGTCTAATGAGAACTTTCCCAATCTCAATAGTAACAAGGAGGATGACCAAAATGATGAGCCCATACCAGAAAATTTTTAAGAAATTTTCCAAAAATTGATCTGTGAATCTATTTATAGTTCTGTTGATCCAAACCAAGGAAATATGACAAACCGGGAGAAAAGTCTAATGAGAACTACGACCCGATGTGCACAAACCAGGCTTAAGACACAGTCTCTTGGGAATTTGGGAAACCAAATTCTATGCTCAAGATCATGGGACAGGTCTAATGAGAACCTACCCAATCACAAGGCGCCAAAAAAGGTTGCCCAAAACCAAGAGGTACTACAAACAGAAAAGATTCAAGAAATTTTCAAATTATTTCATATTTAATCAATTCAGTAATTCTATTAATCAAAAACAAGGAAATTACTGAGCCAAGAGAAAGTCTAATGAGAACTTGAAACGGCACATGCAAAAACCCAAGTTATAGAAAAATAGAACCTGAAGTTGAAATTATAAGTTTCAAATGAAAGCAATAGATTATGTTCTGAGAATTGAAAGGAAAGTCGAGAGGGAGGGAACTAGGCAAACTGCAAAACAGGTTCAAGCCATATCATCATTGAGAAAGAGTTCAAGAACAATTAAATAGGTAAAGTTTAAATTTATGAAAAGTTTCTTACTTTAAACGTCTATGAAGAGGAATGTAAGCTCTGTTTAAATTAACTTGAGTGTTGAGACAAAGGTCATTATTCAGTAATTCCTTGTTAATATGTAAATATTCAAGAAAATCTAATCTATTGTAATTTTTGGAACTCACCTCCTGTAAAATTTTTGAATTCCTATTTGGACTAAAGTTGTGGTTGTTAAACCTCAAATGTTGACCAAAGGCTGAAATTTTGTTGGGATTTAAATGTTCGGTTATACGGGCTTTCAAAGGTCTGCAAGTTCTTCCAATGTAGGCTGCATCACAATCATCACAGTTTAACTTGTATATGCCACTTTTTGAAAGTTTATCAATTTTATCTTTTGTGTTGACCAGGTATCTGTTGAGGCTATGGTTAGTTTTGAAAGAAATTTTGATATTGTCTATGTTGCTTTTGATGCAACCAGATATTTTATTAGAAATATTGTCATTTAAGAAAGGAAGTGAAACAAATTGTGATATTGATTCTACTTCTGGTTCTGGTTCTGTGCACATCGGGTTGAGGTTCTCATTAGACTTTTCTTCCGGTTTGTCACAATTCCTTAGGTTTAGATTAACATAACTATAAATAGATTTACAGATCAATTTGGTCATTATTCAATTTTCAAAACACAGATCAGGGTTTCTAGAAGTTAATGTTCTAAGCCAAACGTCATTGTCATTGTCAACTTTTGACACAATGTAAATTTCATTCATTCAGTTTAACAGTAGACTAAGCTCCAACAGACATGTGTTACTCTGCCTGTTGAAACTTTTATCCAGGTGAATCCTGAATAAGGACTTTTTTTAAATGTTATTAATATGATGTCCCGTTTTTAAATTTTACATGGTCCTCTGGACACATGATATTTTTATGGTCTGGCTCTTGTACACCTGACGAGTAAGTAACTTTTCAATTTTCAAAATTCTTTTTATCAAAATTTCTTAAATTCAATTCGATGTCACTTACTTACAGGTACGCACTGATGATGACTTTATAGTCGAAAGCGCTCTGCTATGATTTTATAAATAAATTTCTGCACGAAATACAACTTTTCTTCATTCAATAACACATGTATCCATCAACTAGGAACGAAGTAATCACATTATGAGTTGAGAAATTTGTATGATACAGTTACAAAGCATTTGCGATCTCTGAAGGCACTTGGAGAAAATACAGATTCCAGGGATAGGTTGATAATTTATATTATGTCAAATAAATTCGATTATTTCACTTATGCTAAAATAGCGTGTTATGATTGGTTGAAATTTTTGTGTTGATAAATGAAAACATCATGTTTTCGATTTTGTAGTTCGGCTCTTGATTGGCTACTGGATATGTATATGATGTGTTTTCGATTTTGTAGTTCGATTCCTGATTGGTTATTATCAAAACACAAACTTACCACTAGCAAGCTGCTATAATGACACAACACCAAACTTTGACCAAAACTAAATAAGCACTCACTATTAATTCATATCAACTTCACAATTTTCGACAAATTTTGCATACTCGTTGATTAATCAAATCACTAAATCAAAATGTTATCAAAACATAACCTCGAGCAAGAAACTAGACATGCAATGACGAAACTACGAATGACGCGCTCTGTCATTGTTTTGTTAGTTGCATAATTTCAGAACTAAATGCGGGATTAATGTTCCTAGTTAAATTGAATAGTAAATAAATAAAAATGGTTTCGATTTTATTCATGAAATAATCATAACAAATACAACTCGTGTTATTGGCGATTATCGTTAATTCCTTCTCGGTTTCGAATCAAATTATGTTGCTTTAGGCAACCACACTCGCGCAAGCGCTCGTGCAACATAACGAGGACCAAAACGCAGTTCCTCGTATGAGACAAAAACGTAATTTTACAGAAGACACAAATACTAGCTGCTGCATTTAAAATTTTGTAATTTCACTTACAATGAACTGTTTATTCAAAATTACGGATTTCTGTTCAGATTATAAAAGATCGTCTATTGGGCGACAGATAGAGCCAGCAATTTCAAATTTAATGGTATTAATATATTATTTTCGTCAATATTGTTACATATGAGGTACTGCGTTTTGGTCCTCGATAATTTGATTCTCAAATTCAAAGGAATTGCTATTTCGATAATCACCGATACAATTGTGGTATTACCTACGACAATATTACTAGAAGAGACTGGGAATCTTACGAATATAAGAATGACTTCATTCCTAGTTGATGGATACATGTGTTATTGTCCTTCGTGCGTTGTTATCTACTATGTTCATTTTAAACATATTTTAAGGATTTTAACACAGAAAAACAAATAATTTGGAGCCCTGATGATGAATTTGATGAAATTCGAAAAGTTGGCAAAAAACAATAGTTTTTCTTTGATTCTACTGATCACAACCCCAACAAAAATTTCTAGAGAAGAAATTGTAATTTCTATTTGAGAGAAAATAATTAGTCCCTTTTTTATGTACAGTTATAAATAAAACTTTTTTGAGTAATGAATTTATTGAACTACAGAAAAAACATTTAGCGGGCGTTATGATTCATAATGCCCTCCATAACGCCCCGGGCGTTATGGGTCTGTTAATAGCAACCGTTGCCAAGGTATTATAAAGCAGTAATGGACAAGTTAAAAATAAAATATAATTTCCTCGATTGCTCTCGAACGGTGCGGATCGACCGTACATCTCTTTTCAGTTCACTTCATTGAAAAAATAAACTCTGAAGATATCTCTCCGTTTGCTCAACCTCGATTTTTGTCCGATTCCGAGGAACTGAACGTTACTTTGTAAGGCGCTTACACCTCTCGGGCATATTAAGTAAGTCAGTAGTGTGATGTTTGGATAAAGTACATGATGTCTGCATGCAGAAATTTTACGATCGGTTTTATTAGCCATTTACCGCTCTCCATTTTATCTGCCGTTTCGTCGTAAAACAAACGATCAAATCTGAGATGTAAAAGGACCTAGCGTGTTGTCTAGAAATAATAGTCACTTCTTCATGGCTCATTTAGCAGCATATGATTTGAAAGCAGGAAAATTATTAATTAGCACATGTTTTATACCGTCTAATGATAGATTTGGAGAATTAACTCAAATTATCACATTTGTTAAGATTATCTATAACTGGTTTACACTATCGACACCTTATTTGACGTTCAGTGTGTTCAAACAATACGAACATAAAACAATACATTTTTTTTCAAATTCAAATTCATAAACATAATTTTTGTACATTTGCAACTATAAAATTCAAATGATAACTTATTTTGAAAACTTAAATTTATTTAGTAGCTCACAATTTGGTTTCACGGCAAAGGACCACGCACACATCTTATGGGAAAAAGTCTTTCGGTGAAAATGGCTGGATTTTTGATATGTTGTAGCTGGAGACATTCTGAGTAAAAGTCACCATTGGCCCAACTCGATCGTATGATTAGATTCGGCGCTAGAGGGCGCCGAATCATGAATTTTGTGATTTTTAGAGAAATTCAGCTCAATAAAAAAATATCAGTATCTCATTTATATTCAATTTGGTGTGCGACTGAGCATTCCTAAAATTCTCTAGAAGTATTTTTTCATAATACGAAATAAAAAAATGCCATTGTTTTTCTACAGGGTTGTCAACAATATACTCTTTTTTTCAGTGAATGAAATGGCATACGAGGTTATAAGTTGATTGAGTTCATCATTGACGATCAATCAGAATGGTTTGCTGATCAACCAAAATTCAATGAAGATATGAATACAGATTGTTTGAAATGAGTAAGGGTGTATGAGGAGGTACAGTATTTCGCCTATCATGAGGGGTGTGAAAAATGTTTCAGATAAAAGTTATACGGTTCAATTTGTTGCGTATAATAAGAATATTTCAAAATATACAGTGTTTCTTTACAGCAGGTCAACACAAAGCATCACTTTTTAAAAAGAACCACCCTGTAAATTTTCTCACCATTGAACTGAGCAAAATATTTTACATACGAAGATTTTTCTTTTTTTTAAATTCAAATCAAGTTTTTGCTGAAAGAAATAAAATCTTTGGAAAAACAGATCATTACAAAAAATACTATCATAAATACGAATAACTCCGTGCCTATGATTGAATTCTCCTTGGAATCAGATGGGTAAACTCAGTTCATTCAGTTCAAATATATAGTCGACGGAAATATACTCAATATCCTCAGATATATTTCTTTGGGTGACTCACAAAATATATTCATATTTTATAGCTTGCTAAATCCTACAAAAACACAAAATTAATCATTTGGCGACCTCTATCGCCGAAACTTTAGGTGTTGAGGACGAAGTCATGATTGAATCCTCGGGAAGAGTAATTTTACTTAATCAAATTGAATAGAGCCTTCCTTGTATGAAACACTATGTATTTTCATTTGCATTTTGTTTTGAAATATCAAATTCCATTTTGATCGACCATCAATAATAATTAACTTAATCAACTCATAGTCTCGTAGGCGAATTCTTTCACCTAGAAATTGATTATATAGGAAACTACCCTGTAGAAAATCTTTTTTTTTTGTTTTATAGAACAATTATCCACGATTTTATGAACGCTCAGTTGAACAACAGTTGAATATGGATTAGAAATTTTGTGTAAATGTTCTTCATTTATCTGAATTCACTCAAAAATAATTAAATTCGTGATTTGGGGTAATTATATATGTATCTATATATAATATTATTCCAATCACTCTGTATTCATAGCTCCATTATATTTTGGTCGATCAACAAACCATTGTGATTGATCCTCAATTATAAATTCAATAAACTTATAACCTGGTAGGCGAATTCATTTACTGAAGAATTGAGTATATTGTTGACAACCCTGTAGAAAAAACGGTGGCTTTTTTATATTCTGAATTATGAAAAAATATTTTTTGCGGACTTTAGGAATGATCAGTCGCTCACAATATTGAATTTGAATGAGATATTCATATTTTTTTAATCAACTAATTTTCTCCAAAAATCACAAAATTCATGATTTGACGCCCTCTGGCGCCGAATCTAGTAATACGATCGAGTTGGGCCAATGGAGACTTTCACTGAGAATGGATTCAGCTACAACATATCAAAAATCCAGCCATTTTCACCGAAAGACTTTTTCCCATAAGATGTGTGCGTGGTCCTTTATCGACAACCGCGTCAATAAATGCACTGATTGATGTTAAAAGGCTTTGAGACCTATGGCTACGTCAATGTACGATTCTTAGACCTAAGTAAGGCTTTTGACTGTACCGCACAATATATTAATTAATAAACTGAAATTTCACAAATTTTCTGAATATAGCCAAAAAATGATTTGACGGACATAACTCAATTCTTTAATTTTAATGACGTCAGCTCTTTATCGATTAACATTAAATATGGGGTACCGCAAGGCTCTGTTCTAGGTCCGGTACTATTTCTTATTTATGTCAACGACCTGGGTGTCCTCTTGAATGGTAAGAACATACGACTTTTTCTGCAAGAATATGTCAAGGAAAATCTTTCTAATACAACCTGCAATATTGCTTGTCACAATTCGCACTGTTAACAGCTTACCACGCTCTCATACAGTCCACAATATCATATGCCCTATTAGTATGGGGCCACTCAGCACATGCAAAGGAGAAAACTGCAATGGTTTTCAGTTAGTTCTCGTTTATTTTACGTGAGTTTGACTTTCATTTATAAATTGAACAAAGGCATACTTCCTTCCTATTTCAACGAATTCTTAATAAGAAATGATGAAATTCATAACTATGATACGAAAATGAGGACTGCCTTTCATATTCACAGAACAAATTCTAGTATGAGCATGTGATCGCTATTTTTTAAAGGGTTAAATGAATGAACATAAAATCAGCTGTATCTTTATCTTCTTTTAAGTCATCATTATCGGAGTATATTAAAATCCTATGATTGTTGGACATATTGACGTATTAAATTGGAGTGTTTACATTTGTGGAAAAATCATTCTGTATTATTAGGTATCTGTTGACGTTCAATGTTCAGCCCTATGCTGTATCACTTCCGTTATGTTTAGCGGTCAGACGTTATCCCAACTTAATGGCAATGTGCCATCAAGTCTGAAGTGATACAGTGAATGGCTGAATATTGTTATAGGATTCTGAATATTGTTAGAGGATACTGTCTTATCTTGTATAACTATCAATTGTCTTTGATATTTGTATGTATGGATATATGTGATGGAAATTTTTTATATCTAATCTAGATGTTTATACAGGGTGTCCCACGAAGTTTTGGACAGGGAATATCTCGGAACTCGAAAGTAGTGGAGAATTGTAATTTTGGGGTTCTGAAATAAAGCAACTGTTGCAGATTTTTTTGATACTTGTTACCCAATGAGCCTTTTGTTTTCGGTTACGTGACACCAGATTCAAAATTATTAATGGAGCACCCTGTATATTTTGGCATTTTTATGTTCCTCCCGATGAAACAATTTCAACGAACTATCACGCTTGTGGTCTTAAACGATTAATTCAAGAAATACTTCATTGAGGTTGAATATTGACTCCAAACAAAAATTTGAAGAGCATGTATTTGGTTTAACCAAAAAGCTAGCGTCTGGCTGTTATGCAGTGCGAGTTACATGTAACGAATTAGGGTTAACTGCTGTCAGGAATGTTTACTTTGCACTCATCAAGTCTCATTTGCGTTATGGTATTTGCTTCTGGGGCATGTGTGCGAACTATTTGTTTGAAAGAGTTTTTATCCTTCAAAAAAGAGCTTTTAGATATATGCGTAAAGCCGGCATGAGAGACTCATGTAGACCATTGTTTTCATTCCATGGAATATTGCCACTGGCTTGCATTTTCATTTTGGAAACCGTTTACTTTTTCCAAAGAAAATACAAGGAATTCAGATTTGTGACGTCGGCATATAATACCCGCAGCTCTTCAAATATCAAACTACCTATACCTACATCAACTCTAACCAAGAACTCCCTGATGTATGGAAGCAAGAAATTATTCAATCATCTGCCGTTTCACCAAAAAAATATTGAAAATGAGCAAGTTTAGCGAAATCTTGTTATAATCTTAACGAATTCTATCAGAACACCTAACTTTATAACAAATGTGCTTGACGCTCAGAATTCAATTAATTGATGAAAAAAATTGGATACATATTGATAAGTGTGTGATGATATATGTCAATAATCTTTGGATCGTTATCGTTTTTAGCTTTACCACTTATTACAAGATATTGCAAGTGCCATTTTCAACAAGTTTTTAAATATTTTTACATATGTATAAATATGTATAAATCAGGATGGATTTATCGAGGGGCAATATATAAAAATATGAATAGAAAAGTTATTGGGTATAGCCCTCAAATTGTTGTGCAACCGTAGACACGTGTTTCGAGCTTAAGCTCTCATCAGTACGGTAAAATCAAGTGTGAAGATGTACAACACTTGGATGTAAAAATAGAAACAAAGAAAGTCAACAACAGGAAGCAAACCACACATTTGTGGCTTCGGTTAGGAGACCTTGAGCTTTCAAGGCAACAACTAACGTCGCCACGGAGGAAGCTATAGCTACCATATATCTATTAACTACAAATATTGATAACACGCAATAAGACGCAATGTAATCAAAGTATTTCTTGAAAGAAGTACTTCAATATCCTTTGTCCCACGACGATTTTTAATAAAATATGGATGATTAATTTAATAATGCCTTGTTTCAATCATCACATAAAATATAGGACTGCCCAAATACACAGGGCGACCCTAACCTACATAATTTGGCAATTGCTCGTTTCAGACGTCGCGCGTCGTGGGACAGAGGATATTGAAGTACCTGTATTTTTTGAACTGATCGTTTTAGACCACAAGTGTGATAGTTTGTTGAAATTGTTTCATCGGGAGGAACATGAAAATGCCAAAATATACAGGGTGCTCCATTAATAATTTTGAATCTGGTGTCACGTGACCGAAAACAAAAAGCTCATTGGGTAACATAATATCAAAATAAGCTGCACCAATTGCTTTAATTTACAACCCCAAATTTACAATTCTCTACTATTCTCGAGTTCCGAGATATTCCCTGTCCTAAACTTCGTGGGCCACCCTGTATATTAACTACTATACTACTAATAATCCAAAATCGTTTTGGTCCTATATGAATACCATGAAGAATAAATCCAGTCTTCCAAGCTCAATAATCTTCAATGATGATGAACTGAATCAACCCCTGGATATCTTGAATGCATTCGCGATTTTTTCCAATCATCTTACATAACCTCAACAATTTACAAAGCAGAGGAGGTTACTCTCAACTCATCCACCGTTTTATTGCGTGAGACCAGTGGTGACCAAATAGTAGAATGTGGGATGATTTGGACTGAGAACAGATGGCTTCATTGCTGTCTGTGTTGACCTACCCTTGCACTGATGAGAGGCAAAAGTTCGAAACTAGTCTGCAGGTGGTCACCCTGTCCAAATTAAATATAATTCTGCTAGTTGGTTACAGGGAGCACTTGCAATGAAGAACGTGTCTGTTAGAAATAGTTCAATACCCGTTTGGTCTTAGCCAGGGGAATAGTTGTTTTATTACAGGTACTTGCCATGATAAGCCTACATCGTAGGTGTATATGGGATTAAAGGGTGAAACATCGGTTGGCAACGACTTTTCGTTATCAAACGATCTCCCAAAAGAACTCTGTTTTCAAATACAAATATCGGGAACTACGATTAGAAGGTAAAAGAGAATACAGTGCGAAAAAAGATCTTAGCCGCACGTACGGAAAAGTGTATCTTTGCGCATGCTCGTAGGAAAAATATGCATTGTCAAAGTGAAGTTAATACTTTCTTCCAACAGGAAGCATCGAGGAATGTACGCCTGTGATAATGGTCATGTTCTTTTCAACATTGGTTTGTGGGGGTTTTCGGAGTCAAAGGACCCCGCACGGAATACATGGGATTTTGGTTGATTGCAGAATTCAATGAACCTCTGGTATGATGTAGATCATGATGTGTCGGTAACACTTTGAATATACCATCATCAAATCGTGTGATCAATTTCGGAGAAACAGGGTGATTTTAAAAGTAGTTACAAAAACAGACAGTTAAGGTAATTTATCACAAATTGAGACTTTTTTTAGTTTATTCCCGTGATATGCTTAAATATGTCTTTACTTTAGAAAAGCAACATTATTATGATCCAAGAGAGTATATAGGCTACCAGGGTCATCACAAACGTACTCAAAATATACTATTTCGACGCTGTTTACTTTACTTATCAAAATTGAGATTATTTCTAGTTTGACTTCAAGATTTTTTTGAGGAGTAATGTTGACCATTTAGGAAAGCAGCACTATCATAATACAGGCACAGTATGTCACTATACCGGAGTATTCGAAAAAGGACTCAAAATATATCCTATTCCAAAGTAATTCATTGTCTTTCAATAGCAACCTTGATGAACCATGTTTTCAAATTTTAACGTTAATCTGTGAAAAAGCCTAACTTATGTTTTTAAAATACACGGGCCCTACAAAAAGTAACTCTGTATTTGTAACTGAGTACTTGATGTGCATGTTATAATACGTCAGACTATTTCAGGAAGCTCACTTTGTTCTTCAGGAACCTCACGAACAGTGACATCTCGAACGCATTCCAAAATATTGGTAGTAGAAAATTTTATATATTTTTGAGAGATTGTGACTCGAATTCTGAAAGATAGTTTTGAAGAAGGCTGTGCCATGATAAATAAATATCACGAACCTATTTTAATGCAAGGTGCCACATCAGTCGAGTTAGCTAACGAGATGCGTCGAAAGGCTTTGGAAGAAAACCACGTCAAAAACTACGATTGATTTTCTCAGACTTGAAGTCGATGACCTTATAAATCAAATCTAACTTTTGAAGTTTTTCAGTGTTGCAGCTGTCTTCATCTTGTATACAGAATAAAATGGACCAGGATGGAATGCAATGCATTGATATAGATACGGAACTGGTTTTATTAGCGTCACGGTATTTTCCAGTCATAGAAAAGATACTAAAAATTGAGATTATACATGGATGCGAACGAAAAACAGGACACAGGTCGGTCGGGTGCCAGGGTTGTGGGAATATGCTGCCATGTGGCCAGTGCCATTTGGAACCGCAGATATAGTATATAATGGAAAATATAAAATTTCCATCTACTTATAGTTTGGAATGCATTCAAAAGTCTTGAGAGTTCGTGAATCTCAATTATTATTACATGCACATCAAGTAATCAGATAAATATGTATTGTTACTTTTGTAGGGTCCTCGTATTTTGAAATTATAAGTTTGGCATAAGGTTTGTCATATATTAACGTTGAAAGTTGAAAACATATGATTCTTTAGGTTGCTGTTGAATGAAGTGAATAACTTCGGAATAGGATATATTTGAGTACTTTTTTTATGACTCCGGTATGGTGAAAAACTGTTTGTGTTATGATAGTATTGCTTTTATAAATGGTCAACATAACCCAGCCAAAAAATCTCGAAATCAAACTAGAAAAAATCTCAATTCTGATACGTGAAGTAAACAATGTTGAAATGGTGTATTTTGATTACGTTTGTGATGATCCTGGTAAACTAAATACTGTTTCCGATCATAACAGTGTTGCGTTTCCAAAGGCATGGCATTCGAACCAAATCATTAGAATAAACTAGAAATAGTCTCAATTTGTGATAAATTACATTAATTTTCTGTTTTTGTGACTACTTTTAAAATCACCGTGTTTCTCCGAAACTAATCATACGATTTGATAACGGTCCATTAAACCCTTTGAGCCCGGATTTAATTTAAATGAAAAAATTAAGGTTTTTTGCCAAAATTATACTCAATAGACCTAAATCATAAAGAAAAACAACATTTTCACAAATAATTTTCATTAAAGGAATACAAAATATGGTGGTCACATCGGTCTTAATTTTTTTAATCAAATAGAAAAACAATTTCGGTTTTCTTGTAGACATAAGGCCACTTTAAAATTTGAAGAACTCCAAGTTGTGTGGTTTGGATTATTTTTAGTGCTGCAAAACTGTAATTTTTATTCGGACAGGTATCATTCTTTTTGAATGGTTTACCTCTTTTTTGGATGGATCCTGGATTTTTCCCTCTCAAGCCAACAGTAACCTCAATTTTGAAATCCTTCAGACTCATAGTCGTCCCAGGTAGCCTAGTTTTGAATATCATGATCGAATTCACTATGGTCAAATCCAAAAAGTTAAAAAAAAAATTCGAAACCATTATTTTTTACTATTCCGATCCAGTTCATAAATCGATTGGAGCATATTAGCTTCATCTACTCCGCCCATATATTGGTTGTAGTCCTTCATCATTTTGGGACATGTCATTGGAGTCACAATGAGAATCTGTGTAGTTTCTCAAATCATAACCAATATCCAAAGGTATTTCCTCAATGAGGATATCAAATTCAAGGGTTATATTCTAATCTAGTTTTCTTGAGATATTGCTTGACTTTTGGTTTGTTATGTGAAAATAAATCACTGCATTCAGTTATCCGTCTTTACTAACCTAATAGACATATATCTAAAAAATTAATCACAGAGACCTAGTGGTCCCTACAGGGACCACCAACTTATTTATATTTTTAATGAAAACTTCAATTGGAACACGGACAACGAACATTATATACTTCTAATATATTATATTTGTTCAATTATTTAGAACTTCACTGCTATTATTACCAGCATTGGAAGTACTACAAGTTACTTATTAGAACGTGAAAGAGCCCTACTCTTGATGAATATTTCACAAGATAAATGCGCCAAAATGTTGTTTTCCGATGTATTTCGGTAACAGAGCAACAGAATGCAGTTATTGTTAGCACTAAAAGAGTTTTCTGATGATCTATCAGTTTTAAGAAAAACACAAGTGCAAGTTTCATAGGTGGTTCTTGAGAGGTACCACAACGACGCAAAGGGTTAAAGTGTTACCGACACATCGTGATCTACAACATACTAGAGGTTCATTGAATTCCGCAATCAACCAAAATCCCATGTATTCAGCTCAGGGTCCTTTATGATTTTGTTGCAAAATTAATGAAATGAAGATGAAGGATCAGTTTTGAGATTTGTGATTTTTCTCTGAATCATGTATATATCATGTCTATATCTACTGGCCTAAAATAACACAGCTTCGAAGATATTTTAAATGAAAATTACTAAGGGTTTTCGAACTTTCTACATATCTTTCGCTCGCCGCAGACCACCTGTCGAACCCGTCAAGTAGGTAACTCGAGAGAACCTCGAAGATGGTCTTCCCGGCTCGACCGATTGTCTTCGGTGGTCAAGGTAAAGGCAGAGCAGAAGGCGTATCGACCCACCTTCCGGTTACTCGGCTATTTGGGTCAACGCGAAGACCGACTGCCTTATTAGTCACACACGAAACGTCCACTTTCTTTTATTTATAACACGGACCACGGATCTTCGTTTCGGTGAAACTGCTTTCCGCGCCGAGAAATGTAGAAAGTATTTCTTTTTCGGATCTGATATGCGATTGTGATCTTTCAGACGCGGACTTGGGTGTTCAGTCGCGTTTCTGATGCGTTTAATGGTACCCAACTAACAATGCAGTCCAATTTTACTAAGTTTTTCAATAATGTTTTTCAACGACTATAAAGAAAAATTAACTTTTTTCTACAGCCGTGCGTAAAGTACGTACTTTACGCACGCTTTGGAGTGCGTTAACGTTTTACTTTTTTCACTAGTGCGTAAAGTAAAACTCTTTACGCACTAGTGCGTAAAGTAAAATATGTCAAAAATTGTGTATAGCAACCAAATAAAAGGTTTTAATTTAAATTGCCACTTACGGATAAAAATAATTTATGCTTATGTTTAGTATTCAACAAATTATCATGTTTTTATTTTGATCATAATTTTCTGCAAATGTCATTGCTTT
The DNA here is from genome assembly GCA_944452925.2 of Chrysolina oricalcia. NCBI lineage: Eukaryota > Metazoa > Arthropoda > Insecta > Coleoptera > Chrysomelidae > Chrysolina > Chrysolina oricalcia. The sequence goes on from OX101825.2 coordinate 18,071,805, forward strand.
AACTAGACGTAAACAGACCGTGGATGTCGATTTTTCTCAAAAAGTAAGTAGGCTGTATGGTTACGAGAATTGGAAGAACTGACAATCAATATCTGAAATTGTGTTAGTATCACAGAACACAGCAAAAGTATTTGTTATAGATTGATTTATAAAGTTTATTTAGTACATTATCTAAAACCTAATCTAATCACACAAGGTAACAAGTTTTTGTCAATAATGTTTGTATACCTGATAATTCTTCATTCAAATTTTATTGCAGTTTATCTGTTTGTACCTATCTGATAACCGATATTGATTCAAAAAGCCACTGAAAACCTATTACCAGAAAAATCTGCACACATTTATGAACAGAAATATAATATATTTATAGAATGGCGCAGGAAGAATAAAGTGACAAAATACTCAGAAAACGTCATTTTGGCCTATTTCGCTGAAGAATTAAAGTCTTGCAAACCTTCTACACTATGGTCGATGTAATCTGTTGAAAAGCACCTTAAAATAAAAACAACATTGATATTTCGAACTTCGACAAGTTAATAGCGTTTATCAAACAAAAAAATAAAGATTTAAAACAAGAAAATCAAAAATTTTTTAAAGAGAACATTTAAATAATTTTCTCTTGAATGCTCCAGATTCCCAGTTTTTGATGATCAAAGTAAGTAAACGCTTGAGTATGTATAAAATCTAAATATTTTTTATGTTATGAGTAACGCTATTGCAATGTATGGTGTGCGTATGGAGTGTTGCGTAACTACGCCGATCCTCAAAGGCCACCGGCTTAGTTAGGCAACACATCATACGCAAAATGCCTTTTGATTATAATTTTACATTCCAAACGTCAGGATATTTTCTCATGTTTTCCTCTTCAATTAAGCTATTTGTACCACGGCAATATGTTCTTTTTTAGGTTGGTTTCATAATTGGAATATCGGGAGCTTGTCGTAGAGAAGAATTATGTAAAATGACAATTAACGATGTAGAAGATAAACAAACAGTGTATATTATTAAAATACCAGAAACAAAAAATGGAGTGGAACGCATTTTTACGATTTTAAATCCTAATAATTCTTCAGTTGATTATCTATCATTCATAAAATATATCACTAAGACCATCAAATATAAATTGTAATGGTTTGTTTTTAAAATACGCAAATGGTAAATGTTCTAAACAGCCTGTGGGGATAAATAGATTTGGTAAAATGTCATATGTTATAGCAACCTATCTGAACTTCCAATCCAACAGCTTTCACAGGGCACTGCTTTAGGAGGTTTTCAGCTACTATGCTAGCAAATTCTGGAGGTGACCTTCTAACTGTAAAAAAACACGGAGGATGGAAGTCATCTGCTGTTGCAGAAGGCTATGTGGATAGCACAATTACCAAAAAGAATAAAATGTCTAATAAACTGTTGATGGATGACAGTATGCCATCTTCTTCCAAACAGAGCGTTTCTAGAAACTACAGTTTTACTGTTGAAGACGATAATAGATAATTTGGAGAACCAATATTACAGAAATAAGGTCACAAAATGTTTTAAACTTTGTAATGGAAAAGGCCAAATTTATAAATTTTGGAAGCTGTAATAGTTGCACCTTCAATATTAATATTTCCAACAACTAACATCTAAAATAGTTATTTATGTACCAAGGACGAAAAACTGTCTATTATAGTCGAGCCTGCAAATTGATAGCCGAGGCGCAGCCGAGGATAGCAAGCAGGCGAGACAGTAGACAGTTTTTCGCCGAGGTGCATATTACATTTTTTCGTCGACTTCTACATACCTTTATGAAAGTAAGTACTCGCATGTTTGCTGGCCTCAGCTACGTCCAACTCTTCGAACTGCAGACTCGATCAATTCTTGATTATTATGAACACTAATATTCACACCACGGTCTAAATTCACACGTAAAATCTAGCGGATTTCGTAAATAAATAATTTGACAACAGCAAATGACAGTTATTGTCACAGGCGCCTATGTATTAATTAAAACGTGGATTTACGAAAATGACTCAATCGCCGCTCTCGTACCGTGCCGTATCATAGTGACCACAGCGGACGAAAAGAGTTTGCGGACGAAAAGTGTTTGCGGACGAAAAGTACTTGCCTTCAAAAATAGTCGATTTTTCGTCCGGAAATTAGTACGTAAAATGTCATTTTTTGCAGAGTTCGACGAAAAATATAATTTATTGACCATTGTTTTGTTTGTTAATGTTATTCTGTTATGTAAGAGTGAAATATATTTCTAATCGTCAAATAAATTTATGTTCGTAAAATATACATTCATTACCTTAGTGTGTTGAGTCACTTTTGTATTTCTAATATCAGTGAAAAATTATGTACGGTAGTAGAAAAAATATTGTATGTAATTCGTGTATAAAGGCTTTTTTTGACTCATGTGACAATATTCACATTCGTCAAAAAAAGCCATTTTACATTTGACGTACCAATTTCTGAACGAAAAATCGACTATTATTGAAGGCAAATATTTTTCGTCCGCAAACACTTTTCATCCGCAAACTCTTTTCCTACGCTGTGGTAACTATGATACGCATGGTGCGATAACGGCGATTGAGTCATTTTCGTAAATTCACGATTTGATAAAAACATAGGTGCCTGTGACAATAACTGTCATTTGCTGTTGTCAAATTAATTATTTACTAAATCCGCTAGATTTTACCTGTGCATAAGATCGTGGTGTGAATATTAGTGTTTATTATAATCAAGAATGGATATTGATAGCGAAATGGATATCAGTAACACTCCTCCGGAGCTGTGGGAATTGGTAACTACAGCCACGTTGGATTTACTCCCCTAGAAATTTTTTATACGAAAAACAATACAACACATTCAAGAACTGGCGTCAGGAACATAATGTCGAGAATCTATCAGAAAATGTTCTTCTGGCCTATTTTTCTAGTAAATCTGGCAATAATTTCAAGTCATCAACGCTATGGTCAATATACTCTATGCTAAAATCCACATTAGCCATTAAGGAAAACGTTAACACCAAATTTTCGAAACTTATTGCATTTTTGAAAAAAACAAAGCTTTGAGAGATGTAAAAAAATGTCTTCGTGATGCCCCAGATGAAACTTATGTTTTGCAAAAGATGAAATGCTTTTTTCTACGACAATGCGTAAACTAAGCTTTTACTGTCTACTGAAAGTGTGTAAAGTAATACTTTTTCGCACAAGTGCGTAAAAAATTCACCTGTGCGTAAAATCATCAACTATGCGTAAAGTAATTTTTTACACACTGTTCATACATTTATGTATTATTTTGCGTCAAATATAACCCGGAAGTTTTTATTTGATAATACGACGACAATTCATATCATTAAACATTCAAATTAATGATATAATTGCTACAATTTGGCAATATAATAACTGTCGAAGAAAAAACTGCGCCTCATTCAACAAACTTCACGCTCAAACAAAAAAGTCCTACTTTACGAACTTGTATCATAAATAGCTATTATTTATTATTGTTATATTATTACAGCTCTGTTTAGATATTGGAATTGCTAGGGCTTGTCGAAGAGACGAACTACGTAAAATAACGATCAAAAGATATTGTTAATCAAGGTGACATGCTTGTAATAGTCCAGGAGCCCGGTAAAAATTTAGTCAGTCATTTCCTCTCAAGCGATATTTAGTGGAATGCATCAGAGAGTCGTATTAAAAAAATTCGTGAACGTCTGCTGCGATTCCGTTGGTGGAGGGGGGGGGATGATCAGCACAGTAGCTTCCTACGCACGAAGAAAAAAAAAATATTCAATTATGTCCTCCTTCCCGGAAACATGTTAACCCATCAAGGACTGGTGTTGCCAATGCAACAGAAATTAACAGTTTTCTGTTGCTCAAATTTCATCACATTTTTCATTTAAAACATAGATGGCGGTATATACGGCAATAGTTTGTTGCAGTGTCAGTTGACAGAACCGTGTGTAGTGTTTGCCTGTTCACTCCAGTGATATAAAAACACGATTTTGTTAGGGAATATCAAGAAGACTTCTCAAAAATGGATATCAAGTTGACGTAAGTATACTTAAATACAAATAAATTGTTACAGCTTTCGAAAATAAATTCGTTACAATAGCTTTAGGAATATATTATCAACGTAACGGCGGCAGAATAACGGGAGCTTGCAAAAACCTTTGAGATCGTGAAGCTTTGGAACTCGATGTTGCCATGTGGCAACACGAGTCCTTTCGGTGGACTACTTTTTTACATTTTGCTTTTTTTTTCTAGCGGTGGGCTGACTTTCGAAGAAGCTGTTCAGATTGCTATAATGATGAGTTAGATGTCGACCAAATTTATATTGAGCCTCCGAATGAGGGTGCGATCACAGATGAGGATTCCGTTGAGGAAGATGAAGGCGGACTCGTTGACAATTTATCTCGGAATCAATTGAATGCTCCAGCTCAACTTGTTTTACATGGTGAAGATGATGCATTAGTTGAACCAGAAACGGAACATGTAGAAAAAGTTACTTATGAGGACATTGAATGGATCAAAGGCGATCTGGTAGAAAGTTCAGAAAATTATTGTCATTCAGATTATGAAAGTTTTAAAACTTTAACCCCAACAGAAATGTTCGAGTTATTCATAGACCATGACGTACTTTCTTTACTAGTGGAAGAATCAAATAAGTACGCACAATTTAAAAACATGTCCTCAAATTACTTTGGATGAAATGAAATGTTTCATTGCTATTCTGATTTTATCGGGATATTGTCAAATACCTGGGAAAAAAAGTTACTGGAGTACTGATGCAGATCTTGGTAACCAACTAGTGAAGGATTCAATGAGGAGAGACCGATTTTTAACAATTTGGCGGTATCTACACTGCGCAGATAATAATGCACTAGATCCAAATGACAAATTCTATAAACTGTGACCTCTAAGTGATTTACTACGGCAAAAATTTCTGAATTTTTTTGTTCCAGAAGAAGATTTGAATTACGATGAGTGTATGGTCAAATACTTTGGAAAGCACTCATGCAAGCAATTTATCCGAGGCAAACCAATCAGATTTGGATACAAGATATGGTCGCTGAACAACAAATATGGATATCTTGTGAATTTTTCCTTCTATCAAGGCAAAGATAGGCGCGTGAACAAAGAATACCAATCTGTGTTTGGAAAATCTACTGCTCCATTGCTGATGCTTTTGGATGAGTTACCAGAAGAAAAGAAAAAACATCGATACAACCTATTCATAGACAATTTATTTACAAGCTTTCACCTTCTTAGTCATCTGAAATCAAGAGGTTTCTCATCCACAGGAACCATTCGCGATAACCGAATCCCTAAAAATTGCCCGTTAGTTTCCAAAAAGGATATGAGTAAGAAACAACGTGGTGACTTCGATTCTTGTTTGGATAGAACCAACGGAATTTTACTAACGCGTTGGACTGACAATAATGTAGTTTCAGCAGCTTCGACCAAATATGGGGTAGCCCCACTTGCTAGTGTCCAACGATATTCAGCGAAGGAGAAAAAAATTGTTCAAGTAAAAAGACCGAACTTGATTTCCAAATATAATGCATCCATGGGTGGCACAGATCTGATGGATGAAAATATTGCACGCTGGAGGATTGGTCTCATGGCTACTTGATGCCGCAATTCAAAATGCCTGGGTCCTGTACAAACGGTCTGGCAACAAAATAACTCAACTAGACTTTCGTCGAGAAATTGTCAAAACGTACCTCAACAAGTACAAGAATCCACCGAAAGGAAAAGGTAGACCATCTGCAAGTAAATCGAGCAGATCTTTCTGCCGTGTTGGTGATGATGTGCGATATGATAATATAGGGCACCTCCTCACACCAGTAGAAAAAAAAATAACATGCAATGGCGACAATTGCAAATCAATTATGCGCACAAAATGCATCAAATGTAATGTAGGAGTTTGTTTGTCGTGCAATGTTGAATACCATACACGAATGTAGTTTTATTTTTGTCAATCAATAAATATTTTTTTTCAATGAAACATGGCAGTGTAAGTTACTCGCGTTGCCATATGGCAACACTAATTTTTGAAGAAAGTAAGACAAATTTCACTATATTTCTTTGAGTAAATCTATTTGTTTTGTTCTGAAAATACAGTTTGAAAATATACTAATGCAAAATTCTAAACTAAATTAAATCCGTCCTCAATGGGTTAAATTGACGCAATCCGAATATAAGGTAAAATTTTATTTGAGAGGAAATCATAGAAGGTACAATTTTTTTTTGTGTTCGACCAACTAGCTGTCGTATAATACACCATGCTATAGTCAGCTGATTTTTTCTTTCTTCAAGATATTGCTTTAGCGATAATTTAACATGTTTTCAGGTAGGAAAACAAAATTGAATACATTTATTTTTCTTTGTGCATGGGAGGCTACCACCGCTCATCCCCCCCACGGAACCGCAGCTGACGTTCACGAAGCTTTATAATATAACTCTCTGATGCATTCCACTAATTTTCGCTTGAGAGGAACTTGGTCATGGAAATCTGTCACTGGCTCCCGGACTATAATAACCATTCCAGACTCAAAATATGATAAAAGGCGAGTTTTTAAAGTTACAGACAATCTTTGCGACGGAGTCAACCCTTTAGAAATATTTCTACAATAATACGCCAACTCAAGACCGAAGCATTGTAATTTTTTTTTTTTTTTTACAAATAGACTATGTTTATTGTAAATATTTTCATAAATACAAGAGACACAGTGTTATACCTAACAGCTTAACGGTAAGATTTTTGGTAGCGGGCACGAGCACCTGGACCACCAAACTTCTTGGGTTCGCAACGACGGGGATCGGCAACCAACAAAGTACGGTCGTACTGGATCAGGATGTCTTTCAACTCCTTTTTGGATGCTTCGTCGACATATTTCTGGTAATAGGCTACCAAAGCTTTAGATATCGCTTGCCTAATAGCGTAGATTTGAGAAACATGTCCACCACCATTTACACGAACTCTGATGTCGACTTCTGAGAACTTATCTTTTCCAAGGAGAAGAATGGGTTCTTGAAGTTTGTCCTGGAGCATTTTTGGTTCAACCTGGCTCAAAGGGCGTCCATTGACCCTGAGCACGCCTCTACCCCTTTTGCAATATGCAACTGCGGTGGCGGTTTTTTTTCTGCCAAAAACTTGGACAGAGTGGATTGGCTCCTTCTTCGGCTTTTGTGTTGGTGCTTGCATTGTCGACAAGTGAAAAAGCACACATTTTTTGTCAATTATAAATTAAAGTGTACAGTGCAAGTGGTTGGTGTGCATACATTTGCGAAGACATTTTTTATGATCGCAAAATACTTAAAATTGCCAAACGAACTGGAGCATTGTTATCGGCGCACATCTGCAACACTTTTGGTCAATGCTGATGCAGATATTCTGTCATTAAAACAGCACGATTGATGGAAATCCTCATCAGTCGCCGAGGGATACATTGAGGATTATATTCCCAATAAAAAAAAACGTATCGAAAAGCATTTTAACATGTGAAGCACTCCAAAAGAGAAGTTTTGAAAGTAGTGCTGCTAGAGCACCTATATCTGTAGTTGCATCAACAAGTACCCAAAATCAAATCTTGTCTCTTGCATCTTCTTCGACAGCAGGAATTAATATCAATAATTGCACAAACTGTATACTTTCACTATTCATCTTCGAGATTGATTTAATTTTGTACTATAATTAAAATAAAGAGTTGTTACACTTCAAATCAGAATACATTTTGTCCAAAGGACCCCGCAAACTCCTTATGGAATTCGGGTCCCGGTGGATTTTTTTGAATTTTTGGTATGATGTAGTCCATGTAATTCTTAACCAATGTTACCATTGCGCCAACCCAAAAAATTAGCAGTTTTGCAGCTAGGGGGCGTTGAAATCACCCCTTGCGCAGATTAGACTATTTATCTTTGAGCCCGGTAACAATATTTTCACTTGTTTCATTATTGCTAATGTTGCACAATATTGTGCTGTTTTATAAAAAAAATTCTTACCCCCTCCCCTTTTTCCCCCAACTCCTATTACGGAACGCAAAAAAAATATTTCTCGAGTTCCTTCAAATGTATCGTCGAATGTTTAAATATGCCTAAATAAGGAAAATGGCAGTTTTTTATGATTATCCCCCCACCCCCCAAATGACACAAAACGAAAAAAGGTCGGTGGATTTTTCTGAATTTTTGATATGATGCAGTTCAAGTTATTTTGATTAGAAATAAATCGGGTGACAAACCCCAAAAATGAACAGTTTTGATGCTACGGGGCGTTGAAATCATACCTTGCTCAGAATAGACTATTCATTATTTTAGGCGGAAACAATATCTCTTCGTATTTTTGTTTTATTTTATGCCGAACAATTGTGTAAACTTTCATAAATTGAAAATCTAAAACCTCCTCCTTATCCCCAACCCCTATTTCAAAACACGAAAAAAAATAATTCTGGCACCACCTCAAATTCAAATTGTGGATGTCTAATTTTTTAGTTATTTTCAAGATATTCGCCCAATTGATTGATATTCAAAAATCATGAACTACGCCCTACTAAGAAGTCAGCAAACTCCATCAATATTTTTCTGAAGGGAGGGAAAGGTGAAATTGAACAACTGTACGATTTCCTCAATTTGAGCTGATTAAAACATTTATTTTTATAAAGCATTTACAAGTAGTCGGGAATACACTTTTTTGTGTTTCAAATTAAGGGTAGTGGGTAAGGGGGAGGTTTTAGATTTTCATTTCATGAAAAATTACAGAATTGATCAGCATAATCTAAACTAACAATACGTATAGCTATTATTTCCGCCTATAATAATGAATAGTCCATTCTGAGCAAGGTATGATTTCAACGCCCCCTAGCATCAAATCAAAAATTCAGAAAAATCCACCGAATTTTTTTCGTTTTGTGTCATTTTGGGGGTGGGGGTATAATCATAAAAAACTGCTATTTCCCTTATTTAGGCATATTTAAACATTCGACGAAACATTTGAAGGCACTCGAGTAATATTATTTTTGCGTTCCGTAATAGGAGTTGAGGGGAAAGGGGGAGGGGGTAAGAATTTTTTTTTATAAAACAGTACAATATTGTGCAACATTAGCAACAATGAAAAAAGTGAAAATATTGTTACCGGGTTCAAAAATAAATAGTCTAATCTGCGCAAGGGGTGATTTCAACGCCCCCTAGCAGCAAAACTGTTCATTTTTTTGGGTTGGCGCAATGGTAACATTGGTTGAGAATTACATGGACTACATCATACTAAAAATTCAAAAAAATCCACCGGGACCCAAATTCCATAAGGAGTTTGCGGGGTCCTTTATTTAAATTATGATCGAAGCCAGCAGACAGGTGAGTGTTTACTTTCATAAAGGTATATAGAGGTCGACGAAAAAATATAATATGCACCTCGGCGAAAAACTGTCTATTGTCTCTCCTGCTGGCACCCAGATGCTTCAAAACATTAATCATTCAAATTTTCAGCATCTTCATCCATTAAACGAAAAGTAATCAGGAAAATTCTGTATTTTTCACACTAATTCATATGATATATCCTCTGTGAAATAAGAATAAATCAAAAAAATCAACTGGTCATATTTTTATATACAGGGCATTTTAATAATTTTTGGAAATATTGGTCTCTTATATTCTTAAGTCACACTGTATAATACTCATAATTTCTGTTCCTGGAAGTGGCCATATGGCACATATAATCGGTGCTTTGAATTGATCGAATCGCGTTATCTGAATCATATATAACAGATACAGTTATACTTTCGATCTCCCCTTTATATTTGAAAAAAAATACATAGTTTTCGGGTTCTGCCGATCTTAGTAAGTATATCCAATACATAAACTTCAATTTCGATACAGTCCCACTTATAACGTTGATGCGTTCGGACATTATTTTCATTTTGTGTAGCTCAGCAAAGTCTTGATTTACCGTGTATATTGTTTTAAAAAATGCTCAGAAAACATACTGTTGCACTGGCCAAGTTTGATATTATGGCATTGATCAAAAACTCACTAATAATTCAGTGATATTACCTTCATTAAAGTTCAGTCAATAATGGTATATGAAAGTAACATTTTACAACTTCAACACTCTGTATTTCGTAAGCTACACTTAGAGTTTTGTGTGGCCACGCTAACTTTTGTTCACTATTTCGAGTTCAACAACATATTGAAATTTCGTACAATTTGACAGAAAGACTTTATAGGAAGTGTGCGTGGTTCTTTCAACAGATTGATTGGTTAGTTACAGGTACTACTGGCAGTCGTAAGACCAAAGATCCACTATGGGTCAGTCGTGTAGTGGCCAGGCGCAGATGGCAGCACAATAGGCCGTAAAACTTGGCAAGGTTCAGAGGTTGGCCTGTTTGGTAATGACGGGCGCAATGACAACGACTCCAACCGCAGTGTTGGAGGTACTGCTGAGGCTGCCACCGCTTCCAGTCTGGATCAAGAAGGAGGCAATGGCAGCCCATTTGAGGATGCGAGACTCGGGAGTCTGGGTAAACGAAGGATCGATGATAGGTCAAGCGGAAATAGCGAAGTGGGCGGAGCAGGAGATGCTGATATCTGCCCTCAGAGTGAAAAGCGCACAAGACAGACTGCGATGGAATAGAGAGTTTATTCTTACTATTCCGAGCAGAGAACAATGGGAAGGAAACACGGTGGAGTTTAGGCTTCGGGTGCCGGAATCTACCTGGAGGGAAGAGAGAGAGAATACGCTTTGGGCAGATATACAACAGTTTTTCAAGCTGAAGTGTTCGCCATCCTATCCGTAGCTACGAGGCAAGAGGTGAAAGAAGGGTCCGAACACAGAATTTATATCTGTTCGGAAAGTCAGGCGGCGCTCAGAGCCATCTGCCATCCTAAACCAAGCTGGGCGATTGTACAGGAATGCGAAGATGCGCTCGAGAAGCTAGCTGAAACGAAGGAAGTTCAGCTGGTATGGGTCTTGGGTCACAGAGGGGTGCGCGGAAACGAGGTGGCAGACGGACTTTCCAGATCCGGATCTGCAACGCCGTTCTGTGGGCCGGAGCCTGTACTAGGCATTGCAAGAAGCCAAACCCTTTCAGCCCTCGACGAGTGGGAAGAAGAGCTGAATAAACTTTGGAGGGATAACACCGGCTGCAGGCAGTCGAAAGACTTTGTGGACGACATGGCTCTCAGATAGAAACCGCCAAGCACTACGCCTCCTTATAGGAATACTAACAGGACATAACAAGTTAGGCAGACACCTATCACTTATAGGTATAGAAGACAATCCCACTTGCCGCAAATGCGAAGAAGACGAAGAAACTTCATCTCACTTACTCGGCGAGTGTGAGACATACGGGAGGCTAAGATTTGGAACCTTCGGAGTTGAGAAACTCCAACAATAGGAACTAATCAACTTGGAGTGGCCGGACATACTGACCTTCATTAGCTCAGTAAGATTCGAAAGGGAAGATTAGGAGGATAAATGTAGATAAGTGAACAACAGGGAATGGCAAAAACATGAGGGCCTAACTTGCCTTGCCGCGGTTGCGGCCTCCCCAAAGAACTACTACTACTACAGGTACTACTGGCGGATGTGAATGAAATAAATTTGAAGTAAATGCTTATACTTTCTTGAGACAGACTTATTCGTATAATACAGAAATACAAGAGATGAATATGTGCTATGAGCATTTAGTAGATTTTATTCACCTCACCCATGTTCCAAGGCTTATTTTTCTTGCGTAATTTCAAGCAATGCAAATATATCCCGTCAACGAGTAATCCTCTTTTCTATTTTAATTGGCATCGGTTTCGTATCGATCGCCAATTCGTGACTGTTTTTCGAAGTGAGGACACAAACACACACATTGCATAAATGGAACGCCGTTTCCTGTAGCTTGTAGCCACAGAAACGCCTGAAAAGTCACCGGGAGACCTTATAATTCAGCATCATTACGTTTCGATCACGGAGAGCATTTATCATTTTAGGAATCTCGTGTGCGAACGCTCTTTTCAGCCCATTACTATCCGCGATTGCAGCATTGAAAATGTCGAAAGATTGTCCGTCGTGTCCGCACGCCTGAATTGCCTGAATTACGATCGCAATTAGGACGGGATCGTGCCGTTGCATTCGACGACGACACTGTGCGATTCTCCTCCTCTTCTTCGTAAACTTGGTCGGCATTGTGACCAATTTCCCGCTGTAGCACGCGCCCTCATCGCTGATAGCTCGTTTTGGCGGAGTCGGCCGAGTTAATGACATACTGATGCTGATCACGGTGAGATCGGCATTTCATGACGTAAGGCATGCCTGGGGTTTATTTGCATTGGATTCCACTAACCTATTGGTAATAAAAAAGTTGCAGGGGAAGACGACATCTCGACAAAACTCTTTAAAAGCCTCCCAGATAGTTCACTCAGTTGTTGAAAAATTGTTAAAATTGTTATTTCTGTCAACCTGTTGCACCCCTACCCGCAACCCTCAGAAGTCTTCCAGAGACTTGTGCGGGCTAGGGAAGACGCAGTCCTTACCTTTTAACGTGTGATGCCATGCACGAGACCGGTGACCAAGCTGGGAATCGAAACCACGACCCTAAGCTTGAGAGGCGGACGCTCTAACAGCCGACCACCACGGCCCATAATGCTCTTATGGACTTGATCAACTATTTCCAGATCTAAATAAATTCAAAAAGGCTCCCCTAATCTTTGATTGAAAATCTGTCCTAAAGTGCGTCGCACTCAGTCTGGAAGGCCCGGACTTGTTGAATTTATTCCGTATAGACTTTGCATCATTGATATAGTTATTAACGTTACAAGGCCGATATGTAGCATATAACGAATGAGGTTGAATCCGTATCGGTCGTGTGTCGTTCAAGAGTTTTCGTAATCCCGCTGAAAAATTACATTTTGAAACAGCAAACCACGTACCTCGTAATTCTACAGAAAAATCCCAACATCGTGTTGTCTTGGAACAGCTTAACAATATCACAACAATATTATAAACAACGTCAGTTTTTTGTGTTCGCGAGTTCGCTTTAACAACGACCATAGATGAAATTGAAGAAATTGAGGAACAAAATCAAATTTCTTTGGAAATTTTGGGAGAATCATGTACAGCGAGTGTTGATTTACTGCTGAAAATAACTCACGAGCGATATCAAAAAGAATATGAAAATTTTTAAGAGCGTAAAAACAAGAATGTAAAGGTGGTTGATGAAGATGTATTACTTATTAGCCTATACGAAAGGAAAATCAGAGGTTTATTCTCTTAACTGTTGTGGACCAAGATTTCAATGTTGAAACTTGCTTTGAAAGTTTATGACAACATTAACATTTCAAGGTTAGTTATTTTAAATCGCACACCATATTAGAGTATTACCTACAGAAATGGTATTTTCAGATTTGGATTTTTTTTTTCTTGAGACGAAAGTCTGATGGATACGCACCAAAGAAAGCAAAAATTTTGTCTGAAGAAGAAGTAACTATGTTTTTGTTGGAGGCAATTATACAAGGTTGCTTGGAAAGGTTGTATTAATGTGTGATATTTTTGGCTCCTGTAGACGTGACGAACTTGTTAAGCTGACTGTGGATGATTTTGAAAGCAATAGTACCAGAGTTTTGGTTACATTGAGGTATTCTAAAAACAAAAAGAACAGGGCATTTGCCATTCCCAAAGAAGGACTTCCTTTTGATGCCTATGGTTTATACCAAAAATACGTATAGATATGCGGCCTTCAAATTTGAAAAATCGGCGATTCTTCATTGGTTAGAGGAATGGTAAATGTGTGAAACAATAAGTTGTGGGCATTCGTACTATTGGAGCTGTTTCAAAGAAAATTGCAGCATTCTTAGAATTGGAAAATCCTCAGCTCTATACAGGGCACTCGTTTCGCAGATCCTCGGCTACTATGCTTGTGGAAAATGGTGGCGATCCACTATCGGTAAAAGAACTTGAAGGTTCGAACTCCTCTGCAGTGTCGAATTTGTATATTCGTAAATTCAGTTTCGAAGAGAATGAAGATAACGATAAGTAATAAGGCCACACCGACAACAAGTTCAGATACTGGTGCTATAGATGGTAAATCTCTCATCGATGGAATAGAAATTTCAAATAATGGCAATTGCCAAATTACTTTTCAAATTTATAAATAGTTAGTATTATTATAATTATTGTTATCGTAAGCAGAATAAAGTTTTGAAAAAATATTTGAACAAGTGATTTCTTAACGGCTTGAACACGCTTGAATTTAAAATTATCATTTTACTGACAAAGACTATAAATACAATTGTGCTAGACACTCGACTTTGTCATTTGCTTTAAACTGACGATGTTAATTTCACTTTGAGTTAAGCAAATACTTTTCACTAAAATGAACTGATCAGAGCACTAAGTTCCCTAGTAACGGAGCCTCAAAAAAATTGTAATGAACTGGAGCCGGACCTGTCGCCTCACCGACGTTCCGTAAACGGCGATGATGTTATCACTCTCGTAGTCAGAATGCCGAAGCATCTAGTCTGTCAGTCCCTCTCGTATTTTCTAGAGGCTCGAGAATATTCGAAATAAGAAATCTACTATAGAACCAAACAAAATTTCAATGTCAAAATATTTTATTACTCATCATATTCTCCTCTTAATTGGATACATTTATAACAGCGAACCTGCAACGTCTCTAGACCTTTCAAAAAAATGTTTCTTCTTGCTCCGCAAACCAGACCTCCTCAGCTTTTATTACCTCCTCGTTGGAAGAAAATTTACGACCTTTTAAACTTTTTTTCAGTTGAGGAAGGAGATGATAGTCGGACGGAGCCAAATCTGGTGAATAAGGGGGGTGTTCTAGTAATTCAAACACTAAATCACGATTTTTTTGCATGGCAACATGAGATTTGTGTGCAGGGGCGATGTCCTGCAAAAACAAAACACCTTTGGATAGCTTTCCGCGTCTTTTCTCTTTAATTTTTTCCCGTAGAGTGGTCAGTAATGTCGAATAGTAACCTCCAGTTATTGTTCTACCCTTATCCAAAAAATCAATCATGATTACTCCATGGTAATCCCAAAAAACTGAAGCAAGAACTTTTCCAGCAGATTTTTGGACACGAAACTTCTTAGGTCTTGGAGAACCGGAGTGTCGCCATTCCATCGATTGTTGCTTTGTTTCTGGATCGTAGAAATGTACCCAAGTCTCATCCATAGTAACAATTCGGTTTAAGAAGTCTACATCGTTTTCAAATCGAGCACAGATCGAACGCGATGCTACTACCCTTGCACGCTTTTGGTCAACATTCAAACATTTGGGGATCCATTTTGCAGCAATTTTTCTCATGTCCAAATTGACGTGAACTATATGATGAACGCGTTCGTATGAAATATTCAGTGCTTCAGATATCCGTTTTAGCCCAATTCGACGGTCTGTCGACGGGACTGACACAGAAACTGGCCTTCCCGATCGGTCATCATCTTCAATGGAAAATTTGCCTCTTTTGAAGCTTGCAGTCCATTTTTTCACGGTCGCATACGAAGGACATTGATCACCAAGGGTATTAAGGATATCTTCGTTAATCTGCTTACCTCTCAACCCTTTTAAATACAGGTACTTGATGAGGGCTCGATACTCCAATTTTTCGATTTTCTCAATTTCGGTGGACATATTTTTTCTTTTAATTTATTGCGTAACTCTGGTTTACTTTTTTGACGTCAAACTTTACACTGACACTTCTAATAAGTTATTGTTCGTTGCTATGGTACCGCAATATTCTGTTTATGCAGGGAACTGGTCTAGGCTAACTAGATATCAATACATCCTCGTAAATAGCCAGTCGACATCATAGATGGCAGAGATACAGTGAGACAGAGATACAGTGAGAGATAGTTAGATTTGAGCGTAGACAATCTGGTTTGAAATACAATTGTGTGATATTAATTAGATAAGTTATGAAATTACAGGTTTTCAAACGCCCCCCCTCCGCAGCAGATGGTTTCTTTACCTGTCAGTAAATCTATAACAACAAACAAGACATGCTGAAAAACTTTTTATTAGAAGTCATTAATCTCAACTTCTTTATTTCAGGTAAGAAAGACATCAAGAAGGTGGCGCATCATCACAATCATAAGTAAGCATCATTCCATCAGTGATTTATCTCATATTGCCTTTGGTGACTCGCTGCATGCCTGAAAGTATTAATAATTTCCCGAGTTTGAGTATCCTAATGTCTGAAGTGGCACAGAACAGCTTGATCGTTATTTGACAAGGTGCTGATTAACCTGCTTCCAAGGCATTCTTCAATTAGCCTTTCTCTCGTGAATCATTATAATGACTATACAATCAATGATATTACAACAAATTTAGGATTTGATTTAATCTATATTACTAGTTGGTGCTGAATCGTGAAAGCCTTCATTACAATTGATTAACACCAGACTTCATTCCTATTATTGGTCAATTATATGTTGTATCTATAAATAAAAAACAGAAATGTTTCTTACAAATCAAAATATGTCTAACCGTTGTAACGTTGTTGAAAACAAAATTTTATAAACAGATTCTTCATACGGAATGATGAATTCTCGATGAAATCTAACACCCTCTATCACTCAGATAAAAGTTGGATTTGTAGATTCCGCATGCCACTAATTCGTTGTTGGCTTTCATAATAAAAACAATTTAAAAAATGGTATACAACTATACTCTGTGTATTTGGAACTTTTCTTGTATATATGTACAGTGTGTCAATTTAAAAACACACCATCCCGAATATTTCAATACCTAAAGAAGTAAAAGAAGTCATATCATAATAATAATAATACTCCCTCATAAACACTCGAAGAGTGTACCCAAAGGCATAGCCTGTGCGGGTTAGAGGACGGCTATTATTATTATTTACAGTGGCATTCCGTGGCGACTTTTCACTCACTTTTCAGCTGCAGGAAAACCTACAGCACCACCCCGGGTGATGGGTTGCACACTTCAAGCAAACGCCAGACCAGAATATGCAAAACCATTTGTATTTTCAATGGTTTTTTTATTTTGTACGCTGGTTGAGGAATTAAATCGACCCTCTGGTGGGGATGGAAACAACCCCTGATATCCCTGATATCCCATTTTGAAGATCGATCAAGTACAATTTCAGAAATACTTCATACTTGACATTTCTTTTCAGTACTTTTGTAGATATCAGGTGGAAACTGTAAACAAACTTAGGTAACAATACTTTTTTTTGTGTGTTGTCCATTATTTTGTAAACAGTCTGCTCTCAAACTATTTTTCAACGTTCCGAAAAACTTCTTCCTGAATTTATCTATTCCTAGCTGTTATTTTTCTTTTCAGCAATTCCAAATTTCGAGGCTGTGTTTTATAAACAACCAATTCAAGATGCCCCCTTAGGAAGAAATCTAGAGGCGTTGGGTCAGGTGATTGTGTTGGCCATTCAGTTGCTCCTCTTCGACCAATTCAAAAATACTTTATTTTTAATCGAATTTTTGAAATGTCCAATATTTTGTAAACAGTCATTAAGTCTGCTCTCAAACTATTCTTCAACGTTCCGAAAAACTCCTTCCTGAATTTCTCTACACGCAGCGTTATTCTTTTTTTCAGAACATCCAAATTTCGTGGCTGTGTTTCATAAACAACCAATTCAAGATACCTCCGTAGGAAGAAATCTAGAGGCATTAAGTCGAGTGATTGTGGTGGCCATTCAATTGCTCCTTTTCGAACAATTCAAAAAATACTTTATTGCATTTTCGAAGTTTTGTCCATCATTTTGTAAACAGTCATAAAGGCTTCCAAACTATTCTTCAACGTTCGGAAAAACTTATTCTTTTCTACACGCAGCTGTTTTTTTTTCTTCAGAACTTCTAAATTTCGATGCTGTGTTTCATAATCAACCAATTCCAGATGCCTCTATAGGAACAAAATCTAGTGGCGTTAAGTCGGGTCATCTTGGTGGCCATTATTATTATTTTTATTATTATTATTATTAAGTTGCTCCTCTTCGATCAATTCAAGAAATACTTTATTTTATTGAATTATCGAAATGTTGTCTATTATTTTGTTATCAGTCATAAAGTATGCTCTCAAACTATTCTTCAACGTTCCTGAATTTCTGTACACGCAGATGTTATTCTTCTCTTCAGTTCATACAAATTCCGAGGCTGTGTTTTCTAAACAACCAATTTCCACTACTGAAAAATGTTGCCAATATCAGTTAGAATTGATAAACTTTCATTATCATAATACAATTGACCAGGGATTCAACTTTTGTTGCCTTTTGCGCCCTGTACATCAGGTTCAGCCTGAATTGCTCAAATTTTTATTGGCGCAAATTCTGCTTCCCAATTTGAATTTTAATGTGATAATGGTCAACTTAATATACACTGTCAATTACAATTTGAAAAAAGGTGGGTTGGGTTGATGAAAATAATATGGAAGGCCTAAAAGACACACAGAAAAACGTAGGTAGCAAATTATTATCATAAACAATATAACCAGTGGTGAGTTTATTAACGATAAATCAACTCCTGTATAAAGAAAACTATGTAGGTAATAATGATATCAGAGTCATTTTGACAACCATAAAAAGGAAACAGCTTTTTTTATCGTGGCAAAGATGACTGTTCTATTTTTTTTTCTCTCCTCCCTTTCGTTGTATGTGCGTGAATGCATATCTTTCCTTGTAATAAGACATGCAGGCCTGTTAGGATGGAATCAATAAATGAATAAATGATCATTCGATAGTGTGCGCTCAACACTGCTTTTAACAATGTTTTTATTTTTGTCGTGGCAATAATTTACTCCCGCTCATTAATTAGTTATTGAATAGGCGAATAAATATATTTGCAATGAATTACATAAATTATATTTTGTCTGCAAACAGTCGGAAGCACTTTCCGAACTCATAAAGCTAAGAGCTATAATATACAGTTCAAACTTTGGTGGGCGTCGCTTATTATTATTATTCTTTGGACCAAAATAATTTTTATAATCAGATCATCATCTTATTAGGAAATGCGTGTTCTCGATTCGACGTTATTTGTAGGTCGAAAGGCGTACGAGATGGGGGTCACCACCTTAATTTGCATAAAGGAAGCAATCAGCTGTATACGATCGTCATTTTTTATCGGTTTCTCATCTCGACGCGCCAGAACCGGTCCCGCTCGAGAAAGTATACGACGAGGCGGCTCTCGAATTATTTAAGTTCTATTTTATTGATGCCTCCGAAGTTTTGGTGCAGCTGCATGCTCTCTGAACACTTGAACAGTCCTTGCACGAGATGGGTCACGGGATGATTCGAACGAAGTGACTTGATGGTTTTCTACATACAGTGCTTTCGTAAAGTACTAAACAAATAAATTTTTAGTGGAACTATCCATTTCTTAGGAATATACTGAAACTGTCGATTTTTAATCCACTTGCCACATCTACCGGGTGACAACGAAATCATTGGTCAAAGCGTCATGCAGTTGTTTTTTAACACATTCAGTGCTCATGACGTACCAGTGCGTCAAACCGTTTTTACAGAAATGCGCATGACGCACGGGTGCGTCGGTTACCTTCTTGAATATAACAGGCAGTTATATTTTCATTATTAGAATATTTTCATATATGCGCACACCAAAAGTTACTTCTTCAGAATATCTCTTCTGGTTTTACCGGAAATAGACCTAGGTCGAGAATTTTAAATGGAACCCTGTAGACATTTTTTGGCCATTCGATAGGGCAAAAAATTTCCTTTCCAATGACATTTCACAAGTGGGCATTTCTTTTGATAATGGCGGCGCAGGAGACATTTTTTGTAAAAAAAATATGGCGACTCTATCGACATCGATCGAATTTTCGTCAAGCAACCTAATAAAATAGCAAATAAATGAAGCACTTTTAGTAATTTTTTCAAATGACATTCTTTCTCTTGAATTTTCTCGAAAATTTTATAGAGAAAATGGTTAACGTTAAGGCCTAGTACACCCAACCAAAGATTCACCCCGAAACGCTCTTGAAAAGCATCTTCTCTTGCCAATCGTTTACTTTCTTTAGCCCAATAGCAAGTGTTTTGTCTGTTGGTAAATCTAGATTCTGAAAATAGTATTCGATGATGGAATACTCTATTAACATTATAATTTTCCCAAAACCAATACTGCTTCTTTAAAATTTTCCTAGCACTTTCACGAGAGTTATTGCACTGGTTACCCAACTCTCGAACGGAAGCAGTTCGATCATATTCTACATAAGATAAAACATTTGTCTCAACTTCTTCGCTTACTATAAAGCCATTGGCATCTGCATTATTTTCATTATTCAAGTGTTGAACTAACCATGGAAAATAATTATTTGAGTGGGCGTCACGATCTGAGAATAGTTCTCCATATAATGTCTGCGCTTGTCTGACATTTTGTCTACATTCGCAACCATGGAAAATAATTGTTTGAGTGGGCGTCACGATCTGAGAATAGTTCTCCATATAATGTCTGTGCTTGTCTGACATTTTGTCTACATTCGCCATAGATATGCAGCATGTCAATTTGACGCTTTTATAAACCATAGTTTATAAAACTAATAATAAAACTGAACACTAAAATATGACACACACGATAACGGAAATAAAAAATCAATCCTATTGAGAACAAGTATAACAAACCTAGGTATAACTTGATGAGTTCTTATGCCATAAATCCGATATTTAAAAATAAATTCTGCTCATCTTGCTCTGTTGGCTTTGAGGACATTTTTAAATAGGGATGTCAATGACTTCATCGGACACTGTTCTATTTGTATGAAATACAGAAAAACTCAAATGAAAGACCCATTATGCCCACATGAAATGCCATCTAGGCCCTGAGAAAAATCAGTTTGTGATTTTTTTTTTCGACTGTACAAAAACATCTCATTAAATCTTATAGATTATTTTTCAAAATATGTAGATTTGTTATGCTTACATACAAACACAACTGCTGTAAATGTGGTAATGCATCTGAAGTCAGTCAAAAGGTTTTCAAAACTGTGTGAGTTCGATTACTAAACAAACTTCTCCTCCCCTATATCCACAAAGTAATGGTATTGTGAAACGCGCTGTGCGAACACTAAAAAATATTTTTTTTAAATGTAGGGATGATCAAAAATATGTGTATTTGGCATTACTACATGCAGTATCAAAACACTCCAGTTTCAAATGCAAATGGCACACCAGCGCCTTCTACTGACAGAAGACCAAGGGGTATAATTCCTATGAGGTCAGCACATTACCACCAAATTTGAGTCGAACAGACTTGAAAAACATTGGATTACTCGAGGCATAAAAATTTCGGCAAACAATATGCGATCACTGCATTATATTCGGAAATTTAATATTGATATTTCCTTTCAACGGTATTTCAGTAGATATCGCAGATATCGCAGTATTTACAGACAGGTTGTCAGACAAGCAAAAGAAAGTTACTATAAAAATAGAATCGAGCAAGCTGAAAACAAATCAAAAGAGAATTGGCAAATAATTAATGACCTGAGAGGTAAATCTAATAAAGTACATGAAGTTTCACTTTCACCGAACCTTCCCAACGAATATTACCGCACTGTTGCAAAAAAGATTACAAATAAACTATTCATAGCAACCCTATGGAACAATTTAAAAACCCCTTTATTTCTGAAACATGCGCCCTATATGACACTGACATTTATGAGCTGAAGCAGGTGATTGTTTCCATTGAAAAAAAGACGTCATCTGGTTATGATGACATTTCAGCAAACATTTTGAAAAATCTCCCAAATAATACAAATTTTATCAAAAATGATTAATTTATCATTTCAATCAGGAAGGTTTCCTGATTTTCTGAAGGTGTCCTTGGTAATACCACTACATAAAGGTGGAAATCCGGACGACCCTTCGAATTATCGGCCTATTTCCCTCATTCCCATATTAGGAAAGCTTATAGAAAAACTAGTGAAAATAAGGATAACTACATTTTTGACGAAACAAAATCATTAGCAAAGAACAGTTCGGCTTTCAAAGTGGCAAAGGCACTAAAGATGCAATTTTCACATTTATGGAAAAAGTTTATACTGAAATCAATGGTGGGGATGTTGCTGCTGCAGTGTTTTGTGACTTCTCGAAGGCTTTCGACTGTGTGGATCACGAAATACTGTTGCTGAAGCTTCCCTACTATGGCTTCAGAGGAGTGTTACTGAACTGGTTTAGCTCATATTTGGAGGGTTGCAGTCAGATGGTGAAAACCAACCATCGCTCAGAAATTACGAAAATATATAGTGGTGTGCCTCAGGGTTCAATACTAGGGCCAACATTATTTCTTTTGTACATTAACGATTTGACAATTATAAATATCTCAGGAAAATTCACACTATTTGCGGACGATACTACTATTTTTTGGCACTCTGACAATGCAAATGATTTAACTAGAATCATATCTATTGATATGAAAAAAGTAAAGACTTGGTGTGATTCAAATCGACTTTCACTCAATATCTCGAAAACCAATATAGTAACTTTCAGATGTGAGCTTGACAATATACCGATTGGGAATGATATCATTGAAAACAAAAGCAGTTTAAAATTTTTAGGAGTGCATATCGACCGTAAGTTAAAATTTGAAGACCATGTTCGTGCCTTGTGTAACAAAGTGTCTTCTGGCTGTTATGCAGTCAGAGTAGTCGCAAATGAGCTGAGTTTATCAGCAGCCAAGACTGTTTATTTTTCTCTGGTGGAATCCCACCTGAGATATGGAATTCCATTTTGGGGTGTATGTAGTGGATATCTACTACACAATGTTTTAATTTTGCAAAAACGAGCCATAAGATATATGTGCCATTCGAAGCGTAGAGACTCTTGTAGACTCCTTTTCTCTGCTCATGGAATTCTAACAGTGATTTCTATCTTTATAATGGAAACAGTGTATTTAATCAAAAAACATTTGACTCAATTCCAATCTTCTCCATCCTATTATGTGACAAGGCAATCCAGCAACATTAAGTTGCCAATACCAATGACATCTGTCATAAAGGATTCCATTGTTTATGATGGTCTTAAAATGTTCAACCATCTGCCAAATGATATAAAAGGAATAAAATCTTTACAATGCTTTAGGAAGGCTGTGAAATGTTTTCTACGCGATAGGCCTTATTATAATATAGAAGAATTTTTTAATGATAATTTTTAAAATGAACTGTACGTGATTTTAAATTTTCTTTCGAATGTATTTTATACCTATGACTTACATTTTTTATACTTATGTGAAGTGTCTATACGGGTTAAGTCAAACTTTTTTGTTTTGTTTGTAGGTATTTTGTACGACTTATATGTTTTTATACATACAAACTAACTTCAATCCAAACTCCATTACTTTAAATGTTTTTGGACCATTTATATATTTTTAGATATATATGTACAAAGTGATTTTTATTTTTCTTAGCTTAGGTGAAGTGAAACTTTGTCAACAAGATCATTCTTATGACAATAAAGTATATTTTCTCTCTCTTCTCTTTCTCATTTAAAAACGTCAGAAAGTACAAGGAAACTATTATAATAAAAACAGTCAAAAAGTTTACCTCAGCTAAAAAATTATGAAAAAAGGATGAAATTCTGAGAGGCAGTCGGGGGAAGTTATACATAAGGTATAGCTCATATAAAGTTGAAATGACCAATGGGCCAGTCGCAGAAAGAAACAGGCGTTTTTTGGCAATAATTCCAGACGATATCTCCAGAAGTATAACTGCTAGTAAGATGAAACAAAACCACTGATTGCATCTAGTGATGATGATGTAATAATTGTGGAGAAACAATCTAGTTAAGATACAATAATAAAACCTGTACAAAGACATATCCTATTATAAAATATTAAAAAAATAAATAAAATGTTTTGGATGTAGAATATCTGCTTCTATTCAACACAGAATGTAGCGCCAATAAGAAAAGATAAAGTTGATGATGGAGAACGGAAGACGAAACGTCGGGTAGCAAATCTGAAAACACCATTAAGTGGCAGTGTGAAAGTGCGATTTATTTTCGAATCCTTCAAAAAATGAGGTCATAAAAAGATAAAAACCATTTTCCAAAATTTCGTTGTTTTCCGGATCTACGGATATACTCGGAATTTCAAAACTTTCTCAACGGCATATTGTTAGTCAGGAAAATACGCAAGCCCCAATTCAACCATATTCGGATCTCTTATAGTTTCCGAGAGCCTAATGGTGAGGATCTAATTTGAAACATCCTGTACTTTAATCTCCAATGGAAACTGGATAATTGAGAAATAATCAACTCTCTGACTGAAAATGCAAATTTCCACTTTCTGATTTTTTCCCAAGTAAAGTTCTTTTCACAAAATCTATCAGGTGTAGTTCAATGTCCAGCGTGGCTTTAGCCGGGGAAGTAGTTAGTTTCTGTTAGATATTACAAAAAAATAGCTTCATTTCGTATCAACTATCTGAATGGAAATGCCAATTTTCACTTTCGGATTTTTTCTTTCAAATTATTTACTTACGGCCTTTTCACATAACTATCAGATGTAGTTCAATGTCCAGCGTTATTCTTAGCCATGAAAATCATTTTTTCCTGTTAGATATTACAAAAAATAACGTCTTTTGTATCGTAGGTTTTTTCCATTTTTATTTGTTCCAATTTTCAATTGAGAATGTTTCCTTTTCCAATGTCGTGTTTCTCTTCAAACAATGGTTTTACGCACGATAAGGCCGATTCAGATATGCCGCGTTCTCACGAGACAAGTTTAATTGAACAGCTTTAGTTGATCAACAAAAATTTAATAAAGACTTGATCAAGTTGAAGTTCACACCTGGAACAGAAATTCTCTCTCTCTATTATTTGGTCGTTGCTTCCTACTGGGCGCACTTGACCAGTAACAGAAATTGATCGTCCCTGTTTAGTTTAAAAATGGTGTCGATCGCAATTTTGTGCGAATGTGTACAGGTGGTTGCAGTTTTATTTAAGTCAAATCACTTTATTGTCGAAACAGATTAATCCTCATTGACAAAGTGTGTGTTAGTCAAATAAAATCTAAAGGAAATTAACATAAGTCAGAGGTCATAAAAATACATACATGCACAGGCACTTTGACATAAATTAAATGTAACATAAAAAACAATTTAAAAAATAATAAATAAAATAATGTATATAAAGTTGTGTAATATATGAAAATACAGCACATTAAATTTAAAAAATATGTAAAAAATTAATAAATAAATATAAAGGTCCTGATATTGGTATCTCAGTCTCAATAGAAAGTAAATATAAATACTTTAACTGGACTAAACTTTAAATTGTCCGTTGGGAAAAGTTGCTGAAAAAGTGACCTGTTACAAGACGAACTAAAAAAATATATGTGATGCATGCAAAGATCGTAAAAAACGTCGTATTTACACTATCTTTTTGTTTTCAATAAAATTTCTTGCCAAAAACTACTTACACCGCGGCCAGTTGAAAACAATAAAACTTGACTGCCTAGTTCATACGTTTCAAGACTTGTTTAAACTTGAAAGCGATTCGGGACTTGAACGATAAAAGTTTGAATGGATCAAACTTTTGTTGAATAACTACAAAGTTGATCAACTCTGTTGAAACAAAGGTTCTCGCTATTGTTTTTATTCAAATTTTGTGGATCAACTAAAGTTGTTCAACTAAACTTGACTCATAAGAACGCGGCCATACATGGGTGCCCACCCAGGGTTTTTGAAGCACGTGCGATTTACACGCATATACATTTTTGACGCTTGTGCCTGAAAACTGCACGACAATTCACATACGTGCCTTTCTCGTGCGTTTCTATCTCAAGGTCATATTTCATATGGTTCTGTAATAATGTTGTCGATACTGGAAGAATGAATTTTGAGTTTTTCAAATTATTCCGCCCTATATTTCACTTATTTCTTTTATCCTTGGTTTATTCATATCAATCAACCTTATTTTATTGTATAACATATTTTATGGATACCTCAGCTCCTACAATAAAATATTAATATACAGGGTGTCCGGTAAACCTTGTACAATATTGAAACTGGTGATAGACCAGGTCATGACTGTTCAGAATATCGGAATTTAACCTCATTAAAAATATCACCGTTTTCGAGATATTGGGCATTTTAAGAATTTCTGAAAAATCGCACCTACCTTGGATTTTTGAGTGCCATGTATACAAATTAAGACGAATTCAAATATATTTGCTGCTGAAGATCAATGATGAGTGATGCTTTTAGACATACAGAACAGTTTTTCAGAAAGTAGAAAAAAATTTCAAGAAATGAGGGAAAATGACAGATTTGAGTTTCATCAATTTTTTTAAAAAAACTTTGACATTATTGTCTGAAAGAAACATAACCAATTGGAAGTGGACATTCATTTCAAAAGAATGATCATTTTGTCCAGACTCTACCATGGTGTAAAACAAACTATAATTATTTTTGGAGGAAGTGATTTCCATTGAATTGGGCGTGGCTTTATTCTAGGCTTCCGTGAACATTTATACGACCAAAAATTATTTTATTTCGATTTTATCAAGATAAAATGTGGAAATGATTATTAATCATAAAGAATGACTGCTTGATAGCATTAAATAGTATGTCAATAAAATAAATTTTTCATGTAATTAATTAAGCCTAATAAAATTATCGAAAAGGAATGTCGATCATCCGACATGGCACCGATCAATACGAATTCTTGTGATAAATGTCGCAATTATCCAACATCCAGATTCCAACAAAGTTTCAGAGACCGACAGATATACAGGGTGTAACCAAATAAGTGCAAAATTTTTCAGGATGTGAATCCTTGTCGAAAATTAAAAACTTTTCAAACTCCGTAGAAGTAATAGTTTCCTGATGAAAAAATAAATTACAGCATTGTGCATAAACGGATCTTCTGTAAATAGAATAATAGAACAACTTGTGCCTTCTGTCGTAGTTTTTTGAAATTATTCCGCTTGTTTCATTCAGTGGTATTTATTTCTTTGTCATACCGTACACACGTTATACTCCCCGAGAATATGCGCTAATGTACTACATTTATGGTGAATGTGGAGGTAGTGCTTCTGCTGCAGCAGCGCTTTATGCAGAACGATATCCGATTGCACAATGCCGCTCAGAGAATCGCTGATTTGGGGGCCTTAACCTATAACGCATTTGAAAATGTTCTTCTTGAAATGATGTCATCTCTGCGTACGAGTGGATGGAAAATAACATTTTTGTAATATTAGTCAGTGCGATGTTGAATAATCGTTATTGTGGTTAATAGTGTATGTTGATTCAAAAAAACGTTGGATTAGTATTTATTTCTTTACATCTCATTGAATGCTTCTAAGCAGTTGATTCGTTATTTCTCATATTTATTCAATAATTTCATCTTGATATGATAAAAATAAAAGACATTACTGACAAAGTCTAATGGAGTCGATTTTAGCTCAGAATAACATCACACTCTAATATAATCGAAATTCTACTCCTTCCAAAAATAATTATCGTATGTTTTATACCATGGTAGAGTATGTACAAAATTGGCATTCTTTTGTAATGAATATCCACTTCAACTTGGTTTTGTTTTTTTCAAACAATAACGTCAAATTGTTGTTAAAAAAATTGGTGAAACTGAAATCTGGCATTTTGGTCTCAATTTGTAGGCATGGCACTCAAAAATCCAAGGTGAGGTAGTGATTTTCCAAAAATTTAAAAAAGCTCATTATCTCGAAAACGGTGAGATTTTTACTAGGGTGAAATTCCGATATTCTGAACAGTCATGACCTGCTCTATCACCAGATATCTGTAATTATTTCAATCATTTATGGAGCTGTATCTTTATAAATGAGGAATGAAAGTAGTGGGTTAGACCATGGTTGAAAGAAAGGATATAAGAAATTTTTAACTTGATGGATGATATGGGTCATGATCGTAAAAGTTTCAAAAATTCTTTCAACTTTAACGAGTAGAGTTGCTGTTAGAAAAAAAATCCCTCATTCAAGGGTACTATTTCAGCTTGTGAATAGGCTTATATAACCCACCATTACCTAGAAGTTAATGAGTCGGTCATTCCACAATCTCTGTAATAATTCCAGAGGTTTCCGATGTAATGTATAATAAATACTCTAAAGAATGGTTTTTGAAAGATTTGTATAATTTTTCTTTTTACATCTTCATACAGTTTCCCTGGATAGTCCATCTTTTCCTATGCAAATATTAAAACATGGAATACATCCCTAAAATAATGCAGATAAGGATTACAACTTAAAAGTATAATTTTATCAAATAAGAAAAGGAAGAAAAAAATATAACTTTTGTCCAGTTTCCACTAACACTTTACTACTTTATTACGACCGGTTTCGGCTTTTACACCATTTTCAAGTAGTTACTTGAAAATGGTGTAAAAGCCGAAACCGGTCGTAATAAAGTAGTAAAGTGTTAGTGGAAACTGGACAAAAGTTATATTTTTTTCTTCCTTTTCTTATTTCATCATGAACTTCCACAAAATAAATAGATCATCAATCAAACAAGATAATTTTATCAACCGAACTGCAACATAATCAAGTATTATGTTCAACAGTACATTAGTATTCAATACATCTTTTTTCCATTTTCAAGTTCCGAAGGGAACAGAAGTGAGAGGAACACAAGGAGACTAAAATTTAATCTCCTTGAGTGGAATACTAGTAGATAACCATATATGCAGAATTGGCAATTTCCTGAAGCACTAGGAGCAATTGATGAAAAACATCATCTTTCAAGCACCTGCTAGTAGTGGCTCGACTGTCTCAAACTAAACTATATATTTTTGTATTTTGATGAGGGCACAAATGGGAGAATTTTAGATGGTGTGTGTTCTGTAGAAGCCCATAGTTCAAGTTCCTGAACCAATATCAACCTACAAAATGGCTTTTTCACTAGAACATGTTGATAAAATTTACGATCCCTCTATATGGCCAACTGGAGCAGTTATCAGGAGATTCAAGTTTAAGGAAAATTTTCAGAGAACCAACAATCAAGAAGTACACACCTAGACACTTCAAATGGGAATACAGCGTATTTATCAGATAGTAATCTTTCAGTTGAAATAAGTTGTACAGATTCGGTAAGTGTGTTCCATATAAACACTCAGTGTTTGTCAAACAAAATTTTTTCTTGATGAGTTTAAATTTGATGTGTTCTGTTTAACCGAGCACTGGCAGAATGAAACTAATTTGAAAACGATTAATATCCCTGGGTATAGACTTGCAAATCATTTTTGTAGGAAAAGCCACAAAATGGGAGGTGTAGCTATTTACTTAAGGCAAAAAAACGTATCATTCAAACCCCTCAATTTAAATTCATTCAATGTGGAAATTCATTCTGAATTCTGTGGCATTTTTATTCAGGAACTAAAAACATATGTGTTCACTCTGTACAGATCTCCCTCTGGAGATTTCAAAATATTTATGGAAAAACTAGAAAGCCTATTGGAACATTTTTGAGAGTGGATGAAAGAGTCATAATTTTGGGCGATTTTAACATTCATTTTGAAATAATGAATGATGCAATGCTGAATGAACTGTTATGTTTGCTAAATTCTTTTGGCCTTTCGATACATATTCATGAACACACTAGAATTACGGCAGAAAAATCTAGTTGTATAGATAATATATTATCTAACTTTGACGCAGACTTGATAAAAACTGGTGTTCTAGAACCATGTTTATCTGATCATATGGGGCAATATGCAGTCATAAACAAAAAACTCAATTCGTCTGAAAATACGTCTTCCTACAAAAGAGCTATCACAACCTCTGGTTTACAGAAATTGAAAAATGCGCTGTATGATGTGAACTGGGAAATTTATAAAAATGATGACCTGGGCGTAAATTATCTCGCAAATTTTCTAGTGGATACATATCTTAGTTTAGTAGAAAAAATATTTCCATTGAAGAAAAAATCCTCACACAAAAAGCAGTTGGTAAATTGGTTTAATGAGGAGCTGAGGGCTCAAAGATCAGTCTTGTCAAGTGTCAAACTAATATCAGATGTAAGTAAAAACTCTGATGACATAAGAGTTTATAAAGTATTGAAGAAAGTATATGAAAAAGACATCAAAACGGCGAAAAAATATGCATATAATGAGTACATTCGTTCCGCGGAAAACAAGTCTAAAGCCAGCTGGCAAGTTATTAATTTTGAAAGAAACAAGGCTAAATCAACTCCCCCAATAAATAAAAACATTACTCCAAACGATTTTAATGATCATTTTGTCCAAGTAGCCAAATCTATAATAAAATCTCTACCTGGTATTCCTAAAAAGGAATTACTAAATTTTTCAAAGATTCTTCCAGCACCTTCCTCTTCTTTTTTTCTACTTCCAGTTACTCAGTATGAAGTTAGAGATACCATAAATTCGTTAAAAAATTCTTCATGTGTTGATGTCTATGACTTAAATAGCAAACTCATAAAAGAAACATCAAATATAATTCTTGAACCGTTAACCGAACTAGTAAATCTAATTTTTAGTACCGGAAAATTTCCAGATATTTTCAAATTTTCGAAGGTCATTCCATTATACAAAAAAGGAGATGCTTCTCTCATTGAAAATCATCGTCCGATATCCATCATTTGCATTTTTTCCAAAATCGTAGAAAAAATCCTCAAACAAAGACTATCAAATTATTTTGAAATCAACAAATATTTTAGTGACTCGCAATTTGGTTTTAGGGCTGGTGGCTCAACCACAGCAGCGGTTATGGATATATTGAGTGGCATAGTCGAGGGCCTTGAGCAGCGAAATCATACAGCTATCACATTGTGCGACCTGTCGAAGGCTTTCGATTGTGTCGCTCATGACATTCTACTAGAAAAATTACATTTTTATGGAATTAGAGGTGTTGCACTTTCCCTTTTTGAATCCTACTTGAGAAATCGATTCCAGGCTGTTTGTTTCAATAATAGTACATCGGATTTTAAAGAAATGAATCATGGTGTACCTCAAGGCTCTGTCTTGGGGCCACTTTTATTCATTATTTATGTTAACGAGCTGAGCAACTTCATGACCCCCTTCAAATCTGTCCTTTTTGCCGATGACACGTCATTTATATGTTCGAGTCCAGATTACCACACTTTATTGGATCAATCTAAAGAAATTGAAGAAAAAGTAGAGACATGGTTCAGAGCTCACAATCTGAAACTAAATAATGACAAGTCTCAGAGGCTACTTGTAACTCTCCGTCAGGGTGAACAAAGAGAACAGAAGGTAAAGTTACTCGGTGTTACCTTGGACCATAAATTGAATTGGAATGCTCATATAGAACAATTAAAATATAAACTGTCAAGCATACTTTTTCTTCTGAGACAGCTTAAGCATATTTCAAATTGCGACACTAAGAGAACAGTGTATTTCTCACTTTTTCATTCTCACATGGCCTACGCCATTTTACTGTGGGGTAATTCCTCAGCTGCAAATGTTATTTTCATTCAACAAAAAAGGCAATAAGAATATTAGGAAATTCAGGGTATAGAGATACGTGTAGACCCTTATTTATTAAATTCAGAATTATGACTCTTCCGTCGTTATATATTTACAATTCACTTCTTGAAATTCATAAAACATCATCTAACCTTACCACACATGCTGACATCCATCATCATAACACTAGGAACTCTGATAATATCAGAATTCCTAGATATAGGCTTTCTATTGCACAAAAAAATTCTCTCAATATTAATCTTTATAATGCACTACCTCATCAAATTAAAATGTTAAGTGTTATAAGTTCAAACGAACTATCAAATCGCATTTGGTAAATAACAGTTTTTATTCTGTCGACGAGTACCTCGAAGGAATTCCAGGTGCGACTTTTTGCCTTTGAGAAATACTTACCGTTTTTTATGTTTATATATATATTTATATTTTATATTGTAAACTGGTTTTTAAACTATTGGTATATTTTTTTACCTTTAAGTATGTTTTTTCTAATTTTATATGTTGTACCTAATTGTGAAATGGTGATTTATATTACTTTTTAATCATATTTTCTATTCTTCTATTGAAAAACAATGACCTGCTATAAATGTACATATGTATATGATATAGTCAAATAAACTATCTATCTATCTATCTATCACCATCAGGCAAAACTAATCCACTTCCATAATATGTAACCATCGAGATGCAGCCCTTGATAATAAATATCATGAAACCATTTCCTTATCGAAACAAGTTGGTAAAACTATTTTCACCTGCAGCTTCAGAAGGGCTTGAAGGGTAGTTGTGAATTCCAAATGTCTTTGAAATTCTGAACAATAGTAGGAGAATTTATGAATAAATAATAATTTGTAGTTCAGGATACAGTTGTAAAATTAACACTTTGTTATTAACCTTTACATTGCCAAGTTCATTATTGCTAAAAACAAAAAGCTAGGGATATTTCATCAAAAACGCATTAATGTTGGGAAAACACTATATCGTGTGCATGCTCACCCCGCGTTATTGACGCAAGCCGACAGGCACAGGTGTGAACGTCGACAGGCATGCATTTCTGATGCAGGGTCAGAAACCCTGCATGGGCACTCATGTATCTGAATCGGTCTATAAACAGTATCGTTCGGGATTGTCCCTCTTGTCACTTTGACTCACCTGTTTGCGGTAACTCCAGACGAAACAAAGTCAGTCCGGCTAGCGCTCCGTCGTCCATCCGACGCCGATCATCTCATCATCATCATCGGCTCGAGAGGAGCGTGCCACATTCAAATCTAGTGACCTAGTTGTGTGGGTGGCTGTCGGTGCGCGCTCTCTTTGTTCCGAGTCTCGACACTCCTCGAAGTAGGTTAGTGCAGCCAAGCTGGTGGGGACCGCGTCTCCGACACGGCCGTCATTTCCACCGCGACTCCGTAGTCACCGCTAGAACGTCGTGGGGTCCGAATCGCCGCGCTCAGACCCGCTCGTCCAGTAGGCATGCGATCGCGAACGTCGAGAGTGCCATGAGCCCCGCGTCCGCAGGCAATCTAGAAGTGGAACGCTACATCGGGGCCTGCCTGATTTCCCACAAGGGCTTCAAAGCTCGCGAGCACTTTTCGCAAACGAGAGAGTTCGCGCCCGAGATCTACCACAAACAGCAGCACGTGAACTTCCACCTGCAGAGATGCCAGTCCCAGGAGGGTTGGGCCGGCGGGATGCCGCTCATCTCCTTCGCCAACCACCAGAGGAGGGGCCGCAAGCACCAGGAACAGGAGGAGACTGGAACCTTGGCTAGGCTGGCGGTGCACACGCAAGGCGCTCCGCTGATCCTCAACAAGAGCTTCAACCACAGGAAGAACAAGGCGCAGAAGGACGCTAAAACCTTCGAGGGTTCCAAGAAGCCCAGCAAGTGTCAGAACACTGGCATCAGTGCGGACGCAGTGAGTGTGACTAGTGACGAGAGCTCTGGCTCTGCGAATTCGGAAACGTGCTTGCCGCGGATCATAAAGCCGCGAAAGCGCCGGAAAAAGGACCGCAAGCCGCCGCTCCTAGGCAGGCCTTCCAGCCTAGACGGCTTCTCCACAGACAGCGCCAGTCCCGACATCGACAACACCCAGGGCTTCCTGTCCTTCAGCCCGTTTGTCCCCTTTAGCTTCGACCCATACGGGTACGAGGACTCCCCGAAGCTCATCGATCGGCTGCACATCCTGGGCGACATCAGCGAGACCCCTAAGCTGCACCACTCCTTCGAGGATATTCAAGAACCCGACAAGGACATCAACGGCAACCAGTCGACCAGCACGTGCCAGTGTCGGTACTGCGATCCCAGTGGGCAGATTTGGGACGTGGATCGGCACTGCTACTCGCCGTTTTTGACGCCTCCCGACAGCCATAGCAAGATGTTCCAGTTTCCCAGCCTCAATCTGGACGCGCTCGTGTCCACCAACTCCTTAGAGCAGTACATGTCTTCGATTTCGCTGGAGGACGAGGACGGGAAGAAGATACCGACATCGAGGTCGTCTTCGTCGTCGTCCTGTAGGGATCTGGAGGTGTCGACGGAGATCGTTACGTCTCTGAATGGGCACCGCGACTTGGAGATCAAGTTTTTCTCGTCGTCCAGTGTTGGGGAGGCAAGGGACAAGGACAGGGAGGTGAGCGAGACGAGAAGATGTGATGTAAATAGTGAACTTGGGTTAGTGCCGGAAGAATGAGTGTGATTGCAGGTTTTCTTTCTGCCTAGTTGAAGGCTTTCATGTAAACGGGGTGTATACCGATTCTGGAAGGGTGTTACAAGGTTCACTTTTTACTACCTTTTTAACGATTCATTCGATTGGGATAGTATGATTTTACATTTATTCTTTTTTCAAAAATAGTTTACTGAATCATGTTTTTCTATTGTTCACTATTTGAAAAACGTGGATGGTATCCGAGCTATCCAATTATCAGGGATCATTTTTAGTTCCATTGTACTGCCAAAAAGAAATAAGTATCGAAGAAAACAGTGTCCTTTGGAATATCGTTTCGAAACGAACAGTCGATACCGACCGATGATGAACCCTTTACTCCCATATACACCTACTACGTAGGCTTATTATTGCAAGTAACTGTCAGAAAACAACTACTCCTCTGGCTAAGACCACGACGGGTATTGAATTAAATCTAACAGAAATAAGTATGTTATCTTCAATAAAGCGATATATAGAGTAAAACAGTTACAGATGATTACATTTATGTGGAACCTCTTCAAGTGTGAATAAGAATAGAGGTTTTCTCGACTGAAGAAGACATGCTTGGCAACGGCATTGTCCTTAGTTTCTCTTTCGCAGTAGGAATAATTTGTTGTAAAAAAAGAACATTGTTTATACAAAAATCTCGAATTGAGATCGACGTATTTATGATATCTGTTGAAACTGAATCCTAGAAATGAATACAAATTTTAGAATGGACATCAGAGAATGTTTATACTTCAAATATTCTTTGATGACTTTCCATTAATAAATATACTCGTAGGTGCATCACAACAATTTTTGGTGTTCAGCATAAAATTTTTGAATATGATAATAGGATAGAATTGGATTCATTCTTTTTCTGTAATAATATTAGGACTTGTTTTAGTGTACGAAGATAGTAGTTGGCTTGATTTTTTTTTCATCACGATTAAATAAACTATGGCTCAAGAAGACTATCAAAGACTATTTCACGCACTTGTCATATGAATCAACCAGGAGCTCTGTCAATTTCAGATTATCGATTATACCAACTTGACTCTGATTCTGATTGACCTGTCAAGTTCGGTATTTCAAATTTGTGCATGTGACAGTTACACGTCAGATATAAGTAATCACGCTATGCACTGATTCAAAAATGGACAGATTTGGGATAAATTATATCGAAATAATCAATGTTTCCTGTTTATTGAACTTAATTAAGTTCTCAGATCAATTTCTTAACTTTCTTGCTAATTTCTTCTAATTTTGCCAAATTTCAGATAATTTACCTTTCACTTTGTTTGTGAAATAGTCTAATAAAATTCCACTCGTGATTGAATTTAACTCATGAATCTGTCTTTTATTTCTGAACTTAACAGATTTGCTTCGAGAAAACACCTCGAGTCCGCAGGAAGAGTGGTGTTCTCTCGAAACAATTGAGTTGAGTTCAGAAATAAAAGACAGATTTATGAGATAAATTCAATCACGAGTGGTGTTACTACTGAAAATTCGGAATGACTCAGTCTTATCGTTCTAATTGTTATACTGGTTTTTTTCTAGAGTTATGTTAGGAAATGAATATAATCTGACATTTCAAAGCCCACAACACTAGAATGGAGAATTTGAAACCACACATTTTCCACTGAATCGGTATACATCCTCGCAAAACTCGGTTTGTGGTTAATGGTTAATAGGTAAACTTTTCTCAAAATTATTCAGATACAAATTTTTGAGTACGTATTTATTTTATTTTAGGGCAGATTTTCATGCATACGATATCCTATGATCTGATGTTCTGATTGTTCGAATTGTTTTTTTACCAATTTTCATCAGAAACATTTCAATTTTCATCCGACTGTCGCACAAGTTGAAATATTTTTAACTTTTCCGAAAATCGAATGTTTTTTAACCCCACTTTTCCCGATTTCTGATTTTTATTCCAAATCAAAATGAAAATACCAACAAAATAAATTGATTTCATATTTATGAATACAAACGAAATTAATCGATTTTGTATTTGGAAAACTAATGAAATTCTAATTTTGTCCAATATTTTTTATTGTAAATGAGAAATAAACAAAAAAAATTTAAAGAATATTTCGGACGAATAGTAAAATTCATTAAAATTTTAAAATATTTTTTCCGAAATTTTACCTCATTTTGGATATCGGATTTAATATGCATGAAAATCCACCCTCAGTCATGCCGCAAATCAAGAATGACAGCTTATGAATCATCTTCTACATATTTTAGCGATAGCGATCACAAAGTATATCATCTAATAGTCTCTTTTACAAGTGTGTCGATGTTTTAAAATTAGTTTTTGTAACAAGAAATGTTGTCATTAATAGACATTTATTTTTCGATCCATAAAATCAAATTTTTATCTTGTGATTATTGAACTCTATTTTGTGATACAAGTAGAGACAAAGACATTATTCCTTGTAGAGGGAGAGCCAGCAACGTTCCTAAAGTTGTCATTTCAAAAGTCATTGCAACTTAGGTACTAAATCATGTATGCCTATTGAACAAAAAAAGTCGAGTCTGACAGTCCACAGCAGCCGGGTTTTTCTTAAAGAGATTATTAAAATGGTAAGAAATAATTAATATTTTTTTAATTTGGATAACACTTGAAATTTTTTTTTCATAAATCTCTACTGGTCTAGCGGACCTACGCGCCTACCCGTGAAGCAAGAGGTACCATGTTCGATTCTGCTACATGGCATTTTCTTTTTCAGTTAGAAATAAAAGTGATACTATCATTTGTAACTATTTCTTACATTTTTCTCAGTTGATCACTGAATTTTTATGCTTGAAACTAATAACATCGAAAGTGGGAGACCGACAAACCTGTATTATCTGATTTATCCATATACAATATGTTATATTATTGTTATTATTATCAATCATTTTTACAGATGATGATAAATTCCTACCTCAAACCATTTCAATAGAAGATTGCAAAAATCCGGATGAAGATTAACCTCTCCGCAAAAGACTGCCGAAATAAACTTTTCTTGTTCAGCTATGATAGTGCATACCTAGATTAATTTCCTTAATTTTAAAGACACTATTGAATGAATCTTCATGATATAAAAAAAAGGTACCGACCAGAAGTCTCGAACCTGGTACCTCTTGCTCAGCATGCTGGCGATAGACCGCTACTCCATCAAAGGTTGCTAATTATCAAAATTTACGAGTTATTCAAATTGAGTAAATCTTATTTCTTACCATTTCATAATTTTTTTAAAAATAACCCGGCCGCTGTGGACTGCTAGACTCGACTTTTATTGTTCAACGGGTATATGAGATTCACTACCAAAAATATTACGACTTATGAAATGACAGCTTGATATACGTTGCTGGCTCTTGG
Organism: Chrysolina oricalcia; assembly: GCA_944452925.2. Lineage (NCBI taxonomy): Eukaryota > Metazoa > Arthropoda > Insecta > Coleoptera > Chrysomelidae > Chrysolina > Chrysolina oricalcia. The sequence continues at coordinate 18,109,265 of OX101825.2, forward strand.
TCTATTTGTTATTAGTAATTCACATTTCACATCTGCGGATACCAAGAACACAATTTTTTTAACCACAATTCTCTATTGTAACGACTCCTATTACTTTTAGATAGTTGGTTTCTGTGGCTGTTGTTATTGAGAAATTATCGATACATAAAAAAATTGCGAGCCTTCGTGACTGTCTCTGAACATTACTGTGTGGCAAGTAAATCATAAAATTGAGGTTAGCATCAGGTATAAATTTCTTTTGAACATTTATTGCCATTTGTCCCTGCGAAGCCTTCAGTTTCTCATACACTGAAGTGCATCAAGAAATGGTGCATGTGTGGATTATTTTATTATGTATTGTACTTACAACTTTGCGGTAATCTTATCGTTATAATTCCTCTCGTCTTTGCATTTACGTCTATTACTAGATAAAAACACTGACTGCAGACATGATTCAAATGTTTGCAGCCATTTTTTGTTCACTCTTTCTTCATATTAGAGAAGGAGAAGGAAACCTTAGGGAGTTTGAGAAAGAACATCATACGGTCAATGGGATAAGGTCAGGGAAGAAAGGGGCTGTGAGATATGAAAAATTAAGTTTTTATCAAATCAGTTATATTTCCCAGTGCAATATTTCAAAAAATTCTTTATTGTTGAATATTTGACTCGTTGAGGTTTACCTGAGGGAGCTTGAAGTTTTCGTGTTTCTGATTCAGCCAAAGTATAGACACGAGCTTCTTGACTAGTTGCAATAATAATAAGAATAGTGTGAAATTAGGTAAGCTCTTGATCGTGTACACATTGCAGTATTTTTGGACTAATTCGAAATATTTGGTGTATTTCTGTAACGTTTTTCTCTGGTTTCTCTAAGTGTTCTTGGTAAACCATTTTTATTTATTGTTTATCGTTAATGTATAATCACTGAATATTTGTGTTGTGCAAGTGTTGTTGGTTTTTAGAAAATTGATTTGCGGTATCGACATAAAACGGACATGGTTAGATTATATGAATTTAGTTGATTTCTGTGACCGTGTAATTTTTATTTACACCATTAACCATGCCCATTTTGGTTACTTTCACTTGTGACCGAGTTATACGGTAAAGTCGTCGTCTAATTTTCATTTCGCTAGAAGACTTCTGCTGATCTCAAGTCGACCTTTTTTTTAATTTACCACTATATTCGCCCGACAAAGGCTCGTTTTGTATTACACTTTCACTTTGAAACTTCCTTTCGTATTCGTAATTGCTAATTTCCGCATGTATCGTTACGTGAACTTTGGGTGTTATGAACTCTTTCAAGGTTTGTGTGTTACAAGCGGAAATTTGCTGGTTCTCGTGAAAACGGAATGGTATCGTTCTGATGTTCGTCTATTCCGGTTTTTTGAGAAAATTGTGCATATCAAGAATATTTTCATATTGTGAAAACTGGCACAATTTTTAACACTTATTTATTTCTTTGTTTTACCAATGTTGCGTTTATTTTTGTGCGCTCGTATGTGTTGGAGTATATGTATTATTATTATTATTATAAATATATGAAAGTAGTAATTGCTCTTATATTTTGTTTTTTTTTCCTTCTCAATTAGCAACACCTCTTAGGATTGGTTTTATAACAATTGCATTGTTGTGAAAACGTTATTCACATAACAGGTGACAAAAATCAGTCTCGTAATGGTTACCAAAGAGAAATATAATGTACACTGGGAATAGTGTATTGTACAATGAACATGAAATAACATACATTTCCTACGAGTAGGTAGTGAGTAAGGACTACAAAATTTCATATACCTACTCGTGAGAAATGGGCCATTTCATGGTCATTGTACACTATACTTTTTCTACGACTATTTGAATCATATACAAAAACTGAGTTTCCTTTCAAAACAGTTTTCAGTGGTGCGTACAAGAGTCTCGTTTTCGAGAGTCTCGCATGGTCTCGTATCGTTTCCAAGACGAGACTCGAGACGATACTTGGACAGGACGAGACGAGACTTTTATTGGTCCCGTCACGAGTCTCGTGCATGAGGTCTCGTGTCTCTTACGAGAGTCTCGCGGACTTGAAAACCTAACAAAAATATGAATAAAAAAAGTTTGTTTACTTATTTCATTTCTAAAAACGTTTTTATTTTGTTATTAATTCAATTCATTTTATTTCCTTTTTGGCAAATTTATATTGTATTGGAAACATCACAATATTTATACAACAGTCCATAGAAAAGAAAAAGAAGATACTGTTTATAGATACAGTTTTTACAACGAAAATTCACAATAAACAAACGACAAGAATTCGTCAATGGTATAAAAACAGTTTTCAGGCTTAACTTGATCGAATTAAGGGTTGTGATGGATTTTACAGTCTGGTAGTTTGTTGAAAAGTTTCAAGTGAACAGTATATTATTTTATTCCTCGTCAAAGGTACACGTACAGGTAAATTGGCTCCTTTATCCGGTTAAATAATTATGAAAGTATTCATTGAGAGAAAATTGTAGTTTATTTTTAAATACATATACAGGGTGAGTCAGAATAAGACCGACAAACTCCGACTACAGATTCCTTGCCTCATTTTGAGATGAAAAGTTTCTATCAAGGTATGTCCTAAAATGCATCCCCTCTGAGATACAGGGTGTCAAAAGTGCGAAAAAACTTTAGATTTATTTATTTTTTTCTAAAACTCCTGGAGCAAAAAATTTCAAATTGGGTGCACTAATCAAGGTTTATCAACGTGATAATTTGAAGTTATAATTTTCAATTTTCGTAAACCAGTGGCGTAGTTACGATGGTATGTGGTCATATTTTCCTTCATATTTTCTTTGGACAACTGAATTGACAAATGAGCGTTTGACATCAGTTAGGCTCATCCATACTCAACCTAAAAGTCATAACATTCCATTTGCCTAGAAGTGAAGGTTTCTGAGATTTTTGCGAAAAACTGAAGATATGTCCTGAGAAGAGACATAACACCCTCTGTGCTAAAATCGCATGATGCAACTTTATTATAACTTATAGGAATAATTGTCAACCTCCTGAACATTTTTCAATGTTGGGAGTATTCATAACATAGTACAGGTAAGTCAGAATGAGACCGACAAACTCCGTTTTTTTTATTCGTCATATTATTTGATCGAATTTTCTTTGGACAACTGAATTTATAAATGAGCGTTTGACATTAGTTAGGCTCATCGATACTCAACCTAAAAGTCATGACATTCTATGTGTCTAAAAGTGAAGGTTTCTGAGATAATTGAGAAAAACTGAAGGTATGTCCTGAGTATCAACGTAAATTCCTATGTGCAATAATAAAAAAAAAAAAACAACCCAACTTCAAATTAATAATACTCCACTCAAATAAGAGTTTAGATCTGAACCAATTTTTGCGAAAAACCGAAGATGAGCTCTCTTGATTTGTTGAATTTTATACCTTGAATCCCTGGTGTATTCAACACCTGTAGAATGTAGAAGATTTAACGGCAAGAATTTTAACAGCATGTACGTTAATACAGGATACACCAGGAATATTCCAAAGCGTGCGACAGTCAATGATACGGAAATGCCAATTGTGTATCGAACAAAATGGTGGTCCATTTGAACATTTACTTTGAGCCTTTTTTGTTTTTATGTTGTGTACCCTAAAACCGTTTCTATCATTTGAGTAGATATAGATACACAATAATTGCTTTTCTTCACCAAAAACATGATGATTGGAAAATATTTTCCTAGATAATTCAGTATGAAATGACTTTGATAATGATACTCCAACATAAAATTTAACAAATTAAAAGTAGGTACTTATTTACAGTTTTTCGCAAATATTATTTTAGGCTTTAACTCTCCTTTAACAGGAGTATTATATTTTGAGGCTGGGTTTGTCATTGGATCTTTCAGAATAATCATTAGGCAACAATGTATGGTCACATATCGGTGAATTTACGAAATCGATTCGTTCAAATATTATGACGAATAAAAAACGGTCTCATTCTGACTTACCTGTACTATGTTATGAATACTCCCAACATTAAAAAACGTTCAAGAGGTTGACAATTATTCCTATAAGTTATAATAAAGTTGCATCATGCGATTATAGCACACAGGATGTTATGTCTCTTCTCATGACATATCTTCAGTTTTTTGCAAATATCTCAGAAACCTTCACTTTTAGGCAAATGGAATGTTATGACTTTTAGGTTGAGTATGGATGAGCCTAACTGATGTCAAACGCTCATTTGTCAATTCAGTTGTCCAAAGAAAATATGAAGGAAAATATGACCACATACCATCGTAACTACGCCACTGGTTTACGAAAATTGAAAATTATAACTTCAAATTATCACGTTGATAAACCTTGATTAGTGCACCATGTTTGAAATTTTTTTCTCCAGAAGTTTTAGAGAAAAAAAATTAATCTAAATTTTTTTCGCACTTTTGACACCCGTATCTCAGAGATGATGCATTTTAGGACATACCTTGATAAAAACTTTTCATCTCAAAATGAGGGAAGGAATCTGTAGTCGGAGTTTGTCGGTCTTATTCTGACTCACCCTGTATATATATGAAAAGCCTGCTTAGTGATAAAATGTTATATTGGGCGAACAGATTTCCCATTTTCGAAACTTTTGTTATACATCTGATAATGAATGCTCTTCTGTGCAATGAATAACTGTGAAATTGCTTGAGCATTACCCCAGAAACAAATGCCATAACGTAATGTAGACTCCACTTGTGCGTAATACAAATTAAGAAGTTGATTTATTTCTAATACATTTCTCAAATTTAGGAAAATAGTTATTTATGTACCATGGACGAAAAACTGTCTATTATAGTCGAGCCTGCAAATTGATAGCCGAGGCGCAGCCGAGGATAGCAAGCAGGCGAGACAGTAGACAGTTTTTCGCCGAGGTGCATATTACATTTTTTCGTCGACCTCTACATACCTTTATGAAAGTAAGTACTCGCATGTTTGCTGGCCTCAGCTACGTCCAACTCTTCGAACTGCAGACTCGATCATAATTTTAATGAATATAAACAAAATGTATTTGAAGTGTAACAACTCTCTATTTGAACTATACTACAAAATTAAATCAATCTCGAAGATGAATATTGAACGTACAGTTTGTGCAATTATTGATATTAATTCCTGCTGTCGAAGAAGATGCAAGAGACAAGTTTTGATTTTGGGTACTTGTTGATGCAACTTCAGATGCAGGTGCTCCAACAGCACCATTTCCAAAACTTCTCTCTTGAAGTGCTTTACCTGAAATCTAGCGGATTTCGTAAATAATTAATTTGACAACAGCAAATGACAGTTATTGTCACAGGCGCCTATGTATTAATTAAAACGTGGATTTACGAAAATGACTCAATCGCCGCTCTCGTACCGTGCCGTATCATAGTGACCAAAGCGGACGAAAAGAGTTTGCGGACGAAAAGTGTTTGCGGACGAAAAGTACTTGCCTTCAAAAATAGTCGATTTTTCGTCCGGAAATTAGTACGTAAAATGTCATTTTTTGCAGAGATCGACGAAAAAAGAAATTTCAAGGAAGAATTTCGATGTCAATTTTTCACAGTGATGATCTCTCCAAGCCATGTTTTCATGTAGGGTAATGCCCAAGAACTTTACAGAACCTTGACTATTTTGCATATCTTTATTGTTAACAGTAGAGTTCAAATCATCTGAGTAGATGTTTCCAGACACAAAAGTTTACTATTCAACTGTAAGCAGAATTTTAATTAATTTCAAACAGACAGTATCTTTATAAAAATTAACGTAACAAAACTGTATGTACTGGAGAAGACCCACCCACCCAAGAAATTTCTGATTATAAGTGTTTAAAAAAAGCTCTGTTAGAAGATTCTTGAGAAAACTAAATATCATGCCTATAAGCCAAAGTTTATATGCACGTTTCAAGGACGAGAATATGACTTGCTATAGACTTCTGCATGCATGTTGATTCAAGTACAAATAGAAGATGGCGCTGTCTCTTCCCAAAATTGTAGGTGGTGGTCGGACGAAAATCCAAGTTTTATCATTGACATTATAAATCAGTATTACCAAAAAACAAACGTGTGATGGTATTATTAACGACAAATTAATATGGACGGTTCTTTTTCGTCATAACCCAACTGGCGATACCTACATATTTTATATACCGTTTTTGGAAAACGAAATTTTTAGATTTTTTGGATAATATGCGAGTTTACTTGTAGAATGACATAAATTATGGTTTGTACACGATGGATGTCCCTCTCATTCTTCCACAATAATTGTTTCTGAATGGTTAAATGGGGAATTTGGTGATAAATGGTTTGAACGAAATACTGATCCAAGTTGGCCTCCTCATTCGCTAGATCTCACCCCATTAGAATTTTTCATGGCGATATTTAAGCAAAAAGTTTATAAGAATCGACCATTCAATAATGTTGAGGAGAGCTTGAAAATTCGATACTTCATTACAGAAATATTCCATCGAGTGTATTGCGATCTACTCTTAGTGAATTTTATGATCGGACAATTAGATGCATTGAACGAGAAGAGGCAGATACACTCCAATATTTTTTTTTATATATAGTTAATTTTTTTCTTCATTTTGAATAGTTTTTGTTGTAATTTATCTTCATTTGTTAATTGTAAACTTCTAAAATGAAGAAAAAATCATTTGAATTGAGAATTTTTTAATATGCCTATTATTATTACTAATGTTTTACCTTGTTAAAGATAATGTTTGCAAAATTTCAAAGTTACGTTTAATTCGTTGCAACAAACATGCATTTTCTGATTTCCTAAAAAAATTAAAATCTAAGTTAATTTCACAAATATTCTTTTTTTTTTTATTGGTGTTTTGGCATCGACTGCTATGGTCATTAGCCATGTGTCCTGTGTAGGCCTTGTTACTAACTCCATACGCCACCTTAGGAGCAGCACTGTTAATTGGAACGCAACAGTGAATCGTGCAGGACTCATCCCAGTCGAGCCACGAAATTTTAATAATTTAATCTGTTAAATTAAATTAAAAAATCCCAGCCGCAACTGGGGCTCGAACTCCGGACCTTTCGACTCAGAGTCGGGCGCTCTAACCACTGCGCCACGCCCCGACATACAAATATTCTTTAATTTGAACAAAGTTATGCTCAATAGATTCGATGCCATACTTTGGTATTTATACATAGCTTTTAATTGTAAACAACTTTTCCTAATAACATTTTGCAGAATTTTCTGAAATAAGGGTACTGTACCCTTGTGACAATGTCAAATGATCTTCACTATCACTACACATTTTTTTAAACGAATTTTATAGAAACTGTGAAATGTCGAATTATTAGACAGAAATTTAGTAGAAGATCTTGGAAAATTAGAGTGGAAGAATAGCTGACCAAAACTCCGCCAGGAAAAATAAAGGCCATTTATTATTATTATTATTTTTTCCTATAAGGAATGTACCAGTCAGGCCCTGTCTCCGGTGCTCCGATACATCCGGAGGGCGCGCTGGCGTCGTTAACCCCAATAACCACTCCGTACGTCCGTAGGGTAAGTGACTATTGGGTCCGAGAATCGTGTGCCCTGAGTAGACGGAGCGAACCAAGGATAACGGCCTTCTGCATTCGTGCTGCTAAGATTTCTGCCATATTGCGGCAAGCCGGTATTATCTTCAAGATAGACAGCAGTGTGTCCATCATTCCACCAAGGACTCCTATAATCAGAACCACCATTTTGACAGAATGGTCCGGATACAACCTGCGGAATTCAAAGAGAAGAACTCGATATTTAGTCCGTTTTTCCTCCTCTTTTCGAACGATGTTCATTTCGCCTGGAGCGGAAAACTCCATGACGAATATCGTTCTACTTTGGTGGTCGAAGAGGACAACATCAGGCTTATTGGCTTGTATTTGCCTGAGGGTGGGGAATGAGTAGTTGCTGCCTTAAAAAGAAATGCTCCAATCCCTGCTTTTTCATGATCGCATACCGTGCAGAGAAGGGGATCTGAACTCCTGATGACTTTACAGGACCCATCCAGAACCATTCTGTTATGCAGACACTCCAAACTAAAAAGTCCAAAATTATTATTATTATTATTATTATTATCTACAGTTATGATCAGTTAGTTAGGAAACACGCCGAAAAACTGAACAATGACAATTGGAAAGTTCTGATATTAACTGATATTAAACTGAATTTCTATGTTATTAAGTTGGTACAGAAAAGTTAGTTTTACAATTTATGATATTGATATTGACTACTTCTTACCAGGCAAATTCAATACGGATAAAATGGAAAATGTTTTGGAATTTTCATTAGGCAGGAATATAATCGTATCATCCGAAAATAGGGGAATTAATTTTTTGATCAAGGTCATGTTTTTTATACTTATTCCGATACATCTAATCAGGTAGGTAATGAACATTTTATGTCACTTATTGTTGACATGGAAATAACGATTGTTGTTTGCAAGCTCATTTAACAGTTCACATGATAAAACTGTTGTTACCTAGCAACAACCTTTTGAACACGACGGTTGAATCTTGAGATTTAGCTAGCTTTTATGAAGTAAAGGCGGATTTAGTCAGCATCCACTTTCTTAAATATTATGTTAAAACCTGGCACCGTTCATACAACGTTAAGTTTATAATAAAAGCCTTTGCTGTCATCATTGTGTTTATGATAATACTTGTGGTAAAGTTGACTAAATCCACCCTAATTTATTAAACAGATTGTACAAAATTCACAAATATGATGCAGGTATAATGAAAACAAAATTTATATTTTCTATGTCATGAAGTAACGTTCCATATTTTTCAGTGGTATTACTTAATAATTTTATGAACAAAGAAATGCCAATATTATGCTACATATTATACAACATTACATTACACAGCGAAGAATAAATCGTGGAAACATTCGGAAATTATTGCTCAACAATAATTGATGCAAAAATTAAGACGCATTTTCCAGGGAATGATTCTGGAAGTTGTACTTCAATGTTTTTTTAACCAGTTTCTGCGGATGAAATGAAAAAAGTCATCATTAACCAATTAAACAGTTAAAGTATCCACAAAAATGATTGAAGGATGTGTGGATATTCTATCTGAAGTGTTGGGACATATTTTATTATGTATTTCCTTTGGGGAATGGATATCCTGACATTCTGGAAATCACGGTCCTTGTCCCTATATTAAAAAATGAGAATAGTAAAAATATCGAATATTATCGCCCCACATCAATTAATTATCAGTGTATCCTCAAATATTTTAGAAAAATGATTTCCTCTATAATAAATGATAACCTAGAAACATTCGACCTTGTACCAACACGGATTTAAAAAAGATCACTGGACAGAAACCGCAACATTTAATTTCATACAAGTAGGTACTTCATTTAACGGATGAAAGAAATATTGTTGTTGTATAGGCCCTTTGACACCTTGAATTTTGACGACCAACTTATTTATTCGCTATGTTAATTTTTCGAGTTATTTGTAAAACTAGAAAAAAACATAGGAGAATGAATTTGTAGAGAAGAGAACGACGATTTATGTTGTTATTAAAAATTGGAATCGCAATTTATTCATTTTCTTAGAATGGAAAAACTTTCAAGTTCGGTTTTTACATCCCACAAAATTCACATTTCGAAAGATTTTTTTTTGTGTTTTAATATAATTCTACACACCTCATAGATAATCTTCATTTGAAGTCTGAATGATGAAAATAATATGTTATTAGAAGCGACATATAGAGAATGTATCTTATTCCCTAATTTTTTTTCTCATCAATTGTGGTTGTGCCAGCTTAACGATAAGCTAGCAGAACCAAACCCCTAAAGGAATGTTTATGAAAAGTCTAATCACACCATAATTTAGGCTCATTTTAGAAGTTTGAACACACCTCCGATTTTTTTGGAATGCGTTTGAAGAAAAGAAAATTCGGGAATAGGGTAATAAATTAGCCTTAAATTATGGCCTATACAAATTTGAAAATTCGAAAGTGGATCTGCTAGCTTTACGGGTTTTTATTATTATGTACTTTCACAACATTCAGACTCTTCTTCTTCTTCCAGGCACGGGTGGGCGGGTTTTGGAGCCCTTGCATGTAGGGATCTTAGCTTGAGTGAAGATGTAGAGGTTCTTCCAGCCGTGGTTTCTGGGGTCCCTTGAGAGGTGTGCTCTTAGGGTACCTTCGGTTTTTTTTCCGTGGTGCCAGCCTCCGCATCTTGGGTTGCCACCTCACAGGCACCCTTGGGGGTTCCTCAGGTCGGCGACCACGGCGCGATTGACTCGGCCTCAAATGGTTCCAGAGGTCCCCGCTTCGGATCCCCTTGTGGCTGTGGTATTTTAGTCACCTCTTAGGACACCTGGGATCTATACTTTCTTGCCCCGAGCCCCCCACGGAGGTAGTTTCGGGGGTCCCTAAGGAGGTTCCCCAGCTAACTTGTGTTTTGGGGGTTTCTCCGAACCCTTGACGATTCCTCTGGTCTACGCCATCGGGGCGGTTGGCTTGGCTCCCCGCGAAGATGTCCCTGCTTTGGTTTCGCTTGTGGATGTGGATGTGGATCTTTTAGTCGACTATCAAGACAGGCAGAACATACCTGCTATAATAATAATAAATGGTCTTCATTCTTCTACAAATACTTTTTTTGGTTACAATAGATATTATTGTGGAAGAAGAGGCGAAGTGTCAGCTAAAGCTGTTTTTCAACTTAACCTTGAAGAAAAGCATGTAAAATTAAATTTTTATTTATTCAAGAACAATGTAAAATGTATTGTGCATATACAGGGTGATTTACCACCAACCACACAAAATTTGTCAATGTTCTCTCCCCACCAAAAGAAGTTGAAAATCAAAAGGAATTACAAAAATGTATCAAAAAATTTACTGAATTATTTGTAGAAACGCACCGCCACTGGATATAAATTGTCCACGTTGAACCTTGCATGCTCACTTTCCGTCCCCCTTCATCTGACTTGGAACTGACAGCAGAGCTGGTGGGGTTAGAAATGAGATTGGGGTCTTCCTCAAATTCCAAAATGGCAAAAATAAATGAAATATTTTTGCAAATCACATTCATAACAGAATTACATTCGAACATTTGCGTTGATATGATAATCAAAGAAACACTGCTAACATTGATGATATCATATTCTATATACGCAAAAAAAACACCTGTAGTGTCGAATTCATTATTACACCAAACAAATTCATAACTCGATATGGCAACGACTTTATTTGGCAATGAATTTTTAATTGTTTATTCTCGAGTCGTGCGAGCGGCATTCAAGGTTGAATTCAAAGTATCATAGGATCGTTAAAATGAAACAAAAGTATTTCAATTGAAATATGCCTGTCCTTGGAGGAATTACATAAGGTGGATTCAAATATTTCTGGATATGAGATTTTTTGCCGGAAAACGACTTTTGAAAGGAATTGTAGAATTTAGTAGGCACGTGCAAAAATCCACTAAGTGTGCAACAAATAGGAAACTTGTTTATTATCGATTTCTCAGAAAATTTTATTCTTGATAAAAGTTGGTGCATGTTCCAAAACTATACCAAGTGTACCTGAAATGGCTTTATGACAAACACCATACAGGATAGGCCAAAAAATATAAAGTTCGTTCAAGAGTAAAGTACCCTTATTTCAAAAAATATAGAAAAATGTTGAAGAGAAAAGTTGCTTAGAATTAAAAGTTATGTTCAGATACGAAGTCATGGCCTGCTATTCGAATTTTTTTTTCGTTTGGAAAATATTGAATTACCCCCCCGTATGGTACCTATTTTTACTATTTTGATTTAATAATGTGAAGTAGCCACAATCAAATCAGTTTGGAGTAATTTTTATCAAATTAAAGATGTATTTGTAAAATTTACTTGGATTTGTATTTTTTTAGGTGACCGTCAACTTCATGTTTGTTGCAACGATATTTATCAGAACTCTAGAATAAAACAAATACTCTTTTTAACGAGGCAAATACTTCACTAAGTAAATGTTCACATGAATAAACTGTAAATAGAAGTATAAAATTTCTGTTCTTCTGACAACAATGGCTCAACTAGAACAGATATTGAAAAACACTCCAAAATCTATCGCGGATAGCCATGAACAAAGAACACATATGCCCGAAAACAATACTGTAGTTTGATAGTGTGGCATCTTGAAACTTGCCTGTCAAACGTTTTCATATTGTCCTTAATTAAAAATGCCTTGCCCAGTAGTATTAACGTTAACTGAAAAGGCAGAATTAGTTTTAATCTGTGGTGATGGTTATAAAACAATGCGCGAAGCTACAAATATTTTCAACGAGCGGCATCCAGACAAACAAATTTGATATTCAAGTGTTAGTAGAATTTTAAAGAATTTCAAACAGACCGGCTCACTAGAATATAAACATAATACGAAACATGTATTCTCAGAAGAAAATCAGCTTGACGTACTTCAAGCAGTAGTATAAAATCATAGAAGGTCCACCCAAGAAATTAGTGATTATACCGGCATAAAAAAACCTATGTGAAGCGTATTCTCAAGAAACATAAGTACCATGCTTACAAACCTACCTTCATTTGTGCATTGCAAGAAAGAGACTATGATTTGAGATATGATTTTTCCATGTGGATTCAGGGTGAAATAGAAGAACAAAGAGATTTTCATCGATGTATTCTGTTTGGAGATGAATCGACTTTTACAACAAATGGGGTTCTATAATCACAAAATTGCAGATGGTGGTCAGATGTCAACCCAAAATTTATTATTGATAACAAAAATCAATACTATCAGAAAACAAACGTTTGGTGTGGTGTATTAAATGATACATTACTATGTCCGTTTTTTTTTTCGACAGAATTTGAATGGTGACAGGTACTTGAACTTTTTGGAAACTGAAATAGGAGAGTTTTAGGATGATATGGTATTAGAAGAACGGCAAAAAGTATGGTTCCAACATGACGGATGTCCTGCCCATTCTACTAGAAATGTTTCTCAGTGGCTGAATAGGACATTTCCTAATAAATGGTTAGGACGAAATACCGATCCTCGATGGCCTCCTCGTTCTCCAGACCTTACACCTCTGGATTATTTCTTATGAGGATACTTAAAACAAAAAGTCTACAGAGATCGCCCCTTTAGTAATGTTGCTGAGCTTGAACTTCAATACGAGTTCATTGCAGAAATATTCCCGCTAATGTGTTGCGATCTACAGTAAACGAATTTTATGAGCGAACAATTAGATGCATCGAAAGAGAAGGTGGACATACAGAGACGCTTCGATAATTTTTATTGTTAGCACCTGTTCAGTTACCTACTGTAAGTTTCTGTACTATCGCTTATTGGTTCTTTTTTGTTCATGGCTATCCGCGATGGATTTTGACAATTTATTCATATGAACATTTACTTAGTAAAGTATTTGCCTCGTTAATAAGAGTATATATTTTATTCTAGAGTTCTGTTAAATATCGTTGCAACAAACATGAATTTGGCGGTCACCCAAAAAAATACAAATCCAAGTAAATTTTACAAATACACTTTTATTTGATAAAAAAAACTCCAAACTGATTTGATTGTGGCTACTTCACATACATATTAAATCAAAATAGTAAATATATGTATCATACGAGGGTAATTCAATATTTTCAAAACGAAAAAAAAAATTCGAATTTACTCTTGAACGAACTTTATATTTTTTGGCCTATCCTGTATGGTGTTTGTCATAAAGCCATTTCAGGTGCACTTGGTATAGTTTTGAAACATGCACCAACTTTTGTCAGGAATAAAATTTTCTGAGAAATCGATAATAAACAAGTTTCCCATTTGTTGCACACTTAGTGGACCACACTGTATATCTGGTCTGCTCTGGTAACAATTGATATAAGGGTTTGAAGTTTCAAATACATTTTGAATTTTTTTTTTTATGGATAACAAAATTCAAAATACCTATTGCTGGGGGGCTTATTCTCGAATCATTCGACTTCCAATTCGTATGCGAACAAAAGAGACAAATATAAATATTTCATGTGTATCAGAGTGAAACAGTAAATCGAATTCGTATACGTACAGACTAGAGAATAGGACACCTGGATAGAAAATCATCGTTCCATTTGAAAAATTTGAAATGATTGCATCACTCCAAGGATGTTGAGGGGAAGGTGTAAAATTAGGTTTAAAAAATGTCATTTTAGAATTACAAGTTTTCTAATGTTTGGCGAAAATCATATTTTATCCGAACGAGGTGTTCAACAGGATGATCCGCTAGGTCCAGCTTTATTCTGCGCATTAGCCGACCAATTAACAAAAAGCATCCTAACTGAATGCAATGGCTGGTACAATGGTAGTTTTGGAAGTTTTCCAAGATATAATCACTAGTTCCAAAGAGCTTGTATTCGAACTGAATTTCAGTAAATGCGAATTGATTTTTCTAGACACAGAAGGTACAATAATGATCCAAAAAAAAGTTCAATTCAGTGGCCCCAGGAATAAAATATTTAGAATAATCAGATTGGCTTCTTCTTGGAGCACCTATGTAAGATGAAGATCTCTCTGTTTGCGTGAGAGATAAACTGAATACGTGCTCTCTCTTTGATGTCCTCAGGCCTAAATGATTTACCAGCACATACAGTGTATTTCACTTCTCATGGAAACACCCTCGTATCTTCCTTATTTTTTGACGTAGAACCATGAAATTTTCAGGATCGATAGATACACTAGGAATTAACTCACTGCACAAAAGGGGTCATCTTACGTGATATACTCTGCACGCCAGTAGCGATGGAACCACCGATATTCCCGGAAAGTTATATTAGGTGGCAAAATTGCCTCGGATTCTTGTTCATGATCCTCAAATTACTACTTTTATACCTGTTTCCTGAAAATGTTCGGTCCTGAAAAATTCTAATTTGTTTCACTTCTCATGGAAACGCCTCCGTATCTTCCGTAATTCTCGACGTAGAACCATAAAATTTCCAGGATCGATAGCCAGCAGCGATGGAACCATCCATTTTTCCATCGCTGTTGGCGTGCAGTGTATATCAGATGACCCCTTTTGTGGAGTGAGTTCATTTCTAGTGCATTCATCGAACTTGAAAATTTCATGGTTCTACGTCAAAAATTACGAAACTTACAAGTGTGTTTCCAAGAGAAGTGAAACACAGTTTTGGCATTTCAAGCTAAGCGATACGCACTCTGGTGGCTTTATTGTAAACTAGTTTCTGCGGCATTGTATTCTAACCACACTTTCGTATCGTTTGTTTACCAATGATTTTTATGAATATAGAGCCTTTCTTTAAACCGTTTTTATTTCATCTTAATTTAGTGTTGAGAAATTGCCTTTTACAGGCAAAGCGACCCTTCCCGGTGTTATAATGGCGTCTTACAATGGTTATTGTTCTGTGCCACATTGCAATTCCTAGGCCAAAAGAAATTAACTTTTCGCAGATATCCCGAGGAAAATGACCCAAAGGTTTATTTTGAAATGGAGATGAGAATTAATCTCAAGAAGAAAAGCCTAGATATTAAAGGTTCGGATTGCATGGCAAACCAATAAGCAAATTTATGAAAGTGTGTTTACTCTATTTTAAGCAAAAAGATTATATTGACAAAGGTAGGTCTTGTTTTTATTTACTTATTTACATCTGCATAATTTAATATAATTCTGAGTTCTCCACTCACTTGATGAGGCTCGGATTACAGAGCGCTTGTCTGGAGACAGAGGGCACACATTTTTGTCACTGGAGAGTTCCATTTATTTTTTCCATATAATATTATATGGTCTGCATTGAGGACTTCTTCATCTTCTACTACACACCGATAACTTTCGGTCCCTTCAACATACCTCAGAAATTCCAAAAAACTTAATTTTATTTGGGCTATTTGTCTTTGTTTGTGAGAAGACGATTGAAGTATTTTATCACTAGCTTTTTTCTAACAATGTAACTATTAACACCTTAACACTAATCCTTACACCAATAATCATTTATTTAAATGAACATTAATAAAAGATAAAAGTCATCGAAATCACAGTTTTAACAATGTTTAAAGGGCCTAAACCACGCTTCAAATACTCAATACAGGAAATAAACAAAGTAAACAATGAAATCTATATGGAAGAAAAAGTAAGGTTATAAATCAATGTCGTAGAAAGTACTTCATCGTCCGCCGCCGGTAGCGCTACAATCTTAATTTGAAATCCCAATAGCTATTGTCTTATTGAAAAGTGTGCACAGTCCCAAAACTAACCCATTACCTACCTCAGATGCAGTCCTTATTGGAGTGATGAACAAGATATCCGGTATTTTTGTAACAAAATTCGTCACATTCTTGAAAAAATAACAATCTTCTTGGAGAAGTTGTCTTCGGACCATCCTGCCACCATAGGAGGTTTGTGTGTTCAATCTTCATTTTTAATCGCTTTACCAGCTTTCTTCTCTTCTGTCAACAGAGGAAGTATAGTATCTCGTCTGTCATGAGGAGTGTGAAAAAAGTTTCAAATAAACGTTATAAAGTTTACTTTGTTGCTTATTATAAAAATATTTCGAAATATACAGAGTGTTTCTTTAAAAAGTGCCAACACAAAACATTAATTTTTTAAATGAACGACCCTGTAAATTTTCTCATCATTGAACTGAGCAAAACGTTTTACATACAAAACTGTCTCGAATATTATATAGAGTACTTCTGTGATACGGTTGAGCCACCCCTTATTTAAAATGAAACTGTTACTGTTACTTACTATTGGTTTACCAAGAAAAATGCTCAAAACACGTATTGAAATAAAAACAACGATATATATTAAACACTCAGTCAGCCCCACAGTATATTTCTCTCGTTTACTGTACCCCCTCGTGGGGGTGGTACCGAGACCAGCCTCTGATCTGGCCGTATGTACTCTTTCCAAACTTGTCAGCTAGTCCCTTAAATTCATTCCCATCAACTGCTCAAGAATATTTCGATTTCAGCGTAATTATTTAAGAATTAGCAAAAGCCATATTCATTATATTGGAGACAACTCGTGAATTTAAGCACGAATTAATTTCAGTGAAGTAAAATTTCTGATTTTTCGCACAGTGATTGATTGATTTTTTTGGGATATTCAAGAATATTTACAAGTTTCTACGTACCCCTAATTAAGGGTTGCAGTCAGTTGACTAAAATCGTAAGCAAATAATATGGGGTTGGTGCCATTAAAAAAATGATCGTGTTGAAAACAATTTACTTTTATTTGGTATGAAAATGAAGGAAACAATTTTTAGTTTCGTCAAACATAAATGTACTGTGCACTTTTGACATTTAACTATTAAAAATCCTTTTCCTACGAGCGTGCGGAAAAGTAACTTTTCCGCACGATTTTTCGTTTTGAAAGTTCTACTTTTCCGTACGATTTTTACTTTTCCGCACGATTTATACTTTTCCGCACGATTTTTACTTTTACGCAAGATTTTCTCTTTAAAGCACAATATTTTAATTCAAGATTAGTATATTGTACAAAGAGCATGAAATGACATACATTTCCCACGAGTAGGTAGGTATATGAAATTTTGTAGTACGAGCGAATTATTTTTTTCATAACAGATTCTATCAAAAACACTTATGTCGTCATTGAATATACAAATATTGAAAAATATAACGAAAATTGAACAGTAAGTACTCTCATCGATTTCAAAACAAAAAAAAGTAACTTTCCCATGATTCGAACCACCTACCCCATTAACCAGCGTAGAACGACTGCTCCCTTACTTTGCCAACTGAGCTATTTCAGATATTAATTTAATTGCTATAATATCATATCAAATCCTGTCAAATTTTAAATATTACTATTTATTTTGATAATGTCTTAATTACTTTATATTTTGAAATTAATTTTATGAAAATTACTGAATGTCGGAAAGTTATTATCAAACAGTCGTTAATAGACTAGATTCGATCTCATATTATAAATCTCGCGGAAAGATAAAATCATGCGGTAAAGTTACTTTTCCGCACTAGTGCTGAAAAGTAACTTTTCCGCACGATTTTTATATTGTTGAAAATGAGGATATTTAGGACTAACTAAATGATATATGTAACTATTCTGTCTTATGTGTCATTTTGTAGCATTATTATAAAATCTTGTTTAATAAAAACCTTTTTTTTCATAAATAAATGTTTTTCATCAAATATATTTTACACAACACTGTAAATAAAATAATTTTCTTCGGTCCAACATTCACTACTGAATCTCTTGAAACTATCTAACTGAAAATCGAGTTGATAATTGCGAAATCTGACTTGTACCGAGAAAAGTAGTACTGTGGTGTCTCACTTTTCATGGAAACACCTCCGTGACTTCCGTAATTATCAAGGTAGAATTATAATATCCACAGAATCGATAGATACAGTTTCTACGCTAAAAACTACTGAAGTTACGGGGGTGTTTCCATGAAAACGTCGATATCATGTTTCCGACATTTTTTTCTGGTATTGAAATCAATTTTTCTTCCTGCATGCCAATTCCCACCAACGAATAAATGAAAAAAAATTCCTCCGATTTTCCTACAAGTTTTCTAGTTTCATATACTATGATCAGCACGAACTAGACTTAGTGCTTGTTTATAACAGACTTTTAACTTTAACAAATTTTTATTGCACTTCATTTCGTTCACTAGAAAGTCTGAGAGAAAACGAAATATAATTCACAAAATTACTTCTGCCTTTGAACAACAAGAGACTTGGAACATCAGAAAGTTATTTTCCTAACAAGTGCGGAAAGTGATACTTTCCCGCACGCGACTGCCGTTGACCAGAACGACGCGAAGCGGAGTTCGGGAAAGCAGTCAAGTGCGGGAAAGACACTTTACACATGAATTAGGAACATTATTTTTTCTACGACCGCATAAAGATTCAAAAAGCACATTGAAAATATATACTTTATTTCAACATACAAAACATGCCATGAAAATCCACTAATTATTATTAATTATTTATTGAAAACGCAATTTGTTGCATTCTGCAAATGCGTCAGAATAGCCGGTCCAGTAGTTAGTTGGTGGTAACTGGCTGTTAAGAGTAACACTCGTAGATTACAAAGTGCATGGAGATGACGGAGACGGCATCGGTTGCAAGTTGCCAGACATGAAAGAATTTTATTCGAGATGGTTTTCTTCTGTTCTACGGAGTCCTCCAAGTAACTCTCAGCAACAGCAGTTGACTTCCAGCCTCCAAGACGTTTTATGTTGGTTATCTCTTCGCCAGAATCTGCTAGAAACGTTGCCGAGGATCGTCTAAAACTGTGACCTGTGTAACGTTCTGGGTTAGGTAGGCCTAAGTAGGTAGCGATCTCTGCCGGCATTTTACCAAATGTGTTTACGCCTACGCACTGAACAGAACATTTGCCTTTTTTTGTAATTGATAAAAAAACGACTGTGCGTGGTGGTAGGAGGCCGTAAATTTGCATACTTTCTATAGAGCTTCAAAAAGGTTCCATTATTTATGTCTTCAGATATAACAAAGGATCTTGGGGTATGGTTTTTCGAATCAGAAATTTTTACAATAATTAGGTTTCCTTTATCTTGAATATCGTCATGCGTGATTTTCACAAGCTCCGCTCTGCGAAGAGCACCGGCTAAAGCAAAAATGGTACTTACTTTAGTCATAAGATATATCTCATCAGGGGCTAGCATAAACTTGGATATGTCTTCTTTGGTAAAAATCTGCGCTTTATGTGGTCGAAAACCAACATTTTGCTTTTTTAGGATTGATGTCAATTCATGAAACTTGCTTATGTCCAGGTTTTGTTATATTTTAACTAAACATTTCACCATCGAGTAACGCGACCATAGGGTATTGGATTTCAGTACCTTACTCCGCTTGAAAAAATACGCCAAAAAACCTCTTCGCTGAAGCTATTCACTCCGTTTTCCTTACACCAGTTTAAAAATTGGTTGTATTGCTGTTCGTACCTTTCTCGTGATTTACTTGGTAACAGGTCTGAATTTACCTCATCTGCGGCCTTTAATATTGCTTCTGGGAGCTCTTGCTTTTATTAAAAATGATTTGAAAAATGCCAGAATCGGACACTTCGACAACGCTTCGACTTGAAACTTTGACATCTTGATGACTTTGGTTACCACACCAAACCACTTGACTCAGCTTAGTTTGATTGTTATGTGGATTGATTTTGAGAAATGTATAGGGTAGATATATAAAAGTATCGCATTCCAATGAATGAAAAATAGTCTGGGTTAGATTGAATATTAAAACCTATATTAGTTTGAATAGTAATATACAGAGAGAGACATTAAGAAGTAGATGGCGATAGTCATATCGCCACCCGTGATCCACTACGCCCCGACACCGCTCACGGCACCTACCTTTCGGTTTATCCGCGCCGCGGCTGCGGACGCAGTGGAGATTTGGACACGCCAAATCAGCGCGCCACGTCCTGTGCAGTCCGGAGACAACACAGGTCGAGCTACCATTTGCGTATTACCAATGGTGAGGCCGTATACTGAAGTATACTACTGGCTCTGCAGTGTCAGTGCCCGAGCAAATTCAGCGTTGCTCACCCGCCGAGGGGGGCATTGCCTCCCACCCCAACCCTAAGGGTGAGAGCATTGGCCCCCTCTACCGAATTACGGTGTTGTTTTCCATTGTCCTATCCAACGAAACCCCCGCCCCCTAGAGGCCAACACCTTATGGAAGGGCGTCAAGTTGCCTTGACGGGGCTCCCCTTCCCCCTAGGTACCCATGTTAGTCAGATTCCTCCGACAACGTTGATGGGTCGCCGTCTGCAGTCGTTTTCACCCATACTGCATACCCATGTCAGACTGGATCCCTCCAGCCTACGTTGGATGGGTGACCGTTCGTGACTTTTCAGCCACTACCATGTTGACTGGACGAGGACCCACGGCTTTCAACCAACGGTGTTTTGAATCGCCGTGGGCACTCCTCGCCCGACGCCGAAGGCACATGGTGGACCCCCGGCCCGAATAGTAATATACAGGTAAAATCAATGAAATGAACATTTAATAACGATAAATTGACATATTTTACTTTCCCGCACTAGTGCGGGAAAGCGAGTTTTCCCGCATTAGTGCGGGAAAGTGACACTTTCTAAACTAAAATGAGTGCGGGAAAGTGGGTATAAACGCACGGTCGTAGAAAAATATGCTTTTTGGCGAATTTTGCGTACAAAAATATCGAATTACTATGCAGAATAATTTCCTTGTTACACCTTCTATCGTCCGTTCGTCTATCATCTGATAGAAACAAGAATGTTGTCTCGGTTCACGTTCCCAGTCAATTTTGCTGCGTTAGGACAAATTATTTTTATCTTTTTCATCACCCTTCTTCCGGAGAGGAAACGGATCACGACGCCCACTACGTCGTTGAAGATTCGCTGATCTTCCAGTTAGATTGAGAGTTTTTATTACTAACGAGATCACGTTTAACTGATGATAGTCTTGAAAACACAGCTTATCTTTTTTCTAGTAGGTTATTTCGAGATTTTCCCTTTACAGCTAGCTCATTACTTCGAAAATGTAAATTTTATGATGTAAGTATGCATATCTGCCCTGAAATGAAATTTTCATAGATAATTGCCGCTGTTTTTATCTAGTGTCTTGTGAGTTGATGAGAGAACGGGAAAAGATTCATTCTTATTACGATCTGGTGCTTGTGGAATTTTGTATATTTGCGTTTTCACAAGTAGCGTGGGATCTGATGTCTTTTTTTTTATAGACAAATTCATGGTCGATGCTCTCTTGAAATACGAGGCTGTCAGTGGCAGGTTTTAGAATTGCAGGATGTCATGCGACTTACATACAACATTACTAGAAAATGCAATTTGATAAAAATAAAATTTGTTTCTTTGAAAATTATTATATTACTTTTAGCAGCTAGATTTGAACAAGACATTCTGTCTTCCTTACACTATAGTACCACCTAAACAGTTTTTTGTTTCTTCACAAACGTAGAAAAATATGGCATGCAACTCGTGTAAGAATTGTTTATTGCACTCGACGTGTTGTCCAACTGTCCTATTCGGCCTGACGGCCTCGTCTGACAATTTCACGTCGAGTACAATAAACACTTACTTTTTGCAATTGTTGCATAAATAACTAGATAGTGATTACAGTACGTGAACCTTCACGTAGACGTTAACGTACGAAAAATAACGTTTAAGGGTTGTCATGAAATTGAATTGAAGTTGAACGTATGTCAACCGTTAACCCTAACATGTTAATTTGTCTCTATTTTGCCTTTATGCTCTTTTCTGAAAACTGGATTAGAGTTCATCTTTGCGGATCTTAATAAGGATTTTGATCATATACCTCCCTTGACAAATGCAAATAAAATTCTTCCGGAATTGGCTGTTCGAAATGTTCGTTGTTTCAAATAAAGCCTAATACCCAACAAGATCATCAAAAATGCATTGAAGAAATGATGATTGTTGTAAAATTGTAAATAATGCTTTGTCACTTTTTGATGTAATGGCTTTAAAGTCAAAATTCGCTCATTCGCAACTCATCGGTGTGATTCGTATATTCTTCGGTTAATGTGCGTTGATTTTTAAGGTATCCGAAAACCTATTTTCAACGTTAACGTGAATAGCTGACGAATGCGCATGCGTAGATGTCAATTTGTACGTTAACGTTTACGTTCATGGCAGCACTTCAACTCAAATTTATCATTGCCGTAACGTAATTTTTAAACTCTCAAGGATGACAAAAGAGTAAAGCTTATACAGATGGCTACAGTTTCTCGGAAAGTAAAATCTGGGAACATAATGAATCAAATAACGGAACTGAATAGATATGTTACATGCCATATATTGTAATTAGTTATTAGGGGCCATGATATTCGCATTTGAATCGTTTGAAAATAAATGTAAAGTTTTTGTGGGCATTTCTTTCCGATAAAGTTGAAATATTCACGATCAGCCGTCGTGTAGAAACAAACGTGTTTTGATGTCCGTGTATGTTCTGGAAATGTTGGTAAAGATGAAAACGTAGGGTTGCATTCTGAGTTAGTTTTGTCATTTTGAACTCTAGAAAACTTAGTGGAAGATTTAGGCAGTGATTTGGTAATAAGAAAAATTTCAGAAAGCTTATAGTACATGTTAAAGTATCATTTTCAGTTCTTAGTTCAAATATTTCAATTGTCTAGTCATTTTATAATTAATATTCATCTCATTTTCACACATGACTTTTCCTAACAGAAAAAATTGAAAACAACCAAAACTAATTGAGTTTCTTTATAATTTAGTAGAATTTGAATCAAGTCATAGCAACCACTATTAGCTGAGCCATTGAGAATATTAGTGAACCAGTGCGTATGGATATCCTCGCGTATGTTTATCCTACCTGATAAATTCGAAAACAACCAAAACCAATTGAGTTTTTTCAGAATTCAGTAGAATTTGAATCGAGTCAAAGCAACCAATATTATCAGAGTCATTTAGAATATTAGTGAACCAGTCGTATAGATATCCTCGCCTATGTTTATCCTTCCTATATGAAGACGAGAAAGATTATTCGGTAAGTAAGATCATTGTTAGAATTGGGAACACATAAGAGGGTTTTATAGTTGAGATAATCCACAAAAGTGTTTTTCTGTGATTCTGTTCGTTAAATGTATTTTGGCCAGAATAGAACAAAACTAATAATTTCTCTAGCTTTAAGAATTCGCACCCTAACTGCCGACTGGCGTTATCAATTATATGTAAAGGATTAAGGGGAAGAGACCTAAAGAGTTAATATTCAACTAAGAGAGTACACGCCGCGGCAATAGTATGAGAGAGTCATTCTAATCTGATATTCAATTAAATAAATTTTCAATCCGCCTTATTGAGAACAGCTAGTACAAACAGTTTCTTTTAAAACTCTGGAAACGAACTTGCAAGTTTGGTAGTCTAACTTCAAAGGTCACGAGGGATATGGGATTAAATGAAAGATCTGTATTGTGTGACTGTGTGTAGAACTTTATAAGTTCTACATAGCCATTCACAGTTGTTATCGATATGTGACCGCGCAATAAACAACCAATCTTGATCAAGACCCGAGATCTTGACCTTCGCATTAAATCTTCTGGATTGTTGTCATGATTGCGCTTTGGTATCTCTCCGTGAAATGCCACCTATCACCTATCGATCCCTATATATCTCGAAAGAACTCGATACGGAAGTTATTATCCACTTCGTAAATGATCTTGAGAACAAGCACCGCTTCATCAGTATTTGTGAATCACTGGTGAACGTTATTTCAATATTAGTTTTTCATCTTGATTTTAGCATACACGGTATGTCAAAACTTAGTTTGAAGTTTCATAGTAATGACAAATAATGCTTTTAGTTGGAAAAAATAACAACAAAGTGTTTATATAGTTCATTGAAATGTATTGTTCCGAATTACGCAACGACACTGCATGCAAATATAGCAGCAGGTGGATGTAAATAATAACAGTTCTAGGCTTTCTCGACGCTATAGGAGTTCTCGATGATTCGATGGAAGCATTAGTCTTATGAGACACAATGATGAAAATTTGTATGTACTCAGTAAAGTAAGAAAACAATAGTCAGCCAGGGTTTGCGTGGGTGCAACATAACCTCACAAATTTTTGAAAATGTAAAATAATGTACTTCCTCAAGGCTGGCATTTCATTATGTTTTAATTCATACATTTTTATATATAACATAAAATTACCAGACGATACGGACTGGTATAAGTCCCTGCCAGACTGGCCAACTGTTGTTGAAAGGGTGGTATTCTACAGTGCCGGAGAGAGCCAGCATTGGGCCTGAAGCGGAATATGCATCCGGGCCCCTACCTCCTTTTGTCTTGAAAAATAGGGGTCGTGTTTGGAAAAATTGGCAATAGCCTGAAGAGAAGGGGAGAATGGAAGCTCTACTTGTGTTTGGCGGTTTTCTAGAGTTTTTGTCATTGTCATTCCTCTTGTTCCTCTTCAGACATCACTTACCGAATAGCAGGGATTTCACTTTTCGTGCGGGCCGTTTGATGAACGTTTTCGCGTGCAAGTGGCCCCCCTCGAAGGCTATTCCTGGTTCAAGCTCGAGAGACATGAGACCCGATATTATTGAAATATTGTCAGGAGTGCGGGGTCGGTTTCGTTCGAGATTGGGGATCGCAGACCATCTCAGTTTCTTCGTCACCTCCGTGGTCTGGCTGGAAATACAGTTCCTGATAACTTTCTTCGCACATTGTGGTTGAACAGGCTTCCCAATCAGGTTAGAGCAATATTAGCTACTCAAGAATCATCAACTCTTGAACAAGCAAGTAGCAGAACTTTCTAGGCAAGTGGCAGAACTATCCATCACTAATAATAAACCTGAAACTCACCGTGTACATAGCAGAAGCCAATCGAAAAGTGGTAATCGAGCTGTGAAAAGAGATCTTTGCTGGTATCACCATCATTATGGAAGTAAAGCTAGAAAATGTGTACAACCTTGTAATTATGTTTCATCATCTTCAACATAAAGTGCCAATTTAAAAAATAACAGGGCAGCCGTATGGAAAGGCGACTAACGACTGTCCTATATCTAAACGCTTTCTCCTCACCGACAAAAACAGTAAATTGCAGTACCTAATAGATACTCTATCGTACGTGTTTTTCCACGTTCCCAAAACAATCATCGTGTACAAACATCTTATGATCTTTTTGCTGCAAATGGATTTGTCATTCATACTTTTTGAGTTACTTCAGTCTTCTTGTGGACATTCGTCACCAGTGTTTAGTTGACTCATTGACAGGCCTAACAACAAATGGCGTTCAATGCTTTCTTGAACAAATCAATGTTGAATGTATTTCTGGTGTTTCGAAATATCATAATCTCCTCTGTAATTCCCAGAAATTACCAAGCCAGATGTTGTTCCGAGAGATGTCAAACATACCACGATGCACCATATTCGTACAACCTCAGGACCACCAGTCGCGTGCAAAGCTCGACGTTTGAATGGTATGAAATTGAGTACTGCCACACGTGAGTTCGAAGCTATGGTCAAATTAGGGACTGCCCGTCATTCTGATAGCTGTTGGTCATCGCCTTTACATCTTGTAGCCAAGAAAAACGGAGAGTGGCGTCCTTGCGGTGATTATCGCGCACTCAATGCACGAACAATTCCAGATCGTTACCCCGTTCTTCACATTCAAGATGTTTCACAATACCTAAATAATAAGAAGATCTTTTCGAAGATTGACCTGGTCAGAGCATTCAATCAAATAAGAGTTGCACCAAAAGTTATTTCAAAAATGGCCATGATTACACCTTTTGGTTTGTTTGAATTTCCTTTTATGAACTTCAGATTGAGAAATGCTGCTCAGACATTCCAGCGATTTATGGATGAAGTGTCTCGTGAATTATAATTTTGTTTTGTCTGTATCGACGATATAATCATAGCATCATCAACGGAAGAAGAACATTTGGAACTCATTTTTTAAAGTCTTAAAAGCTATGGAGTAGTGATAAATGTCAATAAATGTCAATTTGGTATTTCTGAAGTAGACTTCTTAGGTTTCACTATCTTTGAACATGGAATCAAACCCCGAAATGACTAAGTCAAGGCAGTTCTGGAGTTTACTCAACCTGAAACGATTAAACAACTTCGAAGATTCCTTGGTATGTTGAATTTCTACCGTAGATTCACACCAGATGCTGCAGTACTTCATTCCCCATTGAATTAACTTCTGGAAGGTAATGTGAGAAGCAATCAAACAATCGATTGTTCCGATGAACTTTCTATTGCTTTTTCTAAATGTAAGGAAAGTCTAGCGCAAGCAGCTCTTTTGGCTCATCCAGATGTGACAGCAATGCTAGGACTAATTACCGATGCATCAGAGACCTCTATGGGCGCAGTTCTTCAACAGTAAACAAATATTGGTTGGCAGTAACTAGCATTCTTCAGTAAGAAGCTTACCTGCTCAACGAAAATACAGTGCTTTCGATAGAGAACTGATTTCAATATATTCAGCTGTCAAGTATTTTCAACACTATGTGAAGTGTCGACATTTTGTGATATTTACTGAAAAACCTGAAACTGAAGAAGCATCTCCAAGACAGTTCCGTTACCTCGACTTCGTTGGACAGTTCTCCACCAACATTAAACATCTCAGGCAAAGAAAATAATGTGGCAGATACTTTGTCTAGAACAGAAGCTGTGGAACAATCCTTAACTTTTGCCGCCATCACAGAATCTCAGATGAACCCGAACTTTTGTCGCTGCTTGAAAATGAAACCTCTTTGAATTTAAAGAAAATACGGATTCCAGGTACCGGATCAAACTTATTCTGTGACGTATCTTGTTCTTCTCCTCGACCATTCGTGACAAAACCATTTCCAAAACAAATATTTGACCTTCTCCATGGATTGTCTCATCCCAGCATACGTGCCACAACTAGAATCGTCAAGGATCGTTATGTATGGCCATCGATCACAAAGGACTGTAGAAAATGGGCTAAGAATTGCATTCCTTGTCAACGCTCAAAAGTATTCCGCCATGTCAAGTCTCCAGTAGAACATTTTCCTACAACAAGCTCAAAAATCGTACACATAGACTTGGTTGGCCCGATGCCTTCTTCAAATGATTATCGTTACTGTTTAACTATCATAGATCGATTTTCACGCCTTCCTGAGGCATGCCCTGTCTATGATATCACAGCAGAAACCGTTGCCAAAACCTTGTTTTCTTCATGGTTTTCCAAGTACGGTGTCCTATTGCGAATAACCTCGGATCAAGGTCGTCAGTTCGAGAGCAATCTCTTCAGAGCTTTAGCCAAAACGTGTGGTATTCACATCATTCGAACCACAGCCTATCATCCCCAAGCAAACGGTATGGTAGAACGTTGGCATAGACTCTTGAAATCCGCAATTCGTTGCCACCAAACAGAAGACTGGGTTGAAGTGATTCCCACTATAATAATGGGTATGTTAGGTGTTTTCAAAGAAGACCTTACTATAGCGGAGATGGTGTATGGAGAGCCAATTCGTCTTCCAGGTGATTTTTTGAATGCACGCCCTGATGCAGAACAGAATCCAACAAGTTATGTTGATCGACTACGGAAGCACATGTCTTCAATTCGACCAACTCTCGGAGCACATCATGGCAATTTTCCAGTTTTCATATTCAAGGACTTGTCAACAACTACGCATGTTTTTGTTAGACGAGATAATCCTCGTTCTTCATTGCAGCCTCCGTATGATGGACCTTTTCGTGTTATCGATCGACAAGATAAGCAGATGATTATTTGTATTCGTGGAAAGAATACAGCAGTCTCAATAGACAGAGTTAAGCCAGCCTATATTCTTTCTGACGAACTTCAGATACCACAGTCCGTTTCAGTCGTTTCTAAGACACCTGTAGCAGTGAGTGGTCTAGCCAAGATGTACCCTCATCATCCAATTCAAATCAAAAATCGAGATATGGACGAAACGTTAAATTTCCAGTTCGTTTCTCTCCAGGATGACTGGATAGTTATCAGTGTCTTAATCAATTTGCACTATTTTATATCTCTTTAGTTTTTTTCTTTCTTCATGAGGGGTAGTACTGTAGTGACCATACAGTCGCTAGCACTTTGTATACTCCCAGACATTGTTTGTAATATCGAGAGCTATGGCGATGTTCACTTTTGTAAAAAATAAATAAATATGATTGAAGTTGATGAAAATATAAATAGGAGGAACACAAAAACCTCCAAAGTATGTTTTAATGAACGGATCTTGAGAAAATCAGCTAATTATTAATTAATTTTTCTATAGTCGTTACCCCTAATGACCCATGTTTTTTTTTTCAGAGAATTTTATTTTCGGGTTTTAGTTTGTAAGCTATTCAACTGAGAAAAAAAACGGTAGATAAATCTGGTAAAGTCTTCAAAACGACGTATTTCGGAAAATTTACTGGAAAAATGCCCCCGAAAAAAAAAAAAGAGAGAAACGGTGTCAGACTATGTCCAATAAGCCATAGAGAATTGGAGAAAGTATCTATCAGTCATATTTTTGCCGATGGGCACTCTTAACTATCTTTTAAACCATCATCTGGTTGTCCGTTTGTAATGAGCGTCTGTTAATTGCGAATTTAATGGTACATTTCTTTATAATTGTAATAAATCTCAAGTACCTACTACCAATTTTAATGGATTAGCTGTCTAATTAAATACTTTATGCTAGTTCGTTTCAATTAGTTCATAAAATACAAAATGTAGGTATTGTAATACATATCTGCACATAAATGGTGATTGAACCTTGAAAATGAATTTTTGAATCACCATGAAACATTCCGTTCCATGCATATTTGATAATTATGAGAATGTCGATCTAATTTTCACATAATATCGAAATAGCTATTTGTGTATTAAGAGCGCAAAGTGATATATTGTCGCTTGACAAAGAGAGAGCGACAATGACACTTTGTGCTCGAAATACACACAAAATTTTTTCTACAAACGCAGTTTTCAGAAAAAGAAACACCAGATGCTTTATTCAACAAAAGTACGTCACATTATAACAAACTTTCATAATGTATAGGCTAACCAAATTGCACTAAAATAAAGATTCAAAGTAACAATTTTTGCACTTTCTGCTACATCTGGAGGAGTGTTTGATAATTCGCTGTCACTATCATCAATCATCATGCAGAAATACGTTGGAGAAGCGAACATTTTCGAAATATTTCCGCTCTAGAGCGCAAATGCTGTCACAAAATGACATTTCACGGAAAACGTCAACTTTGCGTCGAAATCTGAAAGCGTCAAAAGCTACTTTGTAGAAAAAATGTTTTGTCTACTACAAATTTCCTCACCTAACTATTTTTTTTTTTTCATTTCAGGTAGGGTCAAGAAATTTGGGAGCATTACGTAAGTACCCGCTGAAATACCAGATGTCCTTTCTTAGTTTTTTTAGAAGTTGTGTTTTGACTAAAATTAAAAAAAGGTACATGTTACTTTCAATTATTATGCATGAAATGAGCTCGGATGGGTTTTTGCGTATTGGGGATACACATAATTGATTAATATTGTAAGTTTAAACGCATGAAGTTCACATAAAAATGAAATTTGACAACATTGAATAGACCAAACAAGGCATAAATTCAAAACTACGAAATATTCAAGTACGAGTAATAGGTTTATATGAGAATAGTTTTATAGTAACTGTATTCTCGACAAAAACTGTTATCGGTGACGCCTATAGCAATGTGATCGAATACTTAAACAACGTCAAACGCTAATAGACACCAATCTGTTAAAAATCAAAAAATATTTCATTCATCTTCACAACTGGCCCATAATGAGCCAAATTCAATTTTCATTATTGCATTTTTATTGTATGTTTTAACTACGCACAAAACTAACATTCATAAACGCATAACCTCCAACCCAAATGGTCAAACAGTGTGAAATGGAAGTCGCATACGCAGGTCGCGATATCAGAAATAATTATTCTTTTCAGAAGATTATTTATTCTAGAATATGTATATTTTTAATTGAAGATGTCCTTTTTATTTGTGTTAAAATGTGATTGCAGCAAAAAGTTTACAGATAATGTATCTTATTTATAGTTTGATTCAAGTGAGTGGGTTGAGCCAAATCAACACGTGAAAGGTTATACAAGAATCGTTCTTTGGAGATGACCAGACGAAGAGTCTACATGATTTGAAAACTCCAGTTTACTGAAGAACTGGATCGATTGATTTTGGGCTTTTTACTCAGTTCTCGATTGACAGGCTTTCTTGTGATTACGTAGGGGTTCCAAATTAGGTGTTTAAGTTCAAGGTTACAATCTGATTGTTACCATCGGCATGTTGGAAAAATGTGGTTATAATGAAAAAACAAAAATGTTCAGTTTTATTACTGAATCGAACCATTTAGTTATTTAGTATGACTGGCTTCTCTTACATTCTCAAGCCTATTCTTGAACACATTTCGTGAGCAATACGGGACGATCGAATTATTGGTGCCCATCCGGACTAGAATAATCGTGAAGCTGTAGCGGTACCGATGGAAGATTACTCTATTGGACGTACTGCGATTGCGGCATCCAACAGATAATTATTGACCAAAGACGAGATATATGGGTTTAGTGCAGGCGGTGTGTCAAAGATTATATCATGGAACTCAGAGGAATGGAGTAGGAATAATGAATTGGTACCTATGTGGTTGTGGTTTCTTTATTTTCGCGGTGGAATTCTATTTATACTATGATTCAATATGGGAGTTATAAAGTTTTCCTTTCAATGGATTTTTCATCTAAACCTCAGATAATAGTGCGGAGCAGGGCTAACTCTTTTTGCGAAGGCGGGTCCTGGTACGATGGTTGTTGATGAACCCAAAGATATTCACAGAAATTCAATTTATGGCAGAGAGAATCAAATTAAAATTGTCATTTGGACGCCATCTGTAGAAATTCTGATGAAGTATCTCATTCTCAAAGCCAGTCTCTGTAGACAGCCTTTATTACACTGAAAGAGAAAACACTCCAGATAAGCAAATAAAACAATTTCTTAAAAAAAGTGAATCTAGTAAATTGAACAAATTTCTGTTTTTTGCGCCAAATTCAGGGCTTGACGAGATTATGGAAAGTCTATGATGTTTGTAATATTCAGGTTCTGTGGCGAAAATTGGTTCGTTGAACTGTACGTTGTTCGATATTCAAATGGTCATAACTTATATCAACTGCCACGAGTTTTAATTTGCTTTTGGCTTCTATGATGGCAACTAAGCTGTCAGAGTGACAGGGTGGCTCGCGACTATGAAAAATGATAGTAGCGAAATGGTTGTTACTGGTACTGTACTCACACAAAACTAACTTGCTAAATAAATATCTGAATATTGTTAATATTGTAGTGAGTGACCTTACAACTGGTCTACAGGTACAGTTCAATGACCAAATATGTTTCAATCATTAACCAACCTCTTAGGTGAGATTATACAGGCACTTTAGTCTGTGGCATATGGATTCATCCAATGCCAACACACCCCTTTTACATACATATACAGGCACTAGTAAATAGAAAATGGTTAAATGTTTTAGCAGAGGGTAGGGGTAAGGAATATTTCTTAAACAACCCGCAATAGTATGGTGCACCTTACCTTGTAGCGTTCACACATTAGCATTGGATCAAAGACTATGCTATAAAAAGGATATCAGTACACGGAAGGATACTTGGTAATAGATCTGGTACTTGGAGTGCTAAGTCACGTCAACTAGGGTGGTACAACCAGGTTGATCTTAGCCGCAATGTTGCTTCTTCGAAATGAATGCCTGTCACCAGGAATACATAACATACATCATCGGAGGGTCATGAAACTTCCACCAGAAAGGATAAAAAATACTATATTAGGGAAAGAACGATAGTGCCCTATAAATAAATCCTGAAATGCAACAAGAACTTGATATTTTGTTCAACAACTTGGATGACCTAATAAATACCTCTGTCCAGAACAGCCCTAAGTGCTCCCACAGTGGAAGATGCTTTCGGTAGACTCTTTCAGATGTCAAAATAACCTGGTCAAAGGGTTAACAGCGGCACATAGGATCAAGTACCTAAAATGCCTAACTAATCAGATCCTAAAATACATGAAGAACTGCCAAATGATGAGTACCATATGCGAGGAGCTTACCTGACTAAAGTCTGATCTGAGTATATGGTAAGGTTCAGAAATATGCATACAAAGCAATTCAAACGACGAAAACGAAAACTGGAACCTTTTGGCAGTTGCAAAATGTAATCCCTTTACGAATGATTCAAATTGAATCAAAATTTTAACAACTCATTTGCCCCATTATCTCAAAGTGAAAGTCTAGCTAATTAATCTTCTCGTTCCCAAACTTCAAGTCAAAATGTCAAATCCGTGTGCGTTGTTGCCTCTGTTAAATTAGATGTCGTAAATCTGAATATTCTTTGTGAACTTTTTACGAATTTTTACTTTATATTGATTCATATATTGTTGTGTGGATATTTTATTGGTTTGGTATGGTTCCAATTTTAATCAGATTTTGAGTAATTTTTATCTTGTTCATCATACATACATAATAAAGAAAGTACAGTGGGCTTCGTGCATGACCACAGGAATCAGGAATATTTGAATAAATTTGAAAAGGCAGCATTCACTCCGTTCTTCTCACTTCGATGACAACAACAACAAAGCATTCTCAAAAAGCAAACGTCCAATCTAAAATGATATATTTATTGAAATCTAATTCAGACTAACTGGTAAATAATAGCTTTGAAATTATAGTTTTTACCGCACTGAGACGCACATAAATCAGCGATAGGTCAGCTTGTAAATCAAAAGGTTTTATTTTTAAGATATATCTACCATATTTGCCGGACGTGAAATTTATTATTTATTATCATTATAGGTTTAGCTGTCCGAAAAGATTCTTGCGTCGGATCATTAATAATCGTAATGTCTGCTGATCCTGACGTCCTTTCAGCAGGAGTATAACTACGAATTGATTGAAAAAAGCGCGATTCTCGAATGGAAGACAATAACGAAGCCGTTTTTTGTTTTGTCTAACGCCGGACACTCACAAATGTTACAAAGGTCCCCGCACCATCCTTATGGAAAATAGCTTTCGGTTAAATTCTCTGAATTTGGTATGTTGTAGATTTTGACTTCCTCGGCAAAAGTGTTAAAATCTACAACATAGTTACCAAAAATTCAGGGAATTTAACCGAAAGCTATTTTCCAAAGGGATAGTGCGGGTTCCTTTGTTGGTGATTTGGGAAAGTACACTTGGTTGTTGATAAATAAGAACAGAACACCATTACAGAGGGGCGCATACCTCCTTGGATTCTGAACCACTCTAGCTTGGAGCTGACTGAGATTTGAACCCGGGTTGTCTGGGTGAAAGTCAAACGCTCTAGCTCGATGTCCAGTTCGCTAGACAACTACATCGTGAAATCTGCAACATATTTGTTCAGATAATTTGCAGATCAGTGGGTCAATGAGAATATTAAGATATCCTTTTGGTGAAAACAACTGTTGTTATTTCTCTCCTAGCGGATATTTTGTACGATTGTACATTTTCAGGCACTTTACATCAGCTAATTTGTAATGAATTTGTATGACAGAAGGACAAATTCCATTGACTGAAATACTCAAGATTGTCAAGATTTTCATCTTCATAAAAGTATTATTACTTGCTTATAGTAACCTAGTTATTCCTTTTGTTATTCTGGAATCTACTGACGATTCTATTAGGCATTCGTCATTTAGCATATAAATTAACGAATATTTCAACAAGGAAGAATTAATAGATAATTACAATACAGTGTGAGTCTTTATAATGCGCACATAACTGAAATCAGAAAAACTATTCTCAATCTTATAGACGGCAAAAGAATCGAAAAAATCTAAAAAAATAATAATAATTTTGTATGGAATTTTTTAAAATTTTGTTCGCTGCCGTGACCCCTGTGTGAACAAAACAGTGTAACTTTTGAATGGTCTATCACGATGAAACAAACTCCATAATGATTGGAAGTAATAGGGCGTCCTTATAAAATGAAAATTGTGGAAAAACACTGTCCCCAATTGAACATGTTTCTTTAGCAAAAGTATGTTTGTTTTTCATACATTTTTTAAATAATCGTGAAATTTTTCAACAAAACGCCCACGTTACCTACTTTTTTTTATTACTTTTGATTATTCTTCATCGTATAAGCTACCTGATGAAAAATTGCATGTTTATAACTCAATCGTAACATTTAATATCAACTGTTAAAAGAGGGCACTCTTAAGGCACGCTTTATTTTGGGAGATAATTAATTTCTTTAACAGTAGATAGAAAATGTTGTAATAGAGTTATTGACATCAGATTTTTACCATTCGGTAAGTAACGCGATGAAAAATAACTTAAAGTAATTTTCAGTCAGAGGAAGCCTAATTTCGGCTTCTTTCACTTGATCAAAGTATCATTTTAGAGAAAGGAAAATTTTTACAGTGTGACCCATTTTTAATGGAAACACTCTCTAAAATTTGAAGTTGTAAACCGATTTTAATGATTTTTTTTTTGAAATGTCAAGTACTAAAAGGTCTACCTTGGAACAAAATTGTTTATTCCAATTTTCAGGGCATTCTACGTACGATATTTTTTCTTAGTCGAAAATCGGGATTTTTTATTGGCGATTTTTTGTTGAAAAAATCACTACGCCACTGGATTCAGAGTGCCTCTAAACAGGTGTGACCAAAATTTCATGAAAAAATATTCCACGGTCAATTTTGAAAGTCAATTTATCTCAAAGAATTTTATAAAGAAATCCGAAAATCATAATAAAAACTTCAATGGGAAATGAAAATTCACAAAAGTACGTTAGTTGGTGGTATTTAAATGTTTTCTTGTAAAACTAAACTTTAAATAATTAATCAAATTTTTTTTCCATAGGTGTACTACGTTTTTACAACGGACTAAAAAGTATAATATAATTCCTCGTAGCCCTATACAGGTTTGAAAGGTTATAAGTTATAAAGATAGATTGTTCTGAAAATTTGTGGATGTGAATTTTTTATAGCTATGAAAATACTTCACTTGTGTGTGAAATTTTGTAATCGATTTAAACTATCTTGATGAGACTATGACAGAGACGTCCACCATCTTCATATTCATATTGATTTTATGAATATTAACACAAAAATCATAATTTTTGACCAATTTCAAATATAATCGGAGCATAATATCAAAACTCGTCCTCCATCTTGGAGTCATCATCTTGAAGTCGTGAATTTTGAGATTCATAATTTCCGACCCCAAAAACCTCCACTTATCAATTTTGAATAAAATCGAACAATAATCATAAAATACGTTCGCTATTTTGGAGCCGCCACATTGTTTTTTTCGTCAACAAAAACTGCATTGCATGCATTTTCGCCGAAATTATGAACAACTGTCA
Source organism: Chrysolina oricalcia (assembly GCA_944452925.2). NCBI lineage: Eukaryota > Metazoa > Arthropoda > Insecta > Coleoptera > Chrysomelidae > Chrysolina > Chrysolina oricalcia. Next base: position 18,145,087 of record OX101825.2, read on the forward strand.
AATACAAGTTAAGATATGAAGACAAACAAACAGTCAGACAAGAAAGCGAGTATAAACGTGGTGAAAACCGCAACATTCTTTCATTCCATTACTCAACATTTACAAATTTATTTTTTATGAAACCCCAGTTTTTCGGAGAAACTCTTCATTAAGCCCAATCATGGTCGGTGGCAGTCACCAAAGTTGAATGCGTGTCGTCTGTGTAAAAGGCAAATGCTGACACCACGACTATTTCATCATCCTTTATTTTCTTGTTCTCTTTCTTTATCTCTTCTTCTTTTTCGATTCCTAGACTATCACTCTCTCCCTCCTTCTTTTTCTATCTTTCAATATCCGCTAACCCATCCGAGACTGAATCGAAATCTAAATATTGGCGGGAAACAACTACTAACTGTGTTGAAATAATTCTGAATGAATCGAAATGAGACTAGGAACCTACTTACCTTTATACCAGCGTTCGCCATAGTATTCGTTTTTTGTTTTCAATGATTCATTGACTGAAAGACTCGGGCGTAAGACTTAAAGATTCAAGCATAAGACTCAAAGACTGAAATCCAATGCTTGAAGACTCGAAAGAAATATTCAGAAAAGACTCAAAGATTCAAAGTTTCAAATCAAAGACTCAAGCCGAAGACTAAAACACCGAATCACTTAAGCCGATGACTGAAAGACTTAGGCGGTAATTTAAGGACTGAAGTTGACGCAAATAACTCAAAATTTCTAGTTGTTCAAGAGTTGAAGTAGATTTTTCCTCTTCGATAGTATCGGTCATACTATGCAAAACTGTTTTTGTCCCATGTTCAAAAAAAGCTGCACTGTTTAAACGTTGACATGAGATAAAACAAGGAAGTCCTGCTGGAACCCATAGGGGCAATTCCGTTACCTTTGTTTGCAAATTAAATGTTAGATGGTAGGGAATCTGGTAGGTTCTGATCAGGCATCGTTCCTGTTTTTTACGCCATCTCAGAAACAGCAGTCACTGAGGAAGACTCTGCAACAACAACGTATAATAATGTCATCTGTCAGTGTCAAAAACGGGAGGTCTTGCTTTCGTTGCTACTTGTTAAAACGTTTTCTGTCTAATTACTTCGTTTTGCTCGGGGCCTGTCGCCAAAGGCGTCCGTTTCGACCATTACAAACTGGTTATCTCGGTGTGGTTGCGTGTCGAATACTATTATTTCCATTGAAACGGAAAGCGTTTGCTATCATATGTCGAAGAATCGACATTTCTTAAATAAATAGAATTATTACCGAAGACGTAATAGCACCCTATTAAATTTTCACTTCAATTACAAGCTGAAATTGTTCCGACAGCAAAGTCTCGTGCTATAATTATATATGTGGAAGAAAAAGAAATATTCTATTCAATGGGAACGTTCGACTAGGGTCAATTTGTATATTTTTGTTTAGGGTGTTGGCACCATGAATGAATGTATATTGGCAATTTTGAATTCTGATATCCTTGGTTCCTGAAAAAAAGTAGGAAACAAAAATTCGTCTGAAACTCAAACATTTTGAAAGACTAGGAGAGTGCAAGATCATTTTCTTATCAATTTGGTGAAAAAATTGGTAAAATATTGAATGAAAAAAAAAAGTGATTCAGTTTAGAAAGAATTTGGAAAAAAATTAGATCGGAATTCAACGTAGAATCTGGATCTGGACCCACGGAGTGGATTACATAATGGAATCTTTGTATGAAGGCAGAATTACTGTTTTGGTTCTACTTGATTTTGGTCGAGCTTTTGTTTTGACACAATCAATGATGAAGTGTTACTTTCAATATTAGTCCATATTGGATTTAATCCAAACGCAATTACTCTGTTAAAAGGCTATTTAAACTTTAGGCAACAAAAAGTACGCATGGAACAGGCGAACTCTACATATCTAACGCTCACAGCAGGTGTACCCCAAGGTTCCATTCTATGACCAGTCATGTTTACTCTATACAGTAGGCAGTTGGTCAGACATATCAAATATTGCAAATCTTACTTATATCCCAAATTTACTATTCATTCCATACAAATGATATCGAAGATGCATGTGCCCGATTAAATAGCAACATGAAAATATTCGCCGAGCTTTCTGCAGAGCATCGTCTTCTTCTGAATCCAAGTAAATCTAGTGTCATATTATTTGGTCCAAAACAAAAGAGAAGTGAAACTGCAGATGATATCAATATCAGTATTGGACAAAACAAACTTGAGGTAGTGGAACGTTGTAAGAATTTAGTTGTCATCATGGATAGTGACCTGCGCTTTGAAAAACACGTTGATAAAATAGCTCAGATTGTATACAATTCTTTGAAAATTTTATATAGCAGCAGAAAATTTCTGCCAAGAAAAATCAAATTAATTCTTTGCGAAAGTTTAGTTTTATCCATTTTAAATTTTGCTGACTCTTTGTATGGCCCAAGTCTCACTTATATTTGTAACAATAAATTACAAAAAATCCATAACTATTGCTTGAGAATGAATTTTGGTATTCGAAGTCGAGAGAATATCAGTCATAAGTTGAAGGATGTTGGTTGGCTGATCTTGAAAAATCCTAGGTTTTTACTTGCAGCATGTCCATTCCATAATATCATCATAGTCCAGCCAAAAATCCTCAAAAAATGACCCTACCTCCTGAAAAATCCGAAAGTGTTGAAACTTTGAACATTGATTTATGGGTACCTAGGGATGAATATACCAAAAGTCCTCATGAATATGAGACGAGCTCTAGCGGCAATTAGCGGAAACATGGCACTCTTTTTGGTTTTTTGTTAATATCTCGAGAACCGTTCATCGGAGGTAAAAGTTCATTATATACATAATTGAAGCTTATTAAGTTTGCAACAAAAATTATCTTCAACATTTTTCTTGTATTCCAGATGGTTACCGAGTTATAGGGCGCTAAACAATAGCGTTTTTTCTAAAACCGTCGAGGATCGCAGGTTCCCGCTCTTCGCTCCACTGAGTCCGAGTGGCAGAGCAGCCGAGAGCACGGAGCGGTACCGTAGTAAAGTTCCAGCTCCAACCTGTTCAAGCGTGTTTAGAATAGCCGCTCACCATCTGAACAAGTTCACTTCGGTTAGTTCCAGTCAGGATTCCCTGCTATCCGCGTCGTTGCATAAGTGTGATTGATGTACGGTCATTCGTTTCTTAATAATTTTTTATGCGTTCTAACCATTTTATTTCCGTGCCATTTTCTTCAGTCAGTGTCTATAGTGTTTCACATAGTAGACGTAAAACGTGTTTACATAAGTGAGGTATAAAATGAAAGAAAACTGTTTGTTGTGCGACAAAATTCTTGGTTCACCTTCTGGTGTAACGACAGTTGGTTTGAAGGGAATCAGTTCGTTACTTTTAGCTAGTGAGCAACGAAAAGATAATTTGAGTACTAAGCTTAGTGGTATTGAGACAATTAGATTACACACTGAGTGCCGAAAAGGGTGCACACGGCCTGAGTCTATAAAGGCTTTCCTGAAACAGCAGTCTGCTGCAAACCCCTCTTCATCAGCACAAGCTAGCTCTTTGCCCCAAACAAGGTTGTCGGTGAAATCATTATTTGAATTCGAAACAAAATGTTCTTTTAAAGAAACCTATTAAAGCCCGCAGAGATGCATTCTATTGTCGAAGTAAGGAGATGATTACTACTGTATTGAATGCTGCAGGCAGGAGAAATGATGAAATGGCACAAGAAGTTAGGCTGTGTCTGTCTGGCATTAGCGATCTTGTCGCTGCTGATGGAGTGTACCACCTGGACTGCTACCAACAATTTGTGTCCCACAAGCCTCCAGAAGAGGGAAGAAAACGTGAACGACCTGAAAAAGCACCTGAAGCTGTCCTCAATCAACCTAATTTGTTGCAAATGTACAAGTGGATGTGGGAACAGATGTGGCTGTCGGAAGTCAGGAGTAATGTGTACAAGCATTTTTCACAACTGCCATGACGAATGCGTGAATGGTGTTACTTCCACCCTCGGAGAAGACTTTGATGACCCTGATGATCCCGATGTCATAAACCTTGAAGAAATCGAGTTTTCAGTGCAAAAAACAAACACTGGACATTTGGTACAAGAAGACCAAAACACTCTGCGTGCTGGACTCTTAACCAGAAGTCAGGTGAGATTGCACATTTGTATTTTTTTGTTATACGTTCCCTCAGTATACTTACATAAATCGGTCAAGTTCATACGTTGTTTTACTGCTCGCTTACCTAATTTTTTTAAAATACATGTTCTTATTTATATAATGGTTCTCTCACATCATCACCTCTTGCATAGTTACCTCTTCTTACTTTGTTTCAGCCATCAAGTTCAAAAGCTGATCAAGATGAGCAGATTGCAGGGCCTTCTTTTGTATACAATTTTCCTTGGAATATCCTCAGTATTTTTTGTTCTTGTATTTCACTGTTTAATATACATCATATCTTTTTTTCATACAAAGCTGTGAAAAGTTTATCTCCTCAATCCTCAATGAAATTGGTAAATCATTGTCAAATTTTATTAGAAATGCCATATTGTATCGCCCTAGCGTGGTTTTTCCAAAAGCACCATCTTTAGCGCCATATAACTATGTAACCATTGGGAATACAAGAAAAATGTATATGATCATTTTTGTTGCAAATTTGATAAGCTTCAATTATGTATATGATGAACTTTTACTTCCGACCAACGGTTGTCGAGATATTAATAAAAAACCAAAAAAAATGCCCTGTTTCCGCTAATTGCCGCTAGAGCTCGCCTCATATTCATGAGGACTTTTGGTATATTCATCCCTAGGTACCCTCAAATATGTGTGCAAAGTTTCAAAACTTTCGGATTTTTCAGGAGGTTAAATCTTGTTTTGACTGGACTATCAATGAAAAATCGCTTATTTATCTTTAAAACAAATTGAAGTTTCGAAAAAATGTGCATACATTGAATCTACGATTCAAGGGTTTATTGGCACCCCCTGATGAAAGTGCCAAATGCCATTTCAATATTATTGTACAATTTAAAAATAATTTGACTTTATCAAGTCATTACTCAATACTATAATTTGGCGCTTGGTTCCTTTTAGTTAAGGTGGCCGTTTGATCATCATTGACAAACTAATCCGACAGAGGAGCCACCGTCCATTCAAATGAATATTTATCCAAGTATGCAACCATAAAAATGAAGCATCGTTACCGACATCAATTGCTACTATGATCCTAAAATGAAAATATCACGCCGATGAGCAGTGATGTCAGATGACACAATTATTCTCGTTTTATTTTATATACCTATTCAATCATTAATTCTTAGTGTGGCTGAATAATATCTAGAGAGATATGACTTTTGACAAATATGCCGTTGAATAATGTTCTTGAAATATCAACTCCCATGTTTTGTAGTACAAGCATGGATAAAGAAAGAAAAATGAACTCACAGATTTTTATTTTTATAAATGCTTGGCAACATGCATTTTTTGTATGGACACGCTACAAGTAATTAAGGAATTTGGGAATCCCTAACCCTTTCTACACCCTTGAATATATTTACCAGATTGCACTTGAAGATTTCGTTTGTGTATGATTCATTTCAACGGATTTGTGTAGGTTGATCAGTGCAGTACTTTAATTATTTGTGTAAGGGGATTGTTATTTCGACAGAAGCTAAAAACTATGACGAAAATGGTTTACTATGATTATTATTATAATTATCTATTATTATCTTTGACTCACAGTATATGTGTACCTATATATTAATCGAGGTTCAACACTAGACTATTTTTTTTTCTATAAATCTTTATGAAACTGTAATATTCAAGAATTTATGTCAGACCATTTTAAAATCTCAATCAATATGCAAATTTCCTAACGCCTCGAAAGTTTCGCCTCTGCTAATAATTCAATCATACTGTGAATTATTTTGATGATTTATCTGTTACTGATTGTGTCACTGCGGATATTCACCTTCACAAATTTTATTCAGATCTATTCTACCATTATGATTATCAGGTAAAAATTTCATTATACCTATATGAAATTGAAGAGACTTATTCCTTTTATTACTGGGTATATAATTTGTTTACAGAATAGCTCCAACACTCAATTTTTATTTCAATTTTACAATTTTCTACTGTGAAATCACTGTCCCCTCTATCATTCCATCAAAATATGCTTTAATATCGGAGAAATACAATTCTCGTTCACAAAGCTTAAGGATATAACCTATATATAACTACAAAAGGGAATTTGAAATATTTGAATATAAGACATTTCAATACAGCAACGTCCGGGTCAATTCATCATTAAAAATAAATTAATAAGTTTATGTGGATATGTATAAAAACGATCTATGAATTCAATAAAACCCTTCCGTACTAAAGTGACTCTTATTTCAGAATCTGATAAGTGAATTAAAGAACAAAAGAATATATTGAGCTGCCCCTCATATGCACGCCTATGAAGGGACAAAATTTATAAAAGAATTTATAAAAAGCATTTCTCGCCGCCCAATGCGAATATTCGTCAACATCTTTTATTCTACTCTATTCATAGTGCTGTGCTTGTTCATTGCCATCACCCAAATTCCAGTTCATTCATAATTTTGAAGATAATGAATTCTACTGTGGCGCAATCTATTCGCAAATGGCTGAACTGACTCAGTGAGTAATAAGATGCAATTTCTTATAAATCTGCTAGATTTTGGAATATTGCCGCCTAATTCCGAGTGCTGCTCGCATTTCTCAAAAACACGGTTTAAAAAATTAGGTTTTGAACGATTTCAATAGGTCAGAAACGTGAATTATATCGATTTTTCGACTTCCGTAAAAAAAATCACGAATTTTTTTAAAAAAATTAATTTCGATAGTGTCAACAAGTACTCCATTATGTTCCAAATATATTTACCAAATTTGAGTTATTTACGTGTCATTGAATGGCCACCTTCACTTCAATAGGCTTCCCAGACACTTGAAAAACAGTCCCATATACGAAGTACTCAAAGATAGGTTGAGCAAATATTTTTCATTATATAATTTAAAGGAACTAGATGCTGTTATCTCCAATAGTTAATTAAAATGTTTTATTCATTTATTCTATCAGATAATGTGAATGTTTTTGTGTTTTCATTTCTCAGAAAGTTTCAACTATTATATTTGTTCTATGTTCTATTTATTAGAAATTGTATATCAGTGCTGACTCGTCCAATCTATTAATTGTACTATATAGGAAAAAGGACATTTGAATTCGAATCATCAAATAGGTACGTTGATTTGAGTGGAAGAGCAAACACTTGTGTCAACAAGTAGTTTGAACTCTGCCATTTGACGAGACACAATTATATAACAAAAAGTAACTTGTGACATCTATAGTCACTCATTGAAACTCAATTTGAAACAAACCAAGGAATCCAATGTTAGATGATTATCTACTCATTGACAGGCAGCCAACAATTTTGTTATTCTGACCCAAAGAGACTAAACTAACAGGAGGGTTTAATAAGCTTTAGCCAATCAGATTCTTGTAGCATCCACGCGTCATAGTGACGTACTTGGACATGAGTACAGAGTCGAACTCGAACCATGCAACAAAACTGTCAGCAGTAACTGTCATATACCAAGAGCTAGTCCGTCACTGTCTATAGAGAACGGCGGCCATGCCATGTCCAACTACGTCACATTTCATCACAAATGTTCTTTCATCTCTTTCTATTAGTGTCCCCATTGTCTTATGGGGATTAGACTCTCCTGTTAAATAATGTTTAGTCTCCTTGGTTCTGACCAACCCAAGGTTCAATCATGTTTCTAGTGCGTTATGAGGAACGCAACCTTTGACAGCTATTTCGTGGTAACCCACTCGTCAGAAAGGATTTCTGACGCAATGGCTCGAACCAAATTAGTTCACAAGGGACGGTTCATTAAAGAAAGCCATATGAAAAAAGTCGCAATGATGTCTTAGTTTTACCTGTGAATTATTTCGAGGTATTCGACGTGAACGAAAAAAAAATGTTATATGATGATCGTTCATGATTTATGTAAATGTGCAGAACTTCACATGAATTCCGACGCAAATGGAATCGGGCCAAACTAGAAAGAGATGTAAAATTTACTACGAAAACCAAAAAAGTGGTCACAAATTTTCTTTGACCATTTTGTTCAAAAAATTATTCCAATACCACGTCTAATCTTTTCCAAATTTCCCATATAATTATATTCTGACGACAATATGGACAGGGAGTCTGCCCAATTCTCCAATCCTAGAGTTTCAATTTCCTATATTTCCTGGTCTATTAATTCCGGGATATATTTCTCGTGTTCCTTACGAGCTACAGTGCGTTGTTGTCATTGCTCTTGACTTGGTCATTTTCATGCTCTCATCGATCAAAACATTTCCAAGTTCTGGAGATTGTATTTTGATAATTAGACGGATGAATTTTTCCAAATTTGCAAGACGCGTTTCTTCTGCTCAGCGCGTTATTTGAAACAATGATGGATTGCATTTGGCTCATTTTTTTATCATCTAAAAGTTTTCCATTGAACACTTTCCGCTAAGAGGTCACGTTTTGCCGCAAATCGCAAATAGCTATTTGTGCATTTAAAGCGCAAAGTGATTGATTGCCACTCGACAAAGAGAGTTACCGCTCGACGCAAATTTGGAACCTCATTCTCCACCTGGTCCTTCCTTGCCTGTCACTTTTTTTTCACATCAGTCTATATGCCAAGACACTTCACATTAATTGAACAAATAAGTGGACGGGAAGATAATTGGTTGGATTGATTGGGTCTTGCTTTTCTTCACACAAAGGCTATTCGCATTGAACCAGTTTGTAGTTTCCTGTATAACTTGTTTCTCTAATCCTAGAGATTCTTTATGATGATTTTTTTTTTTCGAATGGCGAAGGTAATGTCATCTGCGAATAGCATTGTGAATGTTGTCATCGAGTTTGGCAGGTCATTGATGTAAATCAAGAAAAGTAGTGGCCCAAGGACATTACCTTGTGGAACACCACTCGAGCTCGAGTGTTTGTTACTGATTATTTCAATATAAAATACAATGTTAGTACAAAAGAAACAAAATATCCAATGAATCTTAGGTTAAAGTACTTTCTCTAAAATGAGACGACTCAATTTCAGTACGATTTCTACACTGGCCAATGTCTCTCGTACCATCTTAGAAGTTCACCGAGAGAATTACAGCAATGGGTACGGTGTAATGACAAGGGATTGCGAGAAATTAATAGCGACTGGACAGAATATAGCCCGCGGCCGCTCCAACCGGAGTAAGCGATGATGATAATCTCGCAACTTGACACCAAAACTCATTTAATATTTGCGTTCGATGGGCAGTTGGCACGGCTCGCGAAAAAAAAGGAGAAGAAGCAGATGCGGTAAAAGGTAAAAGTCGGACGGATGCCCATTACCCACCACGTAGTGAGTCGTATTCCAATTACCTGGCTCGCAACATTGTTTCATTTTATTTTACCAGCCGGCCTGATGTTTGTTTAATAATTCAGTTGGCTAAAAATGGTCCGTTGAGATGCTGTTTGATTGGATAACGACTTGACGTTAATGATGATCTTTCGTTAGAAGATAGCTATGACTCAATTAATGCATTATCTGGGGTTCTTTTTTCTTTTCATTCCTAAGACTTTCAGTCCTAATTATACAGGATGTTTCAGGTTTTTTTGTGGAATTCAATTATGAAAGGCATTACAGAAGATAAACTGAGTAATTGTTTAAGGAAACGTGTAGGTCGACATATCGAGAAGTATGAAAGTTTGTTTCATTGACAGATACACATCTATGATTTACTATTTTGTTTTCTTCAGTCCACTCGTCTTACGGACTCGTGGTGTTTTCTCGAAGCAATTCAGTTTCGTTCAGAAATGAATCGACAGACTTATCGCGAAAATTCAATCACTTGTGGTATAACTACTGAAAAGTAAAAAAATATTTATTTATACCTGTGTGACGTTGGTTATTCTGTGAGTAACAGATTGAAAGGCTGGCCGTGCAAAATTTTCAGTTTGAATATAATAGAGACAAGCTTTTGAATCTATTACCCACAGAAAAACCTACGTCACACATCTAAAGAAAATAACTTTTATCATTCAGTGCATTTCACTAATAAATATATTTTTCTACCTAATTTGTATTTTACAATTTTTGGTTCTCCAGCAAAATGTATAGGAACCGTCATCTTGGATTTTTTAATGTTGACAATATTAATATCGGGCCTCAAAAACCCCCACAAACCAATTTTCGAAAGAATCGGACCATAATCGCAAAACTCATCTGCCGTATTATGAATTTTTCCAAAAAATCGTAATCTTCGACCCCGAGAATCCCTTATAACAATTTTGAATAACAGAATCTAACCATAATCACAAAATTCTTCCGACATCTTGGAGCCTCCATGTTGAATCCATGAATTTTGACAAAAAATTCGGAATTTTGGACCCCTGAAACCTCCACTAATGGCATACTGCCTATAATAGGCGCAGAAAGCAAAATGGATTGATTCTGAACTGCGATTTACCAAACATGTCTTTGTTAATTTGTCAAGCGTTTTTCAACATTCTCAGACAACTGTTCCCTAGCAGACATGCTATTTAGGCACTTGAAGCTTTCTTTATGTGAATCTTTGATAACGCCCATACTGGCTATCTGTGAATATACACCAAGCAACAACATGAGTGAGTTTTTAACAAAAATACTTGTAAGAAACCGACTTTGCCATCACATGATAGACAGTCCGCAGTTAAAATCTGTTATGTTTTCGACTCGCAACTGTCATTTATTAATTTGTTATAAACATTTAAATAAATTTTATTGTTTTGGCTATAAAATGAAAACTAATAGAGCAATCTGGTTGCTCCAATGAAAAGAATTGTAGATAATTAAAATACGAACAAAATGGAATATTTTACGACCCGGTCGGATCATTAGTAACGGAGAAAAACAGAAAAAACCGGCGATTTTTTAAAAAATTCATATAACTCCGTCATTTTTCAAGAAGTAGTATTGGAATTTCACATGGAAGTATTGAATCATGTGTCCTTTCTGTGTGCACAACTGGCGCTGTCAGGTCGTTAGTTTTGGCACAATTGCAATTTATATTTTTTTTGCACTATCTTGCAGCGTGCCGGATGCTCTAGTGACAGATTAATACAACAAAACGTATATTCTCATTTTGCGCTACAATGGTGCAAATGGGTGAAAAATGCATGCAAACGTGAAACATGAAAACGGCCGAGCCCGCGTTGGCTGCCGAGTGGTAGGAGAGTCCGGGAGATGAGGGGTATTCTTCTAATGAACGGGTTACGTGATAATACGCTTCCCCTCATCTACCGCTCACTCCTACCACTCGACCGCTTCCACCAGCGCCGTTTTCAGTCATGTTTGCATCCATTTCAAAGCATTTTAGCGCAAAATGAGAATATACGTTTTGTGGTACTATACTTCTACTTTTAAAATCTGTTTTAGAAATTGATTATTGAGATTAGGATGACTATTTTTTGGCAATCGTAAATTTAATCACATAAGTGAACAATTGAACGAATCTGGTTGGCTGAGGTTGATTGATCTTCGAAGTCTACATCTACTTTCAATCAAAAATCACAAAGTTTGAAGAACGAAAATACCTAAATATCTTTCAGAAACATTGAAAACTTTCTCAGCCATGAACGATCTCAGAACTCGCAATAGACAATTTCTTGTCATACCTCCTCACTCCACTGCAAATTTTTACAAAATGTTTTTCATATTATAATGCAGCCAATTAATTCAGATTGTATGCACTAGGTAATTTCAAAAAGAGGCTAAAACGACTGCTGAAAAATATGCCGCTGTATTCTTATTTTGTCAGATTCCGCTTTTTAACCCAGGGCTGTCATACAGAATTATTACATACACTTTGTTTCACTTCTCATGGAAACACTGTGTTTCACTTCTCATGGAAACACCCTGGTATCTTCCGTAATTTTTGACTTAAAACCATGACATTCTCAGGATCGATGGATACACTAGAAATGAACTCCCTGCGCGAATATACACCTATTTTTCCGGAAAGTTATCAGGGGCAAAATTGGCCCGAAATTCCGAAAAGTTTTTTCAACAAATGCATTTTTCAGCATTTTGAAAAACTGTTTTAATTTTTTTTTACATTCCTACGTACACGAAAGTAGTTAGTTGAATTCGAAATTTTCTGAGAAAATATTGATTCTCATTTATATCCAAACTATTTTGAAGAAATCATTACTCATCGCTTATAACATTAACGACTTTTTCTGGTGCTGATGTAAAAATTCTTACCAACACATCTAAAGGAAAACCACTCGAAATCTCATTAGCATATGTCAGTTAATTTATTTGTGTGTTCTTGTACTGTTCTGAATTATTATAGTAATAGGATTACGCTACTAGTTTGCGAGCTTTTTTCAATGTATACTACTACATGTTTACTATGACACACTGGTTGAAAGTATGTCTTACTCTTTTCATAAAGAGATTAATTTATTTCGCCGTTTAAGGAAGGTAGTTTTTCCAACGGAATCAGTAGGTGTGTCATCGTGGAAAATGGCCTTTGGAATAATCTGATGTAAACGGGTGATCTGACATAAATGGTGACAACTGGTAATACAGAAGTCCCGTAACACCTTGCAACTTTGTTATTTGGAACAACGTAGGAGGATCGTAAATTCGCAAGGTTGAAGGTTGTCAACAATGTGGTAACTTCATCACTCTCGTGAAATATTTCAAACATAAGTAATTTGAGCGTTTCCGGCGAGCAAGAGAGAGATACATATACAGGGTGTTTCACAACTTGTCCAAAGTTAACTACGAAATAAAAATTGTTTGGTTTCCAATAATAGAAAATGATTGAAGTGAAAACAAGGTGCAAAGTTCGTTTCGTTATTTTAGTACTGTGATAACAGTGTCAATGTAGGTTTTGAACAGCTTTTATAGAGTGGTTTGTTACAAACTTTTATAATTTTCATTTCGTTTTCCGTTTGACTTTATTATATTTCTTTCAAGAAATTGACCCTGTGTACAATAATTATGAATAATAATCTCAAAATCGGAATACAAACAGAGCAGGTAATCTTCAGAATGGGCGTGTTTCAGCTCTCTTCTCTTTTGCATCTCCCTATTGCCATTGCACTCAGGAAGACCCGTGGATACAACTGCGGCACCCCCATAGCAACCGAAGGCATAAGGTCAACTATCTGTTTTACATAGATTGCCTCAAACGATTTGCCTCGGGAGAAAATCATTCAATTTCACCATCGCCAGAACAAAATACCACGACTGAAGTTCTATTTTAATAATCATATTTTACAGAGCAGTCCCGACCATGTATAATTTTTGGGCATTCATTTTGACGAGTTTTTGGACTGGAAAGCTCACTGTAAACAGCTCGTTTCGAAATTAAATTCTTGGATGTACCTATTTGTGAATTTACGTTTTGTGTTGGAAATAAATCAATTGCTAAATTTGTATCATGCTCAGGTGGACTCAAGACTGAGGAACGGTGTATGTCTCTGGGGCGACTCTACAATGACCAAAAAAGTATTCATTGCACAGAAACGTATTGTTCGATGTACAGCAAGAATATCCAAGAAGTTTTCATGCAGAGAATTTTTTGTCAAATATGAACTTTTACCATTGCCGTGCGTCTTTATATTTGAAATGTGTGTATTTGTATTCCAGAACTAACATCATTTCTCACTGAATAGCGTGAACAGAGATTTGTTCCATATCCCTTACGCCAGATTCAAAACATCGTCCTCCTCCAAACTATCTTGGACTGAAAATGTTCAATAATTTGCCTGATATAATCAAGAAAAGTAGTATTTCTGTGTTCAAAATAAATGTACTCGTAGGTTAAGAAATTTTTTACTTGAGAAATGTTTTTATAGTATAGGAGAGTTCTTCTCCTAAATGTATCACTATTATTATATATATATATATATATATATATATATATATATATATATATATATATATACATAAGGATGGATTTAGCGAGGGGCAATATATGAAAATATAAGTAAAAAAAGTTATTGGGTATAACCCTCAAAAAGTTGTGCAACCGTAGACACGTGTTTCGAGCTTAAGCTCTCTTCAGTACGGTAAAATCAAGTGCGAAGATGTACAACACTTGGATGTAAAAATAGAAACAAAGGAAGTCAACAACAGGAAGCCAACCACACATTTGTGGCATCGGTTAGAAGACCTTGTACTCACAAGGCAACAACTAACGTCGCCACGGAGGTAGCTATAGCTACCAGCGTGACAATCCTACCCAGGAAGATACACATAAGGATGGATTTAGCGAGGGGCAATATATGAAAATATAAGTAAAAAAAGTTATTGGGTATAACCCTCAAAAAGTTGTGCAACCGTAGACACGTGTTTCGAGCTTAAGCTCTCTTCAGTACGGTAAAATCAAGTGCGAAGATGTACAACACTTGGATGTAAAAATAGAAACAAAGGAAGTCAACAACAGGAAGCCAACCACACATTTGTGGCATCGGTTAGAAGACCTTGTACTCACAAGGCAACAACTAACGTCGCCACGGAGGTAGCTATAGCTACCAGCGTGACAATCCTACCCAGGAAGATACACATAAGGATGGATTTAGCGATGGGCAATATATGAAAATATAAGTAAAAAAAGTTATTGGGTATAACCCTCAAAAAGTTGTGCAACCGTAGACACGTGTTTCGAGCTTAAGCTCTCTTCAGTACGGTAAAATCAAGTGCGAAGATGTACAACACTTGGATGTAAAAATAGAAACAAAGGAAGTCAACAACAGGAAGCCAACCACACATTTGTGGCATCGGTTAGAAGACCTTGTACTCACAAGGCAACAACTAACGTCGCCACGGAGGTAGCTATAGCTACCAGCGTGACAATCCTACCCAGGAAGATACACATAAGGATGGATTTAGCGAGGGGCAATATATGAAAATATAAGTAAAAAAAGTTATTGGGTATAACCCTCAAAAAGTTGTGCAACCGTAGACACGTGTTTCGAGCTTAAGCTCTCTTCAGTACGGTAAAATCAAGTGCGAAGATGTACAACACTTGGATGTAAAAATAGAAACAAAGGAAGTCAACAACAGGAAGCCAACCACACATTTGTGGCATCGGTTAGAAGACCTTGTACTCACAAGGCAACAACTAACGTCGCCACGGAGGTAGCTATAGCTACCAGCGTGACAATCCTACCCAGGAAGATACACATAAGGATGGATTTAGCGAGGGGCAATATATGAAAATATAAGTAAAAAAAGTTATTGGGTATAACCCTCAAAAAGTTGTGCAACCGTAGACACGTGTTTCGAGCTTAAGCTCTCTTCAGTACGGTAAAATCAAGTGCGAAGATGTACAACACTTGGATGTAAAAATAGAAACAAAGGAAGTCAACAACAGGAAGCCAACCACACATTTGTGGCATCGGTTAGAAGACCTTGTACTCACAAGGCAACAACTAACGTCGCCACGGAGGTAGCTATAGCTACCAGCGTGACAATCCTACCCAGGAAGATACACATAAGGATGGATTTAGCGAGGGGCAATATATGAAAATATAAGTAAAAAAAGTTATTGGGTATAACCCTCAAAAAGTTGTGCAACCGTAGACACGTGTTTCGAGCTTAAGCTCTCTTCAGTACGGTAAAATCAAGTGCGAAGATGTACAACACTTGGATGTAAAAATAGAAACAAAGGAAGTCAACAACAGGAAGCCAACCACACATTTGTGGCATCGGTTAGAAGACCTTGTACTCACAAGGCAACAACTAACGTCGCCACGGAGGTAGCTATAGCTACCAGCGTGACAATCCTACCCAGGAAGATACACATAAGGATGGATTTAGCGAGGGGCAATATATGAAAATATAAGTAAAAAAAGTTATTGGGTATAACCCTCAAAAAGTTGTGCAACCGTAGACACGTGTTTCGAGCTTAAGCTCTCTTCAGTACGGTAAAATCAAGTGCGAAGATGTACAACACTTGGATGTAAAAATAGAAACAAAGGAAGTCAACAACAGGAAGCCAACCACACATTTGTGGCATCGGTTAGAAGACCTTGTACTCACAAGGCAACAACTAACGTCGCCACGGAGGTAGCTATAGCTACCAGCGTGACAATCCTACCCAGGAAGATACACATAAGGATGGATTTAGCGAGGGGCAATATATGAAAATATAAGTAAAAAAAGTTATTGGGTATAACCCTCAAAAAGTTGTGCAACCGTAGACACGTGTTTCGAGCTTAAGCTCTCTTCAGTACGGTAAAATCAAGTGCGAAGATGTACAACACTTGGATGTAAAAATAGAAACAAAGGAAGTCAACAACAGGAAGCCAACCACACATTTGTGGCATCGGTTAGAAGACCTTGTACTCACAAGGCAACAACTAACGACGTTAGTTGTTGCCTTGTGAGTACAAGGTCTTCTAACCGATGCCACAAATGTGTGGTTGGCTTCCTGTTGTTGACTTCCTTTGTTTCTATTTTTACATCCAAGTGTTGTACATCTTCGCACTTGATTTTACCGTACTGAAGAGAGCTTAAGCTCGAAACACGTGTCTACGGTTGCACAACTTTTTGAGGGTTATACCCAATAACTTTTTTTACTTATATTTTCATATATTGCCCCTCGCTAAATCCATCCTTATGTGTATCTTCCTGGGTAGGATTGTCACGCTGGTAGCTATAGCTACCTCCGTGGCGACGTTAGTTGTTGCCTTGTGAGTACAAGGTCTTCTAACCGATGCCACAAATGTGTGGTTGGCTTCCTGTTGTTGACTTCCTTTGTTTCTATATATATATATATATATAAATATATATATGACTATTCCTATATTTTTTTGTAAATTAACTGATGAAAAATAAATGATTATTATTATTATTATTATTATTTTCTTTAAGGAGTGTACCAGTCAGGCCCTGTCTCCGGTGCTCCGACCCATCCGGAGGACGCGCTGGTGTCGTTTACCTCAATAACCACTCCCTACGTCCGTATAGGGTGAGTGATTATTGGGTCCGAGAGTCATGTGTTCTAAGCAGACGAAGTGAACCAAGGATGACGGCCTTCGCATTCGAGCGGCTAAGATTTCTGCCATATTACGGCAGGCCGGTATTAACTTCAAGTTAGAGAGCAGTGTGTCCATCATTCCACCAAGGACTCCTATAATCAGAACCACCATTTTGACAGAATGGTCCGGATACAACCTGCGGAGTTCAAAGAGAAGATCTCGATATTTATTCCGTTTTTCCTTCTCTTTCCGAACGATATTCATCTCGCCTGGAGCAGAAAACTCCACGACGAATATCGTTTTACTTTGATGGTCGAGGAGGACAACATCAGGCTTATTGGCTTGTATTTGCCTGAGGGTGGGGAATGAGTAGTTCCAATAGATTCTGCACCTCTCATTCTCCACCACGGACTCAATATCCTCCATAAGACAACACCGGTGTCTCGTCTATACCATACGAGTGTCTTTGATGGTAGTACAACACTCGTAGCGCCGCGTTATGCCTGTGGATATAGGCTGAGACCGCATGAGCTGGGCATGCTGATAGCAAATGCATTAGGGTCTCAGGTGCCCCACGACATGCCCTGCATCGGGTGTCAGGGACGTCTATACCCATCACGCGACTACGGCAGACAAGGGTGTTGAAGACACCATCCTGGCAGGCCATTATGAATCCCTCGGTCTCCGACTTTAGCTCACTCGACCTGAGGAAGGCCAAGGTCAAGCTTTTGGATACGCCAAGGTCTTCGATGTTGTTGAAGAAGACACCATGTATTGGCTTATCCGTATGCAGCTGTAGGAGGACCTCTGTCTCCGCAGCTTTGATGTGAGCTTTTAGCTGAACGGGTCCCAACTCGGTGACAGAGTTTGGGTTAGCCCGTTCAGTGTCGAATACGAGACCAAGTTCATCGGCTGCACGGATTGCTTCCTTAAAGAGAAATGCTCCAATCCCTGCTTTTTCATGGTCGCGGACCATGCAGAGAAGGGGATCTGAACTCCTGATCACTTTACAGGCCCCATCCAGAACCATTCTGTTATGCAGACACTCCAAACTTCAAGTCCACGGCCTCCCCGTTGTCTGGGAAAGTATAACCGTGGAACGGACGATTTAAGATGCAAGCTCCTATTAAGATGCATCATTTTGCGAGTTTTAACGTCGAGTTGTCGCAGCTCTTCCTGACTTAGTCCATCACTCCGAAGGAGTAGAGGAGGATCGGAACGGCAAGCATATTAGTTGCAGCAACTTTGTTCTTTCCCGACAGTTCTGATGACCAGATCTGTCGGAGTTTATGCTGATACTTGCCGCGGAAAGAGTTTTTGACTGTGATCACCTCTTGGGAGCGGCGTTATTATTATTATTCTTATTATTATCATTAGTATTATTATCTACTCATTGAACTCCGCTGACTTTTTCCAAATCATCTTGTTAAAATGGTGGTTCTAATCATATGATTCCTTGGCGGAATGATGGCAGAAATATTAGCCTTGGTTCACTTCGACTGCTCAGGGCCATTATTCTTGGTCCCAATAGTCACTTACCCTACGGACGTAAGGAGTGTTTATTGGGGTAAATGACACAAGCGCGCCCTCCGGATTTCTCAGAGATTCGGTGATAGAGTCTGGCTGGGGTATTCCACGTGGGATAAAATAATACTAATGATTATTCAGCGTTTCTTGTGGTTATAATTCAAAATAATAAACTCTGCAATAAATCTTTTATATAAAAAATGCTCGTGTCACACTGAAAGGTTAAGACAACCCTTATCCAGCTATTTTAACCAATAAAACATTGCTCAACGCAATAGATAAGGCTAAGGCCACGATGGGAAGTATTTGTTTTCTGTTAAAATAGCTTGGTCTCATTTCAACTATCTAAATGAAAATGCAAATTTTTACTTTTGGATTTTTTCTTTCAAATGGTGGGGGCAATTTCCTTAGAAATATCAGCAAAACATCGAATAGCCAAAGCTGGTAATAGAATAACTGTAAGTGGGTTGATCGAGTAATATTTTAGTGGCAGGTTGGCAACATATATCTATTAACTATGAATATGGATAATAAGGATAGCCTATGTGATGCC
This sequence comes from Chrysolina oricalcia, assembly GCA_944452925.2. Taxonomy (NCBI): domain Eukaryota; kingdom Metazoa; phylum Arthropoda; class Insecta; order Coleoptera; family Chrysomelidae; genus Chrysolina; species Chrysolina oricalcia. The sequence continues at coordinate 18,164,165 of OX101825.2, forward strand.
AAAAAAAAATGAGCATCGACTTCGAATTGGACGCTGTTGAATTAATGCGCTTGCGCCAGATATTCCTATTCAAAGACACGATTTTGTTTTTTCATTTCTTTCTAGCGTGCATGATTCGGCAGCAACAATATGAGAAGCATATCTTTCCAACATAACCTCATAATATGGATAAGTTTACAGAGAGCAAGTTTAGATTGTGCAAATTATAAGAGGGCGGCACTAAATGGGTTTTATTCCTGAGAATATAACACATTTTATAAATTTCTACATTTCTAGATTCATGCCTCAGGAATTTAAGATCGCCGCGTTTTACTTGGAGTTATGAGTCCGATGTGGAACGAGATTTAGCTCTTCAAACAACTCAATCCATATTTCTTCAAGTTTAGTGAGTTTTTATCCGCTTTTGGCAGAAAATTGATTGATGAAACTCTAGTAGCAGGTAACAGACATTGTGTTACAAATGGATCAATGAATCGTTTTTTTAATGACACGAAGTTTAATTGACCGTCTTGCATAATTCTCATTCTTCATTTATCCATATTATAAAAATGTTAGCCCGTTTTCAATATGGGACGGTTGAAAATGTCAAAAGAAGCATAACCTTAAATATGTATGACATTTCCCGTGATTCAGAATTCGTCATGCAAGGCATGCGCAATAGTTTCCCAGCCCCCGTTTGAGAAAAGGTAAGATAGATATTTTTGGCTTCAATTTGATTACATTGCGTCTTATGGCGTGTTATCATTATTTGTAGTTAATAGATATATGGTTGGCAACTGTATATTACCGTAAGTGGGAGAACTTCTATACGGTTATCCAAAACCTGACTGCTGCAGACATGTAATTCACTAGTGATCATTTAACTACAAAATTATAATTTTCCGATGAGAAAACTCACGTTCCCTGACTGGCAGCCTACTAGCGACTACCCTATACCTTCCTGTGGAAGAAAATCACCATCAGCTTTCAGCAAAATCGTTTTCGATGTCGTAGAATTTGAATGTGCTGTTTCTTATCGAAGATGTGTAATAATATTTCTATTTATGGTAGCAAGAAATATCTCAACATAACCAGAATAGCACTATTTTCCTCAGAATGGGTAAGTCGCAGAACATTTTCTTCGGACAAGGCTTACGGATTACCCATCACACCCATTGTCAAACTATAAAACAAAAAATTCTTGACCCCGACCCAGTTTCGGTCATTTGAATATGTAGGTATTCGTTAAATATTGAAAAAAAGTTGCTTCACGATCGAAAATAGTTATTTACTCAACAGTTAGGAAAAGACTAATTTTGTTTTTTAGACGAATGTAATATTTACCGATACGAGCGAAGTATGAAATATGTTTTACGTTACGTAAAAATTAATGAAACTGATCGTTATGAAAAAATGTGACGTTTTAAATCGTCAAAAATGCATTTAATATTTGACATTTCATAGATGAAAAAAGTTCCTTCATGATCGACAAAAATAATCAAGTGGCCCCTTGAACACTGATGTTGTAACCGAAATGAATTATAATACTTTTAAAAAATTAGCAGGCTGTTTGTAGGTGTGAATTCCATTCAACTTATTATGTAATAAGCTTGATGCTGATTCAATGTCACTTCGAAAAAAACACGAGCTGTTGCTTTCAAGTTCAACGACTCTAATGAAAACATTAATAACCAGCCGGATCAACGAGCAAATAAAAACAAATTCGCAATCGTTGCTTGTACTCCCGCGTTGCATCATAACAATTATTTCTGGGAGATAAAATTCGACACCTTAATTACTAGTTTCGATATTTCGTCTTTGTATTGTTGATAACATCTTTGTTTTTTTTTCGATAAATCATTGAGTGGGTGGTAACAATCGAATAAGCTGCCTGAAGAGAGAGCTCAGCTAAAATCAGATATTTCAATTGGGTGTTTGTTTAATATCGTGGCGCAAAAAATATTTATATTCGGTTGTAAACGGACAACGTTCAACCCGTGGAATGAATATCAAGTGGGGCCATATATCATCGTTCTATTGTTCGTGGAAATACAGGCGTTTAAGTGACAGCGAAGCCGGTCGTTATTACAGGTTACCAGACAAGAGAATATCAATGTAGGTATTTCGTTTGTTGTACGGGAATAGTATATTCTGTAACAAGGTTAGAATGAAAATTCGATGCGAGTGGAAAGTTCCGAGCGCGAGCCGAAGGCGAGCGTGAGGAACCACGAGCATCACGAATTTTCGTTCTAACCAAGTAGCAGACTATATTTTCTCCACGATCAAAGATAGGAAACGTGACAGCAATAATTTTGACACTTACTCAAACTTTGCCACTACGATGACAATCAAATGCGTCAAGGCTAATGTTATTATTGCTAACCAGTGTGAGAATATGATTCTAACACAAGAGATAGAATGTTAATACATTTAAACTGCATGGGGGCAGAAGTGTTGCAGAATATTTCTTCAATCTCAAGATAGAGAATCCCAGCATTCTGTAATCAAATTTGATTTCAGAATTGGCAAATTATGTGATGATCGTGGAGAAATAATTTTTATGGAACCCAATATCTCATTTTTTCTGATATCGAAGACGAATTGAGAATGAAGAAACCTGAAAAGAAACATCAGGTACTTGACTGTTGTTTATAGGAGAATTACTTGAGAAGAATTCTTTTATTTCCAAGATTTTTACTTTGAAAGATGTTTTTTTTTTATATTGAAAGTTGTAACGAAACTAACTTTTTTTACTGATTCATAACTCTTGATATTTCAAGTCAAAAGGAACATAATATACTTAGTCCTAACCGCAACATTGATGAAGTTATGGTCATGTTTTTTATTATTCAATGTTATAAACAGTGGCAAGGGTTGAAGGTTACTACAGTCTACAGGTAACTCGCTGATTACCAAAAACTGGCTTGTTTACAAGGGTTTGTCTTGGGGACCGACGCTCAAGATCTCTGCATACTCTCGGCTATGCTTGAAATGGAGATGATCGTGGGTAGAATACAGGAAAGCGTTGATGTGAAGAGAATAATTCACCTTACCTGTACAAAAACAATATGGGTACTACCTAGTTTCTTTCCACAGTAGATCCAATATTAGCTTCTTCCTAAAAAACTGGGGGATCGGAAAAAAGAATAGCTAATTCCCTAAATCATAACTCTATATATTAAATAATGTTCAAAACGAATACCCAGTATATTTGTGATAATTGAAAATAATGAAACTGTTGTTTCCAATTCAATAACACCTATAATAGTTCAAGTCAATTATTTTCATGGACAAGGGAAAACGTTATTTGAGGAGTTATACCGTATTTTCCAATTCACGAAATTATGAAAACCTCGGCGAATGGGTCCATTAGCAGATGTTACTTTTTTGCAAAATTGTGAGCTTTTCAATGATTTTATCTACCGGCTTTCTGCAGATATTGAAGTAATGAATGTACTTGTATGAGTAATATTATATCTTGTGAAACTGATAGCAAATCAAACGGTTATGGTTTTATATAGACATACGAACTTTATATTTTCAACTATTATAATCATAAAAATTGGAATCTCCGGCAACAACCATCTGGAACAGGAATCTTGTACATGGAACTTACATACAGCCTCTAAAAGAAATCTCAGAGTCCATAATGATCTGCAGGCCTTGAAAAGAAATCTTCAACTGGAACTAGCGGGCCTTCCTAAGAATTTCCAGGCTTCCCAAAGAATCTCATGAGACAAAAACATTGTTACAATCACGGATTTTGTTGATTTCATTGAAAATATTAACAGGATGTCCATAAATTCAGTTGTGGAATCATCTGCGACTGAAACATAAACTTAGTCGCTATTTTCCATCATACAAGATCTTGGAAGGGATTCATGTTGTAAAGGGAAACATTCTCAATTGAAACTTGAACCAATACATGACTCCTCTGGAAATGGAAAAAACCTACGATAAAATTCTTACTTCTTACTTCTTTGTAATATATAACAGAAAACAACTACTTTCCTGGCTAAAGCCACGCTGGACATTGAAGTACATCTGATAGATATTGTGAAAGACCCTATATAACTTGAGAGAAAAATAGTTAATCGTAACCAGGAATATTTAACCAGAAATGGCGACAATCTTCTTATGCCACATCATCGACTGGCAATCACTCATAAAAGCTTCCTTACTGTGGCGATAAGGCTCTCCAACCATCTACCACCATATATGAGGAATTTACATATGAATAAATTCAAGAAAAGTGTAAAAGGGTTGCTGGTTGATCTCTGCCCTTATGACGTTAATGAATTTCTCAACTGCAAGTTTTAATACTTCACCTTTTTAATGTGTCTGTTTTGTACTGTATTTATTTATTTTGACGATGCTAAATCTATTGTACTGATAACAAGCAAATAAATTGATTGATTGAGATAGTTGATTATTTCTATAAATGAGATAAGGGAGAATGTTATTCAGAAGTATCACTCACAGAAAATCACTCATTTCATTGATGCGTGAATTGCATCTCTTTCGCTAGGCCTCCAATACATTTTGGTCAACAAAAAATCTATTTCACCCTTCTAAGATCATCAGGGAGGTCGGAAGAATTGGAAATCATACTCTTCAGAAGCAATTTCACACTGTAATGATGGAATTGTTGTTCTTGTGCGGTGATACTTTGAAAATGTTTTTCTGACATAAAACCTGTCGTGGGTATGGCATGTTGATTTTATTGAAAATATGAACAGGATGTCCATAAAGTCAGTTGCGGAATCGTATGCAACAAGATAACCTCTCTTGGAAGGGATTCATGTTGTAAAGGGAAACATTCTCAATTGAAAATTGAACCAATACCTGATTCCTCTGGAAATGGAAAAACCTACGATAAAATGAAGTTAATTTTTTGTAATATCTAACAGAGAACAACTATTTCCCCGGCTAAAGCCACGCTGGACGGTAAACTACATCTGATAGATATTGTGAAAAACCCTATATAACTTGGAAGAAAAAAAATCTTAAAGTGAAAATTTGCATTTTCATTCAAATAGTTGATTATTTCTAAAATGTCCAGTTTCCATTAGAGATTCTTATGTGTAAGGTGTAATGTTATTCAGAAGTATCACTCACAGAAAATCACTCATTTTAAATTATATTGGGTCTTTCACAATATCTATCAGATGTAGTTCAATGTCCAGCGTGGCTTTAGCCGGGGAAATAGTTGTTTTCTGTTAGATATTACAAAAAATTAACTTCATTTTATCGTAGGTTTTTCCATTTCCAGAGGAGTCATGTATTGGTTCAATTTTCAATTGAGAATGTTTCCCTTTACAACACGGATTTTGGTTATAACTGAAATATTCTCAATTACCCATTACCCTCGGTTCTCTACGCGATTTTATACTGAAGAATCCATACCGAAAACATAAGATCAAACTGCGGTAAATTATGCCACTAACCGTTTGAAATTCTCCATTGAAGTAATAAAACAAATGAATGGTGTTTGCTTGAAGTGTGCAACAGACCACCACCCGGGGTGGTGCTGTAGGTTTTCCGGGTATTCCTGCTGAAATGTGAATACGCCACCAAAAATCGGTAAGTCGCCCCGGAGCGCTACGGCAAATAATAATAGCCGTCCTCTACCCTCACAGACTATGCCTTTGGGTACACTATTCGAGTGATTATGAGGGAGTATTATTATTATTAATTTGAATAATTGAAAAATCGAACAACTGTTGATCCGAATATTCGAAAAGAAAATGACTGCCTTGCCGAATGCAAACCTCATAAAAATTACATTCAACACGTTAAAAAGAGATGAAATAATATATCAACTTATTGACCTTGTTAACAGGATTCCACACAAAACTACAATAAGTTGTAGGACGACAGGGTGTGTTAGATGAAGATGAACCCCCAACGGGTTTGAGATGGCGATTATCCTCCAACAAATTCAACAATAGCAACATTGCTCCAAAAATCAATAACGTCCAACTCAATTCAACCATGCAGCAACAAGCTTCGATAACATGGGAAGATAAGATCACTAAATATCTTTCAACATACTTTTTGAATGCCAAGGCTTACAGCCCTCCATCATATGTTTCACCAAGCTCGCACCAACTCGACTATCTCCAAATGACTGACTCGAAACGAAAGTCCCCACTCTCTACCAAAACTTCAGAAACAGTGTAGCCAAAACACATATCCCAAACATTCTACCAAAGTACGTTCCATCCAAGGACACTGAACACTATTTGTAGAGGATGGCCTGTTCCCTATGTTGCAATGTAGTCTCTCATGGGCCGTGGTGGCCGTGTGGGTAAAGCGTTCGCCTTTGGAGCGAAGGGTCGAGGGTTCAAAGCCTCGCATGGTCATCGGTCTCGTGCATGGCATCACACGTTAAAAGGTAAGGGCTGCGTCTTCCCTAGCTCACACAAGTCTCTCGAAGACTTCCGAGGGTTCCGAGGGGTGCAATCGGTTGACGGAAATAACAATTTTAACAATTTTTAACAACAACAATTTGTTGCCACCGCGATGCCTTCCGTTTGGTTTTGTATATCTATATATGTGTATATACGAGGATGTATTGATATCTAGTTAGCATAGACCAGTTCCCTGCATAAACAAAATATTGCGTTACCATAGCAACGAACAATAACTTATTAGAAGTGTCAGTGTAAAATTTGACGTAAAAAAGGTAAACCAGAGTTACGCAATAAATTAAAAAAAAATATATGTCCACCGAAATTGTGAAAATCGAAAAATTGGAGAATCGAGCCATCATCAAATATCTGTACATTGGAAGTTTTCAAAATACTTGTGGTTTAAATAGGAAAATAGCGACTAAAGTTGTCTTTCAGCCGCAGATGATTCCACAACTGACTTTATCGACATCCTGTTAAAACTTTCAATAAAATCAGGATGGTGTGTATTCTACTTAAGTATAAAACAGTAAATAGTACCTACTTCCAAGATTCAACCGCACTAACTTAGAAAAAATACGGTAAGCATGTTGCTACCATTCTTGTTTCTTTATCAATTCTGTGAAATGATGAAATGAATTCAGTAAAATGGTTTTTCACAATCATTTGACTAGGTAATTCTTAATTATATCCAATACCTGGAACAGTCTTAAAGATTAGTGACACACCCTATATATTGTAAGTTGATATTTCAACCGCACCCGTACAGCTGATTATTGAATTATGATTCAACGTTGTATCTATTCTAGCGTCCAAGTCATAGTTAGGTAACCGTCATTGTTTTGAAATTGTTTCGTCGTAATCCGTACAGGTGTTTCATGATGAAATATATCTTTATACCCACTGAAAGGTCAGTGAAATTATTATTTCGCTGAAACGAATTACAGGATTTTGTCGTTCTGTACCATAAGGAATGGCACGCAATTCACGGGATCATGACCTTCCATATTCTTTATTTTTATTCTAGTTCCATTTTTCAAAGACCAAAGAAGGCAATGTTTCAATAAACCGTTCTTGTACCTGACCACAAGGTGATCTAGAAATGCTGGTCCAAACTTGGCTAGCCTAATGTAACGTTTTGAACCACGTGACTTTCAAAGGAAATCAAAAATGTATTACGTCTCTAGAATACAGCGAGTCCAAGATAAGGTTGTCCACCCGGGGATACCTGAAACGGTAATAGATACAGATAGGTAGATATGTATTTGTCATAAAAGTGCTCAAGAACACAAGGTTTTGTAACTATAACTGAAAATGTAAAACTACTATAACACAAAATTCAAAAATGGTGTACATAATATAACTTTAAATAACACACATTTTTCTTGACATATAGTCACGCAGACAGACATTCTAAAAATATATTATTTATCACACCTTTTTCAATATACTTAATTAGTTGATTGTTATATTTCAAAAAATTCATATAGGTTATAAAATCTTTTTTCTCAAGTATTTTCTTACTGAAAATATTAAAAGTTGGAGCAGATCAGATTTATATCTGCAGTTTATTATAAATCAAGCTTCCAGCACAAAAGGGGATTTTTTAAATGTTTTGGTGTTAAAATTTGAGATGTGGATTTCTTGTGCTCTCTTCGTCTGATAAACATCCTGAATGAGTTTCAATTTCTTTTTATTTTTGTGAATGAAGTTCGAAATTTTGAAAATATATTTATATATATATATATATATATATATATATATATATAGGAAGTTGTGAAGGTTAGACTGTCTAAGTTAAAGAAGAATCCTTTAAATTCGGGTATGCAGTCAACAAGGGTATGGAAAAAAAGGGTCGCAGTTAGTATTCTCTGTTCTTGAAAGTTTTTCTACAAGATTATCTGTATTGCAAATTATATTTAGAAACACAAAGGGATGATTAAATGGCAATACAAATCAATTTCCTTTTCGAATCCTTGTTACCAAAGAATCACATTATAAAAGGACATCTGCCTCATACTCAAATACCAACCAAATGAAGCGAACGTCTTATCTATGCACATTAGAACTTAAATGATACTCACTCTGTGTTTGATGGTTACAAATTACATCTATACTGTTGTGTGCTCTTAGATCTAATCAACTATCTGTGATATGAGAAGAAGAATTCAAGGTTACCCAGAAAAAAACAAATTTTGATTTTTATTGATTTTATTAAATAATCAATCATCTACTCAGAAACAATTAATTAAGAATGTTTGAAATCCAGGTAGAGTTTCAGAAGGGTTCTTCCAGCTGCAAAATAAATATTAATCAACCAAAACATTGCATGTCATAATCGGAATGAACTCAGTTGGTGTTTTTATTCATATTGATATGCTCGAAGGTACGTAAATGAGCGTATGTAGAAATGCAAACGTTATATTGCTATGCTAAAGTATTGTAGTATCATCTACGAATGTAAATTCACCCAATTAATTTACAAAAAAAACAAAAGGGGGCCAACTACTGATCCTAGTGGTACCCACTAATTGCGACGTCGAGCTTCTACTTATTGATATTGAGATATATTTATATTCTTCAGCAAAGCAAATACGGCATCATTTGTGCCTTGGTTGTTTGGAAACCAAATTGGTTAGACCTTAAAGAATGATTGTATTGCAGAAAAGAAAACATTAATTTTTTTACTAGTTTTTCAACTGACTGGGCCAAAGTTGGCAATGTAGGTCGATTAATATGGCATTTTTTCGTAACAAAAATACTAGTAGCAAACCGACTGTGTCGTCACATGAAAGACAGTCCGTAGTTATATTTTGTTATATTTTCAACTTGCAACTGTCATTTATTAATTTATTATAAACATTTAAATACAAAAAACGTTATTTTTTTATTGTTTTGCTTATGAAATGAAAACTAATAGAGCAATCGGGTTCCTCTAATAAGAAAAAAAAAATAGAAAATTGGAATACTAATAAAATGGAATGTTTTACGATTCGATCGGATCATTAGTAGCAGAGAAAACCGGAAAAACCGGAAAATTTTGCGATTTTTAAAAAAATTCATAGCTCCGCCATTTTTCAATACATAGGGTTGGCGTTCTCATGAAAGTATATGATCATGTGTACTTCATTTGTGCTTGAAACAGGCGAGGTGGGATCATTAGTTTTGCATTTTTTACACAATCTGGCAACGTTTCTGGATGCTCTAGTGATAGTCCGATTTCAATTTTTCAAATAGATTTTGAAAGTAGAAGTATATTGCCATAAAATGTATATTCTCATTTTGCGCTAAAATGCTGCGAAATGAGTGAAAAATGCTTGCAAACATGACTGAAAACGGCCGAGCCAGCGTAAGCGGTCGAGTGGTAGGAGAGACCGGGAGATGAGGGGAATTTTTCTAATGAACGGGTTACATGATATTACGCTTCCCCTCATCTCCCGCTCACACCTTCCACTTGACCGCTTCGCTGGCTAGGCCTTTTTCAGTCATGTTTGCAAGCATTTTTCAACCATTTCGCAGCATTTTAACGCAAAATGATAATATACGGACATCACTAAAGCATCCAGACAAGTTGCAAAAAAAATTCAAATTGCAATTGTGCCAAAACTAATGATCCGACAGCGCCTGTTTTGTGCACACATAAAGTACACACGATTCAATAATTTCAAGCGAAGACTATTTCCTGAAAAATTGCGGCGATATGAATTTTTTTTTAAATCGCAAAATTTTCCAGTTTTCTGGTTTTTCTCCGTTACCAATGATCCGATCCGGTCGTAAAACATCTCACTTTGTTCGTATTTCAATGCTTTGCAATTTTTTTCATTGGAGCAACCATATTGCTTCATTAGTTTTCATTTTATACGCAAGGCAAAAAAACAGATTTTTTTTTAAATTTAAATGTTTCTAACAAATTAATAAATGACAGTTGTTAAAAAATCACCCATTTTATGCTCTATTGATTGGTGTAATAGGCCATAGAGTTGAGTTTGAATATAAAACCCAGTTGTTCTTTATATTGAGATTACTGAAATCTGCTAAGCTGGTGATGTGATGGTGATTATAGCTACTTCTTTATCATAGCTTGGCAGCATCAACGTTGAGATACGGTATGTGCTTGTGGGGCAACTCTACGTTGTCCAACGATGTATTTATCGCACAAAAAAAAGTTATAAAAATAATTGCTGGAATGAAACAAAACGAAAAATACAGAGCAATATTTAGAGAGCTACGTGTTTTGACCGTACCGTCTCTCCTGATAAAGGAACTTTGCCTCTATATATTCAATAACAAATTTCTTTTCACAGAAATAAGAAGCATTCATACAAAACAAACTAAACAAAAAAAAAATAATTATAATGTGCCTTATTGTAAATACAAAATAACAACAAACGGTCCTCCACACCTCTGCCTGCAAATTTTTAACAGGCTACCGTGCAGAATAGAACACAAAATATGTCACTCTCATTAGTTCAAAAAAAATCTGCAAGAATTTTTACTAGAGAAAAGTGTTTATTCACTGTCCGAATTTTAAACCGAATATACAGGTCCTTTGTGTACCTGTGTTTAATCTATTATTTCATTATCTATTATGCTCTAGGTTAAGTTGGGGTTCAACATTTGACTATTTTTATACAAATTAACATTTGTCTCTAAAGAAAATAATTGCTACTTACTTAAAGATGGAAAATCATACTAGGTTATAGGATCAGATTTCCATTGACACGGAAATGTCAGAATCGTAATTGTAGTTTTGATAATTTATCGTTTGGTTTATAATCATATCGGTTGGCTGAACCGCTAATGAAAAGTACAATCAAATCCTGAAAAAGGAGGACGAGAGACGAGAAGAGAAACAAGTGCAGTTACTACAACCGTCACTTGAATTTATCGCCAGTGTCGCTGTTTTTATTTATTGGCACGGCTTCCTTTTTCAGGTACGAATGTTCGGAAATTTATAATGGTAATTGTATTATCTTTACATTATGTAATGGTATACCGTTATTAGACATTGACTTTATGCACCTCTTTAATGTGTTTATTGAGTCGTTTGCAGTTACGTTAATGTTTATGTATAATTCCGTTTGTGCAAATGTTCTCTTAACCGCAGAATTATTCATGTGTCGGGTAATTTTGCATAATGCGTTGTACATAGGTATGTTGGTTCAAGCAGCGAAAACAAAAGTTTATGTTCTTCTGTTTATTGTCTGCCAACTGAGTGTAAGTGACAATTAAGGATCAAGGTTAATCTGTTGGAAAAGTTGAAATTATAGTGAATGTTTGCGTCGTCTTTTATTGTTATAAAACAGGAGCCAGGTAGCCGAGTGGTTGAAGCAACATTGTTTCAAACCCCCGTAAAGCTAGCAGAACCACTTTGGAATTTTCAAATTTTTTGTTGGTCATAATTCTAGGCTAATTTATTACCCTATTCCCAAATGTTTTGCTCTTCAATTGTGAGAGATATCGCGGGTTCTGTTAGCTTAACGTTAAGCTGGCAGAACCAAACCGCCAAACGAATGATTATGAAAAGTCTAAGCACACCATAATTTTAGGCTCATGCTTTACCGTTAAGCTAGCAGAACCCAAATATAAAGAAGCAACTTAGAACAAATCCAGTTGGACAATAATTTTAGGCTCTAGTCAGGCTAATTCATTACCCAATTATATATTTTTTTGCTCTTCAGTTGGAGGAGAAATCAAAGGCTGTGTTAGCTCATCACTGAGCCGGCATTACCAAAAGGCTAACCGAATCGTTATGGAAAATCTGATCGCACCATAATTTTAGGCTCACGTTTGAACCTATCACCGATTTTTTTTGGAATGCGTTTTTTTTTCAATCCTGGGTTCTGTTAGCTTTACCGTTAAGCTAACAGAACCCAACCATGAAAAAGCAACTCGGAACAAATTCAGTTGGACAATAATTTTAGGCTCTATATTCAGGATAATTTATTACCCAATTCTATATTTTTTTGCTCTTCAGTTGGAGGAGAAATCAAAGGCTGTGTTAGCTCAACACTGAGCCGGCATTACCAAAAGGCTAACCGAATCGTTATGGAAAATCTGATCGCTTTATAATTTTAGGCTCACGTTTGAACCCATCGCCGATTTTTTTGGAATGCGTTTTTAAAAAAAATCATGGTTTCTGTTAGCTTTACCGTTAAGCTATCAGAACCCAACCATAAAAAAGCATATCAGAACAAATCCTGTGGGACAATAAATTTAGGCTCTATTCAAGCTAATTTATTACCCAATTATATATTTTTTTGCTCTTCAGTTGGAGGAGAAATCAAAGGCAGTGTTAGCTCAACACTGAGCCGGCATTACCAAAAGGCTAACCGAATCGTTATGGAAAATCTGATCGCTTTATAATTTTAGGCTTACGTTTGAACCAATCGCCGATTTTTTTGGAATGCGTTTTATAAAAATTCATGGGTTCTGCTAGCTTTACCGTTAAGCTATCAGAACCCAACCATAAAAAAGCAGATCAGAACAAATCCTGTGGGACAATAATTTTAGGCTCTATTCAAGCTAATTTATTACCCAATTATATATTTCTTTTCTCTTCAGTTGGAGGAGAAATCAAAGGCTGTGTTAGCTCAACACTGAGCTGGCAGTACCAAAAGGATAACCAAATCGTTGTGAAATATCTGATAGCACCATGTTAGGCTCATGTCAGGCTCACTTTTGAACCCATTGCCGATTTTTTTGGAATACATTTTTTTCAAAAAAATCCTGGGAAAAAATCCTTAACGATATAGCTAACAGAACCCAGGATTTAAAAAAACCTTATTCTAAAAAAATCAGCGATGTGTTCAAACGTATAATGAGCCTAAAATTATGATGCGATCAGATCTTCCATAACGATTCAGTTAGCCTTTTGGTACTGCCAGCTCAGTGTTGAGCTAAGACAGCCTTTGATTCCTCCTCCAACTGAAGAGCAAAAAAATATATATTTAGGTAACAAATTAGCCTGAACAGAGCCTAAAATTATTGTCCAACTGGAATTGTTCTGAGTTGCTTCTTTATGGTTGGGTTCTGCTAGCTTAACGGTAAAGTTAGCAGAACCCAGGATTTGTTTTGGAAAAATGCATTCCAAAAAATCGGCGATATGTTCAAACGTTAGCCTAAAATGATCCTAGAATTATGGTGTGCTTAGACTTTTCGTAATTAATCGTTTGGCGGTTTGGTTCTGCAAGCTTAACGTTAAGCTAGCAGAACCCGCGATATCTCTCACAATTGAAGAGCAAAAAATTTGGGAATAGGGTAATAAATATGCCTAAAATTATGGCCTAAAAAAATTTAAAAATTCCAAAGTGGTTCTGCTAGCTTTACTGGGGTTTGTTTCATTCACTTTGGCTGCCAGTCAAAGGTTCAAACCCTAGCGACTGCAGACATTTTTCTGATTACCCAAGAAAGTGCTAGGAATCGCACGTAAAAAGGTAAGACCTCGCACAAGTTTTGACTTCTGAGGGCTGCCGTTCTTATGGGGACGACAGCTGGCTGGCTAACGGAAAATACAATTTTAACAAAAAAAACAATGTATTCGGTTTCATGTTAAGTTATTATTCAATATATGTAAAACTACCCAGCCTGTAAACCCATACTGAATCTTTTAGATTCTATTGAAAAAAAATCCATTCTTGTCGGTGATGCTGCACTGAAAAAAATATAAGGATCATAATGTGAATTTGCATAGATATTGACTGGGAAGTTTACAGTCCCATAACTATCAGTTGTTCTATTTTGCGGTATGACAGCGTTATTTCGTAAACATAATTTTGGTTAGTCTATTGTTTTGTGTTTAGAACACAAAACCGTTACATTCCTACTCTATCTCTATTCTGTGCCATTGAGGTACTTTACTTTCGCATACTTGACCTTGTTTGTGTTTGGGTCTGAGATTGAACAAGGCTGGCGTTTTCGTGTTGGTTCAGTTGGCAAAACTGAATCTTTAGGTGTTCTGTTCACCTGAGTCGTTGTCCAATGGACCATATCGGATAAGAATAATTTTGGTGGCACATTTGATGATTTGCGTTGGCATTTATTTAAAATAAATCACTGGATATTAGATGTCGCCCCATGTAATATAGTGGCGGTAATTTTGAAAACACCTCGACATTTGACAGCTCCATTGAACAAATATTTTCTCATCCGATTAAAAAAAGATGGAAAATAGGTTTGAGCTTTGAATACACTACAATTCGAATATTTGAACTGAAAAATGTTCAACAGCTTACCTAAAGGGCCATGGACTCGGAATCTGCTACTATTCCCAAAAACTTTCGGTGAGAAACATATTTCTTGGGATATAGGATGCTCAAGACTGGTAAAGTCTAGAATAACTTTATACACTGTGGTGAAGATGAAGAAAAAATTGAAGGAATGATGAAAAAGAAAAGTTATGCGGCTCATATATACATCAATGGTGATGGAACGGTGGCTAAGGGTCGGCATTGGTGGTCTTGTAGGCCGATGTAAGCACATTTTAGCGATTTTGTGGAATCCCATAGACATTATAAGAGAAGTGTTTCATACTAGATGAAATAGCCTGTACATACAGAGCAAGAGCATGGGGGTATAGGATCAAATATATCACTAAGCAAACCAAACCAGATCCACCATAAAAAAAAACACACACAGAAAGAAATATCAACAGTAGAAGAGACTTGATCAAATACCATAAAGAAATTAAATATTTCAACTGAAAGATCAGTTTCAATCACTTCGAAAAATCCCTTCAAAAATATCATCTGCTTGCATTTCCAATTTATATTGTTCTTCGGTAACTCATACAAAAATTTGATTAATTTTATCATCAAAGAAATAACGTGAGAGTAACGAATACTTTATTTTATTTCTAATAATTTGTGAAATCTCTCACTTTTAACACAACAACTCATCAAACTAGTAAAAGCAAACTGAAAGAACCAAAAAAATATTGTTTTGTGAACAAAATTTTCAAGTTTTGCCAGTTCTTTGGTATTACAAGTTTCTTGATTAAATTTTCTCCTGACTCTTCGTTCTTGGGAATTCTTTGAAATTTCAAACCATCTCCCTCGCTGGATCACGAACATCCATACACACATTTCAAACCACCACCACTTGAAGCACAACACTTTTTCTTTTTCAACATGATATTCAATCTTGTGAGTTATTTCTTGTACAGGAAGCAAGGCAGCATTGGCAACATGACAACTGAACCTTACTGACACTAAACGAATGGGTGCCAATAAAATTTAATTGAACGTGCCACCAATTTATTTCTTATCGAATATGGTCCATTGTCCCAAGAAGATATTCCCCGCTGTAGATAGTGGGTCTCTTTTGTCTTTTTCCGACCTAAGGCTTTGTTGTATTTTCTTGGTGGGTTTGAAGACCGTTTTTATTTTGTGTGGCCCCAAGAGATTTCCAATTATGTCTGTGACCTTAGGAATACATGGAAGATATGCACGTGCAACTATCTGAGCCTCCTCCCTACTTTGTCTCGTTGAAGTCTTCGGTTTCATGGCCCTGTTGATTTCGGGAACACTATATCCGTTCGATCTCAAGGTTGCTTGGAGATATTCTAGTTCATCCTGTAGATGCTCAGGTTCACATATTCTCCGAGCACGTTCTGCTAGTGTGGAGATAATTCATCGCTTCTGACTAGGATGGTGGTTTGATAGAGCATGCAGATATCTATCCGTGAGCGTATGTTTTCGGAATACTTTGTGGGTCAGTCTTGCGCCACATCTTTCGATGAGTACATCTAGAAATGCTATCCTATGTTCCTGTTCAGTCTACATGGTGAACTTGATGCTGGGATGTTGAGTATTTAGATGTTCTAGGAAACGGTTCAGTGTGTTTCTTCTGTGTTTCCAAATGACGAAGGTGTCATCCACGTAACGTAGCCACATGGTTTGTTTCAAATGAAAAGCATCAATTGCTTTCTCTTCAAAATGTTCCATAAAGAAGTTGGCTATCACTGGGGCTGGACTTCTTATCGCCACGCCATCTACTTGCTTTCAAGAAACGACGGCCTTCGAACCCGAGTGAAAATTATGACACTGAATTACAATTTTAGTCATATTTGCACCAATTTGTGCTAAACTAATGGAAAGGACAAGTGTGGCATATGTTCGGTATCAGAAAAAATAAGTATTTCTAAATATCTAATGATATACAGTATGTACCATTTAAAAAAAGTCATGTCAATAATTTTGACATTTGACAATTTATAAAATTTTTGACTGGACAGCATAAATCTTAACGAAAAACACTACAACTTTTTTTTATTGTACCTTTTATCTCAAAAAATAAATATTTTACAGCCTTTTGAAAGTGGGACAAATTAAAATGAAAGCACTGTACAGTCTAAGGTTTTGAAGAAAAATCTATTAAAAAGGATTTAAAAATCTACGTATTAAAATCTCATGTGGATTTCCTTGTTGTGCGTAAGATAGGAAGGCGCGTCCTTCTGGTAGATATACGGCCAGCTTCAATTCATTTTCTCGCATCATCCAATAAATATAAATCGTTTCAGCCACCTCGGCCTCAACTTCTGTATTATCACGATTTCATTGAAGCACAATCGTAAATTGGATTCCGAGTTTAGAGAAAAAAGACGAAATTGATGGGCGTTGTACGCCGTAAAGCTCGCTATTAATTTCTTGCGTATGTCCGAGATTTAATAGTAATAATAATTCTCGCTTTCTGCCGCCTTGAAGAGGTATGTACGCACGTGTGCTTATTTTTATCGGTCGAAGATTGTTCTTTTCCAAGGATGTTAACGATCTCTTCAGCTAGTTCATTATATGATGGTATACGAAGTTAATGAAAGAGATATTGTTTATCGATCGATTATTTCCTGGCATGAGTTATTAACATTAACTTGGTAATAACTTATTTGTGAGAATCGAGATGATTCATATTTTACATCACTTTCATTAAAGAAAAAAATTTTTTTGAACTATTCGCAATCATATTATCCACCGATATACATTCCAGTTTCCTAAGAAAATTTCATGATGCGTATTTACTTTGGATTGTGTAAAAAATCAGGGGGTAAATGAATTTAATTTTCGTCTCGCTTAATCCCTAGGTCACAGGGCTTGAGCTTTTATTTAAGTTGCCATGTTGGTTTTTTTATTATTATTATTAATAGATGGCGGTGCAAGCCAGTGGCTGAAGTGCAGGTAGTTCTGTATAGAACCTTTCTGCACCCCGCTATCAGGTATATCTCGTGAGTACTCCGGAGATTCTTCACAAGGTTTTCCTCATACGAGCCAGAGCATCGCATTCAAACATTATGTGGGAGGCTGTTTCGTCCTCATCATCACAAAATCTGCATTATGTGGACTCTTGATATATCCCCAACAGTTGCAGGTGTTTTCTCAGGTGGCAGTGGCCTGTCATCAGTCCTACAACCTTCCTGAGAGAGTCTCGGCTTAGTTCAAGAAGGTGTCTTGATAGCCGGTCGGTTGGCCCCATCATCATATTTTTTCCGTGAGTATTGCCTGATGCACTCTCCCAGAGAGATTGATGATGGGTTTTAACCCATTTCTTTGTGTCTTGCTTGATATCCCCAAACGGGATTCCCCAGGTCCAGTGAGAGTTGTTGCTAGGGCATCTGCGCTCTCATTTCCCTGTATGCCCTTATGACCTGGTACCCAGACAAGTTTTACCCTGTTCTGTGCTCCCAGGTCGTCAAGGTTTTGGTGTGCCTCCCAAACCAGTTTGGAAGTTAACCTGCATGAACGCAGGGCTTTAATCGCCGCCTGACTGTCGGAGAGAATTGCTATGGGTTGGTTTCTAGGACCCCTCCTTAGAATGTCTCTCGTGCAGACGGAGATAGCCGTTACCTCGGCTTGGAATACAGAGGCTTGAGTACCGAGGCTTAGACTGATGTCTTGCCTCGGTCTCCCCCCGTATATTCCAGCCCCTACTCCTTTGCTAGTCTTTGAGCCATCCGTGTACCAGATTTGCCCTATTGACAGCATTGGTATGGCCCTTGATGTAACTTCCCAATCTTCTATGATGGTGGTGTATGTTCCATCAAAGGAGTATGTTGGAGTCATTTTGTCCGACGGCATCTCAGACGTATCAATTCTTATGACCTCCAGTATGCTGGAGTGGCCTTGGTTATTGTCCCTTCATTGGCCCAGACATTTTATCCTGGATGCTTCTATCCTCGCCTCTGCTGCAATATGTAAATGTAGAGGAGGGAGGTTTAGGATTACCTCCAAGCTAATTGTCGATGTGCTGGACATAGCACCAGTGACTCCGAGCATGGCCAGTCTTTGTAAGCTAGCCAGCTTCCCCCTGGTTGTCACTTGTTCTACCGTTGGCCACCACAGCAGGGCTCCGTACGATATCGAGGGCCTAACAATTGCTGTGTATAGCCAGAGAGACTGTTTGGGTACGAGTCCCCATGTTTTGCCAAAGGAGCGTCTGGCCATCATTAATGATGTCCTTGCTCTTTTAAGCACTTTTTCCAGATGTTTGTTCCTGGTGAGCTTTGAGTCCAGCCATGTTGGTTAGTATGTGTTGGTCAAATCTTGCAACTCAATTTTGACCTACTACTAGTGGTGACAATGTATTTTTAAATTTTTGTTAGAAATAAAAATGGTTGCTCCAATATGCTCCAACATGCTGTTTATTATAGTCCGATTCGTTTTTGAATTGGTATTTTGGGATTTTCGGGGTCAGAGATTATCAATGTTTTCGCAAAATTCATAAATTCAATATGGCAGCTCCAAGATGTCGGACGAGTTTTGTGATTATTTTCAGGTTTTGTTCAAAATTGCTGTGGGGATATGTAGTGTCTCGAACTACTTCCACTTGACCTTCTAGAATAGGAATCTTAAATAAAACACAATTTACTCTTCGCACACCTTCACCCCGTCACGGTGTGATATCAACTGTCTCTACTCATGACTCCGTACCTTATCCTTGACTCAGTGAATATGGGTTTCTTTATTCATTATATGATTCAATACACTACAGGATTTTCGGGTTCGAACATTATTTTTCTTGTTTCTCTGTTTCGCTTACTCACAGAGATGTTTGAGGTTAAGTGGAAGAACAGCTTTCGTTCAGTTCTGCTAAACGAAAACTGAACTTCGCCTTTTATTTTATTTTTTGAAAATTATGTGCTCAAATTATAAATTTCTTGTCAATTGAAAATAATAAAGACGTATTATTGTTATGATTTTTCTGTTGAATTTCATATTATCAATCTAGCGGACGAGTTTTGTAATTAGGATCCGATTTTATTGAAAATTGGTATGTGATTTTTTTTAACTTTTCAGTGCATTTGAAAGAAAGATTGTCGTTAAAACTGTTCGTTACCCAATTTTATTTTGCGATAGTTTGTAGATTCGGAAGAGGGCCAAAAGGGACGGCTTACAATAGATCAAAGAATGGATGGTTCAAGATTTTCAAGATTTATTTTTCACAAAAGATTACAGTTAAAACCATTCTCAAGTTTACCAACATATCTTAAGTATATTCGGGGCTTTTGTAGACGAGTGGACAGTTGTATGAGTTTTAAATGACTCACTGGAGTAGATTCACGCCAGGCTGTGTAGCCTGTTTCATGATGTCTAAATGGGCAAATCATTTGTACAAATTGTATGTATTCGAATGGCAAGTACAGTTTACTTACATTTTTGCGAATATAGAGAAAGAGTGAGAAGAGAAGAAAAAATATGTATGGAGCTATTCGAAAACTGGATCTCAAAGTAAGTGTATCGCCCATTTTCAACAATTTGTTAAAGATCAGCCACAAATTATGATTGGTGACAATTTGGCAAGCTACATTTCACCAACCGTAATAGAAAAGTTCCAAGGATACAGTATTAGATTTGTATTCCTGCCATCTAATAGTACAAGGATATGCTAACCACTGATGGATTTTGCGTATTTCTAGCCACTGAAAAGTAAATGGAGCAAAGTTCTGGCAGACTGGAGAACCAAAAACAGGGGTCTCCTCCCTAAAGATGTATTTAGACCACTCTTGAATAAATGTTTAACGGAAATGGGTGATGAGAATATGAAAAAAACCCCTAGCAGGTTTCAAAGCTTCTGGAATCTACCCATTACATAAAAATCAGGCATTTGCTGGAAAAATTATCTCCATTACTCCTACTGACAGAGTCACATTGAGGTTCTTACGCGAAACGACCAGTTTTCACTTTTTCACTTTTCCTCCAGTTAATGACGAAGACGAAGTTGAACTATGTCGAAATCTGAAAATATTTCAACAATAGAGCATTGTCCGAAGACGGCGTATTAAAAGCTTTTATTATTATTATTTAACATGCTCTGTGTTTGTATTGGTTTGTTAGATGGGTATAAATCTTACAAGCTGAATTAGAACCACTTCCTCTTATCCTATGGAATTGAAATTTTACATGTTGGTTCAGTTCCGATGACAATATATTAATGTCGAAGAAATCGTCACCCCCTGTCCCCTGAAAGCTAGATAGAGAACGCGTAGGGTTTCGGAAGTTTTCTTGACGGATTTGGAGCAAAAAAAACAAGGTAGGGGGGCTCGCCCCCTCCTTTTCTCGAAAAAAGGTGGAAAACTGTCTAAATTAAAATCGAAAAAATCCGTAAACTTAGTGAAAAATATCTGACCGTTGATTATTATAGTTTAAAAACATTTCACCCCTCCTGCCCTTCCTCAAAAGCTAGATGACGCAAAGGAATTCAGAAAATGTTTCAACAGTATCGACATGGAAAATAATGATGAAAAAAAATCGATCGGGGGGCTCGTCCCCCTTTCCTGCCACGAAAAAAATTGGGAAATCTCGCGAAATATAAATCGAAAAAATCCGTAAAAATAGTGAAAATTATCTGACCATTGAATAATACGGTTTCAAAAAAAATTACCCCTCTTCCTCCTCGATATCTAGATAGAGAAAGCGTAGAAATGCGAAAAAATAACAGGAAGGAACCGTGCAACAATGACGCATTGATTGAAATGAACAGACTAAGAAACATATCCAAAGAAAACTAAAAAAGAAATAAATAATAAACTTAAAAAAAAACTATTTAGAGAAAAGCTTTTATTTAAATGCACTAAAAAAGAAAATAAATTTTAAAGTCAATTGACCCAATCGTTTTGTTCCATTATAAAATTTTAAATGATATAAAAGCTTGTCGCGAGAGATCAACTAAAAACATCAGTTTTAATTCTGTTATATAAAGAAGGAATATTCGAGGAACCCTGCAACTATCATCCAATAGCTGAATAGTTCTTATACCTACTATAGTGAAGATGTTATAAAAACTACTGACAGAAATAATTCCAGCATTCCTTACTAAATATGAAATTATTAGTGATGCTCAGTTCGGGATTTCAAAGTGACAAGAGTACCACTGATGCCATCTTCAGACTGTTACATACAGAATACAGTTTACACTGAAGGTTCAGGTAATCCACCTACAATTTTGGGCTTGTCTTGTTTCTATCATCTACCTGAAAATATAAAAGAAGCCAAAGCTCAAAAAATCCATTATCTCACTGAAACAATGTATGACTGAAAACTTTTTTCATATTTATTTATCTGAATATAAAATTGAATTCCCTTACATGTCGATAAAGTACTGTAGCGGCTTTACCAACAATGCATTTTTTTCCAAAGAAAATAATCTTTAACAACATTTCTAAATATTTTATATTTTTATTTCTTTTTCCTTCTTAAATTCAAAGGGCCTTTGTCCGATTATAAATGTTTATATGGGGAAATATTTAAATCCGTTAAAATAGTTTCAGAACTTGGAATTTCATAGTTAGATTTCTGGTAATCGGATTACCTACGATGCGAAAACTTGCCAGCCAGCTATTAGTTTCATGACTACCCTTTCGTAAGCCGGAGAATTTCGAAATTTGGAATGACGGAGGCTGGGTTTTTTCATTATTTCTGTCCTGCTATGAAAAGAGAGAGTTTGAAAGATGAGAGAAAATAGTTAGTTGTTTTCAGTTCTCAAGCCGCGATGTTCTCCGTTTTTTGAGCTCCTCGACTAGCATTTATCTGGTCGAACTTGATAGTCATTCGTTAGCAAGCTGCAATTGTTAAGTGTTTTTATTATATAACATGTGTAAATATATCATTATGGTTACTTATTAGCTGCTGTGTCCGTTATTTGATTACATCAACTTACCAGTACCAGTTCTTTGTAATGATTATGGTTTTTTTCATTTTCGTTTTACCCCATGATTGTATTTATCACTTATATTTTTTCTCTCATTTGTATAACTTAGAGTGTAAGAGAGGCCCTAAGCTAAACTTCGTCTACTTTGTACCGAAGACAATAAAGACGATTTATTCGTTATTATTATTAATATTGTAATTTAAGTTTTTTTTTAATTATGGAAATTGTGCTCTGCTCAATAATTTTGCTTCGATTATTAGACAATACTGAGTTGATGGGGAATGCACACGCCTCAAAGATCTTGCAATTTCATTAATATTTTCAAACCGTGCTACTTACGATACCATAATAGCTCTAGCATTCAGTTTAATTTATTACCCTTAGTCCTAAGTCCATATTTACGTCAGCCCAAAGAATACAATTTATAACTGCTGGAACATTTTTCCCAGGAGACACTTTCCGTTTCATTATCTTCGCGTAGAGCGCTTTATATCTGCTGTGGGTACTCGCACGTTATTTATCATCGAAATGCCTCGAGTGCGTTTGTGAAAGAATGCGCAAGCAGCAACATCTAACGCGGTACGTCTAATATCCTTATTTAGTACCCCAACCGAGTGATCTCCTCTTTTGTTTCATTAATCGAGATAACGGACCCAATGCTGCCGCAAAGGGAACCAACTCTGTGACCTCTTCGGAGAGGTGTGGTGATTCCTTGGTTTTTATTTTTTTATCGTTATTTTTGTTTCAAGATTGCAATTATTTATCGTTGTTCATGACTTCGGAATGTTATCTGTGTGAAATTTCAGCGGCGTTACGAATCAGTTCCGTTATGGATAGATTCAAAGCGATTCAACTTTTTCTAGTTATTATTACATATTTTCATCATGGCATAGGCAATAAATGTTAGGTCAAACATGGCAATCTAAGAAAATCTATTTCAGGGAACACATCAAAATTCTTTCATTAACAAATTTTGACAAATATCGATATGTGCAATTGTTTCTGCATCGGAAAAACCCAAAAGACGTTGTACAGTGCCGTTCGCCTTTTCGTGTTTGGCGGGGGAAATATAAAAAAATTAAAAATTATTCCTTAAAACACACTTTGAAAAAAAAACGAAAAATATTATTCGCAAAAGTTGACATTTTATAGATTATATAAGTTTTGAAGAAGTTCTGAGATAAAAAATAATCGATTTTTTCCTACAAAAATAATTCTGTTTGGAAATAGTATATTGTGTATCCAGTAGTAAAAGCAACACAATCCCGGACGGCAATGTAAATTGTTGGCCGAGGCGAAGCCGAGGCCAACAAGCATTGAAGTCTGGGAATGTGCTTTTACTACGAGGTACACATACTATTTTTTCTGAAATCGCAATCAGCATTATCAAAAACTAAGGAATTCTACATATTGTTTGCGTGAATTCAATAACTGTCTAAAATGTAAACAAGCCGGCAAAAATATTCTCGTATCGTTTTTTTATACGGGAATAGTATATTGTGTATCTAGTAGTAAAAGCAATACATTCCCGGACGACAATGCAAATTGTTGGCCGAGGCGAACAAGCATTGAAGTCTGGGAATGTGCCTTTACTACGAGGTACAAATACTATTTTTTCTGAAATCGCAATCAGCATTATCATAAATTAAGGATTCGAAATTACGTGCTTTCCTGAAACGTCAAAATGACAACTATAAACCAAAGACCGATTTTGACGGCCTAGGCCGGCAAAGTACTTTCCCGTATCGTTTTCGATACGGGAAAGTATTAAATGGTCCGGGAAAGTTCATTGCTTAGCAACGGACTAAAATACTGGATTAGCGTATTTTGAGGCCTGCAGTTGCTCCGAGAAAGTGGGCATTCTTGAACGATTTCAGAAAAAGTACTTTCCCGTACCGTTTAGGTCCGAAAACGGTCCGGGAAAGTTCGTTGCTTAGCAACGGACTATAATACTAGATTAGCGTATTTTAAGGCCTGAAGTTGCTCCGAGAAAGTGGGCATTCTTGAACGATTTCAGAAAAAATACATTTCTAGTCTCAACTGTTCCAAACATATTGAGATGACATGTGGTTGATTAGCTAGAACATATTATGTATTGAAAACAACATCCAAATCGTGCAGTTTAACAATCTTGAGGAAGTTATATCGGATGAACTAGATCACTTCATTGTATTTATAAAAATGGAATTGTGCATTGGGGCAAGCAGCTGAATCCCAAAGTATTTTTATTCTTCAATAGTGCTATACGGATTCTGGGTAACTCACAATTTAATGAATCTTTCAGAGAAGCTTTCAAATCATTGAACATCTAGATTATGATATCTTTCTACATTTATGAGTTACTGTGCTTTGCTTTTAAAAATAAAGGCATGATTCTAGAAACCCGAACACAACATCACTGTAGCATTAGATATAAAAATAGACTATTACCTTTGACACACAACACAAAAGCTTATACCAAAAAAGTCTATATTTCAATGACTGCAGATGTTTCAATTATCTACCAAATGAAATAAAGAACCTAACATCAACACACTCCTACAAGAAACACGTTAAATATATACTTGTTAACAAAAATTGTTATGTTTGATGTCTTTTTTTTGACATAATCATATTTTTTCCAAGAATTATGTTTGTGATGTTATCGGTGTATGTGATTTCATTACTTATCTTGTTTGTGGTAGGTATTTTATAATTTCTTAAAGATATTTTAAATTTTCGACGAGTCAATATCCGAATATGTTTATTGCTTGTAATTGTATTTTTCATGTTACTTGTTTATACAGTGTATTTCAAAAGTCTGGAAACGAACGGTCTCATATTTCAGAAACACCTAGAAGAAAATTTATGAATTTTTTTTCAGGATGGTTTTTGATGATGTTCGATTCAATCTCAGTGGTGATATTGGCAATGTTGTCAAATCAACAGTTTTTTCAGATACTGAGGGTAACTCAATTTTCTCAAATGGAAGACCCTATTTTGATTGCAATCAATTCAGCGCCTCGTCACTACTTATGTCTTCAAATATCATATTTTAAATTATTGTGGCTTTTGAAATATGACAATATGGCATTTTTGTTGAAGTCTGAAGTCTGGGAACGTTCCAATATTTTCAATACGGCTCGAGAAAAAAATCATGCGTTTTTTTTTTTCAAGATGGAATTTGATGATGCCCGATTCAATGGTGATATTAGCAATGTTGCCAGATCAACAGTTTTTCCAGATATTGAGGGTAATTTCATTTTTTGTTTCAACGGATCACCCTATCTATTTTCTTTGCAATCAATTTAGAGCCCCCTCATTACGTATGTCTCCAAATATCAAATTTTAAATTAATGTGGTTTTTGAAATATGAGAACAATGCGTTTTTTCGAAATGTCCGCGAACGGTCCAATATTTTCAAAAGGGCTCGTGAAAATATCATAATCTGTTAAACATGATGGTTTTTTCAGATGCTGCCGGTAGCTCTATCATTTTAAATGGAACATCCTATCTGTTTTCACTGCGATCAATTCGAAACTTGCTCCTAAATGCCGTCTCTAAAAACACTTCAAAATGTCTTTTTCCATGTTGCTAGGCATATAATAATAAATTATGACAGTCAGGTACATATTTGCCAAAATTAATTTCGAATTGAGTGAGTCTCAACGGATTGATATTTTGCGTTTTCGAGGTTTTGGTGATAAAACTATGTCCTATCAGAAAGTTTGGGAAATTTTAATGAATGATATACTGACAGACAAATAAATAGTCCACACTGTTTCGTACAGAGATATGAGCAAATAAGTACTGTAAAAAGTTCTGCGAGAACAAGGAGTCCAAAAACAGCAACCAATGATAAAAATTAATCAAATCTGCAATTAAGGAAAATCCCCAAGCAATTATGAATAGCCCAGCAAAACTTGAACTTGAATGAAGAAATTAGTGAAGAATCTGTCTACAGAATCTTAAAACAAGAAAAACTCAAGCCATACCAAAATTATGTATACTCAAGACCTATCAGAAGGTGATCTAGATCGTCGCATGGAGTTTTGCGAGGCGATATGCACCCAAATTTTGCAAGGAACATTTTGTTTAGCGACGAGTAAACATTTTGCCTCTACGGACATGTCAACCGTCATAATTGTAGGTTCTGAAGCAGAAATAACCTACACTGGATGAGAGAGCTTAATACCCAGAATCCCCAGAAATCAAATGTGTGGGCCGGAATCATGGGAAGCCATATTATTGGAACTTCCTTCATTGACGGCAGCTTCACTTATTTATTTATATCTCATGCGAAAATCAGATTCTACCTAGATTGCGAGAATCAAATATTAATATACAAGAAATATGGTTTCAACAAGATGGGACACCATCTCAATATCACCATTGAATCGGGCATCATCAAAAACCTAGCCGTTTCTGAAATATGAGACCGTTCCCAGACTTTTGAAAGACACTTTGTGTTTCTTCTTATGCGTGTTTATACAGGGTGGAGCACCCAATACGACACGGTCCCTGAACCAAACCATTATTTTTTTCGGGAATTCCTCCATTTCATTATATGTATATCGATTAAGGCTACAATAGGAAATTATTTTGGAGTCTACAGGGTGGCCTAAAAAAGTGTGACACATAAGTTGTGTTTTTTTTTAATGGAACACCCTGTATTTCGTTACACTTTCGAATAAGTCAGGAAAAAATAATATGATTTTATATAAGGTACTATGTACCTAACTATAACCGTTCTCGAGTTATTGATTTTTTTAAATAACATTAAAATGTATAGAAATCATCCCTTCGAATTCTGACCATGCATGAAAGAGGTTTTAGGCCATTGATTTCGATAAAACCCTTTTCTCAATATTATATAAATTGTTCAAAAATTATTGTCACTTTTTTATAATTTCGGACAAAGATAACTTTATTATTTCAAATGGAAATCCTGTATTTTTTGCTCTGAGGAATAGAAAATTTGAGTATCTTTCATTGCATATTGTGGTTCCCTATACCTAACCTAAATAATTTTTGAGATATTGGCTTTTTCAAATAGTAGTTTAATTTCAATGCAGTTTTTGAATCAAAATAGCTTTGGAACGACATTTATTCAACTTGCTGAAAGAATTCTTATTGACAGTTGTTGTGTTTAACGTTATACAAAACATTCACTGAATTATTACCATCAAAAAGGAAAACTAATCTCATTCAAGAGCGAATAGATATGATTTTAGCGATTGGTGAGTATGAAGAGAATCGCCTTTTGGCGTCGAGGGTGTATGCCCAAATATATCCAGACCAGAATCATCCAAACAAGTTGGTTTTCGATGCTACATGAAAAGGCAAATAGAGCAAAACCTATCCATCATAGAAAACCCTCATACGAGTCAACGTAAGATTGAGAAAGATACAGGGATAAGCAGACGGAGCATTTCTAGGGTAATAAAAAAATACAAATTTCACCCGTACCGTATTCAGATGCACCAGGACTTATATGAAATAGACTTCCATCGACGAATCGAGTTTTGTCAATGGGTTCTGGACAAGTTTGGTGAGGATGAACATTCTTTGGATTTCAGTTTATTTTTTAATGAATCTACACTTTTTATAACAACGGCTTAGTCAACATCAGACACAACTTCCGTTATTATAGTGATGTGAATCTTCATCTTTTCCGCACTCTGGATAATTTTAGTGAACACTAACTATTTTCGATGAAGTGAAGTATAACAACTGTCAATAAGAATTCTGTGAGCAAATCAAATAAATGTCGTTTCAAAGCTATCTTGATTCAAGAAATGCATTGAAATAAGAACCACTATTTGAAAGAGCCCAATATCTGAAAAACTATTTAGGTTATGTATAGGGAACCACAATATGCAATGAAAGATAATCAAATTTTCTATTCCTCAGAGCAAACAAATACAGGGGGTTCCATTTGATATAACAAAGTTATCTTTGTCCGAAATTATAAAAAAGTGACAATGATTTTTGAACATTCTGTATAATATTGAGAAACGGGTTTTATCGAAATCAATAGCCCAAAACCTCTCTCATTCATGGTCAGAATTCGAAGGGATGATTTCTATACATTTCAATGTTATTTATTTTCTAATTGTATCTAGCATTTTCATAAAAAAATCAATAACTTGAGAACGGTTATAGTTAGGTACATAGTACCTTATATGAAATCATATTATTTTTTTCTGACCTATTCAAAAGTGTAATGAAATACAGGGTGTTCCATTAAAAAAACACAACTTTGATATTTCACACTTTTTTGAGCCATCCTGTAGACTCTAAAATAATTTCCTTTTGTAGCCTTAATCAATATACATATAATGAAATGGAGAGATTCTCGAAAAAATCAATAATGTGGCTTACAGGGACCGTGTCGAATGGGGTGCCCCACCCTGTATATATGCAATAATTTTGTTATTCTTACAATATTCTTGAACGTTGTTCAATATTATCTTTTTTTCAATGTAATAAATATTAATTACTGTTATTATTATCTCTTTCCCGTTGCTCGTATGCAGTATTCAGAAATGTATGAAAATCACGTAGTTCCTATCTTCTTTTCTTTTGTTTTTATGAAGTGTTTTGTTGAAATTATTAAAGAACCAAAGAATTACAAGTCTTGTCTCGATTTGCATAAACGATGCACATCAAATAGGCGAATGAAATAAACGAACCACTCAATTTTTGGTGCATGCAATCGTTTTGGGGTCATTCGGTAATGTATTTTCTTCTCCTTGGTTACGGTAAATTTTTAATCGTTCGCCGACTGTAACGCGCTGTCTAGCTGTAACTAATTACAGATTCACCCACATTCGCTCTATTAGGACGTAATTAAAAAAAAGTTGGTAACACACTTTTCTTGCAGTCTTGCACGAAGAAGGACAGTTACGACTGCGATTTGCAATATCGCATCTCGGATTTTTGGTCGATATCTCGTCGCAATCTGATTCGTCTCTAAATCGACGTGTCACGTAAAACTAGGAAGCAAGACGGGGCTGGTTTGCATCCGGTTGCTGAAGTGTACTTACGGGCACAATTGAAACGATATGAAAAATTAATATCAATTGAGTATATTTTTAACATATTGTAGCATGTAAATTTTCGCTACTTTATTTTGTTAATTCTTTAGAAAGCTTTAGAGCAATGTAGACTTCACCCTGTGGTAACCTACTTTCAATGAGCCTTAAGGGTCTTCATCCTTGAAAACGAGGGAGTCAGAAACGATTTTTTTTCTGAGTAGAGAAGGGTTGTTTGATTGTATAAAGATAAAAATAATGAAAAAAATATTTTTTGGCTTTTAAATGAATGAAAAGGATATTTTCCTCCATTTTTGTGCATTTTCGTTCAGTTCCACCATCAAAACGAATATTTTGGTGTTGTTTCTTTTCAGTATCGAAGTCTATCATTCGCCAGTTAAACGACTTTCTCATTTTCTCCTAGATGTTAATTTTTTTTGGGAATAATTTTACAAAAATGTGTTGTTTTCGCGAAATGGGTTTCCTTGCTTTATTCCATTCGAAATATCCAGCTTTATCAAAGTCAATTAATAAAGGATTGGTTCAGCCGTCGACCAGTGAAAACTAATCATTACTTACAATTCTGGATTCAGAAATGGAACTGAATTTCCTTTAAATGACACGTCCCTCAGGTTGCTCCTCCCACACGACTGTTGAGGAAAAGAGAGAGTATCATATAGCCAGTATGACATCAGGCACATGGTCGGATCGGGAATGGGAAAAAAGAAAACTCATTCGGGTCGATCGAAACTATGGAATATTTTAACTTTTACATATAGCTTTTTTCAACAACATGTGTTTATCACTTGGGGGACAATACTACATAACATTTTTATATTAGGAAAACCAAGGGGCGGTTCCAGAATGTTGGACGAGTTTCGTGATTTCTGATACGATTCCATTCAAAATTGGTATATAGAAGCTTTTGGGTTTGGGATGTCATTTTTTTTTTGTTAATTCTACGTAGTGGCTCCAAAATAGCGGACGAAATTTCTGATTCTCGGTCTGATTCTATTTTGAGTTGGTTTAGGTTTAGGGATTTTTGTGGTCGAAGATCATGATTTTTTTGTCAATGTTTGATAATTCGAAATGACAGCTACAAAACGGTGGACGAATAATTATTGTCCGATTCCGTTCAAAATAAGAATGTAGGGGTTCTTTGGATCGGTGATTTTGACTTTTATTGTCAAAATAAAAAAAAATCAGGATTTAAGGTCAGATTCTATTCCAAATTTGTTTCTAGGAGTTTTTGGAATAGGAGATGAGTTTTTCGAAACTACAACTACAATATGACATTTTACGAATTATCTAAAGAAAATATTCGTGCATTTGAATAAAATCATGTCTTAAAAACATTTTTTCATTTATATTTATCAGGAAATACACTCTCCACTTCGTCAGGGCTATATAGCGAGAATTTCGGAGTTAGTGGAAAACTTTTACGCATATTACCTAATAACTTGGTCTTGTGACTCCAATATCGGCAACTCCGTTCAACATTGGTTTCCAATACAACGGTTTATTTGGGCGGCGCGGCGTTTTTGATGTTCCTTTGAAGTTGAAAAGCTATAGCGGAATGTTTCAATGGGGCTGCGCAGCAAGGTAACAATCGAAACATATTAACTTGATACCAGGTGATTGTTACGGCTTTTTTGTTTCTTTGGTGGCATTTATATCGAGAATCGTAATCATTCGAATTTATTCACTCCTTTTTTTTATTTTCATTAATGATTCTATGTTGAAGAAGGTTCACAATTGTTTTTATTAAATTCAAGGGAAACAATATACTTCACCAGAAGAAGATATTGCGATTTTCTTATATATACGAGAAATTATTTCAATGTAAAAAGACAAAGACAATGGGACAATGGGAATCAATAATGCTTCCGAAGCTGAAAGCATTTTATGTAAATCTTCCTAGAGGAATGAGAATTAGGGATAACTGCTTCTAATATTGTTGAAGGTAGAGAAAGAAATGTAAAAAAAAGAAAGAAATATCTATTTTTTTTCAATATTCAGGTATATTAGAGTAAAACATCTAGCTAAAACATTGTTTCATTTATTTTTAACAGTTGTATTAATTCACATCGGTTGAATTGAATGGTTCACGGGTGATAGTGTTTCATATTGTTTCACCCTTTTTATGGAATAAGACATATGTACCTAAACTATGTACCTTTCCTGCAAAAAAATTACATTCAAATCGAGAAAATAGTTTTCAAGAAAATTGCGATCAGATCTTATTGGTAACTGTTTTCAATAACTAACTTGAAAGTCAAAATCTGATAACTGATTTTTAAATTTTTTATTCATGATTCCACATCAGATTTTATATTTTCGAATCAATTCGAATTAATGCTTAATGCATTCATATACACCTAAATAGTAATTTTGAACAGAATACGACTATAAGTCACAAAATAAACCAAATCCATCTAGGAGCTGCCATTTTGAATTATTGAAATTTGATGAAAAATTAATTATCATCAACCTCAAGATTCCATTCTTATACCGTGTAACACAGACTCATCGTACACGCCCTTTTCTCCTTTGTTTTTGTAAATATATTTCTGAAATTTGGAACATTGAATATGCTCACTATATAGCACTTTTTGACATATTTGGAAAAAAATCCAAATTCTGTTTTTCCGTAAATGACATTAACTTTCGATTTTCAAATAGGACACCGTGTATATTATTACATTTTTGAAACTGCATAATTTACTGAATCCAATGATACCTCATAGTTAATATTTCATTCGTCAGAATACCTATTACATTTTTCGTTCTAGAGAGCCATGAACTCTCTAAAATTATTTCAAATAATCAAAATAATGCTACACTATCGAAATTTCTGACAGATGAATTATCAACTATGAGGCATCATTGGATTCAGAAAATTATGCAGATTTCAAAAATATAATAATTTACAGGGTGTCCCATTTGAAAATCGAAAGTTGATTTCATTTCCGGAAAAACCAGAAATTGTTTTATTTCAAATATGTCAAAAAATGCCCTATAGTGAGCATATTGAATTTTCCAAATTTCAGAAATATAGCTACAGAAACGAAGGAGAAAAGAGCGTGTACCATGAGTCTGTATCACACGGTATAGAATTCGACCATACATCACGAAACTCGTCTGCCATTTTCAATTCCCGAATTTTGACAGAAAAATCTTTATCTTCGAACCCAAAAACCACTACATAGGTAGAGTAGAACCCGCCCAGAAATTACAAAACTTTTCTGTCATTTCAAATCCACGAATTTCAACAGAAATCATCAGGATCTCTCAACCCAAACACCGATTTTGAATCGAATCGGACCTAATCACATAACTCGTCCGCCATTTTGGAACCGCCATCTAAAATTCATCAATTTTGACAAAAGATTCATAATCTCTGAGCCAGAAAAACCCACAGACAAATTTTGAATCGAATCGGACCATAATCACAAATCTCGTCCGCCATATTGAAATTATTAATTTTGATGAAAGATTCATAATCTACGACCCCGAAAACCTGCACATACCCATTTTGTATCGAATAAGAAACCAAATCACAAATCTCGCTTTTTTGTTTTTTCTTCAAAAACATTTATAATGGAGTACTTACCTGCTACTGGAATTATGAACAGTGAACACCTATCAAATATCAAATGATTTGGACGTCTGCAAGTATAAATTTTGTTCAACGATTCCATATTACAACCCACATATAGCATGCAGGTCAAATTAGTATGAAATGTGTAATAAGAAAAACAAGTTTCCCATAAAAGTAATTCTGGTCCAATACATTTAAACAAAAATCGAATATACTCTTTACGTCAGCGTTGCATATTTATTTTGTGCTGCATGCATGTCATGTTTTATTTGACATTACCTTTTATCTGATATTTCAGACGTCATTATCTATTTTTTTGCGGTATACTTCTTCTTAAAATTCACATTCAAAACATTTCCGAGATAGTTCATATAGATTTTGCTAAAATATTTTTTTAATTCTTGATATATTGTGTGACTGGATTCCATATTCATACATTTGAAATTTTCGTGCAAATTTTCAGATTACCACGAAAACAAATAGGCTTCAATCTAGATTTGTAATTTGGAAGAACGAGCACCGAATTATCTAATTCGGAGTTTGTATTTATTCCATCGGGAGAACACGCACTGCCATCTGGCGATATACGTTTCTTATTTAGGAGGCTAAAGAACTTTAATACAACATAATTGGTTGTCTAACGTCATTCATAGAAACCGTATCAACATTCCCATGCTAATTTCCATTCATAAACCACATTTAGTGATCAATTCACATTTTCCAAGTTGTCACTACAAGGAGAATAATTAAGTTCTGGATGCACCATCAGAATAAATCATAATTTTTCTATTTTCTACTTGTTCTCATTGAAACTGCATACGTGGTGGTCCTGTTTGGATTTCAGAGTACTTAGCGCTTGTATTTCTGCTTACTAGAAAAGTGTGATCTGTTTTACGCTTTGGAAGTGTCGATCTAAAAATTATTAAAGCTGAATAAGAAATTTCTTCAATGGAAAATATATCCTACTCACTTTGGCATCCAATGTTGTCTTCAAACGAATTTTCGTGAGTGCTTTATATGTATGTTGAGAAGGTTCATAAGAAGTGTCTTCGAATGATTGTCTCTGTTTTAATTTTTCGGGTTCAATGTGAATATAAACCAAATGTTTTGATTGATTTCGTGTTTACTTTTATTTTTATTTGTCAGCTATCCGATGATATTTGAACTGTCAGCTGTCAACTGCCGACCACCACGACCCATCTGTCTTGAAACAACTAGATTAACTGGGTTTAAATTTTTCTTTTTTTTTCTAATTGTTATTTTAGCTTTGTTAGTGGGTGTTTCAAGAATGGGCTTATTTATTTAATTTATTGAAAAATATAAGATCGCTCAGTATATTTTAAACATAGGTATTCTTTGTTATTAATTGGTGGTTTTATGCTGGAGGTGTTAGGAAAAATCATATGTTTTACAGTAAAGTAAATTGCCATTTCCTCCCTTTGCGTTTGCATACGGGAGGAAAAGTGACACTTTCCTCCGTAGTTCAACAAATAGCTATTTCTAACACCTTTGAAAATTGTCTTTTCCTCCCTAGTTTTAGGGTTGAAAGTGGCACTTCTCCTCCCTAAAAATTAATTAAAGTTTTACATAAATACAGGTACATTTCTAAGGTTATATTTTCATTATATTTTGTTGCACAACAAGTACATTAACAAAAATTGACAATTTTAGGACTCATTGAAAAAATTAAATATACAGTTTGTAACATTGCTGAAGTAAATTGGTGACGAGAATTAGATGGGTATGTTATTCGTATTGCTGTTAAAAGAAATGGTAGAGGGATAAATTGTCGATGAAGGAGTTACTTCTGTTGTTGCAATTTCTGAAATAGTTGATAACGGCTAAATAGGAGTATCTGTCATAATCTGATTTGCATTTTGACGTTTTTTTGACAGTTGACCATCATGTTTCTTTAATGTTTAAATGTCTCTTCCCGCATTTGCCAAGACAGACACAGATTTTCTTCTCAAACTATGTCCGGTATTTATACTGTTCTGGATTATGCAACTTTAAATATTTGGCTACGTTAAGTAGTATTTTTGACTTGGTATTCTTTCCTAGAACCTGTACAGAGCATTTTGATTTTCTATAATTCAAAAAGAAACGAAAATGATCCGTTTTCGCTGGTCTTAGAGCTGCATACTTTTTGAGTATGTCAAGGATGTTGACATTGCCAATGGTATTGTTTGTAGCAATAAATATTGTATTTTCGTTTTGGTGTCTGGCACTACTAGAAAAATAATATTTCCCTTACCTTGTATATCTCCTCGGTCATATTACATCGGCATGCACCACAGATCGCATTTATTAAAGCAACGTACAAAAAAAATGACAAATTGTAACGAAAAACTTACCAATGACTAAAACATACCTTCGTCGTTAGGTATTGGTCATCTGGTGCTTCGACAATAAACGGAACATTGAATATTTTGACCATAATGTGGGAGGTTAAAAGGTCTTTGACAGTTTTAGAAAATACGCAAAAATGACCTCTATACTAGTTTTTTTCATTACTTTTTCCTCATCCAATTTAGTAGAATCTCTTTTTCATACCGGAATCTTGATTTTTCCGGTAATAAATACACATTCAGTAATTTTGCATCTTCCTGTGTCGGTTCTAACTTTTTCTTTGTATTCGCTTGTCTTGGCGCTTAGTTTTATTTATTATTGTTATAATTATTTTTTAAAAAATGGTGAACTTTACCAATGCTATTGAAAAATAAGTTTTAAACTGGAGTAAATTATCTTTCCTCCCTTTCCGTATACTGCCCTCGGGCCTTACGGGAGCAAACCTTGCATGCGGGAGGGAAAGTGACAGTTTTCTCCCTAGTTAAACAAATAGCTATTTCTATAATGATACCTTGGCTTAAACAAAATCGGAGCAAATCAATAAATATATCCTCACGCTTTCAATTATATAGGTATCGTGTGAAAGATTTTTTTGGAAATTGAAATTAATTTTGAGTAGGCTAGAAAGTCTCTAATTTAAGAATATGTGGAGGCTTTCATGATGTATCACTTTTTCACAGTATGCAATTCCATTTGTTTTCAACAGATGAATTATATTGATGTCTATAGTACGACTTTGAAATGTCCTCAATTGACGAAAGATATTGGTTTTGAATAAAAACTTGAAAATTACAATTTTGTTGTTATTTGTTTCTCAGAATACTGGTAACACATGCAAGAACGCTTTGTCACTTTGTAATATCTCTAGCCATAAATTGGCCACTGTAGAAGTACTTTAACAAAGGAGAGGCCATATTTATTGCGATAATATTGTTTGTGAGTGTTTGAGTCCTAAATGTTTGCACCTGCATCTGACTTCAATAATAGGTATACTCCCTTAGCATCTGTAAATCTCTATTAAAAATTATGCACACAAAAATAAATGCATAAGCAGACTTTACATGATATATTATAACATCATGTAGTGCCTGTTATTCATAACAAGCTGTTCCATGAGATATATTATAATCGTTTATTATGTAATTTAATGTATACGCTTGACCACAAAACTTGGAAACCCCCATGTGATCCAACAAGTAGGACTGACTGGAAGCAGTAGTTGTGAACGATTTGTGCTATAAAATGAGCAGCTAGAGACATATACATGTTTTATTCATTTCATGCAGTGGTACCAAGATTCACTAAAAATGAATTATTTTATATTTACGACGTTTTTATTAACTCGTTTTCTTGTCCGTCTGTTTATTTGTTTGTTTATTTGGTCAACTTCAAATATAGCTCATAGGCCAAGCTGTAAATAAAAATAAGAGGCTCTTTGCCCACAAAATAAAAGACGCAAACGGCCTATACTACTTTTTATAAGATAGTTCGTATGAAAACCCTAGCAAAATCGCTTTGTGTAAGTTTTTTAACAAGAAATAGTGAAAAAATTACAACTTTTTTGTTTTTTTGCGAATATCTCAAAAAGTATTGGAGGAATCGTTTTACAGTCAATAGAACTTTTCTAGAGAATTATAAAACCTACAAAATGGTTTGTTAAACGACCAGATTGGTGCATTTTTCACTGAGAAAATCCGGGAAAACCTCGAAGAGGAGACCATTTTTCGAAAATTCATAATTTTTATAAATCTGAAGCTGGGCAAACTGTATTGCGGAAACTGATAGATAATAATATGTGGTTCAACCGTACGCAAGATGTTTTCTGTCCAATGTGTAGTTTTTGCACAATCGCGTTATAAACAATTAAAGGCAAATCTTTATAAATGCACCGATGTAAGGGAAATCATCTTATTCAAATTCTTTAAACAGCATTTGGAAGTTGATATCAATATCTACAATTTGCGTATTTTGGATTTTCACCTGAGAGATGGGAAATGTGTTGAAAATGTCACTTGAAGTTACTCTAAATGCCTCAAAGTGCACCCAAAGTCGCCCGAACTCAACTCGAGTTAACTTCAGTGCGACTTCGGGTGACTTCGGACGCACTTTAAAGCGCTTTGATCAACTTTCAGTGACATTTTCAACTCATTGTCCACCTCTCAGGTGAAAATCCAAAATAAACAATTTGTAGATATTGATCTCTACTTCCAGATCTCTACTTAACAGAATTTGAATACGACGATATTCCTTAAATCGGCGCATCTTCT
Organism: Chrysolina oricalcia; assembly: GCA_944452925.2. Taxonomy (NCBI): domain Eukaryota; kingdom Metazoa; phylum Arthropoda; class Insecta; order Coleoptera; family Chrysomelidae; genus Chrysolina; species Chrysolina oricalcia. Next base: position 18,201,927 of record OX101825.2, read on the forward strand.
TCAGTTGATTAATAGTATATTGTACAATGAGCATGAAATGACATACATTTCCCAAAAATATAGAATCCGATTGTATTCAATCTTTTTATTGAAATTATTCTGGTTTTATGAAAAGAAAATCATACCTTTGTCAGAAGATAGGCATTATCAGGAGCTTCTGATATAAATTTATTAATTTGATTGTTAAATCATCCTCATTAATCATTTTTAATAACTTAATTTTTTCATTCGAATTTTGTAATTATCTACTGATGTGAAATGTCAAATTAATAGACATAGAATTCACAAAATTCGTTAATACCTACCTATAATGACAGTCTAGTAGTTCATGAAAGTCGTAGGAAATGAAATATTTCGATACAGCTAGCCCGTGGGAAATGAAAATCGGTGTTACAACGTGGTAGGTTTCTTAATCGAAGACGCAATTGAAATGTTCATTTTTCTTAATGGTCGTAGAAAGATATAATTATCAGACTCTTACATCTATTTTTAATTATGTCATTATCAATGAATTTTGCCAGTCGAGACATTTCACATAAAGTATTACGTAATTCTCTTAACTCCTTTGTGTACCAGGGCTTCTTTTTAGTTTTTGTTTTTATTTTTTTATAAGGGAATGAGTTATTGAAATGGAACATGTCGTAGAATTCCTGAAATTTATTATCGAGATCTGCAGACTGTTTTCATATTCTCCCATGTTTCTTTCCTTAGCAAGGTAATGAATGATTGAATGCTGTGATCGTTGATGATTCGTTTGAATATTGGACGATCTGTTATTTTCCTTAGGAGTATCAGCTATGATGCTTGACAGTATTATTTGAGGAGTGAAGCACTAGTAGAGGATAAGGATGCATTCATGCCACCACATAACTTTTGGCTTTAAAACTGCTGACACGGTTTTTCGGCAACTTTTCTTCATGTCAGGTTTTCTGACAGCTTCAGGAATTGTGCAAAACGATGGAAATATTAAATTTTCCATAAAATACAAAACACTAGGGACTTTAATTTTGTTTTTAGATTTTTCTTTCAAAATTGCGCTAAATTCAAAACTAGAGCTAGAGCATTGTTATTGAAAGAGGTAAGGTATTGTGTAGTGTAGGGTTGTTTATTTGTCAGTGTACATTTGTTCCAAGAAACAATTCAAATGTAGAAGTGATACTCCATTTTAACCAACATCAACCATTTTAACCAACTGTTATGATTAAAATGTAACATGTACCCACAAAACTGTCTTGTGTTGTAAATTGAAACAAACGTTACAATGGTTATACGATAAAAACTCTCAGAGAAAAAGTGTATGATATATAAGTCTTTTCATATTTTTGAACAACTGAACACTTCAAAAAATAACATAACAACATGGATATATGATAAAAATAACACAAACATCTGAATAAGTTCAAGTTTGATCGTCAACACTTTCCCTCAAACTTGAAACTGGTATATCCGTGTTCAGATCACTCCCAACAGCGATCTCAAAAACTGAAATCATGGGATATCGGCTTTGTAAAAATATCTGCGATTTGCTGTCGTTGGAATAAACTCCAATGAAAATATTTTTTCTTTGAACTTCTCTCTTATGAAATGGTAGCAAATATCGATGTGCTTGCTGCTTTTGTGGAATTCAGGATCCTTCACTAGCTTTATTGCACTCTGGTTATCAACAAATAATAATGGAGTCTGTCAATATTCCAAGAACTCTTCGAAAAGACGTTTTAACCAAAAAAGTTCTCTCGCTGTTAAACTTGCGGCTATGTATTCAGCTTTTGTGGTTGAAAGAGGCAGATTCTGAGAACCCCAAGAGATTGGAGAATTTCCTAAATGGAAAACATCTGACATGTTGAATTTTTGCAAATTATTGTCCATGGCAGCTCCGGACGAATATAAATTCAAATTGATATTAGGGAAATACAAAACATCAAGTAGCAGTTGAGGCTTCCAATCAGCAACAACTAAACTGTGTATTCTGATGACACCTCTGCCTTCGGCATACATGCTTTCACCATTTCCGATTCGTACTGGTTCAGGATGGTCAAAATTTTGATACTCATGGAACCACTCGAATCTACTAGTCATATGATGACTCGTTCCGGAGCACATAAACCATCATTCTTCGTAGCAAACGAATTATCTTGGCAAACAGTCAATAATTTTCTGACAAATGCATTCATGTTTTCTTGAAGCTCTGCTAGATTTGCATTTTTATCAGATGCATTGGTAACAGCTCTTCTGAACCAACAGTCTTTCTTCCAGTGGCCTTTCTTGCCACAAATAAAAACATTCACCAGGTAATAACTTCGACGCTGCTCCAGACAATTTGTAGATAAATCTTAACGTCAAAGTTAAGTTGCGTTATTGAATGAGAGGCCGAGAGCAATTTAATCAAAAAGGTAATAAGGTTTGTTTATCCGTGAAATTTACCAAGCTCAAAATATTTTCCAGATCGATTAATTCTTTGGCAATTAGGAAAAGCGAAATAGGCGATTTTCTTCAAATTCAGGAAAGTGATATATTTTGAAATTACCGCAATTTTTAAAGAAAAATCGCTAAACAAAATTGAAGTCCTTGTATTTTGTATTTTATGAAAATCCTAATTTTTTCACCATCATGCACAATTTCAATCCTAGTAGGGGGTTCCTGAGGCTGTCAGGAAACCTGACATGACGAAAAGTTGGCCAATAATGTGTCATTAGTTTTGAAGCCAAAAGTTGTGTGGTGGCATGACTGCATCCTTATCCGTAGTCCTCTATTCCTTCCATTTAAGGCCGATTCTCACTAGAGCGGTGCCGAGCGGCGCGGCGCGGCGCTGTGCGGCGCGGCAAAAGTTGCTTGCAATTCTTTGCATGTAATTGAGTGATCCCGTCCTCACCTGAGCAGAGCGGCGCGGAGCAGAGCGTCGCGTTCGTAGGCAGCAAAGTTCTAACGCCTCCGGGAGCATTGGCTCGCGGCACTGCCGCTTTGAAACGCTCCCTACCGCCTGTTGACGGACAAGTGGGAATCACGTCGCGTCACAAGCAAGCTGCGACTTGTAGAAATTAACACAATTTCAGAGACACACCAAACAAATATGGACGCGGAAAAAATAGAAAGATTAATTGTATTAGCGAATGATTATCCTGAACAATATTGTCGCTTCTTTTTTCGTCTATTTTCGTATTCATGACATATTGCCGCTACAAAAACAAAATCGTCTGATGATGACGATGTAGGATCCTCTTCTGTGATTCCCAAACTCATATCACTTTTTTTACAAAACTCAAAATACCTACCTACTTATATAGATTTTACTATTTCGCACACCGCTGCTGCTACAAAATGCCGCTCAGGTGAGAATAGCCTGCACAAAAACTGCTTCGTCCAGTGCCGCGCCGCGCGGCACCGCGCCGCGCGGCACCGCGCCGCTCGGCACCGCCCTAGTGAGAATCGGCCTTTAAGGTGGCCGTTCAATGGCATGCATGCTGGCTTCTGCTCGGACGGCGAATCGGTGAAACTTAAATAACTCAAATTTGGTAAATATATTTGAAACATAATGGAGTACTTGATACTATCAAAATTAATTTTTTTTCAAAAAATTCGTGATTTTTTTTGCGGAAGTCCACAAATCGATATAATTCACGTTTTTGGAATGTGTCAACAAGAAGACCTATTGAAATCGTTCAAAACCTAACAGACACCAATTTTTTACAACGTGTTTTTGAGAAATGCGAGCAGCACTCGGAATTAGGCGGCAATATTCCAAAATCTAGCAGATTTATAAGAAATTGCATCTTATTACTCACTGAGTCAGTTCAGCCATTTGCGAATAGATTGCGCCACAGTAGAATTCATTATCTTCAAAATTATGAATGAACTGGAATTTGGGTGATGGCAATGAACAAGCACAGCACTATGAATAGAGTAGAATAAAAGATGTTGACGAATATTCGCATTGAGCGGCGAGAAATGCTTTTTATAAATTCTTTTATAAATTTTGTCCCTTCATAGGCGTGCATATGAGGGGCAGCTCAATATATTCTTTTGTTCTTTAATTCATTTATCAGATTCTGAAATAGTATGGAAGGGTTTTATTGAATTCATAGATCGTTTTTATACATATCCACATAAACTTATTAATTTATTTTTAATGATGAGTTGACCCGGACGTTGCTGTATTAAAATGTCTTATATTCAAATATTTCAAATTACCTTTTGTAGTTATATATAGGTTATATCCTTAAGCTTTGTGAACGAGAATTGTATTTCTTCCGATATTAAAGCATATTTTGATGGATTGATAGAGGGGACAGTGAATTCACAGTAGAAAATTGTAAAATTTAAATAAAAATTGAGTGTTGGAGCTATTCTGTAAACAAATTATATACCTACCCAGTAATAAAAGTAATAAGTCTCTTCGATTTCATATAAATATATATAAATATAGGTAAAAATCCGCAGTGACACAATCATTAACAGATAAATCATCAAAATAATTCACAGTATGATAGAATTATTAGCAGAGGCGAAACTTTCGAGGCGTTAGGAAATTTGCATATTGATTGAGATTTTAAAATGGTCTTATATACATTCTTGAATATTACAGTTTCATAAAGATTTATAGAAAAAAATAGTGTAGCGTTGAACCTCGATCAATATATAGGTACACATATACTGTGAGTCAAAGATAATAATAGATAATTATAATAATAATCATAGTAAAACCATTTTCGACATAGTTTTTAGCTTCTGCCAAACGAACATCGTCGGAAAAGAAGAGCATTCTGTTAAAGTGGTGGTTCTGATAATAAGTGTCCTTGGTTTAATGATGGACACCTTGCTTTCGAATCTGAAAATTATACCGGCTTGCCTTTATTCGATAGAAATCCTTGCCGTATGAATGCAGAAGTCCTTCATCTTTGGTTCACTTCGTCTGCTCAGGGCACATGAATCTCGGACCAAATAATCACTCACCCTACGGATGTAGGGAACGAATATTTGGGTAAATGATACCAGCGTGCCCTCCAAATGTATAACAGCTTCTGAAACAGGTCCGGCTTGGATAGTCCTTAAAATATCTCGAGAATATATTGAAAAAAATTGAGATGATTTGGAACATAATGAAATCCTTATATATATACGTAATACAACATCAAACGCGGAATGAAAAATAATTTTAAAAATGTATATATTAAAACAGAGCCGCAGTAAAAAAAATAAGTTCCCAAATAACTCAAAACTCCAATATTTGTTTGGAAATTGTATACTGCAACATAAATGGTCTCGTGTACTATTTAACCGAAACTATAGTCAACTATTGCCGTGTCCGCCGATATTACCACGACGGACATCTTTGGACTCATTATACTTGCTGATCACTTTTATGTTCCACAAAAACTTGAAAAAATTATGAAAAAAAAAGTGGTGGTAGGGTAACAGAATATTCAAAGAGGTGGGCAATGATGAAAGAAATGAAAACAATTTTTTCTTTTTATTTCCCGATGCAATTTCTTCTTCTATCCATGGTGGATCATAGCATTTCTCATTTCGCAAGGAACGCAAGGACTGATTTTATATTTGTATAAATCGTCTCAAAACACTCTTTTGCCTGCCTAAGTCCTAAGCAGGAAAGTAAAAACACTGTGAGCTGTGGAAACTCAAACTGGTTTGCCTGAAAGTGACAGCTTCACTTAGTCATATCACAACACTCTGTTTTGCCAGTGCTCGTCATTGAAGACCTCAGCCTTCAGCCTCTGTTTGTTGATTTTCAAATAACAATCATTATAATTGAGAAACAAGAAATGTCTCTCCGGCCACTGCATTACCCGCACTTATTGCAGTTTTCTGATTTTCAAATAACTATTTCTCCATATAATTGAGAAACAAGACATATCTACTTACCTACCACGATTACATTGATCACACATTTCACTTACCCGAATTCATGTTTTTTACACCACTCAAAACTTAAATATCCAAAAATAACAATCCCCTTATTTTCCACAAATAGCACTGCACTGATCAACCTACAAATCCGTTGAAATGAATCATACACAAACGAAATCTTCAATTGCAATCTCGTAAATATATTCAAGGGTACAGAAAGGGATTAGGGATTCCCAAATTCCTTACTCACTTGCTGCCTGTCCATACAAATGCATGTTGCCAAGCATTTATAAAAATAAAAATCTTTGAGTTCATATTTCTTTCTTTATCCATGCTTGTACAACAAAACATGGGAACATGGGAGTTGATCTTTCAAGAACATTTTTCAACGGCATTTTTGTCAAAAGTCATATCTCTCTAGATATTATTCAGCCAGAATATGAATTAATGAATGAATTTATAAAATAAAACGAGAATAATTGTGTCATCTGACATCACTGCCCAGCGGCGTGATATTTTCATTTTACGATCATAGGAGCAATTGATGTCGGTAACGATGCTTCATTTTTATGGTTGCATACTTGGATAAATATTCATTCGGATGGCTGGTGGCTCCTCTGTCGGATTAGTTTGTCAAGGATGATTAAACGGCCACCTTAATGGAAAATGAACTCCACTAGGAATAAAGTTCAAATGAAAGACTATACACTTGAATTGAACAAGTGAAGGAATAAATGAGTAAAATGAGTCTCAACCAGTCCACGCATGTATGGGAAGGTCACCGAAGGCCACAAAGAGCATGAGTCTATTTCGAAAGAGATCATCACACCCGACTTTTCTTTCAAAGCGTGAAACGAAGAAATCGACAGTAGTAGCAATTAAAGATTTGAGCGAGAACCAGAGTCTGTGTTCGGAACTCGATACGTGACGACTAAAATTCTACGGTTGTTCCCTTTTATGACGCACTATGCACTTCTCGTGAAACTATAAACCTGCGGGTATTATAATCGATTATAAGTACGTGTCCTTTACTGGGCCGAGGCTCTCCTAGGTCAATGAGTTTCCAAGTATTCTCGGAGGCCTTCAAATGACATTCACGCCCTCGCATTGAAAATGAAAATAGTATGTATCTACAGCAAGGTGGGCTGTAAATGATAGGTTGAACTAGAACAAACAAAAACATTAGTTTAAATCAATCGTTTTACAAAAAAAAATAAAAAATTTGTGTTAGTTAAAAATTTTGTTGGTAAAATTGTTATTTCCGTCAACCGATTGCACCCCTACGCGCAACCCTCGGAAGTCTTCGAGAGACTTGTGTGAGCTAGGGAAGACGCAGCCCTTACCTTTTAACGTGTGATGCCATGCACGAGACTGGTGGATCGAACCCACGACCCCACGCTTGCGAGGCGTACGCTTTTACCAGCCGACCACCACGGTCCATAAGATGAAAAATCCAGAATTTTCAATCCACATGGATGACTACAGACAATATCATTCTCTAAAATTTCATTTTAGGTTCGCACGCATCATTGCAATGACTACATGTAAAAGCAGTCTCCCTGAAATGAACGTGTTGAAAATATTTTTCTTTCGTCAGAAAACAATGACCTCTAATGCTTCCAAATCCAAAAACATTTTTTATAATAAATTTTCACTTTTTGATGAAAAATGACAATTGGTTCCCGAAACTACGGAGTAAAAAGTATAGTAGCTCTGGTGACAGAAGATTCACCGAAGTTTCAGGAAATAGTAACCGATTTTTCAGGAATTTTGTATATACTAACCAAAGTAGAAGATATACGAACCATTTCCCTGATGTTTCTGTATTCACCGTGATTGTTGTAACTATGGAAATGTAGAACTCAAGAGTCGTCGATACACCGATTTGACAATTTCCCTCGTACTATATAAACCAATCAGATGACATCATTTTATTAATTCAAACCAACCCAGGTAGCACTTCATATGCTGAATCTTGGTTCCATATTGGTCCAATATGGGTGAATATTCAAAAAGCAATATTATAATAAAAATATTGGTGGAGTATTGGTTGAACCTGTATCGATAACACAATATTGTCTATATATTGTTTTACACATCTAGAATAAATATTGCAATCCCAATATTCCAGTCATATCGATTCTAGGGATAAAAAACTATATTGTATTTCCAAGATTGTTTCCAAGATTATTTCCAAGATTGGTTGAATATCATTTCAACTTTATTTAACAAATTGTAATAACTCATATTGGGTCAATATTGGTTCAAAGATATTTACCAATATCGATAATACAATATTGTCTATATAATGTTTTCCACATCTACAGTGTGTCTCACTTCTCATGGAAACACCCCCGTATCTTCCGTAACAATAGAGGTAAAATGATGAAACTCTCAGGACTGATGGAAATGCTCAAAATGCACCTACCACCTGAATGGGGTTGGCCTAAGTGATATACACTGCCCGCCACTCGCGATGGAACAACCCATTTTTACGGTAAAACATACTAGGGGGCAGAATAGGCTAAAAATTCCTACAGATTCGTGATCAGGACCACCAACTTACTACAGAGACACGTTTTCCCTGAAAAAATTTCAGTCCTGAAAAATCCGAATTTGTCTCACTTCTCATGGACATACCCCCGTATCTTCCGGGAACTGGTCTAGGCTAACTAGATACCTGCAGTGAAAACTTCGTTGCCACAACTGATGAGAAATTTGTTTCAAGATCGTTTTTACGTTTCCATTCGAGCAGGTAGGCTCTTTTTTGAATATATTTCATCATTTATTTATATCCCGTGGATTTTCTCATGATAGAAGGCCGCTGTTTGAAAGTGTTGTATAACACGTTGTGAACTGTCTACAGACGGGTTCTTCGTCTCACAAAGCAGGTGACTAATTGCCTAGTTATCGTCAATGAAATTTCAGAACCCTAATTATAATATCTTTTCGGTCGGTGATACTCAGTTTAGTTTTTCTCGAAGAAACCAGCTCATTCATTTACGAAGCGGACAAACGTAGTTAGTGTGGGCCGACAACTTGAAGCTGTTACTGACATCTCAGAGTTGGTTTTATCTGGATTTATTTTTCTCGAATCAGTCTAAATTGACATAGTTTTCATCGAAACCATTATGTAACCCAAACCTATTCATTAAAAGTTTATTTCAGAATGAAATTCTGAAAATTTGGAATATTACACTGTATAAATAATCTGCTAGAAATATCGACAGTGGCGTAGCAGCTCCGGTTAATAATAATAGTAATTCTTATACGGTTAACCCGAAAAGGGAATGCACACGATTGTCAATACGATATGACAATATTTTCATCAATCTTTCTTCAATATTTCTTGACCTTACACGGTGATTCCAATGTATTGTGGCGAAGCTGCGGGCGATGCCGGACCTGAACTCTCACGTATAGCTAGCGACCAACCGCGGGAGACTGTCGATGCGCTTGCACCGAGAAGAATCTGGACGGCTTGGTGAGTCTGGGCGATTCGAAGGAAAATTCTGGAGCATTCAGAGAAGTCAACGTCGGATATAAAAAGAACTACGCAGCGGACAGTCGGACAGTCAGTGAAGTGAAAGTCGAATATAAATAGTAGAGTGATTGTAATGTAAATTAGAGTACTGTGAATCATTGTATTTCGTTAAATAAATTATTTTAGTCAGTTAACTAGAGTTTAAATCTACTACAGTGGTGATCAGAAGTGCGATTGTTAGAGATAAAATACAGAGTGTTCGTGTAAGTAGACAGCTTGTGTATTTCGGACAATTGTTTTCGCGAAAATAGACAGTGACCGATAAACATTTTTCGTGAAGTGACACTTCTCGCGTGTGAAATAGATAATAATAATAATAATAGACTGGTGGCCGTGGAATAGACTGTGTGAAATAGACAATAATAATAGTAATAGACTAGTGTCCGGGAAATAGACTGTGTGAGATAGACAATAATAATAATAATAGACTGGTGACCCGTGAAATAGACATAGACTAAGACAAAATGTGTTCGAGGAAAGTTCGCCTGGTTGAATTGAAGGTTGCGGAATTGAAGCAAGAACTGGAGGAGAGGGAACTTGACACAAGTGGTAAAAAGGCCGTGCTTCAAACAAGACTTGCCGAGGGATTAGTTCAGGAGGGCGAGGACCCAGAAACATTTCTATTCGAAGTTTCTGGAATTGATTTGGGTTCCATAATGAGTAAACTCGACGGAATGAAGGAAGAAATTCAAGAAAAGCTGCTAGAAAATTCGAATAATCTGGAAGAAAAACTTCAAGAAAAACTTCAAGAAAGTTCGAAAAATCTGGAAGAAAAGCTGCTAGAAAATTCGAATGGTCTGAAAGAAGAATTTCTAGAAAGTTCGGGGAATTTGAGAGAAGAGATTCTAGAAAATTCGAAGAACATGAAAGAAGAACTTTGTGGCGTGGCGAACCGGTTAGAAGAAAGAATAGGGACTGTCGAGGAAGAGATGGGAAAATTGAAGGAAACAATCAGCGATGAAATCAGAGGCGGAATCGAGGAAGAAATTAACAAATTGAAGAAGAAAATCAGTAAGTTGGAAAACCAGAATGACACTACCCACACCACAGAATATGTCAATGAAAATTCAATGCTGGAACTGAGTTTGAACTTAGATGATGTTCAAAAGGGTTTGAAAGATGTAAAAATTAGTCCGGAAACAGGAAAACTCTCTATGAAACCACCTCAGTTTGATGGAAAAACACCATGGGCAAATTACCGCCGACAATTTGAAGCTGCAGCAAAAGCGAATGGATGGAATGCAGGAGAAAGAGCTGTAGCATTAACACTGGCGTTGCGTGGAGAAGCCACAAATATCTTACAAACCCTCACGGCCCAAGAACAAGAGGACTACGAGCAGCTGTTAAAACATCTGGAATTACGGTATGGACAGACCCATCTAGAACATGTATACCACTCACAGCTGAAAAACCGCTGCCAGAAATCAAGCGAATCCCTACAGGAATTTGAAGCCGACATTGCACGCTTGGTTCGCCTTGCATACCCAGCTACACCGGACAAGGTAATGGAGCGACTAGCAGTTCAGGCATTCTTAGATGGACTTCATGACCAGGAAACGAGACAAGCATTAACACTAGCTCGTCCAACACATCTCGTGGATGCACTGGCACGCGCTTTGGAATTTGAGGCGGCGAAGCAATCCTGCAGAAGCCAAAGTAAAGTCCGAGTTATTGAAGAAGACCCACAGGAGCCTGCTAACCTGGAAGCTGCCATAAGAAAGATCGTGAAGGAAATGTTGCCTGAGAGAAGACTAGTGAGATGCCGGAACTGTAGGAAACTTGGACACGTGCGTAGTCAATGTCCAACCCTCAAGAGGTCGAGACCAAAGAAGGTTGTTGAGAAGGGGCAATTGTCGGACTATACTCAGAAAGCCCCGGTGAACAACGCATATGTCGCTGTCCTCCAACGACAGAACAAAGGAGCCTTCGTAGACGGGTTCATCAACAACAAGCCTTGCGCAATGCTGCTGGATACTGGTGCGACTAGGACAATCCTTGGACCTGCTTTTATTAAAACACCAGAGAGAATGGAACCATCATTCTGGAAGCTACGCACAGCAACAGGAGAGCCGGCCACTGTACATGGTGAGCTACCGATTGAACTGATTCTAGGCAGCACAAAAGTGAAACATCGGGCATTAGTAGCGGACATTGAGGACGACGCAATTATTGGAATGGACATCATGAATTCCAGAGGGTTTGAATTGAACTTCAAAGATGGCGTCCTACGTGTGAACGGAGAAGAGCTGGTGCTACATGGAAGAAGTGAAGAGATGATTCGTGTTCTGCTGGTTGAAGATGTAAGTGTACCCGAGAGGGCTGAGACCATACTGGAGGCTCGCTTGGACGGAGGTGCGAGCAATGGAAGCGTGGTGATGTTCGAGCCCAAGCTTCATGATGAGAAAATTGGACGAGGTATTGCACTAGGCAAGACTTTGTTGCGTGCTGATAAATTTGTGCCAGTAAGGGTAATGAATGTCAATTATTACCCAGTGACCTTGAAGAAAGGAACTGTTTTGGGGCACTGTTCGTCAATTTCCTCTGTGATCAGGAGTGTACACGGTACTGTTAGTCAAGACAACAACCTGACAGCGGAACTGGAAAAATTGGTTACCATCTCTTCCAAGGGCATTAAACCAGCCCAACAGCCCAGATTGAGAGAATTAGTCAAGAAGTACCAAGACATCTTCGATACCGGACAAGGAAAAGGGGGTCGAACGAATGTAGTCCAACATAAAATTGATACTGGGGATGCCCGACCAATCCGACAATCAGCTAGAAGACTTCCTCTTGCCAAGAAAGAAGAGGCTGACAAAATAGTCAATGATATGGGGAAAGATGGAGTTATTGAACCATCCGACAGTCCATGGTCCTCTCCAGTCGTACTGGTGAAGAAGAAAGACGGATCAACACGCTTTTGCGTAGATTATCGTCAACTGAACAACGTGACGAAGAAAGACAGTTACCCTCTTCCGAGAATAGACGACACCCTAGACACGTTGGCCGGCTCCACGATTTTCTCGACCCTTGATCTGAAGAGTGGATACTGGCAGGTAGAACTGGCTCGAGAAGATAGAGAAAAGACAGCGTTCACCATCGGCTCGGGACTGTGGCATTTCACCGTTATGCCATTCGGACTTTGTAATGCTCCAGCAACATTCGAGAGATTGATGGAGACGGTTCTGAAAGGACTCTCATGGAGGACGTGTCTGGTATATCTCGATGACATTATTGTAGTTGGCAAATCGTTCGAAGACCACGTTAAAAACCTGGAGGAGGTATTCATGCGACTGAGAAACTCTGGATTGTAGCTGAGCCCCAAGAAATGCCACCTGTTCCAAAAAGAAGTACGTTACCTTGGCCATGTTGTCTCTGGGCGCGGAGTAGCAGTGGATGACGAGAAGATTAAAGCAGTGAAGGAGTGGCCTATCCCGAAAGACATACACCAACTACGTAGTTTCCTTGGTTTGTGCACATACTACCGCCGATATGTGCTGGGGTTTGCCAACATCGCTAAACCACTGACCAGGCTCACGGAAGGTCAAACAAAATTCCAATGGTCCGAAGAATGCCAATACTCGTTCAAGACGCTGAAGAGGGCATTGATCAATGCACCGATTCTAAGTTATCCCCTTCCGAGTGGAAAATTCATTTTGGACACGGACGCCAGCAACGTGGGACTTGGAGCTGTTTTGTCCCAGATCCAGGATGGGCAAGAGAAGGTCATCGGATACTTCAGTAAAACTCTCAGTAAACCGGAGCGTAACTACTGTGTCACCAGACGAGAACTGTTGGCTGTTGTCAAGGGAGTAGAACACTTTTATAAATACGTGTACGGGAGAAGATTCCTGTTAAGAACCGACCACGCAGCCCTTAAGTGGCTTCTACAGTTCAAAAACCCCGAGGGCCAAGTAGCACGTTGGATCGAAAGACTCCAAGAATTCGACTTCGAGATCGAACATCGAGCAGGGAGTGGCCACAAGAACGCAGATGCTCTGTCAAGGAGACCATGCCCAGACGACTGCTCACACTGCCGACGAGCAGAAGAGAAGGAAGCAGCGATTTGTAGAACCACGGCAGTTGACAACAACTGGAATGACAACGAGGTCCAGAAAGACCAAGAAAGCGATCCAGATCTTGGTTTAGTCGTCGGCTGGAAAAAAAGTAATCAAAGACCGACATGGCAGGAAATCGCAAGATATTCCCCAGCAGTCAAATCCTACTGGGCCCAATGGAATTCCCTTACCCTGGACAATGGGGTCCTGAAACGTGTATTGGAGTCCGAAGATGGTGGGGAAGACAGACGTCAGATAGTGGTGCCCAAGAACAGAAGGCAGGAAGTACTCCGAGATATCCATGATGGAGTTGCTGGAGGACATCTGGGTGTGACGAAGACCCTGCAGAAAGTAAGGCAACGGTTTTACTGGGTCAATTGTCAAGTTGATGTCAATGACTGGTGCAGAAAGTGTGCTGTTTGCGCTGCCAGCAATGGACCTCGGACACGACCCAAGGCCCCGATGCGTCAGTATAACGTAGGTAGTCCATTCGAAAGAATCGCCATTGACATCGCCGGCCCGTTCCCCGTATCAGATCACGGAAATAAATACATCCTTGTGGCAATGGACTATTTCAGCAAGTGGGCCGAAGCCTATGCCCTGCCCAACCAGGAAGCCATCACCGTCGCGGACGTCTTGGTGAAAGAGTGGATATGTCGATTCGGCGTTCCCTTGGAGCTGCACTCGGACCAAGGCAGAAATTTTGAATCCAGTTTGTTCCAAGAAATGTGCCAGATGCTGAACATCCGAAAGACGAGAACCACAGCTCTGCATCCACAGTCCGATGGAATGGTTGAGAGGATGAACAGGACTATCAATCGCCACTTGTCCAAGGTAGTCTCTGACCATCAAAAAGACTGGGACCAGTATCTCCATTTGTTCCTGATGGCCTACGGTTCCGCAGTACACGAGTCGACCGGCCAAACCCCTGCAAGTATCATAATAGGCCGAGAGCTGCGACTTCCCTGTGACCTAAAGTTTGGGATGCCACCAGGACAGGATACCGCGGGAGAGGACTACGTCAGCAAACTCCGGCAGCGAATGGAGGACATCCACGAACGAGTCCGTTTGAACATCCAGAGTGCCAGCGACCGAATGAAAGCGACTTATGACATCAATGCCGATGCTGGAGAATTTCAGGTTGGTGACCTAGTTTGGCTGTACAACCCGATGCGTCGCCGTGGCCTGTCACCAAAATTACGGAATTCATGGGAAGGTCCGTACAAGATCGTCAAGAGGATAAATGACCTGCTTTACCGAATCCATAAACCACCCAGAGGTAAACCCAGGGTCGTGCATTTCAACAGGTTGGCTCCTTACGCTGGGAACCATGACCAAGTCCGCACCCTCAGACCACCAGAGGATGCGATGACGTTCCAGAAATTCATGTCCTTATACTCAAATGGACAGAAAGTGTCACACGGGGTAACTCGAGAGGAGCCACGGGACCTTTTCAAAGTGCCAGTCGATTACGCCCTAGCACACTGCGTCGCAGAAGATCTTCGAATGTCCAGGGGCATCGCTGTAGTGTTCTCCAAGAAATTTGGTCAACTCCAAACACTACGGAAACAGAATCCAGAAATTGGAGGTGTGCTACAGCTGAAGAAGGGCCAGAGGAACATCTACTACCTGGTGACCAAGAAGCGTTCTCAAGATAAACCGTCCTATGAAGATGTCTGGAGGAGCCTCACCCAACTGAGAGATACGATGGTGGACCAGAATCTGGTGGACTTGGCAATCCCAAAATTATCCTGTGGTATTGATGGGCTGGATTGGAGAGTTATAAGAAGTATGTTGGAGACGATATTCCGATCCAGCGGCATCCAGATTTTGGTTTGCTGTAATCCTATTCCACGACCTAACATGAAGACTGTGGAGTGTTACTTCCATCGAACTTTACGGTGCAGATATGGGGAATCCTGCAAATATCGACACACTCCAAAGATGACATTTCGGGACGAAATATCTCTAAGAAGGGGGCAATGTGGCGAAGCTGCGGGCGATGCCGGACCTGAACTCTCACGTATAGCTAGCGACCAACCGCGGGAGACTGTCGATGCGCTTGTACCGAGAAGAATCTGGACGGCTTGGTGAGTCTGGGCGATTCGAAGGAAAATTCTGGAGCATATATATATAAAAAGAACTACGCAGCGGACAGTCGGACAGTCAGTGAAGTGAAAGTCGAATATAAATAGTAGAGTGATTGTAATGTAAATTAGAGTACTGTGAATCATTGTATTTCGTTAAATAAATTATTTTAGTCAGTTAACTAGAGTTTAAATCTACTACAGTATCAATATTTTCGTCAGTAATAGCAGAGCAATTGATGGCATATGCACATAATAAAAAAAAATGGATATTCAGAAGGCGTGTGTCGCAATTATTTTAGCTTGTGCTACAAAACGTACTGTCAAACGAAAGCGATGGGTAAAAGATTTGCTACAAAAGCGTAAACAGTACTCACACATATACCTTCTGAAGGGAATATGGACAACGGGTGGAGCAGATTATAAGAATTATTATTTTCGCATGAGGGGCGTGTCATTTAATAAGTTGTTATTGATGGTCAATCATTCATCGAAAGGCAGGATAAAAATATAGAAACAGTCTACCAGCAGAAAAGAAGTTAGTCCTTGGCAATAGTGAAATATTGATGCGAAATGATTTCACACGATCAGTATCACGGTCAATATCCCTAATGCTTTTGGGCGTGGCTAGGGAGTGGCCAATATATCGAAGTATTGATATCAAAATATCCGGAAATATTTCAATATTTTCATCAATCCATCAATACTAGACCTTACATGTTCAAGATTATTGTCAATATTTTTAATATTGACAATATTAATGATAGTGTAAGGTCCCTGATACACATACATATACTTCCCCAGACAACAGGAAAGCCGTGGAGTTTTGAGTTTGTAGTGTCTTCACAACAGAATGGTACTGGATGGAGCCTGTAAAGTCATCAGGAGTTTAGATCCCTTTTTCTGCATGGTCCGCGACCATGAAAAAGCAAGGATTGGAGCTTGTTTTTAAGGCAGCAACCTGTACAGCCGATGAACTTGATCTCATTTTCGACACTGAACGGGCTAACCCAGACAGAGAAAAAAACCATGATATCAATGTAAAAGATGTCCAAATGCTCGCCGAAAACGTCATAGAATCATCCTAATTTTAAATAAAAATGTCTTCTGGCGTAATTGGAAGCGTTATTATTTGTCTTTTTAAGTCACGAGGATAGAAGGCTTCCAGATGAAATATCATTCCGAAAGGTCCTGACTAGATTTGTGGAAACTGGATGTATCAATTATTCTAAACATGAGCGCATCAAACCAGCCAATAATGAGGATAATGAATTGAGAGTTCTCCTTGCTGTTGAAGAAGATCCTCGTAGTAGTCAACGGCAGATTGGTGAAATAGTGGATATAAGTGAGAGATCAGTGCAACAAATTTTGAAGAAGCATCGTTTTCATCCATACCATGTTCAATTACATCAGGAACTACTACATGCAGATTTTGAATAAAGATTGAGATTTTGCAATTGGGCCATGGAAAAAATTCGTCGAAACGACAACTTTTTCAATAACATGTTATGGTCGGTTGAATCGACATTCCATAAAAATGGATTTGTAAATCTACATGATTACCATTATTATTGGACAGAAAATCCCCACTTATTGAGGCAGGTGGATTATCAACATAGGTGGTCTATAAATGTGTGGGGAGGAATCGTTCGATAATACGTTATTGGGCCATACTTTTTTGAAGGACATCTGAATGGAGCAATATATCTCAATTTCCTACGAAATGATTTTCTAGGTTTGTTGGAGGATATTCCTCTTGATCTTCTCCATAGAATGTGGTTACAACATGATGGCGCACCTGCTCACTATTCAGGAGAAGTGAGAGATCATTTAAATGAGGCATTTCCCAATAAATGGATAGGACGGAATGGACCTGTCAGGTGGCCTGCTAGATCACCAAATTTAACAAAACTGGAATTTTTCTTATGGGGATACATAAAAAATATTGTTTACGTTGAGCCACCAACTTCATCCGAAAATATGCGACTTAAATAACGAATGCTTTTCGCAGAATTACACCAGCTGTCTTGCGCAGGGTGGAATGGTCTGTCGAACATAGAATTCAGCTTTGCATTCAAGAAAAAGGAAGACATGTTGAACATATTTTGTAAACTGTCAATTTAACTTTCATTGAACTTTTCTTGTTACAGTTTTGTTATTTGCAAATTGGCAATTCAAATAAATACCTGGAGCTTAATTAAGAGCCACCATCACCGAAAAGTCGAATTTCTTCCTCATCCCTTTCAGCTCAGGTTTGTTGGCATACTTATCAAGAGTGGGGGTGGAGATAATGAACTCGATGAACATTGGCAACACAGCACCTGTCCGTTCTCGATTACAGCGCCAATCAGGTATACATTTCCCGATCGTAGAATCCGTTTCTTGCAAAAACCATTGATTTCAAGAAAGAGATAATTTTTGTATGGGCTCAGTGGTCCCATAAGAATTTCGGAAACTCTCATTTTTTCAATTCATCATTTCATTTAAATTTTTTTTCTTAAAAATTATCATAACCAAAAATCACTGAGGTTCCGGAATTTACACAAAAACATTGAGTAATGCAAAAAAAATTAAAAAAATTTCAAACAAAAACTGTGCGCTTAAAACGAATTTCCGTTTTACCAAGGTAGTGTTTGCTCTTTTAAGCCCAGAATTTATAATTAATGAATATTCACCATAACCTGAAATAAATTGATTTATGAGTAATACTCAATGTTTTTTTTCTATAATCGCGTTCGGTTTTATACTGCACGAGATTTGTGTGTAAAATTCTGCATCAAATGAAAACAGTAGGTTTTCCATCTAGAATAATGTGAGACTACATATCATACAAAAATGAAAAAAATATTTGGCTACTTTATAATATGAAATGCACATAATTGAAACAAGATATCTCTTGTACATCCTTATCAGTTTACTCAAACGGGTTTCGCCATAAAAAATGCCATTCATTAAAATTATGGTGAAGGAATGGGAAGAATATCAGTTTTTTCGAAAAAAACCGTTTTGAGACAAAACTATTGATTTTAACCTAGGACATATCCTATGAAATTTGTAGAGCCTTTGTTGGCGCTTCTTACGGGTCGATAATATACCGGGTGTTCTATTCAAAATAAAAAGATTTTGCACATTTTTATATACAATGTTTGGCAAGCTGTTTTTCGCACCATGTATATCACAGGTCGATTTTAGATATATCGTTTGAGAAAGTCACGTACGAATTTTAATGGGACTTAGTACAACTTTATAATTTTTAATATAATGAGTGACCAATTTTGGAAAAAAAACTGTCGCATGCTAAAAATCTCGAAAACCGTCAATATTTTTGATAGAAAGACTTCAATAAAGTACCTTTTTTTCCATGTAGAAACCGAAAAACTTATAAAAAATAAAGGTTTTCATTAAAAAAATCAAAGTTGAGACCCGCCCAGAAAAAACTGATCACCCTGTGTAAGTTTCATTATTTTCATTTTGTAGAGCTCAGAAAATAATATCATTTTGCTCAGAAAATCATCCATCTATCCTTTACCGCAATGGAGATATGTAAGACCGCGCCTTTGTTGCAGGACCCTGTATAACGTTGCTGATGTTTCATAGGAAATTCATGGTAATTAAACTATTCTAAATGATGTATTAGACGAGTTTTCCTCAAAAATGCTGGAATTCTCCATATTCACACTGTTCGTAGTAATTCAAATTATTAATATCGGTGTTTATCGGGCAATTCTGTGCAATATCCGATGATTATTCGAAATAAATGCATTGCTCAACTCGTTAGTGGATGATTATATTCAATTTTGCTGTTATCATAACAATTTAAACAAGACTGTTATTAAAAAAATTAATATACCGGATAAACCGTAGGTGGTCTAATACCAGCATCAGCAACAATTATTATCTATAACAATTCAGGTCTAGCTGTTTCTTGTTAACAAAGGAGGTTAGTCAGATAATTGTTCATCTAGAAATTACTCACTGAATAATGCAAACAACTATTGTAGAGTTCCTGAAGACATTTCCATCCACAGCTATTCAAAATCACACCAACTTCTAGCTTATTTATCATGTTCACCAAAAAAAATGAGACACTAACCGTGTAGTCTGGGAATAAGCCAGTATTTTGCCTAGAATTCTGCTCCTTCCACAGATATTGCCTCATTATTAAAACAATAAGTGAAAATAAAAAAACTGCAACAATTTGGCTTATCGAGCAAGAAAAATGCCTCCATCTTAATTTACTGTATAAAGTTTGAGTATAGAAGGAAATTGGTAATCATACAAATTATGTTTGGATGTCTGATACCTTAACCTGGTATTCCATTTTTTTACGAACCGTTCTAATGACCCAAAGAACTATATCAAAAGTGTACTTTAGGTTTCATGGAGACCTATTTCCAAACAGGATATTTTATACATTTTGCTGTTTTACCTACCGTTTTAGTGAAAAATTTCAGCCTGTATCCATTCTCGCTCTGCTCCTCACAGATGTACTGAGAGGTGGAATGTCTTACAGTACTTTTATTACTTCTGTCCGGTTGGGACTATTTCAAATCTCCATTTATTCCCAAACACACTTCTTGTTTACTGGTAAGTTTGATGAGTCTTTGGCCAACATCCTAGCATAGATTCAATGTATCATTTTGGGTCTAGCATAGCTTGTTCATCAAAGCTAGTCTCTTAAACTTTTCGGGCTTGTTCACTAATGTTAGACTCTTCTTCTGAACGTGCTTGTTCACTAATGCTAGACTCTACATTTGCCAACTCACTAGTATAGAGCAATGTATCATTTTGGGCCTAGTCTAGCTTGTTCATTAATGCTTGCATCTTTATCTGATCGTGTTCGTTCACTAATGCT
Source organism: Chrysolina oricalcia (assembly GCA_944452925.2). Lineage (NCBI taxonomy): Eukaryota > Metazoa > Arthropoda > Insecta > Coleoptera > Chrysomelidae > Chrysolina > Chrysolina oricalcia. The sequence goes on from OX101825.2 coordinate 18,222,327, forward strand.
AGAATCTTCTTCTGATCGGACTTGTTTACTGATAAGTTTGCTTTGCTGAGTCTTTTGCCAACTCACTAGTATAGAGCAATGTATTATTTTGGGACTAGTCTAGCTTGTTCATTAATGCTTTCTTCTTTATCTGATCGTGCTTGTTCACTAATGCTAGACTCTTCTTCTGATCGGACTTGTTTATACATAAGTTTGCTGAGTCTTTGGCCAACTCACTAGTATAATGGAGCAATGCATCATTTTGGGCCTAGTCTAGCTTGTTATTTATGCTTGCCTCTTTATCTGATCGTGCTTGTTCACTACTGCTAGACTCTTCTTCTGATCGGGCTTGTTTACTGATAAGTTTGCTGAGTCTTTGGCCAACTCACTAGTATAGATTTTATATATCATTTTGGGTCTACTCTAGCTTGTTCATTAATGCTAGTTTATTTATCTGATCGGGCTTTTTTACTAATGCTAGAATATTATTCTGATCGGGTTTGTTTACTGATAAGTTTGCTGAGTCTTTCGCCAACTAACTAGTATAGATCAGTGTATCATTTTGGGTCTAGACTAGCTTGTTCATCAATGCTTGCCTCTTTATCTGATCGTGCATGTTCACTAATGCTAGTTTACTGATAAGTTTGCTGAGTCTTTGCTCAACTCACTAGTATAGAGCAATGTATCATTTTGGGCCTAGTCTAGCTCGTTCATTAATGCTAGTCTCCTTAATATCCGATCTGGCTTGTTCACTGATCTGATCTGATCGATCTTGTTTACTGATAAATTTGCTGAGTCTTTGGCCAACACACTAGTATAGATTAAATGTTTCATTTTGGGTCTAGTCTAGCTTGTTCATTTACGCTAGTCTCTTTATTTGATCGGACTTGTCCACTTATGCTATATCTTCGTCTGATTGGGTTTGTTTACTGGTAAGTTTGCTGAGTTTTTGGTAAACGCACTAGTACAGATTCTTTGTATCATTTTGGGTCTAGTCTAGCTTGTTCATTTACGCTAGTCTATTTCTCTGATCAGGCTTGATCGATAATGTTATACCTTCGTCTGATCGGGCTTGTTTACTGATAATTTTGCTGGGTTTTTGGACAACACACTAGTATAGATTCAATGTATCATTTTGGGTATAGTCTAGCTTGTTCATTAATACTAGTCTCTTTATTCTGACCAGGCTTCTGATCGTGATAATTTTGACCAACACTCTATTATAGATTCAATGTATCATCTTGGTTCTAGTCTGTTCATTAATGTTAGTCTCTTTATCTAATCAGGCATGTTTACTGATGAATTGGCAGAGTCGGCCATAACGGGTTGTATGAATAAACCTTGAGCAAATGCTTTTACTCAAATTTCTCGAAACATATTTTTATTTTGCTGGCGTTTACTCTTACAGCCTATTACTGCAGATTGAATGTATCGCTTTGGATCTAGTCGATCCTTTTCACTGATACTAGTTTCGACATCTGATTGGGTTTGTCTATTGATGAGTTAGCAGTCTTCTTCATCTCGTCGGACTTATTCACTAATGCTATCTTCTTCATCTGATCGGGCTTCTTTACTGATGAGTTTGCAGAATCTCGGCCAACATAATAGTGACCGTTCGGCCTCTTCGTTGATGCTAGTCTCTTCATCTGATTGGACTTGTTCACAGATGAGTTTTTGGAATCTTCGGCCACCACATCAATGTTTCACTTTGGGTCTATCAAGCTTGTTCGCTAATAATAGTGATCTGATCATGCTTGTTCACTGATAAGTTCGGCAAACACTAGTATATTCGGTAAACATACTAGTATAGATTCAATGTGTCACTTTAGGTCGAGTTTTGCCGGTGATTGGGTTCTAGGTCAGATTCCCAGGTTCTAGTCCTTATAATGCAAGAGTAATCAGTTTTTCGATTTTCTTCTTGGTGAACAGTATAGTTCATCCAATCTCAGTTGAATATGACTTCATTCAGCTCAATACATAGGGTTAGTTCAAAATAGCGCATGGTGTAACAACGAATGAAGGATGGAAACGGAAAATTAAATAAATATTATTCCCTATATAAAGAAAACAGTAGACCAGATTGAGTATATTTTACGTGTAACCGTTCGAAGCGTGGAAAGCAATCAGTAATGCGCTGACCGCCTATTGCATAAATTACCGTAAATCACCTCTAAATATTTTTATTGCTGTCCGACAGTCTGGTGATATTTATGAAAAGAAGAACAGTAGCATACTTAATGAACGATCAAACAGAACTCAATATTTTCTCTCTACTTAATTTGTTTTGCCGTAAGACTAGGTATAAATGTAATTAATTATTGACAAACACTATTTGTTATCATAGAGTTATCCGAAAACAGGTATAAAACTGTTCCCAAATTAATAAAAATTTTGGGTATATAAAAGAAGGAATTGTAAGTATACTTCTGCTTGAAGAATCCATTGTATTTGCAAAACATATGTCTCGGTTTTTTAAACTAAAAGTGTGAAAATCAACAATAAAGTTTTAGTATAAACGTTTGTGTATTTAGTGTTGCAACATGGCATTTTGGCGACCATTCGAGGCACGTGGGAAACAAGACACACAACCTGATGAACAATTCGTAGAACGTGAGGAACAAGACTCACAACCGGAAGGACAATGGGAATTTACAAACAAAGATCTTCATGTTCAGACCCAAAGACTTGTTCTAAATATATATAAAATTCTTAAAAAGGAAATGAACGACAAATGTTTCGGAAGGATATCTCATCTCACCAGTTTGGGGCATTCAACTATTTACAGAGTGGTTAAACAAGGAGATGTTGTAGATCATTATCGTAAAAGAAAACGAGAAGATCAGAAATCAAACAAAGTTCATGAGGCCACAAAAGATTTTATTCGAAAACAAGTTTATGATTTCTATAAACAAAACGAAGTACCTACCTTGGAATCAATCGGAAACAAATTATCTGATTATCCTGAGTATACATATAAGTCGCAGGAATCACTAATGATGATTTCACAACTGACTTTATGAACATCCTGTTCATATTTTCAATGAAATCAACATGCCATACCCATGACAGGTTTTTCAGAAAAATATTTTTAAAGTTTCACCGCACAAGAAATAGTCCAACAATTCCTCATTACAGTGTGAAATTGCTTCTGAAGAGTATGTTTTCCAATTCTTCCGACCTCCCTGATGATCTTAGAAGAGTGAAATAGATTTTTGTCGACCAAAATGTATTGGAGGCCTAGCGAAAGAGATGCAATCCACGCATCAATGAAATGAGCGATTTTCTGTGAGTAATACTCTGAATAACATTCTCCCTTATCTCATTCATAGATAAGAATCTCCAATGGAAACAGGACATTTAATAAATAATCAACTATCTGAATGAAAATGCAAAATTTCACTTTCAGATTTTTTCTCTCAAGTTATATAGGGTCTTTCTCAATATCTATCAGATGTAGTTCAATGTCCAGCGTGGCTTTAGCCGGGGAAGTAGTTGTTTTCTGTTAGATATTACAAAAAAGTAACTTCAATTTTATCGTAGGGTTTTTCCACTTCCAGAGGAGTCATGTGTTGATTCAATTTTCAATTGAGAATGTTTCTCTTTAAAGAATAAAAAAATGTTCAGCAGATTTTCATGAGGATATGACTGCAACATCATTCGAAAAAAGGTTCACCAAGGTATTACCAAATATACCACCAACTTCTGTTATTGTAATGGATAATGCGTCATACCACTTGCGTTAAAAGATAGAAATACCGACGAAAGCAACAAAAAAGGAGACATTTTGTAATTTATGGCCTATAAAAAATTGAATATTCCCCAAAAAGCTACAAAGGAGGTCTTACTACGTATAATGAAAATTTTGAAAAAGAATATATTATTGATGAACTTTGTAAACATTCTGGTCATACACTTCTGAGGTTACCTCCGTATTATTGTGTGTTCAACCCCATTGAATTTGTTTGGGCATTTATGAAAAACAAATTGAGAAAATCCAATCAATATATATATATAAATCCTTTATTTAGCCCATTTGGCTAATTTACAAGTAATTGCAGTCATTACAATAAAAATAAAATTATCGCTATCTTATATTAATGTAAAATTGTTCTAAAAATTAGCAATAAAAAACATACTCTCCCATATTAGGCCTTCGTACCCTTGTCACAGAAAAACAAAAAAAAATCTAAAAATTACAGTTATTCATATACACATACACACATAGACACATATATATACACACATATATACTTCACATATACATACACATTCTAAAAATATTTGATGAATAACAAAACTAGTGTTGAACATACTAAAACATATGTACACCTGTCAAAGTTAAATATTTAAAGGATCTAACATAATGAAGAAGTGGCTACTGGTTTATTTTATTGATGCAGTAAATATGCTTTCAACTTTGTTCTGAAAGAAGTTAAAGATGTTAAACATTTGATCTCTTCTGGTAGATTATTGTACCTATCAAGCCCCTTGAAGAAAATAGAATTTTGGGTATGTGATAGTGTGACTTGTTGAATATGAAAGTCCGTTCTGGATCTAGTATTGTATCCATGAACTTGGTCATTGTACCTAATTTTTTCTTGTAAATATGTCGGTGAAATTTTATGTCTTATTTTAAAAATTAGGATTAAAGTATTATAGAGAAGAAAAGAATTAATTGGTAACCATTCTAGTTGTTTCAACATATCTTGTATTGGTGTTAGTCTTTTGCAATTTAAAATTATGCGCATGGCTCTATTTTGAAGTTTCTGTAAACGAGCTAAATCATTTTGTTTCAGTAGATACAGAATTGATGTCCAAATCTAAGCGGAGAAGTAGTAGAAACTGATAGGAGAATCTTAGGAGAGGAATATATAGATCTTTGGACGGAATGCATTTTACATGTGATTTCAAAAGAACGTGAATATTTCGTTTTGCCATCCATTCAACGAGTAATCATAAACATGGGTGATTCATCTGATTCAGAGGATTATGATGATTGAGTATTACCACGACTTTGATGTGTATATAAGATAGCCGTACCAGCAAATAAATTATCAATGTTTCCTGATGTTTTCTTATTCTATTTTTTTGAACGACTTGTTTTCGGTGTGTCAGATAACTTGTCAATAAATTACGAGCAACGTCCCGTACCCATTCACGCGCAATCCTTCAATTCTATTCATTATAAGAACAAGACACTTTATATTCGTAAATTTCTATACAGCAAGCAATACGCAAAGTTATACCGAAGTAATATCTTTCCGCATATGGTTGGCAAGTACGTTCAAAGAGGCGAAGTCATTGACGTGTTAATCCGGTTTTACAGCTCATTCATCTGAGATTGGACAAACTATACTTTAATATTTGATGAAATGCTCAGATTCTTAAATGAATTAAATGCTCCGAAACACCGCCTTCTTGATGAAGATATCTGGGTCCTTTTGTCAACACTACGCATTGCGTTCAATACAGTTCGTCCTCCACGGTTCTAATGAAATTTTCCAATGAGTTCACGTATGTATGTTTAATTTCGTAAAAATCTTTTGGGAGAACTCTAATAGAAATCGAGGGGTGTCATATCTGGTGAACGAAGGGTTTATTCAACAAGACTGCTGGTAGCAATCTATGTTTCGAAAAATAGTGAAACAAAGATAGATGCTTTTTGTCGAGAATATATAGACAATCGAAAAACATGATAAAGTATAAGGTGTTCCATTTGAAAAACATTTAACTGAATTCGTAGTTTCAATAACTAATGGAATGGGCTATGGTGCAGAATTGAATTGGAATAGTCTACAATTATTATTGTTATATTTTTTAAATTAAATTTATTTATACAATTATTCATTCATTTATTTCAGATGAGTAATCCAGGTCCTGAACTGCAGAATCGTATATCAAGACGAAAATATTTATGTATTAGTTTTGTTAGGTTGCAACCTCCTTCAGTATTCTATTCGAGTAAGATAGTTTGTGGATGGCACTCAGTTTCAGCTGATGCAGAGAGAAGAATGTTTTGTTATTGTTCTGTAATTTAAATATTCTGAAGGTGCTCATACAGTGCTATGTGAAACAATTCGTGTAGTGCAACGAGGAGATTCAGCTGTCTGTCAATGCGCTTTGGGAAAAACCCAGTAAAATCGGTATGCATCGGATCGGGAGTGGCTTTGATGTTGTTGGGTGGTTTCTAAAGTACGCGACTTACCTACAAATGTTTTTTAATTTCTTGTGATGCAAATTATCAGATCAGAGATTAATAAGCGGTTGTTGTAGACACTTCTACTATCGTTTCATCTTTGTCATGAGTAAACATAACGAAAAGCGTCGCAAAAAATACTTATAAGCAGTACGAAGAAAGCATATGTTTCGCGTTCATTATATTCACTCGTCACGGAGCTGAAGTGGTTCGGGTTCCACTTTTGAACTGAAGGTCCCGGATCTCCCTTGCTCGCACAAGCTCTGCTTTTGAGGGGTTTTCTCCGAAAACCTGGGAGTTTCGTGAAAGCAAATTTTACAAAATTTTTTGCTTGTTCTATTCTATTCATTATTGATGACAATAACAAATTCTTGCCCGAGTCTGGGGATAGAGGTCTCAGGTTCGCACTGCAGTTGGAGTGGAGTTTTTTTCATATGATACATCATAAGAGGTAACATTTTGTCGGCAATTTTTTTTATTAATAGGAGTGTTTATTGCGTATTTGTCGAGTGACTTTTAAAAAATCACAAGCCGTCAGGGTGAGTCATTTTTGATCAATATTTCCTTTTTTTTTTCTTTTTTTTTCTTTGGTGTTTTGGCATCGACTGCTATGGTCATTAGCCATATTCAGGGTTCGTAAATATCATGATATTTATATAAATATCAAAATATCGGATATTTATTGATATATATCCGATATTTATCAAATTTGGATATTTATTTTTTTTTTTGATATAGAGAATACCAAAAGTAGAAGCATTTATTTGTTTATTTTTAAACAAAACAACCAAAAGTGAACACCCCCTTCGGCTATATTACAAGTGAGCAAATGTTTTTCCATGCGGGAAGGAATTCCTTGCATTTATTTCTTACATTTCTTGCATTTAGCCCATTTCCCAGTATCACTGATGGCTTCATCTGCCAATTCAAATTTTTGCCGCACTGCACTTTTAGTTTTGGGCATATTGTTTATTTCTATTTTGATCAAATGCACTTTGCACCTACAACGGCTACAACGTGAACTGCGTTTGTTAATACCAACAGAAAAGCAGACACACTCGACCGCACATAGTAAGGGGATTCACACATCAAATAAATGGGATTCCCCGACAATTAACATCATACCGAATGATTAGGGAGTTCCCACACCGATCTCTCTTGAATTTATGACGAGATTTCAATCTATTCAACATAGTAATTTACACTGAGTGATATATATCCATGATATCAACGAATAAATATCACGATATATATCAATGATTTATATGATATATATCGAGTGATATATATCGGCGAACCCTTGCCATATGGGTAGGCCTTGTTACTAACTCCATACGCCACCTTAGGAGCAGCACTGTTAATTGGAACGCAACAGTGAAATCGTGCAGGATTCACCCCAGTCGAGCCACGAGATTGTAATAATTTAATCGGTCAAATTAAATTAAAAAATCCCAGCTGCAACTGGGGCTGGAACTCCGGACCTTTCGACTCAGAGTCGGACGCTCTAACCACTGCGCCACGCCCCGACATTTCATCATATTACTTTTCATTGTTAAACATATTATCGAAAGCAGATTTGAAGTAAGAAAATAGAAAAGATGTTTATTTTTACCAATTAGGTAAATTTATAACTATTGAATACACAGGGAGAACAAAAAATATTGAAAAGCAGAATAGTTGAACATTCACCACACATTCCAATTCGGATTTGCTGCTGCTGCTGCTTGTCGTAGAAAAGCGGATTTTGCCAAGTAACTAACTTTCCAATTTATTAAAGAAGTGTTGCTCTGTTTGTTTGATCTCTTCGGGTATCCTGATGAAAGTCTTGTTATCTAAAACTGAAGGATAACTGAAATAAGGCTGTACAGTGGCGAAGAGGGGTCAGCCTCGATTTGAACCGTATATTCAAATGGTGAACATGTGTTCTGAAATATATTTTTTCATAAAGAAAAGCGGGCTTTTCTGCGTAGTTAAGATTTTTTTAATTGTCATGGGCATAAATGACGTTGAGATGGAAAAGGATAAGGTTGATTCTCCTTTTTTTATTGAATATGTATTTTCTGGCTTAGCTTAACTTCAAATATAACGAACACATAAGTATGATGATAAAAATGCTCCTTTTATTATCGTATTGATGTGTTCGTTATATTTGTCTATGTGGAGGCCCAGTTTTTTCGTTCAACCCGTATTGGGAATCACTTCTCTGTTTATCTTAAATTCTAGAAGATCATGTCATAGTATTCTCGCCTCATTTCTACCGAATAGCCATAACGAAATACTTCATTGAGTTTGTAATAGTCAAGGAATACTTATTACAAATTTTGGAGAGTTTAAAGTTTGTCTGCAACAAATCTGATTCAGCAAGACATACTTGTCATCGCCATCGGCTTTCACAAAATTTTAGCTTCTTACAAAATTCATGAGTGTAAACTATAACTAAGGTTGGACCAAAAATAAAGCCTTGTGGAACCATTTCTAAGAGATGTTCCGACCTATATTTATGAATGAGTTAGGATATAGCTTTCTAATAGTTTTACTTCTTTGGTAGTAAGTTCCAAGTGGTGTAAGATTGCTAGGAGTAATCTGTGGTTGCTTCTGTCAGACTTTAGAGTCTAGTAATACTAGAGTGGTGAGAAGATTTTTATTAGAGGCTAACAAGATGTCGTCCATTACTTTCAAAAGTGCAGTTACGCAGCTGTGATTTGTTCTGAAGCTGGACTGTTGAAATGGTACCAAATTATTAATTTCCAAATGAATCTTTAAACGAGAAAGAAGAATTTTTTCAAAAGGCTTCGATAGAGCACAAATAATGCTAGTTGGTCTCCGATCTTTATAATCTGTTGTCGGATTAGGTATTTTTGGAATCGATACGATGAAAGATTGTTTCCAAATACATGCTATTTTTCAGGAAGAAATGATAGATGATTTTGTTGATCTTGAATTAGGTAACGTTGCAATAAATATTACACTCGACTTGATTTCAAATATATATTTCATGTTCCAAAACTAGGAGCGTTTCAAAAAAAATTAAAATCTAATTATACGAAAGGAAGCATATATATATATATATATATATATATATATATATATATATATATATATATATATATATATATATATATAAAGGGGTTATATTCGTGACTGATTCGATAAATAATGTTCAAATTAGTGGGAAGCAATCAATTGTAGACCATTAATACGATTTCTTCGTTTTTTCGTCAAGCTTTCGAAAATTTTTATTTTCTTCTTCAAGACTTAACTAAAATTAGTTGTTTATAAAAATGACATAGTGTTACAAATAGAGAATACTTACTAACAAAATCTTAACAAGCGTCTCTTTCTTGAAATGGTTCATATAAATAACACAGAAAAAACAATGAATAAAAGAACAGATATCAATGACCTCAGTTCCATATATACGTATCTATTAAAAAAACATAAAGAAAATTTCTCACCTCGTCCTCCTTGAAGTGATTTATATATATTTATACCTACTATTATACATTTTTATTTTCTCACTCTGTATCTCTCTCTTTGGAATTCCGATAATATGATTAAGTAATCATAATTTGTTGTCATCCTGCCCTTTCAAATTTTTGACACCCATGTTTCTTTTTGTCTCCAATTTACTCTGAATTTCATATTTGTAACACTATGTCATTTTTATATACAACTAATTTTAGTTAAGTCTTGAAGAAGAAAATAAAAATTTTCGAAAGCTTGACGAAAAAACGAAGAAATCGTATTAATGGTCTACAATTGACTGCTTCCCACTAATTTGAACATTATATATATATATATATATATATATATATATATATATATATATATATATATATATATAATATGAGCTACGGTGTGGAGTATCTTCAATAATCTGAAAAATATCAGATACGTTAAAGAGTTGTTCGGAATAGGCGACCACACGAAACTAAAAAAATTTTAATGGCGGAACGCTCTTTTTCCGGGGTTGTGAATTTGGTACTTTTCTACCCAAGAACCAAATTTATCAACCTCCTGGTCTGTACGGTCAAGCGCGTACAATATGGCCCTGAGACTTGACGGCAGACTTTTATGTCTCTTGCGGTGCCTCGGGCGCCAGCTTTGATTGGTATGCTCCAATTACCAGGGTAGCAACAGATGGTGATTGATCGGTACCCAGGGGTCAGTTATTTAGACCACTTACTATATAGTATTCCAGAAGTTGCAGGCTTTAATTGCAACACCTGATGTATTGAATACCGGTTGCTATTTCCTGAAATTCAAAACATGGAATAACACTCGGAAATAACTAATAAAAGAATCATTCGATTTGACAAAAGTAGTTCAAATAATTAAGTATAATAGTGTCATTGACTATCTAACATAAACAACAGAAATTCTAACCCTAATCTAACAGGCACGGAACCGCACGGATTTAGGTGATATGGAATATTGTGTACCAATTCCTCCAGATAGTAATCCTACAGGGACTTCTGAGATAATCGGGAGCGTAAAGTTATGCGTTGAATTTCAAGATTCAATACACGGATTTAATTACTCAGGGGCTAGGGTCACACACCCTATCACAGTAAACAAGGAAGCTCAAGTAGTTTCACCCACATCGTGGCCCCTTTCCCTATAAAACCAAAAGCAATATCGACCCGACAAATCAAGCGATGAGCCACAAGCGTTGTTTTCCAGAAAACTTGAAAACGTTCAGTAGCCTACGTCTTGATCATCTCCAGGTATCGCTAGTGATTTTACCGATGAGGAAAACAAAACCGGTCGGTGCCATGAATTTATTCAAATAGAGCAAATCGCGGTTGTTATATTTTCCACCTCTTCTAGATTTCCTTTCCCAATAAAACCAAAAGCAGTATCGACCCGACGAATCAAGCGGTCAGCCACAAACGTAGTATTCAATGAAAACTGGAGAACGTTCAGTGGCCTACGTCTTGAGCAACTCCAGGTATTGCCAGTGGTGTTACCGATGAGGAAAACCAAACTTTTAGGTACTGTGAGAATAATCAAATAAAACAGGACTCGGATATTGTAATTGCCATCTCTTCGTGACTTCTTTCCCAATAAAATCAAAAGAAATATCGACCCGACGAATCAAGCGGTCAGCCAGCGACTGTAGTTTTCAAAGATAACTTGAAAACGTACAATGGCCTACTTCTTGAGCATCTCCAGGTATTGCCAGTGATGTTACCGAGGAGAAAAATCAAAAAGTAGGTGCTGGGAAAATAATCAAATAAACGAACCGGGAAAATATCCACTAACCTTGTCAAGTGATCACGGAACGCAAATAATACCCTCTGGAATGACAAGATTGCCGATGACGTTACATTAATCAAAATAAAATTTCTATTAACTTTTTATTAACTTGTACCACTTGCAAGAAATAGGTCGACGGTAAAATGTGATCAACTCAGTACACTACTCAATATGCAAAATGAACCGAATTAAAACAAAACCGGCTTCGGAATAATAGTCACGGAAATATTTGAGCGAGGTACGGTGCACGGAAAACTAGGTGGAAATAAAGTAAGGCTAGGATTTACCTTCTCAAACACAATTGTCACAAGATAAAGATAACTACGAAATAAACTTGGATACGTTTCTACTAAGAACGGCGAGTATAATGTTCACTGTGTGAAACTTAACTACAGAATGCCGGGCCAGCTCAAATTCTTATATTTATATGATACGGTTTCCTACAAGAAATCGGGCAAAAATGATAGTAAGAAATGGCCAGAGTTTTTGTTATGTATCAAGTAAGAAATGCCAGAAAAACAGGAAGAGGATAGTAAAAATCTAACTTGGGGTTTTCTAGGGAACAAGAAATGACGCTGAGTTTTTCTGCAGATTTTCCAAACATTTTCGTTATTACTGGAAAATATATAGATTTTCCTGCAGATTTGGATTGATCGTAATTCGCTGATATTGCCTGTTATTTTACAATATGAAAAATACGTTTCTAAATGTCCTAACCTTGGCGTTGAAGTTATGAAATAAATTCTCTACTATAAATTGATTAACAGTAGGATTGACTGTGTGAACATACTAATTAACGGAAAGCTATTTCAAGTATAAACAGAAGGCAAGTATTTGGAAGCGTAAGGAAGCATTTTCAGACTACACCAGCTTTCGAGCAAATTTTTTTCATCAATAGGTATAGGTGTAAATAAAGCACTAGATCATCGTAAATCAGATTTAGAAGCGAGCCAGTGTAATAATTGTTGATAAAGTCAATCGGTATGGCTCTCCTAGTCTTTGGAACGGAGCCCCAAAAATATGTTTCGTTACAATGGATTCTGCAGCTTTTGAACACTCTGTTGGCAATTTTCTTTTTTTTCTATGTTAATCTTTTTAATCTTGAAAATATATTTAAAGTCGACAAAATTCAAATGTCTTTTTTCTCGCACCATTGCAAATTGTGACATCCTTTCCCGACAATTCCGAGCAACCAATAGCATTGCCGTTTCACGTCATAATCAACCCGATTAGAATACCCCGTTTTATGTGATTGGGTTCGGGAGAACGTTATAAAGCGCGCCAATATTAGTACATTTGAATTTTGCTGATTTTTAGAAACGAATGGGAATGGCTGTAATTGAAATTTGACTCCAAAAATATTTTCTGGCTACATTTATACAGTGCGGCTTTTTTTAGCCCACCCCCATGTTAACTTCTGAACGGTTCGACGTAGAAACATGAATAAAAAACCGTTTGGAGGGTTTCACCGATACTACTTTCTGAAATAAAAAATATGGTGATTGCTCGACAGGGGGTGCAAGGGGGGGCACATCAACTCAAAATTTTTAAATGTCATGGGGGGTCAAGTGTCACATCGTTGAAAAGAGAATTCAGTTCTCTTCACAACCATCTAATTTTTTTTTTTATTTAGTTGAATTTTTTTTCACAATCCAAATTCAAAATATCAAAAATAAATGTGGATCTGAAAACTACTCATACCTCGATTTTGAACGGTTTGTTGTGGAATAATGAAACCAAAAATATTTTGAATGGTATTACCGATACTACTCTTTGAGAGAAGAAACATTGAAATTACTCGACAGATGGCGCTTGGGACAGATCAACTTGAAAATTTCGAAAGGCATGTAAATCGATATTGAGAAAAAATTTCTCAACAAAATTTGAAAATAGTCAGATGGTTGTGAAGAGAATTGAATTCTCTTTTCAACGATGTGACACTTAACCTCCCATGCCATTTAAAATTTTTGAGTTGATGCGCCCCTTTCGAGCAATCACCATATTTTTTGTGTCATAAAGTAGTATCGGTGAAACCCTCCAAACGGATTTTTTATTCACGTTTCTACGTCGAACCGGTAAAAAGGGGGGGGGGGCTAAAAAAAGCCGCACTGTATATGCGTTGTGTATTTTAAAGCATATTTGGAGCGATAATATTTTTTCGTGTTCTCGCCTATTGAATTCCATACAAAAATTTGAAGTAACATACCACGCAAGTTCAACTATTTTGCCTGTATTTTTACCGAAATAGGAAAACTTTTTTTTATTGATTCTTTTTTTTTTGTAAATAGTGTTGCTGTAATAATATTCAACTATCTAAATTTTACATATCTTATACAGAGTGGTTGAAAATACACTTACGTTTATCGAGCTAAATGTAATACAGATACACCATCTTATTAATTTATTTCTATCGAGAAAATACAACTAATAATTTTATATCCACAAGCTTAATTTTATTTAATTTAGTTCACACTTATTGTGTCTGGTATGCAACCTATGGTAACGGTGAATTTTCTACTAACTCCTCTCCCCTGCTGTGCTTCACCTTATAGAAGACTTGAGCTGGCTCAAAAGCTCAGGAAACCTCAGACCTAATGCTTTTGATATTTGTTGCATTTTCCAATCTTTTTCTCGAGCATTATTTTAGCTAAATACTTCACATACGAAATGAATAGAATTGGACCGAGTCCACTGCTGTGTCATAATTTCATTTAAATGTTTTTGAAATGCATACAAAGTGTCAGGTAATCGAGTTCTCCAACAATTATTAAAAATTTACATTTCGCCATCTATCCCACTTCGTAATATCGTCTATAAAACTACTTGCCGGAAACACATTCTCTTGTTCGAGTTCACAAATGCTTTTAATTTATTCATGTCGTCCATTCAAGGTGACGACCAGCGGGAATTTCAACGAGATATGTTGAATTGACAGGTGCTCTCTTTCTAACTAACGCTTGTATATTGTTTATGATATTTGAACGCATGCCGATTTTTGCAGTGGCAATACATCACCTATGTATGAACGTGAAACTCGATAATTGGTCATTAATAGCATCAGTAATGGTGAGCTTTAAGCCAAATCATTTTTTTCCCGACGACTTACTTCAAATACGTATCATTTCGCACTGTAAACTAACACAGAAAATTACGTATTGCACAAGTGCACAAGTGCAAAAAGTAAGTTTTTATTGCACTCGACGTGAAATTGACCGACGAGGCCTTCAGGTCGAGTTGAACAACACTTCGAGTGCAATAAACAATTTTGCACGTGTTGCATACCATATTTTTTCTACGTTTGTGCAAAAACCATTCATTTAGATGGTGCTAAAGTGTAAGGAAGACAACCTTTGTTCAAATCTAGCTGCTAAAAGTAATATAATAATATTCAAAGAAACAAATGTATTTTCAGGGGTAATATAATAAGTGGTATGATTATTACCGATAATTTTTTGGTATATTAATGAATTGCAATCCCAAAGCTGAAAATACAACGAGTCCGCAGGACGAGTTGTATTTTCTTGCATTGGGATTGCCAATGAATTGATATTCCAAAAAATTATAGGTTATTAATCATACCACGAATTATATTTAGGACGACAATATATCGATTTGAAATAAAGAAAAATCGTGTCACCGTTTTAATTTGAAGTAATTCACAGAAATAAAAATCTAACAACGTGAAGACTAAAGAGAAAAATTGGGGTCATATTACAGGCATAATCTTTCAAAATATCAGCCAGCTCCACAATTGTGGTATTCGCATTGACAATATAACCCCTGTTTGTGCAAAAATTGTTGAATTGCCTGGTAATTGATTCTTTATTTCTGGCCGTTTTCAACGGAATACTCTTTTCCACTGCTTCATCTATGATACCAATAGCCATTTGTCCCCAACGATCGCTCATATTGATTAAGAAATATAACTAGTCAAAACACAAAGATTTGACGTTTATAATTTAAATCGTTATTTTCACTTGACAGCTAGTAAAATAAAAACTAAGCAGGTTTATCACCGTGAAAATACAGCGACAAGCTATATTTTCACTGTAATTCCGATTCTATTGGCTGAATTTCAAAATTTGAAATAGACTGATTGGTTGTTAAGCAATGAGATATATTGTCATTAAATTACATTTTCTAGCAATGTTGTAATCCGAGTATGTAATAAATATGATTGATAATAATATGAAATATGCAACTGTTTAAAACGTCATAGAAAATTGGCTAAATATGGCGTCGATTTGACTTTTATGTTTGTCATGATGACAGAACGCTGTAGCAGAATGACAGATGAGTGCAATAAAGATTTCTGTGAAAATGATGTGTTGGTAGGGATAATGGGGGTATCGCAAAATTTAATTTATTTGTTAATGTTCTATTAGTAAAATCTCGTATAGTAACTTTTGTTTTTCAGATCGGTCGTCGAAATAGTATAGTGTAAACTCTTGCAGAAACTATATTTCATAATCGTGTGACAAGATAATAAACCACTCGTCTATGGCTTGTGGTTTATCATCCCAATTTTTTTTTTCAGTCCATATTGCAATTTTTTTTAAGAGATACGGAAAAGTTTCATCTACATTTTTTGCAGATCTGTTTGGGTACCATCCAACTGTACATTTTGGTGTTTTTAAAAAATAGTCATTAAAAAAAAATCGAGATCTGGAAAAATGTCATAGTATCTGTCATAGAAAACTGATTATATACAATTTTTCTATATCTCGTGTCGTTTTCGAGTTTTTGGTGTGCTTAGACAAAAAATGTCAAATTTTTCAAAGTCCATATCTCTATTGTTTTTCAAGATATGAAAAAACTTTTTATAGAACTCTTTAAGGATCACACAATTATTGTTGATATACAACTTTCCGATATCTCGTTTGGTTTTCGAGATTTTGTTTACATTTGTTTCACTAGTACGGTCAATATCTCGATTTTCCATATTTTTTTAATATTTCCTGGACTATTGATTTAACGGAAAAAACGTGGGTAATTTTTTTGTAGATTACATGAAGGAGATCAAAAAAGATCACCTGATAAAATGTGGAAATATGAACCGTTTCTAAGATATTTCGTATTTTCCAAATTACAATTTTTTCTCAAGTTTCCCCTCATTTATTTCATAGGTTTTCATGAAAACACCTCCGTGGTATCTTATTAGTGGCAGACTGTTATTTTTGTGTTTGCTGCTATGAAAACAAGCATTTCAATTAATTTCATCCTTGCGGGTATAATTTTTCTTAAATATTTTTTTGCGCTTACTTATGTTAGGGGCAGACGAGTTTTGTGGAATTCATGTGGCAGGTGATAATTTCTAAGCTTATTACGTTACAATAAGTTTCGCGAATGCAGCTATACATTTTTTATGTTGATTTTTTGCTGCAATTTTTTAACCCTCCTGTAACCCCCTGTCGCGGGGATGTAGTGGCAGACGTGTATATTACTATTGTACGTAACACACATAACACAAACAAATGGTGTAATGAAATCTGTCGTTAATTCCCGGACCATTGATTTCAGTGGTTGAAAAACCTGCCAAACAGACTAGGTCTTGATCTGTCAGTTGAAACATACAATTTTGTTGTTTGTAAGATGTGCGTAGAAAAAGTAAGGTATGTAACGTAATTATAACCTCCTTTGAACACGCGTTTATCAAACAATTGTTACTACATAGAAAATTTTATCATAATCACCTAATCAATAATTTGAAAAAAAAATGGTATGTGTAGAAAGCAAGACTCCAAATTATTTAACATTCGAAATCAACAATAGCAAATTAGAGACAACAAATTCTACCAAGTTCCTACAAACTGTAGTGGACTGTAATTTAGAGTTCTATTTACAAGTTTAGGCAATCTGCGAAAAACTAGGATAACTATATCAAGCATTCCGAACATTTCAAAAAAACTTTCATAGAGAACATATAGTAAACATTTATTATACACTCATATATGATTCAACGATACGATAAGGTCAAATATATTAAGTATGGAGACGTGCCACCGACTTTTTTAGAGTGTCAGTAATACATAAATGATTCATTCGCTTGATATTTGATCTCAGCTACAATGAGTCATGCAGAGAAACTTTTGCCCGTAATAACATAATGACATGCACTTGTATTTATCTATTCAAATTATTGACGCACACTTTCCATAACCTCAAAATATCCAAAATAAAAAAAAACAAAGATTTTCATGTATACCCATCATGGAAAAAAAATTATATAATTCTCAAAAATCCAATGAAATGCACTTCAGAAAGTCTCCTGCCTACGCTGGACCTTTCTTCTTCAACATGCTACAGCCACAAATGAAGCATATCTCATGTGAAAGAAAATTCGAAATTGCGATAAAAAAATATCTCCAAGAAAATCCCTTTTAAGCGCTAGATGAATTCACCCAGACTATTCAATCGGGTATATGTAATTTGGTTCCCAGATTAAGTCTTAGCCTTCTAAATAAGAAACGTATATCGCCAGATGGCAGTGCGAGTTCTCCCTAACTTGGCGGTCCGAATTAGATAATTCGGTGTTTGTTCTTCCAAATTACAAATCTAGATTCAAACCTGGTAATCTGAAAGTTTGCACGAAAATTTCAAATGATTAAATATAATGGACTCCAGTCATACAATGTATCAAGAATTGAAAAAGTATTTTAGCAAAATGTGTTTGAACTATTTTGGAAATGTTTTGAATGAATTTTAAGAAGAAGTATACCGCAAAAAGAAATAGATAATGACGTCTGGAATATCAGATAAAAGGTAGTGTATATAAAACATGACATGAATGCAGCACAAATATACAATGCTGACGTAAACAGTCTATGCTATTGTTTTTTTCATAAAAATGTATTGGACCAGAAATACTTTTATTGGGATATTTGTTTTTCTTATTACTTTCATACTAATTTGACCTGTATGATATATGTAGGTATGTAACGGAACGTTGAACAAAATTTTCACTTGCAGACGTCCGAATGACTTGATATTTGATAGGTGTTCATAATTCCAGTACCATACCTACGACTCCATTATAAATGATTTTTTAAGAAAAAACAAAAAAGCGAGATTTGTGATTTGGTTTCTGATTCGATACAATATCGGTATGTGGAGGAGGTTTTCGGGGTCGTAGATTATGAATCTCTCGTCGAAATTAATGATTTCAATATGGCGGACGAGTTTTGTGATTATGTCCGATTCGATTTAAAATCGGTTTTTGGGTAAAGAGATCCTGATTTGAAATGACAGAAAAGTTTTGTAATTTCTGGACGGGTTCTAAAATTATAACATATGAAGTGGTTTTTGGGTTCGAAGATGATGATTTTTCTGTCGAAATTCAGAAATTCAAAATGACGAGTTTTGTGATTTATGGTCGAATTCTATATAAGAATGGTATTTTGGGATTGGAGATAATAATTTTTCATCAAATTTCAATAATTCAAAATGGCAGCTCCAAGATGGATTTGGTTTATTTTGTGAGTTATGGTCGTATTCTGTTCAAAATTACTATTAAGATATAAATGAATGCATTAATATGAATTGATTTGAAAATATAAAATCAGATGTGGAATCATGAATAAAAAATTGAAAAGTCAATAAAATTATTAGATTTTAACCACATTAGGGTTCTGTCACAATATCAATTTTCCGAATAAATTCAAAATGATAGAATTTCTTTGAGAATCAGATTATAAATCTCAAAATCTAGGGCATTTCGAGGTAATTTTTTTTTCTCAAAATTGATTCGTTTTTGCAGATAAATTTTCAGATTCAAATGAAACACTAATAGAAGTAGTGACCAAAAAGATCTTCTTGAAAACTATTTTCTCCATTTGAATGTAATTTTTTGCAGGAAAGGTCCATAGTTTACGTACATAATATGTCTTATTCCATATAAAGGGTGAAACAATATGAGACTCTATGTTTCACAATCAATTCCACCGACCTGAATTGATACAACTATTGGAAATAAATTAAATTTAACAATGTTTTAGCTAGATGTTTTATTCTAATATAACTGAATATTGAAAAAAGTTGCTATTTCTTTATTTTTTTTACATGTCTCTCTCTACCTTCAACGATATCCCTAATTCTCATTCCTCTAGGAAGACGCCTGTCCAAAATTTCAGGTAGAATGCAATTTACATAAAATGCTTTCAGCTTTGGAAGCATTATTGATTCCCAGACACTAACGCCTCTGTGTATTCTTTTTACAATGAAATCCAATATTTTCTTCTGGTTATATTGAATTTCACTTGAATTTGATTAAAATAATTGTAATTATTCTTCAACATAGAATCATGAAAATAAAAAATAAAACAAAGCCGTAACAATCACCTGGTATTAGTTCTCCATGGTAAAAGTCAATGTTTCGACGTTTCGTTTGTTTACGTTGCCGCGCTGCCCCATTGGAACAGTCAAGAAACGTCTGCTGCAGCTTTTCAACTTCAAAGGAACATCAAAAACGCCGCGCAGCCCAAATAAACCGTTTTATTGAAACTAATGTAGAACACAGTTGCCGATATGGGAGTCACAAGAGCAAGTTATTTAGTGATATAAGTAAAAATATGCCACTAACTTCGAAATTCTCGCTAAATAGCCCTGACGAAGTGGAGAGTGTATTTCCTGATAAATATAAATAAGAAATGTTTAAGACAAGATTTCATTCAAATGCACTGAAAACAAATATTTTCTTTAGATCATTCGTAGAATATTTCATATTTAATTATTTAGTTTTGAAAAACTCATCTCCTATTCCAAAAACACCTAGATACAAATTTTGAATAGAATCTGACCTTAAATTATATATCTCAGGGCCGCCATCTTCAGTTTTTGGATTTTGACAAAAAAGTCAATATCAACGATCCAAAGAACCCCTACATTCTAATTTTGAACGGAATCGGACAATAATTATTCGTCCACCGTTTTGGAGCTGTCATTTCGAATTATCGAATATTGACAAAAATCATGATCTCTGACCACAAAAATCCCTATACCTATACCAAATCAAAATAGAATCAAATCAGACCAAGTATCAGTAATTTCGTCCGCTATTTTGGAGCCGCTACGTTGAATTATCAAAAAACATCATGACATCCCAAACCCAAAATTTTCTTTATACCAATGTTGAATGGAATCGTATCAGAAATCACGAAACTCGTCCAACATTCTGGAACCGCCTCTTGGTTTTTCCTAATATAAAAACGTTATGGGGCATTGTCCCTCAAGTGATGAAACATTTTGTTAAAAAAGCTGTTAATTGTAAAAGTTATTATATTCCACAGTTTCGTTCGACCCGAATGAGTTTTATTTTATCTGATTCCCGATCCGACCCTATGCCAGATGTCATAATGGATTTATGATACTTTTTTACTTTCTGTTTTCCTCACCAGTCGTGTGGGAGGAGCAACATTTGAAAGAAATTCAGTTCCATTTCTGAATCCAGAATTGTAAGTAATAATTAGTTTTCACTAGTCGACGGCTGAACCAAACCTTCATTAGTTGACTTTGATAAAGCTGGATATTTCTCATTTCGAATAGAATAAAGCAAGGAAACACATTTCGCGAAAACAACGCATTTTCGTAAAATCATTCACAAATAAATGAAACATCTAGGAGAAAGATGAGAAAGTCGTTCAACTAAGTAAATGATATACTTCAATACCGAAATGAAACAACACCAAAAATATTCGTTCGTTTTGATGGTGGAACTGAACGAAAATACCCAAAAATGGTGGAAAATATACTTTTCATTCATGTAAAACTCGAAGAATATTTTTTTCATTATTTTTAACTTTATACAACCATACAACCCTTCACCACTCAAGAAAAACATGTTTCTGACTCCCATTTTTTCAGGGATGAAGACCCTTAAGAAGGGCAGAAAAATGTGTAATTTGGTTTCCCCTATTTTAGGTTTACCTAATTTTTATGTGAAATTTGGTTCCCGAGGTTTTTGAAACATTTTTACATTTAGTAACCTTACGTAGACATTTAAGTGCGTGGAAATTGATAACGTAGGTCGATTTTGCACCATTTTTCTGTGTAAAAATACCTTTTGTGATGAGTATTTTTTTAGTATGATCTAACCAGAATGAACTAACCTTACGTAGAGTGCGTGGAAATTTGTGCCATCACTGTGGTCGCTGTCCGAAACGAGACGCCGAAAATTGGGATTGTAAACTAAATTACATATTATTATCAATCATCTCAACTTAATTTCAATTGACCATCTACCCATTCAATCACTACGCTGACTAATTCTTGTTTTGCATTTTTATTTTTACTGTTACTTTTTATATATCCTTTCTTGTAATTTTTATATACTATTTTGTAAATTTAAGTGCCACTGTTTTTATATCTCAGATATCTAAAGGAAAGTTTATAGCACAGGTCACATAATATTCTATTTCAGTACCTACTATAACAAATACTTTAAATGGGATATTCATCAACGTTTCAAAGCACGAAATTGTTTTCAATGATCATTAAATAATATAATTTTTTTTTTAAACTTCAAACACAATTTTATTTTGGATTTTATTGAGTCCTATAACTTCACTTCATCTATTGTTATAATTCCACTTCATCTGTCTTTAGTAATGTTGAAAAAATCTTCGTTCCGGTACTTACTTCTCTGATTATTTCCACTCTCGTCTCAGATCGTTTGTTTCCTTATAAAAGGCGTTGCGAAACAATTGCTAATTTGTCGCTCTACTTTCTTCCAAAACTACTCAACTTCCATTCATTAGCCATTTTTACATTGCAAATTTCGTCTTTGGCCTTATTACCCACAGTCTGGCATTGTTATATTAATTTTAAAATCTTCAACGAAATAACACTAATAATGGTTTTATTTTTTTACAGGTAATATTAAAATGTGGACTAATAACCTGGCTGCTAAGGTAAGCAAAAAATTGTTCGAAGCTTCATCTGCTGTAGTCAATAGACACCCATAAACACAGATACGTGGAAAAAAGGTTGGATTTTTTAAGTAACGCCACAATCGAATCGTTGAAAAACGTCAAAATGTCGTTAGGCAATACGTTTCGTTCTGTTTTTTATAGTAACGTTACCGTTACCGTTGATTCAAGGTTATCGTACACGTTTCAAACGTTCTGATTGTAATAAAAATTCTACTGAAATGTAACTTTATAATTCAGTTTCAAAGTAACTATACCTTTTTTACGGGTTTTCAACGTTTTTAATCCATTTTTATTCCATTTCATCATAACGGTGTATTTTCGTATCGAAAACGTTTATGATGGTCCTAGAATACCACCAAAATTAAACGTAGAATTCCAGTAATCAGGTAACGTTGATATTCTTGGTTGAATCAGCGATGATTATCAATATCTTTGAATCGATATTATCACCCATTTCGAATGTTTCAACAACGTTACTTGAACTGTGGTGAAGGAACCTATCTATTTTTACTATGAATCAACCTTTGTCATCACCAACCTGAAAGGTTCTTTAAACGTTACAAAATACAAATACAGTAATTTTAATCAACGTTGCCTATGTTCAATCACTGGACACGGTGATCCAGTATTTCTGGATCAATAATAGAAAGTAGGTAGGTCCTAAACAATTATTGGGGTTCTTCGTATGAACTTATTTCTCACTGGAAATGGTGGAAACAGACTTTTTCCACAGTAAAGAAAAGAAGGCTCGCGTATCAATAGTAATGATTTTTTTTTAATAACTGTCTGTATTGGTACAAAACATCCACCATTTGATGATAACCTGGGACACCTTGAATTCTTTATTCGAAAACACCCGAAATTATTTGTTGATGGTTACCTACTCTGTTGTAGATCAAAAACTGTTATCATTGTTCAAATGATAATATGCAAAATACCAAAATACTTATTTTGATTTTGCTTAGTCATTAGCCAACTATTTTTCTTCTAGGGCTAGCATAAAAACATAGATTTCTTAGTGTTTTTTTGTCTTGCTTATAAAATGAAAACTAATACACCAATCTGGTTGCTCCAATGAAAGAATTGTAGATAATTAAAATACGAATAAAATGGGAGGTTTCACAACCCTGTCGGATCATTAGTAACGGAGAAAAACTGGAAAAACCGATAAAATTTACGAAAATTAACTTCGCCATTTTTCAAATAGGATTGGCCTTTCTCAAGAAAGTATTGAATCATGTGTACTTTATGTGTGCACAAAACAGGCGGTGTCGGATCGTTAGTTTTGGCACAATTGCAATTTATTTTTTTATGCTCTAGTGCGCAACAATGGTGCTACAATGGTGCGAAATGGCAGAAAAACGGCCGAGCCCGCGTTAGCTGCCGAGTAGTAGGAGAGTCCGGGAGATGAGGGGTATTCTTCTAATGAACGGGTTACGTGATAATACACTTCCCCTCATCTCCCGCTCACTCCTACCACTCGACCGCTTTCACCAGCTCTGCCGTTTTCAGTCATGTTGCAAGCATTTTTCACCCATTTCGCAGCATTTTAGCGCAAAATGACAATAAACATTTTATTGTAAGTACTGTACTTCTACTTTCAAAATCTGTTTTAGAAATTGAAATTGGACTATCACTAGAGCATCCAGGCATGCTCCAAGATGCTGCAAAAAAAAATCAAATTGCAATTGTGCCAAAATCAATGATCCCTCAGAGCCTGTTTTGTACACACACCTTAAAGTACACATGATTCAATACCATGAGAAGGGCCAAACCTATTTCTTGAAAAATGTCTGAGTTATGTATTTTTTTTAAATCATTGAATTTTTTTTTGGAGCAACCAAATTGTTCTATTAGTTTTCATTTTATAATAATAATAATAATTCGTCTTTATTCATCAAGTATTAGACATAATAATAAAAGTACAATATAATCATGCATTTATATCAAATTATTAAATAACAGTTGCGAGTCGAAAACATAACAAAATATAACTACGGACTGTCTTCCATGTGATGGTACAGTCGGTTTTCTACTAGTATTTTTGTTAGGAAAAAATGCTTTATTGATTGGCCTATATGGAAAATGGCTTTTGGTTAAATTTCCAGAATTTTTGGTATGTTGAAGAATTTGACTTCCTCGGCAAAAGTATCTATGGGCACAAAAAAATCGGTCGACTAGTTTTCGAGATACAGGGTCAAAGGTGAAAAGTGAAGCTTTCTGCTTAGAATTTTTAACAATTCTGAGAATTGACCAAACGCATTCATTCCGGGAAAACCATGCCTCAATGATGGTACAATGCTTGATCTCGTTTTCATTACACTTTTTAGTTGCGTGCTCTACAACATGGTAAAATCCAATTCTATCAATTTTAAACCGACCAGTGTGAGTTATCTGATGAGACTTAGAGATTCAATTTATCCTGAATGAACTCCCTCAATCTCGGTCAGAGTCAAGTGACATAATATTTTTTTATACAGGGTGGTTCAAAAATAGGGGTACGTCAACCCCCTTTTTTAGTTTGGATAGGAGAGAGCATGTCATAAAAATACCAAACATTCTTCAATGTTGAGAACGTCGTATAGTTGTTTCATGTATACAGGGTGAATAAAAAGAAATGGTCCAAGTTTCTTAGAAAAATTCTGTTTTTTTCAATGAATACCCCGTATTTCGAAAAAAAAATCGGTTGATTTTCATGAATTTTTGGTATAATGTACGGTTTGAGATATTGTCATCAATATCAGCATAGATCTCCGTACTTGTTTGTCGGCTATATACCTTTGAATGTACGGATTTTATTGATCCCCCATATACTCCATCGAAGACCAAAATGGGCTATTTTCGGGCAATTCTTCTTGTTGAAGAATATTCAGAGTAGATGAGTGCGGTACCTATTCCAATCTGCAATACCTTATAAACATGGTGAATTAAATGTTTTTCATTTGAAAGCCCTGTGTCTGAAAAACTAGAGACAATTTAAATGTATTAGAAGCAATAACCCTCTCAAAGTTGAGACTAATTCTTCATTATTTGAAAGCTGATTCAATTCACCAGAATGATGAACACCTGATGAATTCAAGTCCACTGGACAACTGGAAGTGGGTCAAACAATCGCAAGATTTGTCCCTGACAAACAGACAAACAGAAATCGAAGAAATAAAAGCTTGGGGTATCAATAAAATCCGTACATTCAAAAGTATATAGCCGACAAACGAGTCTGGAGACCTATGCTGATATTGATGAAAATATCTCGATCTTCTCAAACTGTACATTATATCAAAAATTCATGAAAATCAACCGATTCTTTTTCGAAAAACAGGGTATTCATTGAAAAAAACAGCATTTTTCTAAGAAACTTGGACCGTTTCGTTTTACTCACCCTGTATACATGGAATGACTATACGACGTTCTCAACATTGAAGAATGTTTGGTATATATATGACATGCTCTTCCCTATCCAAACTAAAAACGGGGGGTAGACGTACCCCTATTTTCGAATCACCCTGTATAAAAAAAATGTCAGTTAACCTCGTTCGAGATTGAGAGAGTAAATTTAATCTCTAATTCTCATCAGAGAACTCACTGGTCGATTTAAAATTAATAGAATTGGATTTTTCTTTGTTCACCCTGTTGTAGAGAACAGAACAAAAAAGTGTAATGAAAACGAGATCAAAATGACATTGTTCCATCATTGAGGCATGGGTTTCAGGAAAATTTACCGAAAACCATTTTCCATAAGGATAGTGCAGGGTCCTTTAATGTATGGGCCGTGGTGATCCGCTGGTAGTGCGTTCGCCTCGCATGCGTGGGGTCGTGGGTTCGATCCACCTGTTCACCGGTCTCGTGCATGGCATCACACGTTAATAGGTGAGGGCTGCGTCTTTCCTAGCTCACTCAAGTCTCTCGAAGACTTCCGAGGGTTGCGCGTAGGGGTGCAATCGGTTGACAGAAATAACAATTTTAACAATTTAACAACAATTTTATTATGAAGTTCACAATTATCCCACAAGAAATATCCAGAGTTTATGTGTTCCCAGAAGCAATTATTGGAGAACAATGAACTTTTTGTTTCACAAGGATTTCTTGTAATACAATCATCTTCCTGACAATATCAAGGAATCCTCATGGACCGTGTTGGTTGTGTCAGTAGAGCGTACGCTTCTCAATCATAGGGTCGTGGGTTCGATTTCCAGCATGGTCACTGGTCTCGTGCGTGGTATCACACTTTAAATGGTTAGGGCTGCGACTTGCCTAGCTTGCACAAGTATCTCGAGGACTTCTGATGATTGCGCGTAGGGGTGCAGCCGGTTGACGAAAATAACAATTTTAACATTTTTATTTAACATTCCTAATAAATTTCAAGCACGAATTGATGAAACATTTGAAATCCGATTGTAACATAAATTGAAGTAGGAAATTATTTGTTTAGTTTTCGGCATTGTAATGTGTAACCTTAGGTGTTTGTGTGTTTGAGATATAATATATTACCTGTTAATGCCCCACATTAAGCAGCGATTAGCTTTCTTTCATATATTTACTTTGATTAGATTATATTTTCACAACATTTGTATCGCAACATTTTTGTCTATAGGTATATGATACTAATGTTGTGAAAATATAAACTAATTATACTAAATAAATGAAAGAAAGCTAATCTCTATGATTATGAGGGTCATTAACATTACCTTTATTTTTTTTTTACAAAGTTATATTTGTACACTAGCACATCTATCAGAAATAAATATTATTATTAATATTATTATGTGTATTTGTAAAAGTTCAATTGAAGAGAAATATACTTTCTTCTACTCTTTCATTATGCAGTTCTCAATACAATAATAGTAAACGGACAAAATATCCACGAGTCTTCGCGAATCAAACTTTCTGAAATTGTGAAAGCTGCATTTATTAATAATATACGTTATCAGTTCGATGGTGAGAACAAATAACAACAAATATCAGTCGAGTGAATGCTGTACCAGATCCCATCAACTTTCCATCCGACAATAAAATCTAGAGAACGTGTTTATAGCAAAACTATTATAAATAATGGTCATTACCTTCTCTTTTGTAGGATTTATTGGAATCGCTCCCACGTTTCGATTCTATTTTCCATCTATTTAATAATGAGTGTTGTAAATTGTATTGTTCTCGAGTGTGGTCGAATTTTAACTCACATATTCATACAATCGTGCCGTGGGAGGGAGAAAGTCAATGAGAAACGTTGATGAATCATCCAGGAAGAGTTCTAATTTTTCTCTAGGCCAACCAACACTTTATAGACTCTAGTTTCCTAGTGTACTGATTGATAATTTCATTTTCTTGGTTGCATTTTTTGAAAACTCAATAAAGTATCTTTAGGGTATATTGATTGAAAGTTTGATTATATGGAGGAAACCGAGGAAGAAACTCGCTTCTGAAAAACCAGGAGTTCATAAATTGAATTGTGGATCTTGTTCCAAAGTATATGTAGGCCAGACTGGTAGAGCATTCAAAAGCATTCATATTTTGGAAGAAGACCATGGGTGGTATGATTTAAAAGAGTATTTGCTTGTACTTCAAGTTAATGCTCCATGATGTAGTTTCCACTTCAAAAAATCAAAGCATTTACTCCACATAATTCTTGAAGAAACACTCAAGTAAGTACTAGTAGCAATTACTCTATGCTTTGCTTTATTTACTTTGATGTATAGAAGTTAGTACTGCAGTAATTACTAATGTTGTCAAGTATTTTTTCCATTTGGAAGTGTTTGGTGTAGTTTTTAAGAAGCTACTCATAGACTATCTTCGTATCTTCAATTAAAAAGAAGTTATGGCTTTTTTATGAATTATGGTAGGAAAAGGAGGGAAATGTGTGATCGTAGAACGTATGAGAAGGTACAATATGGAAAATTATTTCGGTAAGTCAATTATTTTAGCTAGATTGCTACTATTAAGCTCTGTACTTTCAGGTTCAATAAAAACAATGTTGAATGGATAGGAGTTCTTAGGAAATCAAATTTAACGAAAATTGAGGTATTTTTCTCTAAGTGATCGGGGGTTTCAAAAGGAGTGGGTAGATGTCGGGGTACATCAGACAACTGTGTCAAAAGTAATCACAGAAATTTCACAAAAAATTGTGTACTTCCACATCTTCAGCAACCTCGGCACTTGGTTCAACTCTATCATTACTCTCACTCATGATTTTAAGTACCACAGAACAAACAACAACAATCAAACCAATTTGAGGTTAATCACGTACTAGTGTTAACTAGTAGTTTCTACTTCTAACCTAAGTCAACACTTCCCATCGAAGAATTTACCTTATGTAAAACATTATACTCCACAAAATACTAGGAAGTAAAAGCTTTTACTTGAAGTACAAGCAATTACTATTTTTAATCATATCACCCCCATGTCTTCGTTATCCTTCATGTTGAAAATAAGGGTATTAGACTTAATTATTTAGAATTCTTGGAAATTAATAAAATGAAATATTCGAATTGATTACTAAATGATCAATTGAACCTTAATAGTTCCCCTTTGTTAAACCTTTTCAATTAATTGAGTAGTAGCTATGTTTTGAGATTCGCTCACTGTATTGTCAATTTTTATTTTTATGATAGGTAAGTCCTAATTACCTCAATTGATAAGAAGGGTAATTTAAGTAATATTCAATGTAGAATAATTTAATGTATTACATTCGCTTGAGAAAGATACTGTGTATCGAAACATGTCGCGAAGTTAATAAATCTGTGGAAATTTAATCGTTTTTACCTTAGTGTAATATAAGTACCATGAATTTCCATCAAGTAACGGCCACGTCAATCAAAAAAAAAAAAAAATTAAATAAATATCGATTTGCAATCTGTAACACAAACATGTGTGATTAGCATCTACTAAAAAATCTAGTGCTATTTTGTTCTTTATTGGTAATGTCAGGAATGATGTACTTTATTGTGGCGAAGCTGCGGGCGATGAACGCTCACGTAGACAGCGCCTGACCGCGAATTACTTCCGAGGTGCTTTGCTTCGAGAAGAATCTGGTTTAATCGAAAAACGTTCCTAAGACTTTCGAGAAATATCAGGAGCATTCCGAGAAGTGAACGGTGAATATAAAAAGAACCACGCAGCAGAGTTGAGAGTCAGTCAGTGAAGCGGAAGTCGAACATAAATAGTAAATTAGAGTATTGTGTTGAAGTTATGGAGGCATTGTATTTCGTAAAATAAATTATTTTAGAGTGAATTTGTTCAAATATACCACATTATAATCTGGAATTGATGATGGGAAATGGTAATATTTTCCAGTGAGAGTACAAAAAATCTGGGATTGATACTAGATCAAAAATTGAGATGATCTCATTGAAATGTTTGTATCACTCCATTCCATCATATAGGTTAGTCATCAGATGTATGAATATATTTTTGAAACAGTTATTTTTCGATTTCTTATATAATGTTTGTTTTGATGTGACTTTTCAACTTGATACTCTTTTGGTTTGTTACACGATATTATCGCCACTTCCAAAGGTCATCCCGTATCTCATTCGAATTGTCGATTATAGACTTTCGCTTCGAGTTGATAGTCTCCTTCACGGCCGTACTCATTACTATTCCATTTCATTGTGATACTTCAAGGTTCTTTTTTTTTTCGATTTCTTCGATATCCACACTTACTCGTCTATGACTGGACACGTTCCATCGAACGTCGTACAAACCAATAGAGACAAAATAGGCCAATCATTTTTGCAAAAATTGAGAAAAAATAGCGAAACAATGCAAACTTTCTACTCCAATCAATAAAGCATTTTTCCTAACAAAAATACTAGT
The DNA here is from genome assembly GCA_944452925.2 of Chrysolina oricalcia. Classification (NCBI taxonomy): domain Eukaryota; kingdom Metazoa; phylum Arthropoda; class Insecta; order Coleoptera; family Chrysomelidae; genus Chrysolina; species Chrysolina oricalcia. The sequence goes on from OX101825.2 coordinate 18,252,495, forward strand.
AGAAAAGTGACAGTGCAATCACATGGAAAACAGTCCGTAGTTATATTCTGTCATGTTTTCAACTCGCAACTGTCATTTATCAATTTGTTATAAACATTTAAATAACGAAAAACGTGTTTTTCTGAAATCGTTCAAAAATGCCCACTTTCTCGGAGCAACTGCAGGCCTCAAAATACGCTAATCCAGTATTTTAGTCCGTTGCTAAGCAACGAACTTTCCCGGACCGTTTAATACTTTCCCGTATCGAAAACGATTCGGGAATAGAAATTTACGTAACAAGTCCGGAAAGTACTGTTTTTTTGGACGAGTAGACCAAATTCTAGGACGAGCGTTAGCGAGTCCTGGAAGTCTACGAGTCCAAAAAAACTGTTTTCGGACGTGTTGCGTACACTATTTTTTCGGCAACCATGTAGAATAACAAATCAATGAGACTCATTTAGTCTAAGAGACGAAAAGAGGTCGACTTTCACCCATCTGTTAACCGGATGAAACGATTCCAAATTTGAATATTTCGAACATTTCAGTTCTTATTTGTATTATATATTGAAATTCGAACAGAAGATAGGTACCAACAGAAACATTCTAATTCTTATTTATATTAATATTTGTATTAAAATTCGAGCACTTCCCGGCCTAGTCCGGGAAGTACGTACTTCCCGGACTAGGCCGGAAAAAGTGTCCGGGAAGTGAACACTTCCCGGATGGTTGCCGAAAAAGTACTTTTCCGTATCGAAAACGATGCGGGAAAATTTTTGCCGGCTTGTTTACATTTTAGACAGTTATTGAATTCACGCAAACAATATGTAGAATTCCTTAGTTTTTGATAATGCTGATTGCGATTTCAGAAAAAATAGTATGTGTACCTCGTAGTAAAAGCACATTCCCAGACTTCAATGCTTGTTGGCCTCGTCTTAACGCCTCGGCCAACAATTTACATTGTCGTCCGGGAATTTATTGCTTTTACTACTAGATACACAATATACTATTTTTTAAATAGTTTTGCTTATAAAATTAAAACTAATAGGGCAATCTGGTTGCTCCAATGAAAAGAATTGTAGATAATTTAATTACGAACAAAATGGAATGTTTTACGACCCGATCGGATCATTAGTAACCGGAAAAACCGGAAAATTTTATTTTTTTTTTAAATTCATTACTCTGCTATTTCTCAAGAAATAGGGTCGGCATTTTTCATGTATTGAATCATATGCAGTTTATGGGTCTTACAGCGTGCCTGGATGCTCTAGTGATAGTCCGACATCAATTTCTAAAACAGATTTTGAAAGTAGAAGTACAGTACCGCAAAACGTATATTCTCATTACGCGCTAAAATGCTGCGAAATGAGTGAAAAATGCTTGCAAACATGACTGAAAACGGCCGAGCTGGTGGAAGCGGTCGAGTGGTAGGAGAGAGCGGGAGATCGGACTCTCCTACCTCTCGGCAGCTAACGTGGGATCGGCCGTTTTCAGTCAAGATTGCATGCATTTATCATCTATTTCGCACTATTGTAGAGTAAAATGAGATTATCCGTTTTGTAATTATACTTTCATAATCTGTTTGCGAAATTAAAATCGGGCTATCACTAGAGCATCCAGGTACGCCTGTTTTGTGCACACATAAAGAACACATGAATCAATACTTTCATAAGAAAGGCTAATCCTATTTCTTGAAAAATGGCGGAGTTTCCGGTTTTTCCAGTTTTTCTCCTTCACTAATGATCCTACCAGGTCGTAGAATATTCCATTTTGTTCGTGTTTCAATTATCTACAATTCTTCTCATTGGAGCAACCAGATTGCTATATTAGTTTTCATTTTATAAGCAAAACAATTTTTAAAAAAACACGTTTTTATTTAATTAAATGTTTATAACAAATTAATACATGACAGTTGTGAGTCGAAAACATAACAGAATATAACTACGGGCTGTCTTTCATGTGATGGCAGAGTCGGTTTTCTACCAGTATTTTTGTTAAAAACTCAATCATTTTATGCTCTTATTGCTTGGTGTAGTCACAAAAGTTGTATTTTAGTGCTCGATGAAACAATAAAAATGTACGCCGTCGTACAAGGTTGGCAACATTGTTAAAAATGTAAATTATAAACAATTCTGTTTATTTTGTAGAGAGAAAATGAAAAAATTTCGCAAATCGCAGTTTTGCGACTATTGCCAAGTTTGGCAACCGAGTAAATACATTATTTATTCATACTTTTATTTGATAACCTGGCCGAAAAAAAACTGAAAGAGTGGCAAACGCAAAGAAACTTTTCTCTCTGTATCATAAGTCTTGCCAAAACTTTGCCACCTCCGCCAATGACGGCTACATACTTTTTTGTTTATTTTACACTAATAAATTATGTTTGCAACTTGAATTGACTATAGAAAAAATGCAAAAGTTTTTTGTATTGGTCGGGAACGCAATTTCCCAGAAAACATATTCAATTTGCCACCACCGCTGATTTCGGGAACTTTGTCAAATTTGACAAGCATGAAAAAATGCCCCAAATCTGTGGTGGTGTGGTGGTGGACCTCATCAAAATGGCTTTCAACAAAAGTTAAAATTTTGTTGAATTATCCAAAATGCTTTGTTATTGTATTTTCCATAGAACAGTCATGATTTATTTTATTGCGATGCATTTTGAAACAGAACTATTTTCAAATCAATGGTCAGTAATATTCACATGTGTACAGTGGACACCAACACTCAGTGGTTGAATCACAGAACTCAAAGAACTGAAGTAATCACAAGTAATGAAGGGGATGAAATGCTGAAAAAAGTTAGTAATCAAAACCCTTAAATCAATAACAATTAGTGACGTAACGAACAGTCGTTGCCGACCGATGATGAACCTTTTACTCCCTACTACGTAGCTTATTATGGCAAGTACCTGTCAGAAAACAACTACTCCCCTGGCTAAGACCACGACGGGTATTTAATTAAATCAACAGATACTTGTGCAACGTTCCTCAAAGCATCAGAGGACGCAGTTGCAAGTGCCCTCTATGACCAACCAGCAGAATTATGTTTTCATTTCAATTCACATAAATCTCTTAACCCGGAGATTCGGAGTGTTCTCCCTCTGCTCGCTAGGTGGAGCGGCCTAGAAACCGCTTCACCGCGTGAGCCAGAGTTGACGAAACTAATCTGCTGTCAACAAATGCGTCTACTCGGACAGTAGGAAGTAGGATGTTTCGCCTCTTCCGGCTAGCTCAGACTACCTATCCGAAGTACAGCATAGTCGCAAAAACTCAGCAACGTGTCTGACATACGAATTCTTTCTGTATATTGTTGGTGTTGCCAACCAACGAGGTTCCAGATACCTAAAAACCAGAAATACTATTTACACTACTGAGCCATCCAGAAGTGAGAGCTTCTATCCTGGGAATTGTCCGAGCCCTCGGGCGGCTCCTGGATGACTGCCTAAAACTGCCAAATAAGTTTATATTTATACCATGGCCGAACATTTAAGTCGGCCAATGGTATTACAAAACGCTGGTAGGCAGAGCCTATTAGAACTCTCGCCTCCAGATATACTCCACTGAGTATTTTTCAACAATCATTTTAAAGTATTTCTGGCAGAAGATAACACGGCCCCCCCTTAAGGGATCTCTTGGCATGCGGATGGAACGTCGTTGGATTGGTCCTGAAAAGGACCAGTTCTATGAACATGTACCTAAAAATTAAACCTAAAAAAGAACTATGTTACAGCTACTGGCTATCCAAATCCGTTGGTCACCCATCCAAACCACGGCCACGCATAGCGTTGCTTGGCTTCAGATATCGGTGAACCGGCGCTCTCCGTTCGAGCTATCCCCGCGTATTAGAATTACACGAGAGCTTTTTTTGTCGAATTAAACTTAACATGTATTAGTGAGTATTGTGTTGCCTGGCAATTTAACAAAAAAACTGCACCTGAAAAAAATTCTGGCATTTTCTTGAGTTGAATTGCCTAGTAAACAAAATTCGAATTATAAATGTCAAGTATACTTCGACAAAAAAAAGCGAGAGTGCAATTCGGTAAGACAATTTAATGAATATGTGAATCAATAAATCAAAAAATAAGATGTAAATTAGTTAATTTGATTTAACGAAAAAGTACAATTGTTAAAAACACAAATATTAAAAAAGCTTGATTTTCAGAACTTTCTTGTCTTTTGTTAATAATTTGCTGCGGTGGTAGTAACTGTTTCCTGGACGGTAGTACGAATTAAACCAATGATTTTTTATGATATTCTTCATCTAACTGAAGGTACGGTATTAATGACGATGGGTTGCTATGTCCCGTAATTTTCACAAGTTTTTGTTCACCTATACCACTCCTGGACAATTAATTCAGTTACGGCGGCAGCTCGATTCGTAATTTTTACCCGCTTGACATCAAGTCCAATATTTTCCGCAGAGGATTTGGTCCATTTAGATATTTAATTTATCCCAATAGGAGAATTCTCATACCATCCTTTCGAATTTGTTTTTTGCCAAAAAGGATTTGGAGTTAAAAAAAAATCACATGTGATATGGTTTCTCCGTCTTCTCATAATTTGTTCAAACAATTTTACTGGACATACACAATCTTCTTCATTGTTTGCTATCAACCATTTCATCAACCAACTTCTGATTTCCACCTTGTGCTGTGTCTTCGAAAACACTGGGTTATATTCAACTCTTCCGGTCTCTCTTCCACGGTTGTCTGTCTCGATTTTAAAATAGAATACCTTACCATTTCTTGCTGCTCCGCACCTCTCCAATCCAATTCATACGCAGCAATATGATAAAATTTTTATTGAAGGCCTACAGGTTCTTCTTCACTCCAGAACAGTGCCATTTCAAAAATGTATTGTTTTGTGAGAGCCTTAGAACTCACCTTCCTTTTTTCTTGCAAAATTTTGCGTTTTGTGTCTCGTGCATTTCTCGCTTTCCTTAACTGTATGTCCGTGAACTGATTAAAAATTCTTTTATTTTCTTTGAAGTACTTCTCTTATAACATTTTTGCTGAAGTGTTCCAAATCGTTTTGACTGCACTCTATAGTCTTCTCCATTGTTCTCCTTCATGTTGAATGCCCAGTCACATAAAATAGAAGCTAACTCTTCAGTGGAAGTTTCTGCAATGAGTTCATATTTTTTTTCCAAACAAAACATCGCAAATTGTCGCCAAATTGACGTAGTTGAATTCACAGTATAGCGAGGCGATGGCTTCTTCAATTGTTGCTCTCGAAGACTGTCCAAATCGCGACATTTCCACAAATAAGATACTTTTCTGACAACGCAAGTTTGAGAAAAATTGACATTACGTCATCAAAAATTTGTTTACAATGCTGGTTGTCATGCCTTCAAAAGTTAGGTTCCGTTTTGTCGCTGGAAAAGTTAGGGCAAACTTTTTTCGCTGTCATAATGACAAAACACCGCGACATATGGCATTTTTAGTGCATGAATTAAATAACTACAATTATTATGTCGGGGCGTGGCGTAGTCTGAGTCGAAAGGTCCGGAGTTTGAGCCCCAGTTGCGGCTGGGATTTTTTTATTTAATTTGACCGATTAAATTATTAAAATATCGTGGCTCGACTGGGATGAGTCCTGCACGATTCACTGTTGCGTTTCAATTAACAGTGCTGCTCCTAAGGTGGCGCATGGAGTTAGTAACAAGGCCTATCCAGAACACGTGGCTAATGACCATAGCAGTGGATGCCAAAACACCAAAGAAAAAAAAACTACAAGTATTACTAATTTATATTTTTAACTATGTTGCCAACCTTGTACGAAGGCGAACATATTCACTGTTTCATTGAGCACAAAAATACAACTTTTGTGAAAGTTTGCATAGTTTTGCTATTTTTTCCCTATTTTTGACAATGTGTTTGGCCTAAAAGCCCGGCGATGCTCGAGCGAGTCTCAACATTAATAACGCTTCAACTGTCTCGTCGGACACAAATCGACACCATATCGAATAACTTTCTTTACAAGTCATTCTATCTCGATTCGAACAGACAACGTCCGGCATATCGCGTTTTATGCAGACACTTTCATAACGTGAGAAAAAAATGAATTTTCATAGTTGTCGACAAACGGTGCGTGCTTGCTTTACGATATCGTGATTTAGCCGGCAGTGTCTACAATTTTATTTAAATAATAGTATGATAATCATATATTATATCACGAGGCCCATGAATTTAATCGATTAAACTCTCAAAATATTTTGAGCATGATTTCGCTTGGAAAATAGTTGAACGTAACATAATTAAATATTATTTAAAATTATTGTGCATGAAACTATTTGCCAAAAAGCTAAATCATGCAAAAAATATTTTGAAAGTTTTATCCATTTATATTTATAGGTCGAGTGGTATACGGATAGATTATTTTTCTGAAATCGTTCAAGAATACCCACTTTCTCGGAGCAACTTCAGGCCTCAAAATACGCTAATCTAGTATTTTAGTCCGTTGCTAAGCAACGAACTTTCCCGGGCCGTTTTCGGACCTAAACGGTACGGGAATAGTATATTGTGTATCTAGTAGTAAAAGCAATACATTCCCGGACGACAATGTAAATTGTTGGCCGAGGCGAAGCCGAGGCCGTATCGTTTTCGATACGGGAAAGTATTAAACGGTCCGGGTAAGTTCGCTGCTTAGCAACGGACTAAAATACTGGATTAGCGTATTTTGAGGCCTGCAGTTGCTCCGAGAAAGTGGGCATTCTTGAACGATTTCAGAAAAAGTACTTTTTCGTCGACCTCTGCAAAAAATGACATTTTACGTACTAATTTCCGGACGAAAAATCGACTATTTTTGAAGGCAAGTACTTTTCGTCCGCAAACACTTTTCGTCCGCAAACTCTTTTCGTCCGCTGTGGTCACTATGATACGGCACGGTACGAGAGCGGTACGAGAGTCATTTTCGTGAATCCACGTTTTAATTAATACATAGGCGCCTGTGACAATAACTGTCATTTGCTGTTGTCAAATTAATTATTTACGAAATCCGCTAGATTTCAGGTAAAGCACTTCAAGAGAGAAGTTTTGGAAATGGTGCTGTTGGAGCACCTGCATCTGAAGTTGCATCAACAAGTACCCAAAATCAAAACTTGTCTCTTGCATCTTCTTCGACAGCAGGAATTAATATCAATAATTGCACAAACTGTACGTTCAATATTCATCTTCGAGATTGATTTAATTTTGTAGTATAATTGAAATAGAGAGTTGTTACATTTTGTTTATATTCATTAAAATTATGATCGAGTCTGCAGTTCGAAGAGTTGGACGTAGCTGAGGCCAGCAAACATGCGAGTACTTACTTTCATAAAGGTATGTAGAGGTCGACGAAAAAATGTAATATGCACCTCGGCGAAAAACTGTCTACTGTCTCGCCTGCTGGCTATCCTCGGCTGCGCCTCGGCTATCAATTTGCAGGCTCGACTATAATAGACAGTTTTTCGTCCTTGGTACATAAATAACTATTCCCGTATCGAAAACGATACGGGAAAATTTTTGCCGGCTTGTTTACATTTTAGACAGTTATTGAATTCACGCAAACAATATGTAGAATTCCTTAGTTTTTGATAATGCTGATTGCGATTTCAGAAAAAATAGTATATGTACCTCGTAGTAAAAGCACATTCCCAGACTTCAATGCTTGTTGGCATTGGCTTAACGCCTCGGCCAACAATTTACATTGTTGTCCGGGAATGTATTGCTTTTACTACTAGATACACAATGATAATGAAATTTGACATTTTCTAACAATTTTTTTACAAACAACAAATTTAATGTTTTTGGGCATGTCAACAATATGCATTGAAGTAGCATTTGTGACAAAGTTTGCGTGTAACCATTTCAAATTCTGACATATTTTCATCGCCTATGTCAAAATATTTGTATAAGAATTCTATCAAAAATGGAGTTTCTACTGATAAAAATCAACATTAGGCCATTCAAGCGATTAGTATATTAATGTTTAAAAAAAATTGTTACGAATTGTAAGAAGTGACAAATGACCAAAACGAACACCAATGTGGAGGAAAAATACAGGGAGTCAATTTGAAAACTTCTCACCTTTAATATCTTCCTTTCAGTAGATAATCGTAGAAATCGAAAAGACACATTAATTTTATTTTCAAAGGGGGCACTTGTAATTAATATTTTTAGCCCTAGGGGGAGTATATATTACCCTAAGGGGGGTCAAGTGGCACATTATTTTAAAAGGCGTTTAATTTTCTTTCCAATGGTACCCTGACTTATCATTTTTTGATGGGTAGTTTTCGAAAAATGGATTTCTAAACTCACAGAAGTAATTAGAACTTGCCTGCAGTGAGATGCCTTATTGTATTGACTCTGCTTTCAATAGAATTGGTTAGAAAAGTAGGTTGCACTGTTCTAATCCTCGAATAACAGGAATAAATCTATTCTACACGTGTGATTTTCTATTTGTAGGTAATTTTCCTCTCACAAAAAATACTTCTAATTTGCGAGAAATAAATTTCAAACATGGGATCTATTCACGCCTATCTTATGAACTGTTGTCTATTTTGCTGTAAACAGCAAAAAAGTTTGTTTTCGAACTCCTCTCAAACATTTCGGAAAACTTCATCCGGAATTGACTGGCATGCTGCTGTAATTAGTCTTTTAAGTTCATCAATATCAGCAGGTTTTGTTTTATAGACAACGGATTTAAGACATCGTCCTGCAAAAGTACATTACCTTCTGCTTCAATTTGCGTTTCTAGCTCTTGAGTTGTAATAGGATTAATAGTTTCTTCAAGCAGAAACTGCCAGTCAAGTTCACTTCGGAAAATAAAGGACCAATAATAGTATTTCCAAGAACAACAACCCAAACATTAACTCTTTGTGGGTGTTGTTATATGTCCTTCCCGAAAAATTTGCCGGTTTTCAACAATTTTGTGTATTAACGTTGCCATTCAGAAAAAATTAACACTCATCGCTGCCACAGATGTTTAAAAGGAGATTAAAGATGGTATTGACTCGAGACATGATTTCACAAAACTCAATTCTTCTATCATAGTCATCCTCGCAGAGCTCTTGAAAAATCTGCATTTATATGGATGTAATTTATGAATTTTCAGTGCTTTTCTTACAGTCTTTCGTGACATCCTCGTCTGTCCTGCTACTGATCTAAGGAGCTCATGGGCCTGCAGCAAATGTACCCAAAACTCCAATTTGAACTTCTTCATTTAGTACTCTGGGGTTATTTCTTTTTGTTTTTCACCGAATCAATTTTTTAAAACGTTGTCACCATATCAAGCACATACCGGTAACTTACATTACAATTTGGATTTCTTTCATCAAATAGAATGCCGTCCTTCGTGCGCACTTTCCAATCTCTTCATGAATTTGAATCATTTCAATTCTTTCTTGAAGAACAACTTTGATTCACTTATTAAAATTATCACTAAACAGCCCAACAAGTAAAACTGCATCAACAATACATACATCGTTAAAATTTGTTGAACAATTTTTTTGTGAAACGAAGGTTTTTGCAGCAGAATTAGCAAAAACGGAAGGCTATCGTGGAATTTCAGCGATGAGAATTGAAAATCCAGCATTTAACAAACGCAACTTAACTACCATCTACATTTTACTATTAGATTACTTTTTCATGTAATTTTTTGGAGCAAATCGCTAGTGTTGCCCCTGATAAAGGGTTGGAACGGTACCAACTAATTTTCTAACCAGTTCTGCAATAAAATAATTTTTGTTTAAATAATAACCTGAGTGTAGGCAAGTTCTAATTACTCATGTGAGTTTAGAACGCAATTTTTCGGAAAATGCTCATCAAAAAATAATGAATACCATTGGAAAGAGAATTAAACGCACATCAAAATGATGTGCCACTTGATTCCCCTTCCCATTCAAGATTCTAAGGATAACATGTACCCCTCTAAGAGGGCTACAAATATTTATTGAAAGTGTCCCTCTTGAAAATAAAATTGTAATGTTTTTTCGATTTATCATTGTTTACTGGTTATACAGGTCTTCTATCTTAACAGAATTCAGTCAAAAAATGGTGGTGACCGATTGGTCTATTTCATGAGGGAAATAATCATAAATATAATACGTTTGGATATATACCCACATTTTAATTTTGACTTCAATTTCTCTATATTTAGAAAACAAACATCAGATCATCAGATAAAATATGCTGTTGACAAGAGAATTTTATGGATACGACCAGATTATTTTCGATTGTTTTTCATATGTCTATGACAGTAAGTAGGTGGTGTTTACTGGTTGCCGAGACAATCTCGTCGTAAATAATTCACATATCATACCTTTTGCAGAAAGTATACAATTTTAGAATAATTATATCCATGACAGTAATTTCATGAAAAAAACAAAAATGGTCATTATATGCACAAGGTGTTGCTAATAACGCAAAATTTTCGCGTATGTCAAAACTATCAATAACATTAACAGAGCCCTTCAGTAAGTATGCAGCATATGGAAAACTTTTTATTATTGGTTTCTCAAAAAATGTATTTCCTGATGAACAAAAAGCTACACCAGCATTTATGGCACACTCAGAAAAGAAAACTATTACATAGTTTTGTACACATTTCTTATAAATTTGCGTCACAATTAAAAAAAGTGTACAGTTTTTTAAGAAATGGGCGTGGCAAATAATTAGAGCTGCCCCGCATTTTGTATTTAAAAGAAATACTCAATTATTGGTGATCTAGACGCTGATTAATTTTCTTACCCATTTATTACAAATCATTGACGTGTGGAAAATTAAAAAAATTGGTCCTCAATGGGTTAAATACCCCTCAATTGAAGAAAATTCCATAATAAATAAATATCTCAACGTGGCCAGTGCCAGAATTGTTCACAAGATTGTTAACAATTAACTTACAGTATCCTACACGCTTGTTTTTTGGTGTGCATGAACTATAACAACCATGGAAATAGACATTTTGAAGAGTGGGCTGTGTTATTGAATTTTTTAAATGTAATATGACAAGAAATCTAACAGAACTGTATTTTAATGAGTATTAAAATTCATTACAATATCTCACGCGCTTCTACTGCGTGTCTTTTGGTGTGCATGGACTATATTCAAAATGGAAATTGAAATTTTGAAGAGTATTACTAAATTTTTTAAATGCAATACGACATGAAATCCGACTGTATTTCATCATAAATTGGAATTCATTACAGTATCCCACTCGCTTCTACTGTGTGTTTTTGGTGCGCATGAACTATATAAACCATAGAAATTGAAATTTTTAAAAGTTGGCTGGGTTAATAAATTTTTGTATTGCAATATAATAAGGAAATCTGATTGGCTCACTATGAATTAGGTATGATTTGATTACTCACAACGGATGATCTAAAAAATAAAAATCAATAATAGAGTTTGCTTTTGCGAAGTGGAAATCATTGTAGTTTTCATTATATGCAGATTTCATGTTTTATTCGTGTTTTTTGTTCTGGCTCAGCGACTAGTAAATTATTGTTTTCGCAATCAATTTAACAAAATAAGAACAGTTTCTATTGATGCCACTGATATGCTGTCAACCTCGTAGTGGTTATTTTTTCAACGGTATAATATAAAAAAATCCGAAATCGTTCACTTTGCAATGCACATCGATAGTTTGCATTGAATTTTAAATAGTTTTTTAGAAAATTCTGGTAAAATGCCAAAATATGATAGATAATATATTAGGAATGTTGAGAAGTTTGGGGGTGTATAACCCGTTGAAGGGGGCTTCATTCTATAATTTTCAACATTTCGGTAGTTTGTGAACTTTGTAGAAAACTTCTAAACAATTTTAGCGCTGGCCACGTTGGAACCTGAGTATACTGATTAAAGAGTTTTCTTTAAATAAGGAGTATATAACCCCTTGGGGATAACATATTGGAATTTTCAACACGCCAGTGATTTTTGAAAAATATGCAATACCTAAGAGCGTGCCAATTTGTTTTTTGTTCGAAGAAATTCTCGACAAGTTTTAGAACAGATTTCATGGATCTTTGAGCAAGTGGCTTCGCTAACTTTATACACATTATTTATTCACTTATCAGCTTATAAACCGATGGCCCATGACACTAGGGGGGTCGATTATCTACGAAGGTATGCCCTTCAAGGGACATGAAGATTAAGTTAGTTTATCGGGAAAAAAGTGGTTTGTTGGATCAGTACCCCGTCGCCTCCCTTTCTGTTCAATTAACTTCCGGTTGAAAGTAATGTTGAAAATGTTATTATAGAAGCTACTGTACAAATGTATTGGAATAGTCGGGTCTGGCTAAATTAACCGGCCTCTAGTCGATTTGCACACGTTTAGGTCGGTTACCAAGGGCGGCCTACTGACCGGAAGTTACGCTTACCACCATTTCTCTCAGATTATTTATAAAGATATGCCCTTTGGTTAAACCCTTCAATTTGACCCATTGTTTTTAAAAATATGGGTCATGTCTTGGAAAATAGGCATTAGCCTGAAGAGGAGGGGGATGGAAGCTCCACTTGTGTTTGGCGGTTTTCACGAGCTTTTCTCATTTGTTTGGATTCAACAAACCACTTCCATTCCTCTTGTTCCTCATCAGACATCACTTGCCGACAAGCAGGAATTTCACTATTCGTGCGGGCCGTTTGATGAATGTTTCCGCGTGCAAGTGGACCCCCTTCAAGGCTATTACTGGTTCTAGCTCGAGAGACATTGAGACCCGATATTACTGAAATATTGTCAGGATTGCGGGGGCGGTTTTGTTCGAACATTCTCGATTCGTTCATTCTTGAATGTATTTGTCTGTAGAAATATTGAGTAGACTGGAGGTCCCTGAACGTAACGTATTACGTTCTAAATTCTGGAATGCTTCCAAAATTCGGCGTGGAGTCCCGGTATTTTTCGGGGTTTGAAATTCCCCAGCGGGTTAACCGCCGATAGTCAAAAAACTAGGTGAGGCCCTCAAAGTCCTGTTATCAAATTTATTAGCTGAAATTTCCCTCAGACTCAGATCACGCCTTGCATTCTGATCAACAGAAAAATTGTATCGAGATTCATCATCATTGTCTTCATCAGGACAGCCCACAACGTGACTTCTATTCACATTCACATCATCCATTCTACAATGGACAGGGTGCACAAGTGAATTTAAATGAACCGCTTTTTGAGAATCCAGGTGGTAACTAGATTTTGTGGCGTTATTTTCGACGCGACGCGATTCAACAACCACTTGTGAGCTCTTCGGAAAGAGTGCGTGGGGCCCGCCTTCTTTGGTGGCCACGCATTTTTTGTAAAATTTGTTTTTTACGAAACTCCCAGGTTTTCGGAGAAAACCCCTCAAAAGCAGAGCTTGTGCGGTACCTACAGTTTAAATAAAAGTGGAATCCGAACCACTTCAGCTCAGTGACACACTACCGGGGATCGAATCCGGACCGTCTGGGTGGAAGCCAAACGCTCTAACACCTCGACCACTTCGCTGTAACATGGTGAAACACAACGGTTTCTATTGACTGTGGGGCTCTCCAAACTAGAGCCAAAAGAAAAATTAGTTTCAACAGATAATGTACCACTTAAAGGAGCAGTTAGGATGGGCTGTAAAGCCGGATGTTTCTCAAACAGAGAACAATCACGAGCTTGCTTGGATATAAAACGCGTAAAATTTTAAGCAGGGTGAAGTACACATGAAGTTGGTTGAACTTTTGTTTGTCTGCGAGTCCTCGGACGTAAATTGTAGGACATCAGGGGAAGGTCAAAAGTGAAGAAAAAAATAATCGCGTACCGTGATTTATACTTAGTAAATTCCCCTAAGACAGAACTAAATAACTCGTACAATGCTAAACACTATATTCAAATAATCTCTGAAAAAAATAATGGATGAATATCTGTGCGGACAGGCACTTATGCAGGAACGCTGTACCCTCAAATATTTGCTGAAAACAAAAAGTATATCATATTACACGCTCTGTACTCGGGAACGCTATTGCCAGGAACGCTATATATACATAAAAAAGTAACCTCAAATATTTGCTGAAAATAAAAAGTATAGCTATTCTACACGGCCTGTACTCGGAAACACCAGTGGCACAACTAATAGCGCAACAAAAACCCTCAAGGAAATACACAGCACTGCGCTGCAATAATCGCGAAACACAAATAATACTCACACAATAATTAAGCCTGGGCAAGAACTCTGTTTCGTTGACAGACAGTAATCACTCAAAATAAATGGCTCGCGTATCGTCGCGCTAATCTGAAACGTCTACTATGCCCGTCTCGTCCGAACCGATGCACGACGCTACGTGTACTATGCCCGCGTCTCGTCCGAACCGACGTCTGACGCTGAGTGTCCTTTTTCACCATTCCAAAAGTCTCTCGTGCCCTTCCGAAAGCTATGACGTCTGACGTCCCACACACTAGTTTTCTAGAACTCTCTGCCAGCCATAAAAAAACCGTTTGTCTGCCCACCATGTGTCTCTCACTTTTCAACAGACCTGCATTCAAAAACATTACTTGGCTTTCTCTTTTTCTTAAAAATCTTCAACATTCGTTCAAGAGGCACACAGTGTCGATCAGACATAAAATAATATTCTATAGAACATGTAAGTACTTTCAGACTCCCTGTGAGTACATCTTTTAGTCCGAATAAAAAAACAAATACTGTGTGCCCGCCTTGAATAGCTAACAGATGTCTTAATCTGTTTTTGAAATGCTCTCGAAGAAACCCATTTCGAGTTCTCGTTTGAAAAAGGTGTCAGCTCTCACTAGGGTGACCATAAACCGGTAACGAGATGCGGACGAAATTGGTAAAGTTTTAAAATGCGTGTGAAATGTTTATTGAGCGATTATATATATCAATAAAGTTGACATATCATTCGCGGGGGGATAATTTATAGATTTCCACACGACACCAATCCATGTTATAGCATTTGGATAGGTGATGTCATTGACGTCAAGGAGGGGGCGACCGGGTACCGATCCAACAAACCACTTTTTTCCTGATAATCCAACTTAATCTTCATGTCCCTTGAAGGACATACCTTCCTAGATAATCGACCCCCCTAGTGTCTATTAGTCTATTAGTAAGCTCCGTCAGATGAAAACCATACTAAATATTGGGATTGCTCAAAAAAATCCTTTGAATTTTGGTCACTTGGAAAAGTAGAGTTGGGTTAGAAAGCATTTTGAAAACCTGATTACCTATATATGTTTTTTTCTTGCATTCACCAGTCTTTTATTTCAATACCTGAAATATTTCTCAGCGAAACAATAGCAAAACACAAAGTGTTGCCAACCTCAAATTTCAGTGCCTTCCGTTAGTGCACGACAGCACGATTTCGTTGTGCCTGTGGTCAGTTCATGATTCTATACGTACATAATCGAGGTAATATACCAGAAGTGGGAAAATTAAAAGGATAGAGTTTCAAATATATGCTATTCGAATCTATTTCCTAATAGTTTAACCGCAGTACCTCGAAGGCACTTTCTCTCGCCGTGGCGTTCTCAGGAGAAATTCTAGATAGCGACAAAAGTTTACGTACAGCTGAGAACGTGAATATTAAAACACGCATCTCATGCTGGAATTTGATGTAACTGAATGTACGATTGAAAATGATTGTGCCAAAACTAAACTAAAATAACTAAAATAATTAAAATAAAAATTTGCTGGTAGCTCTTTGTGTTGGGCTGGGATGGGTATGAGAAGGGCATGACTGCCGGAATTTGAATAGATGTTGAACTCAAATAACAAGTTGTTAAAAATATGGTTTTTCAAGGTTCAGAATGTATCATAGATTGCTTAAGTCTTATCGCGAGTTTATATAAGTTTATATAAGTTTCACAATTGTCGTCTTTGTCGTATTTTGGGGATTATTAATTTTGGAATTTGGTTTCCCATTTCGGGAGCCAAACAGTTCCAACTAGCTCGGGGTGGTTCGCCTCCGAAATCGATCTGACGCTGCTTTAGGGGTTCCATGTCACGTCCGGATGGATCGAGCATGTACCCAAGGAAGAGAGCGGAATTATCCTTACGGTCTTTTTTTTAAGAAAATGCCGACGTTATACCCTCTAACGTCTGCACCAAACAGAAAGACCTGAGTATCTCTGAGCAATCGGAGAATGATGAGGGCCAAATTTAAATATATAAATAAATAGGTAAATTGTTCACTAAAATCAGTGACTAATATTTTATAAAGTCAATGGGTCATCATATGGGAGCAGAACTCAGGCTTTGTCCGTCGATTGAATGCTTTTACGATTCCTTTGCGTTACTACCCAAATACTCTTGTAGTAGTGTTTTTGACAAAACCTGGTCTGGACGAGTACAGTGTACGCAGGAAGACGGATAGGGATACATAAGTTGTAGTCACTTTCATAAAATACTTGCATGTACTTTCACCACTAGCTGCAGAGCTGCTTGGAATCTAGACGACCTCTCGAATAGTTGTCGCATATTACTAGGTTCAGTCAAGAGCAGGACAGGTCAGGAAATAAAACATTCTTTTCCAGAAATTTCATCAATCCTCTGCAGGCAGGCCGGAAAAATAGGTATGAACTTCTCAAGGCTGTAGATCTCTAATCAAACCGATATTCGGAGACCCCATAAACTCCACAGGAAAGCAACGTTCGCGGCCTAATTTAACACTAGTGGGCATTCCACTTAGAAAAGCTAGTTGAAGTTAAGTTTTATTACTCTTAACTTGTGTTCTATTTGGTAGAACTAGAAAGTGGTGCTCGAATAATCGAGAGAAGGACAATACTGTAAAGTATCGCTAGTAAAAGTTTGGTATAAAGGAACCAAACTGTGAGTAGTATGTAGTATGGATCTACTCGGGATTTGTACTTGAAACGCGAAGTTGAAAAATAACTTTATTCAACTTAGAACATCACTTCTTCAAGTGATGAAAAGTACTGTGGGAATATACCTCCAGCAACGCGGGCTGAAGGATACCCACCCACCATGCACCCCCTAATGTTGAGGCCCGGAAGGATGAACGCACCAGCACTCGTACGTACTCGATAGCCCCCCCTATTCACCACCCCCGCTCGTTAAAGCGGTTCCTCATCCTGATGATTGGCGATCAGAAGAATAAAATCTGACTGTTTGATATGGAGTGCCCAGCCCATTCTCGACTTGAAGCTCCCTTATATCTGACATGAGTTGACTTTTAAAACAATGACTTTACTTTATGTGCATGGTGCCCCCCTGAAACTGGCTGAAGGCCTGAAAACTCTCGGCTGAGTGCCGATTGCTGTGTATGTATTTAACTGAAATAGAAATTACTTCTTGGTCGGTTTTTCTTGGTATCTGAAACATAAAAGCATGATTAATCGAGATTTGGTGCCTGTTGAAGTAGACGTTGGCGTCGCCGAAGGTCTCGCTTCCGCCGTACTTCTTCAAGACGAAATTTACAATTTCGTCTTCCTTTATAGATAAAGGCAAGAATAGCATATACCAATCCCCGGCTCTCGCGGTTGAAAAGCCACGGGGGAGGAGCCTATCGGCGTAGATAGCTCGAGGTCTAGCACGCTCGATCGGCAGGAGCAGATAAACCGTTCAGGTTTCCGTCCTTGAAATCCTGGGAGTTTGATACACTCGATTTCGTGTTATATTTTGCCAGAAATACTACAGTTTCAATACTCACTGGAGTATATCTGGAGGCGAGAGCTCTAATAGGCTCCGCCTACCAGTGTTTTTGCGATACCATTGGCCGACTCAAATGTTCGGCAATGGTATAAATTTGAGCTTGTTTGGCTGTTTTAGGCAGTCATCCAGGAGCCGCCCGAGGGCTCGGACAGTGCCAGGGGAGTAGCCCTCACTTCTGGATGGCTCAGTAGAGTTAAGTGCCCGTGTACATAGTATTTCTGGCGTTTTTAGGTATCTACGGCCTGGCATGCGAATCAATGGAACCTCGTTGGTTGGCAACACCAACCAATCCAAAAAGAATTCGTATGTCAGACACGTTCCTGCTGGTTTTCCAAATAGATGGCGTGAAGAGTTCCGGAGTGGCTGGGATTTTTGCGACGAGATTCTCCGAGCTACCTGGAATTGAAGAAATTTTGAACTCGCTTCGGAGCGTTTGGATTAAGCTCCGGTGAGCTAGTCGGAGGCCGAAGTATTGTCCCGCTTCGTAGTTCTTTTCCTTTCGTTTCCGAATAGATGTCATTCGAATATTTTTATTCAAAAATATAATTTTTGCATTCACCAAATCTTGAATCGATTGCTTTTCCTGTCGGAGGTAATTTTTCAAATCTTAGGCCTTATTCGGCCGAAGATAACACAATGCTGGACTATGTTTGGACGGCTTTTGGTAGAAAGAATCCAACACTATTATTGAATAATGAACTGTTAGAGTTTTGACTATAATAAAGAAATAAGAACATATTGTACAAAAGTTTAACTTAAAACTTCTACTCTGGCTTCGAATATGTGTATGGAATATTATAGAAACAAACCAAAATACCTTCTTAGTTATTTTTGTTTTTGTTGGTTGGTTGTTAACATTTTGCATATTTTGGTTGAAGTGACTTTCTTACCTAAGAAGATGGGTAGAAAAATTCACACTTATTATAAATCCATTGCGGGTTCCAGTTCAAAATCAGGCACTCCACTGAATCCATTCACATTGTCGATGATGTCTGTTCTGGTAATATTTTCATAAAACTGCTTGCTTGTGGAATGATGTGAAACCAAGAACAGAGAAAATCGGTCCTCTGTTTTTGGATTTGATTCTTTTTTCTTGTTGTCACATTGGTATTGACAAATCTTCAAATAATGCCAGTCGGCTGATTTGCATTTTTCTAATATCTAGTTGATAGTTTCTGGAATTCTTTTTTGGTTTTCGTCCTAGTCCATAAGTCCTTTTATTGTCATATCCCTGCACTAGGACACCTATAACGTATGTTCCGAAAGTTTTGGGAAAAAATCAGATGCTGACAACTCTTATAAATATATTTTTATAATCTTAAAAAATAATCTTACAATATCTCCTTACCATTCTTATCACTACCTAAAGTTCAAATAATCGACAAGGAACCTTTATCTTCGATGTGCCTAAGTTTTCCCATTACGCGTTGCATCATCCTTTGGACGACTCCATCAGCGTTGATTTCTCTAATTTTTCCCGATATACGACGTCGGAGTTGTTCTTGATTTTGTGCTTCCCATCCGTTATTGTACACTTTCCGGCTCAATATTGCCCAGAAGTCTTCAGTTGGGCGTGCCTGAGGTAGGTGGGGGGATTGTCCACTTTCGGTACAAAGTTGATGTTGTTGGCCCCATACCATTCCCTTGTGATTGTCGCATAATGGCATGAAGCAAGATTTGACCAAAACATAATTTCGTTATTCGCATGATTTGTATTCAATAACTGAAGCAATTTAGAAATACATCTGTCAATTTATCGCTCTGCATTTAAGGCCTCACCACGAACAACACCAATGTAGGGCTGTGAAATGAAACCAGCCTCAGAAATGGCACACCATACCAAAATTTTGTCCTCAAATTTCTTTTTGCTCTTGAATCTCACATCGTCAGAAACATTTGCCTAATCGTCCGTGTAGAAACCATCATTGCCCTTCATCTCAGAGTTGACCAAAGTGAAATATTTTTCGTCGTCCTTCACGATCAACTTGTTGGCAAAATGTACTCGCCTCAACGTGCGGCAACATTTCGGAATTCTTTGTAACTGAGCCTCTGTGTATTTTGGAGCTTTTCTCCTTTCCTGGAAAAAAACATTGTGTCTTAATAGGGTCTTAAACACCGTAGTCTTTTCAATATGGAATCTTCTGGCTAGTTTTCGATGTGAGATCCCATAGGCCAATCAATAGTGCATTTTTTCCTAACAAAAATGCTAGTAGAAAACGACTGTGCCATCACATGGAAGATAGTCCGTAGTTATATTATGTTGTTTTCCACTGACAACTGTCATTTATTAAGTTGTTATTAACATTTAAATAACAAAAAACGTATTTTTTAAAATTAGTTCGGTTATAAAATGAAAACCAATAAAGCAATCTGGTTGCTCCAATGGAAAAAATCCTAGATAATTGAAATACAAACAAAATTAAATGTTTTATGACACGATCGGATCATTAATAACGGAGGAAAACAGGAAAAACCGGAAAATTTTACGATTTTCTTTTAAATTCATAACTCCGCCATTTTTTCAAGAAATAGGGTTGACCCTTTTCATGAAATCATTGAATCATGTATACTTTATGTGTGCATAAAACATTATCTGACGGATCATTAGTTTTGACACAATTGCAATTTGATTTTTTTTTGCACTATCTTGCAGCGTGCCTGGATGCTCTAGTGAAAGTTCGATCTCAATTTCTAAAACAGATTTTGAAAATAGAAGTACAGTACCACAAAACGTATATTCTCACGTTGTGCTAAAATGCTGCGAAATGGGTGAAAAATGCTTGCAAACATAACTGAAAACGGCTTAGCTGGTAGAAGCGGTCGAGTGGAAGGAGTAGAGCGGTAGATGAGGGGAAGCGTAACCCGTTCATTAGAAGAATTCGCCTCATCTCCCGTACTCTCCTATCACTCAGAAGCTAACGCGGGCTCGGCCGTTTTCAGTCATGTTTGCATGAATTTTTCACCCATTTCGCACCGTTGTAGCGCAAAATGAGAATATACGTTTTGTAGTACTATACTTCTACTTTCATAATCTGTTTGAGAAATTGAAATCGGGCTATCACTAGAGCATCCAGGCACACTGCAAGATAGTGCAGTAAAAAATTAAATTGCAATTGTGCCAAAACTAACGATCCGACAGCGCCTGTTTTGTGCACACATGAACTACACATGATTCAATGCTCTTATGAGAAAGGCCAATCCTACTTCTTGAAAAATGGCGGAGTTGTGAATTTTTCAAAAAATTGCAAAATTTTCCGGTTTTTTCAATTTTTTTCCTTTGCTAATGATCGACCGGGTAGTAAAACATTCCATTTTGTTCGTATTTCAATATTATCTACAATTATTTTCATTGGAGCAACCAGATTGCACTATTAGTTTTCATTTTATAAGCAAAACAATTTTAAAAAACAGGTTTTTTTGTTATTTTAATGTTTATAACAAATTAATAAATGACAGTTGCGAGTCGAAAACATAACAGAATATAACTACGGACTGTCCTCCATGTGATGGCATAGTCGGTTTCCTACTAGTATGTTTGTTAAAAACTCACTAATTTTATGCTCTATTGCTTAGTGTACCAATTCTGTGTTTAGCTGCTTGAATGAGTCTCCCCTCTCTTAATTGGTCCAAAATCTGCGGCCGACCGTTTTTTGGCAAGTTTATACATGATATCTCTTCTTTGATTGTACGATATATTGTCGATTACTTATGTTCTGATCTTGATAAATATCGACAATCTCTCGTTTCGCCATTCGCCCAACCAGATTATAAATACCTCGACAAAGATCAACTTTATAAGACATTTTGGTAAGCGCAAACCAATTACTTTGCATTACTTATTCAGATGACAAGACGGCTGACATTTAATTTCCACGACCTGCTTGATTAAATGCATTTTGTCACTAAATCAAACCATTTGAATTTTTTCCCAAAACTTTAGGACCACACGTTATGTGCTGTTTTGGCGTTGTAACTACCCATCTCACAGAACTTTTTGAAATTTTTTTATCTTTGCGATAAACTTAATTTTGTATAGCATTCCTGAAACAGGAGCACTAAAATAATAAATATTTAATTTTTTTGTCTCTCAAAACGTCAGTCGCAGTATCACATTAAAATATGACAACGCTAACTAAAGCATTTCTTAGTCCTTTTCAATACGAAATGTGAAAATAGCCTTATACAATAATTCTCGTAATCAAAAGACAAACATTGTGAAATAAATGAACATATGTTACTCACTGATGGAATGCGTCATAAAACTAAAGATGTTATGAACTAACACTTAAATAGTATGATACATAGTAATGGCTTTTTAAACGATTCATAAAAATTAGAATAACAAACATTGTATCTATTCGTTCAAGAATAACACATTAGCTTGACACACCATTTCCACCTTATTCTTCAAGTGGTAAAAAATATTTTAAAATCTTCCTATAATTCTGAAATATTAAAAAATCTCAAAAATGTGTGAGATTTTCACCAATACTGGATTCTTGGTCTATTGGACTATTTCTTTATTCTGGTCCAAGTTTTTTTTTTTATGGTTTTGTTCTAACAAAGAGGAAAATCCTGAAATGTTCAAAGAACATCGTGAGAGCAATCCAGTAATCCAGATACAGAGAACCTTGTGATCATTTACATGAAAGTCTCATACGACCACAACATACGAACATTTACTTCAACTTTCATGTGGTTTTCAGTTGTGCCTTGCAGAAATGAATTTATTTTTGCAACTTCCTATTTGGAGTCATGCTAAAATTCCATTTTGAATCACCAGCTTCAGCCCCACGTTTGATGAAGGAGGAGAGACTGGCATTCAGGTTGCCCATGTGTTTACTACAGGGGCGGAGAGTTACTGCAGACATTCAAAAGGAATTGTTTTTATTTGTCCAAATTTCACTTAGTTTTCAATCAGCTCTGAATTGAATGACAATCATTGCATAATATGTTGAAGTAATAGTTATTTAAGTAACAAGGAATGTAAAGACGTGTTAACTGTCCCCCCAAGTTTTTCGAAGGTTTTTGAGTACGCATTTTTAGAACGATTGATGAACTTCATCGTTTCTCATAACATTTTGATACCGAAACAGCATGGTTTTCGTTCTGGAAAATCAACTCAAACTGCGATACTCTCTTTTTATAAACATCTGATGGATTTTATAGATTCAGGCGAGTGCCCTGCGGCGATCCTATGTGACCTGAGCAGGGCATTCGACTGCGCGAATCACTCAAAACTACTGAGACTTTTGGAAGGCTATGGCTTGAGAGGAAAGTCACTGACCTGGATATTTTCATTCCTCACTGATAGAGAGCAACGTGTTTCACAAAAATTTGATAGCGGAAATGCCCTATCGTTCTCAACATCAGAGGCAAGATTGGTTCGGATGGGAGTGCCTCAGGGTTCCATCTTGGGACCAGTCTTATTTCTTTTGTACATCAACACCATAGATAGAGAATTGTCATACCCTTTCTTTATTGCCTACGCGGACGATATCAGCTTTCTGATCTCTGCTAAAGAAACGCAAGTTTTAGCTGCTAAATGCGAAGAAATTTTGAAAGCGGCTTCCCGTTATTTCAACCAACAGAATTTATTTCTCAACAGTAAGAAAACTCAAGTGATACGTTTCCACAATTATCAAAAGAAAACCGACACATTTCAACTCAACGCGAATCATACCATCATAAACACATATGATAAAGTAACGTTTCTAGGAATTCACATGGACGAGTAT
The DNA here is from genome assembly GCA_944452925.2 of Chrysolina oricalcia. NCBI lineage: Eukaryota > Metazoa > Arthropoda > Insecta > Coleoptera > Chrysomelidae > Chrysolina > Chrysolina oricalcia. The sequence goes on from OX101825.2 coordinate 18,275,825, forward strand.
CTGAACTGGAACACACACTGTGGACAGTTAGTTTCTAAATTGAGCTCACTGATTTACATGTTCAAAAATTTAAGGACGGTATTGAACAAATGCAACTAATGAGCATATATTATGCCCAAGTTGAAGCCAGGTTGCGCTATGGCTTGTGCTTGTGGGGCAACTCAACAATGAGTAAGAGCATTTGTATTGAACAAAAAGCTTTTTTGAGGTGTATATTCAATGTTCCAAAACGCTGCTCATGTAAAACACTATTTCAAACCCACAAAATTTGTTCCAAAACGCAGCTCATGTAAAACACTATTTCAAACCCACAAAATTTTGACTCCAGTCAACTTATTCATATATGAGTTGTCGATATACATTTTTACCAATAAAACCGACCTTACTCTTGCGATATCCATGATAAAAATACGCGCCAAAAACATTTGATACATATGAAACAAACTAAATTTAAAATTGGTCAAAATGGTCCAGGCTCCATTGGACTGAAAATTTTTTTTAATCGTTTACCAGAAACAATTAAATCCATTAGGAATTTTGTAAAATTCAAAAAAAGTCTGAAAACTTTTTTGCTAGAAAATTGTTTTTATACACTCGACGAGTTTTTTTATGTGACCAATCTGTGATATCTCCGGTTAAATGTATTTGTATTTTCTATGTGTGTACTTTAATCTTACTCTATTTATATGTGTACTGTCTTTGCTAATGCATTTTGATTTTTATATTTTTTTAGTTTTAGATACTTTTTGACTATTCCTATACAAAATGAAAACTTTTGTCATTTGAAGGAAATAAACGGATTCGATTTGATAACACACTTTTAAAAAATCCAAAACATTGACACATATAACCACGCTGCCATGCAGTAGATTAATCTATCTTCTGTAGGCATCTTTTCTTTTTCGAGCGACAGAAACATAATACACTATTGTATTCATACGACTGTCGATCATTCATCGCGATAAATATGCTAATGGGCGTTATTATAGGGAGACAATACCAAATCTTGATTTTCATGCATTTGAATTATGAACAATGCAACTGCAATAATGATATGGATTTGAAGGAGCGTCACTGTTGGGTATGGATCGCATGCAAGAGATCGTTAACTCAAATGTGCATATAGTGACTGGCAAAACTAAATGAACCTCCTATGATTTTTCTCAGAAATAATCATTTCATGGATAGTGAGGTTGCAAATCGAAAAGTACTAATACTACCAGGATTTACAAGTGGGGTGAGACACATAAAATGTATCACCTCCCACCTGTTTTTTTTTTTAGAATCGCCTAATAAAAATTTAGAAAATTCGGTGATAACATTGCCTGACAAAATTTTTGAGGCATTCTTGTTGTCTTTAAAGTTTACGGGGTCTTTGAAACAAAACTCACAACCAAGAATTTTCGCAAATAGTATGTTGTACAACTCGACTTGAAGAACAGCTATAAGAAGTCTCAACGTTTAGGTGACCTTTTTTAGGGTATCATCAGGCACGTGGACTTTACCTGATATTGTTTTACTAACTGAGCACTGGCTCGAAATGAAAGAACCTCTGCACGTGCCTAATTACATTACTATTGCAAAATATTCAAGGCAGAATAGCCATCATGGGGGCACATTGATCCTCATTCATACGGATTTCATTGAAAAACACGATTTCATTGAGATAAAAACTATAATGTTATGTTGATTGAGAAGGAATTTGAATTTTCGTGTATATATAGTAAAAATAAAAATTTATTCATTATTTGTTTGTACCGTTCACCATTATCCAGTGAAAACGTTTTTTTAGAAAGATTGGAAATTTTGCTAGGACAGATTCCTTGTAAAGCGTCTGTGATACTCACTGGAGATTTTAATATAAACTTTAGGGACAAAACTTCTATAACTACAAAATCGTTAGAGAATTTATTGATTAGTTTCAATTTAGAGATGCATGTTGAATTACCAACCCGTCACTCAAAATTTTCTAGTTCAATTATAGATTATGTTAGTTCTAACATGAAAAATATCAAATGCGACGTCATCAATGCAGACCTTTCGGATCATGAAGCAGTCTTATGTAAGGTACCTCAAATATTTGAAATGCCCAACAGAACACAACGTATTGGAAGAATATTTAGTATACAAAATTTTGATAAAGTCAAGAATAATTGTAATGATCTCGACTGGAATGAAGCAATGACATGTAACGACCCTTTAACTAAATATCATTCGATGCTTTCTTATGTATTCAATAAGAGCTTTCCGCTCAATAGAATTAAGACTAAAGCCAAAAAACCTTGGTTAACAAAAGGTATTAAAGGATCTGCAAAAAATCTTCGTTCCCTTCATTTAATTAGAAAAATTGCCAGTGATAACGAAAACTTTATTTCCTTTTATAACAAGTATAGGTCCATTTATAGAAGAACCTTGAGAGCTGCTAAACAATTACACTATAGGAACAAAATAGAAAATGCAAGACATAAGCAAAAAGAGAGCTGGGTAATTGTCAATGACTTGAGAAGTAAAAACAGCTCCGTTCCGGTTAAAACAAATTTAGAATGTAACGATATCAATGAATATTATTGCTCAATAGCAGAAACTATTTCCAAACAGATTCATTCTCCAACCGATCCATTGAGTTATTTGAAACATATCTCTGTTTCGGAGTCTTTCTTTTTCGCTCCTACAGACATCGTAGAGATGACGCATATTTTCAATGAAATAAAAAATAAAAAATTTTCTGGGTGGGATGACTTATCTTTACAAATATTTTTATATCTCCCTGATTTCGCCCTTAAGGTACTAGTTGAGGCAGTAAATTTTTCATTTCTCACAGGAGTTTTTCCATCATGTTTGAAAAACGCTATAGTCATTCCATTACATAAGGGGGGTGAACTTCAGACCCATTTCAATGTTACCCACATTTTAGAAAATAATAGAAAAACTCGTGAAAAAAAGAATAATGGCTTTTCTGAATAAGCACAATTCTATTAACCCTACTCAATTTGGATTTCAAAGAGAAAAAGGCACAAATGATGCAATTTTCAACCTTTTACAAAATGTTTATTTGAAAATGAATGATAAAGAAGTTGCTGCAGCGGTTTTTTGTGACTTCACAAAGGCCTTCGACTGCGTTAATCACAAAATGTTGTTGCAAACATTAGAGGTATATGGGTTCAGGAAGGTAGTTATCCAGTGGTTTGAGTCATATTTATCTGGACGAACTCAAAGCGTACCTCTCCAAGGCAGCCTATCGCACAAACTAGAAGTTAAATGTGGAGTACCTCAGGGGTCAGTTCTGGGACCAACACTTTTTTTAACTTATATAAATGATCTAACCTCAATTAATATTTCCGGAGAGTTCACTCAATTCGCAAATGACACCACATTACTTTGGCATGATAAAGATGACTCAAATGATGGAGAATGATATGGTGAAGTGAAAAATTGGTGTGATGCTAATAAGCTCTCCTTCAACATATCCAAAACTAACATTCTCACTTTTAAATGTAATCTTCCAGAAATTCATTTAGGAAATCAAGTGATAAGTTGTAGGTCAGACACAAAATTTCTGGGTTTACATATTGACGATAAACTGAAATCTAAGATATGGAATTTGTTTTTGGGGATCATGTAGTCAATATCTTTTTAATATGGTTTTTGTTTTGCAAAAAAGAGCAGTTAGGTATATGTGCAGAGCTATTTTCCAGGATTCTTGCAAGCCACTTTTCATTAAACATAAAATTTTACCACTACCGTGCATTATTGTTGTAGAAACTGTATGTGTCATTCACAGTAACTTTAAAAACGAAATCCATACGATTACCCATTATAACACTAGACAGCCACTAAATATAAAATTACCAATTCCAACATTGACACAAGTTAAAAATTCTATAATTTATAATGGTAAAAAATTATTTAATCATCTACCCAACAAGATTAAAATCATAGACAATAGAAGAAAATTTAAAAATTCCGTAAAAAATCTTCTGGCAAAGGCTTTCTACTCGTTAGATGAATTCTACTGTGAGAAGCTTTAGTGCTGTGAAATTCAACTTCGTCATCCCATCTTAGCTATTTTGTATTATGATAATTGTTCTAAGGTTTATTTTGTACTGGCATTTTCCTAAATTTTTTATACATTTTCTTATATTTTTCATATTCTTATATTTATACATTTTTGTTGTTGGCCATGAAAATTTTCTATAAATTTTTATTCTAATTACTTGTGTGCCTATTATGATATATTTTTATTTATTATTCAATTTGTACTGGTATTTTTATATTTTTACTTGTTTGTAGTTGACCAGTACGATGAAAATATCGTACCAATTTTATTTTAATTACTTTTGCGCATATTATGTTATTTTTAATTCATTATTTATTTTGTATCTGTTTGTTGTATGTGTGCATGTATGGGATGTGTGCGTATATGTATGTGTATGTATATATATGTAGAAACACAATAATTATTCGAAGAAGACAGAAATCTTTGGGAGATCGTTTGCTAACGAACAGTCGTTACCGACCGATGATGAACCCTTTACTCCCATAAACACCTAACTACGTAGGCTTATTATGGCAAGAACCTGTCAGAAAACAACTACTCCCCTGGCTAAGACCACGACGGGTATTGAATTAAATCTAACAGCTACTTGTGCAACGTTCCTCAAAACATCAGAGGACGCAATTGCAAGTGCCCTCTATGACCAACCAGCAGAATTATGTTTTGATTTGGACGGGGTGACCACCTGCAGTCTAGTTTCGAGGTTGTTGCCTCTCATCAGTGCAAGGGCAGGTCAACACAGACAGCCCTGAACAACAACCTCGAAACTAGTCTGCAGGTGGTCACCCCGTCCAAATCAAAACATAATTCTGCTGGTTGGTCATAGAGGGCACTTGCAATTGCGTCCTCTGATGTTTTGAGGAACGTTGCACAAGTAGCTGTTAGATTTAATTCAATACCCGTCGTGGTCTTAGCCAGGGGAGTAGTTGTTTTCTGACAGGTTCTTGCCATAATAAGCCTACGTAGTTAGGTGTTTATGGGAGTAAAGGGTTCATCATCGGTCGGTAACGACTGTTCGTTAGCAAACGATCTCCCAAAGATTTCTGTCTTCTTCGATTAAATCTCTCAACCCGGAGATCGGAGTGTTCTTCCTCTGCTCGCTAGGTGGAGCGGCCTAGAAACTGCTTTCATCTCGTGAACCAGAATTGACTAATCAGCGGAGTGTGTATTGGTTTGGACGGGGAACAGATGGATTCAGTGCTGTCTGTGTTGACCTGCCCTTGCACTGATGAGAGGCAACAACCTCGAAACTAGTCTGCAGGTGGTCACCCCGTCCAAATCAAAACATAATTCTGCTGGTTGGTCATAGAGGGCACTTGCAATTGCGTCCTCTGATGTTTTGAGGAACGTTGCACAAGTAGCTGTTAGATTTAATTCAATACCCGTCGTGGTCTTAGCCAGGGGAGTAGTTGTTTTCTAACAGGTTCTTGCCATAATAAGCCTACGTAGTTAGGTGTTTATGGGAGTAAAGGGTTCATCATCGGTCGGTAACGACTGTTCGTTAACAATAATTATTGTTATTTTCTTTTATGTATGAGTGACTTTGTCAATAAGAATTATTTTCTTCAGACAATAAAGTATATTTGATTTGATTTGACTTTTCCATAATTCTTAATTAGTCGCCAATTCATCTGTGTTGTTATAGTAATAAAGTAACGTAACCTCACTTTGGTCTGACAGCTCAGAGGACAATTAAACTACTCTTCTCTTCTGTCTGGACAGCCAGTATTATCAACCTCGAATTTAAGGAAACCCTGTAAAAATAACTATATCAGAGAGGGATTTTGAGGTAGAAAAAAAGGTATTCTCGAGACGCCCTTTTCTGTGACCTAAGAAGGTTGGAAAACGTGTTTCTCGTTATTTTCGGAATTTCGTCAAGAAAAAGCTTGGTAATTTTGGGAGATAATAGTTAGATGAATGCTCATTGACTATCTCTAAGAGGATTTGTTCCAAGTCACAAAATTTACAGAAAATCAACTCACCTTAGTTAATACTCGAGGCCACCCTACATTAAGGTAGGTTATGTCGATTAATAGACCATCACTTAGACAAACTACCGTTTCGACTCTGTCATACAATTGCTCCATTTCCATTGCAGGGCCATTTTAGGTTTATTTCATTGTCTTTACGGAACAGGGTTCCTTTACAGAATCTGTTCCTTATGTAGCCGCAGGATTTCTGTCAGCGTAGAGACCTGCTTATTTCACCACTACGCTTACACTAGGGTTCTGGTTTAACAGGTGTGTCATTGATTCACTCCATCTCACTGCTAGGCTGTTGAACCACACCATATACCAAATACAAGTGATCACCGTATGGCCTAATGTATGTGCTTATAATCTGTAAAAGTGATCTATAGTAGTTGTAGACATTTGTGCACCTTAAGTATCGATACTCGAGGGGGGAATTCTTATGTGGTGTTTGTAAAGCTTTCGTAATACCTTGGACAAGCTCCATGTTTCTTGCAGAGTAGAAACAGTAGTATTGTAGCACCACCACTTGAAATGTTCTATATATTTCTATAGTACTTAATATTTTCAGCTATCTGATCTGATATCATTCTTCTACTAACAAGGAAATTATACCACCCTAACAACTTAACGTTTGTTGTTTTTAATTTATTCTCGCCCTGGTCAGCAGAAACAAAGGTTAGGAATCAAGGAATTCCGCAAACAATTAGAAAACCTGATTACTATAATAACTTCATAGCTCACGAATTTATTGATGAAAGAAGTGATAGGTATGATGTTTCTAACAGAAACAAATCACTGTAGCATTTATTTTGTTTTGTCTCATATTCCTCGATATTATCGAAGGAATCATCTTGTATATTTTCCTCTTGATAACTGTACTAGAAATGGGCCGCACCAAAAGACATTATATGCAGATGGGAGTGCTATGTGGCACAATGATGACGATGCAAGACATGGCTTTTGTGTCTCGAGTGCATTATCTAGGGAGATCAAACTCTGATTTTGAACAAAAGGATTTGCTTCACAAAATAATCGAATATGGTGTTAGGCTGATTTTTATATGAGGATGGATTTTTTTTCATTTGAATGAAAATAATCAAAAAATTATTCGAAAGAGTTAATAAAATAAGTTCTCTAATTCAAAAGATCCAATCCAAATGTTCTACGTCATTACATATCTTTCAAATAACATAGTGAATCTTTAACCAATATACTCTGAGAACTAAGTGTTTTCCACTGAGATCGCTCAAATCAATTCTAGACATATGCGGGCTCCCACTCTTCTCCTTCGGGAAAATTCAGTCTAGAATGTCATAGAATTATGTATTTATTTGGACAGGGTGACCACCTTCAGACTAGTTCAGTGCAAGGGCAGGTCAACACAGACAGCACTGAAGCCATCTGTTCCCCGTCCAAACCAATACACACTCCGCTGATTAGTCAATTCTGGTTCACGCGACCTACATTGTTTTGTCAATTTTTATATTTGTTATAGGTAGGTCCTAATTACCTCTATTGATAAAAAGGGTATTCAAGTAATGTTCAACATAGAATAATTTAGTGTATTACGTTCGCTTGAGAAAGATACTGTGTTTCGAAACATGTTGCGAAAGCAATAAATCTGTTGAAATTTAATCGTTTTTGCCTTACTGTCATGCTATGAATTTCCATCAAGTAACGGCCACGTTAATCCAAAATATTCCACTTCCCATCAAATTATTATGATGTATAATGCACAGATCCGACCTATCCTGGAATATTTTTCGCAAATGTTTTCTTTCGAAATGATGTCAAGAGTAAAGCGAATGCACGAACTCATTCCATACCATACCGTTTTATGATTTTATTCGATGAAAAACACGCATTCTGTGAGATTTTTGATCTCGCAATTCGTTGATTGGGTTCGCTTCGCTGCTAAATTATACCCGATATTGCATGTAAATATAACAACCTCATATTCAGCGTATGTATGTATCTATGTCAGGAATTAGTAAAAATCGGGTTCGAGTGGAGTTTTGAATAACGAATAAGTTGTAGAGGCAGTCAGGCAGAGCAATTCAGTTATTATCATATTTTCCAGTCGACGGATACTTTTACATTCGAATCGTATGTTGCAACTGAATCATTTATAGAGAAGGTTATTAGAATGCTCGGATAGTAGCTACGTAATTACAGGATGGGGAATATACTGCAAGCACGATGGAAATTGCTGGAAAAGGGTCTGATTTACCTATACCTGATAGTTATATAGCTGGTGAAAATTTAGATATATGATGTCATCAGTATATTGTATTCAAAGCAGTGCATAGAATGCGGGGATCGGTAAAATAATTCCTAAAAAAATTTATTCAAACATACACTTCAAGAACGTCAGTGTGGCATGAGAAGTACATCGTTTTAAAATAATATTTAATTATATTAGGTGATCCGTCAGGTACATTTGTTTCAAATGGAATGTTGCATTTTCTTCTATTTTCAAATCTGTTGTGTATTTGTTACTTAGACAGGGTGAACCGTGATCAATTACGGAACATAAAATGGTGTGCTTGTAGAAACACACCTGCAAAATTTTAAGGAAATTCGTGATGATTTATATTTCTTTATCCTGGTTATCGTTTGACTCGACTACGATGTCCCAATGTTCAGTTTCCAAAACTGATCGTGATTGAGAAGGTAGGAAAGTTCTCTTTTTCAATGCAGATAAAACAAATGATTAGGATTCGGAATCGACAGAGAGTGGTGGAGAATATGCAGTTTACAATTACATTTCTCTTTACTTCACACGAACCAGTGAAAGTTTAGGAATTTATCAGGATGAATTTTTGAATTGGAAACCTCACTTCCAGCAACTGATTTCAAGGTTGTATTCACTTAAATATATGTTCTTCAATCTACGTACTGTATTGAAGAAACATAAGCTTTTGAATCTACAGGGTCTTTCACGACGAGCGTTCGTTTGGAATATATGGAGAACGATTCAAAATAAAAACTTGAAATTTTGTGGTAGTGGGTTTTACATAATGGCCTTCTCAACTGAAATATTTTCAACTTCCGGTCTCTTTCAGTTATACCGGACGTTGAGGGGAACTTCCTTATTTCAAGCGGAACAACCTGTATTTTATTACATTTTTGAATTTCTCAGCACATTTTAGGCCCACTTAGTATAACAATGCCTATACCCAAATTTGTTAGTTATCGAGATATAGATTTTTTTCTGAAAAATTTGACAGTTACAGTACCACTCCGAAAAAATCATAACTCATAGACAGTAACAGTTGAAAATGTGAAATTTCACAGAATCACACCTTAAGCATCAAGTCATGAACAGGTCCATCGAATTTTCGAAAATATTTTACTACGAAAAAAAAAGATATCAAGTTCATGAAGAATGTTCTATACCTAAAATACACTCCTGGCAAGATATATCCGATTTTGGGAAATATTTGGAATGTAAATCATTCGAAGCAATACCAAACCAAGCAAGCTTTGAAAACAAATGAAGTTACAACAAATATGTCAAAATTTGATGCTATATAATTGACGTGTATTTCGTAGTTTTCTATTTGTGTGCAAAATGTCTCGTTTGGGGTATTCTAATAAAGATTTCCTGAAAATAATAATCATTTATGGCGAATGCAATGAGATAATGGACAGAACTTGTCGTGTTTTTGCAGAAAGATTTCCAAATCTACACAGACCCAATAAAAATATTCTGAGAATACTTCTGAGAAACTGCCGTGATTTCGGATCTTTTTCGTTTGTCATCAACAAAAAAAACCACTCGTAAACAATGATGACATCGAAATTGAAGTTTTGGCTTACTTCACAGCCTATCCAGAAAATTCGTTGAAAGACGCAGAAAAGTCACTTATAATTTCATGTTCGTCAATAAACCGGATTTTAATCAAACATAAGTGGCGTCGCGTTCGCCAGCGCAACTTCCAGGATTCATGGAATTTTAATGTTTTTTGCGCTATAAAGGAAGACCGAATTTTATGTTTATATCTTTATGATGAGAATTTGAATAGCGATAGATATTCGCATATAGTTAGGAATGTGGTTGGTGAATCCATAAGGCATGTTTCCGAACAATACCGTTCCAAGTTATAGTATCAGATGGATGGAGCCCCTGCACATAGTACTGCTACCGTTGCTGGGTTGTTTTATGGGATGTTCGAAAATCAGTGGCTTTGCTACAATGGGCCATTTAAATTTCCTCCTCGCACTCCAGACCTGACGCCACTGGACTTCCTCATCTGGGGATATCAAAGAAAATGTTTATGCAGATCCTATGAGTGATAAAGAAAACATGAAACGAAGGGTTCTGAGAGCTTTCAATAATTTGATTCCTGACTCCATACAAAAACCTACAAATAGTGGTATGCAAAAAAGAATATATTCTTGTTTAGAACAAAACGGCAATTTCTTTGAACATCTGTTGAAATGAACCACAATATTATTTGATTTTAAAGAAATTAAGTTAAATTCTAAAATTAAAGTAAAATCTAACCTTAAAAAATACAAACAAAATAAAATTACTGTATTCGATATCAATAAACAAAGAAATAATTCATCTTTCTGATAGTATTTTATCTCAATCCATCCATTTCATGTTGAGTTATTGACTGAAATATGGTATTTGCTTCTGAGGCAATTCCACACTTGCTCATGATGTTTTCATTGTTCAGAAACAAATCTGCGCTAGAGAAACGTTAGGAAGAAATTCCAAAAAACGACGGCCTTCAAACCCGAGTGAAAATTGTGACACTGAAATTTGTGTATTTTCCAAATACCATGTATACTTGTAAAAATATTTTCAACTCATTTCATATTTTGACAGTCCCGACTATATACATATATAATTATTTGAATTATGCCCCTATATGTTTTCCAAAACAAAAGTGAATTCTTGAATATGAATATTCACTAACTTAATACAAGATAAAAAGAAGACATCCATGTATACAGGGTGTTTCATAATAAATGCGCAGGACTTCAGGATGTCATAGCTCGTCCAAAAATATGAAAAAAACTTTTTATTAACTTACCCTCTAAAATGCACCATTTTCGAGATACAGGGTGTTTAAATTTTAAAAAAATAATCGTTTTTTGCGAATATCTCTGGAACCGTTTATCGCACAAAAAACAGATTTTGTATGCATTTTCTACTCATAATAATGTTTTGTGCGAATTTTTTATTTTTTCAAATTCATAATTGGTGAAAATTTTGAAGGGGTAGTGGGTGTTTTTTTCTCCAACTTCCACGCCACTGGAACAAGTACAGTTTTGAGCTTCCTATATGAACCGCCAATGTTTTCTACACAAAAAAGGTATTCTTGGTCATAAGCTCTAAAGTTGACCGTTTTCAAGAAAAATCAACTTTCATGTTGTTTAAATAATGTTTTTTCCTCGAAAAATTGCTGCCTGCATTGAAGCTAACGGTGGACATTTCCAACAATTCAACTGAGTATGATTGTTATTGTTTTTTTTAGTTTGCAATTAAGAAGTCAACGTTTGATTTTTTTACTTGTTTTAACGTTTAAATAAATTTTGTATAATTAGGAAAAAAATGATTTAAAAAAATTTACCATGTTTTTCAACATGAAAGTTGATTTTTCTTGAAAACGGTCAACTTTAGAGTTTATGACCAATAATACCATTTTTGTGTAGAAAACATTGGCGGTTCAAGTAGGGGGCTCAAAATCATACTTTTTTCCAGTGGCGTAGAAGTTGGAGAAAAAAACACCCACTACCCCTTCAAAATCTTCACCAATTATGAATTTTAAAAAATAAAAAATCTGCACAAAACATAGCTTATTATGAGTAGAAAATGCATTCAAAATCTGTTTTTTGTGCGATAAACGGTTCCAGAGATATTCGCAAAAAACTATAATTTTTTTTAAATTTCAACACCCTGTATCTCAAAAATGTTGAATTTTAGAGGGTAAGTTAATAAAAACTTTTTTTCATATTTTTGAACGAGCTATCACATCCGGAAGTCCTGCGCATTTATTATGAAACACCCTGTATAAACAAATTTTTTTAACAATATTCTTCTTTGCTCTTATTTTTTTTAAAATACCCAAAATGTTTTCAGTTGACAAATCTTTCTATAATTTCAGTGAGTTTTAGTTGTATTATATGAATTTTACCAAGGTACCTGTTTTTTAAATTATTTTCTATGTAAATTATTTTGACAATTCCTATACGTGTATATGCCGAAAGGATGATAAAGTGATTGATTGATTAAGAAAAAATGAAAATTGCTCAGGCCCGTGATTTTTATTTCGAGGGGGAACTCTTCCGCCAAATACGTCATAATTGTACTGTCAACCCCTCGTCCCCAGCACCCCTACCTCAGAATTTGAAATACTATGAAAAAATTTAAAATTGCTCAGACCCGTCGATTTTCATTTCAGAGGGAACTCTTCCACCAAATACCTCATCATTGTGCTGTCAACCCCTTCGTCCCCAGCACCTCTACGTCAGAATTTTTAAATACTATGAAAAAATTGAAATTCGCTCAAACCAGTCAATTTTTATTTTGAGAGGGAACTCTTCCACCAAATACGGCATTATTGTGCTGTCTACCCCCTCGTTTCCAGCACCCCTACTTCAGAATTTTAAATAAAGATGTGAGCTACTATGAGCTGGGAAACACTGTATAAACGTATGTACATAAGAGAAAAATCACATTCCAATATAAATGTAGCTGAGACACAACAGAAACATTTAACAGTGAAATAATCGCTAATTAGTAGTGAAATATTCTTTTGTTGAATGAAAACATTTTACAATTAGAAATTCCTTGAGTTTTCTCTTTTGAAAGTGGGCAGTGAAGAACATTCCTTGAGCTCCTGTGTTAGCTTGCTGAGAGCACTCAGCTATTGTTATCTGGAGAATCAAATTCAACAATATTTTTACATTATGGTACACACATTTTTTTTCGATTTCGAGTGTTCATTTGATGAACATCAGAGTTTGTGATAAATGTAACTTCATTCCTAAATATATGAAGACTTTGGGACTAATAGATATTTTTTTACAACTGGTGGTACTAGACAGAATAGCAATGCACCTCATTATTTTCTTCTGTGCTATGAACACATCATCAGTCATAATTGACCAACCTTATAAACAATAACCATATCAAAGACGACTTTCCACTTTTGCAGATGGTGCAATTGATTGTACGTGAGAACTGTTCGTACATTTTTCAATAAATAGCATTGTGAATGAAGAATGGAAATTAGGTTCGTACAATGGATTTACCAGTCTAGTTGTTCATCAATGTTCATTCTCAAAAATTTAATGTGCGTAGCTTTGCCTGATATGGGCTCACCATTAACGGCAAGATTAGGTTCATATAGCGAACTCGTTATCTGCTGTAAAACCTAAGATGCTGTGTTTCCTAGATATTGAAAATAAGGGCATTTTCAAATGACCAATACGCTGAGGACTGAATCAATTATTTGAATTTTGTTTCCAAAATCACATCGGGTGTATCCACAACTAGGACACATATATTATCGTCTGCATACATAGTGTCGTGAATATCTTCACATAGTTCATCAATACTATTAAAAATAACATTTGTCCTAGAATAGAACTTTCTGGAACATATCAATATCCACAAGGAAGGATTTTTGTTTTGTTTTGAAAACAATTACTTCATAATTTTGTTAGCTTCGGAGACAAAAATACTGACGGTTTCTCAAAAAGCCGATGACCCATAACACCATAATTGGCCAATTAGTTTATTAAAATGTCGTGATTGACACAGTCGAATGCCCTGCTGCAGTGGGACTCTGTGTCATATAGAATTCTACCCCTCGTTTTCTACAGTTGATTACTACTATCGCAAGCAACTATCACATTATTTGGCACTCTGTGCTTTAGTCGCCTACACATCGGGTTTGTACGGCAACATACTATCCGATTTAAAAGCATTTGGCAAAATTTGGTTATATTCTAGTGACATTTCATATTCTTGTGTCCAAAATTACTGTCATTGTCACGCATTTTTATTTTCAATGGATATAAATCTTGAATAAATTATGATAAGTATTATTACATTATGTTGCCTATAAACGTATTACATTTATTAGCTCCGAAGGAAAAAAGAAAGACTAGAAAGAAGACATTCGTTCAGAAAATATTGGGATAGGACTCATGAGAGAAGAGTCACATCCATTTTCAATAGAAGATACGAGGTTTGAAGAACTCTTTAGAGTAAATAAGGATATGGCTCAATATATTTTTAACAGAATCAAGTAAAGTTTTTATGCAACAGGATCATACCAAAGAGTAAAGTCATGATTTTTCTATAGCTCAGCAATCGAGGCCATTGCTATTGTAAATACTTTGTCAGAACAAGAAAATACCGTGAAAACAACCTAAATTGAAGCTAATCATGGAGGAAAGAAACTTCCCCGAAGAACATTATTATTTCAATAGGAAGGGATACCATTCCAAAAACAATCAAAGTGTAAGTTAGTTACGTGAAGGTATTTATGTGAATTAAATTTATTTGTAATATTTTATAGATTTGTGATCAAGATTTACGAATTTTAAATATAAATGCAAGATTGAGTATTATTTGCCAGTGTTCACTCCGTACCTACATTATCTAATATTTCATATTATTTGCATATTCACTTTTGGAATTGTACCATAAAAATGTCTGACATCCAACATTGACAAAATAAATAGAAAGAGAAAAGTAGGGTTAAACACAGAAAACGACATGTCTGGACGTCTTGCTTTCTTGCTACCGCGATAGTCGAGTTTTGGCGATAATTTTCCTGCACAGAGTACCAGTCATGTCGAATTCAGTCGATAAGTATAATTGAATATGACACAGAGTCCCACTGCTGATATCACGGAATATCCCAACAGGGCACTCGTCAGAGTCAGTCAGAGATGTAATTTGATAATAAAAACTATGAATTGTTGTCATTATTGATTTTCCATGTCTGAACCCATGTTGAGTTTTGGACTCACTGTATAGTTGTTATAGTAATATTGTTTTCATTACCCAACTTTTGATATAAGATGTAGTTTGCAGATAAAGCAAGGAGTGAATACAATATCGTGTAATATATACAATTTGAATGAAAAAAACCTTAATGGCTTCCGGTGAACAACAGGATTATGTACTTGTTCACCCGTACGAAAGATAGATAACCTGCAAGTAGGTAAAACATTCAGACCGTTCCATTCGTCTTGTATATGCTAACATTACTACCTCGGAAACTGCAATCGATATAGAATATGTTTAGATTTTTTATGGGAAACCATCTCAGTACAGATCTTAATTTTTCATTTGTGATTCAATAAATTACCACCTGTCATTCTCAACTAAATTATGAGGTTCGAATATCTTCCTAAACAATTCTTAGAACATGCAAAGACACAAGGGAAACAAAAAACTAGACAAAAATTGACATGCGACCTGCTAATTTAAGACCTATATAAAGTTAGCGAGACAAATTCGAAAAAATTTAAAACGGTTTTTCCATAATTTGCCGCCTTTTTGTCGCTAATTAGTTGCAAAGAAAAAAATGTGTCGCTGCTTTTTTTTATAAAATATGCGTTGTTTCGCTAACTTCATATGACGTTAGCGAAACAACATCCCTAATTTCAATTTTTCCACAGTTCTGAAATATCCATAATCTGCCACCTTTTTGTCGCTAATTAGTTGCGAAGAAAAAAAATTGTCGCTCTTTCTTTTAAAAAAAATATGCGTTTGGCTAACTTCATATTCTCAACAGAGATGATCATTGATGATAGAAATGATTTATTAAATATACGAAAGCTTGGACAAACTTTAGAGAGTACTCTTTAATTTGCTGCAAAGCCCCAAAAGTATAATTAATGATGAGGTGTATCTAGATTTTTTGATGAACTTTTAACAGCCTATACTCTTTTACCGATATTAATGATCCAAATGCAATAGATAGATTGATTTGGTACCATCAAGACGGAGCTCTACCGCATCACAAACGTATTGTTAGAGATTATTTTAACGAAGTTTTTCCCAATAGGTGGAGCAATTGAATGGCCGCCTAGATCCCCCGATTCGACTCCTCTCGATTTCTTTTCTTGTGGTTATTTAACATCAAAAGTATAGTTCAATAAAATTTTATTAGTTCCTTCATTCTATACGTTAATTATCAATATTTTCCATTTTCAAAATAAATTTTCTCAGATATGATAGCATCAAATTTGAAAAACTGAATATTGCTGGACAGAGAATGAAAATTCCTTTCGAACAAGTGCCACATTTAAAATTTTGAGGGGGTTCTCATAATTGCAATGAGGGGTAATATTTTCTTACAGTAAATTGTTGAATTGTGAATAGAAATTGACCCGTTTTTTTCAAACAAACACATAACGCTAAAAATAAATTTATTCCATACCCGTGGACCGCATTGTAGATATACTGTAGCATATCAAACCGAATAGACTATAAACATTTCAATTCAATGTTTTATCATAAATGCTAAAAATTGTCAAAAATGTTAAACCTGTCCTGAAATCATATTAAGTTTGGGATTTTTTCATGTGAATATTCCAGCGTTAATTGCGTTTATCCTGTTTTTTAATTATTAACCATAATGCACAACTTCGAACAAGTTCAAAGGTTTTGCCGGAGAGTACGATTAAATGACATGAGTAAAATCGACAAAGTCGAAGTACTCTTCCTCTCCAAATATTTCCACCAATTGGAAAATATAAGGCAAAAATCTGACAGAAAACAACTACTTCCCTGGCTATCACCACGACGGATATTGAACTACATCATACAGATATTTGTGCAACGTTCTTCCAAGAAGACTCAAGTTGCAAGTGCTCATTGTAAACAAACAAAAGATTATCCTTTATTCGGCTGGGGATGACCACCTGCAGACATGGTTCGAGGTTCTTGTCTCTCATCAGTGCAAGGATCGATCCGACAACTTTAGAGTTGTCTTGTCCCTGCCCAATGAATCATTAGATAAACAATAGATTATATTTCATTGGGCAGAGACAAGACAACTCTAAAGTTGTCGGACCTACCCGTGCACTGATGAGAGGCAAGAACTTCGAAACATGTCTGCAGGTGGTCATCTCCAGCCGAATTAAGGATAATCTTTTGTTCATTTACAATACAATACATGGAAGAACGTTGCACAAATATCTGTCAGATGTATAGTTCAATATCCGTCGTGGTGTTAGCCAGGCAAGAAGTTGTTTTCTGTCAGATTTTTTTCTCATACTTTCCACTTGGTGAAAATGGTACTTCGACTTTGTCGATTTTATTCATGCATAATAATAGCAGATTTAAGATCAAGGGCGAAATATCCAGACATTTATTTGTAATAACATGACCTCCACTTCATGCTCCTGTCCCGGTACGGACGAAGAACCAGGATGAAAAGGAAGATAACGAAGGAGAATGTCTTCAAAAAAATCACCAAGGTCAAGACAGCCACGATTTTGCACCGTAAGCTCATGGTTAGTCAAGAATAATTTTCTTGGTACTAATTTACCCATTCTTTGTGGCTGATTTGTATTCTATTATTGACTGAAAAAATGTTTTTATATCGCGAACGTGGTATTATTACGAATTCGTCATTAATGTTCTTTTTTTAAGTCTTGTATTTTCACAATTTGATTAGTAACCATTGGTTTAAGAATGAACGTGACAATTATCCATTTATTATAGATTTACTTCAGGAGATTTGTTGACCTTGTCAGTGATCTTTCGATATAAAAAATGGAATATTAAAATAACATCTGATTTGGTCAAGTTTGTGTTAAACATCCGGCACTAATAATAATGTTTGGATTTGGTAAATATATTGAGAATCGTTCTCATTAATTTTGATTAATTAAGGAGATTGAATTTCAAATTTTAACCAAAATATAATTAAATAGAAATTGAAAAGTAACCCTGGCATCTTGCAATATACAGGGTGAACTACTACCAATGACAGAAAATTATACAGTCTACTCTCCCCACAAAAGAAAAGAAGTGCAAAACTAAGTGAAATTTGTACCAAAAAACTTACCTCACACGATTACTTTACTAACTGTACTATACACCTTATTGGAAAACAAACTGACGATATTTTTGACAAGTGACATATAGAGAGGTGCACGATTGTCAATCCTCATCAATGTCTGTAACTTGGACTAGAATAGAATTTACAAGAGCAAGTACTAGAGCAACCATTTGGTTTACGTCTAAAAAAAAGTAGAAAATATATAAAGTAAGTAAGTAAAAAGTATCAAGTAAACAACATCGATCACAGACATAAGAATTGTGTAGTTTTATTTATTAACTTTGTAAATCAAAAAGAACTAATAGATGTGTGTTAGCATAAACATGTGTTCTGAATTCATAGATAGAGTAGACGCAATGTCTCAACAAATCATTTTTTAATTTGCTCTTGAAAGTGTTCAAACTAAGCCCTTCGACATTTTGGGGCAAGATATTGAAGATATAATAATCTAGTGTATTTTTTTGGGACAAGTGGAACTCGATTTAGTCTGATGTGGTGAGAGTTTCGTGTATTATGTTCGAGAATATGAGATTCCTTCATCAAGGTTGATTTCTTCTTGTGAATTTCAATCAAAACAATAAAGGAAGCAAGTTGAAAGTGACAGAATTCTGAGTTTTTGTACCCAGTATTTGCCAGTACTCTCAATTCCTTCTTTTGCATCCCAAATGCATGAATTTCCCCAAATTCGTACACCATAACTAATATGCAAGTGAAACAATGAAAAACATGTGTTTTTTTGGTATATTTGCGTTAGTGATGTACTTCAATTGGCGAAGAACAAATAGAGAACCCAAGTGTTTTCTCTTCAATTGGGAAATATGTGCAGACCAGTTTAGTCTATTATCTAATTTAATGCCAAGTAATTCAACTTGATTGGTTTCACAATTAGAGATAATTTGACTATTAGCAGAAATGTGAATGTATTTTGTATTCGCATCAGTTTCAGCTTATTAGATAAAAACCACTCATCACTATTACAATTTCGTTGAGATGAAACTGTAATTAATCATCATTATTATCCGACGGAATAAAAGTGTTGTCAGATAGGCAGGTAGGTGGCCTAAAGGTGAAACATGAAAGCAACTTATATTATGTAATTATAGTCCATAATACATCGCACGTTAAAAGGGTAAGGTCTTCCCTGGCTCACACAAGTCTCTCGAAGACTTCCGAGGGTTGCGCGTAGGGGTGCAATCGGTTGACGGAAATAACAATTTCAATTAACAGAAATAATGAAGAAAATCGAATATCGTTGAAAATATTGAGAAAATCAAGATTCAGAGAGACTTTTTTTCGGGTTTTCTTAATTTTAAGCGGTTTAACGATCAATAACGGCCGTTTGCACGAAATTCAGTTAAATTCTAGTTAAAACTAAATCCACAATTAAATAAAAATATCTTTACACCAAATGGTTTGAGCTATAGTTATCATGTTGATTTAATTATTAGTTAATCCTTAATTAGTTAAGCCAAATTATAATATTCAAATTGGTACAAATGGCCGCAAGTTACATAGACCATTTTAAAGTAGACATCTGAACAATAATTAAAATGATCAGTTATAGAAAAATGCACATGAATCGAAAACTAGTCGTCTTCTGAATTGCAAAAAAATCATGCTTATTCGACACCAAAAAAGGCATCCTTTTACAAATTTTCATGTAAATTAATTCATTTATACGCGAGAGAAAAAATAAAATACTGAAAAATCGGGTTTTCACCATTTTGACGGTTAATTTGAGGTTATGTCAAAAAGTGTTGAATGCAAAAGTTTTAGATTTTTTATCCTCTACAACTTCTGTATGCTAGGAGGTCACGTTTCGCCGTAAGTTTGCAAGAAAAAACGTTTTCAACCTCTAGGCTGCATCCCCATTTTGAGTGTTTTCGTGTTTAAACACTTTTCTTCTCAAAGTTGGAATTTCGACAACATTTTCCACCTGGTCCCTGTCTGCAATTTTTTTCCTTTTTCACAAATATTATAGGCAACGGCCTAAAGTGATGCTATTTTTAACCTACTGTAAGATGTTTATTTCAGTCTCAATGATGGAGATGTTGCGGCTGCTGTTTTTTGTGATCTAACCAAAGCGTTTAACTGTGTTAACAATAAAATTCTGTTGAATATTATATTAGAATAGTAAGGCTTTAGAGACATAGTTCTGAAGAGGTTCGTACTTTTCAGGTCGTACGCAAAGCGTCTCTTCTGAACAAATTATCGCAACAATTAGAGATCAAATGGGGAGTACCACAAGGATCAGTGCTTGGCCCAATTCTCTTTTTGATCTACATAAATAAATGATCTAGCCTCAATAAAGATTACAGGAAAGTACTTACTTTGGTATAATATAAATGACATTGATCTGCATCAACAAATCAATAATGATGCTATTAAGGCAAAAGAGTGGAGTGATACCAATTTGCTATCGTTAAACCTATCGATGACGAATATCCTCACTTCTGAAGGTCATCTGCCAGAACTTTATCTGGGTAATAAAGTTATTAGCTGTGCGAGACCAACACAGTTCTTTGGCTTGTACATTGACGAAAAGTTAAAGTTTGAGGATCATATAAAAATAGCCTCTGGATGTTGATTTCATTGAAAATATGAACAGGATGTTCATAAAGTCAGTTGTGCAATCATCTGCGACTGAAAGTTGGAATTTAGTCGCTGTTTTCCACCGTACAAGATAACCTCTCTTGGAAGGGATTCATGTTTTAAAGAGAAACATTCTCAAATGAAAATTGAATCAATACATGACTCCTCTGGAAATGGAAAAACCCTACGATAAAATTGAAGTTACTTTTTGTAATATCTAACAGAAAACAACTACTTCCCCGGCAAAAGCCACGCTGGACATTGAACTACATCTGATAGATATTGAGAAATACCGTATATAACTTGAGAGAAAAAATCTGAAACTGAAAATTTGCATTTTCATTCAGATAGTTGATATTACAAAAAGTAACTTCAATTTTATCGTAGGGTTTTTCCATTTCCAGAGGAGTCATGTATTGATTCAATTTTCATTTAAGAATGTTTCTCTTTAAAGCCTCTGGATGTTTTGCAGTGAGAACCACCTCGTGGGAACTTGGCAGAGATATGGCCAAAAAGGTATACTTTGCTGTCATTGATTCACATCTGATATATGGAATCTATTTTTGGGAATCTTGTAGTGGATTTTTATTCGACATGATTTTCTTATTTCAGAAAAGGACCATTAGATACATGTGCAGAGTTAAATTCAGTGACTCTTGTAATCCTTTATTCATAGAACAACGAATCTTGCCTTTCACTTTTTTTGTTTTAGTGTTGAGCCCATTCTTTGCTGCTGACTGTTCGAACCATGTAGATATTGTGTTTTTGCCTACTGAAGAATTTTTTTACCATTTGTTGGACACCTTTCATTTCAAATATGGTGTTAAAAAGAGACGGTCTGTTGTTATTAAATACATACTATGTTTTTTCATCAATCTTACGGGGCTCATTTCAGGATTAGCAACATTTTCTATGAGGAACTTGCTATCTGCAAGTTTTTTAGACCCTGCTTGAGTGGTTTTTGAAAAAACAGGGTTATATTCAATCCGGCTAGTAGAGTATCCATTATCCATTTCTTCAATAAAGTATTGAATGCAGCAATTTACTCCTTCACCGCCTCTCCATGAGCAACAATGAAGAAAAACTCTTTTTGAAGACCTTCAGGTGTATCTTCATCCTATAAATGCACCATTTTACTATAATCTGCAGTCGATAATGCTGAAGAACTTTTCTTTCGTTTGGAAACATCCATCTGCAATTTACGACGTTTTGTATCTCTTGCCGCTCTAGCTTCCAAAAACTCTACATCTTTGAATGGATCAAACTTGATTTTATATGTTGTAAAATAATATTCTTGAAGCTGTTTCGCTGTGGAATTCCACATTACTATAATAACGTTTTCTCTGTGATCTTCAGAATTTTGTTTTTTCAAGTTGAAAGCCCAATCTTTTGATATTTGCCATGTATGTTGTAGGATCTCCCACGTTATAAGATTTTTCACCACAGAATTGCATTAATTGTTTCAACACACTAACTTTTGATCTTCTTCAATTATTGGGTACTAACTTCTCAATTTCTTTAGCAATCGAACTTGCTGAATCATTACCAAAAAGAATCATTGTTTACACAATATTATTGTAACAATAAATATCACGGGTACGACTAAAAAACTGATTGTTACTTGCTGGTCTGTTTCACCTGTCACTTCGAAATGACTTGACATTTGAATTAAAATTAAGTCGTAGTAGGATACCTGTTACTTGCTAGTGTGTCACCTGTCACTTCGAAATGACTCGACATTTGAATTGAAATTAAGTCATAGTAGTATACCTAAGTGTCAAATTTTACCCATAAAAAATTTGACATCTCGCAGAATAGGTCGTTGGATTCATCTTCTCATCATATTAAAAGCAGGTTTCACTCATTTTTTTTGTAGAAAATTTCCCTCGTCTTCGACTCGGGATAATTTTCTATCAACAAAAACATTCGTGACCTTAAAAAAAATTATCAATAGTAAAAACACAAGAGCTTTTTTTAATCGGATAAATTTCTTTTTGTAACGAAATAATTTTGCCAATCAGTAATTTTACGAGACAAACTGACATGACAAAATCGCGAGTCCGAGGGTCAAGCGATTTTGCCAAATGTCAGTTTTTCGAGCAAAATTACTGATGGAAAAATTTTGAGTTAAAAAGAAATTTATCCTTAAAAGGAAAGCTCCAGTGTTTTTTGGTATTAAATGTGTCATTTAAAGATGACTGTATTTTCATTTTGACAGCGATAAAAAAGGTGCATCGTTTTTAATCACCGATAAAAACGCCTGTTCCTTTTTAGTGTCTACATCTAGTATGCTTACGTCACTTTAATGTCTGCCCTGTCAGTTATTCAAGTATTGTTGATAGTTGATACTGAAACATTACAACATGAGTCGTTTTGGGGAAGTTTCGACTCAACAAATAACAAAAAATATAGAAAAAGCAATCCCGCAATCTACAAAAAATACTAAAGCGTCAATATGGATACAATTTAAGGAGTTTTGTCAAGTACGAAATTACGAACTGTCGAAAATAACTCCGTTACAAGAAGTAGCAGATATATTAAAGGATTAGGCCTATAATATGAAAAAGAAGAATGGAGAAGATTATAAAGAATATACAGTTAAATCAATTTGGAATTCAACTGCGAAGATGATTCAAGAAAGATGTTTCAAGGAATACAATATTAAATTTGATCCTTTTGCCGACATAACTTTTAAAGAAGCTCGTGATGCGAGAAATAGTAAACGGAAAGAATTACAAGTTATTCCAGAGAAAAGAAAAGTAAGTTCTGTAGCATAGAACAAGAAAGATATAGTAAAAATGGCAAAATTGTGGAATATAGACAACCCAGAGGGATTACAGAAAAGATTCTTTCATATAGCTTCTTTTGAATTAGCTTGGAGAGGGTGCCTCTCCCCCTCTGCAAACTGTAAAATTTACCATTTTAAAGAAGAAAAAAATCAAGATGGAACTTCAACAAGAAGATTTGAATACAATATAATATTTTCAAAGACGACACAGGGTGGGTCGAAAAAATTGGAAGACAGCAAATGGATAACAAAAAATTAAATGGATGAAGGTATTTGTCCCGTTGCATTGTTAAAATTACTGTTACAAAAAAGAAATGAAAACATAACATCTGAACGACTTTTTTTAACTCCAAAAATAAAAAATTCCAAAGGTTGGTACAAAAATGTTCCACTGGGTATTAATACGATTTCTACTTGGACCAAATATTCTGCAACTAAAATTGGACTCGACATAACAAATAATAAAATTACCAATCATTCGAACCGCGCTAGTACAGTTTCCCAGTTAGTCAAAGCAGGAGTAAGTGACCAACAACTTATAAA
This sequence comes from Chrysolina oricalcia, assembly GCA_944452925.2. Classification (NCBI taxonomy): domain Eukaryota; kingdom Metazoa; phylum Arthropoda; class Insecta; order Coleoptera; family Chrysomelidae; genus Chrysolina; species Chrysolina oricalcia. The sequence goes on from OX101825.2 coordinate 18,299,825, forward strand.
GATAACGGGACACTCATCATCATCTTCTATTAAACCCTACCTCCAAATTGATCCTGAACATCACGAAAATCTTATTAGTTCCTTACGAGCCTCGAGTGAGAAAAATCAAAATGAATATTCTACATGTGTGAATACCAAGAAGAAAATTTTGAAATCAGTTCACCAAACCAAACAATTTATAACAATTGTGTGTGTAATAACTGTTCATTTAAATAATTTAATTGTATCAATAAAGATAATTATTGTTGTTGTTCATTCATATATTTGGTCGTTAATTAAAAAATACTCGAGCTTTTCTTTTAAGGATAAATTTCTTTTTAATTCAAAATTTTTTCATCGGTAATTTTGCTCGAAGAACTGACATTTTTCTCGTAAAATTACTGATTGGCAAAATTATTTCGTTACAAAAAGAAATTTATCCGAAAAAAAAGCTCTTGTGTTTTTACTGTTGATAATAATCTTTACATTTTTCGGAATTGATTGGTACAGTACAGGCCTACTGAAAGAACATTCGTTCATTGTATTGAAGGTAAACCTAATTTTATTCAGAATGCTCTCATTTTCCAGAAAATATTCCAACACTATTTAATTTAATTCAAGTGCTTATTGTGTCCAGATGGCATCATCAATCAAAAAGTTGAGAAGACAAGAAGTCTTTGAGTATCTTTTGGAAGTATCATGTGACGATAAACATTTCTCTTTCAAAAATAACCGAATACAAAATTAGTCTTGCTCCAGATTAGCCGCGCTGTTGCAAATACGCATTTTTGTCAGAGAGCCAACGCGTACATTCATTCACTTTCTACGTTTCTCCGCTAACCTAGATAGAAAATTGACCGAAAAGAAGCCAAAAAGGACAGCACGATGCGAAAGAGAAAGTATTCCGCGGTATAATCGTTAGAGAGTTGCGATAGATGTATCAGTGGAAAAAAAAGTCTTCGGTGATTCAGGTATTTTCTACTCAGGGCCGGCTTTGGCGGGTTTGCAACAATTTCAACCTCCCGTCTCCGTCTGAAAGGATGTATTTTTTCTGTCGAACAGGTTCAACATTTACTGAAAGTGTCGTTATATTCAAATTCGATCCCCACCATTGGGATATCGGAAACTATGAGAGATACGAAGATGGTTAAATTGGGGCAAAAGTGCGCATCCGGAAAAAACAGAAATTTCGGAAAATGGCTTTTATTTTTTTCTGGCTTTATTTTTCGAAGGATTCGAAAATAAATTGCACTTACACATTGCAACTTTTCTGATTTGCTATCCGACGTTTCGTCTTCCGGCCACCATCATCAACTTTATTTTTTCTTATGGACGCTACATTGGATTCTTCCTGTTTTGAATAGTACCAGATTTTACCTTTTCAATGATGTATCATAAGTTATTCTTTTTCGAAAAATTGGAGATATTGAAAAAAATTAATTCTTATCATAATAGGCTTTGACTTTGATGTTTCTAAATTTGACTTTCAATTTGTTACACTCAATGACATTTTGTTATTTGACAAGTCATTGAATTTTTGGCGAAAAATGGCTTTCACGAATGAAGAGAAAAGAGATATATGATACAAATTTATTACAAATACAATAGAAACAGTGTTAGGACATCTGAAATGTATTTGAACTTGTATCCCGAAAGACGACAACCACATTGAACTATGTTCTAGTTATTAGATCAAAATCTCACCGAGTTTGGTTCATTTGAAAAGCCAATGAAAAAATACGGAGACAGGATGAACAATCAAAATTTGATAAATGAGGTAATTCCCAAATTAATGAATACCCTAAGATGTAGCCCTACATAGCATTGTCAAACTGAACTAGTTCACTTTGATTTAGTACTTCTTGAAATTCTGGAACAAATCACCAACAATAATTTTGAAGATTCATGGATGCAAGCTTCGCTTCCGATAAATATGGGAGGCCTTGGTATTCGACATGCAGCTTTTATTGCTTTGCCAGCCTTCCTTTCTTCCTTCAATAGTGTTCGGCAATTAATTGATTATGTTTTACCCAATTCCTTCTCTGACATCAATGATTCATTCTATTCGGAAGGTGAAAGACTTTGGACTGAGAAATCGAATTTGTCGATACCTGATAGAAAGAGATCCTGGGATCTTCCTTTAATGCAAAAATTATCTGAGCAACTTATTGATGCAGCTAAAGACTCCTTAATAGAACAGGCTCGTCTCAAGGCAGTGAGAACGAAGGAATCCGGCGCCTGGTTGAACGCACTTCCTGTTTCATCTATGGGAACCTTGCTAGATGACGAATGTTTTAGAATATCTGTTGGGATTCGCCTAGGATGCTCGCTCTGTGTCAGCCATAAATGCCGATGCGGATTCGTTGTTGATGAAATAGGCACCCACGGTCTAAGCTGTAAATTTAGTTCTGGACGCTTCTCCCGACATTATGCTGTTAACGAATTGATAAAACGAGCTCTATCAACTGCAAATATTCCTTCTATGCTAGAACCTTTAGGAATATGCCGAAATGATGGAAAACGTCCTGATGGAATTACTCTAATTCCTTGGAGTCACGGAAAATCCTTGATATGGGACTTAACATGCGTTGATACTCTGCCTTTTTCTCATCTCGACTCGACTTCACGAACTGCTGGTGTTGCTGCGGAATCAGCAGAGAAGATGAAACGTAGAAAATATTCCACTTGAATAATCAGTACATATTCTATCCAATCGCTGTTGAAACGTTTGGTACCTTTGGCTCTTCAGCCTCTGATTTCTTTAATGATATAGGTCAAAAGCTGATTACAGTGACAGGTGACGTCAGAGATCTTTCATGATACAAAGAATAAGCATTGCTATTCAAAGAGGAAATGCTGCATCAATTCTTGGCACTATCCCCTCATTCCAAAATCTAGATGAAATTTTCATTCGACCAAATAATTATTTCCATACATCTAAATTTTTCAACGAAACACATACTTTTCCAGTTTCAAATAAGGAAATAAGTTCACAGCCAAATGATTTGTCATCTGTTGAATAAAATGTATCGACTTCTCTCACTTTCCAGCAGTCCTCAAGTTCCTTACCTCGCCGCTCCAGTGACAGAGACAATCACCGTATTAGAGACTACTCAGAAGACGATAGCAGTGGAAACACCTGTTTTATGAACAGTATTATCCAATGTTTATCAAACACGAGATGGTTATTAGAGTATTTGAGGAAGGATGCCTATACAAGAGACATAAACACAAGTATCTCTAGTATGAAGGGAGCCTTAATCAAAGCCTTCGCAGAGGTGATAAAGGAGCTATGGTCAGAAGATTCTTCTGATCGAGTGGTTAATACAGTCTCTTTAAAGAGTCAAATACAAAGATTCGCTCCTCGTTTCATTGATTACTCCCAGCAAGATGCCCAGGAGTTCTTGCGATACCTTTTGGAGGGTCTTCGCGAAGATGTGAACAGATTAACGGAGAAGCCAAAACCCATTCTGACAGTGATAGACGAAAAGATAAGTGATGGTGAGAAGGCGCAAGAATCTTGGTCGAGGTACTTAAGAATGATTCCAAAATCGTTGATAATTTCGTTGGCCAGCTAAAGTCCACATTGAAATGTACGTATTGCGAGCACTGTTCTGTAACCTTCGATCCGTTCTGGGACCTATCACTTCCAATACCGCAACGAACAGGCCAACTGAGATTATCACAGTGTTTAGATTCTTTTACGAGGGAAGAAATGTTGGATGGCGACGAGAAGCTGATATGTGCTAAATGCAAAGAGAGAAGGAAGTGTACCAAATCCCTATCAATTTACAAGTTCCCCAAAATTTTAGTGATACATTTAAAAAGGTTTTCTCCGATGGAACGTTTCAGAGGAAAAGTGAATGTAACCATCAATTTTCCGTTAGAGGGTTTGAATATGAGTAATTATGCGGCAGACAATGTAGCCCCTTTCCGCTACAGTCTGTACGCATTGTCAAATCATAGTGGGACTACCTACAGCGGGCACTACACTGCCTACTGTAGGCATCCGCACGCGGGCACGTGGCACGAATATAATGATTCACGCGTGTTCCCTATTTCATCCAGATCCCTCGTGAGCGGAGAGGCTTATGTTCTGTTTTATGAACAAGAAGGCACTAAATCGCACCTTTGAGATCATATTTAGTTCTATTTTTATTGTAAAATTTTATATTATTGTGTTATTGTGTTTGATAAATAAAACTTGGTGTAATTAGAGATTGTGTGTTTTCAATGAAAATAGAACTTTGAACAAATAATAATTAACTAAAATGTAAAGTCAAAAGTAAATCATAGCAAATGCTCAAAATGCTGGCCTTGTTCATGATAACACAACTGTGCCCTTCTTCGAATATTATTCACTGCACGATTAATTTCCCTCAAAAATCTTCCGAACTCTCTAACAATTCTGTGTTGAAGGTCCTCAATATTTTGATATTCCCTCTGACCGTAAACTCTATTTTTCAGTGTACCCCATAAGAATGTATCCATAACATTTAAGTCTGGAGACCTTGCTGGCCACCTCACCGGCCCATTATTTCCTATCCATTTTTCACCAAACCTTTCAGTCAGGTAATTAGATACTCGTCTGGTAGTGTGCGGTGGAGCACCATCATGTTGAAACCAGATGTTGTTATAGTTAGCCAAAAGTAGATCATCCAAATAGTATTCGAAAATCGACATTAAAAACTGGTGATAGGTTTCTCCATTCAGAATTCCGTCAAATAAATGAGGACCCAAAATTCTATCTTTGTAAATTCCTGCCCACACGTTAATACTAAATCGCACTTGAGGTCGAATTTCTCGGAACTGCCTGAGGTTGTTTATGATCCAAATTAAAACATTATTCCGAAATTTCTGTTTTTTCCGGATATCTCCAGATATACTCGGAATTCCAGATCTTTCTCAAGGGCATATTGTTTTCGAGATACCAATTGTTAGCAATGTTAGATTGCTTTTCTGTGTTTACGAACGTTCCGCCTATGGTGAGAGACAGAGACACTTGAATTCACCCTCTCCGGTTCCTTACCCTGATAGTGAACTGAGAGAACTCGAAGAATTGCATAACCATATAGACTCTTTAACAGCGCACTAGACACTCACGCATCAGTGATTATATTATTGTTAGTTAATTTACTCAAGTAAACATATTATGTTCTAGTTTTCAATATATATGCGTTACAAAAGTGAATCTATTAATCCTTGTCCACGAAAAGAGAAAATACCCCAAACACCAATGGTGAGGATCGAATTTGAAACACCCTGTATTTTGCCGATATATCGAAGAAATTCAAATCCTCCACCCTTTGGAGTAAATATTCCACCATAAAAAAGCTGATAAAAATTAATGAAGATTTGGACATATTGATTAATATATTGATCCTTCATTTAGTCCAATGTTATAATGTACATGGATGAAAAAAATAAATAGTTAACATATAGATAAAAACATTTAAACACAAAGGATGGCTCGAACGGAGAGCGCTGGGTCACCGATATCTAAAGTCAAACAACGCTAGGTGATGTCGGGCTTTAGATGGGTGACCAACGGACCTCCTTTCGAGATTCTCCTCGAATCGTGCTAGGAATCGCACGTCAAAAGGTAAGACCTCGGTTATCCTAGACTCACACAAGTTTCGACCTCTGAGGGCTGCCGTTCGTAAAGGGACGACAGCTGGTAAACGGAAAAAACAATTTTAAACAATTTAAACAATATATCGTAAAGAACAGGTATATAAAATAGATCAAAACTCCTAATTACAAGCAGACAGCAAGGAACATCAGTCAACAATTAAAACAACAATAGAACAATAAATATTGCAATCAAGGAGTGCACTCATCCAACATGATGATCTTTAATTTTAATTTAAATATAGATAGCGAATTTGCTTTTTTCAATTCATCCGGGAGGTCACTAAAATGACTGAACCATTTGAAAAAGACTGAATTTTGAGATTTATTCGTTTCAACTGGCTCAATGAATATAATTATTATTTCTAGATCTGGTGTTATGATTATGGTGTTCAGAAACGGAGGTAATTTTTCCCTCAGATAAGTTGGGGTATCAACTGTTCTTATTTTGAAAATAAAAATCATTGATATAAAACATTCTTTCAACTTGCAAGGCATTTATTGATCTTGAATGTATCATACTTACTGTATAGTAATTTTGAGCTTGACATGACATTTGCAAACATTGTCCGTCCTTTTGGAATAGGTAAAAATCCTTATCTAACGGATAGCTTTACCAAGTATATTTTTGTTTGTTGAGTTTGCAACTATAAACGTCTTCTTGGTGACGAAAACAAAATTAAGCGGAAAAAGAAAACATCCCAAATTGAAAAATATTTGAGACTCCGAAATTCAATTAATTGATTTTGAGAAACATTCTATTATTAAAAAAAACTATCTGATCCAAAAATCACAGAGGTGAGAATATTTAATTCATTTCGTGCATAAATAATATACTTTATGGTTCAATTTTAGTGTTGTGGTTCAGATTCCTGGAGCAATAATTGATTCCCAGTAAACCAAAGTTCTGCCCAATAATTATTAAAGTATTATCCATCGAACAGGGATAACGTTCCCAAAGAAACTGAGAAGTAATTACTAAAGGCTGACGGAAATCATTTCCAAGTTTATGTACATAATTGGACGATTTGACAGTGTCAAATACCGAACTCAACTATCCAGTTTAATAGAAATATTCTAAAGAGGGTTTCATCTGTTGACATCTGAAATCTGAATTCAAAGGAAAAATTCATGCTAAGATTTACCATATCATTCAAATTAAAATATATATACGGACTATACGAAGGTACATTCCATAGCCTTGTTTTACATTCAGAAACTAGTTCTTAGTATTCATACTGTTGATTATATGTTGGAAAATAAAAAAAATAAATGATAAATTAATTGATTTACAGTAGAAACATTATTTAAATTAAAGGAAAAACGTTTCCAAACTGGTAGCAACTTCAATAAACTCCAAATTTAATTTATAGGTGTTCGTGTGGAACAGAATAATATTGTTCTCATGGCCCGATTCTGTAGTTTTTGTAAACTGCTTATTTCATTTTGTTCTAGCAAATATAGAATGGTAGAGCAGTAGTTGAAGTGATAAAGTACCAGAGTATTGTATATAATAGTTTTTGACCATTTCGAGAAAAAACGAGCATCTGAATAAATAATAAATTTTAAATGAAATTGTTTTAAATATTTATAAAAAGTTGAAAGCATTAAATTTCTTAAGAGAAAGTCCAACGGGTATCAACCAAAGATATCCAAAACGTTTTCTACAGATTGAATAAAAAAATTAATATTGGAAGCTCCTAATGATGAATATCTGCTGACAAAGGTATTATTCAGTTTTCAGAAAGCTATATTACGTTCAAATTAAGGTTTATTGACATGCAATTTTGAAAATTTCATCTTAAAATCTGCTTGAATTATTGCCGGAAATTTTTCGAGTGCATGAATTTTCTTTAAAAAATCATGTACGCGATAAATTTCCTGCAATTATCTAATTCAAGCACGCGGGGGATTCGGTAAGAAAATTTCACACCAAAATATATTAAATTAATGCTAATTTCAAACCGACATGGAGATTATTCAAGACAAAATAAGTTATAACATCAGTGGGCCATGATTGGCTTTTGTTGAGACGCATTCTTATTGTGTGTTGAAAATATGTGTCTATCTGAAAAGAGCGGAAAGCGCTTTGCTGCATAAAGCATAAAAGCGTTTTACAAGTCTACTAGACGGTCCAAATTCTAGACCACTGAACCGCTTCAAATAAATCCAGCGGAAAATAAAGCGCTTTATTCATGTGTAGCGGCTGGACGACCTGTCAGCCGTCTATCACATGAAGTGTAAAAACGGACGCATGCTATTAGACGCACCCATTGACAGCTTAACCACTAACCAGTTAGGCACAATTTTCTAGTTCGTATTGTTATAAAAAGTTGTTTTGTTTTCAAGGTTTCAGAAGAATAATATTTCGGAGAATTATATAAGAAATAATGGAAAAACAACAAAAATATACAATATGCATATTGCGAAGAACTTTGCGAATATACCCATAATTGAAATAATTGAACAAAAATGAAAAATCAATCAGCGTAGTACCTACAAAAAAAACGTCTGGAAATTTCAATCAAGTTTTCACTAAAAGATGAGTTGAATAATTTTTTTTTAAATATTAAATTCATGTAGTATAGGTATACACTTGATAGATATAATTTTTTTATCGATGGACCTATTCATTGTTGAAATGCAAGCAGTCCTGAAAATATTTTCAGATACATTCGAAATAGCTAGTAAATACATAATTACGAAATATTATCTCCTTTCACATGAAAAACAAAATTCCATTCGTACATAAAAGCAAAATGTCAACTATCACATGTCAAATATTTGACAGAAAAATTTCCACTTGATAATTTCGCCCAGGGTACCCTGGAGGATAAAAATTTCCGTAAATTTTTTGGGTTGTTATGGCAACTAACGAAAACCAATTTTTTGATTGGCTAATAAATCGAGGTATGACATTTTCAATGTAATTTGTATCACAATGTTGGTAGGTACGCATAAAAAATGAAAAGTAGATGGTTCATTCAACGGGTTTTGAAACCGAGTTGATAATTTTAGAGAAGAGTAATCTCTTCACCTTGCAACAACGACAGCAGACAAGTTTATGATAAAAACTGTTACGAACAAAAACACTGTTTTAGTTTATGATTCAAATAGTCGTAGAAAAAGTATAGTGAACTCGCTACTCCCGTACTGTTAAACTTGATATATCTACTCGTGAGAAATGTTTCATGCTCATTGTACAATATACTTTTGTGGCGCTTTTGATTCATTTCGATATATCTTGAGAATTGACCTCGTTATTTCAATTTCACTATACGTCGGTTTCATTAAAATCCATTATTTATTCGATACGCACCCAAGGTTTAATCCGATAAAAATTTGTCAATGATCGATTTCTATGCAACCAATATATCACAGTTGATTTCGTTGTTGAAGCTGTGGGTGTTCATGGAAGAAATTGAATCGTTGATAATACAAAATTATACGGTAACAATGAAATCTTTAGTAATTAAAAAAAATCAATCTTATAATTAATATTTGATTCATTTGTAGAAAATATTCTTCTTCCACTCTTTCTTGTAATTGATTACAAATTTATCTTTCCTGATAAGATGAGTAATCCTGATTATACAGGGTAATCAATTTATTTCTTATTTTTACAATTGAAATAACTTTTTTAGATGTATTTCATTTATGTCTGAATAATATATACCACTGAGATTTTTTCCACCTTGAGATATTAAGTGAAAGAACCACAGTTTGTTGAAAATATATCATATTTTCCAATCTCTCTCGTATACGGAAGTAGAAAAGTAATCTTTAATATATTTATGAGATATGATTTTGGGACGAAGCAGGGTTTCATCAACAGTAAAAACACAAGAGCTGTTTTTGTATCGGATACATTTCTTTTTGTAACGAAATAATTTTGCCAATCAGTAATTTACGAGAAAAACCGAAGGTCGAGCAATTTTGTCAAATGTCAGTTTTTCGAGCAAAATTACTGATGGAAAAATTTTGAGTTAAAAAGAAATTTATCCTTAAAAGAAAAGCTCGAGTGTTTTTTTGGCAAGATAAATTAACGACCGAATATAAATTGTCTCCATATTGACGCTTTAGTATTTTTTGTAGATTGCGGGATTGCTTTTTCTATATTTTTTGTTATTTGTTGAGTCGAAACTTCCCCAAAACGACTCATGTTGTAATGTTTCAGTATCAACTATCAACAATACTTAAATAACTGACAGGGCAGACATTATAGTGACGAAAGCATACTAGATGTAGACGCCAAAGAGGTACAGGCATTTTTATCGTTGATAAAAAACGATGCACATTTTTTATCGCTGTCAAAATGACAAAACAGTCATCTTTAAATGACACATTTTATACAGGAGTTAATTTATCAAAGTTTAATATTTTGACGATTTTTCAAAACATCTGGAATTTAGTTTTCGTATCGGTCTGAATTTTTATAATGGAATAGTCCACAATATGTGCATCAAAAAGTTCGAATGACTAAAGTTTGTAGAATCAAAACTGGCGGGTATACAGAGGGTTAAACTTTGTTTTTGGTAATGTTTATCGAACTTTTTTCGAGAAAATATTCGTTTCCCTGCAGGTCCATATGCAATAGATGTTACTTACAGTACATGAGAGGGCAATCATATTTTGCATTCGAACCAACCATCCGACTTTAATTTTTTGGAAGATACGGGGCGATCAAAAATATATTTTCAATGTCGGAAAAATATATCCCTTTGTATAGTCAGCTTTCACCAATATGTTCAGCTGATTTTTTGAAACTATGTAGCTAATATATTTATACAAATGTTTCAACGTCTATGCTCATTAATCTGAATCCAAGTAAAGTTGCGGCGATGGTCCAAAAAATATGGAAAGGGATGTTTCGGAATAATTTTGAAATGATTTCTAAAATCACCCGTGAATTTTTTTTTAATTTCTTGACTTAATGTAGATGAGTCATTCTTGATCAAAAAGTTTCACAGTGCCTACCTCGCGAATGCCACGGTTTGAATTATACAGGGGTTTGAAGTATAGTATTTCATCGATTTCTCGAATAATCAATAATTCCTTTGTATCGGAAAATAATATTGTTTAATAGACAAATATTTTAATGACAAAATATCTGACATGAGAATTGATGAATATAAAAAGGTTGCAACTCATCCAAAAAAAATATTCTCTTTTCCAAAATATTAGTATTTGTTTACTATTAATATTTTATATATTCAGAAATTCTATCAGAGCCAAGACCACCTCGTCTTTACCCGATGTTTTAGAAAAATACAGGATGAAAACAATGACCTATTCTCGAAAAATATCTTAAGTGTCTTCTGGAGAGGATCACGGCATCATTATGCGTGTTGGTATAAAATATATATCTGCTTTGCACCATCGAATGTTTTCACATTTCGTTCTAATAATGATAGATAAAAAATTATAGAGAGGAATGATATGATGGAAGAGCCTGGAACATAAAATGAAAACGATGGTCCTTATAGAATTTGTATTATATTTTCATACACTGTATGAAACATGAATCGTATTCGTATGCTCATGCATATGCCCGAAAATATATTTACAGAATGATACTGAGTTGCAACCTTTGTATATTCATGAATTCTCACAGACTGAGTTGCAACCTTTGCATATTCATGAATTCTTATTTCAGATATTTTGTCATTGAAATGTTTCGAAGTTTGTCTAGGAAACAATATTATATTCCGTTACAAAAGAATTATTGGTTATGCGAGAAATCGACGAAATACTTCAATTCCCTGTATAATTCAAACCGTGGCATTCGCAAGGTAGGCACTGAGGAACTTTATGATAAAGAATGACTCATTTACATTATGTCAGAAATTTTTAAAAAAATCACTGATGATTTTAGAAATCATTTCAAAATTATTCCGAAACATCCCTTTCTATATTTTTTGGACCATCGCCGCAACTTTATTTGGATTCAGATTAATGAGCACAGACGTTGACGCATTTGTATATATATATATATATATATATATATATATATATATATATATATATCAGCTACATGGTTTCAAAGAATCAGCTGAATACATTGGTGGAAGCTGACTATACAAAGGGATACATTTTTCCGAAATTGAAAATATATTTTTGATCGCCCCGTATCTTCCAAATACTTAAAGTTGGATGGTTAGTTCAAATGCAAAATATGATCGTCTTCTTATGTACTGTAAGTAACATCAATTGCATATGGATCTGCAGAAAAACGAGTTTTTTCTCGATAAAAGTTCGATAAAAATTACCAAAAACAAAGTCCACTCTGTATCCAGTTTTGATTCTAGAAACATATTGTGGAAAATTGAGAACGATACGATGAAAATGAAATTCCGGATTTTTTGAAAAATTCAAAATATCAAACTTTGACCCCCAAACGCCGGCATTCAGAGAGTTGGCGCAATAGCCACTTTTGTTCAGGATAGTATGGGCTACATCATACTGAAATTTCTGCGATTTTCACCGAAACCGGTTTTCCATAAGATTAGTGTGGGGTCCTTTACAAACTCCTCAAAAACGGTTGCCCCTAGCGTTGTTAAGTTGGTATAAATTTTTTCTTAGAAAAGATGTATAAATAAGATTTGGCTATAAAAAATCCCAAAAGTTCACTGTTAAAAAAGTTAGGGCAAATTAAAATAAATAATGATAGCGTTTGCAGCGCCCTTTGAGTGCTACATAAAAATTAAACCAAATTTTGATTTCTCATCTCCAAAGAACCCCGTTCACCAAATTTTGTGCAAAAATTTATTTTTTACAAAAGTTATTGAAATATGTAATTGAAAATAAAATTTCAACGTCAACACCCTATATCCGAAACGAAAAATTTTCGGACTCATGTTCATATGAAATTTTGATTTTAAAAATAGTCAAAGATTTATCCTTTTAAATTTGTACAAGTACTTTATAAACACCCTGTATAATAATAAATAATCTTATAGGAATGTTTTGTGGCTGATGCCGAGGCGGCTACGCGTAGCGTAAGGCATCCGTACTACGTCGCACTTCGAGGTCGGCTACATTCTAGGTACCGGAGAGTGTAACATGATGTAAATATTCTAATAATCTAATGCCGCCTACAGAGTGTCCTTACGAAGAAATATCATCCTGATCCTAATAGCACATTTGCAAACTCATGAATTGATTATAGTGTGTGGTGGAAAGCTGAAATTAATGATCTGTGAGATTATAGACCCATACAGCAATGGGAAAACAGTTGATTGAAAAGTAATTATAGTAAGGAATCTACCCATCGAGAAGATGCTCCTAAAATGGTGAACCCTGAAGTTTTTATCTATAGATTGAAAATATGTACCTTATGACAAATGACTGTTAATAAATGTGAGTACTCACTACGTGATTGAACACTTGTTTTGAGACAATGCAGAATCACATGCCGAAGTCGAATCTGGGAACCATTAGTCCAAGATCCCAGGGCCGTCAGACATTACTTATTTTTAAACGAACGAAATGTGTACGATTGAGTAGTGTTAGTATGAACTATGTTCGTATGCCTACCTGCTAGCTTGTCCAGATGACCATTCTTCAGATATTAGGGAATCAAGGTACGCAAAAACACTACTCACTTAGTTGAATTGTTGTTGTTTCTATAACCCATGGTGGATCAGTGGACAGAGTATCTAGCTACCACCCCGGAGCTCCGAGTTCAAATCTCGTCTGCAACAATTTTTTTTTTATCTTTTTTTTTAAACCCAGCAAACGCATCACACTAGGGTTAGCCATCTCGGTTGGAAACGGCTTCGACTCTGGGAGGATTTTTGTTCAAAATGAAAAGAAAACAGAATTTTGGTAAATAAAATATTTTGATAAGATTTCCTTATGAGTAAAATCCCAGGGCCTTCAGACATAACTTATTTTTGAAAAGATGAAGACTTAGGTTCTGAGTGGTGAGTGGCGAGTTATGGGTTATCTGAAGAACTGACGTGATACTGTTAAACGAATTAAAGAAAACTTCAAAAACTTTGGATCCGTCAAAGCAACAGTGCAGAGAAACAAGCCAATTGTTGATGATGAAGATATTGAAATTGCCATTTTGGGATATTTTTCTGCAATGTCTTTGAGACAAGTTGCAAGAGAATCAGGATTGTCAAAAAACTCAGTACACAGAAACATAAATTTCACCAATATAAGTTCTCCATAGTTCAGCACCTAAAAGAAACAGATTTTCCACGAAGAGTGAGATTTTGTGAATTCGTTTTAACTTGGTCGCAAGGGAACGAATTATTTTTGGACAATATTATATGGACAGACGAAGCTAAATTTAAAAAGACTGGTGTCTTCAACCGACATAATTGCTATTATTGGAAAGACTCAAATTAGCATGTATTCAGGGAACTGAATTTTCAAGAGTCTTGGCAGTTCAATGTTTGTTGTGCGAAGTGATATCGTCGTGGCACTGCATTTTTATCAAGAAAACTTAAATGGTAACTAAAAAAAGGGCAAAGGTAAGCTTATCGGGCTTCTGCGTTTTCAAACACGAATTTTTCAGTCAAAAATCACTCAAAAGTTTTTCCTTCTTTTCTTTACACACTAATCAACCCATATTTCACAATTACAAGCACTAAAAACATAATTTTTTCACAAAAAATCCACCCTTCTTTAGGACAACACATAACCAACAAATCTGGATATTTTTATCATTTTATATGTAGTGGGTTGGTAACTGCGCGCGCTAACTGTTCTAATTTGATTCTGGGCAGATAACTTCCCCTTCACTACTATGTTCAATTGTTCAAATTTCGCCATTTTGGTCTTTTATTTAACGTAAATATTATAAACTGAAAATGTTAAAATACACCTGGACGAAGATAAATTGTTGTATCGATGTCAATGAATAGTTAGCGCGCGCAGTTACCAACCCACTACATATAAAATGATAAAAATATCCAGATTTGTTGGTTATGTGTTGTCCTAAAGAAGGGTGGATTTTTTGTTAAAAAATAATGTATTTAGTGCTTGTAATGGTGAAATATGGGTTGATAAGTGTGTAAAGAAAGGGCATATCAGAAGAAGGAAAAACTTTGAGTGATTTTTGACTGAAAAATTCGTGTTTGAAAACGGTCAATTTTCAATGTTTGGAGGGCCATATCTCGGAAAGTAGTAGAGAGCGCCGCAAAATAATTTCAGATTCATGTTCAGGAAACAAAACTACGTAAGTATAACATCACTTTTCTTTTTATTTGCGCAGCGCATCCCGATAAGCTTACCTTTACCAAAAACAGATGTCAATTTCGAAACAAGCATAGGATGAGATGTACTTTTTTTGCAGGTGAAGGATATTTGAATATTTTGCATAATTTCGAAAATGAGTTCTTGCATACCTAACCAATTGCTGATTATAGAAACCTATTTTATCAACATGTCGGGGCACATCCGCATAATGGTCACTTAGTCAATACTCGTTAACAAGAATTGTTTCATGACCAGTGGATAGCCAACAATGGGCCATTTCTTTGGCCGCCCCGCTCTCCAAATTTATCAGTGCCCGATTTTTTCATTTGGGGTACAATTAAAAATCAAGTCTATGAAACTCAATTGACTACCATGGAAGATTGTATGCAACGAGTGAGGAATTCATTTGAGAATCTCAGACTCGATTCAATAATTATTAGTGAGATGTGAAAAATGTTTGGAAGTTGAAGGGCGCCAATACGAACATTTACTGACCAAATAATTTTTGTATACATCTCAATATCGTTAATTGTTCTGTTTCATTCGAATTGTTTTAGAATTTCTTTATCTACATTTTTGTATTGGAAGAGATGTAATGTTTTTGAAGTTTTCTATAATTCGTTTAACAGTGTTTTGTGAGGGCTTCTGCTTCTGCGGATACCGAATAGCAAATATATCACATGTTCTTGAGATAACCCTATTACATTCGCCATAAATAATAAATAGATTTAAGTAATCTTCATTCGAATAATTCAAACGAGTCGGCATGATTTACATTTTCGTGGCAGTTGATTGTTTCCAACGCAACTGCGGGCGCCATGGCCAACTAAGAATAAGTAAACTCAAGAATACCAGATTTTCTGGAACTGAGACATGTTAATTGGCCAATATTTCGAAAACTGTTGAGTGTAGGTATAGATAACCTTATTCAAAGTTAGCTTTATTTTCGATGCCGAATCGAATGAGAATATAAAATTGGGGGGTTTCCATTTGAAAAAATGGACTTACAATAATTTTTTCAACCGGATCTATATCATTTTCTGGTGAACGCCCTGTATAACTCTAATCGAATTGATATCGAAATTCTACTGAACTGGGTCCTCTCCTACGATTTTTTTTTTTAAACCTTGATAATATACAGGGTGTCCCATTTAAAATAACGAAGTTGGGGTCCACTTCCGGTACAACCGGAAGTGCCACAATTTTCAAAATATTTTAGCCGGATAGCACTTATCAACAATAGTGAAGTCCCAAATTTTCAAATTTGGCCACCAATGGTTTTCTATAGATTGATCGATGCAGTCTGGAGGGACCCCTTGTATAGATAACAGAAAGTATTCAGAGGCGATTTTTGAAGTACATCAGTTTCAGTTGTGATGCAGTTCATCTAAATCGTAACGTGCCATATGATCAACTGTCTGTATAACGTCGTGAATATTTAGGAATTGTATTTTTGCCTTGACTCGCGAATTGATTGTCCATTTTGGCTTTCAAAAATGTTCCTCGGCTTTCTGTTGTACGTAATATTTCTACGTTCCCTTTCCACTAACGAATGTACTTCTTTTCTAGCCTATGTATACTACATTATGTCGTGATCACTTACTTGTCTATTCAGAGTTATGTGGACATTTTTCATTGTGAGTAATCCGATATCAGGCGTGCGTGCATTTTTTTTATATATTAAGTACTTCCAATCACTGCTGTAGTGTCGTGTGTGAACTTTTTTTCAGTTCATACACGGAATTTATGCTGGTGTTTTATTTATTCCTATTTGATTTTTCACTCTTTTTATTGTATTACATGGCGAAAGGCCCTTAACATATTTTTTTGTCTCATTCTGTAAAATGCCCTGGCTGTAGAATGCTATACTCAATAAATAATTAAATAAAAAATGTCCCGCAAAAAAATGTCTATGTGACAAAATTCGTGGATGAGAATTCGCTGCTAACTTAATATACCAATTCATTTTAAATTTAGCTGGCAACTGGAAATTTTGGAGGCAATTTTTTTGGTAGGGGGAGGATTAATACTATTTAGATATAACGTTTTCGAAAGGGCGCGAGTTTTATATTTTCAGCCTTTCACATCACTGCAGTTTACGGTGTCTGGCGGCTGGATTTTACTGTGCACTATTGTTGCAATAAATTACTGTATCGTCCATTAGTACCGCCCAAACTCGGCACTGGCTGGAAAGATACTAAACAACCTACAAGGCAATGAAATTAATCTTCAGTTCACGCTTGACGGATCATCAACACTTCTTGGCTACATGTGTAATATGATGTAGTTATGAGTCGTAAACGAAAGATAATCCGTCAGCTGCCACATAACACACCCATAATGGATTAATTCGTTTTTTTACAAGAAAGCTTGACGATCTCTGTAGATCTTTGCGATGATTTGAACCGAAGAGTGGGATTGGGAAGGTTGTAATATTATAATGCCCTTATCATTTTTGAGCTCTTGTCACGATAAAATGGCAACGAGTTTAATTGCTATGCGAGATGTAAATTTTGATGGAATTCATTACTTTGTTTTAGTACTTATGCGCACTTGTATTATTGAAAAAAAAACTATGGCTGTAATTTTCAAAATCTTAAGAATTTTTTGGGTGTAAGGAGGGTGATAGAAATGGAGAAAGAGAGAGATTGGATGGGAAAGAGAGATTAAATTAGAGAGGTTGAAGATATTGGATGAGAAAGAGAGACCGGGAGGAAGGAAGTAATATTGGATGAGAAAGAGATATTGGATGAGAAATAGTCAGAGAGCGAGGGTGAGAGATCTGGTGAAAAAGAGTGGCAGGGAAAAAGAGATATTGGTTGAGAAAGAGAGACGGGGAGACAGAGGAAGAGGGGTAATATTGGATGAGAAAGGTATATTGGATGAGAAAGAGTCATAGAGAGACGGAGAGAGATCTGGTGAGACAGAAATATTGGATGAGAGAGGGAGGTATACATCGGATGAGGAAGCGATACCAGAATGAGGAGTAGAGACGGAAAAAGAAAAGAGAGGCGCAGTGAAGGATACAGTGATATTGGATGAGAAAGATATATTGGATGAAAAAGAGATATTGGATGAGAAAGTGACAGAGAGGGGCGGAGAGCGATTTGGTGAAAAAGAGAGTCAGGGAGAAAGAACGATTGGATGGAAAAGAGAGACAGGGAGAGAGATTGAATGAGAAAGAAAAACCAGGAGAGATTGGATGAGAAAGGGAGACGGGATGGGGGATGGAATAAGATATTGTTATTGGATTAAAGAGATATATCGAATGAAAAAGAGACAGGGCGGGAGGGTGAGATATTTCGTGAAAAAGAGAGACAGGAAGAAAGAAATATTGGAAGAGAGAGATAGGAAGAAAGATATTGGATGAGAAAGAGAGGCTGGGAGGGAGTGGGGGCGAGAAATTGGATAAGAAATAGAAACATGGAGGGGGAAGGAAAGAGGAAGTTATATTTTATTAGAAAGAGTCATTGGATGAGAAAGAGAAAGGGAGGAAGGGAGAGATATTTGGTGAGGAAGATTGGAAAATAGAAAGACAGGGAGATATATAATGGATGGGAAACAGACTGGTAGATAGATAGATAGATTTATTTATTTATTTAACTACGTGTACATTGTTGTAGCAAGTCACAGATATGGGATAACAATATCCATATACAGGGTGGGTCACGGTCGATGGTACCTTAGACGTTTACGGGGAACGGGACATAGGATCATTCTGAAAATTTGGTTTCTCAAGTAGTTGCTCTTGGTCTATCGATCTAAAATATTTTCAGCAATGCAGCGTTACTGCTTATACCAGAAAGTAGCAGCATCTTTGTTATTTCAAATGGGTCACCCTGTATATTACCGCATTTTTGAACTTGTCATTCCTTTCTGATTATTTCTCATACTCCCCTATACCTATCTCTAACGGTTTTTGAGATATTGGTTATTTTCCATATTTTTTATCCAAAACATAGCTCGAATTGAATGTTTATTTCTGCGGTATTTGGATTCTTAGGAAGTTGCAATTTTGTGTTTAGTTCATCAAGATCATGTACATTGATTCTGTATAGAGTAGTTTGTTCTGCGTTATACAGGGTCGTTCAAAATTCATGATCTTACTGCTAGATACGAAAAGAGTTGAAAGTGCGTTTTTTTAAATGTAACATCCTGTATATATGAAATATCCTGAAATATGACTAAATTCCCTTCGAATTGATATATCATGATCCTATACCTAAATAGCCAGAATTCCGAGATAATAGCAATTTTCACTTGTAATCTCCCAAGTGCTTGAATTATTGCCGGAAATTTTTCGAGTACATGAATTTTCGGGAGTAATTACACAAGTGATTCAAAATTACCGATAATTTTCCATGAAAGCATGTTGTCTAAAAACTGCATGAGTTTATTTTCATATTTTGTCGAAAGAGCCCGACTCCGAAGGAGGAGGGCTCTTTTAGCAAAATATGAAGATAACCAAATGCAGTTTTTTTACTGAAAATTTCACACCTCACTTTTAGAGAGAACCAAAACATTCGTTCTTATTTAGATGCCATGGCAACCCAAAAAATTTCCGGAAATTTTTATCCTCCTGGGTACCCTGGCCGAAATTAATAAGTGGAATTTTTTCTGTCAAATATTTGACAGGTGATAGTTTATATTTTGGTTTGATGTACAAATGTAATTGTATTTTTCATTTGAAATGAGATAATATTTCATATTTATGTATTTATTAAATATTTCGAATGTGTCTGAATATTTTCTTCACGATAATCGCAGAATTTGCAAATTCTGAAATCAAATTTCAGAAACACTTCAATACACCAGTTGTCTACATGTAAATCAAAGGCCCCGTGGCGAGTCGGTAAAGTGTCCGCCTCGTGGTCGTGTGGTCACTAGTTCAATTCCCAGTGCAAAGAACATTTTTACTTTTTTTTTGATTAAATTTAAAAAAATCAAATTGAAATTTTGTTAAGTGTGTTTTACATATCAATATTTTCATGCATCTTTTTTGTACTATGCATATAAATAGTTCAGGTGAACCATAGTTAGTTATTTCTTATGAATTGTTGGATATATTTTGGTGTAAAATTTTCTTACCGAATCCCCCGCGTGCTTGAATTAATTGCAGGAAATTTATCTCGTACATGAATTTTTTAAGAAAATTCATGTAGGTACTCGAAAAATTTCCGGCAATAATTCAAGCACTTGGGAGATTACAAGTGACAACATGCTTGAATGGAAAATTATCAGGTTTATTTTGATGCACGAGTGTAATTCGGTAGAATATTTCCGGAGTTAAAACAAAAATGTATGTACTGAATTTGAAATTTTATTAAAATTTACATTAAGCAGGTAGGTACATATAAATTCAGTATTTATGCCTGTCAAGATGACAAATGTACCTTTTAACAATCGTTATTATGTTTTGGATAAAAAATATGGAAAATAGAGATAGGTATAGGGAAGTATGAGGCAGAAAGAAATGACAAGTTCAAAAATGCGGTAATATACAGGGTGACCTATTTGAAATAACAAAGATGCTGCTACTTTCTGGTATAAGCGGCAACGCTGCATTGCTGAAAATATTTTAGATCGATAGACTAATAGCAACTACTTAAGAAACCAAATTTTCAGAATGATCCTATGTCCTGTTCTCCGTAAACGTTTAAGGTACCATCGACCGTGACCCATTATCTAAAATAATATCGTACATTAAAAGCAATAAATATAGAAAACAGGTAAAAAGAGTAAAAATTTGTAGAAAATGCAATATCACAAAAAAAATTCAATATAATATTACAGTAATGATTTTGAGTACATTCCACAATCATTCGAATGGCGTTTTTAAAAATTCCTCGATGGAATAAAAGCATTTTTTTTAATGTATTTTTTCACGATATTTTCGATTTAATTTCAGTTGGTAGGGAGGGAGAGACAGGGAGAAGGAAAGATTGGAAGAGAGAGTCAGGGAGAGAGATATTGGCTGAGAAAAAGAGACCGGGAGAGAGATATTGGAATAAAAAAGAGACCGGGAGAGATATAAATTGGATGAGAGAGACGGACAGGGGGAAAAAAGAGAGGCAGGACGGGAGAGAGTGATATTGAATTAGAAAGAGATATTGGACGAGAAAGATACAGGGTGGGAAGGAGAGATATTTGGTGCAAAAGAGAGACATGTAGAAATATAGATTGGAAGAAACTGAAGAGAGAGACAGGGAGAGACATTGGATGAGAAAGAGAGATAGAGAGGGTTTAAAATGAAAATTGGAGACAAAACTGTATGCCTTTGAGGGAGAGAATGATATTCGATTAGAAAGCAATATTGGATGAGAAAGAGACAGGATAGGGAGAGAGATTTGGTGAGAAAAAGAGACATGGAGAAAGAAATATTGGAAGAGAAAGAGGATCAGGGAGAGAGATAATGAATGAGATGGAGAGACGGGGAGGAAGTAAGACAAAACTCGACCTTATTGGATTGAAGACAGAACTGTATGCCTTTGAATAGTCGTTGATATATTTTTTTTCCAAATCTTTTGTGTTCCATAAATTTATTGATTCCTTTCATTGCAATTTTCTTGGAATTCTAGATCATTTTCCATGAGCAAATTCTAGATTTATCTAACAGTACGGGAGATGAATTACGGTTTTTTGGGTTTTTAGGCCGACGTTTATTTAGAGAAAAACTCGACGTTTCGCCAACACGAGTGGTTGGCATTTTCAAGAGAAATGTTTACAGTTTCGATCACTGAACACTACTTGTTTGGTATGCGTTGTCTCAGCCAGTATTTATGGGTCGACGTACTCGTACCTGCGTCCGGTGCCATCGTCCCTGCGTCGGGTACCCCCTCGGATTCATTAATTTCCCGGTATGGTGTTATTACCGTTTTCTTGAGAACAGGTAGCCATGCTTTATTCAATTGTAACCCTTAATAAAGCATGGCTACCTGTTCTCAAGAAAACGGTAATAACACCATACCGGGAAATTAATGAATCCGAGGGGGTACCCGACGCAGGGACGATGGCACCGGACGCAGGTACGAGTACGTCGACCCATAAATACTGGCTGAGACAACGCATACCAAACAAGTAGTATTCAGTGATCGAAACTCTAAACATTTCTCTTGAAAATGCCAACCACTCGTGTTGGCGAAACGTCGAGTTTTTCTCTAAATAAACGTCGGCCTAAAAACCCGAAAAACCGTCATTCATTCAACGATGGCCGCGAAAGCCTTTCACAATTTGTAGTACGGGAGATATTTCGTATACCAGATTTCGTGAAATCTGTGCGCAGTTTTGAAATAAAATGTTGAACTCATCATAAACAGTTGTACAAGATGATAAACTACAATTAGTAAGCACTCATATTTAAGTATCAACACAACGTTGAAGTATTGATTGATGCCGATAAGGTAACAATGATTCTATACAATTCGTTCACATTATTCTCGTAATTCTTTAATGGTTTCAGTGATTCAAATAAGTTCTGATCTATTGCTGAAAAATATTAGTGATTTTCAAGACTCTCTATTACAGCCTTCTGCCACTCGATGATCAATGCAATAATATGTTTGGTAATCGGCCTATTTCAAATAACCCAAAAAAAATCAGAGGGGTCATATCGGGAGATCGTGACGGCCATTCAAATGATTCTCTTGGACAATCGATCTATTAGGGAAACGACCATTTAACCACTGACGAACAGCAAGAAAAAATTGCTAATAGCAAAGAAAATCTCGCAAAATCAAATTACCAGCTGCAACAACTTCATTTTCCAAATTAATTTTTCTTAAAGGATCAGTAAATATCATAATTTCAAAACTGTTGCGAATTTTGATGGACACAAAGTTTGCAGAGATTTTTCAGAAACTGGTAATGTAATGGTATGGAACTACTTTTCTGTTGAGGTTTCAACCCATTTGAGATTTTAGTGACTCAATCTATTCCTGCTGTATGTTCGAAATTATTTAAATAAAAACGAGTCTAAAAAGCGTTGCCCTTGCTAATAAACTTGACGTGTCTTATTGAGAATGATACGTTTTCAAATTAACACCTGGCGTACGTCTATATAATATGAATTTATAGTTGGAAAAAATTTTGCCAAGTAGTTTCTATCCACAGTTATACGAATCTCTTCCTGAGTGTGTTTGTTAGGTGTTGTTTCTGTCTCTATCTGTATGTCTCTTTCACTTTTTCACTTCCTGCCTCATCTTCAATTTCTCTCTCTCCCTCAATTTCTATCTCTTTCTGTCTCTTTCTCAACGCCTCACTTGTCTCTTGCTAGTTGATATTTGGATTGTAGAGATATTTGTTCAAATTTTTCTAGCTTTTGAACGGTGGAAAAATAAGAGCTCAGGTTTCTTCATCCAACATGTGTTAGCTCTGACCACATCTTCTGGATTGTCTTAAGACGATGCAGTGAATGGAATTGTATAATTTAAATATTTGAATGATCTACCATGACATCATGTTCTTCATCGGAATCCCAAATGTATTGTTCCATTTACTCTGAAGTATAAAGTAGGCGTGTGCTACAAAATTATTCAACTTAACAATAGAATCTTGACAAGAAAGAATTATGTAGAGGATCAAGTCTCAGTGTAAAAAACTGCTGTCTGGCCGGTAACAGAAACAAACGAGGTACGTATCGAAGTTGTAGATGGAGATATTAAGAGCGAAAGGTTTAAACATTATGGTCAGGTCGTTAGCAGTGAAAAAATCCGAGAAGAATGGAGGATTCATAATTGGTTATGGGTTGGAGGTTGTTTGTTCGCTGTATGTGATGATGATAATCGGATCGAAATAAAAGTGCGTGGGATGTTTAAATATCACAGTACAGGACGTCCCAGGTGTAATTTGAGAGAGTCGAAGAAACGTTTCAAAAAAATAAAGAACTCCCTATCTAGTTTTCTGGTTTTCATAGTATTTATGGTGAAGTACAACAATTTTTTAAGATTTTTTTTGATAGTGAATATGAAGATTTAACTCTATTTCATTCAAACATTAAAGCGATATCCTGACCTAAAAGTAACATATGGAATCTTTGAACAGTATGTGACATTAGATTTATCCAAGGCATTTGATTCATTGATATCTAGTTTTCTCTCTACCTATAGATGCTGGTGTTCCGCAGGGATCCATTTCAGCTCCAACACTGTTTCTTCTTCATATCAATGAATTGTTGGGAGTTACATCATGCCTAATTCACAGCTTTGCGGATGGTAGTACCCTTGACTGCCATATTTATTTTCTATTATTATTTCAATTGTTGACTGATGTTTCTTGCTGTCTGCTTGTAATTAACGTATTTTAATCTATTTTATTTACAACCATATAGGTATGTAATGCTGTCATTACTAATGTCATTGAAGGTTGGGAAGTGTCACATTACACACCTCTACTTCCCGACCTCACTTCCCGCCCTCACTTCCCGCCCTCATTTCCCGCCCTCATTTCCCGCCCTCATTTCCCGCCCTCATTTCCCGCCCAAATTTAGTCTATTCTAGATGAATATTTTTTATATTTAAAAAAATAACACATTTTTTTGACAAATTTTATATAACCTATTCAATGGCAAACAATAAAAACCAACAATGAACTAAAATACAACAAACTACTTATTGATATTAATCGTTAAATTTGAATTATTGTAAGCGTTTATTGAAATATTTAGGCCTGTACCAGCGCTGGACCCTCCAACAGTTGTCAGTTGTCTCTTTGGGCGACAAATTAATTTCATGTTGAATGACTGAGGTTTGTGAACTACTTGCAATAGCTACAGAAGACATGGCACATTGGGACAGCATAGTGGCAGTTTTCGTTTTTTCTCTATTGATTTCTTGCTATTCCTCCTCTGAGCTGAACAAAAAATCTATCGATTTCTATGGTTTTTCTCAAATTTATGTAGTCTCGAATGATCTTCACCCATACTGGATCAGTAATGAGAAATGATCTATTTGTATGTGTTTTAGAATCTGGAATCTCAACCGAAATTGTTTCTTCAAAAAAAGCCACATCCAACATTTTCATTTTCACTAATTCGTCCGTCCGACAAGCTCCAGATACGCCTATTATCAATGCTCCCTATAACAATAAGAAAAAATAATACCATAATAACAGGATACTTGTATTAGCTCAAACACGTTTGTTTTTTTTTAAATATTTATTTATAAGAATCACAAATAATAGACCGTCAGATAACGACAGATTTTGCTGACTCATTTTCTCTCTTCTGGGATTTTAACCACTGGAAATGATGTCAGTGTTGAGCCCAAAAAATGAAAATTCAGCGATCGGACGTGTGCTAGGCATATAGAAAATTCATTTTCCTTTTGCAGAAAAAATTGTTTTTTTTTTCATTTTCTCTTTTATGGCATTTGGAATAGGTATAATAATCTAATAGAGAAAAACCAAAGCCATAAGGTTTGCACGTGCTTAAAGGGTTGAAGTAGGGGCGCGATCTTGTAAAAAAATTATTGGATGCTGATGCATTTTCTCGCTTATGGCAATCGACATAATGAAATTTAATATTGTTAGGAACCCGAAAAAAATTTCCCATAAGCCGGTCAGCTGTTGAAGTATATTTTCCGGACGGAAAATTTCGTGAAAATTTTTTTCGTTTTCCGGCAAACTTTCTCGTTTATGGCATTTGAACCATATGATTTTGTTGATGGATATACATCAAAATAAAATTCCCATAAGCTTTGCATGTACCTCAAGGAAAGCCATAAGTTGTAAAGTTGTAGGAAAATTTGTGGAAATTTTTTCATTTTCTCGTTGATGGGAATTGGCATGTGAGAAGAAAATAGTGTTTCAAGACCAGAAAAAAAAAGCCATAAGTCGGAAACATGATATCGATGTTTTATACAGTGTGGCCCATTTAAAATGGAAGCACCCTTATAAATCATACTCTTTTCAACCGATTGGAATGCTTTTTTTTTTCATTAGGTAGATAATCAAAAAGTCCACTGGGACACCAAATTTCATGAATAAATCTTCATTTTCAGGGCCAACTATTCTTTTTTTTTTTCGATGTAAAAAACTGAAAAGTTTATTAGCAATTTTTTGAGAAGAAATCAGACAACACTACTGGAATTGTGATATGTTCAAATGGTTAATTTTGGAATTTTGTTGGAATTCGTCCATCGATAAAAAAGTTATGGGAGAATTAAATTTAAGAAATATGCCGTTTAATCAACCCACCATTTCAATTTCTACTCTTATCCAAAATTCAGAATACACCACTGGATTCAGGGAGTCTCAAAATATCACTGATCAGAATTTCATCAAAATCTATTGATAAATAATAATGAAAAATCATTAAATAAAATGATATTGTCATGAAATTCCATCAACATATTTTTGTTGATGGATATACATCAAAATAAAATTCCCATAAGCTTTGCATGTACCTCAAGAAAAGCCATAAGTTGTAAAGTTGTAGGAAAATTTGTGGAAATTTTTTCATTTTCTCATTGATGGGAATTGGCATGTGAGAAGAAAATATTATTTCAAGACCAGAAAAAAAAAAGCCATAAGTCGGAAACATGATATCGATGTTGTATACAGTGTGGCCCATTTAAAATGGAAGCACCCTTATAAATCATACTTTTTTCAACCGATTGGAATGCTTTTTTTCATTAGGTAGATAATCAAAAAGTCCACTGGGACACCAAATTTCATGAATAAATCTTCATTTTCTTCACATTCTTTTTTTTTTTCGAGGTAAAAAACTGAAAAATTTATTAGCAATTTTTTGAGAAGAAATCAGACTACACCACTGGAATTGTGATATTTTCAAATGGTTAATTTTGGAATTTTGTTGAAATTTGACCATCGATAAAAAAGTTATGGGAGAATTAAATTTGAGAAATATGCCGTTTAATCAACCCACCATTTCAATTTCTACTCTTATCCAAAATTCAGAATACACCACTGGATTCAGGGAGTCTCAAAATATCACTGATCAGAATTTCATCAAAATCTATTGATAAATAATAATGAAAAATCATTAAATATAATGATATTTTCATGAAATTCCAATAACATATTTTTCAAATGTTGTTATCCTGTAATTTTCTTATTTATGAATAGATGTTGATGAAATTTTGACCAGTGATATTTCGAGACTTCTTGGTGTATTCCAAATTTTGATAATAGTTCTGAAATTGAATTGGTGGGTTGATTAACCGGCATATTTTTAAAATTTCATATTTTGAATTTTTATAACTTTCTATTGATGGACGAGTTTCAACAAACTATTTAAAAATGTCGCGAATCCGTGGATTGATGTGATTTTTTCTAAAAAAATTATTTTAGATTTTTAACCTTGAAAAATGAGAACAGTTGGCCCAGAAAATGAAGAATTACTCATTAAATTTGCGGTCTTGAATGTCTACCTATTGAAAAAAAAATCATTCCAATCGGTTGAAAAATTAAAGTTTGATATAAGTGTTTATATTTTAAATGGGTCACACTGCATAAATAAAAACAATTATTTGAAAATTTTGCTGCGATAAATTAATAAAGATAAAATTGCTCAGTTCTTTCTCCATGGGATTTGGCATATGCATTGCAAACTTCATTCTCAGGCCATAAAAAAAGTCGGAAGTATGATAGTAATATTGAAAACAAATAATTTATTTTTTTAAATATTTTTTTATATAGTGAAAAAAATAGTTATGGGCATTATTGTGACAAACTGATAGGGGTTGTAAAGATAATTCAAGCAATTTTGCCTCAACCCCTATAAGTTAAAAATCTTAACTGCGTAATTCCCCCACGCCTACTGGCTTGCTGTGTCATAATCGGATGATCATTCGAATCTGAATACGGAACATCAGATTTTTGAAATAATGTGATTATGCCCATTACCTGTTTATTGTGACTATGTGACACGATGTGGCGAATCAAAGTTCACAAAAAAGTAAACACAGCAAGCCAGTGTGCGCGGGAATATAATAAACACTAGTTCGTTTCCCCACCACCTTAGAGGCAGAGCTTCCGGTGCGTTTTTTTCATAGTGGCCTGCCCTCCAGGCTTAGTTCACCTTTTAGAAGTGAAAGTTCCAGAATAATAAACTGCCTCTATATCTAAATGAAAAATCGAACTCATTTCCAGATTAGTAGCAGTTCTGGACCATAGGTTGAAATCGATTTGCAGTGTCTTCGGTACAATCCAAATGGTGAACAGATGGAAATGTAATATTTTGTTGGTTCCTAGGAACCATATCACACTGGATATGTGTGCACAAGTCTCTCATGTCCTAGCACTGGACTTCCAAGTACTGTTGTGACCTAAGATGGGCTGATCTTCTAGATTATCATTCTCAGTTTCTCTAAAAACTACCCATAACATAGGTTCCTTGGAATTTCTGAAAATATTTGAAACCCCAAAAAATTCTGTTCTTCAATGGATTGATGAATCTCAAGGGTTTTCAACTGAGCCCCTGCTCCATTAAAAAAATTGGGTGAATGACTGTCACCTTGAGGGGGGTGCAGGAGGGGTGATTTTTTTATGTCACAGAGTGTCTTTTTGAAAACATAACTCGACGTTTTTCTTAAAAAATAATGACGTAGATAATTAATGTATCCGTTACTTCAGGACCTCACTGTATAAAACATCGTAATCATGTTTCCGACTTATGGCTTTTTTTTTCTAGTCTTGAAATCAGTTTTTCTTCCTACAGGCCAATTCCCATAAACGAGAAAATGAACAAAATTTCCTGTGTTTTTCTGCAAGTTTTCCAGTTTCATATAGTATGATAAACACGAACTAGACTTATGGCCTTTTATATGACAGACTTTCATATTAATAACTTTCTATTGCACATTATTTTGTTCACGAGAAAGTTTGCCGGAAAACGAATAAAATTTTCACAAAATTTTCCGTCTAAAAAAATACTTCAACAGCTGACCGGTTTATGGGAAATTTTTTTCGGGTAATAAATTTCATTCTGTTGATTGCCATAAGCGAGAAAATGCATCAGCAACCAACTATTTTTTTACAAGTTCGCGCCCCTATTTCAACCCTTTAAGCACGTGCAAATCTTATGGCTTTGGTTCTTCACTATTAAATTGTTATACCTATTCATGTGTTAAAATGCCATAAACGAGAAAATAAAAAAAAAACAATTTTTTTCTGCAAAAGGAAAATGAATTTTCTATATGCCTAGCACACGTCCGATAGCTAAATTTTCAATTTTTGGGCTCAACACTGACATAATTTCCAGTGGTTAAAATCCCAGAAGAGAGAAAATGAGTCAGCAAAATCTGTCGTTATCTGACGGTCTATAACTTTATCGGTACCTTTATCGGTAGAAGATTATTTGGAGCTTTATTTAAAAAATTCTCTATATTCTTCCTCGAAAATACCTTCGATTACTTGGGCCTAAAGCCCCCATTTTGTCGTTTAGGAATGCTAGCAGTTTCCCATGTTTCGAAATATCAGTTTTTCTTCAATTTCTTCGTTCGTATCATACTGTACATTGCCCACAAAGTAAATGGTTTCTTTTGTCTGGTATATTCTCCAAAATATGCCAGGAGTACACTTTCGGAACCGGTGTTTCTAACCTTTTTTACTTCGCACCACTTATATAATTCAATGGCTTTTAGATACCGATGCTTACTTTTCTCTGGCACCAAGCCCTGAACTGCTGCGTGAGCAGCCTGTCGTAGTTCTGGTGGGGTACAATCCATAAATTCTTCGTCGGAAGACATGTTTTTCAATTTATTATTCGCGAATTTAATATCCGACTTTATCTGACATTTATTGATTTTATCTGACATTTATTTATATTGGTGACAATTGAATACCCCGTAGTCACGGTAACAATATATCTACTTGATTATTCTGAGAAAACCGTGTTCTTGGTAATTTGCCGTTAAATGTAAATTTATTAATTTTGATCGAAATATGATGGTTGTAAATCAAAACTCGGTAGGAAATTTCATTCCTGTCTCGAGATCATAGCTAACCTCAACGCTTTGCGTCTCAGTTAACTAACTAATCTCACGACGAATGAATCTTCCCACCTCGGTGTGTAATATACTATTATATACCTGTATTTCAAGATATACAGGGTGTTTCATAATGAATGCGTAGGACCACCATTTTCGAGATACACGGTGTTGAAATTTAAAAAAAATAATCGTTTTTTGCGAATATCTCTGGAACCGTTTATCGCACAGAAAACAGATTTCGTAGGCATTTTTTACTCATAATAAGCTATGTTTCGTGCGGATTTTTTATTTTTTCAAATTCATAATTGGTGAAAATTTTGAAGGGGTAGTGGGTGTTTTTTCTCCAACTTCTACGCCACTGGAAAAAGTACAGTTTTGAGCCTCCTATATGAACCGCCAATGTTTTCTACACAAAAAAGGTATTCTTGGTCATAAGCTCTAAAGTTGACTGTTTTCAAGAAAAATCAACTTTCATTTTTTTAAATAATGTTTTT
Source organism: Chrysolina oricalcia (assembly GCA_944452925.2). Lineage (NCBI taxonomy): Eukaryota > Metazoa > Arthropoda > Insecta > Coleoptera > Chrysomelidae > Chrysolina > Chrysolina oricalcia. Next base: position 18,330,087 of record OX101825.2, read on the forward strand.
TCCTCGAAAAATTGCTGCGTGCATTGAAGCTAACGGCGGACATTTCCAACAATTCAACTGAGTATGATTGTTATTGTTTTTTTTTATTTTGCAATTAAGAAGTCAACGTTTGGTTTTGTTACTTGTTTTAACGTTTAAATAAATTTTGTATAATTAGGAAAAAAATTTACCATGTTTTTCAACATGAAAGTTGATTTTTCTTGAAAACGGTCAACTTTAGAGCTTATGACCAAGAGTACCTTTTTTTGTGTAGAAAACATTGGCGGTTCAAGTAGGCGGCTCAAAATCATACTTTTTCCACTGGCGTAGAAGTTGGAGAAAAAACACCCACTACCCCTTCAAAATCTTCACCAATTATGAATTTTAAAAAATAAAAAAATCTGCACAAAATATAGCTTATTATGAGTAGAAAATGCATTTAAAATCTGTTTTTTGTGCGATAAACGGTTCCAGAGATATTCGCAAAAAACCATAATTTTTTTTAAATTTCAACACCCTGTATCTCGAAAATGTTGAATTTTAGAGGGTAAGTTAATAGAAACTTTTTTCGAGCTATCACACCAGGACGTCCTGCGCATTTATTATGAAACACCCTGTATATATTGAGGTGTTTTTATCTATATGTAAACTTTTTATTTTTTTCATACATCTACATTAGTCTTGGACTAAATAAAGGATTAATATATACCTCTTTATCATCCAAAGCTCCAAGCGGTTGCTGTGAAACCAGAAATAAACAAGGGAGAAACGTGAAATATTTTAATATGGACCTAGCAAAAATTCTAGGATGAGTATCCAATAGATTTTTTGTGTTTTGATTTTAATATGAAGTAGATGGAAGAAACACGTTAGGTCAAATGCCTTGAAATTTGACATATTTTTTGGAGCTAGTAAATAGTAGTTCCGGGCATAGTTCCGCCATACTTTTAGCAAACGAATCTCATCTTGTTTAAAAAAAATTGTACATAAAGCAAAAATCAATAAAAAATTACTTTATCAATTGTGGGTGATAAAATGGTCCGGCTGGCGGTAACGAACTCCTTTATACTGGAAAACCCTGACAAAAAAGTGCACTTTACCGCCCGCTTGTGCATATAGTTATTAACGTTACAAGGCCGATATATAGCAAATAACTGATGAGGTTGAATATTGTAATCCGAGGCGCAGCCGAGGATTATAACAACCGAATTCCTTATTTCGGTATCGGCCGTGTGTCATTCAAGACTTCTCGTAATCCCGCTTAAAGATTACATTTTGATTCCGAGGAATGAACAAACCACTTAATTCTACAGAAAAATCCCAACATCGTGTTGCCATGGAACAGCATCACAATATCACAACAATATTATAAACAACGTCAGTTTTTTGTTTTCGCGAGTTCGCTAACAACGACCATGGTTGAAATTGAAGAAATTGAGGAACAAAATCAAATTTCTTTGGAAATTTTGGGAGAGTCATGTACAGCGAGTGTTGATTTACTGCTGAAAATAACTCACGAGCGATATCAAAAAGAATATGAAAATTTTGAAGAATGGCGTAAAAGCAAAAATGTAAAGGTGGTTAACGAAGCCTATAGGAAAGGAAAATCACAGGTTTCTCCTCCTGACTCACTGTGGACCAAAATTTCAATGTTCTTGAAACTTGCTTTGAAAGTTTATGACAACATTGACATTTCAAGGTTAGTTATTTTAAATCGTACACCATTTTAGAGTATTACCATTGTTTATATAGAATATAGTTAGTCAACCTTATGGGATTATAATTGGATCAAAATGGATGCGACATGTAGATGGCGATCGTGAGCTCGCATCCAAGTCATGTCGCAACTTCAGTGATCTGGCCTCCAAGTCATGTCGTAACTTGATTGAAACAATGGGACAGGATTAAAACATTATTAAAATCAGGGTTTTTTGAAGGAACCTGCATTATAATGACGTCAAATATACATGTTTGTAACTAATCATGCTAGATGACACTCGCGTTTGCGTCCAACACCAATTACACAGGCATTGACTAACTATCTTACTTCTATATAAACAATGGTATTACTTACAGAAATGGTATTTTCAGAGTTGGAAAATTATTTTTGTTCTTGAGTCGAAAGTCTGATGGATACACATCAAAGGAAGCAAAAATTTTGTCTGAAGAAGAAGTAACTAAGTTTTTGTTGGAGGCAGAGGCTTGGTATTTTTGGCGCTTGTAGACGTGACGAACTTGTTGAGCTGACTGTGGATGATTTTGAAAGCACCGGTACCAGAGTTTTGGTTACATTGAGGTGTGCTAAAAACAACAAGAACAGGGTATTTGTCATTCCCAAAGAAGGACTTCCTTTTGATGCCTATGGTTTATAACAAAATTACGTAGATTTGCGGCCTACAAATTTGGAAAATCGGCGATTCTTCATTGGTTATAAGAATGATAAATGTGTGAAACACGTTGTGGGCATTCATACTATTGGAGCTGTTTCAAAGAAAATTGCAGCATTCATAAATTGGAAAATCCTCAGCTCTACACAGGGCACTCGTTTCGCAGATCCTCGGCTACTATGCTTGTATAAAATGGTGGCGATCTACTATCGGTAAAAGAACTTGGAGGTTGGAACTCCTCTGCGGTGACGGAGTCGTATATTGAAAATTCAGTTTAAAAGAAAATGAAGATAACGAGACAACTATTTCATAGTGATGAGGCCACACCGACAACAAGTTCAAATACTGGTGCTATAGATTTTTTAGACTAAACTTTTGAAAAAAATAATTAAACAAGTGATTTCTTAACGGCCGCCGGCCGTTAAAATTTTTTAACGGGCAGAGGCTGTTAACATTACTTTTTCAATTATCATCTGAATACCGTTAATTCAAAATAACAGTATGGGATTACGAAAAAATATGAAATAAGATCTCGGTTTAGGAAATTATTCTTTTTTATACCATACCTACCAGCTATGGGTAAAATGTTATATTAATAATTAACTATATTGTGTACGTACAGAGCAATTGTCTGTATACAGGGCAATTCAAATTCGACCCCCACCATTGGGATCTCCTAAACTACAGGAGATACGTCGAAGCTTAAATTGGGGCAAAGTTGCGTATTTTGGTACTTAACAAAATACTGTTTTGAAACTTGGAAAATTCCGAGTATTTCCGGAAATATCGGGAAAAAACTGAAAATCGGAATTTTCGTTTTTATTTTTTTCTATCGTTATTTGACAACATAGCTCAAAACCAAAAGTACATTTTCATTGATACGTTTCGTCTTCTGGCATTCATCATCAACTTTTTTTTCTGTTATGGGCGCCATATTGTTTTTTTATATAGAAAAATAGTGATTCTCATTCTGATTTCATTGATGTATAATTTGTTATGATTTGCACTTCTGAAACCACAGATATTAAAAAAAGCAACTTCATCTGACGCCATCATGACTCCATCGAAAAATTTTGTTTAATAAACACTAGTTGTCAGAACTCATTCAACATCATAAGTTTGCACAAATACTTCAGTCGAAATGTCCTCATTCTCAAATGAAGAAAAACGAGATATGTTGAAACTTTATTATAAATTTGATAGGAATAGTACGAAAACAACACAAATTTATTTTGAATTATATCCGGAAAGACAACAGCCGGATAGAACATTATTCGGAATTTTGAACAAACACTTGGTTGAGTACGGTGCGTTTCAAAAAACAAGAATGAAATCATGAGCTTGTAAAAAATGCACAAAAAGTATTACAACAAGTGTTCGCAATGATGGCCTTCCTCTTCAATACATAACCGAGCGCGTCGTCTCAAATTAAGAACAGCCCTAACAATATCCCTTCTTCTGATATACCTGAATTGCGTGATGATATCGTCTCTAAGTTCATCTACTGTGTCATATTCTTGCTCTCCATAGATTCTGTTCTTTAAAGTGCCCCACAAGAAAGTATCCAAAACTGTAAGGTCAGGTGACCTTGCCGGCCACCTCACTGGAACAGGATTTCCTAACCACCTATTAGGAAATCTTTGGTGTAAATATTCGCAAACTGCTCTTTTATTGTGTGGAGGAGCCCCGTCATGCTGAAACCAGCAGCTGTTATATTTAACAAGGGGAAACGTATCCATATATTCTTCGAATTCGTTTCTTAAGAACCGAAGATAGGTTTCCCCGTTCAAAGTATTAGAGAAGAAATGAGGTCCAAGTATTCGGTCGTCATAAATTCCAGCCCACACATTCAAACGAAACCGAACTTGTGGTCTGACTTCTCTGAAGTGTCGTGGATTATTTTCACTCCAAATGTGCTCATTATTTCTTTTAAAAACACCACAGTTCGAAAAAGTACTTTCGTCGGTCCAAATTATGTTTTTCAAGAAGTTTTTAGGGTCTACCCTATTCGAGAGCCAGCTACAAAATTCCATCCTTCTCTCAGGATCACCTGGATGTAATTTTTGTGAAATATGTATCTTATAACATTTAAAACCACTTTTTTTGAATTCCCTCCAAACGCTCGTCTGTGGCACATCCATTTCTGCCGAGACTTGATGTGTTGATTTGGAAGGATCTGCTTTTACCTAAAAAAGTACCAAAAATAATTATACTTCTTCGAATATGGAATGAACAATTATTTTACCTCGGCTAATAAGTTATGTCTAATATTTTGTTCCATTCTGCTTCCATATTTCATTCTTGGTTTTTGAAACGCACCGTACTCAGCCAAGTGTTTGTCCAAAATTCCGAATAATGTTCTATCCAGCTGTTGTCTTTCCGGATATAATTCAAAATAAATTTGTGCTTTTTTCGTACTATTCCTATCAAATTTATAATAAAGTTTCAACTTATCTCGTTTTTCTTTATTTGAGAATGAGGACATTTCGACTGAAGTATTTGTGCAAACTTATGATGTTTAATGAGTTCTGACAACTAGTGTTTATTAAACAAAATTTTTCGATGGAGTCATGACCATCTCAGATGAAGTTTTTTTTTTGAATATCTGTGGTTTCAGAAGTGCAAATCATAACAAATTATACATCAATGAAATCAGAATGAGAATCACTATTTTTCTGTATAAAAAAAAACAATATGGCGCCCATACCAGAAAAAAAAAAGTTGAGGATGAATGCCAGAAGACGAAACGTCGGATAGTAAATCTGAAAACATGAAAACGTGTAGCTGAAAAAAAGTATCAATGAAAATGTACTTTTGGTTTTGAGCTATGTTGTCAAATAACGATAGAAAAAGATAAAAACGAAAATTCCGATTTTCAGTTTTTTCCCGATATTTCCGGAAATACCTACTCGGAATTTTCCAAGTTTCAAAACAGTATTCTGATGAGCACCAGAATACGCAACTTTGCCCCAATTTAAGCTTCGACGTATCTCCTGCAGTTTAGGAGATCCCAATGGTGGGGGTCGAATTTGAATTGCCCTGTATGTATTTTTATCATCTTGTGGTTATTTGTTATTATCTCAGATTTGAATATTTCAACTAAACCAAGATTTTCCATACAGCAACAAATACTGTAAATCCATTTTAACCGTACATTTTAGAATTATCACTTCCTCGTTATGATCGTCCTTTTATAATTCCGCATTTAACACCTGTAAATTCACGTTCATGCTGACAAGTGCCATCCTGTTTCAGTACGATGTATCAATGCCTGACATAAACTGTAGTTTAGAATACGAAACATGACCCGAAGAGAAAGTAATTATTCAGTAAACGTTCAGTACATCGAAACAATAACGAGGGTATTCATACCGCAGCATAGTGTTGAACATGCACTAAAAGTGAAATCATAGTCGTCACGGTTGCGTACCTTTTCCTACTAGTAACTTTCGTTTTATACAAGGTGTCGAAGAACAGTTCGCGAGGGTCTAGCATTTCAATGAAAAAAATCTAGGCGTGAAGGTATCATCATCGAGCTCTTGACATATCTGGAACACCCAGTTATTGTTAACAACCGACAGTATAATTTATTGAAATTACTATTATAGTGGTGTGAGAGTTTCTCTTTAATTAATAATTCATACTGATTTTAGCAGATGGCACGCGAGGATGTATTGATATCTTGTTAGCCTAGCCGGTTCCACGAATAACAAAAATATTGCATTACCACAGCAACGATTAATAACTTATGAGAAGTGTCAGTGTGAAGTTTGGCGTCAAAAAGTCGAACCATTATTACGCAATAAAATTAAACAAAAAAGAATGTCGACCGAAATTATGAAAATTGAAAAATTGGATTATTGATCTGTTAGAAATATTTGCAACCAATATCTCCCAGGATAGCTTTTGGGTTTCAAGAGGCAACAAATTGGTACTGAGATATCTAATAACGTGAACTTTAATAGAAAAATGCCGAATACAATATAAAAGTTTTCAATCTCAAAAACGTCTGCCCTGAATGTTTTTCTTCTCTCCCTGAAAACCCTTATCCTCGATTTGGTATCAACAGGGTGACTTGGAAATATCCAACATTCGGTCATCCTGTATTACGTTTGTCCCCAAACATAGTCCTCTAATTTAGCTGACATCTTTATACTTCGTTTTGGTCTCTCTTTCTTCTCGGGAATCTCTCCTACATCACTCCCAGTCTTCATCACTCAAGCTCCCACTCTCTGAAGCCTCAGAACTTTTCCCAGAAGTCACAATTTCAGTAATGCCCGATTCATTGCCAAGCTCTTTGTCTAAGAAAACAGTTTCTTGTTTCTTCCTCATCTAGATCGTCATCTTCATGATTTTTATAAAATTTCATCTGCGATCCTTACTTTACAATGTCCTCCATCTTCTTTATTCAACTTCTCGAGTTTATAGGTATTACTGTAACAAAACGTAATCTTGAAATTTATTAAAAGTTCTCGAAGAGGACAACCATTGAATCTACATCCGGAAGCCATTATATTCAGCATTTAGTTTACGATACCGAGAAGGGCACCAAAACCTTCGCCCATATGGTTGCTATAAAAATCGTTCCAACACAGTTTCGAGAGTTTTACGAGGGGTATTTATAAATTCGAACCAAATATTTTGTATCCAATAATCAGTTTTCATTATGAATTCAACGTCATATTTCCGTTAATAGAATTGATTCAAACCATAACCGAGTGTTACAGAAAGATCAATGACATAGAATAAGTAGAAATAAGATCAATTGTTTAGATATAAAGAGTTATTTTCATAATGCGACAAATTTGCATTATGTTTTTTTTCTCGTAACGTCGGAATATCTGAGTTATAAAATATTTAATGCATAAGCCGATTGTAGAAGAAACTGAAAAAGAAAGTCAATTCACTATTTAATTTTCGAACAACCCTTATATTTACTGCCTAAACAATTGGGATTTCGAGACCCAGGCTTACTTGAAGGACAGATATTTTATGCTTCTAAACGGCAGTCCTGTTTTAAATCTTGAGAGTGTTAGATGTTTGTTAGCAACGTGACCTTTTCTGGTGAATGAACTGTTTCAAAATATCAGTTCAATACTTTAGTAAGAATTATACCTTTTTGAGTAGTTTAAAAACGTAAATGTCATAAAATTTTATTCAATTCACTGGTTTTTAATTGGGTTTGATTTAATAACTTATAAATTTAAAACTTCTTAGTTATTCCGGCGTTCTATTTTTTTTTCTTTCTGCATAATAAATGATTTTGGCCGATTTCTTTGTTTTATTCATTTAAATTTGATCATTCACCTGGGCCTTCGGTCCAGATAATATTGATTAACAATTTGAGAAGTATTTGAATAGATTGAAATCCAGAAAAGTGTTAAAAATAGTGATAAATAAAGTAACTTAAATAATTGAAACTAGTGTGTTTGCAAAGCTGGTAGCAGCTTCCTGATGGTTACCGGGGATGAGATTTGATAGGTAAGTAAATGTATAATTTTCCTGATGTGTTCCTATATTAACGCTCCTATAACATATTGAAAAAGGCACCGCTCGGCCTAACAATTGATAGTATCAGCTGTGATGAAACTCTATTTCAACGGAATAGCGTTTTATTATATTACTAGGCAGTTTCTCGATAACTGCAAATGGTCCACAATATTTCAACTGAGTTTTAGTTGGTTCTTCTGTTGATTTTGGAGTCGTTTTTATAGCTACTCTATCTCCAAAGTCATATTCAACTCCTTCATACCTCTTCTTGTCATAATAAATTTTGGACTTTTCCTACATCTTTTTCACTTTTTCTTTGGCTTTATTTCCTATTGTTTCATATCTTTTTCTCTTTCTAAGTGCACCATAGCTGCTTCTTCGCAAGTTGGTTGATATCCATACAAAATTTCGAACGGTATTGCCCCTGTTGTTTTGTTCACAGCTGAATTCATTTTATCTCATTTCTCATTCTTGAAATCCAAGGAAGTTATCACTACAGGAACGATAGATTTTATTCTCACCTCTGCCATTCCATTGGCCTGTGGAAATTTTGCTGCTCTCAATTTATGCTCAATGTCATATAATGTGAATGCTGTTCTTTGGTCACTCACAATACATTTTTGGGTGCCATAATTATTTATGAATGATTCCATGTGTGTAACAGTTTCTTTGGTAGTTGTACTCCTTGCCGGAAACAGTCTGACAAACTTAAAAAATGCATCAAGTACAACCAAAATGTACATTTTCCCTGAATTGCTTTTTGGAAAAGGTCCTAGGTGATCCAAATGTAGTTTGTTCATTGGTTTCTCAGGCATTTTTGAACTACAGAGTTTACATGGTTTCTTTCCTCCTGGAATTTTCGTCAAAATACATTAAAAACACCATTGAATGTGTTTCCACACATCGCAATCCTCTGAACCAGAATTTCCTAAGTATGCTAGAAACAGTTCTATCCAAAGACCAGTGACCCATTTGATCATGAAACTTTACAACTGTTGCCTTTCTCATGGAATCAGGAACAACATAAAGCCATTTATATTCCCCATTCACTTTGACTTTCTTGTATATTCTTCCTGTATCTAGCTCATAGTCTTCTATCAAATTACTTTTCTCTTTAGTTCTTTTAGTCTTTCTCAGAATTTCACACATTTTCTTCAGTTTTTCGTCTCCTCTCTGAATCATCAAAATTCTGTATTCCTCTGAAATGATAGTGAACATATTCAATCTCCTTTCCTACACTTTCTCAATCATTCCTTCTTTACTGGCTTCTTCAACCGCTGCTCTGCTCAGACTATCTACATGTGCCATTTTCTCGCCCGGTCTATGTTTGATCTCAAAATCATATTCAGACAAAGTTGAATATACCAACGTGCAATTTGCGGTATTACAGTTTTCTTAGCATTCAGAAAAACAAGCGCTTGACAATCATTCACAATTGTGAATTTTATACCCAGTAACATAGGTCTCAATCTCTCACAACACCAAACAATGGCTAAAAGTTCAAGTTTTGAAGAATGATACAACATCTCAGCATCATTTGTTTTCTTTGAAACACAGTATACTAAATGCATTCTAGTATCTGTTCCTTCTTGTAACAATAAACCTGCTACCCCTAATGATGATGCATCACAGTGAAGTTCTGTTTTTGCCTTAGGATTATATAAATGCAAAAAGGTGCTTTTTGCAAACAATCTTTCAACTTACAAAACTCTTCCTGTTGCTTCTCTTCCCAAATAAAATTTAGATTACTTCTTGTCAAATCTGTAATTGATCTAGTGATTGTAGCATAATTCTTAACAAATCTTCGGAAAAAACCTGTCAGTCCAAGGAATTCCGAACTTCGTGTTTGTTTCTCGGAACCGGAAACTCTTCGATTGCCCTCAGCTTCACTGGACCTGGAAATAATCCATCTGAGGTTAATTGGAATCCTAAAAACATCACGTTTTTCTTTCCAAATTCACATTTACTCAACTTCAAAGTTAATTTTGCCTTCAAAAATGTAGAGAATACTTTCCTCAATTTCTCCAGCATATCTATCCAGTCCTTAGCCCCAATCAAAATATCTTCTAAATATGACACTTCAATTGTATTTCTCAACGGCCCTAATACCATCGAAATCAATTTTGAAAATTCAAACGGAGCATTAACTAATCCGAAACAAAGTCTTTGGCATTCTGCCGTACCATTTATATAAATGAAAGCGGTTTTCTCTTTCGATTCTTCATCTATAGGTATTTGCAGATATCCTGACATCAAATCAAGAGTGCAGAATATTTTCGAACCAGTTAAAATTTCAAAACAATCATCAACATGTGGTACCGGAAATTTTTTTACTTGAGTTTGACTATTTAATTTCCTTAAATCAATCACAAGTCTCTTTTCACCAGAACTTTTTGGAACTAACAAAACAGGGGATGCACAAGAATAACTTGTGTCTCTCACCAATCAATAGTTGTTCTTTAGTCATATCCAAGAGTTTGGCAAATCATAACTTTATCATGAAAATAAGGGGAAACAGATTCTGACTTACCCTGTATTCTCTTTTTCATTTGGTCCCAAAGCTCATCTTTGCTTTCTTTCAAGTCAAATGTTTTTGAAAATTTATGTTTGAAGTCAAAATTCTGTATATCTTCCGCCTTTTCCATATAACAAAGCAGCACATTCCACCGTTTTCAACCAGTCCATCGCCTTCTTTCCCAGACTCTCGCCATCGAAGTTCTCAATGCTTTTGCTAAAATCGGGCATTACCTGAAACTGCGTTTGAACTTATGAATTTATTGTGAAGATAAGAAAAGAAAACATTTTTCAATGTAGTACTACGAACTTGAATAATGGGCTGTAAGGAATAGGACCCTTATCAGCATTCATACTATTTTTACACTTGGCAATTTCCACACTCTGGAATGCATCGAGAAGTGTATGGTTATGAACCTGTCTGATTAATTTTAAGCTTGTGTCATCAAATCGATGGTAGTGATCCAAAGCATGCTGGACCACACTCGATTTTTCGGGTCTTGAATATCGGATATGAGCAATGTGTTCTCTGGGCCGTACTTTCATGGCCCTTGGGGTTTGACCCAAATACTTTTTCTCGCAGTCCTTACAGGTAATTTCATAAATGTCCGACTTTTCTTTTCCATCTGTTTTATCTTTGGGAGTACCCAATACTTGTTGAAGTTTACACGAAGTTTTGTATACCACCTTCATATTAAGGGTTCTGAAAATACCTTCGAAACCTCGAGTAACTCGAGGTTCGAATGGGATGGCGACATATTTAGGAGAGTTTTCCTCTTTTTGAAAAGTCGAAGAGTTACGAAGGGTTTCTTTAAATCTATGTTTTCTAATCAATTTGTCTACCAAGTCCACAGAATAACCGTTCGCCTCAGCCACCTCCCTGATTATTATTTTCTCAGTTTTAAATCTTTCTTTGTTGAGTGGGAACTACTAGAGCCGATTAACCAAGGAATTTAGTCCCTCCATTTTGTGTTGTGTGCAATGGTGGTAGCTCTCAGGGATGTATCTGAGTGTGCTCGTGTCCTTCCAGTAGGCATCGAATTCAAGCTGATTTTGGTCATTTCTAATCACTAACACATCTAAAAATGGCAGCTGCTCTTTGTTTTCAGTTTCATACGTGAACGTCGTGAACCATATGGTTTGAAACTGTCTGTATCGACCTGTTTCGTATCAAATCGTCCTCGTATCTAAACCACACCCTAGGAAAATAGCTGAAGCTCTCTCTTGCGAGTCTTAAGCTGGATTTATAGATTGTGTCGCAGCCGCTTCCGCTACCGTAGCCGTTACCGTAGCCGCTGGCAAAACTATGACCAATTTATAGTTTCATTTCGTGTTCATTGAGCGCCAACTGTTTTCCTTCACGAACTTATTTTTTTTTTTTCGTGTCTTGGCATCGACTGCTATGGTCATTAGCCACGTGTTCTGGAGGCCTTGTTACTAACTCCATGCGCCACCTTAGGAGCAGCACTGTTAATTGGAACGCAACAGTGAATCGTGCAGGACTCACCCCAGTCCAGCCACGAGATTTGAATAATTTCATCGGTCAAATTAAATTAAAAAATACCAGCCGCAACTGGGGCTCGAACTCCGGACCTTTCGACCCAAAGTCGGACGCTCTAACCACTGCGCTACGTTATTTTTATAATTCTTGTCCTTCAGATTATATAGGTGTGGAAATCCTTCTAATATGTTGAGGAATACGCCTACATTAACATCTATATTTTCCTTATATTCTAACATTTCTTAATAAAATTAATTTTTGCTTTCAAACTATATAAATTAATACATAACCTAAATTATGTGACATTTCGTTCATTTTTGACATTTTTGACAACGACATTTTGAGTTTCATGTCATTTTCCGCTGCCGCTCCCGTCCAAGATAAAAGTTGGTCAACTACCCGCGGCAGCGACAACAGCAACTACAACGGCAGTGAATCTATAAACACATGCATGAGCAACGGCACATTTATCTTCGTACGGCAACGTCAACTGCAACGACTGCGGCTGCGACTCAATCTATAAATCCAGCTTTAAGTACTCTCTGACTATTTCGTCACTAAAACCATTGGTCAGCAGTTCATAATCTAATAGAATATCCCTCATTTGATCCAAATTGGATAGTAGATGCCACTTAGTAATAAATAAGGACATTAGCATATAAGTTTCACACAATTAGTTGAGTGAGCCTCATTGAATTGAGTTGTATTCATATTATTTTCAAAATACCCAAGTTTTCATTATTTACGACGTTTATTGTTCATCGTCTATTGTTTTTTGTTTATTGTATTTTTATATTGTTCGTTTCTATTGTATTGTTATTGTTTTTACTTTGCATTTTTTACATTTGCTTTTTACTTTTTACAGTTTAGATTTTACATTTTGTGTTTTACAATTTAAATTTTTTTACTTTATATTCTACATTTTATATTTCAACTTTAACAATTTATATTTTAACTTTTACATATCACATTACCTATACATTCTACATTTTATTTTCACAACTTATATATCAACTTTAACATTTTATATTTTAACTTTTACATTTCATAATTTACATCCTACATTGTACATTTTATATTTAATGTTTTTTTCCATACAAGATATCTTCTTCGCGAAACAAGTGCTTGCCACTTATCGCTAAACATCTTTATTCACCTTCATCATCCATGTATTTGTATTTTGTATTTGTATTAATTTTTGAGTGAATAAAGTTATATTATATTATTATTATTATTATTATTATTATTATTATTATTATTATTATTATTACAAAGGCAACAATTTTCCGTATATTTGGATAAATTGAAAAAAAAACAGTGTTTTCGTACAAATAAGTATGAACCAAGTAAACCAGAAATTCTCAAAGAAACTTGGCACCTCCTAACAGCCAAACTGAACTGCTCTGTTGGGATTTTTATATAAATAAAAGGGCCAAATAAACAACCAATATTTCTGATACTTCGTGAATACACCTGCGGCCAACCGAAGACTGGGACATGACACAAGATTTATCTTTTGCCATAGACTTCTGTTAATTGCCACGAGCAAAAAAATGCAATGCTAAAAGAAAACTGTGTAATTGGTTTTTGAACGAAAATTAACTATTTTTTGTTTACTTGTATAACTGAAGGTATCCTCGTACTCCTGAGAGACATTGCAGAGTGATCGCTCATTTCGTTAAATAACGCCCACACCAGTTCTCTGGTTAATCTAAAATCTTTCTGAAAATTTTCTTCAGGAGTCCCGAGAGGGTGTCTGATATTCCTCACCTATCTATTGAATCTCCGATTCAATTCTTTACGGAACAACAGATACCTGATCCGATTTACCTTCATAAATTATCATAATACCTTGTTCGCAGTTCTTCTAGGATTACAACCAATACGTCACGCTCGAACTGATCCATTTCTATTGGATTACCATTTAAATTTTGCAAAGGACGAGTGATAATAATTTTTTTGCTGAACACTTCTATTATCGTTGATAGTTCTGACAGCCAAATAGGAGTCGTCAGCGATGTTTTGGCAACGATATATCGTTAAATAACGATGAAGAAATGTGAATACATTCTGTGATTTTATCGTTATTTAACGGCTTATCGCTTGACTGCTAACGATATCGTTGAAAGATAGTGAATAGACCTGTTAGTTTATTGAATTATTGACTGGAAGGTACTCCATCTAGCAATTAAGTCCAGTGGAATAGCAAATTTGTGTGGTATCTTTAGGAATACATTTATTTGTTTATCTTTGTTTCGTTTCATACGGTGGCAGTGTGGGAACTTTGAAACTCCAGAATCACACCGGTTTCCGCTCGGTTCGCCTCACTGTTTGCTTGATAAAACGATTAATGAAAGCGACCAGATAAAACTAGACGAAGTCCAGACCTCTGCCATTTCGACCCGGTTATTTCTGAATGGATGTGGTCAGTCTGTTTTCTTGTCTTATATGCTATTGGTTTTTCGTCCGTTTCAATTAGTGTGACCTATATAGACGGTTTGTTTCGTGACTGTCGTACTTACGCCTACTTGGTCATTCGTTTCGGCGTGGGAAATATAGGTTGTTTTTTAATATCGTTTCGGTTGGGTGGGCTCAAGGAGAAAGCTATGAATTATCGTGTAGTTGGAGCAGGTGGTTATAGTAGTAAGGTGGTTCGTTGAATCGACTGACGATTGTTTTTATCCGCTGTTTTGTCGTTCGTTTGTCGAGAGATATTGTGGCAACACCAAGATATGTCTGGTGATGTTACTTTCTGCTATTGTTGTCTTGGGGTTATTCACTAGATGCTGACAGATGTTTGTAATATTGTTGTAGCTCTAGGTTAATCATTTTAGCAAAAATGGGTTAAATATACAGGGTCTTTCACGACGAGCGTTCGTTAGGAATATATGGAGAACGATTCAAAATAAAAACTTGATATTTTGTGGTAGTGGGTTTTACAAAATGGCCTTCTCAACTAAAATATTTTCCACTTCCGGTCTTTTTTCGTTATACCAGAAGTTGAGAGCAACTTTCTTATTTCAAATGGAACACCCTGTATTTTATTATATTTTTGAATTTCTCAGCCCATTTTAGGCCCACTTTGTATAACAATGCCTATACCCATATTTGATAGTTTTCGAGATATTAATTTTTTCTGAAAAATTTGACAGTTGCATCACCACTCCGAAAAAATCATAACTCATAGACAGTAAGAGTTGAAAATGTGAAATTTCACAGAATCATACCTTACGCATCAAGTCATGAACAGGTCCATCGAATTTTCGAAAATAATTTACAGGGTGGTCCAAATTTCCACCTAAAACATAACATCGAGAAAACTGATGAAACACGATTTTTTCAAATGGAAACCATACACTATTCTATTATTTTTGGATACTACGAAAAAAAATATATCAAGTTCATGAAGAATGTTCTATACCTAAAATACACCCCTAGCAAGATATATCCGATTTTGGGAAATATTTGAAATGTAAGTCGTTCGAAGCAATACCAGGTGCGCAAAGTGTTACTTTTTCGCACGCAAATACAGTTAGGCAAACGACGCGAAGCGGAGTTCGTATAAGTTTTTGCGTGCGGAAAAGGCACATTGCGCATGTGTTAAAAACTAAATTTTTCCTACGAGCTTCATAATCAGATGGCATCGAATATTAAAAAAAATATAACCTATTGAATCATTTTTATTTAAATTTGTTAGAAACAACTATACAACAAACTTCAGTTCATTTGATGGGTGACTTGTGGTACGGCTTGATGAACACTGACTTAGCGGTTGAAATATTTTTTTTTTGTTTTAAGCTTTTTAAGCTGAAATACAAATATCGAGAAATACGATTGAAAGGTAATGGGGAATAAATACACTTGCAACGGATTCTCATATTGCGTAAAATAGTCTACAGCAACTAAAATAAACGTTAGATATTTCTTGAAGAGTTGATTCCACAATTTTATCAGATATTTTAATTTGTTTGAAAAAAGATAAACAATTCAGTATTTTGTTAGAAATCTCAATTTTGCTATTCAAACTATATTCTATATATGCTTTTACTACGGAGGCAGATTTCCAGCCACCGTGACGTTTTTTCTCCAGAAAAAGTGACCTGTGTAGCTCTTATACATGTCTTCTCCAAACCAATTTGCAATCAAGCTGGGAATTTATCCTATTTTATTTATGTTGGTTGATACATTTTCCTCTCGAATATTTCAAAAATGACCTGTTACTTTTTGTATGAGGCGGCCGTAGTGCTATATCCTTGCGGTATATCTCAATATAATCAGAATATGACACAGTAAACGTTCTTGAGCAATATGTCTCCATATCAGGTATTTTAACAATCAATATAGATCCAGCATCTTCAATGGCATCAATAGTTATATGTAATAATTTTTCACGGCAACAAGCACCGCCGATGCCCAAAATTAGGACAACCTACAAATAAAAAATATTGAAATTACTACTAATCTTACAAAATTGTAACGTCTCAAATTCTGCAATTTAGTCAGAACGAAATGCGGCGAGCGCGCTACACAAAATGCGCGGCGCTCAGTCGTAGAGTAGGCTGGGTTAGAATTAAATAGATAAATAATAAAGTTTATACTAAAAGAAAATAAATAAATGGGCGCCACCAGTTTTGTGGCCGCAGATTCAACTGGAAATCTCCAATTCTTTTGGAGACCGCTCTGTGCAGTAAATCACATTTATTCGACGTTATATTATAGGATCGCTTCCAGCACACCTAGCACTAGGAGATTGAAATGAAATTCTTTATTAAGTAAAAAAATAATAGTTAACTTATCACTGATGGTGATTATAAACTAATTGTAGGCCACAAAACTACCACTTGAAGTGATAATAACTCTTTGTATTTACGAAATGTTCGCAGTGATATAACTTCTAATGAAGGGGGTTGGGGGGGGGGGGGGTTGAAATATTTGTATCTATTAGCTATCTACTGAACGTGCGCACGTAAAGTTTACAGTTTGATTTCGAGAGAGATGGGAAGTTCGTTTATAAACCACTTTCAAGAGAATAGCCCTGTATGAAGGCGTATGAAATATAAAGATAAACAAATATGTATATAGTAATCTCGTGAATTCACAAACAAAAATCATGCATCTTATCTGTAAATATCTGGAGGTTCCGATGTCATATAGCGGCTACTCAAACTTCAATCTCGGGTTCCATAACCCAAAATAAATGTACACTCCCAGGGTCTGCTGAAGCAAAACTATACGGCGGTTACTGGATTTTGCCCAAATGACTTCGTTTGAAAAAATTCAGATCTCTGCTGATGACAATAGAATTGAAGAAAAGTCTCAACTGGAAAGCTTGAGCAAAATAGAGCTTAAAGAAAGCAAGAAAGTGTTTCCAAGAATATCATATGCTAGTGTTGTAACAAATAATGCAGTTGAACCACAAGGTTCAGAAAGAGGAACAGTTAGTGCAGATTGGAATGGTGTTGAAACAGTTGAGAAACCTACAATTCCAAACCTGTCATCTTCACTAAACAACCTGCAATCATCAAGTATTCAATATTTTAACGAACCCTGCAACAAAAGTAACTCCAACTCTATAGAAGTATTGCCTGGTATTGAAGGTTACATAGCTGCAAGATCTGATAGAATATTGCCTACGTCTGAGACTCTCAGACAACATATTAATACATTACCGAGTTCAGAATCTGGCTTTGAATTCACCGCTGTAGAGGCTGAACAATCCAGGCCTGAAGTTCTGAATAAATTTCGTTCAAGAAGTCCTTCCATCTGTGTTATAGAGTACAATACTCAAGCTGAAGTTGAGGAAACTGAAGAGACTCCTGAAATAGATGCCGAAGACTCAACATCAACTGAACACGGTTCAAAAACAGACAGCGAAATAAACGGTGATCTAGCTGAAATAACTCCTGTGACAGAGGAATCCGTAGGAGTCCAAAGAAAGGGTTCACTGGTGAACAACACTGCCAACTCCTCAATCCCCGAATCCCTGGCGGAATTTATTGAACTGGAAAAAAAATTCTCGGAATTCGATAAAATACGTTGTATTTCTGACGACGTTTTCGTGACACCAGACAGTCAGGACTCTCGGTTGAAGGATGCAGAGCGCAGTCTGAACTATAGCGCAACAGAAATCAGTTTTAGGTCTCGACTTTTGCACAGCAGTTTCTCAGAGGAAAATTCAGATAACTTTGTCTTTGAGAATCCATCGATTGTGACAGAAAGTGAGATATCGACTCAGTTTTCCTCAGTTCCACATAATTTCTCTGACAATTTTACCACTGATACACAACAGGGTGTAACTGATTACAACCGGGAGAACATTCATCAAGAAAATTTGGAACATTCAATAAATCTATCAGAAATCAAGAAACATATGCCTTTTGAACCAACAGCTGAAATAACACCAAACTTGGAAAATTCCGGTGTTCCCCCAGAAAACGGAGAAGGCAGCTTTCTGGAGTTGATTGAGGAAGTTCATCAGAGCCCCACTGATACCAGATCAGCAATAGAAGCACAGATCGAGAGGGAAATACTCTCTGCTGGTGTTGAAATCAAAACAGCAGAAAAACCCCGAGATTCTAAATCTCATTCGAAAAACAAAAAACTCATATCTTCCGAATTCATCGAAGAAGAGAAGTGTATCAAAAAGACCTGCTACAGAACAGGCAGCACCGAATAATCGCGACATCTATCGACAAAAACAAAAAGCTGAGTTCAGAAACGATGCAGCAAGTACGAGTGTTGACTTTGAACGATCTGGAGCACCACTTTGTACCGAATCGAGAAGGGGTGGATCGTTGAGTTCCGCGTTGGTCCTTCTTTGTTTGGAAGGAAGGTGTTCCTTTACTGGAACTACCCTGCCGAGAAGTCGGGGAAATTGTCCGAATTCAATCGGAACAAATATCAACTGTTGGAATGGGTTTGGGATGAAGGTTGTGAAAATGCTGACGACACGGCTGCTTTTATTCAGATAAAGGCTGGTTTGACCGGAAGTTCCACTACTTTTTTACTTACAACAATGGTGAAAATTTCGAAAGACATGGTTCAGGCTATTTCCTTGTCGATCCAATTCTGAAGTATGGTACTAACGAAGACCTCCATTTGGACTGTATCCAGTGTCAAACGGTTCTCACGAAAGGTTTGGGTTCATTTTCGAGCTGGGAAAATAAATTACGAGTTGCGAAAGAATCTGGTTACAACATGATTCATTTTACTCCAATCCAGGAATTGGGCGAATCTAATTCCTGCTACTGCTTGAGTGAGCAACTCCAGTTGAACCCAAATTTCAAAAAGACGATGGAAAAATGCCTACTTTTGAGGACGTGGAAGGGTTCGTTTCAAAGCTTAAAGAAGAATGGAAGGCACTCTCAATCTGCGACATAGTTTTGAACCACACTGCCAACGAGAGCAAATGGATCCAAGAGCACCCCGAAGTAACATACAACTGCAGCAACTGCCCCTACATGCGTCCGGCCTATCTCTTGGACGCCGCCCTCCATCAGTTCTCGATGGACGTCAAAAAGGGCCTGTACGAAGATCGGGGGGTTCCCGCAGAAGTCAACTCTGAAGAGCACCTGGACGCCATTCGCTACCATTTCCGGTTGAGCCTCTGAACATCGCAGAGCTTTACATCTGCCACGTTAACGAGATTCTGGTGGAGTTCCTCACCTTGGCTCGCGCGGTGCCTCCTGTGGCACAGAACAAGAGGGAGGAGACGGATCGACTGAAGCTCGCGCAAGTTCCCTAATACAGGAGGCTTTGGGCTAGTGTGGACATGGATTTGGCGTTGAGGCTCTACAACGTGTACTGGAACGATACTTTTGATGAGGAATCCAGGCTGAAACGCTGCGCTGAAGAGCTGAAGAAAAACCTCGAGTCGCTCAACAATGCCATCATCGAAGAAGTCAACGGGTATCTGAATACCGCCTTGGACAACGTCATCGCCGGTTTGAAGTATTTCCGAGTGCAAACTGACGGTCCCAGGTTCAAAGAAATTACCACAAGCACTCCTCTAGTCTACCGGTACTTCACCGATTTCGGAACTCCAAAATCCCTGAAGGAACACGAAGAAATCATGTACAGCGACAAGGGGAGGTTCTTGATGGCGCACAACGGGTGGGTGATGGACTCGGATCCCCTCAATAATTTCGCCGCAGAGGATTCTAAAGTGTACTTCAAACGACAATTGAACTCTTGGTTGCGATTCGGCGACAAGCCCGAAGACTCCCCCTTCCTGTGGGACCACATGCGGAAATACGTGGAGCAAACCGCGAGGATTTTCCACGGCGTCCGGGATCAAAATTTTCTGGCAAAAATTGCTCACGCATCAGGTCCACCAATGATTCCCAATCAGTAGCCCATTCCTTGACCATATTGTACCATGTACATGCATCACCTTCGAATAAATCCACAGCATCTCGAAACAAAATTGCTCGTGAAATACCGCGAGAGCGTCTACACTCCTCAACCTTTTCCAGAAAAGTACTGAGCGATACATCTCCTTTCCTTCCTGTAAATTTCAGTCCCCACTCGCGTACGGGAACTGGCTTCATCCTCACAGTGGCAGCGTCTTCTTCACTACTTTCTTCATCCGAATTCACAGCTGAGCTCTGAGCTCCAGGGTTACCGAGTGTGGCGCGCATAACAGACAAGTCAAAAACAGCTGACTCTCGACTCTTCCTATTTCTCCTTGTCTTTTCCACCAACTTATCGAAGGCTAACAGTAATTTGAGATGAATATCAGCGACTACCTTGTTTTCTCCTTCATTACTGGGTTGTGCACGCTTTGCACGACCAAGAGAATGGGCGATTTTTGAAGTAATGCTCTTATATTTTCCATCTTGTTCGTTGCCAGTAAAGTCATTGATTGCTCCTTCGATACTATCCAAGTTGCTGTCGAGTGATTGGGAGTCTTGAACAAAAGTATAGGGATGTGTTGGATTCGTAGTCGTTAGAGAAGTCTTCTCTACTTGTAGGGAATTGCGAAATACTGCTCTCAACGAGATCAGCTCCGTCGAGACCACGAACTTTCAATTCGTATATCAGTTCATCCTTTGAGAGACGATTTGGGTCTATTCGGATCTTTGAGGTTGCCATAGCGATTATGAACCGAGTGGAGGAGTTGATGAGCAAGGCAAAGTATGACCTTTTCCGCGACAGTCGTAGAGTCAAACTAAATTCAAATCTAATGGAATTAACGAAGCGACGCTGGTCGTCGGTGGTCGTCGGCACGTTGAAAATAGTCTGCGTGAATCGGGGAATCAACACAACAGAAAAATACTAAAAATAACAAAACGACGCTCGGCGTCGGTATGTGTCGGGATGCAAAAATTAATCTATACGAATCAGGGATTGAGGATAACAATGAATACACTGAAATTAGCAAATCGACGCTTGGCGTCGGGACGCAAAAAAATAGTCTCCGCGAATCAGGAAACCACAATAACAATAAATATACTGAAATTAGCAAAACGACGGTAGGCGTCGGGACGCAAAAAATAGTCTCCGCCTATCAGGGAACCACAATAACTCTAAATATACTGAAATTAGCTAAACGACGCTTGGCGTCGGTAGGCGTCGGGACGCAAAAATAGCCTCCGCGAATCAGGGAACCACAATAACTCTAAATATACTGAAATTAGCAAAATGACGCTTGGCGTCGGTAGGCGTCGGGACGCAAAAAAATAGTCTCCGCAAATCAGGGAACCACAATAACTCTAAATATACTGAAATTAGCAAAACGTCGTTGGCGTCGGTAGGCGTCGGGACGAAAAAAATAGTCTCCGCAAATCAGGGAACCACAATAACTCTAAATATACTGAAATTAGCAAAACGACGCTTGGCGTCGGTAAGGGACGCAAAAAAATAGCCTCCGCGAATCAGGGAACCACAATAACTCTAAATATAATGAAATAGGCGTCGGGACGCAAAAAAATAGTCTCCGCAAATCAGGGAACCACAATAACTCTAAATACACTGAAATTAGCAAAATGACGCTTGGCGTCGGTAGGCGTCGGGACGCAAAAAAATAGTCTCCGCAAATCAGGGAACCACAATAACTCTAAATATACCGAAATTAGCAAAACGACGCTTGGCGTCGGTGGGCGTCGGGACGCAAAAAAATAGTCTGCGCGAATCAGGAAATCAAAATATCAATAGGTATACCGAATTTAAAAGAACGACGCTTGGCGTCGGTGGGAGTCGGGACGCAGAAAAAAAAAATCTCAGTCTCAGCGGAGGCCCCACGTCTCAAATTCTGCAATTTAGTCAGAACGGAATGCGGCGAGCGCGTTACACAAAATAAAGTTTATGATAATAGAAAATAAATGAATGGGCGCCACCAGTTTTGTGGCCGCAGATTCAACTGGAAATCTCCAATTCTTTTGGAGACCGCCCTGTGCAGTAAATAACATTTATTCGACGTTATATTATAGGATCGCTTCCAGCACACCTAGCACTAGGAGATTGAAATGAAATAGCAAGCTATATTCTGAACCGCCCCCTTTGTTTATTAAGTAAAAAAATAATAGTTAACTTATCACTGATGGTGATTGTAAACTAATTGTAGGCCACAAAACTACCACTTGAAGTGATAATAACTCTTTGTATTTACGATATGTTCGCAGTGATATAACTTCTAATGAAGGGGGTTGGGGGGGGGGGGGGGGGGTTGAAATATTTGTATCTATCAGCTATCTACTGAACGTGCGCACGTAAAGTTTACAGTTTGAATTCGAGAGAGATGGGAAGTTCGTTTATAAACCACTTTCAAGAGAATAGCCCTGTATGAAGGCGTATGAAATATAAATATAAAAAAATATGTATATAGTGTCGCAACTCAGAACTCGCTTGGCTCTTTGAGAGGATTTTTAAGCTGTATTCACCCAACCCACATTCATCCAATAAATGAAAAAACTCATTTTCTAATCGAATTAATATTTATTAAGACAAAAAACAACATAAGAAATGAAACTTACAGGAAAAACAGGTAAATGAATGACCTTGCTGAATAATAAAAAAACAAACGAAAAAAAATATTAAAATTACTTACATTGTACTGGCAACCAGCAGAGCCAGAGATGGGGAGATGCCAAACATTTTCAAGTAATAATTAATTTACGAGCTGTATTCAACTCAGCTGACGAGTGACGAGTGATAAGGATGAAATCATCAATGAATCTTGTCCTGCCCAAAAGGTGTATTTATAGAGAAACAATATGATGAGCTTGCATTTTTCGTTAGGTCGCTGCACGCATAAAAGTGCTTACCTTCTCTGTGCAAGTCTGTGAATTTCGAGCTAGTTTATATTTCTGTATCCTGTAATTGTATCAATTTTGATGTCTATGAACTTGAAGAATTGAACTATGGAATTGTGGATACTGAGTGTTTTTATTTTAAAATGTTGAAGTTGATGTTGAAAGATCTTCAAACTTTGCATTTGCCTACATGGATTTGAATTATTTAATGATTATTTTGTATATTTGACAATAGTAATCTCGTGAATTCACAAACAAAAATCATGCATCTTATCTGTAAATATCTGGAGGTTCCGATGTCATATAGCGGCTACGCAAACTTCAATCTCGGGTTCCATAACCCAAAATAAATGTACACTCCCAGGGTCTGCTGAAGCAAAACTATACGGCGGTTACTGGATTTTGCCCAAATGACTTCGACTGAGACCCTAAAATGATTATTGCTCACAGAGTGCACCAAAGTGAATAATTGCATAAGTATGACATACCTCTTCGGTGGAGGGTCTTCGGTAACAATTTTCGGTAAACAAAAAATAGCAACGTTATCATGTGGTGGAAAGTGTTGCCTAAAAAAATGATTTGCTTTCGAATCGCAGAAACTGAATAGGTATACAAATTACTTACAGCTACGTGGAGATGACGTGAACGAACCTAAATCCCTCAACGATACTAGTTTATACAAGTCTAACTACACAAGTTACTCACAACAAAGAACTAGTATTACCTAAGTTTCACAAAGAAAAATCCCAATAATGGAAGAACAAAATAATCAGCACTTCGTGAAACGTTCGTCACTTCTCTTCAAATAAAAATCTAAATTTTATCGCCGCATATCCAGTTCAGGTCCAAAAAAAACTAATGAACTACCTACGGTCGAGTACACCTTTTTGCGCGGTACTCGATATCTCAACTTCCCAGCCTTTAAATGGAAATCACAGGGAGATTCAACTATTTCGGAGAACCTTGGAAATTTGATTGTTGTAACGCAAAACTAGCCGTTACAAAATTATGATTATATCTGTACCTTATAAAGTAAATTTGTTTTATTATCAGCATCTTGAATAAAATAGATACCATACCTCGATAAAACTTTAGATTTCTTTCCTCGGTATTCAACCCTCTTGTTCTTAAGGAGCGGGACCAATTTTGAAAACTTTCTTGTTTCAATATTTTTCTTAACATTCAATGTACTTTTCAACATTGAGTAGACACTCCATAACATAGGAGGTTTTATAATTTTAGATTTTTCCTCAAAAACATACAAGCACATTTTCAGAAACCATTTTTACATGTTTCTTGTCGCACCATTCACGAAATTGATCATGTTTTCTTATACATTAACTTCGATTTGGCAGGTAACATATTAGATACTATTGCATTTGCAGAGTAGCAGAAAGTGTATTTCTCTTCAATTGAACTTTTACAAATACATATAATAATATTGATAATAATAATTCACATCGAATTATGAATAAATTAGCTAATACATGTTTTGTTAGTTTGATATTGTGAAAATACCCCCCTTTCGTTGATTACGATTTTCCAGCAAACGGTTGGTTGTACGACAAAAATGCAAGAGACCGAATTCTTAGCTTTCTTTATGGCCAATAAGAATTCGGAGTTTCTCTTTTTGAACATAAAAATTGGGCCAATAAAAGTGTGGACCCCCCTCCAACTCCCCCAAAACTGGGTTTACATAATTTTTAAAGCAAAAAAAGAATAGAGCGCCTAAAAAAATAGGGGTATGCCAATTTTCAGAAGATTCGATTCGTTATTATAGTCACAGTTTTAGATAATCTTGTTTTTTTTCCTAACTTACAGGGGCTGTAGGTCGGAGGGGTGCATTTTAGGACACATGTTGATTCGAAGAAAAAGTCTTATTTTGATCCCAAAAATACGCCCTTGAAATATTTACATCGAATTTTGAATCACCCTGTATTTCAGACGATGTAAATTCACATTCACAGTTGTAAAAAAATTGTTGTTTGTATTTCGTGTATAAAATGGTCTCGGCCAAAAATTCTCTCATGTGCCATTAAAAAACAATCATTTTACGCACTTAATTCTAAAATAACTATTATCATTCTTCAATTTTGCGACCATTTCCTAGTTTGACATCAGAATAAATGAATTATTCATTCATAATTTTGTTAATAACTCGGTACAGGAAATCATAAGCGAATTATTTGAAGAATGCAATCGTCAATATTTTCCTGAAGACAAAGACGCTGTTTGCAAGAGCAGACAGTACAAAACGAAACCCCAGCGAAAGATGAGAAAGAACTTGAAAGTACCAATATTGGAAAAACCTCTGAATGTCTTCACTAATCAAGTTATCTTCAAACGAGTAAGCTATAATCCAGCATGATTAGCGATCGAAGAAATGTTTCCAAATAAGAAGAGATACCATGCCCAGTTAGGAAATGACAAACTAGATCAAAACATTTTCGACTTTTTCAAAGAATATATCAGCCCGGAAAAAAATACGCATTGATGTTCGAAGACGAAGACCTTTATCCCAGCATGTGCAGAATCCTGACAGATGTATTCTGAGAGCTCCTCCTTCAATCTAATAAAATGCAATCTCCTTCTGGAAGATCTCAACCACCCAGATAGAAAAAAGGAAATAATCACGAAGGAAAGACAAACCACAGAGGAATCACCGAAACGGAAACACAAATTAGAAAATTGTACTATTGGCCTCATATTAAGAAGGATATTGAAGAAGCTATCAACTTCTGCTAGATCTTCCAAATCAACAAGTACCTACTATCGAAGACCGGAGAAGCCAAAGGTCATATCAACACCTGCCTATAGACAAATGCGCAATTTAACTAATCAGGCAATAAAAAGAGAGAAAAAAGCATATTTTATACATCAGTTCAATGAAAAATCTACCAAGGTCACGTGGAAGGTACTGAAATCGAATGGGCTCATATCCAATAAAAAATCTTTTGATATTCCTGCGAGTTTGATAAATCCAACTGATATAAATAATTTCTTTGTTGATTCCATTCCCAACAGCCAGCCTTCTCTGGATCTCATGAATTTTTATGTAAACAATAAACTTATTGATTCTACCTTCGGATTCAGCGAAGTCAATGACTATTTTGTCTACAAAACTATTTCTGAAATTAAAACTATCGCGAAAGGTTGTGACGGTTTGAGTATCACACTTATTAAACTTTGCTGTCCTCACATAGTGCCGTACATCACCCATATTATTAACTTCTGTTTAACAGAAAGTGTCTTTCCCACAGCATGGAAAACAGCAGTTGTGCATGCTCTTCCGAAGAAACAGAATCCAACCGAATTCAAAGATCTACGTGCAATAAGTATATTACCAACCCTATAAAAAGTAATCGAGAGAGTCATGGAAACACAAATAAAAAGCCACATTGAAAATTTTTCTATAGTACCACCTATACAATCGGGTTTTCGGAAAGGTTATAGTTGCACAACTGCTCTTCTCCATATCACTGATGATATTCTCAAGGCTACTGATAACAAACAATGTACAGTGTTAATATTGCTAGATTTTAGTAGGGCATTCGATACAGTTCACTATGATTTGATGTTGAGTATTTTGAAATATATAGGTTTTGCAGAGAATGCCCTTTTGCTGATATCTGCTTACTTAAGAAATAGACAACAAAAAGTATGCATTGGTGAAGAGAGGTCTGAATGTCGATATCTCAAATCAGGAGTACCCCAAGGTTCCATCCTAGGGCCGTTGTTATTTTCTATATACACCTCGCGTCTCATAAACTGTCTCCTAAATTGCAAAGCTCATTTAATGCGGATGACACCCAGTTATAATAAATAAATAAATAAATGTTGATTGATCCCTTAAGCTAGTATATAAACAAGATGGGACATGTCATTACAAGTAATGAGACTGATACAAAAGTATCAACCCAAGTAAAAATACATAAATATCATACAAACATGCAAATACATTATTATCACTTCTGATGGAAGTTACAGTCCTGATAAATATGTCTCGAATTCATCGAGTGATTAGCGCCCCATACACGAACGAAATATCTGTCATATTTGATACGTGGTGAGCCAAATTCGTAAGGATATCAGTGCGTTAATGGTTAACCACGAGCCAGATACGGCGCGACTAGTATTTCGTACAGATTAAATCTGCAGGTTGCAACTTGCAGGCCAAATCTCGACGTCAGTGGGTACGCGCGAATAATAGTGTTATTATAAATCATGGCTGAGTGGACAGGAGAAATTTTAACCGACTTTATATAAATTTATAGAAGGCATACTTGTTTATGGCAAATAAAATAAAATTTCAAGACTTCGTAAGATCTGCCAGTAGCCAGAAATCGAAGAGTAGCAATCAGTCGTTCTTCAGGAGGAATTGCTTGTCGCACTGTATTCTGTTTCTGTAATTGTGTTCTGACAAGATTCAATAAAAAGTTAAACGTATTTTCGTCCATTCGTATATAATTACTAAAATCATTTGGATCATTTGCTCGCAGCTCTCTCAAAAGTGACATTTGGCTAAAATCGTTTCGGTGCGATAACCAATTCTTGACCCACTTTCTTCGCACTCTTTTTTTGAGCAGATATTCTGAAACTGCTATGACACCAGCACAAGCAATAGCTTTGCATTTTTTGCTTTGCAAATACATTTTAAACACTCACTTATCACCAATCTGCTTCTGCAACGTCCAGATCTTTTAGCTCACCTAAGAGACCACGCGCCATATCGAATCTGTCTGAAATTCAAGAATCTTCTCCACAAACGGACAGATTTGATACCTCGAATCATGTATGAAGATCAGACACGCATGCTTGGTATGTTAATTAGTGGACACGCCAATATTTACTCCATCCAATCCGGATCTGTCGAATCAAATCTCTGCGTAACTGAACTGTACGGATAATCCGCCTGTGTATGGGGTGCTAATAAAAACATTGTGTGACTAAGAGTTCTTTTAGGCGAGATTTAAAAAGTGCTGGGGAATCCGCTTTTTTTATATTGTCTGGCAGACGATTGTAAAAACGGCAACCAGCATCATTCGGTGACTTTTTATAAAATGAATGTTTGTGTTTACTTAACATTTCCAGAAGTAGAAAAAGACATTGCTTGTGAGCTTATAAACAGAGACTTGAATGCTCTCATAGAAACTGCTACTGACCATTGTCTTATCATAAATCCATCAAAGTCAAATGTTATACTCTTTGGTCCCAAGAATCAAACACAAGCAATGTCTGATTCTATACACATTACTGTAAATAATGAACCGCTCATGCTGGTGAATGAGACGAAAAATCTTGGTGTTCTATTTGATACCGAATTGCGATTCTCAAAACATGTCAACCGACTTTTACAACGCGCCTATGCAACCCTCAAAATGATTTATGGAAACAGGCAAATTCTTCCTGCATGTGTTAAGACAACGTTGTGTGAATCCCTGATAATAATAATAATAATAATATATGTTTATTCGCAAACTTTATCAATATTTAATTATGCAGATATTCTTTATGGTCCTAATCTCACACTGCAGTACAAAAATAAAATACAAAAAGTGCAAAACTGCTGTTTACGGTTGATATTTGGCGTGAGACGGCGGCAACGAATATCACATAAACTTAATGAAATTGGATGGCTGAATATGAATAACACGAGAGTTCTTCATTCTATTGTGCTCTTTCATAAGATTATTGTTACCAAGAAACCTTCGTACCTGCTTAGAAAATTAAGGTTCCGAACAGATATTCATAATTTGAATATAAGACATAAATGATTATTAACAATACCTCCATTCAAAACAGAATTATTCAGACGATCATTCAGTTACCGAATTTTCCATCTTTACAATCAACTACCACAACGACTGAAGATACTCAATATACGGAATTTCAAGGCATCGTACAAAATTAAATTGAACGAGTCTCAAATATAACTTACTTTTGCATAGGCATTTCACATAATTTCCCTTAATGCACTGAACTGCAAACAGAAGAATAACTTGAGTTTAAAAAAAATAATCGATACACAGCTTCACAGGGTTGAGTGGAAGAACAAGTTTTGTGGTGTTTCACCATCAAATTTGAACTCCGCCCATTATTTTCTATTTTTATTTACTGTAAAAATCCTATTGAATTATTCTTTGAAAATAATAAAGACGTTATATTATTATATTATTATTATTATTACCCTAACAAAGCGACTTGAAATAGTACACATGGATATCTTTCAGGCTGGTGGAAAAAAATTCCTGATAAATAGTTGATAGATGCATTTTTTAAATATGACCAGGCGTATCCTATACATGGATCTACTGCAATCAACACTCTCAATGCTCTCCTAGTATGCATTAACCACCATGGAATTTTACATATAGGTTGAGTGTAAGAGCTCCGCTTCTTGACTTCACAGTAGTAGAAGTGCGCTTTGCAATGATAGTCGTGTTTGATACAGGGCAATTCAAATTCGAACCCCACCATTGGGATCTCCTAAACTACAGGAAACACGTCGAAGCTTAAATTGAGGCAAAGTTGCGTATTCTGGTGCTTAACAAAATACTGTTTGGAAACTTGGAAAGTTCTAAGTATTTCCGGAAATATCGGGAAAAAACTGAAAATCGGAATTTTCGTTTTTATTTTTTTCTATCGTTATTTGACAACATAGCTCAAAACCAAAAGTACATTTTCATTGATACTTTTTTTCAGCTACACGTTTTCACGTTCAGATTTACTATCCGACGTTTCGTCTTCTGGCATTCATCATCATTTTTTTCTGTTATGGGCGCCTATTGTTTTTTTATTCAGAAAAATAGTGATTCTCATTCTGATTTCATTGATGTATAATTTGTTATGATTTGCACTTCTGAAACCACAGATATTAAAAAAAAACAACTTCATCTGAGATGGTCATGACTCCATCGAAAAATTTTGATTAATAAACACTAGTTGTCAGAACTCATTAAACATCATAAGTTTGCACAAATACTTCAGTCGAAATGTCCTCATTCTCAAATGAAAAAGAACGTTGAAACTTTATTATAAATTTGATAGGAATAGTACGAAAACAGCACAAATTTATTTTGAATTATATCTGAAAAGACAACAGCCGGATAGAACATTATTCGGAATTTTGGGCAAACACTTGGCTGAGTACGGTGCGTTTCTAAAAACAAGAATGAAATCATGAGCTTGTAAAAAATGCACAAAAAGTATTACAACAAGTGTTCGAAATGATGGCCTTCCTCTTGAATACATAACCGAGCTCGTCGTCTCAAATTAAGAACAGCCCTAACAATATCCCTTCTTCTGATAGACCTGAATTGCGTGATGATATTGTCTCTAAGTTCATCTACTGTGTCATATTCTTGCTCTCCATAGATTCTGTTCTTTAAATAGCCCCACAAGAAAGTATCCAAAACTGTAAGGTCAGGTGACCTTGCCGGCCACCTCACTGGTCCAGAATTTCCTAACCACCTATTAGGAAATCTTTGGTGTAAATATTCGCAAACTGCTCTTTTATTGTGTGGAGGAGCCCCGTCATGCTGAAACCAGCAGCTGTTATAATTAACAAGGGGAAACGTATCCATATATTCTTCGAATTCGTTTCTTAAGAACCGTTCAAAGTATTAGAGAAGAAATGAGGTCCAAGTATTCGGTCGTCATAAATTCCAGCCCACACATTCAAACGAAACCGAACTTGTGGTCTGACTTCTCTGAAGTGTCGTGGATTATTTTCACTCCAAATGTGCTCATTATTTCTATTAAAAACACCACAATTCGAAAAAGTACTTTCGTCGGTCCAAATAATGTTTTTCAAGAAGTTTGTAGGGTCTACCCTATTCGAGATCCAGCTACAAAATTCCATCCTTCTCTCAGGATCACCTGGATGTAATTTTTGTGAAATATGTATCTTACAACATTTCAAACCACTTTTTTTTAATTTCCTCCAAACGCTCGTTTGTGGCACATCGATTTCTGCCGAGACTTGATGTGCTGATTTGGAAGGATCTGCATTTATCTAAAAAAGTACCAAAAATAATTATACTTCTTCGAATATGGAATGAACAATTATTTTACCTCGGCTAATAAGTTACGTCTAATATTTTGTTCCATTCAGCTTCCATATTTCATTCTTGGTTTTTGAAACGCACCGTACTCAGCCAAGTGTTTGTCCAAAATTCCGAATAATGTTCTATCCGGCTGTTGTCTTTTCAGGTATAATTCAAAATAAATTTGTGCTGATTTCGTACTATTCCTATCAAATTTATAATAAAGTTTCAACATATTTCGTTCTTTTTCATTTGAGAATGAGGACATTTCGACTGAAGTATTTGTGCAAACTTATGATGTTTAATGAGTTCTGACAACTAGTGTTTATTAATCAAAATTTTTCGATGGAGTCATGACCATCTCAGATGAAGTTGTTTTTTTCAATATCTGTGGTTTCAGAAGCGCAAATCATAACAAATTATACATCAATGAAATCAGAATGAGAATCACTATTTTTCTGTATAAAAAACAATATGGTGCCCATAACAGAAAAAAAAGTTGATGATGAATGCCAGAAGACGAAACGTCAGATAGTAAATCTGAACATGAAAACGTGTAGCTGAAAAAAAGTATCAATGAAAATGTACTTTTGGTTTTGAGCTATGTTATCAAATAACGATAGAAAAAAAATAAAAACGAAAATTCCGATTTTCAGTTTTTTCCCGATATTTCCGGAAATACTCGGAATTTTCCAAGTTTCAAAACAGAATTTTGTTAAGCACCAGAATACGCAACTTTGTCCCAGTTTAAGCTTCGACGTATCTCCTGTAGTTTAGGAGATCCCAATGGGGGGGTCGAATTTGAATTGCCCTGTATAATCACCTTCTATCTATTGCAATAAAATCATTTATCATTATTATTATTATATGACGTCACAGAAATAACATTTTGAAACTATTAATTTATCTTCATAACTATTTGCTTGTTTTGTTCTTATTGGAATAATTGATTGTAAGATGATGTAATAACTTGGAAATAAATCTGTCATTATTATTTTAACTTCCAAGAATTTTGTCTTGCGCAACTTTCAATTCCATATATTTTTCAATAGCGCTTACTGATGCATTTTTTAAGCTTGACTTTTCCTTTCTGCTACTCTGGAAGATTCCTTTTCAAATCCATCAAATATAACTTATATTTCCAAAATACTGTCTGATGAGATTCACTCTACCTACACTGTAGGTAGATGGGTGTGAAATAGTATATTACGTATCAAGTGTTGTAAAAAGCATATTACGCACGAATGGAAAAATTGCGCACGAGCCGCGTAGCGGTGAGTGCGGTAATTACATGAGTGCGTAATTGCTTTACAACACGTAATACGTACTATACTTTTTCTACGACTCTTATATACTGGATGGTGCGTTTGATTAAGCTTTAAGTAATAAAAAAATGAAGGTAACTAACGCAGTTTATGGTTTAATTTCCAACAACAACAAATTAAATCTAAGAAAATACAATTTTGTACTATATAGCATAGAAATGATGAACAGAGCGAGGAGGGTTTAAATGTTTTGGTCAATATATTAAAATAGGCGAGCAATACATTTTCGGAGTACGTACTCACGTGGTTATCCATACTCCATTCCATAAATTTTTGATAGGCTTTTTCATATCTATCCTTTGATTTTTGCGGCAGAATATTCTCCATAGCAGAAGCAGCCTGAAGAACAATTTCCGGTGGCGTTGCGCTCATTTCATTATCGGAGTTGCTCATATTTGTAGATATAAAATTAAAGATCGGATTATAATTTATGAAGTATCGATTTGAACTTCAAATCTCAAAAAGTGACAATGTCACTGTCAAATATTTAAAACGCAAGACAGATAAATGTCACGATTTGAGTGGTTCAAGAGGCAACTTGATTGTTACCTATTATACTAGCCATCATATCATGACGCACAGTTGTGCGTTTTTATTCTTTACGCACAGTTGTGCGTAAGAATGGATTTACTTATAGAGTGAACTGTTTGTAAAACAATGTTTACTAACATAGGAGTAGAAAAAAGTGTAAAACATCGGTTGGAAACGACTGTTGGTAACGATTTCACAAAAGAAAAGAATTTCAAACACATTTTTGCTATTTCATAATTTGCTTTTGGTTTGTATTAAATACGAAATCTATTTTTTTTATTCGTTCAAAATTTGTTTTTTTTTGTCTTCCGGTTGCACCGTTACGAGCTACGCTCAGAAATCTTCACGAGATATGAGCGGGCTAGGTTTGACGAGTACCTTTTTAGAATTTGCAGACGACACTGTATTGATATATTCAAGTAACTCATGGGATGATTTGAAAACAGAAGTTGATGATGATGTCGTTCATATAAAGAACTGGTTTGACCACAAGCTACTCACCCTGAACCTTGATATAACCTCATATCTCCCTTAGCATCAATAAAGCAACAACACTAAAATTCCAAAGCCTAGACTTCATAACACCAAACGAAGCTTTTTCAATCTCAGCTGAACACGAAGTAAAATACCTAGGTGTGTTGATTGATCGTCACTTGGTATTCACACATAAATTTCATCATTGAAAAGCTCAACTGTATATTATTCAGATTCAGAATACTGAAGAAGATCTTACCCCCTCTAGACAACTGAAAATATTATACCATTCGCTAGTAAAAATTCAAAGGTACAAAAAGTAGAGTTTGGATCTATTTATCCAAAGTATCCAAATATGTAACAGAGAAGGATATAAAAATGTTTTTGAAGAAAAAACAGGAGAGGATAATGAAGAGTTCATAGTCAAGGACATGAAAGAAAACAGGAAGTTGAACTCTTACATGATTGCTGCAGACTTCAGATATAAGGAAACTTTTTATTGTCCATCTTTCTGGCCAAGAGGAGTAAACTACAGAAGATTAGATTTCAACAAACATTTTGAAAAATACAATACGAGAAACGTTATTACAGATGAAGATGAAGCAAAGCCGAGTTCTTTTTTAGATGACAGGAAAACAACATAGATGTACACAGCAGAACAGTGGATGGAGAGAAAAAAATGTTAACAACTTAAACGTGATGCACTTTAACATTGGTGGTATTACTGACAAAGGTGAAGATCTTGAAATAATTTTTGATTTATATAATGTTGACATATGCTGCATATCCGAGCACTGGCTCAAATCTGAAGAAATTTCATCATTCAAACTAGAGAATTTCTCATTGGCCAATAGTTTTTGTCGAAGAGAAACCAATCGGGGAGGAGTGTGCATATTTATTAAATCTGACTATATACCATTCTTAAAACCTATAAATTATAGGGGATGCATTGAAAAAAACTTTGAAGTCACAATAATCTCTTCAAATTTGAAGAATTGTAAATCTAAATTTTTCATAATAACTGTGTATCGAACCCCAGACTGTGATGTCAGAATGTTTCTTGATGAGATGTATGGGCTGATGTGTGATATATATATATATATATATATATATATATATAACAGGAAGTTATTCATGACATCTACAGTCACTAGTTGAAACTTAATTTGACACGAACCAAGGAATCCAAAAGTAGAGGTTTGTCCACAAATTGACAGGCAGCCAACAATTCGTTGTTCTGACCAACCCAAGGTTCAATCAAGTTTCTAATACGTT
The DNA here is from genome assembly GCA_944452925.2 of Chrysolina oricalcia. Classification (NCBI taxonomy): domain Eukaryota; kingdom Metazoa; phylum Arthropoda; class Insecta; order Coleoptera; family Chrysomelidae; genus Chrysolina; species Chrysolina oricalcia. The sequence goes on from OX101825.2 coordinate 18,364,860, forward strand.
ATGAGGAACGCAAGCAGAATCTAAGTGAAAATAGAGTAAATTTCGTTTTAATTCCGAGAGTTCTAACCTTTGACAGCTGTTTCGTGCTAACGCACTCATCAGAAAGGATTTATGGATCTCTCGAAATCAAAACGAATCCACTCAAGAATTAATACCGTGAGGCAAAACAGAATATAACAGGAAGTTATTCATGACATCTACAGTCACTAGTTGAAACTTAATTTGACTGTAGATGTCATGAATAACTTCCTGTTATATTCTGTTTTGCCTCACGGTATTAATTCTTGAGTGGATTCGTTTTGATTTCGAGAGATCCATAAATCCTTTCTGATGAGTGCGTTAGCACGAAACAGCTGTCAAAGGTTAGAACTCTCGGAATTAAAACGAAATTTACTCTATTTTCACTTAGATTCTGCTTGCGTTCCTCATAACGTATTAGAAACTTGATTGAACCTTGGGTTGGTCAGAACAACGAATTGTTGGCTGCCTGTCAATTTGTGGACAAACCTCTACTTTTGGATTCCTTGGTTCGTGTCAAATTAAGTTTCAACTAGTGACTGTAGATGTCATGAATAACTTCCTGTTATATTCTGTTTTGCCTCACGGTATTAATTCTTGAGTGGATTCGTTTTGATTTCGAGAGATCCATAAATCCTTTCTGATGAGTGCGTTAGCACGAAACAGCTGTCAAAGGTTAGAACTCTCGGAATTAAAACGAAATTTACTCTATTTTCACTTGTATATATATATATATATATATATATATATATATATATATATATATATATATATATATATATATATATTAAGCCAAACAATTATTACCTAGTGTGTGGGGATCTTAATATCAACATTTTCAACATAAATGGACAGACTAAAGAACTTATTAACTTGTTTAAAGAGTTTGAAATGGAAAACCACATCACCCAAGCGACTCGAATCACCAGTAGAAGCTCTAGTTGCATTGATCTCATGTTCTCCAATTTGAATAAACATTCGTTATTAGTCAAATACAATCACATATCAGACCATACATTTCAGGTGTGCCAAATAGATTTATCAATTGACTATCAGGACAATGATTACAGCAATTTTCAAACGTGATTTATCAGAAAGCAACATGGTAACATTCAAAACATTACTAGAAAATGAACGATGGGTGGAAGTATATAATTCACCAAATGTAAATTGTAAATTTGAAGCCATAATCAAATTCAACTATGACATAGCATTTCCACTTAAAAAAATTAATAAAAATCAGAAGAAAAAAATGGTACACAACTGAAATAAAAGAACTCCACAGTATGGTATGTGAAATGGCAAGCATAGCAAAAAGATGTTCAAACGAGGCTATAGTGAATAGATATAGAACACTGAAAATACTATATAAGGAAAAGCTAAGACTAGCTAAGTATACGTATAACGATGATAGAATACAGAATGCAAATAATTTAATGAAAGAAAGCTGGAAAATCATAAATGAAACAAAAGGTAAGCCAAGTAAATCGAATGTATTTCCTTTAAAAGGCACTGCGGGGACAAGTAGCTCGGAGGATATCTGCAATGCATTTAGTGATCACTTTTTGAATATTCCAAGCCCAAAACCTAACACGCTTGAATTAAAACTTGCCCCTTATCATCAACATTCTTTCTTCCTTAGTCCGACATCACCCAAAGATATTGAAGACTACATTATGAAAACAACACGAAAAGAAGCACAGGGCATAGATGAAATATGTGGAAAAGTGATAAAATATGTGAAGGAAATTATAAGTACACCATTATCATATATAATCAATGAAAGCTTTTCATTGCAGGAAAATACCCAGATATTTTGAAAACATCAAAGTCGGTTCCAATTTACAAAAATAAAGGCTCTCGAAGTGATATCACAAACTATCGGAATGTTTGTCTTCAGACACATTTTGCAAATTTTATAACAACCGACTGAATATGTTTCTTAGTGAAGAGAAAATCCTTTTTGACTATCAAAATGGTTTTAGAAACAACAAATCCACAACAACGGCTATAGCAGAATTGTGTACAAACATTTATGAATAGTAAAAAACAACCTATAGCATTATATTTTGATCTTTTGAAACAATCGATCAAAACCTTCTATTAGAAAAGCTCCATCGAATCGGGGTTAGAGGAGTTCCAAATGATTGGATTGCATCGTACTTGAGAGATAGAAAACAAGTAGTGGTCATTAAGGAAAGTAGATCAACGGAGAAAAAAATCAACATTGGTGTTCCGCAAGGATCCATTTTGGGACCAGTATTATTCATTATTTTTATGAATGATATGGCATATTCCTTTGGAGACACTGAAATTAGCCTATTATGGGCTTGTGCAGTCTCTGCTAGGATATGGTTTGATATTTTGGGGCAACTCAACACACATCAACAAAATATTCAAATTGCAAAAGAGAATCATCAGATGCATGACCGGAGTAGATCATAGAACGTCATGTAAGCGGTTATTTTCCCAGCTGCAAATCCTTACATTCCCCTCCCTCTATATAATGCACATCACAATGAATATTAAACAACAAGAAGTTGCTATGTTGCCAAACAGTTCTATTCACGACTATAACACCAGAACCCGGGAATATCTTCATACTCGAGATTGACTATTGGTCAAAACAGTCATATTTATCAAGGTATCAAATGTTTCAACCGATTCATGGGCCTCCTTAGTGCATCTTACAGTTTAAAAAATCCCAATTGCTTTAAGAAAAGTCTTTGTAGATACCTAGAGAATAAGGCATTTTACACAGTAGAATAATTTTTATTGCAAAACTAAAAGATCTCAAGATAATCTTGATATTACCATCCATCTGTCATTGTCTTTCCTCTGAATATTTTATACTATATAATTTGATATATTTGATATTTTTTATACATATGTTTTTGTATGCCTACTTTGTTATTATGTTCTATATACTCTGTATGTTTCTCTTGTATGTAATTTTAAGTGTATGACTGGTCCAATAAGTTTTATACAATATGTGTACCCTATACATTTTTGTATTTACTTCAGTGATGAATAAATTTGATTTGAAAGCCATATCCAATATGGAATTTCTGCCTGGGGATGTTCGTCAAAGGCACATATCCACTCTCTCGAAGTGCTTCAAAAAAGATTTTTGAAAATATTTTTTTTCAAAAAAACGGACTTATCCTTCAGATAGTCTTTACAAAGAATCAGGTGTCCTAGATGTAAGACAAATGTTTGCACAAAACTTTATTTGTCATTACCATCGAAAGAACACAATAATGAAAAAAGCACTAGGACAGAAGTCTTATGAACTTTTAAAGAGAAACATTCTCAATTAAAAATTGAATCAATACATGACTCCTCTGGAATTGAAAAACCCTACGATAAAATTGAAGTTACTTTTTTGTAATATCTAACAGAAAACAACTACTTCCCCGGCTAAAGCCACGCTGGACATTGAACTACATTCTCCCTTATCTCATTCTTAGATAAGAATCTCCAATGGAAACTGGACGTTTAATGAATAATCACTATCTGAATGAAAATGCATATTTTCACTTTCAGATTTTTTCTCTCAAGTTATATAGGGTCTTTCTCAATATCTATCAGGTGTAGTTCAATGTCCAGCGTGGCTTTAGCCGGGGAACTAGTCGTTTTCTGTTAGATATTACAAAAAAGTAACTTCAATTTTATCGTAGGGTTTTTCCAATTCCAGGGGAGTCATGTATTGATTCAATTTTCAATTGAGAATGTTTCTCTTTAAAACATGAATCCCTTCCGAGAGAGGTTATCTTGTACGATGGAAAATAGCGACTAAATTCCAACTTTCAGTCGCAGATGATTCCACAACTGACTTTATGAACATCCTGTTCATATTTTCAATGAAATCTTATGAACTTGTTGCCCCAAAATTGTACAACTTCATACCAAAGGAACTGAAAGAGATCACCAACATCTATGTTTTCAGAAAAAAGCTAAAATTGCATATCAATGCAAACCCGCGAAAACTTCTTAATAACTTTCTCGAAAATGATTAAGCCCCTCTCCCCCGCCCACCCAGATCTATTGATCATCTTGCTCATTATACCATTAATAATAGTGTTATACCTATATTCACAGTTCATTTTATTCTTTTTATTACCCATTTTATTATCATTAGTCATTTTTACAATTGTCAGTGTCTTCTTGGTACTTGAAACAAGTGTAGTAATATATTATTATTGTATTACTATATATTGTACTGTTGTATTATTATTAGTGTTTTTATCCGTGGGGATAGCTCGAACGGAGAGCGCCGGTTCACCGATATCTGAAGCCAAGCAATGCTATGCGTGGCCGTGGTTTGGATGGGTGACCTACGGACCTCCTTTCGATATTCTCCTCGGATCGTGCTAGGAATCGCACGTAAAAAGGTAAGACCTCGTTAATCCTTGCCTCGCACAAGTTTCGACTTTTGAGGGCTGCCGTTCGTAAGGGGACGACAGCTGGTTAACGGAAAAAACAATTCTAACAACAATTCTAACAATTTCTACAAATGTTTAATTGTCAATGTCTTTCTTCTTTGTACCCGAAACAAGTGTTCAATCACTTATCAAGATCTCTTTATATATTATATATATTGTGAATAAACAACACAACAACAACCTTACCTTTGAACTTGCGATCACTATCACAGAAGATTTGTTACTTTCTTTGAAATAAAAATACCCCTTACGATAATTTTTAATTTTTTTGTGGTGCCAATCCGAGTAATGTTATTACACACAGATTCGTTAAAGTCATCAATATGAAGGATCGTTTAGATCGGTTTCAACAAGTTAGTCAAGGGACTAGCAGAATGTTATTAATTGAAAACTCTTCTCAATGTTGATGATGATCTAATCAATAACCGTAAAGTTCAATGACATAGTTGAAATTAATTAATTCATATGATTACAATCTTGTGCAAATATACCGATTTTCCGCCTAGTCTGGTGCCCACATGCATACCTATATTCGTCACTAATTTTTTTGTGTGGACGTTCTGCAAATCTTCTTGCGTAGTAGCTCTGCTATTATTTTGTTTTTCTGTTATTGCTGAATTCCAGTTTTTCCAACATGTAAGAGGAAATTTTTATAATGAGATATAATTTTCGCTAAGAAATGTTATCCAACGATTCATCTATGGAGATTGATAATGTTGAAATGCCTATCGAATTTGAATATTGCAGCTGTTGGGCATCTCCCAGCAATATTCCTAGATTAGTAATTTCATTAAATTGGAATCCTTTTACATTAAAATCATATTCATAATTATTTACGTCTGATAGGAATGTTACATCAAGACGTAAAAAGCCGACCTCCTATCCACTTTATATTTTTACTGAATAAGTATTCCGATATAAGTAATCATTTTAGGCAGATTCTTATGTTTGCGACTGAAATATACAGGGGCAATTCAAATTCGACCCCCACCATTGGGATCTCCTAAACTACAGGAGATACGTCGAAGCCTAAATTGGGGCAAAGTTGCGTATTCTGGTGCTTAACAAAATTCTGTTTTGAAACATGGAAAATTCCGAGTATTTCCGGAAATATCGGGAAAAAACTGAAAATCGGAATTTTCGATTTTATTTTTTTCTATCGTTATTTGACAACATAGCTCAAAACCAAAAGTACATTTTCATTTATACTTTTTTAAAGCGTCACACGTTTTCATGTTCAGATTTACTATCCGACGTTTCGTCTTCTGACATTCATCATCAACTTTTTTTTCTGTTATGGGCGCCATATTGTTTTTTATACAGAAAAATGGTGATTCTCATTCTGATTTCATTAATGTATTATTTGTTATGATTTGCACTTCTGAAACCACAGATATTTAAAAAAAAACAACTTCATCTGAGATGGTCATGACTCCATCGAAAAATTTTGTTTAATAAACACTAGAAGTCAGAACTCATTAAACATCATAAGTTTGCACAAATACTTCAGTCGAAATGCCCTCATTCTCAAATGAAGAAAAACGAGATATGTTGAAACTTTATTATAAATTTGAGAGGAATAGTACGAAAACAGCACAAATTTATTTTGAATTATATCCGGAAAGACAACAGCCGGATAGAACATCATTCGGAATTTTGGACAAACACTTGGCTGAGTGCGGTGTGTTTCAAAAACCAAGAATGAAATATGGAAGCAGAATGGAACAAAATATTAGACGTAACTTATTAGCCGAGATAAAATAATTGTTCATTCCATATTCGAAGAAGTATAATTATTTTTGGTACTTTTTTAGATAAATGCAGATCCTTCCAAATCAACACATCAAGTCTCGGCAGAAATGGATGTGCTACAGACGAGCGTTTTGATGGAATTCAAGAAAAGTGGTTTGAAATGTTATAAGATACATATTTCACAAAAATCATATCCAGGTGATCCTGAGAGAAGGATGGAATTTTGTAGCTGGCTCTCGAATAGGGTAGACCCTACAAACTTCTTGAAAAACATTATTTGGACCTACGAAAGTACTTTTTCGAACTGTGGTGTTTTTAATAGAAATAATGAGCACATTTGGAGTAAAAATAATCCACGACACTTCAGAGAAGTCAGACCACAAGTTCGGTTTCGTTTGAATGTGTGGGCTGGAATTTATGACGACCGAATACTTGGACCTCATTTCTTTTCTAATACTTTGAACGGGGAAACCTATCTTCGGTTCTTAAGAAACGAATTCGAAGAATATATGGATACGTTTCCCCTTGTTAATTATAACAGCTGCTGGTTTCAGAATGACGGGGCTCCTCCACACAATAAAAGAGCAGTTTGCGAATATTTACACTAAAGATTTCCTAATTGGTGGTTAGGAAATTCTGGACCAGTGAGGTGGCCGGCAAGGTCACCTGACCTTACAGTTTTGGATACTTTCTTGTGGGGCACTTTAAAGAACAGAATCTATGGATAGCAAGAATCATAGTAGATGAACTTATAGACAATATCATCACGCAATTCAGGTCTATCAGAAGAAGGGATATTGATAGGGCTGTTCCTAATTTGAGACGACGAGCTCGGTTATGTATTCAAGAGGAAGGCCATCATTTCGAACACTTGTTGTGATACTTTTTGTGCATTTTTTACAAGCTCATGATGTCATTCTTGTTTTCTTGTTTTCTTGGTGATAGGCCTTGTTAATAACTCCATACGCCACCTCAGGAGCAGCATGGTTATTAGTAGACCCGTCAACCATGAAACGTGGAAGAGTTATTCTTCAATGAGCCAGACATACTTTCCAAAAGAAAAAATCTGACTCATTGAAGAATCGAACCTACGGGTCACAATTCAACTCAATTCAAAATAGTTATTTATGTATCAAGGGCGTAAAGTAGGCGTTTATAGCCTGCAACGTGGATGTATGCCCGATGGCGTTAGCCGAGGGCCATCACACGCCGAAGGCCTTAAACGCATTTTACGCACGTGATACATACAAAATTTTATGCACTAGCGGTTTTATAGCGCGAATCACAAATACTGACTTGAATTGCAATGGTCTACACGTTTCATACGTTATGCATAGAATAATTAAGGGTAACATAAAATGAGGAATGTGAAACTATAGTAGCTGAGTGCTATATTGGAGAATCTATTTCAAATAAATAGATCATCACCGAAAAAATTTATGATTATGAACAAATGTTAGGAAGAGTATTGCTCTATTGAACTGAAATGATTCTAATTCGTGTTAGGAATTGCATGAAATGATGTGTGAGTATAGACAATTTGAGAATTTTGTCTACTTTACGGCCCGCCGGGCCATAATGCGCCCACGTGCGGTAAAGTGCCACTTTACGCCCGACGAACCTGGCGGTAAAGTGTACTTTACCGCCCGCTAGTGCATAATAAATGTTTATTTAATTAGATTCATTGTAGATATAAAAACAATTACGTAGACAGAGTATAAATAAAAACACACGTTAAAACTACTTCATCCGCCTAAAGGATGGGACAAAGGAGATTTCGATGATATGGGGTTGTTGGGGGGGTTCTTGCCTTCCTTTCGGTAAACCGTTGGGCAGGCTAACCAACCAACCCGAAGTTCTGTCCCTAGGGACATGAACGCCCTTCCTGCTGTGTTAGTAGGGACCCTATACCTTCTGCGCCTGTGTCTAGGTGTTAAGACTTTTCCCACCTCCTCTAAATTATGTGGGGGAATTCATTTAGTTTTGTTCGACAGGTCATCAGGTTATCGTGGTTGTCATCTTCTAGTATGTTCATGCGACAGAAAAATACAGTAAAAATCTAGGTTTAAGCCATGGGATGCCTTTGCGGCTCTGGTTTTGTTATTGTTCTAGTATTTCGTTGAAAATATTCAAGGTCCGGTATATTAGCCCTCCATGCTTCCTATACCTTTGATTGTTATTTGCTTTAATGCTACTCATATTTCTAGATAACGGACTTCCCAAGATTTGGAATCGATAGAATTTGTCTGAAATATATTTTATGTACTCTTCGATAGTTTTAGTGTTGGCCAACTCACGTAGTGTGTTCAGCCGAGTGTGTCGATCGCTATCCGTGATGATAGGGAGAACCTTGTTCTGTATCCTCTCCAATCTCATCATCTGAGTTTTAGGGAGGCTGCAGAACACTGGGCAGGCGTATGTCATTGCTGGTCTCATTATCTGTATATATATATATATATATTATTACTTTGTTCTCTAACGTCAGCTTGGAACTCCGGGAACTGACAGCCGCTTATACCCACTGAATTGCCAAGCTGACGTGAGTATTGAAAATTCAAACACCTGTCCAATTGGACTCCCAGGTTCTTCACGGAAGGAGTCTCTCTAATCTGTCGATTTAAATTCCACGAAGATCGTTCTGTTCGTACGTTTCTTCGTGAAATTTATGAGTTTCGTCTTCTCTGAATTTATCACTATCTTATTATTCTTCATATACGGTATCCATATGTAGGTATTAATCGCTGGAAAACGACGTTGAGTAGATTTACGTGCCGTCAGCGTAGACTGCTGTTTGCGTTCGGAGGAGTTTTGGAAAGTTATGTATACAAAGAATATAAGTGTGGGGAGCGGCTCCATCCCTGAGGCACTCCCGCTCTGGCCGAATACATACGTGAGTTGGAGTTGTTCATTCTTCCTGTCAACCAAATAAGAATCAAAGATTCTGACCATATACTTAGGCATGCCTGCCTTCAAATCTTGGAGACAAGCTCCTCTATCCAAACTGTATCAAATGCTTTTTGAATGTCTAGGAGGACCATAACGTTGTTGAGGTTCTCTTGGAAGCCTCCTCTTATCCCGTGAACAATTCTAACCACCTTCGAGGAGTGTCCCTTATAGAAGCCGAACTGCTCATCCGGGACAAGTTTGAGCTTGTTAAAATGACTCAGCATGATTCTGTCCACCTCTTTCGCCATAGCGCTTAGCAGCAAAATGGGTCTGTAGCTTTCTACCAGATTGTCTCGTTTTCCCTGCTTCAGGATCGGGATGATCTCCGCAATCTTTAGGCTTTTGGGGTAATACATATACCATTTATAATATACATGAATTGTACAAGGGATTTCCTCGGAAGATTCCTGAGAAGAATTGTGTCGATCTTGTCCATACTGGAGCTTTGTTTCTGGGCAGCCGTTTGATTAGTTCATCATAATTAGTCATCAGCTTTGAGAAGGTTTGAGTGTTAAGTCTTACCTTCTCCTCGCTTCTGAAATCTTGGACTGCCCTTGTTACTGCCTCATGTTCTGGGGATGAATCCACTGTTGTTTGGAAGGTCTCTTGGTAGTACTTCTCGAACAACTCCGCCTTTCCACGTTCTGTCATCGCCCGTGTTTGTCCTCTCTCTACTGCTGGTATGTCCTTGAATTTTTTCTGAATCGTTTTGGACATTCGCCTTAGAGAGTTGCCGTTTAGATTCTCGAGCTTTTTCTGCCACACAGCATTCTTATGTTCGTTTTTGAAAGTTCGATTTAAACACGCTTAGGCGTGCTTGAAATAGGTAAAAAGAAGCACCAATAAAAAAAAGTAGTTTAAGGGAGGCAGATAAACATTCACAATATTTGCTCAAAATTTTGAACTGGGTCATAAATATTAAATTTCTGAAAAGGTAAATGAAGCACCTTTAAAATGAGGCATCTTTCAACATCCTTTCTCATTAAAAATGTTAGTGGCTGATTCCACCCCTGTTACTTATATGATTGATATAATTAAATTTGAAACTTATGTAAAATGTGTCCCACTTGATAAATAACTTCATGTATTTTGTTTATATATATATATATATATATATATATATATATATATATATATATATATATATATATTTTCAAATATTGTAGATAAACAGAATTATTGAGGGTGGGCTGATTTCGACACCCTGTAAATGCGAGACGTAGCGTATGCAAGTAGCTGAATAGTGATTTGCTGATCAAAATTATCGACATTCAGATTACTGCCAATGTTATTAAAACGCAAGCATGTGGATAAAAACTTAAGCATCGTACATAAAATTACAATTCAAAACATTAAGGAGTGCTAGAATGTTATTGAAAATGTGCACAAGAACTATATCATTATATTCCTTCTAATAAAATGTGGTCCAAGGTGATAAAAATTCAGATTAATATAGAACAGAATAATTGCAATTGAAACATGTTTTTTTCTCCTTTATGAAATATTAAATAATGGGTATGTTCAATCCATACAATCCATCATAAAACAAATAAATTAGTTTATGATTAAATTGAAGTACTACCGCGTTCAAAACGTAATGTGTTTTTTTTTCTTTACAGTAACAACTCAGAATCCACCATCTAGACCCTGGATTCCGCTGGCGAGGCCAAGTGCCAATAGGCCAACATGTAAGTGACAATTTTTTTTATGCACGCCCAAACAATTTGGCATCATGTTTACTTATTTACTTTTCTCCACCCAGAGAGTTGAATATTTAATTTGGAGCCTCATACATTTATCATTATACCTATCTTGCCATTTGAAAAATTTGCAGAAATAACTGTCACTTGGAGGAAGAGTTGAATGTTGAAATGATTGCGTTGAGCAGAATAAAAACTGACCAATTCGAGCATTTCTTTTATTTATTTACGTATAAAACAATAGGGAATATGCATGTGATTTTAATTTACTTGATTTTTTACCTCATATACTTTATTGTCTTGAAATTACACCTAAACCATTAGTTTATCATTTAGTTTGTATTCAACTCCATAAAACTTTAATCAAAAAGTGCATAATAAAATTTGCGAAACGTATCATCATTGGTCGAAACGAAGAATGACGTCACATGGCACGTTATGAAATTTAACTGTGTTGATATTCATACTGTGCTAGTCGTCTTTCATAGAAAATTTGTTTTTATTGATATATTTGTAGTGTTTTCCATTACATAGTGCGATTTTGGTCTAGTGACAATTGTAAATTATCAAGAGCAATGACTTAAAGTGGTTTTGTCAAAGTACAATCCGACAATACCTGAACTGATAAGTAGTAATAGTTTATCAAATGATAGTTTTCCTTTTGTAATTTAGATGAGGCAGGTATATACAAAACATTTATGCATACAAAACTTCTGATCAATTCACTTCATGTTAACTATCGAAATACAATGTACTCACATTGAAAGGATCTTCACAACAATGTAAATGTGATATTGGAGATACTTCGCCTCTTCTCATAACCTAACACCATTGTTTACGTATTTTCGCACCTCTTGGAACAGAAAAAAATACTTTACTTGGTGTACTTATAATTGTGTTTTGGCATTCCGGTACTATACAGTACCTATAAAATGTTTTCTTTAGCATTTTCCATTATCGTAATAGCGATTAAAACTGCAAATCCTTAACCTAATTAATAACTGTCAATAGTGTCAATGGCCATAACTATAGAAAGGCTTGTTCATTGAAGACTGCTCTGGTTGATCGAGATCACTTTCACATATGTTCATCTCTCTCTAACACTTGTACTGCATTTGTATTACTCTTTTATAAAATATCAACTTCAAGCAAGTAGAGCAATCAGAGCAAGAAGAATAAACTCCTAACAAGGAGACCTTGATCAGCTCTAGCCAATCAGATTACTTCAGCTCTAACGCGTCATAGTGACGTATGGGGACATGCGGTCGGGTGACCCAAACAAAGTTACATATACAGTGGCCCAAATATAGCAATCAAGGTAGTCGTTAAGGGGGGGCGTCAGGGAACAAATTCTAACAGGAAAAATGGAACAGGAACACACGGAATCAAACTGGATACATGTTCAACATCTATTTTATCTTACTGAAACTGCAATTTAATTACGTAAAGCGCATATGTTATTTTATAGAAGAGAGTTCCTACGGAATTGACAATTATTCACATTTTGATTTCAATATTTCCTAGAGGGTACATAAGTTCTACAAAGTTAATATAGTTACATAGATCCTAATGGAGGTGATTTTTAAGATACAAATAACTTTTTCTGCTATAATACCTCAAAGTGAAAGCAGTGGCTACTTCTTCAGGCCTCCAATTCACACGCTTCTTTTTCTTTAGCAATAAATTTATTTGATTATCACTCAAAACTTTCCCCAATATATCTTTAATTTTATTTTCCCTCATTCTTCCTTCGAAGAGCTTATTTTTGTAAGAATAGGAACCTTTCTCCAAAGCTCTTAATTTTCGTTGGGTTTGTTGGATTTTATTGGTTAGTTCTAAATTAGTTTTTCGTAAATGATTATTTTCTTCAAGGGTAATGGCATAGAGATTTTTATAATCCAAATTTGGTACTTCTGGGGACTGAGTGATCATTACACTATCCTGATATTCAAAAGAGGTACTAGGTATTTGTTCTTCTATTGCAAAAGAGGTACTAGGTACTTGTTCTTCTGTCGCTTGCTCCAATATTTTTGAAGCCATAATTTTTCTTTCTTCCTCTTCTTTTTCAATATCCCTAATTATATTTTCAATGATTTCTTGGTTCTCTTTGTTTTCATCTGACGGTTCTTCTCCAGAGTCATTGATGATACTTGGTACAGCACCTCTTTTAAGAATTCTTCTTGTTACACCACCTGAAAATGGAAGTCATTTAATGTTTGAAGAATAATTTTGCAGTTTTACCAAATTTAATTTAACCATTGTATGATATGCAAAGGCTAATTAATGATATGTTTTGATTTATAGGTTTAGTTTTCCTCTATGGATCAGGCAGATTTATGGGACCCTAATTTGTTCTAAATTTTTGTACAATAAATAGAGATACGCTGTTGGAAATTTTTGTCAATACATATTTTTATAATATCTCTGAAACATAAACATAGAACAGCTGCGACAGAGTAATCTTATGAAGGTTTTTTGTTATTATACAATATGAACAGTTGACGGCTGACTACTAGTGTGTCCCAATATAAGTTACTGCATTCACCAAGCTGTATCCCATATGGGAATGAAAATGTAACATTTGGTATTTCATAGTTTTCTTGGAATTTTTTTATTGATATTCAATAAGAAAAGACGAATCCAAACTATATATCGACAAAATAGTTTTTAAAATGGCGATGGATACCTAGTATACACATCAACTTCCTGAAAAAATATAATGGTATGATTAAAAAAGGAATTTACTTACCAATAAGTTCACTTTGAAGATTTCTCTCAAAATCAAGTTTTCTAAAATGGGAGGAACATATTCTTGCTGTTGATGAAGGAACCCATTCGAAACCTCTCTCACAAAATTGGCTCCAGAGTTTCTTTACCTCTCCATTTTTAGGAAACTTATGGTAGGTCACATCAGATGTTTTATCACTTCTGTTTCCACAGAAGGAATACGAACACCAAGACGGCATTTCCTGAAAAAAGTTTGAGATGATACCAGAATTCATGATGATGCATAACATCTATCATATTTTTCGTACAATCCTCATCATCTCTATGTTAACTTTTGCAAAATCTAGTATATTATTATTAAAAAATGCTCAAATACTCACTAGCTGTACACCAATTACGTTGAGAAGTATTTAAAGTGTAATTCACAATTGTCTGTACTACACTATAAATTCGAGAATAATAAATCCAAATTCAAGTCCAATTAACAAAAAGAATACACAGCAAAACAAGCAAACAAGATAAAAGTAATATCAAAACATCTTGAGTCAAACCAACGCTCTCATCAGAATTCAGAAACAAGAATGAACGATTACAAAATTAAAATATTATTTACAAATTGAAATTCATAGTCTATTTATTATTGTCTGTGCACAAATCACAAACATTCCTTGGTGTCACAAATCATATGAAAACTAGTTCCATACTGCGCCACTGGTGAATATGGATGTCGGACATGACTTGTCCTATTACGTCACATGACGTCACAAGATGTATTTTCATCTCTTTCTGTTCGTGCCACCATTGTCTTATGGGAATTGATATCTCCTTGTTAGGAGTTTATTCTTCTTGCAATCAGAGTACGTCTCAACGAACGACACTGAAGAAGAACAACACTGATCGCGCCATGTGACGTCATCCACAGCGCGCGAAAATGGAGGCGTTCAAATAGATCAAATTCAATCGGTATTTTATATATTATTTTAAAAATCAATTCCAAGACTTTCAACCGTATTTATATTTTTTACTATGTTGTAAAGAAGTAAAAAAATTATTAAACAAAAAAAAACATGCATATTCTCTATTATAGTAATACATAAAATATGGAGTAATGAACAGTATTACTTAAATAATCTACTTAAATGAATGAGTGTTTCGAGCCTCTCATGATCAGGTTTAATTAATTACTTTATTTTTTGTAACACAACCGAGTATTTTAATACTTTTTGTAAAAAGTGCTCGTACTTTCATTTATTGTCAGACTATATTTTCTAACAGCAGACAAAAACTGTTCTAAATTTCAATCATGTTGTTCTTGTGTGTGACCGCGTACAGTGATATCCTCGTAGGATACAACAAGTATATCGGTGATTATCGAAATAGAAATTCCTTCGATTTTGAGAAACAAATTATGTTGCTCGCGCAAGCGCTCGTGAGGTTGCCCAAAGCAACATAATTTGTTTCGAAAACGAGAAGGAATTTACGATAATCGCCGATAACACGAGTTGTATTTGTTAAGATTATTTCATGAATAAAATCGAAACCATTTTTATTCATTATTATAAATATTAATATTAAATGTACAGTTCGTGCTGTTGTATATTTTAACATTATCCATATCCAGTTCGTCCTTTTTTGTACTATCTAGTAGATACAACCGCCTGCGTTGTGGTTATATTTACATCTTCATTCCTAAAATTTGAAATTATTTTAGCATGGTGACTTTAATTATTTGTTGTTCTTCTATTCCGGAACTTGCGAAATGACTGACAGCTGTAGATCTATCACAAACATTTATTGGATATTTCAAACATCCCTCTATTTCAGTTACAGAGCGCGTCATTCGTAGTTTCGTCTTTGCATTTCTACTGCTTCTCGCTTAAGGTTATGTTTTGAAAACATTTTGGTTTAGTTATTTGATTAATCAACGAGTATGCAAAATTTGTCGAAAATTGTGATTATGAATTAATAGTGACTGCTTATTTGGTTTTGGTCAAAGTTTGGTGTTGTGTCATTATAGCAGCTTGCTAGTGGTAAGTTTGTTTTTTGAAAAAAAACCAATTAGGAATCGAACTACAAAATCGAAAACACATCATATAGGTACATATCCAGTAGCCGATCAAGAGCCGAACTACAAAATCGAAAACATATTTTCAATTATCAACACAAAAATTTCAACCAATCAAAACACGCTATTTTAGCATAAGTGGAATAATCTATGTAAACATGTACTCCAGACATTCCTTCCTCTTTGATAATAGTGCCAAGAACGCGTTGGAAACAGGCTACTCCATTAGTCAAGCCAAAAGAAATTCTAGTGAACTGATATAGGTTACCGTCAGCTTCAAATCCTATATATCGTTTTTCCTTTTCTTTGACTGGTATTTGATAGTATCCATTTTTGAGGTCAACAGTGCTGAAGATTGAATACTTAGAAATATTTCGCACAATATTCTCGATATTTGGCAGTGGAAAAGCATCTAGATACGTTTATGATTATCATTCTTGGTTTTTAATAATTTCATGGAGATTAACTTTCTTCTATTATACTGTAATATTTTTGAGGCCGGACCTGTCGCCTCTACACATGAACAAGCTTGATATCCGAAGGAATGTTCGAGAATCTTCGACTCGCGACACCTTCCGGTGAGATTCTCTGCGATTATAAATGCCGCTATGCCTCGCGGCGAAGAACAGAACTAGAGAGTTGGTCAGTTGGTAAGGAAGTCGAACATAAATGGTCCAGTGATTGTTATATAAATTAAAGTATTGTGTTGAAATTATTGAAGCATTGTATTTCGTCAAATAAAATATTTTACAGTGAATTTGTGCTAATTTACTACATTGGTGACAGAAGTGCGATTTTAAAATTATAATACAGTGTTCGTGTAAGTAGACAGTGACAGTAACTGATAAACATTTTTCGTAAAGTGGACAGTTGTGTGCATTAACGGAGTATAAACTGATACTCTTCTTGCGTGTAATAATAATAATAATAGACTGGTGGCCCGTGAAATAGACTGTGTGAAATGAAAGACAAAATGTGTTCGAGGAAAGTTCGCCTGGTCGATTTGAAGGTTGCGGAACTGAGGCAAGAACATGAAAGAAGAACTTAGTGGAGTGGCGAACCGATAAGAAAAAAAGAATGGGGACTGTCAAGACAGAGATTGAAAAAATCAAAGATGAAATTGAGGAAGAGATGGGGAAAGTGAAGGTAACAATCAGCGAGGAAATCGAAGGGTATGAGGGAAGAACTTCAAGAAAACTCGAAAAATCTGGAAGAAAAGCTGCTAGAAAATTCGAATACTTTAAAGAAAGAAATTCAAGAGAAACCTTTAGAAAATTCGAATAGTCTGAGAAAAGAATTTCAAGATAGTTTGAGAGATTAATGGAGACGGTTCTGAAAGGACTTTCATGGAGGACGTGTCTGGTATATTTCGACGACATTATTGTAGTTGGCAAATCGTTCGAAGACCACGTAAAAACCTGGAGGAGGTATTCCTGCGACTGAGAAACTCTCGATTGAAGCGGAGCCCCACGAAATGCTACCTGTTCCAAAAAGAAGTACGTTACCTTGGCCATGTTGTCTCTGGGCACGGAGTAGCAGTGGATCACGAGAGGATCAAAGCAGTGAAAGAGTGGCCTACTCCGAAAGACACACATCAACTACGTAGTTTCCTTGGTTTGTGCACATACTATCGCCGAAGTAGTTTTGTTGGTTCAAAATATGTTTGTACTTGTTCTAGCTTTTTAAATATCACTTTGATAGTTGATTTGGAATAATTGTGGTAAAATGGACAATTACATTATATTGCATGAAAAATAAACTTCTTTATCAATTTGGACGATTATTTGCATCGAAAAATCGGTTATAAAAATGTTTTTTTTTGGGTTTGTGCAATTTTAATATTTTTCCATACGAATAAAATATTTTTTTTATTGGTGTGCCCCATTTCAACTATTTCAAGCACGCCTCAGCGTGTTAAAATCGAACTTTCAAAAACGCGCGTTTTTTGAAGTTACCATGGCAACATCAACAACTCGAGAAACGTGAAGACGTCTAAATGGCAATTCTTTGATTATTGATCTGACAGAAGTACCTTCTAACGTCAAATATTCTAACAAATTCAAGACAGTACAACTCGTTCATTTATATCTAATTACCTTTTCCATCCGTTTGATGAACTTGTCATATTCTTTTTTATACGCTTCATTAGATTTTTGCGAGTATTTATGATTTCAAAGTGTACCAAAAAAAATCTCGTAAAGTATTCGTGGATAACTAGTATTTCAAACACCTGCTGCGTCGTCGTGCTCGAAAAATCGCTCGTGTTTGAAAGACCTTTTTATCCGCTTATACTTTAATGCCATCATAAAGTCTTCATGCCACTTTCATGCACTTTCATGCCAACATAAAGTCGAAGTATCAACGAAGAAAATGAGCACTGATAAATTTGAAAAATAATAAATGTGTAAGGGCCGGTATTATAAACATCTCTCGAAGTTAACTTTAATTTTAACAGTCAAGTTAACTTCAGCTTTAAAATGGCAGTTTTATAAAAGTCTCATTTCTGAAATAAAAAGAAGAAGGCAAATATGTAACCTACAATTTTTCGCACTTTTTCCTGTGACATTTTCTAATAAATAGTAAAATTGCTATCAATAGATTTAAGAATCCTCCAAAACCTCCAATAACTACCAAGAATAAACATGTTTCATTAAATCTGAGTGTAATTAACGTGTTACTGGCGGTAGAAGATTATTTCTAACATTGAAAATACTTATAATTGCAAAGTAATTGGAACTATTAGAAATGTTGACTTATTAGTTGGTCTTTGCAAATATTTGCCTCTCTATGTACCCCTTTAAAAAGCATTCAGACTATCTTGATGATTGAAATCCGTTTTAATTTATTTTCAAATTCTATTTCGTTCCACAAGATAAAATGGTTTAACCGATTTCTAAATATACTTCGACCCCGAGGGCCTTCAATAATAATCACAGCATCTCCTTCATCGCCGCTTAAAAGTTCCTCGAAAATAACCAGGACATCGTTTGCTAACATTTATTGCGAAAAAAAAAACAATCAAATTGAGTTTTATGCTAAATTATTGACAGAAGAACTGTCGAAAACCACCATTTTCTACAAAGTTAACTTTAACTGATACCACGTCCTCCCGATAAAGTTAACTCCTACATTTTGAAGTTAACTGTAAGATGTGACGTCATTCCTCAAGTTAACTTCTAGTTGTCTGTCAAAATAGTTTTATAATACCGACCCTAAACCAACTCTTTTTCTTAATTTAAATTCGTATACAATCGAAAAATAAATATTAAGGTTTCAAAAAATTACAGCTTATTTAAAATACATAAAGAACGTTTTCACCAAGTCTCATGAATATTATTTGCGGGTGATAAAATAAAAAAAAGGGGTTTTAACATTTTTCTCGTTTTGAGGTTATATTGATAAACGATCGTTACAAAGGTTTTAGATTTTTCTATTTTACATTGAACTTTTCTCGATAGAATGCATATTTCAGCCAAAAATCCTAAAAAAAATAATATCTAACCCTGAAAACGTAAATTCAGCCCCTATCCCCCTTCCGGAACTTTCACTGTGTCAACTTGATTTTTCTTCACCCTACATTTTCCGACCACCCACATACTACTAATAATTTTGCATGAATTCGGGTATTTAAAATGGGTGTGGCCGAAAGATACAAGATGTTTTGTGGCTTTCGCAAATAAATGATCAATATAAGATTTACTTACTCTTTAATTATAATACCCGGATGTATTTATTCAATATAATGTGTATCCCAAATTTGGATCTGGTGTATTCCCATTGTAGTTTTGATTTATCACGAATCCAGTTTCAAACTAGGGCGGAGAATAATTTCAAAAACTCCCAATTTTTTTCAGGTTTATTTCAAACGTGAACTCGTGAACTTGCAAGGAACACCAATATCAATATTAAATAACATTACTCCTTGTATTTATATATTTTATTTCAGTGGTTATATATATTTTATTTTAATATTAGTACTTTATTTTGTTTGAAGGTATCTTCACTGTGATGTGCTACAATGTTCTTTGTGATAAATACGCCACGAGGCAAATGTACAGTTACTGCCCCAGCTGGGCGCTCAATTGGGACTACAGGAAAAAGGTCATCCTCGAAGAGATCAAACACTATGGCGCCGACATAATCAACCTGCAGGAAGTCGAAATGGAACAATTCTACAATTACTTTTTGGTGCAACTGAGGATGGATGGGTACGAGGGCATATTCGGGCCGAAATCTAGGGCGAAACATATGGTGGAGAGCGAGAGGAAGTACGTGGATGGCTGTGCGATATTTTATAGAAAGTCTAAGTAAGTGTTTTGTTTTTATTTTCACTAAGAATTGCCAGTAATGATCCTCTTAAGCCCAAAAATTTAGGATTTGTTATTTTTTCATCATACAGAAATTATGCATTATAAGCCATGAGGAAATCACTTCGACGTTGGGTTTATTTTTGTTTTAAAACTCTTAAAGCGGTCTCGGTTCATAGAATAAACAATATATTTTGTTGTCCATTTGGGACAGTGGTACATAAAGTGTACCACCTTTTTAACGCAGCTACAGCTTGGGTTGCAATAGTTAATTTTTGGAACCAGTGCAGTTACATCAAGTTGCGCTTGATGTGAATTTGGGGACCACAAAATATAAAAGAGGGGCGGGTTTTTCATATACGCCGATGACACTAACATCATTGTGGCTTCCTCGAGTCCAGATGAAAAGGAAAATACAATCTAAAAGGTTGTTGATGAATTCGAAACATGGTGTAGGTGAAACCATCTGATGAACAATGCGGACGAAACAACATTGATTCAATTTTCTAACAAATATTGGCGCCCACTTCATTTCAAACTGGAATTAGAACTATTAGAAGTGAGTAACGGTATTCCGTTGGTACATTTACCAAAGTGCTTGGTACACAACTGGATTGTGAATTATCATTCAACAACCATATTGACTACTTGTGCACATATCTAAAAAAACATATTTTGCTTTCTTAACACTCAGTCATATTTCATAAATCACAATCTTTTGTATATTTATGCATTGTTATATTCCAAATTGACTTTTTTGTACGATCGTGAAGTTTATTGAATAAGGCGAAATTGTATCATACAATTTTTTTTCTGCGGCATTGATTATATTGACAAACTGTAGCAATTGTTGCTCGATGCGCATTTCGCCAACTAAGTTAGCATCTTCAGAAGCTGAAACTCATTTAGTCGATTTTTTTTCAACGAATGATTATTTCACAAATGGAAAACCTTGCAAATAATGTATGATTGTGTTACAGGTTTACGTTAGTCAAAGAACATTTAGTAGAATTTAATCAATTGGCGATGGCGAGTGCAGACGGATTGGAACACATGTTGAACAGGGTGATGCCAAAAGACAATATTGGGTTGGCTGCTCTTCTGCAAACTACCGAAGGAGCGTGGGATAACGGTGAGCATATCATTTTCTGTAATTCAAGTTGATGAAAAACTGCCAATATTGAGACGCCGCCATTTTGAATGTCCACCATTACTGCAATAGGAGAAATTTGATATAAACTACTCAACACTAATTTCGTCGCACCCCAAATTGTTGCATCTGTTAAACTGATTAACTTTTTTTCTGATTTGAACAATTCTGTTCACACTTTTTGCTAGCCTAGTCCTTCGGCTATAACCTTATACTTCTTCAAAACATGTGGTTCTTTACATAAAATCGCTACAGGGTGTTACCTCAAACCTTGAAAAATTTCGGAATTTTCAAAAGGATTCCAAAAGGAAATAAAAATTTTTCGTCAAATTTGGCAGAGGCATGAAGATGATCTCATTACCTTGAGATATTTTTCGAATTGTATTCTTATCTCTTTTATTTACATGGTGATCTCAAAAAATGTACTTTTTGGATAACTATTCCTCGTCAACCGATTTTCAAAATCTCAGTCTCTTTTCGAAGCTGAAACTTTAGGTGAAGAGATATGAATATCAGAATTGACTCAAGATGGAGATTAAATATCGAGGGGTTTCCTCAAATGTGACCCAAATCTGACCCCAATCTGAAACACCCTCGAAATCCCGGTTTTCGGAAGGATAATTCATTCTGAATACGTCCAGATCTTTCTTGCTTTCAGTAGTCAAGAATTGTGCGTGACAAAAACCCAATTGAAAAAAAAAATCAGCACTTTGTTCGCCTGAAATGTATGGCCCGTAACCAAAATAACAAGAATCGCAATGATTACTTATATTTCGGACGTCCATCATCTTAATGGTTGAAAGATTTCTATCTCTTTCAAATTTTTCACAACGTTTCAATTGCTTGAATCCGCAATCCTCTCCCTTGGGTAATAATGACATAAATAAGATGCTACGCGACCTTTTATAGGTCTATAATTAAAGTGTGATTACGGTGTAATTACGCGCGGTCTTGTGGCGCTCGTGGTTTCGCGCTTTTTCTCCCTCCAAAACGGTCCATGAGCGGTTTCCATTTGTTTTTAATTTCCTCGCTTGGTTGACTGAAGGCACTATTGGCTTCTATATAGGTGGTTTCCACAAATTTCCGTTTGAACCAATGTTCTTCAAGGTAATGAGATCATCTTCATGCCTCTTCTGAATTTGAAAAAAAAGTTTTTCTTCATTTGGCATCATTTTGAAAATTTTGCTCAGTTTCAGATAACACCATGTAGCGATTTTATGTGAAGATCCTCAAGTGTTGAAGATGTACGAGATTATAGCTGAAGGATTGGGCTAGCAAACAGTGTGAACAGAATTCAATTTGTTGAAAGC
This sequence comes from Chrysolina oricalcia, assembly GCA_944452925.2. Classification (NCBI taxonomy): domain Eukaryota; kingdom Metazoa; phylum Arthropoda; class Insecta; order Coleoptera; family Chrysomelidae; genus Chrysolina; species Chrysolina oricalcia. The sequence goes on from OX101825.2 coordinate 18,387,280, forward strand.
AGAAAAAAGTTGTTCAGATGTTAACTGGAGCAAAATTTAGGGGTGCGATGAAATTAGTGTTGATTAGTTTAGTTAGTTATATAATTAAACCATTATATAATTAGTACAAGCGCCTCAAGTTAAATATTTCTATCATTAAAGGCTAAGTTCTTAAAATTATTATTATTACAATGAAAATGGCAAAATGCATGCAGAACATTAGATACTCGCTATTGCTTCAATAGTTGTCATCAAAAATTAACCCTCTCAATAAAAAAAATACTCATTTTATGCACTTAATACAGAAATGACTATCATCGTTTTTTTTTCAATCGATACAAGTTTTTCCATAGTAAATATTGTTTGTTATATGCAAAAGTTTCAATGGAAACACAGGATACAAGAAAAATTGAAAAGATACAAAGAAATAATTATATGTTTTGTCTAGGTGGCTGTGACTTCATATTTGATGCCTTCATTCAATATGAATGACATTTTTGTGCAATTTGAGTTTGATGAGTTGTGAGGGTTTTATGGAGAATAATATTTTCGAAAGGATTAGAAATGATTTATTTTCCATTTGTATCAAAAAATCTACTAGTTGATGTGTAAATCAGGGTAAACGTAAGCTTATCGGGCTCATTCTCGAAATAAAAAGAAAAGTGGCGTAGTTTTATCTCCTGAACACGGATCCGAAAGAATTTCGTGGGGGGTCTCTTATACTTTTCGAGTTATGACCTTTTGAATCTTGAAAATCAACCATTTTCAAACTTGATTTTCTCATCGAAAAATCGCACAAAATGCCTCCTTCTTTTTTGTTGTCACTTTTTCAAGACCCTAAACAACTCATATTTCACAATTACAAGCACTAAAACCAAACGTTTTAAACAAAAATTCAACCTTCTCATAAAGTATACCTAACTCTTCCAACACCTCCAGAATGAACGCCAAATTTTTTTCCTAAATCGTTTGGTTTTGGTACTTGTAATTGTGAAAAAGGAGTTGATTAGGGAATGAAAAAAGTGTCGACAAAAAGATTTCTGCGATTTTTTACCAAAAAAATCGCGTTTGAAATGGAGGATTTTCAAGATTCAAAAGGTCATAACTCGAAAAGTATAACAGACCCCCACGAAACTATCGGATTCGTATTTAGAAGATAAAACTACGTAAGTAACACCACATTTTTTTTATTTAAGTATAGTTCCAATCAATAGTTTATTATCAATATTACTACACTTGACTTTATACAGTGCGACGCTAAATTATGGAACAAATTCATTATTTCTGAATATAAAGATATTTCGGAAAAATCCTCGGACAGGTCGATTTTCTTTTCCGATGGGCCAATTTTTGAACCCCACCCAAAATATATAGGGTTATCCGCAATTGAGTAAAAATGACTTTGGTGATATTTTTAAATTGGACACCCGGGCGTGGGTGTCCCATTTAAAAATATCACCAAAGTCGCTTTTCCTCAAATGCGGATAACCCTATATATTTTGGGTGAGTTTCAAAAATTGGCCCATCGGAAAATAAAATCGACCTGTCCGAGGATTTTTCCGATGTATCTTTATATTCAGAAATAATGAATTTGTTCCATAATTTAGCGTCGCACTGTATATATCAACTCTTATTCGACAAATTGTAACTCATCAACACACATTGTTTCAATATCATTCATCTACAAACTCATATCTAGTGGTGATACATTGCACCACACCTTTACCTAAAGCAGCATTCCCAAACAAATTACGTTGCTACTATTGAATTGTCCACTTCGCATACAAAAACTAACCCCCACATTTTTTCTGGTCGTAGCTCCAGTAGACGCTCCTTTCCTCCAACAACCCGTCCTGGTGTGCACCGCGCACATCCACTGGGACCCCGAATTCTGCGACGTCAAGCTGATCCAAACGATGATGCTGTCCAACGAGCTCAAGACCATCCTCGACGAGTCCGCGCAAACCCTCAGGACTCGCAGCATCAACACCGACCCCAGCAACATCCAGTTGGTGCTGTGCGGCGATTTCAATTCGCTGCCGGACTCGGGCGTCATCGAATTCTTGGCGAAAGGCCGCGTGTCTCAGGACCACAAAGACTTCAAGGCTCTAGCTTACAAAGCCTGCTTGGAGAAGGTGCTCAGCTGTGATAAACCGAACGAATTCACACATTCCTTCAAGCTGGCGTCCGCTTACAATGACGAAATTATGCCTTTCACCAATTATACGTGAGTATTCTTTTAATTTAGTCGCGGGTAATCCCTTTAAAACGACGCCAACAAATTTGTGGAATATCTCCAGGATCCTAACATATAAACCAGAAGAGATGTAGTAGTCGGAGAAAAGAAGAGATATAGAAGTTGAGCGGTAACTGTGATAGGACCTCTCGTAATTGTAAACTATATTTGTTTGATAATAACTGATGCACAAAAGTTTTACAACATCTCAATGATCTTTAATGAATCTCCGTCAACTTTCAACATGACATTTTATCATCCCCCAGATATTACTGGGCAATTGATACTAATACTTCATCTTCTCTTCTGAGGATTGAACAAATTAAAATAATTACAAATCAATCGAGTATAATAAAATTCAGCAACGGTCTAATATCTCTGAGGCACCTGAATTTTCCTTCCATATCTAGTTGTTGTTGGAATTTGATTAGTAATACGAGTGTCAGAAATACCTTAAATGTTCATTCTAGGTAAACGTAGATTCATGTAGATCTTCTTCGGTAACACCTGGTTCATTTTCGGTTACAGATTGTCATGATCTATCAAATATCTTATATTTCTCCTCACTTCTCCCTAGGAAGTCGACACCAGATCCTAGGTTAATCAAATTGTTCCTTTACTTTTCCATAACGTTTCAGATCCGCTACCCAAACTAAATCTCCAGTTTTCAACCCTTTCTAATTTTGAACACCTTTCCGATCGTCAAAATTCGTCTTGTTTCTTTGTTTTGATTACGTAGTCTTTTTCTTTATCGTATTCAAATACATTTTTCAAACGTGCGATTACAGCAGCTGCAGTTAAACAGTCAAAATGAACCACCATTAGAAATCTTAAAAAATAAATCTATGACTATAAGGGACCACCTACCATTTAATTTGCAAAGGTCAGCTCCTAAGTTTGTCCAAGGATTTTCTGTTAGCTTGGTGGTCATCAGTGGCTCAGACCTCTGTATTATCTGTTGAATACAGTGTGAAAAATTGGAAACAAGTTGTTCAATGTCCACTGAATATCCAGGCCATACCGATTCTTTGACCCGTCGTCTACATTGGCAATTCCCATATGTCCGTGATGAATTTTATCCAAAATGTCCTTCCTCATTGACTTAGGTATAAAAATAGCTGAACCCTATACAACCAAGTCATTATAAATTGAAATTTCATATTTGTATTTGTCCCCTACATCGTTCGAAAGACATTTCTTAAAGAATTTACAGTCTTCCTCACCTTGACATTTTTTCTGTTAACCTCATATCTGAACAAGGCAGCGACTCAATTATGCTATTGATGAATAACTGTTTTTCCAAAATATCTTTATCCCCCAGAGGCTTCTCTAGTGGACTCCTAGACAGCATATACGGTGTATAAAAAATTTTTCCAGGTACACGCTGGATTCTATAATCAAAGCAAAGAGTCTCTTCCTAAACCTCTGAAGTCTAGCTGATAAATCGGATATTGATTTCTTTCCTTACAGTTCTAGGCTTGGAATGAATTTCATAATATAATTCTCCATGCCCAAAAACTGCCTGAGTTCGGACACTTTGGATAGTTTTTTCATGCCTTTTTGTGAACAGATAACACACTGGCCATTATTAGCTGGACAATTCTCTAGCTTATGGGTAGTAAAACATACCACATTTCTCGCATTTATGTTTAGGAATTTGAAAGATCTTCGACTTCTGTTGGTTTATAGCTTCAACAACTTCTGATGACGGCCCGGATCTTATCAAACCTTGCTGCTAATGGACTGCTTCTGCCTGCCTTACTCTTAAAATAGGTTTTTCCAGAGTTAGCCCCTCATCCATTTGTTATGCCTCGGAAGCATTATTTATATATATATTTTTTTTGGGAATTAAACTTATTAATTTTATGTATTACTGTCAAATAAGTTTGGAAATTTATTTTGCAATTATTGTTAATATCCCTATTATAAACGAAATTATTTCTTGGGATAACAATAAAGTACTATCTTACTATCTTAACTCTGAGGCTATCCTGATTCTTTCAAAAATGTTTATCCACCTGGGCCAATCTGAAGGCGATTTGGAATCAAAAGATTAACTTGGTGCTGTACACTCGTGGCCATGGCTGATTTTCTAAAGTTTCAAACACCTCACGCCATGTAAAATATATGTGTTGGATAATAATTGATGCAGAACATCTCAATGATCTTTAATGAATTCCAGTCAACCTTCTACATGACTTTTTATCATCCTCCAGATAGTACTGACAATAATTGATACTAATAATACAGTAATATTTTTGACATGAAAATACATGTAAATTGAACGTCGAACAACTATTAATAGCTCAGAAATCAGAAAGTAGTTGTTTTCCAATCGACACTAATAATTATTTATATCCCGTTTTTATAGTCTAGTTTCTTAACTTGATTTGGCAGATATCAGTACTTCATTGTTTTCTCATGCAACAGTTCTTCTTTTGAATACTTGAAGTGACACAATAGATAATAAAAATCAAACCTAATATGTCCTTATTTCAATAATTCATTTGATTCAATCAACAAGTAACACTTTGGCCACCTATTTTACTATCCCATAACAACTACATTAATATAGCGGCTAAAGCGCACCACTTTGGTACTGGTAGGCCAATTTTTTTTTTCTGAAGTAGTGAGATTTTTGTGGTATAGGCCTGGAGCTCATGCCCAAGAAGACCGACTGATTTGCCTCAAGTATGACACGTGCGGGGCTGAATTACGTAATATTAATAAAAGGGAAATAAAGGTCATAGTGCTGGTAGTGGACGCGTTATCGCAGGATCAAGAAGAGAACTTAAAAATTACGGGTTTTGAACAATTTCTTTGACAAATAATTCGCATTTTCCGGTAGTTTATGAAAAATAATTCGGCGCTGCTTATAGCTCGCTATACCGATCGAAACATGTAGATTATTTTTTAACTATATCCTACAGGCGAATTTATGTTTCAAATGATTCGTTGTAAGTAGACATTCTCGAAAATCGCCACGCCATACCGTTCAGACGGAAATGTCGACATACCGTAAAGTAGTCGATTTCTTTGAAATTGCTAAACGATTTACTACAGTATGGCAATTCGATTTTATGAAATGTCATTATACAATGAGACCGTTAACTTATTAGCCATACTTCTGGTCATCTGCAAAAGAAGCGCCATACTTGAAAAATTGTTTTTTAGATACGTTCTTAAAATACGATTGGGCAAGCCTCATATCTAAAATTATTTGCTACAGTCCTACATCATTATATCCACTTTACTTCAATATAAAAATACCCCATACTGCATCGATGGTGCTGAAGACTGCCACATGCGCGTAAATATGTTGGAAAAAATAATGTGAAACTATTTCGTACAGTGGCGTTTTGATTTTCATTTGTTTTTTGTCATGCCATAATGTTATTGGTGTTTGCACTTTTCGAAAGTTTGTTTTATTTGATACTATCATCGCTTTTACTATAAATAAAACAAACTTTTGTCACTTTTACAATGTTTTTTTTTTTCATTTCAAGCTAACGTTTACGTCATTTGTTCAAGAGGCTAAACGTTAAAATGAGTAGCATCATGAATGTGGGGAAGAAACACAGTTATTAGGGTTGGATAGGGTAGGCTTATTAAACATTATAGTAGAGGAGTCCAATAGGGGATTTTGGGATTTACTCAAGCGCGGAGGATTAACATGGGGGGATACGTTGCACCCTGTTGATTACCTCCACCATATCTAAGCCTTCTGTATAGGGCCGCGCGAGAAGGGCAGCCGATGATGGGTTAATTACATACTGAAAAGTGTGAGTTTCAATAATCTGACGATTTGAGCGTGACGAAAGGAAATAATTCATGGATTACGGGAAAAATATAATCTGCCGATTTGCACAAGCCGAAGTAACAAATATCGTCAATAAAGTTTTGAAGCACTTGACAGTGAAATTGGTGAACTGATTCCGTTATTTTGCAATTTCTAGATTTGACTTCAAAGGCATCATAGACTATATTTTTTACGCCAAACAGACGATGACACCTTTAGGCTTGTTGGGTCCACTTTCGCCAGAATGGTTGCAGCAGAACAAAGTGATAGGTTGTCCGCACCCTCACGTCCCTTCTGATCATTTCCCCCTTCTCGTCGAACTGGAAATGGTGCCCACGATAACCGCTTCAATGAATGGACTGATTCACAGGTAACAATTTGAAATAATGTATTTGCAGAACAATGATAAAATGATAATAGTGGTATTTATTTCCAGTACATATGATAAATGTAATAAATGGGAAACGTCGGAGATCAGATTAGTCCTTGTTATTATTCTCAAACATTGAAAAGTTAGAATATTTAACTTGATGTAAATTTCTGCTGATTCAGATTATGTATTTTTACTGAAATATAGCCAAAGTTCACAAATACAATGAAAACTAGTTCTCTTGAATGTATTATTATTGTCCGTTGTAATATGTTGTAATATCTTGAACAAGTGGGCCGTGGTGGTAGAGCATTCGCTTCTCAAACAAATTCCATCACGGTCACCGGTTCGGTACATGGTATCACACATTAAAAGGTACGGGTCTCGTCTTACCTAGCGCACACAAGACTTCTGAGGAGGGTAGTTCGTAAGAGTGCAACTGATTGCCGAAAAGAACAAAAAAAAAGCAAAAGTTTGAATAATTGTAGAACAGAATACATGCAATTTTTTTCAGTTAATATTGTTATATTTTCCCTGTTATCGTTATCAATTCATTAAATCATTCATTTACATGATATTAGATAAATCCGAAACTATATAATTATTATAACTGAAGTTCAAAGATACAATTTGAGCACAAATAGACAAAGAACACAGAGAAACAGTTCATTTTGCTCATATATCCTCATCACTGAGATTACTCATTCAGTTAGTAATGTCATGAGTCTAAAAAATAGCTTTACCTAATTTTTTATCTGGTAGCAAGCAGTTTTTACTGAAATTGAAATACTTACCGTCATCGGAATTTGAAGTGTAGTTTCAAATTGTGTCTAACCTCATATTCAAAGTACGATTGTATTTCAAGTGAACTGTTGAGAAATTTCGAGTATTTTCTCTTTTGATGGTGATTTGCTGATGCTGTAGCTTAGTACTTGAAACTCATCAAAACACTCAATCAAAATTTTATTGTACAAGGAGTAAGGTTTTTGATATTGATGAAACATTTGCAATATCACTTTTTTTACATAATCCTAGATGTTCATTTTGGTACCCATATTATCTTCATCAGTAGATACTGTCAATAAGTAAATTCTGACTATGTGAGGATTTATGGACAGTCTTACTACAGCACTTTCCAAACAATTTAATTTTCGATGATCCACAGTATTAATGATAATGATTTTAAACAATCAATGGTAATAAATGACTCCAAAGATGAAGGGTTCAGCTACCTGCATATGTCAACTGAATCTAAATAGGTCTTGGGATGATGGTATAAACATATTGGAATTTAATGAGGCATTATCTTTACCAGGAAAGGATTTCAGAACATTCTTATAAGTAGATACTTTTAATCCAATCTAATTTCTTGTGATCGTCAACAATTAATTGGATTTTGTAGATAATTTCACTCACCATATGAAACCTTCCTTTACTGCAATATTAGAACCAATAAGAGACGTATGTCTCGATAATACGCAGTTCCTTCCTTTTGAGCCGGTAATACCACTTTGTCATGACAACCACGTATCCAAACAACAATGGAGAACTTAAAATCATCTTGCTACTAATATGAATGTCAGTCTGACAGACTTCATGTCTATCAGGCATTATCTATAACTATTGAAGAATTCACGACAATGGAACTTTTTTTACTTTGTTGGTTAGCGAAATTATTTCAATAAATACTACTCGTGCTTACAATAATATCGATAATTCTGTCAGAAATCTTAAACTCGATCAAGCCATTTGATCTCATCGATTTCTGACAGAATTACCATCGATAGAATTGCGAGCACTCGTGGTATTACCCCGAAAGTTTATTACTGCTATTTATAACAATGTCTGTATTATCATTTAGCCAAATAAGATTTGATTATAAGATTCAAAACGGATACTAAAATAATGATAATAGCCTATTGAATCTAGTTTGTATAGCCCCATTCCAATATGTACTTACTATTTACAAGTTTTAGCAGGTAGTTCAGCCACCCCTTCTTGTCTAGTATTCCATTTTACTTCATCTCAATCTCAGCTCAGTTCAAATCAGTTTTATGACTATTTCCTAAATAATTCATTCAATTCTTGAATCACATCTGTATCCTACATTTTCAGGAAAACTATTTACGAAAATGGAACAACATACTATATATACCACCAAAACTATTTACCCATTCCTTCATAACCCGGGAAATTCAAGATATTGAAATTTAGTGAATTACGATACTCAACAATACACTTGATGAAAATCATTGGACTCTGTTCATTTTCAGATTCAATTTGATCATGCCAAACCAAATGTAAGAAGTTGAGGTTTGTACTTGGGTATTTTGTGAATGTCCTAAGGAAATTTCTGTTTTTGTTTATGGGGTTTTTGAAATTATGGGTTATTTTTTTTTCTGCATACTGAAAATTATCACGATATTCATAAACATCTCAATAATATTGTAAAGATGTCAATTGGTATATTCCAATAAATACAAGATATGCAATTCAATGTAGTGGGTATTCCGGCTTTTAAGAAATTTACTACTAACTTGAAATTGGTAACAGTGAACATTTTTTTTTGGGGTGTACTTGGTTGCCAGTTGTGTCAATGAGAGACGTGGAGTGCAAGAATTTTTGCGTAATCCTATAAAGTGGGTCTTAATAATAAGATTAAACGTGAACCTCCTAAGTTGTGAGACTCACTTTGTAGTTTACTAATTTTTCATTTTCAAACTACTAAGACTACTAAGTCAATGAAACAACAAAAATTGAAGGGCTCTCTCGATGATTGTATGGGTTATAAACCTAAACTTTTGAAAAATGTTATACTAGCTTTCAGTTACTGTGAATAGGGAATATGCAAGTCATTTAAATTCACCTGATTTTTTTACCTCCGATACTTAATTGTCTTGACATTATACCTAAACCATTGTTTATATAGAAGATAGTTAATCAACCTTATGGGATTATAATTGGAACAAAATGGATGCGACATGTAGATGGCGATAGTGAGCTCGCATCCAAGTCATGTCGTAACTTGATTGAAACAATGGGACAGCATTAAAATCAGGGTTTTTTGAAGGAACCTGCATTAAAATGACGTCAAATATTCATGTTTGTAACTAATCACGCTAGATGACACTCGCGTTTGCGTCCAACACCAATTACACAGGCATTGACTAACTATCTTACTTCTATATTAACAATGCCTAAACCATTAGTTTATCATTTAGTTTGTATTTAACTCCATAAAACTTTGATCAAAAAGTGCAATCCAGATTTCACGTCTGCTGAGGTCAAAGGAGTGAAAGCTGCAAGGTAATTGTTGTAATACATGATATTTTGTAATTTACTAAATAAGTTTTCATGCCAAACATAACCTCAAATGTTGTATTCATACAATATACTCACATTAAAGTGATCTTCACTACAATGTAAAGTGTCGTTCCTTAAGACGTACTCTGATTACTCTACTTGCTTGAAGTTGATCTTTCAAAAGACAAATGAAGTACAAGTGTCAGAGAGAGATGAATAATGTGAAAGTGATCTCGATCCAAGGAGACTAAAATTTAACAAGGAGAGTTTAATCCCCATAAGACAATGGGGACACTAGTAGAAAGAGGTGAAAGAACATTTGTGACGAAATGTGACGTAGTTGGACGTGTCATGGCCGCCGTTCTCTATAGACAGTGACGGACTAGCTCTTGGTATATGAGAGTTACTGCTGACAGTTTTGTTGCTTGGTCCGAGTTCGACTCTTTACTCATATCCAAGTACGTCACTATGACGCGTTGATGCTACAAGATTCTGATTGGCTAGAGCTTATTAAAGCCTCCTGTTAGTTTAGTCACTTTGATCTCGATCAGTGTTCAGTGAACAAGCCTTAAATGTCTCTTCTCATAACCTTACACCATTGTTTACGTATTTTCACATCTCTTGGAACAGAAGAAAATACTTTATTTGGTGTACTTATAATTGTGTTTTGGCATTCCTATAAAATAGGTTTTTAGCATTTTCCATTATCGTAAAAGCGATTAAAACTACAAATCCCTAACGAAATTAATAACTGTCAATAGTGTCAAGGCATATTGTAAACAACACTGTAAAAGGTCATAACTATAGAAGAAGAAGACAATACTGATCGCGCCATGTGACGCCCCACAGCGCGCGAAAAATGAAGGCGTTCAAATAGGTCAAATTCAATCCAAGACTTTCAACAGTATTTATATTTTTTACTATGTTGTAACGAAGTAAAAAATTAATCAAACATATAAAAAAAATGCATATTCCCAATTAGAGGATACATTTGTAAATATTTGATCAAATTTTAGCCAACACCATACAAGTGCGGAAAGTAGTACTTTTCCGCGACGGCAGTTGCACGAACGACGCGGAGCGGAGTTCGGGCAAGCCTTCAAGGGCGGAAAAGACGTTTTTCCGCAAGAGTTAGGTACAATGTTTTTCCTACGAGTGTTTTTGTTCATCTTATTTATGAAAAAAAAAAGGTTTTTATTAAACAAGATTTTATAATAATGCTACAAAATGACACATAAGACAGAATAGTTACATTGATCATTTAGTTAGTCCTAAATATCCTCATTTTCAACAATATAAAAATCGTGCGGAAAAGTAACTTTTCAGCACTAGTGTGGAAATAGTATCTTTTCAGCACTAGTGCGGAAATAGTATACTACATTACTAGTGCGGAAAGTAACATTTTTCACACGAGTGGGAAATATTGTGGCACGAGGCGTACGAGTGCGGCAATCACACGAGTGTGAAAAATCATCACTTTCGCACGAGTAATGTACACTATTTTTCCTACGACCACATAATAATTTATCTATGCATGTGTCCAAGAAAATCGAATGAATAGTCCGACTGAGAACCATTCTGACTTCATTTATTTTTAATAATTAATTTAAATACAAAATATTTTCTTTATGATATAATACCGACGAGATCAAAATCATAATTAGACATCTTTTATTTTTGATAATAATTACTAATCAAGATACACTCTAATACAATATATTTTCTTGTCATAATATGTGTCCAATACCTCAGTTGGTAAGCAGCGGGACTCGACGTGACTCTGACGAAGAGAACCCGGGTTCGATCCTCGTCCGCGGAAACTTTTTTTTTTAAGAAGATGGAAAAAATTGCACTTCTCAAATAGATTGCTTCAAGATTTTGTTGGTAGGATTTTAGATAGTATTATATACTGATTTTTAGATAGTATCAGTTGGTAGAGTTTCGGTCTTCTGAATAAAAAAAAAATCTTTTCAAATAGATTTCTTCAAATTTACATATTAAATAAGTAAATCTAAATTGAAATTATATATTTGACAACTTGACTTCGGTAAATCTTAATAGAAATTATGCATTTGACAACTTATCCGCAAGCGTGCGAAATACTTTCCGCAAGCGTGCGGAAAGTCTTTCGCACGCTTGTGGATATGAGCCACTTTCCGCGGGACTGTACGGTGCGATATACGTTACTTTCCTATGTGGTCGTAGGAAAAGTAACTTTTCCGCATGGTTTTATCTTTCCGCGAGATTTATAATATGAGATCGAATCTAGTCTATTAACGACTGTTTGATAATAACTTTCCGATATTCCGTAATTTTCATAAAATTAATTTCAAAATATAAAGTAATTAAGACATTATCAAAATAAATAGTGATATATAAAATTTGACAGGTTTTGATATGGTATTATAGCAATTAAATTAATATCTGAAATAGCTCAGTTGGCAAAGTAATGTTTATGGGGTAGGTGGTTCGAATCCTGGGGAAGTTACTTTTTTTTTGTTTTTGTTTTGAAATCGATGAGAGTACTTACTGTTCAATTTTCGTTATATTTTTCAATATTTGGATATTCAATGACGACATGAGTGTTTTTGATAGAATGTGTTATGAAAAAAATAATTCGCTCGTACTACAAAATTTCATACTTATACCTACCTACTCGTGGGAAATGTATGTAATTTCATGTTCATTGTACAATATACTAATCTTGAATTAAAATATTGTGCTTTAAAGAGAAAATCTTCCATAAAAGTAAAAATCGTGCGGAAAAGTAAAAATCGTGCTGAAAAGTAGAACTTTCAAAACGAAAAATCGTGCGGAAAAGTTACTTTTCCGCACGCTCGTAGGAAAAAATATTTCCTGCATTGTCCAGCAATTTGATTCATGGTCAATAGGATATTTTCACCTTATAGAAGCTACACATTTTGTTTAGCATTGTTTGAACTTTATATAAATGTAGTAACATTGAAATATAAGTAAATCAACATTACTGGAAAAAAGTTGTTGAGTCCTAATTTAAATGTTTTATTAATTTCATACTAAATTACTAACCAAATTATGGAAACATAAAATTCTTTTTGTATCTCCTTTACTGAATTCGGAATTTAATTTTGAAAGTTTGTTTTGTTTCATTAGTAGAAAAATTATTGTTTTTGGGACAAATAAGAAAATTTCCGGACGACTCGTAGCTCCGTGGTCTCAAAAACCCAGTTTTAGTACGAATAAAGGTTTCCCCATACCAACGCGGGAAGGCGGGAGCAGCATGAATGCGAGACTAAATTCGATAGTTGGATATACAGTGCGGCTTTTTTTAGTCCCCCCTGTTAACTTTTGAACGGTTCGACGTACAAACATGAATAAAAAACCGTTTGGAGGGTTTCACCGATACTACTTTTTGAAACAAAAAATATGGTGATTGCTCGACAGGGGGCGCGGGGGGGCACATCAATTCAAAATTTTTAAATGGCATGGGGGGTCAAGTGTCACATCGTTGAAAAGAGAATTCAATTCTCTTTACAACCATCTAAATATTTTTGAGAATTTAGTTGAGGAATTTTTTCCCAATTTCGATTTTTATGCCTATCGAAATTTTCTAGTTGATGTGCCCCCAGCGCCATTTGTAGTGTAATTGCAATATTTCTTCTCTCAAGAAGTAGTATCGATAATACCCTTCGCAATGTTTTTGGTTTCATTATTCCACAACAAACCGTTCAAATTTATCAAGGTATGACTAGTTTTCAGATCCGCATTTATATTTGATATTTCGAATTTGAATTGCAAAAAAAAATATTAACGAAATTCAAAAAAAATTAGATGGTTGTAAAAAGAATTGAATTCTCTTTTCAACGATGTGACACTCGACCCCCAATGCCATTTAAAATTTTTGAATTGATGTGCACCCCCGCGCCCCCAGTCAAGCAATCACCGTATTTTTTGTTTCAAAAAGTTGTATCGGTGAAACCCTCCAAACGGTTTTTTATTTATGTTTGTACGTCGAACCGTTCAAAAGTTAACAGGGGGGGGAGGACTAAAAAAAGCCGCACTGTATAAAAATACATACCGGTGTGGAATAATCGTATTACAGAATGCTGACAAGCAGAGAAATATATGTATATGATTTGCTTCGTTTACTGTTTTCCTAGCCATTCGCACGGTTCCCATGTTCCGTTCCCGCTCCCGCTCCCGCGTTCCTGCTTTGGTTTGACGGAACCTTAAATAGTATATTGTACAACTAGTAATATTCAGTTTTCTCACGAGTTTTACAATATACTTTTCCGACGACCGATCTGAAAAACAAAATACTACGAGATTTTACTCATAGAACATTGAAAAATAAATTAAATTTTGCGTGACTCCCATTATATCTACCAACACATAATTTTAACAGAAAAATTCTTCTTATAGGATTAATTGTGCTGTATTTAATATGGTAATATTAAATATGCAGTAGTGCGAAATGAAATATTTCGTACTAGTGGGAAATACGTAATATTCTGTGTTAGTTTTCAGTGCGAAATTATTTCAAGTAGATCATCAGAAACATTTTTTTCCAACCACGCAGAAGTCTATCAACAAACCAAATTTCATAGACCATAAATTAGGTCATTTTATTGTGGTTGTAAAAAACATTTCTGAGCAGGGTATACTATTTTTTCAGCTCAACGTATTAACCAACTATTTTGTAGATATATCTATACTAAATTACAAATTTATGATTTTATTTTCATTTTAAGATCTACATTTTTTCAGATAACTAAGAAATTATTTCTTTCAAAGAAACGCTCAAAAGTACTAAAAAAAAGGTCTTCCATTGAAAAAGCCCTAGGTCTGAAACAATTGTAGATCGAAACAAATGAAGGGGTATGGCTACATACATCATAGTAGCCTATAATTGAATAAAAAAGTTGTGTTGTTGAATATTATTAACTCTTGTTTGTCTTGGGAGTAGTCTTCCCAAAACTACTTTTCGGTAATCCATCCACTACTCTTTATTGCATAATGTGAATGTTTTTTTATATTTTACAGGTAGCAACTGGCGGTAAGCAGAAATTAGCCATTGTCGCCTTTGCATTTGCTGTAGCTGTTGCTCAGAAGACCAACAGTGAAGCCACAGAGGCACATCTATTCACCTTGTTTCGGAAAACTGTACCTGACGGCATCGTCCCATATAAACCAAAACTCAAAAATACCTTCGAAAAGAAATCGTCGCCACCACTTCAATCATTTGTCACACATTGTATGGTCGTTTTAGGAATTGCTATTGAAACAGGCCTGGTGTAATTGATAATTCAGCTTATCGAAATAATTTTTCAATAATTTGCGTTTTCAGATTCAATTGAGAAAATTAGAGATGGTGGATTTATAAATAAAGTCAACCGAACTAAGAATTAAATCAACAACTAAGCCAAAAATTCAAAGTAAAAATATGCTTTAATGTCAGAAGTTTTTCAACTTATTGACAGAGCTTTTCAACTTTGAATAAAAATGTATTATAAGAATTAAGAAAGATTAATTCAAGGAAAAACCCTCAGGGATTTATACATGTTCATCTGTCAATTAAATTAAGAATTAGTAACTAAGAATCTTTTATCTTTTCAACTTTAAATTACAATTAAGCTATTAAACGCATGCGCACACGATATTTCTATATTTTAAAAAATTTCATTCAATTAATTCCAGCTCTTCAAATGACGTGTTGTTGAAGGTTTTTCCGGGTTTCTGTCTTGTGCAAAGGCTATACGATTATACATTTTATGCACTAGCGGGCGGTAAAGTACACTTTACCGCCCGTTTAACAGGAGCGTTTAACATTCCGTTAATCGGGAGCTACAAGCTATCAAAATTTTTTTTTGGAACTAACTTAGTTTGGACTCCTGAACAAACATTCAAATGAAATTTTTGGCGGTCTCAAGTAATTTCGGAAATACGGGCCTATTTTTTAATGTTAACTGGGCATATTCTAGCACACGTTTCTTACGTGAAAAACACACTCAAAGTTGCTCCTTATTTTCACCAGCACAATATACATACCAGTTTTACACATTTTTTTTTTCAACTGAACTTTTTTTCAAAAAAACCTACCTTCTTTTAACAATCACTAAAACAATACATTCATGCCGTTTTATTAAGTGAATATCATTCATGTCAGGTTGGTAACTTGGAAATCGGTCACCGCCAACTTTTAAAAATCAAAAGGAGGCGGAGCTAATTTTGCGACGTCGCCAATGTGATTCCAGAAATATTTAATTCTCGTATCACACGGAATATTTTAGTGAATGAGTAATGAAAAATGAGTGGATATAACCACTTTTCCCATCAACACTTGAACTTCACATTTAAAACATTGGTACTACTATCGTTTCTAAATGAATGCAGACTGGCTGAATTCAAAAGACGAGACAGATAACGGAAATGTGCGCAAACATATGCATGCACATACGCACACGCATGTACTTTAGTGCGCATGTGCGTTAACATGTGAAATTCATGCCATCATAATGAAAGCTGCTTACAGCATCCCCATCGCTATGAGTACAAGTATGCATTTCAGAAGTGGATGTTTGGTTCAAATACTTATCTGGTATCGTTCCGGCACCATTTCCGGCGATTTTTTAGCGATATCAATTTATTTTAAATCGATTATTCAATATACAGTGTCCGCCAAAATGTTGGAACCATATGGGAAACTTTTTTATTAAAAGTTTCTCAGAAATTTTCATTCCTCATAAAAGTTGGTGCATTCAATTAGACTGATTACGCGCATATCGGTTATTGCCAGTGGCGTGCGACTAAGCGGGAAACGGCTGATATTCTAAATTCACTATAGAGTAGTAACATTAATATGCAAAATATCGAAAAATGTTGATGGAAAAAGTTGTTTGAAATTGAATCATATTCTTGATTATTCAGTTTAGTCTACCAATGACGAATTTTAATAACTGCTTAATGTTGGCCTAAATTTTTAATGGAAATTATCAACAATAATTTTTAAGTGGTAAATTACCAAATCAGCATGAATTATCTGCAAAATGAATTAACTGATCCAACAAAATCTTGAATATGAGTTGAAAAACAGTAATGGAAAGATGATGAAATAAAACCAGGATCCTATAAAAAAATTAAATTGGTAAGTGGTAGACTGAACTAGATAACTGGAAAAATCATTCAATTGCAAACAACTTTTTTCACTAACATTTTTCGATATTTTGCATATTAATGTCACTTTACTCTATAGTGAATTTAGTTTATCGGCCGTTTCCCATTTAGCCGCACGCCACTGGCAATAACCGATATGCGCGTACTCAATATAATTGAAAGCATCAACTTTTATGAGGAAAGAAATTTTCTGAGAAACCATTAATAAAAAAGTTTTCCATATGGTTCCAACATTTTTCATCCAAAACATTTCAACTTTCTTCCGACTGTCGCACGAGTTGAAATATTTTCATCTTTCCCCGAAATTTGTAAGAATTTTAACCTCACTCTTCCCATTTGCCAAATCAAAATATATACCAAAGAAATAAATCGATTTTATATTAGGAAAACTAGTAATCTTCTAATTTCGTGTTCTATTTATTTATTGAAAATTAAAATTAAACAAACAAAACAAAAGCATTTTTCGGACGAAGAGAAACACATTCATGAAAATCGGAAAATATTTCGTACGAAATTTAACGTCATTTCGGATATGGGATTAGCAGATTTCGTATACATGAAAAACATACTTTACCTATTGAAATTCGAATCAGTATTTGTTATTCCTGCAAAAAATTTTGGCTGACGCCATCGGGCCATTATTCACGCTGCAGGCCATTAACGCCTACTTTACGTGCTTGATACATAAATAACTATTTTTCTGTGACGGGAAAAACATTTGACATTTTATCTCTGTTGACATGTAACAGAATATCACTTTTTATGAAATTACTTTTTTTCCCGGGAAAAAGTACTTTTTTCCCGGATATACTAAATGATGAAATTAATTTCAGGTGGTGTTTCCTTGTTATATTTTATGAAAAAAGTTCTAACTTGCTTTGTTCTCAAGTGACAGAGTGTCAAAGTTTTGATAAAAAATCGGTTATTCATTAATTACTCAAAAGTCTTTTCGCCGATTTTCATGAAACCTGGTGTTACAAGTGGCTTGTTTTGATGAGGTTAGATCTTAACTTATAAGCAGCGAAGGGTCACCTGATTGATAGATATGGTAATAATCATTGAACGCCACTGTTTTCCCATAAGTTTCGTATTTTTATCAAATTAAACATTTAAAAATACAACTCTCTTATAATGCCGTGAATTTGAAATAGCAAGAATTTATCAATCGATAGATTTCCTTGATTAATTTATTTCTACCTGAACTCCTTTATTGGTTAGGTCGATGATGGACTGGTTGTTTGTTGTGTTCCTGAGCCTATTATTGTCAACTGTTTTTATCAAAACTTAACAACATATTTGTGCATAAAATTAAATAGAATTTCAAGGAAATATGGAGTAACTGAAAAAAAGATCATTCACATAACTTTCTGAATTTTGATGGTGTGTAACCACCATTCCTACGCCAATGACTTTGTTTTGACAAAGTTTAGCTATTTCTAATTCATGGCATTATAAGAAAGTTGTATTTTTAATTTATTAATTCTGAAAAAATATTAAACTTATGAAGAAACAGTGGCATACAATGATTTTTACTATAAATGTCAATCAGGTAACCATCTGCCACCATCTGAAAAAAAGCCCCTTGCTACTGCTAATAACCACACCAGGTTTCATAAAAATCGTCAAAAAGACTTTGAGTGAATGATGAAATGTCGATTTTTAAATGAAACTTTGACAACCCGTATCTCAGAAACGAAGCAAGTTAGGACACACGTTTACATGAAATTTTCTTCATAAAATATGACAAGGAATCACCACTTGAAATTAATGACATCATTTAGTTTACACCCTGTATACACATAAGTAAAGGTAGATATTCAATTTTAGAATATTTTATTATACAAAAGTTACATTTCTTTTATATCAAAGGTGCATTGCATGGATGACATGTTTCTTGACAACAGTCGAATTTTCTTATGTTAATTTTTTTTCTGCCATGGACACAACTACTACCGTTGATGTTTCTGGTACAAATCGGGTGTTATTTCAGCACTGCCACACTTCATTTGCTAGTTCTGTCCTGCCGATTCATCAATATACCCTTCAGCGACCGTTAATGACTTTCAACCGCCATGTTTCTTTAGTGTCATCAAGTCTCTCCCATATTCAACCAAAGTGTAGCAGACGATTTCCGAAATGAATTACCTTTATATGAGTTAGTATTTTCAAGTTGAAGAAATAGCTACTGTTTCAGGTATCTTATAAAACTGATTTTTGCCCACAACCTGATTGATAAATTTTCCATTGCGATATTCATAAAACAGGCGGCGATTCTTTGCTGCTGCTGGGCGAAGGGTTATGTACATTCGGAAAATTTTATATTTTCTTCAGTAACTACAAGTCTCCTGTTTACATCATTCTCATTCACAATCAACAACGTTCCTGAATCTTTAGTATCATCATCATCTAATGTTACCTGGCTGATTTCACAAATTTGACAAGATCCTGCAGTCACAAATACAACAACCTAGGCCATTAAATAAAGTTCATCAGGAGCATTATTTAAAAAATCACTAATTTGTGTACGTGTGAAAATCGCAGCTTTGTGGGCGTGCAACCTTTCCCATTTTGTTTAAGAAATGTGATCAGTTTGAAATATTTTGAAATGTCTACATTTATTGGATTGTAACACACTTTTATTCATTGAATGACCACACTGTTGATAGCTTTTGTTGTTGTGCCAGTTCCAAAAAATGAGCCATTAACACCGTCTCTGAGAAAGAACTGTCTTTTTCATCTTTCATTCCATAAAATTCGAATACGCGGTTTCGTAAATTTTTCGCGATGTTTAGCTGGCAATAATTTTTGTGACGCTAATTTTGCTGCTTCTACTAACTCCGTTGGAGGCAGAGAAAACTCGGAATCAGACATTTTTCAACTCTATATTATTCAAAATAACTACAAAACAACCAATAATGACTGGTTCATAGACCAAACTTTTATTTTTGTATAACAAATGCTAAATATGTACATTTGTTTTCACTTCTTTTCTTAATTTTGCAATGCTGTAATTAAAAGAGGGAAATTTAGGAGATCGTTTACCTACCCATTTTCTAACTAAAAAAAGTTGACTAGTTGCATGGGTATAATTGATTAAAAATACACAGGAGACATTAATGCATAACCTCTATACATTTTCAAGAATCAAGTTTAAAAACAGTTCCTTAATCAACTGCTTATGATATATGAAACTTGGAAAACTGTTGTTGAAAGTTTTGGGTCACGTGAATAGGAAAATTTGAAAAATATTCATTAGTGAAAAACTTTTCAATAACCAACAATCAATATGGCTTTTCAAGGAGCACCAGAATAGACATCCGCCACATTTTTCAAATCAATAAACAAGTTTCAAGGTGCACCTGTTTAAGGCCCATTATACGATTAAAAAAGAAATGTGAAATGACAAAATGCAGCACTTGACGAATTACAAGAAGGAATAGGTGAATAGGCCTATGATGAAGCATTGACTCACACGCAGATCGTAAAAATCATTTTAATTTAACCATTACTTAGGGTCTTCATCCCAGAAAAAAGGGGAGTCAGAAACGATTCTTTTTTCTGAGTGGGTTGCATGATTGTATGCAGATAAAAATAACCAAACAAATATTCTTCGAGTTTTAAATGAGTGAAAAGGATATTTTCCACCATTTTTGGGCATTTTCGATCAGTTCCACCATCAAAACGAACGAATATTTTGGTGTCGTTTCATTTCAATATAGTCTATCTTTTACTTAGTTAAACGACTTTCTCATTTTTCTTCTAGACATACCTATCCTTTTTTTTGCGAAATGGATTTCCTTGCTTTATTCTAAATGAGAAATATCCAGTTTTATCAAAGTCAACTAATGAAGGTTTGGTTTAGCCATCGATTAGTGAAAACTAATTATTACTTACATTTCTGGATACAGATATGGAACTGAATTTCTTTTAAATTACACGCCCCTCAGGTTGCTCCTCCCACACGACTGGTGAGGAAAAGAGAGAGTATATAGCCAGTATGACATCTGGCACAGGGTCGGATCGGGAATGGGAAAAAATAAAACTCATTCTGTCTGACGAAACTACGGAATATTATCACTTTTACAATTACTAGCTGTATTCATCACTTAGGGGACAATAGTCCATATCATTTTTATATAAGGAAAAAAACAATATGCGGCTCCAGAATGTTGGACGAGTTTCGTGATTTCTGATATGATTCCATTGAAAATTGGTATATAGGAGCTTTTGGGTTGGGATGTCATGGGATGGCAAAAGTTGATGCCTACGAACTTTTGTTAGGGTGAAAGTAAAAGTATGTTGTATGAATGCTACTACTGAAACCTACTGCGTCAACTTTCTAGAAGTAAAAGTTTGGTCTAGGAACCAGCCATAAGTTCGAATTTTTAAATCAAATCGTAGAATTAAATTGACAGATATTTGATTACTTTAAAGGCGTTGGCACACAGAAAGCGAACTCTCCGCGCAAACTGGTTCGCTCAGCAGAGCGAACACACAACTGGTACGCCGCGGTGGTTCACCTTCTGTTTTGCTGGGATGATGCAACATCACATTATACCAGTTTTGTACCAGGGTACAGGGTACAAAGTTCGCTCTGCTGAGCGAACCAGTTTGCGCGGAGAGTTCGCTTTCCGTGTGCCAATGCCTTAAAGGTTTGTTTCCTTAGCAACGCAGGTCTAATTGTCACTATAAGTGACAGCCTACCAGTTTAAATATCAAATTTCACATCGATCATTTCCTGACTTTAATATATTGTAATAATATGGTTTTTAAATATTAAATCGTCGTTTTTCCCGTTTACAGAAAAAATAGTCATTACACACGGGAAAAATATTAAATTTTAGCTCTCGGTTTTTTTTGTAGATAAGAAACCTCGAGCTAAAACCTAATACTTTTTTCCTTGTTAATAAATAACTATAGTCAAGCCCGAAAGTAATTTTTAATATTTTAGTTGTTTATAATCATCTTTCTAATTGCTAAATGTTAATTCTTAGATTAGTTGAGTTTATACATCCACCATAAGACAACATAAACGAAATTTTACGGTTACAATCTCTTGATAATCCTTTAGTTTTTTAGCGGTCAAATTCAAATGAATGCTGAATTTTTTGATTTACTCACGATGATTCAATAGTACTTACTTTGGGCACTGATTCCAGAAGCGTTTACTTTGGCGAAGTAAGTGCTCCCAAATCAAAGATTAATTACGCACATTTACAGAGTTCCGCCATGTACAGAGTGTTTTGAATCTTTTAACATTGAGATTTGCTGTGATTTATACACTTATTAATTTTAATGCAAGTGCTCTGTATGCGACGGTAAAGTTGTTTTTTGATTTTTCGGTTGACAAGTGGAGGTTGAACTCGGTGTTGAAATAAAACGTGGAATATTTGTATTATCCTTGAACCCGATAGTCAAGTTTATGGGTGGGAAATATTATTGTTTGCTCCCACCCATAAACTAGAACATCAGATTTGGAGACACCCCATGAATATTTTATAGTTCTTTTCTCCTGCAACCTTTGGGATTAATTATAAAGGTCGTCTTTGTATTTGTATTTGTTTTTGTCTGACTAGTTTAATTTATGTTTCTAGTATACTGTATTTGTGAAGTACATTTTATTAGTTTTTTTGCTGCCTTTTTTGGTTTTGATGAATTATAATGACATACAACATTTGCGGCCACAGCCAGAAGCAATTCTCCTGTTATTTGTAATTTTTTACTGTTGTATAATATATTTTAGCGATTTTTCTCTTGGAAGTGATAGATTGTTGTGATTAAGAGAGAATATTTTCTAACTGTGAGCCCCGCAAATGTTTAATTTTATATTTATTAGTTAGTTATTACCTGTGTAGCCGTAATATATTGTTTTCTTTGTAGTTTTTTTCTAAATAATCATATTGATATCGCTGATGGTCAAATACGTTTTGACCAGCATTTATCTACACTGACGGTTCGTTTTTACTTTTACATCTCACAAAATATTTTAAATGAACCTGATTTTTTAGATATACAATATTTTTATATAAGAATTTCTCCTGGATACATACATTTTCTACCGAAACGATCTTAATCCAGCCGAACCAATTGTATCGAATATGTTTTCTGAATCAAACAACTTGTGAATCCAATTATCACTAGGTTTTCGTTGTCACTACTAGTGTGATTTTGTTCAATATCTCTGAGATGCAATGAGTACAGATTTTATTCCATTCACCATTCACTGAAAAATAAAACTCGAGCTCTTAAAGAAAATCAAAACAGTTCTTTTCGTTTTATATTACTATTATGCTGGTTCATTCTCTTCACTAGAATATACTGTTCCAAATTATTGACTTCCAGTTTCAATTTGTTTGTATTTGCAAAAATGAAACGTAGGTGGCCACATCTCAGCTAATACTTATCAATTTCATAAAAATATTGATTAAAAGTTTGATTTTATGGAGGAAGTTCGCTCTTTGACATGGTCTTTTGGGTGTTTAACGTTCCACTTACTGAAAATGAAAAAATTTTAATTTCCTATACAAGTGTAGAAAGGCGAATGAATCAATTTGCCCGATAAGTTACTGCGTGTGCAAGACTTGATAAGTTCCCTATACAGGGTTTTTGCTTTTCGCGTCGCGCATTTTGATTGGCGACGCGATTTACAGAAATGCTACGGTTTTCTGGCTGTTCCCAATTAAATCACGCCAGGAGACTGTTTTATGACATGAGTGTCAAATTGTTATGTGGTATACCTTTGGTTGTTTGGTATATAATGCAAAATGGAGGCAATCAAGTAGAAAATTGCTATTATTGGTTCATTTATTTTACAAGATAGGGAAAAATAAGATCTTGTTTTCATCCCTTATAGTTTTAGTTTCTTTCTTTGAGAGGCTTTTAGTGGTCCCACAGACGCCTTCTCTGCCCCCAAATTGGTATATCTTCTGTGCTAATCTCCAAAACGTTTTTTTTTTTCCTTTGGTGTTTTGGCATCGACTGCTATGGTCATTAGCCATGTGTTCTTTATAGGCCTTGTTACTAACTCCATACGCCACTTTAGGAGCAGCACTGTTAATTTTTAACGCAACAGTGAATCGTGCAGGACTTACCCCAGTCCAGCCACGAGATTTTAATAATTTAATCTGTTAAATTAAATTAAAAAATCCCAGCCCAACCAGGATTCGAACTCCGGACCTTTCGACTCAGAGTCGGACGCGACACTGCAGTTATTTACTAAATTATTATTATATTTCATAAACAACCTTCACAATAACGTGAGAACTTACACCAAACATTTATTTTTTCCTTGAATCTTCATAATATTAGAAGTTTTCAACTATTGACGGCATATCTTCAATGCTAATTAATAAAAGACTCCCCAAAGCTCATTCTAGCCACCCACCATTTATATTGACATACCTTCTAGCAGCGACACAAGAAAGTTGAAATATTTCAACTTCATCCCTCCAAGTAATATTTGAATCCAGCGTCGTTACCAATCAAAATGCCTGAAGCGCGACGCGAAAAGCAAAAATGCTGTATTGGGAGTTCACCTAGTTGTCTTGAATGAAATCGTAAAATTTTGTCAGTAAAGTATTTTTGAATTTGCCTATTTAAAAAATACTTAACTTTTTCAAAAAACGTTGACGCTTCGTACACTATATCTGCCTCCGTTATCAAAACTCGCTGAAAACTACATTTCTATCAGGTTTGGACATGAGAAATTTTTGGACATAGTAAAATTATGGCTGCAAAAATTTTTGAGACTGACATTTGCTAACTTGAAACATAAAACACCTAAAACATCATGTCTTGATAAAAATAACTGAGACCAACATTCAAAATGCAGGTATTAATTTTTTAGTATGATGACTGTCATTTTATTTGCCTAGAAAACTCATTTGTTGTTTTTCAGTCGTTTTAGCCGAGACTAAATGTTAGTAGTTTGGAAACAAAGACATGTAAATTATGAAATTGGTAGATGATTTATTAGTAAATGTTTTAATTTTATTAATTTTTTTTAATTGAAAAACTTATGAACTTTCTAAAATCATGTGAAAACGAAAAGATGTATATGGTAAGGGTAAATACTTTTTATACCGATTGAAAAAAAAACTCGCCAATTTCATTGTTTAATTTTCTGTTTACTTTAGCTGAATGTAAAAATAATTTGTAGTTTTTATTAGTTGTACAGAGTCACAAGGTTATTTTTGTGCAGTTCCCTACAGATAATAGGAATAAAAAGAGGTTCAAATGTTGAATTTAATTCAAATATACTTTTTAGACGTAGATATGCTGCCGCTCATCATCTAGCAAGAATTAGTCAATTACTCCTTTCTTTATTATCTTGTTTTCCTATTATAATAAATTTATTTTCACATTTGAGGATGCACTTCCGTACCATGTGAAAAATATAATAGTTATTGTTGAACCATTGTTTAAATAGAAGATAGTTAGTCAATGCCTGTGGATAAGGTATTGGACCCAAACGCGAGTGTCATCTAGCGTGATTAGTTACAAACATGAATATTTGACGTCATTTTGATGCAGGTTTCTTCAAAAAACCCTGATTTTAATGCTGTCCCATTGTTTCAATGAAGTTACGATATGACTTGTAGGCCAGATCACTGAAGTTACGACATTACTTGGATGCGAGCTCACTATCGCCATCTACATGTCGCATCCATCTTGATTCAATTATAATCCCATAAGGTTGACTAACTATCTTCTATATAAACAATGGTTGAACTGAAGTTTTCTTAAAAGTTAAAATACCCCATAAGTAAAAAAAATCTGTAAGTGAAGTGCAGCATGTTCAATTTTAAAATTGTCAGAGTTTCTCAATATTTGTTTCCATTTGTAGGTTTTTGCAGTGTTCTTAAAATAGCTTTGTGTCTCTGAGTACCTCACAGAATGGCCTAAAATATATTTTTCTTTGTACAACGACCTTATTGTATTTCTCAAATACCTTGGTTTGTACAAAAAATTCTTGTGCATACTTGAATTATTTCTACGAGTCCATTAGGCTACAAATATGCGATTTTTTTAAACAAATTATGACTAGTTGAGATAGGTCGAAGTGTTCATGTATAATGCTCAGATATGACAAATGATTTGTAATCAAAGTTCAAAATTGTTGAATTACCCAACCGATGTAATGTTCTCATTAATGAATCAAAAAAGGTGTGGTGATAGGGTTATTTGTACAATTTCAGAGTTAGGTACTTAATTCACTGAATATTACTCTCATGATTTTACCAAGATCTCAGATTCTATATCATAATTTTTTACGTTTGTCAGTAGTGCTTGTGGTATTGGACAATGGTTTTTAATTTGTTAATTTTAAGTTAAACATTAAGTGTTCTTTAACAAATATTTATGTAAAAATAGAATGAATAAATGAACATGGACCATCATTGCGCAGTTTTATTTTCCGCTGATTTAAAACACGTAGTCAAGCAGGCCTGACTATTTGAGCTTTTGAAGATTCCTTCCATTAACATTTATATCTAGTATCTTCATTTATAACTGAAAAAAATAACTTCCCTGGTCCCGAGGATGAATTTAATAAAATTCGAAACGTAGACAAGAAAACACTTTTTCTTTTCTCGCAACTTTACAGTGATCCAATCTCAGTATCATCATAAACTTGCTATCGGCTATTAGCAAGATTATGACATGATTTGACTTCATAAAGATCAATAAGTCTGTCCATAAATAACCACTGTTGACTTTTGAAGAGAATTGGCATTTTGTTTGTCAAATGGTAGTTCATAGACTACTTCATGATATCAAAAAAAGTCAAAATGGCGTCGGATCGTCATTCCGAAATGGCATGGGTGGTGGAGTAATACCTCATTTGTCCAAAAAATATTCATCCAACACAAAATCTCGGTATATAATGTTAGAGCTATGCGAATAGGAATCCTAACGAGTTCTAATAAAATAATCAAATATTTCAAGGTACCCTTCTATAAACATTATCTGTACTTGTAATTGACTTATTATTATTAGCAGAGAGATAAAGCAAATAAAATCTTCACAGGTAATTGGGGCAATCAATTAGTTCTGACAATAATTGACCAGAAGTTAATAATAACAGCATCCCCTAAATTCAAAGAATTCATTGAATCAATTAGTCATTATGATTTGGTACCTTTATGAATATATAAATAAGAAAGTTTTTTATCATGTCTCATAGTTATTTTAACACGTTCAGTGCTCGTTTTTTTCGAAGACATTCGCATGCAGAAGTCCTGATACGAATTTTTAAGCAATGGCAATTCCACGTTCTTGATGTGTTTTATATAACGAAATATAAGTGTAAAATATGAAAATAAAACAACCATTCGAGGTAATTTTTTTATAAAAGCTTGTTCATACCCTCGCAAATTTCGCAATTTTTCTGCTAATAAAATAGCTACCAGTCATGCCGGACTAATCGTTGAAGCAGAACCATGTCAGCAGCCATTTTATTCGTTATGAGCACTGAATGTGTTAATCTCGCACTTCACCAATTCTTGACATTGGAGAGTGATGCGTACCGTAGAGAACAGAGTTTTTGCTGTTAAAGTTTACTACCACTCTCAGACTAATACTCATGTAGCTGTGCGATTATTCAATGATATGTATCCAGGCAATCCCGTTTACAGAAAATATTTAAGAGAACTTATTGGGAAATTTGGGAATCTGAGTAATATAAAAAAGTGGTCGACCATCTGTCTCGCAAAACAAGGAAATTGATATCTTGGTAGAACTTCAAGAAAACCCTCAACAATCCACAACTGGACTAGCGGATCAAAATGATATGCCACGTTCGACAGAACATAAAATACTGCAAAGAAACAAGACATCCTTATAAAATAAAAATGTTACACAAACTCTCTGAAGACGATCCTGATCATAGGATTCAGTTCTGTGGCCTGATGAATGAAAAAACTTCATCAAAATAAGAATTATGTGACCAACCTTTGTTTCAGTGATAAAAGCACGTTTTTCTTGAATAGACATGTCAAAAGACATAATCACCGTTATTGGAGCACTAAAAATCCTCATGAGTTCAAACAAACACACAATCAATACATCCAAAAAGTTAATGTTTGGGCTGGAATAATGGGCAACAGTATCATTGGTCAACATTTCTTGAGAAAATTTTAACGGAGTTCGATATTTGAGGATGCTATAAAAAGACATGTTCCCGGAAATAATTCAGATGGCTGGAAATAACATAGAAAATATTCATTTTCAACAAGACAAAGCACCTCCTCAATAATTCAGACCAGTAACTGACTCTTTGAATGAACATTGAAAGTTAGATCTGTAGGAGGGGTCCTATTGAACAGCTCGCTCGCCTGATTTGGCACCTTTGGATTTTTTCATATGGGGACTTCTCAAGTCCACAGAACTGCCCCAAGAACGATAATTGCATTAGAGGAACCCATACGAGTCTTATGGAGGAATGTTACGCCAGAAATATTTGGAAATGTAAGAAGCATATTTCAGGACCGTCTCTTCATGTGCCAGGAAGTCAATGGCGAACATTTATTTAATTTTTTTCCAAATATTTCATAGTCATATAAATCAAACATTGTTCTTTATTCTGGATGATTTTCTTAATTTTGCTGAGATTCAATAAAACGAGGTATCACCTGCCGTCACTTAAATTTCTTTCAAAGGTGGCACTCATCTGCCATTTAGAGGGTCAAAAAACTCCTATTTAATTACACCAAAAAAGATTTGATGATTTTACTAGAGCTCATTAACAGCCATCTAATTCGAGCTCTAACATTATTTAGCGCCATTTTGTTTTGGATACATATTTTTGTTTGAAATTTTGATGTCTCAGAGAGAATTGAAAGACATTTCGAATGAGGTATCACTCGAACCCCCATGCCATTTGATTTTAAAAAAATATCAAGGTGGCGCTAAGTGACGCCATTTTCAAAATAGACAATTTTTTTGTTCTCAAAAGTTTATTAACAACCACTTGACCAAAAAAAATCCAATCCGCTCAAAAGTTAACAGGGGGGTTACTGGATAGTCTGCATAACCTTGTCTGCGGCATCCTTGAACATATTGCTGAAAATTTGCATAGTGGTCGACTTTATTAGGTAATAAATAATAAGTGAAGCGAGTCGGGTTCGCAAAATGAGGAATTCACAGCAAAATTGTTCAATTTCAACACAGTTTAACGATCAACAATAATTGTTAAACGTTCGTTATAGTCGGTGAGGACGAAGTCACCGACCGGTAAAGCCAGTTCATTCAGATAGGCCAACATTTTCCGCATGAAATGAAATTGGAAATGAGTGAACTAACAAGTACTGAAAAAATTTGGCCAAATGCACAAATCATTTTGAAAGTAATTTTAAAATGAAGCTCACTATCACCCCGAATATTTTAGGGCAATCAATAGTGGATTTTTTGTAACAGAAATACTAGTCGGAAACCGACTATGCCATCACATGAAAGACAGTGTAGTTATTATGTAATGAATTGGACTCGCAATTGTAATTTATAAATTTGTTATAAACATTTTAGTACAAAAAATGTATTTTTTAGTGTTTCGCTCATAAAATGAAAACTTATGGTGGATTTATGCAGCAGTCATAAGTTTCAAATCATAAGGAAGAATATTTGTCAATGATTGGTTGATCCGTTTATTCCAACCAATCATTGACGAATATTCTTTCTTATGATTTAAAACTTACGACTGCTGCATAAATCCACCATAATACAGGATTGGTTTCTCCAATGAAAAAATTTGTAGAGAATTGAAATAGGAACAAAATGAGATGTTTTACGACCCGATCGGATCATTAGTAACGGAGAAAAACTGGAAAAACCGGAAAATTTTGCGAAGTTTTTAAAAATTCATAACTCCGCCATTTTTCAAGTTGTATGGTTGGTCCTTCTCATGAAATTATTGAATCGTGTGTACTTTATGTGTGCACAAAACAGGCGCTGTTGGATAATTAGTTTAGGCACAATTGAAACTTGTTTTTTTTGCGCTATCTTGCAGCATGCCTGGATGCTCTAGAGATGGTCCACTTTCAATTTCTCAAACAGATTTTGAAAGTAGAAGTGTACCACAAAACGTAGGAGAGACCGAGAGATGAGGGGTAGCATCTTATCACGCAACCCGTTCATTAGAAGAATTCCCCTCATCTCCCGTACTCTCCTACCACTCGGCAGCTAACGCGGGTTCGGCCGTCTTTTGTCATGTTTGCAAGCATTTTTTACCCTTTTCGCAGCATTGTAGCGCAAAATGAGGATATTCATTTTGTGGTAGTATATTTCTACTTTCAAAATGTGTTTGAGAAATTGAAATCGCATCACTAGAGCATCCAGGCAAGGTGCAAGATATTGCAAAAAAAATTCGAATTGCAATTGTGCCAAAAGTAATGGCCCGACAGTGCCTATTTTGTGCACACATGATGTAATACATTAATGAGAAGGGTCAACCTTACTTTTTGAAAAATGGCGGAGATATGAATTTTTGAAAAATTAAAAAAAAATCCGGGTTTTCCAGTTTTTCTCAGTTACTAATGATCCGATCGGGTAGTAAAATATTTCATTTTGTTCCTACTTCAATTTTCTACAATTTTTCTCATTGCAGCAACCAGATTGCTAAATTAGTTTTCATTTTATAAACGAAACAATAAAAAAGAACACATTTTTTTATTTAAAATGTTTATAAAAATCGATAAATGACAGTTGCGAGTAAAAATGCATAACAGAATAT
This sequence comes from Chrysolina oricalcia, assembly GCA_944452925.2. Classification (NCBI taxonomy): domain Eukaryota; kingdom Metazoa; phylum Arthropoda; class Insecta; order Coleoptera; family Chrysomelidae; genus Chrysolina; species Chrysolina oricalcia. The sequence goes on from OX101825.2 coordinate 18,417,845, forward strand.
AACTTCAGAAAGTCTTTCATGTGATGGCACAGTCAGTGTACTACCAGCATTTTTGTTAAAAAATCACGCATTTTATGCATTATTGATTGGTGTATCTTGACACTCGTAGTAACTACTTTTATACTTTTTCAACAGAGTGCCGAAATATGTTTGATTTGAGTCAAGTACTCTACAAAATTTTGTAAAATAAACAATTTTACAATTTCCTATAGTGTCTTGCTCGTGGATTTTGAGTAATTCTACCCGACTGTTTACAAACACCTGCAATGTACAAAGGCGGTGCGGTAACGGTCAAAGCACTGAGCCTCAGATTGTCTAGCATACAGTTTTTGCTTTGGTATTTCTTGTATTCATATTATTTTTGAACACATATATTAATAACTTTTCGAACTGGAACTAACAATGGTATTTTCGATACAAATCAACTGCACTTGTATAAAACTGTCCTACTGCAAATCTATCTTTTCACCAAGGGACACCGTTCAAATACTATTATATGGCAGAAACCATTCCACACTAGTGTAGCAAATAGTCCTTTTGCACTCGCTTGTGAAGTAATATTCACTTCCAGCTTTATAGGCCAGTGCCGTAGCCTTTGAAAATGGTAAAATGTGAAAAAAATAAGAACATGATAATAGGTACCCATTAGGTTGGAAAACGGTCTATTACCATTTCCGGCAAAACTACGAGTCCTACCGAAAAAAGTTAAATAGCAAAGTTGTGGGAAATAAAAAGATTCACAACTTTTGTATCTACACTTTTAACACATAACCTCAAAATTTATGCGAAAAATACAAAAAAACGACTTTTTAGGGCCAGTTATTCATGTCCCAGTTAAACTCCAGATAACTGATAGTTTAGATGGTGAACGGCATTCTTTAAATGACGTTAGAAGGATCACATTCTTAACTATTAGTTAGTTATCTGGACCTTAACTGGAACATGAAAAACTGGCCCTTAGTATTCTATTTTTATCTACCACGAAATTTTGTAAAAACTTACCTTTAGATGACTCAAAAACACTGTAATTTTTTGGATTGAAAATATTTATTGTTTCCCCTTAATTTGATTTAATATCGAAAAAGCACCCTAATTTACAGTCGAATACTCTCACGTCAAAATATCTGCTTTTTGAAAAAAATCAGTGTGCTTTTTGTTTGTTGAAATCTCTACTTTCTGATGGTATGAAAAAAATATACATCACTATGGCAAATTTTCTCAGAATATGCAAAAAAACGAAAAAACTCATCATTGTGTAAAATTTTGAGCTATTTATTATTAAAATTTATACTTTCATTGCTCGAAAAATGTAAGTTTCCATATTACATTGACAAATTAAGAAATTGCAAATCGAAATATACTACTATAATTAACAAATGAGTTAGTAAACTTAATACTTTCAAAGACATCTACAATATTTTGAGAAAGTTGTAATATAATTTTTAAATTAAATGTGTAGGTGCCTATTTATTGCTATTTCAACATAACTTGTATACCTAAATGGCCTACGGAAAATTTAGCCCATCAGAAGATATATCATAGAGAAGTAATGAAGGGGCTAGGAGGTTCTGGGCCTAATATGTTGATTATGTCGTAGCAGCTGCAAAAACTGTTAGCCAGTATTTGAGACATAGAGCGGTGTACAACATCGTTTATAAAAATACAGCTGTGAAACTGGATCTAAGTTGTGGCTGCCAAAAACGTAGTTTAAAATGAACAAATTTATGTTCAAATTGTTATGGTTCTGAAAAATGCGCCAATGTTGAAGAAAAAAACTTACGAGGAAGTTAATGATTCAGATGAAATTGTGGATGAAAAACCAATGCAGACTGAAAAAAATATTGGAGACAAAGACAATGGTCTTGAAGATCTCGAAGATCTTTTAGAATAATCGGGAACATTCTTCGAATCTAACGATGAAGAAATGCCATAAAAGAAGCAAAAACTAATAGGTAAAATATTAGAATTCAAGATAAAGTATTTATAAATATAAAATCCCCTTCAAATCCTCTCTTTAATACTTAGAAAATTTACTATTTTCGCATGTTTTTTGGAATCTGTATTTCATGGAATTGCAATTTTTTAGTTTATCAATGTAACATGGAAACTTACATTTTTCGAGTAATTGAAGTGTGAATTTAAATAAATAGCTCAAAATTTCACATAATGATCACACATATTGTCTAATTCGTGTTTTTTCGTTGTTTGCATTTTCTGAGAAAATTTGCCATAGTAATGTATATAGTTTTTATACCATCAGAAAGTAGAGATTTCAAAGAACAAAAAGCAGACCGATTTTTTTCAAAGAGTAGGTATTTTGACGTGAGAATTTTCGGTTGAAAATTAGGTTGCTTTTTTGATATTAAATCAAAATAAGGGGAAACAATACATATTTTGATTCCAAAAAATAGTGTGTTTGGGACATGAAAAGGTAAGTTTTCACTAAATTTAGTGAAAAAATTATTTTTGTGTGAGAGATAAAAATAAAAACAAAAAAATCGGTTTTTTGGATTTTTCGCATAAATTTTGAGGTTATGTAAAAAAAGTGCAAATTAAAAAGTTGTAAATCTTTTTATTACCTACAACTTCCCATTTAACTTTTTACGATAGGACTGAAATCGCCCGTAAATTATTTTTCTATTCATTTTTGTTTATATTTTTTTACTTTTTCAGTTCCAAATTTTTTTAGTCTCAAAAATAATCGACTCTGTCCTAGTAGTGAGCAAGTATGTCAAAACAGGTGAGAAAGTTCTGGAAGTAAATAAAATATAGATGGTCCAAATAATATTTATTAATAATTACCCTAGAAGTACATAATTGATGAAAATACTCCAAATAAAATATTAGCAGGAGTACAAGTAGTTTAAGTAGACTATACAAAGGTCATCGATAATTATTCTGATATTGAAATAAACGAATATAAGGAAGTAATATGTAATAAATGCTACAAAATAATAACGATCTTTCACGAGGATCGTCTTTTTGAAACTTAAAGATTAACCATTCGCAAATATTGGACTTCCTTAACCAAAATTAGAAATTTATTATATGAATAGTTACAGCACTAAGAGAAAAATATCCAAAATTACCTACCCTACAAAAAGGCAACGTGGTAAATATTTATGTACACAATTATCAAAAGTTGCAGAATAACAATTTGAAAACAAAAAATTTCAAATTGGAAATTTTTCTTGCTTGTAAACTTCAAAAAAACTCTTGTCTTTAATTTAAGAGGTTTTTTAAAGCAACTGTTAAAATTGTAGAGTGGTAAAAATGCAATCAACTTTCAGATTATAGCAAATACTTTGTGTAAGTGCTCTTCGATTCAAGTAAGAGTTGACTTGTTAGATTGGCCAACGTAGTACTGGCACAATAACCATATTTAAAAAAATATACTTGAAGCTAAAATAAATTTATTTTTTTCTGAAAATTGCAGAGATTACTTGGAATCATACAGCTCATTCTAGGAAGCACCTGAATAATTTAAAATCTGGTGTAGAAAATATAGTAGTTATTCCATGATATGAATATATTGTTGGTTTTCTGGAAAGTAACACACAGATTTCAATAGGAACACCTGAACAATTCTATAAAACTAATGTTTCAGGATTGTTTTTTGTAGCCCGTTAACCAAATGGCACTAAGATTAAAGACAGGAAACTACTTGTAAGTTGGAATGCTTTCTATAAAAAACTATTTTTTTATTTTGCAGATCTGGAGAGTTTTGATTTTCAGTTCAGTTGGAGTTTGACCAAACTTAATTTTATCACAAGTGAAAAACACTTCATAACATAGTTAAAATATATATGTATGTATAAAAGCAATAAATCTAACAAAGCAAAAAATAGTAGAAGTCTAAGGCCACTTAATCCGAGCCAGAAGGCTCCAGTATCTTACAATTCGACAGAGAAAAAGGATAAACAATAATACTTACCGATTAAGTAAAAACTGAACCGAAAACTTGAATGAAAGTATTTGAATGCAATTATCTCGTATTGAGCATTTGAAGGTTTTTGAAAATTTTTCAAAAATAAATTCCTAGTAATTGACAGATGATTGGCAGGATTTTACATGTTCTCGAATTGGTCCACACGACGCTTGGTGTTGCCCTTGCGAATTTCACGGAGAGTCTTGTATTTGTCCCTTCCTTGGCGGACATTTTCTCTATGAATTTTGTCCATGGAAGTTTCTTTTGTTTCATCGAGCGATTGAGCAAGATCCTTCTTCAATGCCTGAAAAAATTGTTACAATTGAAAACACCACCGATTTTTTCAATTCACTAATTCTCAATTTGTGTTTGAGAGGGGTTTAACCTTACAAGTCTCAATAAATAAATTCGAGATTTTTGTTCTATGTTTACCATCCGATTCTGAAAGGTTGGAACTGGGCACCTCTCAGAGTACTTTTTAAATTTTTTTAAAAACAACGTTGAAAAAAATTGTAGAACACTGACCAGATTCTCCATTTTTTATCTCAGGTAATTTTTCTTTCAAAAAAGTATATACACTTATACACTTTTCTTTACTGTCAAGAAAAATTACAAGGATCCACTTAAAATCACACCGTCAACGTGATTTTCGCTGAACCCCACCAGACTCAATTTTGGAGCATTTTTATCCACTGCTTCGAGCGCCCTCACATTAATGTACTATTACATGAATACTATCAATGATTGATGCTTTGAATTGTGGATTCATTCATGAGTTAAAAAATAACACTGAAGCTATTCAGGAAATTTTAGTACAGAAGATGATATGAAACCAATAGAAGTTGTAAATGGGTTAATTGAAGTTTCGAATACTAATACGCCGATTGGGTACTTATAAAAGAAAAATTATGGTAGGTAAATATTGTCAAAAATATATTTTATATCATTGAATACGTGGGTAACCTTTTTACCTTTTTTAAACAAGAGTTTTCAAAAAAGCCAGATATTAAATAGATGGAAAATGTTCCTTAAATGTAAATGCCAATATGTATTGTAGGCATAGATCTTTTTAAAATAATTTATTCAATCAATAACTAGTTCAGGAGAGATTCATAAATTATTTAATTCATTAATTTCCTCATTAAATTCAATCGTCTCAATCTCATATAAATGTTTTTATATTTTTCAAAAGTGTTTTAAATCTATAAATGATCAGTATCTACCTAGTTAGTCGTGAATAAACCCTAATTCACGACAATATCATCAAATTATAACTTCTATATATTTCATTTTGCGTGGGGAATATGTCAGTCATTCGATTATATCCTTGATTTCGTATTTTCATTTTTTTGTCTTGGTTTAAGTTAAAAGCTGTAAAAATACTAAGGTTCAAAATTTTACTATTTCACGCACTAGTTCACCACTCGTCCTGCGGACTCGTGGTGTTATCTCGGAGCAATTCTGTTTCGTTCCGAAATGAATCGACATACTTATCGCGAAAATTCACTTGTGTGGTATTACTAATGAACATCATTTACTTTCTAGAAATGGGTAAGTAAGCAAAAATGATTTATTGAAATATTGTGATTAACTTCCATGTTACTCACCCCATTTGGTACTAAAAACTAAACATGTTTTCGTGAACAGCGGGCGGCTAGACATAAAGGGTCCGATTATCCCGAAATGAGTGTCACATAAATTCCGTACGAGACCTTTTTTAAAAAAATTATCAACAAAAAGAGGATCTGGAAATTAAATAAGGCAAGTGAATATTTTTATGGCTGAACCTCTATTAATTTATATTATGATCATCAGATCGGTAGCGGAAAATGAGAACTGTGCGAATTGCTAGAAATACAGTGCACATAGCAAAGCAAACAGCTGTTTGACCGCATTTCGGAATACGAATAATCGTGCGGTGTGCATTTTTATATTTCCTGCTTCAGAATTTAGTCTCGCGTTCATCCCGTTCCCGCTCCCATCCCGCGTACCCGCGTTGGTTTGGGGAATCCCTAATATGAAAACAGTGAAATAAATATAAATACCACTTTCCGATTCTGAATCAAATGCTCAAATACGTGAATTGTATTTTTCAACACGATTTCATTTGACCTTTCAATAATCTACGGTGATCTACTTTCGAGTGAAGATAGAGACGGCCGTTTTTCTTTTTTCAACGTTATTTTTTAGCTATCGGTTAGAAATTATCATAAGGAATTCAACTATACAAAACTTGATGATAGGTATAATTCCAAATGAGTACGGATATATTCGTGTTCAAAGTTTCCATACCTAAATCCAAATAGTGTGAAGGCGCAATAGGTGCGTTTTGTTGAGCCATAACCCAACCCAGTTATGATCTATATACTCGTTTTGTTGTGCACTCAACCCCATTCCCACTCCTATTTCCATTCCTACTAAAGAGATGGTTTGAAAATTGGAATGACACTAATAACAGTAACGTGGAATGTGACAGCTGAAAACGATATTTCAAAAGAACATAAATTTCGAACATTTTCATTAACAATCTACAGCGATGAATCGAGAACGGGAACCCCTGAACGGGAAAATTATTAAAACTGATGATGGTCAATATATTCGGTACAATGCACAAGGTAACTTATTAATATTTTAGGTTTATCGAAATATTTCTTTAATTTTGTCGCTTTTAGGAAAGCTGACAACGGGTTTCAGTTTATTTTCGAGGTTAAGCGATGAGTTCAAAAATCAAAAAAGCAAAATGATAATGATATTCGTCAAATGTCAGTCTTTCAACCCGTTTTCTTGGGCCAGCTCTTTCAGTCAGTTCTGGAATGACACAACAAAACGCACCAAATATTTGGCATATCAAAGATCGAACCGCCAGCTATACTCATTGGGTAATATGAAAATCTGAATGAAATAGGGAAGTAGCATGTAGACATCGCCAGCAAGACGGACAGCGCTACACTTCGATAAAGTCGTCACTTTTATTTTCGTCCGTGTTGGTGAAATATTATTATTTGAACCGCTGGTACTATAAAACCCTGATTTAACTTCAAAGCACGTTCATCAATAGCTACAGTTAAAATTTTATCAAAAACATGTTTTTAGAGGATCGTAAGGGGGTCAAATGAATGCTGCTAAATAAAATTTGACTATAAGTGTGATCCATGGATAATTGTTCAGTGAAATAAAGTTTAATCATAATTATAATTAAGGCCAAAATAATAATAATAATAACTCGTCTTTATTCATCAGATGCAGGAACAAATAAAAAAATATATATAATAATAAATAAATATATAAAATGATAATATGAAATTACCTTAATACCTAATCTGCAAATATGAAAGGCGGAGTATCAGCAGATGCTGTTTTTCAACTCAACCCGTCATCAACTCAATCAAATCATGATTAATTTTCATTAGTTCAATGAAGAGATATAATTTCCTTTGTAGCTATTGATTAAAGTGCTTTGAAGATGAAATAGGTTTTCATCTCCCCATCAGGTTCTTGTAAAAATTCTTGATAAAATGAATAGTAATACGCTGCCGCGGTACTGAGCACGACTTTATTGAAGCGTAGAGCTACCCTTCTTACTGCCAATGCCGTCTTTCCAGTTTTATTATGTTCAAGAAATAAAAACTGTTCAAACACAAAAACTACGTCAAAATCACACTCGAAGCGCGTTTCGCCAACAAAGTTGGCATTTTCAGGAGCTAAAAAAAATATTCATAACAACCGAGTACAGTGACGGTTTGTTGAATACGCATAGAAAATATTCAGATCCATTTCAAAAAAGTTTTTTTGACATAATTATGAACAAATTTATGTTTTATATTATATAGTTGGCTTCTATGTATAATTGCGAAACGTATTTTTCACTCACAAGGAAATTTGGTCTCTTACGCTAAATCCATGCAAATAAACAATATACCGCAGCGGACTTTTTTATAGAATTTTTTTCTAAGTATATAGGTAAAATAAGGTCCATTAGGTTTTTTTTTTCAAATTATCTTGAAACGTTTTGCGTTTCCATCTAGATGCCGATAAATGCGATTTTAAGTATATATGTATTTGTTTTCCGCCTTCAAAAAAATACCTTGCATGTATGGTACGTAAATCTATATCGACAGGGTCCGAAAAGCGGTAAGGGTTTGATGATTTAGACAGCCAGCCTCTTGGTCTGTATGTCGTCTTTGGGGACTGACCTAGACGCATGCAAAACGGCTAGTAACCGGTTAATTTAACGAGGTCCAACTACTCCAGTACATTGTAAATCTTCTCTAATATTATTTTCGACATTGCTTTCAACCGGAAGTTTATTGAACAGGGAAGGGGGCGACCGGATAACGATCCAAGAAACCACTTTTTCCCGATAATCCAACTTAATCTTCATGTCCCTTGAAGGACATACCTTCGAAGATAATCGGCACCCCTAATGTGATGCGCCAACGTTCTAAAAGTGTGATGACATGGGCTTGCTATTGGCACGGGGTAGTAGGTATTGTATTATTTCGTAATATTCGTAGAAAATCTCAATATCAATTGATTTGAACACATTAGGAATTATGGCTTCGGGGCAATAATTTACCCCTAGCCTCTGCATGCCCATGATAACGAAATAATCAAAATATTTCGATTCCTGACATTTACATTGTTAAAGAACATGCAGTTAAGCCAAGGATTAAATAGGGAAAGCAAATATACTGATTATTTTAGTTTTTAATTTACTACAAAACAGGTCGAAAAAAAAACAACATCCATTTCTAAATACCTGATGCATTTTTTTCCTATTTTTGCAAAGTCCACAACACACTGGACCCACCTACAACGATAAATAGTTGTATCTTTATATTTTCCTGTATGTAATCCTCAGCTCAACACATCAACAAATTTTGAATAGAGTTAATTAAAAGGGGTTTAACCTTACAAGTGACTATTGGTAAAACAAGGAACGGGATAAATCAAATTACTCCGAGCTAACTGAATAAATTCAAGACATCTGTTTACCATTCGATTCTGAAAGGTTGGAACTAGGCATCTCTCAGAATACCTCTTCAAATTTTTGAAACAACAATTTGAAAAAAATTGCATTAGATAATTTTTTAGAAAAAGTCCTTTGAAAGATGCCCCATTTATACATTTATCTTTGTTGTAAAAAACAATTACAAGGATCCATCCATTCAAAATCACACCGTCCAAGTTATTTTCGCTGAACCCCTGCAGACAAATAGAATAGAATTTATTGCATCCATAAGTTAACTTTGGACAAGTCATACACCACAATAATATTTAAAATACACAGAATACACAAGATACATAAAATACATCTACATTATAATACATGAAAAATAAAATAATACAATCAAAACATGAACACTAGCTGCCAGCAAGTGAGTCCACAAGTGATCCACTGAAATCATTAATTTGATAAAGGCTGACTTTGATTAGGATATTTTTAAATGCTTTTTTGAAAGATTCCAATGTTAGTTCTCTGATTTCCTTAGGGAGAAAATTGTACGTAGAAATGCCCATTGATTTACTTTTACCTAATCTCTTCATAGGAGGAGCAAGTTTATGTCCATTACGGGTGTTATAAGCATGAATATTTGAATGTGTTGTGAATGTGTGTAAATTCTTTTTAACATGTGTGATATTTTCATAGACAATTTGTGAAAATAATGTCATAATACTTAAATTTTGAAACAGTGGTTTACAGTGTTCAGTGTATCCAGCTCCTACAATGCTACGTAATGTAAAGACTCATTGTAAGTGTGTAAAACTCGCATTTCCTTAACACAGTACTCCATAACTCACTACTGTGTGGAATATTGCGTGGTATGTTATTAAAGCAGCTTTCTGGCTCACAATTGCTGCTATACTCCGAATGGCAAAAATTGATTTTGCCAATTTACCACAGACAATGCTCATATGTGCAGCACAGGTAAGAGATGGGTCAATATTTACTCCTAAAAATTTTACTGAGTCCACCTGGGAAACAGTGCAATGGATATTGTGATTATTTGAAAATAGGTATGTTTGTGTTTTCATTTCGTTTAAAAATAACTCCGGAGGACTGCTCATTGCTAATATCCTATACAATAGGAAAAGTTGGATCGAAAATCCATCAGAAAACAACTACTTTCCTGGCTAATGCCACGACGAACATTGAATTACATCTGATGAAATTTCCGTGCAGAGTTCCTACAAGGTTATCTCTGCAATTGCTTGGTTGCATGGGAATGATCATAGAAACATTCGGACCACCTATATATCGATTTCGGAGTGTTGCTCCTCATCAGTATAGGGTAGGTCTAGCAGTCAATAACTAATGACTGCAACGAATGAATCGACGACCATTCCCATTTAAAGACCGAAACTGAGATCGCGCCCGCACAGTGGATTAACTCCAAACTGCGAGCGCCATCCCAGCGCCGGAAGTCCAACCAAACAGTATCCGTGCTCCACGATCGTCAAGACCGTATATGAAACGGAAAAGAAATCTGTAGTTCACAATGAGCTTATGACAAAATGCATAAGATGTCCGGAGGACTGCTCATTGCTAATATCCTATACAATAGGAAAAGTTGGATCGAAAATCCATCAGAAAACAACTACTTTCCTGGCTAATGCCACGACGAACATTGAATTACATCTGATGAAATTTCCGTGCAGAGTTCCTACAAGGTTATCTCTGCAATTGCTTGGTTGCATGGGAATGATCATAGAAACATTCGGACCACCTATATATCGATTTCGGAGTGTTGCTCCTCATCAGTATAGGGTAGGTCTAGCAGTCAATAACTAATGACTGCAACGAATGAATCGACGACCATTCCCATTTAAAGACCGAAACTGAGATCGCGCCCGCACAGTGGATTAACTCCAAACTGCGAGCGCCATCCCAGCGCCGGAAGTCCAACCAAACAGTATCCGTGCTCCACGATCGTCAAGACCGTATATGAAACGGAAAAGAAATCTGTAGTTCACAATGAGCTTATGACAAAATGCATAAGATGTCCGGAGGACTGCTCATTGCTAATATCCTATACAATAGGAAAAGTTGGATCGAAAATCCATCAGAAAACAACTACTTTCCTGGCTAATGCCACGACGAACATTGAATTACATCTGATGAAATTTCCGTGCAGAGTTCCTACAAGGTTATCTCTGCAATTGCTATGATCATTCCCATGCAACCAAGCAATTGCAGAGATAACCTTGTAGGAACTCTGCACGGAAATTTCATCAGATGTAATTCAATGTTCGTCGTGGCATTAGCCAGGAAAGTAGTTGTTTTCTGATGGATTTTCGATCCAACTTTTCCTATTGTATAGGATATTAGCAATGAGCAGTCCTCCGGACATCTTATGCATTTTGTCATAAGCTCATTGTGAACTACAGATTTCTTTTCCGTTTCATATACGGTCTTGACGATCGTGGAGCACGGATACTGTTTGGTTGGACTTCCGGCGCTGGGATGGCGCTCGCAGTTTGGAGTTAATCCACTGTGCGGGCGCGATCTCAGTTTCGGTCTTTAAATGGGAATGGTCGTCGATTCATTCGTTGCAGTCATTAGTTATTGACTGCTAGACCTACCCTATACTGATGAGGAGCAACACTCCGAAATCGATATATAGGTGGTCCGAATGTTTCTATGATCATTCCCATGCAACCAAGCAATTGCAGAGATAACCTTGTAGGAACTCTGCACGGAAATTTCATCAGATGTAATTCAATGTTCGTCGTGGCATTAGCCAGGAAAGTAGTTGTTTTCTGATGGATTTTCGATCCAACTTTTCCTATTGTATAGGATATTAGCAATGAGCAGTCCTCCGGACATCTTATGCATTTTGTCATAAGCTCATTGTGAACTACAGATTTCTTTTCCGTTTCATATACGGTCTTGACGATCGTGGAGCACGGATACTGTTTGGTTGGACTTCCGGCGCTGGGATGGCGCTCGCAGTTTGGAGTTAATCCACTGTGCGGGCGCGATCTCAGTTTCGGTCTTTAAATGGGAATGGTCGTCGATTCATTCGTTGCAGTCATTAGTTATTGACTGCTAGACCTACCCTATACTGATGAGGAGCAACACTCCGAAATCGATATATAGGTGGTCCGAATGTTTCTATGATCATTCCCATGCAACCAAGCAATTGCAGAGATAACCTTGTAGGAACTCTGCACGGAAATTTCATCAGATGTAATTCAATGTTCGTCGTGGCATTAGCCAGGAAAGTAGTTGTTTTCTGATGGATTTTCGATCCAACTTTTCCTATTGTATAGGATATTAGCAATGAGCAGTCCTCCGGACATCTTATGCATTTTGTCATAAGCTCATTGTGAACTACAGATTTCTTTTCCGTTTCATATACGGTCTTGACGATCGTGGAGCACGGATACTGTTTGGTTGGACTTCCGGCGCTGGGATGGCGCTCGCAGTTTGGAGTTAATCCACTGTGCGGGCGCGATCTCAGTTTCGGTCTTTAAATGGGAATGGTCGTCGATTCATTCGTTGCAGTCATTAGTTATTGACTGCTAGACCTACCCTATACTGATGAGGAGCAACACTCCGAAATCGATATATAGGTGGTCCGAATGTTTCTATGATCATTCCCATGCAACCAAGCAATTGCAGAGATAACCTTGTAGGAACTCTGCACGGAAATTTCATCAGATGTAATTCAATGTTCGTCGTGGCATTAGCCAGGAAAGTAGTTGTTTTCTGATGGATTTTCGATCCAACTTTTCCTATTGTATAGGATATTAGCAATGAGCAGTCCTCCGGACATCTTATGCATTTTGTCATAAGCTCATTGTGAACTACAGATTTCTTTTCCGTTAAAAATAACTCATTGTGGTCAAACCATTATATTGCGTGAGCGGTAATGTTTGCTGTAATATCATCAACATCACTCATTGATTCCATATGAAGAGCGAATGATGTATCATCAGCGTATAATATGGTCAGTACACGTTTCAGCAACATGTGAGAGGGTAGGTAATTGACATAAATTAAGAACAAGAAAGGTCCCAAGATGGATCCCTGCGGTACACCCCTTTTAATAACACGTTCCTGACTTATATTATCGTTATTATAGACCTTTTGGGTTCTATTCTCAAGGTAGGTTTGAATGATATTTCTAGCAACTCATCTCATTCCATACCATTCTAATTTCTCCAGTAATCTTTCATGATTAACACAATCAAAGGCCTTTGACAGGTCAGTAAATATTGTTAAACATGATTGTTTATTTTCAAAGGCATCGATGATGTTGTTTGCCAGCCTGTTTACCGCATCAACAGTACTTTTCTTTTTCCCAAATCCAAACTGATGGGCATTAAATAAATTGAGTTTTTCCATATAGTCACTAGGTTGTATCAAAATCGACTTTTCCATTACTTTAGAAATTGTTGGTAAAATATGTATTTGTCTGTAGTTTTCAGGTAGTTGTTCATCACCTTTTTTATGGATGGCAAGCACTTTAGAAGGCTTGAACACAGATGGGAAGATTCCGTCAGATGATGAAAGTGAGAGGTTTAATCAGGAGTGATATAAACTATTTGAGCAATTTAGTACTGATTCAAATTATCACTATTATTATTTATCGCTTTGTATATGAGATTTATTGTATCTTCTGACAATAAAGTACTTTGTTTTGATTCCATATATATCTTGAGTATTTTTGGTTTTAAGGTTGGTGACAATTGATAGGATTTGTTCTTCGTTCGAAGGCCGTATAAAGAGAGAATTTGGTAATTTATTGAATTCATGTGTGATTGAAATATTTTCTTGGGTTCCAATGCCATCAACAATATCTTCAGCATAATTGGTGAAGAATTCATTGAAAATATCTACATATCAAACGCGTGTTGAGTTCTGGTATTGACATTACCTCTTTCGCCATTTATAATTTTCCATTCTGTTTTATTTTTGTTGTCAGATAAAGTTATTTGATTATGGTAATGGTTTCTTTTTGCGTATTCTAATGCTTGGTTATATTTTTTCTTTATTGTGTCATACTGTAATTTATTAAAATTACTTGGATTACTGAGACTATTCTGGAAGTTTTAGCACAGGAGAGGAGATGAAACCAAAAGAAGTTGAAAATGGGTTTGCCCAATTTCGAAAATAGGATACTCCAGCGATATCAAGAACTATAGAGTAATCTCTATTTTATGTAATTTTTCCAAACTCTCAATATATGTATTTTTAACATAATTATGAAGAAAATTAATGTTTTATATGGTTGAACTCAGAAAATCCTATGATACCTATGTACCAATTCTATGTGCAATTGAAAAACGTATTTCTCACACACAAGGAAATTCGATAGACAGTCTCTACGCTATTTTTTTCCAATTAAACAATGTACAACAGCGGCGGACTTTTTCATATCTGGAACTGTTTTTGCAGCGTTTCCATCTAGATGTGGATAAGCAAGATAATTTATTCGTATGTTTGAATTATACATATCCGATGTGTGCTCATCTACACCTACAATCTTACATATTTTCTTTAGCTATATCAGTTTCTTTCAATATGCGAAATATTCATCCTAATGAGGAAAACAACAAATTTTAATTTTATACCTATCTGTATTTGAATTCTGCTTTTTAGAAAATACCATGCAATGTATGGTACATAAATCAAAATCGGCAGGATTCGAATAGCCTCAAAAGCCTCGAAGAGTTCAAGGCCAAATTTACTATAAACATTACAGTATTTTATATCACAATGAGTTGGAGTGAGATGCTATTAGATTTCGTTCCAGTCGGGATTCTTACTTCCCCCTTTAAACCTCAAATTCACTTTGACCTTTTCGAGAAGGTGAAACGCTTCTTAATGCTTATATGGAATTGATTCAAGAATATGACAAAGGAAATGAACATTTGATGAATGTTATCCCTATCACAGAGCCCATTGCAATTATTCTGAGGGTTCCAGAAGTGGAATATAATTCAATATACAAGAAATTCTCACCTGTAGTTGATCTTGCAAGCGTTCATTGCGCTCAGCAAGGGTGCGTCTGTCCTCGATAGGATCGATGATGTTCTCGTCAGTACTGAGATCTTTGCTGACGTCACCGTTGACCATCTCGTCGTCTTCGTTGTGGTCGTTCTCTTCCAAATGCCCCTTGGTGGCGTTGGCAATCTGTTGCAGCTTCAGCTCTTCCTCCTTGCGACGAGCCTCTTCTACCTCTTCTTGAAGGCGTTTGGTTTCAGTATCTTTGATTTCGACCTGAAATAAATTAATGAACGATGATTGTATTTGGAGTTCTGTTCAAACAATTTTTAAAAAAATTAATAAAAAGTATGTGATATATCGAGAGTCTCCTCTACTTTGGGATACTCCAAGACAGGTCGGACCTGTACTTTGTAGGACATCCAACGAAACTACTTCAAAATTAATTTGTATTCACCCAGCTGCTGTAAGGGGAAAAAATCTAAGTACGGATTTTGCTCACCTCCTCTTGAATACGCAGAACCTCCAATTGCTTGGCTTGGATCTCATCTTCTAGTTTCTGTCTTTCAGCAGCTTCCATGTTCTTGCTTTCCTCCAGACGTTCCATCATCGCTTGCAACTCGTTCTGTCTCTTCTCCAGCTCTTCCTTGGCAGCCTGGAGCTGTTTCAACTGTTCTTCTAACCTTCGAATCATCTCTTGCGCCTCTTGAAGATTCGCCTGGCTTCTTTCCATCTCCTCCTGCATGGCTACGGATGAAAACGAAATAAGTGAATAATATCTCTCACCCCAAAACAATGAAGACAAAGGCATATCATGAATTGGAAAAAATATTCAATTTCACTCACTCAAGAATCAGGGCTCAGCTTCATTCCGGAGTTGCAAAAAATCACTATTTATTTGAGATATTTTTTTTTTTTTGATTTTTTCGATTAAATCCTGATTTTTTTTTATTTATACTGATTTTTTCTTTAAGGAAATAATGAACTTTAAAATCACAGTTTTCATTATTTTTCTCTATTCGACCAATATTTGTTGTCCAGATTTACTGTTAGAAAATCTCCTCGGCGACATACAAAAAAACTTTGATGACATGAAAATTTTCGGCAGCGTGTCGAGGCTTTCTGGCCGGAATATGAAAATTCGTTCGTCCTTAAAATGTGCGGTTGACGCGAGACGGATCATTTCTTAACTTATAGTCAGTCCATATGTTCATTCACAAATTGCGTGTTGCGTGTTCCTACCCTTTCTTGTTTGAAATGCAGTGTAGTAAGTTTTCAAAATACAACTGAAATTTCCCGAACAGGTGGTAGAAAAAACTACCCTATTTGGCAATATTTTATTAAAAAATAGAATAACTCAAACCAAAAAACGGGAAGCAGTAAAAACCTGTAAAAATGCAAATTTGGGTTAAATAAACTATCTTAATTTTTTGAATTTCTTCAACACAACCCTACTTCATTCTAATGAAAATAGAAGAAAATGTTCAGATAAAGATTAAATAAAGAGACATAAATTCATGCTTCCACGACTGTCATATTATCATTTTGAAGGTATTTTAAATTGAAATTGGGATGAATTTCTAAAACGATTATTATATATTTTTTTTAAATTAGCCATGGAATTCCTGCTGTCATCACATTTTCAATCAATAAAGTATGATTTAACTTGAATTTCTGTGACAGGTTTTTAAGTTTATATAAACTGACAAAATCAATCATGCATTCAAGATTGTTCTCATTTCGAATGTATTTTAAATTGAAATTGGGACGAATTTCAAAAATTAAACTTACACAACACGAAATTTGTCATAAAATATATGTGGGCCATAATGTTTTCAACATATGGAAAAAAATTTCATTACAAGAAAAAAAATACTTTCTCCTCCTAGGGGATAGTTTCTGCACTCCGTCAAACCTAAAAATTGATTTTGACAAATATCACGTAATCTACCACCAAAATAGCGGCAATTTTGAAAAATTTCATAACAGTTGGACAAAAACTGGGGTTATTTTCAAATATTGCAAAAAATCTTATTTGAGTTGTTTACAATACAATATTAAGCCCGTAAAACAGTTTTTTTTTTGGTCTTAAATAACATTTATCAAACATTATAATCATATCCAATGAATGAAATAGAACCTTTTAGGTAGAAGTATAGTACTACAAAACGTATATTCTCATTTTGCGCTACAATGGTGCGAAATGGGTGCCACATGCATGAAAACATGACTGAAAACGACCGAGCCCGCGTTAGCTGCCGAGCGGTAGGAGAGTCCGGGAGATGAGGAGAATTCTTCTAATGAACGGGTTACGTGATAATCGCTTCCCTTTATCTCCCGCTCTCTCCTACCACTCGACCGCTTCCACCAGCTCTGCCGGTTTCAGTCATGTTTGCAAGCATTTTTCACCCATTTCGCAGCATTTTAGCATAGGTCGCGGTGAAAGGCTTCAAAACCTAGAAGCCTGCGAATCATCTCTGGTATCTAATTTTAGAACTTTCTCATCTATAGTCTAAATATCGAAAATAAATTTGATCCAACATTGCTGAGGTAGGTTCTGAATTACATTTTTTACAATTTTGACAAATACCTCATAGCTATTCATTGCAACTCTCGTGTTGTGCAAATATATTTGTGTTGAAGTTCCACCGACATATCAACAAGCCTGTCTAGTCATTTATCATCCTTGATTTGGTTGATTTGAATTCATTATTCGATTTAATTCATATCCGGCACTAGTGGTAATTTGGACGCAAGAAAAACATGGGCGCTAACTTAACACCGGTGATTATTAAACAGTTAATGACTGAATTAAATCCTGCAAGAACCGCAACTACCGTGACCCACTGATATTTTGGTAGTAAAATATTCCTCGATGATTATGTTCTATAAAACCACTCCATAAAAAGGAAACCCAACAATCTTCAGAAAATCACCATCTAATTAGTCAATTAACATCTTCAAAAGTTGCATAATCTGTAAGTTATTCTCTTGAGGTTTATTCAATAGATGAAAATTACCAAGCCATACCCAAAAGGAAAATCCATTCACATAGCATTTATGATTTTGTAACGATGGGTATTTTTCTCGAGTTGACCATGATTTGTTATATAACTTTGAAAGATACAATATTCATGATAATCATGATTGGAAGAACTCATATTTTCCAGAAGGAAAACACAAGCTGTAACAAAACAAAAGAGATATAAATATTATCCAATGGAGGGTTTATTACCAGAAGGCATTTCTCAAGTAAGCTCAATGCTCCCTTATTACTTTTGTTTATTATTAATAATAATAATAATAATAAAATGTCTTTATTTTAATTATCCTCGGCGAAGTCCAGATAAACTGCTCTACTTAACCGAGTACCAGTATTTCACAAATAAAGAAAAAATGTCTACATATACAATTTAACAAGTTTTAAAACTAAAGGAGAGATTCACATAAATGAAATGCATAGAGGACAAACATTAATATTATACCTATTTATAAGACATTTAAAAGCAGGTATTATAGAACCAGAATATATTCCTTATAAGCTCTCTTAAATCCATGGGATGATTTATTTTTGACAGATAATGGTATAGAGTTGAGTATTTTTGCTGCAGAGTAAGAAAATGACCTCTTGAATGCAGCAGTTTTATGCCTGGGTATTACAAGAAGATAATAATAATAATAATAATATTTATTCATTCCTCGTTTAAAAATACAAAATAAAAAACTTATTTTATATAAGTACAATAACAAGGAAAATGTCAGAGGGTTTGTATAAACATTTTTAAAATATCAGTTAAAATTCATCTAGTGTGTAGCAATTTTTTTCCAATAAGGCATTCTTTAATCTTGCTTTGAAAATTTGTAAATTTGGGGCATTTTTTGTCAACTTGTTGAAAAGTTTAGGTCCAAGATAAAGAAAGCTTTTCTGGTATAGAGTAGTTCTATGTGTATTTGGCATTAATTGATTTCCGAGTCGCGTGGAGTACTGATGTTGCTGAGATAGAAATTTCGATTTGTTTCTGCATACGTAAATACATAATTCATAAATATAGAGACCCGTGAGAGTAAGTATTTTAAGATCTTTGAATGCATCTCTACAAAATTCTCTCCATCCGATATCGGAAATGATTCTTACTGCACTTTTTTGCAGAATAAATACTCTTTCAGCAGCTGTCCCTGTTCCCCAATTCAGAATTCCGTATCGCAAGTGACAATTTATGGTTGCATAATATAAATTCAGTAGTATCCTCTTACTGCAGAAATTGGCCATAAATCTCAGAGAATAACAATTTCTCCTCAATTTATTGAAGAGTGTTTCAATGTGAGGGGTCCATGTGAGTTTGTAGTCCAACATAAGTCCTAACATCTTAGCAGTTTCACTAGATTTAACTTGCAGTTCCTCATTTTCATAGATACCAAAGTTCTCTGAAATATTACCGATTGTGAATTTTATCAACGACGTTTTAGATATGTTAAGTGTCAACTGATTTTTATTTGCCCATATTCGAATTTGTTCATATAAAGTCTCGGTTTTTTCTTTGACTACTGATATATTCTGATCCTCAACGAGGAAATTTGCGTTATCCGCATACGCCACTACATTAATTGAGGACAAATTGTGAAAATATTTCATCAAGTCATTTGCATATATCAAAAATAGTAATGGTCCTAGTATTGAACCCTGAGGGACACCCTGCTTGATGGTCACTGACTTACTACTAGTATTTCCAACAATTACTTTTTGCGTTATGCCTTCTAAATAGGATTTCAGTAATGATAAGGAGACTCCTCTTATTCCATATCTTTCTAATTTATCAAGTAATAGCTTATGACTAACACAGTCAAAAGCTCTTGAAAAATCTATAAAGAGTCCACAAATATGTAATTTGCCATCGAGTGCATTTATCACATGCTCATTGAATTCATACAGTGCTGTTTCTGTGCTTTTATGCTTAGTGAAACCGTGTTGATTTTTAGAGAGGAGCTGATTAGCTGAAAAAAACGACATTAACTGATTTTTTATGTTGAGTTCAAAAAGCTTGGATATACTGGGGAGTAAGCTGATTCCTCTATAATTTTCATAGAGATTTCTATCCCCTTTTTTGAGATTCCTATTTCTGGTGTTTACATCATGAACAACCGACCGATATGTCATTTTTTTTCTAATATACGAAGGAGTTCCTTTTTCTAAAACTTTATGGGCAAAACATGCAAGGTGAAGATTCCTTCTGTCCTGCATATCAAGCCATCCTAGTTCCGCTATATATGGAGTTACATGGTCTCTCATTCTCAAAGAACAAATAAAACGAATACATGAATTTTGAATTCTTCGAATTCTAGCTGATGTTCGTATATCGAGGCACGGTCCATAAATCAAATCGCCATTGTGTGAATGATTTAACATCCCCAAAATACACTGAGAAAAATATATCTCGAAAGAAATTGTAAAGGTTTTAATCTGATTTCAAATGAAACTTGGACGAATGTGTCACATCCTAGAGCAACTAAAGGAAAAAACAGATCAGTCTGGATTTTCCGATGCTATGATGGGGTGGAAATGAGGGGTAAATGACAAAATGGAATTGAAATTGAATCTCCATTGAAATTTTTGGTACAATTTATTTGCAGACAGAAAAATAAAATACAGATCGAATTTGACAGGTGGGTGATGAAATGAAAGTTTGTCAGGCCGCCTGAGGGGGTAGAAATAGAAAATGAATCATTACTTATCTCTATTAATAAACGTTGTACATGACATTTACATTTCCTTTCTTCAAAATACATTGTAATTTGAAGACGGGAAATCAATGTAGGTAACAAATTTGAAAAGGCAGTTGTGAAATTATAGTTCGTCAGGCCGTCAGAGAGAGTGGAAAAGGGGTGGATATAGAAAATATTTCATCTGTGTTAATACATGTTGTACTTGAATTTCGAAGGCAGGAAGTTATTTAGAAGATCAAATTGGCTTCACTTCCGTAATGATTTAACATTGAATCTTGTTCAGGGTAGATACTTTTTCAATGAGATTGTATTGGTAACTTTTGAAAATAAAGGTCAAATTACAGTTCTTTTCAGCGGTAAAATCGTTACAAAATATCAGGGCCGGTTCTTGTAATAATGGGGAAAATACAAAATTTACAATTCTGATTTTTCGTTTATTTTTCCTCATTTCAAATAATATTGAAATATGGATCATTTGTTTTTAAATTTTTTTATATTTTTGTAATCTACATACTTAGATACAATTTGTATGGAATGTTCTTATATTGATTCCTAACCGTTTTCGAGTTATTACGATTTTCAGTTTGCACTAATATCTTTAAAAATGCATATTATTTTAAAAAGTTTCAACACTAAATCTTTCAAATTTCCACCACATGAAGTATACATGATGACCGTCAAAGTGAGTTGTGTGTTCATTCTTTCAATAATATTCAAGGGGTTTCACTTGAAAAAAATTACTTTCAGGATTTTCAAAAACCTTCAAATGACAAGATATTAAAAAAGTTTCAACCACCGAATCTTTCAAATTTCCACCACAGCTAGTATACATTATGACTGCCGAAGTGCGATTAAAAATGTTATTAGAAATTATACAGTGCGGTAAAAAATATCTTGTCATTCGGAGGTTTTTGAAAACACTGAAAGTATTTTTTTTAAATGAAACCCCCTATATATTATTGAATGAATGAACGCACAACTAAATTTAGAAGGTAATCATGCATACTAGCTGTGGTACAAATTTTTTGAAAGATTCAGTTGTTGAAACTTTTTAATATAAGTATGCATTTTTGAAGGTACGGTTGCGGCCAAAAAAAAAAGGGACAGTTGTCTATTTTTGCGATTATTCCACCTTTCGTCACTGCATGTATATGCGGCATGATTACTTCCTAATTTGGAATTGTTTGATAGATGTCAAATATTCAATGTTGCCATGTGACATATTCATAACACAAATTCAAGTAGCTAGAAATAAACAAAAATCTGCTATAAGAGTTATCCCATTTTTTATTGGCCGCAACTGTACTAGTGTAAACTCAAAATGTTTCACAAAAATCGTCTCAATAAAAAATTATTAAAAATTCAAATTGCAATTGTGCCAAAACTAATGATCCGACAGCGCCTGTTTTGTGCACTTGCAACTTGAAAAATAACGGACTTATGAGTTTTTAAAAAATCGCAAAATTTTCCGGTTTTCCAGTTTTTCTCCGTTACTAATGATCCGAAATCTCACAATTTTTTTTCAATGGAGCAACCAGATTGCCGTTTAGTTTTTATTTTATAAGCAAAACCTTTTTTGTATTTAAATGCTTAAAATAAATTAATAGATGATAGCAGGGTTGGCACGATTAAATCATTTTGATTTAAATCATGATTTGAATCGCAATGTAAATCAAATATTTTCAATATAAATCAGTGATTTAATCCAATGTCTCTTTGGCGAGGCATTTTTATTTATTATAAATTAAAATTAGTCACGCACGCAACACGCAATAATATTAAACAAAACTGAACGTATGTATGCTTGTAACAAAAGTAAAACCGTAATTGCATGGGAAGTTTACAAAACGCAAAATTTCCCTTCAACGCGGGGATTCCCTCCTTCTCTTAAACCCAAGGGCTCGTTCCGTCTTATTATTAATGCAAATCTACCAGGTTTTTTGTAATGTAACCATTTTTACCGGGTAATTAACAGGCTGATTAACCCGCTACGCATAAAACAAAATAACGTCCTTCCAAAAATAGCAACCATGTTGGAAAAGTGGCGCTCATTTTGATAAAAAGGTTATTTTTTCATGATTTTACTTCAGTTATTTATGTTGGCTACATATATTAAATCGTCGCAGTTAATTAACCTTTTACATTACTACGTTTCATGCAAAAATATAGTTGAACTTTATGAAAAAATAAAAAAATCAAAAAAATCGTGATTAATTAGGTTTTTTTTTTCAAAAAATCATGATTATTTCCAACCCTGAATGACAGTTGCGAGTCGAAAACATAGCAGAATATAACTATAGACTGTCTTTCATGTCACGGCATAGTCGGTTTCCTACTAGCATTTTTGTTAAAAAATCATTCATTTTATGCTCTATTGATTGGTGTAGCTATCGACCGAAGCTCTCCAATAAATTTTGTCAGCCTCAATGTTCGATTTCCGTCAAAAAACATTCCTTACATTTGATCCTATCCTCGTACTCCTGCTGCTTCTTCTCCGCCCGTTCCCTAGCGGCGATCTCGTACTGCAGCTTCTCCCTCTGCTGCTGCTTGGCCAGCTTCTCCTCTCTGGCTTGCGCCTTCATCTGTTGCACGTCGATCGTATCGGGTTTCCTGCGCCTCATGTACAGCTCGTGGTTGCCCATGCACAGCGCCAGGATGCGCTTGTTGATGCGCACACGCGGCGCGAAAAACACGAAATCGGGCGCCTTTTTGTCGATCGGCTTGATGATAAACTTGCGGTCGTTGAAGGAGATGTTGCGGATTTCCGACCAGGGAAAACCGATTTTCGGAGTCAGTCTGAAAAAGGATTAGTGATTAGATATGATTAAAGTGACAAAAAAAGGTCCACGAGTGATTTTCTGCAGAATCTGTTAGTTACTCTTTAACAATTGAAAAGTATCAAGTACCACAAGGCAAATTACAAATGAGATCTAATTTTTTCAATCTTGACATCTAAATTGGCACAGTTCAAAACTCACTAGAGTTGTGAAACATAAAATATTTTTTCAATAATATTAGTGAAAAGTAAATTATAACTAGTGATCAAATCTGAGAATAAAACCTGAAAAGCACTAACACTGCTTCTGACAGTTCTCTCAGAAACTTCTAATTGACAGAAAAAATTAACTCAACTACTTGGTTTGTGATATTTGAATGAATAATAAATTGAATTATGTTTATTTGGCATCTTACAATATAAATTAGAAAAAAAAGTAATAACATAAAAAACAGGTTAGGTACATAGAAATATAATAAACGCTACAACGCCAAACACGCTGTCCGAAATTCAGTTAAATGATTTTTCTGGTCACGTCGATGCCAAGTTTTTTTTTCGTGTTCCAAATGAAGTTCTGAATATCATCTGTGGTTAGGGCAGGTAATTGGGGGAAATCCACCAACTTAAAATCCTACCGTGACGTATCAAGCGAAAAAAGAGAAGTGTCGGCTTTTGGCATTGTTAAGTTTTAGCAGTTGTTGATACCTAGTTTGTTTTCGTGTTTTGTAATTGCTTTGCTTGTCATTGGTGCTTTTTTCTGCGTTTCTATGCAGACTGGAATTTGGATCATATGTCCATTTGTAGGCGTCAATTTTGAAATTCCCGCCTTCTTCTGTGTTGGTCGGTTGGGAACACTGATCTGCTGGTGGCAGGACTGGTAGGAGGGAAAAGTTAGTTGTGTTGTTGGTAGACAAGATGGCGAAAATAAAGCTGTACGAGAAAAAGTTATTTCATTTATTTGAAAAATCATAATCCGCTGGCTAATCCTACAATTTCAGAAGTGGGATGAGAATCAAGTATTTTACGAAATTAAGGTTCGAATATTTTTTATGTTTATGAGTTGCATTGGTGGCAATTTATGGAAACGGCATGGATAACCTCACTAATGTAGACTTCGAAAATTTTGTCGCCGCAAGACTGCAAAGGCAAGAACACACAGGGCCTCCTTTGCTTACGCCTCAAACATCGCCTCAAAATGATAGGCAACAGAATGTGGGACTACAACCACAACAAGAACCAAACTTGGTGAATGTAGTGAACATGCTTCTCCAACAAAATGCGCAGATGCTCCAAATGCTGCAGTTGCAGCAACAGCAGGTTCCAAATCCGCCTATTGTACCCACCGATAATGCAATACGAAACTTTAGCATCATGCCAGATTTGTCAAAAACAATTGATGTGTTCAGTGGCGAGCAGGATTCAAGTCACGCTAAAATGTGGCTCCAACAGATAGAGGGTACGGCTCTATTACACAACTGGCCCGATGCTTTCATTTTCCAAACTGCAAAAAGTAACCTTAATGGGGCAGCAAAACATTGGTTCATCGGACGAAGTGGTGAACTGACAGATTGGAATTCCTTCAAGAGTGCATTCCAGAAAACCTTCATTTTCTCTCTAAACAAAACAGATTGCTGGAGGAAAATGCAAGAGCGTGTTCAAGCTACAGGAGAAAGTGTTTCAGTGTACTTTCATGCGAAGGTTGCCTTATGTAGAAAGGTAGAGCTACCTTTTGAAGAAATCAAGGAGCAGATTGCAATTGGACTGTGGTCCAAGGAGCTGAGCAACTTCATAATGTCAAAAATGCACATTGATGAAGACAGTTTATTCCAAGACATTGTAAACTATGAACGAATAGTGTCCGCTAGGAAAATTCGAGTTGGTGATCGTAAAGATAAACCGAACAACTTTAAGAGCATTAGTCACAAAAGTGAATCGTCTAAACAAATATCTGACAGCACAAAATCTACAGGAGAACCAGCAAGAGCTTATTCCCGAAAACCAGTTTTGAAGTGCTTCAACTGTAGTGAAATTGGACATGGAATTTCCCAGTGCCACAAGCCCGTCAGACCAAGAGGATCTTGTTACGTATGTAGTTCTATGGATCATCAAAAGAGAGACTGCCCAAAAGTGAAGGATGGATCCTTATCTAAACCTTGTGTCCAAGCAGAAACACCATCCACATCACTCTTAGTGGAACCAAGAATGACATGTGGTTACATGATACCAGTGTGTCTTAGTAAGGATAATTATTCTATTTATGTAGATTCTATTCTAGATTCCGGAAGTGCAATTTCATTAGTAACTATTGACACTGTGAAAATGTATAATTTCGAATATTTGGAAATGCCTCAAAAGTCATTTGAAGGCATCAATAAGACTAAGTTGGAAATATTAGGTTCCATTCTTTTTAAACTCACAATCTCAGATATAGAAATTGATTTACTTGTATACGTTGTCCCAATTGACACCATACCTTATAAATGTCTCCTAGGGCGTGACTTTATGACTTCTGATCAGATTGAAATATCATTTTTGGGAAACCAAGTTAAAGTGAATCCTTCAACTTGTCATTTAGGTAATGCAAAGATAACACCAGAAAATGAAATTTTGCACATTGATTATGTTCAGCAGAATGAAGTTGATATTAATATCAACAATAGTATTTGCCCAGTTGAACGACAAAAGTTACTTCACCTTTTTATTCATGAATATATCTGTCCAGAGAGGCCGCTTGAGCCTAAAACCAAATTTCAAATGAAAATTGTGGTAGAACCAAATCATGTACCTTTCTTTTTTAAACCTCGTAGACTCTCATTTGCTGAGAAGAATTCAGTTCAAAATATGATAAATGACTTGTTAAAAAATAAAATCATTCGTAAGAGCAATTCTGAATATAGTTCACCAATTGTTTTGATTAAAAAGAAAACCAATGATTATAGATTATGTATTGACTACAGATCATTGAATAAAATAACTCTACGTGACAACTTTCCTATTCCTTTGATGAAGACCAGATTGATCAGTTGAAAGGAAAAAAATATTTCACAACTTTGGATTTGAAGAGTGCATTTTACCATGTTGATGTGGAAGAATCCTCAATCAAATATACTTCTTTTGTTACTCCTATGGCTCAATATGAATTTTTGAAAATGCCCTTTGGGTTGAAAAATTCCCCATCTGTTTTTATGAGATATATACATGCAATTTTCAAAAATTTATTAGAAGCTAATAAACTACTTATTTACATAGATGACATCATGATAGCCACTGAGTCTATACAAGAAAATTTGGACATTCTTGAAGAAGTTTTTCGCTTATTGGTACAGAACAAACTTAATTTACGAATTGATAAATGTTCATTTCTCAATAATGAGATCTTACATTTGGGTTATGTAATTAATGGTTCTCAAATCAGACCAAGTGACGAACACCTGAAGGCAATAAAAATGTTTCCAATGCCTCGTACAACAAAGCAGTTGCATAGTTTTATTGGTTTAACTTCTTATTTCAGAAAATTTGTCCCCAAGTTTTCAGTTATAGCAGGTCCCTTATATGACCTATTGAAAAAAGATGTCCCTTTTAGATTTGGTCCAGATCAAATCAAAAGTTTTGAATCATTGAGGAACCTTTTAGTTTCTGAAGCAGTTTTGGCCTTATATTCACCAATGGCAGAGACACAAGTCCACTGTGATGCGAGTTCACATGGATTTGCAGCCATACTCATGCAAAAACAAGCCGATATGAAATTTCATCCCGTTTTCTTTTATAGTCAGAGAACCACAGAAGCTGAGTCAAAAGAACACAGCTTCATTTTAGAATTGAAAGCAATTATTAATACTTTGACAAGATTTAGAGTTTATTTACAAGGTATCAAATTTAAAATTTTCACCGACTGCAACAGTGTGACAGCGGCTTTGAAAAAAGAGGATATTAATCCCAAAATCATGCGCTGGAGCCTTATTTTAGAAAATTTTGACTATTCTATTGAACATAGAAGTGGAGTAAATATGCAACATGTTGATGCACTCAGTAGGTGTTTTGAAAATGTGTTTGTTATTGAGGAAACTCCTTTTGAAAGAAATCTTTGTATAAAACAATGCGAAGACTTGAAAATTATTGAACTAAAGTCGTCTTTAGAAAAGTCAGAGCATAAACTGTTCGAACTGAACAACGGTTTAGTTTATAGAAAACATAATGGTTTACTTTTATTTTATGTACCTGAAACCATGGAAAGAAATATTATTCGTAGTTGCCATGATGAATTAGGACATGTTGGTACTGATGCTGTGAAGCAATAAAACAAACATATTGGTTTCCAGAAATGCGTGTGAAGGTAAAAAATTACATATCAAACTGTTTGAAATGTGTTGTGTATGCTCCTGGTAGTGGCAAAAAAGAAGGATTTCTACACAATATCCCAAAAGGTGATAAACCTTTTAACGTTTTGCATTTAGACCATTGTGGCCCGTTAGCAAAATCTAAAAAGAAAAAAAATAAACATATTTTTGCAGTGGTTGATGCTTTTACTAAATTTATTAAGTTATATGCATGTCAAACTACAAATACAGCAGAAGTTGTAAAGCATTTAAAAGAGTATTTTTCGAATTACAGTAAACCATCAAAAATCATAACGGACCGAGGATCAGCTTTTACATCTTATGCATTTAAGGAATTTCTAGACTCACAGAATATTTCTCATGTTCTTATAGCAACTGGTGTACCTAGAGCCAATGGGCAAGTTGAAAGATTCAACCGTACTGTCATTCCTATGGTTGCAAAATTAACTGACACACCTGAACGTTGGGATGATGTACTTAATGAGGTTGAGTTTGCAATAAACAATACCATTAATCGGTCTACAGGTCAGACACCTGCTAAATTATTATTTGGAATGAATCAGATAGGTACCGTTAATGATAATTTGAAATTCTTCCTTTCTTCTAAGAATGACAACAAGGAAAATATTGAAGAAATTCGCGAGAAAGCTAGCAAAAAGATTGAGAAGTCTCAAAATTATAACAAACGTTACTATGATTCAACTCACAAAGAACCTAAATTGTATAGTATTGGCGATCATGTCATGATACCAAATACTGATGTAACCCCTGGTGTTAATAAAAAGCTTTTACCTAAATTTAAAGGTCCTTATGTGATAAAGAAATTACTACCAAATGATCAATATGTCATTTCTGATATAGAAGGATTTCAGATCACGCAAAGGCCTTTCGAAGGAATTTTTGATGCTAACCACCTTCGACTCTGGGCTAAATCTCCAGAATAATAATAAAAAAAAAAAATTATACTTACCTGACATTTCAAACTTTATGTCTATTATGTTGACCTTATGAATTTTATAATCATCTTATGATGTAGTTTAATGTTGAAATTATGTTACTTATGAAAAAATGAAAAAAACTTATGTCAAACTGTATGAGAAATGAAAAAACTTATGTCAAACTATATGAGAAATTAAGATTTGCTAGTTAAGTGTACTGCTATTTATGTTAATACTCTTATGACCTTTATGTTAGAAAAAAAAATGTAACTTTGTTATTGTATTGAGCGAGGACGCTCTATTTTGTCAGGAAAGCCGAGTTGTAGGCGTCAATTTTGAAATTCCCGCCTTCTTCTGTGTTGGTCGGTTGGGAACACTGATCTGCTGGTGGCAGGACTGGTAGGAGGGAAAAGTTAGTTGTGTTGTTGGTAGACAAGATGGCGAAAATAAAGCTGTACGAGAAAAAGTTATTTCATTTATTTGAAAAATCATAATCCGCTGGCTAATCCTACATATTATAAAAAAATATAACATTGATGTCGACGACTCGTTAATCGAAGATGGGGAATTTTATAACTTAATTTCATTTCTCCCTTCTTGACTACTCTGACTGAAAATGTGATTATACATATATCAGGATTTGTTGTTAAATCTATAAAAAAAAAATCAAATGTAGGTTTGTCTACTCTTGAAGACATTACAGAATCTTCTGCAGATGCAGAAAACTTTAAATTATTGAATGGAAAAGATAGAGGTGGTCTCATAAAGCCATCACAAACTGTTATAGATATTTGTATTTTTCTTGAGAGAAAAATCCGGCAGGTTCTTGCAATTACCGATAATTTTATGCCAAATGAAATGCATTTTTTAAAAACCTTCATACCGCTCAATAACACGATCAATTGCGCAAACTCATAGGTTGGTCAATCTGAGTCGACAATAAATTGCACGGCCCGCTCTGTGATTGGTCACTGTATTGGCGGTGAGTTTAAATGACAGACAAGAAGAAGGCAAACTGAGTTGGAAATGCATGAATTACTAGCCAACCTAACCTAACCTAACTAACTTTACGTAGACAGAATAACCATCCAAAATTTATAGCGATTTAACGACTATTCATCCAAAATTGTAAATAACCTAGCATTGGTCGGAGCGCTTATGCCGTGCATTTCATTGTATAGTTTCAATCTGCCGTACGGGGAACCACGTTATTCTGAACGAATTGGCGTTCTCGTGTTTATTATATTTCTATGGTTTGGTTATGATTCATCATCAGACAACTGAAAACGTTCCAACAAGTCCTACTCTGGATTAATGATGTGGATTGTTTTTCTTTGAAATCAGTACATGAGAGAATTTTTGGAAAACTTAGTGTAGATGATTTTACCCCGATTATTTGTATCTCAATTTATATGACAATGTGTAACGATTTTATAACTTTAAAATAAAAATTTTCTCTTAACAGTCATTTACTGCGATGAGAAAGTTTTACCTATTATGTGGCGGGCACAAATATCGAAGAACCACCGGGACATTCTTACCTTTAAATAATGGTAATATATTGAGAGAAACATATATCATAATGTTTCATGAATAAACCAATCGATTCCCTTATTTAATTCCGTGTAATTGTTTTTACTCAGTAAAAACATGTTACACTTTTCTACAAACATGATAAATCACATGAAGATTTTTGTTGTTCCTCGTATGAGTTTAGAATGTTTCTTCAAAACTTTCGAATGCAACGTTTTTTTGTCTTCGAACCATTCGAATGCAACTTTTTTTGCAAAACACGCGAGCAACTTTTTTTTTCAACCAAATTTTCGAGTTACGTAGTTGAAGTCAATAAAATCAACAATGAAATACACAAAAGTACAAAATACATTGATTCAAATTCATACTTGAAAAGAGAAGATTAAAAATTATCTAGGTTGAATCAAAAAATGTTTCCTTTCAGCATTTTGAAGCTATCAAATATATTATCAATTACAGTTGCTGGTTGCAGAGGTAATATTCAAACTTAGTTAAGCTTATGTGGGATAGTCATGGTTACTAATGATTAGAACTGAAAGTTATTGCAAAATATTTGCCTTAAAAGTTCCAATAACATTTTTGACATCATCTTTAGCAGAGAACACGAAACGTACAAATATGTGAACTAATCTTGATTTCATACCTATTATTTTTGACTTTGTATTAGATGACATATTTCAATTTTAAGCAGCTTTCTTACATAACATTTCAGTGTACCTATTTCAGAAAAAATACTTCATATTATTATTCTTGGGCCATTTTCATGTTTATGAACATCCCCCGTATATAATAGGAAATATTAAAATTGTAATTTAATTATTCTAATAACATTTTCTGAGAAATCAACAAAACTTTCCATTTTTGTACAACTTTCTTTAAAGGGTAGGTATGAGATGGTTATATAATTCCAAATAAAATTTCTCATGACTATGACTCCTCTTTGGATCCGTGTCTTGAGTGATGGTTTGGATGCAGTAAACTGATCTGGACAGATTTTTTTCCGTCCGCCCTTGATAATTGACAGAGACATTTTGTTCGACTGAAAAATGTCTATAAAGAAAAAATGTTCCCAAAACTTTTTCATGATAATTGGGAGATCCAACTCTGCTTCCACGGCTGTGATATTTGTTTGTGAAATATGTTGTGAAAGTGTGTCGTCACAAATGTCATACTTGTCAAAAACTGATTCCAAACAAATAATTTTAGGTGACTTTGGGTACGTTTTTATATTCACCAACTTCGTGTGGTGAAAGTGTGGTGTCTCACCATGTCGTTTTTATATTGTTTGTATTTTAGTGGTGATTCCACCACTTTCGTTTTTATATTCAACAGCTTGGTCCACCACACCTCGATTGTTTTACCAGCTTGAGGTGTTGGTGAGTTGGTGGAATTTTGGTTTTTGAGGTTGTTTATAATTACGGCTCTTGTATTTAAAGTACACCCCTGCATTTTTTAAAACATGGCTTATTTTGACGACTGCTGTGAATTATTAGACGGTATATTTGGAAGTAAGAGGAAAAATTATAAGTACGCAATTTACGGATAAATAGAAAAACACTTAAATGAAATAATATCCGTTTGTTCCTGGAATGGGAATATGGGTTCCATCAACACAACCATCATCAACATTGGGGTAGGAGTTGTTCCCTCGCAGGACACTTAAATTGCGGGCTGTTGATGTAATTATTTTTAAACTTGCAAAGTTTTTTAACAGTTTTCATCAAAATTGTATGAGCGTGTCCCCAACTGAAACCGAACCTATCAGCCACAGTTCTGAAACATTCTTGATTTGCCATTATCCATAACGTCTTAAGAAATGTCTCAGTGGGTTGTACCGTTGGCTTTCCGATACTTTTGTTGGTATTGGATCAAAATGAAATTCTTTCAAAATATCTTCAAAAGCACTTCTTGAAAATCATAAATGTGACTGAAAATCCAAATCACAAAATGTGGGAAATACCGATTCAAAATATTTTCCTATTTTTACGTTTCGCCAGTATTGCGGCTATATACACCAGAAATACTGATATTTTTTATTGATATTTTTGGCGCAATGCCTCCTAGATAGCTTATATTACATTCTCGCCAAGCGAAAACCCCGTCTATCGATTCAATACATAAAATTCAAGTAATTTCATATACCCGTATCTAGCAAAATAAGGCACCCATACTAAAGAAAAACCCCATATCTGCACATTACCAAACGAAAACACCACATCTGTTTATGCGGCTCATGTAGATGCGTGGTTTTTGCCTAGCACCAATCAGATACGGTTATTTTATTTAAAATTGTCGCCGTCAGATTCGCGCTCTGTTCCCTCCAATAGTGATAGAAATATTAATGATATTGTGAGTATTTCGCAAATGCAGAAAAACGTTTATTGCATTTGATGTATCCCAATTAAATATCGAATTAGGACTCATTTATATCCAGGGAAACAAGAGTACATACGGTAAGAATTTCATAAAATAATTTGTATGCAACACGATAGGATACACAATTTTGTGCTAACTCTGTGATGCTGCGGAAAGTTGTTAAGCTCGTACTGTAAAATCCCATCTTCACACAAAATTAAGTGTTCATTATCTGGTTACATAAATATTTAGTAAAATAATTTATAAAAAAAATATTCCTTTTGTTGAAGGTGAACGAAGGTTGATCATGGTTGAAGTTATTGCTTAACGGAAACTTTGATTTATCGTATGAAGTTTCATTTACTGAAAATGAATGGAAGAAACAACATTCTGTGCAAAAAGTATTGAAACGAAATGGTATGCAACTGTCCGATTCTCACGAAAAACCATGCGGGATACCGGCTGAAAAACAGGATATTATTTTAACTAGGTTGATATGTAATAATAATAATATTAATACTGAAATGTATTTGATTAATCGTTTTTCACACTATGTCAGTATTTTAATTTGGTTAAAACTATGTTATAGATCCGGTGTTTTTATTTTCAACAACATCCAAAGTATATATGCAAAACATCGCAACTGCTATTTCACATTGAATAATAATATTTTTTTGCATTTTTATGTAGTTTGATCGATTGAAGAATGCATAAAACATGCAAAAATAATAATCAGAACTGAAATTGTACTCAATTGAGTGACAGCAATCAAATCCAATTGTTTGGCCCATTTTACTCCATTTTAGCGTTTTTGCAGATGCCGGAGTTCTGTTTAGGACTGCAGAATAATCAATTCATCCTCTGAACTACTCGATGAATCTGATGATGTTGCAGTACATTTTTTTTTACAAGCAATTGCTATAAAACATCCCATGAATCTAATCCTTGTAATAGGTAAATGCGGTAAATGTAAATGGTAAACAAATCGACATAACCTGCTCCATGTGGTGGTTGAATTAATTCCACCAAATAGTTTCTATAAAACTGGTTGAAATATGATGGATTTCATGAAAATGACGTCATAGTCTTCCACCACTCTCCACCTCAACCACACCAATTTGTTGAATATAAAAACATACCCGTTCTCTGTTGATGATTTGCTGCTTTGCTTAATAGTTTGTGATTGGTTGTTTGGATTTTGTTTTCTCAGGAAAAAGAAGTTGAAAAACATTAAAGGAAACAATATCGGAGTTACCGGACAAGCTGATTTAAATTCGACGGAGGTTTGTTTGGAATTAGTTTTTGACAAGAATGACACTTTCCTCGTCTATTGCAAAGAAGAAAACTTCACGAAATATTTTGTATCAAGTAGAAACCTTGTAAAGTTTTTTATAGTTCCACTCAATTTTCATTTTCATTGCAGTTGGCGCATCAGTACAGCCTCAAAATGACGACAACTATTCATGTTTGATAACTAAACACGCTAGATGGCACTCGCGTTTTGCTCCAATTCCGATTCAACAGGCATTGACTATCTCATTTCTCTCTAAAATTATTCAGGTCCAACTACGAAAGTCATTAGACTGTCAGATGTTTTTCACAATTTTTCCGGAACCGTTCGAAAAAAAATCCGAATTCCTACGCGTTCTCAATCTAGCCGTCAGAAAATTATTTGAAATTGAATTAGGCGGCGGTCCGAGGTTTTTCATTAATTTTACGGGATTTTCCGATTTCATTTCCGCGAGTATTTGCAGCAATTTTCTACGTATTAGGCGCTCTCTATGTAGCCTTCAGGGGACAGAGGGAAACATTTTTTGCAATTACATTATATGACTATCCGATATTTCTCACTATTTTTACGAATTTTTCCAATATTATTTTTGCGAGTTTTTGTAACTTTTTTCAAGAAGGATGGGGTCCGTTCCAAATTTCAGAGCAATTGATTTCTAACAAGGCAAGTTAAATAAATGCTTCTAATAATAAAATAAAGTGATTTTTTTACTCACATACAAGTTAAATAAATGCTTCTAATAATAAAATAAAGTGATTTTTTTACTCACATACCCTAAACATGTTCAGTAGCAAACGTTTCCTACGGAAACAAAGACGACAATAAATTGCACGGCACGGCACGCTCTGTGATTGGTCACTGTAATGGCGGTGAGCTTAAATGACAGACAAGAAGAAGGCAAACTGAGTTGAAAATGCGTGAATTACTATCCAATCTAACCTAACCTGACTAACCTTATGTAGGCAGAATTATCATTCAAAATTGGTAGCGATTTAAAGACTATTCATCCAAAATTGTTAATAACCTAGCATTGGTCGGAGCGCTTATGCTGTGCATTTTATTGTATAGTTGGAAACAAGATTGTAGTTGCATGATACTAATAACATTTCTTTGAATCGACATTAAAATGAAAATTTTCACTTACTGATCATCTTTTTCGTAAATATTGAGTCCAAGGGCATCGACTCCAAGGTACAATTCCGTTCCTTTCTTGTTGCGAATTTCGAAATAGTTAACACCGTACATTTCCAGATCCTGGGCTATTTTTAAGTACTCCATCATGGCATCTTCTCTAAGCATGCCTCTGTGCTCCTTCCACCAAGTCATTACACTATTTTCCCAATCGTCTTTCGACATGTTGTGTTGGTCCATTACCCTGTAAAAATGTAACGATATTTTGTCAAATTTTCATTGTGAATATTATTATCTCATTCATAACAAACTCTACTTTTTATGTGGGCGATGAACAGAGAAATAAATTTAAAATATAGCTTTCCAAATAACCCGTAACGAGCACTTTTCGAAACATGAGTTAATGCGATCTATACAGCGTGTTCCTTGATGATATGCGAATATTTAAGAGTGTGATTCTACATGGAAACTTAATGATAGTTTTATAAAATATGATCCAAAACTTTCTCTATAAGAAAATACGGGGTGTTATATAGTTAAAGGAAAAATAGAGAAATCATTTAATATTTGCGAAACTGCATGAGATATTTAAGTGATATTCAGTAGATATAGTGGCATTCAATAAAACTGCTTGTTTTTCAGTATTGACATAATTTTCATCTCTAACAGTTGCTTGCTTACGAGCACTGACTGACTGATATTTTTTGAGGCAAAAATAGTTCGACAATGTTTTTTTTCCAAATCAAAATTTTTGAATACTGTTGAATCAGTTATATTGCTATGATTCTACTTAAACGAGATTGATCAACAGTCAAATGCAAATTGTGT
Organism: Chrysolina oricalcia; assembly: GCA_944452925.2. Classification (NCBI taxonomy): domain Eukaryota; kingdom Metazoa; phylum Arthropoda; class Insecta; order Coleoptera; family Chrysomelidae; genus Chrysolina; species Chrysolina oricalcia. Next base: position 18,453,637 of record OX101825.2, read on the forward strand.
CATGCCTTTCTGGTAATATCCAGTAGCCAAAATGATAGTGGACTCAAAATTTTCACATAAATGAGTTGGTACATTACCGACTTATATTTAAACTCCACTCACTTTCATTTCAACAGACAACACATTACTTCGTTTTCCTTGCTGTGAAATTGGCCTCAAAGCTTCAACCAAAGTCCTCACTGAATTTCTCGATAGGCGAAAATGGTTTTGAAAATAAATTTCCGTCAGTTCAAATAATGGATTACCGATATCGAGTAACATTCTTCTTTCCACGTCTTATTTTTATCTTGAATGAAATATATAGCCTCATTTGGGCCGTGGTGGTCGGCTGGTAGTGCGTTCGCCTCGCATGCGTGGGGTCGTGGGTTCGATCCACCGATTCACCGGTCTCGTGCATGGCATCACACGTTAATAGGTAAGAGCTGCGTCTTCCCTAGCTCACACAAGTCTCTCGAAGACTTCTGAGGGTTGCGCGTAGGGGTGCAATCGGTTGACGGAATTAACAATTTTAACAATTTGAAAAAGAGCCACTGATTAATAGACCGTCAGATAGTGACAGATTTAGGTGCCCCATTTTCGCATACAAGTCTCGAATAGGGTTGAATAGTACATCGATATTGTAAAGAGAAACATTCTCAATTGAAAAAAACCAATACATGACTCCAAGATTTCACAACTGACTTTATGAACATCCTGTTGAGTCAAAGGAGAGAAATTTACGAGTGGCTCCTGGGGAGAACATATGGAAAATTCGATTTTCCAGAACATTAATAAAAGGAGTATGTTGCCCATATTTTCACGAGAGCCATTATGGTTTTCAGTCTAGAGACTATGTAAGTTTTCATAGTTTCGATGGGTTTGTGTGGGAAAATCTGTCAAAATCTCGATTTTTCCTCACAAGATTACACCCTCGTTTTAACCCTTTAGCCACCTGCAACACCAAAGCCTTTGGTATTCCAGAGCCAGGTTCTATTTTAATAATTAGGTGAACACGGCTTGCGTGAAAATATGGGCAACATACTCGTTTCATTTCTGTTCTGGAAAATCCACTCGTAAATTTCCCTCCATTTTACTCAACATCGATATACTTTTCAACCCTATTCGAAGCTTGTATGCTAAAATAAGGCACCTAAATCTGTCACTATCTGAAGGTCAATAAAGTCAACGGAAAAACTAAGCAATTCAACATTCTCTAAGTGCTCGCCTAAAGCGGATTAGAAATCCTCAAATATACGGTTTTGGGGAAAAATAATTGGAAAACACGAAAAACAAACCAAAGACTTGGACAGTTGTTATGGTCATAACGGATGGCATATACGTCAAGTTATAGTTATTAACGTTACAAGGCCGATATGTAGCAAATGAAGGATGAGGTTGAATCCGTTATGTGCGTATCGGCCGTGTGTCGTTCAAGACTGTTCGTAATCCCGCTGAAAGATTAAATTTTGATTTCGAGGAAAGAATAAACCACATACCTCGTTATTCTATAGAAACATCCCAACATCGTGTTGTCATGGACCAGCTTAACAATATCACAACAATATTATAAACAACGTTAGTTTTTTGTGTTCGCGATATCGCTTTAACAACGACCTTGGATGAAATTGAAGAAATTGAGGAACAAAACCAAATTTCTTTAGATATTTTGGGAGAATCATGTGCAGCGAGTGTTGATTTACTGTCGAAAATAACTCAACAGCGATATCAAAATGAGTTCTTGATGTTAAGTATATGTTGTTAGTTGTTGTTATTACATACATTAATTTTCTGGAACAATAAAAATATTTTTCTTCTCAAAAACTGCCAATCGCGAGAAAAAACTCAAGGCATTAGTTATCTTTCAAATTGAATAGGATATTCAAAAATTATTTTTATTTTGGAAAAAAACATTTTGTCTTCAAAAATATCAGTCAGTGCTGAAGCTAAAAATTATGTTCTTATGGAAAAACATCGCCATCATTGAATGTCACTATCTACTGAATTTCACTGCATTATCTAAAGCAGATTCGAAAATAATAGATAAATTCAACACCCCCGTATTTTGGCAACGGAACATTTCTGGACCATACTTTATAAAGCAAACTACCATTCATTTCACATTTTATAGTGATATGCATGGATATTGAAAGTTAAACGGATCACTTATCATAATTTCATCCTTTGAATAATAATTGCATGAAGCTGAGTCACTTGTCAAACAATGCAGTTTTATGTCGTATGGAGATCCTTAAAATTTTATCCCACTGCAAAAACCAAAAAGTTGTAGGGACGAGCCACATTCCGCGAATACCCGGTATAAGTAATTTGATGAGCGTTAAAATATTCCTACAAAAATTGGTATTAAATTTTTGTAAACATGGATCATAGTTGTATTCCACCACAAGGAAAAAGGTGAATGATGTCATTACGATTAGTACATTTTGCAGAATTAGCAACTGTTTATTAATCGAGGTCATATTTATTAGAATCATTCAGATTCCGGACATCGCATTATGACAAGAAGTACATTTCAATAGTTATGGATATCAAATAAAATTAATTATACAGGGTATATATTTTGAATTGGGTATATATTTTGAATTGGGTTTTCACAGGTAAAGAAGTACAGATCAAAGATCCTAAATAAGGACAATGTTGCTTGCGTAATCCGAGAGAGAAAATACACGATTTTGGGTTTTACGTTTAACCCAATTTTTCTTCGAATTTGTTTGAAAATATTGTAGCATACTAGACAGAAGACTCATTAAATGAATAATGAAAATGGATTTAAAAATCCAACATTCTTCAACAAAAGATCCTGTGCTATGTAGGATTTAGTTCGCGGAAGGTTAGTATTTTAAATCCGTTATCATTATTCACTTGAATTTATTCACACACACTTTATAAATTTTTCTACTCTATTTTATTAGTCATAATGATATGGGGGAAACATCTTGAAATATCGAAAACACATTATGAGTGCACTCATGAATGTTAAATAAATCAGAAAAATGTGGCTATATTATTGTCATCTACTATGAGAAAGCAAAACAACACATGGTCACACTTTGCCTACCGTCTACTCAAAGAACAGAGCAAAGTAGAAGTTTGTCTGAAAAATGAATAATTGGTCACAATTCATATTCACGATTTCAAGTTATTATTGTATAGTGAACAAAGTAGGTATGCGATTAAGTTTTGTATAGCACAAATAAATGTTTATTTTTCAAATATTTAGAATATTATTTCCCAAGAAAGAAGTATAGTTATATATAAAGTTGAGGTTAAACGAAAAAATATAGTTTGTTAGCGACTAGATAAATCCCGACCTAAATATAAATCGTTTATTTAGAGTTAACAAAAAACTCTGATTAAATTACACGAATTCAGAGCTACACAGTCCCTTGCATACTTCACTGGAATTTATTAACTGACTTGAACTTGTCTTCTGTACAACTTGACCTACCCACGGCCATATAATATATCATCATTCTACTTTTCGAAAAACTCGAGAAATGCCTAGACCCTACTTAAAGATGTGCATTGAAACGTTTCTTGTCAGCCCATCAGTCATGGTAACTTTTTAATTGTTAAATTATGTTATAAGTATACTTTTTTCAGGAGTTTTTATCAATAGATATTACTTTTCCACGCACTAGTGCCGATAAAATGTTTTTTATTTGGTGTTTTGGCATCGACTGCTATGGTCATTAGTCATGTGTTCTGGGTAAGCATTGTTACTAACTCCATACGACACCTTAGGAGCAGCACTATTAATTGGAACGCAACAGTGAATCGTGCAGTACTAACCCGAGTCGAGCTACGAGATTTTAATAATTTAATCGTTTAGATTAAATAAAAAAATCCCAGCTCCAACTAGGATTCGAACTCCGGACCTTTGGCTCAGAGTCGGACGCTCTAACCACTGCGCCACGCCCCGATAAAATGTTATATTTTTATTTGTAGCAGATTCCTGTACTATATTAGAAAGTGAAAAATGAAATAACTGTTTTTAAAAAGCTGTGAATTATAATATTTTTATAATTGTTGGATTCTTGATTCTAAGATTTTGTTAACAGCGTAGACAATAAATGTCACAAATTACTTTTCATCATAATTAAATAGTATTAATTGACTAGTTTTTGGCAAATTGGGTACAGTTTACTTGATTTTGTTTTGGTTTAATAAATGTATTGTTTATTAGAAAAAAATTAACAATAGCTTTTTGAATTATATGACAAGTGTTTAGGTTTGTTTAGTTGTATAGGTATTAAGAGCCCACATTTTTAATTACAAGGTTTCGTTAAATGTCCTTGCAACAGGTAAACAATATAAATATAATTGATAAAAAAAGGTACGTTAACTATTAATACATGATATTGAGTAATTGCAGTTCCAGACAAAAGAGCAGAAGTTTATTGACTTTGCCTAGTTTCATCAAAAGTTTGTGTTTATTAGAAAAAAATGCAATAATACGAGGAATATCAAAAATTCAGAGATATAATTTTTTCGGATAGATATTTTTTATTTCTGGGCATAAAATTGATTTTAAACAAAATATTTTTATTTTTATTATGTAATCATTTCAAGATTAAGAGTGGGTATATGTATACCTTAATCTTGAATTATTATTATTACATTTTACCTGCCAGGTATAATAACACTTTTCCGAAACTGATTTGCTGCTATATTATAATCCACAGACCAACTTATTTCTCTTACAAACACAGCTAGGAGTATTTACATATAAGAGATAGTGCTTCAAAACATATAGACTTAGAGCTAACTTAAAAACTAAACTTAAAAACTAGTCAGAGATTTAATTTTTTTTGCATTGCAGTTGAGAAAGTCAATATTGCAATTTTCTGTAAGTATATTTCTCTACGACTATTGTATTCTACGTTCATTACATATTGATTTTTAATTGAAGAATGAAGATGATTCCAAGACACCGTGGATCCTAACTCATTATTCAACGGCACTCGGCCAATCACAGGTTCAGAATTTTCAGAATCCACGGGAACTGAGAGGTTTAAAAAACAAATTTCTCAAGAAGGCTTTGCTTGATTGAACTTTTGTCACAGCTTGGCATCCGCGAATGTCAGATTGACTATTTTCTTAGTTTTAACTTTGATCTGTGTGACAAGTACCTAATATAGGAATGAATAGAGCGGATTGGGGAAGCAGTGATAGTGATGAAGATGAAATCTATCTTGCAACAAAGGTATGTCGAACAACTTTTACTCGAATGTTCCACACTCTCTCAGTTCTTGGTCAGAGTTTCTCTGGTAGGTATTTCATTCACAAATTTTCGAGTGCCTGTTATAGCTCAGTTGGTAGAAGTGTGTACATGAAGTAAATGTATAACGAAGGTAGTTATATAGGCATGAGTTCGAATCCCACTCTTGGAAGTTTTTTTAAAAATTATTTTCAATTAAGGCATTTATTCATTCATGAATGAACACCGATTATTCATGTATAATTGTTATTCTACCTTATATTACTTTATAATATATACTTATTTTCATAAATAATTAAAACTCTGACTATCGTATAGTCGTAGAGAAAGTATAGTCTTCTACTCGCGTATAATAGCTATCATTTTCTCGGATAATTCGGAAACTCGCCTTCGGCTCGTTTCGGGATTTTTATCCTCGAGAATAATAGCTATCATTATACGCTCGTTGAAGAATATACTCGCTGTCTTAACATTTCATTTATGGGAGAACAATCTAAATGATTTGTATAAAACATTTTTTTGTTATTTATTCTTAAATTGACTTTAGGTACTAAATTTTTTATAAAGTTGACTAGAAGTGAATCTTTGTATTTCATACCATGGATTATATAATAAATGAAAACTACAGCATGGAATGAACGTCCCTGTTCTACGGTTACCATATGGAAACTATCTAGCATACTCCTATATGAGATCATATAGGGATATGTATTATGTTGCCGTACATACAAGTATCGTAGGAACCTTTTTTGGACGTTTTCAACAAGGTTTATATTCACTTCAGCTTTGGGAGACCATATTATTGAAGCATATTCAAGTTGTGGTCTTACTAGTGCATTGTAAAGTTTAATGATAGAGTTAAAAATTTTAAAGAATTTTTTATTTCTCATAAAACCAAGAATTTTACAAGCCTTGTTTACTACGAAGTTCAAATGGATGTTAAATTTTAGGTTAGATTGCAGATATACTCCTAGATCCTTAAACTCATTTTTCCTAGGAAGTTCAGCGCCTTTTATAAAATAAGTATTTTTAATATATTCATGCTTACGAGTAAAAGTTATGACTTCGCATTTGTCAATGTCATTTTATTTTGATCAAAACACGTAGACATTGAATTGATATCTTTCTGCAGAAGAAGGCAGTCCATCGATGTAGTAATTGGCCTAAAGATCTTGAAATCATCCGCAAACAAGAGACTTGAGGAATGCTCAATACATTTGGACAAATCATTTATAAAGAAGGTAAAAAGTAATGGTTCCAAATTGCTGCCTTGTAGCACACCTGAGCTTGCTAAGAAAGGTTCAGAAAAAGACTGTTCAATTTTTACTTGTTGAAATCGGGAAGTTAAATAAGATTTTACGAACATCACGCTTTTTCTGAGAAATTTGATTCACCTAGCTTATCCAGAAGAATACTGTTGTCAACACAGTCTGTTATAATTACATCTAATTGGGTTTTGGCATTCACTGCCTCCGATGCAGTATTTGTAAGAACACATAGATTTGTTACCGTGGACCTATCGGCCATGAAACTATGCTGTTGACTGACAAAGACATTTTTAAAATGATTTAATATGTCATCATTTAAAATAGATTAAAAAAGTTTGGATAATGAATTTAAAATAATAATCGGTCTGTAGTTTTCTACCTCTTTTTTATTTACTTTTGAATACTGATGTGGTAACAGAATTTTTCAATTTATCTGGGAAAATAACTTCTTTAAGTGCCAAGTTGAAAATAAGAATCATCGGTTCAATAAAGAAATCAGCACATCCCTTGAAGATATAAGCAGGAATATTGTCTTTTCCAGTGGCCTTTTTTTGTTTTAGTTTTTTCATAGCCTTCCTAATCATTTCTCCTAGGTGTTTGTTGATATTGTTAGGTTAGGTTAGATTATGGAAGTAATCTTATTCAAATATTCCTCTTAATGAAAAAACTCCCATATGTTGCATGCTTTTTGGACTACGCTGTATACGAAACTGACGGAAATCGTAAAAATAATTAAAATTAACTCAAACTAGATAAAAACACGTATTCGGCAAGTCGAAAAGATGGCATCGTCACTCCGATCAATGACGTGTCTATTGGTTCCAAATGATTAAATGGCCAACAAAAATAGCATATATTTTGACTAATTCTCTCAATTTATACAGCGACACCGTTTCCATTTGAATGTCTGATATTATCCGTGTCAAAATGTCAATGTCAGTCCGCGTAATAAAATGCTGTAAAAGTTTTCCGATTGCAAATTTAATTTGCTGTCAGTTTATTTCTGTTTAGTTTACTTTAAATTTCGTAATATTTTTACATAGAGTAGATTCCCTCAGTTTTGTACGGAACTATTTCCATTTGACTGATTGATATAATAATTTGTAGTAATTCAACGGATTTCTGCAATACAATTTTTTGCTTCGCCTCATTCAACAAACTTCACTTACTTTCCCCCTTCTTCCCCCAACTCCTATTACGAAACGCAAAAAAAAATATTTCTAGAATATTGCTATAAGAGATACGAAGACGATTGAATGAGCAAAAAGGTAACTATTTTGGAGAAAATTTACAGGGACTTTCGCCCTCCTCGAGTTATAAAGGGAAAATTAAAAATAGTATTTTTGGGTTTTTACGAAAAGAATTATTATTTTAAAAAAATATAATTATTTTTTATTTCATTTAAAATTTGGCACAATTGTGTATTCATTCATTTTCGATACAAGTTTTCGTATCTTCACAGCCAAGTGTTTTTTTTTTAATGCGGACCAATTTTTTTCATTACAAATACGATAAAGCGTTAAAATCCAAATTCAGTGATTTATCACACCTGACATTTTCACGTTTTATCTGAAATAAGTAACATCATCAGTAGCAATAATTTTTAATTACAGTCGTGTCGTAGTTCTCTTATAAATTCGCTTTGATTTCAACAAAACGAATATAACAATAGGCATGTTTCGAAATTGCCTTACAATTTCGATAAAACACAGAATTATCAGTGAAATATTTATAAAAATATACATTAAAGAAGTAGGAATTGAACAAGCAGAAAAATTATTCATTTTATAATTTGGTGGAAAATGAAAGGAATGAAGAAAATAAATAAGTAAACTACATTAACATTAAACGCTTGAATTGGCGACCTCTTTGACGAATGCACATACGTTGTCTGCTTTTACAATTTTTATGTCAATTTTAGAACATGTCATTATAATTTGATACAAATAATAATAACAGAAATTGAGACCAATTTAATAATAAAATAGTTAGCAAGAATCATTTTTTGACTACATTTAAGTGTTGATTGTAGAAGACCATTGAATGAAAGGAAACCTGCTAGAGCTACGTATAAAACAGTTATGACATTTCGAATGACTGAAAAGACATATAGGAGGCGCCACCCCCACGAAAGAGACAAACTAGCATCAAATTTGAAATTTTCATTGAAAAATAGTTCCAAAAGACCCCGCACAAATCAAATGAGAAATGGATCCCTGTCGAATTTTCTGAAATTTGGATATGTTGTAGTTTATACCTTTCTGATCAAGAGTCTTCATGGGCCCGAGACCTAAAAATGGACAGTTTTTTAGTTATCGAAGGTCAAAAGATGCGACTAGTGCAGATCTCTCACGCGTTCGAGAAATAATTTACATCTCTTACTTTGCTCTCGTCTGCGTATGGCGATTTCACATTTGTCGGCATTTTCTCCTAAAAGCCATATTATTCATAATAATGCGAGTATGAGAATCTTCAAAACATTAGCTTTTGTAGAAACTTGACATTTATTGACAATTCAGAAATTGTTATTATTCCTGTCAAAACTGGACAAAGTTATCGCCATTATACATGGTCGATTTGCACAAGTTGCAACTTTTGACTTTCGATACCTAAATAACTGTCCATTATCGGACCAATGGAGACTTTTGATCAGAAGGGTATAAACTACAACATTTCCAAATTTCAGCCAATTCGACAGGGATCCATTTCCCATTTGATTTGTGCGGGGTCCTTCCAAACTCGAATATCACAATTATTTTGGAATTGATTCACAAAAAACAAAAATAAGAATTAAACTTTGACACTCAGTATCTCAGAAACGAATAACGTGCGGCCATATGTTTATATGCACTTTTCTTGTTATTTTGACGTCAGCAATATGCCCCTAAATTTTCTACACGTACTTAGGAAACACCCTGTATATCACTGAACTTGGATTTCAACGGTTTATCAATATTTGTTACAAAAGGACAGAGCCGCATCTAAAAAAAATAAACGAAGGTGGCTCTGAAGACATGAAACGTTGTATTGAAGATTTATGAACACACAATTATAGCAAATTTCAGATAATTTCATTTTTCATTTTTTGACTTTTGGTTTATAATATAGCAATGTTCGGATATGATGGAAGAAACGGCCTGTATAAATAGATTACAGAAAAGCCCCAAAACGATATACCAAAGAAGATTGATTGACAGGCCGTCTAATGGGCAGTTTACACATGACTATTTTTTCATTTTTGGACAATATTTTTTCTGAAACCTAACTCAGATATGTTTAGCCAAGTTGATTTCTATTATGACTACTGAAATGGTCTGAAATTATATACCAAGAGATGGTCGATTTGCAGGCCGTCTAAGAGGTGGTTTATACTTGCAAAAATTTGAATTTTTTGGAAAATCTTACTGAAACCTTGAAACCAGAAATGTTTAGCCAAGTTGATTTTCGGAATATCGAGTAATAAATAGTCCTAAAATGACATACCAAGAGATGGTTTACTTGCAGGCAATCTGAGGGACAGTTTTACACCAAGCAATAGAGCATAAAATAAGTAAGTTAAAAAAAAATACTGGTAGGAAACCGACTATGCTCTATCACATGAAAGACAGTCCGTGTTATATTCTGTTATGTTTTCGACTCGCAACTGTCATTTATTAATTTTTTATAAACGTTTAAATAACAAAAAACTTGTTTTTTACAATTGTTTTGCTTATAAAATGAAAACTAATAGAGCAAGCTTGTTGCTCCAATGGAAATAATTCTAGATAATTGAAATACGAAAAAATGTGATGTTTTACGACCAGGTCGGATCATTAGCAACGGAGAAAAACTGGAAAAACCTGAAAATTTTACGATTTTTTAAAAAATTCATTATTCCGCCATTTTTCAAGATTGGCATTTCTCATGAAAGTATTGAATCGTGTGTATTTTGTGTATGTGCACAAAACAGGCTATGTCGGATCGTTAGTTCTGGCACAATTGCAATTAAAATTTTTTTTGCACTATCTTGCTGCGTGCCTGGATGCTCAAGTGATGCTCTAGTGATGCTCGATTTCAATTTCTCGAACAGATTATGAAAGTAGAAGTATAGTACTACAAAAGGTATATTCTCATTTTGCGCTACAATGGTTCAAAATGGGTGAAAAATGCATGCAAACATGAGTGAAAACGGCCGAGCCCGTGTTAGCTGCCGAGTGGTAGGAGAGACCGGGAGATTAGGGGAATTCTTCTTATGAACGTGTTACGTGCTAATACGCTTCCCTTCATCTCCCGCTCACTCCTACCACTCGACCGCTTCCACCAGCTCGGCAGTTTTCAATCATGTTTGCAAGCATTTTTTACCCATTTTGCAGTATTTCAGCGCAAAATGAGAATGTACGTTTTGTGGTACTGTACTTTTATTATTTTCAAAATCTGTTTTAGAAATTGAAATCGGTCTATCACTGAAGCATCCAGGCACGCTGCAAGATAGTGCAAAAAAAATCAAATTGCCATTGTGCCAAAACTAATGATCCGTCAGAGCCTGTGTTGTGCACACACAAAGTAAACATGATTCAATACTTTCATGAAAAGGACCAACCCTATGTCGTGAAAAATGGCGGAGTTGTGAATTTTTTAAAAAATCGTTAAATGTTCTGGTTTTTCCGGTTGTCCTCCGTTACTAATGATCCGATCGGGTTGTGAAACATTTCATTCTGTTCGTATTTCAATTATCTACAATTCTTTTCATTGGAGCAACCAGCTTGCTCTATTAGTTTTCATTTTGTAAGCAAAGCAATTTAAAAAAACAAGTTTTTTGTTATTTAAAAGTTTATAACAAATGAATAAATGACAGTTGCGAGTCGAAAACATATCAGAAAATAATTACGGACTGCCCTTCATGTGATGGCACAGTCGATCTTCTCCCAGTATTTTAGTTAGAAAAAAATGCTCTGTTGATTGGCCTATTTATGCTTGTCGGTTTTTCGAAAATCCTTTTGAAACAAAACGTATGAAACCGATCACCTGACACACGCCTACTATCCAAATCAATAAATAAATCGGAAAATTACCCTTTGGCTGCATTGTAACAAACACTGCCTCAACTTGAAATTGGGATGAAGGATAATACAATTACTAGAAACTACTGACTAACAAATACAGGCAATAATGACCTGATCTTTTTTAAATTTTTTCCCCTGAGAACCCGAAAGATTTACTAAATACGCCCTAAAATAGTTTCAGGGATTCGAGGGTTGATAACCCTTGAAAAAAAAAAGTATTTTTTACCTTTGGGGCAGCAGCCTATCGTTGGACAAGAAGCCGGGGTTGTGTAGCGCCTTCTGGTAATCCCCGTGTCTGGCTTGCACGGCGTAGGAGGCCAATAGGACGGATGTTTCGGGCGGACAGTAGATTTCGTCCGAGAGGATGGCATTTTTCACCTGGAGGTAGAAAAGTCGCAGGGTGATGTCTTGGATGAGCTCTTCCGCAACGTCTTCGGGGTAAAATTTGGCTCGGAATTTGAACTGAAGCGGATTTTCTTTCTTTACATCCTGACTCATAACCTGAAAAAAAAAGAACTTTAATAACTAAGGAAGAGAGTAAATACCCATTTCATTTATGGAATATCATACAATATATAATACAATACGTTCATTGTGAGAATTTCCACCCATATTATATTTATAAACTACTTTTTCTCATTGGAAAAACAAGTATCGATATTCGTCATGGGGTTGGATACAAATACTCAAACAAGCCCTTTGTTTGTCAAAAAACAGCAATCAGAGATATTTACAAGGTTAAACGTCGGGAATCTTGCAGGTACTTATTAATGGAAAATAAAATTCCAACAGAATATGCCATTTTTATCAAGGAAACGGTTTGCTTGATGAATACATATAAATCAAAATATTCATCGGTATCATCTATACTCCATTACAATTAAGAATACAGTAAGTAGGTGTCGTCGTGATCAGTGAGGAAAACTCTCACAGCTAGATTTTTGTTGCGGCCAACGAAAGCCCCAAATTTGAAAAAGTTACTATACTTTCGGACAGCAGCTTATATGGTATTACTCTATGTGATACTGGCTTGGATTTCAACCAATTAGCATGAAGCCCGAGCTTCCAGCACTGTATTCTTATTTGGAATAGAGTATAACTATACCACTCTACAGACCGCTGATGTTAAACTCCCTATTATACTTCAACTCGTATTAAAGGATAGCGTTTTACTAAAAGGAACCAAGCGCCAAATTATGGTATTGAGTAATAACTTGATAAAGTCAAATCATTTTTAAAATTTGTACAATAATTACTGAAATGGCAGTTGGCACTTTCATCAATAGATGGTCCCACCTTCAAAAAATAACTTGGATCTTTTAACATGAAGTAGGTTCCAGCGTTTGGAGTCATTTCAAATTTGACGAGTTGGCGGTTGGTACCTTTTATTTAAACGCTATACAAAGATTCTATTGTTTACAACGGTCTCAAAATGTATACATGATGCCACTCATTTCAGGAAGGCTGTTAGAGACATTTTGAGTGAAAGACCCTATTATGGTTTGCAAGAATTTTATGAAGACGTCTTTTAAAAACAGATTCTATTCTTAAGTTTTGATGATGTAGTAAATTGAGATGGATTTTGAAATAAAACTGTGATTTTTATAATTTTTTAATGTGTTCGTGCTCTGTTCATAATTGACTTGTTTTTTATCTCAGTACTATCAACTCTGTCCAAAATTATTGAGAAACTAGTAAAACGTCGGATAATGGGTTTCTTGCCGAGACGTAATATATTGGCGGCTGAACAGTTTGGTTTCCAAAACAAAAAGAGTACGAATGATGCAATCTTTGATTTTCTTGAAAGAGTGTATATGAGCCTAAACGAAAATGAGTCGGCTGCAGCAATATTTCTTGATCTTTCTAAGGCTTTTGACCGTGTAAGTCATGAAGTACTCTTAAAAAAGCTCATACATTACGGATTGCGCTGCACATCTCTAGACTGGATCAGATCCTACCTCACTGATCGAAATCAAAGAGTACTATTAAACAATGTTAGTTCTGACAGGGAAAAAATTGTACGTGGAGTTCCCCAGGGTTCAGTTTTGGGCCCTATTCTATTTCTGCTCTACATTAACGATATGGCCAACCTAGATATTTCTGGACATCTTACATTGTTTGCTGAGCATACCACGATTCTCTGGCACAATAAAGATCATGATGATGCTCCGGTTCGAACTATTTCTGTTGACGTAGAAAAAATCAAAAAGTGGTGTGAGGCTAACCTGCTGACATTAAATGTTACAAAAACAAATCTGGTCACTTTCAAGATGGATCTAGAACAAGTACCTTTAGGTTCTCAAGTAATTAAAAGCAAGCCCGAAACCCGACCACAATCTGAAGTTCGAAGCTCATATAACGGCTCTAAAATAAAAAGTTGTCCTCTGGTTGTTACGTTGTCAATATTATATCTCGCGAACTCGGAATGGCACCTTCCTCAACTGCATACTACTCATTTATTGAGTCCCACCTACGGAATGCAATTCCATTCTGGGGTTCTTGCAGTCAAGTTTTATTCCAAAGTGTTTTCGTCCTCCAGAAACGAGCTTTAACCCTCTATAGTACCATGTATATTCAAATATACATAAACTTGTAAGTTGCTTTGTAGCCTCTTATGGCGTTTGAACTGAAATAGGTCTTTGTATAATTAGTTATACATGTCTGTTCGTCGCCAATCGGCCATTGGCATAGGGTTCGGAACTAAGTGAGACTTCTTCAATAATCTGGTTGTTTGACGTTCACAGAGTTTTCAAGGTTAGAAAAAATAATCGACATTCTGTGTGAATTCTGGGTAGCTTTATCACGAATTTCGCGGCGACAAAAATATAGAGTGTCAGTACAGACTAGGTGCGGTACGGTGACAAGTTGCTGAATGAGATTAGAGGATCGCGGAGTGTTTTGATGCGCATGACGTAATTGTATGTTCAAATATACAGTGTTCCATTGCGGTGTACATTTATTTCGTGACTGATGGAGATGGATGGAATCGATGTAAATTCATTTTACGGGAAGAGTCGACGGCCAGTTCGCGTGCTGTTACCTGATGTTCAGAGTGAAAAGGACTTTAGTAGCGATGATAGCGTTGCAGATGAAATTTATATACCGGATGTCTCAGAAGGTTTGTATATTTTGTAGAAAAGTTAGTTTTTTACTGAGTGTTATTTTTTTACTCTATATGCAGATATCAGTGAAGCAGAATCGACTTCTCAAGAAGATCTAGAGCAACGGGAAAATGGCCTATCAGAAAGTGAGAGCAACAGTGAAGACGATGATATTCCGCTAGCTACTCTACTACAAACCATTTCAGCTCAGGCTAAAGAGACAAATGCCAAAGGAAATAAACTAAATTTGCAATGGAAAAAATCCAAACAGGAACCGTCTACGACACCACTTTGGGCCTCGCAGTTAGTGCCTGAGATATCTGTGGACACACCACTGCATTATTTCCAAAGATTGGTTGATCAAAATTTGCTGAAGTACATTGCTGATCAAACCAATCTATATGCGGCCCAAACCAATATTGAGCGTTATTTTTCCGTGTCATCTACAGAGTTGGAACAGTTTATTGGAATGTGCTTTTATATGTCCCTTATCGGGGTGCCTGGCACTAGAAGATACTGGAGTAGTGCTTGTAGAATTCATCAAGTTTCTGAAGTAATGCCTTTACGTAGGTGGGAGGAAATAAAAAAAAATTTGCACTTTGCCGATAATTCTACCTTGCCTATGGATAAACCTGATCGCTTATTCAAAATAAGAAAAGTAGTTGAGAGCATTAGACAAAATATGAAAACTATTCCAATTGAACAACATTTGTCAGTTGACGAACAAATTGTCCCATACAAAGGACGTAGTGGGCTAAAACAGTATAATCCAAAAAAACCAAAGAAATGGGGTTATAAGCTTTTCTGCTTAGCAGGTGCCAGTGGCATTGTCTATGATTTTGAAGTGTATTGTGGAACCATGGATCAGCCCAAAAACTTACCCGATGTAAGCGCCAGTAGCAACGTTGTTCTTCGTATGGCCGAACGTATACCAAAAAAACAAAATTTTCTAATTTTCTACGATAACTGGTTCTGCAGCCCTGAATTACAAATTGAACTAGCTAGAAATGGTATCCACAGTGTGGCTACCGTGCGTTCAAATCGGGTTCCAAACAATTTTTTTGAAAAAAGAAGGTAGAGGAAGCTATTCCGAAATGATTGCAACTCATGGAAATATTCAATGAAACTAGTAAAATGGCAAGACAATAAAGTGGTGACTCTGCTCAGTACATTTGCAGGTGCTTATCCCGAAACTACCGTCAGAAGGTTCGATCGCAAAACCAAGCAAGATATAAATGTCAAATGTCCAAGTGTTATTTTAGTATATAACAAATTCATGGGAGGTGTTGACTTGATAGATTCCCTCTTGGCCTTATACCGAACTAAAATCCGATCAAGGAAATATTACTTGCGTTTGTTTTTTCACTTGATGGACATGTGTGTAATAATTGGATGGATCCTCTACAGACGTGCCTGTAACGACTGCGGGGTAGCTAAGAAAAATCAGCTTTCATTGTATGATTTCAAAGCTGATGTGGCTCAGAGTTTATGCTGGGCTGGAAAAATAAAGAAAAGAGGTCGTCCTTCATCCAGCACCTCGTCACCGACTCAGCTAAGAAGACACGCCGCTCCCTCTCTCCGTCCAAATATAGATTGCCGTACAGACAGGACTGATCACTGGCCCAATTACGAAGAAAAAACAGGAAGGTGCAAAAATGGAAAATGTCAAAAAATCACAAAAGTAAAATGCACAAAATGCTTGTGCTACCTCTGTTTCGTACCGGATAGAAATTGTTTTCAAAATTTTCATCTATAAAAACGAAGTATGTATCTATTTATATGATGTATATGCACATTGTATATTTTGATATACATAAATTTTTTGAAAAAACTAAAATAAAAATTTGAGTTCCTGTTCAATTAGTTTCTTGTAATATCTATCAACTGCTTATGTTTTGAGAGAAAACTTTTTTTTGGAGTGTTTATAAAGGTGTGTACAATAGAGGGTTAAAATGTATCTTCAAAGTGAAGATGCGTGATTCGTGCAGGCCAATTTTCGTCAGTGAAAAAATATTGACGCTTTATGAAATTTTCATTTTAGAGACAGCTTGCTTGATACACAAATACAGGGAAAAATTCATTAACTCAAACACGAAGCGATTTACACGTCATGAAAAAAAACTTACCCTCCCTCTTCCCACTTCAACTCTCACGAAACAGTCTTTGATTTACAGAAGCAAGCAAATTTACAATCATTTACCTAATCAAATCAGAGACATTAGCGACATGAAGTATTTCCGAAAATCAGTTAAAATACTTCTGATCGGGAAATGCTTCTATAATTTAGAGGAGTATCTTGCATATGCATTCTAGTCGTTCTATACTTAATACTTAATATTCAATATTCTGTTTTTGATAATACTGTGATATTATAATATATTTTACATGTTATTTTGTTTTATGTCCTTTTTGTAACTTTGAAATTTTAAATAGTTTTATCTTTATGGAAGATTTTCTCCATAGGCTAATAGGTTAAGAATTACCAGTGTAATAATTTGACTTTGTCGACAAATGTTTTCATTTAGACAATACAGTTTATTTATCTATCTATCTATCTATGTTTTTTATACATTTATTTAGTAGGCCAAGCTATAGATCAAAATAAGAGGCTCCTTTCATACATAATAAAAGACGCAAACGGCCTATACTACTTTCTATAAGATAGTTCGCAAATGAAAACCTCGGTTTTCGCCACAGCAAAATCGCATTGAGGAATTTTTTGAACAAGAAATAGTGAAAAAATTACAACTTTTTTGTATTTTTTGCGAATATCTCAAAAAGTATTGAAGGAATCGTTTTACAGTCACTGGAATTTTTGTCGAGAATTACAAAACCTACAAAATGGCTTTCTTTACGACCAGATCGGTGCATTTTTCACTGAGAAATCCGGGAATAACTCGAAAAAGAGACCATTTTTCAGAGATTTCATAATTTTTATAAATCTGCAGCTGGACAAACAATATTGCGAAACTGATGTTTAATAAGATGTGGTTGAACTGTGCGCAAGATGTTTCTGTCCGATGTGTAGTTTTTAAAAAATTGTCTTATATTTTTGTGTTATATCGACTGTAAGACGATTTCTCGGTAAAACTTCCATTAAATTGGCATCTGAATTTCAAAAAATTTTTTTTTGGAACTTACGTATTTTGACCTCCTAAACAAAAATTCCAAATGAAATTTTTGGCGGTCTCAAGTAATTTCGGAGATACGGACCGTTTTTTGAATGATAACTGGCATTTTCTAGCACACGTTTCTTCTTTGAAAAACACTGATTTGCCTCCTTATTTTCACCCGCACATTATACACACCCTAATTCACCAGTTTTACAATTTTTTTTTTCATTGAAAACAGGTTTTTATCAACAATTTCTAGCTTTTTTTAACAATAACAAAATTAACAAATTCATGCTGCTTTGTTTAGTGAATATCTGTCATATCAGAATTGTCAGGTTGGTAACTATGAAAATCACCAGCCGCCAACTTTTCAAAACAATGCAATAACGTAAAGGCGAAGCTAATTTTGCGACATTGCCAATGTGATTCCTAATTCACGTATTTTAATGAATGAGTATGAAAAATGAGTTATATATATATATATATATATATATATATATATATATCTATCTATATATATATATATATACAGGGTGTTAATTAAGTACGTTGACAAACTTCGGGAGGTGATTCTTTGAAGGTTTTCAGGACGAAAAGTTCATATAAACATATGTCCCAAACGGCTTGGTTTTCGAGATACAGGGCGATAAAAATACATTTTTTTCAAGATTTTTTAGAGTCAACTTCGACATTTTCGACAATAATCAGTTCAAATTAGGCAAGTACAATCCATTCAATAGGGCGCACGATACAAAATAATGCATTTCTTAAATAATTCACAGGGTCCTCCTTTTTTCAGAGTCAAGCTTTGTTCAACCCTTCAGAATTTTTTTTTCCGCCGCCACTGACATATTATGAGAAAGGAATAATCAATGTTGTTTCATTTAACATCTTTTTGATATCTTGCATTTTTTCATTTACTTGTACGGTTCAGGGGCTATAATGAAAATATTAATTTAAACATTTTCCAGTGTGGCATAACATTAGAAAATTTGAAAATTAAACATTTTCAATTATTGTAAATTGATGGAAATATTTTTTCAGAATTAGAAAAATCTACGATGAATAAAAATTATACAATAAAAAATATAAAGACAAGCTTTTATACAAATGCACTGAAAATGAAAAAATAATTTGTTTCATTTTTTGTAGGTTATTCTGTGAGTATCAAAATCTTTCTGTACAAGATTACCTAGATCAAACAATGAAATGAATTATTTTTTCCTTTTCAGTGTATTGTATAAAAACTTTAAAATGTTTTCTTTTTATAATTTTCATTTTTAACATTTTAGTTTATTTTTTATGTGAAACTGAAAATCTCCAACCCAAAAACCATCACATACCAATTTTGAACAGAATCGGATCATAATCACAAAACTCGTCCGCCATATTGGAGACGCCATTTTGTTTTTTAACAAACATTTTTTTAATGCATTGTCACCGGAATTACGGAAACCTGCCAAATTTCAAATTAATCGGAGTATTAGAAGTGGGTCAAATTCAACTTTTATTAAATTGTTTGTTAGTTAGTTACAAGTGAAGCTAAATAAAAGCTTGTTATTGTAAAGATGTGATTTCTTTTTGTGATATCTAACAGAAAACTACTATCTCCCCGTCACTGCGGTACGCTGGATATTAAACTAGATCTGACAGATATTGGGAAAACCTTAACTTTCAACCTGAAGATTCTGATGGTAAAAATGTGCATTTTCATTGAGATATTTGATTAAAAATGTTTTTACCCATCAGTCTTGATAGAGAACTCATACAAATTTTTTGTTATTTTAAAAAAAGATTTTTTTAGTTTTCAATTGAACGTTTCCTTTTCAACATAAAAAAACTTCCGAAAGGTAATCCTGTAATGGAAGATAGTTAATAGGGTTTATCTAATAGTCGCAGATCATTACACATTTGATTTTCATTTATGAATCCCTGGTCATAACTCCGAAAAACTAAATCAAACAAATTTTTGTTTCCGTACGGAGTACATTATTTTATCAGAAATTTCGGTTTGTTTTTTCTTCTGCAGTAACGCAGAAATTTTGTAATCAATTTGAATTCATAAAAATAGCAAAGTGGGCTTTGATATTAATTCATTTATTTAAATATCAACAACTTGACAGTTATCGAAAGTTGAGAAACTGTCTCATTGTTAATTCTTCATTAGTGCAAGCTATAAAGCAGATTCATTCAATATTCCTTTGGATAAAATGGTTGAATATACAAGTTCAGAAATGGCAGACATGCACTTAATGTATGGAATGGCTGATGGTAACGCTCGTGCCGCCAGACGAATGTATCTAGAAAGATTTCCACAACGTCATATTCCCAGCACACAAATGTTCATCAATATTCACTCCCGTCTTCGTGAAACGGGCACTTTCAAGAGGTCTGCTGTTCTCATAGGAAGACCCAGGAGAGTCAGAACAGTTCAGATAGAAGAAGCTGTACTTAACGAAATTGAGCAGCATCCAGACACCAGTACAAGACAAATTGCGGCACAGTTTAACGTAACCCATGTATTGGTATGGCAAATTTTAAAAGAGCAACAACTTTATCCCTATCACATACAGCGTGTTCAAGCTCCTCTGCCAAGGGATTTTCCAAAGAGATTAACTTTTTGCACTTGGATTCGAAATAAATTGTTGGAAAATCCATGGTTTTTATCTCAAGTGTTATTCACCGATGAGGCATGCTTTTCCCGTAAAGCCATTATTAATTTTCACAACAATCATATGTGGGCTGATGAAAACCCACACGCCGTGATTGAAAACCATTTTCAAGAGACGTTTTCTGTGAATGTTTGGGTTGGAATTGTAGGGAATTTCCTTATCGGGCCACATTTTCTGCCTCATAGACTCAATGGTGACCATTATCGACATTTTCTTGAATTCATCTTACCTGGACTCCTAGAAGAGATCCCACTGAGGGAAAGAATTGGAATTTGGTTTATGCATGATGGTGCTCCAGTACACTTCAGATTGGTTGCACGCCAATATTTAGATGAGAATTATTCTGATCGCTGGATTGGGCGTGGTGGGCCACAACTTTGGCCACCAAGGTCACCCGATATGAATCCACTTGATTTTTTCCTCTGGGGGCACCTTAAATCATTAGTGTACCGAACTCCAGTTCAAAGTGAAGAAGACCTGAGGAATCGCATACAGGAGTCATGCGGAATTATAAGAAACACTCCTGGTATTTTTGAGCGTGTCCGCCAGTCTATGGTTAGGCGCATAAACGCATGCATTGAAGTTGGCGGTGGCCATTTCCAGCAGCTGCTCTGACATATCAATTTCAATAATGGTACTTTTCTGAACTTAATTTTATTCCTAGGGAATTTATGTTACTTTGCTCTAGAATTTGATAATAAAGTTATTCACTATTGAAAATGTCCAAAATTATTTTGCCATAATTAACTTTGTGCAATACATATTCAACCTGAGTTATGGTAAAAAATGTATGGGAGCTCCATAACATTACATTTTCTCTACACGAGCAGAAAATAGCTATTTGTGTAATGAGAACAAATTGACGTATTGCGTCACGCGCTAATCTTTGGAGAGTGGCAATGACACTTCGAGAAATGAATTATTTTATATCATGCGCACTATTGAATAGATTGTACTTGTCCAATTTGAACTAATTTGGATCGATTATTGTCGAAAATTTGGAAGTAAACTCCAAAAACTCCTAAAAAATGTATTTTGATCACCCTGTACTTCGAAAACCAAGCCGCTTGGGACATGTTTATATGAACTTTTCATCTTGAAACCTTTCAAAGAATCACCCTTCAAGTTTGTTAGACTATTTGCTTCTCAAATTTCTTTATGTTATGCGTTACTGGAAAATGTTTGCGTTAATAATTTCATTGTAACTCCTGAACCGTACAAGTAAATGAAAAACATCAGGAGAGCAAAAAGTTGTTAAATGAAACAACATTCATTATTCCTTTCTCATAATATGTCAGTGGCGGCGGAAAAAAAAAATCTGAAGGGTTGAACAAAGCTTGACTCTGAAAAAAGGAGGACCCTGTGAATTATTTGAGAAATGCATTATTTTGTATCGTGCGTACTATTGAATGGATTGTACTTGCCTAATTTGAACTGATTATTGTAGAAAAAATCTTGAAAAAAATGTATTTCTATCACCCTGTATCTCGAAAACCAAGCTGTTTGGGACATATGTTTATATGAACATTTCGTCCTGAAAACCTTCAAAGAATCACCTCCCGAAGTTTGTCAACGTACTTAATTAACACCCTGTATATATATATATATATATATATATATATATATATATAACAACTACATTTTCCCCTCAACACTTTAACTGCACAATTGAAACAATGGTAATTAAGAAATTTTTTCAATCCAGTTATCTCACAACTAAATAGGTAGCTTCTTTCATAACAAAGAGTAGCCAGTCTTGTCTTCCATTGAACCAACAATGAGTCTTAATAACTGTATAAGAGTACAATGCAACGTTGTCAGGTTCCCTAAAATTCCTGCATACTGAATAATGATAAATATGAAATTTTTGTAGTGAATAGTTTTCAGAAGTATTTGCGCCCTAGAGACTGACAATTTTTGTATCAATAATAATAATAGTAAATAATAATAATACTTCCTCATAAACACTCGAAGATTGTACCATTCTTAGTGAAGATATTTAGCAAGGAATACGCAAGCGAAAAGAGCGCTCGCATTCCTATTACTACTTTGTAACTTGTTCCTTACTTCTTGGTGTAGATATCTAGCAAGAAAGACGCGAGCGAAGCGATCGCGCTCGCCCGACATTTTGCAAATCCGTGTGCGCGGATTTGCGAAATGTTGGGCGAGCCCGCGCATTCCCGTCACAACTTTGTCGATTTCTCTCACTAACAAACGAGGGATGAAAGTTTATACTTAAAGTTGAGAGTAATCGACAAAGTTGTGACGGGCGAGCGCGTCAGTTTCTGTCAACTTTGGATAAAAACTTTCATCCCTTATTATTTGTTAGTGGAGAACTAGATCAGAAATACGCGAGCGAAGCGAGCGCGCCCTCCCGACATTTCGCAAATCCGCGCGCGCGGATTTGCGAAATGTCGGGCGAGCGCGCACATTCCCGTCACAACTTCAAGTATAAACTTTCATCCCTCGTTTGTTAGTGAGAGAAATCGACAAAGTTGTGATGGGAATGCGCGCGCTCGCCCGACATTCCGCGCACACGGATTTGCGAAATGTCGGGCGAGCGCGCTCGCTTCGCTCGCGTATTTCTGATCTTGTTCTCCACTAACAAATAATGAGGGATGAAAGTTTTTATCCAAAGTTGACAGAAACTGACAAAGTAGTGATGGGAATGCGCACGCTCGCCTGGCTCGCGTCTTTCTTGCTAGATATCTACACCAAGAAGTAATGAATTACAAAGTAGTAATAGGAATGCGCGTGCTCTTTTCGCTTGCGTATTCCTTGCAAAATATCTTCACTAAGAATGGTACAATCTTGGAGTGTTTATGAGGAAGTATTATTATTATTTACTATTATTATTATTGATACAAAAATTGTCAGTCTCTAGGGCGCAAATACTCCTGAAAACTATTCACTACAAAAATTTCATATTTATCATTAATCGGTATGCAGGAATTTTAGGGAATCTGACAACGTTGCATTGTACAGTTATTAAGACTCATTGTTGGTTCAATGGAAGACATTGATACTGGCTACTCTTTGTTATGAAAGAAGCTATTTAGTTGTGAGATAACTGGATGGAAAAAAAATTCTTGATATTAATATTTTGAATGCACAAAATATATTTTTTTAACAGACAGAGCATGTAGGAGGCATTTTTTGAAAAGAAATAATTACTCAAAAAACGTGTCAGATCACAAACATTCATTTTTGGTATGTGCGCAAATAGATAGAGAAAGACTCAACCTAACCGTATTGTAGGTAAGCTCGGTTAGGTTTGCATAGGGTCGGGCCGGTCGGGTTAAGTATAGTCACTACAGCAGGTTATTTTATGTAAAAAGTGCTCTTTATTTTTTGTGCGCATGTGTATTCATATTATGTGTGTTTGCGCACATGTCCGTGCTTTGTTTCGTCGTTTAAATTTTGCTAGTCAATTAGAAACATAATTACCATTGTTTCAAATGTGCAGTTAAAGTGTTGATGGAAAAATGTAGTGTTATATCAACTCATTTTTCATACTCATTCATTAAAATACGTGAATTAAATATTTCTGGAATCACATTGGCAATGTCGCAAAATTAGCTGGTGATTTTCATAGTTACCAACGTGACAATTCTGATATGACAGATATTCACTAAACAAAGCAGCATGAATTTGTTAATTTTGTTATTGTTAAAAAAAGCTAGAAATTGTTGATGAAAACCTGTTTTCAATGAAAAAAAAAAGTGTAAAACTGGTGAATTAGGGTGTGTATAATGTGCGGGTGAAAATAAGGAGGCATTTGAGTGTGTTTTTCAAAGAAGAACGTGTGCTAGAAAATGCCAGTTATCATTCAAAAAACGACCCGTATCTCCGAAATTACTTGAGACCGCCAAAAATTTCATTTGGATTTTTTGTTCAGGAGGTCAAAATACGTAAGTTCCAACAATTTTTTTTTTGAAATTCAGATGCTCAATGTAACGGAAGTTTTACCGATTTCTCCAATACTGTTTTAGATATTCCACAAAACGATTTTGCTGGGGCAAAAACCGGCGTTCACCAATAAAAATGTCAAACTTTACGATGACAATGTCAGATTTGACATATTTCACATCAGTGTTGCCATTTCTCATAACAATAGCAATACTCGCATAAAGTCCCATAAATCTGCGTCACAAGGACTTATCAATTTGAACTTGCAGCAATCGCATGAATTTTGTTGCAATGAAACGGTTATCGTGACTCAATGCAAGACGCATATTTTTTGGTTGGTTGATCGACATGATTCCAACAATTAGGAATACTTCAACCACGAAATATTATTATAAGCAGTTGTTTAAACCAACGAGATGCCTCCGCTCGTTTACCACTTTAATAATGGTGAGAACATATTTTTTCGGACTGTGAATTTTCATAAATTTAACCGTTGTATGCACTTATACACAGGGTGTCACTGAAAGGTTCTATCGTTTCAATCAGCAGTTATTAACAATAATACAGCTTCCCAATCTCATTCAAACTGCAAGTAGAAATCAATATGTGACTGTTGCTGAGGATGAATAAACTTTTCTACATGCACCTGCAACATGTAATCAACAAACGTATCGATCGTTCATGATGTGCAGAAGAGTTTTTTGATAAAAAATGGGGACTAAAAACGAAAGTCATGCACTGGTTTTTGTGGTGGCGCAAAAAAAACAGACAGCCAAATATCTACCTTGAAAAAATCTAGAGGGTTGCCTGTCTGTGTATAGCGAGCGCTATGAATAGCACTGAAACCGCTACTATGGAAATCATCCTAAACCGGCCACCTTTCAACATCACAGTCATGGGAGAGACGAGGATGAGTGCATACAGACTTGTACAAACAGTTTGTTGGAAAACCCATTCACAAACTAGGCACACCAAAATCATTCATGAAATCAATGTGAACGAATTACATGCTACCCCAATACTCATACAAAAAACCATTCAAAACACAGCTCAAGTTGAATGAATGGGACCCTGGAGTAGAATCACTATCATCTGGAAACATAATGTGGTATACGGATAGTTCAAAAACAGATATAGGAACAGGAGTAGGAATATATGGAGTGAGGCCAAAAAGAAACGTTAGTTCCACTTGGCTGAGACACATGCCTTAAGATCAAGCATACAGATGAATTTATACAGTGGGTATAAAAGAAAACACATCTACATTATATCTGTCAGAGTTCAATAAAAGCACTGAATTCAGCGCAGATAGAGTCAAAACAAGTTTGGAATTGCCTTTAGAACCTCAATGAACTGACAAAATACAATAAAGTTACAATTGTGTGGGTGCCTGGACTAATTAAAAAGTAGACCAAACAGCAAGACAAGCATCTGAAT
This sequence comes from Chrysolina oricalcia, assembly GCA_944452925.2. Lineage (NCBI taxonomy): Eukaryota > Metazoa > Arthropoda > Insecta > Coleoptera > Chrysomelidae > Chrysolina > Chrysolina oricalcia. The sequence goes on from OX101825.2 coordinate 18,479,397, forward strand.
CACAATTCAAAGGCCCAGAATTAGTGTTTGACATTGGCCGATGCGGAAACCTAATTAATGAGTGGGAGAAAACCTAACACCAAACATATTGTGACGAAATCGAAGGGCATCCCCACAGCACAGCTATGGTGAGGCACCCAAGCCAAAGACTGACGGCTCACACCCTCAACCTAAACAACCTAAGTAGGAACAGGCATGAATCCGAAATACCTAGTAAATAGACTACTGATCCTGGAGAAAGGCGCAGGCCTATTTAACTAGGAACCACTGACGTAACAACAATACCCAGCAGGTCTCAGTATTGAGGGACACCCCAAGGGTAAACCCGGCATCTCACTCGCCAGCCTTAATCTCCCAAAAGTAGTCGAATCAGTCTTTTGCTTACAATTACACGGTTACGGTAACTTTTAACATACGATGCTGTCTGAGCGGTTGAATTATTTCTTTCTCTAAACATAATAATCTTGATCCAATTCTCCAAAAAACGCATGGTACTTTATACTTCGGAAGTAGTCTACGACTACGAACTGAACATTGAAATTATTAAAGAGACCTCCGATATATAGTTGCAGCCTCTAACTGAATTGATAAATTTGATATTTGCAACTGATATTCATCCTGACACATTTAAGCTATTGTAACGAACTGAGGCCAGACCTGTCGCCTCATTTGCAAAGTTCACCTGACCGTTTGCGAGCCATCCGTTGCGACAACACGTTAGCGAAGCGTCCGAGTCATTTCTTGGGTATGACAGTTGGATTTTTAGAAATGCCGAGCCATCTAGAATCGTGCAGTCGAACAGCAGCGACCAATATAGAATCTCCAGTACAATCGCAAGAGAGATATTCTTGGATATAAATAAACAGTCGATATCATTAGAGGGCAGATACAGTTACGAGCCAAGATAATCTGCTGCGAATGAGAAGTTAGATTACATGTGCATGTAAAAACAAATTAGTTAAAACTGTTAAGACAATATTTATTACACTATCAGAAGGTATTGTGATGATATTGAAGTATTTCTCCCTCTTTCATTCTCACCTTAGGGATAATGTTATCAACTGGGGTTTAAAAAAACTATGAATTGCAAGAAAAGGTTTCAAAATCATAAAAAACTTTGGTTATAGACATCAGTGCCAACCTATTTTTTTGGAACCAAGAATAATACCCCTCTCATACTTTATGCTAGGATGTTTTTGTGCAGCAAAGGTAGAGTCGCACGGAAAACAAAGGGCTTCGATGTCATCTATGAGAATCTAGCATGGCACAGAATAAAGATAAGACGCAATAAATAAATCGATTATTGAATTTTGGTAAGGTAATTAAACCATTCTCGTAAATCATTAAAATTTGATAAATTAAGACTTGTTGTTTTATTTAATTCCATAGAATTTTCTGGGATATCCACACTGATATCAGCAACAAGAAGATGTAGGGCGGGGATTAGCGCAGTGGTTAAGCGCTCGCCTGGTAACCGAAAGGTTGCAGGTTCGATTCCCAGAAGGTGCGATCTTTTTTATTTTCAGATGTGAAAGTCTGAATGATTGAGGCTCGTGTCGGCTGGGAATAATCCTCCACGATTCACTGTTGCGTTCAAAAATTAACAGTGCTGCTTCTAAGGTGGCGTATGGAGCTAGTAACAAGGCCTATCCAGAACACATGGCTAATGACCATAGCAGTCGATTCCAAAACACCAAAGAAAAAAAAAACTAAATAACAAAGGCGACTAAAAAGTCTACTTAATTTGGTCAAGTTAGCTGAACTTGGATCCCTACTTCAACCAGGAACAGATGCTGTCAGGTTGGAAGAACTCAGAAGGACAGGAGTGAATCCCACCTTGTCCAACATGCCAGGCTTCCTTCCACCTTTTGGAGTGGCCAGAGTGATAATTCCTAAATGTGTTTTATCTATTTGCAATGTTATCCAAAAAGAGTTTGTGAATTTTAAATTTTAAACACAGAAACGTAATTTTGCCACTGTTAGGTAATGTAAATACAATTTCCAAATATTCAGTTTTGAAGTAACAGGCAGTAGCTGCTCAAATCATGACACAGTGACATTTACACCTGTTATTTCTGGTTCCCTTAGATAATAACGACGTTATTGATTTGATAAACATCAAAACGACCCTGATTACAATAATAAAAATATAATTTGTGACTATCCGGTTATTAAATTCAACCTTGTCGATTACATCGACTGCTGGTCTGAGATTGTTTTATGATGAAAATAAAAACGCAACACGATATGCAAATAATAACGCATTTCATGCAGTTTCAACATTGATTGAAAAACTCAGTAATTAATTTCTGCGAGGTTATTTTACAATTGAAGCAACTGATGAATGAAATAGCCACGAATGAATAATAATTGTTTCTTAGTTTCTTAGTCATTTCAACATTATCGAAATAATGGTATGTTGAGGTAAGGAGAAAACAAGTAAATTTTTAATCGAAAATAGTATATTGTGTATCTAGTAGTAAAAGCAATACATTCCCGGACGACAATGTGAATTGTTGGTCGAGGCGTTAAGCCGAGGCCAACAAGTATTGAAGTCTGGGAATGTGGTTTTACTACGAGCTACACATACTATTTTTTCTGAAATCGCAATCAGCATTATCAAAAACTAAGGAATTCTACATATTGTTTGCGTGAATTCAATAACTGTCTAAAATGTAAACAAGCCGGCAAAAAATTTCCCGTATCGTTTTCGATACGGGAATAGTATATTGTGTATCTAGTAGTAAAAGCAATACATTCCCGGACGACAATGTAAATTGTTGGCCGAGGCGTTAGGCCGAGGCCAACAAGTATTGAAGTCTCGGAATGTGCTTTTACTACGAGGTACACATACTATTTTTTCTGAAATCGCAATCAGCATTATCAAAAACTAAGGAATTCTACATATTGTTTGCGTGAATTCAATAACTGTCTAAAATGTAAACAAGCCGTCAAAAATTTTCCCGTATCGTTTTCGATACGGGAATAGTAATTTACGTAACAATTCCGGAAAATACTGTTTTTTTGGACGAGTAGACCAAATTTTAGGACGAGCGTTAGCGAGTCCTGGAACTCTACGAGTCCAAAAAAACTGTTTTTGGACGTGTTGCGTACACTATTTTTTCGGCAATCATGTAGAATAACAAATCAATGAGACGCATTTAGTCTAAGAGACGAAGAGAAGTCGACTTTCACCCATCTGTTAACCGGATGAAACGATTCCAAATTTGAATATTTCGAACATTTCAGTTCTTATTTGTATTATATATTGAAATTCGAACAGAAGATAGGTACCAACAGAAACATTCTAATTCTTATTTATATTAATATTTGTATTAAAATTCGAGCACTTCCCGGCCTAGTCCGGGTAGTACGTACTTCCCGGGCTAGGCCGGGAAGTGCTACTTTCCCAAAGAAAAAGTGTCCGGGAAGTGAACACTTCCCGGATGGTTGCCGAAAAAGTACTTTCCCGTACCGTTTAGGTCTAAAAACGGTCCGGGAAAGTTCGTTGCTTAGCAACGGACTAAAATACTAGATTAGCGTATTTTGAGGCCTGAAGTTGCTCCGAGAAAGTGGGCATTCTTGAACGATTTCAGGAAAAAACTGTTGTAAGTCTTGGTTATGACTTACCAGTGGTAATACCACGAGTAGTTCAAAAATCATCGGTTATATATCGATAACTTGTTGCATAATTAAAAAGAGTGTCGGTGTGACAGTTAAAATAATCCGAACGCCTTGTCCTTTTATGTTTTGACATAGAATAGAGATCCAGACAGAAGAGAGAGAAGCTATCGCAGGCATCTAAATGTATGAAGCATCTCTAAGTGGGACACCAATAATGAGTGAGTGTTCGTTTTTCTAACGCCAATATGACTTCACTTTTTAAGTGCAGTCTTCTATCTGTTATATTTTGTAAATAGAGACAAATACACGTATACTAACATTAGTTCATGAAAACTTCGTTTTTTTATAATGATGATTTCTTTACACTTTTTTTTTGAAGAATACTAAGACAGTTTTAGACTATTCTGAGATTTCAATGTAGCCTTTTTATGTTGTCAGTAAGTAGGGTATCCGGGTAAATAGTGACAACCTGTCAGCTATGGATCCTAGAATAACAAAAATTGTTTTACTAGAAGATCTTTGGTTTTCGAGTACTGGGCATTTTTAAATGCCTGTTTTTAATTTGCAAATAATCCAATATAATCAAAGTGACATTAATAGGAACGCCATTGGTTGAAACTGAAAACTCGTTTCCTCACAAAAGATGTGTCTCTATATTTTGTACTAAGATTTATAACAATAAGTTATATAGTTTCAGAGTAATTAATAATAATAATAGCTTTCATTGATAGGTGAAGGGGAAAATACAATATAAAACTTTAGTTAGCTCTGATTCAACTCAATTAAGAGTTAAACGAGTGCTCTCTCCAACTTAACCTATAAAAATAAAAAAAAAACATCATCAGTCTATGTATACACGAACTTTGTGTTTTGAAATCGCATAGATGTTGATTACAAATGAGATGTGGCTAAAAAGATTTTATTATAAATGTCGCGTTTCCGCTCAACTTCCCTTTTATCTTGTTATTTTATGAATTCTAAAAGTTTATTTTTATTATTCATTTATTATTCTTATTATTATTCTAAATTATAAAATGCAACGCATCCTCAGCTCGTCTTATTTGGCTCACCGCGTATAACTTCTCATTTTATCGTGAATAAGCCTTTTAAAGCTTTTTTACTTGTGTATGGGAATGTGTACCGCCTACACATTCGTTGATATACTCTCGACAGTGAGTGAGAGAGTCGTCGTGTGTAAAAACTCCGCTCAAATAATTTTCCTACGAAATCTAGAATCGTTGTGAACTCCAATCACGGCCCGTTGAAGCGATCACATGATATTCAGCAAGAAAATATCCCATCCAGAACCACCGCATCTGATAACAGGTAAGAGCTTTAAAAGGCACGAATTTCTCCGATTTAGCAAGCAGTTCATTTTTCTCTCCTGATGATTTCCGATTTTTATCTTCGCACAAAACAATAAATAATATCACAAAATAAAATATTTAAATATTATAGCAGCATCTTGTGAAATACAGTGCATTTAAATTCCATTCATAAAGATAATTAAATGGAATGATGGAAAATTAAGGTACGAGTTGAAAGATAAGATCAAGATAATCACACCTAATAAATAACGTCGTCAACCAAAGCAAATCTTATATAATGAAACGTATTATCATACCATATAATTTAACTTTTATCACGAAATTTGTTTGTTAATTTATTTATGAATGTCTTAAGCAACATCAAGAATTCACCATTGAAATCTTCTTAATTTTTCATTATACCTAACATTTGAGAGCTCTATAAATAAAAGAGCTCAGATTGATTTTGTTGGAGTATTTAGGCATTCGTAACTGCCTTGTGTTAAGAACTTTGAATTAATTAATGTAGAGTTTGTTGGGAAATATAATATCCTAATTTATAATCTCCAATTAAGATAAATTACCACTTGTATCCACTCTATTGTTAAGATATTATTTATGAACTCACAATTCTGTTGTGAAGCAGGTCCGATTCTACTAGTTACTATTAATCTAATAATAGTTCTGGAAATGTCCTACATGTGTAGATCAAAGGATATTATATTTCAGAATAGACTCCACCTAACAATTCGTGTTTCGTGCATTATACAGGGTGTTTCATAATAAATGTGCAGGACTTCCGGATGTGATAGCTCGTTCAAAAATATGAAAATAAGTTTCTATTAACTTACCCTCTAAAATTCAACTTTTTCGAGATACAGGGTGTTGAAATTTAAAAAAAATTATAATTTTTTGCGAATATCTCTGGAACCGTTTATCGCACAAAAAACAGATTTTGAATGCATTTTCTACTCATAATAAGTTATGTTTTGTGCAGATTTTTTTATTTTTTAAAATTCATAATAGGTGAAGATTTTGAAGGGGTAGTGAGTGTTTTTTCTCCAACTTCTACGCCACTGGAAAAAATTATGATTTTGAGCAGCCTATTTGAACCGCCAATGTTTTCTACACAAAAAAGGTACTCTTGGTCATAAGCTCTAAAGTTGACCGTTTTCAAGAAAAATCAACTTTCATGTTGAAAAACATGGTAAATTTTTTTAAATAATTTTTTTCCTAATTATACAAAATCTATTCAAACGTTAAAACAAGTAACAAAACCAAACGTTGACTTCTTAATTGCAAAATAAAAAAAAAACAATAACAATCATACTCAGTTGAATTGTTGGAAATGTCCGCCGTTAGCTTCAATGCATTTTTTCGAGGAAAAAACTTTATTTAAACAACATGAAAGTTGATTTTTCTTGAAAACGGTCAACTTTAGAGCTTATGACCAAGAATACCTTTTTTGTGTAGAAAACATTGGCGGTTCATATAGGAGGCTCAAAACTGTACTTTTTCCAGTGGGGTAGAAGTTGGAGAAAAAAACACCCACTACTCCTTCAAAATTTTCACCAACTATGAATTTGAAAAAATAAAAAATCCACACAAAACATAGCTTATTATGAGTAGAAAATGCCTACGAAATCTGTTTTCTGTGCGATAAATGGTTCCAGAGATATTCGCAAAAAACGATTATTTTTTTTAAATTTCAACACCCTGTATCTCGAAAATGTTGAATTTTAGAGGGTAAGTTAATAGAAACTTTTTTCATATTTTCGACGAGCTATCACATCCTGAAGTCCTGCGCATTTATTATGAAACACCCTGTATACAACCTTATTTCAGATTGGGCATTGTTGAGCATCAAAATGTTCCGACCCTGAGAATAGCAGGATGACGAAACATCCAGTAGAACCAAATAACAGCTCTGAATCATACTGCGAAATGGATATAGAGAGAACTCGAAATGCAAGAAAGTAAGAAAGATAAAACAAATATTGACAGAAGTGTCAAAGGATAATTTCCCACATGAAGCCACATAGATCTGTACGTCAAAGCAAATGTGGCATTATTGCAATGGTCTATACAATGTTCAGTGCTTGCTTGGAGTGCACACCGACCATAACTACAACAAAGTCAGTGGCGTACTTTTTTCTCTCAATATTGTTGGCTGTGGTGCCCACTGAGACGCCACTAGACCTTGTAATTTCGATATAGTTAGGGCTAAATAAGCGCCTTATTAGTTCAAATAACTGTACAAAATTTAAACCAAATCGGTTTAAGGATATTTACGATATTTTATAAACATCGTATTTTTTTAAAACTTCAACGCCCTGTATCTCAGAAACGAAGCAACTCCGGAAAAATGTTCATATGACTTTTTTTTTAAACGACCTAACGAATCACCCTCTGCAGTTTCGTACCGTAGTTGGGAAACACCCTGTATATCATCTTTCTGTACCGTTATTGGATCTGAGATTATTTCCATTCTCTCTGTCTCTAATAGCATTTAGTATGAGTTTGAGAAAGACATATATGGCATATATTGCACACATTAAATTTTTGATTATTCGAGGCTATGAGAGTTTGTTAGTTTGTAAGAGAGATGTTGTAAAAAAATATCACCTGTTCGGTTCTACTCAAATAAATGAAATAAATGAAAAAAAAAAACATTTTAAAAACATTCTTTTACTCATAGAACAAAAGCATAAAAAACAATATGTATTGTTTGAAATGTTTAATATTTTCTTGAAAGCGTATGGTTTAAATGCAAGAGTAATTACGTTTCACGCCTTAAGCTTTTGAGAAAATATTAAAATTTTTAAATGTTCTTTGTTTTTCATTTAAGTTTTAGTTTACTAGTTTATTAACGAAAGCTTGTTTTCAAAGTTTTATTACGTTTATTCTTTCTTGTACTTTCAGCGTTGGAGTTTGTTCAATAATTTTTCTTTATCCACAATCACCTTATAATTGAAGTTTTATCCACACTTATGAACCGTATAAAGTACCACTTTATCCACTAGTGGAATAATTAAAGTACTTTATTCCACTAGTGGAATAATGAAAAATACAATCTTGAATATCAATCACATTTTACTTATTTTCACCAACTTCACAAATTTTCACAAATGGAGTCGATAAACAATCGAAAATACATAGCAACCATTCAACACCTCCCGATATTTTTGTATGTTATTTCAATGATTTTTGAGGAGGTGACAGCCGCTGTCAGAGCAAAACGTCAAATCATTTTGTGATGAAAATTTCCGCGATTCTGATTCTAACTGAATGTGATTGTGAATAAAACGTTGTATTGCATGCGTGTTTTAGATACATTTTATTTGCTTAAGAAATTTAAACATTCTTGCGCAAATAAAATAATATCTAAAACACTCATACAATAAATAACTATAATAGGTGCACCAGGCGCCCAGACGATAGATTGTAAGTTATCCGTATATTTGCTACCCCTTGTCAGTCAGCTTCTGGTTTCGTACTCAAACCTACGAAAATTATTCGACTGCCCGATGTTTTTCACAATTTTTCTGGATTTTTTCAATTTTCTTTTCGTAACTTTTTGCAATTATTTTCGAAAATGAGGTAGACCGAGCCCCCGGCTCCTGCATTTCTGTGCCGTAATTTAATTTAGTGAGTCCGAAACCGTCGGAATTTTTTTCCGAATTCCTACGCGTTCTCTATTTCGCCTTCAGTTGAAAAATGAGGTGAAATTATTTTGAATTAAATTATGCGGAGATCCGATTTCATTTATTATTTTTCTTACGCGCTCTCTACCTAGCCTTCAGGGGGACAGGGGGGTAACATTTTTGTAATTATTAAATTATGCGACTGTCCCGATATTTTCCACTTTTTTACTGATTTTTCATATTTTGTTTTGCCAAGTTTTTGCAACTTTTTTCAAGAAGGAGGGGGGCCTGGCCTCCGTGGTATAGGTAGTATATTATTGCATTGTTATCGAACATATCTGTACCAAGTTTAATCGAAATTGGTTGGGAGGGACTGATCAAGAATTCAGTACAAAGATTTGACTACATAGTAACAAGGCAAGTTAAAAACAAGCATGTAATAAAGTACGAACTGAAATTCAATCGATTGAACTCACAAAATACTCCGAGAATGATTTTGCTTGTAAAATAGTTGAATGTACAATAATTTAATAAAACCAAAGACCGCGAAGCGTTCGAGGGTTTTTATTTTAAAATTATTGTGCATGAAACTATTTGCTAAAAAGCAAAATTATGCTTAATTTTTTTTTGTGAGAGTTTAATCCATTTAAGTTCATAGATCGAGTGGTATACGGCTAGATTATTTCCTAAAACAATTAGATTAAAGCCAACAACAAAGAATTTTATTTATAACAAAATTTGACATATTCCATCGTGTTTTTTTACAAACACCTAAAGAAATTTTTGGACAACCCAACAATTTGCATTGAAGTGTCCTTTATGGGAAAGTTTGCATTTAAACATTTCAAACTTTGACGTATTTTCATTGCCTTATGTCAAAGTATTTTTATAAGAATTCTATCAAAAATGGAGTTTTTACTGATGAAAATCAATTAGGACATTCAAACGATTAAGAAATTAATTTGCAATTTATTCACGACCTTTCTGATGATGACTGTAGAGTAGTTTTTGGGATTTAGGTCTCATATTAAAGAAAACGATATTTCTTAAAAGCCGACGTTTCGTCAATTTATTTTGACATCTTCAGGGCACTGTAAGATAAATGGGAATGTTACAATTTTATAAACAGTAACAGAAGAAAACAAACAATTATTAATATAATTATATAAAGTAATTTCTTCTCTTTTTGGACATTACTATTATTGTTGTTTCTGGAATAATAATAGTAATGTCCAAAAAGAGAAGAAATTACTTTATATAATTATATTAATAATTGTTTTTTTCTTCTGTTACTGTTTATAAAATTGTAACATTCCCATTTATCTTACAGTGCCCTGAAGATGTCAAAATAAATTGACGAAACGTCGGCTTTTAAGAAATATCGTTTTCTTTAATCTGAGACCTAAATCCCAAAAACTCTACAGTCATCATAAAAAATTAACGTTTTTTATAAAATGTTGCCAAGAATTGTAAGAATAAGTGACAAACGACAAAACGAAAACCAATATGGAGAACAAAAACTTAACCGCGGTTAAACAGGTATCTAAACAGAATATATTCAACAAAAGGTGATGTCTGATTGGTCTATTTCATGATAAGAATCGACAATAAATACCGATCCAATTACCGCTCATATTTCAAAAAAATCGTTTCGTTCTGCCTTTTCGCTTTATTGATCCAACCATTGAATATAATTATCAACAGGTCGGAAAGAATGGATAACTGAACATCCGTTATGCCATATTTATAAACAAAACACAACTTCCGGGCGGTAAACGTTAAGCGGTATAGTCAATGCAGAAGGTTTCAGAAAATGACTTAATCGATACGATGTACATCGTACTGTGTTGCTTGTATCTTGCCAATTAGATGGTACAAGAGTGCTAAAAACACAGCAAAGAGCAAAAAGGCTTTATTAATTAAATTTAATATAAAATAGCGTAACGACTTAAAAGACAAAAAAATAGTAAAAACTCAATGAAACTATCATTTTGTCACAGAGCTTGGGGAGATTTTGGGACACGATTTTACTCAGTATGCCTTTTGTACGACAGTATTGTCCGTATATTCTCATGATAATAATGTATGAATCAAAGAGTCGTCGTAGGTTCTTCATATTAAAATATAATAATAATAATAATTTTAATTATTATTATTATTCGGGTATGACTTTAATCAGACTGCCATGTGCTTCGTGATGAATTAATAAAACTAAAATACTCGAAAAACGATTGGCAGGCCGTTAGGTTGGGTCCGAATGGCTGGTATGGTCACGTGAAATTGTATTTGGAAAAAAGAATTCTCCGCCCGCCCTGATGGTATGCCAATGGTTTTTCGAGTATTTTACGTCTATTACTTTATTACAAAACACATGTCAACCTGATTGGAATCGTACCGAAACACATAATTTTTCAAAAATATTATTATTATTTTTCAATATGAAGAACCTACGACGACTCTTTGATTCTTGCATTATTATCACGAGGATATACGGACATTACTGCCCTCCAAAAGGCATACTGAGCAAAATCGTGTCCCAAAATCTGTCACTATCCCCCGGTCTATAAAGGAGAGAATTCAACTGCGTTTCTACGAGGGCTGACGGTTCATTCCTGCCCTTCTGAGGAATTCAAAGGGCGGGCAAACCAGCTCACACCTGCTCAAGAGCAGGCCCTACGGTGTTATGTATAGACTGTCCTCCACCGCAAGCGCTAAGTCTTAGGTTTTTTGGTGGTTCCGCCACCTCCAAGATATTCGGAAGGTTTCCTTGATTTATGGGAAAGACATCAGACTATTGGATGGTTATTATCGGAGTTTTAGTATCCTAGCGGCCCAAGGACTGTCCGGAAAAGCAATGAAAAAAACCGGTTAGTGTCTATGACTCTCCAATGCCTGTTAAATGAGCCCACCATAATTTCTTGGCCTGTTATGGTGGGCTCTGACTGCTATTATATCTTTTGTCAACGGACTTCCAAGGATAAAGTGCGTGCGGATAGAACCTTTCAGAGATCTTCTTTATATATTCTTCTAGTGACTGTATATCGGCCAGCTCGCGCAATGCTACAATCCGAATGTATCCGTCACTGTTCGTGATAATACGAAGTACTTTGTTTTAAATCCTCTCCAGTGTCAACATTTGATACTTGGAGTCCTTGGAGAGGTTGCAAAACACTGGACAGGCATAGGTTATCGCTGGCCTGATAACCTGTTTGTAGAATAGTATTACGTTCTCAGCCACCAGCCTTGAGCTTCTTGCTATCAACGGGCACGTTGTATTGATTGCAGCTCCTGCACGCTGCATGGCAAGGTAGACATGCTTACCGAGCGTCAATCTGATTTCCCAGAACACTGAATCCCCCAGGGAGCTTCACATTAGTGCGTTTCCATGTGAAATTCAAGAGCTCTGTTTTATCTGGATTCAACACTATTTTGTTCTTCGCTAGATAGGGCACAACATAGTCCTCCAACTGAGTATACAGGGTGAAGCAATAGTGCGTCAGAGTCCGATTGCTCGAGTTCTATGGTAGTCAGGAAGATAATTCAAAAACCAAAGTAAACTAGACATTATTGTCTACATCCAGTTATTATTGTATTATATACAGGGTGAACCAAGGAAAATATACAGGGACAACTGCATTTTTTTTAATGGAATGCCATGTATATCAATCCATTTTTTCAAGCACATATTAGTGGTCTCCATCCACCCCTCCAATATCATTTACTATATCCCAACCACTAAAGAGCTATAATTTTTTTTGTTAAAATAATGATATCTGCAGAAGCTTACCAAAAAAATCACTGTTCTCAAGATAATAGAACACAGGAGAATATAATTATAACCCTATTCGTCAGACAGATGAATGATATTTTTGAATCATTATCATTCCCAAAAATTATACAGGGTGGCTGAAAATGAATTTTCAATTTGGAAGTTTTCGAATTGAATTTTCTCGAGTTTTTCAAATGGAACACTCCGTATATTTTTCGACCATGTGATGTAGGATTGAGATGCGAATGTTTTTTGTATATACACCCCTGAGGCTATTCCTAGCCGTTTTCGAGTTATTCACTTGGAAAACTTTAAGTATCTCATTTTTACTGACACCTCTTATAAGGGTTATGGAAACACATTAGTTCAATTATTTTAACGAACTCCAACTTCTTTTATTTACAATTGATTGAAACATTGAAACAAAAACATGAAAGAACGAAACGAACAAATTGTAAAAAGTGCTCCACATGTTGCCCATTTTGGTTAACACACATTTCTACCCGCCTACGGAATGATTTTTCCACTGCACTCAACACTGCAGGTGTTATACTCCTGAATACATCTATTATTATTTCCTTCATATTGTCTATACTTGTTGGTGTGTCTCTGTAGAAAATTTCTTTAACATATCCCCATAAAAAAATCCATTTTAGTAAGATCTGGGGATCTTGCAGGCCATCGAATGGGTCCATTTCTTCCAATCCATCGAAGTGGGTAAGTATTATTCAGGTGCTCCTTAACTGGATTGAAATAATGAGGCGGAGCCCCATCTTGTTGAAACCACATTCTTTGTCTGTCAGGAAGATACATTAATAAATTTGGCAGATTGTGTTCTAGAAAATTCAAATAAACAGCTCCTGTCAAGGTATCATCAAAGAAATGTGGACCTATTACATGTTCTCCAATGATTCCACCCCAAACATTCAAAGACCACCTGTGCTGGTTATCAACTTGCCTGAAAAAATGTGGATTTTCTGTTGCATAATAATGAAAATTATGCCTATTAACGAATCCATTTTTATGAAACGTTGCCTCGTCAGTAAACAAGACGTTATTGAAAAAAGCAGCATCTTCTTGCATTTTTTCGCTCGCCCAATTGCAGAACTGAAGACGCTTTTGGAAATCATCTTCCCTTAGTTCTTGATGCTTTTGAATACGAAATGCATGAAACTTATTTCTCTTCAAGATTCGACCAACGGAACGTCTACTTATTCCTACTGATGTACTTATTTCTCGCTGACTGATGTTGGGATTCTCAACAGTTGCTAACACTAGAGAACTCATTCTCTTCGTTGCATATATTTTTTCTCCGTTCCTTCTTTTTAGATTGCACATTGCCAGTTTGTACAAATCTTTCAAGCAAGTGTTGGAAGCTGTTGACTTCAGGGCACCTTCTTTTTTTGATGGTAAATTCTAGTGGCGAGTAAACAATTTCTTTCAGACTCTCCAAGAACAAAAATCATATCTACAAGTTCTTCTTTGTTGAAATTCATTTCAGCTACTTAACTTTCAAAACTTCAAAATTGACATTGATGGTAACTGACTAGGTACTGCGAAAATTTCGCACCTCACTTGTTCTTGTTTAGATGCCATGGCAACCCTATAAATTTCCGGAAACAGTTATCTTCCTAGGAACCCTGGGCGAAATTAATAGGTAAGTGGAAATTTTTCTGTCAAACATTTGACATGTGATGAGTTGATATTTTTCTTTAATGTACAAATGGAGGTCTGTTTTTCACATGAAAGGAGATAATTATGTATTTACTAGATATTTGGAATGTGCCTGAAAATATTTTCTCCACGATCATAGCAGAAACTGTCAATTCTGAAATCATATTTATGAAGAAGTTCAATACACCATTTGTCACAAGTTTTCATCACAAGTCCCGTAGCTCAGCAGTAGTGTGGCGGCCTTTGAGTCGGTAGGTCGATGGTTCTATCCACGATGAGAACACATTTTTTTTTTTTTCGAATTTAAACACATTTATTGATGAAAATTTTGTTAAGTGTTTTACATATCAATATTTCAGTGGTAGTATATAAATAGTTCAGGTGAAACCATCGTTAGTTATTTCTTATGAATTGTTGGATGATGTTCATTTCTTGGTGTGAAATTTTCTTACCGAATCCCCCGCGTGCTTGAATTAATTGCCGGAAGTTTATCTCGAAACATTTCCGGCAATAATTCAAGCACTTGGGAGATTATAAGTGATTATTTCTCTCATCTGTCTGAATGTATGTATGTACTTAAGATAAATATGTTGTTCAATTAATAGCACACAATAGCAAACGAAAATAATTCCATCCATTCACTGAAAAGTTATGCAAAATCTGGAATCAAACACATGAAATAAAGTTGAAGAATAAAAGGAGTTGGGATTCGTTTAAATAAATGAAACGATGTGTTTCCATCATCCTTATAAGAAGTAGGTATCAGTAAAAGTGTGCTACTAAAAATTGTCCAAGTGGATAACTCGAAAACGGCTAGGAATATCCCCAGGGATGTACATACAAAAAATATTCGCATCTCAATCCTACATCACATGGTCGAAAAATATACGGAGTGTTCCATTTGAAGAACTCGAGAAAATTCAATTCAAAAACTTCCGAATTGAAAAATCATTTTCAGTCACCCTGTATAATTTTTGGGAATGATAATGATTCAGATATATCACTCATCTGTCTGACGAATAGGATTATAATTATGACCTCCTGCATTCCATAATCTTGAGAACGGTGATTTTTTCGGTATGCATCTGCAGACAGCATTATTTTGACAAAAAAAATTATAACTCCCAAGTGGTTGGGAGATAGTAAAGAATATTGGAGGGGTGGATGGAGACCACTAAAATGCTTGAAAAAATTGATTGAAGTACATGGCATTTCATTTGAAAAAAATACAATCGACCCTGTAGATTTTTCTTGGTTCACCCTGTATATCCGGCAATAATTTCTAGATATAGACACTGTTCTCTAGTTATCTTTGGTTTTTGAATCATCGTCCCAACTATCTTAGAACTCAAGCAATCGGACTCTGACGCACTATTGCCCCACCCTGTATACCGAAGACGCGACTCTCATGCTTGTACGTCGAACTGTTCAAAGGTTAACAGGGGGGAGGGATAAAAAAGCCACACTGTATAATCTGGCGCTTGAGTAATAACCGTTTCATGATTTCTTTGGTTTATAGTTGTCACTTTGACGTATCAGGATAACACGTAATTTCAAATATTTTGTAAATCTTCTTCTGTAATAAGTGTAGTGAATCTCTAACTTTTGTCACAATAAACAAACAGTGACTGTCCAGGAACGATTTCACAGGCAATAAGATGGCAATCAAAAATTAATTGTAATAATAATTTATGATGATAATGTTGATTTCAGAAAAAATAGTATGTGTACCTCGTAGTAAAAGCACATTCCCAGACTTCAATGCTTGATTGTTTTACAATGTCGTCCGGGGAAGTATTGCTTTTGCTACTAGATACACAATATACTATTCTTTAATTCGAAGAAATAAGACAAAGAAGTGCGTGAGAACTCTTGGTTACTCATACTGTACAATACCGTTCAAACAGCCTCAAAAAGATTATGGAAACTAGGCAACTAGAAGAGCGCTTTCTAGTCGAACTGCAACAGAAGGTTGCATTCATGTAACTGGAAAGCTAGGAGACACGCTATAAAACCACGATTAATGACATGGCAAGGTGCTTGCATATTACTGAAATTTTCAAAATTAGAAGCACTGTCTCTGCATTGGACTTTGTTGTGGCTGTGCCTGCCAGCAAAAACAAAAATATACACTCATAAATCGGGCGCCATGAACAAATATCGAAAATAGGTACACTTTCTAAAGCATAAAAATATACTTCAAACGCGTTAAAAATACATCTCAACAATTTCGTGTACAGAAATCATAAACACGAGAGAAAATACATTATTTCAGACAGTTTGAAAGAAATGCACTTGACCAATGAAACGAAATGAATCCCATCTCCTTTTCCATTTCGTCGAACAGTTCAGTTCCACCATGATGTCTGAAAAACGTAAACGGTGCTACCTTGCATAACAAATTAATAAGCCTCATTATGCACCTTGAATCATGAACTTTACGACTCGATGAATAAGTGGTCACGTGCGATCATTAAGAGTTACAAAACAGTTGCCAGTTGTCTGGCGGTGAGACGACGAAGAAGGCGCTTTCGCTTGTTTTGCTTGCTGCAAATTTTAATATTTTTATTCAGAAACCGCGACTTCCACTAGTCCATTGAAGCATTTGCTGCAGACTCACTGAATGTAAAATACAGAAATGACGAAAAATCCAGAAAATTTCATTCAAGAGCAATTTATATACAGGGCAATTCACCACTACTTACAAAAAATTAAATGGGCAACTGGTCTATCATGTATGTCAACCGCAATGGATACGCCACTGCATCATTGAATTGTAGGAACCATCGAAGATAAAACACAATTCTGCTTCTGTGAAAGATGTCATGAAAACTGAAGCATTGCAGTGTTGCAATGTTACTATCTCCGAGTGCCTAATCGCTGATGGTCGTTGTCTACTTGTTCTCGATTTATCTTGGTTGTACACGGCGTATGTGGAAACACCAAAAATTATCCCTCCACATACCCGTTTCCTTCGGATAATGTAATTATGAACCTCAATAGTTCTGAGTACAGAAAAAGAGGACTTGGCACTGGTGCACGTATGTATGTCACCCGTCAAAACATCGTCAGTTTGATTTGCAATAGTATTTTAACGTCTTTCGTAAATCGGTACTTTTCAATATGCCAGTGTTTACCTCTATCGAATATTGTGTGATATGATTGTTACATATGGTGCAGTGAATGAAAATGACTGTTTTTGTGTTCGAGAATACGCGAGAAAATTTCCAAATAGACGCCATCCAAACTCCATTCGGCCGTCACGGAGCAACTTTCAAACATGATATAATATAATTCTGTTGTGCTGTGTTATTTGATTTGCAAAAATATTTTGTTCATTTTTGCCATTTTGTAATGTGAAAAAGCGATCCTGCACGGTTCCACGTGGGCAGTTTCTATGCAGTGGCGGCGCGTTCCTACAAATTAATCAGATAATTTTTTTGTTCCATTTTTGTAACTACTTTTGGTTTTCAACTTCTTTTGGTGGGGAAAGCACACTGACATATTTTGTGTAAGTGGTGGTAATTCACTCTGTATTTAATATAGGTTAGATTAATTTTTTGATCAAACAAAAAATATGTTACGATGGTCGTTCGCAAATTTATAGGATGGGAGATGGTGACAGATTTCAGTTGATTATTTTCTCGTTTATGCCTTTGAGACCAGTGAAAGATATGAAAATTCTGACCAAAATGATGAAAAATTCGGCCTTTATTTAAAAAATTCAATTCCGGCACTTAACCTCACTTCGACATCCGCAAACCTTATGCCTCTTTTTTTATGGGACATTCAAGATGGAAACTTCCATTATTTCAGTTGGCAGCAACGAGAAAATAGTTTTCTTTCGCCATCATTGGTACCATTTGGCCACGTGCAACCCTTATGCCTATAATTTTTTCGATGCTATTGTCTATCTAAACATGTCGTTGGTGTACATGACTGCGGCGATAGAGTCGTCCCAAAACACATCTATTTTTTAATGAAACTCGATTTTTTTATGTGAAACCCATGCGGCGACCGCTCAAATTTTTCATCATTCTTGTCAGAATTATCATATATTTCACTGGTCTCAGAAACATAAACGAGAAAATTTTCAAATAAAATCTGTCACCAACTCCCAGTCTAAGATAAATTTTTTGATCAACGTGTCCGTTAACCCATGGAACACACTGTATAAACAAGTTCATAACCTATCAGAAAACCACAACTTGACCTCAGTAAAAAACTCACGGTTTTCGAGATATTGAAACTTCTATAAAAAAAATGAATTCCTATCTCAGATCCTTCTTTTATGTTCCAAGCAAATAAGTAGCGTTTCATGTTCATACTTATTTTCGATAATATTACTGAATAGTACTTGTAACAATCGCAGACAATTTTCGATAGTTATTTACCTTCTACAAAAAAATTATCCTCCGATTTGGATCCTTCAAGATTTCTATTATGAATCTTTGAACTTTTATTGTGACAAAACTTGCTCGTTTTGTCCCGAGTTTAAAAAGGTGTAGTTCTTTTTTGAAAAAAAAAAAGATATTGCTAATAAGAAGGGTAACAAGTATTGCAGTTTCGTTCAAAATTGGTTAATTCAATTTTTTTGAAGTGCGAGCTGCAGTTGTTCATTTGTTATAGCGACTGATAAGCTGATACATCTCGCACAGGCACTTGGACTGATAAAGGAGTTAAATGAGCTTACATGAAAAAAATATCAATGAGGAAATGGTTGATTCTTATGCAAACAACACAACAATGTCCACTTCAATATTCCTCATATACATGATTAACTGGTTCAAGTCCGGTGGCCGTGGCGGCCACAGTATTGGCCCAAGTCGTCCAATCCATCTCTGAGCGTGTGCCCTATCTAAATATTCTTTTACTTGTCTGCCGTATTGAGCAGGACACCCATCATGTTAAAACCACATGGTTTGTCTCGACTTCCAGCAGCATATCTTGCAGTAGATGGGTCCAATCACACAGTGGCCATTCAGTATACCGGTCCAAAGATTTATTTCAAATTGATGTTGGAACCTATCTGGTCTCATTGTATGAGGATTTTCAAAGTTCAAAACACCCCCGACGGTGGCATGGTTATTCATAGATTTGTCCATATTTCAAACGCTGTAAGTGGAAGGGGTGCAGTTGATGTATTTTCAAGATAACATGAACGGTTGATGCCGGTTCTTCTCTCGATTCCACGTGCGCTAGTGGACGGATCGTTCTTAATTTCTTCAAGGACCTCATCTTCAAGGTCATCACGACGTGGTCTGCCTGATCCACCTTGAGCACCAGGAATCTTGCATTCCGAATGAGAGTTATGTACTCTTATGAACACACGATAATCAGGATGTAAATTCCTATTGTGATATCTTTCACGGTGTAATGCAGCAATTCTCCTTGCGTTGCCTTTGCATTCACCGTAAATAAAATCCATTTTGGCATAGGTACTATTGAGAAAAAAAAGTACATGTTCGAAATGATTTTTTCATTATACCTATCTGAAAACACTATATTTACAGGCTTATTTAGCATAACTAAAACACGCTCGGATAGGAACTCCGATGGGATTTCCTCAAGAAAAAACAATAATAACAAATACAGGCCAATATTTGGCAACAATGACAGGGCGGAGTTCAGAACAATTCCTAGAAATGGACATGTGCATGTTTCACGCCTTGGGGCTGATATGACTTCAGCAGATCTTTTGGCAATTCTTAAAGAAACAGCTCCAAACATTCCTTTTATATGTGACGAATGGAACAGAACTGAAAGGGCATCCACTTACAGTGTCATTTCCACTTGGCAACTTGAAGGATGCATATAATCTCGATATATGGCCGAGAGGTGCAGCGGTTAGAAGATTCAGGTTCAAAGAAAATTTTCAGAGACCCGTAGCATCATCAGAGAACATTTAGTTCCTGTTACTGATCTAAATTCTTGCGATCTAATCAATCTTTTGAATTGTGATAGTACGGTGAGTATGTTCCATATTAACATCCAGTGTATGGCTAACAAACTTGAATTACTTGAATCAATCTTGATCTAGTATACTTTTGATATAGTATGTGTTTCCGAACATTGGCAGAGAGAGCAAGATCTCAAAAGTCTGAATCTGGATGGGTGTCTACTGGCAAGTTTTTTCTGTAGGAAAAAATTACAACATGGTGGTTCAGTCATATTTATCAAAAATTCAATCAAATTCAAACCACTAGATTTACAAACGTTCAATAGTGAACAGAAATACTAAGATTGTGATAACTGGATATTTCAATGTAGATTTTAAAGGTAATTCAACTGCTTTAAGTGTGTAGCGACCATGCAGTCGCTACCACTTTGTACATTAATTTTTATTATCAAGAGCTTTGGCGATGTTCAGTTTTGTTTAAATAATGTTTTTCATTAGTAGTTGTGTGGAAAACGAAGTTGTCAAAATGTAATAAATGTTTTTGTCAGTTGAATTTGGCATGATATTTTAATTCATTATAAAATATAAATAGGAGGAACACTAACACCTCCAAAGTGGTGACCCCGACTCACACTTCACCGATAGAAGAGTAGCGAGTTTGTGCCATCATGCCAGATAGTGGTTTTGGAACCCCAATTACAGAATCGGTAGCTCGTGTCTCGATGCGAGCCCCGCCATTCTGGCCTGAGAAACCAGGATTATGGTTTTCTCAACTTGAGGGACAATTTCACCTCAGTAACATCACCAGAGACGAAACCAAGTTTGCGTACGTTATCGCTCAACTTGAGAGTCGTTATGCAGCTGAAGTGGAAGATATTATAACCAACCCGCCAGATGCTGATAAATACGAAAAAGTCAAGCAGGAGCTGATCAAAAGGTTATCCATATCCCAAGAACAAAAAATTCAACAGCTCTTAGAACATGAAGAGATTGGGGATCGCAGACCGTCTCAGTTTCTTCGTCACCTCCGTAGTCTTGCAGGAAAATCTGTTCCTGATAATTTTCTTCGCACATTGTGGTTGAATAGGCTTCCCAATCAGGTTAGAGCAATATTAGCTACTCAAGAATCATCAACACTTGACGACGTTGCTCAACTTGCCGACAAGATTATCGAGATATCACCTCGCACCGTCGCTAGTGTCCGTGATTCCAGATCAGATGAAATTTGTGAATTATCTAAACAAATCACAGAACTTTCTAAGCAAGTGGCAGAACTCTCCGTCAGGAATAATAAACCTAAAACGTATCGTGCACATAGCAGAAACCGATCAAGAAGTGGTAATCGAGCTGAAAGAAGAGATCTTTGCTGGTATCACCATCGTTATGGATTCAAAGCCAGAAAATGTGTACAGCCTTGTAATTATGTTTCATTATCCTCAACATCAAGTGCCAATTTGGAAAAATAACAGGACAGCCGTATGGAGAGGCGACTAACGACTGTCCTTTAACCAAACGCCTCCAAAAAGTGATTTACAATGCTTACTGACATCCTTTAGTCTGAATTTCATTATTCACGAATTCACAAGGATCACAGCCACTTCAGCTAGTTGCATAGACAACATATTTACCAACTTAAAGAAACAGTATTTTAATAGCGGCGTTTTCGAACCCTGTCTATCAGATCATCGTGCCCAATACCATATTATGAAATCTTTGTCTGAATTAGAAATCATATTATCGGGTGATAAACAGGAGCGGATTACAGAAACTAAAGCAGGCCTTATCAGACATAAAATGGGATACTTGCGAAATTTACCAAAGTGTTGATTCCATAGCTTCCACTCTTGTGGATACCTATAGTAATTTAGTTAAAGAAATATTTCCCATGAAAACCCACACTTCCATAAGTAAAAAGTCTCCGATAAAATGGTTTGACGATTCTTTGAAAAGAATGAGACCAAATCTTTCAAATTTCAAACTCGTAGCAGATATAACCAAAGATCCTGCAGACATTTCAGCTTACAAGATCTCCAGAAATA
Source organism: Chrysolina oricalcia (assembly GCA_944452925.2). Lineage (NCBI taxonomy): Eukaryota > Metazoa > Arthropoda > Insecta > Coleoptera > Chrysomelidae > Chrysolina > Chrysolina oricalcia. The sequence continues at coordinate 18,501,353 of OX101825.2, forward strand.
ATTATTGTCTCCAAATAAAAAATGCAAAAAGGAGGGCCTACGACGATTTCATCAATTTCTCTAATAACAAATCCAAATCATGTTGGAAAATAATAAATTTTGAAAGAAATAAAAACAAAACTAGTACTCATACCAACGATATTCCTCCCGATACTTTCAACAATTTTTTTGTTGAAATTGCTGATAAAATCATAAAATCTCTTCCAGCAACATCAAGTCTTGATTTACTCAATTTCAGAAACTTCCCTGTTCCCAGTAGTTCTTTCTTTTTAGCTTCAGTAACTACAGATGACGTTTTGGATGTAATAAAGTCACTGAAAAATGTCCTCTGACGCAAATGAATTAACTAGCGAAATCATTAAGGAAACTTCCAACATAATTTTACAACCACTTACCGATCTTATCAATCTCATTTTCGTTTCTGGTATATTTCCTGATGCGTTCAAACTATCCCGAGTTATTCCTCTTTTTAAAAAAGGTGATATTTCACTTGTTGACAATTATCGTCCAATTTCTATAATATCTTCATTTGGTAAAATAGTTGAAAAAATCCTTAAACAACGCCTCACCGCATATTTCGAAAAATTTATGTTTTTTAACGATTCGCAATATGGTTTTCGCAAGGACTGCTCTACAATGCAGGCTGTCGTTAGCGATGTAGTCGAGGGCATAGAGCTAGGGCAACACACAGCAATTACACTCTGTGACCTATCCAAGACCTTCGACTGCGTCTCTCACGACATCTTACTTGATAAACTATTTTACTATGGCATCAGGGGAGTGTCTTTGTCTTTAATGAGGTCACATTTAGAGGGTCGACATCAAGCTGTAACGACCAATAGTACTACTTCGAATTTCAAACTTGTTAAGCATGGTGTTCCTCAAGCATCAGTTTTGGGGCCACTCTTATTTATCATTTATGTGAATGATATCAGTCGTTTTATGAACCCAGATAAATCTGTTCTGTTTGCAGACGATACTACTTTCATTTATTCCGATAAGGACTTATTAGAACTTGCGAGAATATCTGAAGAGGTGAGTAGTAAAGCAGAAACTTGTTTTTTTGCAAACAAACTCAAATTAAATTCTGAAAAAATCAACAACTTAAGTTTGCAGTTAGAACCACTACGTCAGATGTGAACAGTGTAACATTACTTGGAGTCACTGTGGACAGCAATCTCTCTTGGAATGATCACATCAAACAATCAAACAGTAGATTATGTAGCACTCTCTTTCTTTTACGTCAACTGAAGAATATCCCCAGTTATGATACACTGAAAACTACATATTTCTCTCTTTTCCACTCTCACATCAATTATGGGATCATTCTCTTGGGAAATTCCACTGGAGCTATAAAGATTTTCAAACTTCTATAAGACTATAAGACTCATTACAAATTTAGGCTATAGGGATCATTGTCAACCTCTATTTCTGAGACTTCAAATAAGGCCACTACCCACCTTATATCTGTACAGTGTCCTCTTAGAAATTCATAAGAAGGCAAATATGTTAAGCAAACAATCTGACGTTCATGATCACAATACCAGGGGTGCGATTCTCAAATGTCTACTAGCCTATGTCGCATGCGACAAAATATCTCCATCTCTTTTCAATGAATATTCGAGAAAGGCGATGGACATATTTGGTCGCATGAGACATATGATAGTCGACAGTTGAGAATAGGGCCCCAGATCCATAAATAATATTCGAGCAAATCGCTACCGCCTGAATAAATCCAAGAGAAATACTTTAGACTTCAATATTTACAATCATTTGCCAGATGATTTTAAGTGTCTTTCAATGTCTCATTTTAAAAATTCCGTAAAGAGTTACCTCTTGAGATATTGCTTCTACTCTGTCGATGAATATGTTAGTCATTTACAAAATAGAAATTTGTGAACAATAATATTTTTTTAGCGTGTTGATCTGTCAGGTCATTTTACTTGTTTCCTAATATTTATAATGACTTTATTTTCAAAAATTGGTATCTGCTACCTTTTCATCTGTTTTTTATACACTTGTATTTTTTTATGACGTGCTACAAACATTTCGAAAATGTAACGTAGTTAAATAAATGAATCAATCTGCATACTGAAAAAGATTTTTTTTCCGTGCGCCCGAACGGAAAAATTTTCCGTGCGCTGGTGTCATTATAGCTGCCTATTTACATGTCAAAATTAAATAATATGTTGTGTGTTGTGACAGTTCTCTAGAAATCGCAAATAGTTTGAATATTTCCTTACCAACAGGGTAATTAACGCTTGTTTTGTGGCAATTTCTGGATATTTTTGTACCATAAATATTCCAATTAATAATACATGTTTTTGTTACTTTATCATTAAAAATGAACGTTTCTTAACAATCTGTGGTTTTCAGGTAGATATAATGAAAAATATCGTTCCTTACTCGTCCATAAATGCTTTTTCCGTTCTTGCACGACTTCCCGTGTTCGGCTTCGCCTCCCACGGGAACATGTCGCGCACGCACGGAAAAAGCCTGTTTTCTGAACTCGTAATGAAATATACTATTCCGAGGCGTTCACGGCTCCAGCAATATTTTACAACTTCATCGTTATGAACTCTGTCATTTTCATATTTCAGAATGACAATCAGAACGGATTCAGAAAAAAAAAACTACATGCTGAAATACATTTTCCGGGACTTCAATATTCCCAAACTTTCTTATTATGAACTCGTCGAGTTTCATACAGAGCCAGGCAAATCCTGGACGCCTGTATAATATTTTAATTATATGGTCTTTTCCTCAATTCCTAATACATAGAGAGTTCATTATGAGGAATGTAAAATATTACTGGAGCCATATCGGACATGAATGACCAAAAAAATAATTCTGATCATGTGCTTCAAAGCTCATTCTCATTGTCTTATGAAAATTAAATTGGCAGGTCGTTGAGGAATATTGCTTTTGTCAAACCGGCTCTGAACGCCCGGAAAAAATATTTCTTGTATGTAGTTTTTTCCCATCGCATTTCATACTGAAATATGAAACAGGCAGAGTTCATGATTAGAAAGTTGAGAATTATTGCTTGAGTTAAACCGGCTTTGGACGAACGGAAAAATTATTTCGAGTGCGTAGTTTTTTTTCTCATTTCATTCTGATTGTCATACTAAAACGAAATTGGCAAAAGTTCATAATAAGGAAGTTGATGAATATTGCTGAAGTCAAACCGTCATTGGACGCCCGGAAACATTTCAGTACGTTGATTTTTCTTCCTCATTCCATTCTGATCGTCGTGATAAGGAAGTTGAGAAATATTGCTGGAGTCAAACCGGTCCAGGAAATTATATCGATAATGTGGTTTTTCTCTCAACCCATTATAATCGTAATACTGTGACATGAAAGTGACAGAGTTCATATTCCGGAAGTTACTAAATGGATATATTACTGAACTTTATTGCCAAAGTAACAAGGCTGATTTTATCACAATTTCACTCCTCATTGGTTGTAAAGAGGTACTTTCCAAATAGAACTTTTTTGCTGTTTGGGTGGCAACTAAGAGCAACATTCGGCCTTTCAGAATTTCAACTGTATGTGGGCTAAGCCTGTACGGACTACACATTCCATTGATTTTCTCGATACTTGTCGTGAAAGTTGCTAATATCATGTATCGACATTCACATGCATATGTGTACAGTGTAGGTCAGTTAACTCTTATTTTCAATAATGAAAAGAGAAGATGAAGAACGTACAAAAAAAATATAAAAATGTAATTTTATCTATATGAAAATAAAATGATGATTTGAATTAATATTATACTTAGAGCAAAATTGTTTTAAATTTAATTTCTACTAAGAAAACTTCATGGTTGTTCTACTTTTCGAGACATGCAGTCACTGTTGAAGTAAGTAATGATATCATACCCAGAATGATTGTTATCGAGTCATAAAAATATTTCACGGAAACCTGAAACAAACAACAAACAAACTATTAAGACACAATTTGAGAAATGAATCACATTTTTGGAGAAATCTGATTCAATTATCAACCAATGACTCATACGAAGAGAATGTTGAAATAACAGAAAATAGTTGCAACATCACCTGCAATGTTTTATTTTTCAAAAAATGTTGACACCTCCCTGATTTCGTTTCAAAATCATACTTCCTAGCACAGGGGGCGGATTTTGATCTCTTGCACGTAGGCCTCTCAGTTTGGACCATTTGTGCACCCACGTGTCTGGTTTCAGCTGGGCATGCCAGCTTCCTTGTCGTAATTTGACAGATTCCTTAACTGAAACCTTTTAACGTCCTCTGGATTCAGTATACTGTTCCCAGCACGGTCTTCCTCTGATGCACCAGTGCAGGGCATTACCTACAATCCCAATGAGGTGTAACGAAGAATATTTTTCGACGCTCCGTTAATAGGGAAGTTGGTGCCCTGACTAGTTCATTTTCATAATAATTATCACAATTTTTATCACACAGTACATTGTTATATCGAGATTCACCTGCTTACGAATGCTTTTCTGTAAGACTTTACTCAAATGCTTCCTTACGATTCTTAATACTTGCTCTCAGGTCAGATTATGTATAGAGTTATGGGCGGATTTCAAGTTATAGTACTCAACGAGCTCTATTCGAAGATGTTGACAGATATAAATTATTCTTATTTTCAAGGCCTACTATGCTCTGGGTAGAAATTTCGAGAAGTACCATTTGGCATTATTTTCGCGAAAAAGTGGATAGCCCTTTTCCATTCGGGCATATTTTGAACAACTATATACAGGGTGTTTCTTAAGTACGCGTAGAAAATTTAGGAGCGTATTGCTAACATCAAAATAAGAAGAAAAGTTCCTATAAACATATGTCCACAAGTTATTCCTTCCTGTGATACAGAGTGTCAAAGTTGAATTCTTATTTTTTGTGAATAATTTCAAAATAATCATGATATTGGGGTAAAGTTTGGTATCTGGGAATATTTATTATTTAGTTTGTGTAAAAAATATATTCATGATAGAGGTCACTGCGAGCAATTGTTTTCGAGTTATTGAGATTTGAAATAATCGATGCTAGTGATTTTGAACGACAAGATTTTTTAATTCAAAATAAATTCAATTATAAATTAGATTTTTCACAATTATCACAAAATTTGATTTTGTCATTGAAAAATCATCCCAGATACCAAAGTTTACTCGAATATCATAAATATTTTGGCATTTATTCACAAAAAAACAATTATAATAATTAAACTTTGACACTCTGTATCTTAGAAACGAATAACTTGCGGATATGTGTTTATGGGAACTTTTTTTCTTATTTCGATGTCAGCAACATGCTCTTGAAGTTTCTACACGTACTTAAGAAACACCCTGTATAGTACTACTAGAACTATAAGAAGGTCATAAATCACAAACCACTTGAGGCAGGCGGCCTGGCCGACTTTTCTACGCAGAGTTGTACCTACAAAATTATTCACCTCGTTCTAACGTATGCGTGATTTTTGGTTTGGAGGGAATAACTTTTTTTTCAAACATGTACCTATTTTAGATACGCTAACGTATAAATCTCGTGAAATATGCTATTTTTCGAGTTTTCTTTGACATACTGTAGAATTTGTCTGTCTATCTCTAGATTTGCTTTTTGTCTCGGTATATATTTTTCATTAACTCTCCCGGTTCTATTGAATAATGTATTGTGGCGTTGCTGCGGGCGAGTGCGGACCTGTCGCCTTTACCCATGAACAAGCTTGCGATCCGAACAAATGTTCGAGAATCTTCGTCTCCTGGATTCCAGAAAGTACGACATCTAGATGCGAATAGAGGCAGCTCGAGAACTTTCGTGTAGATTTCCTTCGAGTGTATATGAAGACAGAAGCAGAGTTAGCAACAGTTTTTGGTTAGACGAAGCGTCAGACAGAGCGAAGCAGTTGAAATAAATAGTGTACTTTTGAGATAAAAATTTGAAGTAAGACTTTGTTTGAAAATAAATTGTTTTAAAAACATTTAGACTTCAAATATTAATCCTGAAGACGGTGGTATAATGAATTGGTTCACGATCTGGATGTCTTCTGTTGAATTCTTTAGCAGCTTCCTTCATTTATCGAGCATTATCACTGTCTAAACGCACAATCTCAATTATCTAGACTAAGTTGGGATTTACCGGTAGCACAACTAAATAATTTGAACAAAAATATCCTGCCAGAAATCCCCTGTCCAATAATATCCTAAGACAAGAATATCCTGAGACAATAATAACCTTGCGGGCTAGGTTAGTTCTTTCAGGTTAGATCAGACTAATAAAATACTACCCTCAAAATGAATTTTTCTTCAACTTCCAAGCTCCCAACTTGCGAGCTAGGTTAGTTCGTTCAGGTTAGATCAGAATTTTGCATAAGGTAATTATTGTCTGAAGGCAATCCTTTATTAGTTAGTTACGCTACGTATATTTGTGACTCAAAACTTCAAAATAGTGATATAGTTTGACTTAGGTAATATTTCGAACCTAAATTCATTTAACATCCGCCTTCAGTAACGGTTGTGAAGGATTGCCTCGTTTTGTCAGAACAAACAGTACAAGGATAACTCCCGTGTTTCTAATGAATCTCAGAGTGATTCATTTATATCGAAACCTCACTCACATCAGATGAAAATCCTACGCATAATGCAAATATTTATTATATTCATAAACTATCGTGTGCACATCCTGTGAGCCACTATAATGAATCATGATTTCAACCATTTCGATGAGAGGAACTGACCTTGAACATATCAATAGACGTCTGGTTCCTTCTTCAGAGGTGACGTAATGGTGGTTTGTCTGTCGACCAATTATCAACGGAAAATCACAAGATGAGATTATTCATTTTCTATTTTACATTATTTTTATGTTTCCAGTGAAATCAATGTTACGGCAAATAAACGAAACAAGACTCGTACAGTGCGGTCATAAATACTTCCACCCACTGCTAACTTTCAATGCGTTTTGAAGCACCAAGAGAAGCACTATCGCCTTTTTTGTTATAAGAACGAGGGTTTTTTGGCGCTATTCGTTATAGTTATATACAAGGCCGATTCGGTTGTTATAATCCTCGGCTGCGCCTCGGATTACAATATTCAACCTCATCCGTTATTTGCGTATCGGCCGTGTGTCGTTCAAGACTTTTCGTAATCCCGCTGAAAGATTACATTTAGATTCCGAGAAAAGAACAAACCACGTACCTCGTAATTCTACAGAAAATATCCCAACATCGTGTTGTCATGGAACTGCTTAACAATATCACAACAATTTTGTAAAGAGAAACATTCTCAATTGAAAATTGAACTAAAACATGACTCCTATTTATCGTTGGTTTTTTCTTTTCCAAAGGAGTATCAGTTCAATTTTCAATTGAGAATGTTTCTCGTTACAACACGATTCCCTTGCAAGAGAGGTTATCTTGTACAATGAAAAATAGCGACTAAAGTTTGTCTTTCAGTCGCAGATTATTCCACCACTGTCTTTATGAACATCCTGTTCATATTTTCAATAAAATCATCACAACAATATTATAAACAACGTCATTTTTTAGTGTTCGCGCGAGTTCGCTTCAACAATGACCATGGATGAAATTGAGGACAAAATCAAATTTATTTAGAAATGAGTGTTGATTTACTGCCTAAAATAACTCAAGAGCGATATCAAAAAGAATATGAAAATTTTGAAGAGTGGTCTAAAAGCAAGAATGTAAAGGTGGTTAAGAAGATGTATTATTAGCCTATACGAAAGGAAAATCAGAGGTTTATTCTTCTAACTCGCTGTGGACCAAGATTCCAATGTTGAAAATTGCTTTGAAAGTTTATGACAACATTGACATTTCAAATTTTAAATCATACACCATATTAGAGTATTTATTACCTACAGAAATGATATTTTCAGATCTGGAAAATTATTTTTGTTCTTGAGACGAAAGTCTGATGAATACACACCAAAGAAAGAAAAAAATTTGTCTGAAGAAGAAGTAACTAAGTTATTGTTGGGGGATGATCATACATGGTTGCTTGAAAAGGTTGTATCAATGTTTGGTATTTTTGGCGCCTGTAGACGTGACGAACTTGTTAAGCTGACTGTGGATGATTTTGAAAGCACCAATACCAGAGCTTTGGTTACCTTGAGGTATACTAAAAACAAAAAGAAAGGGGTGGAATTACGTGAACCATAGAACTCTATAGTCGACAGTTATGTCTCTGTCTCTCCCGTGAATTCAACCATAATGACACCTCACTTATTCGATGAAAAGTAGAATTCTATGGCTCACGGAATCCCACCCCAGGGTATTTGTTATTCCAAAAGAAGGACTTCCTTTTGATACCTTTGGTTTATACCAAAAATACGTCGATTTGCGGCCTTCAAATTTGGAAAATCGGAGATTTTACATTGGTTATAGGAATGGTAAATGTGTAAAACAAGTTGTGGGCGTTCATACTAATGGAGCTGTTCCAAAGAAAATTGCAGCATTCTTAAAATTAGAAAAACCGCAGCTCTACACAGGGCACTCGTTTCGCAGATCCTCGGCTACTATGCTTGTAGAAAATGGTGGCGATCTACTATCGGTAAAAGAACTTGGAGGTTGGAACTCCTCTGCGGTGACGGAGTCGTATATTGAAAATTCAGTTTCAAAGAGACTGAAACTATTTTATAATAATGAGGCCACACCGACAAGTTCAAATACCGGTGCGATGGTAAATCTCTCAGCGATGGAATAAAAATTTTAAATATCAATTGCCAGATTACTTTTCAAATTTATAAATAGTTAGTATTATTATAATTATTGTTATTGTAAGAAGAATAAAGTTTTGGAAAAAATATTTGAAAAAGTGATTTCTTAACGGCCAGCCAGTATCAGTATCAGTAAGTGCCTGACCCCTAAAAACCTCGTTCAAAATGAAACCAAAAAGCAATCTGTCACATATTGTTCCTGTACGCTCCTTTCAACAGACGTACCAAGTAAACTGTTAGGTATCACCCTAGACAGTAGTGATCGACCGATACCGATATATCGGCTATATCGGCCGAGGGCTGATTATCAGTTTCGACCGATAGATGTGAGTATATATCGGTATATAGCAGCTTAAAACATTTTTTTTATATTTAAATTTAAAGTAATATTTGAAATAAGGTAATCTTAAGAAATTATGGTAAATATAACATGAAATAGGCATTTAATATGAATACTGTAGTTTTGGCAAATTATCATGTAAAAAAATAAGTGTCTCGGTTGTTTCTGGATTCAGCGGATTCCTTTTCGCCGAATTTACAGTTCCAGCTTCTGAAAACATTTGCTCACTTGCAACACTGCCAACTGGTGCAGATAAATATATAAGAGCTTGATTATATAATAATGGTAGAACTTCTCTTTTTTCTTGCCACCAAGAAATGGGATTCGCTTTTCTTTCAAGAAGAGGATGTTTCTTATATTCTGTAATTTTAGCATTCACTTTTTCACAAATGGATGCTCTAGAAGATGATTTTGTGTCACAAGAAGATGTTGTTGGAACGGTTTTTGTTTTTGTGGAGCTCATCCCTTCTCCGGCAAAGTCTTCGTAGATTTCCCAAAACAGATTTTGGCCAGATGTTCGACTAGTCTCAGGTTCAGAAGTTCGAACATACTTAGCAATTTCTATAGTTTCATTTATTGTATGGTCTTGATCTTGAATGTAATCCGAAATGTCAGGGGAACTGGAATGTTCTACAGATGTATTGTTTTCCTTTATTTGGGACTTTAGATTTGTAATTATGTATTCGCATATAAAATCACGGTCTTTTGTAAAAAAATTGTCTTTGAAGCGAGGATCCAAGAAAGTCTCGATGGTATAATGTTTTTTTATAAATATATTCACAAATCGTTTATTCAAGCTGTTTTTCAATTCTTCTTTCATTGTACCTACTACTGCAAAATTAGCGTTTTCTTTGTTAAGATAGGCAGTGATAGTCGAAACAAATGGAATGACTTCAGATATGAAGCAGTCTGAAGAACTTGTAATTTTTGTAATGTCTTCAAATGGCGTTAACAAATTTAAAATGCTTCCAACTAATTCCCATTCGGAAAATGTCAAGTCTGTAAGAGTCCCATGATCCAAAATATATAAATTTACTGCTTGTTTTTGTTCAAGTAGGCGAGAGAGTAGATAAAATGAGGAATTCCAACGTGTTTGTACATCTTGGAAAAGTTTGTGTTTGGGAAGGTTTAGTTGTTCTTGTAGTTTACGTAGTTTATCGCAAGCAGTTTGAGAGTGATTAAAATGCGAGACGATTTTTCTTGATTTTGCTATTAAATCACTGACCGAACGTTGACTTCCTATAGCATTCTGTATTACAAGTTGTAAAGAATGAATGAAGCATGCTTCATAATTTACTTTTGCCTTAACAAAACCATTCCTCATATTGGCAGCATTGTCTGCTAATACTAAGTGAATATGTTCCCTTTTTATATTCCATTCTTGTAACAAAGAATTAAATGCTTCAGCTATGGCGTCTCCTGTATGAGATCCTGGGAACTTCTTGCAGGCAAGTGAAAAATGGGATCTCTGATTTAAACTTAAACATGTTTTTTCAAAAAAATGGATTGTGAGAGACAAAAAAGAACTGTTTGTATATTTGCACGTCCAAATATCTGTAGTAAAAGATGCTTTTCCCAACATATTTGAAATTTTTTGAGTCACTTGTGCTTTACATCTTGAGGAAATATCTGGTACAACTTTTTCTCTGAAGTATTTGTCAGAAGGAATTTGATAATTTGGAATAGCTCTCTTTAGTAGCCGAGTAAAGCCATCATCTGATACAATGCTGAATGGCTGATTATCTAAACATATCATTTCACCTATAAGGTAGTGAAACTCCTTCGCTCTGGATGAATCAATGTCCCACTTTTGCATTTGCTTGAAAGAGTCAGCCAGTGAGACTTGGAATAGCTTAGAGTTAGAAGTACTACTAGAAGAAGGTCCAGCCGTTTCTAAAAAAAACAGAATCATATCGTAGGTGTTAATGAAACGATTTAAAGAGACAAATTCCTTTAATTTCCCCAAATTCCCAACGAATTACTTAATTCTTCAGATTTTTAGCAAAAAATCTTTAGGTGGTTTGCCCCTGGGGGTAATGTTTTTACACAAATTCCCTTAAAATTCCCTAAGGCCTAAATTCCTAATAAATCCCTAGAATTTTAGCAAAAAATTCCTGGGTGGTTTGCCCCTCAATCCTATATAATAATATAATTCTGAATGAGCAGTCCTCTCCTATTGTTCATAAATATTTTATTTTTATAATGCGAACTGGAAAATAAAAATTTAGTACTAACCTGAGCTTGAATCAGTCCCTTTCAATTTATAATATTCTTGAGGATGTTTTTTCTCTAAATGGTATTTCATGTTTGAGGTATTCGCCGATTTTCCCACTCCCCCCAATGAAATGGTTATGTCACACAATTTACATTTTGCGGTGGATTTCTTATCTGCTGGGGATAATTTATTCTTTATGAAATATTTTCAATAAATACTTTTTCCATCCATTTCGTTACTTTGCACTCCACCAAACTCCAATAGGATTATTATTAACTATTAATATTATGTCTTTGTTAAATATTAACTAAATTACGCCAAGAAATAATCGAACTTAAAACGATCTGCTTTAAGAATGCAATACTGAATGCACGGCAATAAACGCACGGGATTCACCGAGAAATTAAGGGGATTCACCAATGACTTGGCGCTGAACCACATAAATTACCGCCTATTGCTGTGTTGCCAAAGTGCAATTTTTGTTTTTATTTTTATGATTTTAAATTGAACGTTAAAGAATTATATTATATTACAGAATATTCAGATTTTAGAGATTTTAGACAATAAAATAATAATTAATAATGTTATCAATTAAAAAAGGCCGATATGCCGATATATATCTTTATCGGCCAAGACATTATCGGTATCGGCCGATTATCGGTATCGGCTAAAAAAGTCATATCGGTCGATCACTACTAGACAGCAAACTCAAATGGGCTGAACACATTGAAATACTTTTTAGGAAGTTGTCAAATCAAATCTTCATTCTTTGGCGACTGCGGAAAACTGTTGATGCCGAGCGTCCTGAGAATGACATACTTTTCACTGATTCACTCTCATCTGAGTTATGGCATGAATTTCAAATAGACGTTAAGTTTTAGCAAGATGGTGCACTCACTGACTACTACATTCCTGTTCGAGAATGGCTGAGCGACAATTATACGAATTCATTTGAAAGTATAGTGGGCAACACCAGATTTTTAAGGACTCAATTATGCAAAATGAGCGATGATATGCTCCTTGAACAGTGTATTCTTGGCTCTTCTAGTTTGACTAACGTATCTATTAGCAATCTCTGTAAAAAATAACTTTTTCATTTTATCTTTGGGGTTACCTAGGATCTGCTGGAGTTTTTACGAAGTTTTGTATACATCCTTTATATTCAGAGTTGTGAAAATGCCTTCAAATCCGGAGTAACTTGAGGTTCGAAGAGATTAAGAAGTAATTTGGGACGGTTTTCTTCTTTTTGACATGTTGTTATTAAAATGTGTTTCCTAAAATCCAGGAAATACATTCAACGGACCCTCATTTCTTATTAAAATTTTCTGCTGAATCTCTTGTTGAGAGGAGACAATTGTCGTTTCACCGGAAATTGATCTGTTTTACCAGAATCAGACCAATTTAGGACTTGATACCCTGTATATTTTGACGATATCTAATTTTGTAGTATACCTACAGCCATTACTTGTTATATTTTTGACCAAATTCCTCAATTCATGAAAGCACTAGCTCTACAAAAACTCACCAAATCGCTGTCACTATCTTCTTCGCTGTCGTATTCAAAGGACGGCGAGTATCGCTTTTTTATGTATTTGAAACATTTCATGCTTTTTTCAAACAAGGAATCCGGCTGCATGCAAAAGTGTACAAAACAAATTCAATTTGAAACACATAAAAGCAACCAATAAACACATATAAACATTTTCTAAAAAACAAGATGTCCGGATGCAAAAAAAAGTGCAGAAAAAATTAAAAATGTTCAATAAAAGCTACCAATTTAGAAATAAAATTTTATTTTTTTATAATTTCATTTCGATCTACAACTTGTAACTATGATGAAAAAAAATGGGTAAATTATCGTAAAATAGGACCAATTATCATAGATACAATCAGTGAACCCAAATATAAAAAATGATGACATCAGACATCATCAACATATAAACACTCATCTATCAAATCCGATTAATGAATATCTGTTCCTTTTACGTATTTCAACGTGCACCGTACATGGTTTCACCTTATTTTGGATTTTCACAGCTACAGTCATCAACGGTAGGAACATTTGCAATATATCAATAAAAAATATTGCCATTTTGTATTGCTTTGTTATGCAGTGTAGATTGTAATTATTAGTTACGTCTAGACATCTGAAGAGATAAAGAAGTTGTTTATAAATAATTACTTCGAACATTAAAATTCTTACACAGATTCATTACTGAATCAAAAAAACCAAACGTATTTTTATACTTAATGTGCATCGATAGGTGCCCTAACGAACTCTACCTAATGACTGTTTACTAGTTATAACCAATTCCACCTTCAATATCCTTTTGTGTAAAACAACTAATTTGAAAACTGTCACAATTTCTCGACAGGATGTCAATATGAAAACGTACCACCCTTTATATTTCGGCCCCTATAGAAAGACTAAAAATATGCAAAAACACGTTAAACTCAATTATTTTTAAGTGGAAATTTTGTAGGCTGCTTGTCAATTAAATTACATCAACCTACTAGCGGGGGCGGACACAACCCCTAAAGTCTTAAATGAAAAGGGGGTTGAGTGATACCACATTTTAATGGTTGTTTAACTACCTTTTCAAAAATACCACATACCTACTTGATCTTTCTTGTTAGCAGTTCGCGAGAAATCTGGTAAAACCTGTACAGGGCCAAATTGGACACTTTTAAAGGGAAAGTCCTGTTTTAACACTAGATAGAAGAAAACTGATGGCTGTGTCTGAGGATCAAATTTTATGACAAACTTAATGGTGAAACCCGCATATCGATATCTACCATCGTTCATGAGTTACAGCGTGTTTTTCGAAAATGTGCATTTACAAAGTTGCTGTAACTTTTTGCCTGTCGAAAATTCCTTGTTTCTATTGAAACATTTCCAAAGCACATTTTAACGTAGAATTCAATGGTTGTAAGTGATACATTTTTCAAAGAACATATCGATAGTTATGATGGAAAAAAATGTTTAATGAGACACCAGGTTTTATTAGATTTCTCCAAAAGTACTGACAAGGGAGTTGTATTTTTGAAATGAGGAATCACTCAACCCCCCTTTCCCTTTGACATTTAAGGGGTTGTGTCTGCCCCCTTAAGATAAGTGTAACATGTTTTTGCATATTTTTAGATTTTCTATTGACCGAAATACAGGGCAATTCAATTTCGACCCCCACCATTGGGATCTCCTAAACTACAGGATATACGTCGAAGCTTAAATTGGGGCAAAGTTGCATATTCTGGTGCTTAACAAAATACTGTTTTGAAACTTGGAAAATTCCGAGTATTTCCGGAAATATCGGGAAAAAAACTGAAAATCGGAATTTTCGTTTTTATTTTTTTCTATCGTTATTTGACAACATAGCTCAAAACCAAAAGTAAATTTTCATTGATACTTTTTTCAGCTACACGTTTTCATGTTCAGATTTACTATCCGACGTTTCCTCTTCTGGCATTCATTATCAACTTTTTTTTTCTGTTATGGGCGCCATATTGTTTTTTTTATACAGAAAAATAGTGATTCTCATTCTGATTTCATTGATGAAACCACAGATATAAAAAAAAAACTTCATCTGAGATGGTCATGACTCAATCGAAAAATTTTGTTTAATAAACACTAGTTGTCAGAACTCATTAAACATCATATGTTTGCACAAATACTTCAGTCGAAATGTCTTCATTCTCAAATGAAGAAAAACGAGATATGTTGAAACTTTATTATAAATTTGATAGGAATAGTACGAAAACAACACAAATTTATTTTGAATTATATAAGGAAAGACAACAGCCGGATAGAACATTATTCGGAATTTTGGGCAAACACTTGGCTGGAGTACGGTGCGTTTCAAAAAACAAGAATGAAATCATGAGCTTGTAAAAAAGTATTACAACAAGTGTTCGAAATGATGGCCTTCCTCTTGAATACATAACCGAGCTCGTCGTCTCAAATTAAGAACAGCCCTAACAATATCCCTTCTTCTGATAGACCTGAATTGCGTGATGATATTGTCTCTAAGTTCATCTACTGTGTCATATTCTTGCTTTCCATAGATTCTGTTCTTTAAAGTGCCCCACAAGAAAGTATCCAAAACTGTAAGGCCACCTCACTGGTCCAGAATTTCCTAACCACCTATTAGGAAATCATTGGTGTAAATTTTCGCAAACTGCTCTTTTATTGCATGGAGGAGCCCCGTCATGCTGAAACTAGCAGCTGTTATAATCAACAAGGGGAAACGTATCCATATATTCTTCGAATTCGTTTCTTAAGAACCGAAGATAGGTCTCCCCGTTCAAAGCATTAGAGAAGAAAGTATTCGGTCGTCATAAATTCCAGCCCACACATTCAAACAAAACCGAACTTGTGGTCTAACTTCTCTGAAGTGTCGTGGATTATTTTCACTCCAAATGTGCTCATTATTTCTATTAAAAACACCACAGTTCGAAAAAGTACTTTCGTCGGTCCAAATAATGTTTTTCAAGAAGTTTGTAGGGTCTACCCTATTCGAAAGCCAGCTACAAAATTCCCTCCAAACGCTCGTCTGTGGCACATCTATTTCTGCCGAGACTTGATGTGTTGATTTGGAAGGATTTGCATTTATCTAAAAAAGTACCAAAAATAATTATACTTCTTCGAATATGGAATGAACAATTATTTTACCTCGGCTAATAAATAAGTTACGTCTAATATTTTGTTCCATTCTGCTTCCATATTTTATTCTTGGTTTTTGAAACGCACCGTACTCAGTGTTTGTCCAAAATTCCGAATAATGTTCTATCCGGCTGTTGTCTTTCAGGATATAATTCAAAATAAATTTGTGCCGTTTTCGTACTATTCCTATCAAATTTATAATAAAGTTTCAACATATCTCGTTTTTCTTCATTTGAGAATGAGGACATTTCGACTGAAGTATTTGTGCAAACTTATGATGTTTTGACAACTAGTGTATATTAAACAAAATTTTTCGATGGAGTCATGACCATCTCAGATGAAGTTGTTTTTTTAATATCTGTGGTTTCAGAAGTGCAAATCATAACAAATTATACATCAATGAAATCAGAATGAGAATCACTATTTTTCTGTATAAAAAAACAAAATGGCGCCCATAACAGAAAAAAAAAGTTGATGATGAATGCCAGAAGACGAAACGTCGGATAGTAAATCTGAACATGAAAACGTGTAGCTGTAAAAAGGACCAATTAAAATGTACTTTTGGTTTTGAGCTATGTTGTCAAATAACGATAAAAAAAAATAAAAACAAAAATTCCGATTTTCAGTTTTTTCCCGATATTTCCGGAAATACTCGGAATTTTTCAAGTTTCAAAACAGTATTTTGTGAAGCACCAGAATACGCAACTTTGCCCCAATTTAAGCTTCGACGTATCTCCTGTAGTTTAGGAGATCCCAATGGTGAGGGTCGAATTTGAATTGCCCTGTATAGCGGGAGGTACGTTTAAAAATTGACACCCTGTCCCACGAAGTTTTGGGACAGAGGATATTGAAGTACCTGTATTTTTTGAATTGATCGTTTTAGACCACAAGTGTGATAGTTTGTTGAAATTGTTTCATCGGGAGGAACATAAAAATGCCAAAATATACAGGGTGTTCCATTAATAATTTTGAATCTGATGTCACGTGACCGAAAACAAATAGCTCATTGGGTAACATTATATCAAAAAAAGCTACACCAATTGCTTTTATTCAGAACCCCAAAATTACAATTCTCCACTACTTTCTAGTTCCGAGATATTCCCTGTCCTAAACTTCGTGGGCCACCCTGTATAAACAGACGACGACAGTTTGCTATGGAATTCAGTGATATGCACGTATTAGGATTTTCCTACTCTTCCTTCTTTTCGGTTCTTGGTGACAAAATATTCAACCTAATTGGAAAGTATTAGTTCCATTTGGAATCGAATTCGACATTCAACGTTACTCTAACATAGAGAGGTACTTACTGAAGCTTTAACAAAGCGTCCCTAATGTTTCTAGTTTGAACCTTTTTGAAATGGCATATTTTGACAGTGCCACTGATAAAAAGAGTCCTTAGGATAGCAAACATTAATGAAAAAGGAGAAACTATTGAAGGAATCGATACAAATTCAATGAAAACAATTTAGAAAAACGAATTCAATACATAATGTACGAGTATTCTATGCAAAGTTAATAAACTCGTTTCATCCTGTACATTGTCTACGAATTAATATTAATTAAAAAAACAACACTGTCTTTTTATTTTAGGTAACAAACTATTAACTCATAATTGATAATAATGAACATTTTATTTGGGCAGATATCCATTTACGGCTATATTTCAGGAAGTTACTAAAAAATGATAACAGCCTCTTCGTCAACGTGAATTTTTTCTAAATTTCCACTACTCGATTCCAAGTACTTCCCTTCCTAGCAATAGCGAAATATCGGTATCGAATATGTTTTATCGTTATGTTGGCTCCTAATACATCCAATTATGGCTATTAATACATTAGATAATGGCAATTATTACACTGCCAGAGGCTGCTTAAAAAAATGATCCATTTCTACCAGGGATTAATTACATCCACAACAGAAAATGCATTTTACAAATAATAATTAATCAAGCAATTTAAATACAAAAAATTAAAGGAGGTATAATGTATAGAAAAGCTGACCATAACAAACTAAGAGTTTTTTATTTTCCAGAAGTAATTAAAGTCAATTAGCACTTTAGTATCAATTTCACTTATGGTTAAAATAGAACATTTTGTCAGAATTCCAGTGTTAGTATGGCAGCAATGTTGAAAAAAATGGGTTTATACTGTTGGGTATTAACCAGGATATAAAATTTAATTTTGTTGAAAAGTGTAGAGCAATCAAAATGATTATAAATTAATGTTTGTGAAACACTCGAAATGTATTCTAAAAGAATTTGGTTACATATCTACTACTTCTATGCCATTCGTTACGTTCTATGCCACTAGTTCTACTTTCTTTAGTTTTACATATTTTATGAATTTTCTTTGGATACGTTCCATTCGATTAATTTGGATTTGCTTCATTATAACTCTTTTTTATAACTTATTTACGATATAAGTATTTCTATTTGAGTTTCCGTTGGACGCATTAGAAGAAAAAAATCTTAAATTTTCTGTTTAGAAGGTTTCGTTGAGTCAAGCAAGGCCCATACTTTTCAAAATAGCTAAGAAAAACAAAAACGAAATTAATTAAATTAAGAGAAAAATTTTCTAACATTTTCAAAGATTACTCGAAGATTACCTAACAATACTACAAAGAAACAGTGCCTGTCTTTCAGATGTTGTGGAAGAATTAATAACATAACTTTAAATCATCTACAACAATTTAATAGTGTATAAGGGTGGATTCAGTCAACTTTAGCACAAGCATTATCATAAACATATCGGTAACATCAAAGGTTTTTAGCATAAACTCAACATTGTTGTATAAATGGCGCCATTTGATATAACAGATTCAACTTTCGATTTTAACACATATTTAAGCACAATTTTAAAATGATGTTGACTAAATGCACCTTAAGACCATATAAATTTTGATGAAAATCCATGTTAACGTTCATAGTAAAGCTTTAATGTTGATTTTCATAAAATTTTGGTTTACAAAAACGGGACACGTGTTTCGCCAATACAATGGCTTCTTCAAGCAGAAGTATACTGAGTCACAATAATGATGTCATTCTTTTATATTTCATTGCCGTTAACTAATTAGGGAGCAGTTTCATACCGTTGATACCTCAACGGATAACAAATATTGTTTATCAGTTATAAATGAATTAATTACATTCACCTAGTATTAGGAAAAATAAATTAAATAGAGGGAAATTATTGAGTTATGTTTGATCGTTGATTAAGTTCTGAGAATGATTCTCTCAATTAACTTCAAAACTCTCCAGCAGATTTGATTTCACCAATTTTCTTTCAACATGAAGTATTTCAAAATCATGTTCAAAAATATGATTTTCTGCGAGTAGATGAGCAGCAAAGGTTGAATTTGTTTTGCCGTTTACAAAGCAATTTCTATGTTCAGTTAGGCGTTTTTTGAAGGTTCTACCAATTTTTCCCATATAAAACATTCGACCACAAGTTAATTTATAAACTCCGCTCTTTTCCTGTTTTCCTATTTCATCTTTATTATTTTTGATATGACTACCCAAAGTATTTTCAGTCCTAAAAGCAATATTAAGACCTTGCTTCTTCAAAAAATGTTCTATTTTGTAACTATATTCTCCAATATACCGGGTGGCTACGGAAGTATTGCCTACGGAATATCTCAGTTATTGTATGAAGTAGGTTTGTGAAATTTGAAGCTTCGATATAATGACATAAGAGCTAGAATTTGAGCATATTGACATGTCGAAGTTAACTTCCGGTCTGACCGGAAGTAACATCAACTTTCTTATTTTAAATGGAAACCCTATTTTTTTTCTTTTCGCTTTATTCAGCATTCAATTCCCTTTCTAATGACATATCACAAGTTGGTATCTAACCAGAAACTAGATCAGAAAAAAATTATTATTGAAATTCACCGAGTAGGCCGTGGAAGCAAAATGAAAGCCAAAAATTGAAAAGTTGGCTATGGAAACCATACGTCACTTGATAACAGTTGCTACTACTGTGATATTTTATTTTCATTCGTCGGCGTTATAAAAAGCCGCCAAAAAAATATTGGAAAAATTGGGAAAAAAACAATACTCTGTAGGTCCATAACTTAAATAGGAACATACAACTTTTTCTTGCCTGTACTATTCAGCATAACCATTCCTTTCTAATGATATAATAGAAAATAATTTTTTGAACTGAGATACCGAAAAATCCAATTATTATTCTTCAAATAACAAAACAGATTATCGCCATACGCAAAAATAAAATTAAAAATAATGTGAAATGATAAATTATATCCTGTAGGTTCTAGGTTAAATAGGAACATAAACGTACTTGGTCTGTGCCATCGTCCATAGATATTCTAATATCTACCTATGGACGATGTTTGTGCTATTCAGAATAATCATTTCATTGCAATAATCATTCGAACCAAAATATTAACAAGTAGGCTGATTAAGATGTATTTTGGAATGAAACAAAAAAGAAATGAGAGCTGTCACGAACGCTGCTATCAATATTATTTTGACGTTCGAAGTAGTGTTTTTGATTCTGCCATTTTAAAAGGGTTTGGAAATCGAAATCAGTTAGTGGAATATTCAAAAAATGCCCCGTTATTCACGAACCGAACAAATTGACATGCTTCTCATTTATGGTGAATGTTTAAAAAATTCTTATGCCGCTGAACGATTGTATTTAGAGCGATATCCAGGGAGGCAGCACCGTCAAGAAGGTATTTCCAGTGGCTTGAAGAAAAATTAAGAACTGAGCCTGATGTTCACGAAGACCAAGAAGCATTTGTTATCAATGAGGAAACTGAAATTAATGTATTAGCTTTAGTACAATATGATAGCACAATTTCCTCAAGGCAGATTGGCGCCGAATTAGCTATAAGTAAGGACTCTGCTAGGAAAATTTTGAAAAAACATCGATTGAAATCTTTCAAGTATCAGTTGCATCAACATTTGTATGAAAATGACGGTGAAAGGCGCCTGGAATATTGTAATTGGTTTCTTCGACAAAATGCTGAGAATCACCTATTTAACTATTATATCTTGTTTACGGACGAGTCAAGATTTACCAACAATTGATTATTTAAAAGGAATAATACAAGGTAGGTACTGTACTTTATTTGGATTATTGTCGATAGTCGAAGTGTAAAGTGCTAAAAGTGTGAACGGTCTTTTGTTCCAGGTACTGGGCGATAGCAAACGAGCACCGGTTTCGACAAGGCGGCTTCCAGGAGAGATTTGGTGTGAATGTTTGGGCAGGAATAGTTGGAACTCATATTGTTGGCCCCATTCTTTTTCAAGGCCAACTAACCGGAGAGAGATACTTTAATTTTTTAACGAATGAAATTTCGGAATTCATCAACAACCTACCAGCGGAAATAACTGAGAGAATGTACTTCCAGCAAGATGGCGCCCCTCCGCATAATTCAAGAATAGCGAGAAATTATCTTCAAAATCGCTTTCAAGAGAGACTTATAACAACCCATGGTCCAGTCAGGTGGCCACCTAGGTCACCTGATCTTACTTCGTGCGACTTTTTTCTATGGGGGCATCTTAAAAATAGGGTGTATTCCACACAGCCTACAACTCTACATGAGCTAGAAGTAAAAATTCGTAGATCTTTCCAAGATATCACGCCCCAATTATTGAGAAACGTTTTACATGAAAATATCACCAGAGTCAATAAATGTATTGACGCTGAGGGAATGCATTTCGAACATTTGTTTTGAATTTATTTTATCTTTAATCCTATCAATTTGAATTTTTTTTTTTCGATAAATCTGTTTTTTCGTTATATGAAGAATAATAATTGGATTTTTCGGTATCTCAGTTAAAAAATTATTTTCTATTATATCATTAGAAAAGAATAGTTATGCTGAATAGTACAGGCAAGAAAAAGTTGTATGTTCCTATTTAAGTTATGGACCTACAGAGTATTGTTTTTTCCCAATTTTTCCAATATTTTTTTTGGCGGCTTTTTATAACGCCGACGAATGAAAATAAAATATCACAGTAGTAGCAGCTGTTATCAAGTGACGTATGGTTTCCATAGCCAACTTTTCAATTTTTGGCTTTCATTTTGCTTCCACGGCCTACTCGGTGAATTTCAATAATAATTTTTTTCTGATCTAGTTTCTGGTTAGATACCAACTTGTGATATGTCATTAGAAAGGGAATTGAATGCTGAATAAAGCGAAAAGAAAAAAAAATAGGGTTTCCATTTAAAATAAGAAAGTTGATGTTACTCCAGGTCAGACCGGAAGTTAACTTCGACATGTCAATATGCTCAAATTCTAGCTCTTATGTCATTATATCGACGCTCCAAATTTCACAAACCTACTTCATACAATAACTGAGATATTCCGTAGGCAATACTTCCGTAGCCACCCGGTATGTTATTGTTTTAAACTTCTTTTGGTCTTTAATAGTAGGATAAGCTTCTTGAATTGCTTTTCTATATAATTTCTTTGATAAAATACTGTCTATTGAAGAACTATTATAACCGTTGTTAACTGCCATTTGCTTTATAGTGTTTAATTCTTTATTGCAATTTATTGTACTTTGAGGAATGTTGATTAACCTATGAATCATACTATTATTAGCTGCTACTGTGTAATGCAGTATCTGTTGGTGAAGGTTTATGAAAAATTGAATGAGAATTTTCTCAACATTTCAACAACATTCCAAACACAGAAATCGATAAGGAACGGAAAAAGCTGTAAAATTAGTTTTTTTGTACAAGCACTACAGTTACCTAAAATAAACATTTTTTAGGTACAGGTACATGAATTAAAACCCAAAGTTTTTATTTTCTCCTAATTATAACTTATAAGAAATTTTGATCCTAAACATTATTCACATTGCAAAAATCACGTGATTTAAATACATTGATTCAAGTCATTTCAACGACATTCGAAATAACAAATTCCCTTCTATTTTTATCAACTGAACTGCCCTGTAAAGTCCTCGAAACCATTACCCTACTTCATTTACAATTTATATTATCTACCGAAGGAGTGACCAAGATGTTTACACGGACATAATATGCAATGTGTTAGCAGCTACATCAAGAATATGTGTGTGCGTTTGAATACAGAGATGACCATAAACGATATGCGGGGTCTATGGCCTCAATTTTAGTACAGTAAGTATGTTTTACAAAATTAATTAATCGAATATCAGACACCCGAATAAAATTATCATCGTCTTCTCGACAAGATTCATTGTCATAAATTTCAATGAATGACAGTCCAAAGACTACATGAATTAAAAAATATCATCCCATCGATAAAGTTAGCCCCGTAGCGGAGTCTTTAATATTACTTTTTTCTTCGAAATATCATCAGTTTCACAAGATCCATACTGTCTTTGAAGCAATGAAGAAAATCTTTTTAAAATGGTTGGATGTTATTCAAACTGACTAAAAATGATTACACGGAATAGCAATAAGATATGACTCAATTAAACCCGAGAAGATTGGTAATTAAAATAACGTCATACATGTGTAATTTGAATATCAAGAAGAAAAGTATCGAACAAAAAGAAAGATCACGAAAGAGAGTTCATAAAATTAGTTAATTCAATTCATTTCTCAAGAAACATATAAATCATTAGATTAATGCTAGTAACATGAAGGTAATAGTCCAGGAGCCCGGTAAAAATTTGGTCAGTCATTTCCTCTCAAGCGATATTTAGTGGAATGCATCAGAGAGTCGTATTATAAAGATACGTGAACGTCAGCTGCGATTCCGTTGGTGGGGGGGGGGGATGATCAGCACAGTAGCTTCCTACGCACGAAGAAAAAAAATATATTCAATTATGTCCTCCTTCCCGGAAACATGTTAAATTGACGCAATCCGAATATAAGGTAAAATTTTATTTGAGAGGAAATCATAGAAGGTACAATTTTTTTTTGTGTTCGACCAACTAGCTGTCGTATAATACACCATGCTATAGTCAGCTGATTTTTTCTTTCTTCAAGATATTGCTTTGGCGATAATTTAACATGTTTTCAGGTAGGAAAACAAAATTGAATACATTTCTTTTTCTTTGTGCGTGGGAGGCTACCACCGCTCATCCCCCCCACGGAACCGCAGCTGACGTTCACGAAGCTTTATAATATAACTCTCTGATGCATTCCACTAATTTTCGCTTGAGAGGAACTTGGTCATAGAAATCTGTCACTGGCTCCCGGACTATAAATGAAAACATTCAAAATTAATAAAAAATCATGAAATTAGAATTGGATTGGATTGAATGGAGTAAGTGATTCTTCAAGATTATTTTTAAATCGCAATTTACCATATGTTTCTGAATAATTTGGAAGTTCATTGTAAAATCTCACACCATCAAAGATAATTGATTTCTTTCCAATATTTCATTATCCTTTTTGAAAATTTATTAAAATTAAAGTGGAATGTTTCATTTTATTCTTAACAAGATGAATGAATGGCATATTTTCAATTTGTATTGGGAATCTATATCCAGTAGCTTTCTTGGCTTGTATAAGTTTATAGTTGGTTCTTGATAATCAAGTTCAAAAATACATTCAATAATTTTATATTATTTTGTAATAATTTCAAAGGTTTAATTAAGCATATAGGTCGAAGCTGTGCACCAAACAGAAATAAGATATGAAAATTTGAGAGGCAGAAAATTTCGAATTCAGTTCCTTAAGTTTTCATTTTCGAACAGTATTTTATTTATTCATTATCGAATTTGAACGGATCTTTCATATTATCGTTGGACGATTTTCTTGTAATGAACATAAATGAGGATTTTTTTTTGTAATGAACATAAATGAGGATTTTTCGTAATTTAATAAATGAGCCATAATAATGTTTGTTAGGGGCGAAATTTATAAAAGGAGGCAGTGAATGTGCAATGATGTTTCACGCCTCTAACATACCCAGTAGCTCAGTAGGCGTGGATTCGACAATAAAAATTGATTTCGTTAAGATTGAAATGTGGGGTTAATTTTCCGGAGCGCCACGGATTTATCGCTAGTGAAAAATCCGAAACCACCCTGATGGAATGGGACAACCCACAGCACTAATATTACTAAAATATTAAACAATAGATACCTATAAATGGTATAAAAATAATATATAAATATGTAGAGGTTGTGTCTTCCCTTACGCTTAGATAACTTGGACCAGAATAAAATAAATGGTCATGTCCCTTACTAATAAAATGTATTGATTTATGTCACACACACTGTATGTGCACAGTTCGGCACACAATAACAACAAAAAAATGAATGAAATTACTGTAAATATGGTACCACCAAGATGAATTCAATTGATTGAGAGTGGTGTACTGTTTAAATAAATAAAATATTGAACCTCCAGTGAGGGCTATAGCTTACAATTATGATTACTGATGCCTTAGGGGCAATCTCTTATGCTAAACTTATCTGATCGTAAGTAGGTTTCCTCAGTAAGACAGTGGGTACGTCTCAATCAATCTAAGTACCAGTACATCTGGGACGAATACCCTCAACGAAGAATACCAACAATGGGGACGAACAGCGAAGGAATGCTGAACAACAGATATACAGCGGGACAACTACAGTTGAACAGGAACAATCACAGTAGTGGAATAGTGGAAATACAATCACATTAGTGGAACTCCAATAAACGGTAGCAGAGTAGTAGCAATAAACCGTAGCAGAGTAGTAGCAATAAATCGTAGCAGAGTAGTAGCAATAAACCGTAGTGGAGCACTACCAGCGGCGAAGCAGTAACAGTAGCAGAGTGGTAGCAAGCAATAGCCGCAGCGGAGCGCCCTAGAATAAACAATACCAGTCTGACTTCCGATTACACTTTTATGGGGCCATAAGTAGAGCCCAAATGCAAATACTAACCTCTATTAAGTGGGAGGGTTCTGATAACAGCTTTGATGGTCTGTTTGCTGTCTGATAGCGAGTTAGTCGTTCCAGTGGTTTTACACAATGATGAAATGACTTAAAAATATATAGCGTCAAAAATCGCAAACAATAGGAGAAACTCTCCAGATATGAATTTTTCCAAGATCCTTCAACGATGATCAAACTTTAATTGGAAATCTTTAAACAGTCACTCATCAAGATCAAATAATGAATCCGAACACCGGAAGATATGTCTCAGACGTCAAAGTCAAAACTGTCAATATCTGACAAGGCGCTTTCTTGTTCGTTAGTGTTCGGTGGGATCAGTCCAGCAACTACCTCGAGCTACTTCGAGCAATGAAAAGAACACCTTAAGATTCAGTGTTGCCAATTGAACCAAGACGAAAACGCCAGCCTCTCAATCTCAGAACCAAACACAAATAAGGTCAAGTATTCGAATGTGAAGTAGGTGCCTCAATGACACAAGACAGAGATAGAGTAGGAATGTTAGTTTTGTGTTCTAAGTACAAAACAATAGACTAAGTATGTTTACAGAACAACGCTGTCATACCGCAAAATAGAACAACTGATAACTGTCATTAGCTTAAGGCCGGTTCATGTCCGCTCGAACTAGTATGGCAAAGGTAAGTACTAACATTCGGAACAAGCTATACATGACAACGATCAAGTTGTCATTTTGATGCAGTGGCGTACAGAGTGGAAAGTGTATATCAATGACAGATAATTTCTGATGTTATTGTATTAAAGCAGAAAGGGTTTTCTAGTGCAAAATAAACCCGTAACATGTTCTTCCTAGATCATTTTGCATATAATTTCTGATATCAATTCAACTTTTTCCGTCATATATTCTTGTTGTATCATCATCAAACATTTTAATTTTTCCAGATACATCTTTATCAGCTAAAGAGTTTATACAAATAATAAAAAGGATTGGTCCCAAGATGAATCCTTGTGGATCTCAACAGATGACACTTTTCTTAGTGCTGCATTTGTTTCCTATAAAGATAAACTATTTTCTATCTGAAACTAAATTTTGGAACCATTTATAAACAGGACCTCTGATCCCTATTTCATACATAATATGTAACAAAATTTTGTGATATCCGGTATCAAATTCTTTTCGAAGAACAGTATGTCACATTCCTCATGAGGGCCTGTATCAAGTTGAAATTGAGTACATAAGAGAGGTGAGTCAGTATCACTAGACTTAGGAAAGCTATATTGCCCACTATATAACAAATTTGGTTTTTACAGGAATTCCAAAAATCATGCATTTCTTTTTCTATAATTTTTGAAAGGACTGAAATAAATGAGATGGGTCTATAATTTACCATTAGATATATCTTGCCTGTTTTAAAAATAGGTTTTACTTTGGCTATTTTTGATTTTTCAGGAATAAATCTTGATAAAAAAGTTGAATTTATTAATTTACTCATTATTGGAGAAAGTTCTGGTTTCATCATCTTTACAATTTTTATCGAACCCTAGAGCTATTCTTGCATCTAGATCAGTGATGACTTCTGTTATAATGCGTTTGTTGCAGTACCTATAATTGGCCTAATTTTTTATCTTAACAATTCGCATTTCGCTTTTTGAAAACCGCTCAGCAACACGAGCTCATTTTTATTTATAGTCGGCGTTTTTTTCACACATTGATGATTTGCTGTAGGGGTTTGAGTGGGGTGGTATATTAGACAAAGTTCAGTGAATATATAAAGGTGTCATTAACAATGCCTTTTAATCTACTTCAGTAATTCAGTTCGTTTCATGGTCTCCACCTCCAGTGTTTGTGTATCCTTGAAGAAAAAAATATTAAAACTAAAGTTACTGGAAATATTTCATTTGCGTAGTCATTTTAATCATGAATTCAATGAATAATAAGAGAGAAAATCTAAAGGATTATCTGGAGCACATAATAAAGAGAGGCGAATGAAAAAATCAAATAGTTTGATTTTATCGCATCAGTTTTCAGATTGTTAATTCAATAGGGCCGCTACTTTGGGATTTGCACACTAGCAGACAAACCTGTAGAGTCGGCCCTGTAGCTCGGTCTATTAAGGCTTTTTTGCATATACCTAGACGGTAGGATTAAGTTTATCATTTCCCTTTTGAAATTGTTCAACCAGCCGAATATTTTCATCACATAGAAAACCATCCTGGTACCTACTTAGTGCCATTAAAAAACAACTTCTATGTATGAATAACTAACTGATACATTATGCATCTCAATTAAAACCAATTTCACTCGCTGGAATAATTTCATAACGATATTTTATTCCATACGAGTTCTATAAATACCGTCGAGGATTCGACCTTGACACGGGCAATACTGAAAACCATGACCTCATTTTCCCATTCACGATGAACAACAGTCAATTATCTGAATTTTACATCCGAACATAAAAAACTATAGATTATATAAAAATCCAACAGTCGGAATGAGCTGGTATCGAAGCCATCTAATGGATTTGGATAGCCAAATGTTAATTCTTTCTTTCAACGCTAGAAAGTGTGACGGTTTTCAACACTGTAGTAGCCGAATAACTTACTGCCAGTGTTCAACCTTCCGAGATGATATGATGATGATAAATATAATAACCTCCAAATTCGAATTTCAAAATATCACCTTGGGTACACAACAGGTTGAGAACAAATCATGCACTGAATTCCTGGTATACATGGCATAAATAATAGGGTTTGAGAGCATATTGTCACCGAAAAATAAACTTAAAATCAACCTTTTAGAGAACAGCTCCCATTTAAATGCACTAAAAAGAAGAAAATAAATTTTAAAGTGAATTAAACCTATCATTTTGTTACATTATGAAATTTTAAATGATTTAAAACCTTGTCGCGAGAAGTATCTGCGTATTTCTTATTGTAACTTAAATTTAAAATTACTTCAAGATTTATTCTCGCGACAAGCTTTTATTCTTACAAACACACGAGGTAGTTACATGTAAGGCAACTTAATGACTAAACTAAGTGGGTAGTCCATTGGTTCAATGTATAAAACTGTATAAATGCAAAAAAACCATAAAAGGTATAAAATACAATTCAGAGTCCTAAGATATAAAAATAGATGGGGAGATCTATTCTGTGTATACTATCCCTAAAGTATTAACTATATATCACATACAGAGATCACTGCGAAATATCTATATTCTTTATTTCTTTCACAATTGTTTTAAAGATATCTATATCACAAAATTTTTCTAAAAATGTGTTGCACTCCCGGAGCATTGAACTAAGAGGCGAGCAGCTATATCTATTAATGTAAAATAATGATTTATTCAGTATCCTAAGATTAATTTTTGGAACAGTTAGTTCAATGAGATTATTCAGTAGACATTCCTTGTACTTAATATAATTGACGATATAAAATAAGAATACAACAGACTATAGCATTCTCCTTTCTGTCAGGGACTGAAATTTAAATGTATTCCTCGTGGATTCGTAAGACACCCTACAAGGGTAAATATGATTTTCTTTGAGGTATCTTAGAAAGCGTTTCTGAACTTTTTCTATCATATCTTCATGACTATCAGTCGGGGGCGCCAATATTACTGATGCATACTCTAGGTGTGATCTAACTAGAGCATTATATAATTGGATAGTGGTACTGGTGCTGAATAGAGGACTTCGGATAAGGATTCAGTGATGCCACCACACAACTTTTGGCTTTAAAACTACTGGCACGTTTTTCGGCATTTTTTCATCATGTCAAGGTTCCTGGGCACCCTCAGGAACCCCGTAATATGATTGAAATTGTTCATAACGACGGAAATATTGAGATTTTCCATAAAATACAAAACACTAGGGACTTTAATTTTGTTTAGGGATTTTTCTTTCAAAATGGCGCTAAATTCAAAACTGGGGCTAGAGTTTTGTAATTGAAAGAGGTATTGTGTAGTCTAGGAAGTGCCGGATAAAGCCACCGTGGGGCCCGTAGCCCGTGATTTGCATTAAGTATTAAAGTATAGAATATAAAATAAAACAGCACATTTACAAAAAGACTTTCCGTGATTTAATCCGAGCAAATTTGTAGATAACACTCGTCAAATCAATATTTCTAAGTTAATCACTTTCTATGTTCATTATATTGAGGTCGTTTGATGTTCTTGTCCCATTGTGCTCCTTACCACATTTTTAAAACGCTTTAACGTTGAAAAAGAACATTCTCTGCTGTAGTTGGTGATAATCAAAATCAAGTGAATGCGAAACACTATTCCAACATTTGGGAAACACGATTCCAGTGAATTTTATGTCAACAGTTTATAACTTGAAGTTCCTGAGCCTCGTGCTTTTTCTTTCTGCTATCAATATCAGCAGCCACATCTGTTTTCAGCAGCTTCGCAAACTGCACCAGTTCATTGCCATTCCACATCGTCTAGGAAATAATTGACGATAGTTCTTTTTAAGATCTTTTCTGCCGAAGTATTCCAAATACAGTAGTCACTTTTGACGGTAAGCTTCCATGCATTTAGCTAATGCAGACAATTATATACAACAATAAAAACATGAATTTCAAAACGTTGTCCAGATGTTTGATGTTCTACAACTTCTTCGAGTGTAGAGCCTTCTTTCATGAGGTCTGTGAGTAGAGCTGCTGCTGAAATGGTCGTACTTTGTATTTTGCTTGGGTTTTCTTGAAGTCGATTGCTGATATTTTTCACAGCCAATTAGGGCTTTGGCTTTTGCCTCTATATCTGAAAATTTGGATCGTATTGCTTGGAAGTAGCCTTGTAATGATTTATAAAGAGCGTACCTACCTCGTGTTAAGATCTTGATCGGACGACTGCAACGAAGTGTTAGTCGCTTGCAAGTGTTCTAGAATTTCATTCCACACTATAGTTATTATTCCCATTTCTAACTTTATTCATTTTCTATAGGTGGTATAAAAAACATATCTTACTTGATAGTTTTTTTAACTTTGCGCACAGGCGCCCGTAGCATTTGCTTACTGGCTAATTTGCTAACTGGTACTTGGTAGCATGCTAGCTGACAAATGCGGCACTGAGTGTAGGGTTATTTCTTTGTCAGTGCACATTCGGTCCATGAAAAAATTCAAAAGTAGAAATGATATTCAACCATTTTAATAGTTATGATTAAAATGTAACACATACCCACAAAACTGAAACAAAATACAAATTCTGTGATGTAACCTCAAAGTTTTCAGGCCAAGAGCATTTTAATCAGAAAGGTTATAAGGTTTGTTTGTCCGTGAAAGTTACCACTCAGAATATTTTCTAGATCGATCAACTATTTGGCAACTAGGAAACGTGAAATAAGCAATTTTTTTAAAATTCAGGAAAATGATATATTTTGAAATTGGCGCCATTTTGTGAGAAAAATCCCTAAAAAATTAAAGTCACTAAGGTTTTCTATTTTATGGAAAATCTCAATATTCCCGTCGTTATGAACAATTTCAATCATATTACGGGGTTCCTGATGGTGCCAGGAACCTTGACATGAAGAAAAAATGCCGAAAAACGTGCCAGTAGTTTTAAAGCCAAAAGTTGTGTGGTGGCATGACTGAATCCTTATCCGAAGTCCTCTATTTCTTTGTATTTCTGATAACAAATCCAAGTACTTTGAAGGCTCTGTTTACAATGTAGTTGTAGTGTGTATTAAATTTTAAATCAGCCTGTAGATTTACCCCCAAGTCGTTAATTTTACACTTCCTGTTCAGTTTAATTTCGTCAACTTCATATTCAAATTTTATAGGAAAAATTCGTCTGGTAAAAGTACATACCGAACACTTTTGGATGTTTAGAGTCATTTTATTTTCGTTAAACCAATCAGCTACACGATTGATATCATTTTGCAAAATATATCATTTAAAATTTTATAATGTAACAAAATGATGAGTTTTAATTCACTTCAAAATTTATTTTCTTCTTCTTAGTGCATTTAAATAAAAGCTTTTCTCTAAAAAGTTACTTTCAAGTTTTTTTTTATTTATTATGCCTTTGTCGTGACAAAAGCAATGCTGGAAATGAATTTTATATCAGGATAATCAATGTCCCTTACATTTTATTGCATCTAATTAAGTAAGCACTGGACATCTGATGCCACGTATTGTTCACATGATGGCTTTTTGACAAAACATATTATGTTGAAACCGAGGATTAGGCGTTGGTACCTAGCAACAACATTTCTAGCACGGCGTGCTTTAATCTTGGAGATTTCGCACGCTTTTCACTTTTCAGTGCATTTGACAAATGAGGTATAACAAATAAATTTGAAACCATGCAATATTCAAGCATCGTGTGATTGTGTTTCAAGTTTTTCAACTATGTTCTGTGTCTAGTTACTTATTTATATAGGTGTTTCAAAATTCAACACAAATATTTTAGGGGCGTATTCATATGGTCAAAATAATGTTCTTTTTCCATAAACATGTGTCCTAAAATTCACCCCCTCTAAGCTACAGACATCGAATTATACCAACAAGTATGCATCAAATGTTTGAAAAATTTGAAGGCCCTTGGGTTTTTGAACTACAATTCTAATTTTATGGCCAACATTTTCTATTTCTGACAAAAAACTTTAATTCATCGTTATCGTCATCACCATTGAGTTGGCCATGAAAAAACCTAGAGTTTTAAACTCTTGCATTTGTTTTATTCAGCTAACCGTTTTCGAGAAAACTGCTGGTAAATGAATGAGGAATATTGAAGTAAAACCGTCATCACACTAGTCCTTTTTCGTGCATATTTGTCTGCCTGACTGGCATTGGCTGCAATTTAAAACGAATACGATTGCGCGCGATACTTTTTCAGGCCTGAAAATAAATAGGTCTGGTCCTGTTCTTTTTCCCCCTGAATCAGGGATTTCAAG
Organism: Chrysolina oricalcia; assembly: GCA_944452925.2. NCBI lineage: Eukaryota > Metazoa > Arthropoda > Insecta > Coleoptera > Chrysomelidae > Chrysolina > Chrysolina oricalcia. The sequence continues at coordinate 18,533,988 of OX101825.2, forward strand.
GGCATTTGTGAAAATGTCAGGTTCGCCAACACAATAACTATCTGTTTGATTTGCAGTAAATAACACTTCTGGTTCAACCAAGGCTTACCCAGCATCTCCTAAGAGCTCTCTTATTTGTTATCTTCTATTTAAAATAAGGGGCACATTGACCATAACGGTAACCAGTAATGTTTAATTTTAAATTTTATTTTATCTTTTGTTGTTCGCGGAGATTGTTTTAATCTCTCAAAAACTTACATACATATAATAAATCTAACCTCAAAAGACAATGTTAACTTTCCTTATGTTTGCAGGTCTGAAATTACTGCCTGAAACCTTCATTAAAAAGACATGGTGTAATAGTGACAGTCATTTGGAGAAATGTATCCAACAAAAAGCCATGAAAATAGGCAAAAAATAGACACGAAAAACGACATAGTGTATTAAGGGATTAACAAACTAATATACATAGCAGGGTTGGCAAATATCATGATATTTATATAGATATAAAGCTATCATAATATCGGATATATATCCGATATATATCAGAAATTTTGATTTTGTTCCTAGGATAAAAAGAAAAAAAAAAAAACAAAACATAAAATACCTTTATTTTGGTAAAAATTTAAATCAAACTTTACTTTAATTTAAAATAACAAAAAATGTTACAAAAAATAATATTTTTCCTGAAATATGTAATATATAAAACTTGTCTTTTAATACATTTTTAAGGATTATTCAGCGGCCGTACTTCAATTATAAATAACATTCTTTGCTGATAAATAAAATGCACGACTTTAGTTTTTCTTTCGTTTAAGACCCCAATCGGTTCAGCGGTATAAGGTCTACTTTCTTTTTATCGATCAAACTTTCGGCAGTGTATTAAAAAAATATAAAAATCTGAGATATTAGATAACGTAAACAATTACCAAATTGTGAGTTTTGAAAGAAATAAGATGTAATTCATAATTGTTTGCTTGTTTGATAATAACAGCCTCCTCATCATTTGAATCCCTTGAGTTACTTCCCGATTCTGAATCTGTGATAGTCTCTGTATGGCATTGGCCCGTACATACTCTTGAGTGGTTTATCATTTTTGAGGGTATACCCTACATTTCCTTCTTGCATTTTTTTCACACCTACAGCTTATTTCCCGGAATAACCTTTTTAAATTTTACACTCAAAATTAACCCACACGTTTTTCGATTTCTTTTCGTAAAATAAATAGGTTCTTAAGAACGAGTAACACGTTATAAAATAACACCTTGAATCTTGAGAGTGAGACAACAAACGACTAATTCAGCTACTAATACCGATTTAATTTCACGAATTGTGTGTGTGATGTACCTAACAAGCAGAAAACAAAAACCGTAGATTCCCCTGTTCATTTTTACGCAAAATATCAAGGATTTTTTGCTCTGGTATTTATTTCGTTAAAAAGAAGTACCTAAATGATATATATCATGATATAAGTGAAAATAGAGTATATTTCGTTTTAATTCCGAGAGTTCCAACCCTTGACAGCTGTTTCGTGCTCACGCACTCATCAGAAAGGACTTATGGAGCTCTCGAAATCAAAACGAATCCACTCAAGAATTAATACCGTGAAGGCAAGACAGATATAACAGGAAGTAATTTATGACATCTACTACTTCCTGTTATATCATGATACATATCAATCAATAAATATCAGATATCATGATATCTATCACTTGATATATATCGGCCAACCCTGATACATAGTGGGCATAACTTTGATTTACTTGAAAGTTTTTTTAACGGTTAATTTACGATTTCTTTCGCGCGCAACTTGCGATATCTGTAGCTTGCAGGAGGGAATTTTGGGACACATGTTGATGAAAAAAATAAATAAATTCACTTATCTTAAATTTGTGTGGCAGATTTTTATGTATATTTTGTAGAATATCACAGTAATTTGTGTAGCTTTACAGCGTCTGACAAAAGTTCTGGTCTATGGAATGCGTCCGACAATTTTGAAATTACTTCAGAGTGATATTCTACAAAATACATATAAGAATCAGGCATACAAATTAAAGTTAAGTAACTGTTATTTTTAGTTACTTTTCTCACCTGGTACCTGCCCAGGAGTCACAGAGCGAACTCCACAAGCATGCAGATATTAAAAGTACATGAGACACCACTCAGAACCTAGGTCTTCATATTTTCAAAAATAAGTTATGTCTGAAGGCCCTGGGATTTTACTTCTAAGGAAATCTTAACAAAATCTTTTATCAAAATTCTGTTTTCTTTTCAGAGTCGAAGCCGTTTCCAACCGAGATGGCTGACCCTAGTGTGATGTGTCTGCTGGGTTAAAAAAAATTGTTGGAGACGAGATTTGAACTCGGAGCTCCGGGGTGGTAGCTAGTGACTCTGTCCTCGAACCCACCATGGGTTACAGAAAAATATCTGGCAATTCAACTAAGTGAGTAGTGTTTTTACGTACCTTGATTCCCTAATATCTGAAGAATGGTCATCTGGCCAAGCTAGCAGATAGGCATGCGAACATAGCACATACTAACACTACTCAATCGTACACATTTCGTTCGTTTAAAAATAAGTAACGTCTGACGGCCCTGGGATCTTGAACTATTAGCACAACTCAGAAACTTGGAAGACAAAAGCGAAAGATTATTCAGAGCAGACGATAACGTTCAAGATCACATAGCAAATGGCTGTTAGACACGCAATATATACCTTAAAAAATGCCTAGTCATAGCTCAAATCAGGATTTCAAAAATTTACCTACGAAAATATTCGGGAGTCTTTAAAATGAGAATTTTAAATGAGTCGCTCTGTATATAATAGGCTAAATGTAGAAATTTGAATTGCTTAATCAATTTTTATTAGTAGTATGGAAATAATTATGATAAAGGTTCTGAAATTGAAGTGGCGAGTTAATACCCGGCATATTTTTTAAATTTGATTTCTTCATAACTTTATTATTGATGGACGCATTTCAAAGCAATTTTTACAGAATTCCTAAATCTGAAGAAGAAAAATAATAACGCATTTCTTTTATTTATTGTGACACGTCATCCATTTTTCTGTAAAGCCAATAAAATCGAACCGAGGACATTCTATACAATTTTAAATTTTCCGTGAACAAATTATAAAAACGGTTTCGCAATAAACTCGATAACTGAACAGTAAGCCTAGTTTATCGAAGAACCCGATTTATTCATTCCAAGCGACATTTTCTAGTGAATCACGCAAACCAGTTTAACACAAATATGTTCGAGAAATGACGTAATAGTCATGCATGCCACATGGAAATTCTTCACAATCGGAATGATGTAAGACGAGCTGATTTATAGCCATATTCCTTTACCATTGAACGAATAAATCTCCATTTTGTGTTGCCAAAGCAGTTTCAAATTACAATTACACAATACAATAAAAATTATGAAGATTGCACCGTTGAATACTGATGGCCGCATTGAAAACGTGGCTACTAAGAAAATCAACGTTTATTAGATCAACAAAACGGATGCGATTATAGTCTTGTGAAGGTTCTACATCATTCCATACATAGTTACTAATCTAGTACTTCAAAGCCAGTGCAATCATAGTTTATTCACTACATCATACTCTTCAATGATATCATCGATCAAAATAAAACAAGAAAATGATGAACGTTTTTAGTGAATGTTGAGAAAAATTACCTAAATATCCGATTAATTGATGAGAATTCTGGAGAAAGCATTAGGTATTTTATTTGACAGAATATTTCCTGAACAGAAAATATTCGGTATTTTTTTTACTGTTCTGTATTATTCAATTACAATGCCCATTTTTTAAAGTAAACCTGATTTGGTGCTGAAAATATCTGGGAATAGCTGAATTATCAGAGGAAATAAATGTAAAAAGTTAAAATTCAAAAGTTAAATCCTGTGTTCTTAGAAAACTCGTATAAAGTCGTGTATTGTTTGCTTCATCTAAAACAACATTATACCCAGTTAGATATTTGCTGAATAAAATGACAAAAGTATGCTCCAAATTTATTAACTTCTCGTTGTTATTGAAAAAAACAACGAATGCAATCAACAAGTTCACAAAGACAAAACAGATCAAGTTTTCTGAACATACCGTTTTACTGCGACAGTTCGTAAACTTAGTTTTTGAGCACTGATCACAGTGAAGTAAGTTTTTGTGCAACTGTCAAAAAAAAAACTTGACTTGCATCTCTATTGACGCGTAACCTACGTAAACTACGCGTAACTACGGTTGACGGAAATAACAATTTTTTTTTCATCAATTATTTAATCAACATTTTTACATGTTTCTTGTCGCACCATTCACGAAATTGGTTATGTTTTCTCATATATGGAACTGGCCGGTAACATTGGCAAAATGCCAATGGGGCTTACTCCTGGCTAACCTAGCTTTGTTTTTTTTTTGGTAGGGGGGGTCAATCGACACGTCAACGTGTTTCTGAGCGTTCGGTGATCATCCCTGGTATTTTTTTATATTTTTAGGAATTTTATTTTTCAACGCCCTACATATCCGATGGGGTATCGCTATCACTGCCATGATAAAGATCCATCTTATTGAAAATGAGTCGAAATTAAAATACGAACAAACTGTGTATGACAGTTAAACACGCGGCGTGCCAACAAACGATTTCTATAGTAACGACAGAGAAAGACGACTGGATGCTGTGAAATTGTATAGAAACTAGAAAGAATTGATAAAATTTCATGAGAACAATGTCGATACTGTTCTCGGAGTGTGGAACCTAGAGATGGCGCTGGATACATACTGTAGTGTTTATCCCAGGAACTCCCAACAAATGCTGAAGTGGTCTTTCGGTTTAATTGGGAAAACTAGCCTTCGCTGATGATGGGCAGAAACCATGAAACCGGCACGGAGGTGTTCCCCCAACAAAGTAGTTCTTCTAGAAAACTTTGCCAAGAATACAACAGATATAATTCAACGGTCGTAGGGGGTAGTAGTTGTTTGCTTTTAGAGACTTGCCGACGAATTCACCTATTGTATAGGTTACAGCGGAAGAGTGGATTATGTAATCCATTTTTAATTATTTTGTGGAGGAAATTCCCTTTTCAACATAAAATGAAGAAATATCTTTTTTGACTTAAAGCCAACATTTTTCAAGTTTTGATAACAGAGACGGATTTAGTCTCCGAAACGTCAACGTCGTTTAGAAACGAGAAGTATTATTTAGTTATTTTGATCTTACAAACTCTCATTCACATGTTGTACAAAAAATATTGTTTGTATTTCATTTATAATGTTCGTGTTTTCATAGCATATTTGAGATCATTTTTGGACTCGATCTGCGGTCTCGCCCAAAAACTAACACTCTCATATGCCATTGAAAGACACTAATTTTATGCATTTAATACAAAAATAACTATTTTACGCTATTATACATTTAGGCATATAAAAAAGACAGCATTTCATAATACGACGAAAATTAAAAATGTCATAAGATTTGATGATACCATTGCTAAATTTGTCAAAATAACTGTTGTAGAAGAAACTTGTTAAGATACATTTTCGTAAAGAGCTTTTTTGTACTCGCGTATTCTGTTGAACTTGGCTGTGCCTCAATCAACAATATACTTACACGTTCCTACAAAAAACAACTATTTTACGAAGTTGGCATCATTTATCTGAATATCGTGCATGGCATCACACGTTAAAAGGTAAGGGCTGCGTCTTCCCTAGCTCACACAAGTCTCTCGAAGACTTCCGAGGGTTGCGCGTAGGGTTGCAATCGGTTGACGGTAATAACAATTTCAACAAAAATTTTTTTTAACAATATTTATATTGATAATTACTTACTTCAAAGTTTATGGAAAAATATAATATTGCGATAACATAACCATAAATTATTCTCAACTTATAAGAAATGAGTGAAAATAAGAAATATCAAGTCAAAAAGTTGAAGCATACTCTAGACCTTCAACATAATATGTCCTAGAGCCACAATAGGCCATTGGCCGCAATGGAGAGCCTGATATGGGCCCACTCACGTTCAAAACCAGCCACTCTTTCGCCATATAAACAATTGGCAAAGCAAAGTTGTGCAATAATATTAAAAAAAAAAAAACAAAATTGTAAAGCAAAATGGAGTATCGAGCAATCAGCAAGTACCTTTATTTGGAGAGCTTAGAAAATATAAAGAGATGAAACGTCAGATTTTGAATCGGAAAATACTCTCTTATAAAACAGGAACAAAATAGAAATGTGAATGTGCATGAAAAGTTCAACAACATTCTTGTGGTCCCATTTTCAGATGTATTTGATTGTTTTCCTAAAATCTACAAACTTTTGTCTAATTTAACCTATTTTGTAATATTCACCGTTATAGAAATGCCCATTTGAGCGACCTAAAAAAATTAGTAACGGAAAATTTCATATACCTATAAATAAAAATTACGTCAAATAATAACACAGATTGCTCTCAATACATAAGTATAAATACTAACGTAAGGAAACCAAGACATGTGCATTACCAAAAATAATATCAGAATCACCAATATTTATAAATATAAACGAAAACTAATGCAACATGAGATGTGCTCTTGAAAAAAAGCTCTCCAACGAAAACAACTGATCACCAGACCGGAACTAGATATCTAGTCAGAATTCGGTAAAAAAATGCGTTTGCGGGTCTCTACATTATATGATATTGTTTCTTGGTTTGTTTAATTGAAATGTCAAAATATTTTGATTATACTACAGTTCGTATAGAATTGAAACATCGATTCACTATGTGCGTTTATTTTTGATAGTTTTTTTAAGTATCCGACTGCGACATGTCATAGTTATGAAGAAAATGACTGTTAAAATATTAAAGAAAATGAAGTATTTCACGTCCTTTTAGACACGAGTGTCTAGAGAAGTTTATAACCGTGTTACATATTACATTTCTTTTTATATGAACTCATATTAAAACAACAAAACTATAATAATAATACTAAGAAACTAAGAAGACACGTAGGTAATATTGCCTGAATATGCGAGAATAAGAATGAGAAGTTGTCAAACTTTTCGAGGAATCTTTTATTTCACTTTCGTTTTTATTCATTTACAATAAATAATTCTGATACAAATGGGAATAATTTGAACAATCAAGATTTCAAACATAAAACTGAAAGTGACAGACAAGACCTAGAGTCTCATGCGAGTCTTCATGGATCATTAAACTGCTGAAATCAAAATAGTTATTTTTGTATCAAGTGTGTAAAATGAGTGTTTTTTTAATTGCACATGAGAGTGTTAATTTTTGGTCGAGACCGTAGGTCGAGGCCAAAAACTCTCTCGAATGTGCCATGAAATCACGAATTTTATACACGAAATACAAACAACATTTTTTGTACAACTGTGAATGTCTGAAATATATTAAAAATAAATAGTTCCAATACATCTTGACCAGGGTTCGTAAATATCATGATATTTATATAAATATCAAAATATCGGATATATATTGATATATATCCGATATATATATATATATATATATATATATATATATATATATATATATATATATATATATATATATATATATCAAATTTGGATATTTATTAATTTGTTTATTTTAAACAAAAAAACCAAAAGTGAACCCCCTTCGGCTTTATCACAAGTGAGCAAATGTTTTTCAATGCGGAAAGGAATTCCTTGCATTTATTTCTTACATTTCTTGCATTTAGTCCATTTCCCAGTATCACTGGCTTCATCTGCCAATTCAAATTTTACCCACACCGCACTTTTAGTTTTGGGCATATTCTTTATTTCTATTTTGATCAAATGCACTTTGCACCTATTACGGCTACAACGTGAACTGCGTTTGTTAATACGAACAGAAAAGCAGACACACGCGACCGCGACCGCACATAGTAAGGGGATTCACACATCAAATAAATGGGATTCCCCGACAATTAACATCAAACCGAATGATTAGGGTGTTCCCACACCGATCTTTCTTGAATTTATAAAGAGATATCAACCTATTCATCATAGTAATTTATACTGAGTGATATATATCCATGATATTAACTCCACCTCGCTTTTAATTTTAATATTTTACATTTTGTTTTGACTAAAATGTCTCAACTTATTTCATAAGCATACTAATAATGGTGACATACGGGAGAATATCCAATAATAGAACTGTAGTTATGGGTAGAAAAAAATAGTATATTACGATACAAGTTTTATAAGACACCATTTTGTCGCACGCGTTGTTTGGAGTACGACGAGCGAAACGAGATGTGCTCCAAGAGAACAAGTGCGAAAATGTGTCTTATAAAACGTGTTTCATATACTATTTTTTTCTATTTGTCATTTTTTTGTAGTTTTTTATATTGATAAATATTTAAAATTTGAAGGAAGCTGTCCGATAATTCGTTTGTTTACATAAATTATTTCAATTTTGAATGCAAATATCAGTAAATTACCTTTTTTAAAATGGCCGATGAAGAAAACTCAAGTTGCACCCTCCTGAATTGAGAGTAATTGCTGTGAATGATTTGTTGCCCAAAAAATCTCGTTCAGTTTACGATGCCTCACCACACTCCCACTGCAGTCAAAATTACTTTTCAAACTATCAAACCACTGAGCATATAAATGCCCGAGAAACCAGTCATTTAACAATTAAAGTTCATAATAACTGCACCATCCAAGGCAACACATAACACCACAACATTCAAAGGTTATTCTTCTTCTTTTATTTAATACCTGAAAATCCCATCCCTCTTGTCTGACATTCATCAGCAGTTGATGTTACCATTGTTATCAATGTCGAAAAAATTTAAAGTGCGTATTGAAATAAAAGCCATTTCGATACGCATTTGGGTTTCATAATTTTAGACTCCAAATAGAAAAAAAAACTTTTTGAGATTGATGGAAAAGTCAAGGCGGTCGTCACAAGAAGGATTACTGCTTGCTGATAGTAATGAACATTATCTGTGTCAGTTTGATAACAATACCGGCTTTGTAGATGCTTATCACTACGGAATAAAGAACATTCAAACAAACAAAGACTGATGATCATATTGTATTTTAGATACAATAGATACAATCTATTTGTTCATCCTCCAGGACGATTATCGAACGAAATTAGTCAACCAAACACACTTTTTTGAAGTAGATACATCATTTCGTAAATATTTGCAAACTATTGAAAGTGGGTGAGCGATAAGATGCAAACAAAGAATCGAGCGGGGCCCTTTTTTAAATCAATATGATAAACAGTGAAAACAAACCAAAATAAATAATCACAAATACGCGTATTCGATAAAAATTGTCAATATTGATTTTTTGTCTTACTTGTTTATTTTCATTAGAGATAATCCAAAACACATACCGATCATACTCAATTTATTCCAAAGCTGTTTTTATTTGCGTAGCAGAATTTCTATAGTTTGTAGATGAAATAAGGAACAAAGATACACTTTGAAGAAACATCTTGAAAAACGTCAACTTTAATATCAAATTGCCCATTATCACTTTTCATATAATGACCAAACACATTTTCAAATGAGACTATGATGACATTGGATACGTTTCCAATTGAATCACCATTTTTCTAAAGTAGAAATCAGCAAAACTTCAAATATAGGAATCATGTTTTACTAGACATGAATACCCCTTTTCCGTAATAAGGACTCAGGAATTGGCAAACATTGATTATTTGGACGCAATCGGCTAAAAAATGCCACCTAACATTGAAACAATTTGTCGAGACATCTGGACCAAAAATAACTGAAAATATAGAAACGCCTTCCGAAATATTCCTCTATATTTTTTAGAACCGACTTTTGGAACACATAGTTTTTCATACGCAAAAAGCTGGGGGTAATCCCGATGGCTTTGTACCAACTGATATCACAGAAATAAAAAATTTCATTGTGTAGCACTAAGTTGGAACTAACTAAGTTAGTCCAGATGGCATTGTACTAGGTAACAAATTTGATTATGCCTCTTCGGCAAAAAACTGCTTCTTGGAATATCATAAAAAAATGAGATGTTTTTATGTATGTGGAATAAAACATTTTCTCACAGTGTTCTCACTGTGAGCACTCCCTTCTAAAGCTCAATCAAAGGCAAATAAAAAAAAAATACTTTTGAATCTATTTAATAATCGTCTGCAACTAAATATTTGAATTTTTTTCTCAAAAAAATAATTCCGGCCTCAAAGGGTTAAAATCATTTCACGAACGTATTTATTTATTTTATAGCAGTGCAGTACACAGATACTTCTTAAAATATATTATGCCAGTTTTCACTGTCATCTGCGCTATGGTATACTTAACTGGGGTTGTTCAACCAACATGGAGAGAGTTTTTATTCTACAAAAGTATGCGGTTAGGATTATATCCAAACTTGCATATAGAGATTCATGTAGATTAGCATTCAAAAACCTGAAAATACTCACCTTGGCGGAAATATATATTTATGAAATATATATTTATGAAATATGTATATATGTGTACAAAAATAGGTCATTATTTGCTTCCAATCAAAACATTCATGGACATGAAACTAGATCCAAGAATCTATTGATGCCAGAAGCACACAGGTCCTCATTTTATCAGAAAAATCTTCAATTTATGGGCTGTAAAGTATTTAATTCACTAACCAAAGATATGCAGACATCCCCAAATCTCTTTATTTTCAAACAACGGGTGAAAGAGCTACTACAAGCGAGAATCTGTTATACATTGGAGTAATATTTCAATTGTCCCTGAATTGTAAATGTCTATTTTATCAATTTTTTTAATTCTATGAATTTTTTATGACATGATATTTTAATTTGTTGACGTTCAGTCTGTATTATGTAATTCTCCACACGTGGCTTTGACGTATTCTTTTATTATTGTGCTATGTTTACTGTTTGTATTATACATGTACTTTTAAATTGAAGAAATAAATTATTATTATTATTATTATTATTATTATTATCGACTACGATCCACTTCGAAACTGTTCCAAATTGAGAGAGATTCAAACGCCACATTTTCGCGGGCTGACGTCACTTCAAAACGCCCTTGAGAGTCCTCTGTACAAGGAAGAATAATTGTTCCCAGTTTGAATCAGTGTACACAGGATTAATCTTCTCTCTATACTATTCAGTCCAAATTAATGGAAAGGTACACTTGGTTTTGACAACAGACAGGCAAGTAGGCAATGTATGGAGATCTTGACGTCAGGAGATTTTGACGTCACTTGTATTCGTCCAATGAAATACCAGTCATATTTCGCGCGAATTTAGCTAATATTTGAATTATACTCCGATCGTTTACTTTCTCTGGATCAAACCCAATTAAAAAAAATTGAAACGTCCTTTTTACTTAGTTTGACTCGTCAATCTTTGGAAAAAAAATAAGCTATAGAGGTTTTTCCCCCACAAAATAAAAGACGCGAATGGCCTATTAGTATATTGTACAATGAGCATGAAATGACATACATTTCCCACTAAATCTGGTACGTCAAAAGGATTTACTAATGTGGAGGAGAAAATAGGGGCTTTGAGGCTGGTCAGAAAATATTTATCCTTAAGACCCAGTGGAGTAAAGGGTGCATATGTGGAGCAAGGTTACATAGAACATAGCATTTTCTATAAAAACAAAGTCTCAACAATTCGGTTACAGAATCACATGAATTTCCTAGCGGTTCTTTTATAAAAAAAACTTCTAACTACTAGTGGTCAACTTTTTTCTTTCAAAGTTTCGATAAAATTTCATGTCACATAATTTTTTCGGAAAATTCGTAAATTGCACTTTTAATTTTAATTACGTAAGATTATTGAAAAAAATTGTATGTTTGGCTTAGTTTTTTGTTGTGTATTGAGTTGTTGTTTGTACTTGTATGAACATTTTTCTCAATAAATAACTTAGTTCCAGCTTTTGCAAAAGCTCATTTTTCCTCGAACAATAAGCAGGCGTCATGGCCATAACCGCCTGTTCATAACTCCCTAGGGCTTTATGAGTGTATTTATAGCAAAATAAAATAAACAGATAATATACACGTGAAAAGTAAAAGTTTTTTATTTTTTACAACATTGAATTTGTTCTATTTATCTACAAATAAATTATTGTCAGCCTCATGTGATACTGTTCAACAAAGCCGTAAACTGATATTGTGTAATCATATGAGCCAAATAATAAAGTATCCCAAGTATTGCGAGCAGTTTTATACACAGCACTGTACATTTAAAAAATGATGGTTTTTCCCAATATTGAAATAAGTATCATAGTAAAATCTGACGAAGTTATTTTGCAATCGTCGCTCTTTAAAAATAGCGTTTACCTTACTTCTGAAGCAATTTATTTCGTAACCAAATGAAAATGATTGGAATGAGTTCAATGCACTGAATACGTTCCCATATTGTCAAACTGGCAGTCTGATTTTGTTGGACATCAAACGTAACGGCGTTTTTGATACCCGTCACTGCAGGGTAGGTTGATTTCGATGTTTTGAGAAGATAAATTCAGAGTTCCATTAAGAAAAAGAAAGTCCTAGGATTCACAGGAACTGAAGAGAGCCGATGAAATATGTCAACAAATTAATTTCTCTTGAGTACCTATCACGGTATTTGTTATTGGCTGTCAACTGCGACCCGGCAACACTGTAGTAGCACTTCTAGGCGCGAGTCGACCTTTGTAGGTCATTCGAAAACTTTCGAGACTGACTCATTCCTCGACAGTCTCCAATGCATCGACCAGTATTAATTGCTTAATTTATCGAATTATTTAATTTATTTAATTACTTAATTTTTTCAGTACATAGGATTGAGCAAAATTTTGTACAGTACAGGGAGTTGCGAAATTCATGACAAAAAATTCGGAAATCTTAATACAATCGTACATTTTATTGTAACTTATATAGTAAGGGTTATTAATTTCACCCCCTTGTAACATAGTGGTAGTATTGAAAAAAATACCCATATTGAACTATTTAACCTGCAAAATTTAAAGTTTGTACACTGATTCAGATTAAAGACAAAATTTAAAAACTTAATTTTACTTTCGTCCTTTAAAGGGTGATATCTCAAAGGGGTTGTCCTGAATTCTTATTAATGTTTCATTTCTATATTATTTGTTTATTTTACCTTTGCTATACATTCATAATGTTCATTGTACAATGATAAATGAAAGAGAAACTATAAAGAAATCAGTTATTTGGAAAATTTTCATACAAGTACAACAACAACCCAACAAACAACAACAAACTAAGTCAAACAACTATTTTTTTTTAAATAATCTTACTCGATTTTTCCGGAAAAATTATGTGACTAGAAATCTTTGGATTTTCTTGAAACTTCAGAAGGAAACACTAGTACCTACTTGGAAGTTCTTTCATAATATAACCGCTAGGAAATTCATATGATTCTGTAACCGAATTTACTATCATTGTTGACACATGTTTTTAGAGAAAATGCTGTGTTCTATGTAACCTTCCGCCACAGATGAACTCTTCAATTTTCCGTGAAATTTTAAAGTTTCATACGACGCGACGCACCGACCTCAATTAAAAAAGTACGTAAGAACAAATCTGAGATCCTCTACTCCACTGGGTCTTAAGGACAAATATTTTCTCCTGCTCCACGATACTAAATCCTTCTAAGTCGTTATAGTAATTTTCACCAGTTCATCTCTCCTCCAAAAACACCCATTATTAGAACTACTTAATGTAATAGATGAATTTCATCCGAAGCTTCTCTGATAAATGTATGGAACCTGATCTGCTGTCAAACCTTGAATTTTTTCGAAATACACTGGCATGCAAAATTAACCGGACAAACAAAATTTTGTTCAAATTCAATCTTAAATAACTTTTAAACCTTTTCATCAATTTCAATAATTTTTTTGCCAAGTTGTAGGTACTTTCATTGTTATCATTCTCTACTATCGATTTTGCAGAAAGTTCTTAAAGATTTGTCGTTATACAGGTTATGATAAAAGGTGCACTTTACCCCAACATTTCTGAACACCCTGTGGAAAAATTTGACTACTGAATGATAGGTCTTCGTACGAGATTTTAAAGCCTGATCTTTCGTCAACAGTTCTTTTTTTGATTCATATCAATAACTGCATTCTTAAAGAAAAAACGCATTTTTAAAGAAAACCATGCGATTAGTAACCATAAAAAAATTTTATTCAAAAAATAACAGTGACAACAATGGTAATTAATTGGTATCAAAATCGAGTGTTTCCTCCCCGGGCTTGAATAACAGCTCTCATCCTTTCTGGCATAGACTGAATTAAACCAGCAACTGCGTCTTGGGGTATTTGCTCCCACTCGTTTACCAGCGCCTGTTCCAACGCAACCACAGTTTGAAATTCTCCATAGTTCTGCCTAAGCCTTCATCCTAATTTGTCCCACATATGCTCTATGGGGTTGAGATCCGGACTCCTTGGCGGCCAGTCGAGTACTTGGATACCAACATCATTGAGGTTTTGCCTAGTCATTCTGGCTATGTGCGGCCGAGCATTATCTTGCATTAGGAAAAAATGTTCTCCTATAAAGGGCATATAAGGGACTACATGTTGTTCCAAACACTCCCTGATGTATCTGTCAGCATTAAGGCTCCCTCCCCGTAGCGAAACAAGATCTGTGCGGGCTTCCAAGGAAATACCGCCCCATATCATCACTCCTCCACCACCAAATTGAATTCTAGGAGAGAAACAACATTGAGCATAGCGTTCTCCAGGCCTTCTCCACACTCTTTGACGACCATCAGGTGAATATCTCGTAAAACGAGACTCGTCTGTGAAAAGAACATTTCGCCAATCGTCCATATCCCAATCTGCATGAGTTCGAGAAAATTCCAAGCGCTGCCTTCGATGACCTGCATCCAATAGGGGACCTGTAGCAGGTACAAAAGATGATAGGTTTTGTTCCTTCAACCTTCGCCGTACTGTGTCAGGTGAACAGCAAGTCTATCTGCGATATATCGAATGGCACGACCATCATCTTGTAAAGCTACAGCTTGCGCTACTTGTTCCGGTCTCATTTTTTTAAAACTTTCTCGTTAGCGGTATACCTCCGAAACACAAATCACCTAGAGACACAACCACCTTAACATACACTATAAAGCAAATAAATCTGTGAATAATTGTTGACTACTGCTTAGCAAAAATCTTTTTGACAAGCCATAAAAAATGCTTAACTGAAACTTGTCATAACAAGCAAAGCCAACTTAAAAGAATCGCTTGTTTATGGTTACGAATCGCATGGTTTTCTTTAAAAATGCGTTTTTTCTTTAAGAATGCAGTTATTGATATGAATCAAAAAAAGAACTGTTGACGAAAGATCAGGCTTTAAAATCTCGTACGAAGACCTATCATTCAGTAGTCAAATTTTTCCACAGGGTGTTCAGAAATGTTGGGGTAAAGTGCACCTTTTATCATAACCTGTATAACGACAAATCTTTAAGAACTTTCTGCAAAATCGATAGTAGAGAATGATAACAATGAAAGTACCTACAACTTGGCAAAAAAAATATCGAAATTGATGAAAAGGTTAAAAAGTTATTTAAGATTGAATTTGAACAAAATTTTGTTTGTCCGGTTAATTTTGCATGCCAGTGTATATCCTTTGTATTTCATTTAAAAAAATGTTATTCGCCGTGAAAAATATGAAATATCGGTATTTTCATCGACTGCCAGTGTATAGGTTGTGAAATAGAATATTTCGTACACAATGAATTTGGAGAAAATTTTTCGGACCAAAATAAAAAAATCAATCAAAAATATAAACTAAATGAGAGAAAAATCATACCAATTCATTTTATTTTTAATTTCCAAAGAATAAATAGTTCGTAATCATTGTTCAAGGGTCTGTATTTTTCCAACAATAATTTTTTTTTTGCTTTGGCTGCATTTTCTTTGATATTTCTTGGTGAATCGGTATTTATTTCCGATTTAAAAATCGTTTTCTTCATTAAAATAAAATACATTTTTCGTGAAAAATAAAATATTGTATGCACCACGAGCGTTACTAACATCCTAACGCTCATTGGGCAACATTCATTCCTCAAAGGCTCTCGGGCTGAATTATGTTACCCACCGTGTTAGGATCCACATAACATACTTGGTGCATAAATAACAATTATAGGACAAACCTCTAATGATTTATTATGATTAATCTCCTGATTTTTTGCACTAATTCATAAACACCCTGTATCTGGTGGCGGCCGGTGTCCAATTAACTTTAAAATTCGAAATAGCATGGCATGGCTCTCATTTTATCACTCCTGAAAAGAGCAAAATGTGTTTTGGAGCAGTAGATTCAATCAACAGCTGATATTTCAATTATATCAACTCATTTACAATTGAGAAAAATGTTGATATTTAAATATTGATGAAAATATCAATATTCTTTATTAATTGAAGTCAAAATTGGATATTTCTTACAACACAAACTCAAACAGATCCAATCGACATTCTGGAGTGGAGTCTAACAAGAAAATATAGTTTTTTACATTGTTCAGATCCTTGATAAGGATTCCTTCGCTTACACAGGTACTTCACAGAACTGTGTGTGAGGTCTGTTATTTTTACGTTATTACGGTGTTTACTGAGACATTATTTCGACTTTTTTCGTTAATCGATCGACTAAAAGGCATTGATACGTACGGGTTGAATATAATTTGTGACCAAAAGAACATTGTGTTCGCGTACATCAAAAGCTCATTCGACACCAGCATTATTTACTTCAACTTTCATATATTGCTGTGTTGTGCTCTACACAAAAATCAATAATTTTTTTATTCATGCTAATTAAAAACACCAGGAGGAATATCAATGATTATAGCTGTCCGTAATTGGTCGATGTTCACCATGTATACCAACTCGAGATAGCAGTCCTGGAACGAAAAGTTTTGACAAAACAAAATCGCGACATCAAGGTATCTTGGCCACCTTGGAAAGATCATAATATGTTGAGACTAAAGTCAATATTTGAGAAAGATAATTTGTTTGATTCATAGCCATAAAATGGAAAACACTGGGTTTTTTGAGATTTACAGCTAGAGTAGGTTAATGCCAAGTCTTTTTTTATTATTAACAAGTCAAGCGCCATTTGCATCCGCTTGAATATAGTGGAGTACTTTTACTTTTTAGCCGATGTTAAAGTTGAAAATGGACATGTTTTAAGTTTAGTTCTTGTAAATGTGCCATACATGTATTCAGTTGGACACAACAAATTGTTTATAAAAAAAAAATTTCAACACATAAGTTATAAAAGAAATAGTTAATCATTTTAGATACAAGATTTTGTTTTCCACATGGTTGGGCTAAACTTGTTAAACCAAAATCATTTTCTTCATATATATTCATAAATATTGGACTATCATCGGCAAATTATAAAATCATTGAAGATGTTAATGAAAAAGCAAAGATTGCTTTTTTTCATATCAAATTGATGATAATTCTAATGTTACTGATATTGCTTTATTTTTGAAACCGAGTGACTGTCAGATAGTGAATTCATACAGAAAAATCTGTTGTTATAGTCTCTTCGTAAGAATATCTCGAAAACTTGGGGTTGGATTTCAAAAACATATAGAAGTCTGTAGTTCGTGATTCAAGTTTAATTTTCTGTCTTGTTTCAAGCTCGAAGTTTTTGAATTTCTACGTCTCTGAAAAACAGAGGTGTGAGCTCTTATTTTCAAAGCAGTGAGATTATCTGAAATCTGTTCTCTATCGATCAATATACAACAAAAATCCATATGAGTTAAATTATTATAATGGAAATATAATGGAATATTCATAAAGATCTACTGACTGCGAGTATTAACGAAACCAAGGTCAATATTATAAATAATATTTGTCTAAACCATAAATTAATAACCATTCAACATTTCACAACGGAAAAAAAAATTAATTCAAGTGAAGTATTTTTTGAAAGAGCAAGAAATTGAATCACCCCGTTTCGTCTATAAGGTTGCGTATGTACCATAGCTAACCTTTATATTACCAAGCAAGTAAACCGTGTTATCGCACCATTCAAACATTAACATAACGTCCCGTCAGAGAACAAATAAAAAAAATCGTGTAAAGCAGCACCATTGGAAGTTTATCTCCGTTGAACATTATGTAATAATAGACGTGACGTTGTAAAAGGCATATCGAATTCTGCTTACCTCCAAGAAAGTTAACGCTATGTCTAGATAAGCATTACTATTATCAAATGTGTATGGATAAATGGAGTTGGGTTATTTTCGATTATCAACAAATTTTTTTTTTAGGTTCTCCAGATTTATTATAAGTTGGGCTAGTTTCTTATTGATACTATTCTAAATAATCTTATCAAATTTTAAGGTCTATGTCATTCTTTGTACCCCATACTCAAATATTGTTTCATTTCTTGTAAATTTAGTTTAGGTCTACCTTCTCCTTTTACCTGGGTTCCAATTTGTAGATTTTACAGATCTATTATAAGTTGGGCTAGTTTCTTATTGATACTATTCTATGTATTCTTCAATTCTTCCAAATTTTTTTTTCAACTATGATCTATGTCATTCTTTTTACCCCATATTCAAATATTATTTCATTTTTGTAAATTCAGTTTGAGGTCTTCCTTGCCTTTTTAATTGGGTTCGTGGGTTTCAGTTTCTAGCAAGTCTAAAATATAGTGGAGGAATCGTACCCTTTTCAAATTCAACTGGATTTTACCGATGATATTTTCAATCATAAGTATTTCATTTTGCAACAATGCAAGGTGACGTGCTCTTGTCAAGTTTTCTTTTAAAAATGTAGGACCCTTGGTATGATTTCCCAACACCCACAAATCTAGCAGAACCATTTCGGAATTTTTTAATTTATTATTATGCCATAATTTGTTGCTAATTCATCGCTAATTTCTTACCCCAATCAAAAACTTTTGTAGCTTGTTTTTTTTTCGAATCCTTGGTTCTGCTGTTTATATGAAGCTGGCAGAACCACTTTGTATCTATCAACTTTTGGAAAATTCTGTACCATAATTTCTCGCTATTTAATTACCACTTCGAAAAATGTTTTTTAAAAAATAATCCATGGTTTGCTGCTTAACCTTTTTTCTTGAAATAAAATGTATTTTGTGAAAAATTAAATGTTTATTATACGTTCCTTGATACGCGTAAATGAGCAGATACAGTAAATTTCCTGAATTTGCTGCTAATGTGCGTCTCAAATTATTCATGTCGTAATAAAACAATATTCTAATTTTTACCTACACAAATCTCCACTTTCTTATAGTGGATTTCAAAACGGGAATGTTGAATGGCAACGTTGAATGAAATAAGTTGAAATTTAATTTCAAAGCGTGTTTTGGTATACAAGGTCTTTTACAGTAACTTTTGATTTTCAAATGAAACACTAATGAAACACTAATTCAGTTACATATACAATACATAATATGCAACACCTTGGCATCTTCATGGAGCACAAACAATATATAAAAAAAATTCAAAGCCCACTACGTTCAACTTCATTAAGTGGAGCAGAATTTTGGTCAACTTTGATTGTCAACAACTCAATCAGTTCAACCCAAATATGAAACAGCATTAAGAGCGACAAATTTCAAATCGGGGTAATGAATTAGCAAGTAATTAGCGACAAATTATGGTAAAATTATAGTTTTTCCGAAGTTGATAGATACAAAGTGGTTCTGATAGCTTTATATAAACCTAGCAGAACTATAGACTTAAAAAAGAAAAGATGAGCGACAATTTTTTTTAAGTGGTATTTAATTAGTGAAAAATTAGAATTCTCCAAAAGTTGATAGATACAAAGTGGTTTTGCCAGCTTCTTATTAAGAACCTAAAAGAACCACTGATTAAAAAAAATATGAGAGACAAATTTTTAATTGGTGTAATAAATTACCAATAAAATAGCGAAAAATTATGACATGATCAAAAATTCAAAATTCCAAAATTGTTTTTCTATGGAGGTCCTACAATCTACAATCAGGCAACCAACTGACGGGATTTCAAACATATTAATATTATAAAGTAAGTAAAACTCTGAGTCGACTCAACAATATATACTTGACCCCTAGAGTGGTAGAAGTAGTCTAAGCATATGTGGCAATAACTTGTCAAAAAAGTTGCGTAAACATAATTCTATCAAAAACATGTTTTCGAACACAGAAATGCTCATCTTCAGTTGAAATAACAGATCAAACTGAAATATGATAAGGCACTAATTACAATTTTGAAAAAGTTGTGAAATTAACAAAGATTGGTAAACTTGGAAACCAAAATGGACGTATGACATGAAAACGTAGCCAATAAAAATTTGACCTGTTATTTCAACTGAAGATGAGCATTTCTATGCTCGAAAACATGTTTTTGATAGATGTTGACGCAAATTTTTTGACAAGTTCTTGTCAAAGCTGCTTTGAAAACAGCCCCCCTTCCCGCTCTAGGTGTCAACTATACAGTGTGTCCCACTTACCATGCTCACCATGGGTATCTTTTTAATAGTGAGAGATACGAAGTCGGTTAAATGACACCAAATGTGCAGTTTATCAAGGCCAACTATAATGTGAAAAAATTATTTGATAAAATCTATTCGTTTTTGTTTTATACGCAAAAAACAGATTTTATTTATGAAAATATTCGAATAGAAATTTCACATTCTTATAGCAGTTTTTCAATGAGATTTTGAAAAAAAATATGAAATTCATACCAACTCTTCTAGAATTTGAGATATCAATACCAACTTTCATTTTTCAAATGTAGGTCATAGCTCACTATAACTTAGTTATGAATAACTTTTTTTTCTCTTAAAGATGATATATCACAGTAATAGTTTTTTGCTGATAACAACGGAGTTATCGTCATTTTATACAAAAACAAGAACTATTTTGAAGTCGCCATCTTGAATTTATAAATTTTAGCAAAAAAATCATGATCTCCGACCTCAAAAACCCCCACATACCAATTTTGAATGGAATCGGACCATAATCACAAATCTCGTCCGCCATATTGGAGGAGCCGCCATTTTTTATTTTTTATTTCAATAAAAATTTCATAGTGCATTGTCACCGGAATTATGAACGTCTGCCAAATTTCAAGTTATTAGGACCGCCAGACGTGGGTCAAAATTAACTTGCAAGAGACATGAAAATGATCAAAATTTGTTATTTGCGTATAAAACAAAAACGAATAGATTTTATCAAAATATTTTTTCACATTTTAGTTGGCCTTGATAAAATCCACATTTGGTGTCATTTAACCGACCTCGTATCTCTTACCATTAAAAAGATACCTATGGTGAGCATGGTAAGTGGGAAACACTGTATATTGCGTGACTTAGTTCCTTTACAGTGAAACTCCTCTTTGAGGATGGACTACTTCCATCATATTATAAAAGAAATTGTAATGCCTTCCAAAACCAAGTGTCACATTTATAATTCAAATAGCTTGAGGTCATATTGTCATTTTGGTCCTGGCGGCCTATTCTCGAATGTCGAGTGAGATTTGTCGCATTCGACATATGTCGATAGAAATTGTCGTACATTGGGATGTGGTATTCTCAAATGGGTTTAATATCTATGTCGCATAAGATAAATTTTGTCGAATAACGTGAGCTGGCAACATCGAATTTTTCGTGTTCTATGCCCCTTCACCTGTAATACGTTAATAACAAATAAAATGACATTTGCATTTGGAAGTAAGATTACATCAGAATAAAGTAGAAACATGGAGAGTGAAGCCAAGAAAATTATTGCGCCCAAAATCGAAAGCGACATTTAAAAAAATTAATACAAGAAAAATCCTCTTTTATCGGGGAATTCTTTAGTTATTTTGAACGTTTCAATACATCTTTTTCTCAGATGGAAATGTAAAAGCACTTCTGTATATTACTCGTCTCTCTCGAGGCCGCTGATAAATATCCTGATTTTCCAAATTTTATATAGCTATTACTGAAGATGCCAATTTCTCAAGAAAAATTTCTGAAAAAGTATCGAAGAATGTTTTGACATTTTACTATTGGACCCAAACCATAAATTTCGCATCTAATGAAATTCTCGCATTCGACATAAATTGTCGACATAAAAATCAAGTCCAACCATTCTACAATTTGTCTACAAAAATTTTGCGAATGCGACATTTGAGAAAAAGAATATTCAGATTTCGTTGGACAAAGAGCATATCTCGCATGCGACAAAATAGAATAGGGTCCCTGTTCGGCAGTTGACAAGACTATGAGTCTGATGTATTGCAAAATTGCGGAGGATCCACTCTCAAAAGAGGAAGACCATTCAAAGAGAGAGTGACCTGCCCTTGTAAGAAATCTATTACCAGAAACTCAATACGATACAGTTGTACACCTCACTCTACCACCAAACAAAGATGCACTTTTGTAGTACTAAAAACTTACAACGTGGGGTTCTGGAACATGTAAGGTGGCCTTATGTCTGCAAGAAAACCGAAATTGTTTTTATATTTCATTCAAAAAATCAAAACCCATCTGGCCTGGTGGTTCCCTAAATGGACCACCATTTTTTGTATACTTTTAATAAAAATTATTTGATTCAATGTTGTTTTTTTCCTTATAATCTAGGTCTATTGAGTGTTATTATTGTCAAAAAAACATTTATTTCTTCATTTCATTAAATCCGGGCTCAAAGGATTTTTAAACATCATAGCAGAACCGCGTCGTCTATATGACAAACTGCCTATTAGAATCCGAGTAAAACAGTTGCTATAGTCAGCCGAAATCATTCTCCAATTCCCGAGCGTAAAAGTAAACATAATCTTACCTTTCTGTAGAGTTTGACCCATGTTAGGTCGCCTTTCGAATCGGTGTACTGCAATCCGAAAAACCAGACTTCTCTGAGCCCGATGGTTTTGACCACCTGGTCGAACAGCTGTTTGCCCGACGTCGTCTGCTGGATCGCGAATTCCAGCTCCGCGTCCATGGTGGTCACCCTCACGTTCATCTGAAAAAAAAAAATGCAAATCAAATTATTCTAGAAACAGTAGAAACAAGAGCTCTCGGCAAGAGAGGTCAATATAAGACCTCATTAGGGGGCATCCATTAAATACGTTTTTTTTTTACGTGAGACCATTTTGGAAATTTTTCGACCCACGCCTCCCTCTTGGTAAGATGTCATAAGATTTTGCTCCACCCCCTCCTCTAATCACACGTGAAAATTTTCAAAATGCGTATTTGTAATGTAAATGAATTCATCTGTGCTCGATTGCATCAAATTTATTTTTTTAAATGATTTTCTTATATATTTTTTTATTTAAGACTAGTATTTAATATTTCTAATTATTACAATGAGAAAATCAAACAATAAAATACTTAAAAAGGAACCACTAAAATTCGAAAAACAATATTCATCCTGACTCAGTCAGTAATTTTCAGTAAAATCATCTGCTCCCTCAATCTCGCTCTGATTTAGCCATTCTGAAACCCGTAATAGACCGTCAGATATTGATAGATTTAGGTGCCCCATTTTCACAAACAAGCCTCGAATAGGGTTGAAAAGTACATCGATGTTGAGTAAAATGGAGGGAAATTTACGAGTGGCTCCTGGGGAGAACATAAGGAAAAATCAAAAAGAATTTTCATTAAATTTTCAGACGACAAAATCTACTTATCCATTCGCGCCACTCAAGCCATTATGTTTTTCGATCTAGTGGCGATGTAAGTTTTCATAGTTTCGTTGGGCTTGAGTGGGAAAATTGTCGAAATCTCGATTTTTCCCTACAAGATTACGCCCTCATTTTAACCCTTTAGCCACCCGCAACACTCAAAAGCCTTTGGTATTCCGAAGCCAGGGGTGCTATTTTCAAATACATGCGAAAAAGAATAATTCCAAAGCGTAAAATGCAGAAGTTTTTGATCAGGACCAATTTTAATTAATATTGTAATACTTGAAACAGACAGTAACAGAAAATTCGACATATTTGCTACAGTATTTTACAGTGAATTATGTTGATATTATATACAAAAAATACCTATATGCAAAACATTGGTCCTGTTTTTCACTACCCCCATAACTACTATAGTCTATAATACAAGTTCTAGAAATATATGTATATCGTCCCCTAAAAATATATATCGTCCCCTAAAGATATTTTCAAATAGCCAATAATGAAAAAGACAACCAGGAATTAGGAATTTACAAAAACAAACAAAACATCAAATCTCCTGAAAATATTTTAGATTTACTTAATAAAAAATGAACAGAAAATATTTATATTACAAATAAATCAGTTAAAGTAACATCTCTTTTTCAATCAGCACTGGAATGTGGAAACTGGAAACCACACAACAACTAAAATCACGTTTAATTAAACGTTGCCACATCAACATGTGCGAATATTAATGTCAGCGGAAAATCAGATTCGCTCGACCCCCTCCTCCCTAAACGCTTTACATAATTAATGGATGTCCCCTTACAGCGGGTTCTATGGAACCTAGTAATCCTTATACAACCAAACACTTCGATAAGTTATTTGCAGAATTACAGAAAATGACAAAAAAACAAGACGAATTAGAAAAAACTCACAAGTGAAACTAAGCGAGGATATTGCGAAATGTGAGAAAATGTTAACATCTCCCAGTGAAATAATCAAATCGCACAATGATAAATTCACTCAGTTACAAATTAAAATTGATAATTGGAATCATTATGAGCAAGATCTGAAAAATACAGTTGAACATTTCACTCATGTGTTAAAATGTCCATAAGAGGTGTGGAATTATCGTAGGTAATACAACAAGTGTATCGGTGATTATCGAAATAGAAATTCCTTCAATGTGGAGAATCAAATTATGTTGCTTGACAACCACACGAGCGCATGCGCGAGTGTGGTTGCCTATGCGCTCGTGTGGTTGCCTGAAGCATTGTTTAAATAGAACATAGTTAGTCAATGCCTGTGGAAAAGGTATTGGACACAAACGCGAGTGTCATCTAGCGTGATTAGTTTTCAAACATGAATATTTGACGTCATTTTAATGCAGGTTTCTTCAAAAAACCCTGATTTTAATGTTTTTCCATTGTTTTAATCAAGTTACGATATGACTTGGAGGCCAGATCACTGAAGTTACGACATGACTTGGATGCGAGCTCACTCTCGCCATCTACATGTCGCATCCATTTTGATCCAATTATAATCCCATAAGGTTGACTATCTTCTATATAAACAATGCCTAAAGCAACATAATTTGTTTCGAAAACGAGAAGGAATTTACGATAATCGCCGATAACACGAGTTGTATTTGTTAAGATTATTTCATGAATAAAATCGAAACCATTTTTATTTATTATTATATATATAAACATTAAATGTACGTGCGGTTGTATATTTTAACATTATCCATATCCAGTTCGTCCTTTTTTGTACTAGTAGATACAACCGTCTGCGTTGTGGATATATTTACATCATTTCAAACATCCCGCTATTTCAGTTACCTATCAAAGAGCGCGTCATTCGTAGTTTCGTCGTTGCGTTTCTACTGCTTCTCGCTTAAGGTTATGTTTTGAAAACATTTTGGTTCAGTGATTTGATTAATCAACGAGTAGGTATACAACATTTGTCGAAAGTTGTGAAGTTGATATGAATTAATGGTGAGTGCTTATTTGGTTTTGATCAAAGTTTGGTGTTCATTAATAGCAGCTTGCTAGTGGTAAGTTTGTTTTATGAAAAAATCAATCAGGAATCGAACTACAAAATCGAAAACATGATGTTTTCCATTATCATCACAAAAGTTTCATCCAATCAAAACTCGCTATTTTAGCATAAGTAAAATAATTGGAGGTGATACCACGATTGCTCGCAATACTATCGATAGTAATTCTGATGTCAAAAGTCAACGAGATCAAATTGCTTGGTAACACCACGAGTCCTTTAGGACGAGTGGAGTTACCTCAAAGCAATTTCATCGAGATTAAGATTTCTGACAGAATTATCGATAGTATTGTGAGCACAAATAGTATTTATTGAGATAATTCACGAACCAACAACGAAAAAAAGTTGTGAATTCTTCAATAGTTATTCACATTAGTAGCAAGATGATATATTCTCCGTTGTTGTTTGGATACGTGGTTGCCATGACAAAGTGGTATTACATACGTCCCTTATTGGTCCTAATATAATTGTGCAGGAAAGGAGGATTTCATACGTCGAGTGAAATTATCAGAATAATAAGTACGTTGCTTTAAAAATAAATAAATAATATGAATCATTTTGAATTCTTGAAATTTTCTACCGAACTCCATTCGTACTAAAAATTAACCAAATAATTCTGAAAAAAAAAACCTTTTTTTGAAAAAATGCACTCGATTATATTTTTCGTTGCTTCAAAATATTGCCCTCCTCCTTCGGAGTCGGGCAATTTATGGTTTGAAACAACGAAAAAAATAAACTCGAGCAGTTTTAAAAAAATACGTTTTTTTTTAAATTATCAGTAATTTTTGAAGCACTTATGGAATTATCCTCGATAATTTGAAACCAAAACAAACGATAATAATATAACTACAAATGAGTTGAAGAATGTTTTGAATAGAGAAAGAAATTTGATTACTTTCGGAATACAAGGAATCGAAGATTGTTTAATAATTATGAATATGATTGGAGTATTAGTTAATACATTTGGATCTGAAGCTCCACACTTTAGTATAATTCATATTCTAATTCCTCAGAAAATAAAATTCAGCAAATAGAAATATATTTCAATAACTCGTTGATAGTAAAATTTATACTTGTCATTCGAAAAACGTGATATAGAAAAACTCAAATTGTGCTATTGTAAACATGAGTCCTTTTGGAAGTGCAAATATATTTTGCCCGAACCTACGAAATGGAATTCAATTAACGCTGTCATTTTGACACAACTCGACTAATGGTTCCAGCATGTACTACAATCACTTGAACATGATTTCAAACTCATATTAATAAATAATAGTTTAGAGAGACGTGAGCACATCACACCAGTCTATGTGAGTCTGAATATTTTGAAAATTGAATGAAGATTTACCCTTCTTTATGGGTATATCATTTATAATTTGATTCATTTCCAATTACCAAAATATTTGAAGGATGCTTCATCAAGAGATCTAGTTTTCATAATGTGAACATTAGAAATGCGGATTCTTTCTCGATTCCACATCACTCAACTTCCAAATTTTAAAAAAGTTTTGGATATTTTCACTGCCCACAATTACGAGTTTTAAAACAACGTTAAAAAAATATCTCCTATTAAGCAACTAATATATAAATTACAAAACTAAAATTCAGTACACACGTCAAATCTCTCAAATCATATTCGAAATATCATTGTAAAAAAATCAAACTAAGATTATATGTCCGGCAACGCCACTTTCATGTCGACGTCCTAAACTTCAAAAGCAATCCTCGTAACAATAACCCACTAAAAACTTTTAGAAAATCTTGGAGAGATTGACAGCCGTATGCATAGTCAATCGCCAGCGACTCGCCAGAGTTTCGCCGTTCGCTACACAAGGATTATAATGCACAGTCGAGCTCCAAAAAGGTGACGACTACGCGATAAGTCACATTTTTTCACACGCTGGCGATGTACCACTTCTTTGGAGCTCGACTGTGCATTATAGTTCTTGTGTAGCGAGCGGCGAAACTCTGGCGAGTCGCTGGAATTGACTTTTCAGAGACTTGTCTTTTCAGTTATCCATTCAGATGGTCAAATCTGAGTTCACTACTTTACTAGTGTAACAGTTAAACTCTTTCAGTACGCCACTGCATAGGGATATCGTTCAATAAGATCACATTGAAGATCTCGCTCATCTGTTCGACACATTTTTTTAACGAAATAAGCCTTTACCAGATATTTGCTGTAGTATTCCCAAGAATACAATTCAATTTTATAAGAGTGACGAATTGTTTATTGCTAGTCGAAACCCATCACAATAGAAAATAATGCTAGGAATGATATTTTCGAGTATTGCCGTCATAAACTCTTTCTTTCTCTGAAGAGGGATTTCTACTTTTTATTATTCTTTTTAAAAACGCGGACAAAGGAGTAAAAATAGCACAGATTGATACAGTTTCTCCGAACTTAAATTGCGGGAATACGTAATCGATCAAACAACGGAATCGAATCGATATGTCATATGTAAATATATATTTGTTATTAGGCTTAGGGGAGATGATAGTATTTGAGTCATTCGAAAGAAAATGGAAGTTTTCTGGGCATTTTTCTTCCAAGCTAAATATTCAAGTATATACAATATTTTAATGAATATGTACGGGGTTGTCCACCCATTTGGGAAAGTCTAGTTATTAGAGTTGTCACACAAAACGATTCATCCATATCCACAAAACCCTACACGACGACTATGTCGAAGGGCGTGGCTAAAAATTAAGTAACCATCAAGGGGAGAAAGTAAGTCGAGCTTATTTTTGAGAATCCACAAAGTCAGTTGCAATGTAGTTTCTGAACCAGTAAGTTGAATTTCAATAATTTTTCGAGTCAGTTGCGTTTTTATCATTATTCAAGTAAATTGTAGTTTTCAATACGCGAAGTGGTCGAGGTGTTAGAGCGTTTGGCTTCCACCCAGACGGTCCGGGTTCGATCCCCGGTCGCGTGTCACTGAGCTGAAGTGGTTCGGATTCCACTTTTATTTAAACTGTAGGTCCCGGATCTCCCTTGCTCGCACAAGCTCTGCTTTTGATGGGTTTTCTCCGAAAACCTGGGAGTTTCGTAAAAACAAATTTTACAAATATAGTTATCCAGGCCTCGGATCCCGATCCAAGCAATTTCGTAATTGATGTTCTTTGCTTAAGCGAAACCTGGTCAACGAGTGATGTACCTGTGCCACCTTGTTTTTCGAATCAATTTAATGTTTTATGTTCCGCCGCCGTTAAAGAAAAATCAATGGGCAGACCTAGTGGGGGACTGTGTATTTTTTATAGTGATAGTTTCCGTGTGAAGTTATTAAATAAAAGTCCTTGGTGGATTTTTTGCCTTCTTTCCATTAAAAATTACAATTTCATTGTGTGTAACGTTTACTTCAAGCCTTCTTTGGATATTGATCATGTCTTGGAAATGTTTCAACTTACATTGAACGATGTAACCGAGGAGTATTTTGAAGTGCCTATTGTAATTGGTGGCGATTTCAACTGTTGGGTATCTGATGCAGGTACGGTACCCAGTGAAGTTCTGGAAAATTCTAACCTGTTCGAGGACAGGTTATCTAAAGATATGATTTGAACCCAAGAGGTCGTACTTTACTTGAATTTATGTACAATAACTCTTTTCTCCTCCTCAATGGTAGGACTTTAAGGTTTAAGGGACCGACCGGCCAGGTACACATACGTTAGCAAGCTGGGCAATAGTACGGTGGACCTAGTATGGGTGAGCAATACACATTTGAATGAGGTTATTAATTTGTATGTTTCTGATGATGATTATTTGTCTGACCATTTCCCCGTTACTCTATTATTAGCTCGATTGTTCGACTGTCCAACCCCCATTAAACCTAGACCGGTCTCCTCTTTTTCTAACAACCTTGGCTGGGGTGAAAAATTCTCACTGACATACAAGTTGAAGATGCGCAGTTGTAATCGGGTATTTTTTATCTCAAATGTAGAGTCTTCTTTCGATAACTTTTGTAAGACAATCTACAGTGTAGAGATGAAAAATTATTATATTGAAACAAAAAAGGTTTACAAAAACCTGTTGAAAGCTAAAAAGCGTATTTATGAAGCTGATATTATTTCCAAACTTTCTTTCATGCGTAATCCAAAAGAGTTCTGGTCTACCGTTAACCAATTCCGAGGGAGAATAGTGCGTAAAAATTTGCCGACTCAGGTTTGGGTTTTACTCTAATATCTTTCCTGCTAGACAAAATCTTCTTGTTGATTTTACTGATGTCCGCCATCCATTTCTTGATTCACCTGTCACCACAGGTGAAATTTATTCTGTACTGAGTAGATGTAAAAATAATAAATCCCCTGGGAGCGACAACATACCTTATGAGTTCATCAAGAATCTACCCAACAATTGGACTAAATACTTGACATCATTGTATAATAATTTTTGAATCTGCTCTCCTTCCCTCTGACTGGCCCAACATTTTGTTATCCATGTTACATAAGCGGGGACCTGCAGATGATCCTTCTAATTATCGTGGTATAGCTCTGGTGAATTGCTCAGTAAACATTTTTACACATATAATTCTGAACCGTCTCTCTAATTGGGTCGAGGAATATAATATTCTGCCTAAATGTCAAGCTGCTTTTCGCACGAACCGAGGATGTATTAACAATGTTTATTCACTTAGCTCAGTTATACATTTTCATATAAGACACAGAAAGCGCAAGTTATTTGCTATATTTGTCGACTTCAAACGAGCCTTCGACTCTGTCAACCATACGTTGCTGTGGAGAAAATTGTTTGACCTAGGGGTTTCGTCGGGTATTATCCACATAATAAAGAATTTATATTCTGATGCAACAGTAAGAATGAAAGGTAATGATGGAATTACTAAAGCCTTTGAAGTAACCTGCGGTGTTCTACAAGGTGAATCTTTGAGCCCTATTCTATTTTCGTTATTTTTAGCTGATATTGATAATTTTTTTATGCAAATGGTGCTCAAGGTGTCAATATAGACGACAGAAACGATCTTCTAACCTTACTCTATGCTGATGACCTTGTTATTCTTGCACACTCCGAGGTTGATGTAGCAACAAAACTCAAAATTCTGGAAATGTATACTGCCCTACTGGATCTCACTGTAAGTTCCGCGAAAACTAAAATCATGTCCTTCTCAAGAGGTGAATTTCACCAAAACAACTATAAATTTTACCTCAACAATGAGCCACTTCATGTAACGAATAAATACGTATATCTGGGTGTGACATTTACTTCCTCGTGTCTATTTAGGGAAATGGCCACAATAACCATTGATAAGTCCAAACAAACAAGCTGTAGGTGCAATTTTGCCAATTATGTGTAAAGCCAAGATAAGACACCTGGTTTCCTCGGATGAAACTATTTGAATCGCTTGCACTAAGTACTATGTCCAATTGCCTACCTGTTTGGGGTCTAAGATATGTGGACATGTTAGAGAGGGTTCAAATATTATTTCTCAAAAGAATACTGCTTATTTATAATAATTCACCAGACTATGTTGTGCGAGAAGAAACAGGCAGAGTTAAATATGCCTACAATATATTTAAACTGTCGCTGAAGTGGTTTAAAAAAATCCTAAAGATGGACGAAAACCGTTTACCGGAATTGTGTTTTAGACAACAATTAAAATTACTGAGTTCCACCGATGTAAAATTCAATTGGGCCAGTCAGCTGAAATCATCTTTTGTTTTTGCTGGTGCTGAGGACATATGGAATGACGCCATTCGTCTTGGTAATTTTAACACAAAAAAAGTTTTGTCCAGCTTTTATGATAAACTCTTACTTTTTTGCCACTCTACATTAATTCAAGCCTTTCAAAACGTCCCAAAGAATACTTGTTATTCCAACTTCCGATACAGGTCACCCGTACCATAGCTCAACTGCGTTTAGTAAATAATTACAAAATTAAATTCACCATGAATGGGTTGTCTCATCTGATTGACCCTAACGAGATATGCACAGTTTGCAATCGCCACGATGCTGAAACCATTTTCCATATTCTGTTTGAATGTCCTATTTATATTGTTATGAAACCCAATTGTAGATCTCTTGAGTCCTGGTAATCTTTACTTTCCTCCTTAGACGCACTCTCCTCGGACGAGGCTAAAATTATAGCTAGTTATGTATGGAATATTTTGAGGCTCAGATCTTTCATTCATAACGAGTAATCTTACTTTTTTGTTATTATTAATTTTTTTTAGGTACGATAATGTTCTATTTCTTTTGATCTTGCCATTTTTATGTTACTTTTTTCCCCTTCTACTCAACTCTTGCTGTAAAACCATGTTTTAAAAAGCAATAAAGGTATTATTATTATTAATAATTATTCATTAAAGTCAAGTCACTAGTTCGCCGCCATGTAGAAACGTGTTTCGATATCATGTTCTGTATGTTCTGGAATGGTATTTGGTATAGATGAATACGTAGGATTGCATTCAGAGTTAGTTTTATCATTTTCGAGTTTTGAATAACCTATTTGCAGATTTAATTTTATTGTTTTGGTATTTAGAAGTATTTCAGAAAGTCTATAGTAAATGTTAATGTATTAATTCTAATTCTTAGTTCAATTATTTTAATTGTCTAGTCATTTTTATATATATTATTTAATCTATTTTCACACGTGACTTTTCCTAGCCAATAAATTTGAAAACAACCAAAACCAAGTTTCCTTATGATTTAGTACAATTTGAATCAAGTCAAAGCAACCAATATTATTATAGTCATTGAGAATATTAGAGAACCAGCACGTATGGGTTTCTTCGCGAATGTGTAAACATCGAGCCAATTCCGGTATCCATCAATAAGACGAAGATGAGACAAAGTATCTAGGTAAGTAAAATCATTGCTATAATTGAGATCACGTATGAGGGTGTACAGCTGAAATAATTTCCACAAAAGTGTTATTTATTCTGTGAAGTTGTGTGTTAAATGAGAGTATTTTGAACATAATAGAACCAATCATATTATTTCACTAGCTTAAAGAATTCACACGCGAACGGCCAACCAGCGCTCTGAATTATATGTATTAAATAAATAAAGGGAGGGGACATTAAGAGTAATTCTAAACTGATATTCAATTAATTATATGTGCAAACCACCTGATTAAGACTTGCTAGTAGGAAAGCACTAGTTTCCAAATGTAGACACAAAGGTAACAGTTTAAGTGACTCATCTTGTTTATTAACTTTGTTTTTACTTTGTGTCTCTATTTTTCATTGAACCTGAGTTAATAAATTATTTTAAAATATTGAATTACCGTGTATATTCCTGATTTGAATTGGTACAAAGGCAAAAACCTACGCAATATGTAATGTTGCATGATGTCTTTGAACAACTGCCAGCAATCCATAAAGAAATAAAATATCACAAAAAGCCGTCAGTACTCCGCGGTAAGAGTCTGAAATTCAAAAAGTTCAAACACGTCTCTTAAAATGTTATATTTTACGATATTTGGTAGAAACGGCATATCATGTTTTCGTGCAACCTAACCAACTCCGATATAGCACCAAATTGAGAAGGTCCACCATACTGAAAAATGATTCACATTGTGACCACCCACACAACACGAACGGTATAGTTTTCAAAATTCGAAATATACCTAACTTATGAAATCCGAACGAAAGACTGGAAAGGTTGCAGCAACTACTACATTATATGACATTTTGCATATCTTACCGATAAACCAGTAAAGTTTTTCCAATAATTGACAGACACTAAATAAAAACAACTATAAATAGCGAATTCCCTGCATTGGAAAGTACTGAAATTGGAATGCGAAAGGTGTATGTAAAACGTCTACACAATCAAGTAGACTATGTCGCCTATGATTTGAATAACAATGACCGAATCAAAGCAGACAAAATACCGCATTTTTTGCTACTTTCGCCTCATATCAGATGCCGTTATGCTACGAATTTGAATAACGTTTACGATATTACAAGGTGATAGGTGTATATATGATCGCAGAGCGAAACATTTGTCAGAACTGTCTAAAATACAACAAAGAAACAATGAATTGATGAGTGAATTTATTCAGAACCTCTCTATGTGAAAAAAGAGGTTATGTCAGTAAATTCCACTGATAAATACCAAAGTTGCAGTTAATAAACCAAAATGTTTTCGCCAAAATCATTATTGATATCAACACTCGCCTGGCTTTCGTACACTTCAAACGAGCCTTTGGTTCTATTAACCACAATCTTATTTGACATAAACTGTATCTTCACAATTCGCCCATGAAAATGATCTAATAATAGGGGAGCCCACGATGCTAAATGGGGATTTACTCGAGCGTCATAGAGACCTATTGGGTTGCAAAGCTTAGATGATAAGAAGAAAAAAATGTTATATAATATATACTTTTCCATCGGTGGGGGAAGCGGCTATAGATTGTTAAATATGTAAAAAAAGACTGTTGCATGGATATTCTCGAGCGCGTCAGATATTGATAGCATCAATGCCCTACGTATTTTTAATAATGTACGTATGTTAATCTGATCGTTTGTATGATGCGGGTGGTTGTACGTAAGGGTTGAAAATGAAAAAAAACAAAAATTTATTCGAGCGCCTCAGATTTTCTAAGGGAGTGTTGAGTGCACCAAAAAAAGCTCTCATTCACTAATCTGACGATTTCGATGTGACGCAAACTCGCAGCCATTATTATAGTGTGCAAAAAAAATCGCCATTTTGAAATACTCCAGCGCGTCAGATTGAGACATATATGGTTCATCTTTATGATCTAAACGTGCTGTCTCCTAATCTGACGATTATCTAGAGGGATTCACCTAATCTGACAAACTTTTTTTTTAATCATTGAACTTAATTAATTGAAATGCTCGATTTCATCCTCAGATTGCGTATCTGTAACAAAAAATCATTAAAATATTTAACAATTTTTTTTTATGAACAACGTGTTTTTGTAATTATTGGAGAAAAGAAAAACCTGATTCTGGTGTATCCTCAAGAATATCAGGTGTTATGAATACATCTTCGTACGCTTTCGGCAATTGGTCACCTGCAAACCAGATCATTTTGAATTTTCCGTCGACAACTTTCCATCCATAGTCTGTTGGTAAAAGATCAGTAATGTTTGCATTATGGGCATTACTCCACAAGCATGCAATGAGTCTTGTGCGTAACACTTGCTGGAGTAACTCCGATTCACAGGGTGGCAAGTTGCACGCATCGTAATTCCGAACACTCAAGGAGAAGGGTTGTGATGTGTCTTTTACCTTGTACGTCCTATTGAAGATGACAATCCTGGCTTGATTGACATCGTCTAACTTTTTCAACCCATACAAGTGGCAAGTAAAGGACTGTATGATGTTAAAAGAATCCTGGAAAATTTCGGAATTCATTATTAGTAATTGCAAAGGTTTCTTTTTCCCTCGTCGGTACAATGCTGAGTTGAAATCGCAACCAGTGAATGCACGCAAAGCTGGAAGCGTTTTCGAAATTTTTGGGCAAAATTTTTTGTAGAGAGCGGATACGTCGATGAATCGGCGTGCATTGCCAACTCCAAGATCCATCCAAACTTCTACTCTTGCTTGCAGGTGTTCCATATTCGCTAACATGATGACCACTATATCAGTGAGAGTGGAATAGAAACGCGTAGAGGGAAAATATAGGCATCACGCAGCTGCACGCCTTTAACTTTATCAACGAATTTTTGTTATTTCGGCAAGCGGAAATCGTTAGATTATATATTTTTCGTTATCCTTGAATTATTTCCTCCAACATAAAAAAAATTAGCTACGCTCGAGAATGTCGAGATGACGTTTTTTTTTTACAACTTTGCTGTCCTCCCCTTTCTTTACGTCACTCTCAAATTGTCAGATTAGTGGAATATACACTTTTTAGCATGTATTTAACTCACCCTACCTTGATCTGACGCGCTCAAGAATTTCTGATGATCAATATTTTTTTACTAATCTGATCCTTTATCCTTCACGGGCGGCCTTATATATGGGGCTCATATTTGGTGGAGGTACTTAACCGGGTACAAGGTATCCCCCTGTATATTAATCTGCCGGGCTTTAGTAAATCCCGAAATCCCCGCTTGGGCTCCCCTATTATAACTGTAAAAACGGAAAAAATATCGTAGCTTTCAGCAGGGATGGATTTGGCACTAATAAAAAATGCAGTTTCCATTACTCGAATGATATTGAGGTCAATAAATTCACGTACCTACCACTCCTAGGTACGTGAATTTATTGACCTCCTCGTCCCTTTTTCTCGAAAAGGCCAAGTCAACTGTTTCTAAGCATAAACATTATTTTGGAGCTACTATGGATCTCACGATTCGCTCTAAAATAATGTCATGGGATGCGAGAATCAAACTTTATAATTCAGTTATCATCACATCTCTTTCGTACTTTGGGGACTCAGATATTCAGATTTATTGGAACGAACTCAGGTCGCCTTCTTCAAGAGACTGCCCAATCATATTATTAGACTGGAAACCTCATCAACAAAATTGAGTCTCATAGTAGTGTGTTTCCTTCATGGTTGATCAAAATGAAAAAGATTCCGCCTCCCAAAACTGGGTGAAACAAATTGGTGATTACTTCTCTACTCTTGATAGACAGGATTTATCACATGATCTTCTCACAACTGATTTCAAGAAGCTATCTCTCATCATTATAACCTCCCATCAATTCCTCTTATTTCGTGAGGATAAGAATAGACTTTCCCACTCTACATATCCCTGCTTGTATGGGTTCCTTACCAGTGAAGATGGACTATTTCCTGCAACTGCTATGAAAAGTAGCGTATTTCTCATAGCTTACTTAATTTCAAAACGATATATTGCTCATACTGTGAGAAATATTTTTGCCACAATCAACAAAAATCGACAAAAACTAGTTGACTGCTGTTCATTTTTAGATAGTTATCAGAACTATCAGATTATAGAAGTTTTTTAAACTCTTCAGATAGTTTTCATTCGTGCTTTCATAAAAATCGCAATTTCTATTGAATATTGTTTCAATAAGACATACTCATAATAAATAATATGGATACTGACAATTATAGTGACGATTTTGATAATAATACTCCGCCAGAGATATTGGAAAAAGCTGCGAAAGTAACGTTGGATTTGTTGCCGGAAATTTAAAAAAAAAGTATGGCATACGAAAAAATTATTTATCTGTCAAGAGGTAGGATACTTTAATGTTATTGTAGTTGTGCAGTTGTAGGAAAAAATAAATATTGAGGTATATTACTTGTATTTTTTTAATTTTTGCAGTTGTTGGAAAAGTATAGTGTGAAACATGTGGGAGAAGTACTTTTTCTCACTCGTGTGTTTGCGGCACTCGCCCTTCAGGCTCGTGCCACAAACTTCCACACTTGTTGCACAATATTTCATCTTAAATTGTCGATTCCAATCTCATCCATCCGATAAATTGCACACCTGAGAACATGTAACAAATACTAGGTATCAAATTTAATGTAGTACATTTTCTAGCAGTCTACTGAAGCTTCGCTCTTTCGTTTTGAATGAATAACAAACATTAGTAATTCGTCATAATTTTCTGAACATTTCAACATTTCCTTTACCCACGTGTAATAATATTCTTTTTTTTGTTGTGGTTGTAATTTTCGCGAAAAATATTGTTGAGTACTTTTAGTATTTATTGGCATTGAGAGAGCTAATATGACACGATGCCTCTTTATTTTTCTTGCTTACCTACTTTTGCTTCTACCAGCCAGGTACAGAAATAAAACTCATTGTTATAAAAATTGTAAATTCTTTAGGAATAATAAATGTATATCTATCTATCCATCTATATTTTTAATTTATTTTTATGTTATTTTGTTTGCTGCTAAAACATTCTGTTTTTTTTTAAATTCAGAACTTAGATATGTTGTGATATTTTACATTGTAATGGGGATTATCCCGTAAGTATAAATAAATAAATAAAAAAATTAAAAATATACAGAGTTAGTCACATGTATAGACCCGCTCATTTTTCTCAGTTATTATGAGGGTTATCGGAAAAAAGTTCGGATAAAAGTTGAAGGGTATTTCACACTGCACCTTTCTATGAATTCAAATATTTTTTAGACGTCCCATTGGTGGAGAAGTGACGTCACCGGCCATTTTTTAAATGAAACCATATGTCACGTTTAGAATCGCAACAAAGCTTGGTTTTTTCTCATTTCAGTAGTACTAATATTATTTCAACTCTCTCGGTTGATACAGTTTTGTTGTTTTGTTTTTTTTTGGTCCACCTCTGTAATGCACTTACCTAGTGCTTAATTTGTTCAATTTTTTTTTCAATGTGGCCAGTTTGATATTTTAAGCGATAAGGCAATTTGATTCAGTCAGTGGCGTACGTAAGTTAATACAAAAACATTTTTTATGTGCTACATCGAGAGTTATTTCATTAAGAAATTTCACTTGGATGTTTGGGATAATTTTAAGTAATAAAAACTGAAATTATTCCATTGATAAAATGATAAAATTTTTGATGAACCAACTTTCAATGTAGCACATAAAAAATATATTTTTTTATAAAAACGTACGTACGCCACTGTAGAATCAAATTGCGATATCGTTTAAAATGTCTAACTGAATATATTCCCCGATTAACAAAAATTTTAAACAAATTAAGAAATAGGTAAGTGAATTACAAAGAATTACCTATCGAGAAAGTTAAAATAATATTGGCACTACTGAAATGAGAAAAAAACAAGCTTTCTGGTGATTGTAAACATGATATATGGTTCCATATGAAAAAATGTCGATGACGTCACTTCTCCACCAATGGCACATCTAAAACATATTTGAATTTACAGAAAGGTGCTGAGTGAAAAACCGTTCAACTTTTATTCAAACTTTTTTTGATAGCTCTCATATTAACTGAGAAACATGGGCGGGTCCATACATTTTTTGATTAATCTGTTATCTACACTAATCCTGCTCGTGAGATGAAGTGGCGGTTTTCAGCAGTGGTAACCGCATCATTAGTCGAAGCAAATATATCAAATCGTCAGAGATACTGGGGTTCTCGATAGCAGGTTAAATTTTGTAACAGAATTATCGAGTTTTTCTCTTCCACCAGTGAAGGTGGGATTGAAAGCAACACTACTACTACTAGATTTTCTTGGAAGTTATCTAGAAAACCTCCGAGGAGGATTATTACCTCACGTGGCTCGGCCAACTTATCTACAAGCCCAAACATCATCAACAGGTAAACGGTAAACACACTTTTCTCCCACTAGTACTTAACGTGAGATTATTTGTGATCTTCTTTGTAGGGCTTCTACCGCAAGGAGGTAAATGACTTTTTCTACCGCACGGTTTTAAATGAGAGGTTATTATCAACAGGATTTCTTCTAGCGTAC
This sequence comes from Chrysolina oricalcia, assembly GCA_944452925.2. NCBI lineage: Eukaryota > Metazoa > Arthropoda > Insecta > Coleoptera > Chrysomelidae > Chrysolina > Chrysolina oricalcia. Next base: position 18,572,927 of record OX101825.2, read on the forward strand.
AGTTTTGAGTCTGGGTAGGTGTACTGTACGGTTCTAAGTACATCACTGCAAGATCAAATCAAATCAAATTTTATTAGATCCGTTTTCCTATTATACAATGGATTGGACGCGTCTGGTGAGGTAAAACTCACACAATTACTATACAGAAAATTACTTCTGGAGTACTAATTTACTGGTTAAAATATCCTGTACACAGACAAAATAGAGTATATATATATATATATATACACATATATGGATGGAACACTAATATCACAATGACATATAAAGACAAATATATAACACATCTTGATATAAATATAAAAATATAAGGCACATTAAACACTATATGAACTCAGTTAACACTGCTAGAGAGGAAGTCATCAAACTCCCCCAAGCTATAAAAACAATGATATATTAAGATTTTCTATGATTGTACACTATTGACTGTAGGATAAATCGTATCGATTAAATATTGTTGGGAAATAAAAATGTATTTCTATCCAGTAACCAACCTTACTCACCCCACCGCCCATTGAGCGAGCAAGTGTCTTGTTTTCAAGGCACTAATATTTGTTTGCTACCTTAAAGGCAATTTTTTCAACTTCCCCTCTTCATGGGATCAGGACAACTGTAGCATTCTCTTCAAATATAATCAGAAGTGGATCCAAGGGCTTCACCCTGAGAGACCCTACGGAGTCAGTGCAGTGAAACTACAAGAAGCCAGGAGGAGAAAATATACTTCCAGGTATTGTATTCAAAGAATAGATTGTTTATTTTGGTGTGGATTTGGCTAGAACCCAAGATAATTCATCGCTCAACCACCTTGGGTTAAGTATTACAAGAAAGTATTGATATAACTCCTCTCTGACAAAAATTATGTGTGAATCCCATTCGCCAAACAGAACCGAAAACTAATTACAAAAGTTAAAACGCCAGAAGTACCGTAAAATCCATCATACTGAACGATCTCTCCCAGTTCATGACTCCTCTATTCCAAGACTAACGCCATCGCATTCAATAGCGCATAATCTCGATGATAGCACAGCCATAAAACACCACTCGAAACAATGAATGACTCATACGAACGAACATTTCGATGCAAATTCAAACAGATTCATTAAAGTTTCATTTGTTTCATTAACTGAAACAATTATAGAGTGGAACATTTCTGAATTAGACGGACGAGTATAAATCAACGGCAGACGTGAGCTTTACGAAATCAAAATTGTCATTGCTCTATCGCAGGATTAAGCGAAAGATAAGGGGAGACATGTTTCGAATATAGAATTGCCACCATTATTTAGTTTGGATTAGATCACGTCGCGTCGTATTAAACATTGCATTTTCAGTCTCCTGGAGCTCATGTAACGATTGCTGGCAGGACTACACACTATCTCCACCTGCACAAGCAGAGGTTGCCCACAAGGGGGAGTGGCCTCGCCCCTTGTGTGGGGACTACCCTAGTTGCCTTTTCAAGAAGAAGAAACAATAACGTCAACCATCGAACTAGATGGGAAATTTCCTGAATAGAAACCAGAGGTCAAATATCTGGGACTAATACTAGATAATAAACTCATCAACCAACAAAGCCACGAAGCCCTAATGGTGTGCAGAAACTTGAAAAAAACTGGGGATGTAACCTAAATACATTGCAGTGGATGGGGCAGCAAAACTAAGCTAGCTAGTACAAGGGCAAATCTATCGAAAATACAAAGATTAGCCTGTGTTACACAGGCTAATCTTGTCACGCATACTCAGGCTGTGTATGCGTGACAGGTGGAATGAGAACGTGTCCAACGGCAGCTATGGAAATAATCCTAAGCCTCACACCCCTCTATATTGTAGTGGAGAGAATAGTGATAAGGACAACATACAGAATGAACAGAGAGAGAGCACCAAACGCAAGTTTCGACTCCTCCATGGAAATCACCAAACCTGAGATATGCCCAAAGATGAGATGACAAAAAAGTTTAGCTTTGAGAAAGAATTCAACACAAACTAAGTAGCAAAAATGAAAGGCACAAAGACACCATCCCGAGACTGAAGAGAAGCGCTATTAAATGGTACACAGATGGATCTAGAACAGCAGAAGGAACTGGAATAGGACTACAACAGATCTTATAACTCGCAGTATATTGACACCCCCACTAAACAGAACAGAACCAAAGAACTTCTAATGAACTTTCGATGGTAATTCGAGTCCAACACGGCTAAGCATTGGGCATTTCAATTATGCTTCACATCCATGAATTACTTCTAATCCTCCCGAATTTATTTACTTGTTTGTGTGCAGATAATTCCACGTTATAATTCAAATGCAAATCTGAGGTACAAATTCAAAATAACATTAACACTACTTTTCAGTCACTACGTCACAGGTTATAATATAACAATTACTTATTTTTGAATCCTGCTAAAACAAATAGTTTACTTTTCACATCAGGCAAACTAAATATGATCAAACTATCAACTATCTACTTTTTTAGGTATTAGACTTGATCCGAACGTATCTTTCAATAACCACTTTGAAACTCTAGCCAATAAATTATGTAAGTATTGAATGTTTTCAAATGAAATCTTTCAAATCAATTACAAAGAAATCCAGGCTAGATTAACATACGGAATAACCATATGGGTCAACTCATATGCTGCTAATGAGGTTTTTCTTGTGCGATGTCTAGCTAATGTTCCAAATGACACAGGCACGGTCCCAACCCAAGATTTTTGGGGGGTCAAGTCAGGGACGGATCGAAGCCAAATTGGCAAATTATAGAAATTTCTTCCAACAACCAAAAAATAGGTCACCATACTTCAATCTTGTTCATGTGTGTGTAAATATTTTCAGTAGTTACATCTAATCCGCGTCAAACTTGAACATGGCTCAAGCCGCTCAATTATAGTTTCAAGATAACTTTATCAATAAGTGATACAAGTGAAATCTCAATTAGAAACTAAAAGGAAGCCTTCTATTTGTTTCAGAAAATCGAAGAGGTATGTTGAGGGGTAGTTTTTGGTTCACAAATTATTTCACCCTATAGAACGTATTCAGCAGGTTTAGAATAATTCATCTACGTCAAAAAACCTCGAGCAACGGTTATTTGTAAATACCTTAAGCGAAAAAAAAAATCCCGTTGCTAGGAAAACCGTTGCTGCTTTCACACCCGTCACATCAAGGTTATCTCAGGGTATACAAGGTGATTCAAAAGTACTTTGACAAACTTCAAGAGGTGATTCCTCACAAAATTCTAATATGAATTGTCCAAATAAATATATGTCCGGAAACGCTTCGTTTCCAAGATATAGGGTGTTGAAGTATTATTTTTATTTTCGTTTGTTTCAAATAACTTTTGAAATACTGAACTTAATTAAACGTTTAACTGTCACAAAATATGTAATTACCAAAACTACTTACTTAAACGTCAAATTCTTTTCCAAAGCATTCTTGTGAAAAATGCAAAATATTGGTAACAACTTCAACATGCATCGATTATCAAATAATTGACTTGAAATTTTCAAGTCCAAATATTTAGAAAACGGTTGCTTACAGCGACTTTTAACAAGGTTAGCTTTTTGACGTAGATATGGTAGAGGAATCGATTTTTTTACTGAAAAATGTGCTAGAAGTACGCTCAAAAAAGTTATGAATCTTCAAAAAAGAAAAAGACGTGTAGGTGGCGCCCCCTACGAGTAAGAGAAATAATAACATCAGGTTCCAATTCGACACCTCAAAAACCTCTTATTACCAAGTTTCGTTTAATTAAGTTCAGTATTTCAAGAGTTATTTGAAAAAAACCAAAATAAAAATAAAACTTCAACACTGTCTGTATCTTGGAAACGAAGCGTTTCCGGACATATATTTATTTGGGCAATTCATATTAGAATATTGTGAGGAATCACCTCCTGAAGTTTGTCAAAGTACTTTTGAATCACCCTGTATATTGAGAAGTGCTAAGCCCATCAATCTCTCTTCTGGCATATTTGCACTCATCCAAGTTTTTAGGTGGCTCATTGTGGAAAATAACCTTTCTGAAGTCACATCACTTATGGAGGGTTGCCAAAATTTTAAGTGAAATATTGATATTAGGATAGAGGTCTTGACACAACAGTCGATTGTAGAAGTCACCCAACTGGGCACTTTCAAACTATTGTCTGCGAGCTCCCTCCTCCACTTCGAAACCCATAACTGATACTCTGTTATGACAGTAAATGGGTATAAAATTCTGCTGTCTTCTTCAAATTAAGAAGGACGACTATTATGGCATTAATGATTAATATTGTCCATTAATGCATTCATTCAAGTATTTGTTACATATTTATTTGTTGAATAAATGTGTGTGTTGATTGCTTGTTTATTTTGTAATTTCCAATATTAGATATTATACGTGTTTTCCCTCATTTCGTAGTTATAGAATCTAAATTTGAATTGTAATAGTATATTCTGTAACAAGGTTAGAATGAAAATTCGATGCGAGTGGAAAGTTCCGAGCGCGAGCCGAAGGCGAGCGTGAGGAACCACGAGCATCACGAATTTTCATTCTAACCGAGTAGCAGACTATACTTTCTCCACGATCAAAGATAGGAAACGTGACAGCAATAATTTTGACACTTACTCAAATTTTGCCACAACGATGACAATCAACTGCGTAAAGGCTAATGTTATTATTGCTATCCAGTGTGAGAATATTATTCTATCACAAGAGAGAGAATGTAAATACATTTAAATTGCATGGGGGCAGAGGTGTTGCAGAATATTTCTTCAATCTCAAGAGAGAGAATTCCAGCATTCTGTAATCAAATTTGATTTCAAAATTGGCAAATTCTGTGATGATCGTGGAGAAACATATTTTTCATTCGCCATTTTCATTATTTATCGATAATATTTTTGAACACTTTATTTACCACAGACAGTCCTGACTCCTTGGTAGTCTGTTTATTTGTGAAAACATTGTTATCGCCATCATTTAAATGGAACAATTTTTTTTCTACCAATAAGCATTTGTTCTTTTTTTCTTCAGGAATATCACAGTCGAGCCCTTTCTGTGAAACATCCGGAAAGTGAGCTGGTGTCATTTACCCAAATAGCCACTCCCCACGTCTCGCGTCTGTGGGGTAAATGACTATTGGGTCCGAGAATGAACCAAGAATAACGGTCTTCTGCTTTCATCCGGCTAAAATTTCTGCCGTATTACGGCTAGCCGGAATAATTTTCAGGTTCCACAGCAATGTGTCCATCATTCCACCAAGGTACACTGATCAGCACCACCATTTTAACAGACCATGCAGAGAAGGGTGACTTTACCGGCTCCATACAGTACCATTCTGTTACGTAGACACCCAACTAAAAAGTCCATGACCTCCTTGTTGTCTAGGGAAGTAAAATTGATATTATTACCTTTCTTTAGAAATAAGATGCTACAATCTAGAGATGCAACTCTTGATCTTGAGGCTGCATACTTGTAAAACCTAGTATAAGAACAAAAATCTTTGAGAAATAAGAGGGACACACTACTCAGTGAGACAAAAATGGTGCTGAAAAACTCTGAAACAACATTCTATATGAAAAGAGTCAAAAAAAAGAACACTAGCTGATGGTGAAAATGAAGATAATCAGAAGATTGAAACTGAAAGAGAATCTGTAGAAGAGGGTTCCTTTCAAATAAACGTAATTTATAATCTAATGGACTTGGTGAATGGCGGCTTAAAAGAAAGGTTTCAATTCAAGTACCTCATTCCAAGTACCTCAGAAAATTAACACATATTTCAATGTTTCTGGAATTACCAGAAGATGAATTTGAAAAAAAAGCCAATAAAGTCAATTAATGAAACCACTTTAACAGCTTGCTTCCCAATGTTCCTATATCATTAAGAATATTATGTACTATACCAGTTACTGTGAAAGAAGTTTTTGCAAAAAGAAACAAACAAACGTCCTAAGATCTAAGGGCTAACGGCTAACAAAGAACGAGTTCATTCAGAATTTTGGCAATAGAATCAGACATTGCTGAACCAATTATTTAGTAGTCAATAGCCAACACGCAAAATATACTTTAGGGTAAACCTGGGAGAGATGGTGATAGTGGGTGAGACTGTGAATTGCTGTGTTCAAGTGTCTGGTAGTAGATGGCAGCTAATGTACCGTTCGCGCCTTTAGTCACATTCGAGTGATCAACCGACAACAGGTGGTGTGGCCGGTGCGCTGATATTAGGTAAGAAAATAAATAATTTTGATATTTGCTTCCCTCAGAAATGTTATTCCACTTCGTTTTCATACCAGAGGAAGTAGTGATAAGTTTCTTTTTCGGGTTTTTTTGTGACAGACGGTTGCTGAGGACCTTAAAGTAATAAGATAACCTCAAAATTCATACAGTATCAAAGCCGCCTCGTGACAGTCCCGTTCACCATCTCTCCCGTAGAAATGGGATAGATGGTGAACGCTACCGGGGGAGTGATGGTGAATGGTATTTTTGACTAGAATTTTTTTTTTGTTGCAGATCGACATGCCAACTTTTTACCAACGAAAGAAAGGCACCCCACGTGCAGATTGGACCGAGGAACAGTTGCGTAACGCTGTCAGGGCTGTTCAGGTGAAGGGATTAAGTCTAAATTGGGCCTCCAAAAATTTTGGGGTGCCTTGGTCAACTCTTAAAAACCGAATCAAAAATGGCTGCCTTGTAAAAAAGTCACTTGGACCATCTGTCCTTGGAACCGACAACGAAAAGAAGCTAGTTACGCACATTATAAAATTGCAACGATTTGGATTCTCACCAACAAGGAATGACGTACGTGGAATGGCCTATCAATTGGCCGAACAGTTGCACTTGCGTCACAAGTTCAACGTGGAAACCCAAATGGCTGGTTTAGATTGGCTCCATTTATTTTTAAAGAGAAACCCCGAAATCAGCCTTAGAAAATCAGAGGGCATTTCACAAGCACGTGCGCGCAACATGAACAAAGAATGTGTAAAGAAGTACTTTGATTTGTTACAAGAAGTGCTATTGACAAATACTCTAGCAGAAAAACCAGCAAACGTGTACAACGTAGATGAAACTGGAGTTCAGTTGAACAATAAACCTGGCTACGTCCTAGCAGCTAAAGGATCGAAGAATGTTTCCAACATCACATCGGGAGAAAAAGGGGAAACAATTTCCATCATTACTTGCTGCAACGCGGAGGGGACGTTCTTACCACCTGCCTGTATCTTGAAGGGTAAATACGAGAAGCCTGAATTCAAGGATGGGATGCCACCAGGATCGATCATATTCATGAGCCAGAAATCTGCGTATGTAAACAAAGATATTTTCTTTCGTTGGCTTAAAAATCATTTCCTTCCGCGGAAATCTCAAGGCCCTGTCGTCCTTATATTAGATGGACACAGTTCGCATTGCAATTCGATTGCAACGCTTTCGCTTGCTGAAGAACACAACATAATTTTGCTTTGTCTGCCAAGCCACACCACGCATTACTTACAGCCACTGGACAGGGCCTTTTTCAAATCGTTTAAATCTTTTTACTATAAAGCCTGTAACACATACCTGAGAATGAATCCTAGTAGAAAAATCAATAGGCTGATATTTGGCAAACTTTTGTCAGAAGCTTGGATGCAGGCTGCTACGGTAAATAACGCTGTGTCAGGCTTTCGTGCTACTGGCATCGTCCCATTTGATCCTGCAGCTATCCCTGAATACGCCTACTTGACTACAGCGCCTATGGAACCCGAACGAGAAGTACAAACTCAAGACATTCAACATGAAAGAAACACATCTCCACAACCTGGGTGTTCAACTTCAGACGTTCAGCCTGTAAGAACCACATCTCCCCAACCTGGCTGTTCAACTTCAGACGTTCAGCCTGTAAGAACCACATCTCCCCAACCTGGCTGTTCAACTTCAGACGTTCAGCCTGTAAGAATCACATCTCCCCAACCTGGCTGTTCAACCCAATCTGACATCGTCGATGTCATGATGGTTAATGAGATGATCGATGATACCAGCTATTTGCAAAGAACACCTTCCCCACAGGATCATTCCAAGGACCATGAACATATTTCTGTCATTAGTGACATTCCTGAAAGTAACACTGCAGTATCGAATGTAACTCCCGGAACAATGCTGAATCTAATATCTCCAGTACCAGTAATCTCCCAAGTAGAGAAAGTTCGCAAAAATTCCCGGAACGTAGCTGCTATACTAAATACCCCAGACCGAATTGAGAAGCAGAAACTATCAAAGCTACAAAAGCAGAAAGTATCAAAGCTACCAAAGCAGAAACGTGGTAAGGCAACTGCGAAATCTAAGAAAACAACCAAAGTTGACAACCAAATGAAACAGCCAAAGGCTACCACCAAACATGCCAAATCAAAGAAGCCTAGATACGAAGATTCGTCGTCTTCTGAATCGTTAAGCGAACCTGAACTGCAAGACGACGACAACGATGAGGAGGAGGTATGCTGTGTAGGGTGCGGAGAAGAATATCGACTAACTCAGAAGCGGGTAGACTGGATAATGTGCGAGCAGTGTAGGTGCTGGCTGCATGAAGACTGTTTGAAATTTGTTACGATGTGTGATATCTGCGGCAAAAAAAGTGCTAAACATAAAAAATAACTTGTACTTTGTTTGCAATGTGGTTCACTATCTCTCCCATATAGCATTCACCATCTCTCCCTACATGTATGGGTGAGATGGTGATTTTTCTTTTTTTAACAAAAATATTTTTTTTAAGAATATTCATCGCAATATTTGTATTTTTTGGTTTGTAGAGTAAAGATATTTAGTTTATATGAGAGTATTGTATTTTGTTTCGTTTGAATTAAATACCGTTAAAAAACTTTGAGGTCTCAAAACATTATTCACCATATCTCCCCGGTTTACCCTATTATCAATCGACGGTTTTTAAAAGGATATGATTAATTGCACTCAGAAACGCCTAACCTTACCATTTATTTTAAATTTTTCACCGGGTGAAAACACCGGGCGCCCTGCTACCACGTGTGGTTTGTCATTCGGTCCAGAAATGGTAAGTTGTACAGGGTCCCTGAAATCATCTCAACGGCTTTGATTTGGGGTAGAATCATAGGAAAGTTTTTTAAGTACAATGAATGAATGAATGATAACATTATTCGTAGTTTAATCTGACTGACGTCATTTGTAGCAAATAAATTGAGACAGGGAATTATTGGGTAATCGTTTTGCTTTGTATAACTTGATAATTCAACAGTTTGGTAATGGTGATGGGTGGGGGACGCAAGCGTTAGCGACTAGGCCTAGGCCCCAGTGAGTCCTTTTCGCAATCCCCGCCATCTTCACTCATCCCATGGCGGATACCTGCTCGAACCTCTTCGACCTTCTTATGAAAGTCGAAATGTGCTTCCATTGCAATGAGTGCAATTCCTCCTCCTTAATAGTGGCAGCTCCAAAGGCGTTTTGTCTGAGCATGCCATAAATACCACTTTCGCACAGGAAGTGGAAGGAGTCCTCCTTCTCCCCACATTCCGTGCATAGTGGGTCTGCCTCAACTCTGATGAGAGCCAGGTGCCTCCTGAGGCCGCATTGGCCGGTTAGAACTCCCTCCAAGAGTCGGAGTTCTTTGCGGCTTAGCTTCAGTATCTTGGCCGTCCTTGCCCTGTCGGGCCTCGATATCATCTGCTTTGACTGCCTGCAGCAGCATATTCCTCTCCACTCTTTTCCTAATGTATCAACGGCCCACTCATTCAGTGCCGTTGTTACCTATTTCCTTGTTATGCCGAGTGCGGGTTCGGGCCCGTAGTAGGGTTGCCCCAAAGAGACTAAACATTATTTAACAGGAGAGTCTAATCCCCATAAGACAATGGGGACACTGATAGAAAGAGATAAAAGAACATTTTTGACGAAATGTGACGTAGTTGGACATGTCAAGGCCGCCGTTCTCTATAGACAGTGACGGACTAGCTCTGGGTATATGAGAGTTACTGCTGACAGTTTTGTTGCTTGGTTCGAGTAAGACTCTGTACTCATGTCCAAGTACGTCACGATGACGCGTTGATGCTACAAAATTCTGATTGGCTGGAGCTTATTAAACCCTCCTGTTAGTTTAGTCTCTTTGGGGTTGCCCGGCTCCTTGCTTGCCTAGCTGGTTCGCCTGCTCGTTGTCGTCAATCTCTGCATGGCCCGGGACTCACATCAGCGTTATTTCCTTTTCAATCGCAAGACTCTCCGGGGCATATTTGCACTCTTGAACCAGATTTGATCTGGTTCTGGTTGCATCCAGAGCTCTGATAGCGGCCTGACTGTCCGAGCAGACATAAACATGTCTCTCTGGGCCGGACCTCACCTCTTCCATTCTGGTTGCCTCCAGGATGGCATACACCTTCTTCTAACTTCTGCTAGTCCTTCCTCCAGTTTGGACCGTCTGTAAAGCAGACCAGGCTTTCTGGGAGAAAGATCACCCTTTCCTCTTCCCACTCCTGCCTGGGATCTCTAGCGAGATCTCCCTTTTCCACCTAATTTTATCCTATTTCTGTATCACTTTGATAGCGGATAGTAGGATTTCTTTCTCCGCTATCACAGCGATTTCGGTGTGCCCTGTGTACCCCTCTCCTCGCAGACTCAGCAGGGCGCCTAGGGCTGCCGAGGGAGTCGTCCTCATCGGGCCAGTTATTCCCCTACAAGCATGTCTATGAATTTTTACAAGCTTGTTGGTTGTGGTTATCTGGTCCACTCTCGGCCACCAGACCACTGCTCCATATAGGATTCTGGGTTTGACTACCGCCGTGTTGATCCAGTGGAGAATGTGAGGTTTGAGGCCCCACATGCCTCCCACCGTCCGGCGCAGATTCCATATAACGACCACCGCCTTCTCGACTACTCGATCGACGTGTGGCCCCCCAAGTTAGCTTCGAGTCCAGAATCACCCCAAGGAATTTTACCTCTATAGCCAGCTCTAAGGGTTTTCCACCCTTAGACCTGGCTTCCTTCTCTTGGTGAAGAGAATCATCTGTGTTTTAGTCGGATTGACTGCAAGGCCGACTTCCTCGCACCACCTTCGTTCCACGACCAGACACCAAAGGTGAGGGGAGAGAGACAGCTACCTTGCGGGCAGCCGCCCCTCACCTCGATGTCAGTCTGGCTCTCTCATAGAGACACGTCACTTTCCTCCGCTCGATTCAATAGTTTACAGCAGTTTGAAATTCTTTTTGCCTTCTAGTTTTGTATGTTTTTCGGGTTTCCCTTTAGTTTAAAAGTGAACGCCCCACCAAAAATCGGAAAGTAGCATATAATAATAATAACCGTCATCTACTCGCATAAGCTCTGTATCTGAGTACACTCATGCTAGTGTTTATGAGAGGGTATTACAAAAGATAATTTATTATGTTACATTCGAAAATTCAAAAACCGATAATGTTTTTTTCAAAAGAACGGGTTCTTGAATTTTCGATACTTATCAAAGCAATACCCTGTATAAACTAGACGTTCGCAACGGGGTTCGGTTAGCCAGACTGTACTTGCACTTAGCAGCAAATCATTTCCGATAACACAAAAATAAATGCAATTTATTAATCATCACGCGTGTAGGTACCATGTTAATGGCCAGCCAGTCACGGGTACAACAGTTGAAGGTCGCTCAATCGGTTTTTACCTATTGAATAATCACCATTGCAGGTAATTACAGAAGTTACAGGTAATTAGTTTATCTGTCGAAAATTACTCGTTCTCGTGGCATGTAAGAGGGACGTTATACTTCGAAACCTTGACTCGAATCATAACTAGAAATGTATAAATAAAATTGTGTTACATAATCACAGAAAATTAATTATAGACGTAATTCAAAGAATATCGTGAATATTGAGTATATAGACAAACTACAGGTAGTAATTTTTGGGACAGAAAATACGAACCTTGTATAAAAAAAACCTGTTATTTTATTGCTTTCTTCAGAACAGACAAATAAGTTGTCAATTTGATATTTTGAATTCGATAGAGCTGATATCTTCATATCATAGATATCTTGTACAACTGGAAATTTTGTGTAATTTGAGTCAATTTTCAGTCCTTAAATCTTCGCCTTAGTTTTTCAGTCTTCGGCTCGAGTCTTTGATTTGAGACTTTCAATATTTTGTAACTTTTTATTTCCTTATAAGTTTGTCAGTTTTGTAGAAACATGGAAATTTATCGAGACCAAAACTGCTAAACTCTATGGTCTAAACAGTTTAGTAATCCCTACTGATGAAGATAACTTTGTTATCGAAATGCGCATCTAGGAATTAAATTATTTGTGTGGTGAAGGAGTAAAATACTTTTTGTTCTCACTGAGTGACACCACAGGCGTCCAATATCCCATTTTCGACAAGAAAATATGGTGCAAAACCTCCTACCTAGGTTATCAATTCCACGCACTCCAATGATTGCGTAAGGTTAGTTTCTTCTCGTTAGATCATACTAAAAAAATTACTCCTCACAAGTTCCTCCTCCTCCTGCAAGTTCTGAGCCGTGAAACAAAAACAACTGAATTAATCTTTCAATGAAACACTGAATCAAATCAGACCTAGCATTCTTTCGTTATCAACAGGAATATTTGTATCAACTACAAACACCACAAAAATCTCAATACCAATTTCAAGAAGAAGTGGTCACCTGACAGAAAAAGATGAAACAGTAGACAGACGGAAAACTCGTTTCAAAAGATGACAGACCAAAAAAATTTCTTACCATCATTCCATAACCACTCCCTACTCGCCCTTTTTACCTTTTTACATGTATATATTATTTTACTGGTGTCAACCGAGACATTCTCTTTTCAAATCATGAATCAGAAATTATGACATTAATTTTTCAACCATTGTGAAAACAGAAACGGTTGCAGCGCCAGAAACGAAATATTAGTACATGAGCAAGGGTGTCATATGTTACTCCATGAAAATCTTCCGAATTTATATTGCAATTGTGGTTTTCTATATTATTATCATGAAAATGATCAAGTTGAAAGAAGGTTTATACACAGAAATGATAAAATTATGATAATGGTGCTTTCAATAAAACATGAGATCATATTTATCAGTGGCTGAGACAATCACATATATCACATGGGATGAAAAGTGCGTTTCTGGAAATTTATTTTCCAGTGTATATTCAGAACGATCTTATAAAGCATTCTTACCACATTTCACATTTTGTATCTCAATACGCACCCTGCAAACTACCCCCGAAAGCACCGAAATCTACAAAATAGCGTTAATTTATCGTTTCTGGGAATTTCTATCTCAACGTATATTCAAAACGATCTGAGGAAGCATATCTACCCCATTTCAGATTTTGTATCTCGATACGCACCCTAGAAACTACCCCCGATCACCGAAATATACAAAATTGCGTTAATTCGTCGTTTCTGGAAATTTCTTTCTCAATGTATATTCAAAACGATCCGAGGAAGCATACCTACCCCTTTTCAGATTTTGTATCTCAATACACACCCTGGAAACTACCCCCGAAATCAACGAAATATACGAAATTGCGGTAATTCATCGTTTCTGGAAATTTCTTTCTGACTTTATATTCAAAACGATCCGAAGAAGCATACCTACCCCATTTCAGATTTTGTATCTCAATACTCACCCTGGAAACTACCCCCGAAATCACCGAAATTTACGAAATTGCGTTAATTTATCGTTTCTGGAAATTTCTTTCTGACTTTATATTCAAAACGATCCGGGGAAGCATACCTACCCCATTTCAGATTTTGTAACTCGATACGCACCCTGGAAACTACCCCCGAAATCACCGAAATATACAAAATTGCGTAAATTCATCGTTTCTGGAAATTTCTTTCTGATTGTATATTCAAAACAATCTGAGGAAGCAAACCTACCCCATTTCAGATTTTGTATCTCAATACGCACCCTGCAAACTACCCCCGAAAGCACCGAAATCTACAAAATAGCGTTGATTTATCGTTTCTGGGAATTTATTTCTCATTGTATATTCAAAACGATCTGAGGAAGCATATCTACCCCATTTCAGATTTTGTATCTCGATACGCACCCTCGAAACTACCCCCGAAATCACAGAAACATACAAAATTAAGTTAATTCATCGTTTCTGGAAATTTCTTTCTGACTGTATATTCAAAACAATCTGAGGAAGCAAACCTACCCCATTTCAGATTTTGTATCTCAATACGCACCCTGCAAACTACCCCCGAAAGCACCGAAATCTACAAAATAGCGTTGATTTATCGTTTCTGGGAATTTATTTCTCATTGTATATTCAAAACAATCTGAGGAAGCAAACCTACCCCATTTCAGATTTTGTATCTCAATACGCACCCTGCAAACTACCCCCGTTATCACCAAAATCTACAAATCTACAAACTACGGGGGTAGTTTGCAGGGTGCGTATTGAGATACAAAATCTGAAATGGGGTAGGTTTGCTTCCTCAGATTGTTTTGAATATACAGTCAGAAAGATATTTCCAGAAACGATGAATTAACTTAATTTTGTATGTTTCTGTGATTTCGGGGGTAGTTTCCAGGGTGCGTATCGAGATACAAAATCTGAAATGGGGTAGATATGCTTTCTCAGATCGTTTTGAATATACATTGAGAAAGAAATTCCTAGAAACGATAAATTAACGCTATTTTGTAGATTTCGGTGATTTCGGGGGTAGTTTGCAGGGTGCGTATTGAGATACAAAATCTGAAATGGGGTGGGTATGCTTCCTTAGATCGTTTTGAACACACAGTCAGAAATAAATTTCCAGAAACGATGAATTAACGCAAATTCGTATATTTCGGTGATTTCGGGGGTAATTTCCAGGGTGTGTATTGAGATACAAAATCTGAAATGAGGTGGATATGCTTCCTTAGATCGTTTTGAACATACAGCCAGAAAGAAATTTCCAGAAACGATGAATTAACGCAAATTCGTATACCGGGTGATTCTCCAAGGTGGCTCACCCCTATAACTTTTTTATTATTGAAGATAGAAAAACGAAATTTGGGGGTTGTGTATTATAGTTCAATTTACATTTTTTGACATATTAACTTGCTTTATCGTACTTCCGGTTCGACCGGAAATGAGCATAACTTTCGATTTTTAAATGGGACATCCTATATATTTTTACTTATTTCGATCGAGAATGACATTCTAAATCCAACAACACCTCACTTGTCAATATTTGACAAATGAAGTAATTTTTATTTCAATTTTCATTTTTTGATCTAGAATGCCATGGATCGTGTAAATCGCTTCATTCTTGATCAAGTAACATGGGAAAAATACGACTTTGAGGCTTTTGACTTCACAGTCGTTGAAAGAATTATTCAAAAGTCTCAAATATGAATTTTTCCAGTTAACGTGAATTTTTCAAATGGAAAGGGGGTGGCTCGTCGGCTTTTTGTGAAAGATCATTTTCTTACGAATAATTTGATACCACACACTTTCACTTTATTTTCACTATTTCTGTGAGCGATTGCAAGAAGCGACCATACCCAATTACAAATAATACGTATTCGGTATGCACTGAGTCCTGTTATTCTAGTTATTCGTGACAAACAATTGAAGCTGTTGCTAGGACTATACCTAAACAAATAGGCCAATGAATATGCTGTCACTTTCAAAAATTCTTTTGTTGCATAGTTCATAATTTGATATGGAAAATTATACTAGAAACGAGAAAATTGACATGTTGCTAATTTACGGAGAAGCAAAAAAGAATGCATCTGATGCAGCTCGAATTTATGCTCAGAGATTCCCTAATCGTCGCCATCCCACTCGGCACTATTTTCCAAAACTGGAAAAGAAAATGCGAAATGAACCAGAAGAAAATGCCAATAAATTCATCGTCAGTGAAGAAAAAGAAGTAGACGTGTTGGCCTATGTTGAAGTGAATTGTACGGCGTCAATTCGCCAAATTGTTTCTGAGTGTGATATAAGTTATTCGTCCGTTTGGAGAAATCTCCACAAATATAATTATCGATCATTCAAGTACCAACTACACCAACATCTTTACGATAACGATCACAACCGAAGATTAACTTATTGCAACTGGTTTTTGACTAAATACAGAGAAGATGTACGTTTTCCATTTAAAATTATTTATTCAGATGAAACTCGATTCACCAACTTGGGTCTGTTTAATCGGAATAATAAAAGGTACTGGTCACAAACAAATTTACATCTCATGCAAGAAGGAAATTTTCAAGAGCGATTAGGTTTCAATTGCTGGATGGGTATTATCGGAGGAAAACTTTTAGGCGCAATAATTTTCGACGGACAACTTACTGGGGAAAAATATCTGCAGTTCCTTAGAAATCAAATAAATGATTTCATTGAAGATTTGCCACTAGCTACCCAAGTTGATATCTATTTTCAACAAGATGGAGCGCCACCTCACAATTCCCAAATCGTAAGAGAACATCTGAATGACACCTTCCCAGAAAAGTGGATTGGCACCAATGGACCTATTCAGTGGCCTGCGAGGTACATTCTTGAGATGTCATATTTTTTTATAATGTATTATTTCTTTTTCATATTCTAGATCACCAGATCTCACTCCACTAGATTTTTTTCTCTGGGGAACAATTAAAAATCAGGTTTATAATACAACATCAGCTACTCGTGAAGAACTGGAGTATAAAGTAAGGGTGGCATTCCAGAACGTTACTGCGGAACAGCTAAACAATGTGGTGCGCGCAACAATTGATAAAGTTGAACTTTGCCGTGATCAAGGAGGGGGTCATTTTGAAAATTTAGAAACTTAATGGACTAATGGTGATATTTGCGTCTTTTAAACAATTCTTGAAACGACTGTGAATTCAATTGTTTGTCACGAATAACTAGAATAACAGGACTTAGTGCATAAGTATACCGAATACGTATTATTTGTTATTGGGTGTGATCGCTTCTTGCAATCGTTCACAGATATAGTGAAAATAAAGTGAAAGTGTGGGGTATCAAATTATTCGTAAGAAAATGATCTTTCACAAAAAGCCGACGAGCCACCCCCTTTCCATTTGAAAAATTCACGTTAACTGGAAAAATTCATATTTGAGACTTTTGAATAATTCTTACAGCGACTGTGAATTCAAAAGCCTCAAAGTCGTACTTTTCCCATGTTACTTGATCAAGAATGAGGCGATTCACACGATCCATGGCATTCTAGATCGAAAAATAAAAATTACTTCATTTGTCAAATATTGACAAGTGAGGTGTTGTTGGATTTAGAATGTCATTCTCGATCGAAATAAGTAAAAATATATAGGATGTCCCATTTAAAAATCGAAAGTTATGCTCATTTCCGGTCGAACCGGAAGTACGATAAAGCAAGTTAATATGTCAAAAAATGTAAATTGAACTATAATACACAACCCCCAAATTTCGTTTTTCTATCTTCAATAATAAAAAAGTTATAGGGGTGAGCCACCTTGGAGAATCACCCGGTATATCGGTGATTTCGGGGGTAGTTTCCAGGGTGTGTATTGAGATACAAAATCTGAAAAGGGATAGGTATGCTTCCTCGGATCGTTTTGAATATACATTGAGAAAGAAATTTCCAGAAACGAATAATTAACGAAATTTTGTAGATTTTGGTGATAACGGGGGTAATTTGCAGGGTGCGTATTGAGATACAAAATCTGAAATGGGGTGGGTATGCTTCCTTAGATCGTTTTGAACATACAGTCAGAAAGAAATTTCCAGAAACGATGAATTAACGCAATTTCGTATATTTCGGTGATTTCGGGGGTAGTTTCCAGGGTGTGCATTGAGAAACAAAATCTGAAAAGGGGTAGGTATGCTTTCTCGGATCGTTTTGAATATACAGTCAGAAAAAAAATTCCAGCAACGACGAATTAACGCAATTTTGTATATTTCGGTGATTTCGGGGGTAGTTTCTAGGGTGCGTATCGAGATACAAAATCTGAAATGGGGTAGATATGCTTCCTCAGATCGTTTTGAATATACAATGAGAAATAAATTCCCAGAAACGATAAATCAACGCTATTTTGTAGATTTCGGTGCTTTCGGGGGTAGTTTGCAGGGTGCGTATTGAGATACAAAATCTGAAATGTGCTAGGAATGCTTTATAAGATCGATCTGAATATACACTGGAAAATAAATTTCCAGAAACGCACTTTTCATCCCATGATATATGTGATTGTCTCAGCCACTGATAAATATGATCTCATGTTTTATTGAAAGCACCATTATCATAATTTTATCATTTCTGTGTCTAATCCTTCTTTCAACTTGATCATTTTCATGATAATAATATAGAAAACCACAATTGCAATATAAATTTGGAAGATTTTCATGGAGTAACATGATACCCTTGCGCATGTACTAATATTTCGTTTCTGGCACTGCAACCGTTTCTGTTTTCACACTGGTAATTTTTCACATATTTTGACGTCAACATACTGAACACGAAAAGGGTTACTAGCTCTCAGCCCGTGCATACAATAGGAAAATTGTCTTTCTTGTTTATTTAAAAGCAATAGAGCAGAATATTTTGATTACACAAGATTTACTCCCAATAAAAAAAATATGCAGTTCTACTTCAGAATAGTAACAAAAGTGGAACCAGATATTTTGTAATAGCAGTCAATTTTTCAGTTTGTGTCACTGACGTTTGTAATTTGTTTTTACGCTTTTATATCATTATTTTCGATGGTAAGTACTAGTTACTATGCTGCAAATCAAGTTTCTCTCCTTGAAAAAGAGTGTACCAACATTTTTCACTCGTTGCCCAATTAACTAGGGTCAATCGGGGCTATGTGATACAAATACCTATATACCTACTTACACTTATCAGTATATTTATTTCCTAACCACCTAATTTAAAGCATTTTATAAAAATACTGGGATATGTAATTCATATTGGTAAGTATATTTATGGGCGCACAAAAAATGTAGTTGCAGTACCAATGATTCAAAAAATAAAATCTTTGATCATATTAACCCCGCCTGGTCGAGCTAAAGTGATACAGAATTGTATTTCAATCGATATCGTTGTCTTCAGCCATGTGAAAGATACAAGCGTTTCTTGATAATGTTTCTTTTTTGCTCAAAAATAAAACCTTGAGAAAGAACAAGTAAAGTTCAGTTTAAACTAGTTTTATTGACAAAAATTAAGATTTTTAACATTTTGCTCATTCATATGTTTTAAAAACATAGGTATGTTATATCTCAATAGCCCTTTCGGCTGTATCACAATTATTAGTCCCCTATATGTTATGTGACGTCATATATCTCGTAATACGGTTTAATAATTGTGAAGTTTTCAAATGCAGAAACATAAAGCTATCTTCCCCCAATAAGAGTGGGAAATTAAAACATTTGTACTTTAATAAATATTGGAGTTAGAATAAAAGTTTACACAGCCACTGAATTTGTTTTGGCTAAAAAAAAAACACTGCCGAATCATTTATTTTTTAATGTCCACTTACTTACCACATAAAATAAGTATAATTTCGTTATACCGAACAATAATAGAATGTATAAGTATAACTCAGTTAGTATTTTTTTGTTGCTATTTTTGGCTTATAGCACGTATATAATTTTCTGGTGTATCATACGTATTATTAGCCCCACTCTCCAAGGTGTATCACATTAGCCCCGACTGACCCTACCTAGACTGACTGACAGGTGAGCAAGTGGATGCACCTGTTACAGTAGAAGGAAGTCCACTGGAAAATGGCCCTTTTGAACCTTAGACTGAGTGCAGTAAATGTACCTTTAAATGATTCAGAAACCGAAGCGAATATTTGAGGAATTACAAAGATCTGAACTGGCAATATAAGTATAATAATTAATCAATGCTTTAGAATGGATCCACGAGCAGGTATTTAAAACAGTGTAACTACAACCTCTAAAACTCCAGATGCAACTTCAATTAAAAGAATTTAAGCTATAGGTAAGTAACTCACAAACAATATGTGCAAGTTGCAAGTAACTTTTTACTAGCTATTAGCCAGTGCATACAACATGAAAATTGTCTTTTTTATTTAAATGCACTAGAGCAGACATACCTACCTATTTTGATTAAACAAGATTTATTCCCAATTGCAAAAATTTGCAGTTCTACTGCAGTAATAACAGTAACAGTTAACTATTGGGGCTTCAAATTACGTCAGCAGAACCAGAAATTTTTAAAAATTGATTGCAAGTCCATAAAGTGTCAAATTACCCATTCCCTTGTCCTTTACACTGTGATACGAATTTGGCTGAGAATGATTTGATCGAGTTTCCATCAGTTAATTTTTCAATCGTTTGTGTCACTAAGTTATTAATTTGTTTTTCACGCTTTTATATAGGTACCTAATACTTTTTCTATGGCTGCAAATCAAGTTTCTTTCCTCGAAAAAAAGTGTGCATACCTAGGCACATTTTTTACTTGTACAATGAACTAACTACCTATTACAATCTAGAGCGGAATAACAAATTTGAGTCAAATATGACATCTTTTTTATTTTATTGACCAATCGACTACACTTTGCACAATTTTAGTATTATGATTCCTGTGTTTATGTCAAACTAGGTGGATAGGTATTCAAAATTCCCACGTCAAAGAAACTTCGGAAATGAGTGAAAAATAAATAAACCTACCAGTTTGTTCGCCACCATTTTTCCCGAACTTTGAGTCGTTAAAACCACAAGTGACGGAAACACGCAAACCACGTAAAAACCAACCGACAATAAAACAAACAAGTCTCGTCAACTGCAGAACAACCGAATTCAGTCAAATGCACCGTCTACGACATACGACAATCGGCGATTACTCAAGGAAGGCAAACGGTTGAAAAGTTGTGACTAACATGGAAGACCGGCAAACCGTTGTTCGGAGTTCGCCCAATCCGAGTGCAGGATTTCGATTCGAATTCAACGACAACATCTGTAGGCGGCGATGCCGATCGCAGAATTTCGCACATGAAATGATAACCGGTAGGTGCATCGATATTGGCACGGAACATTAAATCATAGCGGTAGACTAGTAAAGTGAACAAAATTGTATGAAACAGTATTGAAAATAGTTACTTTTGATGGTAGATTGCGGAATATCACTATTGCATATGCATTTTTGTAAAACCTCGTTTGTCCTCTGAGATTCAAAATTAAAAGAAAGAAAACGATTGAAAAAATCCGGTCGCTCCAGTGAGAAAAATTGTAGAGAATTGAAATTTAAACAAAATGGGATGTCCCGGCCCGATCGAAATCATTAGTACTGGAGAAAACCGAAAATTTTGCGATGTTTTAAAAATACATAACTCTGCCATTTTTCAAGAAGTAGGGTTGGCCCTTTTTATGAAAGTATTGAATCATGTGAGTTATGTGTGCACAAAAAAGCGCTGCTGGACCATTAGTTCTGGCACAATGAACCTTTACATTTATGAAAAATAAATTGCAAAACACTTTTAAAACGATAGATTCTAGTCTGAAACGTCCATTTAACAAAGAGTTCCACTAAATTTTTTTCATTTTGAAAGAATCTTATTTGAAAGTGTGCCGCATCGGAAACAACCCCTACCATAATCCATGTTCCGAAACATTTAATACCGTTCTCTTCAAAAATATAGATTCTAGCTTGGTATAAGCCATTGAGAAATAATTAAAACTTCGTAGAAAAAAATCCACATATTTGCTACTTTTTATCGTATTTGTCATTTCAAATTTCCTGAATGGACCATCCTTTCGATGAAGAACGAGCATTGACAACACCGCAAATCGTTATGACAGTTCTCATGCAACAAAAGTGATCTCGAGATTTGAGGTTAATGTTTGTTTTTTTTACATTCTACATTCAACTTATGCATTCATTAATACTGTAGCGAGGTGTTATTTTATGACCGATCTGGTGTGAATTTATTTGTGTAAATATGGAAAGGCTTCGTGAAGGGAAGTTCGGATAATTTACCGAGGATAGATTATGAGATGATTGACTCTTTCTATTTAACAAATATGAATTCATTTTTTGCAATGACTAAAATTTAAAATCGTTCCTTGAACGCTGCTTGAATACAGTAATATTCAGTTGGAAATGTTCTTCACAAAAACATAATTATATTTCCGCTTTTTACACAAGGTTTATTCATTGCTTCGAACCACATTTTACAATGCGCTTCATAGGTATTTTGGAGCATAAAAAAATGTTCATTAGAATATTCACTGGTGTTCAGACAACCAAGTACGAAGCACCTTTTCGACATGTTCACAGTTATTGCAGGGATATAGATACAGGGATTAGGAAAAAAATTTAGAGCACAAACAAAAACATTTCAAAACTTTGAAATCTGCATTAACCTCAAAAAAGAAATCAAGTAGGGCCTGTTCGTTTGCAGCATACATATTTGATGGAACTGATCTACTTGTATTACATATTATTATTAAAGTAGGCAAACGAGTTAAACAGAGACAAACGTTTCTTATTGATGCTCCGTGAAACAGACGAACGAACCGATCTGGTATCAAATGACAACTGTCATACGACACATTAAATTCAAATGAGAATTTGAGATTCCACGGTGTTCAAATTTTACAACGTTGCCAAGTCTAGTTTTGTTGAACGTGACGTCACGAAACCACTTTTCTTCTGATTATAGAGAAACTAGCGGTCAGAAAAAATTATTAAAAATTCCAGAGTGATATTAGCGTATACACTTTCTAATTACAGTGTTCTCTCATATGTCGTGGAAAGGTCCATTGGTAGACTAGTAAAGTGGACAAAATAGTATAAAACAGTATTGTAAATAGTTACTATTGATGGTAGATCGCAAAATGTCGCTAATGCATTTGAATTTTCTGAAACCTGGTTTGTCCGCTGAGATCCAAATTAGAAAAAATGGCTTGTGATTTGTGGTAATCCAATCCCTAAAAAGGGAAGAAACCCCTAGATTGCAATAAGACACTTACATCTGTTATTCAAAATGTCTTGGAAAAAGCCTTCAATCAGTCTTAAGCTGTATCACTTCCGTTTAATATAACGTTAACGTTATCCGCTCTTCCGTTATTTTTCCAAGATCGGATAACCACGGTGCCTGTAACGTGTTTCGTTAAAAGCCTCCGTTATTTCGGAACATAACGATCGTAATTTAACTTGACGAATTCATCCGTTTTGACCATAACTGTCCACGTCCAAGTTTGTTTTTCGCGTTTTCCGCAAAAAAAGTTTGAAGTAATTTTGCGCGCTGCTTTACGCAAGCAATTAGAGAATGCAATTCAAAGCTGAGTTTTTCCGATGCCTTCAATCAGCGGCTTTTCTTTTAACAAGGTTAGGTAGGTATGTTACTTTCATTCAAGACATGAACAAATCGTGGAAAGAATATCAGCAATCCATTTCAATAGACGGAAATTAATTTTCAAATGCATTTTCGCCTATCGAGAAATTCGGTAAGGAGTTTTGAAGCCCATTTTACAGCAAGGAAAACTAAGTCTGTCGAAAGAAAAGTAAGTGGAGGTTGAATTTGATTCCGTAATGCACGCAAAATTACTTCAGATATTTTTTTTTTTGGTAAATAAGCGGAAAACACGAAAAACAAACTTGGATGTGGACAGTGGTCAAAACGGATGGAAAATACGTCAAGTTAAATTACGATCGTTATTTTAAAGAGAAACACTCTCAATTGAAAATTGAATCAATACATGACTCCTCTAGAAATGGAAAAACCCTTCGATTAAATTGAAGTAACTTTTTTGTAATATCTAACATAAAACAACTACTTCCCCGGCTAAAGCCACGCTGGACACTGAACTACATCTGGTAGATATTGAGAAAGACCCTATATAACTTGAGAGAAAAAAATCTGAAAGTGAAAATTCAGATAGTTGATTATTTATTAAATGTCCAGTTTCCATTGGAGATTCTTATCTATGAATGAGATAAGGGAGAATGTTATTCAGAAGTATCACTCACAGAAAATCGTTATGTTCTTAAATAACTCAGGCAGTTAACCGTGATACAGCAAACCGATCTTAGCAAAATAACTGAAGTGGCAGATAACGTTGACGTCAATGTTAAACGGTAAGACGTTATCCCAACATAATGATCGTGCACAACGGCTACCGTAAAGAACATCGGCAAAGCCGTTTTGTCGTCCACTATGCCGTAGTGGTTTTCGGAAGAAAGTATTGCTTTCTCGAAGCGAAGGAACGCTATTTGAAAGCATGACGTGTTAAGAGCGAATACGAGGAGTGCCGCAAACTTGAAAATCCATGAATGGTAAATATGAATATATTGGGATGCTGTTCACGAAATTAACCCCGACTATTGGTTGTTTTAGTGTACGATGAACGGAAGTAATGTTAATTACTTTATGTTAATTACATTTTCAAGTATCAAAGCTGATTTTTCATATGGTAGCTGACCTGCTACTGAGTTAACAGTAGTTATTCATGGTAGCTTCCAGGAGGACTGTTTTTGAGATAAAAAGAAATTTCCAGAAACGATGAATTAACGCTGTTCTGGACATTTTTTTTAATACGGGGGTAGTTTCCAGGGGAGGTATTGAGTAACAAAATATGAAATGGGGTAGGTATGTTTGCAAAGCTCGTTCTTAATATTTAGTGAAAAAATAATCCAGGAACTATGAATTAATTCTGTAGATTTTTGCGAAGACGGGTTTAGTTACTATTGAGATACAAAATCTGAAAAGAGGTAGGTATGCTATCTCAGCACGCTTTGAATATAAACTGAAAAATAAATTTCCAGAAACACTGAATTAACTCTGTATGTTGATTTTTTTAACTAGTTTCCGGGGTAAGTAGATATACAAAACCTAAAATGGGGTGAGTATGATTCCTCAGCTCGTTCTCAGTATACTCTGGAAAATAAATTTCCAGAAACGCTTTTTTTATCCCATGATGAATGTGCTTCTCACAGCCACTGGTAAATATGAAATTAATTATGTTTATCAAAAGCTCCATTTTATATTTTCATCTTTTTTATGTGTAAACCTTCATTCACCATTATCGTTATCATCATAATGATGTAGAAAATTCGGAAGAATCCGAAGGAGTAACATATGGCACCTTTGCGCATATACTATTATTTCGTTTCTGACGCGAAAATCGTTTCTGTTTTTACACTAGTAACTAACTGAGCAAACGCCTACTGACTAAAAATTACTTCCATAATTCATTCAGAAAAAAAGAACAACGTGTTAGATGGTTTTACATTGGTACAGAACGCACAAATATTTTCAAAATTCAGTGCTATTCTATCCCAACCCATACGACATTTCAAAATTGTTATAAAAAACAGTTTCCTGTAAATCCTTGATGTTGAGTGTGTATCGACAACACTGGACTGATGTCACGCAAACAAGTGGGTTTCTCTGTTTTCGCAGACGCAGATGCTAGTCATCACAAGTCAGTGCCGGAGACTGGGTAAACTGGGAAATCTTCCATTACTGACCGGCCAAACGACAGTTGATCTAGCAAATACCTCAAACGTTTTGTAATGTTTCTGTCAGGGTGTACGAATGGATTTATAAGCAAAGTAGGGTTCGCTGTCTACAAGAACCTGCTCATCGATAGATATATCACGCTGCAAGCGTAACAATTCGACTCAAAGACTAAATACTGGAGATGAAATGACTGAAAGCCAACTCCATTGACTCAAAGATTTTGACTGGGCATCCCTCAAACTAAATCTCAATGATTCAAAGACACGATTGGAAATTAATGACTAGAAGCTAAATTCCATTTACTGACAGATTTAAGAATGTGATTGGAAGGACTTAATTGTAATTCCAATGACTCAAATGCAATTGTGTGTTCTAGTTAAAGAGTTGCCTATATGATTTACTGACAGGTCCGGAAACCGTCTGCTGGGCATGAAATAACATATAAAATATAAATAGAATATTTGTTTCCATTTTGATCTCGATAAATTTCCATATTTCCACAAAATCGAACTACCTAAGTAATGGGAAATACAAAGTTACAAAAGTTCGTCAGCTGATCGTATATAATTAAGCAAATGAAACATTTTCGTGTGAAACCAAACATAAAATAATGTATTATTTATTACGGACTGAAAAGTATAAAAATAAAACAGTTTTTCCCAGCAGATTGTGAATTTTTAATAGCTATGAAAATACATCACTAATTCACACTAACAAATTTTCAGGAAAATCTGTATACATGGGAATCTGGATGGGGTAATAAATCTGTATGTGACTAGGAAAAGTTATTTTATGGTTTTTCATTCCGCTTTGAGAATGTGGTATTTTTATATTCTTCAAATAATTTTTCCTGTTTTTAGGCTTGTGTGAGGAATTTTGCAATCGATTTGATGAGACTATGTCCGCCATATTACTTTTATGAATATTCACAGAAAAATCATAATCTCCGACCCCAAAAAACCGTCATATACCAATTTTTAATAGAATCGGAGCATGATTACAAACATGGTCCTCCATCTTAGTTAGAGCCGTAATGTTGAATTCGTGAATTTTGACAAAAAATACATAATCTCCTACCCTGAAAAGTAACACATACTAATTTTGAATAGAATCAGACTATAATCACAAAATTCGTCCGCAATCTTGGAACCACCGTGTTGTTTTTTTCTTTTAAGAAAATTGCATAACGCATTGACCCCGGAATTATGAACCGCCAAATTCATGTTAATTGGACGACTAGAAGGAAGTGGGTCAAAGTTGAAAGATTTGTGGACAAAGTAACAGAAACCGAGTTATTAAAAGCATGGTAAAAAGCGCAATATCCTTGCATTCTAGAATTCAACATTTTTCAAATTATTTTTTTTATGAACCCCAAGTTTTCAGAGAAACTTCTCCTAAGCACAATCATGCACGATGGAAGACACCAAGGTTGTATACGAGGATGTATTGATATCTAATTAGCCTAGACCAGTTCCCTGCATAAACAAAATATTGCGTTACCATAGCAACGAACAATAACTTATTAGAAGTGTCAGTGTAAAGTTTGACGTCAACAAAGTAAACCAGAGTTACGCAATAAATTAAAAGAAAAAATATGTCCACCGAAATTGTGAAAATCGAAAAATTGGAGTATCGAGCCATCATCAAGTACCTGTATTTAAAAGGGTTAAGAGGTAAGCAGATTTACGAAGATATGCAATACCCTTGGTGATCAATGTCCTTCGTATGCGACCGTGAAAAATTGGACTGCAAGTTTCAAAAGAGGTAAAGGACCCCGCAAACACCTTATGGGATTTGGGTCCCGGTGGATTTTTTTGAATTTTTGGTATGATGTAGTCCATGTTATTCTCAACTAATGTTACCATTGCGCCAACTCAAAAAAATGAACAGTTTTGCTGCTAGGGGGCGTGGAAATCACCCCTAGCGCAGATTAGACTATTTATTTTTGAATCCGGTAACAATATGTTCACTTGTTTCATTGTTGCTAAAGTTGCACAATATTGTGCTGTTTTATAAAAAAAATGTTACCCCCCTCCTTCTTCCCCCGAACTCCTATTATGTAACGAAAAAGAAAATATTTCTTGGGTGCCTTTAAATGTATCGTCGAACGTTTAAATATGCCTTAATAAGGGAAATAGCAGTTTTGTATGATTATCCCCCCTCCCCCCGAAAGACACAAAATGAAAAAATTTCGGTGGATTTTTCTGAATTTTTAATATGATGTAGTTCAAGTTATTTTGAATCGAAAATAATTGGGTGACAAACCCCGAAAATGAATAGTTTTGATGCTAGGGGGCGTTGAAATCTCATTTTGCTCAGAATAGACTATTTATTATTATAGGCTGAAACAATTTCTCTATGTATTGTAGTTTAGATTATGCTGAACAATTGTGTGATTTCTTATTAAAAAAAATCTGAAACCTCCCCCTTGAGAATAACATGGACTACATCATACCAAAAATTCAAAAAAATCCACCGGGACCCAAATCCCATAAGGTGTTTGCGGGGTCCTTTTCCATTGAAGATGATGACCGATCGGGAAGGCCAGTTTCTGTGTCAGTCCCCGAAAATATCGATGCAGTTCATGACATGATTTTAACAGACCGTCGAATTGGGCTAAAACGGATATCTGAAGCACTGAATATTTCATACGAACGCGTTCATCATATAGTTCACGTCAATTTGGACATGAGAAAAATTGCTGCAAAATGGATCCCCAAATGTTTGAATATTGACCAAAAGCGTGCAAGGGCATCGCGTTCGATCTGTGCTCGATTTGAAAACGATGTAGACTTCTTAAACCGAATTGTTA
This sequence comes from Chrysolina oricalcia, assembly GCA_944452925.2. Lineage (NCBI taxonomy): Eukaryota > Metazoa > Arthropoda > Insecta > Coleoptera > Chrysomelidae > Chrysolina > Chrysolina oricalcia. The sequence continues at coordinate 18,601,087 of OX101825.2, forward strand.
CTATGGATGAGACTTGGGTACATTTCTACGATCCAGAAACAAAGCAACAATCGATGGAATGGCGACACTCCGGTTCTCCAAGACCTAAGAAGTTTCGTGTCCAAAAATCTGCTGGAAAAGTTCTTGCTTCAGTCATGATTGATTTTTTGGATAAGGCTAGAACAATAACTGGAGATTACTATTCGACATTACTAACCACTCTACGGGAAAAATTTAAAGAGAAAAGACGCGGAAAGCTATCCAAAGGTGTTTTGTTTTTGCAGGACAACGCCCCTGCACACAAATCTCATGTTGCCATGCAAAAAAATCGTGATTTAGGGTTTGAATTACTAGAACATCCCCCTTATTCACCAGATTTGGCTCCGTCCGACTATCATCTCTTTCCTCAACTGAAAAAAAGTTTAAAAGGTCGTTAATTTTCTTCCAACAAGAAGGTAACAAAAGCTGTGGAGGTCTGGTTTGCAGAGCAAGAAGAAACTTTTTTTTTTTGAAAGGTCTAGAGACGTTGCAGGTTCGCTGTAATAAATGTATCCAATTAAGAGGAGAATATGTTGAGTAATAAAATATTTTGACATTGAAATTTTGTTTGGTTCTATAGTAGGCTAAGAAATTTTCAATATATCCTCGTAGATAAGATTTAAAGTAGATGTTTCCCCCTCGTGCCAGATATGGCAAATTAATGTAATCCTGGGGGAGTCAAACTAGTTTATACTTGCTTGAAGAAGTAAATTGATCAGATATTTGATTTTGTGGCGGAAATTGTTTCTTGGCATGGTTTTTTGGGTAGGTATTTTGAAATCGTTTAAATCGGACAACAAATAAAAAATTCACAGTGGTGTCCGGAATTCAAATATACGCATTAATTTCCTCAATATTATAATGAGCAATTACTGCCATTTCAGCTACCACAATTAGGACTATTTCATTTCATTTTATGGATGACGAGCCGCTGCTGAGATTATACCGTCACCTGCTATGATATCATGATCAGAAACGGAAAGAGCTCAATATAGAAAATAAAACGTTTTTTGTTGTTGTCCTTTGCTCGTTGAAATTTTGTTATCAATGAACCACAATGATATTTGCTTATCAGTTAATATTCTATTGTTTACTGCACTACTTTATTTATTTATACATACGGTGTCCTTCGAAGAGTTGTTCTGAGTTTCGACCCTGCATTACATTTTGCTTTAAAAAAAGATGAAAAATGGACTACTCGGGTGGGTCACGTGACCTTAGCTACCTGGGACATTTTTCAAAATAATCGTTTAAAGGCTTACTTGTTTAATAATAATAATAAATATGCTTTATTGTCAGAAGAAATCCCTTGTTGACAAAGCTACAGGTGTGTATAAAACGTAGGACAAAGTAAAACAGATTAAAACATGAACGAATTCACATGATACTAGGACAGTAAGAAAAATGCAATAAACAAATAATGCAGACAAAACTAACATCAAATTATAAAAATATACAGAATACACAAAGTATAAGACATGGGATATACAGTTAATATAATGAATGGAAGAATTCCTGCAATGAGTAGTAGGGTCTCTCAGAGAGAATTTTTTTGACAGTTTGTCTAAATTGATTGAAGTTTGCTGATCTAATATCAACTGGTAAGTAATTATACATCTTGCCACCATTGTAGAAAATAGAGTCTCTAGTAAGATTTTTAGTTGGCAATGGAAGTTTCAGACTGTAACTATTGTTGCAGGTGACATAATGATTTGTAGTCGATTCAAATTTTGATTATTTACCAAACAGACCGATTCCAATATCAATAATGATATAACTGAAAGTATTTTATTACTTGCGAATATATCTCCACAGGACTCACGGGGTCTAATTTTATTATACATATATATCACTTTAATGAAACGAAAGAAACACAATTTTGTCTTATTTCCACTAGTTTTTTATATTTACGACCGGTTTCGGGCTTTATCCCATTATCAAGTATAAAAACTAACTAATACAATTGTACTCTTAAACCTAGTTATATAGGGAGTTTGCAGGTAAACTGGATGGAGAGGTAATTAAATGAAAATAAATGAAATCAAATGAACATGGGTGAAACGATATAAATTCAATATTGGAGGTTATGGAAATTACCTGGGTTGTCAAAATCACAAATTCAAAAGTGGAGACCTACATAAATCGAGTTGCTCGTTGAGGGTTGCTCGTTGAGGGTTCTATATTTCGGGTTATAACTAGGTTTAAGAGTACAATTGTATTAGCTAGTTTTTATACTTGATAATGGGATAAAGCCCGAAACCGGTCGTAAATATAAAAAACTAGTGGAAATAAGACAAAATTGTGTTTCTTTCGTTTCATTAGAGTGATCATGAATTTCCACAAAATAAACAAGTCATCAATTACACAAATACATATATATCTAATGGCCCTTTTCCGAGCAATTCATTGAGTAGTGTTGATCTACACATTCCCTAAAAAGGTATTCCATAATGTAGATGGGAATCAATAAGAGCGTAATATGCCATTTTCGCTGTTCCTGACCCTAATTTATCAGAAATCACTCTCACTGCATAACATCCAGAAGAGATCTTACTTTTGACTTGGTCATCAAACTTTAAATTTTTATCTATCAGCACAACCAGAAATTTAGTGCAATCTTTATTTCCCATGACACCTTGATCCTCATTTGCGCATCTAAAGGATATTAAATGGGTTTTTTCGGCATTGAAAGATAATTCATTTGCATCGCACCACTCTTTCACAGTTTTCAAGTCTTCTGTTATAATATCATGCAACTCCCTGGTTTTCTTGCTTTTCCACAGTATAGTGGTATCATCTGCAAAGAGAGTGAATTTACCAGAAATCTTGGTTTTAGTGAGGTCGTTAACATATAACAGGAAGAGAATAGGTCCGAGCACAGATCCTTGAGGAACTCCTGCTGAGATTTCCTTTTTATTTGATAGTTACGTTCTTTTAACCATCTGATATCGCCCAGAAACAGATGACTCGAACCACGTGAGAGTCACTCTTCGGCATCCGTATACAGCTGAAGTTTTCTCAACAGTATTTTGTGATCAACGCAGTCAAAAGAAGCCTTTGTGAGATCACAAAATACTGCTGCTGTTGTCTCTCCAGCATTCATTTCTGAATAGACCTCATAAAGAAATGAGAATATTGCATCATTCGTATTTTTTTTATTCTGAAAACCAATCTGATTTTCACTTAATTATTTTATGAACGTTAGAATATTCTAACAGACGTCTCTTGACTATTTTTTCTATAATTTTGGAAATAGTTGCAATACGATCTCCACCTTTGTGCAAGGAAATGACAACAGAGGTTTTCAAGAAAGAGGAAAACTCGCCAGTGTGGAGTGAGATATTGATCAGAGATACTAGTACGTTGAAGGAAGGTTTTGTATGATTTTGATAGAGATTTCGTCACATCCGACTGAGTTCTTGTTTTTGATATCCTTTAGTATTCGTATCAGTTAGTGAATATCTGTGTCATTCAGAATGAGGCTTTCCTCAATGGTGAAATGTTCCATGTTTATCAGCGAATCATGTTAGGCCGTTATTATGTCACTCAAGTGTTGAGCAATGGAACAGTAGAAATCATTTATTGTGTTTGGGTTTAATGGTGTATTATTATTTTTTTCTTTGTTTTTCCCCTGATATCATTTATAATTGACCACGACTCTCTGAGCTTATTTTTAACTGAGCGACTGAATCTATTATGGTAGCAGCTTTATTTTGCCAACTTAATAGTAGATCTATATACAGGGTGTTCCAAATTAAGTCGGCACCATTGCCAACTCCGTTATTATTGATGCTACGAATTTGGTTAAATGGGCAAACTAGTAGCATTTTTAATGGCCTTCTCGATGCCGAAAACAAAAAAAAATTGACAGTCGCGTTTTCAGAAAATTTCATAAAATGATATTTTTTTCAATGGAACACCCTATATTTTTTTATGCATTTCGATTCGTGATAACATTCTCAACAACAAAGCTCATTTGACTTTTTTTCGTAAAGTGGAAAATGGGCGACTTATGTGGAAATATTTATTTTTTTCACTAGTACAAAAAATTTCTTTGTTTTGACGAATAAAACCTCATTTTGGTATTTATACTAGGGATCGACCGATACCGATATTTATATCGGTCTATCGGTGATATCGGCCTCATTGGCCGATTATCGTATCGGCCGATATCAAAAACCGATAGACCGATATATTTTTTTATTGGGAAAAAAATTAAATTTGAAAAATGAATGAAAAATATACACTTCCATCAAAAATATATCTTTATTGCCAATAAAAAGTATGCAGCGTAAAATCAACTAAATTCTTTGACTAGTAATTAAAAATTAATAAAATAAAACCCTATGCGGATTGCAGCTATAAGGTAAAATTAGTTCACCTTAAATACTAAAATACAAAAATATCTGATTAATACTGATAATTTAGTTTTGGTAGGTTATGATGCAAAAACGATAAGCTTTCTGCCCTATCAGGAGTTAGCCTGCTACGTTTTGCATCATAAATATTACCAGCTTCAGAGAAAACTTGTTCGCTGGGGACACTTCCAGCTGGTGCAGACAGGTATATGGCAGCCTGCGGAAAAAGATTGGGAAATCTTAATTTATTGTCGTTCCACCACTGAACGGGATTTTCATTTCTGGAAATTATTGGATGACTTTGATATAATTTAATTTCATCATCCAGTACCTAAACAAAAGCAGACCTTTGTTTTCGTTTTCGCTTCGAACTTCCGGATGTGCCTTCACCAGCAAAATGTTCGTAAGATTCCCTAAATAAATCACGGATAGTCTTTGATGCACCTGAATCCCTTTCCATAGCTAGCAATTTTACTAGTGGCATATAATTGTCCTCCCCATCACTTTCACCATCCGTAATAGTTTTGATTATGCCGGTGCCTCCCTCTTGAACAGTAATTTTTCTTTTTAATATTTCATAGATTGGTCCGCTTTCATTGTCAAAAAAACTGTTCTTGAAACATGGATCCAACAACGTGGCCAGCGTAAAACTTTCTTCAGTAAAAATATGGTTGAATCGTTTTTCCAAGTTATTTTGTAGATTACTCCTCAATGTGTCTACATCAGAAAATATGGCACTTTTTGAAGGGTTGCTCAAGTACGAATCTAATGTTTTAACTAGGGGTATCACCTCTGATATGCAACACTCCCTGTTACTTGAGAGTTTAGTTATTTCCTCAAAGGGTTATAAAAGGTTGATAAGCTTTTGAACCAAATCCCATTGGTGGAATGTTAGGTCTGTCAAATCTGGATTATTCAAGATATAAATACTGATAACCTTTTTTTGTTCTAGTAATCGTTCCAGCATGTGATAGGTTGAGTTCCATCTGGTTTGTATATCTTGGATTAATTTTTTGTTGGGAGATTCATTTGTTCTTGTAGCTTTTTAAGTTTATCACAAGCAGTTGCAGAGTGATTGAAATGAGTCACAATTCTCCTTGCTTTGGCAATAACATCTATTACTGCCCTTTGGCAATCAATGGAGTCTTTTATTGTTAATTGTAAAGTGTGAACAAAACAACCCTGATGATATTTCATTATAGCGCCGACGATCCCTTTTTTCATATTGGAAGCGTTATCTGCCAACAAGAGGTGAATTTGGCTTTTTTTCAATTTCCATTGGTCTAATAGATCTTGAAGCATCTCAGATATGGTGTCACCTGTATGGGTGCCTGGAAAACCTCTACAAACTAGAACAAATGACACAACTTAAATAAGGCACAACTTAAAATTATCATGAAACGACAGAAGACGAATACAAGTTAGGACCTGCAGGAACGTCCGACGACGGTAGCGCAACACGTGCATTCAGCAATACGGAGAAATTTCCAAACGAGACAGTTCAGTTCTACCAAAATATCTGAAAGAATTAGGAAGGAATATTTTTTGGAAAATTCTGATTTCAAAATGATAAAGGACGAAATGGAAGTATTGCTGGAGCTGAAATGAAATAAAGTTCTACCCATATAGCTGAATATGTGACATTCTCATTAAATGCGTGAACGCTCATATTGAGTGCCTTATCACTGGATATATTACGACGAATGCGAATTATGGACGTACATGTTTTTACGGTTTCAGCTATGTTAGTACAACTGTACGATCAACGATGGAAAAAAATGAACGGCCGATAGACCGATATATCGGTATATCGGTATTTGAAATATCGGTATCGGCCGATTATCGGTATCGGCTAAAATTTCTATATCGGTCGATCCCTTATTTATACGAATGACAATATTTTGTTACTAATAGCAAAATAAAACGGTAGAAAGAAAAAATTGCGCTGGGATGTAAACTCGTGAAACCCATGATCATCATGTCGCACCACTCAATTGACACCACTGAGCTAGCTATTTGGTATTAATCGAGGGGAAAACATCTCGCTAAAATGTGTACGAGATTTAAAATATTGAAAAGACTAAAAGGCTCAAACTGATGACTGAAAGACTCAAGCCGATGACTGATAGACTCAAACCGATGACTAATTGACTCAAACCGATGACTGAAGCGGAGATTTAATGACTGACAGTTGTAGTTGTACGAGATTTAAAGGAGATGTTTCCCCCTCGGTATTTTTTTTTCTTTGGTGTCTTGGCATCGACTGCTATGGTCATTAGCCACGTGTTCTGGATAGGCCTTGGTACTAACTCCATGCGCCACCTTAGGAGCAGCACTGTTAATTGGAACGCAACAGTGAATCGTGCAGGACTCACCCCAGTCCAGCCACGAGATTTGAATAATTCAATCGGTCAAATTAAATTAAAAAATCCCAGCCGCAACTGGGGCTCGAACTCCGGACCTTTCGACCCAAAGTCGGACGCTCTAACCACTGAGCCACGCTCCGACATCCCCCTCGGTATTAATGTTCAAAACGATAATTTCCATCTTAAAGCCATTCCTCTAGCCGCATTCATTTTGTGAATCAAAATATGTCTGCTTTGAAGCCGTTTTTGTACAGAACAGAAAATACTCATATGAATGTGGTTGGAAAAAATGTGTTTGATTCTATAAAACATAATTACTTATTATGAGCAATCAAGTTGCCTTGAAACTTTGTTGAAATACTATTTGTCAAATATTCTCAAGTATATCATGACAATGTTTCAATGTCATAAATTATTGTAACTGTCAACTACTGTTCGAATATTTTTCGAAATGCCGTTTTCCCATCAAGAAAAATGTGATATGTTAGAATCCTACTTGGTTTGCCAGAAAATAGTGTAAGAGCACTCCAACACTACAGCAATTCGTTCCCCGATCGTGAATTGCCTAATCGGCGTTTTTTTGCTGTTCTTCATCGTCGATTCAGGAACAATGAAAAAGTTTTGAGAAGAGGAGAACTAAAAAACGTTTTGTAATATCTGAAGATACAGAAATTGACGTTTTATCATACTTTGAGGTATATCCAAATAATTCCATCAGAGATTTATCTAAAGAAATAGCTGTTCCACTGTCTGGTATTCAACGAATTCTGAATAAACATAAGATTTCTCCTTATAAGTTAAGACTAGTGCAAACACTAGAACCTGATGATCCTGAGAGACGATTGGGGTTTTGTCGGTGGTTTATGAATAAATGCAGACGGTAAAATTCCGTTAACCGGGCGCTACAAGCTATCAAATGAAATTTTTGGCGGTCTCAAGTAATTTCGGAGATACGGGCCTTTTTTTGAATGAAAACTGGCTTTTTCTAGCACACGTTTCTTCTTCGAAAAACACACTCAAATGCCTCCTGATTTTCACCAGCACAATATACACACCCTAATTCACCAGTTTTACACTTTTTTTTTCATTGAAAACAGTTTTTTATCAACAAATTCTACTTTATTTTAGCAATAACAAAATCAACAAATTCATGCTGTTTTGTTTAGTTAATATCTGTCAGGTTGGTCACAATGGAATTGACGTAAGGGCGAAGCGACATTGCCAGTGTGATTCCAAAATATTCAATTCACGTACAAAGTCTTGTTCATACCCTCGCGAATTTCGTAGTTTTTTTTGCGAATAAAATGTCTGCCGACATGGTTCTGCATCGACGATTGGTCCGGCATGACTGGCAGCCATTTTATTCGCAGAAAAATTGCGAAAATTGCGAGGGTTTGAACAAGACTTAACATGGAATATTTTAGTGAATGAGTAAGAAAAATGAGTTGATAACCACAAAATTTTCCCATCAACACTTTAACTGCACCTATGAAACAATGGTACTTATACTGTTTCTAAATGACTAGCAAAATTCAAAGGACGAAACAGATCACGGAAATGTGCGCAAACATAACATGAATACACATGCGCACAAAAAATAATGAGCACTTTTCACATAAAATGAACCTACTTCAATGACTATAACTTATCCCGACAGACCCGATCTCATGCACACCCAACCGAACTTACCCGACTATACAATACAGTTAGGTTGCGTCTTTTCTATCTGTTTGCGTATGCGCACTTACCAAAAATGAATGTTTGTGATCCGACACGTTTATTCAAGTAATTATTTGTTCGCAAAAAATGCCTCCTAGCTCTGTCTATTTAAAAATATCTTTTGTGCATTTGAAATATTAATACCAAGACTTTTTCCAAATCCTGTTCTCACAACGAAATGGCTTGTTTCATAACAAGGTAGCCAGTATCAATGTATTTCATTGAATCAACAACAGCGAGTCTTAAAAACTTTACAATACAATGCGACGTTGTCAGATTCCCTAAAATTCCTGAATACTGAATACTCATGAATATGAAGTGTTTGTAGTGGATAGTTTTCAGAAGTATTGGCGCCCTAGAGACTGGCACGTTTTTCACAAATAATAATAATAATAATAGTTCCTCATAAACACTCGAAGAGTGAACCATTCTTAGTGAAGATATTCAGCAAGAAATACGTAAGCAAAGCGAGCACGCGCATTCCTATTACTACTTTGTAACTTATGTAACTTATCTCTTACTTCTTGGTGAAGATATCTGCGAGACAGACACGAGCGCGCGCATTTCTATTACTACTTTGTCGATTTCTGTCAACTTTGAGTAGAAATTTTCATACCTTATCTGTTAGTGAACAAGACCAGAAATACGCGAGCGAGGCGAGCGCGCGCAATCCCATCACTACTTTGTCGATTTCTGTCAACTTTGAGTAGAAATCTTCATACCTTATCTGTAATTTTTTGATAGCTTGTAGCGCCCGGTTAACGGAATTTTACCGAATTTTCATTATTGGAGTAGACATAATCAATTTCTAGTCCATCCCCACAATCCGCAAAGACGATTTAGTATTGATATTTGGTGTGGTTTATTTAGAGGCAGAATTATCGGTCCATTTTCCAACCATGGTTCTTTGAACGGACTCCGTTACATTAATTTATTAACAAGAGTGTTGGAAGAGTTTTTCGGTGATCTTGATCTGGAGGCTCGTCAGATGATCTATTTTCAGCAGGATGGAGCACCAGCACATAATGTCAGTGGAGTAAAAAGAATGCTGCGAGGCTGATTTGGAAACAGATGGATTGCTACAAATAGTCCTGTTAAGTGGCCCCCTCGTTCACCAGACTTGACACCTCCAGATTTTTATTCTTGGGGATTTCTGTAAAATGAGGTGTGCAAAATAAAACAATAATGTAGATGAACTGAAAAATTATACTAAAATTATAATTAATAGAATTGTTGGCCGAACTGTGTTAATGCCACACGTAGTGTCAATAGAAGGGCCCAAATATGTGTTCAACAAGAACGCGGTGTTTTTGAACATTTACTCGGTATTTTATAGTGCTTTATCAAATCCGTTTGTTATAATGTTTCCGATTAATAAAACTGTCTTATTTTCACCTTTACGAAAAAAAGTCGAATTAGCTTTGTTGTTGAGAATGTTATTACGAATCGAAATGCATGAAAAAACATAGGGTGTTCCATTGAAAGAAATATCATTTTATGATATATTCTGAAAACGCGACTGTCAATTTTTTTTTTGTTTTCGGCATCGAGAAGGCCATTAAATATGCTACTAGTTTGCCCATTTAACCGAATTCGTAGCATCAATAATTAATTAATAATACTTAATTTGGAACACCCTGTATTCTTCGATAGTGATTGAAATAATTGTGGAATGATTCTTCATTTGTGAACTTCCGTATGTAGGAAATGCAGTGAGCGCATATTTCTTGATTCGATTTTCAATCCTTTTGTCAGTAAGGACTTTTTGTTTTGTTATATTTTTATTTTTTGTCTAGGAAAAGATATATTGTAGTTATCACATAACACTTTATGGATCATAAAAAATGGTTCTCTTCGGGAGAGAATACTTTCCCAGTTGACATATAGACAATTCTGAAAGAACCTACTATAGTTCGCTCTGCTAATTTGAATCAAACAGTTTGAATTTAAAAAAAAATGTAAATGGAAAAATTGATTCTATTGTAACGAAGCATATTTTTCGGGCTCCGTTCCAAAGACCAGGAGAGCCAAAACCGATTCACTTTATCAATAATTATTACACTGGCTCGTTTCTCAATCTGCTTTAAGGTGATCTAGTGTTTTACACATCCACCTATTGGTGAAAAAGTTTGCACGAAGGCGGGTATAGTCAGAAAATGCTTCCTTACACTTTCAAATATTTGCATTTTGTCTAGACTTTACACAGCTATTCATTACTATGTTCACACGTTAATCTTTATTGTTGAGTGATATAACAATTGCCATTGTTACATCAATTATATTAGAAACCATATATTTCAAACTCTTAGAAACTTCTTTTTTATATTGTAAAGTTACAGGCAATATCAGCGAATCACAAGCAATACAAATATGTAGGAAAATCTATATATTTTCCAATAACAGCGGGAAAAACTCTGGCCATTTCTTGTTATTTTTCTTGCCCTATTTTCGTGTGTAAACCCGTATTATATAAATATGAGTACTTCAGTCGGTCAGAGCATACAATTTTTACACAAGAAAAAAATTAAAAGTAAATTAAAACGGTATTTTCGATTTTGCCAAAAAAATTTACGCTACGTGGAAAAATGTTAAACACAAAAGTTGTTGATCTTTTCATTGCCAATAACTTTCTTTTGAACTTTCATTTGTAGGAGGTTAATTTTCGATGAAAATCGTGAGAAACCATTTTTTCCGCTAAAAGTTCACCTTTCGCCCTTCTATCATAATCAAATACTCATTTATGTCCTTGTTTATCGTTTGTACCTATTAACGTAACATGAAATTAATATTCTCGAAAGGTTTCAACTATTAATTTCAATCACTTTAATAAATAAGAGTTTAGAACAAAAATTAAAAAAAATTGATTTTTGAAAATCTGTTTGTTCATATTTTGGCGTTTTCTGGAAAAAATTTCCATAGTAGTGCTACTCTTTTATTACATAATCTAAAAGTAGACGCTTCAACGGAAAAAATGGCAGCTGGCGAGCTTGAAAAGACGAATTTTACCGGTGAAACTTTTCAGTTGAAAATGAGGTCGTTTTTTCGGAATTTGTCGAAAAAAAAAGAAAAAATCTGTATTTCGCTAGTCGCTACAAAAAAATTACAGCTCACTTGAAACATAATAAGTTATATTTTCAACAAATTTCGTGAAAAAAAATTAATTTTTACGCGAGAAAAAAAAATGTAAAACTGAAAATTTGGTTTTTTCGATTTTCCCGGGAAATTAGAGGTTATGTGGAAAAATGTTTGATTCAAAAGTTGTTGATCTTTCTATTATCAACAACTTTGCCATTTAACTTTTTTCGATAGAAGGTCAACAAGGATTATAATATGTACAGTGAACAAAAACGTTACTCAGGCTAACCTACAAAAAACATATAGTAAACAAAATATGTGTTTAGGAAGTCAATTGTAATACTTATAAAGGAAAACTAATTTAGCGGCTTTTTTGATTACCACCAGTTTGGACTGTACCAAACCAAATGAAGGGCCCAGGGGAAGAATCTGATAAGTGACATTTTATCCATTTCTATTTGTTTTGTGTGGCTTGATTCAAATTCAATGAATTATGCAGGGGAATATCCTGGTAGATCCCTATAATCCAGTCCAGCTAGGTTTTGAGGCAAAAATCGGTGTAGCAGCACCAAATGAGGCATGTTAGTAGTTGGAACCAAACAAGAAAAAAAATAGTTTACAAAAATTCAGGGATGGAACCCAAAAAATTTTTGATTTGATAATTTTTTGCTTTTACCTCGGAAAGAATTATATTTCTCAATAGGGTGGAAAATAATTCAATTTCCTACAAGAATGATTCCTAGTGATACCCTCACAAAATCCTACCGTTTTCTCAGAAAACGTAATTTAACGCCGACATCAAATGTCATGCTCGCGTGTACCCGCAGCTGCAAGTTCCAGCGGAGAGAGGGAAAATTAAAACTGAATTTCGTTCCTGAAGACTTCTTACCTTCTCAATCATATATAAAATGTCGGTATCTGAGTCTCCAAAATGTTTTTTTCCCACTTCACATAACACGTATGCGCAGTTTATGGAGGATGCAAAAATCATTGATATTTTAGTTAATATGGAATCATTATACCTACCTCTTTGGACTATATAATATAAACGATTTAAGAGTAGTGAGACAGGTCTCACGTATATATGCCAAAAAAACTGGGTTTTATTCCTGCCTGATTTTCAAATCCCTCATAATTCATTTTCTTTAGTAAATGTTGAAAATAATCGTTCGTACACATCCTGCATGAAAAACAAAGTATGCAATTTCAAGCTCGATGTTCGCACTCTACATTCATGTTGTTAAACATACAAAAACAGCCATTTTCAAACTTGATTTTCTCAGCGTAAAATTGCACAAAACGCCTCCTTCTTTTTGTTGAAACTTTTAAAAGACCCTAATCAACTCATATTGCACAATTACAAGCACTAAAACCAAACGTTTTACACAATAATTCAACATTCTTATAAAGTATACCTAACCCTTCCAACATCTCTGGAATGAACGCCAATGAAGAATGAGGTTAAGTATAGTGTAATATAAGAAGGTTAATATTTTCCGTAAAACATTTGGTTTTGGTGCTTGTAATTGTGAAAAAAGAGTTGATTAGGGAATGAAAAGAGTGTCGACAAAAAGAAGGTGGCATTTTCTGCGATTTTTTACCGAAAAAATCGTGTTTGAAAATGGTCGGTTTTCAAGATTCAAAAGGTCCTAACTAATAAGAAACCCCCACGGAATTCTTTCGGATTCGTGTTCAGTTGATAAAACTACGTAAGTAACACCACTTTTCGTTTTGTTTCGAGAATGAGCCCGATGAGCTTACCTTTACCCAAGAGTTTTGTCAAGTGCTTATACCACAGAAGTGTGTACCTAATTATGAAAAATCTAATATATTAGCAGTGAGTATATTTGGATACATGGGCCGTGCTGGTCGTATGGTGGAATGTTCGCTTCCCAACCATAAGGGCATGGATACAGATCCCATGGAGTGGCATCACACCTAAGAAGATGAGGGCGTCGTCTTCCCTATATACAGTGTGGTCCACTAAGTGTGCAACAAATGGAAAACTTGTTTGTTATCGATTTCTTAGAAACAGTTTTTCTTGACAAAAGTTGCTGCATGTTCCAAAATTATACCAAGTGTACCTGAAATGGCTTTATGACAAACATCATACAGGATAGGCCAAAAAATATAAAGTTCGTTCAAGAGTAAAGTACCCTTATTTCAAAAAATATAGGAATATGTTGAAGAGAAAAGTTGCTTAGAATTAAAAGTTATGTTCAGATACGAAGACATGGCCTGCTATTCGAATTTTTTTTTTTTTTCGTTTGGAATATATTGAATTACCCCCGTATGATACATATTTTTACTATTTTGATTTAATATGTATGTGAAGTAGCCACAATCAAATCAGGTTGGAGTATTTTTTATCAAATTAAAGTGTATTTGTAAAATTTACTTGGATTTGTATTTTTTTAGGTGACCGTCAACGAGGCAAATACTTTACTAAGTAAATGTTCATATGAATAAACTGTCAAAATCTATCGCGGATATAGCCATGAACAAAAAAGAACCAACAAGCGATAATACAGAAACTTACTGTAGGTAACTGAACAGGTGCTAACAATAAAAATTATCGAAGCGTCTCTGTATGTCCACCTTCTCTTTCGATGCATCTAATTGTTCGCTCATAAAATTCGTTTACTGTACTGTACTGTATATTTCTGCAATGAACTCGTATTGAAGTTTCAAGCTCAGCAACATTATTAAAGTGGCGATCTCTATAGACTTTTTGTTTTAAGTATCCCCATAAGAAATAATCCAGGGGTGTAAGGTCTGGAGAACGAGGAGGCCATCGAGGATCGGTATTTCGTCCTAACCATTTATTAAGAAATGTCCTATTCAGCCGCTGAGAAACATTCCTAGTAGAATGGGCAGGACATCCGTCATGTTGGAACCATACTTTTTGCCGTTCTTCTAATACCATATCATCCAAAAAATCTCCTATTTCAGTTTCCAAAAAGTTCAAGTACCTGTCACCATTCAAATTCTCTCGAAAAAAAAAACGGACCTATAGTAATGTATCATTTAATATACCACACCAAACGTTTGTTTTCTGATAGTATTGATTTTTGTTGTAAATAATAAAATTTGGGTTGACATCTGACCACCATCTGCAATTTTGTGATGATAGAACCCGATTTGATGTGAAAGTCGATTCATCTCCAAACAGAATACATCCATGAAAATCTCTTTGTTTTTCTATTTCACCCTGAATCCACATGGAAAAATCATATCTCAAATCATAGTCTCTTTCTTGCAATGTACAAATGAATGTACTGATGGTACTTATGTTTCTTGAGAATACACTTCACAGAGGTATTTTTTTAATGCCGGTATAATCACTAATTTCTTGGGTGGACCTAGGATTTTCTACTACTGCTTGAAGTACGTCAAGCTGGTTTTCTTCTGTGCATACAGGTTTCGTATTATGTTTATATTCTAGTGAGCCGGTCTGTTTGAAATTCTTTAAAATTCTACTTACACTTGAATAGCAAATTTGTTTGTCTGGATGCCGCTCGTTGAAAATATTTGCAGCTTCGCGCATTGTTTTATAACCATCACCACAGATTAAAACTAATTCTGCCTTTTCAGTTAACGTTAATACTACTGGGCGAGTCATTTTTAATTAAGGACAAAAAATATGAAAACGTTTGACAGGCAAGTTTCAAGACGACACACTATCAATATCAAACTACAGTATTGTTTTCGGGCGTATCTGTTCTAGTTGAGGCATTGTTGTCAGAAGAACAGAAATTTTATACTTTTATTGACAGTTTATTCATGTGAACATTTACTTAATAAAGTATTTGCCTCGTTAAAAAGAGTATTTGTTTTATTCTAGAGTTATGTTAAATATCGTTGCAACAAACATGAAGTTGACGGTCACCTAAAAAAATACAAATCCAAGTAAATTTTACAAATACACTTTAATTTGATAAAAAATACTCCAAACTGATTTGATTGTGGCTACTTCACATACATCAATCAAAATAGTAAAAATATGTATCATACGGGGGTAATTCAATATTTTCCAAACGAAAAAAAATTCGAATAGCAGGCCATGACTTCGTATCTGAACATAACTTTTAATTCTAAGCAACTTTTCTCTTCAACATATTTATATATTTTTTGAAATAAAGGTACTTTACTCTTGAACGAACTTTATATTTTTTGGCATATCCTGTATGGTGTTTGTCATAAAGCCATTTGAGGTACACTTGGTATAGTTTTGGAACATGCACCAACTTTTGTCAAGAATTAAATTTTCTGAGAAATCGATAATAAACAAGTTTCCCATTTGTTGCACACTTAGTGGACCACACTGTATAATGATAAATTTGAATAAAAGCTCATTCGAGCAAGTCATAAGAACATTCCTTCCTAGGGGGTCTTTGAGGTGAAAAAAACTATGGAACCCTCTCTAAAGAAAACGCGTGTGCCAACCAATCTGTGTTTTGAATGTGGAAATTTGTACATAGATCAAGGGGATTTTTCTGTCTCTGGGCAATTACACCAGGAAATATTATGTTTTTAATACATTTTAATACATAACTTATACTTTTCTAGATTTCTTTTGAGATAATGTTAAATAGAAATGACTGTCCGTCAGGTAAATAGTTGTAAATTAAAATGATTGTTACTCAAAAAATGCGTTTGTTTGTAAGATGTCCCAGGTGGAAGGAATTTGTTGTATCTGCAATAAAGGGATTTTTGGCCAGGATTGGTGTCTTGTCACTCCCGCAGGGCTTGAAACATTAATATCTGTAAGTTGAAAAAGAGGATTCATTTCCTACAGAAATCTTGATGAATGGGCGGACGTCAATACTCAAAATATATAAAAAATGTCGGTAGATGTACACTCAAAGCTTCAAGTTCTAAGGAGTTCAAGTATGGGTAATGAAAAATTCCATAACACTGACCCTCATATTGATTCATATTCTCCAATGAAATCCAAACTCAGTTTAGAAAGCTTCGATTTCCCGCATTGCTGTTTCATCTGAGGAAAAAAAAATCTGCACAAGGAAAAAATACGACCGTTCGGGATAGTTTCTAAAGCGTCAACCGAGACTACTTATAGGGAAAATGGTAACTTGTTTGGATGGAGTTTCGATAGCAGTAGATTTAGTAGCGGTTTTTGCAAAATATCACCTGGATTGTCACGCCAATTTTATAGTAAACTATAACAGGAGAGAACAACCACGAACTGGTAGAGGCGGTCGTCTTTCTGGAAGAAAATATATTCTTACCTCTTCTTTTTTATGGTAGATATTCCTACTCGTATTTTCAGGACGTTTTCCTCCGTTTTCAGATATCAAAAAGACCTAACCTAACATATTCTATTCAAAGTATTCTTGGACTATTTTGTAGCTAATTGTTTCGCCTCTTATTCCACCGAAGCCGTTTTCCAACAGCCCTTTTACTTTCTGATAAAATCCAAAAAACTTTTTTTTAAACTTGAAGTCAATTTTTTTTAGTTCCAATCCGTATTTTTTGGTAAACAATTTTTTCTCACTATACATAATGTCAAAAAGTCACGTACGTGTCGAGTTTCATGTTGCTACAATTTATCGTTCACTTTTGGCTCAAATTTATCTGTGGTTATTATTGGACTAATAAGTACAACACATTCTACAAATTTTATTACTCATCCTAATGGGCTCCTGATTTTATCAATCGGTTTGATCTTATATGTTAGCCAAATGAAGGATTTTTCATGGAAAATAATAAATTATGGACGACATTTGAAGGCCTCGAGGTACCTACACCTTTGAAATTTTTTTACTGGGATTCACAAAACCCTGCACATAGGTTCTCTCTACTCTCACTTTATCCAAAAGACTGGTTCTGAAAACGCGTAGTCAACACCATTTGACGCCAAAATATAATTCATTTGAATTTCACATACAAGCTGCTGTCGTTTTCCTTGGAACATTTTGGATTCACCAGGTAGACTTTCACCTAGATAATGTGCGCAACAGGTGTCCGTTCACGTTTACTGTACTATTCAGATGGAATTTGACCATTCATAATACAATCATCAAACCTCGCTTTGCATAAATGTAACTGTGTTAGTTGGAAATCAATCTTACAACAACGCCAATTAACCAATTACTCATTCGTAAATTATTCGAAATACGGTCGGTTTTAAGCTTAAAAAATACTCACTTGTTTCGGCATTTTGCGTTTTCAGTATCAGATGGTAATCCAGACTGAAAAGAAAGAAAAATTCGTTGAATCGACAGATTTAAATGTTTCACGAATACGAAATTTTAACCAAGTGTAATGTAAGTTGATTAGCATACACTCGAGCTAATGAATATACAAAAAACGAATAAAACAGGTTTTTCAACGATATGTTGACACAATATTGACGAGATGATAGAAGTTATTATCTAGATAGGTGGGTATAAGAAATGAACAAGTGATTAAAAAAATTCCTGAAGATCGGGAAGTTAGAAAGATATCCACTGATTTGTGAACTAATAAATCTTTTTTCATAATTACTGAATTTTTCTTTTCAAAGAGCTAAAGCGAATACGACAGGATATTCTATTATAATTTCCATTTTCATTGTCATTTTCCTTTCTTTGGAAGAGATAGATGTTTTTGACCTGTGTGAATGTCCTAATTAAATTATCTTCATATCCCAACTGTTCACTTGTCATCACCAAACAACTTGATTTTAGCATTTTGTTGTTTCAGTAACTGCTAATATATTGAAGAATGCTAATAATTCAACAGCTATTTATGTAGCAATAACATGACAGCCAGGCTATGGAAGTTATCGCCGGTACGTGGTGTTTCTTTGGGCACCATGACCCCACAGAATAAGCAACAAATTGTTTCAACAATCGGAAAACAAAAGTAACTCACCAGAAACTGATCAACTTATAATTACCACACTTTTGTCCATCACATGAAGAAAAACACGCGTTTTTTTTAAATAGCACACACCCTTTACACGCACTATTCAACCTATCGTGACAAATTGTCAGATTTAGCACAGTTGTGTCTAGTTCTCCTTTTGACCGCTTGGGAAATTTAACCTCTCGAGGTGCTCCCATCTGCTGGACAAAGCATGAACTAGTTCCGCCATTACTGTCATTACTGATAAGTATGCAACATGTAGATGGCGACAGTGATCTCGCATCCAAGTCATTGCCCCACAGGTTTTGACTATGTTCTTCTATTAATTTTAAACAATGGTTCGGATATTCAGCTGAAGAAAATGAATATAAAATATAATAAATTAATTGAGAAAAGTTCGCCAAAAAAATTCAATGTTTTTGCGTTTAATCCAAAGAGTTCTATCCGTTTAAGGAAAACTTTGACATCTATTATCCATTCGTTAAACAAAAGCAAACATTTAATTACAAAATAATATTTCCGAGCAACTTGTGCCATCTCTTAGTGATATTTCTAAACAACTGATTTTGAAAAATAAAACCAACAGTGTTTCTTTGTAATTTACTTATTTTTCCATGGTGTTTGAGAATAGTTATGAATGACGAGAACACCTACTACTTCGAAATTTAATTCGGAATGCAGGAACAATGACTTTGAGGCTCGTTAATTCATATTTCCCCCTCAAATCAATGGGCATTCTCGATAATGCCGAAACCTGCGCGCGCTGTTGATGTTGCCAAGTAATAACACTGCGACGCAAGCGACGCCATATTTTTTAATGTCAATCGGGATTGTTCGACGAAGAAGGATAAAGTAGTGAACATCAAAGTTGGTGCGATAAAATAGTTACCTAGTTTACCAATTTTGAAGATAATGAAAACATACAGCAGGAAGAAATCCGGAATAGCTGTGGCTGAGTCAGGAGGCGAGCAGGAAATGATCATTGATTTAAATGAAATCTGCAGGCTTTGCATGAACAAAGAAGACGAGTTAGTTCCCATCTATGGAAATGACGATCCGGTTCCTCTAACTTTACGAATTATGGCCTGTGTTGCACTTGAGGTGATTTTCATTTGAATATTCTAGTTCTTCTCTTCTCAACGATCTTACGGTAAAAAAGAAACCTTCCCAACCCGAAATTAAATTCAACAAAAACGGTAGCATTCATTGATTTTTATTATTCCAGGTGAATCTGAAATCTCAAACTCCAAATAATCCAAATTGAATAATTTCAAGAGTCGCAAATATTCCATTGCCCAAAATGCTAGAAGCATTTTTCAGTTCGGGTTGACCAGGTTGAGCTATTCTTCATCTAGATGGAGTTACTTAACGTGTTCAAAAGAAATTATTGGTATTTATTTTATTAGTATTTGAATATCTTGTTTTTTTAAAATTTGTTTTCTTAAAAACTTCTAATTCAGCCTAGACACGAATGAGTTTGATATTGATGATTCTTATGCCAAACATTAATCATAGGACATGGATCATAGGTATTATATATGGTTTAAAGAGGAGTCAGCCAACTGGTTCGGATCGTATCGTTCCTAGCAAATCACACTGAACTGGTGAAAAGTAGCCACCTTACTCGTATTGAGGCAACCCAATCTGGTGTACCGCAGGGCTCTGTACTTGGACCCACACTGTTCCTACTTTATATAAACGATATTACAAAAATTAATATATCTAAGAATAATAATATACATTATTTGCCGGTGATACCTACCACCAGATTTTGGCATGATAAAGATGAGCACACATTACATCACAATATTCAAGTAGACATAGAACAAATTAAATCCTGGTCTGACAATAACTTGCTGGTTTTGAAGGCCCCTAAATCGAATTTACTAACATTCCGCTGCGAGCTTTTTGACCTGAGCTTAGGCACAAATAATATCGAAAATGTCTTCTTCAACAACTTTCTCGAACTTCACATTGAAAAAAAATTAAATTTTAACGAGCATGTCACGAAATTGTGTAAAAAGTTGTGTAAGAATTGAATCCCATCTGCTATATGGTATAGCATTCTGAGGTGTATTATGCAGCAATCAATTATTAGAGACGGTACAAGTCACACAAAAAGAGCCATTAGGACTATCTGTAAAGTAAAAGCACGTGAGTCCTGCAGGAAGCTTTTCAAAAATCACAGAATCCTCACAGTTACTTTGATCTTTATTTTGGGGAAAAGGGAAATTTGAAGCATTAGGATTATTTAAAAAAAATATAAAATAGTTGCTAAATACATTCATCCTTTTTACAATATGGAAGAATTTTTCAGTTGTGAAACCCTGTGTCCATATTAAAATATGCCTGCCCTTTAATTTTATAACTGATTTTAATTGCTTACATCTTATTTATTTTATTTATACAAATTGTATTCAGCTTGTTCATTTTATGGTTCTGGTATGTTTGTGTTTTGTTTCTTTTTAATATGTAATATCACATGACTTTGTCGATTTGTTTCTTCTGACAATAAAGCATATGATTGATGATTGATTGAATAAAGCAAAAAACTTTAGAAATAGTATGATATTCAGACCATCATTTCAAAGAACTCTCTAAACAAATTCGAATTATAAAAAATACATTCTGAAACTTGATACATAGTAAGTTTGTTTCTTTGTAGTAAGTCTTTTTATAGATAGTAGATAGAAATGGAAAGAAGTGCTTTTCCGACGAAGGTCATCTGTCGGTTGGAGTACTCCAGGGAAGTGTGATGGGTCCTCTATTATTCGTATTCTATATCAATGACTTAGCATCTGAAATTGTAAACGAAAACATCTCGTGAATTATGCCAATGACACCAACATACTATAGCGGTTTGATCTTCATTCCAAGAAATGTTAGGTATAGCTAACATCAACAGCCTAACAAAAGCTCAAGACTGGCTTACCAAAAATCAATTGATTCTGAACAAAGAAAAGACAACTTATATCTGTTTCACAACCAAAAACGCAAGGAACAAAATACCGCAGGACATATAGCTTCAGACACAAAATGTGACCCTAAATAATAACAAAAAGTTCTTAGGGGTTAATATAGATCAAAGTCTAGACTGGGAATTTGTTTTTTAATAATTAAACATCACTACTCTGACGCCGGTTCACCTAATTGTATTTGTGTATTGTATGATGTATAAGTACAATTCATTGAATAAAGCTACCTATCTATCTACCTATAAAAGTTGGTCATTAAGTTAAAAAAAATTCCCTAGATTTTCGAAGGAGACGGACTTCCAGATAAAATATGCCGCCCTTGCCACTATCAACTCAACAAATCGTACAATTTCCGAAAAAGATGTGAAAGTTCAGACTTGAAACTCAGGCTGCACTTGAAAGATCTTCCTGGAGAAGAATATGACGGAGATAATGATGGTATGAGCCAAATGGAAATTGACGAATCAGAAGATCGGGATGTCCAAAGCGAGAATGACCAAGCTGAACCAAGCACCGAAGAGGATTTAGTAGGTGATTATTCCATTGAAACTTCAAATATACTTATCAAAGATCACTTGGTAGTTTACTTTAGATTAGTATAGGCCCACAAAAGCCGTTTAGCTAAATGGGTCAAAATTCCGAAACTATGATTTCAGTATTCAAAATTATGGTTACTTTGTTGTAGGAGTAACAAAGGTAGCTTATCTCCAGCAAGACCAGGAGCCAGATCCAGACCCAGAAAATATAACACTACCAAGAGAAAGCGATGACTTGGACAAAGAAGCTTGCACATTGAAAACAGAAATCGATACTGAAAATGAAGATGAAACGGAAAATATTTACATCCAAGAAACGAATGATCATAGAAATGGATTGGAAGAAGCAAACATGGACGCCATTGCTGATGCTGTCAAAGCCACTCTTGCTTCGCAGACTGGTAAGTAGCAAAGTAATGAGGGTCCTTGAGTGATTGGTTTATTCGACAATGAAAATTGTATTAGAATAATAAATAGACAGGATAGGGTGCCTAGTGTACTGCAAATTCTGCTCTTTCATTTGAAACAGTTGGATTTGCCAATAAATATACAAAATATCAAAGATTTCAAAAGTTTGAAAGCCTAAAATAAAGTATAGAGTTTAGCATTAAAATCTATGACCATTGTATTCATATGGATTTAAAAAATATGTCATTGTAGTCAGCATTTTGGTAAAGAATAGTTGCTGCTGCATTATTTAAAGTTTATTAAGAAGTGTCTACATTTTAGGTGCCCTGACTTTTTAACTATAGGGACTAGGAAAACAATATTATTTGTCCATCTGGTAGTATTGCAAGATACTCTTGTTAAGTTAGTATATTATTGTTTTCTTTGGTGTTTTGGCATCGACTGCTATGGTCATTAGTCATGTGTTCTCGATAGGCCTTGTTACTAACTCCATACGCCACCTTAGGAGCAGCACTATTAATTTTTATTGCAACAGTGAATCGTAGAGAATTATTACCAGCCGACACGAGCCTCAATCATTCAGATTTTCACATATGAAAATGATAAAAGCCCGCACCGGCTGGGAACATTGGTATATTATTAATATATCACAAATAAAAATGCATGGCATATGGTCATGATTTTAATTCAGTCAAACCTTGTTGCAATATTCCACTCTTTCAATGCCTTGTATTATTACAACTCTTTTTTTGAAAAATTTAATGATATATCAATATAATGTCGATCAGTAATGCTTCCTGACCAGACCGTATGTCATAGATGAGTGTACTAAACTCATATAAAGTAATTTTAATGATTCAAATGATACTCATCTTGGGCTGAGTTGCTTTATTAGAAATAAATATTTACCAACTGCACTTTTTGCATATATAGTTCACCAGAGAATTTCATGTTAGTTTAGCATCATAGAAACTTACAATTTGAGTTACAGTTTGCAGCTTGTGCAATAGATTTGCTTTCAATCTTTACTTGAAGGCTATTGACAACATTATTTTTGGTTTGGAAATAGATCATTTGTGTTTCGTAACGATTTTTACTGAAAGGCTATTACCAAAATTAGAATTTTTGGTTTTCAATTAGATCATTTGTATTTTTAACGAAGTGATAGCAAGGCCCAAATTCTCGCAATATTGAAACAAGTCATATAGGTTCTTACCTAACCTAACCCAACTATTTATTTGCATTGTGCTGAGCCTTTATCAATATTTTTGTATTGTCAGCATGTGTTACCATCAATGTCTCTAGTTTGTACTTATCTGCTATATCATTAATACAATGGAGAACCATAAAGGGACCCAAAATAGACCCTTGTGTAATACATGTGGATAAATTATAAAACTAGCATATTTCCTCTGTTACAAAACTGATTCTTTACATTTTTTCATAGTAAAATTTTGTATTTGCAATTTTCAAAAGCTGTTGGTCAATTCAAATCTTTCCAAAACAACCATATTAGATCCTAACTGTATATAGCACGCCACGATTTGCGATTACTCAGAATGAATCGAGATCAAAAACAGGGTTAGCCGATATATATATATTAAGTGAATCATATCACGATATTTATCTGATATTTATTGATTGACATACAGTGTCCGGCATAATGTTCGCAGCATATGGAAAACTTTTTTATTATTGATTTCTCAAAAAAAAATCTTGATGAAAACCTCTGCTTCATCCCAAACCTAAATTGCAAATACCAAAATTGAATTTTATACTACCATATACGAGCGATATTGAAAAACAATTCAGTTTTATTTACTATTTGCAGCAAGATTTTGTGAAATACCGTCACATATTTCAATTAACGTGATTTTCCGATGGGAGGGAGGAAGGAGGGAACATCTACAGAGTGATATGATCATATCTAACAATATACCATCCATCTAGCATAGTTTTTCTCATATCGTACAGGGCGATGGTGAGAAAATTGGAAAAAAAGTGGAAAAATTAAATTGATCATAGGTGTCTGTGATTTGAATTTCTGAATCAACATTCGATTCTGAACAATATTTTCCCCATACCGTGAAAAATAAAGTGATAGGATCAAATTTTTTTGAAAACAAGGCATGTTTTTCAATATCGCTCGAATATTGTAGTATAAAATTCAATTTTGGTATTTGCAATTTAGGTTTGGGATGAAGCAGAGGTTTTCATCAAGAATAATTTCTTTTGAGAAATCAATAATAAAAAAGTTTTCCATATGCTGCGAACTTAATGCCGGACACTGTATATCATGATATCTGTCAGTTACTTAAAAAATACCGGAGCAAAAAATCCTTGATATTTTGCGTAAAACTGAAACAAAAAAGCCACTAAACTAGTATTTATTTTAGAAAGTTTAAATCAAAATACCAAAAAAAATCAAAATGCAATAAAAAGCCAAATGATGAACTAGTTGCCTTCAGTGAAGATGATAATGATGATGATATTCCTCTTTCCCGATTTTGCGTTAATTTATCAAACTACAAATTTTTTATATTATTTATTTTAGGTAAAATTTAATTTTTGTCTTGTTTTTTGTTATTTTATACTAAAGTTTGATTTTAGTTTTTACCAAAATAAATGTATTCTATACTTTGTTTTTTTGTATTCTAGCCTAGGAACAAAATTAAAATTTCTGATATACATCGTATATGATATATATCCGATATTTTTATATTTATATAAATATCATGATATTTGCCAACTCTGATCAAAATACAGATCTTGGCATGTCATGTACCCCAAGTAATTCAAGTTTTGTCAAGAAGTAATCACAAAGAACTGAGTCAAATGCTTTGCTCATATAAAAAAAGAGTTCAAGGGTTTATTTTATAAACTTCAATTTCTGTAATTGTGGGCTTGTTTCTCCTATATACATGATGATGGTTATTTAACAGGCATTTACGCAGTGTTTTTTGCTCATTTTTTTCTTTTGTAAGAAAGTATTTTTTTATTTGTTAGAAAATAATCCAAACTACTTGTTATGAGATGTATATCTTTAGAAACATTAAATTAATTGAAATTGAATTGAATCTAGTTTCTAAATAGTTATTATGTCTGATATAGCGTGTCCAATAACTTTCAGGTTTTAACTTGGGAGGACAACTACAAATGAAAGTTAACCATACAGACGGCAGGTCTACCCAAGTTGAGGTAACAACAGAAGACGGATCTGTAATTATAATGGAACTAATGACAGAGGAAGACGCCGAAGCCATAAAACCCAAAGAACTGATGAACGAAGATGGCGAAGTACCCATTTTTCAGTGCCCTGAGTGTCCGAAATCATTTTCGAGGCGGATACAGTTGAGAAGACATGCCTCAGTACATATGCAACACAGAGGTGAGGAATTGATTAAGAACTGAATTCAATAAAAATGTCCAAATTTTTATTCATTCATTATCTAGAAACTTAATATATTTCAAAAGTTATGTTGATATGCATTTCAACAGAAATATTGTTGACATTTGAACAGCATGTTCTAGCAGTGCATTGAGATTATCAGATTCTGAACCTGTATACCCTTCTCTGATTATTATTATTATTGTTCGGCGGTGCTGGCTATCGGCCGAGATGGGTAGTTCTGCATAGAACATTTCTGCTCCCCGCCGTCAGGTATATCTCGTGAACACTCCCGAATCTTTTGCTGTGTTGTGAGCGTTGGTATCACATCCCACTACCAGAGGAAAACGATGTTTAGCAAAATAATGATTTTTTCACTTTTTTGGGGATAACTCGAGAACGGAGATACTTAGGAGGACTATATCATTGGGTTCGTAATGAGCAATCGCACCACCGATATAAATAGGTGAACTGATCCATTGATAAAGTCGGGACCTTTTTTTTATGTCCAATCTTTGATTTCTAGTTTCATAAAACGCCACTAGCAGAACGATATTAAAATTTTTCCCATTTTCTAAATGTGTCCAAAATACCTTTCTCAACCTCCCCTATCGATTTTACATAGTCACTAAAAAAACTATTTTTAACCTTTCGATGGTTACTGGTCTCTTTGACTAATAGCCACCCTTTTATTTTCCTATCGGTTTTACATCGTAGCCACAGTATTTATTGTGCTGCCTACGCATCATTTTTGCAACGAGTTTTGGTAGTCTTTAATGACGTTTATATGATGTCAGATTGATAGTGTTTCGAGCCAAAAATTTGGAAATGTTCAACGTGCCAAGTTGGATTATACCTAAATAAAGACAGGAACTATTTTGCGTTCTTTCGTTCAAAATGAAAGAATAATTAAGTTTTAGTTCATTGTAAACAAAAAAAATAATAATTTTGATGCATTTGTTAAGTTGCAATTTTGCACGATTTAGTTCCTAGTGGTTAGCAGTAGTAACCACATCCTGCAGGATAATTTGTATCTTTTTTATTTATTTAAGTCTCATTTCCACTGAAGCTTATGTTAATGAACGTTTTTCTCAAAAATTCTCATTATTTTTCAATGTTGAAATTTTCGAATTAATTTCGGCCACAAAGTTAAGGCTTGATTGACATTGTAGTTATGATTTTTTTTTTAATTATTCGCAATCATAAAGTTATCACCAAATCTAACCTTACCCAACCTAACTTGACCTAAAAACAGCAAAATTGGAAAAACAAAATATTCCCACAAAAATAAATTTTTTTCAAGATAAAAAAATTTCATACGATTTTTTATAGATCTTTTCGAGGACAATAAAACTGTTTTGATATCTAGTGTCGTTTTCGAGTTATTGGTGTTTTAAAAAAAAAAAAATGTTTTTTTGAAATATTTCCCGGACCATTGGTATTACGGAAAAAATTCAACGTCATTTTTTGTAGATTTTCAAAATGTGACCAAAAAAGATTTCATGTGAAATTTGAAAATCAGTATCCGTTTTTGAGTTTTTGGTGGTTTTATAAAAGAAAATTCAATATTCCGTTTATTTTTCAAGAAATGAGAAAATTGCATAGGAATATTTTGCAGACCTTAGTGAGGGCTATAAAATTGTTAATATAAATTATTTAATATCTTCCAATTTTGAGTCCAGCCACGATTTGCAATTTTTTTAAAGTTTAGTCTATTTTTCCGAATGTTTTCACTTCTCAATCGAGTCGGAGAAAAACGGATTGGAGTGTCAATGGGGCTTGTGAAGACGTACTCAAAGCCAGTTAAAGAATTTCAATTCTATCATTGGTACGGCCAATATCTCGATTTTCCATTTTTTTCAAAATATCTCTCGGACTATTGATTTAACAGGAAAGATTCAACGTTTGTTTGAATGTTTTAGACGATGTAGTACTTGATTACTTATATTTCGGACGTCCATCATCTTAATGGTTGAAAGATTTCTATCTCTTTCAAATTTTTTCACAACGTTTCAATTGCTTGAATCCGCAATCGTCTTCTGGTGAATAGTGACAAAATCAGATGCTACGCGACCTTTTTTAGGTCTATAATTAAAATGTAATTACGGTGTAATTACGCGCGGTTTTGTGGCGCGCGTGCTTTCGCGCTTTTTCTCCCTCCAAAACGGTCCATGAGCGGTTACCATACGTTTTTAATGTCCACGCTTGGTTGACTGAAGGCACTAATGGCTTCTATATAGGTGGTTTCCATAAATTTCCGTTTGAACCAATCTTCCTCTCTATGAAGAACACTAGCTTCGTCCCAAACAATTTGGTGGTGTTTTGTCCAGGCGTGGTCAGCAATTCCCGATTTTGATGTTTTAATTATTATTGTACAAACTACACAGAAAACGATTAGATATTCACAAATTTTATTATATCAGTCATGTTTCGCCAGCACGGTAGCTTCTTCCCTGTCTGATTAAATGAAGTTTGTGGAGATCGATTCGTTTTCTGTGTATTTTGAACAATTACTATGGATCGTCATCAAGTATAACGGTCGAGTCAATCAGACAAATCAAATTATTTTTGAATGAATGATGAATGTCCAAGAAAATATACAGCAAAATGAAGAAACACATTAATAATAGTCATCAATACAAGGAAATTGCACAATGAAATTTAGATTCCGCCACAATTATTCACTTTTGGATTGTATTTAAAGTTTGTTGAAATTTCATAAAATTGACAACAGTTATCAATCCCTGGAGTAATGATAGGACTAAAATTAGGGTCACTGAATCTAGAAGGCCGTGCCGTCCTTACGGGTATGGCCAATGGGCGTGGTCCAATACTTGAAATAGTTCCAGTATTCAAATAAACCACAATATCACCAATTAGAGAGCAAGTTTTGTGGGTTATTTGAACACTGGAACTATTTCAAGTACTAGACCACGCCCATTGGCCATACCCGTAAGGACGGCACGACCTCCTAGATTCAGTGACCCTAACTAAAATTCTACAAGGGCGCCATCTCTGGAACCGATTTAGAAGCAGAACACTATTTCATTTGTTTATGTGTCTTCTGAAAAATCTAAACAAAATCGAATAACTCGACACACCAGGGTTTTTAGGCATCTTTGTTGAGTGCATTCAAGACAACTTGTCAAACTCTCTTTTTCTGTAGGTTTCAGCTGTGGCATTTGTGAAAAATGGTTCCCAACCCGCTCCGCTCTAGTCCGCCACGAACGAATCCACACTGGCGAGCGCCCCTTCCAGTGCGAGGTGTGCCAGAAAAGTTTCGCCCAAAAAGAGATCCTCTTCAGACACTTGATGACCCACACCGGCCAGAAACCCTACTCTTGCCCCCAGTGCAACAAGGGATTCACGCAGAAGGAACCTCTCCGAGCACACATGAGGACCCACTCGTCCAGCACGGTTTCGGATATTCAGTTGCATTATTGCACGCTTTGCCCGAAAGTTTTCTGCCACGCGTCGGGTCTGAGTCGGCATTTGGTCACTCATACCGGAAAAACCTTCAAATGTAGAGACTGCGACAAATCCTTCACCGACAAGAGCTCGTTGAGGCGGCACCATTTGCAGACCAACCACCAGCCTTAGGTTGTTGAGTTCTCATTGTATATACTTGGTTGTTTTGAGATGTATTTCTATTTATTTTCTTCATTATATGGTTATTTTACAAGTTGTTTTCTTTATTTTTTTAAATTTTGATCTTGAACAACTTTTTTATTTTCAGTCCGATTTTGATAGCTTTTCTAATAAATGGAAGAAAATTTATCCTAGATTAATCCAAATGAAACAGATTTCCGAGTAAGGTCCGAATTATACACATTATACGAGGGGAAAAAAAGTTATGTTTCTATCATCTAAATTTAAGACACCCCGTGGTGAAATACAGCTTTTGGATGATACTCAAAACTATCGTGTGTGCAAGCTTGGTTCATTCCCTGTACATTGCTTCTTCATTCATTTTGATATTACGATTCGTTTTTGAATTATAAAGCTTTGCATTTTCTCTGCATATTCGTCATATTCAATTATCGCGATTGCCTAGAAACCAATTGTTCCACTTTGTTTATTATTTGACAGTTGTGTTATTGTCATAACGTCAGGTTGAGAAAACTTTTATTCGTTCTTTCAATGGTTTTGAGTGAAGAAAACTGCTAAAGCCATAACAGAGGGACGAAATTATCAATAAGTTGCTAGAAGGTTAAATGTCAGCCGTTCTTCTATACGGAGAGTCGAACAAAGAAACAGTTATAATTTTTAAATTTTCTTACGAAAAAGACAACTTCAAATCAACTTCACGAAGTAAGGGGCACCGAAATATAAGTAAGTGGACAATACGTCGCCGATTAAGCGAAGCTGGTTTGAAGGCTTGCAGATCAGCTAGTGGTCCAAAATCGCTCAGATGTCTTCTGGTACCCAATTTTTGAATTGCCGGAATTGATTCTCAAGAGAAATATGACGTATTTTTCTCTCAATAGGTATACTATTGAGGCAATATAATATAAGTTTTGTTCTATTATCAGCTCGGTGAAGGTCGACTTAGGTTCGGATCTTCTACTATAAGAGGTTAGGATTGATGTGATATCTCAAGTTAATTATTGATAAATACTTGAATAAATCACATCTCAACCTATTTCTCTCGACGTATATGATTGTTATTATAATAAATACACGGAGCTTCAGTCACTGTGTATAGAATCGTAATTGTTAGAAATACTTACCAAATTTATGTTATGTTCATTTCCCCTGAAGTTTCTAGAAGAGGTGTCTCTGCTACTGTTGTTTGTTTTAGGGATTTTTTACCCAAACCCAAGAAAGTCCTTCATTGTCGCCTGTCTCTTCATTATTATTATTTTGATAAGAAATGTATAGGAATTCTATAATTCCTAACTGCTCACTCACAATTTTTTTCACACTATTTTCCACTAAAAGATTTTATATCCGTTGATAAATTTCGATTTTCACATCATCACATAATAATCATAACTGAAGATATTACATCAATACATGTGCATTTATACAAACAAAATTAATTAACCTGGCTGTACTAACATTATTACAAAATATCGGTCAGTAAATCATTCTTAATAACTATACCTGTCTCTGATTAACTATTAGGATTAGGTAAAATGTATTCAAGAAGGGTGCAAACAATATTATGGGTTCAGGAATAGGCTATTGTACAATTAAAAGTTGTTCATTAAGGACAATAGCATTAGGGATTTCCTTTGATTTGTTTATTTCCAAAGACTTCAACATTTTCTATCTCGCATAGTTGTAAAAAATTCTCTTGATTTGCTTGATTAATGCATCGTTGAATTTTCTTCCGTTTAGCGAGATTACCAGGAAATAGGAAATAGTGAAACTTGGACTGGTCTTGGGGGGGTCATGACCTGCATGACCCTCCCCTTGGATCCGCCCTTGACGAACGGCAGCCCTCAAGTCGAAACTTGTACGAGCTAAAGATTAACGAGGTCTTACCTTTTTATGTGCGATTCCTAGCACTTCCTCGGGCCATCAAAAAAATGTCTGCGGTCGCTAGGGTTTCAACCTCTGACTGGCAGCCAAAGTGATGGAAACATCGTCGCTTTAAACACATGGGGCTACCTGGCCCCAAACAAATCCTTACCGCAGATCACGCTTCTGTAGAATGCGCTCACACTGCATTAAATTCGAAATTTATTAATTTCTAAGAATTCTCCGTCAAACTGGCCTAAGAAAGTAATCATCAAGAGGTTTCAATTTCGGAAATCATCTTGACAGCCCTTTCGAAATCATCAGTCAGAAGACTTTTAGTTCTTCTCACGAAACAGTAAGTGCACCGAAACGAAATTTTAAAATAATGCATTTGAACTCACAATGCATACTCAACAAAACGAATCAAATTGAGGTAATTTTAATTGACCAGAGTCCTGATATACTGTGCATATCAGAGACTTGGTGTAATCATTTGAATATCAACACTATCCAGTTCGATGGATATAATCTCGCAACTCATTTCACCAGACAAAACCATGCTCATGGGGGTGTTTTGATTGTAACAAAAAGAGATCTGGTATTTGAACAGGTCCTCCACATCAATAATTTATCAGTGGAGTTAGAATTTGAGACTTGTGCAATTTCATTCTCTATTAATCAAGAAAAATTTTGTTTGATTTTGACATATAGGCCCCCAAATGGTATTCCTGAAACTTTCATAGAAAAATTATTTAATACCTTCGATTACTGTGAAGGAAATTTCAAAAATATCATTTTGTGTGGCGATTTCAATATAAATTATCTGTGTGACTCAAAAAACAAAATACTTTTGACTGATTTATTAGAAAGCTTCGACCTTACTTGTAAAAATTTGGAACCAACAAGAATATTCACTTATTCTAACGGTAGAACAAGTATTTCAAAAATTGATTATTTTATTAAAAATATTTCCGAATCTTTATATACTGAAAAAGTTGTGAATATGAACCTAGCAGACCACTTTTGCCTGTCACTCGAGTTATCCTTCTCTAACACCCAAAAGTTAGATACAAGGAAAAAGATATCCTACTTGAACATGAGCAATGAAAATATCACTCAGCTCCAAATTTGTCTTGAAAAGGAAACATTTCAGTCAGTTTATGAAAGTTTTGATAATATCAACTCGGCATACGAGTCATTCTCCAACATACTAATTTATTTCATTGAATTAACATGCCCCACTGTGAAAAGAACTCTTGATTTGGGAATGAAACAAAATAAACAATGGGTTACACAAGAAATAATCACTATGGGAAATAATTTGAAACAACTATTTTGGCTAACCACTAATGCAGACAACAGCAACCTCCGAGAGCACTATAATACCTCAAAAAAATTGTATAGGCATGAATTACATGAAGCTAAATACATGTTTCACCAGAGTTGTTTTCAAAATAAAACCTCACAGCAAAAACAAAAGAAAATTTGGAACATGGTTAGGCAAAAAACAGGTAAAACTAAACGAGATATGAATATCGAGATCTCACTAAACGATGAATGTATTAGAGATAAAAATGAAATTGTTAACGCTTTTGGAGAATATTTTTCAACCATAGCACCGTATGCTATCAACACATATTTTGGTTCAACAAATTTCAACGAATTTACAACTATGTATGTGCCTCAAACTTTCTTTTTTACACCTGTCCATCCGAGTGATATTTGTGAAATTATCTTATCACTCAAAAATACAAATTCTATGGGAATAGATTGCATACCAACAAAACTTCTGAAAAAGATCAGAACTCTTATAAGTGAGCCACTGTCATTCATACTGAATAGATCTGTAGAAATGGGAGAATTTCCCGACAAACTGAAAGTTGGTTTGGTAACACCACTGCATAAAAAAGATGATCCAACTTCAATCGAAAACTATAGGCCAATAACAGTACCCACGGTAATATGTAAAACATTCGAGAGATGTGTTTATATGAAAATACAATCATTTTTGGATCAATTCAACATCATCTCTCAAGTCCAACACGGATTCTGCCCAGGTAAGTCGACGGAGGGTGCATCATCAGTCTTTTTCAATTATGTATATGAGTCACTTGATAGAGGGCGATACGTTGGTGCACTATTCTTCGACTTATCGAAAGCATTTGATATCATTGATCCCAAAATTATTCAGAGTAAGCTGTACTCAATCGGTTTCAGGGGTAATTTCCTTTCTTGGATAGTATCATATTTGTCTCACAGAAAAATACATGTAAAATTAGAAGACTGCCATTCTTCACCATTCAACATGGATCTAGGAGTCCCACAAGGTTCCATTTTGGGACCACTTATTTTCCTACTCTATATTAATGACATGCCAAAACATGTGAGTACAGAACATGTTGTATTATACGCTGATGATACTACACTTGCAGCTGATTCTGACAATCCTGCAGAACTGCAACAGAAGCTAAATGAGCTGTCTGATGAATTTACTACCTGGTGTTACAAAAACTCTCTGATCGTGAACTCTAGTAAAACAGTTCTCATGCAGTTCTTGTTCAGAAATGAAAGAAAAATTAATAATTTTCGTGTGAAGGTTGGCAACGAATATATCGAATCGTCAATTAGCACTAGATTTCTTGGTACTTATATTGATAGCAGAATGACGTTCGAATCAAGTATAAGCCATGTAAGTAAAAAGGTCAATAGTGGATACTACGCAATAAGACAATTGAAATCAACTCTGAATCTAGATCAACTCCTTAATGTATATTATGCAATTGTACATTCTCATATTTCATACAATATTGCTTTGTGGGGTTGCTCTACCAGTGTGAATAAAATATTTATTTCACAAAAAAGGGTCATACGTTTGATATTTAACCTGGGCTATAGAGATTCCTGTAAACAATATTTTATTGATTACAGAATTATGTGTCTACCCTGTATTTATATATATATATATATATATATATATAAATGCGTGTTGTCAATGAAAAAGAATATAAACAATTATAATCGAAACTCAGATATGCACACTTATCCCACCAGACACGGGAAAATCGTTAGAGCCCAAAAGCATAAAACCAAATCGTTTGAAAATTGTCCATCCCATGCAGGAGTGACATTTTTCAATAATCTTCCTGTAGATATAAGAGATGATACAATAGAAAAAAGTTTCAAAACCAAACTCAAAGAATTCCTCCTCAAGAGTTGTTTTTACAGTGTTGATGAATATCTTGGTAGGTGAGACCAATCTAATTCTAACTCAACTGGTTGTTTTAATTAGTAAGATGTTCAGTGAACCGATTTTGTTTTATTTTAACAAAGTTTTTAAAAATGTGAAAATTTT
Organism: Chrysolina oricalcia; assembly: GCA_944452925.2. Taxonomy (NCBI): domain Eukaryota; kingdom Metazoa; phylum Arthropoda; class Insecta; order Coleoptera; family Chrysomelidae; genus Chrysolina; species Chrysolina oricalcia. The sequence continues at coordinate 18,635,618 of OX101825.2, forward strand.
GTGTTACCATGGATAATTTGTTTATACATATTTACTTGTGATCGTTTTGTGTTACCGTGGATAATTTGATTATACATATTTACTTGTGATAGATTTGTGCTACCGTGGATAATTTGTTTATACATATTTACTTGTGATCGATTTGTGTTAACGTGGATAATTTGTTTATACATATTTTCTTTTTTCATTGGATGATTTTATCTGATTTTACTGACGTATCCTATATCATATTGTGATCTGAAAGGATTTAATAAAGATTTATTATTATTATTTATTATTAAATAATTAAGTCTAATACCCTTATTTACAACATGAAGGATTTCAAAGTTTTCATCGAAGTCATGGTCTTCTTCCAAAATATGATTGGCATATGTTGAATGTGTTTTATTCTTTACATAATTCGTGCGGTTTTCACGTACGCGGCTTTTGAATGGTCTACCAGTCTGGCCTACATATACTTTGGAACAAGATCCACAATTTAAGTAATGTTCAACGTAGAATAATTTAATGTATTACATTAGCTTGAAATAGATACAGTGTATCGAAACATGTCGCGAAGACAATGATCTGTGGAAATTTAATCGTGTTTACCTTAGTGTCATATATATTTTAATGTCAGAAGTTTTTCAACTTCTAATAAAGCATTTCAACTACTAATAAAAATGTAAATTGAAATAGTTATGTCCAGGCCATCCAGGCGGCCCGGGTTCCACCCCCAGACGTCTGTCACGGAGCTGAAGTGGTTCGGATTTCACTTTTATTTAAACTGTAGGTCCCGGATCTCCCTTGCTCTCTCTACTTTTGAGGGGTTTTCTCCGAAAACCTGGGTGTTTCGTAAAAACAAAATTATAGACAGGGGCGTTTTACCATATATCTATTAACTACGAAAATAGATAATAAGGACAGCCTATGTGATGCCAAAAAAAAGTGAGCATCGACTTCGAATTGGAAGCTGCTGAATTAATGCGCTTTTGCCGGAGATTCCTATTCGAAGACACGATTTTGTTTTTTCATCTCTTTCTAGCGTGCATGATTCGGCAGCAACAATTATCGAAGATATGAGAAGCATATCTTATGTGGTGCTAATTCGACGAATTCCATCATAACCTCAGAATCCGGATAAGATTACAGAGAGCATGTGTAGATTGTGCTAATTAGAAGAGGGCGGCACTATATGGGTTTTATTCCTGAGAATAGGACACATTTTATAAATTTCTAGATTCATGCCTGAAAGAATTTAAGATCGCCGCGTTTTACTTCGAGTTCGTGTTCAGGAGTCAAACATAAATCACTACCAGCAAACTATTCTTCTCGGCGGTTATGAGGCCGATGTGGATCGAGATTTACATTTTCAAACAATAGTCCGTTACATCCCCAATCCATATTTCCTCAAGTTTAATGAGTTTTTATCCGCTTTTGGCAGAAAATTGATTGATGAAACTCTGGTAGCAGGTAACAAACATACATTTTATTAATTTTAGAGTTACAATAAATGGATCAATGAATCGTTTTTTAAATGACACGAAGTTTAATTGACCGTCTTGCATAATACTTATTCTTCATTTATCCACATTACAGAAAAATGTTAGCTCATTTTCAATATGGGACGGTTGAAAATGTCAAAAGAAGCATTTCTCATGATTCAGAATTCGGCAATTAAGCGCAATAGCTTTCCAGTGCCCGTTTAAGAAAAGGTAAGATATATATTTTTGGATTCAATTTGATTACATTGCGTCTTATGGCGTGTTATCAATATTCGTAGTTAATTATGCGTTTTACCCATTAGGCAAAAGCTTCAGGCTCCGCAATTAGGGGCGCCAGCAGATCCTAGGAAAAAGCCAAAAGTTGGCAGCGTTGGAAACGAAATCGTAGGATTAATTTTTAGCCTAAGGCGCCACTGACCTTTCAAATGCCTCTGATTATAGACTATAATGGTGATAGTCTCCAGATCTGAACATAAGTATAGACGAAAGAGAATACCACCACCACATGCGCTCTGGGGTGACTTTACAAAAAAGGTGGCGCATTTGCTATTGCGACTGTAGGAAAAACTCGGAAAAACCTACAGTACCACCAGAGGACACTGAGGCGAGAATGAGCGCATGCATCTATGCGAGACTAAAAATACAAACATTAGAACACAAAAAAATGCTTAGGGTTTGAGTTGATAAAAAATAATTTTTTCAAATATGAATATGTGTGGTAGAGAGAAAACCAAGATTTTTAGGGTTGAAATCAAAACGTAATTTTATATTGATTATTCTATGTATTCCCACATGTCTTATAAATATATGTATAATAATAATATAGTATCTAAAATTTACAATAAAAACAAGTTGAAGAAAGAAATCTCTTCAGAGAAGCAGTCACTTTTTGGGATATTTCCATAATAGGCTCCGTCACTTACGTCCATCTTTTGAACCGTAGCTATTGAAGCTGTGAAAGAAAAAATACTTCCAGAATTGTCACGTGGGGCTGAAACTCCATCATTTGTGAATTGAATATTTCTATAACATAAAAATGTGTTTAAAACAAAAAAAAAGCATATCCATTTCTGGACTGTCATCCATAAAATACAGTGTGGCTTCATTTAGCCCCCCCGCCTGTTAACTTTGAACGGTTTGACCATAGAAATACATTATATACTTATTCTAGAATGCTAATCTCATAAGTCAAAAGTGTTTTAAGAAGTTCGGATTAGTCCGCAATGTGCATGTGCGTCATCAGTGTTTTTTAGAACAGGCCCGGTTTTAGTAAAATATTGTGGTACTGGTGAAGATTAACAAACATTGTTAATTCTGAATCTGGGGGAATAAGGTATTGGAAAACTCAATGTACTTATACCTGCTATTTCGCCGACATCTTTTCACATATTTATGATCCCAAATATTCAGCAAAGGCCATCAGAAAGTAGAGTACTATTATTATTTACCGCTCTGAAGAGACTCATTGATTATTGGTATCGCAATCACCTTTCAGCTGTAAACTCAACAAAAAACTACGGAACCACCCCAAGTAGTCGGTGCGAATTTCAAGCAGGCACTAGATTGGAAAATCAATTGAAAGTACAAGAAACTATGAAAATTAATTTCAGCTAATATTATGAATAATAATTTAAACTTAAATTTGTACTCAAGGTTTTCTTTTCATAGAACGATTCATGTCAAAATATGTAAGTAACTGCATTTAGTTTTAATTAAAATAATTTGAAGAGATTAACATACTATTTCTACGATTATTTCTGGTTGTGTTACCTTAGTGTAATTTCCATAATGGGGGTTTATGAAAAAGTCCAGAAAAGTGAAGAAAAACACCAGAAGCATTTTTCTTATCATCAAAGAAAAGCACTACCATATTGACATACATTTTCTGAGGAGACTCTATTAAGTTTAGTATTTTTTGTAGGAATCAAGAACTAATTCAAGAATTGTCAGAACTTAATATAAGTATATAATATATACTTGAAATTTGTTTGCAAAAAGTTGTATCACTCGCCATGCTTACGGAGACACATTGTTGGTACGGCATTAGGTTTCAAATGATTCTATAAATCTTCATGAAAAAAATGCCACAAATAATAAGTTTCTCACTCAAATGTTCTGCACTGGGGTGTCTTCCTAAAGACACCAACCAGAATCATTGTGTCAAGCTATAATACTAATAAGCTACTTTGAACAAAGCATAGGTACATAGGTCATTATCTACCAAAAATAATTTATTTCAGGTATTTTTCCTTTACTTCCACACTACAACACTACAGTTAATTTTTTATCTGTAGGAAGAAACGGTTTTATTAGAAAATATCTTAAAGGAACAAGATTAATGCAAATTCACGAATTATGAAAGAACCAACGACAACTACACAAAACGACAAGACAAAATCTGAAATTTTAAAAACCGTCTCTGATCTCTGTCACGAGTGACAGCAGGGAGATTCTATTTCACGACCGTCGACTATCGTACGACACGATGATAAACTCTGTTTGGAATTTATACCTTATTCTATTTCACGATCGAATTTCGCTTCGGAAATCGTCGGGTTTTTGATGGAATGTAATGACATTTTGATTCAATAAGATGGAGTCAAGATTAAATCTACTGGTAGACGGTTGTAAATACATAAATAAAGTAAAGTGCAGACTGGCGCGATCGCGGCCGCGTTCACGATAGCGATCGCGGCCGCGATATCATAAGCGATCATTTCAACGCACATCAAAGTGATCACGGTGGCGATCAGACCCATCTTCAGCCAGTTTGTTATAAAACGTTTTCATTGATATATCATTGTTAATCAGTGCTTCTTTAGAAAATTGACTTAATTGGTGCAGAAACATGCGCCTATGTCGTGCACGGAGAGTAGTCGAAAATGCCTTTGACATTCTGGCTCAGAAATGAAGGTTATTCTACTGGCCCTTAAAACTCAAAGTAGAAACATCTATGAAGGTCGTCAAAGCTACATGCATTCTACATAACTATATGCGTACGGAAAAAACAGATAACACATTTCTTATATCTCTTAGACGAGGCAGAGCCTGTAATAGAAGCCATACATGTTCTCCCAGGTGACCTTCGGCCGTCACCGGCGACAAACAAATCAAAAAGGGCTATAGTTACTTTGACCCAATGATCATTATAGGCCTGAACATTCCTATTATTATCATTATATACTGTTAAAAAATACGTACATACATAACGTCTATATTAAACAAACTTCCTATCTCATCCCATATCTTATTTTTGCTTCTGTTATTTTTGTATTCAGGGTGCGATAAATCATACAGAATTCTATGTTTTTTTTTTATATTTTCAATTAACTGTTCAGTAACAGAGTCCATATTTTGTGAATTGTTTCACCCAAAACACTACAATTTCTTGCGATCATGCGGTCAAACTCGACAAGTCACAACTGATCGCCACCGCTTCCTAGAACGCTGCTGGGACGCGCTTTTCCTGGAATCATATCGCTCCGGTATGCGTTACGATATTTATTTTCCACAGCTGCGATCAGCCGCCAGTGTGATCGTGATCGCGATCGCAGCCGTGATCGCGCCAGTCTGCGACTTGTAAATTGAATCATATTATCTATAATAATATTGTGACTTATTTGTCACGACAAGTATAAGATGTGCTTCTATTGTAATCTAACTTTTTAAATGAGACTAATTCTTATCAAGAATGCAAGAGAATTTTTTTCTTAAATTAAGATGAAAAAGTCGGGATTTTTTTATAATCAAAATAATTCAGTTTAAAAAAAAAGTAATTATAACAAAAAAATAAAAGTAGTCTAACATATTCAACATACAAACAACAACATGGATTTCTCCAACTACAATTGCATGTTTTATATTCCTTCAGAATACACGCCCTGTGGCCATATTGCCCCATTCTTCGAGAAATGTTTATAACATTTCCCAATGGGCATCTTTGCATCTTTCAATTTGAAAGCGATGACCATGGGATGTTTCAATAGAATTGCTTAATATATGTAGCAAAAAGAATAAAAGAAGTTAATTCTGCAATGAATACACTAAAATACGAAACAACCATCACTTTTCCGCGCTGCACCAGTTATTCTGTAGAAACATCAATAAAATTGAAGGAAATGTTAAAAAAAAGGGTAAATTGACAACTCGACTCCTCTTGAGCTATCGAGTATTCTCATCGAGTTTATACGACGTAATCGAGAAACGGAATACCAATAATCGAGAAATGGAATACCAATAATCGAGTCAAAATGGCGGATTCGACTCGATTCGTCATTATAATTACAGTACATTAACGTAGTAAATAAGTTTCTTTCGCGCCTAAAATTCGGAGGAATATATCTCTAAAAGGTTAGTTCGGTTTAAAAAGGTCCTAAATACGCTGACAAATTTCTGTCTTTCAAATGACATGGGTTTTATTGCCTCATGACACAAAACTCTGAATTGGAACACCAAATGATTTTCAAACTTGACAAAGATCTACCTAAACTACACTGATGACGAGCATGCGCACAATCGTAAACGGGTCATATGCGCGGCATGCTTTTCGCTAAGAAAATTGGCGGGATTAGCATTCTAGAGTAAGTATATAATATATATTTCTATGAGTTTGACGTATAAACATGGAAAAAAACATTTTGAAGAACCGATACTACTTTTTGAAGTAAAAAACAATGTGGTTGACTGATTAATGGGGTGGGGGCACACCAATTTAAAAATTTCAAATGGCAAGGTGGGTCAAATTACACATCGTTGAAAAGAGAATTCAATTCTCATATAATTTTTTTCGATTTTCGTTAATACGTATTTTCATAATCTTGATCATCCAAAATATTCTTTGTACCATTTTTCTACGCCAAACCGTTCAAATTTATCAAGATAAACGTACCATTCAGATCCTCATTTATACTTGATATTTCGAGAGCAAATTGTAAGAAAAAAATTAACGAAGTCCGAAAAAAATAAGTATCAATTGAATTCTTTTTTCAACGACGTGTCACTTGACCCCCTAGGCCATTTGAAATTTTTAAATTGATGTGGCCCCCTCCTTCTCTATCATGCAATCACAATGTCTCTTCAAATAAAAGACCAGTATCGGTGATACCATTCAAAATGGTTTTTGTTCCATGATTGTACGTTAAATCGTTCCAAAGCAACCGGGGGACTAAAAAAAGCCGCATTGTATAATCCATTATATTCTTGGTAAAATTACTACTATTATATTCTTGGTAAATAGCCTTGAAAAAATACAACTAACACCAAAATGTGTGTTCACAATTGTAATTCATTTCACAAACGGTAGAAATCACGATCTACTCAAAAAATTACATACCAGCAGTAAAATGATGTAAGAGTGCGCAAGCTGTGATCTAAGCAATGGTTTATCGTGGTGTAACTTTTTGGTGCATATAGAATTGGACTTCCCGTGACAATGAACTAGCCGAGCTCCACCTAGACATCTAACCATAACCACAACAAATCATAAGCCAGCACACCAAAAATATGAATGAAGATAATAAAAATCAGTAAATATTCCTTAAAACAGCATATAAGAAGCAAAAACATGCATGTAAACTGTTTTATGGGTTGACGAGGTATATGTTATTTGGGATTTTCTGTATGCCATCCAGTAGCTATGAAATGAGTGAATTTTCTTATTCTCAGATATCACCGTGAATATTTACCTACTTCGCCAATAATCCATTTTTTCAATGGGATAAGTTGGTTTTTGAATTCTATTTGGTAGTTATAAATACAGGGTGTCCCAAAACTCAACGTCATCCTTTGAAGTGCTGATAGTCCAGCTCATGACTGACCAGAATATCACAATATGACCTAAGTAAAATATTGACAGTTTTGGAGATATTGGCAGTTTTATGAATTTCGTGAAAATCGGAAAGTATGATCAGTATTTCGAGTGCCACATGTACAAAACTTCATAGTTTGAGATTCTAACTTTTGTTATGCAACCTTTAATACCATTCTATTGATTAAAATTCAAAATAAAAATATTGGTGCAATACCTTTAAAAGAAAAAAACATATTTGCTTGATTCACAAGTTAATTTATTTTATTAGCTTACTTAGACTCTTCATACTGTGAACAAAATCAACACGCAAACCTGGCAAGTTATTTAAAAAAATTGCTCATGTTTCTGACATGATACAGCATTCACTATCTTCCACTTGAGGAAAAAATATATTCCCAGTTTAGTGCAATGGGAGCTCATTGTGAAATTATTTCAGTAATTAGGAATTCGAATGAAAACACTTGGTAAATTGAAGTGACAGGTATTTATTGATAACTAAACAAAAGACAAAAAAATAGAGAATGTGTACAAGTCGAATGCAAGTGTGTCATATTTTTAAAAACTATCTTTTTATTCGTCTTGTACTTCCTTCGGCACTTATTTGGACAGCTGCTTCATCATTACGACGTCTCAATTCATGTTCATCATTTACTGAGTGTGCATCTACCGGGTTTATATCTGGAGACTGGGGAGGCCACAAAATGGGACCGACGGCCGATCCATCTCTGTGGATGAGTTTGATTCAAATAATTTCTCACTGGCCAAACACACATCTTCCAAAAGAGTAGGCAGTTCCCCGTTTAGAATGTCAGGTAATTCAAAAGGGACAATTATTGTACCGTTCCAGATGCCGGTCAATAAATAAAAAGATCGTTTTTAAAAATAAGACACGCTTCCATTCACTTGGTGGCTTGGCACTTGGGTCACTTGGTGTCTTTTGTTTAGTTGTCAATAAATACCTATCACTTCAATTCACCAAAAATTCCATAGTGCATTGTCACCGGAATTATGAACATCTGCCAAATTTCAAGTTATTAGGACCGCCAGAAGTGGGTCAAAATTCACTTGCAATAGACATGAAAATGACCAAAATCTGTTATTTGCGTATAAAACAAAAACGAATATATTTTATCAAAATATTTTTTCACATTATAGTTGGCCTTGATAAACTCCACATTTGGTGTCATTTAACCGACCTCGTATCTCTTACCATTAAAAAGATACCCATGGTGAGCATGGTAAATGGGACACACTGGATATATATAAGGAAAAGAATAGGTCCCAAAATGGATCCCTGTGGAACTCCACATAGAACATTCTTTTGTGAACGACTCTTTTCCTCTAAGTAAACAAACTGTTTCCTTCCAGACAGGTAATTTGTAAACCACAAATGTATATTTCCTCTGATACCTATTTTATACAAAATTGACAACAAAATTTTGTGATCCACTGTATCAAAAGCTTTCCGAAGATTAAGTGACAATATACCACAATTTTTTACAGAATCTAAATCTAGTTGAACTTGAGTTGTAATATCTTGTAATGCTGATTCTGTATCACTAAATCTTCGAAAACCGTTTTGACCATTAAACAATAAACTTAATTTTTCGAGATATTCCAACAACCTACAATGTACTGCTTTTTCTATAATTTTTGATAATACAGAAAGGATTGAGATAGGCCTACAATTCGCCAATTGATCTTTTTTACCTGATTTGAATGGTTTAACTTTGGCAATTTTGAATTTGTCAGGTACTGTGCCTGTTAGGAAGGTTTAACTTATCAATCTACTTATCAGTGGTGCAATTTCTGATTTCACCAATTTCACAATTTTGGAATATCCTTTTTCCTCAAGTGGAAGATAGTGAATGTTGTATCATGTCAAAAACTACACCGAATGACCAATTTTTTGAAATAACTTGTCAGGTTCACGTGGTGATTTTGTTTACAGTATGAAGAGTCTAAGTGAGCTAATAAAATATATTAACTAGTGAATCGGGAAAATACTTTTTTTTTCTCCAGTATTTTTATTTTGGATTTTAATTTATAGAAGGGTTATTAAAGGTTGCATAACAATAATTAGAATCTTAACCTATGAAGTTTTGTTCTTGCAGCACTCGAAGTTTTCGATTTTAACAAAATTCATAAAAGTGCCAATATCTCCAAAACTATCAATATTTTACCGAGGTTATATTGTGATATTCTGGTCAGTCATGAGCTGAACTATAAGCCCTTCAAAGGATGATGTTGAGTTTTGGGACACCCTGTATAATGAACAATGAACACGCAAAATTAGCGCTATCCCGTGGAACTCAATAACAAGTATAGAATTTTTTAGAAACTAGTTGATTATTGTTGATTGCATAAAGAAATCACGTACTTTAATGATAGTTTAGCCGATTTTATTATTATTGAGTTCATCGGGATAGCGCTAATTTTGCTTGTTCATTGATCATTATATTTATAAATAACTACCAAAATCCTAAAGGGCATTGTTATAAAATCATTACACATTTTGACGGAGGGCTGCATCAATTTTTGTGTTCCAAAGAAACATATTATGTTTATCTTAGGGAAATATCAGAAGTGAAATCGTGAATAGATGAATAAACGAAACATACTTGGTCGCATTACCTATTTAATAAACATTTGGGGATCTTATTTCAAAACAATTTAAATAAAATATCTGCATTATATAAGAAATCTCTGAAAGTACTGTATCACCTCCCATTTGTTACACAAACAAATAAACAATATGCAGTTGCAGACAATTTTTTTGGATGAATTGTATAAAATAGATACCCTTAAAATTTTATTAAGTATAAATAAAAAAATTAAAATCTAATTTAATTTGATCTAATTTAATTTTGATGAGTAACTCTGAAATTTGTAGTCATCACACTAGACAATATCCTTTGTTTCACCTCGATTCTACTACCTCTATGGTTGACCAAAAATGATTCACGCTGCCCTAGCTGAACTTAATAACGCCCTTAACATAAAGGTTACAGAAACTTTTTTATATTGAAAAGGTTTGTGAAAAAGAAGATTATTTTCTTACTGAATCGGTTTTTCGATTTTGTCTGCATTTTGAATGATTTGATTGCGTAATTTTACTTCTTGATAATATTTTCATGAACCTACCAAATATATATATATATATCATGTTGAAACAAAAAATAAAAAACACCTAAGCAACGGTATATAAGGGGGCTCATTTTTAGAGGGCACATTTTTACATGAGCACATTTGAATAAACATTACCAGGTTTAGTTACAATTTGTGTTCCTTTTTTATTGTTACTCTTGACAACCAATGGCAAATAGAAAGGTTTTTCAAGTAATTTTTGAATAGCCAACATAAACCAACCAAACATAATTTGAAAGAGATTTCCATGTTTAGTCAAAGTCAATGTCATTAATGTCAGAAGTTTTCCAACTTATCGGCAAAGTTTTAATTCTTCAGAATGTTATCTCTATTTTTTAATGAACGAACTTGAAAAATATTTTGTGAAACTATGGAATAGAGCGGTATCTAATAAAACCATTCGAGTCGTTGGCCCTGCAGAGTATAGACGAGCACCATAATTCCGTAAAAGTGAGTGTTTGTGATCATCGTGTTCATTTAAAAAAATGGCACTAGTTAATGAAGGAGAAAGAAAAAGTGAAATGTCAAATAATGAGTTGTTCGAAAAACTGATGCATCAGATGGACGAAAAACATCAATCTTTAAAAAGTGAAATAATTACCGAATTAGGCCAGTCAATCGGAACGAAAATTTCAGCAGTTAGCGAGGAAGTTTCTCGGCTGAATGCGACTATAGACGTGATGAATCAACGCTTGAATTATCTGGAAAGCGTTGTCAGGTCCAAAAACATTGTTATTTTTGGACTTGAAGAACAGCAAGGCGAAATTACGGAACAACTGGTAATAGATTTTATTAGTCAGAAATTAGGTTATAACTTACAGGATCGTGAAATAGATCAGGCATATAGAATTGGAAAAACTCCTCTCAGAGGAAGCAGACCTATCCTAGTTAAGTTTATATGTGTGAAAAGTAAACATATTATCAAAAAAATGGCCCACAAACTCAAAGGTACGAATTATGCAATCGACTCAGACCTCACCCCATTGGAAAGAGAAACAAGGAAAGAACTCCTACACAACAAGAGAGTAGCTCAATCAGCAGGAAATCAAGTTAACCAAAGAAATAATGGCTTGATTATAAACGGCAAATGGTGGACCCTAAGTGACTTACGTAACATCGATGTTAGTGAAAATATCGAAGAAAATGTGGCAACAACGGTAGTCGACAAGATATCAGCAACAAAGGTCGTCCGCAATATAAGCAACACTCCCTCTCACCTGAGCATCCATCCATCCCAACAGTTCCTGTCTGGGCAGAATTCATCAAGTAGTGGCCACTCACAGAATAGTCAGCCAGCAACAACACGAATTATTGGAGGTGAAATTGATAAATCGTCTTCTGTCAAGAGAGGTAGAACGGATGGAGACAATGAAAATGTTGAGAGTAAGAGACAGAGTTATTTTCGTAACGCAAAACACACTAACCCTTACTCATCAAAATTTGAGATGTCTCAGAAATAAAATTGATGAACTCAATATATTCTTGCAAGAAAAAACTGTAGATATTTTTTGTATTGGTGAACATTGGCTTAAACCAGAGGAAGAAAGTTTTTATAATTTACAAGGATTTACCATATTATCTTCCTTTTGTAGAACTAATCTTAAAAATGGCGGCACTTGTATTATGGTTCGAAATTCGATTCTTGCCCTTTCAACTAAAATTAGTCACTTAGAATATCTGAATATAGAACAATGTATTGAATTCAGTGTGATAAAAATTAGTCATATTATTGTTATTACTTTGTATCGTGCACCAAATGGTGATTTCAAATTATTTCTTGCCCAGCTTGATATAGTACTGACTGACCATACTAAAAATTATGATAAAGTTGTGTTATGTGGAGACTTCAATGTAAACCTTTTAGTTGATACCACCAGTAGAAATGACCTAATTAATCTCTTAACTTCATTCAATCTCTCTCAAACCGTAGACAGCCCAACTAGAATTGATAATAAATTCCTCCACCTGTATTGACAATATTTTTGTGAATTTCGATGTGTTCCTTATTGAAAATAACGACAATGGAATATCCGATCATTTTTATCAGAAGATATGCTTCGATCTCTGCCACAAGAAAGACGAAAAAATTATCTACAAACGTTTTTATTCTCAAAAAATATATAAACAAACTCAATCATGAAATTGCTATGGAACTGGTATCTAATGACTATACTAAAATACTATACTCAGATATAGAGATTAAATTCGATGCGTTTATCAGCGTATTAGAGAAAAACTTTGAAATTTGCTTTCCTCTCGAGTTGGTGAAAAACAAATTGAAAAAACAATGGATAACCAAAGGAATACGTAAGTCCTGTCTGCATAAGAGACAATTGATAGCGTTCTGTAGAGGAGCAGATAACGAAATATTAAACAAGTTCAAAAAAAAAATATTGTCATATACTTAGAAATGTTATAGCCAAAGCTACAATTTTGTTTTTGGAAAAGGAAATTATATCCAGTGATAATAAAATTAAAAAAACTTGGGAAATTATAAACAGAGAAACAAAAAAAGGCAGTCAAACAAAAAAATCTATGAAAATTCCGGAAAATGAGGACTCCAACTCATTCATGAATAGTTTCAATGATTACTTCTTAAACGCAGTTGAGACCGATGGGGAAATGAACGAACATGAAATTAGGGCTTATTTAAATAATCAGAGCTGTCCGAATAACAGAACATTTTTTGTCTATCCTACAGATGTAAATGAAATCTCATCAGTTGTTCGATCTTTGAAACCCAAAAATTCAGCCGGATACGATAATATTTCATCAAAAATGTTGAAAAATATCCTACAACCCATCTGTGCTGAATTGGTGAAACTCTGTAATGAGTCTCTCAGTCAAGGTATATTCCCAAAATGCTTAAAAAAATCTCACGTGGTCCCAATATTCAAAAAAGGAGATGGGGAAGAATTCGAAAATTATAGACCAATATCACTTTTGTTAACCATCTCAAAACTCTTGGAAAAATTGATGCATAAAAGACTGATCTCGTTTTTGACAACGAATGGATTATTAAGTGACTGCCAACATGGGTTCCTTCCAGGAAAATCTACATCAACTGCCTTTCATGATATATGCAAAAAAATTATTTCAAATGTGGATAAGAAATGTTTAACTGTAGGTATCGCATGTGATCTCGCGAAGGCGTTTGACAGCGTAGATTTTGACATTTTGTTGAAGAAGTTGCATCACTATGGCATAAGAGGAATTGCACTAAATTGGTTCAATAGTTATTTGAATGAAAGGGAGCAAAGGGTGGTTCTCAAATGTGGAGAAAATGAAAAAGTATTTTCAGAATGGGGAAACATTAGATGTGGAGTACCGCAAGGATCGATATTGGGCCCCCTACTCTTTCTAATTTTTATTAATGACCTTCCAAGAAATTGTGGTGATGCAACTCCTGTGCTTTATGCAGATGATGATCTTTTCATTCTTGAAAGTCTTGACAAAACCTCCTTGGAGAAAAAAATTTCTGTTTGTCTGAATAGTATAGTTGGGTGGTGTGCAGCGAATAAAAAACAAATTAATTTTGAAAAAACCTTTTATATACCTTTCGCAAACAGGAGTATCGATAACTTGATTTTGCCATTTCAATTAAAACCTGCCGAAATGATAAAATGTCTGGGTTTCCAGCTCGATCGCTACTTATCATGGAGGGAACACATCAAAATGTCAAATATAAAACTCAGCAAATCATGTTACTGTCTACGTGCACTCTCTAATAAACAAATAAGTGAAAACGTTTTAAAAATTGTTTATTATGCAAACTTCATGTCTCAAATGTCATATGGACTGGTCCACTGGGGCATGAGTTCTGAGTGGCAGTCAGCTTTTGTGTTACAAAAAAGAGCAATACGAATAATTAAAAAATTGAAGAGAAGAGAGTCTTGTAAGGTCCATTTCATAGAGATGAAAATTCTCACTTTACCAAGTTTATACATATTCAATCTCTCAGTTTTTGTACATAATAACAAGAAAATATATTAGTTTGCCAATTCCCAAACCCGACAAACTTCCAATTTGATCATCTTACCCCCACATAACTCAGCTTTATTCCAAAAGAGTGTACATGGGTGCCAAGCTATACAATATGCTTCCAAAGGAAATGAAAACATACAATTCAAGAAATTTCAAAAATAAATTGAAGGAAATCTTGATTACAAAAGCATACTATTCAGTTAATGAATAACCTAACTGATAATAATTTTACCACAACCGTCTGATTTTTAAATTTTTCTCATTTTGTACTCATCATATTTTCATTATATGCCATATCTGTTTATTGAATGAAGAAAAGTTGTATTTCGTGCAGAAATTTATTTATAAAATCATAGCAGAGCGCTTTCGACTATAAAGTCATCATCAGTGCGTACCTGTAAGTAAGTGACATCGAATTGAATTTAAGAAATTTTGATAAAAAGAATTTTGAAAATTGAAAAGTTACTTACTCGTCAGGTGTACAAGAGCCAGACCATAAAAATATCATGTGTCCAGAGGACCATGTAAAATTTAAAAACGGGACATCATATTAATAACATTTTAAAAAAGTCCTTATTCCAGGATTCACCTGGATAAAAGTTTCAACAGGCAGAGTAACACATGTCTGTTGGAGCTTAGTCTACTGTTAAACTGAATGAACTAAGCTCCAACAGACATGTGTTACTCTGCCTGTTGAAACTTTTATCCAGGTGAATCCTGGAATAAGGACTTTTTTAAAATGTTATTAATATGATGTCCCATTTTTAAATTTTACATGGTCCTCTGGACACATGATATTTTCATGGTCTGGCTCTTGTACACCTGACGAGTAAGTAACTTTTCAATTTTCAAAATTCTTTTTATCAAAATTTCTTAAATTCAATTCGATGTCACTTACTTTCAGGTACGCACTGATGATGACTTTATAGTCGAAAGCGCTCTGCTATGATTTTATAAATAAATTTCTGCACGAAATACAACTTTTCTTCATTCAATTACATTGGAACGTGCACACAGCTGGACAAATTTTCACATATCTGTTTATGTTCACTATGTGTCTATTTCTGTTATATTTTTGTGTGTATATTAAGGGTATATTTGTAAAAACTCGAATTTTCCTACACATGTATACATGTTTTCTGGAAATAAATCTATTCTATTCTATTCTATACTACTAGTGAAACGTGTTCCCATGTGAAAAGTGACATTTTTAAATTGATGTGCCCACCGCGCCTCTATTGAGCAACCACAATGTATTTTATTTCAAAAAGTATTATCGATGATACCATTCAAAACAGTTTCTATCCCATGTTTGTATGTCGAACCGTTCAAAAGTTACTGTAACCTTTGTAAAATTCCACTAAACGTACATGTCATAGCTCATATACAATAGTTGTATTATGTGACACTACTGATATGTCATATCCATTAATTTTTTGGATTGAATCGGTCTTTACTTGATGGAAATTTATTGTAAAAACACTAAGGTAAAACACGATTCATTTTGTTTTTGTTATACTATAACTTGTTTTTCTCCCCTATTCGGACGTTAAAATGACGCTTACGGGTACTGGGTGTATCAGACAACAGTACACTCACTGTAACACCCAATACTATTCTCAAGCTCCATTAAGATTATAGTGGTATGCCCCACTTTCTCCCAGATGACACTGTCACTTATGGGAAGCCCAGGACAGCTACAGTGAAGAAACGGTATTCCAGGGGTCAGTTGTTACGACCACGTTTCGTATTATGACAAGCGGCAGGCTTTAATTGCCCTCACCACTGTCAGAATACCGGCTGTACCTTATCACCCTTCTATGAAAGGTTTTCAGATTATTACCCTACTTTCTCCTATAGCCGGAATGAAAGTATGGGGAATAATAGTATAGAATTAATTTATTCCCAAAATAATGAGCACTCCGTACACTAAAGAAAGTTAAACTTGACAGGCGTACGGGAAAGCAATCGTATCAGTACACAGGTTAATGAATGAATACAATATAAATGCCGCCACGAGAACTGATTTTACGGAATCGTTGGAGGTGAATTGGTTTCCCTGTATAACGGTAGCGCTTTGAAACTTAAGTACGACGCAGTATATCAATCTCAACGGCTAATCCCGAATTACTGAGAACAGCTTTCAGGGAACTAGGATTTCGTGATATTAATTTTATCCACCCCTGGCTCACAGACTATTATTTATCGAAAATAAAAATGCCAAACGAATTCCGGAGAGACGTATCGGCCAGTCCCTTCGGAATGCGTAATTTAATTATCGCGATCTACGTTCTCGTTGTAAACGAAATCTGTCCCTTTCGTAACTCCGTTCCTTTCGAGAGGGTCTTCGCAATACGTCTTGGGTAGAGATACAGGAGAGTGGATACGCGATACCGGATGTCTGAAGGACAAAAACTTGAATACGCTTCCTCCAACAAATATGCTCGTTGAGTTCAGCTAGTTCCGAAAAGCAGAAAGGCCGTACTTTTCGGATTCGTAGGAACTTCAACAAAGGGTTTACTGTGCCTGATTTCAAACGAGACAATCTCCACTCCTGTGAAAGCACATTTGTGGATAACTGTATGACGTGGCACTATATTGACTGGAATAGAGGGTGTTCAAAGTGCTTGAAACGTTTACTGAACGGGCTTTATTCGGTTGACTCGACTCGTAATTCAATTTTCCACCTCAGAAACTTGTTCGATTCTAGTACACAAACTAAATGCCATAAAGTCGTATCGGCCAGACTCTTTTGGAATCAGTAATTTAACTGTAACGTTCTGGTACCTGCATTAAAACGCAATTACCCCTTCCGGCTGTAAGACCTAACCTTCTGGGATAAATGACGTGGTACTTCGATTATCACGTAGGTGGTTGTTGAATTACGGTCTCTAAATAAATAAACTAATCGCGGTTCGGGAATTTCAAATCACCTATTCATATACAATATAATAAGCTTACCCTCGGAACTTCAATAAGAATTTTTCTATTTAAAATAATACTCGCGATCTGAACTGTCGACTTTTCCGGCTTCATGTGCTTCCACTATTTATACCATCGGTTAGCCTTCGTAGTAAAACACATGAAAAACGGTGGTCGTCGTAGCTGGAGGCACAAAAACTATTCAATTTCAGCAAAAAAATATTCCTTATCATAAAAAGTTACATGAGACCCAAACTCTATGTATAAGTAGATATTTTAGGCGCAAGAAGCCATGATGAGCAAAAAGGAAATATGGATGGAATCATCTATTTTCTGACTTGAAAGATTGCTTTCCGTTTACAGTAAATTATGAAATTACAGCGAAATGGTATAGTACGAATCATTTCTGTGATACTGTTTAGGACTTAAAAATTAGTCTCAGAAATGCTTCGTTACAATACGGAATCGCTTGATAGAGCTACAGTGTAGCGAAACATGTCGCGAGTATAATAAATTCCGTGGAAATTTAATCGTGTTTCACCTTAGTGTTTACATCTATTAATGATTGTTAAAATAGTTGAAAGGACTAATAAATAAAATATTATTATTTTATTATCGATTCCAAAAAATGGGCGGTCGTCACAGTTTATACTTATATTGAAGATCTGATCCAATAAGCTCATGTTTCCTATTTAGAAAGCACGTTTTATTAGGCTATCTACGGAGTTAAATCTAGTTCGTCGCATTTTCAGAACTAATGAAGGCATTTAAAGACGCTTCTTAGAATTTGTTAGCCAAAATGCCATGGGGTTAGTGGAATTCAATAAAATGCCTTATTAAATTATCAATTACGAAAGGACAATTCAACCCAATCAAAATTCAACACAAAAAAAACTCAAAAAAGCAACCAATATTTCTGTTTAACATCTGTTAAATTTTATTTCATAAATATAATTTTCACAAAAATCGTTTCAGCATTCAATAAAATAGGCATCTGATAAAAACAGTGATATAAAAATGTACTGCATGCATCGAACAATCAAAAAACCTTATTGTAACCACAAAAAACATGCTCAACTTTGATTAAAACATCTTACGTTTTAGAACTTGCTCCTTAAGAATTGTTAGTTTTCTTTCTCTAACCAAACAAAAATATTTAAAATATATTCACATAATCACAGCTATAATATAAAATATGTACAAACTGAGCTAGAGGACGAAAGTCTACTCTAATTTACCTGTGTCTCTCCCATGTGAGGCACTCCCCCAGGTGTTAAAAAATCCACGGGCGCATTGGGGTCGGAGGGTTGAGGAATGAAAAAATTCATCTGAGGAACCGTTGGTCCGAATTTTTCTGTGGCAGGAAGGGAAACTGGGCCACCAGGCTTGCTATTAGGATTGAACACATCTATATATGAGTTTTTCAAATCTGCAAAAAATAATCTTCATAGAAACACTTCGCTTATGTGTATGTTTTTAATTGAATTTGCAATACTTTGTATAATAAACAATAGAAGTTGAACAGGACAATTTAATTCATAAGTATATGATCACATAGGTTTTGAGACATGTGTGAAATCATATGATTTGTCAATATAAAATAATAATATGCCTTAAAAGTATATAAAAAAAAAATTATATAAACACGACCGAATCATCAGTCTGGTATTTCACTTAAATGCTACATGATTTATCAAAATTTTCAATATGTTCTCAATTATCCATCTTTTTATACATATTTTAAAATTTCATCGGGATCAAATTTATTATCCTACATCCATCCTGTATTAATAACATGATATTGCAATAGTTTCTATAAATTTTATACATATCCTACGAGGATATATTGAAAAATTCTTAGCCTACTATAGAACAAAACAAAATTTCAATGTCAAAATATTTTATTACTCAACATATTCTCCTCTTGATTGGATACATTTATTACAGCGAACCTGCAACGTCTCTAGACCTTTCAAAAAAAAATTTCTTCTTGCTCTGCAAACCAGACCTCCACAGCTTTTATTACCTCCTCGTTGGAAGAAAATTAACGACCTTTTAAACTTTTTTTCAGTTGACGAAAGAGATGATAGTCGGACGGAGCCAAATCTGGTGAATAAGGGGGGGTGTTCTAGTAATTCAAACCCTAAATCACGAATTTTTTGCATGGCAACATGAGATTTGTGTGCAGGGGCGATGTCCTGCAAAAACAAAACACCTTTGGATAGCTTTCCGCGTCTTTTCTTTTCAATTTTTTCCCGTACAGTGGTCAGTAATGTCGAATAGTAATCTCCAGTTATTGTTCTACCCTAATCCAAAAAATCAATCATGATTACTCTATGGCAATCCCAAAAAACTGAAGCAAGAACTTTTCCAGCAGATTTTTGGACACGAAACTTCTTAGGTCTTGGAGAACCGGAGTGTCGCCATTCCATCGATTGTTGCTTTGTTTCTGGATCGTAGAAATGTATCCAAGTCTCATCCATAGTAACAATTCGGTTTAAAAGGTCTACATCGTTTTCAAATCGAGCACAGATCGAACGCGATGCTACTACCCTTGCACGCTTTTGGTCAACATTCAAACATTTGGGGATCCATTTTGCAGCAATTTTTCTCATGTCCAAATTGACGTGAACTATATGATGAACGCGTTCGTATGAAATATTCAATGCTTCAGATATCCGTTTTAGCCCAATTTGACGGTCCGTTTAAATCATGTCATAAACTGCATCGATATTTTCGGGGACTGCCACAAAAACTGGCCTTCCCGATCGGTCATCATCTTTAATGGAAAATTTACCTCTTTTGAAGCTTGCAGTCCCACTTTTCACGATCGCATACGAAGGACATTGATCACCAAGGGTAGCAAGCATATCTTCGTAAATCTGCTTACCTCTTAACCCTTTTAAATACAGGTACTTGATGAAGGCTCGATACTCCAATTTTTCGATTTTCACAATCTCGGTGGACATATTTTTGCTTTTAATTTATTGCGTAACTCTGGTTTACTTTTTTGGCGTCAAACTTTACACTGACACTTCTAATAAATTATTGTTCGTTGCTATGGTAACGCAATATTTTGTTTATGCAGGGAACTGGTCTAGGCTAACTAGATATCAATACATCTTCGTAGTCTCCAAGACCTTTGCATATCTTCGTAAATCTGCTTACTTCTTAACCCTTTTATACCGGTACTTGATGATTTTCGATTTTTCGATTTTCACAATTTCGGTGGACACATGTTTTCTTTTAATTTATTGCGTAACTCTGATTTACTTTTTTGACGTCAAACTTTACACTGACACTTCTAATAAGTTATTGTTAGTTGCTATGGTAATGCAATATTTTGTTTATGCAGGGAACTGGTCTAGGCTAACTAGATTTCAATACATCCTCGCATAATGCTCTATAGGATCATAATTTTTTTGCCACTATTTTACTGACTATGTCTCTTTTCTAATCGATGTTATCAATCTATTTGTAACCCACGGTTTCATTTTTACAATTTTTTTGTGAGTTTTTTGAGTATGTGAAAGCATTTTCTTTCTCTATTTTTTCAAATACTTCAGACCAATTTTCATTAGATAAACAATTTATTATCATTTCGAAATCAACTTTTCTGAAATTTCCAATTTTTTTAGAGGGTTTTGATTTTTCAATTTGTATATGACAGGAGTAGGATAGTGGTTAGTGATGAAAATTTCAAGACAAAAAAAGTTATCTCTGTATCTGAAAGATAATTAAAAAAAACACCCAGGTAGCTTTTTAAATTATTGTTAGATATCCTAGTGGTTTCATTCAAATGGTAATTAAAAGAGGGAGAATTTAGTATATTGAGATTGAGAAAATATTTATATTGATATCGCCAACAAAAAATTCGTGTGTTTAAACTTATTACATATTCTAAACTATTCAAAAATATATTCAAATCTGTTAAAGGAGGTCTATAAATTGATGTTATTCCAAAATTAATTTTTAGTTCTTGTAGTTGATGTGAATTTTCCAAGTTTTGTATATCACGATTATATCGCAATTAAGATACTTAGTTTATATGTTGTGACTTCAAAAACACCAAAAACTGGTTAAATTTTTTACAAGTATTGAGAGATTTTCATATAAAAATATTAATTGGAACTGGAATCCATTATATAGAATAATAAGTATTCTCTCTTTCACTATGAGTTTGTTTGGAACAAATGGGGCATTATTCAGTATTGCCCCATAAATTCTATGTTGGCAGACTTCTTAACAAAATACTTGGGACCAGACAAATTACGTACTATAATTGGAATGGGTAATATCAAGATAATACAAAGTGCATAATTGTCGAAAAGGGGTGCTGTAGAAAACGACAATAATGAATCAATTCAACTGCATTCCTTGTATTAAGATTTTTTCGTGGTTGTTAATATAGTGGAACCTTTCATGTGGATACAATTTAAAAACATACAACACTGATCAAAAACGTTCACTAGATTCTAGATTCACCAACAAAGTTAGCATCGTCAAGAGCTTAAGCTGAAAGTTCAAGGGCATTTTCAAAACAGTAATTGTAAAGGTTGTATACAAATCTTCACATAGAGTCTAACAAATCGAAAATTGCAATCGGATTACGATAAAAAACATGTTGGTCAAACGACACGAACCCCTTCAAGACCAGAGGCAAGTGTTACCCTATACACTTTAAAGAATGACCACAGACTTCATGACACAAGATTGAAATCAACTATAGCAGAATATGACAACAGACTATTTTATCGATTTGAGAGTCTGAAAATAGTGAAGTGTCTTAGCATGAATATACAAATAATGGCCCAACTCCATATCCATTATTCAATTCAGATTTGGTGTTTACGTGGTTTTATATATTTTTTGACTAGTAACACATGTCTCATCAATAGCTGAAAAACAAGCTTTTTCAATCTTCAGAGGATTATTTCACTGCAATGATGAAAATTTTCAACTTACTTCTACCCCTTTGAAGTTTGAACATGTTAGGTTGCGTGGACTTCGGTGCAGTATCATCTAATGAAAATTTTTCGGCAGGCACCGACTTAGGTGTCATGGTACCGGGCAACGATGATGGCTGGCCTTGGGGCGCCGAATTACCTATGACAGGTGGATTATATGAAGCAACACCATTTGCATACGAAGGATTGGATGGATCCATACCTGGCGTAGACTGGGCCAGCGGAGCCATTTTGGGCATGATATCAGACATTTTAGGAGGCGGTTTGAATTCGTTTACTGGATCGGCGGGGTCCTCGTCCACGTTCATCCAGCGTTTTTTGTCTTCATCCCAAACAATCTGAAATTATATTTTAACACCACTATATATTTATGAGTCAGTTAAGATAATAGAAAACTTATTTGTGTCATTCGATTATTTGCAAAACATGTAGGTTCAGATCAGTTAGATGAGCACACAATGTTCTTGTTAAAAATTCTTCTTTGGTTAAATGGAAATAACTAGCAATTGATTTATTTTTACTTTTTCATTTATTTTATTTTTCGAAAATAATGATTCAAAATTTAAACTGCCTAAACACGATATTTCATGATTTTTTATTTCGGTTTCAACAATCAATAAGGGTTGAAATTTCAAAGAAGTTAAAACAAGTTATCGAAAATAAATCGATTTTGGTCAAAGTTATTTTGCATGTCAGTCTCGAGGACCGTACATCCAAAAGTATTTTTATTATTATTATATGCACGTCGTTTCAAGTTCAAACCTTCGATATTGCCAAAACTCATATAATCGACGGTACCTGAATCAGATATACTGGAAAAGTAATAAAGTGAAACATTTATTCCGTTTAAGAAGTTAACAAAATTTTATTAAAATCGGTCAGAAATAAAATGATCTTTGTACCACGGTATTTAATAATCCTTAATCAAGGATTATAATATACATAAAGAACTATCAATAATAAGTGTTTGTGCCTTGAACGTGATAACTGACAAGCGTCGGTAGTGACCAAGACATATTACGGCTAGACTCCGTTATTTACATTTAGAGCTGCGGTCACATTCTAAGCACAATTTTTCTTGCCGCTTGTTTCGCGGAAAATGGTTGCCTGTCAACCCAAAAGTCGGACAAGCTGCATTTCTGCTGAATTATATGCTTATATACAATGTATATAAGCAGATAATTGCCGCGAAACAAGCGGCAGTAAAAATTGTACTTGTGAATGTGACTCTGTATTGACCGCAGCTCGAAATGTAACGGTAATATGTCATTGGTAGTGACCAGAGAGAATTACAGTTTGTTTTGTTTTTGTATTGCGTCTGCAATTTTGTTTTGTATTTCAAATATTAATTTGTAATATAATGGAACTGGGTGAATCTTCGACTTGGCCCTCCTGCTAAAAATTTGAAAAGACATTTAACGGCCGAACATGCACTGGTAAAAACTGTGTTTGAAAGTATTCGAGCTCGAAATCCCAATTTGTGTGCGCAGGACGTAGCAGAAATTGTGCGGAAGTTTAACAAAATTGTGTTCGCGGACAAATTACTTAAAGAAGCAAAAAAAGGAAACAAGAGGTAGACAGGAAATTATTGTAGATGACATAAAATATGTGAGTCGCCGGAAAGTGCACAGTTTTTTTAGAAATGAAATGCCAGCCCTAAAAAAATTCAATGCTGAAGTAGATGTTGATCATTCTGTACCCAAAATATCCTTTGGAGTTTTAAAGCGAACATTACGCGATTTAATCTTCTGGTATTTAAAAAGTAATCGAAAAAGCTTTTTAATCGGAAAATATGTTGTTGTGGCGAAGAAATGATTTACAAGAAATACGTGGCCATAGGCTTAAAGAGAATGAAATATATTATACCGACAAGACTTGGTTAAATGAGGGACACACTCGCTCAAAAATATGGCAGGATTTAAATGTAGCAAGTTAACATTTTTAAAAGGATTTTCGACAGGTTTGAAGTTTCCTTCCGGTAAGGGCCGTCGATTGATTACTACCCACATAGGTAATAACTCTGGATTTTTAGAAGGTGGTCTAAACGTTTTCGAATCTATAAACACTGGCGACTACCATAAAGATATAAACGCTGCAGTTTTGTAAAATGGTTTTTGTCAGTATTGGTAATCGTTATAAGCATGAGTAACTCTATTGCAATTACATCCATACCACTGTGAATTAAATCCGATAGAACTTATATGGGCTCAGATAAAATGTGAAGTTGTCAGAAAAAACACAACATTTAAATTGAATGAAGTTAAACTTTTGTTAAACGAAGCTATAATGGTGTGACAGAAGATAACTGGGAGAAGTGTATTGGACATGTTATAAAAGAAGAGCAAAAAATGTGGGACTTGGATACTCACGTCGAAATCATGGTTGAACCTATTATTATCACTCCTGGTTCTGACAATAGTGATAGTGAAGATTCTGGGACAAATTCTGATCAAACCGTAGATAACGAGTAATGAACCCAAAGTTTTATATGTTGTAATTATTTGTGATTATTGATAGTAGAAAGTCACAAATACGAAATATAATAACACATTTTGTGTGTTATATTTGAATAAATTTTTTACATAAACAGTTGTTTTTCTGTAATGCATAATACATCAATATCTTTTTAAAAATGCAAAATCTTTTTTTTTTATAAAGTATGCTAAATTTTTAAAGTAATATAATAAGTCTACTTAGTAGAATTGTTTCCGCCCGCCACTAGAATTTCCTTCCCTCTTCTTCTTGGCTCTCTTGGGCACCCTAAAGCTAAGAATGAGTCACTGACTACTATTTTCGTCTCCGAGTATAGTAGTAACCAGTCGAACGACCAAGAACTGGTTTTTAGGCCAATCAATAGAGCATTTTTTCATAACAAAAATTACTCGTAGAAAACCGACTGTGCCATCATATGGAAGACAGTCCCTAGTTATATTCTGATATGTTTTCGACTTGCAACTGTCATTTATTAATTTGTTATAAACATTTAAATAACAAAAAGCGCGTTTTTCATAATTGTTTTGCGTATAAAATGAAAACTAATAGAGCAATCTGGTTGCTCCACTGAAAAGAATCGTAGATAATTGAAATACGAACAAAAAGTAATGTTTTACGACCCGATAGGATCATTAGTAACGGAGCAAAACCGGAAAATTTAACATTAAAAAAAATGTATTTCAATTATCTACAATTATTTCCATTGAAGCAACCAGATTGCTCTATTAGTTTTCATTTTATAAGCAAACCAATTAACAATACACGTTTTTTGTTATTTAAATGTTTATAACAAATTAATAAATGACAGTTGCGAGTCGAAAACAGAACACAATATAACTACGGACTGTCTTTCATGTGATGAAATAGTCGGTTTACTACTAGTATTTTTGTTAAAAACTCACTCATTTTATACTCTACTGCTTGGTGTATTTAGGGACTTCATCTCCCAGAAGAGGATGCAGAAAGTTCCCCGGTAAAACCGAGTTTAACCTAAGCCTAAGGGGCACTCACTAAGAGATAAACAGTTTGAGGGTAGAAGTAAGAAGAATCTAAAAATACACTGAGTAACGTACATTAAAACAAATCTAATTAACAAACCTTCGGATTCTTATCATCCGGCAACTTCATCTGATTTTTCGGTTTGAACTTGCTGAAGATACCTCCAAACCATCCTGTACTCTGCGTCTTCTCCTGGGCGGGACTAGATACCTTCTTCTTGGGTTGCTTGTCTTCGGGCGCAAGGTTGGTTTTCTGATCCTTCTCTTCTTTCGATCCGCCGGACTGGTTAGGAAGGGAAATCTGGGGTTGTGGCGTTTCCTGCGAAACGGTATAGAGAGCGACAATTACCTATATTATGTGGATGTGCCGGGTATGATATGAAGTAAGAAGCGAAACAAGCTAAAATGTTAAGGCGATGGGATATTAGTCTATTCTACAAAATGTACAAGACAACTAAAATGACTTTAGGCGACAGTAAAGAGAAATAAATGCAACAAACAGAAGATAATGAATGACTGTGGTATAACACATTTGATTCTATCACCCAGCTAGATACGCATTTTGATTGAGTTTTAGAGAAAGTCTATAGAACTGTGATATCTGTAATGGGGCGACATTGAATTATCGTAATTTGCCAGTTATTTCGAGTTGAGTGCGGTAGTTTGGATAAGTTTTTGGGATTTAACGTCTCCAATTCAATATGAAAGGCACAAGCCTCCCAGAAATGAATACATTAGAGAGATATTACAATAACGCCTGGCAGTATTTAAGGCAACTTCATTTTGATACTGACTATTCCGTGATGATAAAAACAGAGATATTGCAAGTTTCGTCTGTTCGTCCATTATTTACACATGATTGACAGATGTATTGTTAACCTAAATAAAATTTGTCTCGTGGATTTTTCTTTCTACATACATTTCAAAATTAGAAGGAATTATTCTGATGATAGATTTGTCCAAACGAACTTCTACGTCGACTCTTGTTGAAAATCTCATATATTTATTTATCAGTCAGAGCCATGTCATATCACGATAATTTACGATCTCACCCGAAGTGGAAATGAAGAAATATTAATCCTCGCCTTTAAACGTCCACTAATAAAGGCAAGCAGTATTTTAATAAAGTTGTCCTTATTCCAGATTCATACTGCGCGTGAGTACATGTCAAAATAATGTCCACTTTAACCCCTAACTGGTAACGTGCAGTCTGTGAGACTGGCACTTTTTGGAAGAAAAACAAAAAATTATCAAATAATAATTTTCTCAAAATATATATTACGAACACTCAAGTACACATTCTTTTGAAATAATATTGCATAAAATAACGAAAAAACTTGATCTAAAATAATTTCGCAATAATCTTTTTCAACATAACGAAAATTGGTAGTGATTTTGGAAAGATCCATAAAAAAATTAAAAATTAAAAAAAAATGCCTAGTTATACCAACATAAAAGAATGTCATCATATTCTTCATCCCCATAACGTACCTACCCGTTTTGACGGACCTCTCATTACTTTGAGTAGCGAGAAATGCTTACGTAAACCGAAACGTGCCGTGCTCAACTAAATACTTAATATTTCTCAGATGTCCTTTACCCAAATTTACTCCCAGTTGAATGATTGGTGGGGCACCAATAACTAATAGATTAGGTGGCGTGATTCGCAGAAAAGCCAAACCATTTCAGAAAAACCTCGAAAATAAAAATGGCTGCAGTCTCACAGACGGCACGTTACCAGTTAAGGGTTAATATTGCCTGACGTTATTTTGAACTGCAATATCTCTTTTATATAAACTATTCTACGCTTCCTTCAGATGAGATGAATTTTCAGAAAAATGGATCTTGTAAACTATCCTATGCAGAACATAATAATATTATAGACAATGGAGTCGTTTCCCTCAGATGATTTCTCAGAAAAATGATTCTTGTCTCCTGGTATTGACCTTTTCGCGTGATACTGTCACTGCTGCAATGAAACTATACCACGATGCCAGATGTTATATATACAGAGTTAGTCAAATGTATGGGCCCGCCCATTTTTCTCAGTTCTCAGTTAATATGAGGGTTATTGAAAAAAAGTTCGAATGAAATTTGGAGGGTATTTCACTCTGAAACTTTTTTTTTTTAGATATGTCATTGGTGAAGAAGTGACGTCATCGAATTTTTTTTTAAATGGAACCATATGTCATGTTTGATATCGCTAGGTAGCTTGTTTTTTTCTCATTTTAGTGGTACCAATATTATTCTAATTCTTTCGATAGGTACAGTGTGTTTCGTATTTTTATGTCCACCTCCGTAATTCACTTACCCATTGCTTAATTTTTTCAATATTTTTCTCAATCGGAAAATGTAGCCAGTTGGACATTCTAAGTGATGCAGACAGTGGCGTACGTATGTATGAGTTTCTCATATGCTCATTTTTTGAAGAACATTTCTAGTTATTTTTCTATAGGCAAATGGCAATAGAACATTTTGTTCTAGAATAATTGAAGTGCCCCAATCTTGAATTTTTCCTATATAGAAATCAGAAGGTAAGAGAAAAAAACAGAAATGGTCATTTGTTTCAATAGTTCAAAATATTATTATTTTTTTAATGAAAAGAAGTGATAAGTATATATTTAACGTGAAATAATACAACTCTGTCACAGTAAATCATCTATTCAAGACTGACTGTTTTACATTCATTCCAACGAGCTGTTGGGCATAGCGTACAAAAAACCTCGATGGCTAGGTCAGATATCGGTTCATAAAAACCACAAAAACTCTCATATAGAACAAGAAGGACAATATATGTAGAGCGGCTATTTCATTCAGTTATTCATTAGTCCTGAAAACTAATTTTTTATTTGAACGCGTGATATGAGATAAAAAATTTAATGTCTCGAATAGCTGAGCCACTGAGGTAAATTTTGAAAATATCCTATAACCTTTACTCATTTTATGAGGCGAATGTTAATTGTAATCATCGTAAGTGGAATTTTTAATGAATCTACTGTCAATGTAGCACATAAAGAATATTGTTTTTATAAAAACTTATGTACGCCACTATCTGAATCAAATAGCCAAATCCCTCAAGAAATCTACCTGGCTACATTCCATGTTTAAGAAAAATTTTGAACAAAATAGGCAATAGGTAAGTGAATTACAGAGATGGACACAAAAAAACTAAACGCACTGTACCTATCGAGACAGTTGAAATAATATCAGTATTACTAAATTGAGAAAAAAACAAGCTTTCTAACGATACTAAACATAACATAATGGTTCCATTAAAAAAAATGCCGATGACTTCACTACTCCACCAATGGCACATTTAAAAAATATTTGAATTCATAGAAAGGTGCAGAGTGAAATACCCTTCAACTTTTATCCGGATCTTTTTTGATAACCCTCATATTAATTGAGAAAAATGGGCGGTTCCATACATTTGACTAATCTGTGTAAAGCTTATTTAATTCTCATAAGAAAAATACAGGGCAATTCAAATTCGACCCCCACCATTGGGATCTCCTAAACTACAGGAGATACGTCGATGCTTAAATTGGGGCAAAGTTGCGTGTTCTGGTGCTTAACAAAATACTGTTTTGAAACTTGGAAAATTCCGAGTATTTCCGGAAATATCGGGATAAAACTGAAAATCGGAATTTTCGTTTTTTTTTCTTCTATCGTTATTTGACAACATAGCTCAAAACCAAAAGTACATTTTCATTGATACTTTTTTTCAGCTACACATTTTCATGTTCAGATTTACTATCCGACGTTTCGTCTTCTGGCATTCATCATCAACGTTTTTTTCTGTTATGGGCGCCGTATTGTTTTTTTATACAGAAAAATAGTGATTCTCATTCTGATTTCATTGATATATAATTTGTTATGATAATTGTTCATTCCATATTCGAAGAAGTATAATTATTTTTGGTACTTTTTTAGATAAATGCAGATCCTTCCAAATCAACACATCAAGTCTCGGCAGAAATGGATGTGCCACAGACGAGCGTTTGGAAGGAATTCAAAAAAAGTGGTTTGAAATGTTATAAGATACATATTTCACAAAAATTACATCCAGGTGATCCTGAGAGAAGGATGGAACTTTGTAGCTGGCTCTCGAATAGGGTAGACCCTACAAACTTCTTGAAAAACATTATTTGGACCGACGAAAGTACTTTTTCGAACTGTGGTGTTTTTAATATAAATAATGAGCACATTTGGAGTGAAAATAATCCACGACACTTCAGAGAAGTCAGACCACAAGTTCGGTTTCGTTAATGTGTGGGCTGGAATTTATGATGACCCAATACTTGGACCTCATTTCTTCTCTAATACTTTGAACGGGGAAACCTATCGGTTCTTAAGAAACGAATTCGAAGAATATATGGATACGTTTCCCCTTGTTAATTATAACAGCTGATGGTTTCAGCATGACGGGGCTCCTTTAAACAATAAAAGAGCAGTTTGCGAATATGTACACCAAAGATTTCCTAATAGGTGGTTAGGAAATTCTGGACCAGTGAGGTGGCCGGCAAGGTCACCTGACCTTACAGTTTTGGATACTTTCTTGTGGGGCACTTTAAAGAACAGAATCTATGGAGAGCAAGAATATGACACAGAAGATGAACTTAGAGACAATATCATCACGCAATTCAGGTCTATCAGAAGAAGGGATATTGTTAGGGCTGTTCTTAATTTGAGACGACGAGCTCGGTTATGTATTCAAAAGGAAGGCCATCATTTCGAATACTTGTTGTGCATTTTTTACAAGCTCATGATTTCATTCTTGTTTTTTGAAACGCACCGTACTCAGCCAAGTGTTTGCCCAAAATTCCGAATAATGTTCTATCCGGCTGTTGTCTTTCCGGATATAATTCAAAATAAATTTGTGTTGTTTTCGTGCTATTCCTATCAAATTTATAATAAAGTTTCAACATATCTCGTTTTCTTCATTTGAAAATGAGGACATTTCGACTGAAGTATTTGTGCAAACTTATGATGTTTAATGAGTTCTGACAACTAGTGTTTATTGAACAAAATTTTTTGATGGAGTCTTGACCATCTCAGATGAAGTTGTTTTTTTTTTAATATTTGTGGTTTCAGAAGTGCAAATCATAACAAATTATACATCATTGAAATCAGAATGAGAATCACTATTTTACTGTATAAAAAAACAATATGGCGCACATAACAGAAAAAAAAGTTGATGATGAATGCCAGAAGACGAAACGTCGGATAGTAAATCTGAACATGAAAACGTGTAGCTGAAAAAATGTATCAATGAAAATGAAATTTTGGTTTTGAGCTATGTTGTCAATTAACGATAGAAAAAAATAAAAACGAAAATTCCGATTTTCAGTTTTTTTCCGATATTTCCGGAAATACTCGGAATTGTCCAAGTATCAAAACAGTATTTTGTTAAGCACCAGAATACGCAACTTTGCCCCAATTTAAGCTTCGACGTATCTCCTGTAGTTTAGGAGATCCCAATGGTGGGGGTCGAATTTGAATTGCCCTGTATATTGGTTTCAAAATGAGTATTTTCGATGTATACAGGGTGTTTCTTAAGTACGTGTAGAAACTTCAGGAGCATGTTGCTGACGTCAAAATAAGAAAAAAAGTTCCTATAAACACATGTCCGCAAGTTATTCGTTTTTAAGATACAGAGTGTCAAAGTTTAATTCTTATATTTGTTTTTTGTGAGTAAATTCCAAAATATTTGTGATATTCGAGTCAAGTTTGGTATATGGGATGATTTTCCAATGACAAATTCAAATTTTATGTCAATTGTGAAAAAACTAAGTTCTAATTGAATTTATTTTTAATTAAAAAATCTTGTCATTCAAAACCACTTGCATCGATTATTTCAAATCTCAATAACTCGAAAACAGTTGCTCTCAGTGACCTCTACCAAGAATATATTTTTTAAACAAAATAAATATTCCCAGATACCAAACTTTACCCAAATATCAAAATTATTTTGAAATTATTCACAAAAAATAAAAATCACAATTCAACATTGACACTCTGTATCTCAGAAACGAATAATTTGCGGACATATGTTTATAGGAACTTTTCTTCTTATTTTGATGTCGGCAAGACGCTCCTAAATTTTCTACACGTACCTAAGAAACACCCTGTATATTTATACACAAAGGTCCATTATTCATCATTTTATTACTATAATTACAAGTGTAGTATTAGTAGTTGTGAATTTCTTTATACAGTGTGTCTCAGCTGAAACTTGTCACCCCCTTATCTCCGAAGTCGTAGAAAAAGTTGAAAATCGCTCAGACCCGTCGATTTTTATATCGAGGGTGAACTCTTCCACCAAATACGTCATCATTGTGCTAATTCCCAGCACCCCCTACTTCACAATTTTCAATACAACTACTATACTTGTGATACATTATTTTGAAGAGAATTCAATCACAAATACTTTGAATTGTTTATAAACAATTCAGTCAGCACGAGACAAATTAGAAAAAGTCTGGGCTCTACAAGCTCAAATGTGATAACTGCAATGCCTTATATATATATATATATATATATATATATATATATATATATATATATATATATATATATATATATATATATATGGGCTAGACATGCCGTAGTTTCAACCAGAGATTCGAGGAGCATTTGAGAAGTTACAGATCAAAGGAACAAGATTCAAACTATGCCAATCTCCTCAGAAAATATTCACAATTTCACACAAAATCCAGAAATTCTACACATTCAACCAATGACACATTACGGCTAGACTCCCTCATTTACATTTCGATCTGCGGTCACATTCTGAACACAATTTTTATTACCGTTTGTTTCGCGGAACATAGTTGCCAGTCAACCCAAAAGTCAGCAAAGCTGAGTTTCTGCTGATTTATCTGCTTATATACAATGTATATAAGCAGATAATCACCGCGAAACAAGCGGCAGTAAAAATTGTGCTTAGAATGTGACTCTATCTTGACCGCAGCTCGAAATGTAAATAACGGTTATATGTCATTGCATTCAACCTAAAGGTCTAAAATTAAATATATTGTAATCTATAGAAATCAAAAAACATCTGGCTAATAACAACAACTTAGTTCTGAATAATCGAATAGACCTGTATAATTCACCAATTATTAAAAATATTATTAGTAATTTCCCAATGCCCCTTGACCTCGCTTTATCTACGAGTACTTATGAACTTATGTAACTTCCAGTACTTAAGGAGATGACATTCTGTACCTAGGTTAGTTAATAACTCGCTCAGAAGATGACACAGGGTGTCGAAACAATTGTAACCAATCAATGTTTGTGTTGTGTAAATTGTGAAGTAGTATTTTCACTTGAGCCATTCATTTAAAATATTTCAGTTATGTTCTACTTGAAAAAGTTCAAGTTGTCTGACTTTGTTGCATAGACGACTTGTCAGTCTTGAGGTGTCTCCATAAAAACGCAGACAGAACAGAACCCCCACCTATTCTATCGGGAATTCAAAATTAGATGTCAGCGCCAAAGTGGCGAACATCGAACCACTTTAATCTGCATCGTCAATCATTATTTATGTTAAAATTCTTATGATCTTGGCAAGTGTTTCTGTAAATTTTGTTGAATATTTGAGGACTATCGATAAGTAATGAAATTCTGATGAATGTGTATGGTGAATATTCTGTTCTTGTGTTGACACAATGAACATGAAAGTGGTTAGACCTTTAGACACTTTAGCGCTGACGTTTAATTTTGATTTCCAAATTATGTCTGCAAAAGGCACTTTAAAAATAATATATTCCTATCTTCCCACTGATCATTCCAGAATTTACATTTTCACTATACATTTAAAAAAGATAGAATGGGTGAAGCTACTGAATGCACTGTAATTGTCAGTTTGGGACGATTCTCTATATACAGGGTGTCCGGTAAACCTTGTACAATATTGAAACTGGTGATAGACCAGATCATGACTGTTCAGAATATCGGAATTTTACCTCAGTAAAAATCTCAGTTTTCGAGATAATGAGCATTTTTTAATTTCTGGAAAATCACTACCTCACCTTGGATTTTTTAATGCCATATATACAAATTGGGACGACTTTAAATATATTTGCTGCTGAAGATTACTGATGAGTGATGCTTTGTACAAAACAATTTTTTAGAAAACGATACAATTTTTCAAGAAATGAGGGTAAAATGACAGATTTGAGCTACACCAATTTTTTTAACAACAGTTTGACATTATTGTTTGAAAAAACATAACCAAGTGGAACTCGATATTCATTACGAAAGAATGCCCATTTTGTCTAGGCTTTACTATGGTATAAAACATACGATCATTATTTTTGGAAGGAGTAGAATTTCGATTATATTAGAGTGAGATGTTATTCTGAGCTAAAATCAACTCCATTAGACTTTGTCAGTAATTTCTTTTATTTTTATCCTATCAATATAAGATGATTAAATAATTATGAGTAATAACGAATCAACTGCTTAGAAGCATTCAATGAGATGTAATGAAGTAAATACTAATTCAACGTTTTTTTTAATCAACATACACTATAAACCACAATAACGATTATTCAACATCGCACTGAATAATATTACAAACATGTTATTTTCCATCCACTCGTACGCAGAGACGACATATTTTCAAGAAGAACCTTTTCAAATGCGTTATAGGTTATAGTCCCCAAATCAGCGATTCTATGAGCGGCATTGTGCAATCGGATATGGTTCTGCATAAAGCGCTGCTGCAGCAGTAGCACTACCTCCACATTCACCATAAATGTTATGCATATGCGCATATTCTCGGGGAGTATAACGTATGTACAGCATGACAAAAAAATAAATACCACTGAATGAAACAAGCGGAATAATTTCATAAAACTACAATAGAAGTCACAAGTTGTTCAAACAAAAGTTTTTAATTTTCGACAAGGATTCATCTCTTAAAAAAGTTTGCACTTATTTGGTTACACCTGTATATCTGTCGGTTTCTGAAACTTCGTTGGAATCTGGACGTTGGACAATTGCGACATTTATCACAAGAATTCGTATTAATCGGTGCCATGTCGGATAATCGACATTTCATTTCGATAATTTTATTTACATTACATTACATTATTTAGATGAAAAGTTAATTTTATTGACATACTATTTAATGCTACCAAGCAGTCTATTCTTTATTATTAATAATTATTTCCACATTTTTTCTTGATAAAATCTAAATAAAACAATTTTTGGGCGTAAGTATAAAAGTTGATCAAATAAATGAATATTTTGGAAACTTTGGTGTAAATACAATTCAAGAAAAAAATAAAATACCCAAACACCAAAACTACGTCACAATCTTAAAATCTTAAAAGCTTACTTTTAGCTCCTGAAGATGCTAACTTTGTTGGCGAAACGCGCATCGAGTGTGATTGTGACGTAGTTTTGGTGTTGGGTAGTTTCCTTTTTTTCTTGAATGAAAGTTGATAGAAGCCTAGATTAAAACCACGCCTAATTCAATGGAAACCACTTCTTCCAAAAATAATTATAATTTGTTTTATACCATGGTAGTCTGGACAAAATGAGCATTCTTTTGAAATGAATGTCCACTTCCAATTGGTTATGTTTCTTTCAGATAATAATGTCAAACTTTTTTTTTAAAAATTGATGATACTCAAATCTGTCATTTTACCCTCATTTCTTGAAAAATGTTTTCACATTCTGAAAAACTGTTCTGTACGTCTAGAAGCATCACTCATCAGTAATCTTCAGCAGCAAAGATATTTGGATTCGTCCCAATTTGTATACATGGCACTCAAAAATCCAAGGTGAGGTAGCGATTTTCCAGAAATTCTTAAAATGCCCATTATCTCGAAAACGGTGATATTTTTACTAAGGTGAAATTCCGATATTCTGAACAGTCATGACCTGGTCTATCACCAGTTTCAATATTGTACGAGGTTTACCGGACACCCTGTATATTGTACCCATTATTCTATTCTATTCTGATGTAGTTTTAATACGAATACAAGTATTTGACCATCTATAATCAGCCACATTAAACTTCCCTCACAACTGCGCTGGCTTTAAATTGACTGTCTCATCTCACCCTCATCAATGACGAAATCGTTCAAATCAACAGATTTTGAACAACAGCATATATTTTTTTTCAATAATTACAAATGAGCCCGTGAGCATAATAATACCACAATTAATTCTCATTTCGATTTAATGAACATAAAAAAGTTACAAGCTGTAAATTCACAAAAAATAACATATTTTCACCCACTATTATCCAACAACATATAACCTAAAAACTATGTCCTACAACAGTTACGTATATGATTGTGTTAAAACAATTCATCTGCCAAGTGTCAACTTTTAATAACACAAGTAACAACCAGGAGTGTGCGTTTTGATAAAAAACGTACAACACCATCGATTTAAAGCTGTTTGTGAGCGAGATTTACAGACGGATCTGCAACAGTTTCTGTATGAATTTATGTTTTACACAAACATGAGGGAACTATCAAAGCATTCGTCCCCCTGTCACAAAAAAGTTCAAATATTAAACATGCAAGCAAAAGTTTTTTACCCGTGAGATTCGTTGTGTCGACATCAGAAGTTTCACTGAAACTTGTGTGAGTTAAGATGGCGGAGACTTAACCTATTACGGTAGATTCCAAATCTATTTGAAGAAGTTTTGAAAAATTAAGCAATTCCTATTTATTGTTACATTCAAATTTGACAGTAAATCAATACAAGATGTCTCATAAGGTTCAAATTTTAGTAACATTGACTAGATTCAATTTGAAGGTTCCATAAAACAAATTTATATGTCCTTCATTATGATTGTTACATAATTACTGAAACAATTAATAAGGTTGATTATTATACCAGAGCTTAATAAACGCACAGCTAGAAAGCTCATAGAATAGTACAGAATATTTAATTTGACTACGACACATAATATAATACGTTTGTAGCAAGTCATATTTTGGTTAATGTCTAAAAATCGGAAAAAAATGTAGAAAATGTAAAAAGTAAACAGTAAGTGAAAAGTACCAAGCAAACAACATTCACAGACCAAGAATTGTGTTTGATAGCACAAAAATGTGTTCTGAATTCATAGACAGAGTAGAAGCAATGTCTCAACAAATAATTTTTAATTTAGTCTTAGTGTTCAAACTGCGCTCTTTGATATATTGAGGCAGGATATTGAAGAGAGAATAATCTAGGATTTTTTTTGGGATAAGTAAGTAAGAGTTTCGTGTATGATATTCGTGAATGTCAGATTGTTTGATCAAGGTTGATTTCTTCTTGCGTATTTCAATCAAAACATGAAATAGGAATAAAGTTGACAGTAGCATAATTCTGAGTTTTTTTTAATTTTCTTGACAGTGATCTCTGTATCCAATATTTGCCATTACTCTCAATGCCTGCTTTTGCATCCTAAATATCTGAATGGCGTGACATGAATTTCCCCAAAGTTGTACACCATAAGTGATATGCGTGTGAAACAATGAAAAATATGTACCTATTCCAATTGACAAATAGAGAACCCAAGAGTTTTATCTTTAGTTGGGAAATATGTGCAGACCAGTTAGGTCTATTATCTAATGAATGCCAAGTAATTTAACTTGATTATTTTCACAATTAGAGATAATTTGATTATTAGCAAAAATCTGGAAGTATTGTGTCTTCTCACCTTTTATTTCAGTCTTTAGATTAAAACCAGTCATTAGTACTATTAGTAATTTTGTCGAGATGAAACTGTAATTTATCATTATCATATTTTCTGAACAATAATGTACACAATAATTACCTTATGTTTGCAGAAGCGCAGTAAAATAAAATGTCTACAAAAAAATGATTTTGTGTTACCAGTTGAGTGGGTCACAGGTAACTAAATACATTTGAAACTTTTTTAATCTAGAAGATGCTTCATTTTATGGAAGAACTAAATTAATTTTTATAGGGAAGTTTGTTTCAAACCTAAGTGTGCGGTTTCAAATTATTAGAAAATGAACGCTTATTATAGCTTTATCCCAAGATCCTTCAAAACGGCAAATTGCCTTACTTTCCAAGTTCAAAAATCAACTATGTAAAGATCCCTCTTTGTCATTCCAGTCCCTATTTAATACTGACTTTACTATTATTTTAATCTTTTTTTAGTGTCTTCATCAATGTCCGTCATTTAGTGTTTGTTGTACTATTCATATAATGTTATACTTTGTAAAATCCTTGATTGGACTTGCGCGATAAATAAATAAATAAATAAAACATAAGACACAGTAACATGAACTTAGTATCACAATGACAGTCCCTTGTAATGTTGTCGGATCTTGAAAAGGTCTATCCATCATTATATTGATTAACATAAGTATATCAAAGATCACTCTGGCTCTGCAGAAAACCCGGGTGGATTAAAAAAAACTAATACAAATATACAATATGGATGTGGGTTCCATTATTATTTATAATAAAAATAAAGACTCATTACTGCCACATTTCGAAATAATCAAATGTAAATTTAATGAAATATAATCAATGGTATTACAAAATACATTTCTATAAATGTTAAATAATATTGGTTCATTTATTTTGAGGAAACACTTTGATAATTTTTTTATATTTTTAATCTCCCGTTTTTTTGATGTACTTACTATTTATATATTATGTTAAAAAACACAAATTCTTTCAACTTTAAACGATTATCTCAATAGTTCAAGTACGGTCTTGTCTATTTCATCACGATTATATTGAATCCATCTCTGACTTTTACACCGGAATGTCGTCTTCAGGTTTTCAGGGCCAGTGAGTTTGTCTTTAACTTAACAGTCAAGTTTTCCAGCTGTGTGTTTATTAAGAAATGATTCAATCCGTAATTATAGAAGAAAGTTACGGATTTTTTTTGTTAATCCTCTATCAAATGCCAATATAGGAAATACAAATCAGTTATCAGGTCTGCTGATATTTATGCAATGTACTTTTCTATAATTGCAGTACAAGATTATCAAAACAGATAAAAGGACTGTTATTCTCACAGAAAGTGTTGCAGAGGCCTCAATCTATAAGTTACGCTTTAACCTATATTTAGTGCAAATCTTGTATCTAAAAAATATTTCATGGTTAGTACTTATCACAACATTGATCAGATACATCACATACTTTTGCAAAGTTATGTTCAGACAATCACAGTCTTATACAATAAATGATAAACTGATGATCACAATTCAATTGGAATCATGATAAGAGTATTCCCCCAAAATCTTTACGTAATCACAAAAGTAAAACTTGTTTTGCTTAGTTTCGAAAATATTGAAGTTATCTTTGAACTTATAAATTATTTTTGGAATCGTATTGGAAAAAATTGATTTTATCAAACTGAACTTTCACAAATATTTTAGCCTACAGAATTATAGAAATGTGAAATAGATAAGGGAATCGTGAATGGAACCCAAATCATCTAATCATTGCCTACTGTGCCGACAGCTTAGCGCTGCCAAGTTCCTCTGTAGAATACTTTGATTCTATCTCAATTATGGAGAAAAACTAAGCAGAACTTTCATCCTTGATATTTGTGAAGTTACTTCTTGAAATTAGAGACGATTTAAAAAACAAGTAGCATATATAATTTCTTTCCGAATCTTACTCATTTTTGATCCCATAATTCAGATAAAATCAAAATGTTCTGTTCTAACAGAAACTGCGTATAGTAAGGTAAAGTGCCCTATTAACGACCTATGCAAAATCGTGTAATAATACCAACCTATAACGGAATTAAACACCATTTTTATACCATACCTGAGAAAATTTTAATATTTCTTTCCAATAAACTGCTTACTTATTTAGTTTCTTCGATAGTGGAAGGGGTGTCATTTACGCCGCAAAAGTAATCGTTAGGGTGGATTCATAGATTGAGTCGCAGCCGCTACTGCTACCGTTGCAGTAGATGTGCGAAATTGAAGGAGTTCTTGAACGTTTATAGATTCGCAGCAGCTGCCGTAGCCGTTGTCAGTGTCGCCCGAAGTTGGCCAATTTTTATATATCTGGCGGCAGCGGACGATTAACAAAATTCGAAAATCTTTTTAAAAAATATATGAAGGCGTTGTTTTTGCCGTTAGTGCCAAAACTGCTTGTTGATATATATTTTATTTTCATTAAAATATGTTTGTTCAGGACCATACATTTACTAGTTGATTCCAATATATAGTTAAACTGAAAGTATATTTTGATTTTATCGTTCATTCAAATAGAAAAATTTCGTCAGTATATATAAGCAGTGAAGCGTAAAAGATTAATTACTTTTTATCAATATATATTTTTTTAAATTGCTTTTGAGTTGAACTACTAGATGGCGCTAGCAACATGTAATCTATTTCTTCGCGACGCGGCAACTATGTTGAAAATAATGAGATGAAGGCTGTTCGAGTTCCCCAAGCGAGCTTTTGGAGTCAGGGTTGGGATTCCTATACAATCGTAATATTTCTGTTACATTTGATTTATTACGCTATTACTACATTGTCAAAAACAGCCCAAATCTATTACATTTTTACTTGGAGTTGAAACTTCTACTCATCTTGTCATCCGTCCTATTCTTATCCCTAACTCTTATTTTCCGTCTTTTTCTGACGGACATGATCATTAAATTGATGGCTGATATGATCTGTTATTGGCGATTTTTATATAGAATTGCGCTCAGAATTGAAAACACGATTTTAGTTTAATGACCCAGTTCTAAATTTCCTTCATAATTTCGATCCGAAAGTGGTGACACTATCACCTTCACCTACAGTTCCAATATACATGAGATTTCGATCTCTGTTTCGAAATATTGATCCAGAAAAGTTAAGTACAGAGTGGAGCCTGTCATCTAATTTTTTAAAAATATGGGATGCAGTATTGCCTACAGCAAGACAACTGCATTCCCCCGGTGCTGTTTTTCCGGGCTCGTATGGAAAACTCGATGATGTAATGTTCCTAATAGTCTGATGTCTTACATATAAGTGAACAACACCCCCTGCATAACTTGGAGGAGGCAGGGTGTACATATAAAGCTGCGACTTAACGACGTCAACATATACTGCCTGCACAACATCGCAGGGCCTGTCCACGGACAGGTGTGTAGCGGTTTTGCCCCGCCCACTGCCTTGTCAGAAGGGCAGGCATAAAACCCATCACACCCCCATAGAACAGTCCTACTCCCTCCTATACCATGCTCTGTGGCTTAGTGATAGTTTTACTGATTTTATTTATTTATATGTTGTACTGTTATACTCTTTTACGGCCTATTCAATTAATAAACCTTTTTTGTTTTGTTTGTTTGTTTTGATACAACTTCACTATCTACGCCGGTTTAAGGCCGGATATGAACAGATTTCTCGTAGCGGGGTATGTCCATATAGCGCCGATTGGAAGTCGAAGGACAATAATTGAAGAGAGAGAGAATCCAATAAGGCTGCTGTCGCCACTCCTAATGTTAGGGGTGAAGTGTTAAAAATTTGCCAGCCAGGAGATACCAACAAAGCCCCTTTTGAGATACAGCTTGTCCAAAAGGATGTTAGGTTCGTGCCACTCGCGCGAAGGACTAGTCTAAAGTAAAATTGATTCAACTAATAATGTTTTGGTGTTAGCGGAATACCAAATCAAACACAGACGTTGGATAAATATTATATCTATTGAATAAAAGAAATAAAATGTGTAATTAAAAACAACGAAAACCTCCTACGAAGAGGTTATAAAACACAATATCTGAGTAGATAGGATAAATTTGGAACTTTGATAACTTATTTTTCTTATTATTTCTAACTTTGTTGTCGCGTTGCGAAGAAATAATATATGATACATGATGTTTTCGCTTCCTGGTAGTTTAAATCGAAAGCTCATTTTCATAAACAAAAGTAACAAGTAATAAATATATTGCCCTTCACTTCTAATATATTGGCGATATTTTCATAAGTGAATAAACCCTAGAACGAAAATTTTCGTTCAGTTTCAACTTGGTTTCAAGTTGGTGCCAACTAATGAATAAATGGGCCCGAACGAATGTATTTTGATGAAAATGAATTATGTGGGAACAATTATTTTGACACTAATGGCGCCCCATGGTTTTCACTCCTCTTTCTATTTATAAGTCTCTTTTTTTTGAACCGCCTTCCTTGTCTTTTATTAATTTTCAGGACTCCAGTACACAGTTATTTTTATAACTAAAACTTCCCAGAAGATAATCCATATTTTATATTTCCCAAATTCTAAATATATCGAAAATAAACTTTTTTTTATTTATTTTAAATCTCGCTCATACCCCTTTCAAGTTTTACGCTGTAGAGAATAAAAAGGATAAATACACCCTACAATTTTTCAACTGCCACGGCAGCTGCAACGGCAGCGTCTCAAACATAAATCCAACTTTAAGACTAGAGAAGTAACTAATAAAAGAAAACGATGTCTGCTCTACCGGCACTTTAAATAAAGCTATGTTACCTATTATAAACAATGGTAGGGTATATGAGGCATCTAAAACGTATTTTTTAAATTTATGTTTTGTTTTATTATTTCCCAAAAGAATTTGTTGTTTTTTTAAAAAAATTTATTTTCTTTTTGATATTTGAAGTTTAAAATATTTGTTATAATTTGCAGTATTTTGATATTTTATTTTAACCTACCCAAACTTAATGAAACAAACTAAAACTTCAAAACTTAATTGAAATGGATTGAAAATATATAGGTCGGTAATGAAACTAAAAAAGTCGTTCATAGAAACTGAAATTTAGAGATGGGTCGGTAATTGAAAATTTGGAAAATTTAATTGCTTTTTTTAATAAAAATATATAAATCAAAATAAAATCTTTTGTAGAGTAGATGTGCCTGGAATCTTATTGTTTTCTATTAACTTAATAGGACACTTTACCTTAGGCAGTACCCAGCCTTAAATAGGTTGATCTATATCAAAGGTCCTCGGAGGACCGTATGCCCTCAATTTCGGGGCTTGATTCGAATTCACGTTGTTACTCTTGGACTTGTTCGATTCACTGTCCTTTTTCACACCAACTTTTTTATTAGTTTTATTGTCAAAAGTAGGGCAGTCGATAGGATATGTACCGCCAAAAACCAGCGGTTTATACACCACCTCTTTTTCGGAACTGCCTTTAAAGAGTGAGTTTTTCAGATTGGAGAAGACGTTTTTGGTGCCTTTTTTGGCCCAAGCATCCACCGTATCCGTGATTATGTCGTGTCGGTGTTTCTTACGGTCGAACTTGGCCACGCGATAGTCAGATCCGAAATCTTCCGCAGATATCGACACCTTGCTGTTCGGTTCTAGATATTTCACCACTGTCTTCGTGTCTGGTATGTCCAAGGACTTGTATTTCACCAACTTTCCTTTCTTCTCCCCGGGTTTGATATCAAAAGTGTTATACTTGGTATGTCTGGAGTCGTTTTTTATCGTGATGACCTTGTCGT
This sequence comes from Chrysolina oricalcia, assembly GCA_944452925.2. Lineage (NCBI taxonomy): Eukaryota > Metazoa > Arthropoda > Insecta > Coleoptera > Chrysomelidae > Chrysolina > Chrysolina oricalcia. Next base: position 18,678,855 of record OX101825.2, read on the forward strand.
TGTCTTTGTAACAAATAAGCTGAGACTTTTCCTCATTTTTGTACGAAATATTTTTTTGTCTGCGCCTACCTATATAAGTTTCTAACTCTAAATCGGAACTTTCGCGGGAAGAACTCCTTTTTTCGACGCTCTCTTGTCTGGAGTAACGGAAATCTTCGGCGCTACGGTTTTTGTGGGGACAGATCTTGCTGTTCGTAGCCGAAGACGGCAGTTTTTTGTCAAAGTCGTCGGATTTTAGTTTTTGCAATTCGATCATTTCGTCATGCACTAATGTGGGGCTAAGTGCGGTTAGTCTTTTACGCAAAGAAGGAGCTACCAGCTGAGAGAATGGTGATAAATTTGACTGTAGCTTACTTACTTCAGATACGTCTTTTTGTACCTCTTTAGGCTGCGTCCAGCAAAGGAAAACAAAAAATATGGAAGTTAGATGATATACATATTCACAGTAGTATTGTTTGAATAAACTAACAGTGTTTGTAGTTAGAGAGGTGCAACATTTTTAAAGTCAAAGGAGTAACAGGTCTATTCTCTAAATCGTTATTTAACAATGGACCTTTCCACGACATATGAGAGAACACTGTAATTAGAAAGTGTATACGCTAATATCACTCTGGAATTTTTATTTATTTTTTCTGGATGCTAATTTCTCTATAATCAGAAGAAAAGTGGTTTCATGACGTCACGTTCAGAAAAACTAGATTTGGCAACTTTGTAAAAGTTGTGCACCGAGGAATCTCAAATTCTCATTTCAATAAAATGTGTCGTATGACAGTTGTCATTTGATACCAGATGGGTTCGTTCGTCTGTTTCACGGAGCATGAATAAGAATCGTTTGTCTCTGTTTAACTCGTTTGCCTACTTTAATATTTAATACAAGTAGAGTAGTTCCATCAAATATGTATGCTGCAAACGAACAGGCCCTACTTGATTTCTTTTTTGAAGTTAATGCGGTTTTTAAAGTTTTGGAATGTTTTTGTTGTTTGAGCTCTAAATTTTTTTCCTTATTCCTGTATCTGTCTCCCTGCAATAACTGTGAACATTTCGAAAAGGTGCTTCGTACCTGGTTGTCTGAACACCAGTGAATATTCTAATGAACAATTTTTTATGCTCCTAAATACCTATGAAGCGCATTGTAAAATGTGTTACATAACACCATCCATTTAACACATTAATGAATGTATCAGTTAAATGTCGAATGTAAAAAAAACACAAACATTAACGTCAAATCTCGAGATCACTTTTGTTGCATGGAACTGTCATAATGATTTGCGGTGTTGTCAATGCTCGTTCTTCATCGAAAGGATGGTCCGTTCAGGAAATTTGAAAGTTACAAATACAATAAAAGTAGCTAATATGTGGATTTTTTTCTATGAGTTGATCAAGTGACAAAGTTTCAATTATTTCTCAATGGCTTATACCAAGCTAGAATCTATATTTTTGAGGAGAACGGTATTGAATGTTTCGGAACATGGTTTATGGTGGGAGTTGTTTCCGATGAACGTGACGTCAGCGGCACACTTTTAAATGAGATATTCTTTCAAAATGAACAAAATATAGTGGAACTCTTTGTTAAATGGACGGTTCCGACTAGAATCTATCGATTTAAAAGAGTTTTGCAACTTATTTTTCATAAATGTAAAGGTCCATTCGTTGATTAACGATTGTAGTTCAATTTACGACTACGTCAATCTGAACGACAATTCACAAATTCGTATTCTATAAACACTGTCGTTACGGTTTCAGTCGTTACCTTAGATTAAAGAAACATGAGATAGAACATAATCAACTGCGCAGCCTAAAACATAATCAACTGCGCAGCCTGCCGATTTCCCCTGATATCCCTACTCTTGGGGAAAGCCAATCAAATCGTTTATCCCATCTAACGTACCTGCTTCGAATTATGTGATTACCTGTCAAAGTTTGACTTTTTGAGGTTATATTTAGTTTGAAGCGAAATTTTGTTCATCAATAAATTTAATTTGGTGTTTATCATGAACTGATTTAGGGGGAATAGTCAGGGTGCCAGGGGAGTGGTCAAGGTATCAAGGTACCAATAAATAAATATTTGGAATCATTGGTGAAAATACAATTCAGATGAACTTTTTGGTAAAGGTGGTTATATAAACTCATATTCCTTGTGAAAATGCACGCCCTTTCATCCCAAATGAAGATAGAACTTTGTGAAACAATAACCGACATTTTCCCTGAATACGAATCTGTGCCGCTACCCGCTACTCAGGAATAACTCGAAATATTTGGCAGGCTTCGCGCACGCTAATTTGTATAGCCGTGTTCTATCTCCTGTCTCTTTAATCTAATGTCGTTACCAAATGAATAACGACAAACCTGAATTTTTTAGACGGGTAGTACACGTAAATTCATTTGCGATTGAGTGATGGATCTAATCAAAATTTTGAAAGGGTCAGTGTCAGTTATTTGCTCGGAGACGGAAATAATAGTCAGTGACGTCAGTCACTAGTTCAAAAACAACCTTATAAGAGCGGATGGAATTCCCTTCCCTTTTCCCTTGCTTGAGCACTCTGAAGCTAAGAATACGTCACTGACTATTATTTCCGTCTCCGAGTATAGTGGTTTCGTGCAAATAAGTTATGAACCAAGTAAACCAGAAATTCTCAAAAAAAAAGGCCAAACTGAACAGCTCTGTTGGGATTTTTTTATATATAGGGTCAAATGATCAACACAGCTATTATCGTTGACAGTTACGATAGCCAAATAGGTGTCGTCTGCTCAGCGATTTTTTGTCAAGAATGTATTGTTAAATAACTATGATGAAACACACAGTGAATACGATTATGTGATTTTATCGTTTTTTTAACGGTTTATCGCTTGATAACGACTGCTAACGATATCGTTAACAGATAGTGAATAGACCTATAAGAACTGAAGATATGATGGCAATAGTTCTGATCTGGCAATCATACTACAAAAACCGTTAGTAACTGTTATCCTCGTGTATTAGTTAGTACTAGTGTGGGTATTAGTTTACTAACCCAAATGCATAAAAATTATCAAGAACACCAGAGAAATGTTTCCTTCTTTCTATTATCAGAAACATCTAATTTCAACCCAAGAAACAAATTATATTCCCACTCACCGTATAAACCAAAGGGTCTGATAACACTAATAAAATCTATCACAGACATGATCTTGAAAAAATGAAGGCAAATAAAACAATTACAGGTTATTTGAATAATTTTTTAAACGTATGATTTCCCTTTCCGTGTCTGCCATCATTACAGCTCTGGAGGCACTGCAGCAGAGAAGACTCAATTGTATAATAATTATGCCATGTCCACTTTACCCAATACCTCAAATACACTCGTGATGTATTTGAAATTCTCCTGCATAGTCTGCAATGTGAGTTGTTTTCAAACACCACCTTCTTAAACAAGTGTTCCTACAAATAGGCATAGAGTCAGCAAAAAAAACACGAATGAATAGCTCAAAGCTAAAACTTTTTTGGGAAGTTTTTGAATGTGTCAAAAAAACTATGCCCTTGGGGAATCAAACTATGCTATATCGATTCGGCGTCTCAAACTGCCCGCCAACTTGAATTAAACGTGTAATTTTTTATGTTCTCTTGAAATAGGAGCTCAAAGTTAATTTTTTTACCAACAATAGAAAAAAATAATATCATCATCACCGTTTGTGACCATGCATACTTCGGTGTCCAGAAGTACATGCCATACTGATTCAAAGATGTCATATTTTTCACTAATCCCTTTATCATAGGTACACACCTGGAAAAACATATACCAATTGATTTTAACGAGTAAAAGACTAGTCTGTATGTGCAATACTGATTGAATGTCTCGAACGTAAGAAATAAAACTTCAAAGTTGTAAAATGTTGACAAGTGTGATATTTAACAGGCACAAGCACATTATAATAGCACATTGGGTTTGACTTCAAGACATCAGAGACACGCTTCGAGGGATACAGGGTACAAAAATTGACCAACTGAGATATTTACAAAGAACATCTTGGAAGGCTTCAAACCATTCAAGTCGCCATGAAAGGACGGATTATTTCCCGCCTTACTGCAACATGGCCTTGAAATAATACGGTCTGCCATACTTGTACCTATGATACATGGACTAGTTCAAAATTTGACATATTTAAATCAGTATGGCGGGTACTCATGGACACCGAAACGGTATGACATGGTCATAATCGGTGATGATACATGTTTTTCTATCACTGGGCAAACAAATTACTCGTATTTTGAGAGAGCAAATTACAATATGGAGGACAGTTTGAGATGCCACATCGGTATGACATTCAACTTCTTCATACTTTGGCTACCCAATGTATCATATGAAACAATAATTAGCTTTTAGCTCATTCCCTAAGGGCATACATTATTTGATACATTCACAAAATTGTGCAGCGTAGTGAAACGCTGACATCTACGGGCCGGCATAATAGAGCTGCCATGTTATTTTTAACACTAACTTCTAAAAAAGTGTTAGCATTGAGCTGATCATGCGTGTTTTTTTTGTGGCTCTCGTACCAAGAGGGTTACGCCCTCTAATAATCCTCAGCTTTGTTTTGCAACTGTTTGTCTTTCATGCCACGAATAGTTTTCTGTGTATTTTTCCATATATGTTGTTCCAGTAGATCCATTTGTTCAATGATTTTGTCACTGTATTTTTCAGTATAGTTCGCACTGATTATAATAATAGTCCTACCTCATAAATATTTGTATGAGTATGAAAGGCGTAGCCAGTAGAGCTATTGTTATTATTATTTGCCGTGGAGCTCCGGGACGACTTACTGAATTTTGGTGGCACATTTACTGTTCAGCTGTAAGATAATAGGTGCCCATTCCAAGAAGACATTGGATGTCAGAATTGGCATCTAGGTAATTTACTTTCGAACAAGGCATGTGGGCATTTATCGAGACAGATGTTCACGATTTCTCTGGAACTTATCCTGTATATTCTAGATCCAATGTCAGACCTAAACCTGAATTAAACCAGAACTATCAATTCCTTGAGGATGTATTCTGGTATTCAATTTTTTGGGTCATCTATCATCAAAAATGACTTTAATCTCACTGTCACTCCTCGCAAAAATACTGTGAAATAGGTGATCCCACAGGACCAGAAGAGAGGGATTTGATTCGTTTAGTAGGTCTTTGAAAAAAATCTCAGTAATGTATGCCCTTGTTACCAGTGCTACGTCCAACACAAATGTGTAGTTATATTAAACAAACAAATTAAAACAACTTATGATGAAAGATCGTTTCCAGCAACAATTGAATAGGAAAAACACATGCAAAAGAATAGAGTATTCAACTGAGATCTGAAATCTGCGGGAATTGAAGCGAACCAAAATTAATTTTGAAGGGCAGGAGTATCACTTTTAGGAGGCTATCCAGTGCCTAACAGTAGAGGTGAATATTCGACAGCCAAATCGGATAGCAGTGAAAAAAACTCATAGGAAATTACTATTGTCCTCCCATTTTAAAAAAGTATTTCACATCCTCTTTAATTTTGTAGGCATGTGTTATTGTGACTTCTCCTTGTTTTCAATATCTCAATTTGTATGTCGTTCACACAAGAGGAATCCATCATATTCATTGGCTTTCAATACAACTTTGAATTTTTATAAATTTTCTGTCGCTAATATATTTCCTATTCACAAATTTAGCTCTTGTAAAACACAGGAAAGAATATCCGCTGCCAACATTGTTTTATCCGTACTAGATTGAATCTGAATATCAATGTATTTTTATTAAATACACTAAAAAGTTATTCGATATTTCAATCAAGTTCAGCTGTTTCAAACAAAAGCAATGTTATTCGAAAAAACAATATAAAGAGTGAATTTGTCATCACATGCCCTGATTATAAAACACCACCAAACCTTCACAAGAGAAAAAATTACAAAAAAATCACCTACCTCAATTTGAGCATTCGACCCATAAAAGTTTTGTTGTTGATCAACGTTTCCTTGTCCGTACTGACTGATCTGATCGTTCCACTGTTGTTGCTGATTTTGCCAGAAAACTTGCTGATCTTGATATTCTAGAATTAAAAAAAAAATCAGCAAAAAGTTGATGCAAATACAGTGTGTTTCACTTCTCATGGAAACACCCCCGTATCTTCCGTAACAATAGAGGTAAAATGATGAAACTCTCAGGACTGATGGAAATGCTCAAAATGCACCTACCACCTGACTGAGGTTGGCCTAAGTGATATACACTGCCCGCCACTCGCGATGGAACAACCCATTTTTACGGTAAAACATACTAGGGGGCAGAATAGGCTCAAAATTCCTACAGATTCGTGATCAGGACCACCAACTTACTACAGAGACACGTTTTCCGTGAAAAAATTTCAGTCCTGAAAAATCCGAATTTGTCTCACTTCTCATGGAAACACCCCCGTATCTTCCGTAATTTTTTACAAGTAGAACCATGAAATTTACAGGATCGATAGATACACTGGAAATGAACGCACTTATACACTGCACGCCAGCAGCGAAGGAACCACCCATTTTTCCATCGCTGCTGGCGTGCAGTGCACATCATGTAGGATGACTCGTTTTGTGCAGTGAGTTCATTTCTAGTGTATCTATCGATCCTGCAAATTTCAGGGTTCTACGTATAAAATTAAGGAAAATACGGGGGTGTTTCCATGAGAAGTGAGACAAATTCGGATTTTTCAGGGCTGAAATTTTTTCAGAGAAAAAGTGTATCTGTAGTAAGTTGGTGGTCCTGATCACAAATCTTAAGGAATTTTTAGCCTATTTTGCCCCCTAGTATGTTTTACCGTAAAAATGTGTTGTTCCATCGCGATTGGCGGGCAGTGTATATCACGTAGGCCAACCCCATTCAGGTGGTAGGTGCATTTTGAGACTTTCATCAGTCCTGAGAGTTTCATCATTCAACCTCAATTATTACGGAAGATACGGGGGTGTTTCCATGAGAAGTGAGACACACTGTATATCAACAACTTACGGTTTGACTGTGGAATCTGATTGTCTGGTTGGTGATCGGCTTGCTGTAGTATCTGAGTTTGATCAGGTTGCCATGGCTGTTGTTGGAGCGTTTCGTTTTGCTGATACGGCTGATCGTACTGCTGGTCATACTGCTGTTGCCAAGTATCTTGATTGCTACTCACATAAAGTGTTTGATTTTGGTCTGTTTCCAATACTGGCGCTTGGTATTCTTCCAAGTTTTGCATACTTTGATGAGTTATCAGACCAGCCTATAAAAATAACCTTTAGTTACAAAAATACCACATCTATAGATTCTCGAGTTCTATGACTTCAAAGATCCAACACGAGTAATTGGTTTGATCTTCCAATTATGTGGATTTTCTTGAGAATTCATATTCCAGTTTTAGTAAAAGCTTGGTGTACTTTCTCTCTTTTATAGCATATAGCTTACAAACGTTGCACTAAGTTTATTCATTTCGTGATATCACTTAATACATTTTTAATAAAATTAGCTGAAAATATGCACACGATTTCTAGCAGTCAAAAGGCAGCACAACAACTTAGCAACTTAGGTTAAATGACTGAGGGTATTAGCTATTACTTTTGAACAACTGAAAGATATATATGGTATATCCTAACTAGAGATAAAAATAAAATTCAATGTGGTTGTGACATAAGCCAAGAGTGGGTCAAGGGAGAGAATTTACCATAACAACAAATAACAAAAAGGCGTCTATTTAAAAAAATGACAATAATTTGACCGCCAATCGAAAAGACACCAATGCCAACAAGAGGTACAGAACAAAAAAGAAGAGTAGAAGGGCATATGAGATTATACATGAGTTATGAGGTAACAACTGAAATATATCAGTTTAGGAGAAATCTGAACAATATTTTTTCTTTTCCTTTTTTAAGGGTGAATGATCCATTTTGACAAGTTCCACATCCTGTTGAAATAGATGCCCGATCATTGAACATCATGTATACACATTTAATTGTTTAAAAGAATGGGAAAATTCCTTTTTCTCTTTAGGTTCGACACTTCCCTATGTTTATTCAGATCAATATTGTTGAAGAAAATCTAGTTGTTTTGCTTGAAAATTTGTATTTGATAACTACACCCCAGAAATAAATAAATTTCCTGTTAAGAAATTTCTAATTGAGATCGAAGCCCGTCAGTTGAGGTTTTTGGTGGTCCCCGATTATTTTGTTCACCAGCGAAAATTTTCCTGATCTTCAGCTTGAAAGGCGTAAATGACTGTCTGTTCACTAATTTGATGTTATTCAAGACCAATTTCTTCACATAGTTCTTATTTTCCAAGGCTTCATAAAATGCAGCTGTGTCGAAAATGTCTTCATTTTGTAGTGTTGCCACATAAAAACTCAATTTTTTCCTCTGAAAGTTAATCAGTTTCCATTTCATTTAGAACAAATAGGAAGGGACCAATACGGCTTCCTTGAGGCACCCCTGAAGTCAATGTCATTACTTCTGATACTTTTATTTCAACCACATGTTTTCTGTCACTGACATAACTATAAAGCTAGCTCAACTGTGAAAGCCAAATGCCTCCAGCTTTCCAGGAGATGTGACAATATCTAAATCAAGTACCAAACATCACTTTGCAATTCTTCATAAACCTTCCCATACAGACATTACTATTCATAATAATTCGATACATATATATCAACGTATAACAGCATACAATAATAGTATGATACACAGACTAGTAAATGTCCGTCTTTCAGAAATTTTTTAGAAAGAATTAATTATCAAAGCAAATATCGGTCAATAATGGATAACACGTTGATTCAATAGAAAATATTCTTACTAAAAAACTCAAGGAGCTTACCCCACTATTAGGAACAATGAGAGTAATTACAGAACTTTAACGTACTCAGTACCAATTACACAAAAATTAGCTTCATTTTTACATAAACGAAATTTATGAGTAGCCTATAGAACAACCAACACATTAGAAAGGTTTATTAAAAATAATGGAGATAAGACTCAAAAATCAGGAGTTTATGAATTCTAAAGCTGAATACATGAACATTGTGTGAGTTATGTAAAAAAGAAGTAAATTCAACATATGCCAATCATATTTTATAATATGTTGAAAATACTAGTATAGTAGTTTTAGTATACAGGGTGTTATTTAAGTACGTGGCCAAACTTAAAGGGGTGATTCTTTGAGTGATTCTAAGACGAAAAGTTCATATAAACATAGGTCCGGTAATGCTTCGTTTTCAAGATACAGGGTGTCAAAATTTTTAAAAGAAATCATTTTTGTCGTAAATATCTTAATAACCCTTCAACCGATTTTATTGAAATTTGGCAGTGTTATTGAAGGTCGTAAAGGGCGAATTTAACCCTAACTATATCAAAATTATCATGTCCAGTGGCGTCCCGGAAGGCACTGTAACCAATATTTTTGACAGAAAACATGTGCGCCACTGATTTTTTTGCAATTTTTGTATTTGTTTCACATTGAGCAACTGAAATTACAACTTTTTTATATCTAGAATTTTTTTCGAATTTGTTTTTGAGAAAAAACATAAAAATCACTTCATTGCACGTCCCTGGCACAACACAATAAAAAATTGTTTTTATATGGTTTTTAATGATTACAGGTGAATCTGTTATGCTTCAAAATTGTTTGTTTTATTTGGCCAGTGCGTGCATAGTGGTAACGCCGGAAATGCCAAAGCAACATCAAACAAGAAACACCTTTTATTAAAACCACACTGAAACAAAAATGGTACCTAGGCAATTTGTTTATGTAAGAATACATTCAATAATAACTAACACAAAACTTACAATAGTTGCTCAAAATGTCCTCCTTCAACTTCAATGCAAGCATTAACTCGTCTTAACATCGATTCCCGAACACGTTGAAATATTTCCGGCGTATGTCTTATCTGATCACATGAATCCCGTATTTGTTGGATTAATTCTTCTTCAGTGTTGACTGGAGTTTTATAAACGAGGGACTTTGAATGTCCCCAAAGGAAAAAATCCAAGGGATTTAAATCCGGTGACCTGGGCGGCCATGACTGTGGACCTGCGCGACCGATCCAGTTTTCTCTATAAGTTTCATCCAGAAATTGACGTTCTACTATGCTGAAGTGAGGTGGAGCCCCATCGTGCATGAACCACATTGCTCCTCTTACTGCCAGTGGGACATTTTCTAGTAGTACAGGTAATACATTTAATCTCGGGGGTAAAAAATGAGGTCCAATGAGATAATCGCCAACAATACCAACCCAGACATTCACGGAAAACTGCTGTTGATAATTATTTTCTATAACCGCATGGGGATTTTCTTCTGCCCAGATATGGTTGTTATGAAAGTTCATAATTGAATTGTGGGAAAATCACGCTTCATCGGTAAATAATATACTGGATAAAAATGTCGGAGATGCAACCTGTTGCTGCAAAAGCCACGTAGTATAAACAACTCGCTTGGGAAAATCCGCAGGAAATAACGCTTGATCACGCTGTATGTGGTAAGGATATAGTTGGTACTCTTTCAAAATCTTCCATACAGTAAAGTGAGAAATGTTTAATTGTTGTGCAATTTTGCGTGTGCTTGTATCGGGGCAACGCTCAACTTCATGTAAAACTTCTTCCTCCAGCGCCACTGTTCTTACCGTTGCAGGTCTCCCAATAAGAGCAGCCGACCTTTGAAAGGTGCCTGATTCGCACAGCCTTTCATGTATTCTCACAAATGTTTGCCTATTTGGAACATTTCGATGAGGATATCTTTCTTGATAAATGCGTCTAGCCGCTCTGGAATTGCCTTGGGCCATTCCATAGACAAAATGCATATCGGCCATTTTCGAGTTTGTAAATTTTCAGATATCAGTAACAAATTTTCTATCTCAAAACTCTTGAAAACACTTCAAATAATTACTATCAAATAATTACGTATGTACCGTTTCAATTTGTGACAGTTATGAAGTTAAATTTGTTTGAACATTTGTTGTTCCTTCCATGACCCTCTTACTTTAGTTTCAAAACACTGCAGTAATACACAACATTATTTGTTTCATCGAAAACAGGTAATATGAGCGAAAAAAATTAAAAGATGACTTCCATGTAATATTAATTGTTTAATCACAAATAAAAATGTCTTTATTGCATGTCCATGGACAACAATGAGCCGAAGGCAAGTGCTGCAATTCATACATACATATATATATATTTTTTTCATTGCATTAATTTTGATAGAAAATTCTAAGACTAGAATAGAGTATTGATATGAAAAAATATTAGTAAGACCCCAGTTTTTGATGGTTTAGTAGTTGAAATGTTTTATTGTGTTGTCACAGGGATGTGCAATGAAGTGATTTTTATGTTTTTTCTCAAAAACAAAGCAAGATACGAAAAAAATTCTAGATATAAAAAAGTTGTAATTTCAGTTGCTCAACGTGAAGCAAATGCAAAAATTGCAAAAAAATCAGTGGCGCACATGTTTTCGGTCAAAAATATTGGTTACAGTGCCTTCCGGGACGCCACTGGACATGATAATTTCGATATAGTTAGGGTTAAATTCGCCCTTTACGACCTTCAATAACACTGCCAAATTTCAATAAAATCGGTTGAAGGGTTATTAAGATATTTACGACAAAAACGATTTCTTTTAAAAAATTTGTCACCCTGTATCTTGAAAACGAAGCATTACCGGACCTATGTTTATATGAACTTTTCGTCTTAGAATCACTCAAAGAATCACCGCTTTAAATTTGTCCACGTACTTAAATAACACCCTGTATGTAGTGGTTTAGCAGGGAGAAGGTATACATATTCATTCGGATCAATGATTCTGTGGTACATACTTGGAAATCGTCCTGGATAGCTCGAACTTTCTTCAACCACGAATTATCTGGACGACTTGTCTCCAATATTCCTCCAAATTCGGACTCGTTTTCGACCTCGCCCACAGGATCGTAGAACTTCAGCCTATCCGCCAGGGTACAGACGTTTTCAACAAAATTGGCTTGGACCGAAGCTGGATCTGCATCTATGCATTCTGCAATATTTTCCAAGTAACCCAGAGATCTCTCGAGAAGACCACGATCAGAAAGCCTTGTAGCCAGAAGATATTTGTAAATCTGAAAGATAAAGGGTTTATGATTGTTGTCAAGTGTTCCCAGTGCGAAGTACCCACACTATTCTTATGGCTAAATAATCTCATGATTTTTTTTATGTTATAGGTTTTGATTTCTTCAGAACAAGTGTCCATGGGCACTAGTAGTACTAGTTTATATGATACAGTGTGAGTGTGGCAAAGTGGAAAAATTACGTTTAATTTAATAATTCATCAAAAATGTTCACTCATATTGTATAAGAATAATATATGCTTTATTGTCTAAAGAACATAATCTTATTGACAAAGTAATTTTATGGATAAAAAATATAGAGGTTTTTAGATTTATATATAAAAAAATTCCGTCAGTTTATCGAGTAAATTAAAATTGTAGAGCATAGAACAACACATTAAAAAACTATACACTGCAAAGTCTAAAACAATAAAGTCATTATAAAATATGATAAAATATAATAGTATGGACTAGTATAGAAGAATACATTTATTATTAAAAACTGTCTCTGTAAAACTCTTGCAGACTATAATAGGATCTAACACTGAGGAGGTCTTTTAGAGTTTTTCTGAAAAGAATTTTTGTCGAAGGTTTTCAAGTGATGTGGTAGTCGATTATCTATTTTGAGACCATTATACACAATCGAGTCCTTAATGAGGGTTGACGTAGGTAGAGGTAGTCTGAGATCATTGGAATGTCGGGTGGCATAGGTAGAAGTGGCAGAGGGAAAATTTGTTTTATTTTTGTGTAATAGACAAGTTGTTTCTAGAATGTGCAATGTTAAGTAATTTTGAGTAAATAATATTCACTCACCAAAATTACTTGGTGGGTATGCAATGATTCGTTAGTCTGAATAGTGATTATTGAAAGAAGACTCTGTATTAGAAAGGTATCTCTAAGGGGTTGATAGGGAAACAAGGGATAAAGAGAGGGAAGAAATAAGAGAGAACTGAATGGAGGCAAAAGTAATCTGGTTCTAAAGAATATCAAATTTGTATATTATTGCTGAAATCCATTCAGAATATTGGTTGCCGAAATCCATATACACGATAGTTATCAATATCTTATAGAAAAGGGGAAACTTCATCAATTGGGATCGATAAATATTTGATAACAGCCATTCATCAAAATATAGGACAGATGATTCTTCACATCCAAGTAAATGGAATATCGAGATGAATAACTCATCTACAAAGGAGATGGTTAATTTCTAAAAATATTACAACTGAGTGTAGGTAGGAGAAAACATATTTCAATTTTCGACATAAAAGAAGGGCCGTTCCAAATACGAAAACTTGAGTTGGTTCGTTCCGGACAACTTCCGCAGTCAGAATCATTCATAATTATTATCATTAGACAAAAATCAATTCAATTTGTAAAGGGTTCTGGCTAGAATTTCTGTTTAAAAAATAACTAGTGACAAATTTCTATCTTGTTTTGACAGATATCATTTTGATAGCGCATTGACAATTGTAATTGCCTTACTACATATAGAATGTTCATTGTATTATAGTATTGTTGGTGAAGTGAATTTGTTTTATTGGAGTGACTTAAATGAAAATACCCTGAGATTGTTACAAATGAAGATAGCATAATCCGTTAAAATCTTGTTCCTAGCAACTAAGGGCCTGCAAGAGTCCCGTTGAATGCTCTTTTTTGTAGAACAAAAACCGACTCTATTTGGGTTTTAGCACAAACGCCCCAGAATGGAATTCCATATCTTAAGCGTGACTCTATTAATGCGTAATATGCGCTCTTTGCTGCAGTTGAACCCAATTCATTTGAAGTAACTCTAACTGCATAGCACCCTGAAGAAAGTTTCTTATTGGGAGATGCAATGTGTTCATCAAATTTTCATTTGTTATCTATACTTACACCGAGAAATTTGGCGCTAGTTCTATTCTCAATGAAACTTTGATTTGAAGTTAAAGGTATTTCGTCAATGCTACATGTAAAACCAGAGCATTCAAAAGTATTTTCAAACAATATCTTTTGATCCAAAATATTGAATAATTTCTCTTCTCGAGAATATTAAAAAAAAATTACATATTGCATTCAATCTGTCCAAAATAGCATCAGACTGTTTCGATGTTTGAGTGGTATTTCATGAACATAGTCAAAATCCAGTGAAATAACATATTCAGCACTTGTTGATAAGGCATCGCATTATGGGGATTATGTATTTCTCAACTGTTATATTCAGTTTTTATTCTACAAAAAATTAGTACTCCTTCGTTTGTGTGACGCAAAAACAGAGGGATCACTTTAGATTATTTTTCATAAATCATCGAATTTTGAAAGTTACTTGCCTTTTTGTTCTGGATATTGCTTGTTTAGTCTATAAAAAATATAAAAATACAGTGAATGTCAACAGATACAAAGATGCGATATTCATATATGCTTACATTTTCCAAGAACGTCACTTCTAAAAAAAATTGTGATAACTGAAAAATTATACAATCACTTACCGGTAGATCTAAAAATATCTGTGATAACAAACAATTCAGAAACACTCTGAGAAGTGTTTTTGTCACTAAGAGGTTACTACTATGATCATCTGTAGCTTTCTCCTTTCCTTTTTAATTATTCTTTTCAATTATTTATTATTTGTGCATTATTCAGTATCACATATTTCACTAGGGTTTGAAGGCCATTGTTTTTTGGAATTTCTTCCTAACGTTTCGCTAGCGCGAGTGGATAGCTTCTTCTTCAGAAAAAGAAGTGGAAATTGTGACACTGAAAACTTCGGCAGCGAAAGCCTTAACCATTTTGTGCATTCTTATTTGCTCTGACTTGATACTGATAAAAATATTTTTGATTTGTATAAAATTGTAATTTTAATTGTGTGAAGGTGTATTTACCAACGTCTATGTTCTATAATTTTTTTTTCTACGACAGTGTGTAAAGTGATACTTTTTAGCACAAGTGCGTAAAATCATCAACTGTGCGTGAAGTAATGTTTTACGCCCTGATTATATATTTTTCAAAGACAGTATTTTGTGACTTTTGTCAATATAATAACTGTCTTAGAAAAACCCTTGTATGATACATTTTCGTATTTTGTAAAGACCTTATTTGTACTCACACTCATATAAAAAAGTCATACTTTACGAACTTGTTTCATAAATAACTATAGTGTGTGACTATTTCATTATTTTAATAATTGTAACTTTAACTGTTTATATATCTTTTTTTGTTCAGTTATATGCATATTTATATTTACACCGGCTTTATCAATAAAAATTATCCTGGTAGAAATCAAAACCTTTACCATATAAAATACTAGATTATTGAAAAGCCCAGTTATTTCCAATAAGAACAGTGTGTCTAATGTTTTAAATACACACCTGAAACTGTGGAATGACAAAATCGGGATTATTCAACCCGCAGGCATATTCATATATTTCGGTCATATGAATGGCCTCGTTGGTGGCAAAAAGAGGATAGGGTTTAGTATGATCGGCTCCCAGCAGTACCAATCGAGTATCGGGACTGCCGTGCTTGCCGAAACCCACCTCTGCCATCAAATAACAAAACTGCGCAGCATACAGGCTTCCTCGACTCAGCAGAGTATCCCCCAGAGTTGTGACTGCTTTAAGGCTGAGTTCCGGAGGTTGGGTTGAGTTCGACAAGATCATGGCCAGGTGTGGACGCCAATCTCCCCATTTCTCGTCGAAAACACACTTGAAAAAATAACATGAAACATTTTCCTTCGAATCAGAGACTTCCTTACCGTTACAGCCGCTGGCGTCTTCCCCGACAACAGCTGATACAATGTTTGTAAGGGGTCGTTCAAAGTCAAACCATTAGCAAACCTCATCATAACATTCGCGTATGTCCTCTTGTCTAACTTGCTAGCTAAAAATAGCGCGTGGCCCCACAAGCCGTGCTTCATAGCCCACTCTAGCGCCTCTTTCCCCGATCCATATAACAGAAACTCCCTGAACTTATTGGTTACTTCCTCTTCTTTCAAGATTGACATCAGACTACCGGTGTTCTCGGATATGGGATGATTACCAGTTTCAGAAGACGGATTGACATCTCCATTGTTACTGCTGATGCTAGACATAACCGAAGAAGCCCTTGGAAGAGGCAATTCCTTTTTGTTACTCAACAAAAGTTCTGCTATGTCAGTACCGACAACCATCTAAAAAAAGGAAATGATGTCGAAATGTTAAACGAACGAAAGCCAATTAGACTCACCCCGTTCTGTCGAATCAATAAAATCAAAAGCTCCCACATCAAAATATATGACTCGATGTCGACAATCGTCCTGTTAGAGGCAGCCCCCCTGATTTTATTTTCACAATACTCGATGATGGTCTTCTTGTGGGTGCTGCCCTTGATGAGAGGCCCGGGGAATTCGCTCAACTCCTTGTACTCTTCGTCATTGAGCAGTATCGAGTGCAAACCGCACACTTCCACTATGGCGTTCTGTCCGTCCATTGGATAGTGCGGCAATATGCGAAGAAGTTTTCCAGAGGATATCGAAGCTTTCATGTGAGCCGTCGCGAATTTCGCCGGGGTGAGACGTTGGGCTGTCAGATTACTGTCATCAAAGTTCATGGATGAGTCGGTGTTATCAAAGGGTCGGGTGTAACTAGAAGCGGGAGGTGATTGTCAGTAAATGGTGTTGAGACTCGGGATATTTATCAAAGAAATACATTCACACTTATCTACCTTATTGTTTTCACATAAATTACTGCTTGGGTTATTTTGATGTACTATTAGAAAGCGAGCTACAATTGTAGATCTTCCAACTGTTGTAGCAAAACGTGTGAACGAATTCACAACTTGGCATCTGATTGAACCATAATCCAATAATTAAAATATAATGCTATAGTTTAGTAATAACCACTTTAAAAAAGACCACCCAGTGCAATGATTGAGGACTAAAGCAAGCAAAAGCTAATGATCATTAAACATGCAAGATAATTTTATACCACTTCTTCTCTAATAGCAATTTCATCCTGATAGGTCTCAAGCAAAAATAAAGACCCTTGTTTTGACTGAATAAATGTAGTTGTGATGGTCTGAATTTCATCAGAGAAGAAATGGTAACAACTAGTTCAAGCCCCTTTCATAGAAAAACAAATAATTAAACATTATTAATCTAACTCGGAGGTATATCCACCACCATGGAAATTTAAATCAGGTTGTGTCAAATTGGAAATTGAGTTTTATTTCGATTCCGAATGAACTTGAGGGCAGGGGCTCACCTAGAAATGTCATGGCCATACTGACCCGACACGCTATGCGCATGCGAATCTCCGTAGTAGCTTCCATGATGGGGCAGGCTCACTTGGCTGTAAAAACTCTGCCGCGTATACCTAAACAATGGAATAAAGCACATCTATGATGAAAAATGCTTTCCAGCAGGTGTATTGCAAGTGTGAACGGGTGAACTGAGTTCATTCCAGAACAGTATTAGTGGTCGGTGTTCGTTTAGTAGCAAAATATATTATCTTATTAAACATTAAATATCACAATCAATCATGTCAACCTCTAATTACGAAAAATATTTAAATCATAAAAAAATACGAAGTGAGAGAAATCGAATTTAACTAGAAAATCAAAAATCTGCTGCATCATTTACCTCAAGTCAGGAAGCCTTTATAATCTTTTTATATGAAATTATATTTTCATGGTACTTTTTTGTGATGGTACGCATACCAAAGCATAAACAATGTCGCTTAAAGGTTCCGTCAAACCAAAACGGGAACGGAAAATGAAAACCGTGGGAATTGCTAGAAAAACAGTATACATAGCAAACCATATATGTTTAGCTGCTTGTCTGCATTTCGGAATACGAATAATCACACCGGTATATGTATGTTTACATATCCCACTATCGAATTTAGTCTAGCATTCATCCCGTTCCCGCCCCCGCGTTGGTTTGGGAAAACCTTAAGCAACTATTTGATGTATGTTCATAGTAGTGATACAACGTGTGTTCTAGCGCACGCATGCGCATTGACGAAGCTCGCTGGGTTCACCGCGTGACGTTGGGTGTTGCCGGATTTAAAATTAAGGAGTAGAGTTACGGAGGGTGGGACGTTGCCGGTTTTTAAATTTAATTATGGAAGAAAAAAGATATACAGGCTGTACCACCATAGTATTTAAGAGAAAAAAACATGGCTGCTGCCATACAGGGTGTACCAACACAACATTTAAGAGAAAAAAACATGGCTGCCTGTCAAATGACATGAGACAGAGAAAAACATGACAGCTGTCAAATTTGGTATACAGGATGTCTCAAAATACATCGGAAAAATGAATCATCACATCATTGGAGCATCGCATCATTGGGGCATGCAGGGATTCAGAAGTTTTCATTTTACGTATACAGGGTGTGTCAAAATTTGAGGAAAAAAAATACAGGGTGTCTCATAAACGTGCATCGTGATGGGGTTTGGCATTTAAGAAAAAAATATATACCAGGTGTACCAACGTGCCAGTTGAGACAAAAAATATGTCTCATAAACGTGCATCGTGACAGGGTCAGTCATTTTTAAAGTGCGATTTGGAAGTGCAGTTGGCATTCAAAATTTTAGTCATTTTTCGAACGGGAAAAATGCATAATTGTAGTCGCATTTACGCACGTTTTGGCGTTTAAAATTTGAGGTGTTTTTTTAGAACGCGAAAACGAACATTTTGAGCAACTTTGAAATGCCTATTGTCCATAAGAATTACATGTAAAAGTGTATTTTCGGCGTTTGTTATTTTAGTTGTTTTTTAGAACATGAAAAACGCTTATTGTGATGACATTTTTGCGTTTCAAATTTCAAGTGTTTCTTAGAACGCGGAAAACGTGTATTTTGATAACATTTTCATATGTTTTAGAGTTTCAACCGTGCAACGTTTTCGAAAAACGCCATAAAGTGAGGTTAGATAGATCAAAAGAGGCGGCGGAGGGGGTGATTATGTTAGATGAAATTTTGGTGAAAAAATAATTAGTAATACAATGGCATTGGCAGAATACAGACGTAAATTAGAGAAATTTGAGAGACGTCTTCAGGAATTAAAAAAGACATTACATTTTTTGAAGAAAAAGAGAATGTTTGGAAGCAGTTGAATAATTTACACATTCAAGACAGAGTTTTCATGCGAAAATTACCTGAACCGAGATACCCATTGAGAAGGATACAACCTCACATCGTAGAATATGCCAACACCAATGCTCAAAATGAATTTTATTCTTCTAACTGCAATAATAAATAATGTTTTGTATGTTAACAAACCAGATGGAGTAAAATTCATGGCAATATGTGTGAAGATTAATGATTTCGAAAATGGATGCAAGAACAACAGAACAGAATGGCAATCTATGCGTTCAACAAAAGTCAATGAGGGCCAGTTACCAGTTTTTACCAGCACAGTTCCAAAGAATGTAGCATTTAAGTATAAGCTGAAGTTGATATTTGAGGATCGCCGAGAAATAGACACAAAAACTGAAGAATTTGTTCCCGCAGGGCGGCAGAAAACGAAGACACGAGTTGAATTTGAACTTTATAAAATTTTCATTATAGTGTCCATAATATTATCATGTTTATTGCTCAGAATTTTTATGGAAATAATTGTAAACGCGAGAAAATGGAATATATTGTTTGATTAAAAATTGTTGCAAATCGAATTTAGTTTCATTTCGTTCGTTTCAGAAATATAAAATTATCAAACAACCACGGCGTTATCACTTCCGTTAATCGGTTTATCTGCGGTTGGCATTAAAACGCGCCAGTCGACGTTATCTGTTATTGAAAAACCGCAGTGGACGGAGAATTCAACATATGATAAACACTTTGGCATTGACTTGGGGTTTTAACAGGAAATTACAATACCACACGCTAGCAACGGTTTTTCGTTATCCAAGTGCGTACGTGAGAACTGAGAATCGTTCGATGTATTTCGCGAAGCTTGCGCTGGCACCGACTGCGCGTTGACGTAGCGGTGGGAGATAGCAATCCTATAAAAGCAATTCTGGGTGTGAACGGCTTCAGTCTGCATCTCAAGTATACCAAACCAGCTCTTCTCATTTCAAGTGTTTTGTGTGTGTGTGAAAAACAAAGTAAGTTTTTATTTATTTTATTGCTTTTATTTGATTGTGGCATTAAAATTATTGGTGGGCTAGATGAAGTAACTTCAATATTCAATTTGAGAATTCAGATATTTTTTATGTGAACTTTAGAGTAGAAAGTGATTGAAATATTTTTCATAATCGAATTTTGAGGGTTTTGTGTGCACGTTCAATTCAAAGTTTTCTCAGATGAATTAACGTAAATGCTTTTTAGCGTGTGTTTCAAGTTTTTGTTTAATTTTTAATGCAAAGGGGTTGTGTTCGAATTGAAAAATCGTTGGTTTTCATCAAGGCAAAAACTTTTTATTTCGGTTTGTTTCAGATGGATTTACAAAAAATCAACGCATCTTCATTGGTGGAAAGGAAGCCAACTATCAAATTGTCGAGTCTTGCAGTTGGGGTGCCGCAGCCAATCAGGAAAGCCAAAATTGTGAGAAGTAAATTTGGAGAAGTTATACTGGTGGAATTATTGGAGAACGTGACATTCCTACCGCAGCGAGTGACAGAGGTGTATCAGTCCCATGTTGAAGAATTGTCATCGGGAAAATATTCAATAATTTTCCGTGGTGTCATCGATACTGGCAAGGCGAATCCTGCAGTTTCATTTGAAATTGGAGAAAATTAAGGTTAGTATTGTTTTTTTTTTTTTTTTTTTTTTTTTTTCGTTCAATATGTGAAGAGTTTGTGTTTCGATGCAGAAGTTTTTTGTTTGTGAAGAATTTGTGTTTTTTATTTATAACCATAGCGCTCATGTTGTATCATTCGAAATACATCTGGTGTATGTTTTTTTTTTTTTTTGGGATATACAGAGTGTCTTAAAAACGTAATAAATTTTGCCTGATCTAGCTAGAACGAATCAACGTTATAGTATACAGAGCGTCTTAAAAAATATTCAATAAATTTTGTGTGATCTAATTAGAACGAACTAACCTTACATAGAAATATATAGAAAAAACTCAATACATTTTTTTACCATCACTTGATGAAGGACAGGCGACAAGACATTCCCCCATTGAAAAAATAAGTTGTATATTTGTATTGAAAATTGAATTTATTTCAGAACAATACATCAACGTGTGCAGCAATATAACCGAAGTCATCACAGCAGTCTCTCCACAACAGAATTCAGCAAGTTCCACAACCATCTCAACAATTCCAGTAGCTTCCAGAGTCATCTGAGCAACTTCCAGACCAATCTCAACAGCTTCCAGAGTCATCTGAGCAGCTTCCAGAGTAATCTGAGCAGCTTTCAGAACCGGGACCATCACACCAAGAATTCAATTTTGAACAAAATATCGGTGAGACTCATTCATAAATAAAATCCAAATGGCTGAATTTTCTAGAACAATGTCAACAATTGATAAATACCTTGCACTTATCAAAAATAATTATTCAGATGATATTGCCAAACAAGCTATTAAATATATAAATAGTCATGTGAGGAAATGTGTTTTAGCTATGAAAAAAATTAAATTTTCGGTTGGGGAAAAAAAGAAAATAATAACAAAAATTGGGGAATTGAAACGTTTTAGATTGTTGATTAAATTAATGGATAAGAAACATGTTGGCTCAGGTTTGAAACGACGAAGCTCCAGGGTACAGTGGCAGAGTGTGAACAATGTTTTCAATCGTAGAGTAACAACGGGGGTAATTATTAATTTGTCTCATAAAGATGCTAAAAATTTTCTAGACGATGCTTTTACCTTGTTCAAACGCGAGATTATCAAAATTTTACAACAAATGCCATGTCTCAAAGTTAATTTTACATTTTCGGGGGATTTTATTAAAAAATCACATGACGAGGAAATTGTTGATAGAAAATATTTTAGTACTCCAAATAAAGTGGTTGATTTAGGTACGGACTTAGCGTTATGGTACACTGAAAATGTTGTGGATGTTATATTGAATAAATTGGGTGGTTTTGAAGAACAACAGTCGGGGTGGGCATTAAGTAAAATTCTTTTGTTGGAGGTGGCCATCAATAAATATGAAACAGGAAACGGTTCATCTTTCATTTCTCTTCCTGAACAAATCGTAAAGAAAAAAGCATGCATTAATGTACAAAACAATGATGAAATGTGCTTCTTTTGGAGTATCATTAGCGCGTTATATCCAGTAAAAAAAGATCCTCAAAGAGTTTCAAAATATCCTCATTATTCTACAGTTTTGAATAATACAGGGCTAGACACTCCAATGAAGTTACAACAAATTTCCAAATTCGAAAAATTAAATGATATTTCTGTAAATGTTTACACGTTAGAATTGAATCAAGCAAAGGAAAAATCTTTTTATGTGGTAGTACCTGCCAGACTTACAGCGACAAAACGAGACAGACATGTTAATTTGTTATTGATTCAAAACAAATATTTTCCAAAATTGAACGATTACGAGGCTCCTCCCATTGACGACGACGAGACTGAAATAAAATACCATTATTGTTGGATTAAAGACATGTCCCGGTTAGTATCTAGTCAATTGAGTAAAAACACATACAAAAAAAAATTTTGTGACAGGTGTTTCAATTATTTTTCAAGTCAACAAAAGTTGGATGATCATACTACACACTGCGAAAAATTAAATGATTGCAAAATTTCTTTTCCCACATACGACCATGTGGAATTCCGAAATTATGTTTATAAACAAAAATGTCCTTTTATCATGTATGCTGATTTCGAATCACTGCTGGAAAAATGTGGGGAAAAGATTTCAGACAAGAGTATGAAATATCAAAAACATACAGCATTCAGTGCAGGCTACTACCTAAAATGTTCGTATGACGATAGTCTTTCTCGATTCAAGAGTTATCGGGGCGAAGATTGCATGCAATGGTTTGCCGATGAGTTGGCCGATATTGCAAAATTTGTCGAGTCAAAAATTAAAGAAATTGAGCCAATGATTGTGCCTTTGAATAGTATCGGTGCTGCAACGACTTGTCATATTTGCGAAAAACCGTTCACCCCCAAAGATGTTATCGTGCACGACCATGATCATTTTACGGGAGCGTTTCGGGGATGGGCCCACCAAGCCCCTTGTAACGTCAATTTTCGTAAATTGTTCGTGGTACCCATTACGTTCCACAATTTGTCGGGGTATGACAGCCACTTTATCATTAGGGATATCGCAAAAAGAGGAAAAGTGAGCATACTTCCTTCCAATAAAGAAAAATACATTTCATTTACACAACACGATGCTGAAACTAAAATTAAATTCCGATTTATAGATTCTTTTCGATTCATGGGAACTTCGTTGGATGAATTGGCATCCACATTAAGTAAAGATAATTTGAAAATTTTAAAAAAAGAATTCAGTCATTTAGATGATGGGAAATTCACTCTTCTCACCAAGAAGGGGGTATTTCCATATGACTATGTAGATAACTTGGAAAAATTAAACAAAACGGAGTTGCCATCACGGGAAGAATTCTATAATAAATTAAACGATGAGTACATAAGCGATGAGAAATATGCCCACGCCCAAAATGTTTGGGAGTCATTTAAAATTACAAATTTGGGGTCGTATGCAGACCTATATTTGAAAACCGATATTTTATTATTGGCAGACGTTTTCGAAAATTTTCGTCAAAAATGTATAGCAACTTATGGGCTGGACCCTTCATGGTATTATACAATGCCAGGTTTTACGTGGGATGCTATGCTAAAGTATACAAAGTGTAAATTACAAATTTTAAAAGACATTGACAAAATCATGTTTGTGGAAAAGGGTATAAGGGGCGGAATTTCGGTGTGTTCTAATAGATACAGTGAGGCTAATAATCCATATATGGCAGCATACGATCCCAAAAAACCTTCAAAATATCTTGCTTATTTGGACGTTAATAATTTATATGGGTGGGCAATGTCAGAATTTTTACCGTACGACGGTTTTGAATGGATTGAAAATTTTGATAAAGATGTGACTGAAATTCCTGACGATAACCCCGAAGAGTATATTTTGGAAGTGGATTTAGAATACCCCGAAAAATTGCACGACTTGCACAAAGATTTCCCGTTTTGTCCCGAACACCGCGCACCGCCAAATTCTAAGCAAAAAAAATTAATGGGTACCCTGCATAATAAAGATAAATATACGTTGCATTATAGAAATTTAAAACAGGCGTTGAAACACGGTTCGACTCTGAAATCTAGGACTAGATATTAAATTTTTGGCACCATAACGACCGTTCCAGGAATTCACAAGTTTGACCACCCTGTGTAAACGGATGTTCTCCATTGTTTTACCAAAAACGGCGTTATTCATTAATTTGTACAAATTTTTTTCAAAAGAACTGGTGGCTGCAGCCCTCAGACGAGTATTCAACTCAATGTAGGGCCGCAGCCACGCAGACTGCTTGAATTTCAATACACGATGGATTTTTTTCAGAATCAAGCCGTGTTTCAACGCCTGTTTTAAATTTCTATAATGCAACGTATATTTATCTTTATTATGCAGGGTACCCATTAATTTTTTTTGCTTAGAATTTGGCGGTGCGCGGTGTTCGGGACAAAACGGGAAATCTTTGTGCAAGTCGTGCAATTTTTCGGGGTATTCTAAATCCACTTCCAAAATATACCCTTCGGGGTTATCGTCAGGAATTTCAGTCACATCTTTATCAAAATTTTCAATCCATTCAAAACCGTCGTACGGTAAAAATTCTGACATTGCCCACCCATATAAATTATTAACGTCCAAATAAGCAAGATATTTTGAAGGTTTTTTGGGATCGTATGCTGCCATATATGGATTATTAGCCTCACTGTATCTATTAGAACACACCGAAATTCCGCCCCTTATACCCTTTTCCACAAACATGATTTTGTCAATGTCTTTTAAAATTTGTAATTTACACTTTGTATACTTTAGCATAGCATCCCACGTAAAACCTGGCATTGTATAATACCATGAAGGGTCCAGCCCATAAGTTGCTATACATTTTTGACGAAAATTTTCGAAAACGTCTGCCAATAATAAAATATCGGTTTTCAAATATAGGTCTGCATACGACCCCAAATTTGTAATTTTAAATGACTCCCAAACATTTTGGGCGTGGGCATATTTCTCATCGCTTATGTACTCATCGTTTAATTTATTATAGAATTCTTCCCGTGATGGCAACTCCGTTTTGTTTAATTTTTCCAAGTTATCTACATAGTCATATGGAAATACCCCCTTCTTGGTGAGAAGAGTGAATTTCCCATCATCTAAATGACTGAATTCTTTTTTTAAAATTTTCAAATTATCTTTACTTAATGTGGATGCCAATTCATCCAACGAAGTTCCCATGAATCGAAAAGAATCTATAAATCGGAATTTAATTTTAGTTTCAGCATCGTGTTGTGTAAATGAAATGTATTTTTCTTTATTGGAAGGAAGTATGCTCACTTTTCCTCTTTTTGCGATATCCCTAATGATAAAGTGGCTGTCATACCCCGACAAATTGTGGAACGTAATGGGTACCACGAACAATTTACGAAAATTGACGTTACAAGGGGCTTGGTGGGCCCATCCCCGAAACGCTCCCGTAAAATGATCATGGTCGTGCACGATAACATCTTTGGGGGTGAACGGTTTTTCGCAAATATGACAAGTCGTTGCAGCACCGATACTATTCAAAGGCACAATCATTGGCTCAATTTCTTTAATTTTTGACTCGACAAATTTTGCAATATCGGCCAACTCATCGGCAAACCATTGCATGCAATCTTCGCCCCGATAACTCTTGAATCGAGAAAGACTATCGTCATACGAACATTTTAGGTAGTAGCCTGCACTGAATGCTGTATGTTTTTGATATTTCATACTCTTGTCTGAAATCTTTTCCCCACATTTTTCCAGCAGTGATTCGAAATCAGCATACATGATAAAAGGACATTTTTGTTTATAAACATAATTTCGGAATTCCACATGGTCGTATGTGGGAAAAGAAATTTTGCAATCATTTAATTTTTCGCAGTGTGTAGTATGATCATCCAACTTTTGTTGACTTGAAAAATAATTGAAACACCTGTCACAAAAATTTTTTTTGTATGTGTTTTTACTCAATTGACTAGATACTAACCGGGACATGTCTTTAATCCAACAATAATGGTATTTTATTTCAGTCTCGTCGTCGTCAATGGGAGGAGCCTCGTAATCGTTCAATTTTGGAAAATATTTGTTTTGAATCAATAACAAATTAACATGTCTGTCTCGTTTTGTCGCTGTAAGTATGGCAGGTACTACCACATAAAAAGATTTTTCCTTTGCTTGATTCAATTCTAACGTGTAAACATTTACAGAAATATCATTTAATTTTTCGAATTTGGAAATTTGTTGTAACTTCATTGGAGTGTCTAGCCCTGTATTATTCAAAACTGTAGAATAATGAGGATATTTTGAAACTCTTTGAGGATCTTTTTTTACTGGATATAACGCGCTAATGATACTCCAAAAGAAGCACATTTCATCATTGTTTTGTACATTAATGCATGCTTTTTTCTTTACGATTTGTTCAGGAAGAGGAATGAAAGATGAACCGTTTCCTGTTTCATATTTATTGATGGCCACCTCCAACAAAAGAATTTTACTTAATGCCCACCCCGACTGTTGTTCTTCAAAACCACCCAATTTATTCAATATAACATCCACAACATTTTCAGTGTACCATAACGCTAAGTCCGTACCTAAATCAACCACTTTATTTGGAGTACTAAAATATTTTCTATCAACAATTTCCTCGTCATGTGATTTTTTAATAAAATCCCCCGAAAATGTAAAATTAACTTTGAGACATGCATTTGTTGTAAAATTTTGATAATCTCGCGTTTGAACAAGGTAAAAGCATCGTCTAGAAAATTTTTAGCATCTTTATGAGACAAATTAATAATTACCCCCGTTGTTACTCTACGATTGAAAACATTGTTCACACTCTGCCACTGTACCCTGGAGCTTCGTCGTTTCAAACCTGAGCCAACATGTTTCTTATCCATTAATTTAATCAACAATCTAAAACGTTTCAATTCCCCAATTTTTGTTATTATTTTCTTTTTTTCCCCAACCGAAAATTTAATTTTTTTCATAGCTAAAACACATTTCCTCACATGACTATTTATATATTTAATAGCTTGTTTGGCAATATCATCTGAATAATTATTTTTGATAAGTGCAAGGTATTTATCAATTGTTGACATTGTTCTAGAAAATTCAGCCATTTGGATTTTATTTATGAATGAGTCTCACCGATATTTTGTTCAAAATTGAATTCTTGGTGTGATGGTCCCGGTTCTGAAAGCTGCTCAGATTACTCTGGAAGCTGCTCAGATGACTCTGGAAGCTACTGGAATTGTTGAGATGGTTGTGGAACTTGCTGAATTCTGTTGTGGAGAGACTGCTGTGATGACTTCGGTTATATTGCTGCACACGTTGATGTATTGTTCTGAAATAAATTCAATTTTCAATGCAAATATACAACTTATTTTTTCAATGGGGGAATGTCTTGTCGCCTGTCCTTCATCAAGTGATGGTAAAAAAATGTATTGAGTTTTTTCTATATATTTCTATGTAAGGTTAGTTCGTTCTAATTAGATCACACAAAATTTATTGAATATTTTTTAAGACGCTCTGTATACTATAACGTTGATTCGTTCTAGCTGGATCAGGCAAAATTTATTACGTTTTTAAGACACTCTGTATATCCCAAAAAAAAAAAAAAAAACATACACCAGATGTATTTCGAATGATACAACATGAGCGCTATGGTTATAAATAAAAAACACAAATTCTTCACAAACAAAAAACTTCTGCATCGAAACACAAACTCTTCACATATTGAACGAAAAAAAAAAAAAAACAATACTAACCTTAATTTTCTCCAATTTCAAATGAAACTGCAGGATTCGCCTTGCCAGTATCGATGACACCACGGAAAATTATTGAATATTTTCCCGATGACAATTCTTCAACATGGGACTGATACACCTCTGTCACTCGCTGCGGTAGGAATGTCACGTTCTCCAATAATTCCACCAGTATAACTTCTCCAAATTTACTTCTCACAATTTTGGCTTTCCTGATTGGCTGCGGCACCCCCACTGCAAGACTCGACAATTTGATAGTTGGCTTCCTTTCCACCAATGAAGATGCGTTGATTTTTTGTAAATCCATCTGAAACAAACCGAAATAAAAAGTTTTTGCCTTGATGAAAACCAACGATTTTTCAATTCGAACACAACCCCTTTGCATTAAAAATTAAACAAAAACTTGAAACACACGCTAAAAAGCATTTACGTTCATTCATCTGAGAAAACTTTGAATTGAACGTGCACACAAAACCCTCAAAATTCGATTATGAAAAATATTTCAATCACTTTCTACTCTAAAGTTCACATAAAAAATATCTGAATTCTCAAATTGAATATTGAAGTTACTTCATCTAGCCCACCAATAATTTTAATGCCACAATCAAATAAAAGCAATAAAATAAATAAAAACTTACTTTGTTTTTCACACACACACAAAACACTTGAAATGAGAAGAGCTGGTTTGGTATACTTGAGATGCAGACTGAAGCCGTTCACACCCAGAATTGCTTTTATAGGATTGCTATCTCCCACCGCTACGTCAACGCGCAGTCGGTGCCAGCGCAAGCTTCGCGAAATACATCGAACGATTCTCAGTTCTCACGTACGCACTTGGATAACGAAAAACCGTTGCTAGCGTGTGGTATTGTAATTTCCTGTTAAAACCCCAAGTCAATGCCAAAGTGTTTATCATATGTTGAATTCTCCGTCCACTGCGGTTTTTCAATAACAGATAACGTCGACTGGCGCGTTTTAATGCCAACCGCAGATAAACCGATTAACGGAAGTGATAACGCCGTGGTTGTTTGATAATTTTATATTTCTGAAACGAACGAAATGAAACTAAATTCGATTTGCAACAATTTTTAATCAAACAATATATTCCATTTTCTCGCGTTTACAATTATTTCCATTAAAATTCTGAGCAATAAACATGATAATATTATGGACACTATAATGAAAATTTTATAAAGTTCAAATTCCACTCGTGTCTTCGTTTTCTGCCGCCCTGCGGGAACAAATTCTTCAGTTTTTGTGTCTATTTCTCGGCGATCCTCAAATATCAACTTCAGCTTATACTTAAATGCTACATTCTTTGGAACTGTGCTGGTAAAAACTGGTAACTGGCCCTCATTGACTTTTGTTGAACGCATAGATTGCCATTCTGTTCTGTTGTTCTTGCATCCATTTTCGAAATCATTAATCTTCACACATATTGCCATGAATTTTACTCCATCTGGTTTGTTAACATACAAAACATTATTTATTATTGCAGTTAGAAGAATAAAATTCATTTTGAGCATTGGTGTTGGCATATTCTACGATGTGAGGTTGTATCCTTCTCAATGGGTATCTCGGTTCAGGTAATTTTCGCATGAAAACTCTGTCTTGAATGTGTAAATTATTCAACTGCTTCCAAACATTCTCTTTTTCTTCAAAAAATGTAATGTCTTTTTTTAATTCCTGAAGACGTCTCTCAAATTTCTCTAATTTACGTCTGTATTCTGCCAATGCCATTGTATTACTAATTATTTTTTCACCAAAATTTCATCTAACATAATCACCCCCTCCGCCGCCTCTTTCGATCTATCTAACCTCACTTTATGGCGTTTTTCGAAAACGTTGCACGGTTGAAACTCTAAAACATGTGAAAATGTTATCAAAATACACGTTTTCCGCGTTCTAAGAAACACTTGAAATTTGAAACGCAAAAATGTCATCACAATAAGCGTTTTTCATGTTCTAAAAAACAACTAAAATAACAAACGCCGAAAATACACTTTTACATGTAATTCTTATGGACAATAGGCATTTCAAAGTTGCTCAAAATGTTCGTTTTCGCGTTCTAAAAAAACACATCAAATTTTAAACGCCAAAACGTGCGTAAATGCGACTACAATTATGCATTTTTCCCGTTCGAAAAATGACTAAAATTTTGAATGCCAACTGCACTTCCAAATCGCACTTTAAAAATGACTGACCCTGTCACGATGCACGTTTATGAGACATATTTTTTGTCTCAACTGGCACGTTGGTACACCTGGTATATATTTTTTTCTTAAATGCCAAACCCCATCACGATGCACGTTTATGAGACACCCTGTATTTTTTTTCCTCAAATTTTGACACACCCTGTATACGTAAAATGAAAACTTCTGAATCCCTGCATGCCCCAATGATGCGATGCTCCAATGATGTGATGATTCATTTTTCCGATGTATTTTGAGACATCCTGTATACCAAATTTGACAGCTGTCATGTTTTTCTCTGTCTCATGTCATTTGACAGGCAGCCATGTTTTTTTCTCTTAAATGTTGTGTTGGTACACCCTGTATGGCAGCAGCCATGTTTTTTTCTCTTAAATACTATGGTGGTACACCCTGTATATCTTTTTTCTTCCATAATTAAATTTAAAAACCGGCAACGTCCCACCCTCCGTAATTCTACTCCTTAATTTTAAATCCGGCAACACCCAACGTCACGCGGTGAACCCAGCGAGCTTCGTCAATGCGCATGCGTGCGCTAGAACACACGTTGTATCACTACTGTTCATCTCTCTCTACCACTCGTAATTCATTTGTCTATCTCTTTTGAGACTAGCTGCTCAGATCAGCTTTTTTGTTTACAAATGAACAAACCTTTTATCAACTGTCATTTGTAAGGATGTGATTATTATATTATTAACTATTCCCCCCTCTGTTTGGAAGAAATTACGTATTACCCTCATTCTATTAAGAAACCCAAATCTCTTTGGATAAAACAGAAAACAGTGCATTTAAAGACTCCAATTTATGACAAAACACAGATTGCTGATCCTATTTCCTTTTCAGAAAAGTCCAATCATTCGCAATCCAATGAGTTGATCCCTCCAGAAGATTCCACTTCACTTCACGATTGCTGCGTGCCGAGTTTGGTTGAAGTAACCTTAAAAATCATAGGAGTAAAATTGGATTGAACAATTTGGGAAATACTTGCTATATGGACAGCGTTTTACAAGCGCTATTTATGACGGAGTCTTTTAGGGAACAAATAATAACCAATAATAATGATATTTCCCAGTTTTCTTCGAACTGAAGCAAATGTTCAACCGAACACCTAACAGATGATAGACAACTGTATTGCTAATTCTGCGCTAAAACAACCGATAGAGATAAAATAAGAAGTAATGTTGAAACACCTGCAAATTTGATCCTGACTTTGAAGCTCTTTAGTTATGATACAGCATGACGCAGATGTATTAAATTATTTCAACGTGTCAAGCTGTAAGAACACCCCTATCTAGCCGACTGCCGTTATGATCTATACGCAGTCATCGTCCACTGTGGTTCTGGAGTTGATTCTGGCCACTACTATACCTTGGCAAAAGACAGAACGTACTGGTATAAATTTGATGGTAGTTGCGTGAATAAAATGTTTACTTTCGAATTGGACCTTTTGGACCCTCTGGAGACCCCATAGATGGCCGATCATAATCAATTGAATTTTAAAAGATTTTACATTTAAATTTTTTTTCTTAAAAATTTTCATACCCATAAATAACTGAGGTTCCGGAATTTACACAAAAACATTGAGTAATGCAAAAAAAATAATTTTCAAACAAAAACTGTGGGCTTAAAACGAATTTCCGTTTTACCAAGGTAGTGTTTGCTCTTAATATTCATTCAATTTATATTGATTGCAATATCATTACAATTATTAGCTCATCTGAAAAGACGGCAGAACAAATGTATCAAGTGGTATTTGAAGACTTGCTAGTAGAGGTTGATGCCGAAACAGCCGCTAATTTACGAGCTTTGTACTCTCTCGCCTCTCTTGTCCATGAAGATGTATGAAAATAAATATTTCAGATCAAAATCATGACAGGTGATATTTACAGGCCTTCAAAAGACAACTTGATAATGAATTCAATACATCAAACCAAGAGAATAAATCCACATGTCATTATAATAAAGAAATAATACTTATACTTATCTTATACTCATAGCTCCGATAGAGCTTGAGGTAATTGACTATCCAAATTTTCTGATGATTCAGAATACCTATCACCTGATATTTTTTATTATATTATTACTTGATTAATTGCAACCTTCAATTAGTAGATATGATTTTGAACTAGATATGTTCCCGCCTTACATTTGACAGTCTGACTTTCCGAATCGTTCTGAAATTAGATGACAGTTTCAGTTACTGTTACTGTTAGGCGTTCCGAAATGACCTACTGTGGCCAGTACTGTTCAGTAATATCGGAACATGACCATCGACTCAAGTTGCAATTATCAGTATGTTTGTTTATTCATTTAAGCCGATTTAAAAAAAAATATACTGGTTTGCATTTTACAGAAAATAAAGTCATTCATGAACACCTAACAAGAAATTTCAATGAACTATATCCCAGTAAGGCAACATCTGAAATTGGAAAGAGGTGCATTTTGCATGATGGTATCATAATTTATAATCAATTACCTAACCGTTTGAAAAATATAAAACATCTATTGAAGTTCAAATTACAACTGAAAGAGTATTTCTTAGTTTCCTAATTTTTTAGAATTTTATCAGATTTGACAATTTAATTTAATTTAATTTGTATTCATTTATCCTATATACGTATTATATATAGCCAATTAATCGTTGACTTCCCTGTAAAAACATTTAATGTTTCTTGGGTGAATAAATGAATAATAGTATTGGTTGGGACCTACAGTTTAAATAAAAGTGGAATCCGAACCACTTCAGCCCATTGCACCACATATTACGACATATTAGTGTGATAAGAACTTCATCAGGTATCTTGGATAAATTGAAGCCTGTGAATACACCCGAAATGCTTTTTTATGAAGAAGGTTTTTGACAGATCAAAGGTCAGGTACATCAGATTCTATCAAGTTGCTTCTAGCTCTTCAGATGACGTGGTGCTGCAGATTTTTCCAAGTTTGCCTGCTGCTTTGAATCCAAATGCACAACTGTATCCCACTAAGCCGCCTCGGAGTGCTGGATTTTTTTTGTTCTTGTATTATCACTTTTGATTTAGTTATGAATTAGATTTTTAAAAGTCTTAGTTCTTTGTCTCAAGAAATTTGTAAAAATTTTAGAACATGGAGAATATTGATTGGAAGTTTGATTTTGTGGAGGAAATTTATTTCTTGACATAGTTTTTCAGAATACAGGTGGTGTGTTGGAAATCAAGTCTGTGCTGAACTTGTTCATCACCTGAGATTCGAACTCCTAAAAGGTAATAGTCATCTCTATCGCTGAATATGCATAAAACTAACCGACAGCCATACAACAATAAATTTAAATGGAGCACCTGCAAATCTGATCATACCTAACTCAGAAGCTCTTCAGTTTTGACCCAGAAGTACTAAACTTTTACAACATATCGAGCTGGAATAATGAAGAACACCCGAATGTACCCTACTACTGTTATGAGCTTTATGCAATCATTGTTTACTGTGGTTCTGGAGGTAAAAGTATATAATTCATTTTCCGTAAAAGTTTTGTTGTAGGATCTAATGTAGTCTACATATTAACTGACAGAGAAAAAACATTTTGTCGAACCGGTTACATTTTTTATGCCAAGTGTACATTTGTCAGATGAGATTTTATTATTAAAATGCGAAAGTGATTCTAAGATATACGATAAACAAAAAGATTTTATTGCATATCCATTTCCGAAAAAAAACCTGATAAATGTCTTATATAGATAGTGGGGAGTAGTCATTTTAGGAAAAAAAATACTGAATGAGAAAATACAACAAACAATAACTATTCACAACGAAACTGATCACGCAGATTATTTGCTTCGATTTGGTAATATTTAATAATATTTATAATAAATCATCTCATCGTTACAAACGAATGATTGTTAACAATAGATTTGTTCATTTGTAAAGAAAAAAGCTGATCTGATCAGCTAGTCTCAAAAGAGATAGACAAATGAATTACGACTGGTAGAGAGAGATGAACATTCAATATGTTGCTGAAAGCAACTTTGTAATAAACATAATGCATTGGTATGGGTACCAAAACAAAAAGTACCATATGAATATAATTTTATAAAAAGATTATAAAGGCACCGAGACTTAAAGTAAATGATACAGCATATACCATTTTGATTCTGTACACAACTATCGTAAAATAATTAAAATTGGAGAGGCAGACTTTTTCCACGAATTTTTTAGGTTGGCAACTTGTGCAGAACTCCCCTATTGAAATGTGAAGTGCTAGTTTGGGATTCAAAGAATAAATAAAAGTCCACAAAGTTATTAACAAAGTAGTCAGAACTCATCAACTTCTGGGTGAATATCATTCTGAATCAACAACAAAAACGTTTTCTGCACTTTCACAACATCGAACCAACATTAAATTCAAGATTAAAATAGCCCAAGACTTCAGTATCGATATATTTTTTTTCAATTTGCTTCAAATTAGAAATATGAAAAATTATCTAAGACTGACAGAAATAACACAAGGTATGGCAAATATTGGTCATTAAGTTAACCCACCAAGAAAAAGTAACAACCAGCCTAATAAAAACAACCATAAACAACATTAAAAAAAATTAACAAGCACTGTTTCAATAAATTCATCTTCTAAAAATCGATCCTCAATACTGTTTTAGAATTTACTCAATTACTTCAGGAGTGAAAGACCCAGAGGAAGGATATTGGTGTGTGTTAGTAATAAAGGAATATTAGCAAAAATGAGAAACAACTTGAAGGTTTTTGTTTGATATCCACTTCAAACATTTTCTAAAAAGTAATGAATTACAGTTTATGAATTGTGCCACAGAAATATCATCAATAACTTAAAATGTAATTAGTGTGAATAACAACGGCATTAAACATAGATTAAAAATTGGAAAGAATTCCATTCAGTTAATAACATTTCATTTTGTACTTGTTTGAAAAAATAGGGTTTGGTAATCTTAATTTCGAGTATTTACTCGATTCCACATAGAAAAGGCTTGAAAAAGATCACTGAAAGCTGCCCACTGTCGTCTTTAAAAAACAGGAATCAGTTTATATCACTTTCACATAAAACAAAGAAACCGATTTGAAACTATTTCAAACACAAGCCATTCAACTCATCAAACAGAAAACAACAAAATAATATCTTAGTACTCACCTGTCCTTGGCAAGTTCGTCATTAGCCGAACTTCTGCCGGAATGTACAGACGCCCTATCTTCCCCGCCGTAACTAGAAGTCTGACCTGCAGCTTGCTGATAGTACTTTCTGTACCATTCTGCGTACGCTTGAGGGTTGGTTCTCCTGAGATTCTCGTAGTATTGATACTGCTGGTAGTATGGGTTATAAGGGTCGTAGGAGTAACCCTGAGAAATATAACGAAGTGTCTCAGAACTGATTACAAGTGTAGTCTATCTAGCTACCACTAGTTTTGATTTGCTGTAAGCTTATGTTGTAAATATCCAACTTACTATCCCAATTTACTAAAGCTGATTTTTCGTTAATTAGTTATAGTCGATCTGTACACAAACATGCTCTGATCAGTCAAGCGAGTCGTAGGAACAGGTGACTCAGGTGCGATTTCAAAGATTTACCGAGTTAACGAAATAGATTTACTGAAGCTGAAAATTGTTATATGGATATGGATTCTGCAGCTTGGCAATTTCCTTTTGTAAATTTTTTTAATCTTAGAAAAAATATTTTTCTAGACAAAATTCACAAAAGGCTTCTTTCTCGCACCATTGCAATTGTTGTCACGTATTTTCCAGAGAATTCCGAACAACCAATAGCATTGCCGTTTCACGTCATAATCAACCCGATTAGAATACGCCCTTTGGTAGATTGGGCTCTGGAGAGGACGTCACAAAGAGCGCCAATTTTAGTAATATCTGCATTTTGTCAGAATACTATTACTGAAAATTTCACTGTTCAACGGAATACATTAAGTAGTTGTTGATGGACATCCATGGGTGGACCATAGTATTCCACATCATTACATTTATCCAATTAACATATCTTTGCTATCTAGCTTTCTCTCAGATAGATCTCTCCACGTGGTGGTTGGTGGAGTTTCATATGACATTCTACCGATAAATGCATAAATTCTGGTGTTCCGCAGGGATCCATTTTAGCACCACCTTTTTTTACATGTTCAGTTGATAATTTCGGGGCCTTCTACACAAGAGAAGAGTATGCTTTTTAATTTTCGTGGGTTTTTCAGTTCAAACTGTCGGAAAAACCACTTTGCATACATTAAAAAATCGTTCAGAGATATCAATTTTTTTTGCAAATTAAAAATTGGTTAGTGCCGCCGCTGCATGCGAGCAGTCTTAGATATTTGGTGAGAACATTTATGAACTTATAATAATCATAATTTAAAAAAAGCTTACGTTAAAAAAACGTTTAAAAAAATGTGTCGTTACCGGCCGGTCTATATAGGCTGTCCTACCACCACTTGAAGCTGGATATATGTGGAGATAATTTTTTCTGTGTATGGAGATTTTTCTGTGGTGTTGGGGAGTAATTACTCCAAAGCCGGTGTTATAGTCAAACTTATTGTATTTCGTTTGACAGTGATGTTTTCTGAGCTGGTTTTCAATCTAGTTAATGAAAAGTAAAACTCTAACTTGTTCTACATTTTGCTCCTTTTTATAAGGTGCATTTAGTCAACATCATTTTAAATTTGTACTTAAATATATGTTGAATCTGTTATATCAAATGGCAACAATATTAAGTTTATGCTAAAAACACGTTACCTTGAAAATCCCAACTTTATAAGAATCTTACTTTTACAATAAAAATATTGTCCATAATTCACGTGTACCTAAAGTTTCGTGTCATAAAATGTAGCTGTCATTCTTAAATTTATGCATAAATATAAAATTTGTAAAATATTAGGTCTCATACAAAATTATTTTTTAAGTAACGTTTATGTCAGTGCTTGTGCTAAAGTTACGTTTATGTTGACTAAATGCACCTTTATTCCGTTCCATGTGGATAATTAGATTCAATCTCTTTTTACTGTTTTGTTTTTAAGGATCCCCCTTCTTTGTCTATTACTTGTAACAGTATTACTAATATTATAGTGTTACGATTTCGGGACGTGGCGTATTGGTAAGAGCGTCCGACTCTGAGTCGAATGGTTCGGAGTTCGAGTCCCAGGCACGGCTGGGATTTTTTTATTTAATTTGACCTATTAAATTATTGAAATCTAGTGGCTCGACTGGGGTTAGTCCTGCACGATTCACTGTTGCGTTCCAATTAACAGTGCTGCTCCTAAGGTGGCGTATGGAGTTAGTAACAAGGCCTACCAGAACACATGGCTACTGACCATAGCAGTCGATGCCAAAACACCAAAGAAAAAAAAAAGAAGAAGAATATAATATTACGAACCTGGTATTTGACAAAAGCATGGGGAACCTTTGAACTTCGAATATTCTTATTGTATTCTGTGATTTTCTTAATGATTCTAGAATTATATTTTCCTATATACGTCGGGCAATTGTTAGATTCAGATCAGTTGAGTATAAAGGTGCATTAAGTCAACATCATTTTAAAATTGTGCTTAATTATATGTCAAAAGCGAAAGTTGAATATTTTATATCAAATGGCGCCATTTATACAACAATGTTAAGTTTATGCTAAAAACCTTTGATGTTGCCGTTATGTTTATGATAATGCTTGTGCTAAAGTTGACTAAATCCAACTGTTGTTCAGTTGAGTTGCTACTTCAGTAACTGACAGTTCATGAATAATAAATACTTGAAGTGACAAGCACAGTAAACTGTTGTCAAGTTAAGTTGAAGTAATAAAGGCAGTTGTACATTAGCCTATCACTTATTTAGAACCCGAAAACGTAACAAAAGTATGATATTTCGATTATCATTAATGATCAGAAATTTTAAATAATACCTGATGTGGATTGTACATATCTCTTGGATCTCTGTGTCTTCTGTAGCTTTCCTTCTCTCTCACTCGTTTATCTCGATGATCTTTCCCTTGAACCCTCTCTCTGAATGATTCGTGCATAGAGTCTGATCTGCTGGAAGGTCTCGACCTGCTGTCGTGTTCGTAGTCAACTTCATACCTACTACCGTAATAATAATCACCCCTTCTGTAATCCCTTGGGTCTCTCCGGCGCCTATCTCTGTCTTTCTCCTTACGCAAGCTGCTGTACTTTCGCTCATACTCATGATCTCTGTCCTCGACGGGTCGTCTGTCTTTGTCACTATAGTAGTCGGTATCCTCCTAATAACATGAAAATGAAATACAGAAGGTTGTATACTTAGCACAATCTGCAAAACCTACCTCGTACCGCCGATCTTTGTATCTTCTTCTGTCGTACATTTTCTCTTTAGAAGTTTCGTTATATCGAGCTCTGTCTCTATCACGATTTTTGTTTGGGTCCCTTTCTCGGTCTTTTTCTCGCTTAACCCTTTCTGCAGATCGTTTATCTCTTGAGCTTCTCAGCGGTTTCTTGTGCTCCCTATCGCTATCGCTACTTTCTTGTCTACTCGGTCTTCTAGCTGGAGGTTCTGGTAAACTCGTGTTTGACGTCTGACCATCAGTAAGGTTCTCCCCTACAGTCATGTTGCGAACCGAATTTGTTATGTTAGAAATTTCGTTTTCATCGGTCTGACCATCAATATAATCTCTCCTGCAAACAAAACGATCATTAAGGTCGCCGTTTAATCCGGCTTGACAAACTATTCCAACAGAGGAGCCACCAGTTATTTTAATGAATATTTACTCAAGTATATCACTCAAAAAACGAAAAATTGTCATCAAAATTAATTTCTACTATTTCCCGAAATTAATTCTTCGTAATGATTCGTGACTCTTCGTGAAAACGTCACGTTGCTGGGCAGCGTTGCAAGATGAAATATTTGGTCTTGTTTATAGTCAAGGAGACTAAACGTTATTTAACAAGGAGGGTTTAATCCCCATAAGACAATGGGGACACTAGTAGAGATGAAAGAACATATGTGACAAAATGTGACGTAGTTGGACGTGTCATGGCCGCCGTTCTCTATAGACAGTGACGGACTAGCTCTTGGTATATGAGAGTTACTGCTGACAGTTTTGTTGCTTGGTTCGAGTTCGACTCTGTATTCATATCCAAGAACGTCACTATGACGCGTTGATGCTACAAGATTCTGATTGGCTAGAGCTTATTAAACCCTCCTTGTTAGTTTAGTCTCTAGGTAGACATGATTTTCGACAGAAATACTATGGAATAATGTT
The DNA here is from genome assembly GCA_944452925.2 of Chrysolina oricalcia. NCBI lineage: Eukaryota > Metazoa > Arthropoda > Insecta > Coleoptera > Chrysomelidae > Chrysolina > Chrysolina oricalcia. Next base: position 18,718,263 of record OX101825.2, read on the forward strand.
CTTGAAATATCAACTCCAATGATCACCCCACGAAACATTCAGCTTATGATAAAAACTGTGCAGTCATGAAATTTTATCAAAACAAATATCAATCCCAAATTGATTATGGCTCACAACCCCCAAATTAATACGAGTAAACAACTATCAATATCCTACTTAAACATAAGAAGTTTGAGAAACAAATTAACAGATGTTGAACTGTATATGAAAAAAGAAGATGTTGATATTTTAACACTAACTGAAACATGGCTATATCCGAATGAAATACATTTCATAAAAATTCCAGGATATTTAGAAATTCACGAATGCAGAAAAACTGGTCGTGGAGGTGGAGTATCTATATTCATTAAAGAAGATTTCAAATTTGACATCATCGAGAAGAAAACGATAGAAAATTGTAATTACATTATCATTGAAATACTTTCTTTGAACCCAAAACCTAAAATTGGTATTATTTATCGACCACCCAATGTAAACTATTTAGAATTTTTCAAAATTATCAATCACATTACAGGGATTTATAAAAACCTTATTTTATTAGGTGACATGAATTTAAATTTATTACAGAAAAATTGTGTTGTCGATGAATACAAAAGCATATATATAACTAATGGTTACAAATTACTCAACATAGTCGATGAACACCATTTTACTAGAAAAAATCATAATAATGCAAAATCAAGTTTAAGTGAAACTCTTATGAGCTTTCTCGTGACTTCAGTTTTATTATCCGATGTATCGTTATCGTCAACCATCATCAACCTGATTTTTTAATTACCGGCTCCGTTCAAGTGAATTGAGTTTTTTTAAGTATTTTTCATTCGGCTTGTACCTACTCAAAAATCTCTTAAAAAAATCGAGTTGCTATGAAACGCAATGAAAGCATCATTTTATGTACGTAATAGACTATTGATTTTATAATAAAAAATACTTCAAAAAAATTAGTTTATAAAAAAAGTATCTTAATAATGATAATAATAATAATGTCTTTATTCATGCAGTTGTGATCAATGGTTATAAACTATTATTGGGTATTATCAGCAGAACAACTGTGTGAAAAGGCGGAATTAAAAACTCCCAATATATCATATTTCATTCCAATCTGAAATCTGAATCCATGTGTACTTCAAAAGCAAATTGTCACAGTTCAAAACAAAAAAGGACATCAGACTTTTTTTTATATTTGGATATATTCTAGAGGTCAAGAGGAGCAACTTTCTTCATAAGACTTTTTTCAAAAATGGGTTGAATGTCTTACGCCAAATATGGAACATACTGTCTGCGAGTGGATTTTTCGTAATTTTTGAGTATTATTTGCTATGCAAAATGTCAATTGACTTTGAATATATCAGTTATGGTGTAGATAGGTACTCACAGGATGTGGCAGAAAACGCATTTTTTCTGAGACCTGTTTCTCGCCCAAGTGTGGACTTTTCGATGACTTTCTCGTAGCATATTCTGTAAATATGCCAGAACACAAAACAAAAAAAAACATTTATCAATTTGTCTACACCTTGAGCAAAAAATAGTGGTAATAAGTTATCGGAGATGATACCTACGACTGAACTCGTTCTTGATATCAGAGTTTGATATTTCACAGAGAATGAAGATCAAGTGTCACAGGTTTCGTATCAACATAAATAATATAAACATTCGACCATGATTTCGTTTATAAATATCAGTTTTTGAGAATTCGTCTTGTTGATCCAACATGTATCGTCATGCAAGACTTGATCCTCGTTTTTCGTGAAATACCGATATCAACAATGAATTCTCTCGTATCATATCCCATAATTCACACTATTTTGACTCACAGTTGTCAAATGTATTCAGAACAGTTCGTGACTTCATCTACAGAATATACTATGAGAAACTCAACGGAAAGTCCACATGCACTTGGGCGAAAAAATGATAATAAAATCTGAACTAACGAGTTTTCTGCCTCATCCTGTAAGTATGTACACCATAACTGATATATTTCACAGCATCTTCATAAAATCAAGAAAAAAACACTTGGAGAAAGTATTTTCCATAATTAGCGTAAGACATTCAACTCATTTTTGTAGCTCGTCCTGAAGGGCCAGAAGAAGACTCCAATTATGAGAATTGTTTCTTTTGATCTCTGGAATGATAAACATATCAAAAAATTAAAAATATCTGAAGAACCCCAGGAATACAAGTATCCAGTGCCATTTCCTTTCATAGTACATTGTCACCTGAATTATAAACACCTCCCAAATTTCATGTTGATTGGACGACTGGAGGTGGGTCATAATTTTAAAAAAGCTTGAAAAAATTTCAGCGTTTTTCGAAAAAAACATTTTCCGAAATTAAAAAAAAAAATGACTGTTGTAAGTGCACTAGCCCCAGGAAGAAGTTTATAGAAATTCACAGGGGTATATATTGTATAATCAAAACTCCGGACCCCGTCAATTACTCTACACTACATGATTACGCTCATGTATAATCTCCGAATACCAAACAACAAACAACTCCAATTGTGTCTTCGTTCTGGCTTACACTAACCGATGTTATCAAAATCACATTCCCATTTCATTCATAATATGAAAGTAAGCAGACCCCCTGAGATGAATGAAACATACCATGGCGCTTTCTACCCGAAAACTACCTACTAAGAAATCAGTCAGAATGCTAGTAAAGAAGGAACTATTTCCCGCTATTTCGAGTTAATCTTCCAAACGATATTGTCTGGAGATTCGATTTTATGAAATAAAACATAAGCAAGTATTGAATAATTTGCTTCAATTGCCGATCAAAAAAATCTGAATTCTCGAAATGAAATCAATTTCAATATTATATTCAATGAGTACTCCAATCCTTTCCGAGTTCACCTACTAAATTTCAATTTTCCAAGTGTAACCATTTCTCAATGCAACTTAAAGTAAACTTACACGACACTGAACGCCCACCTTAAACTAGGTTTGGCTAAAATGGTGTCAGCAGTGGCATAAAATACTTTTAAAACATAATGTGATTGAAGTGTTTGAAAAACATACCTCTCAGGTTCTTTCGATGGTCTACTACTGCCTTTCTCACTAGTTGAAGTCGCGGTACTTCTGCTCTGGTTGTCGGCCCCACCGATAATTTGCGACCGATTACTAGAGCCCAATGGCGGACTGGCAGTCGGATTCACAGTCGCTGGTGGAGTATCGGCGCCGATTGTGGCCGACCTCGGTTGCGGCGCGTGTTGAACCAACTGGTTGAATTCTGGTTCGGAATCGTTGTCGTCTTGTTCTTGTTGCTGGCGACGAGATGAATTTTCAGGTGAACTGGATTCTCCCGGAATCATTCGATGTAAACCTTCTGGAGGACCAGACGTATCAAATTGAGCCCTACGCGGAATTAAAAAGAACACCCTTGAATATATTGACAACATAATTGAACTGGATAATCACAATTAAATATCCTATAATTTTCTTTTGAAAATATTCAAAAAAGGATCGCTTTCATTTAATAACATTGTTAAAAATGAATAAATTAACATCCCAAGTGACTTTTACTGACCACATAAATAAGCTGAGATTTCGTTTGTGATCAGTAAAAGTCACTTGGCATGTTAATTTATTTATTTTCAACAATGTTATTATTATGAGCAGTAGGTCCATTCTAGAATATGGTTCTATTGTCTGGTCTCCTGACTGTGATTGCTATGTCAAACAGATAGAAAGAGTGCAAAAAAAATTCTGGAGGTGTTGTGCTAATAAATTGGATTACGTAGGGAAGAATATGAATATACTGATATAGAACTCCTTTTAAATATTTTATTTTAATTATTTATTTCAACGGTACACCATTTTTTAAAATATACTTTACAAGTTTAATAGTAATAATAATAATGGGAGCAATATAAGAAAACTAAATTCTAAATAATAATAATTATGCCCTGATCAAGCCCTTAACATTGTATCATGTAATCACCCTGAATTATACAATACACCTAACACTTCACATTACACTTTTTGTAACACTAGCTTTGAATTTACTTAAACTACCACAAAATAGATCACAATTATTCTGCAGCTCATTATAATTTCTTTGGATCCTTGTGATTGGGTTATTATAGCTATAGTTAGCTGAATAAAAAGAAGAGGGTTTCGTGTTCTCATCAATGAATTGAACCTAATCATGGCTAGTAAAAGTGGAGAAACGATAATTCTATTAATCAATTGATAGAGAAAGCTCATTTCCAAAGCCAGCCTTTGCTTTTCCAAAGTTAACAAATTGAGTTTGTAAAAAATTACTTGGTAGATTATGTTAGCAGCAAAGGTGCCCTTACGTAATGAGTATGGCCTAAGGAACTTTTTCTGAATTCGTTCCATGCTGTCAATATATGTTTGATAATAAGGAGACCAAATAATGGAGCAATATTCAAGTGAAGGCCTAAGTGGTAATACAGTGACCTAAGTGTTGTAGGGAGGAATTGTTTACTATTCCTAACAAAATCTAAATTTCTCGAAACAGTGTTCACCATTTTGATTAGGTATATGACTTCTGAAAGTTAGTCTACTTCGGCCACTTTATCAACTAAGATGCGTCAGTGATATAATATTTCTACAAAAACTATTCTCAGGCAATATCAACTGCCCACAAATACTTGAAACAATTGCATTGACAACTCCTGTTTATTATACCCGTATACCTGAGACATTTGCAATTTCGTCTCATACAACCAATTACACTTCAACAGAATTGAAATAACTTATAACAAATTTTCACAGACCCTTGACTTATTCTGTGTGGATTTAAACAAAATAAAGAAGTTTTAAAAAGATGTCAGCGTGTAAAGTTCTATATATATATATATATATATATAATTCGCTATTTTCCTAAAACTGAATATTAATTTTAGAGAATATTAATTTTAGAAACCATTTTGCATTAGCTCCCCACCTTTTGAAAGATTCAACTCAACATTGTTATAAAAAAATTAGAGCATTTGAAACATAGTAAATAGTCGAATATGTATACTCTTGTGACGTAGAATGTCTTCACTAGATTCTAGTGTTTTTTGTTGACCTAAGTTGATGGTACTGATATGAATCTGACAACAGTGGAACCGTTGACATTTGCTGACAATGTTTGTGTTGTTCTTGTCAGTCGTGAAATTGTTAAGCAGATTACTTTTACAACTTGTGAAAATGGAGAAAAAATTTTTCAAGGCTAGCAGAGAAAATTTGAAAGTTCATTTATAGGTCTGCTAGATCAGGCTATGGTGATGCTGCTGTGGGTTGTATGCAGCTGAAAAGGGAGGGTTCTATTTGTATCATCAAGTGCCGTACCCTGAGCACAAAATAAGGAGCAGATTTTATTGCAGCTACGGATGAAAGTAATGATGAAATAAAAAATTGTGACTGTGAATGTTGTGTAGCATCCAAAGATAAGTTTCAGTATATTACCCTCTGCGAGCGTACAACATATATTTTGGTATTTTTCGCTTTTTTATACTGGTTGCTCCGTCGTACTGATAAAAAGAGTCTCACATCGGTGAAGTGTTATTAAAAAATCTATAGTTAATATAATATCAGCAATGCCTTTTACTTCTACAGTAAGAGCTCTGACAGATCGTGATGACATTAGCGACTTGACAATAGTGATAATCCAATGACAATCGACAAATGCCTCCACGGATAGTGTCAGTGACGTAAAATGTCTGCGGGAGAACACTTCTAAAAACCGAATCTTCATAACTAAATACAGGCGAAAAACGATACGTAAAATTTAAACTAATGTATTTTTAGATATATTTGAGATATGAAGATTTCAATGGCAAACATTTTGAAATTTAGAAAATCAGCAAATTGTTGTGTGTATTATAACAATATCACTCTTAACAATAATAATGAAAGCACTAAATCCTTCAGGGGTTTTAGAACAACCAAACTCGATGATTTAAATAATAAACTAATTTTTTGTAACTGAGATCTCAATAGTACAGTTGTAAATCAAATTTACTATAATTTCATGAACAATATCACAGATCACAGAGGTTAACTTAATTTCTCCCTTGAAACTGTTCAATATCAAACAAAATTATTAACCATGGTATGACTTTGAAGTTACAAATATACCCAAGAACAGGGATAGAGCATATCGTATTTTTCGTAACAGTGTTACTCAAATCGACAAACAAATTAATTGGAACTTATATAAGAATCATAGAAATGAGGTTGTAAACTTACTAAAAAAGAAAAAATCTGAATACAACGAAAACAAAATCGATAACTGTTCACATGATTCTAAGAAGACGTGGAAAACATTAAAAACTATTATCAAACCAAACAATAATCCCCTCCCAAACGAAATTATATTCAACTTCCAACAAATTAACATTACTGCCAAGTCTAGTAAAGCAAATGCGGAGATGTTCAATTCTTTCTTTTTAGACAGTATTGCCGAAATTAAAACCACTATCCCACAAACTGATTCTCGGTCTTTTATAGGTCTTCCCGTAATTGAATCCCGTTGTCTGAATTTCTTCCTTTAACTTTACCCGAATTGAAAACCATAATAAACAATCTGGATAATAGATGTAATTCAGATGTTATTAATCATAAAGTTATTAAAAGTATTTTCAAAGTGATAGGCCATGCTATATTAAATTTTGTTAACACGTCTCTAGTAACTGGTCATTTTCCAAATAAACTCAAATTAAGTACTCCAAGGGAGTGTACTGGGGTCTATTTTATTCATCTTATATCTAAATGATGTGAGCTATATTCAAGATTGTGAATTCCTTAATTTGTTTGCCGACGATATGGTGGTGACTGCAAGTAGTGTTAGTCTGGATAGTGCAATTAAAAAATCAATGGTACTTTAAATCATATATCACACTTTCTCAACCTTAATGAACTTAAACTCAACGTTAGTAAAACCAAAGCTATGATCATAACACAATATTAAATATAATCAGATTGACAAAAAGGTTATAAAAGTGAATATTAACGGTGAAACTATTGAACTTGTCGAGGATTTAAAATAGTTGGGCTTTATTGTTGATAATACAACCTCACTTTGATTACTGTGCTAGTGTACTTGCACTGCTTGAACTGCAAAATAGAGGAATGTGTGTTTGCAGTAGGTATACCCCTATAATATCAATGCTACAGACCTTGGATTGGATTTCTGTTAAAGACAGGTGGTTGTTTCATTATTCAATGATTTTGATCTATAAGATTTTATCTTATCCTTATTTCGACCGATTCATTGTGTTCCAAAACCAAATACATAACTATCCCACCAGAAGAAACAATAATTTTCATGTTCAAAGAACAGCTTATGCTCGCACTTTAAATTCATTGTTTTATAGAGGCTTGTTAGAGTACAATGATCTATCGGTTGAAATAAAACAATCCCTCACTCAATGAGTTCAAGCACCAACTAATGTCAAATATTAAGAAAAATTATATATGAAATAGAAGAAATCCAAACTTAGGTTTAGTTAGAGCTATTTAATTTAATAGAAAAATTTAATAGAAAAAAATCATTGATCTTAATAATTATTGATGTTACACATGAAATAATTTTTTTCTACTACCTCACTAGAAAACTTTATTTTCGACCCCTAAAGAAGGGAGGAAAATGGTACTTTTCCTCCTGCCGGGAGGAAAATCGTACTTTTCCTCTCGATTTATCAGGAAGAAGATGCATTGAAATCAATTTTGTCTCTTCGGCGAGATCTTTTGGCAGGTCGTTTGCTAGAACTCATTTTCAAAACTTAGAAGCAACTTAAAAGGGTAAACAACGTGACAGCTTATGACAACTGTTATGTTTGTATTACCAAACAACGCCATAGCAACAAATCGTTGTCAACACGATGACGACGACGCAACGCTTACTTAATATTTTGTCATATAGCCGCATTATATAGTTCCACAACATTCTGCAGTTTTTCTTATAAGTATGCACGCATTATAATTTTTAGGACGTTATAAAAATGACGACCTTAAAGGTAGTAGAAAAAACTATATACATACCTCAGGAGGAAAATGCTTTTTTCTACTACCTCACTAGAAAACTTTATTTTCGACCCCTAAAGAAAGGAGAAAAATGGTACTTTTCCTCCCGCCGGGAGGAAAATAGTACTTTTCCTCCCTCAGGAGGAAAATGCTTTTCCTCCCGCGGATATTAATGCCCTCCGCTTCGCGTCGGGCATCAAACTATCCGCGGGAGGAAAAGCATGATTTTCCTCCCTTGGTATGTAAATAGCTATTTATGTAATTGTAACAGAATGTTTGTATATAAGGTTTGCCTATTTCAATAAAGATTATTATTATTGTAATATGTACTTTAAGTATGAGAGTGCATAATGTATGTATATTTTTAATGATGTAAATTGGGTTATCCCGTGAAATAAATAGATAACATTTAAGTAGTGTATATTGGAGAGAACAATACCTGTGAAAAGAAGTCCTGCTTTAGTGCAAGCACACCTACCTGGGATCGTCATTTTGAGGCAGGACATTCGATTGTCCACTGGTGATTGTTTCCGTCTGTCCCAAAACCATCCTACTCAAACCTGGAGGTGGCTCGTCTCCGAAACTTCCTATATTCCCCACCGTCTCGCTTTGCTCCATCTGCCCGGGCACCATGCGGCTCAAACCAGGAGGCGGCAAAGTATCGGTGACTTCCTGCCTCACTCCTTCCTCCCTCTCCCGGTTATAGTCGAGTATGTTTGCTTCGGAAAGTTGTCCCGTTTCCAGATACTGATTTCTGTCATTGATGGGAGCTTCGTTGTTATCAGGTAAGTGGGCCACAGGCTTCGCCCTTGAAAATGAGTGACTAGGTACGGGATCCGGCTGTTCGGAATTATCCGGAGGAGTTTCCAAATTAACTTGCTGACTGTGAAAACTACCCAACTGGTACACGTTTTGTCGGGTGTCAGGAGGTGTAATGGTTGAGGGCCTGAACTTAGTAGCAGCCTTCTGCCCGATGCCTTCGGTCCGTTTGTAGGGATTCTTGGAGTCTTCCGAGACCCTGGTGGGTGGCATTAGAGGTGGCGTGAGCGTGTTCTTAGGAGGGGGAGGAGTCGAGTTGGCCTTTGGGGACAAATCCTGCTTGACACTAGCACTAGATAATATTTCTCTATTTTCGTAAGAATCACCTTTAGTAGGAACTTCTTCTTGATTCTGAGGTGTGGTCAGGTCGTACCCAGATATTGGAGAGTGGCTGATCGTGGAACTCCGCGACATCATGTGACTTTTATCGCTCTCCGAGGTCTGAACGACGTCATCGGACGACTCCTGGGAAACTTGAGACTCAGTGGACCATTGAGGTGTATCCAACTTCTTGCGAATAAGCGCGAGCCTGGAATTATCCGGGACCGGTCCTATTTGCAACAAATCGGAATTAATTTCGGTTTTTACAAGGTGGCTCGCTTTAGCAAACTGATCTCTGACCTCGGCTGCTTTATCTTCAACCGGTTTTGTTTGCGCTGTGTTAACAAGTGAGGCATCTTCAGCTCCCCCTGCTCCCCAGTTCCAAGTCTCGTCATTCGCAAAAGTATTGCCTGAAAATGTTTTTTCACTAAGACCGAGGTTCTTGTACTGGGTTCTTAGGAATCTGTTCGAATGAGGAGAGTAAGGAAACTAAGGAGGGATATTTCGGGCGAAGGCCGTATCTTTATAGACACGAAAAGTTATAACAAATACCAACCTATCTCAGCAACTTGCTTCTGAGCAGCAGCATTCCCACTTTGTTGAATATTCGAATTATCCTCATCTCCCCAAGCCCAGTCACCCCAAGCGTCTCCTTCAATTTGTTGTCCGGGGACCGCGTTTCCATAAACATTATTTTGGTTACTCAGTTGATTATATTGCGGATTACCATACGACTGTTGTTGGTACCTTAAAAAATTTGGTAACTTTATGCTTATATCAGATGAAATATAGGACTATTAAATTAAATTTCCAAGAATGGATTGCAAACAAAACTTATTTAATTACTGATTCAGAACCTTTAGAGAGATATTGCGGAACTCAATAACGTCGGGCAGTAATAAAATGCGTTATTATGACATGCACGCACGCGCAGTATGAATCTGCATAAAAGGACAACTTTATTAAAATACTGCCTGCCTTTATTAGTGGATGTTTAAAGGCGAGGGTTTATATTCCTTTACTTCCACTTCGGGTAAGATCGGGACTGATAAATGTATGAGATTTTCAACAAGATTCGACGTAGAAGTTACTTTGGGCAATTCTTCAGAATAATTCTACCTAATTCTGAAATTAATTACACTTTATGTGGAGAGAAAAATCCAAAAGGTAGATTTGATTTAGGTTAAGAACGCATCTGTCAATCACGTATAAATAAGGACGAAACTTGCAAAATCTCTGTTTTGAATCACAGAATAGTGCCCGTCACTATCAAAATAAAGTTACATTAAATACTGCCTGGCGTTATTGCAATTTCGCTCTTTATTATTTGAAGTTTCTCAGGAAACTTTGTTATTTATGGAAATCTACGGGTCTCATCATACTAAGAATAAACAATCCAAACTTGGATAATCTCCTTCCATGTACAAAGGATGGTAAAAAAACGAAAAAACCTTGAGACAGTCCTATTATTGTTACATTTATGGATTCAATTCGTTAAAAATACCAATTCACAATAGACCTTTCCAGAATTTATCCTAATGGTTCAAATTTTCACGGTATCTTGAATTGACAGTTGACATGCCTCTCCTTCACAGCTTATATTTGTAGAATTTAAAAAGTGAATTTTTTACTAAAACCGGTAGGAGCTCATTTCATTGCATTCCTACACAAGGAACCATAAGACACTAAGGTAAACACGATTAAATTTCCACAGATTTATTGTCTACGCGACATGTTTCGATACACAGTATTTTTCTCAAGCGAATGTAATACACTAAATTATTCTACGTTGAACATTACTTAAATACCCTTCTTATCCATTGAGGTAATTAGGATCTACCAATAATAAAAATAAAAATTGACAATACAATGTATGTACCTGTAAATTTAAAAAAATATCTTAATTAGTTGAAAAGGTTTAACAAAGGGGAACTACTAAGGTCCAATTGATCATTTAGTAAACAATTCGAATTTTTCTATTTATTAATTTCCAAGAATTCTAAATAATTAAGTCTAATACTCTTATTTTCAACATGAAGGATTTCAAAGTTTTCATCGAAGTCATGGTCTTCTTCCAAAATATGATTGGCATATGTTAAATGTGTTTTATTATTTACATTATTCATACGGTGCTCACGTACGCGGCTTTTGAATGGTCTACCAGTCTGGCCTACATATACTTTGGAACAAGATCAACAATTCAATTTATAAACTCCTGATTTTTTAGATTTTTGTGTTTTATCTTTATTATTTTTGATAAACCTTCCCAAAGTGTCATCTGTTCTGAATGCTACTCTTAATTAATTATATTAATTTATTAGGTAACAAGAGTTTTGGTAGAGTTTTTCGATGATCTTAATCTGGAGGCTCGTCAGATGATCTATTTTCAGGAGGATGAAGCACAAACACATATTTATTAGTCATTATTATTTTTATCAAATTATTGAACAAAAATAGAAAAGGTTATAAAATATGAGTGGAGACTACAAATGCGTATCGGTATTTTGTAGATGTATTTTGTCGCGGTATTTCTTAACATAAACAACGAACAAATAAATAAGGTTAATGTTAGTGACATTTTAATAACAGAATGTCAAATGTCACAGAGCGAAATTATCCTCGTGTGCTTTCTATCTCGCCCTAATGTTTGCGCCACAAGTTTCGCATTAAATATAGTAGTTTCTCTCTCATACTGGCTCAGTCCATATATGAGGAGCCTAGTTTAATCTCAATTGAAAAATTCCACAAAGTACAATCTCCATTACTTTTTATAAATCTTTTTGGAAAAAAACATTTCTTTTTTCTAGAACTTCATGAATCATCTATAGATAATGATGACTTATAATATAATATTCAAATTTCAAGAAGAATGCACCACCTTCAATTGCGAGGTTTTTCCTGTTTTCTGGAAATTTGTTTCAACTGGAGATTGTACATTTCACATCTCCGTTTTACGTTATCTGGAAAGGCCTATTTTTGGTTACAACGAAATCATAATTTTTATGTTTTTGTTGAAATGCAAAAATTAGTAGCACTTGACAAATATTTGTTTTCTCGCAGAGGATTTCAGGAATAAGAATGTTCTAACAATAACTTTGATCAAGACAAGTTTCGACTTGCTAGTTGAAAAAATATTTAAAATTCTAGAAATTTTGAGATGTTCCATTTTAAACAAGTGAATGTAAAGCGTCTAAAAGTGAAATGAAGATTATAACGCTATAGCAAAATAACAGTATTCATCAGAATATAATCATTAGAGTCCGACAGAATATGCTCTATCTTCTTCAAGTTGAAAGAAATTTTCGTCATACCCAGGATGGTTCCGAAACAACCCCGCTTGCTGATTTTCATAAGTCTGTTGGACATTCTGGTTATAACCTTGAGTATTGTAAGGTTGTTGCCAATAATTCTGCTGTGTCTGGGTAGAAGGTTCTTGCAGAGGTACTGGCTGGTACTGTGCTTGTTGGGGTTGGTACCAGTTATTATGACGGTGCTGATTTTGCCATTGGTTCTGGAAATCAGCAAAATGTCTTTTAAAAAAATTGCGTAATGCGGATATGAATTCTCTAAGAAAAATTACTGAAAGGAAATCAATAGAAATAAAAGATGTTGTCACCGAGGGGGAAACAACTAACCATAATTAAATATCTGATAATGAACAATATTTAAAATATATTGGAACAAAACCGCAGTATTTAAATATTCAAATTATATTTAAGATAATTAATGTATTTAATGTACCGAAAATGTATTTAAATAACTAAAGTATGCTGAAGGTATTTAAAGTACTAGAGATGTATTGGAAACAATTAATTTATACGATGGTATTGAAAATACTGGAAATGTACTTTAGTTTGAAATGTAATTAGAATAAATAGATCAAAGTAATATCTAATTGGTGTAATTATAGTTATTTATTGTATAAGTGTTATAGATATCATTTTATTTGCGCAAGAATGATTAAACGCGAGAGCGAAGCTCGAGCGTTTAAATTTCTTAAGCAAATAAAATGTATCTAAAACACGCATGCAATACAACGTTATATTCACAATCACATTCATTTAGAATCAGAATTGCGGAAATTTTTCGAAGTGGTCGAGGTGTTAGAGCGTTTGGCTTCCACCCAGACGGTCCGGGTTCGATCCCCGGTCGTGTGTCACTGAGCTGAAGTGGTTCGGATTCCACTTTTATTTAAACTGTAGGTCCCGGATCTCCCTTGCTCGCACAAGCTCTGCTTTTGTGGGGTTTTCTCCGAAAACCTGGGAGTTTCGTAAAAACAAATACAACGTTATATTCACAATCACATTCATTTAGAATCAGAATCGCGGAAATTTTTCATCACAAAATGATTTGACGTTTTGCGCTGACAGCGGCTGTCACCTCCTCAAAAATCATTGAAATAACATACAAAAATATCGGGAGGTGTTGAATGGTTGCTATGTATTTTCGATTGTTTATCGACTCCATTTGTAAAAATTTGTGAAGTTGGTGAAAATAAGTAAAATGTGATTGATATTCAAGATTGTATTTTTCATTATTCCACTAGTGGAATAAAGTAATTTCATTATTCCACTAGTGAATAAAGTGGTACTTTATACGGTTCATAAGTGTGGATAAAACTTCAATTATAAGGTGATTGTGGATAAAGGTTATAAAAACGTGATGAAACTATTGAACAAAAGGAATAAACAATTTTGGTATAATATTCCCTGTGTTTTTTACAGAAGTGCCTAATATCTGTTGGTGACGAATCAAAATGAAAGTTTTTAAGTTGTTGGGGCATATTATTATATTGCATTCAATAATCCTTCATTTGAGGATCAGGGAAAACTGAAACTGGAAAATAAAAAGTTAAGAAGTTCATTCAGATGTTTTGAACTTGCAGTATAATTTGCGATTTTCAACTGAAATTTTTCATTTAAAAGCCTTGTTTTCAATTTGGTTCCTGAAATAAATAATTCTTCATTATTTTTATTCACAAAAGAGAAACCGGTGTCTTAAAAAACTCGATAAGAGATAATCCGACGGGTGATCCAATTGGTAGCTATTCCAAAAACGAATAAAATTTTTGAAATGCGCTTGTAGCTTTGTATGACTCGGGTATCGGCAAACACGATTTTCCAATGGGTAACTCAAAACCAATCATGTTATTTGTATTGGAGTCATACTGAATTCGACCTGAAACGAGACAAATATCGAACAGTTATGGTAAAAATAAAATGATTTTTTGTTACTGACCGGTTATGGCAGTCCCGTCTTCACTAACCCAAATTTTATTTGGATATTTATGTTTATCCAGATATTTTTTCAACTCTGCAAAACGGAGTTTGCCCTCATGAATGTTAAATTCTTTTTGGAGAGTTTTTCTGACAGATGATAGAGAGGGTAAGGATTGTTTTGCGTTTCATATAAAAGGCAACCCCCTGTCAGATACAAGTAATTAGCGAACAGCTTTATTTCTTTGTGGAATCCCTTGCCTGTAGATTTTTTAGCGTTGTTCTCAGCAGCTTTTATGAGCAATTCCGACGCTTTCGAATTCGTTACTGATAATTTCTCAACATTTTCACAGAATTATCTGTTTCTTTATCAATGACACTCGATATCTTTTATAATCGGAAAAAACGTTAATAAAATTGATTGACGCTCATTCAACGATGCCGCATCTCGTTATTGTCTACTCTTTTCTCTGCGACTATACTTAATTTATTTCCACTTATTTTTTTTGCTATTTGAGGTATCGTAGCCAATTTTTTTGAGCAGAGAATGTTGGTTACCTGTTTACCAACATCTCTGCTTTCTAAATATTTGAGTTTGAACCATTTTCGTCGGATATATTTGTATCATCGGGTCAGAAGTGGTTGATTTTGATAAAAAAGTATCTAATGTTGGCAGTGCACTTTTTTTTTGATGATTTTTCATCTATATGTTTTTTTACATGTTTATACAAATTTGACCTTGCTACCCAACTTTTTTTGTCAATTTTCCATTTCATTATTACTAATCATATATTCATAATTTTTTTTAAAATTTATATACCTATGTCCACGCAAATGTCTTTTGATAAACTTTAGCCAGCCGTGTGGTCAAACCGTCCTGAAGGCCCGACGCTCTACTTGCTCTAAAACCCCTGCAAAAGAAAAATCGAAAGATATTGTAGGTATTCAGTAACTGATCACGTCCGTGCGTACCCTCCTCCAACTTCAATCATAAATCTACCGCCCGCCGAAACCCATGTGCAAAAGCTATTTATTAAATATTT
Source organism: Chrysolina oricalcia (assembly GCA_944452925.2). Classification (NCBI taxonomy): domain Eukaryota; kingdom Metazoa; phylum Arthropoda; class Insecta; order Coleoptera; family Chrysomelidae; genus Chrysolina; species Chrysolina oricalcia. The sequence goes on from OX101825.2 coordinate 18,733,638, forward strand.
ATAAATAATGATGGATTTATCGAGGGGCAATATATAAAAATATAAACAGAAAAGTTATTGGGTATAGCCCTCAAATTGTTGTGCAACCGTAAACACGTGTTTCGAGCTTAAGCTCTCATCAGTACGGTAAAGTCAAGTGCGAAGATGTACAACACGTGTCTACGGTTGCACAACAATTTGAGGGCTATACCCAATAACTTTTCAAAATGTCCTACTACTCCGTCGCTGAGATGGATCCTGTGATCAAGTTGGGTCGAGCTGAAAAACAACTGGTGATACTCCGCCATTTCACGATACTCCATTATCTTGGAAGACGATTTATTATCATTATGAAAACAATAACCTCTACCCAAATTATGGGGTAAGCAGTATTGGGTCCGGTAATCGGGTGCCCTGAGTAGACGTAATGAACCAAAGATGAAAGCCTCTGCATTAGTCCGGCTATGAATTCTGCCATTTTGCAACATGCCTGTATGATTTTCAGGTTCGAGAGTAGCGCATCACACCGCCAAGGGACCCTATTATCAGAACAACCATTTCCACAGAATGGTCTAGGTAGAGCCAGCGGGGCTCGAAGAGTAGACATCGATATTTACTTCGTTTTCCTCCTCTTTTCGGACGATATTCGTTTCGCCTGGAGCGGAAAACTCCATGACGAAAATCGTAGTCGATGAGGACTACATCTGGCTTATTGGTTTGTATTGGACTGAGGGTGGGGAATGAGTAGATATAATAGATATAATAGGTTCATCAAGTATCTGCTATATCAATTCAAAAATTAATAGATTCACTTCTCATTCTCCACAACCGACTCAATAACACCACCCGTAGGATAAGAAAACACCGGTATATCGTCTATACTGTACCAGTATCGTAGATGATGGTACAACATTCGAAGCGCCGCGTTATGCCTGTGAATATAGGATGAGACCGCATAATGCTGACTGCAAATGCATTATGGCCTCAGGTGCCTCACGACTCGCCCTGTACTGATGTATACCCATCACTCGACTTCGGAAGACGAGGGTGTTAAGACATCATCCTGGCAGGACATTATCAATCCCTCAATCTCCTACTTCATCTCACTTGACCTGAGGGTTTTTGGATAAACCAAGGTCTTCAATGTTCTTGAAGTAGACCCCATGAATTGGCTTATCCTTTTGTAGCTGCAGGATAATCTCCGTCTCCACAGCTCTGACGTGAGCTCTTGCTGAATGTGTTCCAACTCGGAGACAGAGTTTGGGTTCGCCCAATCAGTGTCGAATATGAGACCATGTTCATCTGCTGAAATGGTCCCGGACCATACAGAGAAGGGGATCTGAACTCCTGGTGACTTTACAGAGCTACAGATTATTGTACGTCAATGGATAACCGAGTTGCAATTTTTTGCAATCTGTCATTTATTTGCTACGATACTGTGAATGTTTTTGCTCAGTTTTTTTTCTGTACAATAGAACAAACCGTTAGAACATTTGTGTCTCAGTTGATTACTACAAGTAATGGGCCGTGGTGGTCGGCTGGTAGTGCGTTCGCCTCGCATGCGTGGGGTCGTGGGTTCGATCCTCCGATTCAAAGGTCTCGTGCATGGCATCACACGTTAAAAGGTAAGGGCTGCGTCTTCCCTAGCTCACACAAGTCTCTCGAAGACTTCTGAGGGTTGCGCGTAGGGGTTCAATCGGTAGACGGAATTAACAATTTTAACAATTTTTTTTAACAATTTCCATTCGTGTATGGTAGTGTCCTTCTAAACTAGAAAGAAACATGGTGTATACAGTTGCAGAGAGAGTTGAGTTGACTGAACTGTATTATGAAAACAATAGATTTGCGAAAAGGGCTGATGAACGGTTCAATCAACAACCTGCAAGGACTGTATCGCGGCAGTATGTCTTCATTGCTCAAAAAAGACCATTACGAGCAATGGTATTCCTATGATTGAATCTTGTAGAAACGCATTTATTAAGTATAACATTTTAACGTTACCCATTTGGTGAACGTAAACTGGCCAACAATTCTCCTAACTCTCAGAATGTACAACTTACTGCCAGTTACTATAAAGAACTGTAAAACATTGGCTATTTTTAAGAATAGATTAAAAGACTTTCTCCTATGTAATTGATTGTTTCTATAGTCTAAAAGAATTGTGTATCCGTTCAGTTTGTAGGTTGTAGGTCAATATCGACGATTCGTATATAATACGAAATGTAATTGTCAAAAGGAAAATAAAGTTTATTTATTTTTTTTTTTTTGTTTTTTCAATTATCTAACAAATTAACAGAATTTTAACAGCCTAGTTATTGAAGTTCAACTTCTTTCTTTAGTGTTAGTCAACAATTACCTAATGATGATTCCTTCTCTAGACTATTTGGCAATAGTAATTAAACTAGACAAATTGCTTCAGTTTTACTACCAAAAATAAAAGAAATGTTAGATTTCATTAAAATTTTTACAATACATGTGTTGCTTGAAAGACTAAAATGAAGCATTGTTTTTGAGTTAATTAAAGTTTATTTGTTAATCTATATATTATGCTACCAATTATAGCCATTTCAATTTAGAGCATTTTTGATGTGGTTTCAGGAAAACTGATGAAAACACTACATTCATAACTTAAAAAAAATATTCGTGTCTGTATCAATTTCATTGGTGGTATAATTTAGATACTTCAATTTTTATGTATATCAAAATCACGATTTTATATCAAAGTGCAAGTTTTCTGTTAAAATATTAGTGAATTTTGATACCAATTATACATTTACGAAATTAAATAGTAAAAGTTTGTCAACAACTCATTCCGTCAATTATATTAAAGATTTTGTCACAACAATGATGTTTATCAACAGTACTGTTTTTCTTAGTGTAGTTCGGTTTTGTAAGAATTTTAATCGCTACTTCTGGTACTTTTCTCAGTGTATTAGGTAGTTTATCTTTCAATATGTGTACTCAAAATCAAAGGTTCCGACAAAGCTTTCGCCTCTTGTGCTTTGAATCAATACGAAAACAACGATGAATCCATATAGCTAGAGACGATATAAAATAAATACGTGAAATAGAGTATTTTTTTATTTGATTCCGAGAGTTCCAACCTTTGACAGCTGTTTCGTGGTAACCCACTCGTTAGAAAGGATTTCTGGAAGCTCTCAAAATCAAATCGAATCCACAACGATAGTATATAACAAAAAGTAACTTGTGACATCTATAGTCACTCGTTGAAACTCAATTTGAAACGAACCCATGAATCCAAAGTTAGATCATTGTTTATATAGAAGATAGTCAACCTTATGGGATTATAATTGGATCAAAATTGATGCGACATGTAGATGGCGATAGTGAGCTCGCATCCAAGTCATGTCGTAACTTCAGTGATCTGGTCTCCAAGTCATGTCGTAACTTGATTGAAACAATGGGACAGCATTAAAATCAGGGTTTTTTGAAGGAACCTGCATTAAAATGACGTCAAATATTCATGTTTGTAACTAATCACGCTAGATGACACTCGCGTTTGCGTCCAACACCAATTACACAGGCATTGACTAACTATCTTACTTCTATATAAACAATGGTTAGATGATTATCTACTCATTGACAGGCCGCCAACAATTTTGTTGTTCTGACCAACCCAAGGTTCAATTAAGTTTCTAGTGCGTTATGAGGAACAGAGGAACGCAAGCAGAATCTAAGTGAAATAGAGTTTGATTTGATAAATACTCTCTTCAGATTTTGATAAAGAAATTTAAATTTCATTAGTTTCTTTGTAAAGGCTAGGATACCGAAATATTTTGCACACACTGTAAATCACATCGATTTTCAGCAGTATGTGGAACAGTTGGCAATTGTCCCATTGAAGCAAACACTTGACAACGTCACAGGGGCAACAATTTCGCGGAAGTCATGGATCCCAGATGCTGAAAGTATTAAAAAAAATCGTGGAAGCTGCCAGAACAATTTCAAAAATGGCATGCCCGGTAATTACAATCACTAATCAGATGATTAACAACAACCGCTAATACATTGGATTCATCTTCTCGGGCCATAATATTCCTAACCACAAATACCTAATACCCAAAGTTTCAGGTGAAAGCTCAATGCAACCAGGCTGGATCAGGAAAAACCTACAAAATAGTGATGGTCCGGCATGGAGAATCGGAATGGAACAAGCTCAATTTGTTTTGTGGGTGGTATAATGCCGATTTGAGCGACAGAGGAAAGGAGGAAGGAGCAAGGGCGGGAAATGCTTTGAAGGATGCCGGTTACAAATTCGACTTGGCTTTCACGTCGGTCCTCAAACGAGCCAACGAAACATTGGGCCTGATCTTACAGGTGAATTAGATTTGCAATATTGTCGGTCTTGGGATCAACGAGTGCTAAAGGGGTTCCGTAAGAAAGTAGGAGCAGTTATTTCTGTATTTTATTTCTGTGTTTCTCTCTCTCCAGTTCGGTTTGGAAAATTGAAAATTTTGAATGTGGTAACATAAGCGATTTTTCGAAAATTTTCCCACCAACATCTGTGGACTCAATTACTATGTTCTCCTTACAGCAACTTGGACAAACAGATTTACCAATTCAAAAAACTTGGAGGTTGAACGAAAGACATTATGGAGGCCTTACAGGTAAGATTAGCGATTAATTACAATGGTGAATTCAATAACTTCGAACTCCAAATCAACTCATATATTCATACAGGGTGTCCCAAAACTCAATGTCATGCTTTGAAGGGCTTATAGTCTGCTCATGACTGATCAGAATATCACAATATGACCTTTGTAAAATATTGATAATTTTGGAGATAGGTATTGCCTTATGAATGTCGTGATAATCGAACTCTTGTTTTGACATGTTGTTTTTGACATGATACAACATTCACTATCTTCCACTTGAGGAAGCAAGATATTCCTAGTTAACTGCAAAAGGAGCTCATTGTGAAATTATTTCAAAAATTAGGAATTCGAATGAAAACAATTAGCACTTCGTAAATTGAAGTGACAGGTATTTATTGATAACTAAACAAAAGACAAAGAAAAATTACGGGAAACAGTTATTTATAATGTAATCCCGTAAAGTAGAACTTTTATGTATGAGCGTGAACTTTTACAAAACACGTGAGTACTAAAAAGCTCTTAATGAAAATGCCGTTTTTTCTACGACAGTTATTATATTGATAAATAGTAGCAATTGTACCTTTTATTAATTTGGATCTTTTATCTTACGCAGTTTTAAATTTTCAAATTATTATCAAATGATGACTTCCGAGTAAAACTTGACGAAAAATACTGCATTTTTCAAGAATGTGTAATTCTGAAGGTTGGGATTCAATTATATTTTCCTGAACCTTTTGAAATCATTACAGAATACCGTATGCCTCTTATAACGGATTTCGTTCACATAACGATATTGCAACCAGTGGAATCTCTCAAAGTTCCAACTTGGGGCCAACGTAATTTTTTTAATAAATAACGAAGATATTTCTATTTCCAATCGCGATTTAATTCCCATACAAAGACGGGATAGATCATCACGACGATACTGAAACTTGGGAGTCAATAATATTTTCCTGAACCTTTTGAAATCATAGCAGAATACAGTCTCTTATAAAGGATTTTGTTCATTGCAACCAGTGTGTCAACTTGGAGCGATTGTTGTTCTTGATATTTATCTAGGGTGAGTATTGATATACAAAATCTGAAACGGGGTAGGTATACTTTCTCAACTCGTTCTGAATATTCAGTGGAAAAGAAATTTCCAGAAACGTTTAATTAACTATGTTTTGTAGATTTTTTTTACTGGGGTGCTTTTCAGGGTGAGTATTGAAATACAAAATTTGAAATGGGGTTAGAAGCTTTCTCAGCTCGTTCTGATTATACAGTGGAAAATAAATTTCCAGAAACGATTAATTAACTATGTTTTGTAGATTTTTTTGATTACTGGGGTGGTTTCCAGGGTGAGTATTGAAATAGGGTAGTAGTAGCTTTCTCAGCTCGTACTGTTTTGTATTTTTTTTTGGGGGTAGTTTCCATGGCGCGTATAGAGATCTGAAATGTGATACTTGTGTTTTCTTGGCTCGTTCTGAATATACCTACAGTGAAAAATAAATTTACAGAAACTATGAATCAACTGTTTGGTAGTTTTTTTGGATACGGGATAGTTTCCAGGATCAGTATTGAGATACAAAATCTGAAATGGGGTAGGCATACTTTCTCAGCTCGTTCTAAACATACACTGGGAAATAAATTTCAAGAAACGTCTTTTTTATCCCATGATGTATGAGTAATATATTATACTAATACTCATTTCGTTTCTGACGCGACTATCGTTTCTGTTTTCACACTGATGATAGAAATAATACCACTTTTAAATGCATACGAGCTCAAACAAATATTATGTCAAAAGCACCGATTATGTGATGTATTCTAACGCTAACAAACTATCAAATATGTGTAATATATTCAGTAGTAATACCACGAGAGCATGAAAAATTATCGATTATACTTCCGAGTCACGAGACGTATTCTATGTTTTAAGGAATACGTCGAGTGAGAAGGTAAGTATTATCGAAAATTTTATACCAGGTAATTTTAGCAATCAGATTCCTGCATTTTGACATGTTGCTATGACATTAACCTAATTTCTTCGGAAATTTCTCTGCGTAGTGGGAAATTAATAAGTGGAAATTTCCCTCTGGCTTGACAGCTGTCATAAACACAGTGGCGTAAAATATTTTTGATAGATATTAATTTATAACTTAATTTTAGCTACATGTTATTATCTGTTACAAATTTCAAATGTACTAGAAATTTCTTTTCCACGTCTTTTCTCCTCAATAGCGAGTAAGGTAAGGATCCGTTGTTTTTTCCATTAAATGTATATGCTTCATGAAATAATAGTAAAACTTCGACACCATTTTGTTCTTTTCCACACAGGCTTTATGGGTGAAATATGAAATAGTTTCACAAAGAATTTTGCTCATGTTCTTAAATAGATCTTCTTGTTCAGGTTTTAGGCCAGAATTTTTCACCAAATCAGTTAAATACTTTACATTTTTATGATAAATTTGAATGTGCTCACATTCTGTACAAAAGGAACAAAGATTGTACGTGTCGCCATTCATTTTATTAATTATCTGTATTTTACGACACCCAAGTGTTAACAATGCATTTAATTATAAGAAACCATAGACATAAGGAACTTGTCACTGTCACTACATATTTGATTAATTTTATAATTCGAAATATTATCATTTATTTTGTATGCGTTATTATTTTTAATTCTTTTAATATTTTCCCTTGTTTCTAGTATTATAAAATTAGGAAAAGTATAAAGACTAATATTTAGTTTAGATTATAATTCAAACCTTGTTTTACTAGAGCATAGGGAAATTACAATATTTGACTTCAAATCCGAGGTTAATAAATGAAGGTGTCGCCGATGTAATTCATTAGCGTCCGATAGAAGTAGACCTTAATTTTTTGTCCCTTTCCTCTAGTACTATAAAATTATGTGATTTTGGTAGAATATTTGCTTCTCTATTTAATTATTTAAACCACATTTCACTAGAGCATAGGGAAATTAAAATATTTGATATCAAATCCGCGATAGAAGTAGGTATACTTAAATTTTATTCCCTTTCCTCTAGTTCTATAAAATTGTGTGATATGGGTAGAATATTATATATTTTATTTAATTACTTAAACCCCATTTTACTAGAGCAGGGAACCCAAAAAAAATTGGTACTAAAACTATTTTCATTGCTTTTTATATATTGACATTTTGGAAAGTTGATTGAATTTGTTTCTTTTAATCTTATGGTAACGTAGTATGCACAGATCAGTATGTTAGCTATATGGATAGTAGACCCTTTTTCATTTTCCTCTAGTAATTCAAAATTAAGTCGTATAAGCACCTTATCGTGATTTTTATGTATTTTTTTAAACATAAGCACAGGGGGAAAAGTAGAACTATAAAAATATATACAAATAAAAACAAATTATTGAAAAGGTACTTTATTTAACAATACAAATTATGAACATTGAACTTACACGAAACAAATCTAATTTTAATTTTAATTTTCATTATTGTAATAATTATTTGTATTAAATACACAGCTATTATAAACAATATTACTAGGTTGTATGGCTGTCTGTTGGCACTGGTTAACTTCTGACGTTATTACTGGCGTATTTTGGTTGTTTTCCACTGAATGATCACCTCTCATGGTCTGAATTATATTTGTATGGTGCTCAACATCCATTTGAAGATATGGTTTTATGGACTGGGAATTACTGTGTCCGGTAATCTTAATAAGTTGCTGTTTCTGTACACCATTTTTTGCCAAGTTTGATACTGCTGTAGCCCTTGCTGAATGATTTGTGATCTTGTTTCTTTTTGTATCAATTCCTATTTTAGAGGCGGATTCCTTTAACTGAGAATATATTGTGTTTTTACCTACAGGACTATTATTATACCATCTGTTTAAAAGCGTTCCATTTCGGATTGGGAGTTACAAACAATCTATCTATTATTAGGTCCCCACGATTTTCCTCGATGTTGTATTTTCTTTCTTTGCAAAATTCAAGAAATTGATTCCATATCATTTTCTTTGATTTTTTTTGTATTATCTGGAATTAATTTATCCACCTCTTTTCTTATCGTCTCACAATTTTCTTTACCAAAACGCGTCATTTTAAGTTTGTATCTGATGTACATAACAGATAAAACGCGACTACAAGCGACTATGCTTTTGAACACAAAACACATACCTACTTAACAATGGGCTACTATGATGTCAGTTCCATGGATAATACCTAAGTATGTCACCAATTTAATTTCTATTTTAAAAAAGTTTTGGTATAAAATTTTCTTACCGAATCTCCCGCGAGAATGAATTAATATTCCGGAAATTTTCCTCAGTTGCGATTTTTTAAAGAAAATTCGCACTTCGAGAAAATTTCCGGAAATAATTCATGCTCTGGGGAGATTATAAGTGACAATTTCCCTCATATTATATAAACCAATCCAATGCCATCATTTTTTGAATTCAAACCAATGAGAAGAGAACTTTTCGAAAACACTGTCTCCAGCCCGTGGTATTTTCAAATCGGTGTTTCGCCTCTTCCTTATTTATACGTTTCCATGCTACAATAATCACTGTAAATATAGAAACGTCAGTTTGTCGGTTCAACTCTACAACTGACATTAATGACACAAGATGAACCGTTCCTGCAATACGTATTTAGTCCATAATAATATAGTGTATTCGTAAAATTGTCTGATCGAATATCCCTTCAAAATGCAGAATTTTCAAAATACTTTCACCTTGTCAGTCGCTCAAACTGTGTTGCTGTACAAAACACCACTCAAGCAAGCTCTCGTGGTGTTTCTAAGCAACACAGTTTTCGTGCTAATGTATTTTTTGAAAATTCAGCATTTTGTCGGGATATTACTACTGAAAATTTTCATGCTCGAGTGGTATTTGTCATGATTGGACAATGAATGAAGAAACAATATATTATTTAAATTAAAATTCTGAAAATTGTTTCCAAACATATTTATGAGATTTTGCTGTATTTTGAGGTGTTAAATTGTTTGTTTCTTGATCTATTTCGAACCCAGAGCTGTAACCAAAGCGTTCCATATCAAGAAAGAATTCAAAAACTGACGAAACTTGATTATTTGTTCTTTTTTGACGTTTATTGTTTGGTTTTTAAAAATAAATCGTTGCATAAAGTCAATGATGAAACCACTCGCCAAAGAAATAATGTAAAACTCCCGATTCCTGCTTCTAGTTTGATCAAAAACTCGCTCACATATAATGCGGCCAAAATAATCTCCCAACAAACATAAAAAATATTGAAAAATATGATTTGTTTAGGTCTTCTATAAAAAAATTTCTCCGTGAACTAGTTATTTATGACATTCAAGATTACTTTCTGATATAATCAAACTAGTCAACCCTTTATACATTCTACTAGTCTAACTTTTATTTATATAAGTATATTAATCTTGACTTGTGGAAATATTTATGTGATACCACCAATTACGAATAAATAAATAATGTGACTGTGATATCTGCACTGTATTTTTGTAACTTTAATCCACATTAGCATGAACTTTAATATTAATATGACTGTGGTATGGTATTATACTTATTTTAGTTATCCAACTTCAATTTTTAATCAATATGAATTGACTATGATAATTGTATTACCTATCAATCTTTTTAAACTGTCTGAGTATATATTTACTCAAATACCAGAAAGTATAACTATGATGCAATAGTTTTTAAAAATTTGTTTACTAAACCTAATTTATTTACATTTTATATATACACCCCTAGGTATTTTTCACGCTTTATGCTCAGTAACGCTTTGTCAATAAGGATACATTTCTTCAGACAGTAAAGTATGTTTTGATTGATTGCAAACAAGCGTGCTACGACCTTTGTTGAAACTTGATTCGATCACTTTTCGGACAGTTGAAGAAAACATTTTAACTTTTTTTTTTTTAATCTTAGGTCTGAACAAACTCGACACAGTAGCCAAGTACGGCGAGGAACAAGTGCAGATATGGCGTCGCAGTTTCGACACTCCTCCTCCTCCCATAACCCCCGAAAACCCTTACTACGAAATAATCTGCAACGATCCGATTTACAACGACGGACCTCCGAAAGACCAATTTCCCATGTTCGAGTCCCTGAAACTGACAATAGCAAGAACATTGCCGTTCTGGAACGACTGTATCGTTCCGGAAATGAAAAAAGGAAAGAGTATTCTTATAGCCGCACACGGCAACAGCTTGAGGGGTATCGTTAAACACCTCGATCAAATGTCCAACGAGGATATCATGTTGCTAAATTTGCCGACCGGTATACCATTCATGTATATCCTGGATGAGAGCATGAAACCCGTACCGAATGGGAGTTTACAGTTTCTGGGCGATCCGGAAACTGTGAGGAAAGCTATGGAAGAAGTTGCCAATCAATCCAAGGCGAAGAAGTGAATGGAAGAATTTATTTTAAATGAAATTAGATTTGTTTTTTACTGAATCAGATCCATTTGAAGACCATGTTTTTATTCAAATAAATGAATACACATCTTGTATGCACTTATGTGAAATTCCAACAGAACAGTCATTGCCACTTGCCAGAAAACGATGAAATCTATTCCAATAATTGTACATTTTTTTTATACAGTCTGAAGATAAGGATGGAATAGCATTAGGCTCTCGGAAATGATTGCAGTTATAATGTTAGTTTTTATTCATTTCTGGCGTTATTTTAAATATTAAAAAATAAATAGTATATTATGACACAAGTTTTATAAGACACCATTTTGTCGCACGCGTTGTTTGAAGTACGACGAGCGAAGCGAGAAGTGCTCCAAGAGAACAACTGCGACAATGTGTCTTATAAAACGTGTTTCATATACTATTTTTTCTATTTGGCATTTTTTTGTAGTTTTTTATTGGAAAAAATTTGATTTAATATTAATAAATAATATCAGCAATATCGGGTTGGTAACATTGATAAAATGAATATAATTTGAAGAAAGCTGTCAGGTAATTCATTTTTTTACATAAAGTATTTAAATTTTGAATGCAAATATCAGTAAATTACCTTTTTTAAAATGACTGATGAAGAAAACTCAAGTTGCACCCCTCCTGAATTGTGAGTAATTGCTCAAACGGCTGTGAATGATTTGTTGCCCAAAAAATCTCGTTTAGTTTACGAAAAGGAATTTCACAATTTCGAAGTATCCAATGCCTCACCACACTCCCACTGCAGTCAAAATAACTTTTCAAACAATCAGACCACTAAGCATAATTTTGTAAACCCAGTCCAAACCACACCAGCTAATTTAATTATAAACGCCCGAGAAACCAGTCATGTAACACTTAAAGTTTATAATAACTGCACTATCCAAAGCAACAAATAACACCATAACATTCAAAGGTTATTCTTCTTCTTTGTTTAATATCTGAAAATCCCATCCCTCTTGTCTGACATTCATCAGCAGTTGATGTTACCAATCTCGAAAAACTTTAAAATGCGTATCGAAATAGAAGCCATTTCGATCGCATTTGGGTTTCATAATGACTTCATTTTAGACTCCAAATAGAAAAATGTTTTAGCTTATTTTGGAGTTTATTTCAGGAAATCATTCAGGAAAAACCTCGGCTTACGTCTCTGAATGCTTCAAAAATTTTCATTTGAGATAGTCATAATTCAAAGTCAATAAAACAGAAAAATTTCCCACAAAACGTTTTAACTTACTGCTTAATGAAACACATTATTTGTAATAAACAAATAAAATTATTCTTTATGAAATGTAATTATAAAGTTTGAACAAGTGACCATTATTTTTTAAGTACAGGTAACATGGACGTAATTGTTCCGTTTAAAAATTACGTTGATACACATAGTTTTTGATGTACCCCCAAAGATAAAAGTCAGGAAGAGTCAGATCTGGCGATCGTGGATGCCAGGTTGGCGATCGTGGATGCCAGGCAACCGCTGAAGGCATACCAATCGATTTGTAAGGAAATCTGTTAGATACGCTTGAGCAATTCTCGAATCATGAGCGGGGGAACCAAGAGTTATCGACTTCTGCTAGCGGTAAGTTTTTATCAAACCATTCTTCCAAATCGTCCTGAAGTAAATTTCGATACCGCTCGGAAGCAAGTGATCCATGGTAAAAATAATGTTGAAACCAAAAAGGTGTTGGTGTCTAGACAAACGCGGATTTTCTCTGGATCAAAAATGCGTATTTCGTTGTTCCATACTTTCATCAGACCATGATATTTTATAATAATAATAAATGTTGTTTATTGAATCAGAACTACATTCAATTCAAATGGCTATCAACCGAGGTCCTTCTGCCCAATGATATTTTATTAACAAAATTTGTCATTAGTAGATCAATCAATCAATCAATTTATTTATCCTGTGACAAAAGTCATAGGACAAGTCAAGTTGTAGGAAATATAGGTGTACAAATATAAATGTAAAAATAAATAATTGAATAAAATATCATATTTGTATCAAATCAAGTAAAACATACAAAAGCTCTTACAAATAACAGTACTAGACATGAAACGTATACAATCATACATATAAAATAAAATGTTCATGACAATCTGTCAAACCTTAAATAAAGTTATTTTTAGTAAAAATAAATTAATTTTAAAAATTCTTGTATTGAGTAAGGACACAGATCTACTAGAACTTTTCTTAGTTGACTTTTAAAAGTATGTTTTGGCAAAATTCTCAGCTTGTGAGGAAGGAAGTTGTACAAGTACAAACCAAAAGCATGTGGTGCTCTTTTGGACAATTCCAGGTGCTTGAAGGGCACATGGAAGTAATATTTTTTCCTTGTATTATGAGTATGAGTTTCACTGTTTCTTAAGGAAGAAGTAGAGGAGCCCAATAGGAAATTTTGGGATTTACCCAAGCGCCGAAGATCAACAAATGGGGAGGACCTTGCACCTGGTTGAGTACCTCCACCATATCTTAGCCTTTTTCACAGGGCCGCGCGTGTAGGGCAGCCAATCAGAACAGTAAAAAAAATCGATGGAAATGAGAAATAACGACTGGAATATGATTCGTTTCGTTTCGAAAAACTACTATTAGTATCGTTCAATATTTTATTACACCAGACCGCCTGATGTTACATGGTTGAAACACCCTGTATAATGTGATTTTTGTGTTGACAATCCATTCGATGGTAGAAAAACGTGAAATTGCGACTGGATTATGATTAGTTTTCATTATTCGAAAGACTATTAGGTATTATTGTTCAATATTTTATTACAACAGACCCCTGATGTTTGTGATGATAAGCCTATTCGATTGAAGGAAAATGTGAAATGCCGACTGGAAATATTGAACGATAATAATAATAATTTATTTCGTTTGTTGAAAGGTACAGTTGTACAATAACAAAGAAAACGTCTAGAATATAAAATTAATTTAAATTAAATTATGAACAAAAAATACCAGTAGACAATGATCAAGTGAACACAAAAACCAAAACAGGGTTTTTCATCCCTGTAACTCAAGTTGGTCTGATGTAATAAAATATTATGGCGCCTCTGCCGCCTCTACACCATTGGCCATGATGGACGAATACAGGCGATCACGAACGTGTGCAGGGTATAATCGCCTGTATTTGCCCATGAACGGAGACGAACTTGTCGGTGGTTATATCCACTAAATAAATAAATTGCGATCTGTGGTGACAAATGTCAATTAATCAGACAAGCACACACGTTTACATGCAACTTTCTTCATAAAATATGACAAGGAATCACTACCTGAAATTAATGACATCATTTAGTATACACCCTGTATACATACTCGATTTATAAATGAAATAGGGAAATATAAAGGGGTTGTTCGTTACCAAAGATATTTTCATTGTTTCAATTCCAAACTATTGCTTGTATGATAGTTTGAATAATTGGGCGATATTTTATCTCATTCCTCATTCTGCTCCTTATCTTGTGAAGTGGAAGTGTTCCACCCCTAAGGACGAAAATTCCACTTCAGTGAATTGTGATTTATCAGTACTACATCCTGGGTCTGCAGAAAAAACTGGATATGTCCATAAGTAATTCACATCATGACAGAATATTTGATTTTGGGGTGTTTTCGCCCTTGGGAGGGTTAGAATTTGGATTTGATTTCAACCAGTCAGTTGTAATTTATTTGATATAAATTCTGGTCCAAATTCCACCCTGCTATCACAATTGGTTAAAAAGTTAGAAGTTGGTGGTCTAGCTTTAGATAGAACCCACACCACCCACGCATATCTCAAAAAACGGCAAGTGTAATAAAATTCGGAGATGGTGTAATAAATTGTAATAAATTGTCACATACTTCCGGATTTGGCAGGGTGATCTGGCTGATGTAACTTCAAGTCATCTTGAAATAGAAATCCAACTATGCCATAACTGTGGCATGATCCAAAAAAGTTTTAAAAAATTGTTTTTGAAGTGTGTCACTTCTTTTGCAGCTGACCAGAGGTATAGGTGATAAATTAACGGTCACATTGTATAATGACCTTTCATAAAATCGATCCGCCAGTCTATAGTAACTGGTTTAGCAATTTCGATAGTATGGCGACTATTTGTACCCGTTTGAACGGTATGGCGTGGAAATTTTCTTGAATGTCTACTTACATCGAATCATTTGAAACAAAAATTAGCATGTAG
This sequence comes from Chrysolina oricalcia, assembly GCA_944452925.2. Taxonomy (NCBI): domain Eukaryota; kingdom Metazoa; phylum Arthropoda; class Insecta; order Coleoptera; family Chrysomelidae; genus Chrysolina; species Chrysolina oricalcia. Next base: position 18,748,839 of record OX101825.2, read on the forward strand.
TATAACGTTTAGAAAAAAACTTACATGTTTCGATTGGTATGGTGGGCTATAAGCGGCACCGCATGAGTATGGCATTTTGCATTCGCCGGATAATTTTTCATAAAATATCGGAAAATGCTATTTTTTTGTGTAGGAAATCTTTCTTAACCCGTAATTTTTCCGTCAAGTTTTTTTTTACCTTTCATTAATATTATGTAATTCGTCCTCAAGGGTAGCCATACTTTAGGAAAATGAGTTGGTCTTTTCGGGCATGAGCTATAGGCCTAAGAGGTTTCTACATTAGCTTGGATTTGAGAAAAAATTAAACACTCAATTTTCCTTCTGTCCTTTCAGGGACGATATTTAAGAGGACAATGGGAAAATTGAACACCCTGAATATTTTATATTGTACTTATAAAACAATTCACCCGATTCATATTCACTTCAGAAATCATTTGAGGATGACCAAGGAAACCAAAATCCTTCTTGATAATAGAAAAATTTTGTTTCAAATTTTAAATGTTGTCCACAATTTTGAATTTTAGAGCCCTGGGGATGGCGTAATATATTGCTGAAACGTTAGCTTGTTAAAAAATACTGTATTTTCTCTAAAATGACCTATTCTCAACAACTTCTAATCAATATATGTACTCTACAAATAAAAAATATACTCAGATTGCCAAGCTGCTCTGAAAGCACTCATGGAAGGTTTGGTGCTATAAAATACTGTGAAGCAATAACCAGATTGGGTAAACAAAAGAGTCGTCCTAGTGTGAATACACCTGAACCAAGTGCCAAGAAGGGAACAAGCTGAAGAACGAGCCATGGCAGTGTTGAAGTTTGTGTATCTAGAAAATGAAACAGGTGGGAATAGGACAGATGAAGTGAAAGATTCCAGATAAGGAACAGGACAGTATTGTTTATTCTCCAAGTTTGAGGAGAGTATAAAAGATATACCATAGCTTTACAAAAAAGTCTCACTCAAATAAATTGGGAATTCTATCACATTTCATTCATATTAGGTTTTGTTCTACTTTGAATTCTGCCCTGAAAAATCATAAATAAACTTCACTTACCTCTTGTGTGTTGGAATGTTGATTGGGGTTGTACATTTGCACAGTTGGGGTTGGTGCTGGACTGGGAGTACTGTGTCCCCGTTTTTTCATCCACGCCATTTATTCTCCTGATAAAAATGTTTCAATTACATACTTGACAGATTATCAGATTAACTATAACCTAACTTTGACAGGATAAGAATTTCAAACATTTTGTGTTGTGGAAATTAATGATTGTATGGTCTGTTACCCAATGAATTCAAACAAAAGTTGGGATTATGTTATTTCAAGACATATTAGAATAATTATAGAATAATATGTCAAAAGCTGGACAACCATTGAATAAGTTACATCTGGTGGCAATAGGTATACGTCACAAGAATCTTATATTTTTGATCATTTATAAAATTCACCTTTAGAAATCCAATTTTCATAACATATGTTGTAAATTTTAGCACAAATCATTGATCCTTGGAGAAACTATCATCTTGGCAAGGTGGCTCAACTTGTAATTCCCTATATCACCCTGTTTTCGAAATGGATTCCACGAAAAGGTTAAATGCACTACTCACTTTTTCACAATTATAATGAAAACCAATTAATCAACTGAATTAAATACCAAGTTTAAAGAAAAGTAGTCACTCAATTTGCAATTTACATACAGTTTTGCCTACGTGATGTTTGTCTATCCTTTTCCACATTCATGGTTAGAATCCGAGCAAACGTCAGTTGAAAAAGGAAGGATGCCGAAATGTCAATGTCAAATGAGAAAGTGCTCTGACTGACAGAACACTGTTACCTGTCCTATGACCTGTGACATCTTTGTTTTTTTCGCCCCAGCGCTGAGGTGGCGAAAGGTCGAACCACTTTCGCGTACGTTGTGCCAACATAAGAACAGAATATTCACCCATATATTTGGCACAAATTATGATATCCGACCTTTCGCCAACTCAGCGCTGTCTGAATATAATGATGGAACTTTTGTCTATGCTTCCAGAACCTAATGGCAAGCCTTGGCCAGCGTTTCAGCTAGCGTTTGTAGAAACGTTGGTCTTTGCTTGATATTTGCACACCGACGACCGTACAAGGAGACTAAACATGTTAGTTTAGTCTCTTTGACGACCGTACACACTACACCTCCGAGTATAAGATATAAAGCGTGTTCCGTTTCATGCATTCATCGCATCACTGTTGCAGACATAATCATGCGTTCCGTTTCAACTAACATTGATGTTGGTGGGTTGAATCGGAACGATTTTGGCTTGCGTGGTGCATGCCGTTTCCTGCAGATGTTGACATTTATCACTTTATCAAATTCTTATGTAACAAAAACAAATCTTTTGATCCAGTAAATGAAATAATATGGGTAGAACGAAAGTGTTAATGGCAAGAGTACGAAGCGAGCTTTGTTTGAATGAGAGTAGCTCAGGTTCTGATACAAGTGATAGTTTTGAGGATAATATCGTCTGTCCCACGCCAAAACCGCTAATATGCTGATTCCACTGTTCTGACTTGAATATGTAAAATACTAATTTACTACCAAAATTTTCAATGCCAAGCTTACGAAAGAAGTGCTGTCTACTGTGAACGGGAGTGAATTCGCGAATGTGAAAACTTACCTAGGTTTTCAAAGCAAGAAGCACGAATATTCTTAAAACTCTTCTCATTCGAAATGACAAATTGCACATTCGTGGTTTTGGCATGAGACCGACGATATGATGTTGAATGAATTGACGATTTTTGCTTCCATTGTACGGTAAATCAGGTAAATGTGATAATGCATGATACTGGACACTTCATCAAATATCAAATTCGGTTTCTGAAAACTCTTTGTTTTGACTTTTGAGTTTGACAGATCTAATTTGACGAACGGGGCAGTAGTTCATGCACTTTCGATGTCTCAAGGCCAAAGAGGGGATTATAAAAGTGGGCGTGTCAATGCGCTCCCAATGTAGGAAACGGAACGGTCATATGCGCATTATGTCCTCAATGCATGAAACGGAACACGCCTATAGAGAGGGCTTTTCTGTCTCTTCTTCGAAAGCAACATACCCGACATTTGTCTACAAAGTTTGTAGACAACGTCGGGTACATACATCAAAGCGAATCATGTTAAGAAAGGGCATTGTCGGATATTTCCGTTTGCACTCATTGTTTATATAGAAGTAAGATAGCTTAGATAACCAACCTAATGGGATTTATATTGGATCCAAATGGATGCGACATGTAAATGTCGACAGTGACCTCGCATCCAAGTCATGTCGTAACATCAGTGATCTGGCCTCCAAGTCATGTCGTAATGTGGTCGTAATTCGATTGAAACAATGGGACAGCATTAAAATCAGGGTTTTTTGAAGAAACCTACATTAAAATGACAACCTTTTCCACAGGCATATTGATTAACTATTCACTTCTTTTCAAACAATAGTATTATGTTCACTACTCAATTTCTCATTTTAGTTTACGTCCAATTACGAATTATTTATCGTCTTGTCAAATCAAACCATGGGCGTCGCGGCATGGAAATCACGGCAAAAACCCATAGATATATATTATATATACTTACTCCAAAAACCATTTCTGATTCAAATAGATTAAATTTTTACTCTCTTTGTATTTGATTGACATTCCCTACCGACGTTTTTAGGGCCGGTTATTCATTCGTAGATGATCAAAAGATGAACTATCTTTTGGTTCAGTTAATATAGATCGTAGCCAATCGAATCGCTAGTTTCTTAGCAACGGAAACAAGATTAGGAATTAACTTCGGATCGAAAAATTGGCAGTGATATCAGTAAATAACTTAATTCTTATTGAAATCTGCTCAAAACACCATTTGTTAAAATACCTGTTAAAAAAATGTGTTACTATGTGTGAATCTACTTTAAAAACGATTACCTATAATCCTATAAATAATTAGGAAAAAACTTGTTGCAGCTAGTGTAGGTAGTTGTTCGTTCGAAGAAGACCAACTGATTTTGGGTGTGCTTGATCTGGTAATATAAAATCGTTTCGGTTCATTGGAAATAATTAACTAGGTTAGGTTTGATGTGAATTTTTCTTTGAATTTGTCATCTACATATAGGGAAAAAATCACGTACCGCGAGATAGCTCTGTAAATGACAAAATGTCGGATTTAGGTGTGATCAACAAATAGTCTTTTTTCTGTCATTCAGAATAACCATAAGCTGTAAATCAATTTTTTGATAATATTCGTATTCAGTTTTCCTAGAGATGCTGTTGATTTTATTTATTGTTACTCATTGCTGGATTTTTGTTATTGATAAAAATAAAATGCCTGTGAAAGTCGAGATAACAATTTCGGTCATCACATCATTTTATGTGGAACTGACGGCTCCAATGGTAAAGTAATAAAAAGTTAAGGCATGAGATCCTCTACAATTTTCCAATCCAGATATGAAATTACCATGAAACCTACCTTAAAACTAACTATATATGTGATGGAAAATTATAACTGAATATATGGAAAATTATTTTACCTACCACAAAAAAAAATCATCTTTCAGAAAGTGCTTGCTGCAAACAAACATATACTTTGATATAAGTTTCCATATCTTCAAGATTGTCTGCCATTTCTTAACTGCCATGGGATTCGAAAGAAATTTATGTTAAGAATTATCCGAAGTACCGTATGATGAGCATTGAGGAACAGAGCACATTTTTCTTGATCCTTTCTCCACATTACCTCTTCCAATCTGCTGCATTTCCAGATAGTATATAGTTTATTTAAAACAAGTGCTCATAAAATATCATCCAACTATAACACTTTCAATACATAAATGACCTAAAATAACATAAAAAGATCACATTTCAGCCATGCAAAAACATACAGGTTAGTTTGTTGGTCACAGCACGATTATGCCTAAATGCCCTAAATGACCTAAGAACAAGAAGAAGACGAGTAAGATCTATTTCAAATGTCAAGTATATGTCAAATGTCAAGTGGGTCATTGTAGTTATGTCAAAAAGTAAAGATAATTTTTTCTTCAATAAATAAAAAGGTTCAAGATTTTGTAGATACGTCTTGGTTGTGTCTTGGAAAATGTCCGAGGCTGCCTCAAGAAAAATTGATGATTTATTGCACCGTATACAAAATGAAAGGAGCCCCCAAAATCTTCCAATGAGTGGCACTAGCAATGTTGGCTTGCCTCCAAGTCGCCCCAGATTATCACGTTAGTAAACCCAGTACAATCATTTCATTTTAATCATACCTTTCTAAACGAATTTCCAGTTGGTCTAAATAGTAATAGCAGTAGCCCAATCATGCCCAGACCACGAAATCTGACCTTCGCTACTAAACAAAATGATGATCAGGAGACTGATAGGAAATTGAGAGAAATAATGCAGATAAGCGGGGATCTCACAATAGATGGAGTTCTCTTTAAAACGGAAATCAAGGATATGGAGCATATTGAAGAACTTGGTAATGGAACTTGTGGGCATGTAGTTAAAATGAGACATAAACCCAGTGGAAAAATTATCGCTGTCAAGGTAATGACCAAAACAACAAGAAACCTATTTCTCTTTCTATTTAGATATGCATTTTAACGTGATCCTTACATTTGTTTTACAGCAAATGAGAAGATCAGGAAACAGTGATGAGAATAAAAGAATAATAATGGATATAGAAGTGGTATTAAAATCTCACGACTGTAAATATATAGTGCAATGTTTAGGCTGTTTTATAACTGAATCCGAAGTTTGGATATGCATGGAACTTATGGATACATGCTTTGACAAATTATTGAAAAGATTCAAGCAACCTGTGCCTGAAGAAGTTTTGGGAAAAGTTACTGTTGCAGTGAGTAAAACAAAAAAACATTTGTGATTGTCATGATAAAGTCCCAATTCAATTACTATCAAATTCATTATATGTATATGCAACAACTATTCGAAATAAGGAAAAATTAATACTGCACTTTATCTGTTATATGCTAGTAACTGCTTTTTCAATTATACAAAGGAACAACAAAATAAAACAATCTTTAAGTTGAATTATATGGAATCAACAATTAATATACATGAACCAAAAGGGCTTGCTTATCTCACCTCTTTTCATAAGCTGAAAATTTGTTGTTTTATAACAAAAAGAAAACCTGGAATTTAGTTTTTACTGAAGTGAACAGTTTTCACACTCATGAAACTAGACAAAAAATATTGTTAGCTCTTAGCAATTTCGGATCAAATTTTGGAAAAAAGTCTGTTTTTAATAATAGCAGCAATTATATTTTATTGAAGTCGGAACAAATTCTGGTATAAGGAAGTTTGAATGTACATTAATGATAAAATAAAGCAAACAAATTCAAATTGACCATTCAATATATAGTTTTTGAATTTTTTATTTGTTCTGGTAATTTATTGAATGTTTCTATGGAGCTGAGATTCTCTTTTCCTTTGTTCGAATGAATTGTGCAAGTGAAAATGGTTCAAAATCCGAGTAACATGACTATCCTCCTATGAAGATATTAGATAAAACTAAATTAATAGGTATTCCTTTGTACAATTCTCTCTCCAAGGAAATTAGAGAACTACCATTAGAACCTTTCAAAAAAGCATTAAAAAAAATCCTAATAAAAATCAGCCTTTATCTAATTAATGATTTCATTGGATCACTTGTGGACTTGCTTGCAGGCAGCTAGTGTTTGTGTTCGTGTTAGATAATTGTAAATTAATTTTTATTATGTTTATTATTACCATTTTTACTAACCACATTGGATTTTGAACGAATTTGTACTTTGAGAAAATGTCTTCATTTTCGATTGACAGAATTGTTTTCTTAATATTCATTGATTTTGCTCCATGTTTATGTCAGTTTAAGACTCAAGTTTTTTTTCATCCCTTCTACAAACATGTTATGTTTCTTGGGGTAATAAAATTGATTGATTGACTTGTGACTGGAAACCAACAAAATTATACTTTTCAGACTGTAGAAGCTCTATCATACTTGAAAGATACACACGGTGTCATACATAGAGACGTCAAACCTTCAAACATTCTTTTGGATACTAAAGGTAATGTTAAACTCTGTGATTTTGGCATAAGCGGAAGATTGGTGGATTCCATGGCAAAAACTAGAAGTGCTGGATGTGCTGCATATATGGCTGTAAGTCTGTCGACATCAAACCAGAAAAATGTAAACAATTTTTTGACTTTCAGCCAGAACGTATAGAACCTGATCCACAGAATCCGGATTATGATGTTAGGGCTGATGTTTGGTCTTTAGGGATAACACTAGTGGAAATGGCTACAGGTGTATTTCCGTATCAGGATTGTAAGACTGACTTTGAAGTACTCACAAAAGTGATAGGACAAGATCCCCCTAGTTTACCTCAAGATCAAGAATTTAGTACAGAAGTTAGGGAATTTGTTTCATGTTGGTAGGTGTAATTTCATGAAACATGTACTTTATAAATGAGCAATTTTCTGCCATCAACGCTTCTTACTGCAATAATTATTATAGTGTGAACCTGTAGGGTAACGTTAACAAGTGTATACCATAAAAGGTGTCCAAGCATCCATTTAAGACTTAAAAAGAATATGACATTTGGAAAACAAAACTCACATTGACTTTGTCATATTTGTTTTAAGGTAATTTTGACATTATTTTTGTCAGTTGTGAGGGTAATAATTTCCTCAGCAATCTATTCCCATATCTTGAATTCTTCTTTTTATTTCAACATATCAGATTGCTCTCATTCAATAATGTGTTCATATTCTTTATTAATGTTCGAAGTGTCAACCATTATCAAGGCTAGTTATAGGTCATCATTCACCAAGGCATTAAGCAAAAAGTCCAGTCATTTTTTAGATGCCTATGTATTTTACAGTGTAGAGGAATTCCTAACATTTTTAAAATGTGTTAGTACTTTAAAATATTTCTAGTGTTTGTCTATTTTGGTTCTCTTTTTTTAATTGTGACAAGTCAGATTGAGTACTGCATTTTACATTTTCTTCTTTCTTTCTCACAACTTCTACTTTCATGAAGTTCCATTGTAAAAATCTACATAATCAAGAGGGGTCTCCACAACTACCTCAGTTTAGAAATAAATTCAGTAATGAGCAGCTGGACCCCTGAGAGCAACCATTCACATAATAGAAATAATAAAGTAACAGATAACCTAAACAAAAGGTAACAGTGATTTCAGACTAGTGCAAAATGTATGTGTTTTTGAATTTATCAGTAAAATTTGGTTTGGTTCATACTTAAAACTAGTTTATGGATAACACCGTTTATACCGATAATAATGGTCTCTACTTGAACAGGTACACCTCATTGATGTGCCTAGTTAGCTCTGGAACAGAGAAGAGCTGTCATTACTGATAAATCCTTGCTCAGCTGTTGTAGGAATCTTTCCTTGTTTCCTTTCTTCTCTCTTCATTTTTCCATACCTTCCTTCCTTGAGCACCGAACATAAAATAATCCAACTGCCGAATCACCCCTTCCCAACACCTGGCAAAGGTTTTCTACACTACACTACACACACTACACTTTGCAAAGCTCCCTGTAACAACTAGCAAATGTTAATCAAATTAGGTGACTATCAGCAGACTAGTTTCACAGTTCTGTTTATCATCAATGCTAATACTCCTTGTCATCCTGCAATTGAGGTTCATTTGCTTTCGTCAAATATTCCTACGATGACTACTCTAAGAAAGTAGACACAGAGGAACCACAGAAAGCATTCTGACTTCAACATGAAGCCAAAGAATATTTGAGCACGTGAAATGAATATACAATGTGCGGTAATGAAAACGAATCAGATCTAATATCTCCAAGACAAATGTGTTGTGTAAGAAAAAAACGCAAAAACACGTCTATTTTTAATCCACGGGACATCTTTCTATCATAACCTCAACTGTCTTACCATCCCCACCCCGTGGTTACTATCACCCATACAATTTAAATAGGGAAAGTACTAAGTGTGACACATCATTGAAAAGGTAATTTTATAAGTTCAGCCGTGTGACTGTTCACTACGTAACTTTATTTTGGCGCTCTCTTGCGGGAAAAACAACTGTTCCAAATTATGATTCTTCATTTGAAAGTTGATTTGAACAAGTCATAAAAAAATTACAAAAATTGAAAAAATGGACATTACCTCTACATGAACTTAAAAATTGGAAAACCTTGCATAAATTTAACTCAATTCCAAACTACATTGATTCATAGTAGATGCTTCATTAACTGCAATGCATGAGTATTAGTTAGTCTCGAAACGTCATACGCTTTTGAACATTTCTGGAGTTATTTGACGACTTTCGTACCTATAGAATGATATGTTTTGGTATAATAAAAATCATTTTGTTTCATTGCCTATTTGTGTCAGTTTATTGTTAGTAATACTTTAGGTTTATTAACGAGTAAAATATAAAAATGATTATTGTATTCAGGATATACAGTGACCGCCAAAAAGTATGTACCATATGGGAAAATTTTTTATTATTGGAGTATTGGAAAAAATATTCTGGGGAAAAGTTTGTGCATGTCCGATAACCTAAAAATCGATTTTGACACATGTCACGTGATCGCTAGAATGGCGGCAAAATGAAAGAAATTGCAATGCAAAGGCAAAAAAAGGGGTAAGATTTTTTTTCTTATGAATAGCTTGACTATACTGAAACATTTGCATTTTAATGATAATGACAAAACTTTCTCATTTTCTCCACACCAGAGGGCACTAAATTAAAAAAAAATGGTTTTTGCCAGAACCCTCGCTGTTACATTGGTTCTTATCTAACAGTTATATCAGAATTCCAAGACTATTGTGTTGATATGGCAATCTAGAAACACCATGTTTCCTGATTTTAATCAAGTTTCAATAATAATGCTGTATGAGCGTTTTACTTTGCACATAAACTTTAAGAATCTTTAATTTGACGCACTATTTTCAAGTTTATGTGCGAAGTGAAACGCTCATGCACGATTATCATCGGAACTTGATTATAATCTGGAAATTACCATGTTTTTGGAGTGTCATGTCATCACAATCGTCGTGGAATTCGGATATAACTGTTAGATACGAACCGATGTACCAGCAAGGGTTCTGACAAATTCCCATTTTTTCAATGTAGTGCCCTCTGGTGTTGAGAAAATGAGAAAGTTTTGTCATTATCATTAAAATGCAAATGTTTCAGTATAGTCAAGCTATTCATAAGAAAAAAAAAATAATATTTTTAAATAGATGGGAAAATATTTTTAAAAAATTGCTATTTTCAATTTTTTTGAATTATCTCTTGAAACTTCGTTTATGTCTATAAAATTGAATTCTAAGTGACTTTTTCAAATAACTTTTTTTGATATCTTGCCATCTTACCCCTTTTTTTGCCTTTGCATTACAATTTTTTTCATTTTGCCGCCATTCTAGCGATCACGTGACATGTGTCAAAATCGATCTAGGTTATCGGACATGCACAAACTTTTCCCCAGAATATTTTTTCCAATACTCCAATAATAAAAATTTTTCCCATATGGTACATACTTTTTTGCGGTCACTGTATAATTAAATATTATTTGAAAAAGAATGAATGTGCCGACACAGCCAGTAGAATTTTTGATGTGAAACACCCAGACAAAACCGTTAGTCGTAAATGAGTTTTAGAACTGATTTCAAAATTTCGATAATCGGAATCTGTGGCAAATGAAAAACGTCAAATTCAAACCCAGAAAAGGGGAAGCAGGTTGTTGCGGATCCAAATCTTAGTACATGAAAGCTTGACGAGTTATCTGGACTAAGTCAACGTACCGTTGGGCGTATTTTGAATGCTCACAGATTCCATCCCTATAAAATTAAACTGATTCAGGAACTTAACGAAGACGATTTTGATCGCCGATCACAATTTTGTGAAAACTGAGTGATTGTGGTATTCAAGATCCAACTTTCCTTTTCAACATTTGTTGAACATAAGTTCTAGAAAATTATTTTTATGTTATTATTTAACACTATCATATTCCGAAACGAGCCCAACTTTTTTTGGAGGATGGCACCTTAAGTTTGAATCTATTTTCATCTTCTTTTGAGCCAAATTATCTGAAACACTCGGTTTTGGGTAACAGTTTTGGTCTTGGGGAGGCAAGCCCCCCCACACTGCGGCCTTTCTGGGTGCGCTCTTAATCATATTCATCTTCCTGAGAAAAGTAATATACATTTCCACATTTGTATGAGTATTTTCAATTTTTTTCCTCATACTTTTTAATCTTCGAAATGTGAGACAAACAAAAAACATTCAAAAAGTAGGTATTAAAACGCAAATAAAACAGCGTTCAAGAAACTTATTTACTAATGTTTTTTTATTAATACATAAACTCTCCATGTATTGAAACATATAATTTTCAATTTTGAACTTCAGTCAAAAATATAGCAGAAGACTGGTTTGAAATATCCACTTCTGATGAGTTAGGTATCTTCCAGAGGGACAGCCGATATATCTAAAAAAGTAACAGCATTATTTATTGAAAATATAATTTCAAATACTGTACTGTTTTTTTGCAATTGCTGCTAGATGTACTATAATCTATTTATGGCTACAGTATATTCGGAAATGGATGATTTTTCCAAAAATCGTTTTTTATTACTTGAAAGAATGAATACTTTGCTGGGAGGTTCCGATTCACGTTTTGATGCAGGTGTTACTCTGGTGACGGAGGAAATATTGTAGGAATTGCATTATCATAGAGATGTTTTCTAGATTCACCCTCAATGATCCATTTTTCCTCAAAATGCAGCAAACAAATTTCTATGAAGTTCTTTTCGAGAAAATCTTCTCTGCCGGCTGCCACAATGACAATCTGTAATAATATTGAAAATAAAATTATAATGAAAAATTTATTAGACATACCTTGTAGGATCTTTCACAAGAAAACATGCTTGCATTTCCACCCGTTTTAATAAAACATTCCCAACTTATACAAATAGTTCCTCATCCGCGAGATATTCTTCTCTAATAAAAATAGCTGGTACAAACAGTACAACTGATACCACTGTGATGATACCTAATAATCTAATCGAAATGATTGATGATTTCAACAATTTCAGCCAAAAACGAAAGAATATGAATGGTTTGTCAAAAATCTGTCAGTGTATAGGGTTGTTCGTTTTGTTTACTATGTTTACTCATTTCTTTTCATGTCTTTGCTTAATATAAAAGATAGAAGACTGCACTTTACAAGCGAAGACATATTAATATAATACATATTAGCAAACATATTAGCGCTGGAACAACAAACAGTACTGACACCACATTCATGATTGGTGTCCTACTTAGAGAAGGTGTGGCTTCATACATTTTTGATACATGGAATAGCATGGGAGATTCGCTTCTATGTAGGTAGGTCTACATGTTTCGCTATCACAGTAGCCTCCTCAAGTGATTATACAATAAGCTATGTAAAACCATTTATATACCTTCAACATGAATTACAACTAAAAACACCCCTAACCAGACTGTTAATAATTATAATTAATGCATCTGTGAGTAAGGTTATTCTGGACTTTCATTGTCTAAAAAAAGAACAAAGAAAAATTCAATTCTCTGCAATTTTTAATCACGACGTTTCAACTGTTAAAATCTACAGTCGTTATCAAGTGTATAATGCGACAATCTCAAGGATACTTCTTATATGTGCTATGTATAATTTTGTGTCATTAGCCTAGGGGTAATTTGCGGGTGTTCAGGTAAGCTTGTTAATTACAGTGCGGGGCCCCTAAGGTACAGCATTGTTAATTCTTGTCGCAATTTCAATTGATCCATGCCACTAATTAAGGGTTTCCACACATTACGGATTTCTATGCTAGCTTGACTGAAGACTTTGTTGTTCATAATATAGGCACTCTCTTTAAACTTCCTTCTATACAGCCCTCTTCTTTATGGATGATTTCGACTTCAGTCCATTTTATGTTGTGTTGGGTCGTCCAGACATGATCCGCTATCCCTGACTTTGATGTTTCTCCTCGTTGAGTGTTTCTCTTGTGTTCAGCGAGTCTATCGCTAATGGTGGATTTATGCAGCAGTCATAAGTCTTAAGTCATAAGAAAGAATATTCGTCAATGATTGGTTGGAATTAACGGACCAACCAATCATTGACGAATATTCTTCCTTATGACTTAAGACTTATGACTTATGACTGCTGCATAAATCCACCATAAGTGGTCTCTTAGTTTCTCCAAGATAAGCTTCACCGCATTCACAAGGGATGCGGTAGATGCAGTTTTTGGAGTCAATGTTAGCGTTACGTGGTCCCGTCTTTGTGAGATGGCTGCGAATAGTGTTACCTGACTTGAACATGTCCGTATTTTGTATTTCGATCCAATTCGCTTTATTCTTTCCGATAGACCTCTAACATACGGGACGCACAGGTGGCTTGTGTCGGCTCTTCTGGTTTCTTGTTCTTATCCCCCCTGCGGACTAGAACCGACAGACTAGCAGTAGTTGACAATCAAATAGACCTTGGAGACACAATAACGGGCGACCTAACTTGGTCACTTCAAGTAACCCGAGCAGTGAAGAAGGCCAAATCAAAATTATATCTACTGAAGAGAGCCTTTTATAATCCATCCCCAGAGCTGATGAATACACTTTTCAAAGTTTACGTAAGACCTCTCATCGAATTCGCGGTTACGGTTTGGTCACCGTGGTTAGTCAGGGATATCAAGCTTATGGAATGGGTCCAGAGAAGAGAAACAAAAACACCATCCAGCATATCTTACTTAACATACGAAGATCGTCTCACCAGGATGCAACTCACCACTCATCAAACAAGGAGAGTACGAGGAGATTTAATAAAAGTGTACAAAATGGTGACTAGTGCGCGAAATGTGGACTTATCATCGTTGTAGGAATTAAATGAAGATCCACGCTTAAGGGGTCATATTTTTAAATTAAAACGTGAAAGGTTCCATAAGTGCGTGCGAGAATATACATTATTCAATCGTTCATTTGCAACATGGAACAGTTTACTTGATAAGTGCGGTCGACGTCACTAAACGCTTTCAAAAATGCAATAGATAACTACCTATCTGAGAATAATAATTCATTAGTCATAAATCTTGTGTTTTAATAATATATCTATACATATTTCACAAATCTAGAAAACTGACATACTGAATTTAATTAACTTACTTAATATACATAATTTACTGAATTTACTTATAGCCATCACTGATACAAATGTACTTGTAAAAAAGAGTTTATAAGATTATATCTTCAACTCTTAACAATTTCCAAATAAATAAATAAATAAATTACCATAATTTAATCTTAATCCTTTATATTATTGTTATTTTAGGACTAGAATGTTTACCTTTGTTATCTTGGATACAATTTTTTTAATGCAGGTAGGGTAGGTATACCATTGTTAATTATAATTATTAGCAGTCTGGTTAGCTGTGTTTTTAGTTGTAATTAATGTTAAGGATTTATAAATGGATGTACATAGCTTATTGTATAATCACTTGAGGAAGCTACTGTGACAGCGAAATATGTCGTGGTTAAATAAAAGTTTGTGAAGATAAAATCGTCTCTTGTCTATACAACTACATAATTGTCAGTACTAGTCAGATTGCAATCCAAGAGTTTTGCATCAAGTACACACTCAACACCCAGAAAAGTTAAACGGTTGGGTTGGAATATTTGGCGATCGTGTTTTTTTTTCTTTGGTGTTCTGGCATCGACTGTTATGGTCATTAGCCACGTGTTCTGGATAGGACTTGTTACTAATTCCCTGCGCCACCTTAGGAGCAGCACTGTTAATTGGAACGCAACAGTGAATCGTGCAGGACTCACCCCAGTCCAGCCACGAGATTTGAATAATTTAATCGGTCAAATTAAATTAAAAAATCCCAGCCGCAACTGGGGCTCGAACTCCGGACCTTTCGACCCAAAATCGGACGCTCTAACCACTGCGCCACGCCCCGACATTTGGCGATCGTGTTATTGGTCCATTTTTTTTAATAGGTAAATTGACTATGAATATAATTTGACATGTTTTGGAATTACTCGAAAATACCGTTGAGTCAGCGTTAACAGACAACAGAAAACGATAACCGTTACCTTATAGATCACTTTATCTTCCAACAGAACGGAGCTCCTCTACGTTTTGCGGTAGCGCTTCATCTGCATCTTTGTATACATTAGGTGGATGGCAAGGGTTAACAAATATACACATGCCACTAACTGAAATTTTGCTCATGTATCAAGAACCAATGACAATACAATAATTTCATAAAATTTGTCCCCTTCAGCGTAGGAATTCGTAAAAAATTCTGACTGTTTCAGTTCTGCTTGAGATGTGAAACGTCATTGCACTTAAAATAAGCATTGAACTTTTAAGAAAATATTTGAATTTCTGAAAGTTTCTCGGTTTTCATACAATAAGTAATATTTTTATGTTTCATTTCAGTACTTTATATGAAAGCTCGTTTTTAAAAATATTCCTTATTTAATGTATTTTAGTTAAAATACAACACAATATTATAATCCTTATATTTTTTCAGTCTAAAAAAAGATAAAAAACACCGGCCAAAGTACAAGATACTAAAAAATCAACCATTCATAAAGAAATACGAGGTAGCCGACGATGTCAATGTAGGAGAGTGGTACGTAAAACTTCTTCAATCTTCAGAAGACGTTACGAACATGGCGGCTCCTAGGTATGTTGCATGGTTAGTTGCCAGTTTTACAGTTACTTTACTCACCTCATCTAATTCTTTAATTTGCTTGATTTCGTGTATGGCGTAGACTTTTATCTAGAACGATAACTCCTACGGATTGTGTCGAATGCGAATGGTAACAGTGTTTGTAGGTTTGTATATGACTTTTTTTTGGTTTGAGAGTCGTCAGGCAAAATCAAGTAACCTGAATGTTTATCAATAAAAATAATTGAGAGCTTTTTCGTGTAGTATTATTGTCTACGCTACATTCAGAACAAGCTGATTTTTCAGCATAGCTGCAAAAAAATTTTGACATAACATCCAGATTGAGTTCAAAATTATTAAATTGATGGATGTTACTATGTGGTAGGAGATCATCACGAGAAATGAGAAATAAAACTTTGTATACTACGTCTATTTGTAACTAACGTTACTGTAACGCCCCGCAGGACGCTTTTTCACTCAGGTCTTAGGTTTATGCTTAAAAACTCCAGATTTTTCCATTTTGTCTATTCTATCTTTGGCATTGAAAAGGAAATTAAATAACCTGGCATGTGGTCGGAAGGCTACTTTATATTATCATTCAGGAAGAGTTATTCATGCGAAACAGCTCTCCAATATACTTTATCAAATTAGAAAAAAACAAATAGATGAAAATAAATATGTCAATGCAGTTTTTCTAGATCTGAAACGTGCATTTGAAACAATTGATGGAGACATTTTATTACGCAAACTGAGGTATTATGGAGTTGCTGGCACTGTTTATAATTAGATGGAGAACCATCTGAACAACCGAAGTCAAAAAACAAAAATTGGCTCAAGTTATTCCAACAAATTGAATAATAGCATTCGAGTACCTCAAGGAAGCGTTTTAGGCCCCCTTCTGTTCATTCTTTATATAAATGATATTCATCAAATTGCAGGGAACTGCTCTATTAGCTCATTTGCCGATGATACATTGTGCAAATCACAGATATTTGCAGACCAATAAACTTAAATTAAATGTAGCTAAAACCAAAT
The DNA here is from genome assembly GCA_944452925.2 of Chrysolina oricalcia. NCBI lineage: Eukaryota > Metazoa > Arthropoda > Insecta > Coleoptera > Chrysomelidae > Chrysolina > Chrysolina oricalcia. The sequence continues at coordinate 18,765,559 of OX101825.2, forward strand.
CAATGATTGTCACAACTAAATATAAATATTGTTTTATAAAATTGTCATTTCCGTCAACCGATTGCACCCCTACGCGCAACCCTCGGAAGTCTTCGAGAGACTTGTGTGAGCTAGGGAAGACGCAGCCCTTACCTTTTAACGTGTGATGCCATGCACGAGACCGATGACCATGCGAGGCTTTGAACCCTCGACCCAAAGGTCCAAAGGCGAACGCTCTACCACCGCGGTCACCACGGTATGATAGATAATATACTTGTTAATTCGATTGATATAGTGATTGAAAATACGTCTTTGGAAATTGTAGATGAATTCAAATATCTGGGATTTATGATCAATAATAATCTAAGATTAATAGTCATGGAGATTACATCATTAGAAAAATATCTAAAAAAAATGTACCTTTTTTTCAAGAATTTCAAAATAGCTGTCCATGTTACTATTTATAAGGCCATTATAAAACCTGACTTTGACTATTGTGCAACAATAATTTACTTGTTTAACCAAAACCGTATTTCTCAACTCCAATTAAATTGATACACTGCATTGGTTTTCAGTTAGTTCTCGTTTATTTTATGAGTATGACTTTCATTTATAAATTGAACAAGGACCTACTACTTTCCTATTTTAAGGAATTCTTAATAAGAAATGATGAAATTCATAACTATGACACAAGAATGAGGACTGACTTTCATATTCACAGAACAAATTCTAGTATGAGCATGAGATCGCTATTTTTCAAAGGGTTAAATGAATTCAATAAACTGCCTATGAACATAAAATCATCAGTATCTTTATCTTCTTTCAAGTCATCATTATCGGAGTATATTGAAACTCTATGATTGTTGGACATATTGACGTATTAAATTGGAGTGTTTACAACATGTTTGTGAAAAAATCATGCTATTTTATCTGGGTTCAATATTATTGTTATAGGATTCTGAGTCTGTTACTGTCTTATCTTGTATAACTATCAATTGCCTGTGATATTTTTATATATGTATATGTGTGATGTGAATTTTTTATATTTAATCGAGATTTTTGTATATTAGGCTTACCCATTTTAAATAATCTACTACTACTACTGCATCCATTTATCAACAATTTGGAGACCACTATAGTGAATTCCGACCTGGGTAAAAAACATATTAATTTTTAGTTTCTGAACGATGGAATATAGCAATTAAAGTTTGTCTTTTAGTCACATCTGAGTTTATGAACATCATGTTCATATTTTCAATAAAATCATATTGACGATATTCTGCCTATTGCAGAGGTGCCACACGACATCCAAACCAGTTTCTGACATTTATAAATAATATAAATAGAAACATACAGTTCACACTCAAGAAAGGGAATCAGATTAATTTCTTAGACCTGACTATCACTCACAATCATTATAAATTTTAGTTCAATGTATTCAGAAAACCGAGCTACACATACATTACAATCAATGTTACATACAGCGTTCTCATTACATTTGTCTGCTAATAATATATGTAGATAAACTAAAGCAATCATACAGATAGGACAAAATAATGTATCAAACACAGCCACAATTCAGAAATAAGTCAGAAAACAATGACTTAAATTTACGAATAACTTAATATACCCCCAGGTCAAACAATCAGAAACTAAGAAAATTGTAACCCTAACGTGCTTTGGGAGAAGAACAGATACTATCGCGGGATTCTTTAAAAAGAATGTAGAAGTAGCATTCAGGTCAAATGTCTGGTTATTTTATTTCCTTTTCAATGCCAAAGATAGAATAAACAAAATGGAAAAAACTGGTGTTTATAAGCTTACGTGTCCAGAGTGTAATCATCCTTTATACTATCACATAATTTTTTGTTATTTGCTTATTTGGGCTTCTAATGCTCCCTATTTTTCAAAATACTGTTTTGAGATATCATTGATAAATTCTGTTGCTCATGACGGATTCAGGTATAAAGTCTTCAGATTATTGAAAACGAGTAAATTCTGATATTAACAAGGTGAAGTTGATTTTGCCTCCAACGATTTCAGCATGGATTTATTTGAACTTTTGATTTGTTTTGTATATGCAACTTGATAACTTTCATGAATGTGTTTGAGTTATGTGAATATCTAGTTCTTTGGACAATATTAGAATTTCATAATATACAATAATGAAGTTCTCATATAGTGCAATTGCATTTTATAAATGATTTTTTTTTATTTCATGACAAATCATTAGTTGGACAACTTGAAATTCACATATTAATGAATAAAATATAATAACAATTCTAATAAAATCACTGCAACACACAACAATCACATATTAAGTTATTTTATATTTTAATTTAAGTAGTTGAAGATGTTCCTAAATTACTAAGAGTGACGTGACAGAGACAAAAGGGTTATTGCTGTGAAGATGGGTGCATGTGGTGGTAACATTGACTTAAGATATACAGTCAGTCAGTGTCTATACAGAAAGCGTTGGATGTAGGGTCACTGAATCCTAGAAGGCTTTGGCCTTCTTACGGGTACGGCCAATGGGTGGAGTCTAATAGTTAAAATATCTTTAAATAGTTCCAATATTCCAAATAACCCACAAAAGCGCCAATCAGGAAGTAAGGGCATAAGTGAGAGAGAACCGATAATTTTGGAAGAAAAAGTTGGGTTATGTTTCTTTTTAAAGTCAGAAATGTCGAAATGTCAAATAAGTAAATTATGTTATTATATTTATTTATATCATGTTCAATTTCAATGGATACATATCAATTCTAATTTTTTGATTGATTAAAATTGTCAGGTGTACAATTGACTCGAATTACAAAAAAGCGTCGACTTCCGTGTACGGCCCCGATGTTGTGGCCCGGCCCCAGCCATTATGGAACATTGAGACAGCCGTGGATCATCTCTGCTGCAGACACAAAAGTTTCTTTTAGAAGGGCAGAACCTAGTGTTGTTTTCAGAATGATTTGTAAAAGTTGATTAAAGATATCCACAGTTAACAAACCCTTTATAAAAACACTGAAACTTCTCCATTAATTGGGTTCATTACTTAAAATTAGAGAGTATTGTCCCAAATACTTCTTAGTCAATATATACCATTGTTTGATAAACACAAATTTTCAAAATTCCGTATATCCATTTGAGGTAGGTACTGCTAATAACTCAAAAACCAAATAATATTGATTATCGATTTTGAATCTTACACAAGTGCCTAGAATTCGCAAACATAACACATGTCAAATATATTTGCTGAAAGCCTCTCAGATGAAATCAAGCTTTGGCAAAGATTAATATCCGATATCCATTACAATACATCCAAAAAATATTGACATGATTGAAATACTGCATTTCTGACTCACCCATTTACAATCTTACATTTTTGTACATTCTTATTTGTATGAGTATGAAAGTTCCTTTATAAACCTAATGAATTAGTTTTTTTTTTGTATTTCTACCATAAATTACGAAGTTTCTTGAGAAACTGTTGTATGAAAAACCAAAAAACATCCAGTTTTCACAAATATCTTCGAAATCTAAATATGAATTATGACCTCCACATGGCATGGTTGAAACAAGAAAATATAGCCATTCACTTTAATGAAATAGCTGTTTTAAAGAGATCACCAATATTCTAACACTTTTATATTATGGTTTAACCAATTTTCTCAAGATAAAAGTCAATATAGAATTTTTAATCTTGTTCGAAAGAAAAGGTTCCATTTTTGCAATTTACAACTTTTCTTTTCTAGATGCTTATTAGAATTGGCCACTTTTTTCAAAGACCATTTTTTGGTCTTTGGTTCCAAAATGAATCTGAAAATTGATAAAGTGGGTTGATAATCTGAACAATTCAGGAAAAACGTGTCAGTCCTAGTGAACACAAAAATATCAATACTTACACTGCACACACTTCAGTTTATTTATTGATCCCAAGAAACATTTCTGTTTAAAGAAGGATTACATTTTACATGAATTGTATAACAGCAATACATATTTGATACAAACTGATGAAGAAATCAAACAATTATTAGAAAAGGAATGTTGAGAGTAATTTGGGAAATGAGTAAATACATAAGTTAAATCAAAGCAAAACGAAACCAAAGCAAAAACAGTCAAAGGTGAAACACGGTTATATTATAGGAATTGAAGTCATCAGTTAAGTATACATTTCTTAAATTCATTTTTGAATTTAGATTTAGTCCTAATTTCTGTCACAATTTTCCACTAAACTATTCAATATTGATAGCCATTTCTTTCTCAAGGTTTCCTGTTTCAATCCTGAAAAAAAAAGTATGAATGAAAATATAATCTGTATTTGTCTTTAGTGAGGAAAATGGGAGAAATGTATTCTTCAATCTACTAATTAACAATTTATAAACAAAATGATCTTGAACTCACCTCTGAGAGTACAATATAATTTATGACTTGTCTGTATTCTTGCAGGTTTTTACTGCACAATAGGTACTTCACTTTCAAAAGAAAGGAATATTTTCATCAGTAATAAAGTAAACAACATATTCCTAGGTTGAATCATTGAAAGAAGGGCTCATCAGAAGATCTTGGGACAATCTGCTTTTTTTTTCTTTTCTGTAAATCAGCTACAACTAGTTTTGAACATTTCCAATGACATAAAAATTGACTTTTGACATGTGTCACTAGTTCAAACATCGGACCTAATTTTCGTGGTGTTTTTGGAACATTGGAGCTATTTAGACTCCACCCATTGGCCATACTCGTAAGAAGGCCAAAGCCTTCTAGGATTCAGTGACCCTAGTTGGATGAAATCGTGAGAGCCATCTATGATACTTTTACTGAAACTGGTTCCCGTAAGGTGATGTCTTGATTGGATGGCTGTACAACCTATAACTCTGTTTCTTTCTTTCCACCTACCTGAACTTTCTTCGTCTCATTCTATCGCCAAGGTTTATTTTTTGTTGAGCACCGATGAAGTGACTCCGTCATCCTCTAAGGTTGACTGACTATATGTCTTTAGGCAATGGTTGTACTTTATATTTTAATTATTGCATGCCCTCATTCTTGCACCACTGACTCTCATGTGGTAGAGTAGGTTTTTCGGATTTTTCCTTCAGCTAAAATAAGTAGTGAATGTACCATTTATATTATGAAGATAGACCATCTCTTCTGAAGTATGATGGGAATTGTCCCAACTATAATTCATAATGTAATATAGGGTGTGGACTGCCGTAATTTCAATAAATAATAGTAATTATAAAGAACGTCTTTATGTTTCCTAAAATAAAAAAGGTATCAACATTTGGTAATACAGTATTTTGGAAATAAAGGACGAAGTTCATCTTGATGTATGTAGGTATGATAACATGAACAAACAAAAGAGTTATACAGAACAGTGGTCGGAACTATTTTGGGGATATGCCATTCAAACGGACAATGTGACTCCATTGTATTGCTTAAAATAGAGCAATTTTGCTCCAGCGAATTCAAACAGAATTAATAATAACTTGCGGTTGTGAAAAAGTCCAAAATTCCGAATTTCTGTTATATTTTACAATCTACATAAAACTTATGAATTATCTTGCAATTTATTCTCAAAGGAATGTGAGGAATGTTCACTAATTAATACAAGGAGTGCATGAGATGTTCTCCATTTGAGAAAGTACAATAATTTTGACCTTAGATTGAAGAAACAGGGATCCTTCCAAATGTTTCCAAATATTTGACACCAAGGAGTGGGAAGATGGACAGATTCGTATTTAAGAAAAATGTCAGTTATTTGGTCCAAAGTTTTCCCAAATTTTATATACTGTGTATTTGAGTGACAAATTGTGTTTCGGATTCAATAAAACACTCAGTTTGTTTCTCTTCTCACTGTAGCACCTATGAAATAGGTTTTAACTGTCGGATTTGTATCAAATTTTTATAGATGGCCATCTTGTTAATATGACCATGGCTGTGCACTTTCATAAGGTTTAGGAGTTCATATAATTACCTTCATGAAAAACTTTTTCTTGTCAAATTCAAATTGTATTCCTGAAAAATTGCCCCAAGTGTGTTTTGAAAAAAATGTTTTTCTCTAAAGATTTCCCCCTAGATTACGAAATCATTTTTGGGGTTAATAAAGATTCATTGACTCAGTACGATTTTTTAACACATTGTAAAAAATATCTAAATCTTTTAATAAGTGCAAAGTTAAGAGACAAATTAAGTGAATAAGTAGAGATTTACCATTAGGCAAAAATATTCAGAAATTCTTTTTATTCAGAAGGATTTGGTACCTGCTCAGAATATCAGTCATAATGTTCTGGACAGGTGTTAACATAGTGTCAGTTTTAAAATATGATTATTTCAATGCAAGTTTTATGCAATCACTATCAAACAAACAAGATTGTGGCAATGATTTATTTTCAAATCTTGCCTCACTTAACAAACTAATTCATTTCAACATAGTAAGTACAAAGGAACCAGAATCACTTCATTCAAAACCATCTGATTATGAGAAGAAACCAAACTAGTACACAATTGTGATATTTGTGGAGGTAAATATGTTCCATTTGCAATCTGTTAACATAATTCAAAATCTATTAAAGTATTACCAACATTTTCGTAAGATATGCGGAAATAACATAGAAATGTCATTTTCCTCACCTAAATAGGAACAGCATTTTTTTCACAAATCTAGATTCAACGGGACCTCTCGAATTCAAAGGAATCTCCGATTAAGAGTAAATGGTATACATAACCTTTTATCAAGATTTTTTCTCTCGATTGCCAAAGCACGTCTCCATAATTCTCTTCTTCCAATATTGAACCAAATTGAACAAATTTGTGATTTTGAAGTGATAATCACAAATGGCAGTAGTTTGAATGAACTCACTTTCATTGGTTTTTGTTTATGTTATCACAAGGAGTAAACCACGAGGAAATTTGTGAAGAAGTATCCTCAGTACGTTTTATCTTAATGTAATGTGAAGTTATCGTTAATTTTGTTTACCTTTGAATCAATTTCAATTTGAGAACTGATAAAACTCTTCATTATTTCATTTAATTTGCACAATGCAGAGATGGTTTGTGGCAATCAAAAGTGCCTTGCTTCAAAACACATTGTGTAATTTTTTATTAAAAAAGTTCACGAAACACATGAAATAAAACTTGTTGCTGAACAAAATTCTACTTCACATTAAACATAACCTCTAAAACTCTAACTCTGACCAAGAAGACTAAAAACAAGGAGTGTTTGATTCCCATAAGACAATGGGGACACTAGTAGAAAGAGATGAAAGAACATTTGTGACGAAATGTGACGTAGTTATACATGTCATGGCCGCCGTTCTCTATAGACAGTGACGGACTAGCTCTTGGTATATGAGAGTTACTGCTGACAGTTTTGTTGCTTGATTCGAGTTCGACTCTGTACTCATACCCAAGTACGTCACTATGACGCGTTGATGATACAAGTTTCTGATTGGCTAGAGCTTATTAAACCCTCCTTGTTTTTAGTCTTCTTGAACTCTGACAAGCGATTACATCCTACGAAACAGGACGTTGGAAGGGATATACGATTTGATTGGCACAATCTAGAAGTAGTGATATCAGGGGAAATTAGCTGGCTGCGCAGTTGACTATGTTACATCTCTTGTTTCTTCAATCTAAGATTTTGACTCGTTTGTTAACTTCTCTCAAAAGTACTGCCACTGGAGTTTCAAAGTTTTTTTTCTTTTTATTTACATTATCCTTTTGAGGCCTCGATATTTTTGGCAAGAATCGACCTTGAATGGTACACTTAGAAATATTAGTGTCTTGGATAAACGTCTCTGAGGGAAAACCTACACTAATAACAGTAGGATTTCTGTACTGTATATGTAGATGCAGTAGAATGTGTAAAACATCAGTGTATAAAAAAAGCGTTTAATTATACTCGCATTATAATCCTTCATATTGTTGGTACATTACCGACTCTTTGAATGATATAAAAGATATAATATACCTACTTAATTTTATTAAAAAAAATTAAAAAATCCATTGATTGAAGTCAACGGAAAAACTCTTCTTTGAATTTTGCAAAATTCCTTCAAAATAATTTTTTTTGGAAAACACGAATAACAAACTAAAGACTTGGACAGTTATGGTCAAAACGGATGGCAAATACGTCAAGTTAAATTACGAACGTTGTGTTCTGAAGTAACGGAGGCAGTTAACGAAACACGTTACGGATATCGTGGTTATCCACGATAGAGCACACCGAGCTTAGCAAAATAATGGAAGTGGCGAATAACGTTGACGTTATTTACGGGAGAGATACAGCATAGGGCTCAATATACTAGTCTGCATAGAAATTCTACTAATGAACATAACAAGTGTGTGGTAAAGGGGCAAAATTTAACTGATTTTCATTAACTAAAGTTGGTTTCTGTCACTTTGTGGGAATGTGTGGAGGGAAGGGTACTTCAACTTTTTTGTTTCTTTTATTTGATATTCTCTGGCACATGTTTCGAACTTGTTAGGAAAAATTTCATATTTAGGTTATGGAATTATACGTTGAAATTTCGGAAGTCTACCCAAACGTCCTCTATAGGTTGTTTTATTAAAAAAAAATATTTTTTCAGAGAAGACTAGAAGTAAAAAAAAATCCGATGTCAAAAAATACAAAAAATTATCTAGTGTGAACCCACCCAATTTCATTTCACTATCGGGATTCATCTCGAGAAGAAAAATAACATAATATCACTTGAAACAGTCTCTGTTGAATCTTTCGCACTCTTTATCGATTAATCTGCCGAAAATTCCCATTCAAAACTCGCTACCGATCATAATAATTCCTCAATTTTTTGCAGACCCAACTCAGCGACCAACTCTATCCGACAGTTTTTTTCTTCGAACCAGTGGCAGACACCTGCAGCGCCACCTTCCGCTACAGCGCAGTACTTGAGAAACGGGACCGCGCCGTCTAAAGCGCAGCCGGATACTAAGCAGCCCGAAAACAAAGTATCGCACATTTCTCGACTATGTACGTTTCAAAGAAGCAGTCAACCGCCTGCTACGCAGCACCGTAGGCAGGAAGTTTGTAGCGGCAGTGGCGGTAATGCGAAAATTTACTCGCCCTATCAAGCCCATCAGAATCACGTCGCTTCTTTGAAGGAGCAGCTCGAGGAAAAATCCAAACAGGTAAGCATCAATGGATGATTCCAGTACCCATATTCAGTGTTGCCAGAATTGATTTTCTGGTTGAATTGACTGGCATTTTCCATGCCTATTCTGATATGGATCAGGGTTGGAATGGATACAATTTTTAATTAGAAAGATTCCTGGATGTTCCCGGATATGCGAATCAAAGTACTAATGATGATATTGTCAAAAATGAAATATTCTAGAAGGTCACGCCAGTACGTTTTTCAATGTGACAGATAAAATTCCCGGGGATATTTTCATTTTGATCATTTCATCAATGTTACTTCGAGTCATGTATCCGGGAACACTCGTGATTCTTTATCCAACAGTTAGTTTTGGTCTATTCATTGAAAAATAAAGATGTATTGACGACACAACATTTTGTTCTTCGTAACGAACAGTCGTTGACGACCGATGATGAACCCTTTATTCCCATATACACCTACTACGTAGGCTTATTATGGCAAGTACCTGTTAGAAAACAACTACTCCCCTGGCTAAGACCACGACGGGTATTGAAGTACCTAACAGATCTAACAGATACTTGTGCAACGTTCCTCAGAGCATCAGAGGACGCAATCGCAAGTGCCCTCCATGACCAACCAGCAGAATTAATCTTCATGTTCTTCAATTTTTTGAAAAAGTCCTATGTAGGAAGATAAGAATCACGATAGTATTCCAGAAATTTCAAAGTGATTCCCTTCGGCCATACGAAAAAATTCACATCCAAGAAGTCCTCCATGTGTTATGCTGCTAGTTCATGTTGGCAATTTTGAAAATAAAATAGGGCCCTGATACAATTATAGCTCTAGTGTCTCTCTAGTTTGTGTCACTAAAGTGATTTCGAAAAATAATTTTGTAATCACTAAAAAAAAGGGAGGAGATGTCCCACCTCCACCCCTGTTCTTGGAACGACCAGGCCTCTTATGATAATTAAGGACAAATGGGACTATTGGATAATTAACTGGACTAGGAAAATTGGTGAAAATGAAACATTCAATTAGGTGTACTGGACACCAATGAGAGTACCTGCCTTTCGGCCTATCTCTCTATGCCTAGCGGATAAAAATTGTATAAATCATTTAATTGCATGGATCATTCATTTATATCATTCAACTCAAAGCAGGTTAAGGCGTGCTGTTCCCCACTACCAATGCGTAGGACGGTAGACAGCCCGGCCGAAACCCCTTATCAACACAGAAGAGTGGCCAGTGAGACAAGATGGAGATCACCTAGTTCTTCTCCATTACCTTTGAGAAGCCAGTTCAAGACCGAAGATCAGCAGTACAATTGTGGAAATACCAGCCCAATTATTCTTCAAAGGTTTTATCACCAACAAAAGCAACAGCAGCTGGTTAAAGAAGCTGAGGAATCCGGTAAGTGTTTCAAATATTTATATTTTTTTTTCGCGGCGTAAAAATAGTTTTACTGTGATTCAAAAATTGTGAATAACATTTTGCATCAACAATTTTCGATATTATCCCAAATAAAATTACTTTACTTACTCTTTTACTAAATTCATATTTCTTAACACTTCTCGTAAACGACTGATAAATGTTAATATTTGATTATTCAAAATTGTGTTCTTGAACATGCAGAACTTTTTACGAAGAATGAATTTTCAGTCTAAAACTAAAAATGAAAAGGTTTTCCATATGATGCCATGTAACAGACCGACGCCTAGAATACTTGATATACAAAAATAAAACAAAATTTACTATTGGTAGCTCTTCTTCTTATCATATTATAAGACAAAATAATGAAGTGAAATTTCCAATCCCTAAAAGTACACTGATCAAAAATTCAATAATTTATACTGGATTTAAGATGGTCAATCACCTTCCATCTTAAAAGTATCAAATCAATTTTCGGTTTAGAAAGGACCTAAAGTGTTTGTTGTCTGAAAGAGTGTATTATAGTTTGCAAGAGTTCTATAATGATAAAGATATGGCTTTGATAGTAATCAGTTTGGTTTCCAAGAAAATAGTTGCACACAAGCGGTAGTAATGCAAGCAATTCAAAATGGACTTGATACAGGAAACTGTGTGGTAGCTGTTTTCATAGACCTTAAACCTTAACAAAATACTTTTCGAAAACTTGAAAACAATGGGATTCTGGGGTATAGTGAAAAATCTTTTGGAATCCTATCTTGAAAATAGGACAATCAGTACCAAATGTAACAACTCTGAGTCTATTAGACTACCAATAGATACGGGTGTTCCACAAGGATCTGTTTTGGGACCCATCTTGTATCTATTATGTATTCAAAATATCTCTAAAATAGGGTTAGCAGGAAGTTATACCATATACGCAGACGATACAGTACTTTTATATGAAAATAAAAACTCTCTCTTTCTAGAAAACACTATTAATGAAGACTTTAAAAAATTTAAAAAATGGCTTCATTGTAACCTTTTATCGATAAATACTGATATAATTGAGTATATAATTTTCCAGCAAAAAAACAAACACAATATTTCCCTTAACCTGAAGATCAAAAATAACTGAACAAATAAAGTATCTTGGTATTTGGATCGAAGAAAAATTGAAATGGGACAAACATATTGAGGTCTTAACTAAAAAAAATTCTCCAATCATTGGTGCTTTGAGAAGATGTCCTAAACTTGATGAAAAAATTATAAATATGATTCTATATTCTCACATACTAAGTCGTATTACCTATTTGATAAACATTTGGGGATCTTGTTCCAAAAATAAATTTAATAAAACATCAGCATTAGGTATATTGGAAATATTTGAAAGTACTGTATTGTCTCCCATTTGACATACCAACTAATAAACTACTTGCAATTACAGACAAATTTTCTTTAGATGAATTGTATAAAATAAATACCTTAAAAATTGCATTCAATATTATACATAAAAAATTAAAATCAAATTTAATTTTGATAAGGAACTCTGAAATTCATAGTCATCTCACCAGACAATATAACTTGTTTCACCTCGATTCTTCTACCTCTAGAGTTGGCCAAAAAAAATTCACTCACGCTGCTCTAGATGAATTTAACAAATTACCTTATATTGTAACAAATTGCAGAAATTTTTTCAAATTCAAAATATCTGTGAAAAAACACATTATTTCCTTACGGAATTGATCTTCTGCCGCTAATGCCCAATCTTTGTTCACTAATTTAAGACTTCTGTATGGTTTTATCTTTATTGTATATGTTAATTCTGTTTATCAGTGATATATGATATATTTGTTTCAATTGCAAGATGCAATTATTGTTAATAACTTTTATTATTATTATATGTACAACTTCCTTATACCAGAACTTGTTCTGACTGGAAGGTATTCACTTAATAAATAAAATTAAATAAAATATAATTCAAGCATGAATCGAACATAGTTGAATGGGCGATTCCAGTACCCTCATTCAGTGTTGCCAGAATTGATTTTCTGGTTGAATTTACTGACATTTTCCAGGCCTTTTCTGATATGGTTCAGGGTCGGAATAGATACAATTTTTAATTAGAAAGATTCCTGGATGTTCCCTGATATGCGAATCAAAGTACTGATGACGATATTGTCAAAAATAAAATATTCTACAGAATTTCACGCCAGTACGTTTTCCAATATGATAGATAAAATTCCCTAGGATACTTTTATTTTGTCCATTTCATGAATGTTAATTCGATTCATGTATCCGGGAACACTCGTGATTCTTTATAATTCAAAATTGTATCCGTTTCGACCCTGAACCATATCAGAAAAGGTCTAAAAAATGTCAGAGGTTTCTACCAGAAAATCATTTGTGGCAACACTGAGCAGGGGTACTGGAATCGTCCATTCAAATATCTTCTATTGTTTCCATCTGAACACTTTTCTGGTAATTTTTTCTATGATTTCATGTATATTCTCGTCATTGATGGACTGGAACGTTTTCACCAAGTGTTGCGGCTGGACTGGTAGAAGATGGCAAAAATGAAGGGGTCATTGATGCGATTATGAGCGTTAATGTTGTATTATTATTCTCATTTAGTTACATGTGCTCATTCTCGCCTCAGTGACTCCTCGGGTGATACTATAGGTTTTTCCGGGTTTTTCCTGCAATTGAAATAGCAGATGCGCCACCTCTTTTTGTTGAGTCGTCCCGGAGCGCATATGGTGGTGGTACTCTCTTTCGTCTACAGTTATGTGCAGATCGGAAAGATTATCACCATTATAGTCTATACAGGGCAATTCAAATTTCACCCCCACCATTGGGATCTCCTAAACTACAGGAGATACGTCGAAGCTTAAATTGGGGCAAAGTTGCGTATTCTGGTGCTTAAAAAAATACTGTTTTGAAACTTGGAAAATTCCGAGTATTTCCGGAAACATCGGGAAAAAACTGAAAATCGGAATTTTCGTTTTTATTTTTTTCTATCGTTATTTGACAACATAGCTCAAAACCAAAAGTACATTTTCATTGATACTTTTTTTCAGCTACACGTTTTCATGTTCAGATTTACTATCCGACGTTTCGTCTTCTGGCATTCATCATCAACTTTTTTTTCTGTTATGGGTGCCATATTGTTTTTTTATACAGAAAAATAGTGATTCTCATTCTGATTTCATTGATGTATAATTTATAAACTGCAGATATTAAAAAAAAATATTCATCTGAGATGGTCATGACTCCATCGAAAATTTTTGTTTAATAAACACTAGTTGTCAGAACTCATTAAACATCATAAGTTTGCACAAATACTTCAGTCGAAATGTCCCCATTCTCAAATGAAGAAAAACGAGAAATGTTGAAACTTTATTATAAATTTGATAGGAATAGTACGACAACAACACAAATTTATTTTGAATTATATTCGGAAAGACAACAGCCGGATAGAACATTATTCGGAATTTTGGGCAAACACTTGGCTGAGTACGGTGCGTTTCAAAAAACAAGAATGTAATCATGAGCTTGTAAAAAATGCACAAAAAGTATTACAACAAGTGTTCGAAATGATGGCCTTCCTCTTGAATACATAACCAAGCTCGACGTCTCAAATTAAGAACAGCCCTAACAATATCCCTTCTTCTGATAGACCTGAATTGCGTGATGATATTGTCTATAAGTTCATCTACTATGATTCTTGCTCTCCATAGATTCTGTTCTTTAAAGTGCCCCACAAGAAAGTATCCAAAACTGTAAGGTCAGGTGACCTTGCCGGCCACCTCTTTGGTGTAAATATTCGCAAACTGCTCTTTCATTGTGTGGAGGAGCCCCGTCATGCTGAAACCAGCAGCTGTTATAATTAACAATGGGAAACGTATCCATATATACTTCGAATTCGTTTCTTAAGAACCGAAGATAGGTTTCCCCGTTCAAAGTATTAGAGAAGAAATGAGGTCCAAGTATTCGGTCGTCATAAATTCCAGCCCACACATTCAAACAAAACCGAACTTGTGGTCTGACTTCTCTGAAGTGTCGTGGATTATTTTCACTCCAAATGTGCTCATTATTTCTATTAAAAACACCACAGTTCGAAAAATTACTTTCGTCGGTCCAAATAATGTTTTTCAAGAAGTTTGTAGGGTCTACCCTATTCGAGAGCCAGCTACAAAATTCCATCCTTCTCTCAGGATCACCTGGATGTAATTTTTGTGAAATATGAATCTTATAACATTTCAAACCACTTTTTTTGAATTCCCTCCAAACGCTCGTCTGTGGAAGGATTTGGAAGGATCTGCATTTATCTAAAAAAGTTCCAAAAATAATTATACTTCTTCGAATATGGAATGAACAATTATTTTACCTAGGCTAATAAGTTACGTCTAATATTTTGTTCCATTCTGCTTCCATATTTCATTCTTGGTTTTTGAAACGCACCGTACTCAACTGTTTGTCCAAAATTCCGAATAATGTTCTATCCGGCTGTTGTCTTTCCGGATGTAATTCAAAATAAATTTGTAAGTTTCAACATATCTCGTTTTTCTTCATTTGAGAATGAGGACATTTCGACTTATGATGTTTAATGAGTTCTGACAACTAGTGTTTATCAAACAAAATTTTTCGATGGAGTCATGACCATCTCAGATGAAGTTGTTTTTTTTAATATCTGTGGTTTCAGAAGTGCAAATCGTACATCAATGAAATCAGAATGAGAATCACTATTTTTCTGTATTAGAAAACAATATGGCGCCCATAACAGAAAAAAAAGTTGATGATGAATGCCAGAAGACGAAACGTCGGATAGTAAATCTGAACATGAAAACGTGTAGCTGAAAAAAAGTATCAATGAAAATGTACTTTTGGTTTTGAGCTATGTTGTCAAATAACGATAGAAAAAAATAAAAACGAAAATTCCGATTTTCAGTTTTTTCCCGATGTTTCCGGAAATACTCGGAATTTTCCAAGTTTCAAAACAGTATTTTGTTAAGCACCAGAATACGCAACTTTACCCCAATTTAAGCTTCGACGTATCTCCTGTAGTTTAGGAGATCCCAATGGTGGGGGTCGAATTTGAATTGTCCTGTATAATACATACCTATTTCAATTTACATTTTTATTTATACTTGAAACCTTTGTCGATAAGTTGAAAAACTTCTGACATTGAAGTAAATTTTGACTTTGACTTTACTAAGTTTGTAACGCTCAAGCCACGTCAGGAAAACCCCGAATTGAATCAGCCCTGTACCTGAAATAGTACCATGACCCAGTTCTATCATCCTGCTATATCGTTTACAAAACACCTAGACTAGGTCACGAAGTTCGTGAATCTAATTTCACTAATCATCACAAGGTTTAGCCGCCCTGTAATTAAACCTCTGATTGCAAAAGTGTTCTATTTTATAAAAGTTACTTTTAATACCTTATTCTGGCATTGAAAGTAAAAAAATATATAAAGCCAGTCAAGTAGTTTGATACTCAGTCTGACATATAAACAAATTACTAATTACAATTTTAACAACATTTCACTATTTTTTTAACCCGTTCAATTGACTATATACATTACACTAAATATTCAAAATTATTGGTTGAACGTTGATTCAACTTTTTATTGTAACACATTGTTCAGATTCAAAGTACTTTCAGTTGATTTCAAAATGAATTCCAAGAATATATAATAGTGTTCTTAATAAGGCGGGTTGAATATTTATTTAATTGAATATCAGTTCAAAATAATTCTCTCGTACCATTGCTCTGGCTATTGCCGCGGCGTGTAGTCTCTCAATTGAATATTAACTCTTAATGTCCCCTCCCCTTAGTTCTTTACATATAATTCGTATCGCCGGTTGGCTGTTAGCGTGTGAAAACTCTCATTTAACTAACAGGATCACAGAATAACACTTTTGTGGAGATTAACGTATAAAACCCTCATATGTGTTCTGAATTGTAACAATGATCTTACCCTATAATCTTTCACGTCTTTCTCTAGCTAGGTAACGGTAATTACGGTTTTAGTCAGATCGGGATCCAAAATTCCATTCATAACTATTTCAAATATCAACTTGCTTGAAGAGCTATGAAACCTCAACTTGCTCGAAAAATGATAGAACTTCAAATGTCCTGTTTCTGGATTCTCAAACAAGCTAGACTATCCTTCCCACCCTAGGTGGCGACTTAAGTTTCAAGTCTGTTGGCTCATGGCTTATTGGCCCCGCCATTCGCGAGGTTTGGTAAAGAGAAAAACGGTGTGTGTGTGTGTGACAAAAATGATTAAACTAC
Organism: Chrysolina oricalcia; assembly: GCA_944452925.2. Taxonomy (NCBI): domain Eukaryota; kingdom Metazoa; phylum Arthropoda; class Insecta; order Coleoptera; family Chrysomelidae; genus Chrysolina; species Chrysolina oricalcia. The sequence continues at coordinate 18,782,349 of OX101825.2, forward strand.
AATTTTCCCACATGATAGTTTCGCGCTGGTTGGACACCCCTTACATAGTTACATCGTATATTATATCATTCGTATTTTGAATGGCATCCACAACCAGTCGCGCAACTGAAAGGGCTTACCAATTATAATTTTCAGGTAAAAAAAGATTTGCTTCGTACATCAAGCTGCAACTGGGCGGTGATCGGAGCGGAAGGTCTTCCAGACACCAAAGCCCGGAACCTCCTCCCCGTCTCAACAGGCAACCAAGTGGAGATAACCAGAGTCCACTGGCAATGCGTAGAACCTTCCTAGAAAACCATTCACCGAACTCACCCAGCTTGTCTCGAAGGTTAGAATTTTCTATGCAGCTCAACTTCTGTTTTTAGATCGGTTTTCTGTTTTTTATTCATAAGCTATCTTATAGACGAAGAGCCCGTGGAATCCAGACCTACGTCATAGTATAAAGGCTGAAAATTTTGATAAAACCTGGAGCTTTTGTTATTAGATTTCAAATTATAAGTCGCAGAGGGTTACCTGCTTGATATTTATGGTAAAAATCATTGTACGCCACTGTTTTTTTCTACGTTTCATATCTTTTCAGATTTATCAGATTGACCAATTAAAAACATCTCTCCTGGTAAAATCTGTTCAGTTTCAAATGATGTAAAGAAAATGTTACATATAAAACCTTTTTTTCAGGTATGTCTCACCTTCTCCTCCCGTTCCTCCTCCTAGGAGGTTATCGGAGAGCACTTCAGTCCCTGGGTCTCCTCAACACTTGAGGGCTAGGTTCCACTATACTCCAGAACCCCAGAGAAGGTTGTTTCAGAACAACGATATATCATAGCAATGGGCGTCCAGCCCAGTGGGTATTTAGTAAAAATTTACGTTTCCACCACCCAACAGTTGAAAACGGTAGCTAGGTAAATTCTGGAGTAAAATCATACACGCCATGGTGTTGTAAGTTGGTACACTTGAGATTATTATGATGCATTGCATCTGATACAAAGTGATTAGATCCATAGCTTTTTTATTGCATCTTTCGGTTGTCGATGAAGAATATTGATCAGGAAGTAAGGGACTTTTGAGTAGAAAAAACTTGACAGAAATATTGTGCCTATTATATAATGGAAGCAACTCTCTGATAAATGTTGGATATCTCAACTCCCCCTGTTGTATTGTTGTTGATTTGATAAAAACCAAACTGGTCCGAAACATTCTATTGGTAAATTTTATTAAGGTGTTGATATTATAGGAATGAGGTGTATGCTGTGCCAGTTCAGAAGTGCATGAGACTCAATTCGCATTCAATTCTCACCACAACCACCTTTTTTCGATAAGCAGTATTACTTAATGAACTTCATTACTGATAGTAGTTAGTTCATTGGATTTGGCAAATAAAAATTAGTTTTTCCTTTTTGAATTTTGACTGTCGTGCTAATTGAATCATGTGCACTATGGATATCACTAGGCATCTTCCTTAGAAGTAGTTTATATTTCCCACTGGCCCTAAATTGTCTGTTGATAAAAGGTCAATGCATTTTTTCTCAAATGTCACTCAGTTCATTGGTGAAAACACTTTTGTACGGCGGTAGGTAATAACCTTTTTTACTCTGAGTGTTTAATACATTGTAGAAAATCTAGTTCAACCAGAAGCCTGTTCAAAAATAATACATTTTGAAGGATCCCTTAGTAATCTTATACAGGATGTTGCCAAATGACACTTACAACGACTGCCTGCAGATACCTTTTAAAATTAGACAAAATTATATGAGAAATGGGGGGTCCAACCTGATTACTTTCGAAATACAGGGGATTAAAGTAAAAAAAAGTTTTTATTTGATAAATTCAAAACGGATCGATATATCAATTTGAATTTTAGCAGGTCGTTTCTACATGTAAAAAGACACATTTTTGTAAAAAATCATGTTTTATGTCTAGATCCAGTGGTGTGAAGTTAGAAGAGTATGTACCCTTTTTCCAAACATTTTCTACGCCCATGGTATTTGAAGCTTTTTTATTGTATCGCTTAACAGTTTTTAAGATATTTAATGTTTTTATGATGTCGCAAGATCGCTTTTTATTAATGAATAACCAACAATATTTTTCTTGGATTACTTTAATAATTTTTCTCAATTTTTTATAACCACTACACTTTTAATGAGTAGGAAATGTAAGAGGGCCTAATTTTGGAGACGATTCTGAAGTACCTATTGAGAATTGTTAAAAAATATTTTTTCCAAACCATTGTTTTTATTAACAAAATAATTAATGACAGTGAACATAACATTCAAAGTCAAAATAAACTTTAATGTCAGAAGTTTTTCAACTTATCGACAAAGCTTTCAACATACAAAATTAAATAATATCCAATGCAAACGTAATATTATACTAGACAGCCAACAAATTACAAAAGATGTTCAACATCTCGTCCATTTATATTAATACAAAATATGAAACGTTTTCTCATTGAAAATCGAATTCCTTGGAAAGACTCGCGATTGCCAGGAATAATTTTGTAGCCACACGGATTCTTGCTATCAGTTCATCCTCTGTGTCTGATATGGTAGCGTACACAAGGGACTTCATGTAACCCCACAGAAAAAAAAAACAGTTGGATTCAAATCAGGTGACCTCGCAGACAACATATTGGGTCCACCTCGCCCTATACAGTTATTTCCGAAATGTTGAGTTAGAAGTTAATGTACAGATGCCCCATCGTGCTGTAACCATACATTACCCATATTTGCTCTAATATGTAATGGTGCAACGTCGTTTAATGAGACAGGCAGAATATCTCTCAATCACAATAAATATCGGCATTGAGTTCATTAGGTAATGAATATGGACCCACTATAAAATCTCTAAAAATGCCCCCGCCCGTTACCCAAGAATTTTTCCTGAAATCCCCGTTCTCGAATAACATATGGATTTTCGTCAGCACAGACATTGCTATTATTCCTTGAATTGAAAATTCCTTCACGTTTTAATTTGGATTTATCAGTAAATAAGACAAATTCGGTAGACTGCCTATCTTCTAAACATTTTTGTCCGAACCAATTGGCAAATGTCACTCTTTGGTTTTAGGTCATGAACTCGGGTATACTTATAAGGATACAACTGTTGTTCGTTCACAACTTTCCACACAGTTAAAGATTTGGCAATGGTACGTGTGCTTAACTCTGGTCGGTTTTCAATATGATTGAGAATATCCTCCCCAACTTGCACAGTTGTTACAACTCGTTTTCTACCGGTACGTCCTAATTTTAAACTGAATTGTCCAAATCACGCAATCAATTTTCAATTCGAGCAAACGTGTGACATGGAAATCTAAGTTGATTTGGGTATGTTTCTCTATAAAGCGCTCGAAACGTCTACCGTTCTTCCTGGTTTCCTCGTATATTAGGTGCTTATCAGTTATTTTTTCAAAAGTATAATCCATCATACTAAAAATGTCTCAACGTTGCACAAACAAATTCAATTGGAAATAATTTCTCTTGGTTTTGACTTTATACAGAATGACAATTACCATTTCATCTTTGACATCCACAGCTTACTATGTAATAATAATAAGTACAGTATAAAATCCACAATAAATTGTCTGTTTGATGCAAATAAACCGGAAAAGCCTTACGAAGTTTCACTTGTTGTAAGGACTGAATTAAAATAAGGAAATTAAGTTATTTATATAATAATAATATATAATTATGACAAAAAACAAATATGGACAGTTTGTGATTTCTATTTTGTTAACAGAAACTGTGGAAAAATTGTCTTTCTTTATTTAATACAGTATAATATTCACAATCAATTGTCTGTTGCAAATAAACCGGAAAAGCGTTACGAAGTTTCACTTGTTGTAAGGACTGAATTAAGATAATGAAATGATTGAAATGAAGTTATATATAATAATAACGTATAATAATGACAAAAACAAATATGGACAGTTTGTGATTCATATTTTGTTAACAAAAATTGTGGAAAAATTGTCTTTATTTAAATATCCACTTTTGTTTTTTTTTTTTTCAAGCAAAAAAGTGATGTGACCCTTTTCATTTTATTTGGCAATGAGTCGTACAAATGAAGAATGATAAATGTTATTTTTTTTGACCTATTGTTTTCTGAACTTGATTTTTTAAAGTAGTTGTATTTTTATTTCTTGTGTTATAAATATGTGAGTTGAAATGAATACCTTCTTTCTTTTTATGTATATGTAAAATATCCATTTTCATGCTTATTTTGAATAAGTCATCAGATGAGTATGTATAATTTATTTCATAAATTTATCATCAAAAATCATCTCTGAAGAGTTTCTAAATTTTTCAGAAAGTTTTCATTAACCCCATCCCAAAATTCCATAATTTAATTGTGACTGAACAAGTGAATAATATTTATAGATAATGGATATTAAAAAAAAAATTTTTAATAACTTGAATTTCGACAAGAGATATCTCAGTTTTTTTATTATTTACTGAATTTGTGAATCCCTTCTTAAATGTCTGTCATCATAATACCCAAATATTTGATACAGTCAGTTTCAAATATTTTGTCATCATCAATATTGAGAGGTCTTAAATTTGGTAATGTATTTCTGTATGAAGTGAATGGAAGGAATTTAGTTTTGTAAAAATTTATTGTTAATATATTATCATCAAACCAAGTTTTTATTATTTTGAAGTCTTTCTCAACTACTTTTTGAAGTTCATTCCTAGTAGAAGCCTCATCTATAATAACGGAGCCATCTGCAAAACAATGGATTTTTCATTAATATAAATATCAAACGTGTCAAAACACTGACATTTGGTTAAATTAGGTTTACACTGGATATTAATTATTTAATTTTTTAAATTATTTGCTGTTTCATGTTCTAATCATTACTAGTGAAGTAGTTATTTAAGAAACCCAAGAAAATATTGTTGGTTATTTCATCAATAAAAAGGGATCTTGCAGACTTCATAAAACATTAATTATTTAAAAAACCACAAGATTTTCGGTATGTAAAGGTTGTTCTTTTTTTACGTGAAAACTGTTGAGCAATAAAAAAAATAGAAATAGTTTCAAATACCATGGGCTTAGAAAATGGTGGGGAAAAGTGGACATACTCTTCTAACTGCACACCACTGGATCTAGATATGAAACATGATTTTTTACTAAAATATGCCTTTTTAGATTTAAAAACGACCTGCAAAATTTCAAATTAATATATCAATCTGTTTTGAAGTTAACCAATAAAACTTTTTTTTAACTTAACCCCCTGTATTTTACGAGAGGTATCTACAGGAGGCAGGCGTTGTGTCATTTGGAAACACCCTTTACATAAAGGTTTTGTGTGAAATTTACTGAAATCATAGTATGCAATGAGAACAAATTGTGTGTTTCTCATTTACCACACTCTCACTCCACTTCACATTTTAATAACCATTATATCTTGTGATAATTTTTGTAAATAACAATGCTTTCCAAATAGTGTAATTTCTTTTAGACATAAACGGGATTTACCAGTTTTAAAAACATTTCAGAATAATAGTGAAAATTGTCAATTACACCATAGTTTCTTCATTCTTATTCCATGGCCATGAAGTAAGTGTCTGGTAAAGTGAAATCACATGACCAATATCGTACGTTTTCCATAAGATTACCATGGGGTCCTTTTACAAATAAATATTTGAAGTCGACGTTGGGATGCAGAATTCGATTATTTAATAATACTCCAAATACTGTCTGGATATGAATGCTTCTGGAGTTCTTTTTGGCAGAAAATTTTTAATTCCCTTTCTTAAACAGATTTTTCAACAATCTTTATGAAAACTCAAGTACCTTCGTTTGTTTTTTGACGCTTCTCACTAAATCGTGTTTCACGTTTTTTTCTTTGATCTCGTTGCCTTTTGTTGAAATCGTGATGGCGTTGTGTGTTACTTTTTCTTCGACTGCCAATTGTTTGTCACAGGGAGGTGGCAGAGCTGTTAGTATTTTTTCTGTTGTTTACTTGTTTTTGTGTACTTCATTATGAAGGATTTAGTCATCTTACATTGCTAGTCTTTAAAGCCCGTCAGGATGTTCGGTTGCTGGTGTATTATTTATTTTGGCGAGTTGGCATGCTGCTCGATACGATTTAAACAAGTGAAGATACTCGTATCTAGAAGTATGTGTTATTTTAGCTTAGTTTTAAGAAGATTTTTATTGGACTGATATTTATTACGAGAAAAAATAACTCAATAATTTGTTCCTTGGGGAATCCATTTTTGCTCTCCTTGTATCTTTTCTTATGAAGCTTTTATAAACACTGCTACTTGCATCTCAGAATTTCCCTTGTTTCTAAAATTTTGACTGGTCTAAAATTTCATTTGTCATTCAAATTAAGAACCTCCCACCTACCCCAGAAATCAACATAATTTTTTAGACCGTACGTTGAAATTGATAAGAATTAGTATAATTTATTACCGAAAAATAGCATATTTGACAATTTTATCAAATACCTATTCAAACATCATAATTTTATTAAATTCTCACTTAAATACTGGGATTATGTTTTCATGGATGACCTAAAGATTTCATGATATTACGTTTTATAATAAATTTCTGGTCTCGGATATTTTCAATTTGAATTCGGGGAATCCTGAGAAAGTCGGAGCTGTTACTTCTACATCTTCATATTTTTTTATTAATTTTTTTTAAATTATCTTAAATGTTATTTTTTCCGCTAATATTAGTTGAATGAATAATATAATAAAATAAAATTTGAGAAATTTGCTAATTATTACTAATTTATTTTTACGAAGGCTGTTGAAACTTAGTTTTTTCAAAAAATAGTAGTGTATTTGAAGTGTGTTTATATTTTAAAATATTTCTGATTGTTTTTAATTGTACATAAAATTTATAGATGCAATGCCATACCTGAGATATTATGTATAGTTTGATTTTAATATTGTAAATATACCTGATTGAAATATATTTTGAGGCGAATGATCTAAATTTTTTTCATTTATTTGTAGCTATTTGTTATTTTAGATATTTCCTAAAACCCAAATGACTTGAATATACATTTTGTTACTGAGAACATGTCATAATAGTTAAAGACTGAGTTGTAAACATATATTTGCCATTACTTTTGTAATCCAGAAACTTCCACTTTTAATAGTTTGTTGAGAATACACATGCAGGTCGTACATGATAATCGACACATAGAAAAGTCTTTGAGTCTGAAGATAGGTGGAGGTCACACACGTTGAACAGTATTCTTCCAGTAGATACCCCCAGTACCACTTTATGGTATGCAGACGCGTGTCTTCTCTACAAATATCGTGCATGAATGTAACTTTTAGTCTTCAATGGTTTTTTAATCTTTTGTTTTATAAACTTCATAGTTTGCTGAGAGTACACATAAAGATCATACATGGAGATCACTCTCAACTAAAACCAATGTCATTTGAAGGTCAAACATACTTCGAATACAAACTCGCAACCTTTATCAAGTTTAAGGTATTTGGAACGGTACGGTATGTGCTAAAAGTTTTCTATTTGAAACCCATTAGACATACGTCGACCATAAAAGTAAATTTGGTGTTCCGACTGTACGATTTCCCCATCATTTCAACCATCCAATATAGTGGCGGAGACGCTAGGCACTGTCGCTAGTGTCAGTAACTTTTATAGTCCCGCGACAGTCAGATTGCTTAAAAGTGATTGAAAACTGATAAATTGTTAACGAAATGGCTCGAATCAATTTAGTTCACAAGGGGCGGTTCATTAAAGAAAGCCATTTGAAAAAAAGACTCGATGCAGTTGCAGTGATGTTGGCTGCAAAAAAAAAGTTAAAAATGGAAACTTAAATGATGATCGTTTTTGATTTATGCAAATGTGCAGAACTTCAGGAAAGAAAATCATGAATTCCGACGCAAATGGAATCGGGCCAAACTAGAAAGAGAGGTAAAATATACTATGAAAACCAAAAAAGTAATCACAAAATTTATCATCTTTGACCATTTTGTTCAGAAAATTATTCCAATTCCACGTCTGTTTTCCAAAATTCCCATTATATATTCTGACGACAATATGGACAGAGAGGTTGCCCAATTCTCCAATTCTAGAGTTTCAATTTTCTATATTTCCTGGTCTATTTATTTCGGGATATATTTCTCGTGTTCCTTGCAGCGCGTTGTTGCCATTGCTCTTGACGTGGTCATTTTATGCTCTCATCGATCAAAACATTGCCCACTATGGGAGCTTGTATTTCGATAATTGTAATTCGATTAGATTAGACGAATTTTACCAGATTTGGTTATTATCATTGTTATCGAGTTTGTCATATGTCATTTTTCCATCAAATTTGTAAGACGCGTTTCTTCTGTACAGTGTGTTATTTGAAACAATGATTGCATTTGGCCCATTGTGCTATGATTTAAAAGTCTATTGGGGAGCAACTTTGAGTGCAATTATCTACGATTCCAAATGGACGAAAATTCTCAAAAAAATTCAGCTGATGTAGCCACTGTCGAGAAATATCATACCAAATTTTCATTGTATTTGTAAGAAAACTGCTCTAGCGTTCCAAATAAATACCTTAAACAACATTTTTAAAGGATATGCCAATGTCATATCCACACAATTGCATTTTTGCAGCAGAGCGACCCATTGACGACATAGTCAAAGTGGTGGGGGAGACCCAGAACCGGCGCCAACCTCCTACTACCTGATTTATAAAACTGTATAAAGGTAATATAGTTCCAACCATCTCTTTAAATTTAATCGATCAGGAAATTAAGGAAAGAAAGAAATGAAATTAATGAATATAGAGAAATCCATAAGGTGAATATTCCAGGGTGATAATATAATATTCGAAAATAAATTTTATATAGACAAGTGGATGAAAATAGAGGAAGTAACATTATTTTCTATCGTTCATATAAAGCACTGCGAATAAACAATTGATCTGTTTAGATCATGGACTTGAGGTGTTCTAATAGTGGATGTTCAAAATGCTTAACAGAACCACTGATTTTCATAAGAATACGTTATGGGACAAAAAATTAGTCAATTTGTGCTGGCCACCAAGTTTTTCTCTTCTCTTCTGGATATCTTTTGAATGAAAATACTTGTGTGGTAAAGGGGGAAATACTATTTGTTCTCAACAAATAATTATTAGCTGAACAGTTTGATTTTCAAATGAATAAAAATACAACATTTTCCTTTCTATAGAAGTTCTACACCAAACATAACTTCAAAATGCAATTCGAAGAAAGAAGAAAAATTACATCAGACCTTTACTAAACCCATACTTGTGAATTTCGAAAGAAATTCATATTGGATATGCAACTAATACTTTCCAAGAAAAAAGGAAACTACCCAAACACCAAAACTACGTCACAATCACACTCGACGCGCGTTTCGCCAACAAAGTTAGCTTCAGGAGCTAAAACCTCACCAAACCACTTATCCTAACTCACTTCTATTTATACCACTATTTCTTAATGGACGTCAAATTATCTAACATAACGAATCTACCTACTCTACCTACTACTTATCTGAGGGGCAACCGCACTCATTATCAAATTTGCCTACTTTTGTTGTTTACTAATTCTAGCAATTTACCTGCACTTAAATAAATTTAAATGTTATCCGACTTGTTTTGGATTTGATGACACAAATTTTTTGGAAAAAACAATTATTTATGAATTTATTGTGAAGAAAAGAAAACATTTTTCAGTGTACTACGAACTTGAATAATGGTTTGTAAGGGATAGCACCCTTATCAGCATTCATACTACTTTTGCACTTGGCAATTTCCAGACTCTCGAATGCATCGAGAAGTCTATGGTCATGAACTTGTCTGATTAATTTTAAGCTTGTGTCATCAAATCGGTGGTCGTGATCCAAAGCATGTTGGGCTACACTCAATTTTTCGGGTCTTGAATATTGGATATGAGCAATGTGTTCTCTGAACCGTACTTTCATGGCCATTGGGGTTTGACCCAAATACTTTTTCTCGCAGTCCTTACAGCTAATTTCATAAATCCCCGATTTTTCTCTTTCATCTGTTTTATCTTCGGGAGTACCCAATACTTGTTGAAGTTTACACGATGTTTTGTATGAAATTAGCTGTAAGGACTGCGAGAAAAAGTATTTGGGTCAAATCGGTAGGGCCATAAAAGTACGGTTCAGAGAACACATTGCTCATATCCGATATTCAAGACCCGAAAAAAAATCGTTTATATTTCACATAAATATAATGTCAAACAGTATTGGCTTTGCTATTACCAGTTTTTGAGATACACAGGGTAATATATTAAGAAGGCCTCTTTTTCACATGGTTTCTCCAATAGACGCAATCCGTGGTATACAGGACATTAAAACAAACAACGATCAATAAAACAGTCTAAAATCAGTGTGTTATTTCTGGACCATAATCATTATTTTAAAGTGGTATTCTCTCTGTAGCATCGGTAGGGTTATTTAATAAAGATTTTTATTGATATTTCACGTTTTCTTCGTATCGCGTATATCCTAGAAACCACAACACACTTGCCACATGGGCGCATGTGCCCAAAGTTCGAGCCCTGAAATTACACGTGCAATAATAGTGAAGATCCAGTACATGTTGTAACAATCTCAGGGTATTTTCATTTAAGTCACTCCAATAAAACAAATTCACTTACCAACAATACTATAATACAATGAACACTCTGTATGTAGTACGGCAATTACAATTGTCAATGCGCTATCAAAATGACATCTGTCAAAACAAGATAGAAATTTGTCAAGTTATTTTTAAACAGAAATTCTGGCCAGAACCCTTTACAAATTGAATTGATTTTTGTCTAATGATAATAATTATGAATGATTCTGGCTGCGGAAGTTGCCCGGAACGAACCAACTCAAGTTTCCGTATTTGGAACGGCCCTTCTTTTATGTCGAAAATTGAAATATGTTTTCTCCTACCTGCTCTCAGTTGTAATATTTTTAGAAATGAACCATCTCCTTTGTAGATGAGTTATTCATCTCGATATTCCATTTACTTGGATGTGAAGAATCATCTATGTCCTATTTTGACGAATGGCTGTTATGAAATATTTATCGATCCCAATTGATGAAGTTTCCCTTTTTCTATAAGATATTGATAACTATCGTGTATATGGATTTCGGCAACCAATATTCTGAATGGAATGGATATAATATACAAATTTGATATTCTTTAGAACCAGATTACTTTTGCGTCCATTCAGTTCTCTCTTATTTTTTCTCTATTTATCCCTTGTTTCCCTAGCAACCCCTTAGAGATACCTTTCTAATACAGAGTATTCTTTCAATAATCACTATTCAGACTAACGAATCATTGCAATGTTCTATATCGTCTGACACGTGAAATGTTACATACAACATTGATTTTTTATTTAACTTTTTGTTGCCTTCGAACACCCCAAAAGCTATGACCAATCACCAATTTCACTTAAAGGTTTCCTCAAACCAACGCGGGAACGCGGGAGCGGGAACGATATGAATCCGAGACTAAATTCTATAGTAGGAAATACTGGTGTGATTATTTGTATTCCGAAATGCATACAACGAAATATATATGATTTGCCACGTGTACTATTTTTCAAGCAATTCGCACGGTTCCAAAGTTCCGTTCCCGCTTTGGTTTAACGGAACCTTAATACGACACTTTTATTTAAATATTATCAGAAAATGGAAAAGGCGGCCATGATATTCAAAGACGAAAAGTCCCACTCGCTTGTCAAAGTATGACAGTTTGATCGTTTGATGTTTTGAGCAATTTGAGGGAGCCCAAATGGTGTTTTCCAATTCAGAAAAACGTGGTACGGTTCGGATTTAGTTGTTACAGTGTGTTAATAGAAACTCGAAAATTTCGTGTGAAAGATATTTAGAACAATACCCACAACGTCCTCAACTACATTAAAGTTATTTTAATAATTTGGACAGGAATTTGGATCTTTTTGGTAGTTTTAGTGGTTCCCGAATTGCATATGGCGGAAGAGTTGAAGCCGAAGTAAAGGTAAGGAGTTACTTACGTAGTTTTATCTCCTGAACACGAATCCGAAGGTATTTCGTGGGGTCTCTAATATCTTTCGCGTTATGATCTTTTAAATCTCGAAAATCGACCATTTTCAAACACGATTTTTTTCGGTGAAAAATTCCTTCTTTTTGTCGACACTTTTTTCAGACCCTAAGCAACTCATATTTCACAATTACAAGCAACGCCAAAACCAAACGTTTTACACAAAAATCAACAATCATGATTATTATACTAACACGATCCTTTTTTTACTTTTTGAAAACACGAATCAACAAACAACTTCATTTAATTTGTAACAAACTTTGTGTTGAATAATAGACAGCAGCCTACTAGAAATATCAATATTTTACTAATTAATCAATATTTTAGACCCAGAATTAAGTTATATAATACAATGAGTGAGTTTTTAACAAAAATACTAATTGAACACCGACTATGCCATCACATGAAAGACAGTCCGTAGTTATATTCTGTTATGTTTTCGACTCGCAACTGTCATTTATTAATTTGTTATAAACATTTAAATAACAAAAAATCTGTTTTTTTTAATTGTTTTGCTTATTAAATGAAAACTAATAGAGTATAATCTGTGAAAAGAATTGTAGATAATTGAAATACAAACAAAATGGGATGTGCGCCATTTTTCAAGAAGTAGGATTGGCCTTTCTCATGAAAGTATTGAATCATATGCACTTCATGTGAGCATAAAAAAGGCGCTGTCGGATCCTTAGTTTTGACACAATTGCAATTTAATTTTTTTCTTGCAGCGTGTCTGGATGCTCTAGTGATGCCCAATTTCAATTCCTCAAGCAGATTATGAAAGTAGAAGTACAGTACTACAAAACGTATATTCTCATTTTGCGCTACAATGGTGCGAAATGAGTGAAAAATGCATGCAAACATGAGTGAAAACGGCCGAGCCCGCGTTAGCTGCCGAGTGGTAGGAGAGTCCGGGAGATGAGTGGGATTATTTCTATAGTGGGATTCTTCTAATGAACGCGTTACGTGATAATACGCTTCCCCTCATCTCCCGCTCACTCCTGCCACTCGACCGCTTCCACCAGCTCGGCCGTTTTCAGTAATGTTTGCGAGCATTTTTCACCCATTTTGCAGCATTTTAGCGCAAAATGAGAATATACGTTTTGTGGAATTGTACTTCAACTTTCGAAATCTGTTTTAGAAATTGAAATCGGACTATCACTAGAGCATCCAGGCACGCTGCAGGATAGTGCAAAAAAAAATTCAAATTGCAATTGTGCCAAAACTAATGATCAGTCAGAGCCTGTTTTGTGCACACACAAAGTACACATGAATGAATACTTTCATGAGAAGGAACCCTATTTCTTGAAAAATGGCGGAGTTTTGAATTTTTTAAGAAATCGTTGGATTTTCCGGTTTTCCTCCTCTACTAATGATCCGATCGTGTCGAAAAACATTTCATTTTGTTTGTATTTCAATTATCTACAATTCTTTCCATTGGAGCAACCAGAAAGCTCAATTAGTTTTTATTTTATAAGCAAAACAATAAAAAAAACACGTTTTTCTTATTTAAATGTTTATAACAAATTAAAAAATTACAGTTGCGAATCGAAAACAACGAGATGTCTTCCATGTGATGGCACAGTCGGTTTTCTGTAAGGAAAAAATGCTCTATTTATTGGCCTATAATGGAATATCTCAAAAATTATAAGTTTTGGGTGTAAGGGAGTGTATTATAACGAGGGCTTATTTGAAAAGGGGGTTCCCGTTTGAAAAAATTGATATTCTTTATTTTTCTCATTCACTTATTGGAACCACACTTTTGCCACATATACATTGCGGCTTTTTTTAGCCCCCTTCCCACCCTATTAACTTTTGAACAGTTTGACGTACAAACAAACACGGAAAAAACCATTTTGAATGGTATCACCGATACTACTTATTGAAATGTGATGCTTGATAAAGGGGTCGGGCACTTCAATTTAAAAAAATTCAAAAAACGGCATGAGTGGTCAAGCGACATATCGTTGAAAATAAGTATAATTCAATTCTCTTTTCAATCGTCCAATTCTTTTTTGGATTTCGTCAATTTTTTTTACCAGATACACTAGAAATATCAATTATAATTGCGGCTTTAATCTCGGACCCCCAAGATTAAAGTCGGACCTCCGAGTTTAAAATCGGACCCCCGAGATTAAAGTCGGACCCCCAAGATTAAAGTCAGGAGTCCGAGATTAAAGTCGTGGGTCCGAGATTAAAGTCGGGGGTCCTAAAGTCGGGATTCCAAAAAAAAATTGCTCGTGGCCCTTCTACGCCTTCGTAGATTTCCAAGTACTAGTTGTCCATTCAAAATCCAACTAAATCTTACAATTTTTATTGTTACCTATTTACAATAATAGAACTTACAATCCGAACAGTACAAAATACAAAATGGCAGTGACAAAATATGTACATTCTTTAATCATGACAAAATAAATAAGGGTGCTCTAATGAAATAAAAATATTGGATTGGATCCAATACCGACGTTTTCCTGATTATTCCTCTCTTATTTCATTTGTAACAAACGGGTCCCACTGAGAAACCAAACGCTTGGTTGGGCTGCCCATAATCCACAGGAAGGAAATCGACAATAGGAAGGTGGAACAGCTTTTTAGTTTCAATCTTGAAAACAGTCTCGCCTTTACTTTCTCCTGATTTGCATCCATCGGAAACTATATCTGGCTTCAGGCCGTTGCTCGAAAACTCCTGTTCGTTTTCTCCCAGCAGCTTGATGGACATGTCGTACTTGTATGTTTCGGAGTTATACCAAGCTATGCTGTTAACGCAAGTGTATGTGAAGTTTTGATGCGCCTCTTGTGATAGGAGTCTTAGGAAAGCCATTTGGACAATACCAACGGTTTCATAGGTAATCTGAAAAAGTACTCAATTAACAGATGGGCTTAGTAGAAGTAATATACACTGTTCAACAACTCAACTGAATATCCTCAAATTTCTCTCAAACGTATTTATAGCGAATATATTTCATGGTTCTTTTTGATTTCTTGATTATCTATCTCATTAACATTAACATTTATTCGTCAAATATCAATAATATTAAACAAGAAAAGAATGTGAAACATTCATTATCTGAAACCGAACAGATATATCACCGTATATAGGTGAACAGAAGTATGTGCACTCTTAGTCGGCTCGTCTGATTTATCGGGATGAGATTTTTATTTTTTTCTGGCTTGCGGAGGGGCAAGAGGGGTCGGCTGAAAGCTGTTATGTCTCACTTGGTCTTACGTACGGTGTTCGGATCTCAGATTGATTTGGTTGCGCCGTAGGTCGGCTAAGCGTAAAATTTGAGGTGGGGATATAGACACAAATATGGCGGCGATTGCACATACTTCTTTTTACCTATATACGGTGGAGATATGCACTTTTTTTTTAATATTTACATTTTTTTCAAGACTACCGCACACATTGACCAATATTTCACTATGATTTCATGTGCAAAATCTATGGTGTTGAAGCGTTCATTTTGTTGTAATGACTTTGTACTGTCACCTGACGTCATTCTGGTATCAATGACTTTAAGGTGGGATTTCTCTTGAAGTTGAAATAGGGAATCTGCCACTCTATAAAGTCGCTCTCAGAGCACAAATAGTGTTGGTGCTCCCTCTCATCTGGACTGATTTGTATAAGAGAATACTGGTGCAATAGATTGAAATTTTTTGTAAAATACTAATAATATTAAGAGTAAGTACCTATATTCAGAAACAAATACGTAATTTCTGAAAATCAAACAGCTGGTTAACAGAAAAAACGATTTTAAAACAATTAATTTGTGAAAAATATGCGGACCTGAAGTAATTAACTTGATTTTTATAGGAATAAATAGAAACAATTAGTTGTTTTTGATAATATCTGATCAAATAATTGATATATCAAATAATTTTGTCATAATATGTAGGTATGTGTGGAGCTCCTTGTAACTAATGTTGTGTTCGGTTTAGTTCTTCAGTGATACTATTTTTATATCTTGTATAGAAATGATTTTCCAAACTGATGTTTTTGTTTGTATTTGAAAATATAAATCAATATTCTATAACGATCAACCTTTTTTTGATGGTATATTATTCTGACATTGTTTGAATAAAGTGTCGTAGAAGATTCTTTAACACCACCCTATCCCAGAATACTATAACTCAGAAATATTTTAAGAAATAGTTGAATTTTTAGTTACAGCTATCTCAGTTTTATAATGACAAAAAATATCATGACCCTACCTCAGATGGCTGTCTATTATTGTTCCTAAAAATGTGACACGTTTGTTTTCTTTAATTTTAAACTTACTATCAATTTTGAGTGGACCTAAATTTGGCAATGGATTCTGATAATAGGTGAAGGAAAAATCATTTAATTGTTATTAAATTTCGATAAAACCAATTTTATATTATTCATTAGCAATTTGTTTCAATCGATCCCAAGTTGAAGCGCCGTACTGAGGTATACGCATATTGCATAGTAGAGGTACTCCATAACAAAAAATGATGAGATGATGTTTCCTTAGTTATCAGTATTCTTGATTTTTTCAGCAAGCCCTTTTCCTATATTTCCATAATTGACAAATGCTTGTTTTTTTATGTGAAATTGTTTTATTGTTGGATAATCATTTTTCTTAAAAACAATCACAATAGTCATGATTATACCAATAATAGGCATAGCATGTGCGGATAAAATACGGCAATTAATATTCGCCGTAGCGCTGGATGACTGATTTTCAGTAGCACCACAACTTTTTCAACTGTGGTAATACCCTACAGCCCCGCCCCAGGTTTGCTACGAACACACAAGGTAAGCTCCTATCGAACCCGCTATATTCCAGAGGGAAAATGAAAAATTCTTGATCAGCGACGCTGACTCGAACCAGTGATGCCTCAAAACCGAGAACCAGACAATTATCGCGGCAGCTCCCTGCCTCCCGTCTTCGAAATAGAGTTAAAGTACAATGCGAGTCACAGGCGCACCCCTTATCAAAGCCTCCAGATAAGAGTTTCATAATTGAAGAATTACTTTTATTACTTCTCATTCATTTATCATTTCTCTTGTAGTTGCCATTTTGACTGTTTTTCAAATGTAGGTCCATATTAGTACAACTCTGTATAATCTTCTACTAGGGTGATTGCGTTTCAGTTCAGAGCCATCTCTTGCAGGCGTATATAGGAATCTGTGGGAGTTACTGGCGAAGTTTTCAGCAACTGAAGAGTTCTAATACAGACAGAGATTCTTGGAATATTTCCTTGAATTGTTGAGCAGTGTAGAGAAAATTGATATCCATTACACATTTGTTTTTGTAACAGAACAAACATTACTCAGTGAGACCTACCTTGAATCCACCTCTCAAATCGGAATACCAGTTTTTCTTATTGCCTTCTTTTCTCCATGGAATGTTCGGCATGTTGGATGTGTGCACGTCTGGAAATACACATGTTTCTCCTTCGGCTGTCATATTACAATAAACGTAAACGGCGTCGTCTTTCATACCCAGGTTGGGATCGATCCAATACCAACCTATGAATTTAGTCAACTTTAACAGTTTCCAAATAAAATTGAATATATCACATCAAACTAATCTCTATATTATTGTCTAAATTTAAATATAGAAATAGAAAATGTTAACGCGTGTGACAATACGAATTGTAAGCATCAAGGTTCAATTTCCCTGTTCAGAAGAAAATACAGCCTCCAGGATAATTAATAATTTTTTGAATGAGAAGCGGTGCAAAACGTTAAAACTACTCTGGAACGTCCTAACAAAAACGAAAGGTATATCAAAGTTAAACACCATCTACAGCTTACGAAAGGTCTCAGATCTATATTTTGGGATGCAAAATCTAGCTTGTGAATATCAGTAATCACAATCTACAAATGTGTTGGACAGTCTTGTGATAAAGTATATAATGAGGTCAAACAAAAAGACCAATAAATACGATATTTTGCTAAATATTTGGAAGAAACCAATCAAATGCGATCAAACTTCGAAATAAATCTGTCAACCCATTGAAATAAAAAAAGTTATAGCGAATGAACAAACTGTGTTGGAGGGTTTTTCTTTAGATTCGGTCTTAGAGCGTGTTACAAAATTTCAGTAATTTTGAAGTTTGTAGGAGTGTCGGCCATTGGGGTGATCCGTACCTGATTTTCTAGCAAAATCACTGACTCGTGCATAAAGCCTACTTATCGAAATTCATTTGCTTTGGCAATCAAAAAAATGTTGTTAATTTTGTATCAAAAAGTTATCAAAACACTTCAAGGGTCTAAAACAGAAACTTTTTAATTGAAAACCTCTGTCAAATTTGAGTTTTAAATCTATGGGATCAAATTACTTGCACTTAGAATTCTGAAAGCCTAATACAGTTTTGAGTTTTGGAATATTTGAATTGAATTAAGGATGGAGTTACTTCCATTATGGGTGTCCATTTCGTGAATCTCTTACCATCAGTGTAATGCGAGTGCCCATAGTATAGGTCTTTACAAGTCATGGCTGGATTTTCTTTGGTTCCTGTGGGTTTCCGGAATTTCTCCAATTCTTGCCTCATTGAATAAATTGTGCTGTACATATCCAAGAATTTCACATTCATATCTTCTTTCATATAAGTTTCTTCGTCAGTTTGGGTTGATTCTGTCTTTCTTGATTCAATTTCGTCTTCATAATCGGAGCTAAAATGTACAAAAAATAATAAAGAGAAAAATTAGTTATCAAATAGCATGTTAAACATCTTTATGTGCAACCGGGCGTAAAGTAGAACTTTATCGCCCGGTTCTGCAGCCGTAAAATAACACTTTAGCACCCGTGGATCACTTTATTGCCGGCTCCAAAAGTTGAAAAATGCGAGTACTCGAAATTCATTATAATTGTTACGAATATATTGTTGGTGGTCATTTTTAGTTTGTCAAAATTAACTCGAAAAACCTGGACATATATGTTTCAAAAAAGCACTTTGGTCTTGGGAATTTTCATAAAATTCAATTCATTTTCCGTTTCCTTTTTCTGTGGTATGTTAATCGAAATCTACTCTATTTATGGTTCATCTTTCTTTCCGACTTTTTTTTGTCATTTTGTACATCTAGTGAAACTCTTCAGATATATGGTTAGTGGCAATTTTTTGAGTAACAATTTGACACTAATGCTAAGCAGCCCAAACATTTATTGTTACGCATTGAAGGCAAACTGTCCGAATGTCCCTACTGTTACGTTTATCCTTATTTCTAAGTACCTACATCAGATCTTCCACACTTCTTCTCTCCCTCGTTATGCCCTTATCAACACTGGCAGTCTGCATTTGGAACAGCATTTCAGGTGGCAACAAAGGCATCTCTGCAGGAGGGCCTGGGGGACCGTGAGGTCCTGCTGGTCCTGGTTCTCCTTTCATTCCCGTCTGACCGTCAGAACCTTTAGGGCCTGGAGGTCCTTCGAGACCTGGTAATCCGGGAGGTCCGTCACTACCTTTGGGACCCGGGGGACCTGGAGGACCCTAGGACGAATAAAAAAATTATTTTGGTTTCGTCAAACTTTTCTTTGATTTCTTCTGAAAATAGCTTTTTTTTCACTGGCATTATGCTTTTTCCACCTTGAAAGACCACTGCAACTATTTAAATAACCATTATTATTGTAGAAAATCGATTCAAAATATTTTTGGCTGCAAATAACATAGATCCCAGGCAGCACAGGTTAGTGAAATAACGTCCTATTGACGTTTTATTTGAGTCACTTTTAGTCCGTGACGTCCTCGACCACAATGACGTCTTATTGCATGACGTTAAATTGACGTATCTCGTGGAAGTCATAGTGACGTCCCTGCGAAGTCAACTATTTGTTATTCGAAAATTGTCGACAAAAAGAGTCCGGTACTGAAAATTGTTCCAAAATTAGTAATTACAGAAATCTGGAATGTCAGCAATTTGCGAAAAATTATTGTAGTTGTAGGAAACAGGTTAGTATTTAGTTAGGATTTCTGAAGTAATGAAGTCTTTGTGATATTATGAAACCCAAATCCTACAAGAGAATACACGTACGTGGTTGTTTTTTCACAATAATGAACTATTTTCCAAGGTCTATCATTTCATGCACTGTTTATTGTTATTGAATGTAAGTTTACTACAATATCCTGTATTTTTATGTGCAAAATTCAATAAATTCATTAATGTATTTCAGTTTATTTTATTCTACTTCCCTAAAACTAGCAATTGCCGCATGAAAACTAGAAACTAGGGACTGTGGAAGTCCTTCAAATTACGTCATTTAATAGTCATTTGACAGACGTTTTCTAATGGTCGTGTAGGTCTTTAAAATGTCGTCTTTTTAGTCTTCTTTTCAGACGTCAGAGTGACGTCCTGCTGACGACGTCCTATAGCTGTTACATTTTGACGTCTTTTTAGTGTTTGACGGTAGTTGGTCAATTATTCGACCAAATTTGGACGTCATTTCTGCATGTTTTTTGCTTTGGTTAGTATAGTTTGCTTTATTCTTGGACCTTGAAAGATATATACAGTGCTTGCCAAAAGTCCCCTTCCCCATTGTGACAGTAAAACATGAAACAGAATCAGAATTCTCAAAAAACGGACATAAGACAAAATTGTTCGATCTACGTTCTTGCAATTTTTCATGTCAGTTTTTGTCGTGAAATTAATGATTGGCAAAATTAGTTCGTGGAAAAAAAATTTATCCGTTAGAAGGAAGTTCTTGTGTTTCTACTGTTGATAAAATGTATTTCAACAAAACGCGCGAGTACAAAAAAGCTCTTCACGAAATTGAATCACACAAAGTTTTTCCTACGAAGTTATTATATTGTTGTTGTAATTGTTATTTCCGTCAACCGATTGCACCCATACGCGCAACCCTCGGAAGTCTTTGAGAGACTTGTGTGAGCTAGGAAAGACGCAGCCCTCACCTTTCAACGTGCGATGCCATGCACGAGACCGATGACCTTGCGGGTATTTGAACCCTCGACCCTTCGTTCCAAAGGCGAACGCTCTACCAGCACGGCCACCACGGCCTGTATTGTAGCAACTGTATCATTATTTGGAATATTCTATCTTATGATTTTTAGGACTAATTCATACGAGTCGATCATTCTAATATTGGTAATTATGAAATTCTCAATTACTGTGTTGATTCATTGTCAATCGAATACTGATTGCAGGAACTTTGTATTTCTGGACTTTTAGTAGCAACATGTAATTAGAATGGTGGAGGCGCTTACATAAGTTTTTAATATATTTTTCTGAAGACAGCTCGCTCGCAACAAAAAATTTAAAAAAAGTATTCAATTAATAATTATTAGATTTATGGATGATGAAATATCTCAGCAAAGGAAAGTCCCTCATCACCATCGTCTGGATAATTGGAAACTTACCGAAATACCTTTAATTCCTTCAGGTCCTCTTGGACCTTTCTCTCCTTTGATACCCATATCGCCTTCATCTCCCTTCATCCCAGGACGCCCGATTTCTCCTCTGTGGCCTTTGGGGCCTCTTCGACCACGATCTCCTTTCTGGCCTCTAGAACCAGGTTCTCCTATCTTACCTTCTACTCCCGGCGTGCCTGGATTACCAGGAGGCCCATTCTCTCCCTGAAATATTTTATCACTTTTTAACACAAATGTGGTTTGGGGAAAATACCTAGGTTGATTTTACATAAACATTCTCTTGAGTGTACCCAAATGAATCAGGGCGACTTAACAATTTTAGTAGAGCATTTGATTTCATAACAGAAGGAAAACCCAGAAAAACCTAAGCACCGATGAAGTTCAAGCACTCCTCATCAGGATTGCACATGCTTGAATTGAAGACGATTCTTGACCTGCAACGACGACTCGATCTACTATCAGGAGCTGCCTGGAAAACGAACGCCGTAGGTACTAGCTCGCACGATCATTGGCTAACCCTTTAGACTTGTTTCTGTCCAGTTAGTCGCTTTTCTCGCACTTTATCATTTCAGGCTGGTCTGCGTTCTGTGATTTCATTTGCTTGTTTCCAATCTGGTGCATGTCTACTGCTATTATCACTTTTGTCCAAACTGTGATGACTTCTTTGAATTGAAATTGTATATATTCAGTATTAATGAGGTGCAGGAAGTTCTGCACACAACCGTTCTCCTCCATGCTTCTCCTGTGAAACAGCATCTATCTTCACTACAGTACTGAAAGATCCTTCCCAGTGCTGATCGATACAAGATAGTTGAGCGAGAGCTAATCAAGAGGTTATCCATATCTCAAGAAAAAAAAACACAACGGCCTCTTAGAACAAGAAGAGATTGAGGATAATAATAATAATAATAACTCGTCTTTATTCATCAGATGCAGGAACAATTAAAAAAAATATATAATAACAAATAAATAAATATATAAAATGATAATATGAAATTACCTTAATACCTAAATACCTAATCTGCAAATATGAAAGGCGGAGTATCAGCAGAATGCTGAGAGGATCGCAGACAGTTTCTTCGTCACCTCCGTAGTCTGGCTGGAAATAAAGTTCCTGACTACTTTCTTTGCAAATTTTGGTTGAACAGACTTCCCAATCAGGAGAGCAATATTAGTTAGTCGAGAATCATCAACTCTTGATGACGTTGCTTAACGTGTCAGTGATTCAAGATCAGATGAAATGTGCAAACCATCTAGTCGCAGAACATTCTAGGCAAGTGGAAGAACTCTCTGACAGGAATAATACATCTTAAACGTACACATAGCAGAAGCCGATGGAGAAGTGGTAATCGAGCTGACAAAAGAGCTCATTACTGGTATCACCATCGTTATGGATGTAAAGCCAGAAAATGTGTACAGCCTTGTTTCATTATCTTCAACATCAAGTTAACGAACTTCTCATGATATTCTTGCTGCAAAGGGATCTGTCATTCATACATGAGGAACAGTGTCTCACTGTCACTGAATTTTGGACTGAGACGTGAATTTGTATGGCAATTATAATAGTCGCAGATTTTACAACACCCGTAATAGGTGTGAATTTCAATTTTCAACACTATGTAGAGAGTAGAGATTGTGTGACATTGACTTATCACAAACCGCTGACTTATGCGATCAAGCACAAACCAGAAAAAGCTTCTCCAAGACCTTGACCTCGATTTCATTGGACAGTTCTGTATCGACATTAGACATATCTCAGGTGAAGAAAATATTGTGGTTGATACTTTGTCCCAAACAGAAGCTGTTGAACTATCCATAGTATTATGCAATTCTCAAACATTTCTCATTATGGGTCTAACTTTATCCTACAGGTGTCATGTCTAGTTTCATTTAGGTACAATTTATTATAATTATTTGCAACATTTTGATAAACTTACCGATGCACCGGGTGCTCCAATGAGACCAGAGGGCCCTTGAGGTCCCGGAATACCTTGAACTCCGGGCGATCCCTGGAGTCCTGGGGCACCAATAGACCCCTTGTCTCCTTTCTCGCCTGGAAGACCAGTACTACCTTGTTGACCCGCTGGACCTTCAGGACCCTATTAAAGTAAACATTACAGAGTTGTATATAAATTAGAGAATCACTACAAAACAAACTATTGCAACAATGTATTATTGATATTCTTATGTATTCTAGCATTCGAAGACGCTGAAGGCTAGGTAACGATTTCCTTTTCTTTCCTTTAATCCCGACTTCAAATACGGGATCTTGACTTTAAACTAATAATGATAACGTTTATTCATAATAATGTATACCCATTTCTTAATAAATATTGTTATCAAAACGTACAATGATTGTTTTAAGAAATATTATTTGTAAAATTATGAGAGAGTATATTTAGTCGATTATTATGATTTCTATGATCGAATGGCATGAACAGTCAAATAGTATCAAACTGGTTAAGACTGATCATGAACCATTTTTTATTTATATATTTCTTTAAATTAAACATTTAGAATAACAAAGAAACAAAAACACCAAAACATAGAAAGGATTCATCTAATGTCAATTTCTCTTTTCGAAGAAAATATTTTCTTATTTTTATCCTAAATTCACTAAGAATTCTACAAATGCTTTTTGTCTTTGGGTATTTCATTGAATTTTGAAAAAGCTTCATGAGGGAATCTTTTCTGTTCTAGCCAATTACAGATTTGGCAGAATCTAGATGGAACATGTTGTCGTGTATGGTAATTGTGAATTCAGATTATTATAAAATTAGATTATTGATAATAAGGTAAGATGGGTACTTTGCATAATTCTCCTCCAAAGAAAATGTGTTAGTCACTGAATGAAGTTGATTTGTTGGAGTGTCTAATGGTAGACGATATAGTACTTTCAACACTTTCCTGTATACATCGGGAAATTTTTTAAAATCATTTTTATAACAAGTTCCCCCTTTTTTGATTAAAATATTTGATTCTACTGAGAAAATGTGAATGTAAAAATGCATAAGCTATTTTGGGATTCAATTTGGGACATCTTCTCAGGGTTCCAATAATAGAAGATATATTTTTTAATCAGATCAATCCAAATGCCAAGATACTTTATCAGAGAAGTTTCAATTGATCATTTTTATTATAATTAATTTAATATTGTGGTTTATTTTTTTTTTTTGTTGAAAACTCTTATATTCAGTTTTTCTAGAATTAACTGAGTGAATATTGGAATATTGGAATAAAAATTATCGCTTTTTCTAGAATTAAATGGTTTTCATTGAACTTCCAAATTGTTTAAAAACGTATGGTAAATTGCGAATCAAAAATAATCAAAAGTATTACTTACTCCATTGAATCCATTCTAATTCTGATTTCATGATTTTCTTTATTGATTAATTCATTCCTAATGTTGTATTTACCTTCATGTTATTTGTATTGTGTGAAATTTTTATTTTCCTCGCATAAACTGTATGTTTCTTGGGAAAATTGAATTGAATGCATATAAAAGCACTGTATCGTCCTCGTATATGGTGTAATGACATAATAAGTTGACAAGGGATAAATTTTGAAATAATGAGTATAAAGATGGCCCTAAAACCGACCCTTGGGGAACGCCTTTGTTAATATTCAATCTGTCAGTCTTCATAGTCCTTTTTTTGAAATAGGAATTCAAAAGATCATTTACAATGCCTCTGATACCAATCCACTCTAAGGTCTTTGGAAGTATTGAGTCGTCAACTGTATCAAAAGCTATTAAAAGAAAACAGCTACCATAGTACCTTTATCAGATTTTCTTGAACTGAATCAATAAATTCTAAAACAGCTGCTTGCGATCCACTCTTTTCTTGATTTCTTTTTATCAATATTTTTTCGGAAATTTTTGAGAAAAAACTCAGTAAGGCTATTGGTCTGTAATTTTCTTGTTCTTGAGTATCCCCACTTTTATAAATAGGTCGAATTGATGCATGTTTCAGTACGTCTGGAAAACAACCTTTTTTGAAATAATGATTAATTAATTAGTGAGAGGTCCTATCAAAAAGCTTTCAATTCAAAAATATCCCTAGTAATAAAATTATCAGGATCTTGGCATGTTCTTTCGAAAGTTCTTATTATTTTTGATATTTCAGTTTTGTCGGTTGGAAATATAAGCATTGAGGAATTGTTTTAAGTCATTTGTTATGTTTTCACCAATGCTGGAAAATCAAATCTGCTATTTCCAGGTTATTGTAATCACTATTTTGATAAAATTTTGATTTTTTTCTCACACAATAATTCAATATATCCCACATTTTCTTTGGATTTTCTTGTGTTTCTTCAAATTGTTTATTGACATTTTTTAAGTGCTGGTTGTTACCAGACAATGTGTTTTGTCTAATATATACAATTAATTCAAGTTTCCCAGGTAGCACATCATATCGGCTGAATCTTGGTCGCATATTGGGCCAATATACGAGGGCTGACAATAAAGTAAGGTCTCCAATTTTTTTTTTCATAGAAAATGACATTTATTTACAAAAAGCGATACACCGTTGGAAAGGCCAAGGTCTTGGCTACTTTTCTACATAATCGCCATTTTTTTCCAACACCTTGCGCATCCGCACGATGAACTTGTCTATGCCGGCAGAATACCACTCTCCGTCCGCCTCGCGCAGCCAGGTGTTGACCTCTTTCTGAACCTCCGCGTCACTATCAAACTTCTTCCCTCCGAGATGTTTTTTCAGGGCGGGGAACATGTGGTAGTCACTGGGGGCCACGTCGGGACTATAGGGAGGGTGATCGATGATTTCCCAGCCAAATGTCTTGAGCAGGTCAAGGGTAACGTTGGCTGTGTGCGGGCGCGCGTTGTCGTGGTGAAATTTCACTCCTTTGCTCAGCAATCCCGGGCGTTTGTTTTTTATGGCACGACGAAGCTTTTCCAGGGTCTCACAGTACCTTGCTGCATTGATAGTGGTTCCCCTTGGCATGAAATCCACCAACAATACCCCGTGGCGATCCCAAAACACCGTAGCCATCACCTTGCCGGCTGACAGTGTCGCCTTAAACTTTTTGGGTTTCGGAGAATCGCTATGGCGCCATTGTTTGGACGACTCCTTTGTTTCGGGTGTGTAGTGATGAGCCCACGTTTCATCCCCCGTAACAAACCCTTCCAAAAAATCATCGCCTTCCTCTTCAAAACGGGCCACAACTTTGGTCGCACATTCCACGCGCCGCTTCATGTGGTCTTCGGTCAGCTGTTTCGGCACCCATCGGGCAGAAACTTTGTGGTACTGCAACTTGTTCACAAGGATATGACGGATTGTTTCGCTGCTACACACTCCTCCAAGCTTCTCTTCCAAGTCCCTAATTGTCGCACGGCGGTTTTTGAGCATTTCTGCCTCCACTGCTTGAACAATCGCATCCGAGACCGACGGTCGGCCACTTCTCTCCTCGTCGTGAACATTAGTGCGCCCGGAATTGAACTCGCGGCTCCACTTACGCACGTTTTTTATGTCCATACACTTTTCCCCGTAAACTTCAACTAGTTGACGATGGATTTCAATAGGTGTCACCTTTTTCGCACTCAAAAAACGTATTACAGAACGCAATTCGCACTTGGACGCTGACGCGAGTGGTACCTCCATCGTTGACGGCTGCTCAGCCAAGACTGAGCGGTCGGGGAAGCCTCACCCAGCAGCAAAGTGGTAGTGGGGGAACCAAGGAACACGGCGGTGTTGCCAGATTTCGCCTAGCGCGTGATCCGGCGAAGTTGCAGCGTTGGAGACCTTACTTTATTGTCAGCCCTCGTAGATATATTGTAAATGAAAAATCAATATTGGTCCAATATGGGTGAATATTAAAAAAACAATATGATAATAATAATATTGGTGGAATATTGGTTGAACTAGTTTTGAATGTAGATTATCACATGAAATATTGGGTCAATATTGGTTGAATAATTTCTACCAATATCGATAATACAATATTGGTTATATATTGTCTTCCACATCTAGAATAA
This sequence comes from Chrysolina oricalcia, assembly GCA_944452925.2. Taxonomy (NCBI): domain Eukaryota; kingdom Metazoa; phylum Arthropoda; class Insecta; order Coleoptera; family Chrysomelidae; genus Chrysolina; species Chrysolina oricalcia. Next base: position 18,809,744 of record OX101825.2, read on the forward strand.
ATATTGCAATCCAAATATTCTAGTCATATCGATTATAGGGAAAAAAAACTATATTGTATTTCCAAGTTTGATAGCATATTGGTTGGATATCATTTGCACTTTATTTGACAAATTGTAATAACTCATATTGAGTCAATATTGGTTCAATGATATTTACCAATATCGATAAAACAATATTGTCTTCACATCGTTTTCAACATCTAGAATAAATATTGCAATCCCAATATTCCCCTCATATCGATTCAAGGAATAAAAACTATATTGTATCTCCAAGTGTAATTACACATTCGTTGAATATCATTTCGCCAATATTCAACAAATCTTATTAATTAATATTGGGTCAATATTGGTTCAATAATAGTTATCGATATCGTTAAAACAATATTGTCTTCATATTGTTTCCTACATCTAGATTGAGATGAAATTTGAATATTGGCCGAATATTCAATGAAACATATTTGAATTATTTCATGATCAAACCTGGATAAAAATCCGCTAGGTGGCTCTACATATAGAACGTCTTCTAAAACCTACGAAAGTTTATTAAATACTTCTCTTAACTTGTTTTCAAGACAGCTCACTCAGTGGTAAAGGCGATCAAAAGGCAGACTCTGGTGTCACCTTCATCAACTAAAAGACATTTAATAATTAACCAAGGTATATTGACGTCCTCCAATGTAACCAAATGATATTGTATCAATATCGATAAATATTTTAAGGCCATTATTGCTTCAAGAATATTTCACCAAAACTATTTTTGGAATATTTAAACAATATTCGACCAATATCGCAAAATGTTCACAGTTTACTGCTCGACAATATAACTTTTGAATATTGTGCCAATATGGTTAGAATATTGTATCAGCGATATTGTACCAATATCGCCAAATATTTTTAGGCCAATATTGGTTGGGGAATATTTCGCCAATATTATTCAAGTAATATTGGACCAATATCGCCGAATGTTCACATTTTTTTTCTCGCCAATATTGCATTTCAAATATTTCGCCAACATGTTCACAATATTGTACCAATATTTTACCAATATAAGTGTGCTACTTGGGTTAGAATGTACATAAAGTGTTTATGACGAAACATTTTACTTTCAACATCAAAATATTCAAAATAAGGAGAAAATTTAATCAGAATCTGAACATTTCAATTTTTTCATCAAGCTTGAGAACGAATTAAATCTTTCGTTTTTCATTAAAGCATACTCATTTGAGTCTTTCGGCTTTCGGGAGCCTAACTCAGACAGCCGAATTTCACTCATCCCGTATAATGTTAGATGTATATGACATTGGAAATTGGAATCAGATTTTCAATCACTTACTGGTTTTCCTGGTGGGCCGGTTGGTCCCATTTTCCCAGTCAAGCCCTGATCTCCTGGAGGACCAGTTTCTCCTTGCCTGCCATCGTCTCCGTCTTTTCCTCGATCACCCTTCACCCCAGGTATGCCAGGCTCACCAGGCGGACCAGGAAAGCCAGGTGCTCCAGCGTCTCCCTTGGAACCCTCTGGCCCGGGTCCTCCTCTCAGTCCCGGAGATCCTTGAAGACCTGTTTTCCCTTCTTCTCCTTTTTGACCTGCGGGTCCCCTTTCACCCTGAAATGTTAAATGATCGTGTTGTGAATTTATATATAAATATCAATTTTCAATAACTACCACCCCCGTTTTCATGGAGCTACTAAAACCAAGACAATGAAGGATTTATATTTTAAAACTTTATGATTTAGAAATGGGATACTGTATTGTAACGAACTGAGCCCAGACCTGACGCCTCAGTTGCATAGTACACCTCTCCGTTGTGACAACACGTAAGCAAAGTATCTGATGTCATCGCATTGGTATGCCAGCTGGAATTTCTAGAACGCCGAGAGCCGCAAACAGCGAGAATAGACTCGAATATAAATAGACAGCCCAGATCAAAGAGAGCAGTTACAGTTAGAGTTCTCTTCTGATTTGAGAAAAATAGTGCAACACAAATTATGATAAATTGTGACATGGATCAGTACTTATATACATAGTTTAAGTGTGAAATAAATCACTTTGAAATCGTTAAGACTAAATAATTAAAAATAATAATAATAATACTCCCTGGCTAATGACCATAGCAGTCGATGCCAAGACACAAAAAAAAAAAAAATACTCCCTCATGAACACTGAAAGTCAGATGTAGTTCTTGTTCGAATTTTCGCCCGTGCTTATGACAAAGAGTAATTACCTTAAACCATAAAAAATGTATTGCTTAGAAGAACCGTATTCACCACGTTTCCGCAAAATCTCATTTGACATCTTTAGGTGATGTTTACTGTCTGGACTGTCCAGTCTAGTCCAAAAACACGGAAAAAACCCGAGAAAATATTATTCTTTTCATATATCTATATTTTTCGAAAATTATGTAAAAATGAATTTGATGATAGACAGAGGTTTAAATAAATCTGATACCTCAAACACATGTCTACTGAAATTATAGCACTGTGCTTTGATCGCGGTTCTCTAACCGTCTACTGGGTGATATCGAGGACGTGGTCATAGAAGTATAATCAGAGAATAAACGAACAACTTACCTTATGGAAGTTTAATCCTCCATTATACCAGATGGCCACGTCCGAGAATATTACCATACCCACCCGGGTGATTAAAAAACAGACGATGAAAGAGCCAAAATCACTTAAAAGGTAATGAATCGTGCTGTCCGGAGCATGGCCAAGAATGAGGGAGAGAGACTGGTTACTCAAAAACTTTGAGGAAAACGCACAAAATCGGCGGAGGAACGGATCTATTAGTTGATATTCTCAGACGTGGCCATTTCATATAATTGAGGAATAAATTTTTTATGACATCTCATGATCATAGATATGCCATGTGATCTTTGGACGAATAAATAGATTGAGTTGAATTAGTTTCTTCCACTTCTTAGAATATTATTTGCACTGCTATTGCACCAAGAAAAACTTTAATAACCATTATCAAAACTTTAGTATTGGCAATCAAAAAAAGCACCTGTATTTGGAACTGGGTCTCACTTTAATTGCCACTAGGAAAAAAAAATACCCAGACAGTGTTTACTTGCCATTATCAAACTAAAATTCAAATATAACGTAGTGCTACATACTATCAAATGAAATACTTACAGTTATGACATAAAATTTTTGCCCTTAATATATATTTTAATTGTTTTTATTGTCAGTTTTATTTGACATAAGAAAAAAGATATTTGTCGTTAATGAATTATACATTTGGTATTGGCCGTATAGATAGATAGACCGATAGCGTCTAACTCGAATTTATTGCTTGTGAATTGTGAATATCGTGAACTACCTATATGATGGAATTCCCGAAATTACTGAAAGTTTTTATCAAAGTTTAGGCTTACTATCATTTATGCATATCAAATATTTCTTATAGTATAAAAGTCAACAAAATAATATGTTTTTCCATATGAAGTATCTCATTTCCAGTATAAAATATTGATATTATAAGTACAAAAAAAATCAAAATTTCACCTTTACTTATAATATCAGCATTTTTTATTTTAAATGAGATATTCCACATAAAAAACATACTGTATGATTAACTATTATACTGCGAGAAATATTTTATATGCAAAAATGACAGTAAGCCCAAACGTCGATAAAAACTTTCCTGATAAAATAATGGATACCAACCTTGGAAACTATCGGAAAATGTTGGTAATCCCCATTCACAAGTGATATATTATGTTCGAGTAAATAAATAAAATAAATTTCACACTCTGATCGAATGCTGATGATCGTAACTACAAGACCAGCTCGTGAAGCGTTGCTATTGACCGTTGATGATGAATTTGCGCATGCGCGTGATCTTTATGAAAATACCAAAGTAGTAGAGTCTTTGGAGCTAACACTCTGTCTGCTTGTGACTATCAATGACACTCCAATTATATAACTTTAATTATGACAAGGAACAAGTTATTTGTACTTAGTACTGCCGTTGACTGAAATATGGAAACTTTGATAATGGTAAGTACTTCATTTTGTCAGTGTTATTTTTTCACTTCCAGCAAATGCTGCATTTTAGCGCTCGTAAGTGAAAAACTTTTGCTATTATCAAACTAGTGTCAAGTGCACTAGTGCATTAGGACCGTTTTTTTCGGTGTGGATTACATTTGATATATTTTGCACTTGTCGTAAGACTGTGGGCAGTTTGTACCCAGTTTAGTTGAGATCAGAACCAGATACGTTGCACCATTGTTCCAATAGAAGTATGATAGTCAATGTTTGTGGAAAAGGTATTTGACCCAAACGCGCGTGTCATCTAGCATGATTAGTTACAAACATGAATATTTGACGTTTTTAATGCAGGTTTCTTGAAAAAACACTTATTTCAATGCTGTCCTATTGTTTCAATCAAGTTACGACATGCCATATGGAGGCTAGATCACTGAAGCTACGACACATGACACATGTCGTATCTATTTGAATCCAATATTAATCCCATAAGGTCGGCTAACCATATTACTTCTATACAAACAATGGTTGCACATATTATTCAGAGACCGCATATCGAACTAATAATAGTAATTGGCATCCTGATAATTGAAATACAATAGTAACATTCACACTTCGACGTTGTAGAACGTATATTTTTTAATATAATTCAATAATCGTTGAAGTATATGATAGCTTAATGTGAACTCCACTTAGAATAGTTTCATCCTCTTTGGATATCTTACATTTTTCCCGTCATTTCCCTGTTGGCCTGTCGGTCCCGGTGGTCCCTCATCTCCTTTTGGCCCCTGTTTTCCTTCTGGACCTAGCGCTCCTGGTGGTCCTTCATGACCTTTGGGTCCTCTCGACCCTTGTTCGCCTGGAGACCCTATCGGACCTGGAGGACCCTTCTGACCTGAAATCATAATGTCAGTATTTCCTCGTAGTGATTTCTCATATCAATTACCATAATCGCCAATTTCTCCCTTCACTCCTGGTGGTCCCGGAAACCCTTGTGGACCTGCTGGACCTGACGGACCTGGCAAACCCTTCGGCCCATCTTCCCCCTTGGCACCGAGCCTACCCATCGTTCCTTGTGGCCCTCGTTCGCCTTGAGGTCCTGTTAAACCCGGCTCACCCCTTAGACCTTGTGGACCCGAACTGCCTTCTGGACCCTGTAAAAGTTGATTTTTTGATGAAAATTGAAATGAACGTCGAAGTGCAGCATACCGCTTCCCCTTGTGACCCTTTGAAGCCCTTTTCACCTGGAGGACCAATATCTCCTTTATCACCATCCTCCCCTGGTGGTCCTATAGGGCCAGGTGCTCCAGAAAGGCCCCTTAATCCAGGAAGTCCGTCTCTGCCAGCAATTCCTGAAACGATTCAAAGTGTTACACACTGTATGAGATAAGGCAAAGTTTAAATTAATTAATTCAATTGAAAAAAAAAAATCGCCCAATGCAATTAACATGAAGATAAACCATTAAAAATTAATAAAGAAAATCATGAAATCGGAATTGAAATGGATTCAATGGAATAAGTGATTCTTTAGATTGTTTTTGATTTGCAATTTACTATAATTTTTAAATAATTTGGAAGTTCATTGTAATATTTAACACCATCAAAATAAATTGATTTATTTCCAATACTTGTTTTAATTTCATTAACATATAAATTTCGAGCATGTCTGGTCAAGTGATTGTGTTGGTCATTATTCGTATTGAAAATTAAAGTATTCTTAACTAGATGAATGAAAGAGAATATATTCAATTTGTATGGAGAATGTATATCCAATATCTTTGATAGCACTGATGACTTCTGTTTATTCAGAGTTGGTAGGCCAAAGATACATAAGTAGATGACATCGGAATTCTTTTTGTAGTTGAGAATCCATTTGACAAACTAGGACCAACATTGATGAAGTACTTGAATTCTTCACAAATTTTCTGTTTACATTCAATTTTCTGCCCATCTTCCAAAACATTGGATATCGTCTGTTCTTTCAGATTTTTTGTACGGCATTTCATTCATTGTACTCCATACTATCGGGGTGGCATTGATTCATTTTTCTCGATAATATTTCTCTTTTGCTTCTCTAACACTTTAACATTTTGTTATAATGATCACAGTAGTCTACAATATATAACAAATTGGAACAAATTTAGCGACAGCTAATTTCCCATTGAAACGGTGCGAGGTCCTTTTGTCAATTATTGTACTCTTCAAGTGATGTTCGATAACAGCACCTAGCAGAAAAGGTCTACATGACATTCCAAAACCACTCTCAAGCATCATTCGAAAATTCACCAATCTTCCATTTTTCCAAAATGCAGCTTTTTTCGCCTTGTATCCTTTCGATTGATATCCAGTGAGCTTACTATATTTACTAATACCTACGTTTTTATAGACTTTTATAACAGCATTCAACATTGAATCCTTCCACCACAATTCTTCAAGTTTAAGAAATACTGGCTGGACGGCATGACTTCTTCATATTTATTGGCATTACCCGCCTTTTTTCTCTCCGTTCGTTTAAGTCGACTTTTCATAATGTTCCCTGGATTTCGCAATAACTGTAGAGTTGCTCCTTGAGCTACCTCAAGAATTACAGAAGGAACACAATCACTTTCTTGCATGTTTGAAAATTTAACAATTTTTGTATACTCAACATCGTACCATAATAACCAGCAAGCATTATGACATAACCTGCAACGTTTTTGTTCTCACGACGACGAAAATAATCCTGTAATGTTCAAAGAACATAACGCAAGAACCTCGGAAAGTAGATAAGAATTGGTTTCTTCCTGAATTCATTCAGGCTCTATGCCTCAGAGAATATCTTCAGAGGCAGTGAGTTCCAAAGCGTTACGTAAATACGAATATTTTTTTATTTAAATTTAAAATAATTCGTAGCGTTCTAGAGTTTGAATATTTTCACGTGGATAAAATGCTATCTAAAACACTTAAGGTTCATGTAAAGTCAAATATTTCGCGTTTCTGAACTGCAAGATGGCACTGACAAGATATGTTTTTCATACCATAGTTACAGCGATCTTTTATAATATTTCCATATAAATTACAGTTTTCTGTAACGATCAACCCTACTGCTAATGCAATATTGCCAAATCTCAACATTATTCGGAGTACTGCGAAATAGGATTTTTTTTTCTTGGTGTTTTGGCATCGACTGCTACGGTCATTAGCCAAGTGTTCTGGATAAGCCTTGTTACCAACTCCATACGCCACTTTAGGAGCAGCACTGTTAATTTTTAATGCAACAGTGAATCGTGGAGGATTATTACCATCCGACACGAGCCTCAATCATTCAGACTTTCACATCTGAAAATGAAAAAAGATCGCACCGTCTGGTGAATTTGGTAAGAGTTGTAGTGCCTCTGGTTTTTGTTGGGTGGAGACCTGGGAGACTTCATTATTCGAATCCAGCGTTCCTTGCTGTCTGAAAATTTCAGGAAATTTCCAGCGCCCTCATATTTGTATTGGGCGGAGACCTCGTTTTTCGAACTTAACTCCCTTACCGAATCATGTCTGCAAGTTTCGGAAAATTTGCGAAGTCTTCAGTTTTGAAATGGGTGCGTACACCACATTTTTCAGAAACAGTGATGTATTTACCTTGTTTGCAAATTTTGGTTGATTTGCAGAACATCCAGGTTTACCATGGATAGAGACATCCTTTTGTTCTAAAAGGGGTTATCTTTTCAATCGTTTTTAGTGTTTCCAAAGGTGGGGACCATTTTCTTTAAAGCTGGTTCATTCTTTTTCTTAGATTTTGGTTTATTGATGATTCTTGTGCCGTCGGTTTTCCTGTGGGAGGAGTTCTTAAGAATCTTTGGCATTGCCGCTTTTTTCCGGTTCACCTGTATATTATTTATTGTATTCTTTTCGTTCGTTTTTCTGATATTCGGGGTTGCAGTGCCCATGGGTTTGTTATAGATATAGTCAGTCCGTCCTTGATCTTGCTTAGATTAGATTTACTATTAGCACAAACAACAATATTGTTGGTGAAATTCACAAAGAGCAGGTAATATGAACAACTAACTATAATTTATTTTTATCAATATTTTTCATCTTTGTAAGCTGAACTCCGCCTATTATGCCGTTATTTTTTATGTATATTAAATAATGTTACTCAAAAACAACTGGAATGGACAATAAAGACGCTATTACTATTATTATTATTTTTCAATTCTATTTTGCTTCCTGTTTCATTTCCAGAACTGATATTTCAAATCCCAAAACATAAAACTCATTACTTAGATACTCCTTCAATTGTGTCCAAGGACTCCAAGGCTTTAGGCGGACCAATCCAACATCCAACTGATGAACTGACAAACCCCTATCGACGTAACTTTCATTTTCGAAAAGTTGAACAAATTACATCGATTACCGCTATATAGAACTATTGGCAACGCTGAACAGTAAATATGACAGTGACAATAATTTTGTGCAATACCTTGTGGACAGTAGCAGAACTATTTTTGTATTTCCGTTCATGTAATACAGAGGAATAACTTACTGGAGCGATTTACCGATTTTTGTCCAAGATTTTAAAAATTACTATTAAAAATATAAATCGTTTGATTTTATGTCTGAAAAATAGTATGAATAGTTCCTCAATGTTCAGTCTTCTGAATTTAATATAAATATCACTTGCAAAAGCGATTCTTCTCAACTGTCTTTGATTTTATAACAAGATTTTCAGAATTTTTTTAATTGTGAGAGAACGTTGTGGTTAAAAATTCTGAAAAAAATCGTGATTATCTTTTACCTTGACATTGATATGTCATGATATTTGAAATGAAATCTGATGATGAATGGTTTTTGGGAAAACTCAAAAAAACCTCTAAAAATTAGGTTTCTATTTTTTTTCTCAAAAACTATTCATCAGATTGTCTTCTACATCTCTCTAATTATTCAATTTGAATGCCGGAATAACTCGAATTTTTTTCAGAATTTTTAAACTTGCCATTAATTTTTTCATGGGTTTACATGAACCTTAAAACAAGCAACAAACAACTATTAATAATTCTGTACTGAAATATAATATTTGTGATTTATATGAACATTCAGTAATCATATATCCGAATTTAGTTCAATTGATTTCTATCAATATTCTGTTGAGCCTAAATAAAATTGATTTTCACAAATCCAGTGATATATTTACCTGGCGGTCCTGGTTCTCCTCGCTCTCCTTTAGCCCCACCAGGTCCTGGTGGTCCTGTGGGCCCTTTTCTCCCTTCTGGTCCTGGCGGCCCGTCTTTTCCTGCATCTCCTTGCTGTCCTTTCTCACCAAGCACGCCCTGAAGGCCCATAGGACCCATGTCTCCTTTCAATCCAGGCATTCCCTTTCAAAGGAAAGACAAAGTAATTGATTTCGAAGTGAGTTTGAACCAGCTACCACTTACCGGCAACCCATTATTTCCTCTGTCACCTGGAAAACCAGGTAGTCCAGTTGGCCCCATCGGTCCAGGGCTCCCAGCAGGCCCAGGCGGGCCTGGATGACCTTCTTTACCTGCTTCTCCTGGCAGTCCGGACTCGCCCGGTATTCCCGGTGACCCTGGGGTACCTGGTTCACCTATAGGACCCGCTTCTCCTACGGGTCCTTGAGGTCCGATTACACCCGCTGCTCCAATAGGACCAGTTTTGCCAGGTTCTCCCTGAAGAGAATCAATGTCTTACTGTCCAGGCAAATGTCAGTACTTCATCAATATTTAAAGAAACAATATTGTGACTTTTTTCTATTTGGAAATAAGAGTCTTGTGTTGAATGATTTAAATTATTTTTATTGTCTTACAGGTGGTCCTCTTTCTCCCGGCATGCCAGGGGCGCCATCTTTGCCTGCTGGACCCGCAGCACCTGGTACACCAATGAACCCTCTGGTCCCTTCAGGTCCCGGAGGACCTACTTCTCCTTCTGGACCCGGTGGTCCAGGCTGACCAGTATCTCCTTTGGGACCTTGGAGACCATCGGAACCCCGTCGACCCCTTGCGCCTCTGAATCCTCTTGGCCCCGTCTCACCTCTTTCACCGGCTACACCAGGATGACCCTGTAATAGAGAATTCGGTTTAGGAATGCTTTTGCAATATCAAGCGAGGAATATTTTTCTCACCCTCTCGCCCTTGTCTCCATCGGGACCAGCTCTACCGGTAGCCCCTTTGTCGCCTTTTTCGCCCAATGAGCCGGGGTAGCCCGCAAGACCTTGCATACCTTCTTTTCCTTTTTCTCCAGTGGGGCCCATTTGCCCTGTTTCTCCTCTGGGACCGTCAAAACCCTTGAACAGTAATCGTAGTTAATTATAATAGTGATAATAATAATAATAAGGTTTTTATTATTTTCTGATAACAATATCGTGAAATTATAGAAAATAAAATGTTTCTTCAAAGAACAAGGGGCGACCCAGACATCACAATATGTTCTGTCAATCATCCAAATGGACGATAAGAAAACATTCACAAGGAATTTTATACAGTGTCCGGCATAAAGTTCCCAGCATATGGAAAACTTTTTTATTACTTATTGATTTCTCAAAAAAAAAAAATGATTCTTGATGAAAACCTCTGCTTCATCCCAAACCTAAATTGCATACCAAAATTGAATTTTATATTACCATATACGAGCGTTATTGAAAAATATGCCTTGTTTTCAAAAAAAATTTGATCCCGTCACTTTATTTTTCACGGTAGAATTAAAAGTATGGGGAAAATATTGTTCCGAATCGAATGTTGATTCAGAAATTCAAATCAGAGCCACCTATGATCAATTTAATTTTTCCACTTTTTTCCAATTTTCTCCTCATCGCCCTGTATGATATGAGGAAAACTATGCTAGATGGATGGTATATTGTTAGATATGAATATATCACTCTCTGGATGTTCCCTCCTTTCTCCCTACCATCGGAAAATCACGTTAATTGAAATATGTGACGATATTTCACAAAATCTTGCTGCAAATATTAAATAATAATAATTTATAATAATTAGCTTTATTCAAGCAAACGAAATATGAAATACAATCAATGAATATTCACAAAACTTCTTGAATAAAGAAAATACAGTGAAAAGTGCTAATGCACTTGTTTCGCGAATATATAAATACTTAATTACAGAACACAATAAAATAGTTAAAATAAACACAGATGAGATTGAGCATAACAATAATGTACAAATAAAAATAGTATTACAAAAAATACTCACACCTACCAATAAACACATATACATATAATAAAAATATTATTTCGGAATATAAAATAGATCTATTAGAAAATTGAGACTTGTATCAAGAAAGAAAAGAAGAAAAGGTAGTGTGAATCATTTTAAAATTATTTGGTCTCATTGGAGATAATTCAGTTGTATTTACTATTTGCAGCAAGATTTTGCGAAATTCCGGGACATATTTCAATAAATGAGATTTTCTGATAGAAGCGAGGAAGGTGAGGATATCCAGGGAGTGATATCGTCATATCTAACAATATGTCATTCATCTAGCATAGTATTCCTCATAACGTACAGGGCGATGAGGAGAAAATGGGAAAAAAGTGGGAAAATTAAATTGATCATAGGTGGCTATGATTTGAATTTCTAGATCAACAGTCGATTCTGAACAATATTTTCCCGAAACTTTTAATTCTAACGCGAAAAATAAAGTGATGGGATCAATTTTTTTTTAAAACAAGGCAGGTTTTTCAATATCGCTCGTATATGGTAGTATAAAATTCAATTTTGGTATTTGCAATTTAGGTTTGGGATGAAGCACAGGTTTTCATCAGGAATAATTTTTTTTGAGAAGTCAATAATAAAAAAGTTTTCCATATGCTGCGAACTTTATGCCGGACACTGTATAATAATAATATTTATTTACCATTCAGATAAATTACAAGATGAAATGATGCATATGGTAAAATATGGTTACAGGTTTACTCTTATAATCATTTAATGTATCATATGAACTAGAGAGACTATAATAAATATTAGAGGAATTTCACAAAGGATATAACCTGATCGTAGGAAAACCGAACATATAATTAAACCTTGATAAAATAATAAGTGATAATCATACATTGAGCAATAGTGTGAGATGATAATATAATTTGTCAATATAGAATTAATCAATACAAAAGAACGAGAAAAATTTAAAATCAACCAAAGAAACATGAGTACGAGGAGTTTTTTTAATTATAATATGGTTTGACAATATTAATAAACGAATAGTTTTCTCTGCTCTGCTGTTATTTTTTGTATCTAATTATTCATGGGAATGATGTTTTGAAGTTATCAATTTGCTTTCGAAAAGTGGAATCGAATAAGACGATTTCAAGCCTGGAGGTACCGTATTATATACCCTAAGGGCCAGAAAAATTGAACTTCTTTGGCCAATGGTTTTCCAACATCTTTGGAATTTTCAATGTTTCTTTCAAGGCTAACCTAGGATTGTGACCGTGTTGCACTAGCTTCCCTTCTTGAAATTTTGTTTTTACCAAGAAAGTTGTGGGGTAGTTTTGATAACTTTCATTCTTTATGTTTTTTGGGAAGCTGAATCCGAATCTGAGGTTTGCTAACAAATTTTCGTGACGGAACATTGAAAAATTTGCAAAAATACGTCGATTGAGTGATGTTTTGGTGTAATAAGGGAAATGCCATGACGTGAAAGGTGTTGTATCCGTCGACTGTATACAAAAACAAAACACATTTGCTTTCCGCGTCTTTTCTCTTTATTTTTTCCCATAGAGTGGTCAGTAATATCGAATAGTAATCTCCAGTTATTGTTCTACCCTTATCCAAAAAATCAATCATGATTACTCCATGGCAATCCCAAAAAACTGAAGCAAGAACTTTTCCAGCAGATTTTTGGACACGAAAGTTCTTAGGTCTTGGAGAACCGGAGTGTCGCCATTCCATCGATTGTTGCTTTGTTTCTGGATCGTAGAAATGTATCTCATCCATAGTAACAATTCGGTTCAAGAAGTCATTTTCAAATCGAGCACAGATCGAACGCGATGCTACTACCCTTGCACGCTTTTGGTCAACATTCAAACATTTGGGGATCCATTTTGCAGCAATTTTTCTCATGTTCAAATTGACGTGAACTATATGATGAACGCATTCGTATGAAATATTCAGTGCTTCAGATATCCGTTTTAGCCCAATTCGACGGTCTGTTAAAATCATGTCATGAACTGCGTCGATGTTTTCGGGGAATGACACAGAAACTGGCCTTCCCGATCGGTCATCATCTTCAATGGAAAATTTACCTCTTTTGAAGCTTGCAGTCCAATTTTTCACGGTAGCATACGAAGGACATTGATCACCAGGGGTATTAAGCATATCTTCATAAATCTGTTTACTTTTTTGACGTCAAACTTTACACTGACACTTCTAATAAGTTATTGTTCGTTGCTATGGTAGGTAACGCAATATTTTGTTTATGCAGGGAACTGGTCTAGGCTAACTAGATATCAATACATCCTCGTATGTTGACAGTAACTGTGGATTTGAAGATCCCAGATAACTCCAACAATACCCATTTGGTCACTGTTAACTAATAGTGTTATAGTCGAAAAATGTGTCATCAAAATATTTGTATGTCACTGCAAATTACTAAGAAACGACTTTCAAAGCCTAGGAGAATGGACGTACAGACATTGCAATATTATTCCTATTTTCTACGGAACTCCAAAATGTGAAAAACCTACCCTAGAAAAAAATTTCAATCGTAAACTTCCCCCTTCTCAGCTATAAATGATAAAAAAAAATCGTACCTTTGGCCCTTCAGGACCTTCCAAACCAAGAGTCCCTTGCAGCCCCTGTGCACCGACATCCCCCTTGGCGCCGGGTTCTCCCTTCTCGCCTTCCATCCCTCTGTCACCTCTGTCACCCTTTTCGCCAGACGTACCCCTTTTCCCCTCGTCGCCTTTGACTCCGCGCGCCCCTGGGAATCCTATTGACCCCTGCGGTCCCTGATTTCCTTGCTCTCCTTTAGGACCCATCGGTCCAGGATTTCCGTTGGCGCCGGGAAGGCCTTCGGCTCCGGGGAGGCCGTGGATTCCCGGTTTTCCACGGGGACCCTGAAAAATAAAGATGGTTTGGTTTTTACGTATATATTTGGGCCTTTTCAATAGTACACGTTCACAAGTACTGTACACGATAGTTTTTCCACGACTATTTGAATCGTATCAAACGTAATCTGTTTTTTTTTCATAAACTTTCATGCCGTCATTGAAAATACAAATATTGGAAAATATTATGATCACTAATCTAATTGATTTCATTGAAAAAAACAATTCAAATGGTTTATTTGATAAATTCAGTATGTAGGTATATGTCACAAGTAAAAATGTTTAAATAAAATATAGAGGGTGATGCAAAATTCATTATTCAGATTTTAGGGGCGTATTTTTCAGGTTAAAATTAGACTTTTTTCTATAAAGATATGTCCGCAAAGATAATATAGTTTGAGGGCTAACATCATCCAGCATGACGAGTGATTTTAAAATTCTCCAGGTACATAATTTTCTCCCCGTAAACTTGGATTCATCATTTTTTTGTTTCTTGTAATTTTTACGCCTCTGCAACCGTAATCGAGAAAAAATTTAAATAATTAAAAATTTTCAACGACTGTTTCACTGTTAATTTCATTTTTACGTTTACTTTTGTTTTGAAGCATTTGCTATTATTTGAAAGTTAGTGTATGTGTCATCGTGTATTTGTTTAAATTTCTTTTTAATTTTTTCAACATTAAAATGGAAAATGAATAGGTTTCATTTGACCATTTGGCTGATATCCATTTTGTTTATGGTCTGGCTGAAGCCTGATGGTAACGGACTTGAAGATCAGAGGTTGTACGTGCTAAGATTTCCTAATTACCGGCTTTCCAACTGTGGACGCTTGATTTGGTTGATTTAAGTTAGGATTCATTATAAAAACAATGTGTTCATTTTCGACGTTTTAAGTGTAATATTTGATTTTGAGAACTGTTTACTATTGATAACACTGATGATTGTTACTGACACGTACACTATAGTGAAGTAGTAAACATACTTTTTGATATACAATATGAATCTTCTACTCATAACTTCAATAAGTTCTTACAGCACCTACTTAAGTTTTGAGCTTCCCAGAAACACACGAAAAATCACCATCAAAAAACTATCACGTGTAAAACGCCATAAGCAAACAGGTTGTTAGAATACTATAACCTGACTTGCACCAACCACAATTGGAAGCGTGACGCCATGGCTAATAGAGCGTATATTCGGCACATTTGAAACTCCAGGGCACGATGCTGGCAGATTGTGACTAGCATGCAACCCAGTAATAGAGATTTCAACTGTTATAGACGGAAATCCTGGTATGAGTACTCGACAAATAGCACGGGATTTGGATGTTTCCCATTCAACTGCTTGGAGGGTTTTACACGAAAATATGCTATACCCATATCATATTAAGGGCGTCCGAGGTTTGCTAGATTTTCCACTGCGCTTGCAGTTCTCCAAATGGATGCTGCGCAAGTGTACTAGGAATCCTGAATTTTTATCTCGTATCCTTTTTACCGACGAAGCTCAATTTACACGCGATGCAGTAGTGAATCATTACGATGTTCATATTTGGGCACTAGAAAATCCACACATGATCAGACAATCTCGACACCAGGACTTTTTTTCCCCGGAATTTCTCTCCGTAGATTTTTTCGGATTTTTTTTTCCAGACTTTTTTCCTCGGAATTTTTCCACGGACTTTTTTCTCCGGAATGTTTCCATGGACTTTTTTCTCCCGACTTTCTTTCCCCGAACTTTTTTCCCGGGATTTTTTTTCCAGGGATTTTTTTCCCTGGACTTCTTTTCCTCGGTTTCTGTAACCAAACTTTTTTTCCCGGACTTTTTTCACCAGAATTCCTCCCCGTAGATTTTCGGATTTTTTTTTTCTAGACTTTTTTCACCGGAATTTTTCCACGGACTTTTTTCTCTGGACATTTTTTTCCGGGCTTTTTCCTCAATCCCCGTAGACTTTTTCGGAATTTTTTCTGCAGACTATTTTCCCCAGACTTTTATCAATGGCCTTTTTCCCGGCCTTTTTTTCTTCGGACTTTTTCTCCCGGACTTTTTTTCCTGGACTTTTTTCCCCTGACTTTTTCCCGGACATTTTATAGCTGGACTGTTTTCCTCGCGGCGATTTTTTCCAGGGCATTTTTTCCCAGACAGATCCTTTTTTCCCTGACTTTTTCTGCGGACTGTATTCACCGGGCTTTTTTCCCCGAACGTTTTTTCCTCAGGCTTTTTTTACCAGAACTCTTTTCCCCTGACTTTTTTCTCCGGACATTTTTAACCCGAACTTTTTCCCGGTACATTTTTTTTCTCGGGCTATTATAATAATAATAATACTAATTCGACAATAACAATTGTATAGGAATAGTCAATTCGTAACCTAACCTGATTACAAATTACATTGATTTAAAATATATTTATTCAATTCGAAATATATTCATGTATAAATGCTGAAAACGTCTTCCTTTTTCCTAACGAGCGTTTCGTATTCTGTAATGCTGTAAAGACTGTGTTCTGAAAGAATATTGCGCAGTCTGTGTTTGAAAAGTGCATTCGGTAGTTTTCGAAACTGTACAGGCAGCATATTATATGGCTGTATGTCGATGTTATATACGTTCTCTTCAATCTCCTTTGGGGAAGGGTCATCAAGTTTTGCCTATTTCTCGTATTATAGTTGTGTAAGTCTTTTTGTGTAGTGTAGGTGTCCAGATGTGTTTTAATATGTAGCAGTTTTTGGTAGATACATCTTGTGTTCCATGCAACTCTAAAGATACCTCTGACAGCAAATTTCTGCAATGTAAAATTTTTTTTAAATGTGCACTAAGGCAGCATTGCTCCAGCATTGCACTCCATATATTAGATGAGAGTGAAACAGGGCATAGTAACTGGTTAGTGCAGCATTTATAAATAACTCATTTGTTGTGAACCACTTTTTGGCTTTTTGCATTATATCATGGTAGGTAGTTTGCATATTCATTTCCTTATTTATTTCAATTGCAAAGGTCGCATCATCAGCGAACATGCATGTGATTGTGTTTCTGTGTATTACGTTGGAAGGCATGTCGTTAATGTAAATCAAGAAGAGTAACGGACCTAGTATTGAACCTTGTGGGACTCCTCTATTTATCGGTAGCGAGTTACTTTTATTTCCATCTATATCTACTATTTGGTATCTGTCGTCAAGTATGATTCAAATAACTTTAGACATGTTCCCAGCTAAATCGCGGAAAATTTACGAAACCGCAAATTCAAGATTTATGGAATGGAAGATGAGAAAGACATGCAGTTCTTTCTCGGAGACGGTGTTATTGGCTTATTTTTCGGAACTGGCACAACAACAAAAGCCATCAACAGTGTGGTCGAATTATTCAATGATTAAAAGCATGTTACGATCCAATAATAATGTAGACATTTCCAAATATTTCAAGCTGATTACATTTCTGAAACAAAATGGGAAATGTTACAAGCCCAAGATAGCTGCGATTTTTACGAGTACACAAATTAGTGATTTTTTAAATAATGCACCCGATGAAGTTTATTTAATGGCCAAGGTTGTTGTTGTATTTGGAATTGCAGGAGCTTGTAGAATTTGTGAAATCAGCCAGGTAACATTAGATGATATCGAAGATTCGGGAAAGTTATTAGTTGTGAAACTGAAGCAAACAAAGAACGATGTAAACAGAAGATTTGTAGTAACTGAAGAATATATTAAATTTTACCGAATGTACATAGCCCTTCGTCCAGCAGCAGCAAAGGATCGCCGCCTGTTTTATGCATATCGCAATGGAAAGTGTATCAATCAGGTTGTGGGTAAAAATCAGTTTTATAAGGTACCTGAAACAGTAGCTAATTTTCTTCAACTCGAAAATGCTAGCTCATACAGGTCATTCATTTCGAAGATCGTCTGCTACACTTTTAATTGAATCTGGGGGATATTTGATGACACTAAAGAAACATGGCGGTTGGAAGTCATCAACGGTCGCTGAGGGCTATGTTGATGAATCGGTGGCACACAGGACAGAAATTGCTAATAAAGTGTTCAGAACGTGTGGCAGTGCTGAAATAACACCCGATTTGCGACCAGGTATATCAACGGCAGTTGTGTCCATGTCAGAAAAAAATATTATTTCAACACAAGAAAATCCGACTGTTGTACCGAATAGTTGAAGGAACATGTCATTCATGCAATGCACATTCAATAATTGTACTTTTAATATAAAGGAAATGTAACTTATGTTCAATAAAATATTCTAAACTTAAGTATCTTCCTTTATCTATGTGTGAATATGTCCGGGAAAAAAGTACTCACTTTTTCCCGGGGAAAAAGGTAATTTCATGAAGTTATATTTTGTTACCTACAGAGATAAAATGTCAATTTTTTTTCCCGTCACAGAAAAAAAAAAATTTAAATTTCTTTTTTCCCAAACTTTTTTTCCGTACTTTTTTTACAGGACTTTTTTCCCCGACTTTTTTTCTCTGGACTTTTTTCCCGGACTTTTTTTCCCAGGCTTTTTTCCTTGAACTTTTTATCCGGATTTTTTTTCCACAGACTCCTTTCTCCGGACATTTTTGCCCTGGACTTTTGTTCCCAGACTTTTTCTCCCGGCTTTTTTTTCTGGGTTTTTTCCCGGAATTTTTTTCCAGGACTTTTCTCCCCAGCACCGAGATATACTCAGATTTCAAAATTTCGAGTTTCAGGTCAGAACTTTACTTCAAATTTTTGAGAATACCAAGGAATTTTAAAATTTCAATTTATAACTCGGAATTTAAGGAAGAGAGATTTTTTTAAATTTCAGGTGTCCCTTCCAGAGCTTTATAAAATCCCCATATAAAGCAAAAAGTTTGCTATTATCAATATAGGTATGCATGTTGAAATTATATTGAACTCAAATGATAACTGTAACTGTAAAAGATTTATTTCTCTTTAAATTAAATACATTAACCACATACAATGAGTGGCATGGACACTTGCTTACAAACATGCCTCGACATTTGTATTCGGTATTACCCAAAACACAATGGAGTATGGAGACATCGTAATAAAGGGTGTCAGTCTCTTTAATATTGGGACAAAGAGTGGCAACCTATCATCTGGTGACATCTTCAATGCATTCCCATTCAGAAAAACCGTCTTGGACAGTAGTGTTTCAGATGTTAGTTCAAAAACATAGACTTTTGTAGGACCCTCCAGATTTTCTGTATGAAGCCCAGCTATCCTAATTGTCTTCACATTGTTATCCAGATTGATTCCTAAAATTGTGATGGAATTCTTCCTTTGTCCAAATAAAGTCCTCTTTGAGCAATGTACATACAGCCTAACACTCTGTGGGATAATAGTATGATGTGGTACAACAACTTGTCCAACTAGTTTTTTGTGAAGTACACTAACCCACCAATCAGGATTGGGGTCATAATTTTCATTCAAGAGAGCATAGTTTCCATGAAAAATCGACTGCCTCATGACCACCTTCACCCCCATTTCGGCAGCAAGTCCAAGCTTGTCTGCCCAGATGAAAGACCCAATGAAAGAATCTGACAAGTTTGGTGCTCCTCCTCCATATGCAGAAGATGTCTCTCCTAAATAAATGTTGCTTTCTTGGCAGTGTGAAGAGTTGATTATTTCTTTCACTGTTTTAATTTGGTGTTTCAAGTAGTCAAAAATTTTGGGATTCAAAAAGTCTTTTACTTGTGCAGTGCGACCGTTCAGGTAGTACTGATGCCACGATATTGCATCAATGGTGTGTGCTGAATTTCGCAAAAATTCCTCCAAGTACCGTTGACTTTCTTTGTGATTTGTTCGAGGCCTTGTAACGTCAGGACCAATCAGCAATGAATTCCTGTACAATGGGTATTCATTCAGGATTGTTCGGAGAGTTGCAAAATCACTTGCCATTTGTGTTGCGTTTACTTCTTCATTGAACTTATGTTTGAAGGAGTTAGGCTCATTTCCAAGTTCCCAGTTGACACTGAGTTTATGTGCATTTGAAAATTCTATCAACTGTCTGGCATTTCGAGAATCCCACGAACCATTCTTGAGTCTGACCAACGAGTTGAGGTCAAAAAATATATCCAGGTGGGTATTTTCAGCTAGTTTCACGAGATCAAACCACTGTGAGCCAGTCATGGTAAAGTTTGGAAAGTTGTGATGTTCAAACCTTTCATCATACGACATTCTGTAAAAGTTTTGAATTGTCTCATTTATTTCCCCATCAGGCGAAAAGAATAATTTGTCAGCTAAAGTCCCTCCTATTCTCAGATATCCAGGAGATAGATACTCCATCATCCTTATCAGCTTCATGTTGGTCGTATTGAAGTTTTTGAAACTCATTGCAATTATGATACTATCCAATGCAACACTAAGAAATTTTGAACTAGTTTTAAAATGCGCTGGTTCTTTGCTTTCTATGTATAATACTTGGATAGGGCTGGATGCTTTCGTGGGAAGTAGGACGAAAGTAAATATTAGGTAAAAGAACAGAATAGTAAAAACAAATATTAAAGAAATGGCACCACATTTTTTGGCAGGTGTTATGGAGGAATACCATTTTCCTAACTTCTCCTCTAGTCTTGTGAACATTTTGAATTTTCTATTTCATTTTCACTGTTTTACTAAAATTTATTATTTGATATTATTCATCATAACCTAAAATTTCTTAAAATTTTAAACTTGAACCTTCAGAATTCAGATTACAGTTTGACCAACACAAATTAAGATTGTGTTGGCAACCATTTCAAATTTCAAGTTGTTTGATTTTGAAAGTATGAACACAAGAAAATATCACAAAACCACAGACCTCATATGAGGTCTGTGCATAAAACTCAATTAGTTCCCCAAAAATCGATTGATAATACGAAAACCGTTACATAAGGCAAGACAGACCTGAAATACTTTATGGCCTTTATATCAATTCAATCAAATAATTATAGATGGCGACCCCTTTGCGAGAATGGCAATTTCTTCACCTCTGAAATAAAGGTTTCTGCAAATTCAAGTAGTGCAATGGTTTAATTTTACTTTTGTTTCAGAGATGTCGCCATATGATTCAATTCTTACTTTATTCTTTCTGAGTAACTTTTTATTCTTTTGGTATGTTGCTTCAGGAATCTTTTATGTGGTGAGCAAACTAGCAAACACTCGTTCTCTGAAAACTATGGGAGTGTCAATAAAATACTCTTTCAATAGGAAAAATATAAGTTTTTATTCTGACGACACAGACCGACAAGATTAAATCAAAATCTCTTGTCAACTGACTTTCAAATTGAAAAATACAAAGGGATTCTATGAATCTTCCGTAACAGGGAGAAACTTGACGTCAAAAACAGAAAACAGTTTCTGGAAGGCTGGAAATTTTTCACACGAGTGAGAAATGTACTGCCTGACAGAAAACTACTACTTCCCTGGTTAAAGCCACGCTGGAAATTGATATTGTGAAAAGACCCTATATAAAAAAAATCCGAAAGAGAAAATTTGCATTTTCACTCAGACAGTTGATTATTTCTCAAATGTCCAGTTTCCATTGGAGATTCATATACAGTGTCCGCCAAAATGTTGGAACCAAATAGAAAACTTTTTTGTTGATAGTTTCTCAGAAAATTTCATTCATCATAAAAGTCGATGCATTTAAATAAACTATATACGCGAATATTGGTTATAATCAGTAGCGTGCGGCCAAGCGGGAATCGGCCGATATTCTAAATTCACAACAGAGTATCTAAAGATGACATTACTATGCAACATATCGAAAAATGTTATTGAAAAAAGTTGATTCTAATTGAATGATATTCTGTTTTCCATTTCAGTCTAGCAATCACAAATTTTAATTTTTTTTAATGATCCTGTATTGATTTCATTATCTTTCCATTACTGTTTTTTTTTACTTTTATTCAAGATTTTGTTAGACTAGGTAATTGCTCTGACGAATAATTTGTGCTAATTCAGTAACTTACTACTCAAACATTATTGTGGATAATTCCTATTAGATATCAAAAATTGAGGCCAACTCATTAAGTAGTTATTAAAATTAGTAGACTGAAGACTGTAGACTGAACTGGATAACTGGGAATATCAATCGATTGCAAACAACTTCTTTGATACATTTTTTCGATATTTTGCGTATTAATGTCATTTTTCTGTAGTGAATTTGGAAAATCGGCCGTTTCCTGTTTAACCGTACGCCACTGGTAATAACCGAAATGCGCATATTCAGTCTAATTGAATGCACCGACTTTTAAAGAAAATCGATCATTTCATTGATGCGTGGATTGTATCTCTTTCGCTAGGAGTCCAATACATTTTGGTCGACAAAAATTAAGATCATCAGGGAGGTCGGAAGAATTGGAAATCATTCTCTTCAGAAGCAATTTCATATTACAATGATGGAATTGTTGGACTAAAAAATTAGATGTTTGAAAAGAGAATTGAATTCTCTTTTCAAATATGTGTTACCTTACCCCCCCCCCCCCCATGCTATTAGAAATTGATGTGCCTCCCCGCCCCCTCTATCAAGCAATCACGATTTCAAAAAGAAGTATCGGTGATAAGATTCAAAATGGTTTTTGTTCTATGTTTGCAAGTCAAACCGTTCAAAAAGGTAGCAGAGGGACTAAAAAAATCTGAGCCAGAATGTTAGAGTTGCTTGCATAATATTGAAAGAAAATATTCCTATTCCCGTCACAGTTGAAACTTTTTTTTGGCACTGCGTTGTAGGTATGTAGATTTGAATAGTGGAACTATAAGTTCATATCGTTATGGATATCACTTTAATATAACACAGGGTGTTTCAGAATTGAACTATTTATATAGTTTTATAGAACTTTTACCACGTTTATTACTAGAAATTTAAATACGATTAGTCGTAGAAAAAAGTTTTTAATTGCGTATAATGCCATTCTCATCCTCGGGAATAATAGTCATCATTTTACGCTCTTTGAAAAATATAGACCAGGTACCTACTCTCTGGGGTAATACAAGACCTTGTTTGTGAGCGATTACATTTATCAATTTCCACGAAAACTGCTTTGTTTGAGAATTCAACGAGATGAATTCGGAGATTGACGTTCTGAATAAAACACAATAGCTTCCTTCATCTCGCGATGGATTTTCTGAAACGAAGATTTTTGTGTGATGATCGACAAGGTTATGACGTCAGACACAGCACTTTACAGCTGATTTTTTTTTATCAAAAAAACGTAAATTTTTTTCCAAGGGTGAAGAACTGTGTGTCGTATTTCAATTTTTTTTCTTCGAAATGGAGCCGTTCAATTATTACGTAAGCACTGTAGGGGGCCATGGGGTCTGTGCTTTGCTTATTTTTGATGACTGGGGGTGGGAGGTTCTTAGATGGTGATTACGTCAGCAGTAATTATTCATTTAATTACACAATATGGCAACCCAGAAATTGTCTATATTTGAAAAAAAAAAACGTATTTTCGAGGATTCCCGTAAATAATGTACACGTTTAGGTACTCGCTTAGAACCGAGTAGGGGATTTACCGTGCGCCATTCACTTGTCCTAAATTCTTCCGTCAAACTATTGTTTCGTTTCGGTACGATTGACGATTTGACGTATTGTAAGTAAAGCAAAGCAATTTAATATTTCTGTTGCCGTTGATCCACTTTCGCCAAAGTTGAATTGTGAGTCCTAAATCTATTTTCTTATTTCTAGAATAAAAAAAAGAACAATGTTTACGTAAGCATGGGAGGGGGGGTAAGAGCTTTTCTTACTTTTGCTGACAAGGGGTATGGGATAGTAAATAGTTGTGATAAATCTGCATACGTAATACTTGAACGGCCCCAATTGACCGAACACTTTTCTTCAGTTTTTTTTTTTAAAGTTGGGTAAAGATTTATTTTTTCGAAAAAATTTCAATTGTGCCGGCCGTAAGTTTGTGATCACTTATTTTTTCTGAGAATTTTTAGTCTATTTTTATAGGTTTTTTTCAATATTTTTTTTTCGAATCGAGTGATTACTTTTTTTCAGTCTTTTATAGGTGAAGATTTTATTTCTTCAATTATTACTGTGAATTTTGAAAAGGCCTATTGGCCACCACGTATTCTACCTCACACTGGATACGAGACGCGTGTAGCCTTTGAGGAAAAGAAAAGAGTTGATATTTCATTTCGAATATGGTAATTTAAAATGAAATTTCCACTCTCTCTTTAAAATAGTCCAAAATTGAAAATTCATTGAATCACAGAATAACGTAAATTTCTGGTTGAAATTAAACAGACCTCAAAACAGAAACTATCAACTGTACAATATGGTGTGTACTGCAAATTGTTTTATTCGTGTTTCGAAACTAGTTTCAATTTTTTTAAGTCTTGCTAACACTTACCATGAATCCAGGAGGACCCAACAATCCTTGAGGGCCAGGTGGACCGATGGCACCATGGGGCCCTGTCTGACCGTGTTGACCAGGCTGGCCCGTCGGACCTGGATGTCCTTTGCTTCCAGGAGGTCCCTCGTTTCCAGGTATTCCTGGAGCACCTGGAAGACCTGGTATTCCTCTTGGGCCGGTGAAACCCCTAGGGCCCTAAAATTTCGAAGGATGTACTGTGATATCAATTTAAGCCATACATCTACGCTATGTATATATGAATTTAATAACTCTACTACTGTTGAGAATATGGGTGATACTCCTACATGACAGAGACACGATCGTGTGCTATTTGTTTATTTTTAATTATTTCTTCTCTATTGATTTATGTTTGGGTTGTTATATAATCTTTGGAATCATTAGAAGTCCTATAGAGAATTTATTGTGGTTTTATTGCAAGCATTAAGTATCTCCAAGAATTCTATATTATAATCGTGAACATTTCAAAAGTACATGATCCTCCCTTGGTGCCTCAAGCTGGAAATTTTGATCTAGCCGGCAATACTTATGTTAATGGTTCTTTGATATTGGGGTAGCTGGTGATTGAGTCTGGGCACCTCAAAAGTTTACCCTAACAAGATATATCGATTTGTTATGGATTCTTGACATAATAATAATAACATAATTAATTTCTTCAATTTAAAAGTACAATTATAAAAGAAAAAGTCAAAGACAAGTGTGGAAAATTAAATAACAGATTAAACGCGTACAAATTTAAAATTCATAAAATTGAAATTTACAATTCAGAACTATTCAAAATTTCCTCCAAATTGTTTCTCGTTTGTAGTAGCGCTTTCATTCGTTGTCTAAAGATAAAGAGATTCGGGGATGTCTGTATATCTTCAGTTAGTGAGTTGAACACTTTCCAGCCCATGAATTGTAGATTTCTTCAATAAAAAGAAGACCTGTGTACGCCTGGTAGCAATAGATCCTTGGATCTAGTTTCATGTTCGTGAGTATTTTATTGGAAACAAATACTGATCTATGTTTGTACACATACGTACATATTTCATAAATATATATATTTCCGCCAAGTAAAGTATTTTCAGATTTTTAATTGCTAATCTACATTAATCTCGACTTGCAAGTTTGGCTATAATCCTAACTGCATATTTTTGTAGAATGAAAACTCTCTCTATGTTGCTTGAACATCCCCAGTTACGTATACCATAGCGCAGGTGACAATGAAAACTGGCATAATAAATAGTAAGAAGTATTTGCTTTGCACTATTTTGCGATCAAATAAAGTAAATAGCAACCACTACGAAGCTTACTAGATAAATTTCACAATTATCAGTGGAGAGGGGCTCGGGAATCTGTCATGACGCTCGCATACAGAAATGAATTGCTTGTGTTTTTGTTGCATCTAGGATCAGACTGTGTTTCCTTGACCATTCATAAATATGGTGATAACGATTACACATATTAGTCCTTGTTTGTTCTAAAGTTAAGAATATTTGTATCATCCGCATAGCACACTATTTGTGAATTTGGAGACATTTTATTCAGATAAACTATTAGGTCATTTCAATAGATTATAAAGAGATATTGACCAAAGACTGGACCTTGGGGAACACCCCTATCGACACACTTCTCAGTACTCAGCCAATTACCAAATTTTACAACATGAGACCTACCTATCAGATATGAATTCATTAAATCCAGACAAGGACCTCTAATTCCATATTGAGACAATTTATAAATCAACAGTTCATGATCTACGTAATCAAAGTCCCATTACATGTAGTCTAGGATCTAGAGCTAATACTAACTTTCTATGAAATTTATACAATGCAGTTTGTGTGCTAGATAACCATGTTGTGAAGGTGAGTGACTATTAAAAAAATAAACTATTTGTTCTTTCATTTTGAGTTCATAGATTTTGGAAATACTCGACAAAACACTGATAGCCCGGTAATTACCATATTCATTGCGATATCCTTTTTTACATATGGGTGTTGCTGATGCTAGTTTCAATTTTGTTGGAAATATACCACTTTCCAGTGATGCATTCAAGAGGTACAATATTGGCTTATACAACTCTTATCTGAAATGTTTTATCAATTTGTTGGAGATATGATCGTGTCCTACAGATATAGTGTTTTTGAGTTGGGTTATTTAGATCATTTTCACAAAGCGGGTCCATGAAAAGAGACTTATTGTTCAGTGGTATACTACAGTCAGTAAAACTCGTGTCACATTCACTCGAGATTGAATTCGAATCTACGAAATGGGTATTGAAATTTTGAGCTACTATAATATTTGGAATATTAACATTATTCTCCGTTGTACGTTTTTTTTGTATGTCATTCATGATTTGCCAGGTAGTTTTCGTTTTATTATTGGATTTTCCTATTTCAGAGTCATACTGTGCTATCTGACTTTTCCTTTGGTTTTCCCTACATCTTGGATTATAGTCTGCTGCAAATCAACTTACCATTTCTCCTGTTAACCCTGGTAAACCCGAAGGCCCCTCTTCTCCTTGGATTCCGTCATGTCCGGGTGATCCTTTGTCTCCAGGACTTCCAACTGCACCCCGTTCACCCTTTCCCCCGGGTAATCCTGGGAGTCCGATAAGTCCCTGCTCTCCTTTATCACCAGGAGGTCCACTCAGTCCTCTCTCACCATCTCTCCCAGATCTGCCTCTATACCCCTCCCGACCAGGGGGTCCAGGAATTCCTCTTATTCCCGGCAGACCCTAGTAAATCATATAATCTTTCAAATATTATGATAGATATCAATATGAAACAAAGCAAGTTATCGTAAATTGCTGATCCTAGTTTCGACGAGGACGAGTTTACTGTTAAACTATACTTTGTGCGATGTCCGATACTTGATTTGGTTCTTGGTAACTATCGATTTCTACATCCAATAGAATACATCAATCGACAAATCTATGAGATGCGTTGAAAATTTCAAATTATTATATGTAACCCATAGGGATTGTGATAACAAATATATTGGCCAGACCAGGTGATTAGTAAACATTCGTTTCAAAGAACTCATTGCCTGAAAATATATTATTGTCTGATTTTATCCTGAAAAATTGACTTTGAAAGAAAAAACACTACGTACTGGTTCTCCACCATCTCCAGGTTCTCCTTTCGTCCCTTCCGGCCCAGTAGGACCTTGTGGGCCGGGTACACCCGTGAGTCCCATGGGTCCTTCGGTCCCTGTCATCGCCGTCTTTAACATAGCGTCAAACAACTTCATTAGTCAATTTACAATAATTACGAAATGTGTTATATTTACCATATGCTGGGCCAGCATTTGTCGGAATGACTCTGCCTGTTGGTCTGGGCCTTTATCATTTCCTTGAACATTCATCTGAAATATTCAATAATTATACTTTGTAATGATTCAGGAGTCAGTTCGATTATATGGAATATTTTACGTTTATGTGTAATGTTTTTTTTTAATTTGACAAAGTTCCCGAAATCTGTCATGGTGGCAAATTTAATGTTTTCTAGGAATTACTACCTACGTTTCCGACCAACTCAACAAACTTCTGCATTATTTCCATAATAAATTCAGGTTGCAAACAAAATTTTTCAGTGTAAAATGAACAAAAAAAATATGTTGTTGACATAATGCAAAGTTATTTGAGTTGGTCGGCAACGTAGGTAGTAATTTCCTAAAAAACATACAATTTAAAGCCACCATCACAGATTTCGGGAACTTTGTCGGATAAAAAAATTACAATTTTGCATTTTTTAAATTTTTTTCAAAGCACGAAAACATATGGGAAATTGGCTCTCGGTCAATTTGGCTGATATTTTATTATGTTATAGTAGGATAGGTCTTGTATAGATAGATAGGTTTTGCATGTGTTGTTTCTGAGATATACCTAAGCGGCCAAAGTTTGTGAAAATGTTGCTGGGTAGGATTGACAAAGAAAAGAAAAACTGTTTTCTTAGTCGAAATAGGATGAACTTAGGATGGAAATGTATTTATCGGAACTCGTTAACATATCCAATAATAATTTTATGAGTAATAGTACATTAGGTTATATACGGGGTATAGTAAAAAAGTCGTTTTTGAGATTTTTTTTCCAGCACTATTTCAGAACCAATGAGTCATAGTTTCAGTCTATTCTAGACGATAATAACGTGTTTTGTTTTTTAATATCTCTGTGTGTTTGAAATACGAATTTTCCTACAACTTCTATGAAAAGTAGCGTATTTCTCATAGCTTACTTAATTTCAAAACTATGTATTGCTCATACTGTGAGAAATATTTTTTCTCACGACACTTTGCCCACAATCAACAAAAATCGACAAAAACTAGTTGGCTAGGTAGTTGGCTGCTGTTCATTTTTAGATAGTTATCAGAACTGTCAGATTATAGAAGTTTTTTAAACTCTTCAGATGGTTTTCATTCGTGCTTTCAAAAAAATCGCAATTTCTATTGAATATTATTTCAATGAGACACACTTACTCATAATAAATAATATGGATACTGACAATAGTGACGATTTTGATAATAATACTCCGCCAGAGATATTGGAAAAAGCTGCGAAAGTAACGTTGGATTTGTTGCCGGAAATTTCAAAAGAAAAATATGAATTGGCATACGAATAAATTATTTATCTGTCAAGAGGTAGGATACTTTAATGTGATTGCAGTTGTGCAGTTGTAGGAAAAAATAAATATTGAGGTAAATATTACTTGAATTTTTTAAATGTTTGCAGTTTTAGGAAAAGTATAGTGTGAAACATGTGGGGAAATACTTTTTCTTACTCGTATGTTTGCGGCACTCGCCCTTCAGGCTCGTGCCACAAACTTCCACACTCGTGAGAAAAGTTGAACTTTCCCCACTTGTTGCACACTATACTATTTTATAATTTTGGATTATACCCCTATACTGAAACATTCGAAACATTTTACTACAAAAAAATTATTCATTGCCAATATTGATTGAACAAAAGATGAGGCAACTTTCTGATGACTTTCAGTAAATAAATATTATTATATTATTACTATTATTACTATTATTAACTCAGTTGTTTAATATTACCTTTCATCTAAATACAGGGTACGTTACAATTTGTTTATGTCATCTTCAATGTTTTTATTGAATATCTCAAAAACCGTTTTGTTAATTTGGACCTAATTTTACTACCATTATTTTGAAAATGTTTTCTATTATATGTGAAAGTTTTGTCAACTTTGCGTGTTGCGTTTCTAAGATATTCATATATAAAGTTTATGATACTACGATACATGGATGTTGAATTGGTTAATTATTATACGTTCTTGAGTTTGGATGTATTGATGCAATCTTGTTGTTGAGTGTAGTTTGCGTTATTTATAGTATCGAAAAATGTATTTGAAAAATTTTTGTAATAGAATTCAATTTATCGAAAGGTTCCCTAAAGTTTTGTTCAATCGATAGTAATATACCCATATGTCATAATAATTCGCACATAAAGCTAATTTCACATTGACAACATAAAAAATATTAAAATAAATATACAATACAAATCAATTACAGTCACAAATATAACAAATATATCACAACAAAAAATGTAAAAATAAAATATTCAATAAAACAATGGTAAAAACATTGTCATTCATACACTTTGAAACATATAAACTGAGTAGTTTGGCAAGAGTAATAGTGACAATCATGTATGACACTCGCGTAACATACATATTTTCAATTCTTTTTTGAAAGTTGTAATCGTGTCGCAGGTTTTCAGAAAATATTCTAACTCATTGTAACGCACTATGCCTATATGGAAAATAGATTTTTAGGAGCTCTTTTTGTTTTTTGTTGCGATTCGTATATCTGCCCTTCTTCGTGTGTTGTAGTTGTGCAAACTGTTTTTCTAGACCAAGGTGTTAAAGATGGTGCCACTCTGAACAAGAAATTTATGTTTCTTGATATTTTATTGGTAACGTATGAAATATGATCTTTGAACGTTAAATTTCTATCGATAATAATGCCCAAGTTGGCTAATGACCATGCCGAAACACCAAAGAAAAAAAAAAAATAATGCCCAAGTATTTAATCTTTTCCACCATTTCCACCTCCTCCTTACCAATTGTAAACATATGATTATTATCATTGAACTCATACTTTTTGTGGTTGCTAATCAACACGAATTAAGTTTTTTTTGCATTAAGCTTCAACAAACTAGCATTAAACCATTGTATCATTTGCCAATTCTGAAATCAAAGTTGATTACAGAATGCTGGAATTCTCTCTCTTGAGATTGAAGAAATATTCTGCAACACCTCTGCCCCCATGCAATTTAAATGCATTTACATTCTATCTCTTGTGATAGAATAATATTCTCACACTGGTTAGCAATAATAACATTAGCCTTGACGCAGTTGATAGTCATCGTAGTGGCAAAATTTGAGTAAGTGTCAAAATTATTGCTGTCACGTTTCCTATCTTTGATCGTGGAGAAAATATAGTCTGCTACTCGGTTAGAATGAAAATTCGTGATGCTCGTGGTTCCTCACGCTCGCTTTCGGCTCGCGCTCGGAACTTTCCACTCGCATCGAATTTTCATTCTAACCTTGTTACAGAATTTACTATTCTAGCACCGCGTTGAGTGTATCTTTGGCCTTGAGACATCGAAAGTGCATGAACTACTGCCCCGTTCGTCAAATTAGATCTGTCAAACTCAAAAGTCAAAACAAAGAGTTTTCAGAAACCGGATTTGATATTTGATGAAGTGTCCAGTATCATGCATTATCACATTTACCTGATTTACCGTACAATGGAAGCAAAAATCGTCAATTCATTCAACATCATATCGTCGGTCTCATGCCAAAACCACGAATATGCAATTTGTCATTTCGAATGAGAAGAGTTTTAAGAATATTCGTGCTTCTTGCTTTGAAAACCTAGGTAAGTTTCCACATTCGCGAATTCACTCTCGTTCACAGTAGACAACCTGATAGCTCTTTTGTAAGCTTGGCATTGAAAATGTTGGTAGTAAATTAGTATCTTACATACTGAAGTCAGAACACTGGAATCAGCATATTAGCAGTTTTGGCGTGGGACAGACGATATTATCCTCATAACTATCACTTGTATCAGAATCTGAGCTACTCTCATTCAAACAAAGCTCGCTTAATTCCTACTCTTGCCATAAACACTTTCGTTCTACCCATATTATTTCATTTACTAGTTCAACAGATTTGTTTTTGTTACATACGAATTTGGTTGACTGATAAAGTGATAAATGTCAACATCTGCGGGAAACGGCATGCACCACCTAAGCAAAAATCGTTCCGATTCAACCCACCAACGTCAATGTTAGTTGAAACGGAACGCTTGATTATGTCTGCAACAGTGATGCGATGAATGCATGGAACGGAACACGCTTATAGTGTCGTTAATTTAAGTTACCTATTTTCTGTTCTGTAAGTAATCAGTGAGTCAATCGAGTGCTTTTCCAGTTATACCATACTTCTCTAGTTTGATAATTAATTTGGCCTTGTCAATTTTTTAGAATGCGCGTTGGATGTCCAAGAATACAGCTGAAAGCTTACTTTTTAGCTCTTAAAGATGCTAACTTTGTTTGCGAAACACGCGTTGAGTGTGATTGTGAAGTAGTTTTCGTGTTTGGGTAGTTTTTTTTCTTGAATTATACTTCGATATACTATTTAAGGTGCATTAAGTGTATACTGGAGGGTTAATTTGTGCTTTATTAAAAAAAAATTGTTTCAAATATTTTCGCCATTACAAGAGTTTAGTTTGCGGTCAAAATTTGGTGAGTCGTGCAGCAATGTGATAGGAGACATTTGAATTTACTGAATCGGTACTCTAAAATACGAAGAGGCAGGAAAGTATCCGCTTTAAAGTTTCACATACATTTAAATGGAATATTTCATATTCAAATTGGCAACTTCGCTTTAAAATGTCCAATTAAAATTGATATAAAATAATATTCGGTTGAGTCAAATCTTCATATAATGAATAACATAGTAGGTATTTCCATTGTTAAAGCTGAATAGGTATCGTTTTCCTGAAATGTTAAGCTAAGTCACTTTCAACCAATTTTGCAGGAGAGGAGAAAAACGATTCGTGGAAATAGAAAAGTCTGAGAAGGTACAATAAAGTTATATATTACTGGAATATTTATGTGCAATTCAATAGGTTAACTGTGTGATGTCTGTCAGTCTGTCTGTCAGTGATAATGGTCCGATTCTTTTCAAAATTGATGTGTGGGGGTTTTCGGGGTCAAGTTTAGGATTTTGTGGCAAAATTCATGAAACGAAGATGGAGGACCAGTTTTGTGATTCGTGATTTTTATCCGAATCAATTGAATAGGAGTATATAGGAGTTTTTGCTGTCTGAGTTTATGTATATGTTAAAATTCTTGGATTATACAGGGTGACCCAGGGTTAAACCGCCAAACGTTTAGGATCGGTTTATTAGGTAAAATGAAAACTTTTTTTTCCTATAAGAATGTGTCCTTACTTTTCTCGTTTTCGAAAAACAAGAGAAACAATCAGTTTTTACCTATTATTTAAAAACCTTTCTGCTGATTTTAATAAAATCTGGCATGCTTATTTGCGATAATAGGGGCATTCTTTTAATGCAATTATAATAAAATAATTAATTACAGTGGCGTACCAAAGGGTAATATAATTGATATCAGAACATATTACCGGTCTTCCACCGGTTTTATGTATGTTTAATATTTTTCAGGATCAAGCAATTAGAAATATGCATTTTTCGTCTCTTTAATTGTTTCCGTATGTCGCTATATTTTTGATAAATAATTTGAAAGCCGTTTGCATGTAACAGGAAAAAAAGTATCTAAGTAATTGATATTAGGACAAATTTATTGATTTTAAATTATTGGAAAACGGGAAAACAAAAATTTACAAAAACTACTCAAAATAATCAAAATTTTTTCAATTCAAAGTTCACACACACGAACAACAGATTCTGCAGCTGCACGGTGTGATCTCTATACTGCTTGAATAATACTTTCGAGGAAAATACCTTCATCGTTCATGAGCTCAGCATAAACTTTGGTTTTCATTGAACTCCGCACAAAAATCTATAGAGGTTAAGTCAGGAGAGCGCACTGGCCAAGGAACTTTGGTAGTTCAACCCTGGGCCACCCTGTATATAGACGGCGGCTCCAAGATGACGGATGAGCTGATTTTGGTCAGATTCTATTTAAATTTTTGGAATCGGAGATGATCAATTTTTTGTCAAAATTCAGTAGATGATGACTAAAAGTAATTGAATTAAACTAATTGAAGACAGTTTTCAAAGACAAACTTTCCTATAAATTACTAAAAATTTAAAAATAAGCTTTTACACAAATACCAAGAAACTTCATCTCACTTCCTCGGCGAGTGTGAGGCTTATGAAAGGCTAAGATTTGGAATCTTCGGAGTTGAAAAACTCTAACAAGAGGAACTTACCGATTTGAAGTGGATGGATATCTCCATCTGCAACCATTATTCAAAACTTTTGTAAAAATCCCAACACTTATTTTAATGAAAAAAAAAATAATGGAAAGATACATTTTCCGTTTGACGCAAGAGATTGCAAATTGAAGCACTTCTCAAGAACAATATTTTACTTATTTTTTCGAGTTTGCAAAACTTTTGGAATTTCCTTCGAAAAGTTTGGATTAAAAACATTTTTTTTTAAACAAACATTTGAATGGTTGTAAATTTATCAGAAGATGTAAACTGCTATTTCTCAACACTTTGAAAGTTTGCAGAACTTTTTTAATTTTTTCCGGGATAATATTGCAAAAATTTATTGAATCCTGGTTTTCAACATCTTACGCTCAAAAAATTGTTGCAAAATCAGACTTAATTTAAGTTAACGTAGGTACTCTCCATTCCACTTCAGTTTGAAAACTTTTGTAATTACTATTAAATTTTGTGTCTATATCTACATATATAAAAAACAATCTATGAGAGAAGAGAAATCGACTTTCATATCTATCAATTTTTTTATACTGTTGATGAGAACTGATAGGTAATAATCAAGGAGTAAAGTGTGTTTTTTTGATTTCAAAAATAATCATTATAAGATAACGCGCAGAAAAAAAAAGACGTGAACAATAACAGACTCTACTCGAGCATACAGTGTGTAAACTTTACTAAGTATTGTTCTGTAGTTCGTTTTATCAATAAAATACTTTCTTTTTCAAAATTATGTCTGTATTTTTCGTTGTTTATAACTCTCTCTTCAACTTTTTCTCCCTCCAAAAATGTCAAAAAAACTTCAATCAAAAATATACAAGGTGAATAAAATCAAAACTTAATAAAAACTAAAATCTTCCTCAACATTCTGCCTCCTGGTGAAGACTTCTTCACTTTTTCTGCTCTCTGTTCACATCTAATCTGCAAAGTTTTGCAACAGGTCGTCGATAGGTACCAAGTTGTGTTTTCACGTCTACAACTCTAACAACAACTCGTCCAGGGTATGTCGTTTCAATTTTTCCCAATGGCCAGATATTTCGAGGAAGAGAATTATCCACAATTTTTTTTACTCAATTCCTCAATCTAGGAATCCAGAACTTTTGTCTTATTTCATTCTTGTCCAATTTCCTTGCATATCCGTTCGTCAAGTATTCGTCTATTTTTCTACAGTATTCATCCGCAAAATTATCATCTTTTTCCATCTTCCTTTCCATACAATATAGTCGGCTCAGGGCATTTTGGCGATTGTCTGGAAATTCAACATTATCGGTTCTCCATAATAATCCTGTCTCGAATCTGAGACCAATTCTCACTGTAGTTTCTTCCATTATTCTTTCACACCTTGTTTCTTCTTATCATAAAATGCAAATATTGTAATATCTCCTTGCTGGGATTTTATTTTTATTGGCAGGATCTCCAACAAGACATTGTAATTTTCATTCTTTGTAAAATTTGCATGTTCATTTTAACATTCAGGATATGAAATTTCTTCTGGAGGTATATTTTTATTTTTGTGAAGTAGAAAGTGGTGTGGACCTTTGCAATCATCTACCCCACAGTAGTTCTTCTTATAACATTTTGATTTGAGATGATTTGGTTTGAGACAGCACATACATAACTTTTTCTCTGTGACAATTTTCCATCAACGTTCATCTGGAGATATTACTTTAAATTCCTCACAATCTTCTAGTTGGTGATTTTTCTTGCACTTGAAACAACTGGGAAAAATATCTTTCTTGGACCGGGAAATGGAAAGAATGGTGTCTCTTTTCCTGAAGCTTGGTGGACTCTTCCTTGATTCATCTCTTTTTGCTAAGGGGCATTCGATATAACAAGACATTTTTGCTTTTTCTTTCAGCCATTCAGAAAATGCCTTCAAGTTGATGTTATTGGTTTGTTTTATAAGAGATTGACCCCAGTCAAGACGAAGGAAATATGGCAATTTTCTGACTAGTTCATCTAGAAGCTGTGGGTTATTGAAATGCGATTTTACTTCAAGTACTTCTTTGGTGGATGTCAAGTTCAGAAGTGCATTTGAAAATAGGATCAAGAAGTCTGTTCTTCCTTTACCAGGTGACACGACCCTTTTCGCTTTTTCTATCAGCATGGAAATTATAATATCAGGTCGTCCAAAGTTCATCTCTAAACATTCCATTATAGTTTTTATATTGCATGAACTTATCAGCAGTGGCTTAACAATATCTCTTGTACGCCCACGAAGGCATTTCTGAAGTCTAACAAGATTTTCTTCATTGGTGAACATACAGGTGTTGGTCGACTTTTTAAACTGAGAAATGAAGAGTGGCCAATCTTCTGGATCCCAACCGAATATAGGTAAATCTCGTAGGGATTGGCGGGCAAAATAACTAACTAATTGTCCGTTTGAACAGTCATGTGGTTGGGGAGAACTTGTTTTATCATTTTTCCTGCACATATCATTAGTTTGTTCCTTAAATGCATCAGAATATTCATCAATTTCATCACAATGAGAGTCATTTTTGAGATGTTTGTAACTTTTTTTGGAATATTCCTTACAATTTTCAAAATCGTTCACTTCAGACTCTTCTAGCCACTTCTTTACTTTCTGGAAACTGTTAATCGTATGCTCGGGTAAAGCAAGAGAGATTTTGGAATGTTTACTACTTGAACTACTCAACTGCAGGTCTAACTCCAAATCAATTAGTTCTTTTTCTCTAAAATATCTTTGTTCCCGTATTTTCCTTTCCTCTTCTTCTCGTTTTTCTTCCAAGGCAGTTTTTTTCCTAACAGCCTCTAACTGGAACTGCAGAATACATCTTCTCGATGAATTTGTACACACATTTGATGATTCTTTCTTCCTGGAACCACTTTCGTTTCTCTGGGTTGTATTATGAGCTTCTGGAAATTTGTTTGTTTCCACTTGTAAATATGGCAATTGCTCTATAACCATACTACCGCAAGATACCCTTCTTCGCTACACTCAGCATCACCTTCAGCGGCTCTCTGGTTTCTTCCATCTTTGTCATAATGTACTTCAATCTCGATCATGGTCTTTTTCGACATTTTCTTTACTCTTAAGTGCTCTTTCTTATTGCCTGAAGGACCAATATAAACTTTACTACTGTTCTGTAGTTCGTTTTATCAATAAAATACTTTCTTTTTCAAAATTATGTCTGTATTTTTCGTTGTTTACAACCAAGATACATAGAAACCCTGGTGTGATCTCTTATAGTTGTGAAACCGACATACAAAAGTGTTAAGGTACGGCCTACTTGATTCGTGATATTTTTACTACGTTGATACCGTTTCACCTCTTTAGCACACAGCTGGCGGCAAAATTACAGATTCATGATGACGCTTGGACAAGTGTCATGTTATGTAATTTTCAACATCGAATTTTATTTGTTGTGATATTCATTAACCATAATTTGTAAACATTCAAATTTTAATCAAATAATTATGACTCAGTACTTCGGAATGTTGGAAACTCGGTTATTTTCGACTTATACGCCATCCATCGACGAATGAAGCCAACAGTATCAGTGCAATTACAGTCTCAACAACTTTGTTGAAACAAAAGCGAATCAGTGATAACACCATGGTTTCTATTCATCTTGTTTACAACTCTCTCTTCAATTCCCCCCCCCCCCCCCCCAAAAATGTCAAAAAAACTTCAAAACAAAAATCCACATACAAGGTGAATAAAATCAAAAATCAATAAAAACTAAAGTCTTCCTCAACACAGTGCCACAGAATTTGTAGTCCAGGAGGCAGTGAGTCTGTCTTCTCTCTCGATGCCAGAAAAAATATATCCTCTATAACCTCTCCTGAATCTCAGACGTCCCGTTATATTGTGAATTGGACATTATCCTTTCGGGAATGGTGCATGAGGGGGAAATTATACGGCAATAATGATTCCGTAGCTTCCATCGTTTATTTGATTAACTAGTCTATGAAGGGTCAGTGGACGGACAATTGAACAGTTCAACACGAAGATTCGAGTTATGTGGAATGTAGGATGCATTAACAAAGCGAAAAACTTCGGAATGATGGTCACGAGGTCTATAAAAATCTTGCTTCGACGTAGAAAGCTACTGGACAAAATTAAGATCTGAAAAGACTTCTACGAGATTTATTTGTGACCCTTGTTACTATTTGAACCAGACAATATTATTTTAACCGTCGCTAGGAATGTATAGTGTATGTCCTTGAGAACACACTCATTGGCACCGAATCACTGTGTTATTTCCATAGTATACTAAACTTCTTAGCTCAAGAGCATCTTGAATGATGATTAATTTTTGAGTATAAGTGTTGGAAATAATTGTTTAAAATTGACTTGGCAAGAATTTCTTGGGCAAATTGATATGAAATTTTCAGAGTAATGGACACCTACGTAGAATGTTGAATCTAGAGTCACCAGTTTTGTAGCATATTTCTATTTTTTGAAAATATCCAATCAAAAACATTTTTAAACAGAAAAAAATCCCTCCATCAGATGAGTGTATTACGAGGATGGTCCCAGAAGTACCTGGCCTGACCTAGAGATGGCGGTAGTTGCTTGAAAAATACCATTGCATTAGAAAGTACACAATCTATACAGCATATGTTTCAATTTTGAAGACGCCACGTTGTTTAGTATTTGTTTGGCAGCCATCAATAGTAAACGTTTTTAGTGAATTTGTAAACATGAAAAAAATTGGTCATCGTTATGTGATACAATGCTTTTATTTGAAAGGCCTTAGCCCAACCAATATAAAACCTAAACTAGATTCTAGTCTGGGTGAGACTGCTCCTTCGTTATTGACAGTAAAATATTGGGTAGCAGAGTTTGAACGAGGCCGTACGACCTGCGAAGACGAACATCGCAGTGGTCGACCATCAAATGAGGTGACGACTCCAGAAATGTTGAAGTAAATCCACAAAGCGGAACTGGATGATCGTCAACTGAAAGTGCGCGAGCTAGCAGACATAGTTGGCATTTCAAAAAGTGTGGTACATCGCATATTAACTGAATATTTGGACATGAGAAAGCTGTGCGCAAGATAGTTGCCGCGTTTGCTCACAATGGAATAAAAATAGCGTCGTGAAGATGTTTCCATCGAGTGCTTGGCAAGGTTTCACAGAAATAAAGCCGAATTTTTGCGCCGTTTCGTAACCATGGATAAAACATGAGTCCATCACTTCACACCCGAAATAAAAGAACAATCAAAACAATGGACTGAAAAGGGAGAACTGAATCCAAAGAAGGCAAAGACTGTTCCATCTGTAGGCAAGGTCATGGCGTCGGTTTTTTAGGATGCGCGTGTGATAATTTTCATTGACTAGCTTGCAGAAGGAAAAACTATCAACGGCGAGTATTATGCGAACTTATTGCAACGTTTGAGCAAAGAAATCAAGCAAAAACGGCCGCATTTGACTAAGAAGAAAGTGTTGTTTCATCAAGACAATGCTTACACATCCGTTATTGCAATGGCCAAAATTAATGAATTAAAGTTGGATTTGCTACATCATGCACCCTATTCGCCAGATTTAGCCCCCTCGGATTATTTTCTGTTCCTAGTCTTGAAAAAATGGCCCGGTGGTCAAAGATTTTCTAACAATGGAAAGTTTACGTCGGCAGTTAATGGCTATTTTGAGGAGCTTGACGATTCTTATTATGAAAAGGGTATCGAACTTATTGAACATCGCTGGGAAAAGTGTGTGGAGCTAACGTTGAAAAATAAATATATTTTTTCCAAAATTTTTGTGTTTTCTTTGTTGGGCCAGGTACTTATGGGACCACCCACGTATTATTATATTATATAGTAATTGTTTAAATCTTATTTGTGTATTTTGTGTAATTCATTTATATACAAACAAGGAAAACCCCCTTTACAGATAATACATATAATGTTAGTTGTGAATAGTAAATAGAACTAGAATAAGTTTAAATTTAATTCACAATCACAAGCACTCCAGAAGGAATATAAACAAAAGCATAGAATATAATATGGTCGTATGACCAGGTCTTTTAATTGGAGTACAAAACTAACACGGGTATCAAAAAAGTCGAGACATTCGTTGTACTGATTTGCTGAATTAGTCGAGCGAGCAATAAATTTGTTCCGTCTATAACAAGGCCTACAAAAAGGCATATTGAAAGTATTGGTTGAACGAGTAGTCCTGGCTGGAACATGGATACCAATTTCACCAAGTAATTGATGGTATAAGATAATTGAAAATATCATATAGTGTTCTAAGTCTTTCTGTATTCGTCTAGTTGTAACTGCATGGCAGCAGATTTATACCGGGGGACCCGGAACCAATTTACCCCCCTGTATCTTCGTTGTTATTTTGTTTGGATGTTTGAAATTTGGTACTTCGATTTGATGTTATGAATGTACAAATTAGCAAGTATCAATCCAAATATGACACTTCCGGTTTGACCTGAAGCGCATCCAATTTTTATATTTCAAATGAGAAATATATTTTTTTTTTGAAAATTACAATTCGGTATAGAATTACCTTTACAATGATATATCACAATCATACTTTCAATTCACAATCTGCTGATATAAGTGACATTTTATAAAAAAATTACTTTTTGTGTTCCCCTCGTAACGGAACATTTTCATGAAAGTATGCTGTGGAAGATTGAACAATATCATATTATGAACTTAATTCATTTGTATGAAAATGACGGTGAAAGGCGCCTGGAATATTGTAATTGGTTTCTTCGACAAAATGCTGAGAATCACCTATTTAACTATTATATCTTGTTTACGGACGAGTCAAGATTTACCAACAATGGATTATTTAACAGGAATAATACAAGGTAGGTACTGTACTTTATTTGGATTATTGTCGATAGTCGAAGTGTAAAGTGCTAAAAGTGTGAACGGTCTTTTGTTCCAGGTACTGGGCGATAGCAAACGAGCACCGGTTTCGACAAAGCGGCTTCCAGGAGAGATTTGGTGTGAATGTTTGGGCAGGAATAGTTGGAACTCATATTGTTGGCCCCATTCTTTTTCAAGGCCAACTAACCGGAGAGAGATACTTTAATCTTTTAACGAATGAAATTTCGGAATTCATTAACAACCTACCAGCGGAAATAACTGAGAGAATGTACTTCCAGCAAGATGGCGCCCCTCCGCATAATTCAAGAATAGCGAGAAATTATCTTCAAAATCGCTTTCAAGAGAGACTTATAACAACCCATGGTCCAGTCAGGTGGCCACCAAGGTCACCTGATCTTACTCCGTGCGACTTTTTTCTATGGGAGCATCTTAAAAATAGGGTGTATTCCACACAGCCTACAACTCTACATGAGCTAGAAGTAAAAATTCGTAGAGCTTTCCAAGATATCACGCCCCAAATGTTGAGAAACGTTTTACATGAAAATATCACCAGAGTCAATAAATGTATTGACGCTGAGGGAATGCATTTCGAACATATGTTTTGAATTTATTTTATCTTTAATCCTATCAATTTGAATTTTTTTTTCGATAAATCTGTTTTTTCGTTATTTGAAGAATATTAATTGGATTTTTTGGTATTTCATTTCAAAAAAATACTTTCTATTATATCGTTAGAAAGGAATGGTTATGCTGAATAGTACAGGCAAGAAAAAGTTGTATGTTCCTATTTAAGTTATGGACCTACAGAGTATTGTTTTTTTCCCAATTTTCCAATATTTTTTTGGCGGCTTTTTATAACGCCGACGAATGAAAATAAAATATCACAGTAGTAGCAACTGTTATCAAGTGACGTATTGTTTCCATAGCCAACTTTTCAATTTTTGGCTTTCATTTTGCTTCCACGGCCTACTCGGTGAATTTCAATAATAATTTTTTTCTGATCTAGTTTCTGGTTAGATACCAACTTGTGATATGTCATTAGAAAGGGAATTGAATGCTGAATAAAGCAAAAAGAAAAAAAATAGGGTTTCCATTTAAAATAAGAAAGTTGATGTTACTTCCGGTCAGACCGGAAGTTAACTTCGACATGTCAATATGCTCAAATTCTAGCTCTTATGTCATTATATCGACGCTCCAAATTTCACAAACCTACTTCATACAATAACTGAGATATTCCGTAGGCAATTCTTCCGTAGCCACCCGATATATATATATATATATATATATATATATATATATATATATATATGTACATTACTAAGTTCATGGGTTGAACCGCGTTGAGAGTTTATAACTCGACGTTTCGGCTCCTGCTTTGGAGCCATTTTCAAGAGTGTGACTGCGAGGCCTCTATCTGTCTACTCCTCGAGTCGTGGTCTTGAGAGATATCAAGGTCTCAACCTGCCTACTCCTTGATCTCAAAAGACGATCCGATGTTGGTTGCACTGTAGTATTTATAGGTGGTTGGCACAACAGACAGTTGACATAATTTCAC
Source organism: Chrysolina oricalcia (assembly GCA_944452925.2). Classification (NCBI taxonomy): domain Eukaryota; kingdom Metazoa; phylum Arthropoda; class Insecta; order Coleoptera; family Chrysomelidae; genus Chrysolina; species Chrysolina oricalcia. The sequence continues at coordinate 18,851,936 of OX101825.2, forward strand.
CCACTAGCAGCGGCCAATTCGTGGTTTCGTGTCACACTTCAAAAGTGTCTGACATCTAATGTCAATAATGTCAACTGTCTGTTGTCTAATAATCCTAACTAAATTTCTTACGTTACTTTTGAATCTCTCCACGTGTGGAGATAATTCAAATAAATGTTTAAACAAATTTTATAACAATGACTTAATATTAATATTTTTATTGTTTGACGTATTTTAATGTGTTTTGTTCATCTTTGTCACATGTGACTTACATGACATGTTGTTTATAATTTTAAATATTACATCCATAGCAATCATTCTCATCAACACAGTAAGTGGTTCTTCTTCAAAGTTTTCTTTCCATTAATCGTACAATTTTGCTTGTTACTTGTAGCTTCCCTGAAGATGACAGTATTCACTGTTGAAATATCGGAAATATAGTGTTAAAAGAGTACACGTTTTGCTTGCTGCTATACCCAAAAATTTCCTGCTTTTTATATATATATATATATATATATATATATATATATATATATATATATATATATATATACATGTAAATGCACATTCTCACATATATAAAATGCGTATTAAAATGTTAATCATAATATAAAATATTAAAACTATAAGACATATAACATTAAAATTGAAGCAATAAAATATAAAAACTAGAACAGATTAAAAATAAGAAACGAGTCAAATGATGAAGAACGGATCAACTATATTATTGCAGTAAGTATGTTGTAAACCGCCCTCTGAGGAAAAGAGCGGGGGAGGACCGCCAAAAGACGGCAAATAAGGGCCTGGCTGATATAACAGTCAGACTCCTGCAGGGAAACCTGCAACATGCCAAGGCCGCCACCTTGGCAAAAAATTCATAGAGGAGCGGATAGATCTGGCCCTCATCCAGGAACCCTGGACCTCCAACACAGGCCGAGTTACCGGCCTGAGTAACACATCTGGTAAGGTAATTGCGGTCAGTTCTGGGGTAAAACCTAGGGCATGCATTCTAGCCAGAAACAACATTAATTATTTTATTCTTTCAGATTTCTGCACCCAAGACATGGCAACAATCCATGTGAAATTTCCAGAGAGGGGGAGCATGACAAAAATGATCGTCTGCTCAGCATACTTTCCTGGAGAAGTGGGTGCGGAACAGCCTCCTCCAGCGGCCGTGCGAGAACTAATTGCCTTCTGCAGGAGGAACAACACCCATCTACTGATAGGATGTGACGCCAATGCGCACCATGAAGCGTGGGGCAGCACAAACATCAACATGAGGGGTGAGTCTCTTTTCAATTACCTGATAGGGGAGGAGCTTACAATTAACAATGTCGGCTCCGAGCCAACCTTTGTCACTAGTATTAGGAAAGAGGTACTAGATCTTACGATCAGCTCAGAATTTCTAAGCAACAAGATATCCAACTGGAGGGTGTCCTCTGAGCCATCATGCTCAGACCACAGGCATATTCAATTCAACATTGAAATAGGCCCCAGACCAGTGGTACAATACCGAAACATACGGAGCATGGACAGGGAAGGATACAAGACCTCCCTGAAGAACCATCTCCAAAACGGATTGTCCACAATAAATAGTCGTGATCAAATAGATATTGCTGCGGAACATCTACAAACTGCACTTATCTCAGCTTATCACGAAAACTGTCCACTGAGGGAGAAAAGGGATAACCGAAATGCTTCCTGGTGGAACAAAAATCTGGATAAAACACGAAAAGAAGTTCGAAGGTTATTTAACCGAGCTAAGGTATCAGGTGAATGGGAAAATTACAGGTCTGTTCTAACCACTTACAACAAAGATATCCGGAAAGCAAAACGAGAATCATGGGAACGATTCTGCGAAAATGTGTCCAACACATCAAGTGGAACCCGTATCCACAAGATTCTATCCAGAGAGCCGACACAGGAGCTGGGGTCGTTAAAGCGTCCAGACGGCTCCTTTACGGCCTCCAGGAAAGAAACACTAGAGCTATTAGCTAATAACCACTTCCCAGGCAGCCTGATTCTGGACAATCAACCTCTAGTCACAAATATAGGCCGGATAAAACGACCTCACAGAGATGACTGGGTGGTTGCCAACAAAATAATTACACCACAGGCGATAAGATGGGCGGTTAACTCATTCCACCCATACAAATCACCAGGAGAGGATGGCATAGCTCCAGTTCTGTTACAAATCGGACTGGAACATATCATACCTATCATTATAAGACTCTTTAGAGCCAGTTTAGCATGGAACCATATTCCGTCTAACTGGACCGCGACTAGGGTGATCTATATTCCTAAGGTGGGTCGGAATGACCCACACCCAAAATCGCTCAGACCCATTAGTCTGACATCCTTTCTGTTGAAAAGCATGGAGAAAATACTGGATGGGCACATAAGGTGTGGGGCACTAACAAAGCACCCCCTCAATGTTCACCAGTATGCCTACCAGGCTGGCAAATCAACAGAACTTGCCCTCAATAACCTTGTCTCAGGAATAAGCGACGCCCTGGAACACCAGGAAATAGCAGTCGCTGCATTCCTGGACATAGAAGGAGCATTTAACAATGCACTACCTCACTCCCTATATGAGGCCACTGTCTCTAGAGGGATTGAACCGATACTATGTGACTGGATAAGAACTATGCTTCACAACAGAACTATAACGACCTCTCTACAGGGGGAATGTGTCAGCTTCAAGCCAGCCAGGGGCTGTCCCCAGGGGGGGGTCCTCTCCCCACTGTTATGGTCACTGCTGGTGGATGATCTGCTGGCCATTCTCTCGCTGAGGGAGGTTGATCTGCAAGCATATGCTGACGATCTGGTCCTAGTAATAAACGATAAATCCGAAGAGACGATCTCCTACGTCCTTCAGGATATATTGGATACCATATATAAATGGTGTGAGAGGGAGGAAATGTCCATTAACCCCCACAAAATGGTCATAGAACCATTCACCAGGAAAAGGAAGCTGGAACATTTAATACCTCCTTCCATCAATGGTGTAACAATTCCTTTTGCGAGTGAAGCAAAATATCTAGGAATAACCCTGGATAAAAAACTTAATTGGAACTCGCACCTGGAAAAGACTATCCGGAAGGCTAGCCTTTCATTATGGACATGCCGCAGAATATGTGGCAAAACATGGGGCATGTCACCAAAACACGTATACTGGTTGTACGTGACCGTCATACGTCCAATGATAACGTATGGCTCTATAGTCTGGTGGAGCAAGGGACATAAAAAAATGGCCATTGCTAAACTTAACGGACTACAGAGACAAGCGTGCCTGGCGATTACTGGAAGCATTCGCTCCAGGAAGGCGTCAGAGCCGGAATATATGGGATGAACCCAGTAGTGAAACGCTCTTTCAGTATGGGCAAACTAGCTACGATATTTCAGGCAGAGGTATATGCCATTGAAATGTGTGCCAGGGAGCTGGAAAATCGGCTCCACACACGAAAAACAATAAAAATATTTTCAGATAGTCAAGCAGCACTTAAAGCGCTTGAATCCAACTGCTTTAAATCTAGGGCAGTATGGAACTGCAGAGACACCTTAAACCGACTGGCGCAACGCAACAACGTCACCCTAGTCTGGATACCAGGTCACACAGGCCTAGAAGGAAACGAAATAGCGGACGCCCTAGCAAAAGGGGGGCCGAAACAACGTTCACTGGACCAGAACCGGTAATCGGTTTAGCATATAGCACTGCCAAGAATGTCATAACAGCTTGGGCAGACAATAAAAGACTCGAGTACTGGCGTAGTCTACCGGGCCTAGCCCATTCCAAAGCATTTATTGCTTGTACAAGGAAAAAACAGGACTCTGACAAACTGCTAGAACTCAGCAGAGCGCATCTCAGAGTTATAGTAGGTTTGCTTACTGGCCACTGCAAACTCAAATACCACATGCATAAAATCGGACTTGCACAAGATGCAGAGTGCCGGCTATGCATGGAGGATGATGAAACGGCTGAACACATTCTGTGTACATGCCCTGCAGCGGCCAGAACCAGATTCTCAATATTTGGCGATACGACAGTAAGGCCAGAAAACCTGGTAAATTGTTCTCCCAATGCATTCCTCAATTTCGTCAAGAGATTGGATATACTGGGAGAAATATAACCATAGGGTGAGCCACAATAGGCCATTGGCCGCAGTGGAGGGCCTGATACAGGCCCACTCACGTTCAAAACCTAAACCTAAGTATGTTGTTTATGGTTTCGATTCTATCAGATCGATTATTAATTTTCTGTCGTTACTTAAGATGTAAACTTTTAATTTTTTTTTGAAATTAGCTTTATTTCTTTCAGATCTTATAGTGTTCGGGACACTATTGTATAATGATTTTGTGATATAGGAGTGAGATCTTTGCGATATTGATTTTTTCACACGTGGTACTACCGTAATGGGTTTTCGGCGGGTATTATACTCATGAGTGGGTCCTGCTATATCACCAGAAAGGTGGAATTTCACATTCGTGCAGAAATAGAATAACTGCCTGACACCCATGACTTCAGATTGTTTGTATAGTAGTTCCGAAGAGAACATTCGGTTTTTCATCATTATCACTTTCAGAAATCTTTTTTGCAGTATTTCCAATGGTTTGAGGTGTACTCGGAGAGCACTTTCCCACGTCAGGATTCCATATCTTAAATGACTTTCCACTAAGGAGTTATATAATATCTTCATTGTTTTCAGTGGAAGGTAATTACTTAAATATTTAAATTTGTATAAGATGGATTGCAGTTTTTTTTTATGACGTAGTTTATATGAACGTTCCATTTCATATGCGAATCCGGATATACACCAAGATATTTAATATTTTTTTCAGATTTAATTCTGAGCGTGTTTTCCTGAGTTTCTAGGTAAAGATATAAAAAAGGGCAATTACCAGCCGAATTACAGCTGAAGGATAGGAAGTTGGTTTTCTCTGTGTTGAGTGTCAAAAGTCTTCCATCGAACCACTCCTTTATGAATCGAAAGTCAGATTCGGCTTTATGTTTCAATTCATGCCATGTTTCCGCTTTATATAGTATTGCGGTATCATCAGCATACCCTATGATACTTCCTTGACTGTTCAATGTGAATATTTGATTGATGTAGAGATTAAACAAAATAGGGCCCAAAACGGTTTCCTGCGGTACACCATATTCAATTTCTCTCTGATCGCTCAGTGTTTCAGCCACTTTCACTTTTTGAGTTCTGTTGTTGAGGTAATTTCTAAGTAAATTTGCACATTTACCTCTCATTCCTACTCGTTCCAATGTATCTATGAGCAATCGGTGACTAACAGTATCGAAAGCCTTCGAAAGGTCAATGAAAACACATAGACAAGGATGTCCATCCTCCAGCTGTGTATTTTTTCGGTCAAAGCTAGTACAGCATCTTCCGTTGAAGTATTCTCTTTGAAACCATATTGTTTATGGGAAATTAAGCCGTATTTTTTTATGAAGGATGTCATTCGGTTTTTCAGAAACATTTCGAAGATCTTTGATAAATGTGTGATAAGGGAAATCGGTCTGTAATTGGTAACTATCGTTTTGTTTCCTTTTTTAAAAATTGGTATTACTATCGATTTTTTGAAAGCATCAGGCCAAATTTCCAATTCCAAACATTTATTTAAAATGTATACTAGGGGATGAACAATATATTGTGCAATAGATTTGATGGTTTCCGCTCTTATCCCGTCCTTACCAAACGGCTTTCTTATCTTTCAATTTTCTTATTATATTCAAAAGTTCAATAGAATTGCTTGGTGCTAGAATCATAGTATTAGGTAGAATATCGTCAATGAATTCGTGATTTCTATCGGTTTTGATTTTTTCAGCAAGTGTTTTTCCCATTTCAACGAATCTCAGATTGAATTCATTTGCAATATCTTTGCTATCATGGAGAAGTTCTCCCTTTTCGTTTTGGAGAGCCGGTATTTTATTATGTTTTGTTTTCGAGTTACTCAATTCCTTTACTTTTATCCATAAAAATTTTGTATTATTTGATTTTTTTTCTATTTGTTGTTTATAATAATCGCACTTTACTTTCTTGACCAGATTAGTTAATTTGTTTTTGTAAATGTAGTAGGATGGTCGGGATATCACAATAAACACTCCCTTAACAATAGTTCAATATATTCCGCACCTTACACGTCTTACTTCTACAAGTTTCAGTTAAACAATGAATCTTATTCGGACTACTCATAATACTAATACTAGTCACCGGGTGACACATTATGATAAGCATAAAGATTATATTGATTTTTCAGGAAATTGTTATTCGGGTTTTTTTTAAGATTAACAAACATTTCATTTTTTTTTATTTATTGAATTTAATGAAGGAGTGAGTATATAATATATATATATATATATATATATATATGCAGACTAATTATTTTTATAATTTTAGTTTTACTTAATTTTTCAACATCAATACATAGGAATTTTTAAAGTTGGTTAGAAACTCAAATACATATTGAAATACAAAAAATGGAAAAAAAACCTCTACATTTTTGTTTCCTAATTATTTTTATGAAGATAATTTCCATGCTATACCTTGTATTGAACATTTCAACATCATGTGAGTTGGCTATGGAATTAAATTTATTCTATAGGACTGGAGTTATTTTTGAAACTGCACAATCGTGGGCACAAAATATTTATTTCGATCATTTTTCTACAAAATAGTAGACATTTGGAACATGTAAAGTTTTATAACTCAATTCAAATGAAATTCAACACCTATGACAGACTCAATTAATCTAATTGTTCAAATTGTCGCCCGTTAACGTCAATGCATTTTTGTATTTTTTCGGAGCATGCCCGCATAACATTCACTAGTTGAGCCGGAGTAATTTCGTTAATGGCTCTCCTTACCCTATCTTCAAGTTCCTTGCGATTTTGAGGTCTATTATGAGCATAAACTTTATTTTTCAAGTGAGCCCAAACAAAAAATCCATTGGCGTGAGGTCTGGTGACCTTGGTGGACAACGAACTAGGCCATGAGTACTAATTAGTCTGCATAAAACTTATTTGTAAAAAGTTTGGCCATGAATTATTGTTACTTATATGATATTGTTCAATCTTCCACAGCATACTTTCATGAAACTGTTCCGTTACGAGGGGAACACAAAAAGTATTTTTTTTATAAAATGTCACTTATATCAGCAGATTGTGAACTGAAAGTATGATTGTGATATATCATTGTAAAGGTAATTCTATACCGAATTGTAATTTTCAAAAAAAATATATATTTCTCATTTGAAATATAAAAATTGGATGCGCTTCCGGCCAAACCGGAAGTGTCATATTTGGATTGATACTTGCTAAATTGTACATTCATAACATCAAATCGAAGTACCGAATTTGAAACATCCATATAAAATAATAACGAAGATACAGGGGGGTAAATTGGTTCCGGGTCACCCGGTATATTAAATATTATATATTATAGATATTATAGATCAATATTTGCTGTACCCCGTTTAAAAGCTATGCAACGTAATAGTATATTCTGTAACAAGGTTAGAATGAAAATTCGATACGAGTGGAAAGTTCCGAGCGCGAGCCGAAGGCGAGCGTGAGGAACCGCGAGCATCACGAATTTTCATTCTAACCGAGTAGCAGACTATATTTTCTCCACGATCAAAGATAGGAAACGTGACAGCAATAATTTTGACACAAATTTTACCACTACGATGACAATCAACTGCGTCAAGGCTAATGTTATTATTGCTAACCAGTGTGAGAATATTATTCTATCACAAGAGAGAGAATGTAAATACATTTAAATTGCATGGGGGCAGAGGTGTTGCAGAATATTTCTTCAATCTCAAGAGAGAGAATTCCAGCAATCTGTAATCAAATTTGATTTCAGAATTGGCAAATTCTGTGATGATCGTGGAGAAACATTTTTATTCTACTCTCTCTAGCTTGGTTATATGACTTTGGTAAAAAGGTCACCAGACACATGAAGCGTATTCCAAATGAGATCTGATTAAAGAACAATACAAAAACTTAAGAGTGTTAACATTTGTAAAGTCTTGAGTGATCCTTTTGACAAACCCTAAAAGTTGAAGAGATTTGGTAGTTATATTTCATATAGTATGTACAGTAAAAGAAAGTTGTGGATCGAAAGTAACTCCTAAGTATTTCACATGTTTCTTTACATTTAATTCAGCGCCATCGATACTATATCCGTATACTTTTAACAAAACCTGTATATATTATTGTATTTTTTGTTGAATGAGGGCTATTCTATTCTATTGTATTCTATTCTTGATCTGAGCAGAAGTTAGTAGGAAGAACGTCCGGGAAAAAGCTCATACCAACAAACCAGTTTTGAAATTGGTATTATTTTACCACGTTGGCTGCCCCTTACGGGACAGGTTCTTACTAACGATCCTGGAAAATACGCAGCTTGGTAGATAAGGCCTCTGTCTTTTTGAAGGGGGCGTTGCCACACTCCCGAATGCGACTGAGATTGCTCGACAAAGTCGACAAAGTCTACAAAGTCAACAAAGTCAACCCAAACATATCACTGAAGTCACATGATCACATGATCACATTTGCGATTGTGCGACCGGTAGATATACTCGGTGAACGACTCAAGGATAAACTATGTTATGCTAAGTGAAAACATCCACAAGATAACATTTTGTGCACATCTCCGATACTTTCCTACAGGAATTAAAAAAGACACAAAAGAACAAAAACAAAACATTGAATATCCTTCAGAGACCTCTTTGGCAAATACTTATTATGGCCCAAAGAAACATAAGCGTGTTTACATTTCCAAAACCTCCCAGGGATGTTTGTGATCGCTGGGTTATGGCTGGGGCAATTCCATCACATTGCACAAGAAGGCGTTCGTCATTATTGTCGCTCTAACAAAACGAAGTAAACATTTTTGAAAATGAATATGAGTTAAAAAATAATTTCTCGAATCGCTACCTCATTTACATATTTCTTTCATCTCAAAACTAAGTCACAAAAAATTATGACGTTTGAAGGTGACGCTATTACCCCGCCCTCCCCTACATTTCTGCTCTGGTGAGTTTGACCTCAATACTCGCACATTCAAAACATTTCCAAGAAAATTATTGGAACTGGTTCATCTAATTGAAAATCTAATCGGAAAAAATCAATCTAAAGCTTTCACTTTGCAGACTGTAGAAGAGATAACCACGACATTGTCAACACCAGATCATATTACTCTAATTGAAACCACCAATTTAATTAGTGAGTATTGTTTTGGAAATATGAAGCTGAACAATGAACAAAACGTCAGTACAGAGAAAATCCAAATATTCTCTTAATATTTCACCGAAGGAAAGCTGTTTTTTCAGAGAAGACGATTTATAACCGCCCATGCACAGAAAAACTTTCCTCAAACTCCGATGAATTCAACAAGCATCTGAATTTGTATGTATAGTTTATAACACAATGACTTCGAAGCACTGTTTGATTTTCTTTTATAAATTAGGTTGATCTCTAAGAAAACAACAATAAACTCCTGTGAACATCATTTTAATTTTTTATCTTTCACAAGAATGATTGAGAATCTCAACATAAAATAATTTTTTTTGCATACTCAGTGTCATCGTATTCTTTAGACAAACAAAGACGAGAAACTTGCAACCCTGAAACTTTTATCATTGATGGGGTGACGGAGTTTTCTCGAGTTATTTTTCGAAGTGAAACTAACCTACTTGAAAAATCTCAACATTAAATAATTTTTTTGCATACTCAGTGTCATCGTATTCTTTAGACAAACAAAGACGAGAAACTTGCAACCATGAAACTTTTATCTTTGATGGAGTGACGGAGTTTTCTCGAGTTATTTTTCGAAGTGAAACTAACCTACTTGAAAAATCAATAATAAGTTGAGAAATGCACAAAAAATACTGCTTGTTCTAATTGTTAGTGAAAATTATAAGACGTACAGAAAAGCAGCAAGAATATTCAACGAACGGCATTCCACTGTTAGTAGGATTTTGAAAGAAGTACAGGCATGATCGAAAATAAGTTTTAAAAAACCCACAACCCTTGTATAAATGATGACGAGTGTCAACTGCAGGTAATGCAAACTGTTGTCGAGAATCCTAGAACTTCTCATCGAGAAATCGGCTAACAAATCATGATATCCCCATCATCGGCCAGAATAATTCTGATAGAAAGCAAGTTTAGGGCTTTCAAACCTAAAGTTTATTTATTTATTTATAAATTTGAGGCCACCCAACAGGCAGGCATTTCACTGCCCAATAATAGAGCGGCACAGTATTACAATTGTTTTAACAAACAGTACTGAGTATGCATTTTACAATAAGATTTTTATAATAGCTTATAATAATTAAATGTGCTTAAAAACTAACAGTGATTAATGATTAATATTTATGGAAGAATAGTGAGGATATGTCTAGTTGTACAGAATTTGTTTGACTCTACTTTTAAATCCAATAAATGAGACACTGAATATGTCCGGATCATTATTTGATTTGTTCAGAGTGTTTAAAGTTTTGATACACCTTATTAATGGAGAATTGAGTAAAAAATTTGTTGAGCATTGGGAAACTTTTAGAAGTTGTGTATTCCTTATATTGTGCAGCGAGCTGTTAAGATAGCATAGTTGTAGGCAATATGGAGAATCTGTTAGATTATTTAATAATTTATATATAAAACAAATATGAAAAAATTTTCTTCTCAGTTCCAAATGTTCCAACTTATAGAATTTTAAGTTACTTTCATAGGAATAATAGTGCATTTCTTTGTTGAATCTAAAGTTCAATCGGTTTATGAATTTCTTTTGTACATTTTCTATTATGTCAATGAAGCAGTTATAAAATGGATTCCATATAAAGGATGAATATTCGATGATAGGTTTAACAATAGTATTATACAATATAGTAATAGACTTCCAACAACTGAAGTCCTTAGTGACCCTAAATATGAATCCTATGTTCCTAAGTGACTTTTGGGTTATAAACTCAATGTGTTGTTCAAAGATTAATTTGTGATCTAAAATTATTCCGAGATCTTTTACAATGCCTGTCTTTCCAATGATGGCGTCTTTCAGTTTCAAGTTGTACTTTATGTGTTTGTTACTACGAGTGAAGACAATCTGATAGCATTTCGAAAGATTGAGATGGAGTTTGTTGAGTGAGCAGTAGTCTGAAAATCTATCCAAATCTGATTGAAGATCTATATAGTCTTGGACAGTTTCAATGGTCGTGTACATTTTCAAGTCATCAGCGAAGAGAGTATGCTTTGTACTATGAAAACAGGCTGGCAGATCGCTGATAAAGATGTTAAACAATAATGGTCCCAGGTGTGACCCTTGCGGGACACCTGATGTAACAGGGCCGCATTTTGATTCAACACCAATAATCACTACTAATTGCGTCCGTTGATCTGAATAAGAGGTTAGTAGGTTCAAAAGATGCCCATGTACACCGAATTTTCGAAGTTTGACTACCAGAGTTTTATGGTGTACCTTGTCGAATGCATTCGAAAAATCCGTGTACACGGCACAGGTGGCTCCTCCTTCTTCCATTTTCGTGAGAACATCTTGGATGCATGGGACCAAATTGGTTAAAACTGATCTTTTCGCGAAAAAACCATGTTGAAATGGGTTGATGGAAGTGCGCACTTGAAACTTGAAAAAATAAATCCTTGTAAATTATAGCCTCGAATAGTTTACCAAGCTGATTCAGTAGCGAAATGGACCTGTAGTTAGCCATGTTAGATTTATCTCCTGATTTGTGGACTGGTACGACCATTGCAACTTTCCATTGTTAAGGAAATATGCCGCATCTTAAGCATTTGTTTAATATGATGTGAAGGGGTTCAATAATAGAGTTGATGCATCTTTTAAGAAATAATGTCGGTATACCATCAGGTCCGGGACCTTTTTTGATATTTAGGTTCTGTATGGCATTCCGTACCTGTTCCCTCGTTATATATGATATCCCAAAGTGTAAGAGGTTATCAGAATTGTTAATATCGACGAGACAGGGAGAGTTATCTGATTCAAAAACGCTGCAAAAATAGTCGAAAAACAGATTAGCAATTGATTCAACTTCATCTGCATTTTTATTTCAAAGAATATTTTGGCCGGCAATGATTTATTTTTCGACTTATTTGCGATGAATGACCAAAAAACTTTTGTATCATTGTCGATGGATCTTTCAGTTCTGTCTATGTACCTAGCATAGTCGGATTTTACGTTTTGTTTGAATAATCTGCGATAATTGGAAAATTGGAAGTAATCATTTTGATTATTGAACATTTTCCATTTTTTGTGACTTTTTTCCTAATTAGAATTATCGTATTGCGGCTGTACCAGATGGGATTTTTGAAATGGTCTTCTTGGGAACATATGATTCTATAAGTGTGTTAACAATTCCGTAAAAAATGTCAACGCAACATTCGACATTTTGATGTGAAAGTGTTGTTTTCTACTAAGCCTATTATTGATTGAGGTGTAGCCTGCTTTGTCAAAAAAAGTTTTTGTATAATTATTTCCTATCATTAACTTATAAGTACTGAATTTCAGCGAGATTTCAAGTGAAACATGATGTGGATCTTCTTCAACAAATGGGAAAAAACTTTTTTTGACTTTGGGGTTCGAGACGAGTGACAGAATTAGATCCAATTGTTTGCCATGAGCATTTACGATATCAGAGAGTTGTTAGATTCAAGAGTGATATGGTGTCAGTGAAAAGTTCACCAAAGGCATCTCCAGTACTGAAGGGACAGAGTGATTGAAGTTCTACGTTATAGGACTAAACGATTTTTGGAAGATTGAAATCACCGACCACTAAAATTTCGTCGTTACTTTTGTTAATATTCATGATGATATCAGTCAGTTTTCGACTAAATATCTCAAAGTCGTTTAATTTCTTACCCTCATTCAGTACTACAGATACCCAGATGTTTTATACCATTTGTAATCCAATCGGGGACACTAAACGACACCAGTTATTCATATGCTGCAAGAACGGGATGATTTTTGGGTGCAGGGGCGATTAGAAGAAGATAGATCATTCATTCAGTACGTGCTTTTCATCGACGAAAGTATATTTAGTAATTCACATCAAATGGAATTTTTAGTTCTCAGAATTGCCGGTGCTAGGCGGAGGAGAATACCCTTTTAGCCATAGAGGCACGTGACCAATAATCATTCAAAGCTATTGTCTGGAGTGGTATATTATATAACCATCAAATCGTTGGTTCAGTATTTTAAAGAGAAACCCTAATTTCTAAGATGTATCTTCTTCTACCTCAAACTCATCTGCTCGATTCATTAGACAATATGGCGCAGAAGAATGTATTTTCGACAGGACGGTGCTCCGGCACACTCTACAGTTGAAGTGCGTGATTTCCTCGCAGATGAATCGCAAGATATTCAGTGAATTCATAGCCTCCTAGATCTCCCGATCTAATTCCATGCGACATCTTTCTATGGGGATATTCAAAATCTGAGGTTTATAAACACAGGCCTTTCAGAGATCAAGAACACCTTGAAAATACGATAAAAAAATGTGCTGCCCAATTTCCGCCAGTTATGTTGAGGAATGTTTCAAGGGAAATGTATGGACTAACCATCCAGTACATTTAAAGGAACGGAGGACTCGTTGAGATTTGATTCAATTTTGTTTATTATTGTTTAGTTGTTTTATTTGTTTGTTTGATTAATTTTTTCTATTTGGAGTCTAAAATTAAGTCATTATGAAACCATTTGGCTTCTATTTCGATACGCCTTTTTAATTTTTTAAAGATTGGTAACAATGGTTACATCAACTGTCAGATGAATGTCAGACAAGAGGAATAGAGGACTTCGGAAAAGGATTCAGTGATGCCACCACACAACTTTTGGCTTTAAAACTACTGGCACGTTTTTCGGCATTTTTTCTTTATGTCAGGGTTCCTGGCACCCTCAGGAACCCCGTAATATGATTGAAATTGTTCATAACGACGGAAATATTGAGATTTTCCATAAAATACAAAACACAAGGGACTTTAATTTTTGTTTAGGGATTTTTATTTCAAAATGGCGCTAAATTCAAAACTAGAGCTAGAGTTTTGTTATTGAAAGAGGTATTGTGTAGTCTAGGAAGTGCCGGATAAAGCCACCGTGGGGTCCGTAGCAAATGTGAACAAGAGCCCTTGATTTGCATTAAGTATTAAAGTATAGAATATAAAATAAAACAGCACATTTACAAACAGACTTTCCGTGATTTAATCCGAGCAAATTTGGAGATAACACTCATCAAATCAATATTTCTAAGTTAATCACTTTCTATGTTCATTATAATGAGGTCGTTTGATGTTCTTGTCCCATTGTACTCCTTAACACATTTTTAAAACGCTTTAACGTTGAAAAAGAACATTCTCCGCTGTAGTTGGTGATTATCAAAATCAAGTGAATGCGAAACACTATTCCAACATTTGGGAAATACGATTCCATTGAATTTTATGTCAACAGTTTATAAACTTGAAGTACCTGTGCCTCGTGCTTTTTCCTTCTACTGTCAATATCAGCAGCCACATCTGTTTTCAGCAGCTTCGCAAACTGCACCAGTTCATTGCTCAGACTGTCTTCCACATCGTCTAGGAAATAATTGACGATAGTTCTTTTTAAGATCTTTTCTGCCGAAGTATTCCAAATACACTAGTCACTTGATGGTAAGCTTCCATGCATTTAGGTAATGCAGACAATTACAACAATAAAAACATGAATTTCAAAACGTTGTCCAGGTGTTTGATGTTCTACAACTTCTTCGAGTTTAGTAGATCCTTCTTTTATGAGGTCTGTGAGTAGAGTTGCTGCTGAAATGGTCGTACTTTGTATTTAGCTTGGGTTTTCTTGAAGTCGATTGCTGATATTCTTCACAGCCAATTAGGGCTTTGGCTTTTGCCTCTATATCTGAAAATTTGGATCGTATTGCTTGGAAGTAGCCTTGTGATGATTTATAAAGAGCGTACATATCTCGTGTTAAGATCTTGATCGGACGACTGCAACGAAGCGTTAGTCGCTTGCAAGTGTTCTAGAATTTCATTCCACGCTATAGTTATTATTCCCATTTCTAACTTCATTCATTTTCTGTAGGTGGTATAAAAAACATATCTTATTTGATAGTTTTTTTTTACTTTGCGCACAGGCGCGGAGTCCGTAGCATTTGCTTACTGACTAATTTGCTAACTGGTACTTGGTAGCATGCTAGCTGGCAAATGCGGCACTGAGTGTAGGGTTATTTCTTTGTCAGTGCACATTCGTTCCATGAAAAAGTTTAAAAGTAGAAATGATATTCAACCATTTTAACAGTTATGATTAAAATGTAACACTACCCACAAAACTAAAACAAAATACAAATTCTGTGATGTAACCTCAAAGTATTCAGGCCAAGAGCATTTTAATCAGAAAGGTATTAAGGTTTGTTTGTCCGTGAAAGTTACCACTCAGAATATTTTCTAGATCGATCAACTATTTGGCAAATAGGAAACGTGAAATACGCAATTTTTTTTAAATTCAGGAAAATGATATATTTTGAAATTAGCGCCATTTTGTGAGAAAAATCCCTAAAAAAATTAGTTCCTAGGGTTTTGTATTTTATGAAAAATCTCAATATTCCCGTCGTTATGAACGATTTCAATCATATTACAGGGTTCCTGAGGCTGCCAGGACCACTGACATGAAGAAAACTTGCCGAAAAATGTGCCAGTAGGTTTAAAGCCTTATCCGAAGTCCTCTATTGGATATTCAGATATTAAAGAAGAAAAACCTTTGAAAGTTGTGGTGTTATTTGTTGCCTTGGATGGTGCAGTTATTATAAACTTTAATTGTTACTATACTGGTTTCTCGGGCGTTTATAATTAAATTAGCTGGTGTGGTTTGGACTGGGTTTACAAAATTATGCTCAGTGGTCTGATTGTTTCAAAAGTTATTTTGACTACTGTGGGTGTGTGGTGAGGCATCGGATACTTCGAAATTGTGAAATTCCTTTTCGTAAACTGAACGAGATTTTTTGGGCAACAAATCATTCACAACCATTGGAGCAATTAATCTCAATTCAGGAGGGGTGCAACTTGAGTTTTCTTCATCCGTCACTTCAAAAAAGGTGATTTACTGATATTTGCATTCAAAATTTAAATAATTTATGTACACAAATGATTTAACTCACAGTATCCTTCAAATTTACAATATTTTATCAATGTTACCAACCCGATAGTATATGAAACACGTTTTATAAAACACATTGTCGCAAAACTTGTATCATAATATACTATTCAGATTTCATATTATGTGTTGTTTTGATGAATTTATTGATAACTCTCATCCAAATATTAGATTTTGCTGATTATGAAAAATGAGTTTATTCGAAATACTTTAAATCACTCAGTATATCTGATAGGGGCTAAGTAGGTTTCAAGACGAGCTTAAGTTGATGACAATTTTTTTTTGAAAAATCATAAAGATTTTTTCTATTTGCTGCGCACTTTTTCAAGGCTTGCTAATTAATAGTGATTTCGTTGCGTATATTCGATATACAGTACAATATTCTACAAAAGAAATGAAAAAATAAATTCACATGTATGCTGCATATAGGGTGATTCAGTCGACTATCTGCATAAGGATTTTGATACGAGAGAGAGATGATTGGATCAGCGCAATATTGTGACATAATTTTGCCAGATTCAGCCATACTTGGAAGTTTTACAGCTTTCGACATTATTATGTAGATAGACGAGGAGCCCTTTCATCTCTCAAATGAGACATGTTAACTTACCGGTACCATGAAAACATGTCCAGGTGGACCAGGAATCCCGGGAGTGCCATACAGACCATCTCGTCCGGATTCACCTTTTGGACCTGTTAAACCTGACGAGCCTGGAGGTCCGGGATATCCTCTTGGACCAGGAGGTCCTCTGATTCCGGGGTATGGGTAATTTCCGAGAACACCATCAGGACCAGAAGGAAGGACGTCAAAACTGGTTTCGTCAGGTAACTGAAAAAGTAGACCAAGTATTAACTTCACATACTTAACGGAGAAAATGTACCAAGTTTATATTTTCATATCAATATTATTTTTTTAAACTCGTAACGTGTCAATCTGGTTGCTAACAAATTGCAATTGTTTGGCTTTGCCCCGCTCGCCACCAAAAATACCGACCAGTAATTCGATCCAAATAGGTAGGATCCAAGGTTGACCAACCTATTGACTCCGTGTGTTTTTTTTATACTAGGGCAAACTGATGAGTTTTATTTCAGAGAATCATTGTTCTCGCGAAGAGAACGCAACTTATTGGTGGTTCCAAAAAGATCTGTTGGTAACACTGCTCAAAATGACAAGTACTAGATTTTTGAGAGTGGGAATTTTCCGGAGGGTCTTTTCGAGGGTGTGTAACTTGGAAGGGCTGAAGAATTTTTGTCTTGGCCATTACGCAATATTTTATATCTGAGGATATCTATACGCAAGATTAGCTATCCTGATTCGGGGATTATTTGGATTCATTGTTATCGTAGTTTGAGTGGTGCGTCGTTGATTTTGGAGCGTCGTAGATTCTGAGCGACTTGGATTTTGGGTAAATCGCACATTTAAACACCCGATTAGGGGGATCATTAGCAGATGGCATAACCTTCGTCGCCTTACAAGTGCTGGTATTTGTTTGGAGCCCTTGTTGACAAGGTAAATAAGTTTATATGTTATCCCGTGTTTTTGTTTTAAATGTATTTTTTTGAGACCAGCATTCGTCAGGATATTTTCGTTTGTCAGGAACGATAGCAGTTCGTTTATTGTTTCATTCAAGAAATTTGCTATTTCAATTAGATTTGAATTTTCAAACAGCTGTTCTGAGATATTTCACAGTAGTTCGATTTTATTTGCTTAATATGGGTTTTTCACCGTAAAAACTAGTAGACTCATATGAAGGGCTAGGGGAAATTGGGAATCTTGTATTTGTACAACAACAAACAACAAAAGTCGTGAGTGTAACACTGGCATTTTGTTTCTTAGCGTTCAGTTTGGAGGCACATTTCATGTTGGAGGTACATTTTGTTAGAGGCGCATTTTTTTTTGGAGGCCACAATCTTTAGAGATACTAAATCCGGTTGGAGTTGTAGTTGGAGGGCCTGGATATTTATCTGGAAGCCTTACATGCTGGTAGCAGCCAGAGTTTTCGTTGTGGAGGCCTAGATACTTAGTTGAAGATTTCAAGCCAACGATTTCTGTTCCAAACTTTCTATTGGAAATGCAAAGTCCATATGGTTAAAGATAAGTGATTCAAAACGAGAGTATTCATAGCTGTTTATTTATTTATTAGTTATATATCTATTATTTTTGAGAAAGGCAAACACCCTGAAATTATCGTAAAGTTATATAAATAACATACTGGTATAGATACTCATTTAATTTTGTGAAAAATCTGTGGAAAGCCAGTAACATCAGTAGAAAGCGCACGATTTTGCAAAAATGGTAACCTCTGCAAATCATTCGCCGTCGTTTGATCATAATTTGGTGAATTTATTGAGATCTACTTTCCGTACAGAATTCCCCCTAAAGTACTTTCTCGTTCACATATGAAAATACATAGTTCACTTATTCAGGTTTGGCTTCTTTCATCTTTCGTTGCAATTTCAAATAATAACATCTGATTTATTTCTTAGTTGACATCAATACTCTCTTTATTCGATACAATTTAATCTAGTTCCACATTACACACAGTGGTAAACGTTACGATTCAGGTGCAACAACAATTGTTATATTTTTAGCGATTTTAAATGTACTGTTTGTTCGTTTGAAATTTAATTTAATATACAGGGTTTGATTTTGAGAATTGGCCTTTTCCTTTTTCCGATTTCCTAGTGCTTCAAGAATAAGCTGGTATCGAACCTGCTGTGGAAGGACATTACGTGGTGCCCAGATTTTTGTACAGGTTAGGTGAATTGTTCACTTAGTAACCTTAACGTTCACCTGTAGTATACACACGACCATCTCCACTTCGAGCATGCACGGATTTTGAGCGTCGTTCACCAAGACAAACCCTGTGCTGTAACGGTGTTCGATGTATTGTAGTTTTTTATATACCTTCAGTATTTAGCAAAGCGTTGATAAATTGGCAAACGTTATAAATTGACGTCAACTGTTACAAATTGACGTCCAAACGTTACAAACTAATTGTAACTTGCTCTTCTTCACATACTCACGTCTAGAAGTGAAGTAAAAGTGTGTGGAGAAGGAGAGTATTATTTGTTCTCCTTTCTCTTGGTTCTGACGACTTTCTTTGAACATTACAGTGCTTCTTGGTCTGCTCGCAAGGTGGAGCTGCCTTGACTCCGGTTCATCGCGTGAGCCCAGAGTTACCAAATACACAGAGTGATGTGATGATTCGGACGAGGACCAGATGGCTTCAAAGCTGTTTGTATCTGTATTGTCCTACCCTTGTACTGACGAGATGCAAAACCTTGATTTAATCTGCAGTTGGTCCCTCTGCCGAATCAGAACAAAATTCTGCTAGTTGGTTACAGGAAATAATTCAATAACCGTTGTAGTTTTAGCCAGGGAAGTAGATGTTTTCTGACAGATAGTTGCAACGAGTATCGCTGAATACTAAACGATCTCTCAAACGAACTCATTGTATATGGCCAGATAGGTTTTAGTTTATACCCTTCTGATCAAAAGTCTCCATGGGCCCGAGACCGAAAAATAGACAGTTTTTCAGGTATCGAAGGTCAAAAGTTGCGACTAGTGCAGATCTCTCACGCGATCGAAAAAGAATTTGCATCTCTTACTTTGGGTGGTCTATTCAACCGCTCTCGTCTGCGTATGGCGATTTCACATTTGTCGGCATTTTCTTCTAGAAGCCATATTATTCAAAATAATGCGAGTACTTATAAGAATCTTCAAAACATTGGCTGTGTCTATTAGAGAAAAGCGGAAAGCGCTTTGCTGGATGAAGCATAAAAGCGCTTCACAAGTCTACTAGACGGTCCATAATATGTCAAATTACAGGCCGCTGAACCGCTTCAAATAAATCCAGCGGAAAATAAAGCTCTTTATTTATTTACAGCAGCTGCAAGAGCTGTCAGCCGTCTATCACGTGAAGCGTAAAAGCGGCTGCAACCGCAGCACGCTGTTAGACGCGCCCATTAGCTTTTGTAGAAACTTGACATTTATTGACAATTCAGAAATTGTTATTATTCCTGTCAAAACTGAACAAAGTCATCGCCATTAACATGGTCAAAGTCGAATGTGGTCGCTTTGGAGATTTGCACAAGTTGCAACTTTCGATACCTAAATAACTGTCCATTTTTAGGTATCGGGCCAATGGAGACTTTTGATCAGAAGGGTATAAACTACAACATCCAAATTTCAGCCAATTCGATAGGCATCCATTTCCCATATGATTTGTGCGGGGTCCTTTGCACAATATGTAACATGAACGAGCTAGAAACTATAGAACATATTTTGTTTGACTGTCCAATTTATTGTGCAATGACACCCCAAAATTCCGACTCGCTAATCAGCCTTGACAACCTTATCCATTCTCTCGATAACACTACCCCAAAATCTGCCAAGGTCATAACTAACTATATCTGGAACGTCTTGAGACTCCGATCTTTCGTGATGAATGAATCAGTTTTCTTACAATAGTATGTACTTTACTTCAATATTCTGTTCTTTTTTTGCTGACTCGTATTTTTATCTGTTTGTTCTTATTCCTTTCTTTTTTAGGTAAATGTTTGATAACAATAATAATTGTCTTGATTGATTTGGCCGATACTTGATGGATATCCATAATTACTCAGAATTAAATAAAAAACACTTGTTTTTTGATATCCACAATATATTACTAGATGTAATATGTGACGCGTTTCGCTGTTAATACAGCTTTCTCAAACATAAAATGGAATTCAGTAAATGTACAACCATATTTATAGTAATTTGAAGTAAGGTAAACAATAGAAGAACGGTACAATGATACACATAATGATAGACAGGTAGCTTGCTACCTGTTTATCGAGGATCCCTATGTCAGACTCCAACTTCATGAAAGAACTTAATATTTAAAACAAACAGCACATAATAATGGTTATGACCCACAATTAATAGATGTAATTATTAAAAAGAAATAATTCTCAATTGCTATCAACGAAGTATACCCCATCCAAAAACAAGAACCAATCAAGTATTGCTCATTAACTTATTTAGGCAAACCCAGTGACAAATTAAAATCATTTTTAACACAACATAATTCCACGACTTCTTATAAAACGAACAATAATTTGAGCAAATTCATCAAAAACAATAAAACTAAAACCGAAAAATCACAAAAATCAGGGGTTTACAAATTAAAATGTGGAGATTGTCCTAATATATATGTCGGTAGAACCTTTCGAAATTTTAAAACCCGCATACTTGAACATAAAAGATGCTTTGATAACCACAAGAGGAATTCAAATTATTCAAATCACCTTATAGATAAAAATCATACTTTTAATCTAAATTTTGAAATTTTGCATTCAGAAAGAAAAGGTCTAAAACTTAACTTCTTAGAAGCATTAGAGATCAACAAAAGAAAAAATTCCAATAATTTACACAATGACCAGTTAGATTTAAATTATTCACCACTTCTTAATCTCTTTAATAATTAAATGCATCTCTGTGTTGACCCTGAAGGGATCCTCGATAAACAGGTAGCAAGCTACCTGTCTATCATTATGTGTATCATTGTACCGTTCTTCTATTGTTTACCTTACTTCAAATTCCATTTTATGTTTGAGAAAGCTGTATTAACAGCGAAACGCGTCACATATTACATTTAGTAATATATTG
This sequence comes from Chrysolina oricalcia, assembly GCA_944452925.2. Taxonomy (NCBI): domain Eukaryota; kingdom Metazoa; phylum Arthropoda; class Insecta; order Coleoptera; family Chrysomelidae; genus Chrysolina; species Chrysolina oricalcia. The sequence goes on from OX101825.2 coordinate 18,873,746, forward strand.
TGGATATAAAAAAACAAGTGTTTTTTATTTAATTCTGAGTAATAATAATTGTGATCTATGTTAGCGCCTGTACTTTTGAATCCTTGCCATGAACTGTATGTTTTTGAAACAATAAATTCTACATGGGCTGAAAAAAAGCATATCTGCATATCTAATCAATTCGATAACTATTCTAGAAAAAAATGCCTACGTTTTCAATCAATGGTCAACTTACTTCATAATCAGGCGCACTTGTGGTCTGCACCTCAATATCGATGATTCTGGGAGTGCTAACACGATTGAATTCAGGACCAATAAGCTCTCCTGCCAAGTCTAAGTTGTTTCCGAATTCAGTATTTACCTCTACTTCATTTCCTTCTTCTGAATTTCTTATCGTTTCAGAGATGGAACCCAAATCCACGTTCACTGAATCCTGTCCGCTTCCTTGGTTGAATGTGAATCTGTTCAGTTCAGTTACTCCAAAGTCGTCCCAGTTTTCAATCTCTCGGAAATCTAAAAAAAAAAAAAAATTATTCAGACCGTTACAAATTTAGAAACACCTCTGGATCTTGATAATGATGGAAGATGAAAGAAATAAAGTTGTGTATATTTGTAGGATGATTAATATGATACCAATTATTCGATTCTATGGGTTCAAGTTTCGAATATATATACACGGTGTCCCAGAATAAAGGGGACAAACTCCGGCGGAGAAATCCTCACCTCATATCAAGGCTAAGAGTTCCGATAAACATAACTCTGATGTGAATATTAACTGAGATACATAGTGTTGAAAGTGACAAAAAAAAGATGTTTTCAAGAATAACTCCATAATAGCTCAACTTTTCCTAATGAAATTTGGTGTGTCACATGACAGCATTCAGTTCCAAATTTCAATGCAAATCACATGTTTGTAACTTTAAACAGGGGCGTACGGCAGACGGGTAGTAGTAATTTATTTTGATGCAACAGACTACAGTGTATAGTACCCCTGATCGCCCCTCCCCAACTTTCACGCCACTGGATTAATATCTATTTCGTCTTCTTTTTCTTGATTCTCGAAATTTTCTATACAAAAAAGGGTTAGGTTTCGTTATAAAAATTGTCAACGGTTTTCAAGATATTCGAAGTTGAACAAGTGCGTGCGTATGTGATTCGGAAACTCATTGTTGATTGTTTTGTTAGAAGTTGCTATGTAATTTGTTTCAAATGTCGGGAAATTTTTGTGAAAAGATCTCTCATAAATGCCAACAATTTTTGAAATATTTGAATTTGTACTCATTGCATGGTGTGAAATCTCTTTGTTGGTTATATTGTTATAAATAGTTATACATTCCTTTCAGAAATGAGGGGATTTTAGTTAAATTTAAAATGTTTTTCGGTACTACAGTTTTATGGGTTGCTTATCCTCAGTAAGTAGGTAATGCTTTGAATTTTTTCCGCCATCTTCTGAAATTCATCGAGAAATACCACTGTGGGCACAATATAGTTGAAATTTCACCATAATGCCATGATTTTCAATACAAAAGACATAGTAACGTTTAACAAGATAATCAACAGTGACTTTCCTTGTCACGCACTCATTCAACTTAAAAATCTTGAAAACCGTTGATATTTTTAATAATGAAACCTACCCCTTTTTTGTATAGGAAGTGTTGGGGATTAAGAAAAAGAAGATAAAATCGACATTAATCCAGTGGCGTGAAAATTGGGGAGAGGCGATTAGGGGCACCCACCTCTGTTCGAAATTACAAACTAATGATTTACATTGAAATTTGGAACTGAAAGCTGTCATGTGACATACCAAATTTCATCAAGAAAAGATGAGCCGTTATGGAGTTATTCTGGAAAACATAATTTTTTTGTCATTTTCAACACCCTGTAACTCGGTTATTATTCATCTTTGGGTATATGTTTTTTGGAACTTACAGCTTCAAAATGAAGTGAAAATTCTACAATCGGAGTTTGTCCCCTTTATTCTGGGACACCCTATATGTCTATTTGGAGTTGCTATCAAAGGAAAATGATCACAATATGATAGAGAATTCCCTTCATCCTGAAGCTGTCATATTGTGAAAAGCATCGTGTACGGAAGGAAAAACTATTTAAATTTTGAAGAGGAAAATCGACATTGTTTTCTGGAAATTTTTATTGTTATAAGGTGCTCTCTTCAACTTTCGAAGTATTATTCCAAGGATACAACAGGTATGTGAATATTTATTCACAAAATAATTTTGTTATTGACATCGAGTACAACATAAGAAACTGGAATGAGAAAGAAAAATGGGAACAAAGTCTCCAAGGAATATAGAGGCCGGAAAAATTATAAGTAAAATATTCATGCGAGGCCTATTATAATTTTGATATTATGTGATGAAGTGTATTGGAGGGAAGTTGAGAGATGAATATCTAATACATTAGTATAATCAATCCGGGTGCTACCATAGAAATATATATTATATACTTACTCTAGAATGCGAAAAGCATGCCGCGTATGCGACCCGTTTACGTTGTGCGCATGCTCGTCATCAGTGTAGTTTGGGTAGATCGTTGCCAAGTTTGAAAATAATTTGATGTTCCAATTCAGAGTTTTTTGTTATGAGGCAATGAAACACATATCATTTGAAAGAGAGAAATTTGACAGCGCATTTTGGACTTTATAAAACCGAAAAGAACTTTTTAGACATAGATTACTCCGTATTTTAGGCGCGAAAGAAACTTATTTACAACAATAATGTACCCTATGCTACTGTAATTATAGTGACCGTGCAACAGTGCTTTTTCATCAACAGGAAGACTTGTCACAAAGATCTGTCACTCTTGTCAGATATCAGAGACGGTTTTTAGAATTTCAGATTTTCTCTTGTCGTTTTGTGTGGTTATTCTTTCATCATTCGTGAATTTGCATTAATCTTGTTCCTTTAAAGACAATTTCTAATAAAGCCGTTTCTTCCTACAAATAAACAATGAACTGTTTAGTGTTGTGTGAAGGAAAAATACATGAAATAAATCATTTTTGGTAGAAACCTAATGAAATGTTTTATGTACCTACCTATATGCTTTGCTCAAAAAAGCTTAAATATTATTTTAGCTTCACAAAAAAGGCATGATTTTTTTATATTGTTTTTAAGAAGAGACCCCAGCAGAACATTTGTGTGAGATAATTCTAATTTGTGGCAGACATTTTCCTCATGAAGATTCATGTGAAAACGACAATAGAATAATTTTAAACCTAGTGCATTACCAATACTGTGTCTGCGTAAGCATGCATGGCGAGTGATACAACTTTCTGCCACACCGCTTATATTATGAGTTCTAGAAGAATCGTCTCAGAAAATTAATGTCAATATGGAAGTGCTTTTCATTGATGGAAAGGAAAATGCTTCTGGTCTCACTTTTTCATACACCCCTATTGTGGAAATTGCACTAAGGTAATACAACCAGAAATACTCGTAGAAATAGCATGTTAATCTCTTCAAATGATTTAAATTAAATGCAGTTGCATATTTTGACATGAATCGTTCTAGAAAAAAAAACCTCGAGCTTCCAAGCATCCAATTTTATAAATACAATTTGAGTTGAAATTATTCATGATATTAGCTGAAATAAATTTTCATAGTTTTTTGTACTTTCAATTTATTTTCCAATCCAGTGCACCGACGATTTGGGGTGGTTCCGTAGGTTTTTGTTAGTTAACTACAGCTGAAAAGTGAATGTGATACCAAAAATCAGTCGCTTCAGAGCGATAAATAATAATAATAACCGTACTCTACTTTCTGATGGCCTTTGCTGAATATTTGGGATCATAAATATGTGAAAATATGTATTAAAATCGGCTAAATACAAATAACAGGTATAAGTACAATGAGGTTTCCAACCTTATTCTCCGAGATTCAGAATTAACGTTTGTTAATCTTCACAAGTACCATATTTTACTAAAACCGGGCCTGTTACAAAAATCACCAATGACGCGCATGCGCATCGCGGACTAGCCTGAACTTCTTACAACACTTTTGACATTGGGATTAGCATTCTAGAGTAAGTATATAATATATATTTCTATGGGTGCTACATTTTATAGTGTAATAGAAAATTTTATTAATTTGCCAAAAAATTCAATTCTAATGATTTTGTTATAATATTGGCTGGTACTAATGACTTCATGTCAAATAAATATGTATTATTTTAAGTTTTCTCCGATGTGTTAGTCGAGGAACATCTGGTTCAGCGTGATACAGACATTTATAAGATCATTTATGTAATCAGGAACATCAAAAATACAGAAACAAGTGGTTCAGAGGAAATTTATCTAATAATTTTTCAAAATATTCCTGAATCTGCTATAAGTATTCTTGCTGTTTTAATAAATGATTCATTTCATAGTGGCAATTTTCCATCATTTCTAAAAACGTCTCTTGTTATTCCTTCAAATAAGGGTGGTGTTATAGACGATCCATCCAACTTTCGTCCCATGTCACTCATCCTTATTTTAGCAAAAATTATTGAAAAACTGATTCATTCGAAAATGACCGAATTTTTGAGGTCCTATAATCTATTCAACAACCAGCAATAGAGAAACAAAAACACAGGAGATGCAATCCTATCTCTTTTACACGAAGTAAATTAATGGTGGGAAGGTAGCAGCTGCTGTATTTTGTGATTTTTCTAAAGCATTTGACTGTGCGTGAATCTTAAAATGCTTTTGCTAAAACCACAAAAATGAGGAATCACTCTCAATTGGTTCAATTCTCATATAACAGAGTTCTGATAAAAGTTTCGAAATTGAATTGGTGGATTGATTAAACGGCATATTTGTCAAATTTCATTCCATCATAACTTTTTTATTGACGCATTTCAACGTTATTGACAAAAGAACCATTTGAAAATCTAGAGGTGTGTTAGAATTTTACATATGAACTGAATACGTTATGCTGATCGAATAACACTACAAGAAAATCCCATTGAGCGCTGGATACATATCTCTATAACAAATATATTTTGTTACCAACTTCTGCATCTGATGAATTGAAAAATTAGAACCCATTAGGAAGGGATGATATTTCATGGAAGATAGTTTTCAAATCGCCTGACAACATATTGAACATTGTGGCTGCATATATTATTAATGCAACTTATATTCTGAATAAAATCCTTGTTGACATCTTAGTCTGGAATTAAAAATACATGAAATAATTACGAGGATGTATTGATACCTAGTTAGCCTAGACCAGTTCCCTGCATAAACAAAATATTTCGTTACCATAGCAACGAACAATAACATATTAGAAGTGTCAGTGTAAAGTTTGACGTCAAAAAGGTAAACCAGAGTTACGCAATAAATTGAAAGAAAAAATATGTCTACCGAAATTGTGAAAATCGAAAAATTGGAGTATCGAGCCATCATCAAGTACCTGTATTTAAAAGGGTTAAGAGGTGAGCAGATTCACGAAGATATGCTTAATACCCTTGGTGATCAATGTCCTTCGTATGCGACCGTGAAAAATTGGACTGCAAGCTTCAAAAGAGGTAAATTTTCCATTGAAGATGATGACCGATCGGGAAGGCCAGTTTCTGTGTCAGTCTCCGAAAATATCGATGCAGTTTATGACACGATTTTAACAGATCGTCGAATTGGGCTAAAACGGATATCTGAAGCACTGAATATTTCATACGAACGCGTTCATCATATAGTTCACGTCAATTTGGAAATGAGAAAAATTGCTGCAAAATAGATCCCCAAATGTGTGAATGTTGACCAAAAGCTTGCAAGGGTAGTAGCATCGCATTCGATCTGTGCTCGATTTGAAAACGATGTAGACTTCTTAAACCGAATTGTTACTATGGATGAGACTTGGGTACATTTCTGCGATCCAGAAACAAAGCAACAATCGATGGAATGGCGACACTCCGGTTCTCAAAGACCTAAGAAGTTTCGTTTCCAAAAATCTGCTGGAAAAGTTCTTGCTTCAGTTTTTTGGGATTGCCATGGAGTTATCATAATTTATTTTTTGGATAAGGGTAGAACAATAACTGGAGATTACTATTCGACATTACTGACCACTCTACGGGAAAAGGTTAAAGAGAAAAGACGCAGAAAGCTATCCAAAGGTGTTTTGTTTTTACAGGACAAATTCCCTGCACACAAATCTCATGTTGCCATGCAAAAAATTCGTGATTTAGGGTTTGAATTACGAGAACACCCCCCTTATTCATCAGATTTGGCTCCGTCCGACTATAATCTCTTTCCTCAACTGAAAAAAGTTTAAAAGGTCGTAAATTTTCTTCCAACGAGGAGGTAATAAAAGCTGTGGAGGTCTGGTTTGCAGAGCAAGAACAAAATTTTTTTTGGAAGGTCTAGAGACGTTGCAGGTTCGCTGTAATAAATGTATCCAATTAAGAGGAGAATATGTTGAGTAATAAAATATTTTGATATTGAAATTTTGTTTGGTTCTATAGTAGGCTAAGAATTTTTCAATATATCCTCGAATAATCCAATCTACATTTTTATAACTATATTCACTGTTTTTATTACTTTTGAAGATTTGTCGACAGAGTTTTTCTTCTACGGTTATAGACAGAAATTGGTTTGTTCTCTGATACTTCTGTTATTACATAGAGGCTTCAGAAACGAAAGAAGCATGGTCTGCCGTGATCTGTAAAAATGAAGAGTGTTTGTAGTCGCATTCAATAGATCGTTGATCTGTAATGGAGTTGTCTATGTTGGTAGAAAATATTTCTGAAGGTTGTCAAAAAGAATCCAAGGGAGATTAGACAACTCCGTCAGTAGCTTTACCGACAAGACATGAAATAGAGTCTTTAAATGATTATTCCACTTCTGCTAAGATACACGGTTTTTGATGGGTTGAAATATTTCTGCTCATAATCGAAAACATTATGATGAATCAGAAGTATTTCAAAACTTGTTTTAGAATAATTTCGTAATTTTGCATAAGGAGATCTATCAGAACTGCTCCATCTGCTATTGTTTTCGAGATCATGCCAATAAATAGAGTTTGTCGACTTCAACACGTCTCTCCTTGACGGAAACATGATGAATCAGAAGTATTTACAAATTTATGTTTTCGGATAATTTCGAGATTTAGGTCAGGATTCACCAATACATTAATCTCGATATAGGAGATAACCGACAAGTTGAATCGAGCGTATTGCTCAATTGGCTGTCTTTGGTCAGTTAGAAGTAATCTTAGTTCGCGTTATGAGATTAAATTGACAATTTAATTCCATTATTTTTTTTATTTCATGTAAATTTTATCTCATAATGTTTTTTTTTATTTATCAACAAATTTCGATGAAATTACAGTCAGTGATATTTCGAGACTTCCTGAATCCGGTGGTGTAGTCAAAGTTATGATAAAAGTTTTTAAATTGAATTTGTGGGTTGATTGAACGGCATATTTGTCAAATTATTGCAAAATTACGGAACTATTCTAAAACAAGTTTTGAAATACTTCTGATTCATCATAATGTTTTCGATTATGAACACAAACATTTCAACTCATCAAAAACCGTGTATCTAAGCAGGAGTGGAATAATCATTTAGAGACTCTATTTCATGTCTTGTCGGTAAAGCTATTGACGGAGTTGTCTAGTCTCCCTTGGATTCTTTTGGACAACCTACTGAAACATTTTCTACCAACATAGACAACTCAATTACAGATCAACGATCTATTGAATGCAACCACAAACACTCTTTATTTTTTACAGATCACAGCAGACCATGCTTTTTTCGTTTCTGAAGCCTCTATGTAATATCAAAAGTATCAGAGATCAAACCAATTTCTGTCTATAACCGTAGACGAAAAACTCTGTCAACAAATCTTACCCAAAGCTGAAACAAGGTATAAAAAACTGACTGGTAAGTAAACTTCACAAGTGATAAAAACAGTAAATATAGTTATGAAAATGTAGATTGAATTATAATTATTTCATGTAATTTTAATTCCAGACTAAGATGACAACAAGGACTTTACTCAGAATGTAAGTAAAATGTTTTCAGAAGCAGGAATATTTTTCCCTCTCTGCAGAACTTTCTATTTCCATTTATTATTCTGATGGCAAGAGGAATGTGATCGATTAACCTTTTCCATTATAAAGAATATTACCAACTGTAATGACGAAAGGTCTGAAATTTGCAGGTATTATCACGTTCCTAGAATAATGGAATGACTTCAGCAACTTTCAGATGCGATGGGAAATATCCATTCAATACAGTTGCATTGATAATATATGCAGCCACAATGTTCAATATGTTGTCAGGCGATTTGAAAACTATCTTCAATGAAATATCATCCCTTCCTAATGGGTTCTAATTTTTCAATTCATCAGATGCAGAAGTTGGTAACTAAATAAATTTGTTATAGATATATGTTTCAAGCGATGAGTGGGATTTGCTTGCAGTGTTATTTGATCATCATAACGTATTCAGTTCATGTGTATTCAATTCGCTTTTGACGGAAGATGAAATTGTTCTGGCATCTCAGTCTATTACCTACTTTACTTTTCTAAAATGACTGACTTCTTTTTGCTTCAATGACCGTTCTATAATAATTTTCTTCTAACAAACTTTCCAAACATGGAGTTCCTCAGGGATCCGTAATGGGGCCAATTGCTTTCTTGATTTATAGCAATGATTTTAGCCATTCATGTAACCATACAAATGTGTACTCTTTGCTGACGATACAACCATCTTAACATCCGATAAAACAGTAATTAACTTAACAGAGAAGAAGACTGAAGCTTCTAGATGGTTTGTCAATGAAGACAAAATAGAAGAAATCGTTTGTTTTTGATAACTAGTTAAATTTAATTTGTGACTATCTGTTCAGTTACATATTTTACATATTTCTGTTGTTTTTGTATTCATACAATTTTATCTACGTACTTTACATAATTCTGTTGTATTTATTTTTATCCTATTTTATTGTTGATTTTTTATTCAGTATCTGACCTTCAACAAACATAATATAAAGGTAACGATGTCAAATAAAATCTATCTTGGCCATGGTGGCCGTGCTGGTGGAACGTTCGCCTTTGGAGCGAAGGGTCGAGGGTTCAAAGCCTAGCATGGTCATCGGTCTCGTGCATGGCATCACAAGTCTCTCGAAGACTTTCGAGGGTTGCGCGTAGGGTTGCAATCGGTTAACGGAAATAACAATTTTAACAACAACAACAATAAGTGTTTCCATAATACTTGTTATAATAATTGATGAAAACTATTTCTATGATCAGTGTTATTCGGTTCTCGATTAAGCTACCTGTTTGTCCGATGTATGAAACAGGACCAGTACCACACATTGATTAATAAACGATTCATCATTATGACCATTAAGATTTTTTAAAACTGAACTTCTCCTATTCACATACTTCAAAGGGTGAGTTGAGTGTACTGTATAAAGAAAAAAATAGCATTACTTACGTAGTTTCATCTCCTAAACACGAGTCTGAAGGAAATACGCAGAGGACTCCAATCCTTTTGAATATTTAAAATCGATAAATTTCAAACACGAATTTTTCAGTCGAATGTCTCATTTTTTTTTGTCGACAGTAATTTACAGATGCTAATCAACTCATATTTGAAAATTTCAAGCACCAAAACCAAACGTTTCACATAAAAATCTACCTTCTTTCACGAGCAAACAGAACCTAACACGTTAAGTGGTTTTTATTGTTGTGGTAAGTTGGAAATATGAGTTATTTGAATCCATATATGAACAGTAACTTCCTCTTCATTTATATGTTTATTTGTTTAATTTGCGCCATTGTGTATTATTTTGGCATAGAAGAATTATTTAAAAATTTTTGAAATTTAACAAGTTTTCCAATTTGTTACATATCAGATTGACATGTGTATTTGATTTGCGCCATTTCGTATTATTTTGGTAAAAAAAATAATTCAAAAAAATTTGAAATTTAACAAGTTCTTCAATTTGTTACATAACAGATTGACATTTATTAAGTTTTGCTGCTTCGTAGGCAATCTGTTTTTAAATCTATTTTTAAATTTTCGTCAGTTCTAGCATGGCGCCAATTTAACAATTGATCATAATATAAATGAAGGGAAAGTTATTACTCATATTTGAATTCGAATAGTTATTTCATATTTCAAGTGACCAACTAGTTAGGTTGTGTTTGCGCATATAAAATAGTATATTATATAATGATCACAAAATGATGCCCATTTTGTTGCGAGTTGCATACTATACTTTTTCTATGACAACATATCGTTCATGTTTAATACATGCATACATTGCAAAAACTTTGAAAGAAATAAACTGATGATATTTCATTACTCCCAATTCGCCGCTAATGGGCTTTCTATCAGAATTAAAATATAAATTGAAGAAATATTTGAATATTTTCTTTATTGCTGTTTCTAATAGGTACACAGAAATAGAAGCCTATAAATGTATGAATGATGTATCTAATTGAAGTTGAATGTGCAATTATTGAATATAGACTGTCGCTTGAGGAATGCTTTCAGTTTCAAATGTTTGGCAATATCTATATCATTATAGATAGTAAGAGTCGTTCTCAGCATTGAGAAGTGTGATCACAAAGTGGAACTTTCAAATTTTTTGGCTAAGTCGCCAAAATAAGCCATTAAAACGTTTTCGGAAAACGATTTTGTCTTTTGATCTACCTTCCATTCCAAAAAAGGTTATAAGCGCGCTGATACATACTCTTCGACTTTTCCGGTAATAAATTCAGTGTTGTTACCTGCTTCTATTTTGTTCGGAGGTGTCAAATCTAAGTCGATATCACTATCAGTTTCCATTTTAATCAATAGTTTTTATAGAAAACAACTATGAAATTACTCGTTACCTACTAAAACTTTGACAGAAACGATCTGCTGACATTTCATCAATTTGTCGCTGGACATCATAATTTGACAAGCCGTAGTCGTCGTGATTTTAGAGTGAACCTAACACGAAATATTCCATTTCGCATTTGTTGCTTAGCAACTTGCCTAGCAACCGATGCAAATGAAATTCTGTACAAAATATGCTTGTTTATGATTGGAGTTACGGTTATAAAATGAACATTTATGGAGGTTGTCATTGAAAAAGATTTCTATGAGAAACGCTTGGTTCTGGTGCTTGTAATTGTGAAACATGACTTGATTATCGTCAATAAATAGCGTTCAAAAAAAGAAGTAGGCATTTTGTGTGATTTTTTTTCAGAAAAATTCGTGTTCGAATATGATCGATTTTCAAGATTTAAAAGGATTTGACTCAAATAATATTGTAAACTCTCGCGAAATTTCTTCGGATTCGTGTTCAGAGGATAAAACTACGTAATACCACTTCTTTTCTTTATTAAGGTTGAAGTCCAATAAGTTTACTTTCACCATGAGAATAAGTTATTTTTCAAAATATTTAAGATAATTCAGAAATTTTCCATGTATTATTTGAATTAAGATTTCTTAGTACTACCTTGCTAAGTCAAGTGTGCCATTATTGAATCATCATTCTCTATCTTATTCTGTATCTGAGAACCCCATGTACCGTAGAATTTAAAATTAAAAAGTTGCTTCTTGAATACATAGATACTCGGATTGATGAACATTCTGTCTAAATAAAACGAATTTCTTTCCTTTTCGAAGTAGAAATTGTTTATCAGACTGTCCAAATTTGTATTTACAATATATACTCACTATTGTTTTCATCGTCAACGTTGAAACGGTTGTTTTCCTCAGTCTGAGAACGATTAGCTCTCATCCTAGATATTTCTTCCACTGATAAATCTCTGGCTCCACTGGAACTTGTTATAGCATTATCCACAACTTCGATTCCTCCAAAAGAACGATCACCTGATAAATATATCAAATTTTGCAATCAATAAGAAAACGAGTTATTATTGTAATAATTATAAAATATTGAGAAAGTGAAATACATTTTCTTGTAGCCTACCGGTACAAGATAGAAATGGTAGTAGTTCATAACAATAGCAGACAAAAATAAAATGAATGAGCGATTTCTGTGAGTGATACTTCTGAATAACATTCTACCTTATCTAATTGATTTATATGAGTTTCCAATGGAAAATCAACTGTCTGAATGATAATGCAAATTATCACTTTTGTATTTTTTTTTCAAATCAGGGTCTTTTCACAATATCTATCAGATGTTAGGTATAACAAAAAAATTGCTTAATTTTTATCGTATGGTTTTTCCAGTTTTAGTATCAAGGAGTGTATAGGAAAATGTACATGAAATTTTTCTGACAATCAAAGACTTATTGGTATTTGTGATATTCTATATGAATACATACAGTGTGTGCGATTTGAAACCGCATTACTCTGTTACTTTGAAACCCATGGATCGATTTTAAAAAATGAAAATTTCAAGTCATAGTACTCGACAAGCTCTATTCAAAGATGTTGACAAATATGAATAATTGTTATTTTCAAGGCCTGCTCCGATAAATGTGTCAAAATTTCGAGAAGAAACATTAGGCATTTTTTTTCGAAAAAGTGGATAGCTTTTTCGATTTGGGCATATTTTGAAAACCTACATACCAAGTTTCAGCCAAATATATCATATAGGGTGTTAGTTATATAACGACAAAGGACCAGGCAGCAATTGTTAGTATATTGTAGTTGACGACTTTCTGAACAATAGTATTCATGGGCCCAACTCAATCTTATGACTAGTTTCATAGATACAGGGTGTTGAAGTTGGAAAATAGCAATTTTTCAAAAGCATGTATTTCTTATTTTCTTCAATGCATCAAAAAAAATTTCCTGTGATAGTGTTCTAATGACACCAAATATCAGTCCCTCAAGAGAGAAAGTTTCATTTGCTACAGGGATACTTAAAAATTAAAAAAACGGAACATTGACTCGAAATATAATTCAACTTTCAGGAATTTCAATATCTGGCTGGATTTGCTTCTGGTTGGTTTATAATAATAAGATAAGCAAACATATCTTACAGGGCGAGTCAGAAAGTTGATCGCCCCTGTATCCTATATATAATAAAATATCATATACATTGTACTGCATGTTAGTAGGTGACTTTAATCATTTTGAAATATGTATAATTCATTTATGATATACAGGGCTATTCAAAAGATATGTATGGAAGAAAATCCGAGAATCGATTTTTTTTGGAAATCTCCCTGTAATTAAATATTTCCTCGGTAAATTTCTGTGATACTCTCATATTACCTTTACTTTGAGTTTGTTGGTCGGATGTAGAAGTTTTGTCAACTTTTTATGATTAGTTTTTTTATCCCAAGAATATGATGGCAAGCCTATGATTATTTCCTTCAAATACGGGTGTCCCGTTAAGATCACATCAAACCGAAGGAAAATATAGATCGAAGGTTGCCCTACCTGCTTTGGAAAAATCACCCGTATAAAAGTCTCAGCGTTTTCGAGACATTTAATTTTTATGAAAATTATAAATTTTTGCCCTTCTCAGTAGTTATATTGTACTGTTGATACAATTTGACACTTTTCTAATTCATTTACTAAGTAAAATATTGTCAAATAATTGTTCTACCTTCTACGTTACGAAAATACTCCGAACACTTCAGAGGAGGAGCTGTGAGGAATGTTTTCATTAAAAGTTTTGGAAGTAGATTTTTTTAAATGAATTTCAGCCCATCGTAGTGAAAACAAAATGCACTGGGCTACTGATGCACACTACACCAATAAATTGCATTTTTTATGGTGATTTAAAAATTGTTTAACACAAAAGATTTGTAAACGCAAAAAAAGATAATGGATTTTTAAAGTCAATATTCAAATTCTTGAAAAATACAATTTCGATACACCATGCTGCCGATATGAGGAAATATTATCAGGTAGCTGGAGCTCTAATGAATGAATTCCATCCCCCAATAACCATGCCTGGTACATTACAAACAGCGCAGGAAATATTAGATCAATTAGATAAAGTTAATATTATGTAAACACTCGTGTAAACAAGAGTTCAAGCTGAAAACCTACATTTAAGGAATAGTCATTAGACTTTATTAAAACACTTGCACGCACCTGAATTTCCTCGTTTGGATTTTCATTATTTGAAACAGCTGACGGCATTTCATCATGTCAACTTGGCAAAAAGTTATATTCACGACAAACTTCAAAGAGAAGAAACAAATATTCTTCAACTCGAGGAAATGGTGGAGGAGCCGAACATTTTACGAATGCGAGTTTTCCAGGTTTCGTAATTCACGTAAATATATGTTGTGGAGAGACTGCTGAAGATGATATCGGAAATCAACCTTTGGAACTTCACTATTATTGTACTTGTATATCGCGAGATAGAACTTTGGGTACATGTGCTCATGTGGCCAGTGTTTTATGGTTTTTGGATTAGGCCAGATACAAACAGAATGTGAAATATCCATCTACTCATCTCCTGAATGAAATAATTGATGCAGCTGAAAGGATGGTACCAGAAAACATAGATCACAATCCAGATACTGTTGACCTTTGAATTCCATCAGTAACTTCAGTTCGTTTCGACATGTTTATGTTTATTGTTTTTTCTGATTTCAAGATTAGGTTGTATTTATTTTACTTGTTTTTATGTATGTGTCGATCATGGTATAACAGCAACAACATCGAAAACAACCGATATACATATATGAAGAAAATAATGATATTGTAGGGATAAAAAAACTGATCATAGCAAGTTGACAAAATTTCTACATCCGACCAACAAACTCAAAGTGAAGGTAATATGAGAGTAACACAGAAATTCACCAAGGAAATATTTAATTACAGGAAGATTTCCAAAAAAATAATCGATTTTCAGATTTTCTTCCATACATTTCTTTTGAATATCATATAAGAATTATATATATTTCAAAATGACTTAATGTCACCTACTAACAAGCACAACAAAGTATATAAAATTTTATTAAATACAGGATACAGGGGCGATCAACTTTCTGCCTCGCTCTGTAAAAAATGTTTGCATATCTTATTATTATAAACCAACCAGATGCAAAATCCAGCCAGATATTGAAATTCCTGAAGGTTGAATTATATTTCAAGTCAATGTTCCGTTTTTTTTAATTTTTGAGTACCCCTGTAGCAACTGAAACTTTTTCTCACTAGGGACTGATATTTATGGCCGATTTCGCCAACTCATTCCCAAAATTAGGAAATACCTAAATCGGATTTAGGAATACCAAAGTGCAATTTGCGGTTCACCACAAGTGAAATAAAGCTTGAGAGTGATAGGAAATATCCACGTTAGATATTTCCTATCACTTTTAACCATTTCTTAACGCTTGGTGAAATGCAAATTGCACTTGGGCATTCCTAAATTCGATTTAGGTATTTCCTAACTTTAGGAATTAGTTGGTGAAATCGACTATGTTATTAGAATACTATCACAGGAAAAAATTCTTGATACATTGAAGAAAATAAGAAATTCATGCTTTCAAAAAAATGGCTATTTTCCAACTTCAACACCCTGTATCTCTGAAACTAGTCATAGGATTGAGTTGGCCTACGGACACTATTGTTCAGAAGTCGTCAACTACAATATACTAACAATTCATGAAATTTCACAGAATTCCATTTGTCCATAAGCAGGCTGCCAGGTCCTTTCCAAATTCATGCTTTTCTGACTGACCCTGCATGAAAAACTGAGCATTTAAAAGGAAATGTGAATGAAGTAGCCATTCAAATGAGAAAAACATCGAATATTCAGATACAAAGTTCTATCATCGTAACAGAAATGTTTCCTGGGATAAATAAATAAATAAATAACCTGTACAGATAGATGTCAATAGTTCAACCAAAAATTAAAATTTGAAAGAGTAAAATCTATACCATTTAGTTCTTTACTCGGTTTTTTAGTTTGACGAATAGTCAATCAACGCTTGTAAAAATACCCTTTTCGAGAGAATTGAGATTGTGTGTTCAGTTGGTGATGATGCTCGACCAATGAGGGAAGTCGCTGAAGAATCCATCAGAAGATACCCAGATCGTGAACGAATTCACGATACCACCATCTTCAGGAATAATACATTATTCAATTGAACCGGGAGAGTTAATGAAAAACATGTGTCGAGACAAAGAGAAAATCTGGAGATAGATGAACAAATTTTACAGTACGTTCAAGAAAACCT
The DNA here is from genome assembly GCA_944452925.2 of Chrysolina oricalcia. NCBI lineage: Eukaryota > Metazoa > Arthropoda > Insecta > Coleoptera > Chrysomelidae > Chrysolina > Chrysolina oricalcia. The sequence continues at coordinate 18,889,841 of OX101825.2, forward strand.
GAAAACTGGTTATTTACACGTTAGTGTATCTGAAACACGTACATATCTTTGCAAAAAATTGAGTTATTCCCTTCAAACCGAAAATCAAGCACACTTTAAAACGAGGTGATTGAGATCGAAGGTTGGAATTCTGTTCATTCTGTCAAGGTGAATATTTGAATGATGACAGCTTTCTAGGCACTATTCTCTTCAAGTGACGTTTACCACTAACGGTACAGTGTCCACTCAGAACTCCAGGTACTAGGCAGGGGAGAATCCACATTGGGAGATAAATGCAAAAACACAGTATTCATGAAAACTCAATGTCTTGGTAGGAATATTCAAAAACCGTATAGTAGGTCCAGTGTTTTTTGAACAAACACTAAATGATGAATGATTTTATAATTTTTGACTACGAATTTCTTGGATTTCATGGAAGTACTAAGCATTGAAGATCGCAGAAATGTTATATTTCAGCCAGACGCTGCCCCCATTCGCATAATGTGATTGCTGGACTGATTTAGCTTGATAAAACATTTCAAGGAACATAAATTGGGAGGAACAGTCCTTTTATTTGTTGGCCCCCTCAATCACCAGACCTGACTCACCAGACTTTTTCTGTGGGAATATTCGAAAGGAAGAGTTTATAAAAACAGATCACAAAATTTTAACGGAATAAAGAAGAGGATAAGGTAAAAGTGTGGTGAAATAACACCAGACCAATTGAGGAAGACCCGCCAAAATTTGAGACGGCGCCGACGTTACCACCAATATCTGAGGAAACTGTGCCTTTTATTCCAGTTGTTGTTTATTGCTGGTTCAATACACGTCTTCATCTTTTGATTTGTCGATTTTGGATAAACTAGAGACAACTTCATGGAACGATGTAACTTCGTACCTGAGTTTGCGAACTATTCTTTTATTGAATGGTTATTTCATATTCTCTGTAAAAGTCATACACATTCATACAGGGTCAGTCAAAAAAACAAGAATTTGTTAATTTGTCATAATATAACTAACGCCCTATATGAGATATTGGGCCGAAAATTTGTATTTAGGTGTTCAAAATTTGCCCAAATCGAGTAGAGTACCCACTTTTTCAAGAAAAAAAATGTCTAATGGTCCTTCTCGAAATCTCGAAACATTTAGCAGAGCATTCTAGGGCTTGAAAATTAGAATAATTCATATCTGCTAACATCTTTGTATAGAGCTTGTCGAGTACTATAACATTGAAACTTCCATTTTAAATTGGTCCATGGGTTCCAAAATCGCACACACTGTATATCTATTGTACCTTCTGATTCATATGAATCTCCCCTAATCCTTTCCTCCAGACCACCACTGCTGCTTGAAAATTCTCCACCACGACTATTTGACGATCCTCTACTGACACCGCTCGAAAATTCTGCACCACGGCTACTTGACGATCCCACACTAACGCCTCTTGAGAACTCTACACCAAGACTACTTGACGATCCGCGACTGACGCTACTTGAAAATCCTGCACTACGGCTACTGGACGATCCGCCACTAACACCGCTTGAAAATTCTGCACCACGGCTACTTGACGATCCGCCACTAACACCGCTTAAAAATTCTGCACCACGGCTACTTGACGATCCGCCACTAACACCGCTTGAAAATTCTGCACCACGGCTACTTGATGATACGCCACTAACGCCGCTGGAAAATCCTGCATTACGACCGCTTGAAGATTCGCCACTGCCAGAAAATTCTGCACTGTTACTATTCGATGAGGTGTAGTTGTATGAGCTGCCTGCGACAAAAGAACTTCCACTGCCACCTATTCGGTAGCTGCTGTGGATCTTTTCGCAATCAGGCGCGTATTTGTCACAAAGTTCGTAAGCTGTGTCAGGCTTCGGAGCTATTTTGATCATTTGTACATCGCCCTGTGAATGGAGAAGGACATGTTAGAGTCACTGTGGTAGATAATCGATATTTTTATCTGGATAACAGCTTTGTATTTCAGAGGTTGTTTTAAATCAAGGATAGATCTGAATTATAAAATAGTTTTTCTCCTACCCCTATAGAAAGTACACACTTTCCTTCCTCAAACCAGGGAGGAAACTCATACTTTTGCTCCCTAGGGAGGAAAGTACTTTTCCTCCCCCTCATTTCAAGTAAGTTGTAAACGATGAAACTTGTGAATCTATTATAATCAAATTGTTTCCGTAATTTCTAGAACATCTTATATATCCTGTATTCTGGTAAAAATCAAACATGAATGTTACTTCTACTCTAGTTCTTTAATAGCTATTTGTGTATTTAGAGCGCAAAGTGATTGATTGTTGCTCGACAAAGAGATTAATCTTTGGAGAACGACAATGACACTTTGTGCTCGAAATACACAAATTATTTTTTCTACAAGCGCAGCTCTTAGAAAAAAAAAATTATCGACACTTCATTCAAATAGGCACATAACATTACTTATGAGAAAATCACTCAATAGCAATCCGAAATGTATAAGCTATCTAAATGTCCAATAATTCAAATCACTAACAAGAAAAAAGTAAAATAACGTTCTTGAAAAAAAAAAAGTTGTAATTGCCAGGAGATGAACCCGGGACCTTCGGATTACAAGCCCAAGACGCTAGCCATTGCACCACCGCAGATTCTCAGATACACATGACTGTATTGTCTATAGTTTCCATCAAGTAAGAATAGGGCTATTTGCAAACAAAGTCACAAAAAGGTTTTATTGAGTGGGTAGGAGGAAAAATCATATGTATTACATGGGAGTAAAGTGCTTTTTCCTCCCTTGAATATTTACTACGTTCTGCGGGAGGAAAAGTGGCACTTTCCTCCCTAGTAATACAAATAGCTATTGTTCTCAGACATACGGTGGAGGTGAGATATAACTGGGTAGGTGAAAAACTTTCAGTCTGACTACACCGGAAATAATATTTATTGTAGATACCATGTAGTCGAAAGACTTAAATCAAGGACGTTTCGTAGGATTAATCCTTCATCGTCAGCAAAAGCGGGGTTGGTTACAAATACATCTCAAGAAAAGCAAAAATGGTCACAAAGAATTGTGACTAACGTTGGTAAATTATGTTACCGAACATTTCATGGTGGAAAAAAACATTAAAGGAGCAAAAAATAATATAAAATTAATTGGTCCTAATTATGACCATGTTCCATCTAGTGCGTGGTCCACAAGAGTTAGGGACCATGATTGGTCCACTCAAACAATATATCAAAAATATTTGATTTAAATTTTGAAGGAAGACAATGTAACGAGTCTGCAACATCTGAATACTAGAAAGTAACAATAGAATTTGACATATGTCATTTACGGTACGGTACGTCGTGATTCAAGATGATAGATAAGAGTCCCATGCTTTCACAGAACATAAAAGCTTCCACAAAACCTTGTCGATTGACTGCCAGCCGCTATATTGAAAAGTGGAGAAATTGTGAATGCATTTTGTAAAAATGCAGAAATAATTAACAAATTAATGTAAGTGTCTAATTGAAGTATTGCGTAACGATGCCTAGAGATAGGATATCAAAATAGTAAACAGTTGAAAAGACAAACAGGGTCTGTTCATTCATACATATGAAATCTGAATTTTGCCTTTGTCGCAAACGTGTAAAATTTTTAAGTCAATGTTGGATGCTAAATTGTGTTTTTCATTTATCATGTGATTGGAAAAACCTAATTTAAATTTATTTGTTCTTTTTTGGAATCGGAGTCTATAATTCGAACGTGTTCAGCTAGTCGAGTTCTAAACTTACGACATGTTTGGCCAATGTATAATGAACTTTACAACAAGGTTAGAACAGTTCAATTCATAAACTCCAGGCTTATCCAACATTGCGATTTTATCTTTAGAATTGACTAACAAATGTTTGAGATTATTAGAAGTTTTAAATGAAATAGAGAAATCTGAAACATTATTGGAATTGAGATTGTTTAGCAAGGTATTTTTCAGTTTCAATGATAGAGAACCAAAATAGGATGGGAGAAATATTTATTTGGTGAATTTGATACTGAAAATTTATCAACATATCTGATTAATCAGGTGGATTGGAAAATCATTATTGTAAAAAATTTGTTTACTTATATTTTTTAATCTAATGAAAAGTTTGAATCACTAAGAGGTATCGTAAACAGACGATGAAAAAAGTGAATGAAAAGATGAAAATTTCTGATTATTTGAATGTGTGATGGTATCTATTATTACAGAATTAGCATTTTTAATACAGCTAGAAATTCCTATCATCAAGTTGAATAACCTTAACAATTGACCTGATTATTATTTATTGTAACATTTAAGCGATATCGACTCATTCATTATTAAACATCAAAACCGAACGCATGTATTTTATTCATATACACTAATTCAAGTGATACCAAGTTTCTCTCTCTCTCTCTATTTATATGGTCGTTGCTTCCCATACAGGCGCATTTGACCAGTGATACCAAGTTTATTACATAGCGATCCTAAATGGAAACTTTCATCGAACTTAATTGTTTCATACAAAAATGGGATTTTCGAAATCTTAACTCAAATTATTATCAACCAAGCTGGAAAAAGTGATAGAAAAACGAATGCAGATAAAACAAAATAATTTTGAAATCGTTGATCATTGGATATTGGAAAAGATGATGCAAGTTGAAAGCAATTAGATGAGGAATTGCCTAAAATATAGGTTATGCCCCGATAAGAGCCTATCAAACAATGGAATCCGCTCACTGTAGGAAGTTATGTCTAACCCAGATGAATTCAAGTATCTCGTTGAAAACGTAAGAGTATTTCATAGGAATCTAGAAACAATACTGAAAGGCGAAGAGACGAAGAAGTTACACGTCGTGGATATAAATAAATAGAAAAGTTCAGGGATTTAATAAATATAAGGTAGAAGATAAATTTAGGAATGAAAATTGGTCTTATTCAACATCTGTCGAGCAATTTTTAGGGAAACTGATGAACATTTGAAAAGTAGATTGGGTAAATTTCATGACTAATCTATTACTCTTCCTTTCAAAATCAAAAGTAAAAAAAAATAGGTATGACATGAAATCGAAACCATTTCATTATCAAATAGAAGGTAGAGTAATGTTAAAATGTAATTACATCAGTAAGTTTGAAGCTCGTTTCAAAGGTCCTTTTACTATTGTAGAAAATAAGTCGCGAAATGTTAAATTAGATTTATGAAATAATCGTTCACTTGTAGTACATGAAAATCAGATTAAGAAATATTATGTTTTGTTTAGAAAAAAAATAAGAGTAGCTCATATTTTTTAAACTCTCCTCTGGGAGATGTGATAGTATATATTATTAAGAATTAGCATTTTTAATATAGCTAGTTTAATATGGTCGAGCAACCTTAACAATTGAGTTATTATTTATTGTAGCAAGTAATATCGATTCATTCATTATTAAATATCAAAAACGAACGCATGCGTTTTATTCAGATAAACTAATTCAAGTCATACTGAGCTTATCACAAATGGTTGGAGTGAAAAGATATGATATTGTCAGTCCTGTAGGTCGGTTTTCTATATATGGAACAGTTTCAGATTTATGTCTCATGAAGTCTAAAAAAGGTAATTTATTGTCTGATTCAATTGCCATATGAATTCTTGGGTTGAAAGAATTTAGAATGGTAAATGTATTAAGGCCATCCAAAGTGCCTTCAATAAGTGCTATTATGTCATCGACATATCGGTGCCAGAATAAAATATTTGAAAAATTGGAGTGTTCTGAAATGGTAGATTCAAAATTTGATATTAATACTTCAGCTAACAATGCACTGAGATTAGAGCCAATGGCTACTGCTTTTTGAACGAAGAAGAAATTGTTAAATTGAAAAAAGTTCTGTTAGAGCCTAAATTCAATACGTGAGAGGTGGATAAATTGGAATTAGAGAAGAGTAGTTGTCTAACTAACATCAGACGATCCACCGGGTCTATGCTGGGGAAGATGTTTGAAACATCAAAATAGACCAAGATACAATCATGGGGAATATCAATATGTGAATTTTTTTTTGAAAGCTCTAGAAATTTTTTCTACTGCAAAACGATTGGAAAAATACATCAGTGAGGGAATTATGGAGTTCAAACAACTAGCTAATGTAGAAGCCCCCGCGACGAGGTATAATCTTCAGTAAAAATAATTATAATAGGTTTTCGCAACTCTGTGCTGATTCAGTGTGGAGTAGAATCCCAGAACTGGAAAATCCCTTTGACGAATTTCATAAATTAGTCAAGAAAAACTTAGACATGCGTTTCCCACTAGAATCTTGAAAGATAAACAAAAAAAACCATGGCTAACAAAAGGTCTCAGAACATCAGCAAAAACATGCTTTCCTTGCACCAAATCAGAAAACACGTACCCAGCGAAAACGTAGATTTCATTAATTATTTTAACAAATATAGAAACACTTACCGTAGAGTTATAAAAAAGGCCAAAAACATGTATTACTCATGCAGAATAGCTCATTCTGAAAATAATCAAAGGGAAACGTGAGCCATTATCAATGATTTAAGAGGTAAAGGTAGAGCCGATCCAGTAAAAACGAACTTGAGTCCAGATGATTTAAACTCATTTTACTGCTCAGTAGCGCTAAACTGTCTGGAAAAAATTACTGTCAGACATGACCCATTGGTATACCTAGAGGGAATGTCTCTGTATGCATCTTTCTTTCTCAAACCCACGGACATTCATGAAATAAAACAAGTCTGCACCGAAATTAAAAATAAATTTTCTTCTGGGTGGGACGATATATCTCTAAAAATTATTGAAAAATTGCCTGATAGTGCTTAACAAACTTTGGCAGACACAATTAATATATCCTTCTTTCAAGGATCTTTTCCTCCATGTTTAAAAATTGCTACAATCATCCCAATATACAAAGGAGGAGATCATGATCTACCTGCCAATTTCAGACCAATTTCCTTGCTACCCGCTCTATCAAAAATAATTGAGAAGCTAGTGAAAAATAGAATAACATCATATCTTAAGAAACACGACATATTAAGAGGCAATCAGTTTGGTTTTCTATCATCAAAAAGCACACAGGATGCTATTTTCGCCTTCCTGGATAACCTTTACCTCAACCTAAATGATCGAGAGGTAGCGGCGGCAGTGTTTTGTGACTTATCTAAGGCTTTCGACTGTGTAAATCACGAAATACTGCTGCGAAAGCTCGAATTCTACGGATTTAGGGGTATTGCATTGTCTTGGTTCAGATCATATCTATCCGACCGTCGACAAAATGTGCTATTAAATAAGGCTGAATCCAAAGAATGTATGGTTAACGCTGGTGTCTCTCAGGGCTCCGTTCTTGGACCGGTTTTATTCCTGCTTTATGTCAATGACCTGAACCATCTAGACATACAGGGTAAATTTACCATGTTCGCAGATGACACCACAATTCTTTGGCACAACAAATCACTCACTGATCTGTCTGACCAAATTAATTCGGATATAAAAATGGTGAAAGAATGGTGTGATGCAAATCTCCTTTCAATTAATGTTAACCAAACAAACATTGTCTCATTTAAGTGTGACATTGAGGATATTTATTTGGGAAGCGATGAAGATAAAATTGCCAATATCACAGAAAATAAGTTTTTGGGGTTACATATTAATAAAAAACTAGGTTTTGAAAGCCATGTCAGGAACTTGTGTAAGCGGTTAGCCTCAGGGTGCTACGCTGTACGCATTACATCAAATGAATTAGATACTGCCAATCAATGCAAGAAAGGTCTATTTTTCACTGGTGGAGTCTCATCTCCGTTGTGGTATTTGCTTCTGTGTTCGCAATATCTTTTTAAAATGGTCTTCATTCTACAGAAAAGAGCCATCAGATACGCATGCAAAGCCAATCATCGGGATTCCTGTCGACCACTGTTCATGGAGAAAAAAATATTAACACTTGCATGCCTTTTCATTCTAGAAACAGTGTGTCTAATTCATAAGAAATTTAAAAATGAAATAAATACCCTATCAACACACAATACACGCTTATCACACCAAGCTCCACTCCCTACCCCTACTTCAACTCTAACTCAAAACTCACTCATTTATAAGAGCAGAAAACTGTACAATCACCTTCCTATTGTAATTAAAGATATACACAGTGTGTTCAAATTTAGAAGAGAAGTGAAAAAGCGTTTAGTTGCGAGGGCCTATTACTCTACGGAGGAATTCTATGAAGATTCTTTCAACTGAAGTTTTATAATTTTAGCATAAGTCATAAATTTTATCATAAGTTTTAATTTCATCAACTGTGAGTGAATTATAATGTGACCCTACGTTTTATTTACATTATCTTTTATTTCACCTACTACTTAAACTTATTTTACCTACCTACAGTAATTATTACCACTAATTTATTGTTCAGATACTAGACTGTATGCTATATTTGACTTCTTACATGTTTGTATTGTTTTCCTGTGCTTTGTCTACGAGAATGTAATTCTTTTGACAATGAAGTGTACTTTGATTGATTGATTGAAGCAGGAGAATTTGTGTTTGAAACTACTGGTCTTATGGGAATATTAGTTTTGTGAATTTCAGGTAATCCATATAATCTTGTAATAGAGGGGTTCATAGTAGAAAGAAAACATGTATTTTATTCTAAAAAGATTATACTGTCATTCAATTCATTAAACGTTTTTGTATATAAAGTGTGAAATTTGGCAGTGGGGTTGAATCTAATATTAGAAAAATCATCGATGGAAAAAATCAACGTTTGAAAAATAAATCTGTTTTGTTCATGCAATTACGTTTGTCAGATTTTGAAACAGCAAAAAAAATCTTAATATTTTAAAACAGTATTCGGGTTACCAGATTCGAAAATGGAATCAATACAAACCGAAACTTCTGGTCGTAAAGCATCTTTTGAATTTGATTGAACCGATTCAATAATTACATTCAGTAGCTAGAGAGAGTCAAGTTGTGAGGACTTTATATCAACTAGATATAGATGAAGATATAGATATAGAAGAAGAAATAAGTTAAAAAATGTAGATATAGATAAAGATTTTTTATGGTGGAGTTGGACTGAAAGTCTTTTCACCTACCCAGAAATACATTTTGCGTTGAACCTCATATCGACTTATACTCACATTGTAATAGCCCTCTTCAACTAGTTGGTATCCAATGTTGATTAGTCCATCTGTACTCAGTCTGGATGTGTTTTCCCTAAGCAACGATTTCGTAATGATTTGGTGACAATCATAGATCAGCGTAATCGAGTCTCCCTTGACGCTGAACGCCAGTCGATGCCATCTGGAACACAGATATTATTTCATTTCAATCTATTCACAATCTGAAAATTAATATTCGATAGACGAGCATCAAAGCAGTAACAGACACATGGATATACCAATATTTCTATGATTTTGGAGATACAGGTTTCAACTTTGATAACTTGAAAGTGCCTATTTTGACGCTTTTACATCTGAAAATTTACCACTTCCGGTTTCACCGGAACTGAACCCAATTTGTTTCAAATGTCACACTATATATTTTTCTGATTATCCGAAATAGCTTCGAATTTGTGACAAAATTATTTTAGAAAATTATAAATTTATTGAAAAATAACGGAGAGACAGTTGATTGTTCAAGCGAACAAGGTTGGCATTGAAAATCAAACTTATTTATCATCACAACTGACAAACGGCATCGGAAGTTACCAGAGGAAGATTCAATTGGGGTCCTCATGAAGTTGCGCTTCCCGATAGATACCGATAGATTCCCTTAAAGAAATGCTCTCAACTATCTCTTCACAAATAGCAACAAGCTCTTTTCACTTCGTCATGTTGAAAAATGATGAATTATCAGACAACTTGCGTGAAAAGTTTTGGAGAATTTCGAAATGGACCAAAAATACAATCAGGTTTCATGAAAAGTGTGGAAAAAATGCAACTGCGGCTTGTATTCTAAACAGAGAAAGATTCACTCTCAGGCAACGCCAACCAAGTAGAAACTATTTCGCATGTTTGAAAAGGCAATTCAGGATGGAACCAAATGTCAATGCCCATGAACCACACCGGTTTATTATTGATGAACAGACGGAAACCTTTTGGCTGTTGTGTCTGCTGATCCCACCATCTCTCTTCGACAAATCGAACAAGAATTTCCAGTTGGACGAGAATTAGCTCAAAAATCCTAAAAAAACAAAAAAAAATCATGAGAGAAGAGTCCAATATTGCAATTGGCTACTTGAAAACCACATAAGGAACCCCAATATCATGAAAAACATTCTAGTTTCCGATGAATCAGGATTTGAGAATCTTGAAATATTCAATAGAAATAACACCAGATTCCACCAGGCTCATAAGACAAGGGAATTTTCAGGAATGCTTTGAGTTCAACGTATGGATGGGTCTGATTGGATCTCGAATTATTGGGTCAACAATTTTGAATGATATATTAAAAAAAAGCTTTTATTTCCAACAGATTTCACACCCAATAACAGGAAATGCTATAAAATAATTATTGAGCTTCCGACTATCAGTTGCACTTATCAGAATAACATGAAACAAATACGAAACAAAAAAAATACGTAGAGTTCAAGTTTATGAAATACAGAATAATAACTTTAAACAAAACGCAGGTATATTGAATGGGCAACGCTATCTGATATTTTTTTTACAGAACGGAATAGCAGGTTTCATATAGAATTTTTCTCTCGATGACTACCAAAACAAGTATTTCCAGCAGTATAGTGCACCTTCTCATAATTCCCGAGTAGTGACTAGTAACCTTGATGAAAAATTCCCAAATCGATGCGGATTGTTCCAAATGATCCTACAAGATGGCATCCGGGGTCACCCGATCTCACACCACTTGATTTTTTCATATGGGATTACTTGACGAACTAGGTTTTCTCTTCTAGGGGCACATAAAAGGAGGATTTGAAACAACGCCTTAGAGCAGTAATATTGCTAATTTTACTCATGCTCAGCTGTGGAAGCAATTTTGTTATGAGAACATTATGGAGAACAATTTTTGAAAAGTATTTGTAATGAACTGTATTTTATCATTTCGATTTTTTGTTGGTGGTAAGTTACCAGCACTAACACACAGTAGGTTTTTTATCTTGTTATTTTTTGTTTTTAGACATTATTTTTCTAATATTTAAAAAATTAGAATAAATTCCTGAAAGTAGGTACAGTTTTTTCTTTTGTATATTTTTGTCTGTCAAAAAGGCTAATTGTGCACCACTAGCGAAAGTCAGGTGACCCCACCCTAGTAGACCATTTTTCATCAAAACTCAATGTTCAAATTCAATTTCTTAATAAATAATTTTGACAAGTTTTTCTCATATGAAACCCTATACAGTGCGGCTTTTTTTAGACCCCCCCTGTTAACTTTTGAATGGTTCGACGTACAAACATGAAAAAAAAACCGTTTGGAGGGTTTTACCGATACCACTTTTTGAAACAAAAAATATGGTGATTGCTCTACAGGGGGCGCGGGGGGCACATCAATTCAAAATTTTTAAATGGCATGGTGGGTCAAGTGTCACATCGTTGAAAAGAAAATTCAATTCTCTTTACAACCATCTATTTTTTTTTAAATTTCGTTAATGTTTTTTTTTGCAAATCGAATTCAAAATATCAAATATAAATGCTGATCTGAAAACTATAGTCATACCTTGATAAATTTGAACGGTTTATTGTGGAGTAATGGAACCAAAAACATTTTGAAGAGTATTACCGATACTAGTTTTTGAGAGAAGAAACATTGCAATCACACTACAGACGGCGCTGGGGACACAACAACTAGAAAATTTCGAAAGGCATAAAAATTAAAATTGGGAAAAATTTTCTCAACTAAATCCAAAAAAATTTAGATGGTTGTGAAGAGATTTGAATTCTCTTTTCAACGATGTGACACTCGACCCCCCATGCCATTTAAAAATTTTTAGTTGATGTTTCCCCCCGCGCCCTCTGTGTAGCAATCACCATATTTTTTGTTTTAAAAAGTATTAATAGTGAAACCCTCTAAACGTTTTTTTTTCATGTTTGTACGTTCTAAAGTTAACAGGGGGGGGGCTAAAAAAAGCCGCACTGTATATACTTTTACAACATCCTCTCATGGTCACACCTTCCATGTGCCTCATGATAAAAGGCAAATCTATAGATATTCCTCATTTCAATTGGCTTTCTCCTTAAACACGGAGACTACCACAAGAATTAACAAAAAAACCACAAAAAAAATTCTTGTCACAATGATCCCCACAAGATTGATGATTTATGCCAATCATATTAGCAATCAAAATAAAAAATGGGGAACAAAATAGCAAAACCATCCAAACTCGTTGCACGTGCATCAAAGTGCACTTGAATAATAAAATAGTATTTCTTTTTTGTTTTTTTACTTTTTCTTCGTTTAATCGTACCGTATAGGGTTCTGATACTCTGTTTATGTTAAAGAAAGAAATGAATTATGTATCTAAATAAACGAAATGTTTGCTACTGAAACCCTTAACTGTTTTGCAACTTCAGAATCATTTCCGCTACATTGTTTCAAATTTTTTTTATTAGTTGTTATTTGTTTCTAAGCTTTCCATTTCCAATATAGTTTCGAATAAAAGTTCGACAATTAAAATAGTTTTGGCTTTGTTTACTGTAACGATGGACTATACTCATAATTGTCGAACTCGTTATAACCGAAGTTGAGGGGTATCATATTCACTTGAAACCTGGAAATTATTAGGGTTTTGATAAACTAGTCAGGGGAGATCCGAGGACCTGTTCGTTTACTAACGAGGATTGAATTCCGTTCCCACTTTTGTTACGAAAGATTCAACCAAGTCATCCCAATCTTCCTGATTTCTACAAGCGAGGTTTTCTTTACTTCTAGAATTGTTATCATCCCTTGCCATCAGTTGCCGAAACATCTGTCGATATTGATAAATCAAGAAGTTAAAATCTTCAACATAACTCTTTTGTTATACTCATTAGATGTTATTTGGATTCTTCGGTTTCTATTCTTTAGTGGAATATATATTGGTAATACCATTAACTAGCAGGATCACGTCACAGCCATTGCAAATATTACAAAAACCTACCTTTATCTAGTCAAATTTTAATGAGGAATTCAACTGTTGAGGAAATCAACAAAAAATATAAATTTTTATACCCCAGACTATCGCAATTCAATCTACAACAAATGTAACAAATGTTCTACAAAACAATGTAAACTTTTGTAAAATTGGATTTCTTATGTTTTTCGGAATATTGGATTACAAAAAATAACAATTGTGGGAAGTTCACTCAAGAGGCTACGAAGTAGCAGAAATTTATTGTCGGAAAAATCACAATTTTGGGGGATGTACTAATTTTAGTAAAAGATAAATTAATTGTAATGAATTAGAGTCTATAAAAAGTTATCAGTTAAAAGTGAAGTAGAGATCTGCGAAATTTCCTATAGTACAAATGCAATTAAAGTCACTATCATAACCGCATACAGATCACCAAGAGGTGACCCTCAAGTTTTCTTGAATTGTCTATGGCAGCATTGTTTATAGAGAAATAAACACTGATGGCAGGCATTAGACAGCGGACAGCAGATCTAACTCCACTACCTCGTGTGGATATTTCAATAAAAATTGCCTAGCACCAGAGGACAATAACACTAAACCATTGAGTTTTACCAATATGAACTTTATAGGCCCCACTACGATTTTTACAAATTTGTTTTTGTTTTTACGAAACTCCCAGGTTTTCGGAGAAAACCCCTCAAAAGCAGAGCTTGTGCGAGCAAGGGAGATCCGGGACCTACAGTTTAAATAAAAGTGGAATCCGAACCACTTCAGATCAGTGACACGCGACCGGGGATCGAACCCGGACAGTTTGGGTGGAAGCTGAACGCTCTCACACCACGACCACTTCGCTTCGTATAATAAAAATGGACATACTATACAATCAATACATGCATTGACTACAAGACATACACCTATTCAGATCATTACTATGAATACAAGTTAGAACAACCAAATTTAGCAGACCATCTGTCGCATATTCTAATGTTTCAGACTATTAGGAGAGGGAAGAAAATAAAAAACAAAAAATATCTAAGCGTTAGTTAAATCCTGAAAATATAAACGAATTTAGAACAAAGCTGAATTTGAATACTATAAACTGGTTTCCAAAATATTTTGATATGGTAAAAAGTTTTTCGTATTTCTTTGAATCTCTTTCCTGGTGCTTTAATGTCTCATGCCCAGAAATCACTGTTGAAAACCAATCTGAATCCTGGATTACAAATGATATTATACAGGAAGGTAGAAATTTGAGAGAAATGTTTAGATGTATCAAAGCTCCTCATGAAGCAAATGCTGAAAGTCTAACTTTATATCAGTTTGAAAGAACACAAAAAACCATTATTCAGACTGAAATACAAATTATTTCAACTACAAAATGCACAATGCAGGCAATAAGGCCAAAGCAACATGAAATATTACAGATAATGAATTAGAAAGAAAACGTAAAACATCTGAGAAAATTATCAGTCTAATTATCAATGATCAAGAAATTAAAAACCTGAAGAAAATAGAATTGTTTCTTTATAATTTCTTAAATGCTGCCAAATTCGCAACTCAAAATAATTTTGGGCAAAACATTCCACTGCCTGTAAAGTCTCAAGGAATCACAACATAATTCATCTTTCCAAGATGATCTTATTAATGAACCGGAAGTGCTGATCCCACTAAAAATATAAAAAAATACGATGATTTGTCAATAGGAACTATAAAAAAGTTCTTCATGAAATGATTATCCTTCTAACTTATCTATTGAATCAGTCTTATTTGCAAGGATACTTTCCCTTAGAATTCAAATAGGCATTAGTAATACCTCTATTCAAAAATGGAGACCTTTCTGATATCGAAAATTATATGAAAATCTGTTTGCTCTGATCACTGGCTGAATTAATTGAGAAAATGGTCTCATACATCAGTTGAGGAGTATGCACAGAAAAAAATGTTAATCGAAGTGTGAATGACATCAAAATGTTTAAACTCTAACTAAGCTCGATTCATGATCCAAAATGATGACTTTTAAAACCTATCATCATAAAACTCTTGCAGACTATAATATACTCTCTCTGATAACAAACTTTTCAAATCTTTTCTGAAACGAAAAAGTGATGTGATACTTTTATTATTTATTGAAAGGTGAATAACCATCGTACTTTTTGGAATTGGAAGTTTTAAATCATTACTCTGTCTGGTACTACGATCAGAAGAACTGTTTCCTATAGAGAACTTTGTTTTATGTTTGTGTATCAAACGAACTGTTTCAGGTATAAAAATAGCAATAACTATAAGAATTTTATTTTTAAGAACGAAAGGTCGGCATGAATCCCTATATTTTACTCAACACCGCAAAGCACGCTTTTGCAAAAAAAGAACGGTCTGACTATAGCAAACTCCCCAAAATGCAATACCATATCTAAGATGCAATTCAATAAGAGAATGATAAACTGGTTTTGAAACAGAAAATCCTAATTCATTCGAGACAACTCTCAGTGCGTAGCAACACGAAGAGAGCTTTTTACATAAAATTTCAACATGCTGTTCAAATTTCAACGAATTATCCAGATAAAGTCCAAGGTATTTTAATGTCATTTTATTTTCAATGATGCTATTGTCTAACGAAATGTTTTCAAGATGACATCTAAAAGATATCATGTTGTTTTTTTATGTTGAATGATGTAAATTCGAATCACACCATTCTATCACTTTTTCAGATCAAAACGTATCATTTGATCAAGATCGTGCTTGTTTTTATGATGCCGAAATATAGTACTGTCATCAGCAAAAACTGTAAAAGAACCTGATATCTGGATGTTCAATAGGTCATTTATGCATAATAAAAAGATAATTGGTCCAAGTATAGAACCTTGAGGTACTCCACAATTAATTTTCTTCGATTCTGAATATCCAGAATTTCTTACTATTTGATTTCGATCGGATAAATAAGATTCAAACCATTTGAGAGTGATGTTCCTGAAATCATAATGATGAAGTTTAAGCAAAAGTATCTCATGATTCACACAATCAAAAGCTTTAGAAAAATCACAAAACACTGCAGCCGCCAGTTCCCCACCATTAATTCGCGAATAAACTTCATATAAAAGTGATAACATTGCATCTCCTGTATTTTTATTTTTCTGAAATCCAAATTGAAGGTTATTGGTTGAATTATGACATCTCAAAAATTCCATAATTCTCGAATTTTAGATGGATGGATCATCAAAATCTCCGCCTTTATATATTGGAATAACCAGAGACGTTTTCAGAACAGATGGAAAACTGCCTAGCTGAAATATTTCATTTATTAAAATAACAAGAATACTCAGAGCTTGTTTTGGAAGATTTAAAAAAAAATTAATGGAAATTTTATCTAAACCACTTGTTCTTTTATTTTTCATACTCCTAATAACATCAATTATCTCATTCATATCCGTATCATGTTGGATCTGATCTTCCTTGATATTACATTCTGGAGATAAATCAAAGGATCATTGATAGGAACAATAGAACTAGTTAATTTCTCAGCAATGGAACAATAAAAATCGGCCAAGGTATCAAGACTCAATGATGACTCTATCAGCCGTATGCGTAGTCAATCGCCAGCGACTCGCCAGAGTTTCGCCGTTCGCTACACAAGGATTATAATGCACAGTCGAGCTCCAAAAAAGTGACAACTACGTGATAAGTCACATTTTGGCGAAACGCTGGCAATGTACCACTTTTTAAGAGCTCCACTGTGCATTATAGTTCTCGTGTAGCGAGCGGCGAAACTCTGGCGAGTCGCTGGAATTGACTATGCATACGGATGTATACGTTTTCTATTTCTATTTCTAAAAATATTTACAATGTTCCAACTTTCCTTCGAAGAATTTCTAGCTTCAGATATCCTTCTCTTAAAATAACTATCCTTTGCAGTTTTTATCAATTTTTTATATATTCTGCGATATTTATTGAAGTAATCATGAAATAATTCACTACTAGTAAACTTTCTGATATAATGCAAAGAACGTAAAGTTTTTGAGGAATTCTTTATCCCTTGAGTTACCCATTGCTTTCTATCTTTGATTTGTATCCTCTGAATTGGAAACGCTTCATTGAACTCATTGCATAAACTATTATAAAACATTTGAAAAGGTTCAATGGACATTAAAATACACTCCCAATTTATTGCCAACATGGATTCAGAAGAAGTAAATCAATTGAAACTACAACAAATCACCTACTAAATCCTATTATTGAAGAGGTGGATCTGAATAACTTTATAACTTTATTTTTTGACTCAACAAAAGCGTTCGACACAGTGTCTTCAGAAATCCTAATTGCAAAATTATCCCAATAACTTGTTGAAATGGATTAAATCCTACCTCGAAGGGCGCACCATGACTGAAAGATGTGAAAATTTTAGATCAAGGTGCAATGACGTTAAGCTCGGAGTGCCTCAGGGGTCAGTGTTTGGACCATTGCTTTATTTGTTGTATACTAATGACTTGTCAGCATATCTAAAAGATTGCACCTAACTATTTTTGAGGACTACACCACTATCACATTTACACGGAGAAATATTGTTAAGGTAAATATTGATAAATATTGATAAGGTGATAAGATATTGATAAGGTAAAATGCGTAATCGACGGATTTAGCTCCTGGTGTCAACGATACAGAGTAATATTGAACTCCACTAAAGCAGCACTAGTAAATTTCGATAATAGGAAAAATAATATTCCAGGTGACCTTCAGGTTATTGACGAATTCGAAGTTGAATTTTTAGGAACTTACTTGGATGAAAGCTTATCATGGGATCTGCAAATAAAATATATCTGCAACAAATCTAGGCAAATGAAATCATGCTTGAATACAGTAGGTCTACTAAATAGCTGAAGTAGGACTTTTTTGTATGAGCGTGAAGTTTGTTGAATGAGGCGCAGTCGAGTTCAACTAACACGCGAGTACAAAAAAGACCTTTACGAAAGTGTTTCATACAAAGTGTTTTCTTCGACAGTTCTTATATTGCCAATTTGGAGCAATTATATCATCAATTTGAATATTTAATGATATGAACTATCGTCTTATTATCAAATAAAGACTTCCGAGTTATACTTGACGCAAAATACTGTATTTTTCAAAAATGCGTAAATGTATGAACAGTGTGTATAAATTTACTTTACGCACAGTTGATGATTTTACGCATAGATTTTTTACACACTTGTGCGAAAAAGTATTACTTTACGCACTGTCAGCAGTGCGTAAAAGCTTAGTTTACGTACTATCGTAGAAAAAATGTATTTTCCACGGCATATTCACATATACCGCTCAATATCATAGCATGGGGTTGCAGTAATGAAATCAACAGAGTAATGGTATCACAAAAGCGCATTGTTATTGTTGTTATTGTTATTCATATTTCGGGTCAAGAATGGACCTTTCCACAACATATGAGAGAACACTGTAATTATAAAGTGTATACGCTAATATCACTCCGGAACTTTAATTTATTTTTTCTGGCCGCTAGTTTCAATATAATTAGAAGAAAAGTGGTTTCGTGACGTCACGTTCATTAAAACTAGACTTGGCAACGTTGTAAAAGTTGTGCACCGTGGAATCTCAAATTCTCATTTGAATATAATGTGTCGTATGACAGTTGTCATTTGATATCAGATGGGTTCGTTCGTCTGTTTCACGGAGTATCAATAAGAATCGTTTGTCTCTGATTAACTCGTATGCCTACTTTAATATTTAATACAAGTAGAGCAGTTCCATCAAATATGTATGCTGCAAACTAATAGACCCTAATTGATTTTTTTGAGGTTAATGCGGTTTTGAAGGTTTTGAAATGTTTTTGTTGTTTTGTGCAATCCCTGCAATAACTGTGAACATGTCGAAAAGGTGCTACGTACCTGGTTGTCTGAACACCAGTGAATATTCTAATAAACAATTTTTTATGCTCCTAAATACCTATGAAGCGCATTGTAAAATGTGGTTGTGTAAAAAGCAGAAATATAATTGTTTTTGTGGAAAACATTTCCAACTGAATATTACTGTTTTTAAATTTTAGTCATTGCAACAAATAAATTCATTTCCCAGACCGAATCCCCGATAGAAGCAAGTTTCTTTAAATTCATATTTGTTATATAGAAAGAGTCAATCATCCCAATCTACCCTCGGTAAATTATCCGAACTTCTCTATACAAAGCCTTTTCATATTTGGATGATGTTATGCAATAATGGGTCAAGCCACAGTCAGCTAGTTTCGTATATGAAAATAGTCCAGCAGAACATGGAATGATGGAATGTGGCTTAATACTATCGTCAGTGGATGGAGCCACCTTACAATTGCGGGTTGAATCGTAGAATAACACTTTGGCGATTCCAATGACTGATAGCTCAATTATTAAAAAATGTGGCTTGACTCATTGTTGCATAACACCATCCATTTAATGCACAATTAAATTCACACCCAGATCGGTCATAATAACACCTGGCTACAGTATTAATGAATATATCAGTTAAATGTCGAATGTAAAAAAAACAAACATTAACCTCAAATCTCGAGATCACTTTTGTTGCATGAGAACTGTCATAATGATTTGCGGTGTTGTCAATGATCGTTCTTCATCGAAAGGAATTTGAAATTTGAAAGTTACAAATTCAATAAAAAGTAGCTTATATGTGGATTTTTTTCTATGAGTTGATCAAGTGACGAAGTTTCAATTATTTCTCAAGGCTTATACCAAGCTAGAATCTATATTTTTGAGGAGAACGGTATTGAATGTTTCGGAACATGGATTATAGTGGGCGTTGTTTCCAATGAACGTGACAACAGCGGCACACTTTAAACTGAGATATTCTTTCAAAATGAAAAAAATATAGTGGAACTCTTTGTTAAATGGACGTTTCAGACTAGAATCTATCGATTTAAAAGAGTTTTGCAATTTATTTTTCATAAATGTAAAGGTCCATTATTTAACAACAGAACTGCGTGTTCTATTTTCAAAGATGACCGTTTTTTTGGAATACTATTCAAATGCTTCGGTCAAAGCATGTACTAGAGCTCCATTCATTTCACTAATATTTCCTATATTAATTCGTTGAGAACTCCCAAAGATCGTAGAAAAGTGGTCGATTTTTCTTTGTTCCACAGTTACTTTAATAGCAAATTTTCCTTGGTAATGCGTCATTACTCCATTTCGAGCGATTTTTTTCCGATAAACTTGACAACTCCACTTTGCAGTCATTCCCAATATTTTCCAAATATTTTTAATCGAACTGCAAAACTTTAGAACTGTAAAAAAGAGAGTTTTCTATCTGGAAATTCAATTCACGTATCGAGTAAATCAAGATATTTCCACTCAATACGAATTCCAATCGAAAGGAAAATTAATCGATTTCGGATGGACACGAAAGAATGGTGGTCCTCTACAACTTTCTATTCTCTCCTTTAATCTAATCAAATTGTATTTCTACCAAGAAAGTTTTGGGGTAGTTTTGATTACTTCCTTTCTCTATGTTTTTTGGGGTACTGAATCCGAATCTGAGATTTGCTAACAAATTTTCGTGACGCAACATAAAAAAAATGCCAAAAAACCTGAAAAATTTCTTTCTTCTGCTGTTGATTGCTTTTAACTTGAAAACTACGAATTTTTCATTGATAACTTTCTTATTGAAAAAGAAAGATCATAAAATTTTCTGAAAATCTTACCATACAAGTTTTTTTCTATGACGAACCGTTCGGGCTCAAGCGCTACTGGAATATGGGCTTATTTCGGCTGACTGAAGAAAATCCCACTTTTCCACTACAAAACTCTAATTTGTTATTGAGCTAATGAGTGGATGCCTTCCAGTTCTCTGCTCATACCTTATTTATATCATATGACGAAGGTAATTTTTCAAAAATTACAAACAAGTTATTCAATGAAGTCCGAAAATGTACAAAACTTGAAATTAATGAAGTGCTTAATCAGTTATCATTTCAAAATATACTACCCAGAGCTTGGCAGTGATGCCACGTTCTGCCAACAGTCGAAGCTTAGCTTTGAATTCTTCTTGCATAATTCTCACAATCTTCTTTACGCCAATGGAGAGAATCGCTGTTTTATCATTGTTCAACAGGATCTTTTACAATTGATCCACTATTGTTGGCGACAGGGCCATTGATTGAATAACAATTTTGGCCAAAGTTCTATGAGCCAACATATGAGCTCGTACTGCCCTTGAGTAGGCGTGGCCGGACATGATTTTTTCGGTTGAGTTTGCCGCATATATGGTATTGAAAAGTTCATTCAATCCACTGCCTTGCATTATATAACCAATTACCCCCATAAAGGACATAAGTAAATGAAATCCACCGAGCCTTATAACAACGTTTGACAGGACATAATCATCGGGACGGCTAGCAAGAATGTCTCGCGTCTTGAGGTAGAGGGGTTTGTCAAATGTCACCAGACAGGTAACTTGGTTCAAGGATTTAGTCCTCTCTACTCCGGTCAACAATGCTGTGAATATTATATCATAATCACTTGGTGGAGCATTGATAAATAGCTGGTAATTAACAAACGTTAGTTCATATGGAATGTTTTTTGTGACATCTTCCATGAATCCATTCCATCCAGATATGCCAGGAACGTCTCTGCTTTTCCCGTAGAGCCACAAAAGATCAGGCACAGATGGAATCACAGTTCCAGATGATGTATGCATTTTCTTGAGATCTTTTATTTTGATTTCAGCCAAACCTGCAGGTTTTGTCCTTTCAATATGGATCAGGGGGTCGTATGATTTTCAACCATGGAATGAATTGATTGGAGGCTACTGCATGTTTTGGTGTAATACAGGAAATACCACCCATGACGTGAAAGGTGTTGTATCCGTCGATTGTATGTACGTTGAAATCAGCGTTATCGTGCTATGAAAAGCACGGCTGGTTAACTTTCAGCGGATCACCGTTGATTGCTGATGCTTCCAGGCGAACTGCTTCTGTATAGGACGAACAAAACCCCAACGAGGAAACCACATCGACTAATTTCCTTGAGCCGTACTTCTTGTACAGAAATACTGCCAACCCTACAAGGATTGGTCAAATGAATGATCTCGGCCTTACTGCTGCTGCAAGACTATGAGCCAGCGCTGTGCTCTTCTTCTTCCACATATCATGGTCTCCACGTTTTTTGCTCAGTACAACTCTTTCCATAAATGTACGGAGGGTTTCAGGAATGAGTTCCTCATTTCCTTTCAATAACGTATCAGGTGGGGGGTACTGTTCTGTCTCATAAACCTGGCTCCGGATATCCTCAACAATAATTGCAGCAGCTGTTTTGACTATCCTCTCTCCTCTTGTTCATTTTTCAATGCCTGCTGGTACCAAGCATCATTCAAAATTTTGTCAGGACGATAATTATTCTTGATTTGGCCCAGCAACTCGTCGAGCGAAAACTGGCACTCTCCATCACTATTTACAAGATAACTGTACACATCTTCCATTGCTGCTTCAACATCATTGGCGAATGGACCGCTTTTTCTCTTCTCTTGAGTTTTTGGGCAGTTATACAGTTTTCTCATGCATAAACTATGATACTGACAGGCTACCAAATCTGAGACAGGCAAAAGACGTTCGATTATGGCTTGTCCATACTCATCACCCCGTTCTTCTGCTCTTTTTATGATAGTTTCTTTCAATTTCAAAACTCGAACCTGATACACATTATTGCGATTAGTTTTATTTTTTCGTTGTTGTACAATAAACTCGGGAGTTATTACAAGGCCACACATAAAGCAATGCGTTTTGAAACTGAAATCTGTTTGAGTAGAACGTCTTTCGACGTGCTCCCTTCCTTGCTTCACTTTCTTCAGATGAGCGGCAATCATTCTTTCATTGCAGTAGTTTTTACGACATCGCTCATGAACCTCAACTGCAGATTTTTTACTCAACTGAACATGCTGACCATCGTTCCTCTTCTTGCTTGACTAGATGAAAGATTTCAAACCTTTTTCCAGTACCTCTGTCACCTTCTCTACATCACTATTCAGCAATTCATCACAAATAAAACACACGTTTGAAGCCATTTTTAACACTACACTTGACAATTACTTGTTGAATTGAGTTAGACTCTAATCACTTCTTTCGTATCGAACTGTCACTGGCAGTCACCGACATAACCTGCAACTATTCTGTCAAAGTCCTATGACTGAATATTTTCGATTTGGTTTGGTGGGTGTTGTTTTTTGGTGTTGACGAGCGAATAAAAATATTTTTATTTACTTTCAGTTCTATTGCAATATAATTCCGTGAGAAATTCAATAAAAAATATCATCTGATAATCAATAAGAGTTTTGACGTGAAAAAAATGGGTGTTTGCTGAGTCAGCAGAAATACGCCAATTTTCAAATAGCGTTTGAGGCCGAACTGTTTGTCGAAAAAAAACAAATAGTGAAATTTGTAGGAAATTTTACTTACTTTCATTTTGAAAAGTAAAATTATCAAGAAAAAAATTATAGGTTTCGAGTTATAAGCGAAAAACTACAAAAAAATTGATTTTTTATATTTTTTTGCATTTTTTTCAATTTTGCGTCACGAAAATTTGTTAGCAAACCTCAAATTCGGATTCAGCACCCGAAAATACATGTAGAACGGAAGAAATCGAAACTACCCCACAACTTTCCCGCTAGGGGCTCTGTCGAATACAAATTTACTGAATTACTTGTACTATGAATAAACCGTGCAAGGGATTCGATGATTTAATGGACTATTGTTGTCAATAATTAGATATCTATCCCAGACAGGTGAATCGATCATGTCGGATCCCTCCGCCCAACCAATGACTAACGTATGAGAGTGGGAATATGCGGGAATTAATTACCTACCCACTTTCTGGAGCAAATTGGATAAAAGGCTGATAGTAATCGCCCATTATTTACGTACTCCATTATAACTCTACCATTGTTTATTCATATAACTTTTCCAACTTCCAAGCTGGAGTTAATCATTTCTGAGCATTAAGAACCTGATTAAAATGCGAAGCAAGATGAAGCAAGTACGGTTTAAAAACCTACACAACTCTGGATGCGAACTAAGGAAGCGTGGAAGGACACTGGATTACGAATACAACTTGGCACTTCATCATTCGATTAGAGAAAGGGAGAACGTTCAAAACGGAAATAGATGAGTGGTACAAACTCTAAGATGAGCTTCTGAAGGGTTTCCGCGGAAACCTGGGGAATTCGTGAAAAGAAATAAACGCGTTTACCAACATTTTGGCTTGACAAACTAATCCGACAGTGATGCTACCAGTTATTCTAATGAATATTTATTATATTCTAGTCAACATGTACCATTTTTTTTAAATTTGTATAGTCACCGAAAATTATGATCATGGTGTGATTCGATTCATAGTGTCATATAGAAAATTCAAGAAAAGTTCTCAAAAGGGGCGGAAAAAAATTGCAAAAGTTTTAAACATTTGTTTTTTTTAATATCTTGAAAAGTATTAAAGATTTAAAAAATATTAAAAAAGATCTGGAAAGACTATAGAAATAAATACATAGAACGCCAAATAGTGGTCCCCCTACGGCAGATAAACCAACCCATGAGTATGCGCAATATAGAGCGCAAGTGTCGCTAGGGACCCGGTAATAGCATTTGAAATATAACACAGTTTTCCTTTAATGATATATACAGTAAATCAATAATTGACTTCTTGAAAATAGAAATATTGAGTGTAGGTCTTCTATTTTGTGCTTTCTCGCGACCAAGTCGGGGAAATTATTGTGTTCGTCAAAAAATTCAAATTTGATATTTTGATGGAAATTGATTCCACTCAGTCTGTGAATCAGAAAAAAACTCAATTTGTGTGTTCATCGGCTTCATGCCTAAACCGTTGAGCCTATTATAGTCGAAATCCATATCAGAGTGAGGAAACACCTTTATGTAGTCGTATTTTTTATTTTCGAAATTCTGGATATTGAAATTGGTTTTCTACTTCTACAAATCGATTGATTATTCAATTAGTTATTAATTCAATATGTAATAATAATAATAATAATAATAACAAAGGCTTTCATTGACAAGCCATTACAAATTTTTTACAGGAGTTCAAACTACACTTGTTGACTTTTGTTATCACTTTTCCAACATTTTTGTTGAAAAACAAAAATGTCATTGATTGGAGATATAAAATTGGGAAAAAATCTGTCAAATAGGAAGTGGTCTAATATCGACCAGCCGGCAATATCGACCACCACATTTTTTTGAAAGTGGCGCGTAATTTCAGAACTCTTATAGGTGCTGCTAACTGGCGACGTTGTGGCGAAACCAACGAAAGCACATGTGACCCGTCAGACGTGCGTTTATAGAAACACAAAATAAAATTGTTCGTTTACGAATTTTGTTACATATTTCAGGCTTCAGAAAATAAGGTTTGTATTTTTTGCTTATTTTTGTATCGAAATGTTGATCAAGCTAATGTTATTAGTGTATAATTGTCAATCTATCGTGGTATTTGCATCTTCACAATTTTGAGGTTAGGCACAAATTTGATAAAAATATACTTGTATGTTCATGATGGGTAATATCGATCACGGTGGTCGATATTGTACGCTTTGTTTTTAAATGGGACTTATTCTCTCATTTATAGATGCCAAAAAATTATACTAGAAAAACTGCCCGTTGTTCCTGGACAGAAGTGTTATCAGCAGATTTAACTCGAGAAAACAGTATTGAACTTGATGAAAAAATTTTAATAATTTTCTTGTCAAAGTCAGTAATTATCTGACATAATACAAATACAGAATGCTCTGATAAATATGAATAAAAATAAGTATAATAGAATCGATCACTGAATATTCAACACTTTCCCTCAGTGAAGATTCTCCATAAACTTGACGCAAAATCTATTCAGTAAATCTCTGCTCAGTGGTTTAGTCAGCATATCAGCATAATTTTCTTTTGTACTGACATAAGCTATATCCACTTCTTTCTCCAATATTCTTTCCCTAACATAATGATAATGTACATCAATATGTTTACTCCGTTGATGAAGAGCAGGATTCACAGATATATGTAAGGCAGCTTGATTGTCACAGAATAAAACTGCGCGACTATCATTTTTTAACTCCTTCAAAATATAGGTCATCCAAACTGCTTGTCTGCAGGCGGCAGACAAAGCCATATACTCTGCCTCTGTTGTTGACACCGCTACACACTGTTGTTTCTTGGTTGACCAAGACACAAGAGCCTCACCGTAGAACCCGGCATACCCACTATACGATCTTCTATTGTCAGGACAGTTTGCATATGACGCATCGCTGAACATCGATATATTTGGTGAAGATGCATATTTGTATATCAGCTTTCTTGTCATTGTTCCTTTAAGATAACGAAGTAGATGTTGAACCATATTATGATGGACTGAAGAGGGATCCACACAAAATTGCGAGAGAACATTAACAGAGTAAGTTATATCTGGTCTAGTTCCCATCGAAAGATACAATAAACTTCCTATTTTCGATTGGTATGATGTCTTGTCAACTCTTCTATCTTCCTGTTGAGCTCTACATGGTTTAGCACTAACATCCATCGGGGTAGACATGGCATTACAGTCCAACATATCGTATTTTTCGAGAATTTTGTAGATATAATGTTCTTGAGATATTGCAATGTGATTATCAAACCATTCGATATGATATGACAAAAGATACTTCGGTAATCCAAGTACAGTAACATCAAAATTGTTTCGCAAAATGGTCTCGATAGCATCTATCTTTTCCTTGGTCTTAGCAAGTACTAGCAAATCGTCTACATATATGGCCACCATTTGTTCACGATCTTCAGAGATAAACAAACATGGATCTGAATTAGATTGTTTCAACAGAATTTCTCTGAAGACTCTCACTAACCTAGTATTCCATTGTCGAGGCGATTGTTTCAATCCATATATACTCCTTTTTAGGCGACAAACTTTTCCTGATTCTGAGCTCAAGCCTTCTGGAATCTTCATATATATGTTGAAATCCCATTCACCGTTCAAGAATGCTGTTTTAATATCCAGTTGTCTTGCTAGCATTCCATTGTGGACAGCATGTGCAAGGAGTATTCGAATTGTTTCGTACCTAACAACTGGGGCAAAAGTTTCATCGAAGTCGATTCCAGGTTTCTGACTAAAACCCTGTGCCACCAGTCTTGCCTTATACTTTGGAATTTTTGCCACTTCTGACCATTTTTTCTTAAAGATCCATCGAGAGCCTACTGCTCTATTACTTGATGGAAGAGTAACTATATCCCACACATCATTTTTCTGCATTGACTCGAGTTCTTCATCAATTGCACGAATCCACATTTCAGATTCGGCACATGAAATCGCATCTAGGTAAGAAGTTGGCTCGTCAATGGCTAATTTGCATGATTCTTCACTATAACGGCACGGCGGTTTACTTTCTCTGTTACTTCTTCTTATGGTTTTGGAAGTCGATGGTTGCATTTCTAACATTTCTACTTCATTTGCCTCTTCAATATTCTCCTTGTCTATCACTAAGTCCTTGTTTTCCTCTTCAGCTTTCAAATTTTCTTTTCTTTTCTGTGGTGGAATGAAGATGAAATCTTCTTCAGGAGTGAACTTGAAATCTCTAGACAAAACTACCTTGTTACCAGTCCAGAATCGGTACCAACCTAATTTGTCACTGTAGCCTACAACCGCAGATTCCACACCCCGCGGAAGAAATTTACTACCAGGTTTCTGAGCTTCTGCAGGAATGTGAACATACGCTTTCTGTCCAAAATAGCGCAAGTGACTTATTGATGGTTTTTTTTCATGAAACATTTCGAATGGAGTCTTTTTATTGAAGGAATGAGGTATTCGATTCTTCGTATATACAGCATGTGCAACCGCTTCTGCCCATAATGACTGTGGTAAATCCGAATCAACAAGGAAAGTTCTGGACATCGTCGTAATCGTTCTATTCATTCTTTCTGCTAGACCGTTTGTTTCATGTATTCTGGGGATGGAGTATTCGGTTTTGATTCCAACAGATCTGAAAAAATCTTGCAAAGATTTGGAACAGTATTCACCCCCATTATCGGATTTGAATGATTTTATCTTTTTTCCTGTATAACGCTCGATTCGTGTGATATACTCAATAACAGCTGCTTCCACTTCGTCCTTATGTTTGATGAATTTCACTTCAGTAAATCTGGAAAATTCAGCAATAAAAGTTACATAATATAACTTTCCTCCTACTGATTTTGTAGAAAAGGGGCCGGCAACATCTGAATGAATTTTCTCCAAAATATCTGAACATGAATTGGCAGGCTCTTTCGAAATTTTCCTTGTCATTTTTGATGTTTCACATGCCTCACAATCAATGAGCGGTCGATCTTTTGGCAATATGTCAGAATCTGCTACAGCCCGTCCCAGTTCTTTGAAGGAGGATATCGGAAGATGCTCCAATCGCCTGTGCCATGTGACAATACTGAGGTTTGATGACTCTTCATGAACTTCTTGGAATACATTTTCTTTGAATTTCGAAACTACCCAGCCAATAATCTTTCCATCCTTCCAAAAAGTTATGTCTTTTTCTCCTTTCATAGTTATTCCCTTGGCTTTCATCGTTTCCCAGGACATCAACGAACATTTTAATTCTGGAGCGTATAGGACATCGTGTAATGTTACGTTGAGTTTCGAACCACCAGGCAATAAAGCATTGAGTTTGACATTGCCTACATGGGTAACTTCTACTCGTTTGTCATTCCCTAATCGAATGGATCCAGCATATGGTTTGAGATTACAAAAAGCTTGCTTGTTCCCTGACATATGCGATGTCGCTCCTGTATCAAATATCCATCTCGATACATTGGTGGGATATGTTGAAGCTGGATATGCTACATCATCATCTGAGTCAATAACCACATTATTCGCCATCTCCTTGTTTTTATTTCGACAATTTTTTATGGTATGCCCTCTGTACCATTTCTTATGCTGTTTGCAATAAATACATTCCTTTTGAGGATTTTTACGATCATATCTATCTCTCATTATATAGGCCTGATTATCTTGGGACGAAGACGCCGCAGTAGATAGTTCCAACAACCTTGTACATATATCATCATATGTTACATTTTGTTTCGTTTTCAAATTGTCAATTACATTATCCAATTCTTCTGGTAGAGTGGTTAAGAAAAAAGAACCTTTAGCTTTCATCGAAATTGCTAATGGACGGAGGGCGGCTTCTAGTGAGTCATTTTCTTCATTGAGAGTTTTAGAAGTTCTTTCGACCAACCTAGACCACAATTCATTGTATTTAGCAATGTGATCTGGTATAGAGAACTTGGACTCGCATCTGATACCAACAATAGATTTGACTAAAGCGTGCAAAGAATATTCGTTTTTTCGATCGAATAAATCATTCAATACTCTCCACATGTCCCAAGAGTCTGAATAACATGTGATTTGTGGAGTAATATTGGTATCGACATTGAAAAGAATGAAAGCCCTTGATAGAGAATGTCTGTACCGCCAGTCCTCGCATTTAGATTCATAGATCCGCACTATTTCCGCAGTACTATCTTTTTCGGGTGGAAACTCTGTTGGATTCTTTTCCTCGCCAGTTACAATTTTATACAAATTATATAAATCCATATATGCAAAAACCATTGTTCTCCAAGAATGGAAATTGGCCAGTCCATGTAATTTTTCGAATTTGGGAAACTTGTCCATGATACTTCGTACTTTTCAGAATGTATGAGTATTTCTGAGGTTGACTTTAATATCAGCACTTCGCAAGTCTTCAATTTACAATGAGCATGGGCCCATAACCTGTTATCAGCAGATTTAACTCGAGAAAACAGTATTGAACTTGATGAAAAAATTTTAATAATTTTCTTGTCAAAGTCAGTAATTATCTGACAATACAAATACAGAATGCTCTGATAAATATGAATAAAAATAAGTATAATAGAATCGATCACTGAATATTCAACAAGAAGAAGGGATGAACCGAGCATTAAATGCGATCAACCAAAACCATTGTTCAATTAGAAAAGCAGCTATGCTCTACTCGGTTCCATATGGTACCCTGCAGGACCGTCTTAGAAACCGATTTCCAGCCAAAAAAATTGTGTTAGAAAGAAAACCTGTTTTTTCTTACGAACAAGAAAATTTGCTGGCTGATCATGTTATTAAATTATCAAACCTTTATTATGGATTGACAGCAAACAGTATTCGGAAAGTTGCATATGAGTATGCTGTGTCAAACAACATTAAAAACAACTTCAACTCCAATAAAGGAACATGTGGACAAGAATGGCTATATGGTTTCCTAAGGAGACATCCCCAGCTGTCCTCAAGAAAGCCAGAATCGACTAGTAAGAATAGAGTATTGGCTTTCAATAAAGCAGATATAGATGTCCTTTATGACAACGTTGCAACACTCATGGAAGAGCACAATTTTCGCCCGGATCGCATATACAATGTGGACGAAACTGGGATAACAACTGTGCACAAACCATCTCGTATTCTGGCACCAAAGGGAAGAAAGCAAGTTGTGGAGAGCGGGGTCAAACCACTACTGTAGTTTGCTGTATGAGTGCTGCAGGACAATATGTACCACCAATGTTTGTTTTTAAAAGAATGAGAATGAAGGAAGGATTGAGTAAAAATGGTCCAATTGGCTCAATCTATCATTGCTCAAAGTCCGGTTGGATGACCGAGGAATTATTTCCCGGGTAGTTAAAACATTTTTGTAATTTCGTTAATGCCACCCCTGATGATCCTGTCATGCTCATTTTAGATAACCACACCTCACATTCTACTTTGCAGTACTACAATTACTGTCGAGCAAATGGAATCAAAATGGTTTCTCTGCGTCCACACACAGCATAAGGTTCAGCCATTGGACGTGACTTTCTTTTCTGGCTTGAAATCTGCATACAATCATGAATGTGACCAATTTATGAAATCACATCACTATGAATCAATCGCTGTCACAGATGTTGCAGAGTTATTTGCTAAGGCTTATAACAGAGTAGCTACGATTGAAAAAGGTATAAATGGTTTCAAAAGTACAGGACTATATCCGATGGATAGAAATGTATTTAAAGAGGAAGATTTCACTCCAATACCTGACTCGCCTACTGCTAGAGAAGATATTGGCATACCAGCTCCAGTAGTTGATGCTAATACTTTATCTTTGGCAAGCCGAAGTTCCGTTGCTGGTCCAGGTCCCGTTGCTGGTCCAAGTGGTTTGACATCTATTAACAAGCGCAAGAAAACAATTCCTGACTCGAAAAAAGCAAGAAAGCAAAAACATTCTGAAGATATTTCTTCAAACACTGATGACGAATCATCTTACGAGATACAAGAAGTGTATGACGATGAGGCTACAGATGATGAAGACAAAACAATACAAATCAAGAACAAGTCATTAGAAGAAATTTATCCAATACCTAAACCTAAACCGAGACAAAGCAAGAGAAAAAAACAGAAATCGAAAATTTTGACCTCGACACCGATAAAGGAAGAATTGGAAGAAAAAGAAATAAAAAAACAACAGAAATCAGCTGGTATTGTGAAAAAAACGCGTATTTTGTGAAGATAAAGGAACTAAGAAGCCAAACCAAAAGCAGAAACAAGAGACCAAAATTAGGAATAAGAAAGGAGTTGTTAAAGTAATAGAGGAAGAAACACCTTCAACATGTTTTGGTTGTGGTGAATTCGGGGCAGATAATGAAGAATGGTGGCGGTGTAGATCATGTGCTACATGGTTTCATGCTGCTTGTACCCATGCTGAATTGGCAGACGACTTTACATTATGTAATAATTGCGAGTAAACAATTTTCACTTAGTTATTCATTATCTAATATTTTGGTCGATATTTCCCCAGTCCTGGTCAATATATCCCATTAGTGGTCGGGTAATATCGACCTTACAACCGTTTTGTATTTTTAATATTTTTTCTAAATAAAGGGTTATTTGAAGTTCAATTGTGCTTACTTACCTACTTTAAACATCAGTCAATATATTCACATTAATACATTGTTATTTCAATGTCACGTATTTATAATATAATATATTTACGTTAAGTGGTCGATATTAGACCAACTTCCCCTAGTTTCTCGGGTAAGAAACTTCATTTTTGCATTTGATCATCGAGGTTCTCATATTTATCATTGTAAATATTGTTGAATCGTATTTAATTCAAATGACATCTTTTGTAATAAGAAGTAGATTATCGAATGTTGAGAGAAATAAAAATAAAATGCCAAAAATTCAAATTGTTACAGGATATTTGTTTCTTTCTGTTTTAAATAAGGAGAAATGGTAGGATTGGAGAAAAAGGACTATAATAATTCCCAACACATTTTATTTTGTAATGTTACAAACTTATTTCTATCGAACGAAAGTTTTGTTTCAAAATCTATTTATGGGAAAATATCATAAATTTTGTAAAAGTTCTTCACTTCAATTCACCTCTAATTTTCTCAGTTTGCGACATTGCAATATTGAAAAATCTAATTCTGGTTAAAATTTTTGTTATGGCTTTTATCATTTTCAATTTGTGACTCACCTCATAGGGAGATATATCGAAAATGTAGTTTATTATAGAGCTGAATAATTTTTCATCCTGAAATAATATTGATGAAGTTTGGTGTATGAAAGTTTCCAAAAAATTCGTTTTTTTGGCATAAAATTATCAGTAATTGCAAGAACCTGCCGGATTTTTCTCTCATGGAAAATAGAAATATCTATAACAGTTTGTGATGGCCTTATAGACTACAAGCCCATATAACAATTTGGGGGGTCATTTGACCCAGGATGAAACATATTCAGAACGATGCTGCTATATGAAAAAATAACTTTAGGAACTATGCCGTCAATTCTTGGTGATGCAAATGACTGCAATAATAATAATAATCATTTTTCATCTGAAGATTTCCGACAAAATATTCTTGTACGGCATTCCTCACGTTGGTAGATTATGAAATAATAATCTCCTAGAACCTACTCCCGTACAAAAATAATGGGACCGGAGGCCAGAAAAATTTTTCAATTTTCGAAAAAAAAAATCCTGGATTCCGGTCCCATTATTTTTATACGATAGTAGGTTCTAGGAGATTATTATCTCATAATCTATCAACGTGAGGAAAGCCGTATAAGACTATTTTGTCGGAAGAGCACAACTTCAGATAAAAAATTATTATTATTATTATTATTTTTACAGTCATTTGCACCACCATAATTGACGGTATAGTGCCTAAGGTTATTTTTTCATATAGCAGGATCGTTCTGAATATGTTTCATCCTGGGTCAAATGACCTCCCCAAATTGTTATAAGGGCTTGTGGTCTATTATGAGACCACCTCTTTTTCTATTCAATAATTTAATGTTTTCTGCATCTGCAGAAGATTCTGTAATGTCTTCAAAAGTAGACAAACATACTCTACATTTGATTTTTTTTGATTTAACAATAAATCCTGATATATATGTGTAACCACACATTTTCAGTCAGAGTACTCAAAGAAAAGGGAGAAATGAAATGAAATGATAAAATTCCCCATCTTCGATTAACATGTCGTTGACATCAATATCATATTTTTTTTATAATGGACATATCCAAATTCAAATCCGCATAATTTTTTTTGCCTCTGTGTGGTTGCCAATATATTGGTGTTATCCAGATCCACACAGTTTCCCTGAACAACTGCTGAAACCTAACAATGCCAAAACTCAGAAAACGACACTGTCGCTTGATACGGCACGATAGGATTTTGAGGCGGTGTTGCCAAGTTTACTGGACTTCCCACAATTACTTGCCCTAACCACAGATGATGTTCATTTAACTGAATCGCGGACAGCGGGTTTGGCATTCTAGTGTTTATTATAATTTCTATGGGAAAGACCAGCAAATTTACTGAAAAAAACCGCTTCCCGGAACCGTACCTCCATTATTTATAATTTTTACAGAGCCCTGAAAATAGAACCAAATACGGGTAGTCTAGCTTCCGCGCACGTTGCTTCAATCTGGCACAACAAAAGAAAAATTAATTTGAAATATTAAATATGAATATTTTAAGGAATAAAAAATTCATGTAATATTGGGATACATTAATTAACATTAATCTTCGGTTAAAACATTTTCATTCCAATTACTCCATAAATTATGCATTTGTTAATTAACAAATTTTTTAAAACTGAATGTTGACATTCAAACCCCGATAATTATTGAACTTAAATATTAGATTTATTTCACTTAGTAAAGTTATTCTTAATATGCTAACAAATAGATAACCGTAGTAAAAATTGTAAAATTTTGATTTTCCACTTTTTTATCAACAATTGAAAATAAAAAAAATAAAGTAATTAATTTTTTTTCTAAAAATCTTTAATGCCTGAAAAAATTTTATAAACAAGTACATTCTTTATGAGCAAATCAAAAAATATTTATTTATTAGTTATTTAATCAACTAGTGTATTAAAGGCGATTAATGATCGAGATATTTCAACGCGTGAGCGAAGCGAGCGTGTTAATTTTCGAGATCACTAATCGCATTTTAATATAAAAGTTGATTACAATATTTTTCCGTCTTCCTCGCTCTTGTTGAAATAAAGGAGTTCTAATTTTTTTCTGGCAATAAAGTTAAAGATGCTACTTTAGCCGTTTCCGCAAGTTCAGGCAAAATAAAGGACCCCGCACGGTTCTTATGGAAAATGGGTCCCAGTCGAATTGGCTGAAAATTCAGTATAATGTAGTTTATGATGTCCTGATCAAATGTCTCCACGAGATCTAATGCACAGTTTTTGAGATACAGGGCGTCAAACATGCAGAGGCAGGGTTGTTCTTACGTTTAGAAAATCAATAATGTGCCAATTATTTTGTTACAAAAAGTTAGGGAGAAAGATTGCTATCTTAACATTGTCGGCTCGAGTTGCAATGAAAGTTGTAAGACTCCGTATTAATAATTACATAATGTTTATGTAACATGGAATATGCATAATTTTTTTTTATTTGTTTAATCAATTTATTACTTCATAACAACATAGTAAAAAATATAAATACTGTTGAAAGTCTTGGAATTAATTTTTAAAATAATTTATAAAATACCGATTGAATTGACCTATTTGAACGCCTCCATTTTCGCGCGTGTGGATGACGTCACATGACGCGATCAGTGTTGTTCTTCTTCAGTGTCGTTCGTTGAGACGTACTCTGATTGCTCTACTTGCTTGAAGTTGATATTTTATGAAAGAGTAAGACAAATGCAGTACAAGTGAGACCGCCACAGACATCGTTCTTTTCTGGCGGTTTTGTCTGCACGGGTAAAACTGTACGGGGAAAAACGAACACGACGTTTATCCACATACGAACGGATTTATCGTTCAGTTTCTTTGATATTACTGAGATGGATACTACGACCACGTTGGCAGTGGCGGCGACAGTGGCTATAAAATTAAAGGTTTCTCAAAAAAGAAAACGTTCTAAATGGGCGAAAGAATGGTTGCTTAAGCGGAGGCATTTTTCACA
Organism: Chrysolina oricalcia; assembly: GCA_944452925.2. Lineage (NCBI taxonomy): Eukaryota > Metazoa > Arthropoda > Insecta > Coleoptera > Chrysomelidae > Chrysolina > Chrysolina oricalcia. The sequence goes on from OX101825.2 coordinate 18,925,346, forward strand.
CGTAAATCTTTTAGAGGAATTACGACTAGAACCTGGAGACTGGTTTAATTATCTACGGATGGATGAAGAAACGTATTTAGAATTACTAACCTTAGTAACACCGCTAATTAAAAAGCAAGACACACCTATGAGACAAAGTATTTCACCACATGAGCGTCTTACCGCCACGTTAAGATTTTTAGCAACAGGAAGGAGCTTTGAGGATTTAAAATTTTCTGTAGCTATATCGCCCCAAGCGCTTGGACAAATTATACCAGAAACATGCACTGCTATATATTCTGTTTTGAAACACAAGTATTTAAAGGTAAGAATAACTATTTTATTTTTTACAAAATTAAAATTTTAATATTCTATTCTACACAACTTTCTAATTAGGAAGCGACGGGAAAATTACGCACCTCCAAATTGTTTTTATTCAGAAGAATACGAAACAGGCAACACAGAAAACGGTTTAACTTCAGAACAAGAAACTATAAATTTACAACGGGGGCATAATGGACATGCGTCTGAAGAAGCAAAGCGAGTTCGTAATTTATATATGACTTATTTTAATAACGAGGGGTCTGTGCCTTGGCAACAGAAGTTTGTTTAATATATTTTGCAACTGTACCTACTATCGATGTTCCGCTAGATTTTTGATTTTCTTAATAAATGAATAGATAAATATTTTTTTTATTTTTACTTACTTGACTGTGAGATGTATCATCCTCTATATTGCTTACGCTTTCCCTGGGTGCCTCTTGGTCTGCAAGAAATAGTAGCTGGTCGTAATACCACAAATGGGGCTTGTACACTTCGTCTGCTCCCGCACCTGATTTTTTAGATGCTTTCACTTTTTTTAATTCTTTTCGGAAACAACCACGCATAGAATCTATTTTTTTTAACTGATTCTCTTGTGGCAGACTCGTCTACTTCTTTTAATTTCACAATCATGTCTTCGTAGGCTTTATTTTTTTGGTCTCTATCGGAGTACTCGCTTGATTTCACTTTCCATAGACACGGGTAAGATCTATAAAGTGCTATAAACTCTGTAATAAATTGTTTACTCATGTTTCTTAAATCACTCATGTTTAATTACCACGACCAATGGACCAATCTACCAGCAAAAGTCGTCTGCGCGATACTGATTAAAACCGTCCGTTTTAACCGCGGTACACACACATGCACAGACTTGAACGAACACGTTCAAATCGGACGGTTCAAAATCAAGCCGCGACAGATATTTTTGAACGCCAGCAAGAAGGACAGTTTTTGGCCACACACCAACCGTTTTCCCCGTACAGTTTTACCCGTGCAGACAAAACCGCCAGAAAAGAACGATGTCTGTAGCGGCCTTTTTAGAGAGAGATGAACATATGTGAAAGTGATCTTGATCAACCAGAGCAGTCTTCAATGAACAAGCCTTTCTATTGATCATTTTGAGTCACGTGACTTTGACAGAGCGGCTATTTTGTCGGTAGGGCACACAAAGACGGGTCTGCCATTGAGTTTTCATTGTTATCTGCAAGTTTGTCCTGTTTATTTCGAGTTTTTAGTGCGTGTAGTGCATATTTTATCAACTTTAACTACAATATGGCTAGGAGTGAATACTACTTATCTCTCAAACTTCAAATTATAGACAATGTTGATCCCTATTCTCTCGGTGCAAGTGAACTGACCAGCAATTTAAGTTCTTTGAAAGGACCCAATCAGGGTTATCCCTATCTTCCAGTTTGGCTGGTTCTACTACAAAGTTGAAAAAAAAAAAGTTTAGTTCAACACCATATTTAACTAAAAATTTAAACATTTTGGATCATAACTTTTGTTTTTCTTATGTATTAATATTATTTACCTACCTGATACAAAATGATCTGCACAAATTCGTGCATGTTTAAGGAATGTATCGCTCAAATTGCCCCGTTTCAAAGCCCCAACCCATCATTTTCGACGTTCTTTTGATAAGGCGTCCAGCATTACTCTTCGGTTTTGTAAGGCTTTCAGGATTATGAAATGATGAATTTTATCCCTTTCTGCCATTTTATAACACCCCACAACAGAACAAAACGCTGGCATATTAAATTATTCACACTTTAAAAATCGATCTTTCCTATTGTTTACAATGACGCGAACAGTTTGTATGCCCTACCGGCAATATGGCGGACCTGTCGTGACGTCACCTCAAAATGATCAATAGTTATGGCCATATTGACACTAGTGACAGTTATTAATTAGGTTAGGGATTTGCAGTTTTAATCGCTATTACGATAATGGAAAATTCTAAATAACCATTTTATAGGTATTGTCTAGTACCGGAATGCCAAAACACAATTATAAGTACACCAAATAAAGTATTTTTTCTGTTCCAAGAGATACGAAAATACGTAAACAATGGTGTAAGGTTATGAGAAGAGGCGAAGTATCTCCAGTATCACATTTACATTGTTGTGAAGATCATTTCAATGTGAGTATATTGTATTTCGATAGTTAACATGATGTGAATTGATCAGAAGTAGTTTTGTATGCATAAATGTTTTGTATATCAAGCGGGAGATAACTCTGTTTATACCTGCCTCACCTAAATTACAAAAGGAAAACTATCATTTGATAAACTATTACTACTTATCAGTTCAGGTATTGCCGGATTGTGCTTTGACAAAACCACTTTCAGTCGCTGCTCTTGATAATTTACAATTGTCACTAGACCAAAATCGCACTATGTAATGGAAAACACTATAAATATATAAATAAAAACAAATTTTCTATGAAAGACGACTAGCATAGTATGAATATCAATAGAGATAAATTTCATAACGTGCCATGTGACCTCATTCTTCGTTTCGACCAATGGTGATGCGTTTCGCAAATTTGAATTCCGCGCGCTTATTATGCACTTTTTGAGTAAAGTTTTATGGAGTTAAATACAAACTAAATGATATACTAATAGTTTAGGTGTAATATCAAGACAATAAAGTATCGGAGGTAAAAAAATCAAGTAAATTTAAATCACTTGCATATTCCCTATTCTTTGAACAAAATCAGTCAAAAGCAAAAGGTCGTAGACTTGAAGAATAAGTAAATATCATTCGATTTTGATATAGGCTGATCTGATGTAACTATTATACAGGGTCACCAAACATTTTTTTCTTTGGTTTTATTTATTTTAATGTTTGTTTTTCATTGAAAATTTTTTTTACTAGTTCATACCACGTCTGATGTCAAGACATTGTTAATTCGATTATGTACGGATTCTATTTGTTGACGGCTTATATACCCCAAAGAGCATACCACATTGGCGTTATGTGGAAGTGAAATTTAAAAAAAATAATCGTTTTTTGCGAATATCTCTGGAACCGTTTATCGCACACAAAACAGATTTCGTAGGCATTTTCTACTCATAATAAGCTATGTTTGTGCGGATTTTTTATATTTTCAAATTCATAATTGGTGAAAATTTTGAAGGGGTAGTGGGTGTTTTTTCTCCAACTTCTACGCCACTGAAAAAAGCAGTTTTGAGCCTCCTATATGAGCCGCCAATGTTTTTTACACAAAAAAGGTATTCTTGGTCATAAGCTCTAAAGTTGACCGTTTTCAAGAAAAATCAACTTACATGTTGTTTAAATCATGTTTTTTCCTCGAAAAATTGCTGCGTGCATTGAAGCTAACGGCGGACATTTCCAACAATTCAATTGAGTATGATTGTTATTGTTTTTTTTCATTTTGCAATTAAGAAGTCAACGTTTGGTTTTGTTACTTGTTCTAACGTTTAAATAAATTTTGTATAATTAGGAAAAAAATTATTTAAAAAAATATACCATGTTTTTCAACATGAAAGTTGATTTTTCTTGAAAACGGTCAATTTTAGAGCTTATGACCAAGAGCACCTTTTTGTGTAGAAAACATTGGCGGATCATACTTTTTCCAGTGGCGTGGAAGTTGGAGTAAAAAACACCCACTACCCCTTCAAAATCTTCACAAATTATGAATTTTAAAAAATAAAAAATCTGCACAAAACATAGCTTATTATGAGTAGAAAATGCATTCAAATTCTATTTTTTGTGCGATAAATGGTTCCAGAGATATTCGCAAAAAACAATAATTTTTTTTTAAATTTCAACACCCTGTATCTCGAAAATGTTGAATTTTAGAGGGTAAATTAATGGAAACTTTTTTCATATTTTTGAACGAGCTATCACATCCAGAATTCCTGCGCATTTATTATGGAACACCCTGTATATTTGTCTTGTAATTGTGAACCCCGCTGTGTGTGAAATGTATACTTATTTCATTTGAATATTTTAATGAAGTAATTTTAATGTAATATAATTTTGAATGTGTTATAATTATTTGATTTAACTCTTTTTTGATAACGTTTATTATAGCTAATAATGAACCCTGTAAATTATAACGATTCAATGTATTGCCGGTGTCCAGCCTTAATCTAATACCCTGTACAAAAAATTAAAATGAGCAGCGTACGATGTTACTTGGTACGCTGCTACTACATACGATTAAATCAAAGATACCCTTGGAAATAATTTTTTTGACAATTAATATTGTTTCTGACACTCTCATTTTGTATCTGACTATTTCATGCACTTCCCAAATGAACCAATCAGGAGCTCTAGTCAAGTTCGGATTATCGATAATACCGAACTTGACTCTTGACTCTGATTGGTCTGTCAAGTTCGGTATTTTCAGCTCCGTATATGTGACAGTTAAACGTCAAATATAAGTAAGACGCTATGCACGCATTTAAAAACGAGCAGATTTGGGATAAATTCTATCGAATTAATCAATGTTTCCTATGTTTATTGAACTTTATTAATTTCTCAGATACACTTTTTTGCTAATTTCGTCTAATTCTGCCAAATTTCAGATTGTTTACCTTTCACTTCGTTTGTGAAATAGTCTAATAAAATTCCACTCGTGATTGAATTTATCTCATAAGTCTGTCTTTCATTTGTGATCTCAACTGAATTGATTCGAGAAAACACCATTCGTCCTGCGGACTCGTGGTGTTTTCTCGAAACAATTCAGTTTCGTTCAGAAATGAATCGACAGACTTATCGCGAAAATTCAATCACTTGTGGTATTACTACTGATAATTCCAGCAGACTTATAAAAACAGACTACCGACTTAATATAAGTATAATAAGATGGTCATAACACATAGAAATCACCTAACTTGTTTTGTTTGTTATGGACGATTTCAACCACTTTTGAGGACTAGAATAGATGGGGATGAGAATGCTGAGAAATGTGAAATAGCTATCAGAAAAAAAACAAGAACGTTTTAGACCTCCTTTTGATGTAAATACTGGCAACCAAATTACAGGATTTGTACAAGATGCCACAAATAGACAAGAGCTACCAAATATTGATCATAATGTACTTATTTGTATACATGTTTGTATAAATGCAACTAAAAAAAAAAATTGAGTGAACCTGTGTGAAAGTAACCTCAGATCACCCGATAAAGTCAGAAGATATTTACTTATTCTGCAACTCTACATGCTTTTGCGTTTGACTGATTCTATTCAAAGAATGGACCTTTACATTTACGGAAAATAAATTACAAAACTCGTTTAAATCGATAGTTGTTAATCTGCAAAGTCCATTTAACAAAAAGTTCCATTATTTTTCTTTCATTTTAAAAAAATATCACATTTGAAAGTGTGCCGCTGACGTCACGTTCATCGGAAATATCTCCCACCATAATCCACGTTCCGAAACAGGCATATTTTTTATTGTATTTGTTACTTTCAAATTTTCTGAACAGACCATCGTTTTGATAAAGAACGAGCATTGACAACACAGCAAATCGTAATTACAGTTCTCAACTGACAGAAGTTATATGGAGATGTGAGGTTAATGTTTATTTTATTTACATTCAACAATCAACATTCAACTGATAAATTCGATAATAGTGTAGTGACGTGTAAACGATTTGGTGTGAATTTATTTGTGTAATTGTGTATTAAAAATATGGAAAAAGGTTTCGTGAAGGGCAGTTCGGATAATTTACCGAGGTACACAGCACCTTTTCGACATGTTCAGTTATTGCAGGGATACAGGTACTGGAGATACAGGAATTAATAACAAATTTTAGAACACAAACAACAAAAGCTCTCAAAACTTAGAAAACCGCATTAACCTCAAAAAATAAATCAAGGTAGTGTTCGTTGAAGTTTAGATCTGATGGAACTGCTTCACTTGTATCAAATGGGTAGGCAAATTAGTTAGACAGAGAAACTATTCTTATTGATCGCACCGTGAAACAGACGAAAGAACCCTTCTGGTATCAAATGACAACTGTCATACGACACATTATATTTGAATGATAATTTGGTGCACAACTTTAACAACGTTGCCAAGTTTAGTTTTGATGAACGTGACGTCACGAAACCACTTTTCTTCTGATTACAGAGAAACTAGCGGTCAGAAAAAAAAAATCCCGAGTGACATTAGCGTATTTATTTTCTAATTTCAGTGTTACCTCATATCTCTTGGATAGGTCTATTACAAAAACATTAGGTAATTATTAATAACCCTGTATACGGAGTCTTGGAAGTATTCATTACAACTCGTGCCGATAATATTAATATTGCAAGTATTATCCTTAACTTTTTATAATAAAATAATCGACATATTGATTTTCTGAAGGTAAGTAACAACCCTGCCTCTGCATGTATGACACCCTGTATCTCAAAAACTGCCCATCAGATCTCGTTGTGCCCATGGAGACATTTGATCAGGGCATCATAAACTACATTATATTGTATTTTTAGCCAATTCGACTGGTACCCATTTTCCATAAGAACCGTGCGGGGTCCTTTATCGTCAATATCCATTTTAGCGTCCATAACATCTGAATTCGTTTATGTTTGGTTGCCTATGCAACGTTCATGCATTCATAGAGAAATCGACAATTAATTACAAATCGTTCATTAGGGGTCATTAATGGACGATTTTTCGGAATGATGCATTAATAACAAATCATATTCATTAATGACCCCTATTAATGAACGATTTCATTCGCATTAATATGAGGTAGGCGGAAAATATATTTATTGATGAAAATTATGATTTTTGAAGAAAAAACGATTCCTTAAAAAAATAATATTTGTTTCTAAAAATGCGTTTGTTAATTGACAGTATTAAAACGAATGAACAATGTTTTCTCTAACAATCATAATTTCTATTGTTCTTCGAGATTCTTGATATTGTTTCTTTCTTTATTTTTTATTTGTTTATTTAATAAACAATTTTTTATAAACAATTACATTTTTTTTTATTTATTTTTTTTAAACTTGATTCTGTGATAAGAATAACTATGTTTTTGTTTTTTGTGAAAATATTCATTTTCTATTTTTTATACAATTTTTAATATTATTATGCCTTAAACTATTGCAGATGTAACAATAATGCTTGAGGTCTCTTCTGTTCATTAATAATGAATCAACAAATGAAGCCTTTCACTTCAGTTACAGCTCTACTATTTATTTAATTATTGACATTTATTAAAAAAAAAATTCTATACTGTTCAATTTAAAAATACAATTATCTATTATCTTTCATTATTAACAAAAGTAATGTAGGATTTTCTTATTCATTGTGTAATTCGCCATTAAAATGAAGTTTTTTTGGAAATGTAAATACGAGGATGTATTGATATCTAGTTAGCCTAGACCAGTTCCCTGCATATAGAAAATATTGCGTTACCATAGCAACGAACAATAACTTATTAGAAGTGTCAGTGTAGAGTTTGACGACAAAAAAGTAAACCAGAGTTACGCAATAAATTAAAAGAAAAAATATGTCCAGCGAAATTGTGAAAATCGAAAAATTGGAGTATCGAGCCATCATGAAGTACCTGTATTTAAAAGGGTTAAGAGGTAAGCGTATTTACGAAGATATGCTTAATACACTTGGTGATCAATGTCATTCGTATGCGACCGTGAAAAATTGGACTGCAAGCTTCAAAAAAGGTAAATTTTCCATTGAAGATGATGACCAATCGGTAAGGCCAGTTTCTGTGTCAGTCCCCGAAAATATCGATGCAGTTCATGGCATGATTTTAACAAATCTTCGAATTGGGCTAAAACGGATATCTGAAGCACTGAATATTTCATACGAACGCGTTCATCATATAGTTCACGTCAATTTGGACATGAGAAAAATTGCTGCAAAATGGATCCCCAAATGTTTGAATGTTGACCAAAAGCGTGAAAGGGTAGTTGCATCGCGTTCGATCTGTGCTCGATATGAAAACGATGTAGACTTCTTAAACCGAATTGTTACTATGGATGAGACTTGGGTACATTTCTACGATCCAGAAACAAAGCAACAATCGATGGAATGGCGACACTCCGGTTCTCCAAGACCTAAGAATTTTCGTGTCAAAAAATCTGCTGGAAAAGTTGCTTCAGTTTTTAAGGATTTCCATGGAGTAATCATGATTAATTTTTTGGATAAGGGTAGAACAATAACTGGAGATTACTATTCGACATTAGTGACCACTCTACGGGAAAAAATTAAAGAGAAAAGACGCGGAAAGCTGTCCAAAGGTGTTTTGTTTTTACAGGACAACGCCCCTGCACACAAATCTCATGTTGCCATACAAAAAATTCGTTATTTAGGGTTTGAATTACTAGAACACCCCCGTCAATCATCTCTTTCCTCAACTGAAAAAAAGTTTAAAAGTTCGTAAATTTTCTTCTAACAAGGAGGTAATAAAAGCTGTGTAGGTCTGGTTTGCAGAGCAAGAAGAAACATTTTTTTTGAAAGGTCTAGAGACGTTGCAGGTTCGCTGTAATAAATGAGGAAAATATGTTGAGTAATAAAATATTTTGACATTGAAATTTTGTTTGGTTCCATAGTTGGCTAAGAATTTTTCAATATATCCTCGTACATAGATTTTATAAAATAAGTAAAAATAGAAAAGAACCAAAATTTGCTCATATCCTTGAACATAACAGAAGGTAAAGGCGTAAAATTGCTTGGTATGTTTATCGATGACAAACTCAACCGGTTATGTCAAATAAACAAGCTGGCAGGTAAACTATCAAGCATCACATTTCTGATTCGTCGAATGATTTGAAATTTGGTGGGTATGAGCACCCTAAGATCTAGTTATTTTGTCCTTTTCCATAGTTATATGACAAATGGAATTATTTTATGGGGTAATTCATGCCATGCTTATAAAAAATGTATTCTCCAGAAAAGGCTTACCCGTATCATGGCTGGTGCAAAGTTTGGAGAGCATTGTCGCCCCCTCTTTCAACATTATAACAGATCTTACTATACCGTTCAATCATGAATATCCAACGTCAGGAAATTTACTGAGAACAACAAGATACAGGCTTGCTGTTTCCCAAGAAAATTCCCTTAACATACATTTCTATAATAAATTATTCATCAAAACTAGGCCACTCAACTCTTGTAGACTTAAACAGAAAATAAAATAATTTTTGCTAACAAAATGCTTCTACTCTTTGGACGAGTTTCAGAATTACCACATTACTCAAGACTCACATGGACTTGAGTGAAAAATACTTCCTCCGTTTTATTTTATATTTATACTATTAAGTTAATTGTAAAGTTTTAATGATACAGGTTGGGGCACCGAAAACGAATCAGATCGAATATCTTCAAAACGCATGTGTTGTGAAAAAAATGCAAAAACACGTCGACTTTCAATCCAAGGGGGACATCTTCCTATCATAACCTCAACTGCCATACATCTCCCCCCACCCCTTGGTCCCTATCACCCAAATAATTTGAATAGGGAAAGTAGTAAGTGGGACACATCATTAAAAAGGTGATTTCATAGGGAATTCAGCCATGTAAATTTTTGCTACCACATTTATTTTGGCGCCCTCTTGCGGAAAAAAAAACTGTTCCGTATTCCAAATTATGATCATAATTTGGAATACGGAACAGTTTTTTTCCCGCAAGATTGCGCCAAAATAAAAAGTTAGGTAGCAGAAATTGACTTTGCTGAATTCCCTATGAAATCACCTCTTTGATGATGTGTCACACTCACCACTTTTCCTATTCAAATTGTTTGGGTGATAGTGACCAAAGGGTGGGAGGTATGACAGTTGTGGTTATGATAGGAAGATGTCCTCCTTGGATTAAAAATCGACGTGTTTTTGCATTTTGAAGATATTCGATCTGTTTCGTTTTCGGTGTCCCACCCTGTATATGTACATATTTTTGTTGTATGTGGTATGTATGTGTGTGAGTGTGCTTATGAGTGTGTACATATACTTCTTGTGTATTGCTATCTATTTTGAGTTCAATTTTATTCCTTAGTTATTTGTTACAAAATATGTATCTGAAAAACATGTAAACGTAGGTAGTCAATAAACTCTACTCTATACTATAGAGGTTGAAATATATTCCTGTTATCATCAACTACCAGCTGAGGTATGTTAATAAATGTCCATATATTGCATTATCTGAGAAAAAATTTCAAACGAAACAGAATATATTAGGATAAAAGATAGACAATAGAGGAAATAGAGGAAATTCAAAGGGAAGGGGTGAAAAGTTGCTTTGGAAATTAGGTGTTCTGGCCCCTGAAGAAGCCCCATTCAAAATAAGAAAGCTCAAGATTAAAACCAAGTGCAGTTTTCGATTTTTCAACTTAACCGTTCCCGCGAGATTTTAAATTTGAGGCCGGGCCCTACTAAAAAGTCTTCCACTCGGATTTTGCCGATGTAACGACCATAACAAAGTGAAGGAACACAAAATTTTGAATATAGGATACGTCGAATTTTTGCTATGATTGATTATATTTTCAAAAATAGGTTTCGAGTAGTGCACCTCAACCAAATCGTGTTCCGCTTTGTCAGATGATTTTACTAGTCACTTCCGAAACAAAATTATCATAAGACATAGAAATCATCGAAAAAGTCGATAGACATTTTTCGTTCGTACTGGAGTGGGCCCTGCCCGATTTCAAAAATATTTGGAATTTGAGGTTTTAGAGGGATGTACTTTCACCTTAACAAACGGAAAACGTATGTGGGTCATCCATAGAAATATAATAAACACGGTCATCGCATCTTAGAACCTGCGGCTCTCTAACTCCCACGTCTGTTTATCGATGGATCTGATTAATTTGTGACCACGTCTAAAATCTGCTGAACTCTGAGATCATTAATACAAAACGCGGCTTATTTTGGCTTCCTATATTTGAAAAGTCAACTGTGGTTATGGATTGATTTGTCGATAAAATTTTCTTGTCACATGGAATTCAAAGATTATCAATTGATTGATACTTCAAGATGGAAGAAAAAGCTTCATTACAAAGGATATTTTTGGATTAGGGAGAAATCCGATCCTGTTAACTTACCGGCTGTGTGAGGAATGACGAAAATTAACATGTTCTTATCGTATTGTCGTTAAGGAAGAAAGATTTTGTATTGGAAAGGAACACAATCACGAAAGTTCCGCAGTGAAATTCGAGGTGAGCAAGTGTATCAATATGATGGAAAAGGAAACAGAAACAAGCATTATTTTGAGACATATAGTTCAGGAAATGAAGCATTTTGACTTTGATTTTTTCGCCCTACATCGTTTTACTTGAAATTTTGATAGTAGGTAGTGCATAGCCCAATGATCAAAATCCATTTCATACCAAGGGGTGCTTTCATCCTGGGGGTGATTGCCACCCCATCTCGAGGGTGGTAATTTTTTATTACATTTGAACTAATACAGAAATCGATGGAAAAACTAATTCTCAATCCCAATCATCTGCCTCCTCCCTGAAAGTTGTAGATCATTGATTGGAGAGTTGAATAAGCCCCGAACATTTTTAAATTGCTTTCAAATTGCTGATCAACAACTTTCAGGGACGGGGTAGGCGATTGGGATTGATGGTGTAAAGCAGATGATGGGTTATAGCAGTTTTGACCAAAATTGGAAAGAAATTGCCATTTTTTTATCGTCCGTAAAATCTTTCCTATCTGACCGATTTCAGATTTTTTTTTGATCGACGGGAAATTTTCTTCTCTTTTATTTAGTTCTCAATTATTTTTCACTTAGTATTTACCATTTCTAGTTGAGTATAGGTGAGAAAGTAAAACAAGTCCAACAATTTCGCGGTTTTTCGGCCACCAAAAATTTTCTACAACCTCCTTGAGGCCGATAACTTGGATTTGACATCAATAAACATGTACAAACAACATACTAAAATTTCATCAACCTTGGAATTTTTCGTCGTGACACTCTTTTTCCACGACTTGCCGACTGGACTATAGTGGTTAGACGATTCCATGTAGAATTTGAAGACAATGATGTTTATTTTTCACAATACTCAAAAGCTGTTGCTTCTAACTAATTGATTTTGTAATTTTGTTACTTTATTGAAGATTACTTGATATTTCAGCATATTTTGCACTGATTGACTCACTATTGAGATTTGGAATTTGTTTTTGGGGGACTAGCTCTCAATTTCAATTGAACTCGGTGTTCGTATTACAAAAGAGGGCTGTGAGATACTTTTGTAAGGCGAAACCTAGAGATTCATGCAAACCCTTTTTTATTGCTAAAAAAATATTGATATTGACATGTATCTTTATTCTGGAAAGTATACCTTTAATCCATAAAACATATTACAATAATATCCAATCTTTGTCAACTTACAAGTCGAGAAGTGATAACTTCACGGTGTCCCTACCAATTTCCAGAAGCTCCTTGATAAAGGGGTCAATAATTTATAATGCTAAAAAATGTTTAACCACCTGCCTTCACATATTAGATCCTTGGTGGCACATAATAGATTTAGGAAGGCTGTCAAGGAGTTACTGCTAGATAGAGCATATTATAATTTAAAATAATTCTATGATGAAGTATTTTAAGTAATTGAGTTTTGATATCGATTTGTATTGTTAATTTCGTTGTATATGATATATACAAATTTTTATTATGTGATTAGGACTATTTCATTGATCTTGACATAATTGTTTCTCGCTTTATCAATGAGAATTCAGTTCTTTCGATATTAAAGCATATTTGATTTGATTTGGATTTGATTATTTCGATCTACTGTATTGTCTGTCAAATACTGATTCACTCCACTGTATTTTCTGTTTTTCGGTGAAACGTGTTTTTTTTGGAAAATATTCGTTTTCTCCGCTTTTTTCGGTTTTCGAGTGGCACACCATAATTTTTTGATATTGGTCTTTTTCTGGCGACAGACCCTCATTTTGGTATCCATCTCGGACATTTTTGGATATTTTTTCTCAAGTGACCTATGACACATGACACACCCCACTATTTGAACAACGTGTTTTTTGGTAAATATTCGTTTCCTGAAGTGGCCCCTTTCGAGTTTTTTGTGGTTTTGGCGACTGACGACCATAATTTTTTTTTGATATTGGTCTTTTTCTGGCGAATGACTTGACGACGACAGACCATCATCTTGTTATCCATCGGACGTTGATTTCTGGTGGATGGATTCATCTCATTTCAATCGGGCGTTTGGAAATTTTCGATTTTTTCTCAAGTGACGCCCCAAAACAACGTGTTTTTTGGTAAATATTCGGCCCCCGTATGACAGCTGACTTGGTCGACAGATGACAAGCTCTGATGACGACAGATGACAGCTGGTCGGATAAGCATTGGTCGACCCTCATTTTCCATTTCGTTGTTTTCTGTTTTTTTTTCTTCGGCGCATTGTTTATAGGATATTTTCGAGTGCTTCTCAAGTGACGCATGACGACAACTGACCACCATTTTGTTCAGTATTCGAACAACTCGTGAAGTGATCGGACGTATTTTTTTTGGTCCAACGTGCTTGATTTTTTTCTCCTGGGGCCCCGCGACAGTTTCATCTCATTCGCGGATGTGGTGGTGTTGAAGTTATTTTTTTTTTCTCCTGGCCGGCCCCTTTCGTGTTTTTTTCAAATGGTCGACAACTGACGGATGACAGAGACACGCCCATTCATCCTTATTATTTGAACAACGCGGAAGTTTTTTTGGGCTTTCGGCGCATGACAAAGACACACCCACCCGTGGATGTGTTTTAGATGTTTTCGAGTGCTTTTCAAGTAGCACAGGACACGTGACACACTTTTCGAACATGTACGTGTTTTTTGGGAAATATACCTGGCCTCGTGTGCTTTTGGCGGCTGACGATAACACATATACCATATTTTTTATATTGGTCTTTTCTTCGGCGCATGACATTGTTTTTTGGGAAATATTCGTCTCCTGGGCCCCCGCGTGGCAGGACTACCCCAAACTCGTGATCGTGTTTTTTTGGCGACGTGGTCAACAACACATTTGACTCGGATTTTTTTCTCAAGTGACCTATGACACATGACACACCCACGTAGACCGATTGTTTCCTGAAGTGGCCCCTCTCGTGTTTTTTTCAAGTGGCGACGTTTTTTTCTCAAGTGACCTATGACACATTGAAGTGCTGGAAAATATTGCTGACACCTCTCGTGTTTTTGGCGACGTTTTTTTCTCATGTGACCTATGACACAACTGGTCGATGACGGATGAAAGTCGTTGACATATGACAGATGAAGTCGATGACATATGACAGATGATCGATGACATATGTCAGAAAGTGAGCTCTGATTGGTCGAGGGTGGGAGTGGGAGGAGATTAAAAAGGGAAGGGGAAGGGGTCTTCTAAAGTGGCTCAATATCTACTATCTATATCCCTATCAATTGTATTTTTTGTCAAAAAAAACTATCAAATGAATTTCTTTTGAATAGTGTTTCTATCAATTGTATTCTCAATCATTTATGTTTCAATTAAATATATTTTTTGTCATAAAAAAATCGATCAGATGTCTATCAAACAAAATTCCGATCAAAATACTTTTATCATATATTTTTCTATCATTTTGTTTCGGTATCAGTTTGAATTGTAAAAATGTCGTATCAACAGTTATTCATAATACTGTCAATCTGTATTTCCTCTAAACATGCCTCATAAACAGATTCAAATTGAGAAAACAAATTTTTATCAGCATAGTTGGAAACGTATGTTTTACAGAGGACGAGTAATTTCTTATAACGAAGTATAACGAAAATAAAAGGCGGTAGAGGAAATGTTCATATGAATTTTTTATCATAGCTGCCAATATGCACACTGAAATTCACGATGATGGTGGTTTTATAGCACTCCTCATGAAACCCAAGAAACATTTTGAGAGT
Organism: Chrysolina oricalcia; assembly: GCA_944452925.2. Lineage (NCBI taxonomy): Eukaryota > Metazoa > Arthropoda > Insecta > Coleoptera > Chrysomelidae > Chrysolina > Chrysolina oricalcia. The sequence goes on from OX101825.2 coordinate 18,940,507, forward strand.
GAGTATCATCGTGTTTATGAAATTCTTATGGTGGTTTTATAGGGGATGTTACATCAGAACGTTTCCCTAATTTTTTTATTATTTCTTCAACTGTGCTTCGGTAACTACTTTTTCAGAGAGTGTGAAGTTGATTAGAGTATTTTCATTTTAGTTTATTTCTCTTTATGTACAAACATCGCCTTTTCTGCTGAAATTTTGAATGGATGGATGGTGTTAATAAAAACTACTCACTGTCCGTCATCCAGAGAAAGTCCAAACGATATCAAATTATCTTCCAACGGCATTTCTTCTTCATCTTCGTAAAAAACAGTAACATCTCTGCCAACAGTGACTGAAAACTGTTCGTCCCCGTCTCGACTATACAGAGTGAAGAGGGAATAGATTTGACCTGGAAAATAAAATGAGCATATCGTACAAATTATAAATGGAATCATAATTTGAAATTGGCAGATATGGAAAGGAATAACTAAAACTACTACCTGCAGCGTATATAGTGCGATCCACTTTTGATGGGTGAACCGATTAATCAGAACCAGGACTGGTTTCATTTCTTGGTGATGAGAATACAATTTAAAAGTCAATGTTTTGACACGATCCACTTCAAGATCGTAGTATATGAAGTGTACAAACTTTGACTAAAGGAAATTCCCCATTATGACTCACCGTATGCAGATACAATTGATAGTGTGAGAATCAAGTTCACTGGCGTGACTGATTTTGGAACAACCTGCAATCTTATAGTCGGAATTTGGTGTTATTCGGACCGTTATAATAAAATATTTATTATTTGATTTTACAAAGTTTTAGGAAAAATAATTGTCCTCCTCAGACATTATTATTAATTCAAGAATATCAAAAATGACCAATGTCTCCGAATAATTGTAAATTATATAAAGGAAGTAGTCCATTCTCAAAGTGGAGTTTCAGTGTGTAAAGAAGCTTATATAGAACTGAAAGTTGTCTACACAATTAACATAAATTAACCCCCCCACCCTGTTAACTTTTGAACAGATTGGATTTTTTTTGGTAAAGTGGTTGTTCATAAACTACTCTTTGATAACAAAAAATATTGTTTATCTTTCCAAATGGCGTCGGGCCGCCATTTTTAAAGATTTTTATAACGGCATGTGAAATCGAGTGATACCTCATCCAATTCTCTATGCGACAGCTAAGGATAAAATATCTATCCAAAACAAATTGACGGGACCTAATGTTAGAACTCTCATAAAGTAACCCCACCCCTGTTAACCAGATTTTTTTTGGTCAATTTGATTTGATAAACTACTTCTTGACAACAACGAAAGTCTATCTACCGAAATGGCATCCAAAAGAAAATCGAGGTACATAATATTAGAGCTCTGCTATGAAGATCCATTCGAATCCTAACGAGTTCTAGTAAAATTATCAAATCTTCTAAGTTCAAATCTCAATAGTTCCATGTACCTATGATTATTATATGACAGATAACAAAGCAAACTGAATAACAATCAAATAAACCCAGCAAATTATTTCTTACAATTCACCAGAAGGGCTTTTCAGTATCCATTTCAGGAATTCCCAACAAACGCAAAACCGGTACGGGGGTATTCCCCCAATTGAATCGAAAAATAATTTCAGCTATGGTATTTGAAGAGCACTGCAAAGTAGTTCTTGTAGAAAACTTTGCCAAGAATTTAACAGATATAATTCAACGGTCGTAGGGGCAGTAGTTGTTTTCTGTTAGAGACTTGCTGATGAATGTACCTATTATATAGGTTGAAGCAGAGATTATTATTTAATCCATTTTTCATTATTAGAAAAAGTTTTTGTTGTTAAAGTTTACTAGCAGTCTCAGATCAATACTCAGGTAGCTGTGCGATTATTCAATGATATGTATCCAGACAACCCCACTGACAGAAACTATTTTAGAGGACTCGTTGAGAAATTTTAATGAATTGGGGATCTGAGTAATAAGTATAAAAAAAGTGGTCGACCACCTGTCTCGCGAAACAATCGATATCTTGGTGGATCTTTAAGAAAACTCTCAACAATCCACAACAGAACTAGCAGATCAAAATGATATGCCACATTTGACAGTACATAAATTACTGAAAAGAAATAAATTACAGACCTATAAAATATAAATGCTACACGAACTTTCTGAAGACGATACTGATCGTCCAATTCAGTTCTGTGACCTGACGAATGAGAAACTTCATCAAATAGGATTCATGTGAGCAACATTTGCTTCAGTGATGAGAGACATTTTTCATGAATAGACATGTCAATAGACATAATCACCGTTATTGGAGCACTGAAAATCCTCATGAGTTCAGGCAAACACACAATCAGTACACCCATAAAGTTAATGTTTGGGCTGAAATAATGGGCAACCGTATCATTGGTCCATATTTCTTGCGAGAAAATTTGAATAGAGTTCGATATTTGCGGATGCTTCAGTAGATATTTGTCCGCAATGGAATGGCCAGCCCGCTCGCCTGATTTTACCCCTTTTGATTTTTTTGTGAGGACATCTCAAATCTCAAGTCCACAGAACTGCCCAGATACAATAACAGAGGAGAGTTACTTTATGGACAGTATGTTTATTTGATACCCAAAAGTTGCATCACACGTCAATCAATGAAACAAAAACATATTTTCGAGCATAGCAATGCTCATCTTCAGTTGAAATGAACAGGAGGTCGAACTGAAATCAGTAAAAAAAACAATTACAATTTATAAAAATGTGTGAAACTAGCAAGTAGAATAGGTAAACTTGAAATCCAAAATGGGAAATGTTGAAAAATAAAAAAACAATAAAATTTAGTATTATTACTTCGGAGATTTTTTTAAATAAAAGAATGTATGTGGTCTTTTAATATCTCCTTAAAAGTTTGAGGTTTTATAACAAGTTCTTTGTTTGTCATACAATACACCTTATTTTTTACGTTTCAGTTGACTAGTTTGTAAATAAAAGCTTGTTTTTGAGAAGTTTCAATACCTTTATTTTCTTTTTGGGATGACATTTCGTCGTGACTTATTGAACCAATCTGATACGTGAGTGGAATATTGATTTCATATGTGATTTGTGTAAAATGAATTATCGTTGTTACGAACATATATCGGTATATGTGATGACTGAAATAAAAAATGTCCCATTAAGTTTTTGTTTTTAAAAGATTTGAGTCTCTGCATTTTCTAAAATCGGGTTTGTATCTGTCGAAAATACAGACCAGACTATCGTTCTTTCTGTTTAATAAAACAATATTCATAATCATTAATAATCACCCATACTTCCGGTTCACGAGAAAAGTGCATCGCACTGTTTACAGAAAGTTGATTATAATTATCCCTATTGTTTTCCTGAAATAGGAGCTTTACCTGGGGTGGGTCTCGCTACAATTAGAATGGAAAAGTCCGTGGGAAAACCTTCTGGAAAGTAGTCCTGCGTTGTAAGTGTAATTTGAGCCTGTTCATTCCACCTAGAAAAGGAAATGAAACGTGTTGTTAATATGGGTTTGTAAAATAAATTCGTGTTCGACTTTGTTTGATTTGCAAAGCTTTTGATCACGATAAAGGTAACTCAGAAAAAAATATTTTGTCTCAATATTTCTATGTACTTACATTGTGCATAAAACTTTTTCTCAAAGTACGGACGAGAAAGTGAAAAGTTCTTGAAATTTGTCTCAAACAATCTTGTAGATGTGAGGTGACAATAATTGTCAAAACTTCATTAATATTTGGAAGAGTTTTCATTGATAGTCACCGAATTTATCCATTTTCTCAGTAACCGATGCAGAAACTACGCAACAATTTAATTCCCTAAATAGACCAAGCTACAGAAGTAAAATAAAAGAGGCAAATGGCCTATACTAATTTTTATAAGACAGTTCGCTAACGAACAAATTTTTATAAATCTGAAGCTGGACAAACAATATTGCGGAAACTAATAGATAAAAATATTTGTTTTAAATGTGCGCAAGGTGTAGTTTTTGCACAATCGCGTTATAAACAATTTAAGGGCATATCTTGCAAGATGCGCCGATTTGGGGAAAATCGTCGTATTCAAATTTTGCAAACGGCATCTGGTAGTAAAGATCAATATCTATAATTTGTATATTTTGGATTTTCACCTGAGCGGTAGAAAATGTGTTGAAAATGTAACTGAAAGTTGATCAAAACGCTTCAAAGTGCGTCCGAAGTCACCCGAAGTCGCACTGAAGTTAACTCGAGTTGAGTTCGGACGACTTCGGGTGCACTTCGAAGCATTTAGAGTAACTTCAAGTAACATTTTCAACACATTTCCCACCTCTCAGGTAAAAATGAAAAACATAAAAATTGTAGATATTGATCTCTACTTCTAAAGGTCACCCCTCTACCAAAAATAAGTCAACCAATAGAATACAGTGATCTTCGTTCGATTAGCATTCTGCCAACCTGCTCTAAAATTATTGAAAGGATAATGGAAACACAAATTCGTAACTTTTTGACAACCAGTAGTATCCTACCTATCAAACAATCGGTATTCAGAAAAGGGTATAGTTGTGCAACGGCCCTTTCAGATGTATTGGACGACATCTTAGATGCGACTGATGAAAATCAAAAGAGTATATTAATTCTACTTGACTACTCCAAGGCATTTGATTTAATAGACCATGATATATATATATATATATATATATGATATATATATATATATATATATATATATATATATATATATATATATATATATATATATATATATATATATCAATCTTACATCATTCCGGATTCAGCAAATCAGCACGCTCTCTAATGGCTTCATATTTGCATAACAGAAAACAAATTGTAAAAATCAAGGAGGAGTCATCGACTCCAATGAAACTGCTTTCTGGAGTACCCCAGGGAAGTATTCTTGGTCCTCTCTTATTTACACTGTATACTTAGAATTTTATTAACGTTTTAAAATACTGTGATTATCATTTTTACGCTGATGATACCCAATTATATTTCTCATTCAATTTTTCGGATTTGGCTACAGCCATAAATTGTATTAACACTGATCTAGATTCATTAGAAAAATTATCAACCGATCATGCTTTGAAAATTAATCCAAAAAAATCCGTGGCTATGATATTTGGTAGAGAAAATATCTCAGCCTCCACGAATAATCAAGTCTCTTTGAAAATAGGTGGCTCGGATATACCGATTAAAAAGTCAAATAAAAATTTGGGATTGACAATAAATACATCTATACGTTTCAAAGAACATATTACGAATAAACTGAGAAATGCATATTCTTCACTTAAGCAACGACAATTTCTGTCAGAGGAGGTCAAAAAATTACTATGTGATTCCTTGGTACTCTCACAGTTCAATCATTGCGATGCAGTATACGGTGCTTGTCTGAATGGAGCTGAATACAGAAAGTGCAAAATTCGTGTGTTCGTCTTATTTTTGGCATACGTAAATTCAGTCGAATATCTATTTCAGAGAGGCTCAAACAGTTAAAATTGCTCAATATGTATAATAGGCGACGTCACCATATGGCGTGTATGTTCCATAACATTTTCAAATCGAAAACACCACCTTATCTTCACAAAAAATTAAAATTCAGGACAGACGTCCATAATCTAAACATTCGCCGTCGAACATTGCTTACTGTTCCTAAACACAACAAAGAAATATATAGACGTTCTTTCTCCTACAATGTCGCAATTTGTATCAATAATATTTTCAAACTAGATCGTACACTTCTAGAATTATCTCTAACAGCATTCCGTTTCAAATTCAAACAATATTTATTCGATGTCCAGTGAACTCATGACTAAATTGTAAATCTTTCTCTCTTTCGCTTTCATCTTTTTTCTTCTGTTTCCTTAAATTTTATCAACACAAACGTTTATATCAAATGGGTCATTACGATGTTAAACAATTTTTCTTTATTTCTTTTTTTGGCCGTGATGGAAGAACAGAAACAGTGTCAGTTGTTATCTGAATCAATGTGCCTTTTACTCACTGTATTATTCCTATGCTCCGATATTATGTGTGTCGGCAAATTTTTGTGTTAATTATTGTTATCAAAATGTACACATTCCTCTGTATAACATAGTGGGTAATAAAAATATTATTATTATTATAAATGCCGTTTACAGTATTTGAATAAGATGATTTCCCTTAAATCGGCGCAATTAGAAAGATTTGCCCTTAAATTGTTTATAACGCGATTGTGCAAAAACTACACATCGGACAGAAACCATCCTGCGCACAGTTGAACCACATGTTATCATCTATCAGTTTCCGCAATATTGTTTGTGCAGCTTCAAATTTCTAAAAATTATGAATTTTTGAAAAATGTTTTTTTGCGGTTTTCCCGGATTTTCTCAGTGAAAAATAAATCGATCTGCTCGTATAAATAACCATTTTGTAGGTTTTATAATTCTGTACAAAAGTTCCATTGACTTTATAACGATTTCTCGAATGTTTTTTGAGATATTCGCAAAAAAAACAAAAAAGTTGTAAGTTTTTTCACTATTCCTTGTTTGAAAAATTCCACAAAGCGATTTTGCTGGGGCAAAAACCGGGGTTTTCACTCACAAACTATCTTATAAAAAGTAGTATAGGCCGTTTGCGTCTTTTATTTTGTGTGAAAAGAGCCTCTTATTTTTATTTACAGGTTGGCCTAAAATACATATTTATTGAAATTAAAGTTATCGCAATTTTTTGGTAGGAAAATGTATCGAGTTTTGGAGATTGTCCTAGATTCTTTGGAAAATGTATACATTGATTGAAAAATTACCTGTAAGCCCAATCTTGTTTTTTCGGCTCATATTCATCAGTGTTGTTCCAACATCGACCCAAAATCCTTACTATTCCTCCGGGTTCTTCATAGAGATTGCTTGCTTCTATTAGGTCAACAATACCATCTGAAAAGATACCAAAATGGAAAGAATGTAATAGTGGGAAAGAATAATCAAATCTAATCACAATTTAAAACATAAATTAAAAATTGTAAAGAAATGAAACACATTTTACTGAACTAAATGAATGGAAGTATGGTGAACTTCTGACATAAATTACAAATATGTTAAAAAGTTATGAAAATAATAAAATGTACAATTAAAAACAGTTACTCGAGTGCATTGGCTTGATTTTCCTTAATTTACATAGCTAGGAATTTTTTGTATAAAAAATAAGTGGAACTGGTCTATTTTAAAATCGAGAAGCGCCAAAAATAAGTGAAAAGTCAATAAAGTCTGTAATTTCAGCTGAAGTTTATATTTTTAGTATATGGAACACTTAAGCTAGTTTTTGGTGTTGACGCAATCAATAATATTCTATTTTAAGTCATCGTTATGACGATCGCAAAAACGTAATATTTTTTTTAGCTATTTATTATAAAAATTTGATGTTGTGCAGTTTTAAGGATTCGTATAGTTTCAATAATCAATTAATTTGAAGAAAATAATTTTTTTGCAAAACAATTTTTTTGTTTATGCAGTACCTATCATCTCATTAAACTTATTGAATAGATTATTCAGCAATGTTAACCGAAAAGTTTCAGTAGAGCTGAATTCCTATTCTTTAGTATAGGACTACTTGGACTAGCATTGAAATAAACAAACAAAACAAACCCAATATTTTCGAAATTTGGACTTTGTAACATATAAATTGAAAGTTGTTTAATATTCTGCAAATGGTTAAAAATACAACTTCGAAATATGCACTACTAAAAATAACGGCTATATACCACTTTATTGCCTCAACATGTCAAATAGAGTGGCTTCTTTTAGCCGCCCCCCCCCCTGCTAACTTTCGAACGGTTTGACTTACAAACATTGAACAAAAACCATATGGAATGGTATCATCGATACTACTTTTTGAAATAAAAGACATTATGATTGCTTGATAGAGGGCGGGGGGGGGGGCACATCAATTTAAAATTTTTAAATGGCATGGGAGATAATTAAATTCTCTTTTTTAACGATGTGTTACTTGATCCCCCTCATGTTATTTGAAATTTTTAAACTGATGTGCCTCTATCAACCAATCGCAATGTCTTATATTTCAAAAAGTAGTATCGGTTCCACCATTCAAAATGGTTTTTTGTTTCATGTTTATACATTAAACCGTTCAAAAGTTAACAGGGGGGGCTAAAAAAAAAAAATATATCACTGTTTCATGTACTCAACTTAAACCGTCCAAAATTTCCTCCCTGGTGAAAAAATCCAAACATTACGACAGTCTCTGGTTGTTGTGATATCCGTAGAGAAAGATCCCAAAATGGTTCAGGAAATCTACAATATTGTAGTTGTTCATGCTCAATAATCTTGACGTAACGCGAAGAGAAAAGAAAGTTCACAAAATTTCTATCGATCCTTAAACTCCCAAAAATTTTGGTGATTCATTTGAAACGGTTTTCATCGAAAAGGAAATTCTATAGAAAATTGGATGTCACTGCCGATTTTCTTTGAAATTTTTGGCTATGAGCAACCATATATCGGACAAGATAGCCCCTTGTCATTACACTCTCTATTCAATATGTGTCCTTCAGTTACTCTCCTCAGCATGAACTACATAGTTAACTGTGAAAACTTAGGCAAGCAGATGGTGCTATTACCATGATTTTCTGGTGTCATCATTATCGTAAAAATCCCCTTTGACGGAAAAGGCATTCTTTTCAACGAGACGTTAATTAGTAAGTATATTTTCTTTTTTCTAAATACGTATATGATACTTTATTGCACAAGTTTGAACAAAAAAATATAATTTTGTCCACTTTTATTTCGAAACTTAATACCAAAACATGACAGCTTCGAACCGTTCTTAATTCATGCTGGTTTCAAAATACTGCATTCAGTTTTAAATTCCGTCTAGGAGGTCATTGCATCAACAATAAAATGAAAAGTTTTCAAAACAGACCAAATAATTCGAAAGTAGTGGAGAATTGTAATTTTGGGGTTCTGAATTAAAGCAATTGGTGCAGCTTTTTTTGGTATTATGTTACCTAATGAGATTTTTGTTTTCGGTCACGTAACATCAGATTCAAAATTATTAATGGGACAACCTGTATATTTCGGCATTTTCCCGTTAAAACTATTCCAACGAACTATCACATTTGTGGTGTGAAACGATTATTTCAAGAAATGCAGATTCTTCAATATCCTTTATCTCACGACGTCTGAAACGAGCAATTGCCAAATTATTTAGGTTCAGGGTCTTCCTGTATATTATATTATTCATTCATATTTTATTTTAAAATATCGTGGGACAAAGGATATTGAAGTACCTATAGTTCTTGAACCAATCGTTTTAGACCACAAGCTCATTGGGTAACATAATATCAAAAAAAGCTACACCAATTGCTTTAATATACAACCCCAAAATTACAATTGTTTACTACTCTCGAGTTCCGAGATATTCCCTGTCCTAATCTTCGTGGGACGCCCGGTATATTTGAATTAAATTTAAAATAAAAATGTATAGCACCTTACAACACCTAAAATAACAATACTTGATTTGAGCCTTCATTGGTTTTTGTGTAGGTGCTACACCTCTTCTGGATTTTTATGGAAAATATCCAATGCCTGGTAAATTAGCCCACTATGGTTGTTATGGTGCGGGCTCTGACTGCTGTTATATCCCTAGTCAGCAGACTTCCAAGGATAAAGTGTCTGTAGAATTTATCAGACTGTTGTTTGATAAATTCTTTGATGGATGGAATATCTCCCTCAATGCGTCTAACCGAATGTATCTATCACTGTTCATGACTACACGGAGTGCTTCGTTCTGCATCCTTTCCAGTCTCACCATTTGAGACTTGGGAAGGTTGCAGACAACTGGACAAGCATATGTCATCGTTGGTCTGATGACCTGTTTCTAGATCAACACCTTGTTCTCCATGGCCAGCTTGGAACTCCTGGCTATCAACGGGTATGTCCTTTTTATAGCAGCCGCAGCTCGTTGAATGTGCTAAGCTGACATGTTTCCCAAGTGTTAATCCTTTGTTCAGCTGCACCCCCAGGTACTGCACGGATTCTGACCTCTCAATCTGGTTACCCAAAGCCCTGAATCCTCCAGAGAGTTCTGCGCAAACACGTTTTCTTCTCTTGGTGAATATCATGAGCTCTGCCTTGGCAGGATTCAACTCTATTTTGTTACTCGCCAGGTAAGGCACGACCTTCCTCTGAAGATGGGCTTTTCCAAGCGGCGGCTGCATTGCATGTACATGCCTGGGCTATCTGTGACATCTGCATATATAGCCGTGCTCGTGTTACTAAACATCGGAAAGTCATGCGTATGTAGCGAGTACAAAAGTGGTGACAGGCTCGATCCCTGTGGCACTCCTGCTTCTGCCTTCTTCATTGCGGTGCTGGCGTCATTCATTTTAACCCTGAAAGTCCTACCGACTAGGTATGAGTCCATTAACTGTACCATGTGATCAGGCATGTCTGCTCGTAACATTTTCATGACAAGTATCCAGACGGTATCGAATGCCTCCTGGTTATCCAGCAGGATCATAACTGTGCTGAGTTCTTAAATACAGCCTTCCTTCACCTCGTGGATAATCCTGGCCACCTGAGAAGTCGAATAATGACCCCTCCGGAAGCCGAACTGCTCCGCCGGTATGAGTTCGAGCCCTTTCTCAAGCTCCCTAAATCTTTTAAGTAGTATTCCGTCCACCACCTTGGCCACCGCACTAAGCAGCGATATCGGGAGGTAGCTCTCGATCCTTGCATCAGATTAAGCTCTGTTAAGGTATCAGCTGTACCTTTCAACAGCGTAAGAGATAAAGGCGCGTTCTCACGAGTCAAGGTTAGTTGAACAACTTCAGTTGATCAACAAAAATTGAATAAAGACTTGATCAAGTTGAAGTTCACACCTACAACAGAAATTGATTGTCCCTGTTAGTTTTAAAATGGCGTCGAACGTAAACCAATGCGTGTTCTTTGGAATACATCGTTCTGATAGTATTTATTTTGTTTTTCAGGTCGGCAGTAGTCAGCCCAGATATTTCCATTTCCTTGACAATACAACGTAAAGCATTTTCTCGTGCGTCTCGGTTTTTATAGACACTGAGACGATAATTCCAGAGGCATTCTTGTCTCTGGTACAGTTCAAGAAACTTCATCATCACATTTTCCGACCATTTAACACTCATTTTTTACACTATTTTGTTTGTTTTCAATAATATTTCCAGCCAAACACTACTACTGCAGCCAGTTCAAAGCGATAAAACTTGACTGACTAGTTCATACGTTTCAAGACTTGTTTCAACTTGAATGCGATTCGAGACTTGAATGATAAAAGTTTGAACGGATCAAACTTTTGCTGAACAACTACAAAGTTGATCAACTCTGTTGAAACCGAGGTTCTCACTATACTTTTTATTAAATTTTTGTTGATCAACCACAGTTGTTCAACGAAACTTGACTCGTGAGAACGCGGCTTAAGACTGGAGCAATGTGCGATAACGAAATTACGGGAAACTAACCAATTCAGAATAAAACTATCTCTACAATTGCTGGCTCCATGCAGAAACTACTCTAGTATTATCGCAGGGTTTTCCACTGAGCACACTCCTTCGAGGAAACACCTCCACAATTATACGAATGAACATATCCTTGTTCGCAGTTTGTGAACTTGTTTATATTATTCGAATGCTATGAAACCGATTCGATGCATTGCAGTTACTCTGAATCGTTTACACACACATTCCCAATTTTAATTATGGTGAAACCTCCTATGCAAATACTACAAAACGATCCATCTTCTTCTTGACAGCTTGTAGTTCATATCCACGTAATAGATCGCAACTGTGAGCAACCACCATGTCATTCATTTAACATGGAATAGATAACATGCGGCTCGGATGATGTGCTAAACTCCCCAAGGCGTTCAACACCCTTCGACAGGTATCCGAAGTGAGCATTTTGAACAAGAAAATTGATCGAGTGGAAGTTTATGGGTCATCGGTTCGAACGACAATTAACTTTCGAGAAGAAAAATTTCTTCTCGGAATGTTAGATTCACGAAGAAAATGTAACTCTCAAATTAGGCTGATGAACTCATGAATAACTCATGAATAAGGTAAATGTACAGGATGTCCCAAATTCGAGCCTCACCATTGGGATCTCGGAAACCAGAAGAGATACGAGGTAGGTTAAATGGAGGCAAAGTTGCGCAATTTGGTGCTCATTGTAACGCCGTTTTCATATTTGAAAAATTCCGAATACTTCCGAAGATTTTTGGAAAAAAACGATTATTCGCGATTTAATTTTTATTTTTTTGTGACTCTACTTGAATAGATATAACAAAACAAATTTCACATTCTCATTGCTACTTTTTCTGTTCTACAAGACGGTGTTATCAGATTTTCAAACAGACGTTTCGTATTTGAGCTGCCATCATCAACTTTGTTTTTTTAAATATGGCCCTGGATTTTTTATTATAGATTTTAAAAGTTTCTAATGTCCCAAAACAAATGATGTGTCTCACTTATTCTAAAAGTTTATATTAATAGCATTTTTCATAAGAACTCATGAGTTAGAGAGAGACAAAAATTAGATTTTTAATAGAGTTAAAACAAACTTTTTTTGCAATAACGCACTGCATAAAACTCAAAAACTAACATAAAAGTGGGTGGTTAATAAATAATATAATTGAAGTGTCATCCCTCAAACTCTAGGCCCTAGGCTATATTTACAAAAATAATTGCACTTTATCAAAGTGGCTGTGCATCGTGCATTCTGGCTATCTTAGTTCATTTGTTAATGTTTAAATTATCCAATATTTTGACACTTCACTGTTCGTTCACTAATCTTTAACGCTTATTAAACGAAAATGACTTTTTTTAACGAAGAAAAACGAGACATGATAGTGATTTATTATATTTCGAATCGAAATTCAAAAACGGCTTGTGAACGCTATTTGTTAGAATATCCAGAAAGACGGCAGCCGCATTATAGTTATTTTGCTAATATTGATAATAATTTAGCTCAGTACGGAAGTTTTGTTAAGCCAAGGGTTGAATATGGAACTGGTTGCAAAATAAAATTAATGAAAATGATGACTTCCTAAATAAAACTATATGGACAGATGAATGCAGTTTTTCAACAGATGGGCTATTTAACAGACATAACGAACACTATTGGTCAATGGAAAACCCAAGGCATAATCAAGAAGTAAGACCTCAGGGACGACAATCAAATAATGTATGGGTCGGTATGTGGCACAATAAAATTATCGGCCCGTTTTTTATTCAAGGAAAATTAAATTCCGATAGATATGCAGAATTAATAAGGACCAATATATTGGATTCCTTAATGGAAGAACCTCTGACGGTGCACCACCTCATAATGGGAGATGTGTTAAAAATTTATTAAATGAATTATCCCCTAATAAATGGATTGGAAACCAAGGTCCCGTACGTTGGCCAGCTAGAAGCCACGACCTAAACCCGCTAGACTACTTTCTTTGGAGATTTCTCAAATACCGTCTTTATCGAAACACGCCACAAAATCTTGAAGTATTACGACAAGACCTAATAAGGGAGATCAGAGCTATCCCTGCAAGGACCATTCAGCGTGCCATCCATAAACTTCACGGAGTGACACGAAAATGCATTCAAGCAGGTGGATTCCAATTTGAATATTTGCTTTAACTTTCATTGGGTATTCAATTTTATAGTTTTTGTTTGACTTTTTTGGAATAATTAAAACATCATGCCTATTGTTGAACATCACACATTGTTTTATATCAATTTTTAGGAGCTTCTGAGATCCTTAAAACAATGATGTATCGTTCTTTTTCGAAAAAATTATTTTAACGATATCCTGCTAAGATCTTACCAAAAATCTATTTTCTGTCTCTCTCTAACACATGAGTTCTTATGGAAAATGCTATTAATATACACTTTTCGAATAAGTGCGATACATCATTTGTTTTAGGACATTAGAAAATTTAAAAATCCATAATAAAAAATCCAGGACCGTATTTAAAAAAAAAACAAAGTTGATAATGGCAGCTCAAATGCGAAACGTCTGTTTGAAAATCTGATAACACCGTCTTGTAGAACAGAAAAAGTAGCAATGAGAATGTGAAATTTGTTTTGTTATATCTATTCAAATAGAGTCACAAAAAAATAAAAATTAAATCGCGAATAATCGGTTTCTTCCAAAAATCTTCGGAAGTATTTGGAATTTTTCAAATATGAAAGCGGCGTTTCAATGAGCACCAAATTGCGCAACTTTGCCTCCATTTAACCGACCTCGTATCTCTTCTGGTTTCCGAGATCCCAATGATGAGGCTCGAATTTGGGACACCCTGTACATAGCGCCCACTAATGACAGCATCATTGATATTTGCTATGAATTTTTCTTGAGGAAATTTTGGAAACTGGAAAGATATTGTAATGAAAATGGTCTTATCGGTTTTAAAATATAGGAAGAGTGGGCATTGAACACAATAAAAAGTTTGTAACTCTCAGATCGATTTTCCTTTTTCAATTTGTTTTATAGTACATTACACATCGCTCTCTTCAGACTTACACACATGACCCTAACTTCTTCAAATGCATTAATATGCAAAATATATATTAACTACAGACTTGCCCCACTTAATGGGGGCAATTGTGAATTACCTTGTTTAAAAAAAATTGCTCAAAAAGAATTTTTTTAACATTTTAATGATCTTGCTACTAGGTACAAGTAAGGTACTGATGTCCGTAAATTAAATTTTTCTTTGGTTGAATTCTTACGAGTATATACAGTGACCGCCAAAAAATATATACCTACCATACGGGAATAAGTTTATTGTTATAGTATTGGAAAAACATTTCTGGGGAAAAGTTTGTGCATGTCTGATAAAAGTCGATTTTGAACTGGGTTAAGATGGCAAGACATCGAAAAAGGTAATTTGAAAAAGTTGCTTAGTATTTAATTTTATACCTACTCACATACAGAGTTTCTAGAAATAAATCAGAAAAATTTGAAATTGCAATTTTTTAAAATATTTTACGATCTCTTTACAAAAATCAAAGTATTTTTTTATGAATGGCTTGACTGTATTGACAAATTTGAATTTTGATGATAGTGACAAATGTCTCTCATTTTCTCCACTCTTAAAAGGCACTAAATTGAAAAAATTGGTTTATGCCAAAACCCTCGCTGTTACATTGGTTTGTATCTAATAGTTAAATCAGAATTTTAAGGCTATAGTGATGATACAGCAATCTGGAAACATTCTTTTTACCTGATTATAATCAAGTTTCGATGATAATCGTGCGTGAGCGTTTCACTTTGCACATAAACTTGAAAATAGTGCGTCAAATTAAAGAGGCTAAAGTTTATGTGTGAAGTGAAACGCTCATGCAGCATCCTCATTAAAATTTGATTATAATCAGGTAACATGATGTTTTTAGATTGCCACATCATCACAATAGTCTTGGAATTATGATATAACTGTTAGATAGGAACCAATATAACAGCGAGGGTTCTGGCAAAAACCAATTTTTTCATTTTAGTGCCATCTGGTGCGGAGAAAATGAGAGTCTTTTATCATTTTCATCACTATACAAATATTCCACCATAGTCATGCCATTCAGAAAAAAAAGATTTTTGTAAAGAGTTCGGAAAATATGTAAAAAACCTCGATTCCAATTTTGATTTCAACTACTTCATTGTTGAATGATGGTTTTTCGGGTTTTTAGGCCGACGTTTATTTAGAGAAAATCTTGACGTTTCGCCAACACGGGTGGTTGGCATTTTAAAGAGAAATATTTACAGCTTCGAGCACTGAATACTACTTGTTTGGTATGCGTTGTCTCGGCCAGTATTTATGGGTCGACGTACTCGTACCTGCGTCCGGTGCCATCGTCCCTGCGTCGGGTACCCCCTCGGATTCATTAATTACCCGGTATGGTGTTATTACCGTTTTCTTGAGAACAGGTAGCCATGCTTTGTTCAATTGTAACCCTTCTTCAGTTCTATTGAAGTTGTTGGGATGTTTTTTGATTTCGATTGCTTCTCGGAATAGTCTTGGATAATATGCATGTGTTATGGCAATTACTTGGGTTTCTTCGAACTTCAATCTGTGATTGTTATTGTTAAGCGCATGTTCTGCGACAGCGGATTTTTCTGAGTGTCCTAACCGGCAATTGGCCTTGTGTTCCTTTATTCTGGTATTTGTGGATCGCTTCGTGGTTCCGATATAAACGTTGCCACAGGTGCATGGAATGCGGTACACCCCAGATGAGCTTAGTGCATCACGTTTATCCTTCGCCGATCTCAAGTCATTGTCTAAAGAAGTATAGTCAGTCAACCTTATGGGATTATTATTGGATGACGATGGGGTTTATTACTAGATGGCGCCAGCACGATTGCCCCCAAAAAGGAGACAAACGAATGAGATGGAAAGTGTCGTAGTAATCGCGTAAAGTGAATAATGAATGGACATTATTTCGTGTTTTTGATTGGCTCAGTGTCCGTTCCACCTGCCACTTGAAATTTGCATGTAAACGAGAGAGCAAAGTAGCGAACTTTCGTGGTGTTTGACATTTCATTGTTTTTGTCTTGTTAGGTCGTCAGTTTTCGAATTCACATAAGTAGATATTTTCAGGGTGATTTCTCTTGACTAATGTTTGGGGGAAGATGTCCAACGTTCTTGATGACAACCGATGATTGGTTTCAAGTTATGAAGGTGATAATGCCATTTCGGACAGTTACCATATTATTTTCTGTTTTTATTGAGAGCTTTTATTTAACTTGCTCTGTGTGTGTTAGATTGGTACAAATCTTGCAAGCTGAATTAGAACCACTTCCTCTTATTCTATGGAATTGAAATTTTTCGTGTTGGTTCAGTTCCGATGACAAAACATTAATGTCGAAGAAATTGTCCCCCCTGCCCCCCGAAAGTTAGATAGAGAACGCGTAGGGTTTCGGAAGTTTTATTGACGGATTTGGACGTCAGAAATAACAACGAAGAAAAATAAGTAGGGAGGGGGGATGCCCCCCCCTTCTCTCGAAAAGTTGGAAAACTAACTCGTGAAATTAAAATCGGAAAAATCTCTAAAAATCGTGAAAAATATCTGACAGTCGAATGTTATGGTTTATAAAAAGGAATTGTCCCCCGTCCCGTCCTCCGAAAGCTAGATAGAGAACGCGAAGGTTTTCGGACGTTTTTTTGACGGATTCGGACGTCAAAAATTACAGCAAGAAAAAATGAATTAGGGGGTTACTCGCCTCCCTCTTTTCTCGAAAAAAAAAAAAATGGAAAAAACGCGAAATTATAATCGGAAAAATCTGTAAAAATAGTGAAAAATATCTGACCGTCGGAAATTTTGTTTTAAATAATTTCGCTTCCCCTTTCCCCCCTCAAAAGCTAGGTAGAGAACGCAAAGGAATTCGGAAAATGTTTCAACAGTTTCGGACATGGAAAATAATGATGAAAACTAAAATAGATTGGGGGGTTCGCCCTCCTTTCCTGTCACAAAAAAATAGGAAAACTCGCGGAATAGAAATCAAAAAAATCCGTTAAAATATTGAAAATTATCTGGCCATTGAACAAAACGGTTTTAAAGAAATTCACCCCTCTGCCCCCCTCCAAGCTATTTAGAGAACACGTAGAAATTAGGAAAAATTTCCAACGGTAAATTAACAGGCAAGCGACCGTGCAACAATGGTGCATTGGTTGAAATGAACAGACTAAGAAACATATTCACAGAAAACTAAAATAAGAAATAAATAAACTTAAAAAACTTTTTCAGATAAAAGCTTTTATTTAAATGCACTAAAGCGAAAAACCCATAATTTTGTTACATTATAAAATTTTAAATGATATAAAAGCTTGTCGTCTGAATAAATCTTGAGGTGATTTTTGAATTTTATATACTATAAGAATTACATATTATATACTTCTCGCGACAAGCTTTTATAATGTACCAAAATGATGGGTTTATTCACTTTAAAATTTATTTTCTTTTTTTTAGTACATTTAAATAGTAACTTTTCTCTAAAATGTTTTTTTTCAAGTGTAAAACCTAATAAGGGTTTTTTTTCGAAATTAGGTACTGATATAATGGCATTATCTGCGACTGAATTTGAAGTTTCAGTCGATCGTTCGAAATAACCTCTATAAGTGGATATCCTTATCAAAAATGAAACTTTATGACTTCATGACCAATACGCACAGAAAACTCATATAAAGAAGATGAAATAGTTATTTATATATGTTACAAAAATTCGTAAATTAGGACTTTTTTTATGAGCGTGGAAACACGTGAGTGCAAAAAAGCTCTTTATGAAAATATATCTACAATTTTATTTCTACGCCTATTATTATATTGGCAAATTGAGTATATTTTATTCTATGAAGTTTTCATTTGATGACTTTCGAGTAAAATCCGACGCAAAATACTGTCTTTTGGAATTATATGAACGATGCGTAAAACATAACTTTACACATATTTGATTTTTTCACTTACGTGTCCTGAAAAGTATGACTTTAGGCACTGTATATGGACAGTGCGTAAAACCATAAATATTTCCATCTCCCCGATGATCGTGCATGGTCAGTAAACTATATTTTTTTCTACAACCGCTTACCAAAGTAGGTAGTCTTTGACGCTTTTGGATCTCAACGCAAAGCTGATGTTTTCTCAGAAATGTCATTTTGTGACAGCTTTTTCGCTCTAGAGCGAAAATATTGAAGAAACGGTCGATCTCCACAGCTTTTGTTGAAAACAAACCTTTTCTTGAATGATGATAGACAATAAATTCATAACACTCTTAGGAACTGTGGTGGTGTTGAGAGCGTAGCTGCTATCAAGCTGAAGGCCTGTGATTCGATCTCGACATACTTTTTTTTTCAAGCAAGTTATCTTGTTTTGTTAGAGATGTAAATTATTGAATATTTGGATAGCTTATTCATTTGGGATTACTATTGAGTATTTATTTTCTCATGGGTAATGTTAAGTGCCTATGTTGAATGAATTGTCAATCGTTTCTATGTTTAAAAGCTGCGTTTGAAGAAAAAAAAACATGTGTTTATTTCGAGAACAAGGTGCCATTGCCGCTCTCCAAAGATTACCGTGCTCCTCGCGCTCTAAATACACAAATAACTATAATATTGTACAACAAAAAATGTATTTTAGGCCCGTGTAGGAGATGAATGATTTCTGGTGACAACCTCCTTTGAAACTCTCCTTATATGTCCATATACATTGTTGATAACATCGAACCATCAATTAAAGAACACCTGTCCACCAACACTTGAATTTTCCTTGAATTGTCCTTGAACTGTCCTACCCAAATAATTCTAGATCTATCATGGACGGCTTCGGACATGAATCACAAAATTTGTCCTCCATCTTGAATGTTCGTATTGGTCTCCAACACAACAAGCCCTTGTATAGGTACCAATTTTGAAAGAATCTAATCGAAAATCGTATTCGCCATTTCGAATTTTGATAAAATACAAAATCTATTCGAGATTCGCATTATGAATAGTTGGACTATAAATCACAAAAACTGTTCGCTATCTTGTTTTTTTCTCTTGTGAATGTCGTAACGAACCTGAATGAATTTAATGGACACCTGCCAAATTTAAAGATGATTGGATCAGTGAAATTGGCTCAAAATTTCCACTGAAGTTTTGACCCCGTTATACCTAGACAGTAGATACCATACCTGTTACGTGTGAGTGAAACTAAACAAAAGCTTGTACAAATAATACTGATATATTATTATTTATCTACTTATTGGGTGCCTTCAAGCACTAATGAATATTCTTTATGTGTTTTCAAAACATATCAACTGCGATATAATATCGTAATAGAACATTTTTTTGTACCTATACTTAGGGATCATTTTTCAGTAAGAATATTGCTACATTACGTGTTTCATTATATTAGGCTTAATTGCAGCAATATAAAATTTTACCACTGATCATCATCTGATATTCGAAACATCCGAATGCAAACTTTGACTCGTCTTTTATTCTGCTAAACATCTCACCAATGACAATATTCTGCACATTTCTGAATGAAGCGAATGAAAACTGGCGTTCTATTTTAAAAAGAGACAGAAGTATAGTTTTGCGTGCCATCCGATAACGGCGCCACATTACTGGATACATTTTCAATGTTTCCAGTAAAATAGTATAGATGTCTCAGGTGACGGCCATCCAATGCATTTTGCACAGGGATTGTCTGACTATTCTTCTTTAAACAATGCTCAAGTGATACTTCAATTGCCACAACACATGCATATTATCCAAGACTATTCCGAGAAGCAATCGAAATCAAAAAACATCCCAACAACTTCAATAGAACTGAAGAAGGGTTACAATTGAACAAAGCATGGCTACCTGTTCTCAAGGAAACGGTAAAAACACCATACCGTGTAATTAATGAATCCGAGGGGGTACCCGACGCAGGGACGATGGCACCGGACGCAGGTACGAGTACGTCGGCCCATAAATACTGGCTGAGAACGCATACCAAACAAGTAGTGTTCAGTGATCGAAGCTGTAAACATTTCTATTGAAAATGCCAACCACCCGTGTTTGCGAAACGTCGAGATTTTCTCTAAATAAACGTCGGCCTAAAAACCCGAAAAACCATCATTCATTCAACGATGGCCGCGAAAGCCCTTCACAATTTGTACTTCATTGTTCATTTCCTCCCTAATTTTGTTTATCTCTTTCTCAACCTTCGATTAGGTTTACTACACCACACAATTCTTTTATTAAACCTTCTGTATTTGCATGGAGCCTGTCTTCCACAATACTTGCATTTTTTGTAGCTTCTCTACTTCTTTTTTGTAGTTGAGTTATTTTTTCAAGCTCTTCAAATTTTATACAGTGTGCCCCACTTTTAGCAGCCACACCCTCATATTTCGTTGAGAATAGAATAATTTGATTTTTTTTCGTATTATAGTACTCAGGAATACCTACCTTTTTGTTGATGATACATTCGTACATCCATTTTCCACTGCTAACTATGATCAATTGGAAAGTGACAAAGTGGGGAAAACATATTAGGATTGTTTTCATCACAAAATTAACATCAAAATCTGTTTCAAAGTACACTTAACCCCTTCCACTCCAGGATATCCACGTATGGATATTTTGATTAAGTAGTCTGGGTACCAGAATATCCACATATGGATAACGGGGGGTCGCAAAAAAGCGGGATTTTATTCAGTCTTCCTAGAACGAAGCAAGGGTGTGTCAATGGCTATTTGAAAAATGTAGAAAAAATTATTTCATCCTTTTGAAACCGAAAATTTTCCGCCCCCCCTCTCCCTGTCGTAAAATTTCAAAAACGGTCTCCTACAATACCATATTTTTTGCTTTTTTTAAAAGTTATATCTATGTTTTGATTAATTTTTTTATAATTTATGAGGGAGCTAGTGTTCCCCCCCTCCGGCCTACGTAGTCACCGTTTTTTTTTGGTAAATTTCCACCCGTCCACTAAGTAGCTTCGGGGGTGGTGGGTGGGGGGAATTTTATTTTTGAATTGGATATAAAAAATTGTTATGGTACATATTGCCGGTGAGTGTCTAAATGCATCAATTTAACAAATTACATATTTGGTATGGCGAAGAGGCCTTGCAAGCTTTAACAGGAGTGGAAGGGGTTAAACCCCCAAATCTCAATGCTCAAACCAATTTATTATACAGGGTGTCATTTGTTGCTGGCAATATGATTATCTTTTTTTCATAAGTAATATTTGCATGATTTTCAAAATTTCTTCACTTTTTACAAAATTCACAAAAATAACTATTTATATTGCGAAAAGTAATCAAACCAAACCAAAAAATGGCAAACTATGACCACTTGAATAGAGAAAAATTGGGAAAAATATATTAAGGATCTTTTACTAAGAAATTAACCCCAACTTCTGCTTTTGGAATGTCCCAGGACCTCAGAACTCAATGCTCAATCATTGAAATATACAGAGTGTCATATGCAGCTGGCAATATTACCAACTCACATTCATCGTCTATCAGTTTATTGTTTCGAAGTTCAAAACTATTTACCTCGCAAATACTTGTTATATAGTCCACCAGTCTATTTTAGGCGAAAAACGTCTATCAGTATTTTTTTTTTTCAACAGGGAGACCGTCCACTATGCAATACTTATTTTGAAAATCCGACTTCTGGGCAGCAATATCCCAAACGAATATTCCAAAACCAACTAAAGAGTAGAAACCAAAAACCAAACGAAGCCCTGAAAAACGACTCAATAATTTGGCCTACCCTCAAACACCGAAGGAGTTCATAGAACAAATTTGAGTATAGTTCTCCATGACATACATACTTACTTGCAGCAAGCTCTTCGAATAGGACGTCTTCAAACCATAAGCTTAGCTTCGATATCATCATTGGACTTCGAAGCGGCCAAAATTGCTACAAGATATACTAGGCCTAAGTCACAGAAGTTGAAGTTGACTAAGATTATTTTACGAGAGGATCTAATAAATAAGCCATCGGACTCCATATTAACATCAATGAAAAAATGTAATACCTCTCTTCTGGCAAAAACAGAAAGAAGCACTGCTACAACTGCGAAAAAACTGGACATTTATAGAGATGATGCTGGGTGAGATTCTGATTCAGAAGTCCAAGGAAGAAAGGTCACGATCCATAAGCAACGAAGCAAAATCACATCATTCGAGCTCAGGAAGAGAAGAACATGGTCGTTTCACCAGAGGAAAATGAAGAAGGTCGCTTACACCAGAAGGAAGACCTTGAAGACATGTGAGATGACATTTTCCAAGATCCCGATCTCAACAGTAGAGAGAAAACGATTAAATCACTACTCCAAGGCAACTGAGGAGATCAAAGATGCACTTTCATCATAGATACAGGAGCTTCAAGATCACTCGTTCACCCAGACTCCAAATAAAACTCTGTGAAGCCGATAAGAAACAATATGGTTTTGGAATCGACTACTTGCCAAACCGCATCAATGATTGCAGAAACGCTTGTACACATACAGATAGATCCCAATACCACGGAATATTCTATGTTGGTTACGGAAGTAATGAATGAATGTGTTTTGGCTCTGGATATCATGGAGAAGAACGACTTCATCTTTAATATTAGGAAGTTAATTTTGCAGATCGGTAATGAAGAAATATCCCTGAGCAGATACCATGAGTAAATCCAGACGATAAAAATGTATGTTGAGGAACACATTCATATTCGGAAATATTCTAAAACCTTTGTTATCGCTCGACTGGAGGAAGAGTCTGAATTGGAAGTCAACTTTAACAATGACCAACAGTGCAACAAATTGCTGCAAGCTACTACCGTTCGAGTTCATTCTAAGGATTCCTATCAATTGACTGTATGAGAAGTAAGAGAGGGTCGTTAAAATGATGATAACTGTCAAGAAAATTGAGCTTCGTCTCCCGATGATACATTTACTCTTATTCTTTAATGCAGATTGTGTATTTATTTCTTGTTACACTAGGTGTATTGCTAGGACAGATAATTTGGTTAGCCTTGACTTGTTGTAGTTACGTCATATATACATTTATATTTTTGCCTGAAATATAATTCAGTTCATTTGAGTTTCTCTCATTTCTAATAAATCTTAGATTACTATCCATAATTCTCAATAATAACCATTTGAAGTTGGTCAGGAACTACTTGAATAATGGAGTCAAACTGTCAAACTGTTGAGCAGCACTTAAGGCCTTGTGTAACAAGGAAGTGACATCCAAACTGGTATGGAACTGCAAAGAAAAACTGAGAGTGCTGACAGACCGGAATCACGTCAAACTGGTATGGGTCTAGGACACCGGGGAGTGCAGGCAATGAAAAAGCAAACGAACTCGCGAGAAAAAGTTCGGAAAATCCCCCAAAGCAAGGGCAGAAACTAGGGATACTGTAACAGCGTCTGTAAGAGACTGGATTGGGGACAGATACAAAAACTACTGGGAGAGCATCCCAGGAAACAAACACGGGGAGGAATACATCAAAGGACCCTGCCATAAAAGAATGGCAGACATGTTAGCGATGAACAGGAGCCAGTTGAGAACCGTTACGGGACTCCTGGACTGTCATGCACCAGTGAAGGAGCACCTCAACAAAATAGGAATGTACAATGGAGACCTGACCTGCAGACTATGCGGCAAGGATCCAGAAACTGTTCCACACAAAATGTGCTGTTGCGAGGTACTAGACAGGCAATTTTCGTGCAGCCATCTAACGATCCACAACCACACAGATCGCACCCAGTGAAGAACTTGTACAAACTTGTACAAGGCACGAAAGTACTGGATTGGGTACTGTGACAGTACATTACATAGGCATGATTCAACGTGCCAATAGGCCTAGGTGTAACCGGAGGCAACAACTAACGGGCCTACATGGAGGTGAAGGTTTTAGAGTAGCCCTGAGAATCAGTGGAGTTTCACAGTAGGTCTTGAGTTTTGACTTCTTCGAGACTTCATCTCTCTTTGAAACATTCCCTCCATTTCAGGAAAAAACTAAAAACTATTAGGCATTTCATAAAAAAAACAAATTTCATTTGTATGACTAAGGAAAATTAATGATGTTGTTTTCAAAAATGCTTTGAAAATACATTGTTGTCCTGTACAAGTTTGGTGCTATGCTATGGTTTAAATCAGGATCTCATCACGTTCACCCATTTTATTTTGAATAACAGATTTTATGTAACGCAGGGATTTTTTTGTGCTTTGAACACTCTACATGTTGGTGATGAGAGTTGGATGTTTTATTTATGAAAACATTTTTCGTGATACTTTTAGACGAACAATCAGCCCACGGAGTCTGCCGATCTTATTCTAAATCATCATGTATGAAACGATGATAATAACAAGTGACGACTTACGCTTTCATTTAATTGGTAGCAAGAACAATGAACAGAACGACTTCTCTGAAAGTAATGACTTCATTTCAGTTTTAAACCTCTTGAATACAATCATCTCGCTCATTTGTTACGAGTTACATCGAATCTATTTTTCGTTTTAAAAAACCCAACAGGCAGTCTCTGATATACGAAGTAGTCAGTGGGAGTATGATCATTGAAACTCAAATTGGTCTTCAATATTTCCAGGGTTGGTTCACGATTTTTTTTGCACATGCGATAGGTAGGGTTTGGCGCCTTTTTCTTATAAAATTGCCCGTCTTTTAATTATGGGATATAATAATTTTATTGTTCATTACAATTTGAAACAAACAATGAAATACGTTAGTAAGTACATAAGATTTTATAAATAAATCAAAATAATATTTTAAACAAACAACAATAAAACCCTACGAAAAGTTGATCATTATAATGATCAACTTTATATACATACGAGGATATATTGAAAAATGCTTAGCCTACTATAGAACCAAACAAAATTTCAACGTCAAAATATTTTATTACTCAACATATTCTCCTCTTAATTGAATACATTTATTACAGCGAACCTGCAACGTCTCTAGACCTTTCAAAAAAAATGTTTCTTCTTGCTCTGCAAACCAGACCTCCACAGCTTTTATAACTTCCTCGTTGGAAGAAAATTTACGACCTTTTAAACTTTTATTCAGTTAAGGAAAGAGATGATAGTCGGACGGAGCCAAATCTGGTGAATAAGGGGGGTGTTCTAGTAATTCAAACCCTAAATCACGAATTTTTTGCATGTCCACATAAGATTTGTGTACAGGGGCGTTGTCCTGCAAAAACAAAACACCTTTGGATAGCTTTCCGCGTCTTTTCTCTTTAATTTTTTCCCGTAGAGTGGTCAGTATTGTCGAATAGTAATCTCCAGTTATTGTTCTACCCTTATCCAAAAAATCAATCATGATTACTGCATGGCAATCCCAAAAAACTGAAGCAAGAACTTTTCCATCAGATTTTTGGACACGAAACTTCTTAGGTCTTGGAGAACCGGAGTGTCGCCATTCTATCGATTGCTGCTTTGTTTCTGGATCGTGGAAATGTACCCAAGTCTCATCCATAGTAACAATTCGGTTCAAGAAGTCTACATCGTTTTCAAATCGAGCACAGATCGAACGCGATGCTACTACCCTTGCACGCTTTTGGTCAACATTCAAACATTTGGGGATCCATTTTGCAGCAATTTTTCTCATGTCCAAATTGACGTGAACTATATGATGAACGCGTTCGTATGAAATATTCAGTGCTTCAGATATCCGTTTTAGCCCAATTCGACTGTTTGTTAAAATCATGTCATCGACTGCATCGATATTTTCGGGGACTGACACAGAAACTGGTCATCCCGATCGGTCATCATCTTCAATGGAAAATTTACCTCTTTTGAAGCTTGCAGTCCAATTTTTCACGGTCGCATACGAAGGAAATTGACCACCAAGGGTATTAAGCATATCTTCGTAAATCTGCTTACCTCTCAACCCTTTTAAATACAGGTACTTGATAGCTCGATACTCCAATTTTTCGATTTTCACAATTTTGGTGGACATATTTTCTCTTTCAATTTATTGCGTAACTCTGGTTTAATTTTTGACGTCAAACTTTACACTGACACTTCTAATAAGTTACTGTTCGTTGCTATGGTAACACAATATTTTGTTTATGCAGGGAACTGGTCTAGGCTAACTAGATATCAATACATCCTCGTATATGTATGAACTGTTTGAAACGTGTAGATAATATATAGATTTTTTAGCCCCCTCCCTGTTTACCTTTGAACGGTTTGTCTCACAAACTTGAAACAAAATAATTTGAATTGTATCACTGATACTAGTTTTCACCATATATATATTTTTTTTTTTTTTGATTTTTGTTAAAACGTATTTTCACAATTTTGATCGAAATTTTCAAGCTGATGTGCCTCCCGTGCCGTCAGTCGAGTAATTGTAATGTATCTTCTCTCAAAAAGTAGTATCGGTTATATCATTCAAAATATTTTTGTCCCATTGCTTCAAATCAAACCGTTCAAACTTATCGATATAAAGGTACCATTCCGATCCGCACGAATACTTGATATTTCGAGTGCACTTGGTAAAAAAATTTAAGGAAATCCAAAAAAATGTAGATGGTTGTAAAGAGAATTGAATTCTCTTTTCAACGATGTGTCACTTTACCCCCATGCCATTTGAAATTTTTGAATTAATTTGTCCCTCTTCCCCCCTATCGAGCAATCACAAAGTCATTAATTTCAAAATGTAGTATCGGTGATGCCCTTCAAAACGGTTTCTGTTTCATGTTTGTACGTAAAAGTTTAAAACGGTTTACAAAAACCATTTTGAATGGTATCTCCGGTATTACTTTCTCAAATAAAAGACATTGTGATTCCTAGATGAATTTGATAATTTCAGATGGAATGGGGGAGAGGGTCAAGTGACACATCGTTGAAAAAAAAATTCAGTTCTCTTTCCAATCATCTAAATTTTTGCGATTTTTCCCATACGTATTTTCACAATTTCCATCTCTTTACCTTTCGAAATGTTTGAGATATACCCTCAGCGCCATCTGTCGAGAATTTGCATGGTATTTTCTTTCAAAAGGTAGTATCGGTAATTCCATTAAACACCCCTGTATGCGACGAAAGCATAGGGAATTGTTCTAGAAACCTCTGATAAATTTGATGGAAACATCTAGTAGCACTAATTTTTGTTCTAGATCCAACTTCGAATAGTCTTATTGTATTCTATGATTTTATTAATGGTTCGAGAACTATAATGGATACAATAAAACACATAAAAAATAAAACTTCCTGCGGTATGGATAATATTTCGATAAGAATCCTCGAGAATTTGCCTCTATACTCTTCTCTATAACTTCTTCTATAACTTCTTCTATAACTTCTGGTCCATTTGATCAATGAGTCTTTTTCTAAAGGACTTTTTCCAAATTTTTTGAAAATGAGTGTCGTTATTCCTCTTCACAAGGGGAAAATACTTCAGATCCTGCAAATTTTCGTCCTATTTCCCGTATTCCGCCCTTATTCCGACTTTGGGAAAACTTATTGAGAAACTGGTTAAAAATAGATTGATGAAGTTTTTATCCGCTCGAAAGGTTCTGAATCCCCAACAATTTGGTTTCCAACCACAGAAAAGTACAGAAGACGCTGTTTTCTCCTTTCTGAAAGAATTATACGGTAGAGTCAACCTCAAAGAGGTTTGCTCGGCAGTGTTTTGTGATCTATCGAAAGCTTTCGATTGGGTAAATCATGGAATACTCCTGCGCAAGCTTCGACTTTATGGCTTCAGAAATCAGAGCCTTAGTTGGATTGAATCCTATCTGAGTGAACGTACACAATTCGTCAGAACAAACACCAATTCACAAACTAGTTCGGTCAAACATGGTGTGCCTCAGGGCTCTGTACTGGGACTCATTCTTTTCTTATTGTATTTCAACGATTTGGCTGATCTCAAGATTGATGGCAGTTTTACTATATTTGCAGACGACAGGACCATCTTGTGGCATGCAGCCGACATCAACAGCCTACATTCCAGTATTATCAATGATATATCCAGCGTAATAAGGTGGTTCAACTTTAATTTGCTGTCGTTAAATATAGATAAAACGAAGCTCCTATCATTTAATGGCCGGTTGTTCAGTCCATGGTAAAATCCAAAGATTTATCAAACTTAGTTTGGAGTCTAATCCTAGATTACCGTCAAATGTGTTGTTCAGTAGAAATTCGACAATGGATAATGAAAACCAAGATTTTGCAGTTCATCTGAACTATTTCATGAAAAGTCAAAGTCAAAATATACTTTTAGGGCCGGTTGTTCAGTCCATGGTAAAATCCAAAGATTTATCAAACTTGGTTTGGAGTCGAATCCTAGATTACCGTCAAATGTGTTGTTCAGTAGAAATTCGACTATGGATAACGAAAACCAAGATTTTACAGTCCATCTGAACTATTTCATGAAAAGTCATAGTCAAAATATATTTTAATGTCAGAAGTTTTTCAACTTATCGACAAAGCTTTTCAAGTATAAATAAAAATGTGAAATAGTTGTGTATTATATACTATGATGTGATAGTTTTCCCGATCTGAACATGTGCAGACGAAAGAGAGTACCACCACAATATGCGCTTCGGGGCGACATAACAAGTGAAAGGTAGCGTATTTGCCATTCCAACTGCAGGAAAAAACACGGAAAACCCTACAGTACCAACTGAGGAGACGAGGAGTCACTGATGCGAGAACGAGCGCATGTACCTTAATGAGAATAAAAATTCAACACAACGCTCATCATCACATCAGAAGATTTTACTAATTCATGTCAAATATAACCAAATATATCCATTTGTAGTTTCTTTCTTTCCTGTAATTTTTTGGGAAGCTTGGTAGAAAATGGAATCATTGAAGGCGCCATCTACAATGAAATATAATGACATTCGTGAGCTATCCCCCATCGTATGTGATGGATCTTTTGAGACAGATAAGATGATTCGTTCAAGATAAGATAAGTAAATATGCCCTAGCTAGTTCCCATGAAAAGGAAAATGCTGTAATGGAATGTGCCATTGTAATCTTTTGTGCATGTGATGTCAACCACAAAAATACCTTATAGTATCAAATTACATAATTCACTTACCATTTAGTTTTATTAGCGATTTCATGAGAGACCATTTCACAATAATCCTCACGATATCTTTTGATTATCTGTACCTGAATTTAAATTTTCATGTGGCCATTTCTCGAAATGATTTTCATGTAATCTATAAGTACGAGGTGCCCTAATAGGAGCTTGGATCACTAATTCAATAATATCCTAATCATCAGTTATGTTATATCATCGTCCATGAGCGTTTTTGTGAAAGTTATTTCTGGTTATTTTCTCATACTATTTCATATTGCAGTTCTAATTTTGTTATGTCAAATTGAGTGCTTAATCCATCGATTTTGATGGTTTAGCGAAACCTGGAATCAAACCAGGATTAAAGTTATAACTATGCAGTGAACAACTCGATAAACCAAGATTCACATAAAACTGCAGATTATCTCTGACTGAACAACCGGTCCTAAGAGTAATTTACCAAATAACCCTTTTAGTAACGAAGTTGTCATTGAGCAAAGGTGTACAAGTAAATTCCTTGGAATCCATCTGGATAACAACCTTAATTTTGAGAACCATGTGAAGTCTTTGAATGGAAAACTAGCATCTGGGTGTTATGCTATGCGAATTGTCTAAAGAGAACTGGGAACAGCCACTGCGAAGGTGGTATACCACGATCTGATAGAATCACATATCAGATTTGGTATACCATTTTGGGGTATCTGCAGCCAACAAAATTTCTATAGTATATTTGTTCTACAAAAACGTGCAGTTCAATACCTTTGCAAAGTTGGACCCAGAGAATCTTGTAAACCACTGTTCGGTCAAATAAAAATCCTCACCCTTCCGTCATTATTCATTCTGGAAAAGGTGTGTATAGTACACAAAAACTAATCATAATACGATGCAAATGTTGGTATCACTCGCCAAAATAACAATTTGAGACTTCCAATTCCGTCTTCAAATATGACGAAGAATTCCCTGATCTATGGTGCAATTAAATTATATAATCATCTCCCTCCTACCTACAAAGACTTCGTTTCGCTTTCTCATTTTAGGAGATCTGTTGATGAGGTGTTTTATAGTGTCCAAGAGTTTCTTGAGAAAGATTGGAATAGGTAATATGTATATATTTGTAAAGACTTATATTTGATTATTAGATCCTTTGAAAATTTTGTTATATATATTGTTTAATTGTTTTGATATATGTTTGTTCCCTTTTGTTATTGTTGTTCTGTTTTCGTAAATATGTATCTTTTGTAATTGTGACAATGTTATAGTACCTGCTCCATATTTTTATTTATTTTTATATATTTTATACCTTTTATTCAATTATATATATATATATATATATATATATATATATATATATATGTTCGGAAAGGTTTCCTTGGTCAGAAATATGTACATTACTAAGTTCATGGGTTGAACCGCGTTGAGAGTTTATAACTCGACGTTTCGGCTCCTGCTTTGGAGCCATTTTCAAGAGTGTGACTGCGAGGCCTCTATCTGCTTACTCTTCGAGTCGTGGTCTTGAGAGATATCAAGGTCTCAACCTGCCTACTCCTTGATCTCAAAAGACTTTTGAGATCAAGGAGTAGGCAGGTTGAAATGTGCAAAATTGGGAAGAACATAAGTAATAGGGATTTTTTTATTTCAAATCTAACACCTGATTCTGATTTAGAATACCCTAAAACCCCCAGATCTCAGTGCTACGTTCATTAATGTATACAAAGTGTAATCTGTAACTATCAACATAATTAATTTTTATTAACTTCTTGAATCATTCAAACACTGGGAATGAATGAGAATTGATAATTTTGCCTGGTTCACATTGGATATTCTGAACCAGAATATGATGTTACTTTCGTGCTGAAACTAATGAGTTTTTCCCACTTTTTCACTTTTCAACTGGTCATAGCTGGCCATAAAAACGTAATATTTGCTAATTTTCTACAGCATTAAGGTACCTTATGATTAGCGACAAAAATTTCAAAATTTACCAAACATTACTGAGGAATAAAAATTGATAATGTTGATAGATAGAGATGACACACTGTAGAGGGAAAAAAAAATTGAAATAATTTTATTCTTAACAAAATACGAGGGTGTGGCTGCTCAAAGTGGGACACGCTGTATACACCAATCAAATATTATTTTTTCAACGATTTCAGAAGATATCGACGAAAATACTACAGAGGTGGACATTGGAGATGATCTATTTGACGATGAAGATGGTCTCTTCGATAGTGAAGAAGATTTATCAGACAGTGAATCCTCAGAGATCAGTGAAGAAGAGGACGAAAATTAATAAAATGATAAATCTCTATCAATTTCATTTAATATTATAATCTAAACTAATTTAATAATTTAATAAAAATTGGAAATAACAAGAATAATTGAATAATTTAATATGTCATCTTAACATTCTTAACTTGCCGATAAAATAATGATTTTTTTTAACTAATGTTTTATCATAACTCTTTTAAATTATTATCTACGGAGACTTTTCAAGTCAGAAACTGGGCTCCTTACATTCGAATAGTAGGTAACTGCTTTTTATTTTCAAGAATACACAGTATTTTTGAAAAATCAGACAAAAATTTCAAGTATTCAAGTATTCAAGTAGTCAATTATTTATATATAATATAATACAGTGACCGCCAAAAAGTATGTACCATATGGAAAAAAAGTTTATTATTTGAGTATTGTAAAAAAGATTCTGGGAAAAAGTTTATGCATGTCCGAAAACCTAAAAATCGATTTTGACACATGTCACGTGATCGCTGGTATGGCAGCAAATTGAAAAAAATTACTATGAAAAGGAAAAAAGTGGGGTAAAATGGCAAATTATCGGAAAAATTTATTTGAAAAAGTTGCTCAGAATTAAATTTTATACATGTATGCTTGTTTGGAAACATACTGAGAGAAAATTGAAAATAGCTATTTTTTTTAATATTTTCCTATTTCAAATTATTATTCAAATTATTATCTCATGTATAGCTTGACCATACCGAAACACTTCCAAGAGAGGTTATCTTGTACGATGGAAAACAGCGACTAAATTCCAACTTTCAGTCGCAGATGATTCCACAACTGACTTTATGTTCATATTTTCAATGAAATCAACATGCCATACCCATGACAGGTTTTATGTCAGAAAAATATTTTCAAAGTTTCACCGCACAAGAAATAGTCCAACAATTCCTCATTACAGTGTGAAATTGCTTCTGAAGAGTATGTTTTCCAATTCTTCCGACCTCCCTGATGATCTTAGAAGAGTGAACTAGATTTTTGTCGACCAAAATGTATTGGAGGCCTAGCGAAAGTGATGCAATCCACGCGTCAATGAAATGAGCGATTTTCTGTGAGTGATAATTCTGAATAACATCCTCCCTTATCTCATTCATAGATAAGAATCTCCAATGGAAACTGGACATTCAATAAATAATCAACTATCTGAATGAAAATGCAAATTTTCACTTTCAGATTTTTTCTCTCAAGTTATATAGGGCCTTTCTCAATATCTATCAGATGTAGGTCAATGTCCAGCGTGGCTTTTGCCGGGGAAGTAGTTGTTTTCTTTTAGATATTACAAAAAAGTAACTTCAATTTTATCGTAGGGTTTTTCCATTTCCAGAGGAGTCATGTATTGATTCAATTTTCAATTGAGAATGATTCTCTTTAAAACATGAATCCCTTCCAAGAGAGGTTATCTTGTACGATGGAAAACTGCGACTAAACTTTCAGTCGCAGATGATTCCACAACTGACTTTATGAACATCCTGTTCATATTTTCAATGAAATCAACATTGTCAGAATATTGTACCAATATTGTCAGAATATTGTACCAGCAATATTGTGCCAATATCGCCGAATATTTGATGCCAATATTGCTTCGAGAATATTTCGCTAATATTGTTCAAGTAATATTGGACCAGTATCGCCGAATGTTCACATTTTTTTTCTCGCCAATATTGCATTTTAAATATTTTGCCAATATGTTCACAATATTGTACCAATATTTCACCAACATAGGTGTGCTACTTGGGTACTTTCTCTATAATCAGAAGAAACGTGGTTTCGTGACGCCACGTTCATCAAAACTAGACTTGGCAACGTTGTAAAACTTGTGCAACATGGAATCTCAAATTCTCATTACACTGAATTGTGTCGTATGACAGTTGTCATTTGACAGCAGATGGGTTCGTTTTTCTGTTGCACGGTGTATCAATAAGAATCATTTGTCTCTGTTTAACTCGTTTGCCTACTTCAATATTTAATACAAGTAGAGCAGTTCCATCAAATATGTATGCTGCAAACGAACAGGCCCTACTTGATTTCTTTTTTGAGGTTAATTCGGTTTTTAAAGTTTTGAAATGTTTATGTTGTTTGTGATCTAAATTTTTTCCTTAATTCCTTTATCTGTATCCTTGCAATAATTGTGAACATGTCGAAAAGGTGCTTCGTACCCGGTTGTCTGAACACCAGTGAATATTCTAATAAACAATTTTTTATGCTCCTAAATATGAAGCGCATTGTAAAATGTGGTTCGAAGCAATTAATAAACCTTGTGTAAAAAGCGGAAATATAATTATGTTTTTGTGAAGAACATTTCCAACTGAATATTATTGTATTCAAGCAGCGTTCAGGAAATTTGAAAGTTACAAAAACAATGAAAATGTGGATCAAGTTTTAATTATTTCTCAATTGCTTATATCAAGCAAGAATCTATATTTTTGAGGAGAACGGTATTGAATGTTTCGGAACGTGGATTGTGGTTGGGGTTGTTTCCGATGAACGTGACGTCAGCGGCACATTTTTAAATGAGATATTTTTTCAAAATGAAAAAATATAGTGGAACTCTTTGTTAAATGGACGTTTCGGGGCTCAACTTTCGTTTAGCTGAAATCAGTTACAGAAAAACTGTTGCCATGGCAACCGTTGCTAGGGTAACGACAATACAAAAACCCGATTCCCATGGTGCGGAAATGCGTGGTTGCCAAGTTGTCCACTTTATTTTAACTGAAATCAGTTATGAAAAAAAGGTTACCATGTTACTCGTCGTTAGGGCGGAGAGTAAACAAAAATGAAATTCCCATTCTGCGGAAGTGCATAGTTGCCAAGTTGGGCCAAGTATAGTTTAACTGAAATCAGTTATGGAAAAACTGTTGCTATGACCACATGTAAACAAAAACTCGATTTCCATGGTGCGGAAATGCATGGTTGCCAAATTGTCTGCTTAACTTTTGCTGAAATTTGTTACACAAAAAATGTAGCCATGATAGTCGTTATGGCGAAGAGTGAACAAAAATGCCATTCCTGTTTAGCGGAAATGCGAGATTGCCAAGTTGTGCAAGTTATGGTTTAACAGCAATTGGATATGGAAAAAGGTGGCAACCATTGCTATGATCACGAGTACAGAAAACCCCAATTTCCATGTTACGGAAATGCATAGTTGCCAAATTATTGCTGTTGCCAAGTTAGGGGCGCTTGAAAAAGATTTATGGAAATTACTGTTAAATAATATCAAAATAAATACTTTCATTTAAAGGCGCATAGTTCAAAAAGATTATTTATATAAGTATTTACATTTGTCAATCTTACTTTGATAATAAATGAGCAAAGCAAGAGCTTTTTAAAAAATTTGAGAAAATGGACAAAGTAGTAACATGAAGATGAGGGGGTCCGGCCGACATTTCGCAAATCCGCACGCGCGGATTTGCGTAATGTCGGCCGGGCCCGCTCGCTTCGCTCGCGTGTCTTGTGATATAGTCCTAATATCTCAAATTACCGTATGGGTTCACAATGAATTCAACATATGACCGAATTATAAATATATCATTCTGCACCGTGAACTCGTCTCTTCCGAAACAATTTCAACATCAAGGTTAAGTTCAATTATTTCAGGACAGTAGTAAGGTTGGGACAGAGTTTTTTTATTACCTGGAGGAAATTGACAAAGTAGTAACATGAACGCAAGTGCGTCCGGCGGACATTTCGCAAATCCATGCGTGCGTATTTGCGAAATGTCGGCCGGACGCGCTCGCTTCGCTCGCGTTTGGTGTGGTCTGAATCTGATATTTAAATTAATCTGTTATTTTGCAGTGAATGAAATCTTGATCTATACCTAAATCAACGACCCGCAATTGGTGTAAACAGTGAATTTGCCTCTTCCGAAGCAATAACGATCAGTTTGGTTAGTTCAAATAGTTCAATATCCGGCGTGGCTTTAGCCGAAAAAGTAGTTGTTTTCTGTTAGATATTACGAAAAAATAGCTTCATTTGATTTGAACTACCTGAATGAGAATGCGAATTTTCAGTTTCGGATCTTTTTTTGAAATTATAGGGTCTTTTCACAATATCTATGAGATGTAGTTCAATGCCCAGCGTGGCCCCAGCCTGAAAAATAATTGTTTCCTGTTAGATATTACAAAAAATAGCTCAAATCTTAGGTTGTTCCCATTTCCGGTGGAATCATGGTTTTTTCTACTGAGAATATTTCCCTTTTCAAGTTTCAATTTATTTTCAAGTTGATAATTTGGCAACCGCGCATTTTTCAAAAACGGAAATCTGGTTTTTCTTTTCACTCGTCCTAGCAACGGTTGCCACAGCATCAACTTTTTCTTCACTGATTTGAGCTGAAATAAAGCAGAAAATTTGGCAACCACGCCTTTCCGCACCATGGAAATTGGGTTCTTGTTTACTTGTGATCAAAGAAACTGTTGATATGGCAACAATTTTTCCATAACTGATTTCAGCTAAACTGGTGCAACTTGGCAACCACGCATTTCCGCAAAACGGGAATAGCCTTTTTGTTTACTCTTCACCCTAACAATGGTTACCATGGTAACCTCTTTTCTATACCTGATTTCAGCTAAACTAAAACATACAACTTGGCAACCATGCATTTCCACCCCATGGGAATCGGTTTTCTGTATTCTTGTTACCATAGCAACAGTTGCCATGGGTTTTTCGTAACTGATTTCAGCTAAACGAAACGAAAGTTTTGCAATTTATTTTTCATAAATGTAAAGGTCCATTAGTATATTATCAAAGTTCCATTCCAAAAAAAGGTTATACGTGTGTTGATACATACTCTTTGACGTTTCCGGTAATAAATTCAGTGTTGTTACCTTTGCTGCTTCTATTATGTTCGGAGGTGTCAAATCTAAGTCGATATCACTATCAGTTTCCATTTTAATCAATAGTTTTTATAGAAAACAACTATGAAATTACTCGTTACCTACTAAAACTTTGACAGAAACGATCTGCTGACATTTCATCAATTTGTCGCTGGACGTCATAATTTGACAAGCCGTAATCGTCGTGATTTTAGAGTGAACCCAGATCTAACACGAAATATTCCATTTCGCATTTGCTGCTAACTACTTGCCTAGTAACCGATGCAAAAATGAAATTCTGTACAAAATGTGCTTGTTTATGATTGAAGTTACGGTTATAAAATGAACATTTATCGAGGTTGTCGTAGAAAATAGTAATTTACGTAACAAGTCCAGAAAATACTGTTTTTTTGGACGAGTAGACCAAATTCTAGGACGAGCATTAGCGAGTCCCGGAAGTCTACGAGTCCAAAAAAACTGTTTTCGGACGTGTTGCGTACACTATTTTTTCGGCAACCATGTAGAATAACAAATCAATGAAACGCATTTCGTCTAAGAGACGAAGAGAGGTCGACCCATCTGTTAACCGGATGACACATACTTCTTTTTCAGTTACATAAATAGACGAAAACTCCTAAAATGGGTTGCCTATGAAAAGGTGGTCATGACTATATACAGTGAGTTTAAAAAATTTGCACCATATGGAAACTTTTTTATTATCGATTTGTCAGAAAATTTTATTCTTAATAAAAATTGGTGCATTACGAAATACTTATATTCAAGTTATCAAACTTCTAAATTTCCCAGCGGTGTACAGGGGGGAACAAAAAATAGAATTATGATCAAGAGTAAACTATCCTGGCTGTGATTCCAAATTTGAATATTTCGAACATTTTAGTTCTTATTTGTATTAAGTATATATTGAAATTCGAACAGAAGATAGGTACCAACAGAAACATTCTAATTCTTATTTATATTAAATTTCGAGTACTTCCCGGACTAGGCCGGGAAGTGCTACTTTCCCAGAGAAAAAGTTTCCGAGAAGTGAACACTTCCCGGATGGTTGCCGCAAATAGTAATTTACGTAACAAGTCCGGAAAATAGTGTTTTTTTGGACGAGTAGACCAAATTCTAGGACGAGCGTTAGCGAGTCCTGGAAGTCTACGAGTCCAAAAAAACTGTTTTCGGACGTGTTGCGTACACTATTTTTTCGACAATCATCTAGAATAACAAATCAATGAGACGCATTTAGTCTAAGAGACGAAGAGATGTCGACTTTCACCCGTCTGTTAACCGGATGAAACGATTCCAAATTTGAATATTTCGAAAATTTCAGTTCTTATTTGTATTATATATTGAAATTCGAACAGAAGATAGGTACCAACAGAAACATTCTAATTCTTATTTATATTAATATTTGTATTAAAATTCGAGCACTTCCCGGCCTAGTCCGGGAAGTACCTACTTCCCGGACTAGGCCGGGAAGTGCTACTTTCCCAAAGAACAAGTGTCCGGGAAGTGAACACTTCCCGGATGGTTGCCAAAAAAAGATGTTTTGGTGAATTGTAAAAAAAGTATCCATTTCAGAGATATGATGTTCCAAAATTTTTCACGACGTTCCGATCATTTTTGTGAAAAATGGTTTTGAAGGATGTGTTCGTTTATTTGAGCTCTACTTTCCGCATTTTTCGAAATTCAATTTAAATGAACTATTCCGCGTATTTAGATTTTTTCTAATCAACATTTTTCGTATAATCAAGGGTAATATAACAAGATCTTGATAAATAGTCGACTATTTTTATTGCATCTAAATTTCGACTGTATTTTATAATAATTTAACGAGACATTATTTTGGCATTAATAATCTGATGAGAGCCCGAGAGCGAAGCTCGAGGGCTTTCATCTCTGATTATTAATGCCAAAATAATGTCAAGTAAAATTAATAAATACAAGAGAAATTTAGCAGCAATAAAATAGTCGACAATTAATCAAGGTCGTGTTATATTTGTGAAGATTATTTCTTGAATCTACTTCTTTATATTAGTCATATGAATGAATGGAAATTAAACAATTTGGAATAATTTATTCAAAATATCAAGAACAAAGCACAAAATCTAAACAAAAACAGCACCATCTTTATAATTTATCAATTGAAATTAAAAACACAATTATTGTATGTGACATTTCCACCATGCGTAATTTGTGACATTTGTTCAGCTTTTGAAGAACTTGCAGTATTAACCGTAGAAGGTCTACATTCATTCTCTTATACAGCTTCAACACGATTGATTTTATTTGACGTTTAATATGTATTTATTTAGAGTAGTGTCAGATGCTCAGGCTCCTTGATATGAGTATCATGCTGAATAGTCGGTGACTATTGTGCATCATGTAAATAGTCGCTAATGGAGCGTGTTGATTGGTCCTGTAAAACAGGAAACAAACGAATGATTGGTTGATTACTGATATTTAATAGACGAAGGAAATAATCAACTTAAAAAATAATATTCTGTAGGACATAGGACATATAAAAAACAACTGTGTAGACCCCTAAAAATCACGAAAAAGACAAAGTCGGCAAATCCATTTGAATCTTAAGAAATTGAGTACAAGAATATAAAAAAAGTAGGGCTTCTAAATTTGAACTTATCAATTCGAGAAGGGTTAGAGATAATGGAATTCCGCTAATGCCAATCGAAATAAATTGAAAATGGAATGAAATATTAAATAACTAAGTACTACTTTTATAAAAATATCAAAATCAGTGCAAATGATAACAACACAAAATATTGAGATTTCCGATGAATGTCCTTCTGTGTTTTAGGAATTCTGAAAGTCATTGTTTTTCTGGTATTGATGGAAGGCAATAAAAAATGTCGGGAACTTTCTCTTTGAGTTTAAGATGTTGACTTTGTAAAAGGGTTCCATACTGAACTGGCATACTTCAACTTAGATCTCACATAAGTGTAATATAAAGATTTCAGAGTTT
Source organism: Chrysolina oricalcia (assembly GCA_944452925.2). Classification (NCBI taxonomy): domain Eukaryota; kingdom Metazoa; phylum Arthropoda; class Insecta; order Coleoptera; family Chrysomelidae; genus Chrysolina; species Chrysolina oricalcia. The sequence continues at coordinate 18,980,098 of OX101825.2, forward strand.
TTTTTTCAAAGCACAATTTTTGACCATTAGGTTTGTCGAGTAGGTCATTAACAAATAATCAAAATACCAGTGGTCCTAAATGGGAACCTTGATGAACTCTAGAGTTAACAGACTATTTTTCTGAGTTATAGCCGTTGTTTGACACAAATTGTTATCATATCTGACAGATGAGATAGGAATTCAAAAGATCAGTCGCGGAATGTGCAAACCCACAACATGCAAGTTGCCATATGATGATTGATAATTTCGAGAAGTCAATGTGGACGACATCATTTTGTTCATATTATCATCAAGTGCTTGGGATAAATACTGTGTAAATAGAGATAAGTTTGTTAAAGTTGGTATTTTATTGGTGAATCCATTTTGATGAGTAGACAACTAAGAATGGACGTAGGCAATTATTATGTTATCAGAATATCTTGAATACATTGGAGAAATTACAGAGTTAAGATAGATGTCTATAATTCTGTAGTGTTAGATTTTTGACCATTTTTTAAAATCAGGCAACGTTTCGCTTTTTTCCATCGATCTTGATTGCTCCACTTGACAAACAAATATTAAAAATCACCAACAGAGGCCTTGCTCAATAGTTGACGAGGGAGGAGGGGATAACGCCAGGCCATGATATCACCTTATCTTTCATTTTCTCAATCGCGGAAATTATCTCGTTTTTCCTGATTGCATGACACCGAATATTCGAAATATTATATCTGACTGCCTGACCTGTACTAGAGTGGTGATCCAATTAAACTGGAACCACCCCTGTAGAATAAGCATTTTTCAATAAGTCTCAACCATTTTTTTTCAAAATCAACATCAAAAATCTTGTCATAACAATAAATGTATTAGCCATTCAGGTACAGTTGTACATATGATAAGTCATATAAAAGCCAATTAATGATGTGTGGACTTGAACTACAATTACAATAAATAAAACCATATCTGAGTCACATACAATACAGATGCAGTAATACATAATACAATAATAGCATATTGTAGAGGTTATTAAAACTAAGAAAAGAGTATGAATTAAATACATAAATAAGTAAATAAACAAACAAACCACTATCATATGTATAAATAAAATCAAAGTTATAACAGGTGAGACGACAGCACAACACCAGATACATAATCAAAAGTGAAACGATTAGCAGTATAAATAAAAACAACATTTGAGTATAAATAAACCACTACCATTATGTATATATAATTAAAATAATTGAGTTAAAAATATCACAAAGCAGGTAAGACGACAGCACACTACAAGTAATATATAAAGTAAAATAAATCACAATAATTTTTTTTTTATAAAACCTTTATTCAGTAAATAATGTTCAGTACTCAGTACATCAACTACCTTAAACCTAATATACTATATACTACTATCATATAACCTAATAGGGTATATACAAAACAGACATATCTATTTACATAAATGAGTTAAATAACAACTAAAAGAAAAATAATTTGTTGGAGAAAGTTTCCAACTGATGATTGTTCTTGACTTTCCAAAACCTATGATATCCCATCTTTTCTTGAAATTCTTCTAGATTCCTATTGACTTCTAGATTATTGAATAACAATCCCCAAAAGAACCGTAACCATACATTTTCGTCTAAAGCATTTGCAAACCTAGGATAAAAGAGAACTTTTGCATCTGATGCGATATTAGTATATTTAAATCTTCTCAAAAAAGTTTTTTCTGACCAGCTCCAAATGTTTTTGGCATTTCCACATGATGTTATTTTATGGTTGATATCCTCGACTACATTGCATTTTTCGCAAATATCTGTAGCTATCATGGAGTGTCTTTTTAATTTCTCAGCTACCGGATATACTTCATTCAGTGCTTTATAAGTACATGCTCTCCATTTGGTCGGTATTAGTTTATTAGTCATTACGTTTGACCATATTCTTTTCCACTTGCAATGCGGATATTTTTGTTCGATAGCTGGAGTTTTCTCTTGTTGTTCCAATAATATATCATATACAGCTTTTGCTTTTAAAGGCGAGTTTTTATCAAATCTTAAGTCATTTTCTCTAATTGTCTTGCTGATGTTTTTGAAACTATTGTCTACCCTGTGTTGTTGATCATCAAATATCACGTTCAATACAGACTTATAATGCATATTATTATCAAGATCAGGCCATGACAGATATTGAGTTTTCAAAAAGAGAGCCGTTGCTTTTATTTCTACATTTATTAAGTTGAGACTTCCATTCTTGTAACCGCGTTGTAATTGATCCCGTGCCACCCTTTAGAGACAGCCATGCCAGATATATTTTCCTGTATTCAGTTCGTTTTCATCCGCAATAAATATTGACACGTCATCTGCATATGCTGTTACCTTGTGAGTATCATTATTGACTGTTATTCCCTGTATCGAGAAATCAATCAGTCAACATGATATCCAAATATTCTTGATAGGATAGTAACTGTATTTATTCAGCAAACATTTTATTTTGTTAAAAAATATTCTGTTGTTGTAGAGAGGAGAATTTTGTAGTTTGGTATTTTTAGGTGACCACCATGACGTGTGTTGTAAGCATGTGAAGAAGCATTAGTATTGAAAGATTTCAAGTTACTTCTAATGAATGTTGAATATTTCAAAATGTTGATGGATGGGGCAGTTAACAATTTCTCTCTTATAAATACTGGTTTGCAAATGTCTCGATAGTCCATATCGAAGATTGGTCTTACGATCCGTTTCTGCCCTACAATACTCTACCAAAATCTTTACTACAACCCCAAGTTTTCAACTACTTTTGCAAAGAATGCTGAATTTAGTTTCTTACATATGTGATTGATATGTAGATCCCAGTCTAACCTCTCATCTAGAAATGTTCCCAAGAATTTTACATCTTGCGACATAACTATTTCATCAGTAGCGATTATTTCACCAGAGATATTATCCTTCCTATTATAAAATTTCATTGAAACTGACTTTGTTGTAATCGAAATCAGTTGATTTCTTTCACACCATGAGGTGAATGTATCAATGATTCTGCCGACATTTGTAATAACGCATCTGGATCAGAACTTGCAACCGTAATCATTGTTTCATCCGCAAACATAGCAATGTTAAAAAAAAAATTGTAAAATTTGTTTTTACGAAACTCCCAGGTTTTCGGAGAAAACCCCTCAAAAGCAGAGCTTGTGCGAGCAAGGGAGATCCGGGACCTACAGTTTAAATAAAAGTGGAATCCGAACCACTTCAGCTCAGTGACACACGACCGGGGATCGAACCCGGACTGTCTGGGTGGAAGCCAAACGCTCTAACACCTCGACCACTTCGCTGTATAATGTGGCAATCAGTTACGTGTTCGGGCAACTCGTTGACAAATAGTAGGGGTCCCAAGACTGACCCTTGCAGTACTCCTAATTCAACATCACGCTCACTTGACATAAATAGGGTTATTTTTTACAGTCATACATACAGTATGATTACTTATATTTCAGACGTCCATCATCTTAATGGTTGAAAGATTTCTATCTCTTTCAAATTTTTTACATCGTTTCAATTGCTTGAATCCGCAATCGTCTTCTGGTGAATAATGACAAAATCAGATGCTACGCGACCTTTTATAGGTCTATAATTAAAGTGTAATTACGGTGTAATTACGCGCGGTCTTGTCAATAGCCAATTCCTATTGGCTATCAGAGAGGCAAAATACAAACCAAAACTATGGCTAAGATACGTAGACGACACCTTTATCATTTGAAACCATGGAGTTGAACACCTTGGGGAATTCTTCGCCAGAATGAATAACATGAGGGATTCAATCAAATTCACAATGGAAAAGGAAACTAATAGTACCATATCGTTTCTCGATGTGAAAGCTGAAAGAACAGACACTGGAATCCTCACCTCTGTTTACAGAAAGAAGACACACACAGGACAGTACCTCAACTACGGCTCTAATCACCCAAACTCCACAAAGAGGGGAATCGTAAGAACGTTGGTGGAGAGAGCAATGTCTATTTGCAACAACCAGGAGTCATTGGTGGCGGAAATTAACCACATCAAAAAGGACCTACGCCGAAACGGTTACTCCGGGAAACTCATAGGAGAAGTTCGGAAACAACTCGAAAAGACCAAGACAACCGAAGAAAGACCACAAAACCCCGTTCTCATTATTCCCTATATCAGGGGTATCTCCGAGAAGATCAGAAGGATCGCAAATAAATACAACATCAATAGTTGCTTTCAATCCGGCAGTATCTTACGAAGCTTCCTCACCAAGACGAAACCAGAGAACACAACAGAATCCAGCAAAAACTGTATTTACAAAGTCCCATGTGAATGTGAAGATTCCTATATCGGAGAGACCAAGAGGCCATTATCAGTAAGAATAGCCGAACACAAAAAAGTGGACTCAACGAGGAGAAACATCAAAATCGGGAATTGCTGACCACGTCTGGACAAAACACCACCGAATTCTATGGGACGAAGCTTGTGTTCTTCATAGAGAAGAATATTGGTTCAAACGGAAATTTATGGAAACCACCTATATAGAAGCCAATAGTGCCTTCAGTCAACCAAGCGTGGAAATTAAAAACGTATGGAAACCGCTCATGGACCGTTTTGGAGGGAGAAAAAGCGCGAAACCACGCGCGCCACAAGACCGCGCGTAATTACACCGTAATTACACTTTAATTATAGACCTATAAAAGGTCGCGTAGCATCTGATTTTGTCATTATTCACCAGAAGACGATTGCAGATTCAAGCAATCGAAACGTTGTGAAAAATTTGAAATGAGATAGAAATCTTTCAACCATTAAGATGATGGACGTCTGAAATATAAGTAATCAAACATCGTCTAAAACATTCTAACATACATACAGTATGTCTCACTTCTCATGTAAACACCCCCGTATCTTCCGTAATAATTGAGGTAGAATGATGAAACCTCAATTACGGAAGATACGGGGATGTTTCCATGAGAAGTGAAACAAATTCGATTTTTTCAGGACTGAAAATTGATCAGGAAACATGTGTATTATTAGTAATATGGGGATCTTGAACACGAATCCGAATGAATTTTGGGCCAATTTTGCCCCCTAATATAACTTACCGGGATAATGGGTTGTTCCCTCGCGAGTGGCGGGCATATCACTTAGGCCAACCCCATTCAGGAGGTAGGTGCATTTTGAGCATTTCAATTAGTCCTGAGAGTTTAATCATGCTACCTCAATTATTACGGAAGATACAGGGGTGTTTCCATGAGAAGTGACACACTCTGTATATGTTTCCAAACAAGTCAATAAATTATTTGTAAGAAACTTGGAAGACATCTTGTCAAATGTCTTTGACAAATCGAAAAACAGACTAACTACACAATTGTTGGAATCTATTTCAGAGCATATAAAATTGAGAAATTGGAATGATGCTGTTTCCACGGAATGATTTTTTCTAAATCCAAGCTGGCTACTACATATCAGGTTGTTCATTTCCAAATAATTTATCATCCTAGCAGGTACCACTTTTTCGAACAACTTCGAAAGTGAGCAGAGTAAGGAAATTTGTCTGTAGTTGTCTAACTCTGCCTTATCTCCTTTATTTTCATAATTTTAGATTCATTTCCACCATGATTCGCGTTTACCATTGGCACCAGGTGGCGCACCAAAACTCGGGGAAAACAAAACTCATTTATCTATGAGTTGACAGTTGTTTTACGTGAATTCCATTATTGAATTATTACTTCTAACTTTCGATTGCTTCTTTAGAAATGCCTGTGGTGAAATTTATTTGGCTGATATTTCAGTAATTAAGCGGAAAGAGTAGTCAATAGTCAAAGGGGAAGCAGTAATCATGTTTTATTTTGTGATGTAGAGAATATTGAGCAAGGAGTTTTTGGACATTGTCTACAAAATTCATTTGGTTTTAATGTCTTGCCTCTTGAGCGTAGAAGATAATTAGATTTACGCAAATTGTAGAAACCTGTTAGTTACAACACTCGATGACTCAATGGATATAAGAGAATGAACCCGGACAGTACTTGTCGAGCAAAGAGAGCGATTCTCTTGAATATACGGAGAGTGTTATAGTTTACTATTTGTTACCAATATACTATTGTGAATTATAAATAATGTAAACATAAACTAGTGTTTTTTTCAATATTATTGTGGATTTACACACCAATTACAAACAAAAATTCTCTTACTAAATGTGAAATATTCCAAAATGAAGTGCTCACATTTATTCACCAATTGGCTTCCCTATTTTCAGTCTAATTCCCCATGTTTTTTACTAATTTCTGGTTTCTGGAAAAAGAGAGCATGGACACATTTGCAGATGAATAACTCGTGCACTGTGGCACTGAACAAAATGGTTTTGACTTACTAGTCATATCAAAGCACTGCTTTTTGCATTAAATCAGAAAAATCAAACCAAATATAGAACAACTAAGAAATAATCAATAATTTATTAACACTAGATCTTATGGCAAAATGTTTGTTTTCCCGTAGTTTTACGTACAAATTTGAAAATGTAGATGTCGCCCACTCCGTGGTGATCGCGAATAAAACCCAAAATCTTCTTTTTCGTGATTTAATTGCCGTTGCTTCCCATAGGGCACATTTGGCCAAACCCAAAATTTTGTTCTTTCCACCAAGAACGCAGGTGATGGTAAGAGTGTCAAACTTCTTGGGGTTGTTATAGATGAAAAACTGACTTGGTCAGCCCATATAGATCAACTATGTAATAGATTATCAAATCAATATATTTATTACACAATATGAAGACACAACTATATCTTAACACAGTTCGAACATGTTATTTTTCGATTTCATACCCATGAAAGCTTTTATGTCATGCAGAAAAATATTTTCAAAGTTTCACCGCACAAGAAATAGTCCAACAATTCCTCATTACAGTGTGAAATTGCTTCTGAAGAGTATGTTTTCAAATTCTTCCGACCTCCCTGATGATCTTAGAAGAGTGATATAGATTTTTGTCGACCAAACTGTATTGGAGGCCTAGCAAAAGAGATGCAATTCAGGCACCAATGGAATGAGCCATTTTCTGTGAGTGATACTTCTGAATAACATTCTCCCTTATCTCATTTATAGATAAGAATCTCCAATGGAAACTGGAAATTCAATAAATAATCAACTATCTGAATGAAAATGCAAATTTTCACTCTCAGATTTTTTCTTTAAGTTATATAGGGTCTTTCTCAATATCTATCAGATGTAGTTCAATGTCCAGCGTGGCTTTAGCCGGGGAAGTAGTTGTTTTCTTTAGATATTACAAAAAGTAACTTCAATTTTATCGTAGGGTTTTTTCCATTTCCAGAGGAGTCATGTATTGATTCAATTTTCAATTGAGAATGTTTTTCTTTAAAACATGTTATTTTTCATTTTTCCATGCTCACATAAATTATAGCATCATCTTATGAGGGACTTCTTGTCACGCCGGCGCCGTTAGGGTTTTCACAATACAGAAGAAAGCAGTTAGTTTTATGGCTGATGCTGGTTACAGAGACCGCTGTGAAAAAATCTTCAAAGGTCTATCTATTATGCCTGTTCCATCATTATTTATTTATAATACGGCATTAGAGGTACATAAAAACAAAAAATTATTTCTGGCAAACGCTGATTTTCATGATCACCAAACTCGCGGTGCAACCGATTTGAGACCTCTTCGCTACAGACTCTATAAAACATGTCAGACTCTATAACTTTTTCCTTGATGAGTTCGAAATTTTGACTTGGAACTGTCTTAAATCGAAACTGTTTTTACCTCATTTAATTGACGAATATTTGAGTTTGCCTCTGTGCCTCAGCAATATCTAGGTCTCCCAAATAATGGGACACTGTTTTTTAGATTGTTTTTGTATGTTTTGTCGTTATTATTATTATTTTTTTTTACCTGACTATTTTACCCAAACTCTTTCAAAATAAATCCATTCTATTCTATTTCCAAGGCACTCTATGGTTTTTTCTTTGTCAAAAACGGCAAAAGTTTACTAGGCAATTTTTGTTTTCAAGTTCGGCTACACCATTGAATTCGCAGTCGTTCAAAATCATCAAAATATGGAATAAGCACTCTTGAAGAATGATCCAAATGCATGAACTATTCTTTGCGGATCAGTGAAAATATTTTCTATACACTACACACTGCATTTCTCCCAGAATTCTAGACGACCTACTTTTCAAATTTACATATGACCAATGGCGTCGACTATAATTTGAAATTGATATCTGTGTAGCTTCTAGGTAATTGATTTGTTATTTTATCAGTTTTATCAGCCTAAGCGTTTTAAAATGTTATCATTCTAGATCTTAACCGTATTTCTTGAATCTTGTTTTATGATTTTGGTTTGATTTTCTTAGTTATAGTGAAATTAGCCTAAGAAAGATATATTTATGACTGAAATTTCGATATAAAGTATTGTCCGGGTCAGATATTTGGAAAGTATGTCCATAAAACTTATCGATTACTATACGCTTACATTATTAATAGTGTAAAAAATTCAATTTATTTTCAAGATATCAATATACAGGGTCCTGCAACTACGCTCCGGTGGTCCATAGCTTCTAAACGGCGCAACTTGAAAATTTATTTCGAATGCCAGCATCTTTCCTTCTTGAGAGAGTATCTTTGGAAAAATTCCGAAGTACACAAGGTGACCAAGAAAAGTGCACCAAACCAAACTTATGTTTTTTGTAATGGAACACCCTATACTTCATCACATGGTTGAATAGAGATTACTTTGACCATTCAAAAAATATACGGTCATGTATGTTCATCAACGTTATTTCCGGAGATATATCGATATTACTTCAAAAAACATAAGGTATTCAACACTCTGTAACTCCTCGTGGAAAAATAATTCTTTTGGGATGCGAAATGACTCCAGATGGTCTAGTTTCTGCAACACGACACACACTTGAAATTTCATCTCTTTTTGTGTACCGGATAGATCGAAACGCAAATTGAAAGATATCTTGTTTTTTCTATTGGAAATTTACGTTATTTTCAAGGTGAAGTAAATACCAAGAAATATCATTCGAAAGGAAATACTGAAATTGAATATATGGGTTTCCATTTGAAAAAAACAAGATATATTTCAATTTGCGTTTCGATCTATCCGATACACAAAAGGTGATGAAATTTCAACTGCGTGTCATGTTACAGAAAAAGGACCATATTGGAGTCATTTCGCCTCCCATAAGTTTTTGGAATTATTTTTCCACGAGGAGTTACAGAGTGTTGAATACCTATGTTTTTGAAGTAATATCGATATATCTTCGGAAATAACGTTGATGAACATACATTACCTTATATTTTTTGAATGGTCAAAGTAATTTCTATTCAACCATGTGATGAAATATAGGGTGTTCCATTACAAAAAACATAAGTTTGGTTTGGTGTACTTTTCTGGGTCACCTTGTATACTTCGGAATATTTTCCAAAGACACTCTCTCAAGAAGGGAAGATGCTTGCATTCGAAGTTGCGCCGTTTAGAAGCTATGGACCACCGGAGAGCACTTGCAGGACCCTGTATAATTTGGAAAATTAGGTTTCCTGAAATTATATGTTTTTTGAGATGAGTTTGGGGCAATTTTATTTCTATGGACAGGAGGACACTTAATCAGATCTTTGATATTTTTTTCTTTTGATTTTTGAAACCCTCGAATATAATTTATTATGAAATGAGATTCGTATTTGGGTGATTTTCTATCTCACTTATTACAATTTTTTCCTGTATACTAACGTATACATACTTTTGATAAAAATATTAAAACTCACCTTCTTTTCCTGCAACTCCTCCGAAGTATCCAGCACTTATCACAAGAACCAGGCGGCACCAATTCGAGAATACATCAGTTTTGAATCTGGTCCGAAAACGCATGTTTCAGTCCTTGTGTATCACAGCACTGAGAGCATCTCGCTATTTCTATGAGCTCAATTAACTTATTCATTAACATAAATGTAATGCGTCCAACATATTTTCCGATTCACGCATCGAGAGGAGAATTAGATCAGAATTGCTATTTTATTTATTGCTCTGGCCCAACTGCGGTTGAGCATGTATTAGGTCAACTTACAGAGTGATTAAACATAGAAGAATACTTCTAGAATACACTAGAAAAGTGATTGCCTTCGAATCCGTAGATAATTATTTATATTATTTGATAATGCAGCAATTGTAGAGTACTGGACAATAATAAATACCAATCTGAAAGTTTTTGTTAGCGTATTGCTAACAAGTATAAGGTGATTGATTCATATTAGAAGTTTATGGAGGAATTTCTCTGGGGATCTTAGAAAGTCCAAAATAATAAACACTGGATTAAATCAACAGAAATACTAGATAAACGAAAATGATGAAAAATATTTTAACGAACAATATCGTTTTATATACATTATCAACATCCCTACCATCTAGTAACAATACGTTATTACTTTATTGATATGTTTAATCATATACAAACTTCGCCCATTATTTCTCGTTTCTTGCTAAGGTTCTTGAATCTGTGAAGTTCTCCCCCTTTTCTTCAAAAGTACCCCGCACAATAGCATAGGAAATTGGCCCACAGTAGCTGCTTTCCATTTAACGTAAGGAGCTCCTCAGAGCTACCCAGAGCGTATGACCCTGCGTTCCATTTAGTGGGGCTTCAAGCACCGATTGACATTCCTCTTGCCCCTCGAGCACCACCCGTTTTATTGGTGCATGAAGCACAAATAGACAAAAGTCAAAACGCGAATACACAGTTTTTTGGCGAAAAAGTTAGTGATAAAGTAATTTCCGATCTCAGGGGCTTGAAGCTCTGGGGCTTAACACTCCTAAATGGAAAACGCCTAGTGAGATTTGCCAGAAATTTACATTTGTTATTGGTATTGAGTTTCTGATGATAAATGTTCTCATGGGCCCAATCCTCTAAGACCAATTATTTAGCTCTCAGGTCCGTATTTAGTGTAGGTGCCAAATAAACAATGACACTTTTTTCTCAAGTACATATTTGTTTATTTCCTGTTAGAATTCAATTTAATAAGAAATATTGCAGAATCTCAGCATTTATCTTTTAGCAGAAGTCCTCTGTGAAACATGTTTTGTCCTACAGGACCGTATTTAGTAAAACTGTATTTGCCAAGTGATCCACAAAAAACTGAGTCAAATTGATTTCATTATTACTTTCTTATTTCTTGATCTATGTTAGTGGTTGATAGCTCGTTTAATAGATGAATGAATGTAGCTTCCTTTGTGTATATAATAAAAGTGGTCGCCATCTTAATATCCAAGATGGCCGGCCTAACCTATAAACTTTATTTAAAACCTGTCTTGTCGCTTTTTAAGAAAGATAGGAACACTAACTCTATAATATAAATATAACTCTACTGTTTGATCTTGGAGTAATAATTTCATAAGTTTTAATTTTTTAGACTGAGAGAGTGTATGCTCGATTCAGAAGGATAAAAAATATCAAGTATTCATTCAATACACTATGCATGAAAACCAGCCTGACGAAAATAATGAAGATGTATTGATAATAGGATACTACTGCAGTTGCAAATCATATTTGTAGAATATTGTGTTATTTGCGATTTGCCCGCCATAATTTAAAATGTGAATTATCCATCGACTTCTGTGTTATAGCATATTAAAGATGCCGCAAATCGTCCAGTCCAAGATGCGATACTCCAGCAACTGTTTAAGGTGGGAACAGACCAAGCAAACACCTTAAGTGTTCGAGTATTATTTTGAAAATGCGTGCTCAACCTTTTTGTTCTCTTCCACCACACTGAAAATATCGGTTTCAACTTTGTTAGTTATGAATTAGATATAGTTTTAATGAGAAAGTAGAGTTATATTTGTATTATAGAGTTGGATAGTTCAAAAAGTGAATGTCCGATTTCAATAATCAAAGGGTTGTAGTTCTTATCTTTTCCTGTTATTATCTTTCTTAAAAAGCTACTAGAAAAATCCTACATAAAGTTTGTATGTTAGGCTGCCCATTTTGGAAGTTAAGGCAGTGACCACTTCTGTTATGTACACAAAGAAAGCTACATTCATCTATCAAACGAGCTATCAACCACTGACATAGATCAAGAAATAAGAAAGTTGTGACAAAATCAATTTGATTCAGTTTTTTCGTGGATCACTTGGCAAATACAGACTAAATACGGTCCTGTAGGACCAAACATGTTTCACTGAGGACTTGTGCTGAACGACAAATGAAAACATTTTGCATTATTTCTTATTAAATTAAACTCTAATACAAAATGAAAAAATAATATTTCTTATTAAATTGAAATCTAACAGGAAATAAACAAATATGGACTTGAGAAAAAAGTGTCATTGTTTATTTGGCACCTATACTTAATACGGCCCTGAGACCTAAATCGTTGATCTTAGAGGATTGGGCCTATGAGAACATTTGATCAGAAACTCAATACCAATAACACATGTGAATTTCAGAAATATCCCAGTGTGGGGCCACTTTCCTATGCTATTGTGCGGGGTCCTTTCTGCAATTACCCCATCCCATGTTTGTCTTGGTCTTCCTTTTTTTCTTCGTCTGCCATATTTGTTTCACCGGGCGTTCGCTACTCATCGTCTGTAAATGACCCCACCAACTGAGTTGCCTCTTTTCGATAAACTCCAATATTGCTTGTATTTCTAAATCTTCCCTAATCTTCGTATTTTTTAGTTTGTCCATTTTTGTTACTCCTTTTACTCTTCTTAAATACTTCATTTCAATGGCCTGGATTCTGCCTTTTTGTCTATGTGAGAGTAGCTAGGTTCCCCAAGCAACTGTCAAAATCGATCAATATTATATTGTTTTGAAAACATTCATTTTGGTTTCTTCAGAAATTTCTTTTTTATTTATAAAGTGTTTATTCATTGAGTAGTAAAGATTTATTGTATTTTGTATTCTATTGTTAATATCTAATTCTTGTTTTCCGTTTCCTTGTATTTCTATTCCTCAATATTTGTAATGTTCTACTTGTTATACACTCCTTCAATATTTATATTTATCGTTCTTTTTCTTCTTTAGAAATCATCATCACTTTTGTTTTGTTCTTGTTCATTCTCATCTCGTATTCTTCAAATGTATTTTCCATATATCTAGATTATTTTGTAGATCTTTCTCGGTCATAATTATCAAATTGTCTTCAAAGGCGCCCTCTGATATTTCCATTCTCTGTAGGTGTCTGTATCCAATAATATGTGGTTTTTTAACCTTTTGTGATTTTTTTTTAATTATCTCTACAAATACGGTGAATGAACTCAGTCCTCCCCCTTGTCTTAACTCTTCTCTTGTTGATTTTTCTGACATTTTGTTATGTCGGATCACACATTATCATTATTTTGATACATTCTTCATTATCTTGATTATTTTTTTCTCAATTCCTCTATTCTTTAGGATTTCTCTTAACTTTGTCCTTGGCACCCTGTTGAACGCTTTTTCGAGGTCAATGAATCCTAAACATGCATCTTGCCCTTGCTGTAGCTTTTTTCCTGAGATTATCTTCAATGTAAATAAATATAGTCTTTTGTACTTCTGCCGCTTTGTGATTCTTCTAGTGTTGTCTCTACTATAGGTCTTCATTTTTCATCAATAATTTTCTCATATATTTTCATCGCTGCTCTTGGCAATGTTATGCCTCTATAGTTCGTGCAATCATACTTATCTCCCTTTTTGAAAATAGGGACAATCATTGCTAATTTCCAGTCATTAGATATCGGCTCTTCGGACCATGCTTTATTAAACATGTTTAACAGTATTTTTAGCCCATTTTCTCCCATATTTTTTAACATGTCAGTTGGTAGTTTGTCTTCTCCAGGTTATTTTTCGTTTATTTTGTTTTTGTATAACTTCTTTTGTTTTTTGTGATGTTATATAATTTATTTCTTCGGTTTCGTTTCTATCTAGTGATTCTTCGATTTTGATTGTTTCTTTTTCTATTTGTTGGTGGCCATCTAATAACCCTTGAAAATATTCTCTATATACATATATTCATTTTCTTTCTGCCTTCCCTTGTAATTTCTCCCTTTTTGTATTCAATGCTATTAAGAAGAATAATATCATAAATGTGTTAAATATGAAAATACTCAAACGGAAGTTAATCCTAATGTAACTTTCATCGGAAGAGTTCAAGCACTGCAAATAAGCGAAAATATTATCACTGTGTCAAATAAGATGACCACCCTCTTATAAAGAAAATAAAAGTTTGCTTTAATGTCAATTAACGGTTTCCAAAAGCAGGCAACTCACCAACATGAAACTCCAATTGGGTTTGTCCATTAGATCTCTCTCCTGAATGGAATTTCGGTTCGTAATTTCGTACTGGTTAGCCCTAGATACCGTTTCAAAACACACCCGGCGATACAACTGAACACCCCATATTCCTATCCAAACTATCATCGCTTTGAAAAAAATTAACCACTTCCTAAATTTTTAGCGAAACTATCATCCTCATTATTATTATTTCTGAACAAAGAAAAATGTCTCAATTACTATATTTGACTACTTACTGTGATACGGTTGGAGACAACTAATGCAACGGCCAGAGTTTGCTTTATGTTTCAATAGATAGCTGCATAGACAGTGTGTTTCAATATAAGAGATGCCATTTTATTATTTCATAACGGGTAGACCGATTTTCGAAACTTTTCTAAAATATAGTATTACAAGTGCTCTACATCCTGGTGTGAATTGTTTTAATATTCCACTCTTCCACAGTCCTTCGATAACAATTAAAGACCCAAAAAATGACGAAAGCATATTAGGCTTTTTTTAAAAAAAAAACAAATGTCACTAGATTCAGGCATATCTGGAACCCCGAAATCCCAAGTTTCAATATCGTAACTTATACCGAGTGTTCGCCTTGAGTGCAAAAAATGAAAAATTTAACTTCTTGAGAGTGCCCTGTGTAAACTCTTCTGAGTGTATGGCAAATTTCAGATTGCCAATGGATCAAGAGTCACCTAGTGTATCAATTAACACAATATCATCCGCATAACTTGTACAGAGTGTTTATAATGAATATGGAAAAATACCCCTCTCAAAATTTTAATAGTAACTCAAAAAATTTAACTGATTCGATTGGTGGGTGATAACCATAAGACATATTGAGAGGCTGCGACAGAATTTAACAGGCGTCATCCTGATATTGAACATGTGACTTTTTAGACAGTTGCAAAAGTAAACATACATTTTTATAGAAATGGATTCAAACCATAGCGACTGCAGAAATATTTCTGATGGCCCGAGAAAATGCTAGAAATCGCACGTAAAAAGGTAAGACCTCGTTCAGCAGAAATCGATTACTCCAACCCAATTTGCTGGCAAGCTCGCTAAAGAGGTAGGCGAGAAACAGAAAATAAAGTTTCATACATTGGTGCTTATGATGGAAATAATAAATAAAATATTGTAGTAATCAGTTAATAATAGTACAATCATTGTTTATATAGAAGATAGTTAGTCAACCTTATGGGATTATAATTGGATCAAAATGGATGCGACATGTAGATGGCGATAGTGAGCTCGCATCCAAGTCATGTCGTAACTTCAGTGATCTGGCCTCCAAGTCATGTCGTAACTTGATTGAAACAATGGGACAGCATTAAAATCAGGGTTTTTTGAAGGAAACTGCATTAAAATGACGTCAAATATTCATGTTTGTAACTAATCACGCTAGATGACACTTGCGTTTGCGTCCAACACCAATTACACAGGCATTGACTAACTATCTTACCTCTATATAAACAATGGTACAATATTATAAATGCTCGCCCATACCTAATTAATTATTAAATTGTGAAACAAATAATTTTAACGTAAAAATAATGGATCCATTTATTAAAGATTATAGCTATTCAGAATTTCCTTCCAAACTACTGAAAGATGCCTCCGAATATAATAAAATCATAAAAGAGACTAATTGTAAGTTTAAATTGATTCATCAAAATATCAGAAGCATTTAAAAAAATCTAGATAACTTTGAGATTACGCTAAGTCAGTTTGATGATTCTTTTGAATGCCTAATTCTAACCGAAACCCGAAATGATTTTGATATAGACTTCATGCAGAGACAAGGGTATGACTTTTTATATAATTTCAGTAACATCAACAAATGTGATGGAACTATTGTTTACCTAAAAAGTAATATTAACCATACATTCAAAATTGTAACAATATCAGAGCGCAAAGCAAAAGGTCACCTGTAAAAAAGAACAAAAAACCATCAAAATGCCTTATATAGGTCACCAGCAACCAATGATAAAGAGTTTGTGAATGGACTATACGATTATTTTTGTAATAATGATATGGAGAGCAGTGATGTACATGTAATTGTAGGCGATATAAATATCGACTTACTCCCTAAGGATAATACGATTGTATCTGAATACCTAGACATAATGAGTATGTTTAACTTTATCTCAACTGTCAATACCAATACCAGAATCCAAGGAGAATCTAAAAGCTGCTTGGATCATATTTTTGTACGAATAAAAAAGGTGAAGTCAACGACTACTTTTCAAGCTTTATTTTAGATTCACTTGTAACAGATCATTCAACTACGATATTGAATACAAACATTTTTGAGGATACCGAGTCTAACTGTTGGGAACTTGTGATAAAAAATATAAATTTCACAAAATTAAAAAAGGATTTGAATGATTTGTACTGGGATTCATTGTATAACATTAAAGACGCACAAGAAGCTACAACCTACTTTATTACTAAAATTGAGCATAGTATTGAGAAGAATACCAAAACTTATAAAGAAAAACGGAAATACATAAAGAAGAAAGATTGGATTACGATAGGGCTAATAGTCTATAAAAAAGCGCGACAAACTATATAAGTAATGGCAAAAAGATAAGGAAAGTATAAAGCTATAAGAGAACTATATCAAATACAGAAATCATTTAAATAAACTCATCGATGTTACCAAACTCAACCATCATAAAAATCAAATTGAACAAAATAAAAATAATTCGCGAAAACTCTGGAAAACTATAAAAAATATTACGAACACCAACAATAAACCTACAATATTAAAAGAGCTCAAATCAAAAAATGGCAAGTACTTAAACTACAATATAAAAATCGCCAATACATTCAATGATTTCTTCTCCAACGTAGGGCAAGAACTGGCACAAAACATAGAAAGGCGCCCTGTTTCACCTTCATCCAGAGTGGTAAATCCCTGCTCATTCTTTCTCAAACCTACGGATGAAAAAGAAATTAGCGAAATTATCTTAGCCCTAAAAAACAATAGGACACCTGGTATAGACGATATTAAAGCAGATACATTGAAAGTAATTAATAAGGAAAGCAACACCCATGTGTTATATTATCAATAATATAATGGAATCTGCCCTACTGAATTTAAAATCGCGGTAATAAATCCTTTGCACAAAAAAGGCGACAAAATTTTACCGTCAAATTTCAGACCAATATCTCTGGTAACTAACTATGCTAAAATCTTCGAAAAAGTTATAAGACTCGAGCTATTTTTGGAGAAACATAAAATAATTGCTGATAACCAATTCGGATTTCAAAGCGGAAAATCTACAGATGGAGCCTTTGCGTCACTAACTCAGAAACTATATGATGCAATCGATAACAGCCAACCTGCCATCGGCGTGTTTTTGGATCTTGCAAAGGCGTTCGACACTGTCGACCACAAACAGTTGTTGGAATCCTTGGATGATATAGGAATACGAGGACTGGCTCATGATTTATTCAGATCATATCTGGACGATAGGAAACAATCTGTCAAAATTGACGTTACATATAGTAGATTTGAATTGGTTAAATGTGGAGTGCCGCAGGGGACGGTCCTCGGACCAATTCTATTCATCATATACGTTAATAATTTAGTCACCATTAGAACCTCTGGACACATAATAAGCTTTTCGAAGATGCAGTTTTATTGTATACATCAAACAGTTGGGAGGACCTAAAGCACAAAATTGAATCAGAAATGAATAATATTATTGATTGGTTTAATTATAAATTACTTACCATAAATTTTGACAAAACAATGTTCCTCCCAATAACAAGCTACAAAAACAAACTACCTCAATACAACATTTTAGAGATAAATAATCACAATGAAACAATAACAATAAAATTTACTGAGAATGTAAAATATCTGGAGATTATTATAGATTGTCATCTTCGTTGGAATAATCACGTTAATAACGTTGTTAATACAATCAGAACCTTTTTGGGACAATTCAAATACCTCACAAAAATCTTCCCTTTACACCTTCTCAAAATGCTTTATTTTACTCTTGTAGACTCCTGTATAGCATATGAAATTATCGGATCGGGTGGTATCACGAATGTATATCTAGAAAAATTGAACACACTACAGAAATATTTCTTAAACATCATATTAAAGAAAGAAAGAACCTACCCATCAGATAACTTATACAAGGAAGCTAGGACACTAGATATTCGACAGATCTTCTTTCTTAAATCAGTGTGTTTTTTACACAAAAATAGGAAACATATTGACTTTCTCTCGCATAATTACCCAACAAGGGCTAAATATTTGAATCAGGTTGAAATTACATCAGCGATAAAAACAGTGGGAACAAAATGTCTTGCGTTTCTATGACCAAGATTTATAAATATAATTTCAACAATTCTAATTCTGAAATATATTATAGGAATAAGGTTAAGTCATTTCTATTAAGCAACCAGAGATAACTTATTCATAACTTCTTTAACTAAAAAAAGTCAAGATAATTATATGTACATCAACTCAGTCATCTTCTTACATAAATCCTTTTTTAATGTTTGTATGTGTATGTAGTAATTATGTTGATACATAATATGTGTGTGAGGATATGTGTGCTTCTATGTTTATATTTACTATATATATATGTGTGTCTTGTGCTTCTTCTATTCATTTGTTTGTGTCATAAGAACTATGTCTGATTCATTATTATGTTTATTATATTATATCTATTGTGAGTATTTCCGGTGAGATTGAATTATTTTGTTAAATCAATTTTTTTGAATATCTCTCAAATTATAAGTATTTTGTAAGTATTTTATATTGAAGAAATGCTAGTGAAAAAATGACTAGTTCCACCTCAATTTCTTACTTTTATTATCTAATTTTATATATACACATTTGCACCACGGACAGCCTATGGCTTTGTGGTTCTCCATGTTTATTTGTAAATATCTTTATGTAATTTATATCCATTTTATTGAAATAAAGAAACAAACTTATTATTATTATAATGAATATGATTGATAATAATATAAAATATGCAACTGTTTGAATCGTAATGCAATCTCATAGAAAATGGGCTAAATATGGCGTCGATTTGACTTTTATGTTTGTCATGATGACAGAACGCTGTAGCAGAATGACAAATGAGTGAACTCAGTGCAATAAAGAACACGTTTTTTCACTAAATACATCTCAATAAAGTTTTGTTTTTTTCAAGAACGAAGAAAAAGTTGTTTTCGAAGACATCTGCAACCGTATTAGTTCATGCCGATGGTGATATTACTGCATTAAAACGTCATGGTGGCTGGAAATTCAATTCAGTGGCGAAAGGCTACATTGAAAATTCGGTTCAGAATAAAATCAGCATTGAGATTAGCAATAATAAAATAAATGTAGATATTCCTTCCACTTTCAGAAAAGTGAGACCTGGAATAAACTTTTCAAACTGTACAATAAATACAATATATTTTCAAGAAATCCGATTGATTAAAATTATTATGTTCAATATATAAATATAAATAGAATGTTTATAGTTTTCCTATATCCATGGTAATACCCGAGGTAATACCAATAATTACAATTTTGTAGAACTTTTTATAGAAATACTAGTAACTACTGTTATTGTGTTAAATACAAATATAAATTATATAATATTTAGAGTTCTTCACTATTTATCGGGTGTAGAAAAAACATCGTATTCATCTCTCATGTAATGGTTATTAATACACTCGCATAAACTATACGGAACTCACCTTCGGCTCGTTAATGCTCGTGTATTTTTAATTACGAAACTCCCAGGTTTTCGGAAAAAACTCCTCAAAAGCAGAGCTTGTGCGAGCAAGGGAGGTCCGGGACCTACAATTTAAATGAAAGTAGAATCCGAACCACTTCAGCTCAGTGACACGGGACCGGGGATCGAACCCGGACCGCCTGAGTGGAAACCAAACGCTCTAATACCACGACCACTTCGCTGTATTAATAACCATCATTACAATGATCGTTGCATAATATACTATTAACGTGTTGGCTATGATGATCAACGAATACTCTCATGATTTGAGGATGTAATTTCTTGTATATTTTAGTATGAGTATATTTTTCTGTGTGTATGTTTTATGTGTATGTATATTTATGAATAATAAATTTTTTCTACATTCATGCAAAAAGCAAAACTTTGTTGAACTATATTCAGTGGAAAAAGAAGTTCTTTATTGCACTAGTGCAATAAAGTTTTTATTGCACTCATCTGTCATTCTACTTCAACGTGCTGTCATCATGACAAACATAAACGTTTAAAGCTACTACATATTTAGCAGATATTCTGTGGGATTGGCAATAGGTACTTCACTACGAAATATTCATATTGAAAATTGCACCAATTGTTCATTCACTTTCAACATTGAGGGTAAAAATAAAGGTTGAGTTAAATTGTTCGTATAGTTGTGGTCAAACATATAAGATAAATAAAAAAAGACGCACAAAATGGCCTTATCGTGTCCATCTCTGCCTGGAAAGGGCCACATAATGTTGGGGGCAAGTAGTGCAAGAGTTTGAAATAGGCTAGTGCATTATAGGTAAATTCGCCATGGGTACAAAATTTTTCAACTGTATCAAATTCATTATTGAGAGAGAATTAATTAATTCTTTTTGTTGAGATAAACGAGTATACTAAAGATCGATACTAAGTACAAAGATACAATTTAAAAAATATATGCAGTATACTGATTCGATTTATCATTCATTAAAAAGTTATTCAACAAAATAATAACAAAGAAAAAAATTAAAATACTCTCGTATATACAGAATGTTCATTCAGTACTGCATTCTTCTCGGCTCAACATCTGGATTGTCAGGAATTCAGATGTTTTTGTTAAGATGATTTAAAAATAATCTAGAGAAGAGAATTCTTAAATAAGTGCATATACCAACATGGTCTTCCATGAAAATAAATTCAACTTTCCAATTAATCGCCCTGTGTTTTATTTATATGAACTCTCTGTGGTCCTATATTTTCAGATCGGATAGTGCGTTGCCACGTATCATTATTTATACAGATTTTTTTGCTAAAAATTACTTCCCTTTGAACTGTAATAATACTTTCGTGGTTGAAGATTTTCTAATAGATGATTTGCGCCTTTTGTGAATTTTTCTGATGGAAGCTCTCAGTATGGTATGTCATTGATCAATTGTATTAAAATTCAAAAATTATATTGATCATATGGGTGTCTTGAACGGAATTTTCATCCGACACAATTACATTAAATTTTGGTGCCGAATATGGTTTTCTCGATTTTTATCGGTGATTTCTATCAAGTTTTAGTGCAATCCTATTTGAAGGGTCCAGTGGAAAAACGATGAGGTTCTATTTTTTCCGAAATCGACATTTTAGCGGCATCTGTTAGCTTATAGCTCGAAGTATCAACATACCAAACCTTACTGGGGACAAACAATGACATTCCATAAAAAACTGCGGTCGAAAGTAGGCAGCACAGTGTAAAAATGATGACACTCCCACATTAGATTTCGCTTTTCTCAACTTATTAAAAAGAGGAACCTCATCATTTTTTCACTAGACCCTTCATTTATTTCTTGCATAAAACTGAATGTTCTTTCATATCCTGAAATAAAATTTGGGAATATAATCAATATTGGACACAAGCATTCTGTTTCGTAGAATCATATTTTTATTCATCTGCTCTTGGGTATTTTGTGATCCTCCAGTAATTAAAGTAAATTCAATATTAATTTTCAACTTTAACGCCCTGCATCTCGAAACTGAATTGTTGTCTTTTACATGTTCACCTATAGACATTATTTTATTTGCAATTTGAGAAATTAATGAATGAACCGGTCCACCTTAGGAATCATCATGTATAAGCAAATATTGTGCTAGTCCTCATATTTCCTTCAAAATAATTAAGCAAGTTATCAATCAAAAAGTACATATTTCTGCCAAAAATGCATAGTACCACGCCATATACACCTTATATGGTAATCACATGAGAATATTGGCTAAATTCAGTGTGAGTCATTATCAATACTTACATAAGTTCAGGAAATTAATTCCTATTTTGTCAATAACCAAACACAGTTTTTTAGAAAAAAATTGCAATAAATCAATAAATAAAATTATTGCCATCTCTAAATTTTTTCAAATTATTCCACCTATCGCCCCCACGTAACACTTGGCGCGGAAGATGTAAAGGACCGCACAGCAATTAGGTATGTTTTTTTCAATGCAGGGTCGGGAGTAGTTATAATAGAAATCACAGCTGTATGCGGTACACGCAGCTATTAGCAAATTAGATTTCGACGGGGCAGTTGTTTACCTAATCTAAGGATATTAATAATTATAAAAATGGATTATTCTGAATACAAAAGTTACAGTGCTTTCGTTAAATTAACTTGATTAATCTGCACGCATCACAATATTTAGTGGCATATGTACTAGTCCGACCCTGGTCGGCGGCATGGGAATCAATTTCGTGCTAATCGACCATTTTTTGCGCCTTTTTTTATTTATCTTATATGTTTGACGACAACTATAACGTATTAGTTCCTGTTTCAATGCAAATCGATATTAATAATAAAGTATTCAAGTTGCGCTTTTCATTTTCCTACACCTAGTGCCGCACCTCAATAAATCATTTTTTGCTTTTTGCATGAACGTAGAAAAAATGTTGTATGCAACTCGTGCAAAAATTGTTTAATCATTCACTTTTTGCACTTGTTGCATAAATAACTATTATTTGATTGCTTCTGATTCATCTTCACAAAGCTTTGTCAATAAGAATTTCTTTTGGACAATAAAGTATATTTTGATTTGATTTCGGGGCTTTTTCTTTTACAGTTCCAAAAATCTAAAATGAGGATCCAAAACGAAGCAATGTCTATAGCCTCGATATGTTCGGTATTACATGAACATTTCAAGATATACTTTCGAAAACTTGGCTTTCTTTTCATAACAAGAGCTATGGAGGAACTCTTTTACTATTTAATAATAGTAATGCCTATAATTACTAGTCATTCGTCAAAAATGTAAAAAATGTGTTTCCAATTTTTTTTAAAACAATTCTGAAATCAGATAAATATCAGATAATGTAGGTTATTATAATGTAACAACGCATACTTCATCAAAACCGAAAAAGGAATTTTAGATGCGGGCTACAAACTCAAAAATAAATTTACTTCCGGTTCTAACAAAATTTCATCCTTCATTATAAAAGATTGTCTGAGAGTATTAGTTTATCCATTGCGTACAATCTGGAATCTGGATATCTGGAAAATTTCAAAAGTTTGCCCTGTTCATAAATTTCAAGACCTTGCTTCTATCAGAAATTATGGACCTATTTCAATCCTGAATAACCCTGCAAAGGTCTTGGAGATTATATTGTATGTCATTTCTGAATCTCAACATGGTTTCATGAATTCAAGATCTACAATCAGCAATTTATCCATTTTCAGTCAATACTTATGTGAATCATTAGACCGAAAATGACTGATTGATACGGTGTATACTGATTTCTCCAAGGCCTTTGACAAAATAAACCATGAAATACTCCTGAAGAAAATAACTTGTTTGGGATTCAATAATATTTTTCTAAACCTTCTGAAATCGTACTTGAATAAAATTACACAGTCTCTTCAATGGATTTTGTTCACAAAGCTATATTGCAACCAGTGGAGTCCCCCAAGGTTCCAACTTGGGGCCATTGTTATTCTTGATATTTATCAATGATCTTTGCGAGACACTAGATTGCAATAAATTAATGTTTGCAGACGATTTAAAATTATTTGTTTCTGTTTCCAATTTGGATGATTGTATTATTCTATAGGAACAAATCAACTCTTTACTTGATTGGTTTTTGAAAAATCAACTTTTCTTAAATATTTCTAAATGTAAAATATTGACTTTCACTAGAAAATCCAATACTATTTTTTACCTATACACAATTAATAATACAATTCTAGAACATGATGATAATATTAGAGACTTAGGAGTTCACTTCGACAATCAACTTACATTTAACCTTCACATAAACGAAATTACTAAATCAGCAAATCGTATATATGGTTTCATCTTCAGGAATTGCATGAACTTTAATGATATTACTGCACCTCTCATATCTCTTCTTCGGTCTAGTAAGGTCTAAACTAGAATATTGATCATTAATATGGAATCCCATTTATAGTCAATCATCAACAACTATCGAGAAAGTCCAAAAAAAGTTTTTGAAATTTCTATGCTTCAAGGTTGATGGCGTTTATCCTCCAAGAGGATCTGATTTCGTTTCTTTAGAAAAGCGCAGAAATCAAGCATTATATTTCTTCATAAGCTGTTGAATGGTGATGTGGACTCCCCAGTACAATTATCATAAATTGATTTTCATGTGCCGAGATTGGAGTCTAGATAAAATACCACTTTTAAGTGCCAAACAAATATTATGTCTAAAGCACCAATTAATGTGATGTGTTCTAATGCTAATAAATTATCAAATATATGTGATATTTTTAACTGCAGTAAGAGTGAATTAAGAAATAAATCTCGAGCACATCTATAAGAAATTTGGAAATTAATAATGGATGAATCTTATTATTTTTATCTTGTATCCATGACATCTTTTGTATGTTGTAACACTGTTACTATAATTTTAATTATATTTCATTTGC
This sequence comes from Chrysolina oricalcia, assembly GCA_944452925.2. Lineage (NCBI taxonomy): Eukaryota > Metazoa > Arthropoda > Insecta > Coleoptera > Chrysomelidae > Chrysolina > Chrysolina oricalcia. The sequence goes on from OX101825.2 coordinate 19,004,989, forward strand.
TATCCTTTAAAAATTGCCATGTAAATGGTTTCTGTTGGGCAATAAATGCTATATTATTATTTATGAAAATAAATCTGATATTTCATCGCTTTGCATAATTAGCGATTTCCACAGTCGTCAGCCCGGCTACACAGAAAAAAATGTACACTATAAGCAAGAGTAGTAGTCTTGACTGAAAGCTAAGATAGACTCATATATCCGCAAAGAGAACTATTATACTCAATTCAAAATAAACGTTATTCTTATATCCATCCTTTTACTTCACTCACAATGATAAAGAATGAACTTGACAATAGTATAGTAACAATAATTTCAAAATCTAGCAAAACTTCAACTGAGAATAAGTCGAATGGAATGAAATATAGCATTGTTTTTCAGCAAAAGTTTACTTATTTTCAGAGGAAATAAGAAATACTTCCAGTGAGTATAGGTATGTACAGGGTGTTTCTTAAGTACGTGTAGAAAATTCAGAAGCGTATTGCTGACATCAAAATAAGAAGAAAAGTTCCTATAAACATACGTAAACAAGTTATTCGTTTCTGAGATACAGAGTGTCAAAGTTGAATTCTTATTTTAATTTTTTGTGAATAATTTCAAAATAATTATGATATTTGGGTAAAGTTTGGTATCTGGGAATATTTATTATTTAGTTTGTGTAAAAAATATATTCTTGATAGAGGTCACTGCGAGCAACTGTTTTCGAGTTATTGAGATTTGAAATAATGGATGGAAGTGATTTTGAATGACAAGATTTTTTAATTCAAAATAAATTCAATTAGAAATTAGTTTTTCACAATTATCACAAAATTTGATTTTGTCATTCAAAAATCATCCCAGATATCAAACTTTACTCGAATATCATAAATATTTTGGCATTTATTCAAAAAAAAAACAATTATAATAATTAAACTTTGACACTCTGTATCTTAGAAACGAATAACTTGCGGACATGTGTTTATGGGAACTTTTTTTCTTATTTCGATGTCAGCAACATGCTCTTGAGGTTTCTAAACGTACTTAAGAAACACCCTGTATATTGTGAATACTATTTTTCCTTCGACAGAGAATAAAATTGATAGAACTAACTCTAGAATCCTTTGCAATAAATTTTTATCTTCTCAACTGAAAGCTAAGTAAACTTCGAGTAAGTATAGTTATTTTCAAAAGGACTATTTTCTAAATCACAGAGCAAGAACAAATTAACCTGAAATAAGAATAAAAAGAGTTGTGTCAATACTATTCACGAGTTAGTTTTAAAATAATTTGCATTTGCTTCAATATCATCTGAATTCCATCCAATTATAGTAAAGCTTAGTACAACTTAGTCATACTCGTCAAAATTAAAATAACTACTCTGAATGCAAAACTATCCTAGTTTTACAGATCGTATGCCTATGAATTTTGTTTGCATTGAAATTATAAAAATGGTCATGAAATTAAATTTTGCTGTTGGTGTACACTCAACCAAAGCTAAAAAGTATTCAAGACTATGTTAATTTCGTTGCAGAAGAAATGTCCAAAAGCACTGTATCTATAAATTTATGAGTATAAATAATGCAGCACTGATCGGTAAATCGTTGTTTCAAAGATGAAGATAAAAAATACAGAAAAAAATCTAAACGATTGAGATACGGCAAGGCATAAGGGTTTGAACGAAACTGTTCAGCAGTGAATTTTTAAACACATTCTCTATTTGCAACAAAAAAACAACTTATTTTCCTTTCAGGGGGTTTATCACAGAACAAGGTTGCTCCTGAGTATAACACTTATTTCTAAAATGTCAATAAAAATACATTGTTTTCATGCAATATAAAAAATAAAATATTATATAAAAAACAGGCACATTCACATACTGTATAACAGTATCATCGGGTGAGAAAAACAAATGCACTTGCAAGATATCACCAGTACGTACAAGATAGATAATAAACAAGTTACATAAAAGAGTATAAGAATGACCTATAGGTATATACCGACGACTTTTCTGCAAGTTTTTTCCAATTTTCAATGAACATAACGCGTTTCCCTATACTAGCAATTCATTCTTTGATCAAGTCTTCAGACAGTTTTGAGACGTTTTCAGCTGTTATTTCAAGATCTGAAAAAACAAAATGCACCTTTAACCTTTAACTTCAAATCATATATTGATTTAAAATAATAATATTTTGCCTTTCAACGAATAAATTTATTATTATTTTTTTATTCTATGCATAGAAAGGTGTCTAAGAAACGTAGGTGTACCTGGCCAAACATAATTGATTCAGTCTTATACCCACCAATATAATTTACAGATATTATAGACAAAATTTGGCGCAAACATATTACAACAGGACGCCATACTCTTTCTTACAGTTACAGAGATGTTATAATCACTGTTTTGTTTAATTAAATATAACTACTTACCGTTGAACCAATTGCCATTCTCGTAGAAGTTCCTCCATTTCTTCACAACAATTATGGGAACTGGGGAACAATCCGAAAAGAGAAAAGACAAATTTCGACAGATTAACACCTAAACCTGAACGTCCTAAATACTTATGTCGCCTTCTGGCCTACCGCCAAATCAATCGAACAATCTCGATCGACACGAGACGAAACGACCAACCCCACTACGTCAAGGATTGTTCTATTTAGTCTACTTTCAAGTATAACATAGTTCAAGTCAGAATAGCCTATTCTTAGGTGAAGCTGGGCCTAGTATTGATATAAGTTTTCATTGGTTTTAACCAAAATATAGCTATTCTTAATAAAATTATGGAAAATATTCGGACAAGTATATGTTTCTACAAACGAGAATAAATATTCTAGTTCATAAAATACTTTTATTTTGATTTAATGTTAAAATTAAGCCTACGGTTAACTCTAACTCATTTGGATGTTAGTTTTGCATTTTCTCAAAAGAACACAAATCAAAACTCTAATAAACTGTATATCCTTTCTTATTTTTAGACAAATAATCTTGTTGGATTGAGAATACAACACATCCAATGAAAGGGATATCTCTCTTTTCAAAAAGAAAGTAGCTATTTCTTCTTTCAAAACAAATCCTTTCAGTTCGAAAATAATAAAATTTAGTTGGAGAATATTTTTTCAAATCTATTGTTATACTTAATTACAAACCAGCATTTTTTTCTGTGTAGCACTGACTTTACTCTACTATCTCTTTACATAGAAAACGAAAGCTATGGAACTGCTAAATTTCATCAAAGTTCACAACTTTAAAAAATATGACCAAGTCCTGTCTCCTTTTCCCCATTATTGGTTACACTACGTAGAGAGACAATTCTCTGAACATCACTGGTTTTCCCCTTATATAGGTGAGAAATTGAAAAAGATGAAAATACATCTCAGAATGATTAACAATTTCTGCAGAAAAATGTTCGTACATTTTGTTTTCAAAGCTAATTATACTATTCCGCTCATAATTGTTCTGGAAATTAAAATTCTCATGAAAACGACAAAATTGCATTAAAACAGACTCGGTGTAAATTTTTTGAATAAACACAACGATCCTCGTTCTGAGTGTAATTTAGACGGAATGAAACAGTGAAAGATGTCCAGCAGAATGAGAAAAGTTTCCTCTGACATTTCACACCATTTGAATCGGCATCTTGAGTGTTACACAAAGGGGCTAATTTTCTTTGAATAATCACAGCGAATTTATGTTGTGCGTTGGGAAAAATTGTTCCCATTTCAAGATGGTGTAAGGTAATTTTCTGCGATGAAGGAGAATTAGATTTCCAGAAAGAGTTGGCAGTTTTTCTTTGGAATACATCCAATGCATCATAAGCAATGAAATCATGTTTTATTTTTCATTGAAAACGTCGGAACTCGTGCCTAGCTCAGTAATGAATAGTGTTGAATCAGATTGCTGATGGGTATGAGACGGTGGCGCATTTATTTGACGCCCGTGGCTAAATTCGAATGAATCGCACGACTGTCCCTTTTTTATAGGGAAATAAATTCATGGAAGGTCTTTTCGAAGTTGAGGGTCAAGGACGGAATCATCACCACCAGTGCTTCATCAATATTGAGGAATTGTATTTTTCGTCTCGATTTTCAAAACTCCGATTTTAGAGACAAGAATCATTTGTGCGTAAAATAAGGTTTAGCGCACTGTTCACAGTGCTTAAAGTGATACTTTTTGGCACAAGTGCGTAAAAAATCAACTGTGCATAAATTTGGCAACTGTGCGCAAAGTAATGTTTCACGTACCGGTCAAACATTTTTCGAAAAGACAGTATTTTGCGACGGATTTCACTCAAGAAGTCATCGTTTGATATAGGACGAAAATTGAAAACTTCATAGTATAAAACATTCAACAATTGCTACAATTTATCAATACAACTGTAGTTGAAAAGAAATTTGTATGGTACATTTTCGTAAAGAGCTTTTTTGGTCTCGCGTGTTTTTTTTTGAACTCGGAGTCGCCTAATTAAACAAACTTCACGCTCATAAAAAAGTCCTACCCTACGGACTTGTATCATGAATAACTATTTTGTACAACTGTCAGAAAAACTTGACATTTCTGCATCTCTATTGATGCGTAAGGCCAGCCGCACACTGGTAACTTTTCTGAAGCAACTTTGCAATCACAAAAATAGAGCACATTATTTTTTATGAGAACCCGCACACAGACGATTATTTAGTTGAGACAACTAAAAGATTCCAACATGTTCGATTTATTAGAGACTCAATTGTTGCCGGCAAAATAGAATGCTCATGTTCACACCTGTCTCCGTACACTGGAGATTGAAAATTGGCTTTTGAAGTGGAGTTCATCATGTATGATTTGTTCTGAAATACATTATTCAGTTTGATTACCTTTACTTAACATGAAATTAAACAAACTTCACGCTCATAAAAAAAGTCCTACTCTACGGACTTGTATCATGAATAACTATTTAGTACAACTGTCAGAAAAACTTGACATTTCTGCATCTCTATTGATGCGTAAGGCCAGCCGCACACTGGTAACTTTTCTGAAGCAACTTTGCAATCACAAAAATAGAGCACATTATTTTTTATGAGAACCCGCACACAGACGATTATTTAGTTGAGACAACTAAAAGATTCCAACATGTTCGATTTATTAGAGACTCAATTGTTGCCGGCAAAATAGAATGCTCATGTTCATACCTGTCTCCGTACACTGGAGATTGAAAATTGGCTTTTGAAGTGGAGTTCATCATGTATGATTTGTTCTGAAATACATTATTCAGTTTGATTAACTTTACTTAACATGAAGTTACTGCCAATCTTTCCTCTGGTCCTACAGCCAATCGTAAGTGTGTATCTTTGTACGTGATACGAGGTCTTACTAACACCAAAAGTGTCTCAAAACTTTTCTCGCCCATAAAATGATTTTAAAAATTTATTGGATGTTTTTTTTTTTAAACTGTCATACAATTTATAAAATTGTCCATCTATGAGCCTTGCGCTAATCAATGGATGGACCCGAAATTGTCTTTTTTTTCTTCCCTAAAACAAGAGCACAAACGCATGCAATCTCGACAAAATCAATTTTGAAACTGATGACAACCATTCAGTTGCCAGTCTGCGCATGGAACAACAGCGGGCAATTTTCAACCGACTAGATTTTTTAATCACCGAGACTAAAAAGTTTCCAGTGTGCGGCTGGCCTAAATGTTTCCTTTTTTCACTGCCAAAATAATTTACAAAATAAACAGTAAATATAACTTTTTAAAGGATTTACTTTTAACAAAGTCAATTAATAATTAGTTATTCAGCATAAAAAAAATTATTTATTGAAATAATAATTGATAGTGAAGTTTGAACAATTACTTCCAGCATAAATTCCCGAAGATGTTCCATGTTGCTGCTGATCAGAAACGTTAGATATTTCTTGAGAGTTGATTCTACAATTTTATCAGATATTTTAATTTGTTTGGAAGAAGATGGACAATTCAATATTCTGTTAGAATTCTCAATTTTGTTATTCAAACTATTTTCTATATACGCTTCTGCTACGGAGGCAGATTTCCAGCCACCGTGACGTTTTATGGATGTAATGTTGCCCTCTGCATTGGCCAGAAGAGTTACAGAGCTTCTCCTGAAACAGTGACCTGTGTGGCTCTTATAAATGTCTTTTCCGAACCATTCCGCAATCAAGCAGGTAATTTCTTCTATTTTACTTATCTCCACATGTTGGTTAATACATTTTCCTCTCGAATAATTCAAAAATAGTCTGTTACTTTTTGTATGAGGCGGCCGAAGTGCTCTATACTTGCGGTATATCTCAATATAATCAGAATTTGAAACAGTAAACGTTCTTGCGCAATAGGTCTTCGTATCAGATATTTTAACAATAAATATAGATCCAGCACCTTCAATGGCATCAATTGTTATATGTAATAATTCTTCACGGCGACAAACGCCGCTGATACCCACAATTAAGACAACCTACACGGAAAAAAAAATTTAATAGTAGCAAGTAAAATTTGCATACCACCAAGTGAAAATTTGCATACTATATGGGACAAGTACACGTTTTATTAGCAACAAGAAAAATTAGATTCCTGAATTTGATCACTTTTAGTTTACTTGGCTTTATCAAATGACTCACTTTTGGGTAGTTTATTATTGTCTTACATTTAATAGCTATCATTCCATCTTTGGTATCAGGATACAACAGACTTGATTGAAATATCCACTTGCCCTCAGTTTAGAGTTGTTAGTTATTCAAAGAAGGATCATTTGATTTTTATAAAGCCTTATTTTCAATACATTCATTTCATTCTTGAATTTAAAATGATATGAAATCGAGAGATTGGTCTCGACTTGCGGTCTCGGCCAAAAATAAACACATTAAAGAAATCACTTATAACTATTCACTTCATGCAAACGTGAGAAAAACTACCACCGTTTTTCCACACGAATTTCAATTCAGAAAATGAATCTTTTCCGCATTAGTGTGTCGAAAAATTGCCCAGACGCAAAAGTTTTTTCAGGAGCACTATATAATATTTTTGCTAAATTGGAGAAATTTTATACTTGCCTTATTTCAACACTTCAATATAATTATTAAATTTCGGAATATTTCGATTGATTTTTATAAAATAAAATAATATAATTTAAGGTTCATATAAACTCATGAAAAAATTAAAGGTAAGTTTAAAAATTCTGAGAAAAATTCGAGTTATTCTGGCATTCAAATTGAATAATTAGAAAGATGTTTTCGAGGAAAAAAATAAAAACCTAATTTTTAGAGGTTTTTTTAAGTTTTCCCAAAAACCACTCATCAGATTCCATTTCAAATATCATGACATATCATTGTCATAGTAAAAGATAAAAACGATTTTTTTCAGAATTTTCAACTTCAACGATCCCTCACAATTTAAAATAATTCTGAAAATCTTGTTATAAAATCAAAGACAGTTGAGAAGAATCACTTTTGCAAGTGATATTTATATGAAATTTAGAAGACTGGACATTGAGGAACTATTCATACTGGTTTTCAGACATAGTGCATAAAATTTTGTATGTTTCACGTGCGTAAAATGCGTTTAAGGCCTTCGGCGTGTGATGGCCCTCGGCTAACGCCATCGGGCCATCATCCACCCCGCAGGCCATAAACGCCTACTTTACGCCCCTGTTGATACATAAATAACTATTTTGCACTCACCAAATCGACATGATTGACGCCTGCGCATTTTATTAGCTACCACTAACAAAAATTTTCGTAGAAGAAAAAGTAGCAAAATGAAGCTACTCAGGAAGATTCAGCCCGTTATTAATAATTTTTGAAAATAGGCTTGAGATCCCGGTCTATAAGTTCATACGAAAAAGTCGTTGCATGAAGTTAAAAAAACAACAAATGAAATTAACTCAGGATTTACCTTCTCGAACAATTATTTTTGAGCATATTCTGGCGTTAGTCACATACAAATCTCGAAGAATTTATTATTTTAGAAGTATTGTTTCTCAAGAATTTCTCTCCTACTCTCAAAAATGATAATAATTCTTGGCAATTGTATAATTCTACCTCATATTCCTTGAGCCTACAATTACATAATTTGACGGGAATATTTGCTGCCCAGGAGAGATAAGTTCATGCAATATGAATTTGCAGGTGAACAGATATACTGATATAACAATCCTTAACTACTCCATAATCTACTTCCCACCCACTTTCGAGAATTTTTCATTCACAAATTGATAATTACTCAACAAGAGTGTCAGTCCATTTCCAGGAGATAAGTGAGCCAGCAATTTTGAAAACGGAAGTCAGAAGCGTTAAGCAAATTGATAAATGAATTATTCAATGTGAATATTTAATTTCATAATTAGTCTTTGCCAAGAAAACAAAAGACCTGATAAGCGTTTTCCAAGTATCGAGGAACTTCAAGAAAACTACCAGCTGTTACCACCCATAAATTAATGGATCGACCAAAAGTTCCGCAAGCAATCAATCTTTATAAGACTCATATAGATAGCTGTTAGTTCATCATTTTAAAACGCACCCACAATGGTTTCCCTTACATTGCTCCTCAAAGTTCCCATCAAAAGATATCGCAGGAGACCTTTGAGAGCCTTTTCACGCAAGATTTAATTCAATTTTGGGCGTTTTGATGGCACTTTGCTCCATGATCAATATGACCCGCCTCCGTGAACTAGTGATATTTCTTGTATCCTACACGAAAATTAGCGAAAGGTCACCAAGAGAGGATATTCTATTATATAAATTAACTATTATCTAATATCCATTATATATAACATATCTAATAAACAACAACATGTCAAAGTAAAAAATTTTCTGAGTGATGTAGATCAGGTAAAGTTTTTAGTACCTCAAGGGTCCGTACAGAGACCTATGTTATTTAACATTTATTTGAACAGTTTTTTTTAAAATACATAATTATGGCCAGAGTATAAGTTTTGCTGATGATACAGCCATTCTTTAGCAAGTTAATGGTTGGAAGGAACTGAAATATTCAGCACAAACTGACCTGAAAATCATAAAAAGTTGGATGGACCATAATTTAACAACAATAAATTTCGAAAAAACTAAATTCATTACACTTTTGAGAGACATTTTAGATAAAGATAAAATCGTCTCATGCATTGGTTGGTTCTCGACTGAATTTTGGAATCTTAGGGTGAGTTGGAGTAATGAATACACATCTGAAAAAAATCAATATAATCAAAAAAAAATTCTAGTAATGATAATGCGGAAACCATATTCTCATCCATCTTCATTTTCACCCAAAAAAATTGGTCAACGTAGCTTTACATATCTTGCACCAAGAATGTTTCAAATTCCACCAGAATGTCTAACAGAAACAGATAATCTTCATCAATTCAAGAAAAAATTAAACAAATTTATTGCCGAATCCCCAGAGATGAACTTATCAAAATGATATATATTCAATCATGAATAGTAACAAATTATATATTTCCTACATTTTATCTAATATTTCATCCATACTCTTGATTTTAACCTATATTCTGGAGAAATGTCTTTATTTAATGTATATATAAATATATACATAAAAATCAGAAAGGATTTATCGAGAGGCTATATATGAAAATATAAAGAAAAAAGTTATTGGGTATAACCCTCAAATTGTAGTGCAACCATAGACACGTGTTTCGAGCTTAATCTCTCATCAGTACGGTAAAGTCAAGTGCGAAGATGTACAACACTTGGGTGTAAAATTAGAAACAAAGGAAGTCAAGAACAGGAAGCCAACCACACATTTGTGGCTTCGGTTAGAAGACCTTGTGCTTACAACGTCGCCACGGTGGCAGCTATAGCTACCATCGTGACAATCCTACCCAGGAAAATACAAATCAGAAAGGATTTATCGAGGGGCTATATATGAAAATATAAAGAGAAAAGTTATTGGGTATACATGAATATGTACATGATTTAAGGGGGTGTTTCTTGAACCTTGGCTTGTATGTAATAGATTTGTTTCTTGGGGGTTTCGTTCGATAACGAATTTTTGAAAAACACGCTGTGTTTTATTATTTATTTCAACGATACGAGTGGGGGTCCCTCGTCTTCATCAAGTCAATTGTAAGGTACATAAAATTTGAAATTGCTGATATATAGAACATTGTGGTGTACACATTATCAGATTTGCATGCAGGATTGTTTTGCCGAAAAATATGATTTAAACACTTTCCCATTTTCTCCACAACCGTTGGCATTACGTGAAATACATTTGTTCAGTGTTTTCATCATTCAAGCTTAGTTGATCAATATTGTACCATCTTGTAACATTTGGGTGTGCTTCTTTCAGAGTGCCAATAGCAGCAGTTATATATTTTCATGTTTAAGGTTTCCCCAAACCAACGCGGAAACGCGGGAGCGGGAGCGGGGTCAGGATGAATGCGAGACTAAATCCTATAGTGGGATACGTAAAAATATATACCGATTATTCATATTCCGAAATGCAGTCAAGCAGAGAAATAAATATGGTTTGCTACGTTTACTGTTTTTATAGCAATTCGCATGGTTCCCATGTTCCGCTCCCGCGTTCCCGCATTGGTGTGACATAATCTTTATAAAACAGATTAGTATCATTCGCATATAGGATGAATTGTGTTGCAAACTGTAACATCATTAATGTATATCAAGAATAACACTGGTCTTAACACATATCCTTGAGGTACCCCTTATTTAACTAACTGAAGTGAAGACACATCGTTGTTTATTTTCTAGGAAGGATTTCATCAATTTCAAGCTATTGTCAAATTTGTATCAAAATCAAATCATATCAAATTTATAGTAGGCTAGTTTATCCAAGAGAATATTAAAAGACACACACTCGAATGCTTTAGTTAGTTTGCATATTTTACGTACTTTATGGCCGGCACTGTATATATATATATATATATATATATATATATATATATATATCTATAACTTTAACTTTACTGTAAAAATATGTCTTTCTCCATTTCATAGTTCATTCATACGGTTAAGGTGACTTTATTCTATGTATAAATCTTGTATATATTGTATATTGTATATATTATAAATGTATGTCTTAATTTTATCTGCAATTTTTTCTATAGTCTTGATTTTAACACAATGTATCCACAATTATTCTCTTTACACCTTTCATTCTACTATCTACTTTATGTATAGGATTTTCTGCTTTCATCTATACTTTTGGTTACTGAAAAAAGCAATAACCAATATTTTTATCTATATTTTATATATAAATTTTTCTGCATTTATTCATCATTTTATCTATAAGATAGTCTAAATAAGAATAACCGGGTAGTGAAAAAAAAACCCAAAAAAGAACAACTCCACCCACCCAAAAAACACGTTACTTAATAAACTTAACACCAATAACAGTTCTAATATCTCCATCTCTTTCGAAACTTCTAGTAATTTTTTAAACTTCTTGGTAAATTCAAAAAACAAAATTCCTATGTTGGACAAGTCAGGTGTATATGAATTAAATTGTTCTCATTCTGAATATAATCTTTGTTACATTCGCCAAACAATATTAAGAAAAGGATGAGGTATCTTTTTTGTATTTCCGGTAGTTTTTACGAAGCATGGTGACTATTTAAATGAACTATTTGCAAAACACTGCGATGCTTGGATTAATGCTTTAAAACGGGCCCCCCTCAGTAAATCACAACTTAAAATTTGGCGTGTGAGTTCTCGACATTTTATCGAAGGTTAGTTAGTGTATATCAGTTTATTTTTGTACATAAATGAGTTTTAAAAATAATTTTAGGAAAACCCAGTGCCTTATATGGGCTACACCACAAGTGGTACACCAGATGAGTCTGCAGCTTCTTGTTCTCGGCATTTATAGAAAGTTAGTTAGTGGATATCAGTTAATTTTGGTACGGATCGCGATATTGTCTATAATACGAATTTTTTCATCGTACTGGCACTTGACATCACCTCTAAGGAATAAATAATAAGTAGGTACTTCGAGGCATATTTCTTTCAATTTTATCAAAATGAAACCAGAAAAAAAACTTTTAATCTAAATGCACAAGGTTAAACACCAACTAATCGATATGTGTGCCCTCCAGCAAATATGGCCGACCTGTCAAAGTCACGTGTTCTGGAATGGTCTCTTGTTTTGTTTACTTTTGAAAACGTGTATGGTCACAAGTTTTTGAAATAATCTTAAATTTTAATAATGACGTATTTGACTATATCAAACCATATCCCTGACAAAGGGAACACGCCACTGTTACGGAAAATGTCAAGTAAAAATACTCATCTATTCTAAATTTTCATTTGTTACCAACACATTGTTCAGTGGTTGCTCTGGAAAAGTAGAAGTAGTTTGTTATTATTTATTTTTTATACTATTTTATTAATTTTTTCAAAAATATTCCTTTTTTGTATCTTTCAGTGCCTAGATGTCAAAATAAATTGACGAAACGTTGGCTTTAAAGGAATAGAGTATTCTTCAATTCAAGACCCGAAAACCGAAATCAGTCATCACAACAAAGGTAGTAAAACTTTCATATTATTATTATTATATCATAAGATGGAAATAACGATAACTTCTCCGACGTCATCGATATCAACCCAGAAAAGTGGGACAAATAGCACATAAAATTCATCATTCCGAGTCAAGGAACTTTTTCACTCACAAGTCGAATTTAAATTTTCTATAGCCAGCCAGTGCTAAAAACCTAATATGCAGATGTCTGTGGACACCAATTAATTAAGAAACCACTCACTCCAAGTCCAGATGGAAAACAGTTTATCGTAGGTCACTTAACTATGAATATGCTCATATTGAATAATCAACTGCCGATGATTGCCTTTATAGCGCGTATTTCAGAAAAATGGTGGTGAAGGTATTCGGTCAGTATTTATTGGCAATAAAATCTATTAAACATCAAGAGCGTCAGATACAGGATGTTTGAAAAATCTTGCGTTTCTGATGTTGAATATGAGACGGTTGATGGAGGAGTATATTCATTGTAGTCTATTCGGTGTGAAGCAATACAGGAGTATCTATATACAGAGCGGCTTTTTTTTAGCCCCCCCCCTCTGTTAACTTTTGAACGGTTTGACTTACAAACAAGAAACAAAAACCAGTTTGAATGGTATTATCGATACTACTTTTTGAAACAGAAGACACTGTGGTTGCATGAAAAGAGAAGTGCCGGTACATCAATTAAAGAAATTTAAATGGGATGGGTGGTCAAATTACTACGAAGGAGTAGAAGTGCCACGTTTTTTCTATTTTCAGATTTCAACTTGTAACTCGGAATTCCGACTTGTAACTCGTAATTCCGACTTTTAACTCGGAATTCTTACTTGTAACTCGGAATTTCGACTTGTAACTGGGAATTCCGACTTTTAACTCGGAATTCTTACTTGTAACTCGGAATTTCGACTTGTAACTGGGAATTCCGACTTGTAACTCGGAATTCCGACTTTTAACTCGGAATTCTGACTTGTTACTCGGAATTCCGACTAGTAACTTGTAATTCCGATTTGTAACTCTTAATTCCGACCTGTAACTCGGAATTCCGACTTGTAACGCGGAATTACGACTTGTAACTCGGAATTACGACTTGTTACTCGGAATTTCAACTTGTAACTCGAAATTCGGACTTGTAACTCGGAATTCCGGTAAGATGGTTGGTGGATGTTCTAAAAGCATGATGTGCAATATGGGAACGGAAAATAAAGTAGTAGGTCATACAGACTTCACCATGATAACAATAAAAGCTTGATGGTCCATTTTGCACAACTGTGCCCAATTTTGGATGGATTGGTTTCATTAATTCCAGTTCAGGAGGATCTGTGTGAAGTGTACCCCTGTGATAAAGATGTATTCGATTTGAGTAGAGTTTTGATTTCAGAAAATGGAAACCCACAAGGGACTGATCCCAATTGTCTTGTAAAATTAAATATACAATTGAGAAATCTAGTTCTAGCATTAATCAACTAACACGTTTTGTATCACTTGATTGCATCTATACAATTTTATTTCTTTTCAGTGGTCGTAATTCAGATACTTTTGCTAATTTCTTCTTTATTTATAACGAATGTATCTTTTACCAGTATCTACGTATGATTTGAAAACGACTATATTGTATATTATTCCATGTTTCGGTTAGAAATTCTCAGTACGAATGCTCCGATAGGACCAAGTTTCATGGACTTTCCAACTACTATAAAAATGCTGGAAAAATCTGTTCAATGTCCTAAGGAGAGTGTGACAGATGATGATTGTTAAGCCTGCCGAAGAAATTTCTTTAAACTTATTGCAGATATGGAAGCAAATTTTTGACAGTTACCTTTTCAATCCTTCAACTTACTCGCATCATGCGCAATAGTTGTTGAATTTGTTGAATTTGTTCATTGAGAGTCGGTGAATAAAAAAGTGGAACAGAAAATATTTTTTTTATTATACCTGAATCATAATCCTTGTCAAATAAATTGAAAAGTATACGAAAACTTCAAGATTAAAACACGTCGGACTCAAAAGGTTGTTTCTATGTTAAATAAGCATTCATCATGGACATTACTTACTTGATTGGATGTAATATATTTCTCCCGCTGCCGACACTGTAAATAGTCCATACATGCTTAGCAACAAAACAGGTAAATGGCCTATATCATTCGTTTACTAATTCATCTTGACAACGGAACTTAATAGTGTCATTTACATGCCTAGGGTAATAATGACTTTGCCTTTGACAAGTAATACCTTCAGCTTCATTCATATCAATTTTTAGGTTATGAGACCTTTTGAATATTATTGTTGTCTGCTTATTCGGTAACTTAGTTACACGCACAAGCAACTTAGAATGAAATAGCGAACGAATAATCATGAAGGAAGGGTAAGAAAACAAACTTCAATTCATGCAAATTTTGAGAAATGTCAACAAGCAGCGGGAAAAACGTAATAAGTAACACGGAATGTATCGACTGTTATCATCCTCGGCAAGCGACAAGCCTCGGCTTTGCCTCGGCTCGTACTCGCTCACCTCGAATGTTAACACGTCTTTACATTCCTTGTTACTTAAATAACTAATAAACAACAATATCTTGATATAAAAATCATTTCCATAATTGTTTTTGAAGGCATGATAAAAAATGGCGTATGATACAAGTGTATAAGTGCCTGACGCTACCTACTGCGATCAGATTAAACTTTGCTGTATCTCTGTTTCCAAAATATCCCAATCTGTAACATCATGTATGGCATCAATCAAACACTTTTAATTCATTTAACTATGCTCACCATATTGAATCTTATTTTTCAGATGAAAAAACATGGAAAAACATATTTCTCAGGTAGAATATTTTTATTATTATTGAATAACAAATGTTCGAACGCTCTGAATGAATTAAACATCAGTTTTGAACACATTGCACCACCTATGAACATAAAAAATGAATTGTAATACCTCACAATGTTGATATTCAATCGTACTATACAGGCTGATTCACGGTGGATGGCACATTAGACGTTTCTGGTGAACCAGACAACGGATCACTTTGAAAATTTAATGGAGGGCATATTCGGACATTCTCTAGCCAACTAAAATATTTTCGACAATGCGGTGTTGCCGCTTCTATTAGAAAGCAGTAGCAACTTTGATTTTTCAAATGGAACACTCTGTATATAATATTATTTTTGGAATCTCCAACAATTGCCCGACAACTTTTCTTGATATTTCCCTATACCTATCTGTTACCGTTTTCGAAATAAAAATTAATTTCAATTTTTTTCTTCGAAAATCATGACTTCTAAAAATGCCGATATCTTTTAGTTAAGAAGTACTATGATATCGAAATTTGGTTTGGAGTTAGGTGATACTTGGACACTTCCCACACGTCAGCCTGATCTCCGTTACTTCAATACAGGGTGGTAAAAAAATACATGATTACTATTTGACAGTAGCGTTGTGACATTCTCCTAATAATATCGACATTTTCGTCACTTCAGAAGTTGCAAATACCTTCAAAACGATGGAACAAAACTATTCAAACGAAGTTCTTATGAATTTGTTTATTATTTTTGGACAATGTGATAAAATTATCAGCAGAACAAGTAGAAAGTTCAATGAAATGTATCCGAATCTACCGCCAATGAACCTCAAGAAATTTATACGAATTCAGAACAATTTCAATGCATTTGGATCAACTTTAAAAGCACCAAGAAACTTGCCTCGACCCGTAACTTCTGAAGACAACCAGATTAATGTCTTAGCATATTTCCACGCATTTCCCGAGTCATCGATAAGAAGTGCTGAAGAAGATTTGGGTATAAAATATTCATCGGTTCAAAGAATCTTGCGAAGACATAAAATGCATGATTATAAATTCACCAAAATTCAAGCAATGAAGCCTCAAGACCCTCAACAGAGAGTAGAATTTTGTGAAATGTTGTTGACACGCATTCAAGAAGATCCACTTTTTTTAAATAAAATTATTTGGACTGATGAATCGAATTTTTCGAGAGAAGGGATTTTCAATAGAAAAAATCGTCATTATTGGTCCAGTGAAAATCCTCACGTCACAAAAGAAGCCGGATTTCAAGAAAAATTTAGTTTTAATGTCTTCTGCATGTTGATGGACAACAAATTGAGGTACGTGATATACGAGGAGTCATTAACATCCAGAAGCTACCTGAATATTTTGGAGAATACTGTAGAGAGTTTCGTGGATAATCTGCCACTCGAAGAATATCGAAACTGCTGGTACCAACTAGACGGAGCTCCTGCACATTGCACAAGAGAAGTGAGCGCAGAACTGGAAAGACTTTTTGACGATCGGTGGATAAGGCGCTTGGGACCATGGAATTGGCCAGCGAGATCACCCGATCTTAATCCAATAGATTTTTATTTGTGGGGAATGTTTAAAGAAAAAGTTTACAAAATACCCGTGCGTTCGAGAGATGAATTGTTAGAAAGGATTGCCCAAACATTTGAAGATTTGGATCCCAATGAAATCAGATCTGCCACCACGAAAGCAGTCAACACCCGCATTTTAAAGTGCTTGGAAGTGAACGGCCAGCGATTCGAACATATTTTGAAATATTCCACATGATTATTTTACTTTTTTATAATTATTCATATCAATATTTCCAATTTCAAGTTTCTTGGTGCTTTTTTAAAGTTTATCCAAACATATTGAAATTGTTCTGAATTCGTATAAATTTCTTGAGGTTCATTGGCGTTAGATTCGGATACATTTCATTGAAGTTTCTACATGTTCTGCTGATAATTTTGTCACACTGTCCAAAAATAATAAACAAATTCATAAGAACTTCGTTTGAATAGTTTTGTTCCATCGTTTTGAAGGTATTTGCAACTTCTGAAGTGACGAAAATGTCGATATTATTAGGAGAATGTCACAACACTACTGTCAAATAGTAATCATGGCCTGCTTACCAAATACCGAATGGAAATACTATTCTGAAGGGACATTTTCACAAATAAATGCTCATAAGTCCGAAACTTGACTAGTTAGGTATAGGTATGATATACATAGAAAGAAATCAAATTTCAGCAGCTTTCCGAATTTTCAATAATATACAGGGTGTTCCATTTAAAATAATCAAATTTCAGCAACTTTTTCAAGCAAACGAAAAAACTGTATTTTTTTACCACCCTGTATTGAAGTAACGGAGATTAGGCTGACGTGTGGGAAGTGTCCAAGTATCACCTAACTCCAAACCAAATTTCGATATCACAGTACTTCTTAACTAAAAGATATCGGCATTTTAGAAGTCATGATTTTCGAAGAAAAAAATTGAAATTAATTTTTATTTCGAAAACGGTAACAGATAGGTATAGGGAAATATCAAGAAAAGTTGTCGGGCAATTGTTGGAGATTCCAAAAATAATATTATATACAGAGTGTTCCATTTGAAAAATCAAAGTTGCTACTGCTTTCTAATAGAAGCGGCAACACCGCATTGTCGAAAATATTTTAGTTGGCTAGAGAATGTCCGAATATGCCCTCCATGAAACTTTCAAAGTGATCCGTTGTCTGGTTCACCAGAAACGTCTAATGTGTCATCCACCGTGAATCAGCCTGTATAATATCCATAATACAAATATAAGATGATATTACATTATTGAATTCAGATCTGAAAGTCATAAAGTTTTCGTAGGAAATGGGAATTTGTAGTAGTTTGGAGCAGGTATGGGCCATCGGTTACTCTGACAAACCCCAATGAAGTGTATTTTGACGTTTTGATTAGCGACATAATAAATATGTCAAACTTACAGAATGAACTCATATCTCTATAACACGCAACAATGGCACTAACACACTTTGATACGCCAGGTGCCTTAAATTCCACTACCAGTAGGAATTCCGAATTACAAGTCGGAATTCCGAGTTACAAGTCGGAAACTGTAAAATAAAATAATTGTGGTACTTCTACTCCTTCGTAAATTACACATCGTTGAAAAACTTCAAGTTTCTTTCCAACCATATATTTCTTTTTGAGTTCCGTTAACACATATTTTAACAATTTCGATCTTTTTGCCTTTTGAAATTTTGAAAAGTTGATGTGCCCCCAGTGCCATGTGTCGAGTAATTATAAAAAGTAGTATCGGTAATATCATACAATAGTTACGTATATCAAGTATCAAGAACAGTAAGGATGTTTTACTGGTTGATGACAATGTTGTCTGAAACCAGTAAACCTTGACGTTTGTGAGGCTTATACTATTTTTGTAAGACCGATATAATGTATAAAATAATTCGTATAAATCGATTCTTTTGAATGTTATTTTTTGATCAATTGTGTTCAATGCAACTGTTCCATTAGAAAAATGGAACCATGGTTTTATTTATAGTTGCATTTTTTCAATCTGTCGTGCAGTTGTCAGGTAGAAGTTGGGTATTTGTTCCAATAATACTATATGTATAGTAGAGTTTAAACAGTATGCAAGTTTGATATGGAGTCCTTTTTACCAGTATCAGGTTTCAGCTTTGGATAATGTTCAAAGAAGATTTTTGAAATATTTGTATTTCAAGGATTCCGGTACATATCCGCAACGCGGTATAGATAACAATATTCTGCTGAATAACTTTGACATAAACAGCTTAGAAATGCGTAGATTTTTAACATCAGTAAAATTCATATACAAACTTTTTCACAAGATCAATTGTCAGGATATACTGTCACAAATTGATATCAATGTACCGCGTTTGGCATCTCGACGAACTACAGCTTTTTATCTGAAACGTGCTAATACAAATGTTATGTTGAAATCTCCAATTAACTATATGTGCTCTAATTTTAATAGAATTTCTACAGACTTTGATATACATTTCGATAATATTAATAAATTATATTCTTGTGTTAGACAGCTTTATGCAACATAAATGTATTAGGTATATTATATTTAGTTACTTTTGTTCAAATGCTTTCGTTTCTTTAGGTATCTCCTTCAATGCGTTTGTAGAACTTCATCAACATGATTCTGCTGTTATTTTCTTTTTTTTTCTTCTTATAACCAACCATAGTTATAATGAATGGATGTATATTTTGTAATTTGGTAGATGTATATATAATCTTACTTAAACTGTGTAACTAGGTCCTGTAATTGGGTTTCGACCTGTTGGGCTAATAAAAAACAAAATAAAATAAGGAAGTTCAACATTCATATATTCATTTATACAGTAAATAAAATAAAAACTAAGAGTTGGCCAACTTTCATCTATTACTTTATTCTTATTTCGAAACTGAAAATGCGCATGATCAGATATCAGATATAATAGTTTTTCTTTTCGTTACCTTAAAGGTACGAATTGAAAATAAAACGTGTTCTATTTGTTACTATTAAATTGAATAGTATTCGCGAGTAATCAAATAAATCTCTTGTAATTGTGTACGTATTTATTTCATACTGCAGACCGAGCAGGCATGTCGGCTCGATGTTTTGCTTGGATACAAAAAACAACTCTCCACAAAGTGAATACTCAAATAGTATATACAGAGTGGAACTCTTTAGAGCCCAATATATAACACCTCTTTCCTAAGCACTGTACTATAAATAAAACTTTTTAATTTTATATAAACCTGAAAAAAAATTTAATTTTACATTCTTAACCTAACTGGCTGCTTTCACTGGCTCCGCCTTGATATTTACCACTCCGAAACTCTCCCTGGTGCTATGCTCCTTCAAAGCTGACTCCTTTGATAATGCTAATTTAACCACTTGTTTCAAATTCACGGTAGCTTTTGATGCATCCTCTTCAAATAAACGGTCCATGATCTTCACATCATTGATTCCAATCACAAAAATGTCCCGCATGACTGTTTCCAATTCGTTTCCAAAGTTACAATTTGAAGCAAGCTTTTTAACCTTAGCTTCCCAGTTTGAAACACTTTCATTAATTTCGCGTCTTGCGGTATAAAATTTTAGCCGTTCGGCAAAATAGGATTTCACTGGAGCCAAATGTTCAGCTAACAATTTGCTCAATTCGTCAAACGATTTATCTTCCGGTAGATGGGGAACACACACATTTCTCATCAAAACATAACAATTTTCAGAAAGAGTGTTCAAAAGGACAGCCTTTTTGCGATCTTCCTCCGTTATTTTATTAGCGATAAAAAATTGCTTCAGTCGTTCCTTGAATACCGAAAAGTCCGAATTCTTTGGATCGAAGGTATTCAGTGAACCCAAAAGTCCCACTAACTGAGATTCAGGCATTTTGAAGTTTCACTAAAAAATGTAGGTACGATATAATTTGATATACGCACTTCGTACGAACGATTTCACGTTATATTTTGATAAACGCACTTCGCTCTAAATTGCACTTGCACGTGAGTTACTAAAGTAATCCTCGTCACCAATGTTCTATTTGTTACTATTAAATTGAATAGTATTCGCGAGTAATCAAATAAATCTCTTGTAATTGTGTACGTATTTATTTCATACTGCAGACCGAGCAGGCATGTCGGCTCGATGTTTTGCTTGGATACAAAAAACAACTCTCCATAAAGTGAATACTCAATAGCATATACAGAGTGGAACTCTTTAGAGCCCAATATATAACAAAACGAAACAATTTTTGTTGTTGATAAGCGATTTTGTTTTTAATAATCATCGATGAAAACATAATTTTGAGTGGCATGATGTTGCTTATGGCTATATCAATAGTTATTCTAACCATGTCAAAATAACGAAAAGCGCGATTCAAAGTTCGTCCTATGAACAGAACGAAAAAATGCAAAGTATACCGGAATTTATATTGCTATTCGCAAAACAAATCCAAATCCAAAAATCCAATAACATTTGGATTTTATTGACTGGACTAATAGACTTGTTGAGAATGTGGTTTATTTCAATTAGTCGATTGGAAATATCTTCCGTTTTCGTGTCCATGAATCTTTTCTGTGAGAAGTGAATGAAACCGTTACCAAATGCACGAGTGAGAGATCAGCACCACTGTAGTCACCCTTGCAATCTACACATGCCTGATGAAATGAGTTTCACTCTTCATGTTCGAAAATAAATACATATACGTTTCAGACTTGTGATCGATTGCACAATCAACAAACTGGAAGGGTATAAGACCATGAATTATTGGTATCGGCAAAAATCCTTCATAAAGTAGGGATTTTTTTCCAAACAACGCAGACGAATAAATTTGCAATTTCATCGTACGATGAAAGTTAATATTGAATGCAAGCCTATAAAGAGTCTGAAAAGAGATTTAACAAATTACAAACTTTTCTACATTGATGGGGATGGAGGCGATACATTCACTTGAACCGTTGGGAGGTGCCATTGCGGCCTTGGGTTGAGTCACGTAATGGCAGAAAATATTGAGCACTTTTTTATATTTTCATTTTTGACAGTAACAGAATATTTCGGTTGTAGTTACCCGCGTTCCTTACCAATAGAAGGAATAATTTTTTTCCAGGGGTTAGGTTAGGTTTGAACGTGAGTGGGCCCGTATCAGGCCCTCCCCTACTACCAATGGCCTATTGTGGCTCACCCTATAGTTATATTTCTCCCAGTATATCCAATCTCTTGACGAAATTGAGGAATGCATTGGGAGAACAATTTACCAGGTTTTCTGGCCTTACTAACGTTTCGCCAAATATTGAGAATCTGGTTCTGGCCCCTGCAGGGCATGTACACAGAATGTGTTTAGCCGTTTCATCATCCTCCATGCATAGCCGGCACTCTGCATCTTGTGCAAGTCCGATTTTATGCATGTGATGTTTGAGTTTGCAGTGGCCAGTAAGCAAACCTACTATAACTCTGAGATTCGCTCTACTGAGTTCTAGCAGTTTGTCCAAGCAATGAATGCTTTGGAATGGGCTAGGCCCGGTAGACTACGCCAGTACTCTAGTCTTTTATTGTCTGCCCAAGCTGTTATGACATTCTTGGCAGTGCTATATGCTAAACTGATTACCGGTTCTGGTCCAGTGAACGTTGTTTCGCCCCCCCTTTTGCTAGGACGTCCTCTATTTCGTTTCCTTCTATGCCTGTGTGACCTGGTATCCAGACTAGGATAACGTTGTTGCGTTGCGCCAGTCGGTTTAAGGTGTCTCTGCAGTTCCATACTGCCCTAGATTTAAAGCAGTTGGATTCAAGCGCTTTAAGTGCTGCTTGACTATCTGAAAATATTTTTATTGTTTTTCGTGTGTCGAAACGATTTTCCAGCTCCCTGGCACACATTTCAATGGCCTATACCTCTGCCTGAAATATCGTAGCTAGTTTACCCATACTGAACGAGCGTTTCACTACTGGGTTCATCCCATATATTCCGGCTCCGACGCCTTCCTGAGTTTTGGAACCATCGGTGAACCAACGTTCATTTGCCCTACATAGGTTGGTTTCATTTTGGTTTCATTTCGGGAAAGACCACAGTGTAGGACGTGTGAAGGTTGATAGTTTTAGGCATGATGTCTGAGGGCAGAATGTTGTGAGCTATTATGCCCTCCAGCATGCTGTTGCCTCTCATGACACATGCCTGCGGTAGACTAATGGACGCTTGGTAGAGTCTGTATGTTGCCCATCTTGCCTCTCTCTACAGAACTATGTGGAGAGGAAGTAATCCAAGGAGGACTTCTATTGCTGCCGTTCGCGTGGAGCGAATGCTTCCAGTAATCGCCAGGCACGCTTGTCTCTGTAGTCCGTTAAGTTTAGCAATGGCCATTTTTATGACTTTTGCTCCACCAGACTATAGAGCCATACGTTATCATTGGACGTATGACGGTCACGTACAACCAATATACGTGTTTTGGTGACATGCCCCATGTTTTACCACATATTCTGCGGCATGTCCATAATGATAGGCTAGCCTTCCGGATAGTCTTTTCCAAGTGCGAGTTCCAATTAAGTTTTTTATCCAGGGTTATTCTCAGATATTTTGCTTCACTCGCAAAAGGAATTGTTACACCATTGATGGAAGGAGGTATTAAATGTTCCAGTTTCATTTTCCTGGTGAATGGTACTATGACCATTTTGTGGGGGTTAATGGACATTTCCTTCCTCTCGCACCATTTATAAATGGTATCCAATATATCCTGAAGGACGTAGGAGATCGTCTATTCAGATTTATCGTTTATTACTAGGACCAGATCGTCAGCATATGCTTGCAGATCAACCTCCCAAAGCGAGAGAATGGCCAGCAGATCATTCACCAGCAGTAACCATAACAGTGTTGTTGTAGAAAAAAACATTATTACAGAGTTCGTAAAAATAATATCTGAGAAGTTTTCAAAATGGTTGATATAACTCATTCAAATAATAGAGATCAACTAATTCAAACTGAAAGTAAACACCGGAGCCGGAATGACATTAATAAAAAGAAGGAGCGAGCTATATAAATACATGTAGAATTTCCAACACCTCTTGAGCTAATTGCCTGTTTCTGTGGCACCCATCAAACGTTAATTCAGAGCTCTAATTACCCATCATACCGACCACTAACCAACTAGTTTGTCGACTTTGGTGAGGGCATATCAAACTCACATTCAGTAGAATGAAGAGAAAACAGTCGTTTGACTCAAAATACACACAATATTATTTTAGTGAACACGTTGAAGAACATTCAGTTTCATGTACACATGAACCCCTATGTTTTCTGTAGTAACAGAACATATACAGGGTGTCCCGTACAGACCACGTTAAACTTAAGGAGGATGTAGATTGAAGAATACTCTAGCTATAAAAAATCTCCAATATAATAGTCTTACCGTATTCGAGATATTCGTATTTTTATGAAAACGTTGTTTTTGCCTCTCAGTAGTTTTTTTGGTGGAATAAGTTGAATAATTTCACACTATTTTAATAAATTTTTTTAGTTAATTATTGCTGAAGGATTATTCTAACGTCTGCATTATTAACATTTTCCGAACATTTTAGATGGGGGCTGCGAGAAATGTTTTTATGGAAAGTTTTGATAGTAGATTTTTTTGTTCATTAAGTTTAGCTCATCGGAGTGAAACCAACATGTACTGGGTTACTGCTGCACATTACATCAATAAATTGCCTATTTCGTGGTAATTTCAAAATTGTATAACAGCAGTGATTTGTTTATAAAGAAAATAAGGTATAGCTATTTTTATCCAAAAGGGCACGTTTCTGATAAAATACAGTTGGTCAATTCTTTTCAGAAATCGGCGATTTTGCATTACCTTGTGAAAAATTTCAATCTTTTACGTGAGAAACTGTTACTTTACCAATTATTTACCTCGAGTAAAATTATTCATTACTTGCAAGAAGCTACTCTCCACCGACTATTGTAGGGTCATCTGTGGTTGAGTTGAAAAACTGCTCTTGCTCATACTCCGCCAATTCATCATTCATGATTCTTTTGCCTAGTTTGTGAGTTTGTTGTTTTCTTAATGGTGATGATAAATAAAGCCGATTTTATTATTATTATTATCTGTCAGAGAAGAGAGACTACCCAGCACGAGCTCAATTTTGCCGGCAAATGTTGCGAAAACATCATGCAGATGAAGATTTTTTTTTTAAATATCATTGGGAACGAGTCTTTCTGTAACAAGGATGGGTACATGAATCTCCACAAATTGCATAGGTAAATTCACACGAGAAGAGAGTAGATATCGATTTGAGTCAATCTATGGAAGGGAATATTTAATCGTGCAATTTTGGGTTCGAACTGCCGCCCTCACTGAACGCCAACAATTATTTGAGATTTTTAACCGACCAGTTATTATATTGCAAGATCTGCCACTGGCGCTGAGGTGTACACTGTGGTTTCAACTTGATGTATGCCCAGCACAGTACGGTTTCCAAGTAACAGCACATTTAGATCGAACTTATGCCCACCGGTGGACCGGAAGAGGTGGTGAAATTTTGTGGCCCTCTCGTTCACCAGACCTAAATCCTCTGGAATTTTTATTATTGGGGTTGCCTGAAGGACAAAGTGTATTGAAAACCCAAACACGATGAGGCCGAATTAAGGGAACGCTTTCGAGTTGCTTCAGAGGAAATGTCAGACACACATTTGAGGGCAATAAAAAGATATTTTCTCAGTCGATGCAGGGCCTGCATACGCGAAGGAGGTCGCCATTCTGAATGAGTCCTATAATGATCGTAAAAGCTCTTCATGTCATTAAAAATATAATTACCATAAATAACAACCGCAAAATTATACAGAAACGTACCCTCTGGATGAAAACAGCCATATCTTTTATTATTATTAACAGAAAAATATTTTCAAAGTTTAACCGCACAAGAAATAGTCCAACAATTCCTCATTACAGTGTGAAATTGCTTTTGAAGTGTATGTTTTCCAATTCTTCCGACCTCCCTGATGATCTTAGAAGAGTGAAATAGATTTTTGTCGACCAAAATGTATTGGAGACCTAGCGAAAGAGATGCAATTCACGCATCAATGGAATGAGCGATTTTCTGTGAGTGATACTTCTAAATAATATTCTCCCTTATCTCTTCATAGATAAGAATCTCCAATGGAAACTGGACATTTAATGAATAATCAACTATCTGAATGAAAATGCAAATTTTCAATTTCAGATTTTTTCTCTCAAGTTATATAGGGTCTTTCTTAATATCTATCAGATGTAGTTCAATGTCCAGCGTGGCTTTAGCCGGGGAAGTAGTTGTTTTCTGTTAGATATTACAAAAAAGTTACTTCAATTTTATCGTAGGGTTTTTTCCATTTCCAGAGGAATGTATTGATTCAATTTTCAATTGAGAATGTTTCTCTTTAAAACATGAATCCCTTCCAAGAGAGGTTATCTTGTACGATGGAAAATAGCGACTAAATTCCAACTTTCAGTCGCAGATGATTCCACTTTATGAACATCCTGTTCATATTTTCAATGAAGTCAACAAATCACTTGTGTTATACCATTTTGGAATCACCATAAAATAGGCAATTTAATAATGTAATGTGCAGCAGTAGCCCAGTACATTTTCGTTTCACTGCGATGGCCTAAACTTCATGAAAAAAAAAATACCTACTACCTAAACTTCCCAAAATGACATTTCTAACAGTCTCTCTGTAAAATGTTCTGAGTATGTTTTTACTGCAGACGTTAGAATAGAATAATCTTTCATCAATATTTTATTGAAAAAATTATTATAAGAACGTTGTGAAATTGTACCACCTGCAAAACAGCTAAGAGAGAAAAACATTCATTGTTTTTATAAATAAAAATATTTCTCGAAAACGGCAAGATTTTCATATCGAGATTTTTTTCAAAACAGGTAGGGTATCCTTTGATCTACATTCTCTTTGAGTTTGACGTGGTCTTTACGTGACACCCTGTATAAATATAGGGTCTTTCAGGAGGATCGTTCAGTGGTAAATTGAAGAGCACAATAGAATGGAAAAAATTTAAATATTGGGTTTTGGGTTCATCGATATGGCTATTTATAAATATTTTCATAGCCTTTATACTTTTTTGAAGTAATATTAATTATTCCTTAGCATCGAGACTAAAAAATAGACGTTCAGCTTAGGAAGGTATTCTGCGAAGCTCAAAGCCTTCTAAAATGTAATGAATCCCCCTGCCCCCTTTCCATTGGTTCTCGTGAAGTTCCGTGAACATATTACAGGATTTATCTATTTCTATTAACCTGAAGATTGGAAGAAATAATGTTTTGTAAACCTAATTGAATTGTGCGACGTTTCAGCTGAATTCTATCGATATGGAAATTGGAGAATATTTTTTTATAACTAGGAAGGTGAACAAACTTTCAGACTAACTTCACCAAAAATAATCTTCATTGTAGGTCCCATGAAGTCAGAAGAACTTGTTTCTAAGGATTAATTCTTCATCTTCAGCTAAATAGGGGTTGGTTGCAAGTTGATCTACTCAAAAGTAAAAAGGGTAACAAAAGAGTTGAGAATGGACCATATTCGATAAGAAATAAATTGGTGGCACCATTGTTTATATAGAAGTAAGATAGTCAATGGCTGTGTAATTGGCGTTGGACGCAAACGCGAGTGTCACATAGCGTGATTAGTTACAAATATGAATATTTGACGTCATTTTAATGCAGGTTCCTTCAAAAAACCCTGATTTTAATGCTGTCCCCAGGGTTTTTATGATAGGAAGGGGTTATGATATAAGTGAGCATTTGGACAAGGGGAAGACTGAGGAAAGGGAGAGAATACGTCATTGGAGGGAAATTAAGGTGGCTATCCTGAAATTGGTAACTTTGGTTATTTTTACGTCAATTTGCGAATAAAAAAGTTACTAAAGCCCGTTGCTCAGATAAATTATTATAAAATATTATGCCTATTTCTTGTATTTTGTATTGCTAGTTGTTAATTACTTGTTTAATATTGTAACAATACTCCTACATCATACCATGATAATAAATTGTCGTTCCATATATTCCCCAAGAACAGTAAAGCAGCAATGGATCAATTTTCGTAGTATAGGTACCTACTGATTTTTCCAGGATTTGTTCAGACCATTTTAATAAAAGAGATTTTGAAACCAATCTTCAAGAATCTCTCCTACATGGGAAGTCAAGACAAAGGCTTAGAACAACGGTGAGTTCAAAACTGTTCTAATGAGAAACAGAACTCAACTTTTTTCCACATAAAGAAATTATAAATTACTATTCATGAAACAATGAATAAATGATACCCAAATTTATAAAATAGAACTCATATCATAAATTATTTCTGAAAATATTATAAATGTTGTCGATGAAATGTGAGTTAGTTTTGTGAACAAGGTAGGGTGAATGAAAGTGACTATAGTCTGATTAGGTTTTATATTTGAGTAAACTTCAAGGACGAATAAATATTCATCTATCATTTTAATCATTTACCCGATTTCACATTCACACACATTTTAGAGTAAAATATAAATCAATCGTATTACAAATCACACTTTCTTCTTGCACCTGAGGTTCTGGAATAATGTCAACATAAGAGAGTTTTTTTTTATTTCTTTCATTAGACATGGACATGAAAAGAATTTATATTGAATCTTTGAATCTTTGAAATATATTTCAAATATCAGATTATGTGATTCTTCCACCTTTTCTTTTTTTTAAACGGCTCATTACTTTGTATAGAATTTACTTTTTCATCAGTTCATTTAATTTGATAATTATTATCAACTACGACCATTATTCAGAACCTATAAAAATGTTGAAAATTTGTTATTGTCGTCAACTTTGAAACTCTCAGAAGCCTTCGAGATACTTGTGCGAACTAGGGAATATATTAATAAAAAATATGTATTATTCACTCGCACGTTTTTCAATTTACTCCCACCGATTGGTTTCGAATTCAATCCGACAAAATGGTATTTTCAGTGTAATTCAAATTTAGCGCCTCCAATCTCAGGATAGCCACCTTAATTTCCCTCCAATTACGTAACAAAATGCCAGACAAAATCGATGACATTTTATAACCCCCCCTATCAAAAAACCCTGGTTGTCCCATTGTTTCAATCAAGTTACGACATTACTTGGAGGCCAGATCACTGAAGTTACGACATGACTTCTCACTATCGCCATATACATGTCGCATCCATTTTGATCCAATTATAATCCCATAAGGTTGACTATCTTCTATATAAACATTGGTGGTACGTTCAATTTCATTTTATTGGCACCCATGCTTTTAGTGTCAGTCAGGTTCAGTTGTCATGTTGACAATGCTGTCTTGCTTCCTGTACTAAAAATAACTCACAAGATTGAATAACATGTTGAGAAAGAAAAAGCGTTGTGCTGCAAGTATGGTGATGGTTTGAAATGTGTTTATGGATGTTCGTGATTCAGTGAGGGAGATGGTTTGAAATTTCAAAGAATTCCAAAGAACGAAGAGTCATGAAAAAATTTGATCAGGAAACTTGGAATAACAAAGAAATGGAAAAACTTGAAAATTGTGCTTGCAGTTCAATATTTTTTTGTTCTTTCAGTTTGCCTTTACTAGACATTGATAAGTATTTATGTTAAAAGTGAGAGATTTCATAAAATATTAGAAATAAAAGAAAGTATTCGTTACTCTCAAGTTATTTCTTTGATGATAAAATTAACCAAATTTCTATATAAGTTACCGAAGAACAATATAAATTGGAAATGAAAGCAGATACTATTTTTGAAGGGATTTTTCGAGGTGATTGAAACTGATTTTTCAGTGTATATCTTCAGTTGAAATATTTATTTCTTTATGGTATTTGATCAAGTCTCTTCTACTGTTGATAATTCTTTCTGGGTGTGTTTTTTTGGTGGACCTGGTTTGATGAAAATCATTTTCTTTATGGAAATGCTTAGTGATACAATTGATCCTATACCCCCATGCTCTGAAGTCCATCATTTCTAATTTTCAACAAAACGCAAGTTTCAACGGTTGCAAGTTGTTCAGTATAGAGGCTACAAATCGTGTGAATTTATGGCTACCAGTGGGGCCCCACAAGGAAGCAATCTCGCACCCCTTTTATTTTCACTCTTCGATATATGCGACAACATAAGCAGTAGTTCCCAAGTAGCACACCTATATTGGTAAAATATTGGTACAATATTGTGAACATATTGGCGAAATATTTGAAATGCAATATTGGCGAGAAAAAAAATGTGAACATTCGGCGATATTGGTCCAATATTACCTGAATAATATTGGCAAAATACTCTTGAACTGATATTGGCCTCAAAATATTTGGCGATATTGGTACAATATCGCTAATACAATATTCTGACAATATTGGCAGAATATTCAAACGTTATATTGTTGAGAAGTGAAATGTGAACATTTTGCGATATTGGTCGAATATTGTTTAAACATTGCAAAAATGATATTGGTGAAATACAAAAATAACACTAGATTCTGTTTCAGAACATCTTAAAACCCCCAAATCTCAATGCTTGAATCATTTGAATATACAGGGTATCATTCATTCTGATCAGAGTTAGCCTTGGAAAAGTGATATTTGGCTATTTTTCAAAGTATTAATTAAATATTTTTGGGAATTCTGTGACAAGAGAAGACATTTTGGAAATTTTCCAAGCATTATTTATGGATTAGAGTTGATAATGCTACCAGCTACAGATGATACCCTGTATATTTAAATGATTCAAGCATTGAGATTTGGGGGTTTTAAGGTGTTCTGAAACAGAATCTGGTGTTATTTTTGCGATAAAAAAATGCTTAGTATGTTTTTCCCAATTTTTCAGTTTTTATTTGGTCGTAGTTAACCGTGGAAAATGGATATACAAAGGTTCCGTAAACATAAAGGTAGGTATTTCCGAGTACAACAACTTGAGTCAAAGAAAATTTCGAAATATTTCATGCTCAACGAAATATGAGGGTGTGGCTGCTCAAAGTGGGACACACTGTATTAGTGGAAGCGAATCAGAGCTGGGCAGTACTCGAGTAAATTGTACTCAAAATTGTACTCGAGTACTAAAAGTACTGAGTAATTGGTACTTGTGAGTATTTTTATTCTGATGTACTCAGTACTCGAAAAGTTTTGAGTACTTTACATTTTAGAGTACTGAGTACTTCTGATTCCTACATCTGACGAGTAACGAGTACGAGTACGGACGCGCGCAAACCCCCACAGACAAGTATGAGCTTGTCTTGAATGTTGTGCCGTCAGTTTTACTATCATTTCACATTTCATATTTTGTTCAGAGATCAGTGGATAGGTGATAGGTGTGAGTTCTTGTTGTCGGCATATTACGAAACGTTATTTGGTAAGTTGGTTATTTTTGTTTCAAGTCAACTTTACTTATGTGGACTGTTGGTTTTTCAAATTTGTATTAACTGTTTTTTTTTTAAAAAGATTATAAATACGGTTACATTTTTGTAATTCTTTTAAATTTTGAAAGATTCATTATTCACCGACTTCACCGTATCGTAAATGCAAATGAGTAGATGTAAATTAGAAAAATCAAACTGTGCATGGAAGAGTATACATTTTAATTAGAATGAGCGCATGTAAGTTATTATTATGACATTTTCAGATTTAAAAAATTGAGAAATCGAAATGTCGGAAATTGAAGATCCATATGCAACTGATAGCGGTAGCAATTATGAACCTGAGACTCTGCCTGTCACTCTCATACTGACTGTGTCTGACAAGGCGCATACATTCAACCTTCATTATAATTACATTTTCAAATTTATAATTACATTTTCACTATATTGACTTCTTTTTTTGAAATACTCATACTCGTTACTCATTTTTCACGAGTACTCTGTTAATTTTGTAAAAATACTCATATGTCTTGAGTACTTCTCATATAAGTACTCATACTCGAACTTATGAGTACTATTTGAAGTTACTCATAGTGAAGTACTCATGATTACTTAATTGCAGTACTCTGCCCAGCTCTGAAGCGAATATACTTTGGTAAATTATTAAAGGTGACACCAGAGTCTGCCTTTTGATCGCCATAACCACTGAGTAAGCTGTCTTGAAAACAAGTTATGGAAAGTATTTAATATATATCCGTAGGGTTTAGAAGATGTTCTATATGTAGAGCCACCTATCGGACTTTTATCTAGGTTTGATCATGATATAATTTCAATATCTCTTATTGAGTATTCGGCCAATATTCAAAATTCATCTTAATCTAGATGTAGGAAACAATATGGAGACAATATTGTTTTAACGATATCGGTAAATATTATTATACCAATATTGACCCAATATTAATTATTCAGATTTGTTGAATATTGGCGAAATGATATTCAACCAATGTGTAATCACATGTGGATATACAATATAGTTTTTATTCCTAGAATCGATATGAGGGAAATATTGGTATTGCAATATTTGTTCTAGATGTTGAAAACAATATGAAGACAATATTGTTTTATCGATATTGGTAAATATCATTGAACCAATATTGACCCAATGTGATTTATCACAATTTGTTGAATATATTTGAATTGATATTCAACCAATGTGCTATCAAACTTGGAAATACAATACAGTTTTTCATCCCTAGAATCGATATGACTGAAATATTGGGATTGCAATATTCATTCCAGATGTGGAAAACAGTATATGGACAATATTGTATCATCGATATTAGTAGAAATTATTCAACCAATATTGACCCAATATTACATGTGACAATCTACATTCAAAACGGGTTCAACGAATATTCCACCAATATTAATAATATAATATTGTTTTTTGAATATTCACCCATACAACAATATATCTATATTGGTCCAATATGGAACCAAGATTCAGCCGATATGATGTACTACCTGGGTTTACTTCCCTTTGTGGATGATCTTAAACTGTTCAAAGTAATCAAACACCCTGAGGATTGCATACTCCTTCAAAGTGATATTAATTCTCTGCATAAATAGTGCCTAGACAATAAACTACATCTCAATATACAAAAATGCAAATTCGCAACATATTGATAAAATAACGCCAGCGGCAAAAAAATGCTCGGATTCATTTATAGGAACTACAAAGACTTCACCAACAAACACTTCATATGTAAGAACAAGACTTGAATACGGGTGCCTAATTTGGTCTCCATATTACGCAACTCAAGTAAAACATCTTGAATCTATTCAGCGTGCGTTTATGAAGTACATGGCTTATAAATTGGATGGACGTTACCCTGAACAAGGCATAGACAATGACATTTTACTAAACAGATTCAACCTTTTGTCACTCAATGATCGGATAATATATCATTCATGTTTATTTGTTTATAAACTTATTAACTATCAAAAAGATTGTCCTGAGCTATTATCAATGTTAAACTTTCGAGTACCTCGTATACACAGCAGAAATGCAAACTGTTTCTACCTTCCAACACCTAGAACTAACATCTTTGCCAATTCATCTTTATATGCAGTCTGTAACAAATTTAACAACTTTAGTAAAGAAACCGATGTATGTAACCAACATATAAACCCTTACAAAACAAAGATCAAACAAATTCTTTATAACAAAAACAAAAATGAGTGAAGATTACCCAAACTACTCTCCAAATCTAAAGTATTTATTGTGAATAATTATTTGAAACCGACTACATATTAACATATAGTTTTAGTTCTAGCTGTAATTCACAATCATAAATTATAATTGTATCGCTGCCCTGTAATTGCGGGTTGACCTTGTTTGGACAATAATCACTTTTTTTAAGTAAAAACAGGGCAGTAACAGAAAAAACTGCGAAAAACTTTTTTAATTACAAAAACAAACGGAAAAGTGAGGTTATTTCTTCTTTTTCTACGATTGAGTTTTCTGTCATTTACGCACCAAACCAATATCATCTGGTATGAAACACTCTTCTTCTCTTATAATGTCTATGAGATCCCACAAAATCGAAAAAATGTGCTTATATCGGCCCAAAAGACCACCAATGCCGACCCTTAGCCACCGTTCCATCACCATTGATGTAGACATGAGCCGCATAACTTTTCTTTTTCATTATTACCATATTACCAGTGCCGACCCTTAGCCACCGTTCCATCACCATTGATGTAGACATGAGCCGCATAACTTTTCTTTTTCATTATTCCTTCAATTTTCCTTTCATCTCAACTACAGTGTAAGATATTCTAGACTTTACCAGTCTTGAACATCCTATATCCCAAGAAATATGTTTCTCACCGAAAGTTTTTGGGAATGGTAGCAGATTCCGAGTCCATAGCCCTTTAGGTAAGCTGTTGAACAATTTTCAGGCTGAGTCAAGTCTACGGTCTGACCAATATGATTCGACCAGCGCGGTCATTTGGTTGACTTGACGACCTCATTAGAACTGTATGTATGTGACCAATATTTTCAATCATCTGGTCGGTCCGACTCATGGTCATACTTCATACTGAACGCGCGTGCCTGGTCCGACCGGTGACTTGACACAGGGTCAGTTCAACTATTCGACATGTAGTATATTCAGAGTTCATACCTGTTTTCCATCTTTTTTTAATATTTGTTCAATGGAGCTGTCACAGTCTTTCAAATTTCGATGTGTTGTCAAAATTACCGGCACTATATTACATGAGGCGCCATCTAATATCCAGGGATTGATTTGAAATAAATGACATACACAGGGATGCTAACGCAAGATCATCAAATGTGCCACCAAATTTATTCTTATCCGATATTATGGTGGATTATCTTATCCGATATTATGGTGGAAAACTAACATTAGAGACAAAAATATTATTGAATTAAATGGTCCTAATTACGACCTTATCATCCGCATCTAGTGCAGGGTCCACTTGCGTTACGGACCACTGTTGGTCCACTACAACATACAAGCGTCTAGTCACACCAATTCTACTTTGATGGCGCAGTTCCGCATGCGCACTGTGTCCGCGCCAAATTTTAAATACCGATTTCCATGTTGATAGCTGTCAGAAATTGTTATTTGTTGTGAAGAAATCGAATGATTTTTAGATTTGAAAGGTGTGTTTATTTGATAACTGATTTGTTTTTTTTGTTGAGTAACTGTTTAAAATGACTTTGTGCACAATTTGTAACAAATCGTTTTACGATGTTAGTAGTTTGAGAGGGCATGTAAAAATTTCCACCCAGGTTAGTGTGTATACATGATTATTTTTCTCTGTGCACTGATAAAATGTTATGAAAAATGTAAATCTACCTATATTTTCAGATGAACTGGATAAAATAGCCCCCCAAAAAAACAAAAGCGTTGAAGCTATATGTGTTGAATGTGGAAAATCATTCTCGACAAATTAAAATTTTATCCAACATGTGAAAACTTTCCACTCTGGGTGGCTATTCTTGAGTTTCAGGTAGTAGAAAAGCCAAGAGAAAACATGCACTTTTCTCTTTTAGCGATTATGAGTGTATTCTTACCTGTGGAGAGAAATAACTCCCTGACATTTCTCTTGGTATTTTCGAGGGAAACGTCAGGGAATAGAGATTTGAAAAGTCTGTTATTTTGATGTGATACTGAAATAGATGAGTTGATGGATGATTTGATATACGATCAAATATTTAATGTTGAAGAAAATGCTCGAGAACAGGTTGAAGGTCGCAGGATATTTTGGAGGAAAGAAAATCAATTCAATTTGTCGGATTCACAATTCAAAAGTATATTCAGGCTTTCCAAGCCAATGGTTAGAAACCTAGAAAAAAAACAATACTTTAACACATTAAAAAAGGGCCTTCGAAATGTTTATATCCTCCCTTGTTCTTATTCCTAGCCTAACCTACCACGTTAAGCTTTTTGTTTTTATTGTGCTAACACTAACACATAACACACGAAATGAAAATTGGTTTAGTAGAGAGAGTGCGTAACTGACAGAAAGAACCTCACTTTTCTGTTTGCTTTTGTAAATAAAGAAAGTTTTTCGAAGTTTTTTCTATTTCTGCCGTGTTTTAACTATTTCTGATGTGTTTTAAAGAGAAACATTCTCAACTGAAAATTGAATCAATACATGACTCCTCTGGAAATGGAAAAAACCCTACGATAAAATTGAAGTTACTTTTTTGTAATATCTAACAGAAAACAACTACTTCCCCGGCAAAAGCCACACTGGACATTGAACTACATCTGATAGATATTGAGAAAGACCCTATATAACTTGAGAGAAAAAATCATGAATCCCTTCCAAGAGAGGTTATCTTGTACGATGGAAAACAGCGACTAAATTCCAACTTTCAGTCGCAAATGATTCCACAACTGATTTTATGAACATCCTGTTCATATTTTCAATGAAATCAATATTTCTAATGTGTTTTTCCTGTTTCTGCTGTTATGTTGAAATTTAAGAATAATGGATTAGTCACGTTTAGATGATGTTCATCGACAACGGTAAAGATAAAATATCAATAATCGGCATTGATCCATATCTTCTTGAAGCTGAAGATATTTCACTTTTCCCAAAAATAATGTATCCTGATAT
This sequence comes from Chrysolina oricalcia, assembly GCA_944452925.2. Taxonomy (NCBI): domain Eukaryota; kingdom Metazoa; phylum Arthropoda; class Insecta; order Coleoptera; family Chrysomelidae; genus Chrysolina; species Chrysolina oricalcia. The sequence continues at coordinate 19,041,269 of OX101825.2, forward strand.
TGTTAATTATTTAGTGGAAACGATGAGTACTTTCACAATGAATTAAATGAAAGCATATAAAAGTTTAGAAGCTCACAAAATAGCAACTTTCATAACATAACAGTCATAACCAGACAAAACCTGAGTTTTCTCAAATGTCAATAATGTCATGCGGAACTGCGGAACAACACTTCAAAAATTTTGTTTATTTCAAATTTAAAAGAAGACCATGCAAAAATTGTTTACATCTGACAACTAGGAGATAACAATAGGTTATGAAAGTTTTGTTCACCTTCCTAGTTATACCTCACCTCCACTGTATGTAATGAATCGTCTCCGATGGATGTTTTTTTATATTCTGATTCCCATGAAAAGAAAATTCATGTAATGTTCAGAGAACAAGGAAAGTAGGTAGGAATTGGCGCTCTTCTTGAACTTCTGGAGGCTGCATGCCTCAAGAAACACCTCCTTAGGCAGAGAGTTTTCTAAGTTTTGGTTCTCACGAATAAGAAAATCATGCAATCTTCAAAGAATATCGCGAAAGCTGAGGGAAAGTAGGTGAGAATTGGTGTTCGTCTTGAACTTTTGCAGACTGTATGCCTCAGGAAACACCTCCAGTGGCAGTGAGTTCCAAATCTGGGAAAGATCTGTTCGGCATGTCTCCAAAGTGACGGCAAAGTGATGTGGAGACTGGCCTCGATGGGTCAATCTCGATGAGATCGCTAACGGTGGAACTATTGATGATATTTCAGAAGAGCATTTAGTGTGTGTTTGGGAGCTGCACTTCATATGTGGAAACAGTATTCCAGGCAACTCCATCAACCACCTCTTGGAGAGATCTGTTTGAGAAAAAGCTAGATAGCAAAGAACACAACTGGGCAGCCATGATATGGAAGCTTGGCGAGTAGGCCCTGGTGCCAAACGCGACCAAACACTTTGGAGATATCTTATACCACGGCCAGAGTTTCACCATATTTTTCAAAGGATAGTTGCCATAAAAAAGTGATACATAAGCAAGCAGGTCACCAGTTTATCTCTGATGACGGAAAACATACTGGAATCATTTTTATAACATACAGTACTTTTCACAGGGCACTGAACATTCGAGGATGTATTGATATCTAGTTAGTCTAGACCAGTTCCCTGCATAAACAAAAATATTGCGTTAACATAGCATCGAACAATAACTTATTAGAGGTGTCAGTGTAAAGTTTGACGTCAAAAAAGTAAACCAGTGTTACGCAATAAAATGAAAGAAAAAATGTGCCCACCGAAAATGTGAAAATCGAAAAATTGGAGTATCGAGCCATCACCTGTATTTAAAAGGGTTAAGAGGTAAGCAGATTTACGAAAATATGCTTAATACCCTTGGTGCTCAATGTCCTTCGTATGCGACCGTGAAAAATTGGACTGCAAGCTTCAAAAGAGGTAAATTTCCTATTGAAGATGATGACCGATCGGGAAGGCCAGTTTCTGTGTCAGTCCCCGAAAATATCGATGCAGTTCATGACATGATTTTAACAGACTTTCGAATTGGGCTAAAACGGATATCTGAAGCACTGAATATTTCATACGAACGCGTTCATCATATAGTTCAAGTCAATTTGGACATGAGAAAAATTGTTGCAAAATGGATCCCCAAATGTTTGAATGTTGACCAAAATCGTGCAAGGGTAGTAGCATCGCGTTCGATCTGTGCTCGATTTGAAAATGATGTAGGTTTCTTAAACCGAATTGTTACTATGGATGATACTTGGGTACATTTCTACGATCCAGAAACAAAGCAACAATCGATGGAATGGCGACACTCCGGTTCTCCAAGACCTAAGAAGTTTCGTGTCCAAAAATCTGCTGGAAAAGTTCTTGCTTCAGTTTTTTGGGATTGCCATGGAGTAATCATGATTGATTTTTTGGATGAGGGTAGAACAATAACTGGAGATTACTATTCGACATCTCTGACCACTCTACGGGAAAAAATTAAAGAGAAAAGACGCGGAAAGCTATCCAAAAGTTTTCTGTTTTTGCAGGACAACGCTCCTGCACACAAATCTCATGTTGGCATGCAAAAAAATCGTGATTCAGGGTTTGAATTACTAGAACACCCCCCTTATTCACCAGATTTGGCTCCGCCCGACTGTCATCTTTTTCCTCAACTGAAAAAAAGTTTAAAAGGTCGTAAATTTTCTTCCAACGAGAAGGTTATTAAAGCTGTGGAGGTCTGGTTTGCAGAGCAAGAAGAAAATTATTTTTAAAGGTCTAGAGACGTTGCAGGTTCGCTGTAATGAACGTATCCAATTAAAAGGAGAATATGTAGAGTAATAAAATATTTTGACATTGAAATTTTGTTTGGTTCTATAGAAGGCTAAGAATTTTTCAATATATCCTCGTAGGTAGTGTTAGAGCAATTGATAATTGTCCGACCTATTTTCAAACTTTTCAACTAATAATACTTTAATCTGACGTAATGTACGTCCTTGATACTTGAAAATACCATTTGACAATTTGCACTTTCTCAGCAATTTCGTAAACCATGTTCAACAAAATGTTAGTACGTCTTTGAATGAACTACCTATAAGTGTCTTTGCTAGACTATTCCACTCTTCTTAAGATATTCACGTAATCTGACCAATCACAAATGAAAGACAACTTGTATTATTGCAAAAACACCAGCTGTCTCTCAATTCTGATTGGTCTGTCAGCATTGGTGTTTTCAACGATGTTACCATAGATGACAAAGCAAAGTTTAACATTTTGACAGATCGTAATTGTAGGCGAAAACGTCAAAATGAGTGGCATCATAATTATATAATAAATTATTGAAAGGTATAATTAATTTTTTATGATTATAGTTGATTGATTATGGTTATGATGAATTGATTGTTCATGTTTATAATAATAATTTTAATGCTTCGTGAAATAGTCTAATAAAATTCCACTTGTGATTGAATTTATCTCATAAGTATGTCTTTTATTTCTGAACTCAACTGAATTGTATCGAGAAAACACCAATCGTCCTGCGGACTCGTGGTGTTTTCTCGAGGCAATTCAGTTTCGTTCAGAAATGAATCGACAGACTTATGGCGACAATCTCCCTCATATTATATAAACCAATCAAATGCTATAATTTTTTGAATTCAAACCAATGAGAAAAGGACTTTTCGAAAACACCGTCTTCAGCCCGTGGTATTTTCAAATCGGTGTTTCGCCTCTTTCTTATTTATACACGTTTCCATAGTTTCAACAATTATTGTAAATTTAGAAACGTCAGTTTGACGGTTCAACTCTTCAACTGACATTAATGATACAAGATGAACCATTCCTGCAAAACTCATTTAGTGCAAAATAATATTAGGTATTTGTGAAATTGTCTGATCGAATATCCCTTCAAAGTGCAGAATTTTCAAAATACTTTCACCTTGCCAGTCACTCAAACTGTACAAAACACATCAAGGTGAAATTACTACTGATGATTATTAGGATGCAAGTTAGGATGTCACGATGACAGTTATTGTCATCGTGAACAGCAAAACCGGAAACGGCGAAAGGAGTTGGACGATAGTTAACTGGTCATATCCTCTCCTATGTTCGCAGTGCTGTGAGATGATCTGTAAACATACTTTCCCTCTGTAAAAAAGTTATTGTTCAATTTTCTTGCACAGAGATTCATTCCATATGCATGCCAACTATGTAAAGGCGTCCTAACTCTTACAAGCTCTGATTCAAACATATGTAGAAGGACTCATACTGAAGAGAAAGTGATCTAGAATTACATTTTTCGAATATTTTGTAATTTCGTCCTACGCAGTATCAAAATCAGATGATTTCAAGGTGTATGGATCAATACCTCCAATAACATCCAATTTTTCGATGCAAGCGTAATTGTAAAGCTCATGTAAAGTAATGTTTTTATTCACCATTTCAATGCCAAATATAACAAATCTTGCAAGGGGGCAAGAATAAAATGATATTTATCAAGGAGCACCAAGCATAAAGCAAAGTTATTAGTAAAATTATTAGATTTATCGTATTAAGAAGGAGTATTGAAATACATCATCAAATGATAGGATCACTTAATTTCAGTAAAGTTTATAAAAATCACAATTAACCAGTAACAACCCCAAGAAATAATTTTCTTCCCAAACTAAATTGCTTTGTCCCCTCTTCCGCTGATGACTGCCATCTTGTGACGTCAGCTGACAGTGCTCTATTGTCCAAGTATGCCTACTGTTGATTTCGAATTCAATTATTTGCCTAAATTCCTTATATTAATCATGGCTTTCACCCTATTCCTCAGCTCTGTAAAAGTTCGTTTTTCAAGATAAAACGCTCGAAGACTAATAATAATTGTCTGTGTTGTGTTTATTATGTAATTTAAATGAAAATAGTTGAATAAGCACTTTGAAAGTCTTGTTGGGTAATTGAAAACCCTTTCGCTCAGTTCATGACGTGAAGTATTGTTTTGGGCTTTAGTGAAAACGAAGTGATAGTTCCCTGTTTGTGAAATTTATGCGGAAATACCTCGTTTTCTCTTTGGTTGTCTGTTCTTGTGATGAAGGATATTTCCCTTTCGATTCTGTTTACTGGTAATTTCCTTGATTCTTCTTCTATGGAAAGGGAATTATAATTCAATAGTTTTTCCTGTAGTTTTTCACTTTTCAACTTGGAGAATTGAACATAAGTATTGAAGCTGATTGTGCTGCGGTGAATACTGCAGATACATCTATTATTATATTCCATTAAATTGAAGATATGAGAAAATACATATTTTCGTCCCATGGGTTGAATTAACAGTCTGTCGACTGTCAGACGTGACCGCGATCTGTTATTCAGGGAGGTGGCGAGCATCTTGGTATATAATTATCACAAGTTTCACATCGAGGTGGATTGCAGTTTAGATCACTACAAATGGATTTGGTACAGTCAATTAAGGTTCTATGCACTGAAAAAAAAAATTTATTAGGGTAACAAAAAAAAAATTACGATTACCATATACTTCTGTCAGTATAGGCACAACCAGATATTATAATTGCACTAACCATCTCAAAATTGTTATATGAATATGGTTGGAGCAACGAAACAAAAGATGATCAAAACAGCCATACATAAGTAGTGTTACCTCAACAATAAAATACTGTGAAAAAAATCAGTTACTGCACTAGTAAGCAACAAACAAAAAACATTATAATATCCATTGGATTCGAACACACGAACTTTGGATTACAACGCAGCTGGCAAATGATCCAACTGCACACGCCAACCTTATTTATAATTTTATTATTGGTCAGAAATGAAGGACCTACAGTAAGAATGAATACTACTTTGTCTGTAACCTGACAGGGAATTAATATTACCAATCGCACAAACTGCCAAATACATGTGACATTTTATGAATAATTATTTCTAAGTAGGAGTTCTGATTATTATAATATCTGATTAGAGAGATTTATATTACTGAGTATCCCTCATCTCATCTGTCATTTTACTTTCAACACTAGTATTAAAAGTATTTTTTTACAACCACACTCCAAAACATGCTTTTCTGTATAGTTTTACGTTCGCAAACATGATTATTTCTCACAATAATTGAAATTTGACATTAGTGTGCCGCAAAGTGACATTTCTGTGCCACAAAGTGACATTTCTGTGCCAAAATTTTTCAATACCTAATTTCTAAGCAATACAGTTTTCGTGACAGCAAGGTGAAAGTATATTTTGAAAATTCTGCATTTCGAAGGGATATTCGATCAGGCAACTTCAAGAATGAATAGACAAAGTTTATTGGTTTATATAATATGAGGGAAATTGTCGTACAAATTCATAATATTCTGAACAAAAATCATAGACATCACACTGCTGTCTCAAATACCCACATACACACTATCCATTGCTAGGCAACGGAGCAACATCTATCGAATCATTTGAATGTCAACAAACGTCAAGCATAAAATATTCGTAAAATATTCTTGTACCGTCATTTTTTAATGAGATTGAACTAAAATGGATATAGCGACAGTTCTGAAATTGAAAATACTCCGCCAGAACTAAGAGAACAGGTTAATTCATTGTCATTGAATTTACTACCTTCAACTTCAAGAGGAAAATATAAGAATGAGTCACTGACATTTCATTCCGTCTTATAGTATAGTATTATTTTTAACAAAAAGGGTGTTGTAGAAAAAGTATAGTGTGTAACACGAGCAGTAATGCAATTTCTCACTCGTTTGAATTGCAGCACTCGCTTGCGCTCGTGCCGTAACTTTTTCAAACTCGTGAGAAATTAGCACTTTTCTGCACTTGTTGCACAATAAAGTATTCCGTCTGTAAAAAAGTTATTGTTCAATTTTCTTGCACAGAGATTCATTCCATATGCATGCCAACTATGTAAAGGCGTCCTAACTCTTACAAGCTCTGATTCAAACATATGTAGAAGGACTCATACTGAAGAGAATGTGATCTAGAATTACATTTTTCGAATTTTTTTGTAATTTCGTCCTACGCAGTATCAAAATCAGATGATTTCAAGGTGTATGGATCAATACCTCCAATAACATCCAATTTTTCGATGCAAGCGTAATTGTAAAGCTCATGTAAAGTAATGTTTTTATTCACCATTTCAATGCCAAATATAACAAATCTTGCAAGGGGGCAAGAATAAAATGATATTTATCAAGGAGCACCAAGCATAAAGCAAAGTTATTAGTAAAATTATTAGATTTATCGTATTAAGAAGGAGTATTGAAATACATCATCAAATGATAGGATCACTTAATTTCAGTAAAGTTTATAAAAATCACAATTAACCAGTAACAACCCCAAGAAATAATTTTCTTCCCAAACTAAATTGCTTTGTCCCCTCTTCCGCTGATGACTGCCATCTTGTGACGTCAGCTGACAGTGCTCTATTGTCCAAATATACCTACTGTTGATTTCGAATTCAATTATTTGCCTAAATTCCTTATATTAATCAAGGCTTTCACCCTATTCCTCAGCTCTGTAAAAGTTCGTTTTTCAAGATAAAACGCTCGAAGACTAATAATAATTGTCTGTGTTGTGTTTATTATGTAATTTAAATGAAAATAGTTGAATAAGCACTTTGAAAGTCTTGTTGGGTAATTGAAAACACTTTCGCTCAGTTCATGAAGTGAAGTATTGTTTTGGGCTTTAGTGAAAACGAAGTGATAGTTCCCTGTTTGTGAAATTTATGCGGAAATACCTCGTTTTCTCTTTGGTTGTCTGTTCTTGTGATGAAGGATATTTCCCTTTCGATTCTGTTTACTGGTAATTTCCTTGATTCTTCTTCTATGGAAAGGGAATTATAATTCAATAGTTTTTCCTGTAGTTTTTCACTTTTCAACTTGGAGAATTGAACATAAGTATTGAAGCTGATTGTGCTGCGGTGAATACTGCAGATACATCTATTATTATATTCCATTAAATTGAAGATATGAGAAAATACATATTTTCGTCCCATGGGTTGAATTAACAGTCTGTCGACTGTCAGACGTGACCGCGATCTGTTATTCAGGGAGGTGGCGAGCATCTTGGTATATAATTATCACAAGTTTCACATCGAGGTGGATTGCAGTTTAGTTCACTACAAATGGATTTGGTACAGTCAATTAAGGTTCTATGCACTGAAAAAAAAATTTGATTAGGGTAACAAAAAAAATTTTACGATTACCATATACTTCTGTCAGTATATGCACAACCAGATATTATAATTACACTAACCATCTCAAAATTGTTAAATGAATATGGTTGAAGTAACGAAACAAAAGATGATCAAAACAGCCATACATAAGTAGTGTTACCTCAACAATAAAATACTGTGAAAAAAATCAGTTACTGCACTAGTAAGCAACAAACAAAAAACATTATAATATCCATTGGATTCGAACACACGAACTTTGGATTACAACGCAGCTGGCAAATGATCCAACTGCACACGCCAACCTTATTTATAATTTTATTATTGGTCAGAAATGAAGGACCTACAGTAAGAATGAATACTACTTTGTCTGTAACTTGACAGGGAATTAATATTACCAATCGCACAAACTGCCAAATTCATGTGACATTTTATGAATAATTCTTTCTAAGTAGGAGTTCTGATTATTATAATATCTGATTAGAGAGATTTATATTACTGAGTATCCCTCATCTCATCTGTCATTTTACTTTCAACACTAGTATTAAAAGTATTTTTTTACAACCACACTCCAAAACATGCTTTTCTGCATAGTTTTACGTTCGCAAACATGATTATTTCTCACAATAATTGAAATTTGACATTAGTGTGCCGCAAAGTGACATTTCTGTGCCACAAAGTGACATTTCTGTGCCAAAATTTTTCAATACCTAATTTCTAAGCAATACAGTTTTCGTGACAGCAAGGTGAAAGTATATTTTGAAAATTCTGCATCTTCAAGAATGAATAGACAAAGTTTATTGGTTTATATAATATGAGGGAAATTGTCGTACAAATTCATAATATTCTGAACAAAAATCATAGACATCACTACTGCTGTCTCAAATACCCACATACACACTATCCATTGCTAGGCAACGGAGCAACATCTATCGAATCATTTGAATGTCAACAAACGTCAAGCATAAAATATTCGTAAAATATTCTTGTCCCGTAATTTTTTAATGAGATTGAACTAAAATGGATAGCGACAGTTCTGAAATTGAAAATACTCTGCCAGAACTAAGAGAACAAGTTAATTCATTGTCATTGAATTTACTACCTTCAACTTCAAGAGGAAAATATAAGAATGAGTCACTGACATTTCATTCCGTCTCATAGTATAGTATTATTTTTAGCAAAAAGGATGTTGTAGAAAAAGTATAGTGTGTAACACGAGCAGAAATGCAATTTCTTACTCGTTTGAATTGCAGCACTCGCTTGCGCTCGTGCCGCAACTTTTTCAAACTCCTGAGAAATTAGCACTTTTCTGCACTTGTTGCACAATATACTATTTTTCTACGACCATTAAGAAAAATGAACATTTCAATTGCGTCTTCTATTAAGAAACCTACCACGTTGTAACACCGATTTTCATTTCCCATGGGCTAGCTGTATCGAAATATTTCATTTCCTACGACTTTCATAAACTACTAGACTGTAATTAGAGGTAGGTATTAAAGAATTTTATGAACATAAATAATATCGAATCAAGTTTGTTTACGCCTGTCTATTAATTTGACATTTCACATCAGTAGATAATTACAAAATTCGATTGAAAAAATTAAGTTAATAAAAATGATTAGCAATAGTGAGGATGATTTAACAATCAAATTAATAAATTTATATCAGAAGCTCCTGATAATGCCTATCTTCTGACAAAGGTCTTTTCATAAAACCAGAATAATTTCAATAAAAAAATTGATTACAATCGGATTCTATATTTTTGAATAGTTGACAGATAGCAGTTAATTTGAACAAATTATTATGTGCTCTAGTAACGACGAGTGTTGATTCAGATGACACATGGACTTTGGATGGTGGGAGCGAGGGTTCAAATCCACGCGCCTCATTTTTTTTTCATTTTATGAAATTGATTAGTGTTTGATTTTTTCTGCATAAAGTTTTTTTATTTCCAAGTGGTCAAAATTTGAAAATTTTGAAAGTTATTTGTTTCACGACGTAGGTAGGTACGTGTACAAAAAGAAAAAATAGATGTTTCATTCAACGGGTGAAGAAAGAAAAAATTATCTAAACCATGTAAAAATGACGGCAGGAGAGTTTATGATAAAAAGGATTATTAAAAATATTACAGATTTGCTAATGATTCAGATGGTCGTAGAAAAAGTATAGTGCGTAGCTCGTACTACAAAATTTCATACACCTACTCGTGGGAAATGTATGTCATTTCATGCTCATTGTACAATATACTATTTTAACACTAGTGTTGAAAGTGGTTTTGTGAAAACGTCAGTTTTTAGTTCATATGTCAATGAATTGTCGCTGACAATGATAGGTATCGTATCTATAACTAACTGAATTTCTCAGTTTTGGATAGTGATAACAAGACAATAATTGCTGAAATAAATTTTAATATTCGGTTGAATTTTTGTTTGTTTAAACTACTGAATAACATTTTTAAGTCAATTGAATTGTATTATCAAAATAACAATATTTCTATAACAATTTGCATATTGTTCTTGTAACAATGAAATATTGTTCGTTCAATAGGAATGTATTGTCATACTAACAATTTTATTAGTTGTTATGGCAATGGTAAAAAATACAGACCTTTAATTGGTCGAAAATGTATGGTGTGGAATTTTCAATAATATTCACTAGACGAAAAATTTTGTACTCGTAACTTGGCGCGAGCGTCGGGTTAGAAAAAAATCAAATGGTCTATCTTTGGAACATCACAGGCCTGAATGTCTGCCTCATAAATTTTCTTGGTTTTTACAAGAAATCTAAACATTAGTTCAAGAGGCAGACATGTGCGCATAATATAGTACACCTTTTTTACAACTTTGAAGCGCTGTTACCTCAACAACATTTTCCGCCTGGTCCTTGCCTGTTACTGTTTTTCTTTTCCACAAAAATTATAGGCACCATGAAGGAGTTGCCGGTGTGAATGTCAGTAACAGGAACTGCTGTTTTTTATTTCCACTAATATACCGATAAAACCACATACTTACATTAGTGTCATTCCTAGTAAACCTGTACCTCTAATCTGCAAGTTTTGCAATCTACTCAAATTGGTGTTCACTTCTCAAACAGTCCTGAATACACATATGAAACGAAAATGTAGTTATTAAAGTGATAAACTCGTTAACTTAAAGTACCTTGAGTTGGTTCAATTTAAGTGGACAATAAAAGCGAATATGAGGTTTATTTTATGGCCACGTTTTATGGAGCTCTCGATCCTTGAGAAACAGAATGAATGTGGCTGGGATTTGATCCAAAACGAACGACGAATTATATGCAACTTTATTCATCATCTATAAAAACACCAGCTTCAATATTTGGAACTCATAAAATATGCGACTAGGAAGTTTACAGGAGATCCAGTTGAATAATAAAGGAGGGTCCCATGCTCCCGGTCATAGGTGTTTTGAAACTTATTATCTATAAAAAAATATATTCCCAAAATTTTACCTTTCAAACCATTCCGCAACAACTTTAAATAAATTTTTTTTACAACAGAGTTTGTGAAGGCAAAAAATGATAAAATAGACATTTTGGCTGGGTTATCCTGAGTTTCTGTCTGAGATTTTGTCTAATACAAAAATTAGTAGCAGTAGGAATAGATAAAATAGTCCTGAAATGGTTGAAAAGCTTTTTGAAAAACAGAAAACGAAAGCTGAAGATAAACAATAGAATATCAGATGAAATAGAATGTGATCAGGGAGTACCACAGGGAAGTGTGCTGGGACTCTTATTATTTTTGATGTATATCAATGATTTGCCAGAGGTGGTGGGTGAGAGCTCAGTTCATCTCTTTGCAGATAAGACACTGATTTGTTTCTCATGTAATGATCACACATCAACAGAACTTTAAAATCTATTTACAGTTGGTGTTGTGTTAAATATTTAAAGATCAATGTTGAGAAGACAAACAAGTACATGGTGATAAGTACAGAATAACGATTCAGAAGGTTTTGTAAACAAAATTTTGAGATAATGCTAGGACCTGATAATGTGGAACGGGTCAACCAATTTAAATATCTCGGGGTTCAGTGGATAGTATTCAAAATACATATTTAATCTCACTGTGCCCTATATTTGACAGGGTGGACAAACATTTTTACTATGCAATTTATTAGTGCTTCCTCATTTTACTTCTTATTCTTATTATTCTACAATTCTGTATCTGCTGAAACAGAATAATTTGGCTCGTTTACAGAAACTCCAAAACAGAGCTATGCACATAATTTTGAATTGCAAAAGAATAACACCAATAAGAGATATGTTGAAGCAACTAGAATGGTTACCAATCAATTATTTTCTCCTTTACCAAACATTAATTTTAATTTCCAAAATAAAGATTAAATTTCCCCAACATATTTACAAGAAAAAGTTATATACAATGACCAAATCCATGGAAACAATACAAGATCCAGAACTGACTTTCATATTCAACAAGTCACACTAACACAAACACAAAATTCAGTTTTTTCAAGGGACTTGATAGCTACAATAATTTGCCAGAAGAGATCAAACGATAACATCCTTCAAGACAAAGTTAAAATCATATTTCTTAATCAATAAAAAACCTGTGGCTACTAGGTTTTTAGTTCGTTTTAATATTTAGCTATGACTGGAGTACATTAGTTATGTTTTAGTATGTTTAACGTATTTTTTGTATTTGTGAAAGATTTCTTAGAATGTCTATAGGTGTATAGATGGGTGTGTGTGTGTGCATATAGATGTAGTAGGTGTGTATAAGTATGTGTATCTGTGTTGTATACATGTGTATATACATATACTTATATTTTTAATTTTTTTGTGACAAGGGTTCAAATTCCCAATATGTGTGAATATGTAGTATTGTTCATTTTTGAAACTTATGCAATTACTTGAAAATGTATATCACCCAAATGGACTAAAATAAACAATTTATATAAATAGGTTCTTGTTGCTGAATCGATGAAGTACAAATAGTAATTGAAATAATTAAAAAGCAATGTTGCCGTATTGCATACCTTGACAATGATAGATAAGATCTTATTAAATAAGACAACTTATAATAGATTGAAAAAAAAATCATTTCTAAGCATTTGAAATATTTTTTTAAGAATCACCTTATTCTCCCTATTAAAAGCATCTCCTTCATCCGCTGTTTTTTTGAGCTTTTGAAAATCATAAAAATTAAGTAATAATATACAATGACATCTATATAGGATCAGAGGAGAAAATTGGTATTTCCCTGAATGACACTTTCTTGAAACTGTCAAGACATTTCATAGCTTTCTGTGTATTTAGAGTAGGCCAATAGATATATACATGATTTTTACAAAATTTAATAGTAATTACAAAACTTTCGAAACTACACTGCAGTGAAGATAACGTTCAAATGAAATTAGGATTGATTTTGTAACAATTTTTTCTGAACGGATGATGTTGATAACCAGGATTCAATGAATTTTCGCATTATTAGCGAGGCAAAAATTGCCAAAGTTCTGCAAACTTTCCAAGTGTTGACAAATAGAAGTTCACATCTTTTGATAAATTTACAACCATTCAAACAAAACGAAATGTTTTATTTATCCAAAATAAATACGTTCTTTTCCAAATTGGACCTCGCACCGTTTCAATAGGAAAGTGGCTTTCGGTAAATTTGCTCGAATTTTTTATATATTGTAGAACTCGTGATGCTGATCAAATGTCTCTATTGCGCCAAAGCTCTAAATTCAATGGTTTAGATTATACAGGGTGCTGATGTTGACTTTTCCAACATTTCAAATGGCCATTGTGAAGACATTTTTACGAATCTATAAACCAAATCAACATTGATTATTCATAAGGCCGAAACAAATGTACTGTAAAGTATAATAATTCATGCACAGACCCACGATATACAGGGTGAGTCAAAGCTAGCAAGTTTATTAGTGATTTCTAAAAAATTGAGCGGTGGAATTTCATTCACTTCCAGATATTTCGAAGGATACAAATATCGAATCCAATTGATGATGTTAGCATCTCCTGAATCGGACTGAAATTTTTCCAAAAGTGTTGAATAATATTTGAAAATAAAACATACAATGTTTTCATTAATTTGAAACCTCGCCTAAAACACGGAAATGAGGGTAAAATCAAAAGAAACTCAATTTCGTAATTGTATTCTATACCATCAAGCAGAATAGGTTTGTTTTCAACAAAAGCATTGGAGATGGAGCGTTTTTTCAATATTTTCGCTCTAGAGCAAAAAAACATTCACAAAATGACATTTCACAGGAAACGTCAACTTTGCATTGAGATCTGAAAGCGTCAGAAGCGGTTGTAGAAAAAACTTTTTCAGGATTCGAACCAATATAACAGCGAGGGTCCCGTTTTTCCAATCTAGTTCTACCTGGAATGTAGAAAATAAAGGCTGTCTTATCATCGAAATATTCCACAACAATCAAGCCATTCAGAAGAAAAAAATATTATATTTGTAAAGATATCGGAAAATCTTTTTAAAAATAATATTTTTTTGCCTTCTCGATTTATTGGTTGACAATTTGTATATGAGTATAAAATTCAATTCTGGGCAACTTTTTGCTATAACTTTTTTCGATATCTTGACATCTTATCCACCAAGGCGGCCCGGATTTGATGCCACCGCCTGACATGGAGTTGAAGTGGTTCGGAATCCACTTTTAAGTAAGCTGTAGGTCCCGGATCTTCCTTGCTAGCACAATCTCTGCTTTTGAGGGGTTTTCTCTGAAAATCTGTGAGATTCGTGAAGACAAAACAAATATATCCCACTTTTTGCCACTTCATAGTATTGTTTTCAATTTGGCGCCATACCAGTGATGACGTGACATGTGTCGAAATCGATTTTCAGGCTGTCGACTATGCATAATCGAAAAACCAATTATTGTTTCCAATACTTCAATAATAAACTTTTTTCCCATATGTTACGTACTGTATATAATAACCATTCATTTCAAAATATTAGAAAATGATATGAGGGTTGATCAAGTTAGTGGAATATCCCCTCGCATAGAACAGAATTTCAAATATATTCAATGCTGTTTTTGGAAATGTTTTAACGTGAACTTGCCATGAAAACTGGTTACTAATCAACCGATGCATAGAAATTTGAAACTATACAGAAATTGTTCTACCTAAAATTGTTATGTTAGGCGATATAATATTTTCTTTATGAGGAAAAACAAAAGTTATTCATATTCTATGTGAATTTAAACACAACATTCGGGGATCTCATGTTGATTTCCTGAGAGAAAATATACCAAAAACCTTGTTTCCGCTACAAAGCTTCACTTTTCTTCATTTCTCACAAAGAGCCGCATCTATATATAGGGATATTCACGCAGAGCATTTATTACAAGTTTCTCGATAATTACCTATTGATAATATATTATAGCTATTTATGTACCAAGTGCGTTATATAGATCCTAACGCCCGGAGGGTAACATTCACCCGAGGGCCTTTTGCTCGAGGGATGAATGTTGCGCGATGGGCGTTAGGATCTAGTAACGCTCATCTTAAACGACGTTAAATTAATAAATAAATTTCTTCTCATAGTATTTACTGCGTCCTGTCGGCAACTGAGCACAAGTGAGATTTTATGCAATTGCCATGGAAACATTGAAGAGGTTGCTAAGGGCTGTTTATTCAATAAAATGACGCTGCATTTTTGTATAAATTGACAAGCTTGTTAGTGGAGGAAACAGAAAACGGTTGTGTTCATAATAATTATTATGGAGATCCCACAGAATGTGACGCTCAAAGCTGAAACAGCGTTAGGAAATTTACTGCCTGTGAAATCCAAATACTTATACGAGAAGGAGTATGACCATTTTTTGAAATGGAAAGATGAAAACAGAGTCTATGGACCGAATACTCACAGCTGAAATCAACATTGATTGTTAAAGAAAACATTAATATATCAGCATTCAGTCAACTGATTGTCTTTCTTTTTTCATAAGAAAAGCTCCAGATGATACTCTTCTGCTACATAAAGTTGTCCTGGTAACAGGCGTATTTGGAGGCTTAATACGTGATGAAATGGTCAAGATGACAATTGATGACATTGAAGACAGAGGAGCCGTTTTACTGATCAAGGTACCAGAAATCAAGACCTGCACCTCGAAAAGTTTCACCATTATCGAAGAAAGCGAAATAGGAGCCTTGAACTTAGTTAAAAAGTACATTGCACTACGACCAAAAGGATGTAAACATCGTAGGTTTATCCATCGGAGACAATCCATCGCATACAGTGGAGGTGAGATTCAATAGGAAATTGAAAAAACTTACAGTCTATCTCCACCAAAAATATTCTTTATTGCAGCTGTCATGCAGTCAGAAGACTGACATCACGTTGATATCATGTAGTCAGATAATAACTTTTCTTTATACTATGAATCCCTCCACTCCAAGATTATATGGCTTACCAAAAATTCATAAAAACAATATCCCCATCAGACCAGTAGTTTCATATACAAATTCTTCTGCTTCTAAATTAGCTAGCTGGTTGAACTCCATACTTCCTTCTTTAATGAATTTCAAAAATCGTTTTGCAGCAAAAAATTCTCTAGAGCTTACAAACAAAATTTCACATTTTAAGATTCCGCCTGATTGTATCTTAGTTTCTTTTGATGTTTCAAACCTCTTCACCAGCATAGACCCTGAGTATTGTCTGATGTTAGTTAGACAACTACTCTTTTCTACTTCTAATTTACCCACCTTTCACATTTTGAATTTATGTTCGTTTGTCGATTTGGTCATTAAACAAAACTTTTTTCAATTTAACAATTCTTTCTATTTTCAAAAGTCTGGCTTAGCCATGGGCTCTAATTTAAGTCCATTGTTAGCTGAAGTATTTATGTCAAATTTTGAATCCACAGTTTCTGAACACCCACAATTTTCAATAATTTTATTCTGGCACCGATATGTTGATGACATATTAGCACTTTTCAAAGGCACGTTCGATGATCTTAATTCCTTTTTAATTTTTCTCAATTCTTTTAACCCTAGAATACAGTTTACTATGGAGGTTGAAACAGAAAATAAACTACCATTTTTAGACCTCATGATTTACAAATCTGACAACCTAGAATTTGCCATATATAGAAAACCTACCTCCACTGACAATATTATACCTTTTCACTCGAACCACCCATATAATCAAAAATTTTCATCTTTTCACTCACTTTTTCATCGTTTGTTCACGATACCTCTTAATGATTCAAATTTTTTAAATGAACTCAACGTAATTAAACAAATTGGTGTCAATAATGGCTTTCCAATCCATCTTATTGATAGATTATATCACAGATATGTCAATAAATTCTTAAACTATAGACTCAATCAAGTTCACCAAATAAATATTTCTCTTTATCCTATTTTGGCCCCCTTTCATTAAAACTTAAAAATACTTTGCTCAACAAATTCAATATGCCAACAACATTTCAAATTTTTCGATTTCATTCAAAAACTCCAATTATCTCAAACATTTGCTGGTCAACTCTAAAGATAAAATTCCAATGCTTGATAAATCTGGAGTCTATAAATTGAACTGTTCTAACCTTGATTGCAAAGCTTGCTATATTTGCCAAACAGGTCGCAAGCTCAGTTCTCGTTTAGCAGAACACGTTAGAATTATAGAGTCCAACTCCGAAAAAGAAGAAATTATTTCAAATTCTGTTTTTTCCAATCACATCATAAATGAGAAACACAATTTTGATTCCAACTCTGACTTAAAATTTTTACATATTTGTGATAAAGACAAGAGACTCAACTTACTTGAGACTCTTGAAATTAATAAAGCGATTAAAAATTCAGATTTACAATGTTTGAACGAACAGACCCAGTTTGACAGTTTGAAACTTTTTAACTCGTTACTATTTCGATACCTGTTTCATTCCACTTAATTTTCAATGATTCGCTTAAATTTTTTGGTTAAAGTTTTTATTAAATACCCAATAATCTTTACAAATGAAAACATTAATTCGTTCGTTCTATGGTTCTGTCTGTAGATGTCATTTTCTCAATTTTCTTGTTCTATGAAGCATGGGACATTTCACTCTCTTCTCTGTCACCTTGAGTCAGGACTGTCCACATGACAGATGTCATTCATGTCAAATTTATTGTCACTTCCTCTTCCTACTTGTTACTTTGTAAACAATTGCTGCATGGTCACATTTTTTAAAAAAAATTGATTTATTATGAAAATGTTTATTGTTGGATGGACCAACCATGGTCCCTGACATTGGTGGTTGTGGCCTCCGCTCCAGATGCGGACCACATGATCTTGTGTTAGGACCAAAATTTTAGTTTAAGAAATTTTTTTTAAAAAAACCTTTTTTCCATTGAATGCGATTTTTCCACCATAATATGGTAGGTTCACACATTTTATTGTTATTCATTACTCTTTGGTAACCATTTTGTTTTTCCTTAGATCGATTTGTAACTAACTCATATATTTTGCTGAAGATGAAGGTTTAATCCTTCGAAACATGTCCTCTCCCTTAATGTTAGTCTTCTGACTACATGATATCAACGTGATGTCAGTCTTCTGACTGCATGACAGCTGCAATAAAGAATATTTTTGGTGGAGATAGACTGTAAGTTTTTTCAATTTCCTAACGTAGGTTTATTTTAACCTACAGAAATAATAAACGCATTGAGTTTTCCTTCTATCATAGCGAAATACCTTAATTTGGAAAACCCGAAAGGTTACACCGGACATTGTGTACGCCGAACGTCGTCAATGCTTCTTGTTCAAGGTGGTGCTTCCTTTGAAACACTAAAATTACATTGAAAATGGAAGAGTAGTACGGTAGCGGAGAGCTATATTGAAGAAAGTAAATTCTCGAAGAACAAAATTTCTACAATGATAGCCCATTCCGTTTCCGAAAAAGAAAATGTCAACGTTCCGAACGAAACCGAATGCACATTGAGGAGTTCATCATCGGTCAACTCACAAAACTTCAAACTTGGTACTAATTTTTCAGGAACATTTGAAAATTGTAATTTCTATTTGAGACAAAATAATTAGTCCCTTTTTTATGTACAGTTATAAATAAAACTTTTCGGAGTAATTAATTTATTGAACTACAGAAGAAAGCGTTTAGCGGGCGTTATGATTTATAATGCCCTCCATAACGCCCCGGGCGTTACGGGTCTGTAACCGTTGCCAAGGTATTATAAAGCAGTAATGGACATGTGAAAAATAAATATTAAAATGTATACAAGAGGTTTTTCGTTAATGGTTAATCCAACAAAAGTATTTTTATTGGAATAGATTATTTCCTATATCAAATTCGAATTAAAATTTTGTTATAGTCAGTTAGCTATTTTATTATTACTACGTTTTATTAACTCGCTTTTCAGTCTGTGGCTGATTGTTTGTCTGTTCGGCACAAATTTTGCAATCAATTTTGAACAACTTCCCCGTGAGCAAGATATAAAACTTTAAACATAGCTCAGAACTGTATGACAAACGAAGAGACAGACAAGAAAGTGAGTTAATATATACCATTAATTATCAAACCATTAATTGATAAACTACTTAGAACCCGAAAACGCAACAGTACCTAAAAAAAAAAATTAAAACGTTTTCACAGAAAATCTTTTGTCGGCTAGTCAATTATTTTGGCAATGAAAAAGGCAGAACAATTATATAGCTACAGTTCATTCAAGAATAAAAAAGAATTAAAAATTAAAACCGTTGAACAATCCAGATATTTTGAATAAACTTGAGATTGTTTTCGGTTAATGATCACCGGTGATACAGCGGTTTCCTCATGAATTAATTTCTTCTCTCGAATTCAACAAATGGTGTGAGGAAATATTATTCAACTGTATGAGAACAATGAGATAAAATATTATGTCTATTGATTGTGCATTTGAATGTTCCAATATTATCTGATGATTTGATATTCCTGGGTAAGTGATTGAAAGAATTCAAATCTATAGAATTTTTACCGATTTTGTGAGCCTGTGATGAGGTTATCTCAAATGATCAGCATTCCTTGTCAAATAGTTATGGACAACTGCATTCGTCTCTAGATTGGATTTTTCTTTATTAATTTCTATTAATGAAACAAAAATAAATGATGATGAAGGGACATTATATTTAAACTATTGAACATTTGAACATTGAATGCAATAGTAGAATACGACATTCTCAAAGTTAAGAAGTGGTGCGACTCCAATCTGTAAATAAAACCCACATTCTCACGTTTGAATGTTTGCTAAACCCGATTACAATAGGTGATAAACGTATTCACCAATCCTCCTTGGCTAAATTTCTGGGGGTATATATTGATAAAAAGTTGACGTTCAAGGAACATATTTCAAGTTTATGTACTAAACTAGATAAAGGCTGTTATGCACTTAGAGTCATATCAAAAGAACTCGACCCGACCATGGCAAAAACTACATATTTTGCAGTTATAGAGTCCCACCTGGGATATGGGATCTGCTACTGGGGGAACTCCGAAAACGCATCACTTAAGACGGTATTTATGCTCCAAAAAAGAGCTGTTCGGTATGTTTGCAGGGCTGGCTTCAGAGATTCATGTCGGCCCCTATTCAAAACACACAGAATAATGACCCTTACCTCTGTATTTATACTTGAGACTGTGTGTTTGATGTTTAAAAAACTCCATAAGAAATTCTCGTTTTCCGACTAGACAGACCTGTAATATTGATCTCCCTAAGCCCAACACTACTCAAGCTGATAATTCACTGATTTATAACTCAAACAAAGTTTTTAATCATCTACCTCAGAACATCAAAAATCTAACTTCAGAAATAAAAATCAGGAAATGTGTCAAAGAGTTACTGTTGGATAAGGCATACTACACTTTGGACGAGTTTTACAACACGCCTTAAGTATAAAACTCTATGTGATGACTTTGTGGTCTCTTAAGTGTATCCTAGATTTCTATATTAGGAATTTCAGTGCATATAGACGTATGTTTTTACTTTTTTGTGATGTATTTGTATATCAGGCATTTCAGCGCATATAGACGTATGTTTTTACTTTTCTGTAATGTATTTGTTTATACACATTAATTTTATCTCTCTCCTCGACTAACTTTCATATTTTCACTTTTATACTTCACTTGTTATATGTGAATTTAATAGTTATTTGTATGCTAAGGCCGCGAAATACCTTTTTAACGTACCGAAAGAACAGTTATCTTGAGGTCGTTAAAAAGTTTCGAGGCCATGGCATACACACTATTTTTCGTGCAATCGTTAAAATTATTAAAATAGATAGTTGTAAATAAATATATTATTGCTCTAAAATCAACAGCAGTTCAATTTATTTAACAATATCACCGTGTGCTATGGAAATGATATGTTTCAATATATACAAAATATTTTGACAGTTCTTGTCAAAACGCAAAATGTCTGATACTGATAGCGATATTTCAGTACCTTCCACTCCTCCTGAACTCAAAAGCGTTGTAAATTCGGCGCTTTCCGTTTTAATACCCGAAAAATCTAAACAACAGTACAAAAAATGTTACGGCGAGTTTAAAGATTGGTGTGACAAACAGAAAGTTAAGACGATGTCTGAAAACATTTTTGAAAGTGACGTTTGGTTTCGCGGCCGTTGCTATGGGTAACGGCCGCGAAATTAAATTTCGCGGACTGTGCTGAGAACGCGAAATACTGACTTCGCTTGCGATTGCACGAAAACATTGTTTAAATAATTATTTATGACACTTTGTCAATAAGAATTTATTCTTGGACAATAAAGTATATATTGTTTGATTGACATTTCTTTACAATTGTCTCTGATTCTGATATCACGTTTTTGCAAAAGGAAAATATTATTAGCATTACAAGAATTACCCCACAGCAACGTACCGTAACTGAAATGGGAATGAAACAGAGCAAAATAAAATGGATAACAAATTGCCAACCACGAATATAGAGCTTGAGAGTTTTCGGCATAGTTGTTGGACATGACAGGTCCAATTTAGTTCATTATCGATGACTAATCCAAACAACTTCACAATATGACCTTGAGCAATGTTATTGTTCGTTGAGATGATGAGATTCTCAGTTTTCTCGTCATTAAGTTTCAGATTATTGGAAGTAAACCAATTTCTAGCTCGATTAGTAAATAAAAGACTGTTTATCTTCAAATCTTCTATATTCGTGCCAGCATCAATCAAAGTTGAGTCATCCGCAAAAGCAAAACAAGTCTTGCGATACATATTCTGAAACAAGTCATTCATATAAATAATGAATAAGAGAGGTCCTAACTCAGAGTCTTGCGGTACTCCATGTTTGACTGGTCTATAATCAGATGATGAGTTATCGATGCCCACACAGTGTTTTCGATAACGCAAATATGATCTGGAGAAGTCGAGCGGTAAACCCCTGATTCCAAAAAACTTCAGCTTTACGACCAGTATTTCATGAGAGACACAGTATATTTTTAGATCACACATAAGTGATATAAAACACGTCAACAGAAGTAAAAGAAAGAAAGATACAGGAACTAAAAATTATACGATACAAACAAGTAGGTACACTTTAACACATAAAATAGGTGGAAATGTTATACACACGTTTCTTCACTAAAAAAAAAATTTAGGAGTCTTTTAAGTAGGTAGTTTGAAATCTTCTATATTTTTCATGGATGGTGGGAGATGATTGAAGAACCTTATTCCTTTATACAGTGGGCTACAAAGAGACCTGTTGAGTGCTTAGGAATACAAAATTGGTCAGCACATCTTGTGGAATAATTATGGAAATCTCGGTTTTTTGAAAATTCTGAAGTCATTTCTCGCATACAGAATATATTTGAGAATTTAAATTGACGGGAGTGTGAGGATTTGATGTTTCCTGAATTTTCTCTACATGTTTGATTGTGATTCAAGTTGAATATCAATCAAATTATCCTTTTTTGTGTTTTGAAAACTCTCGGTACACTGGTTGCACCTCCCCACAGAACAATATTGTATGCTAAATGTGAATATACTAGTGAATAATAGACTTGGAGTAGCTGTTCAGTGTTGAATGTATTTTTAAGTTGTAGTATAGCATAATAAGCACTGTTCAGTTTATTACAGATTGGGTCTATGTGAGAGGCCCAACTTACATTGCTATCGAGCATTACTCCCGAAAACTTGATAGTGAAGTGATTAGACAACTGAGTTTTGGGGGAGAATTGCATAACTTGAGTTTTGTGCGAGTTAACTATTAGAGAGTTTTTATTGTGAATTTTCCGGCCAATACATCAAGCGAGCAAATACTACTTTCGTAAAACGGGAATCCGTTTTGAGCTCTCAGTTTTAGTTTGCATTACTCAATGTTTTTGTGTTAATTCTGGAATTTCAGTGATTTTTGGTTATGATGTGTTGCCAATGTTCATCAAGTTCATTATCTTCCCCTCTTCTTGATAAGTATGCCAACAAACCTTAGCTGTAAGGGATGAGGAAGAAATTCGACTTTTCCGTGATGATGGCTCTCATAAACTATTTCAGTCAAAGATTCGACATCTGCCACTAGCCATATCTTCCACTATATGACTCACTATCCTGAAAAGTGCCTGAATTGTAGTGCATTTTTTTTGAAGCCAAGTTGGCATTGGTCAGTGAAATTATTGGATTCCATACACATCATTAGTCTAGATTTTAAAATTATTTTGAAAAGTTTTGAAAAAATTGTGCCCATAGGACTTTTTGATTGGAATTATTTCGACGACAATTTATCAAATTCGACAGGTGGCCAATTTCTCTATTACAGTGAGCGATATGCTACAAAGTAATTCAGAAGAGAATGAGTATTCATAAAATATTGCGATTTTACATTCTGTGTTTCCTCTACGAAATTTAATGAATGTGAATTTCACGTTCCAAATACAAATTTGTTAAAGTGAACGACTCATCAAAATCCACAATAAATAATTAAACAACAGAATATCAAACTCGACTGCAGAAGTAATTATGTTCGCGAAATCGGGAAAAGTCTTAGAAGCAAACTACTACAAGAATCTGCAACTAATTTAACACAGATTCAACAGTATATCATAGTCATATCAAAGCCCCAAACGCAACGAGCTTATGAAATGTTTGGCAATGACAGAAAATTAAAATATATCCATTTTCGTTGTATCAAAGGATATGAAACTGTCAAAGGTCCTTAATAATGGTGTAGTAATACCATTGTTTATATAGAAGATAGTTAGTCAACCTTATGGGATTATAATTGGATCAAAATGGATGCGACATGTAGATGGCGATAGTGAGCTCGCATCCAAGTCATGTCGTAACTTCAGTGATCTGGCCTCCAAGTAATGTCGTAACTTGATTAAAACAATGGAAAAGCATTCAAATCAGGGTTTTATGAAGAAACCTGCATTAAAATGACGTCAAATATTCATGTTTGGAACTAATCACGATAGATGACACTCGCGTTTGTGTCCAATACCTTTTCCACAGGCATTGACTAACTATGTTCTATTTAAACAATGGTAATACTGATTTCTTCAAACATCTTAATAAAATCAGTTAGATTCAATGTCCAGCACTTCAATGAAATAAAAGTGGAAAATGAATGCTGCAAGTTTTCTTCATCTTTTCTATCATCGTCTACTTAGATTACATTGTTGAGGGGAGGTCGTAACTTCGATCTATCAGATATTTTGTGCATAAATCTTAATCTATGCGAGGACCGGGATTACAAGACTTCATATAAAGCTCATCAGTTTTCTGGAAGATAATTTCCTGAAAATTGAGGGCCTTAGAACACCCCTTCCAAGTCTTCTTGTCATACTCGAAAGGCTGTTTAGCTTTCCTTGGCACTGGCCTTTTCTCTTGTCTTTGTCATGGAATTTTATTCCAGTGAGATTTCATCTAATCGGTTACAAGAGAGTCCACAGAAGGGTTCTTGGAAGGGAAATTGTTTGTTCGGCCCCTCTTTTATAAGGCAGTCTGATCCCTCGTTGATTCTGAGACCTGGCACCCACATAAAAGTGACCTAGTTGTTTTCTGCCTGTTTCCTCAGGAATTCTCTGCATTCCCAAATCAGCTTAGACTCAATAGTGTATGACCCCAGAGCTTTCACTACTTATTGGCTATCTGACAGTATCAGTATCATATATTTTCCTTCCGGTTACCACTTTCGAAGCACTCCTGCTTGATAGAAGGTTGGGGTGTCACCAACAGAATTTGAGACTCTGACATATGGCTTTCTGACGCCCACTGAGCAGCGCGTCGCATTCGAAGATGATGTGAGAGGCTGTTTCCTCCTTGTCACCACAGAGTCTACACTCCACGGTTTCTCCATTCATTCCCATGGTGTGTAGGTGTTTTCTAAGGCCGCAGTATCCGGTTAGCAGGCCAGTTGCGTATCTAGATCTATTGATGTTGAGGGTGTCAGCCGTCAGTGTTTGGCTCAGGTGTCTAACCGTGGCTGTTCTTTTTCGATGCCCTTTGATTTGGTCCCAATATGTTTGGAGTTTTGATTTCATCCACTCATTTATTAGGTTGCGGCATTGGGTTTTTCTAATTTCAAACGCTGGTTCTGGGCCTGTGAATGGTGATTCAGATGCTTGTTTTGCAAGTTGGTGTAATTTTTCCTTGCCTTCAATTACCCTATGTCCGGGCACCCACACAAGTGTAACCTTGTTTTGTTTTGACAGTTCATTGAGGCTCTGAAATCAATCTCAAACTTGCTTTGACTTTATGTTTACTGAATTCAGATGATAGTGATTCTACTCCCAAATCCCATTTTCTCCACTTGAGCTGTGTTTTGAATGGTTTTTCGTACGAGTATTGTGGAGCCTTCGTATTTTACCAAGGTTCGTTTTCAACTGTCTCTGTTTCATCTTGGGCCACAACAAAAGTAAGCCATATGTGATTCTATGTCTTTTGATCGCGGTGTGAAGCCAGTGCATGACTTTCGGTTTCAGTCTCCATGTTTTTCCAAAAGCTCTTCTGCACATCATGAAAGATGCTTTTGTTGACTACATGCTGTAGATGCATGTTCCAGGTTAGTGTCTTATCTAAGAATATCCCTAAATATTTGACATTATCAGCAACTTGTAGTGTTACTCCAAAAGATTTGGGTGACTTCAAGTGCCCCAGAATTATTTTTCGTGTGAAGGGAATGAGTGTGGTTTTGCTGGGGTCGTCGTAGTTGGGTATGATTGATAAACAGAAAAACTGTTGTGTTAGTCGAAATAAGATGGATGGAAATGTTGTATCGGAGCTCGTTAGCATGCCCAATTATAATCTCTTTAATGATAGTACATTAGGGTGTATACGGGGCATACTATAAAAGTCGATTTTCGAGATTTTTTTCTAGCCCTATTACATAACCAATGTTATATTTTGGTAGGACATCATAGTTCTAGGCAATAAAAACGTGTTTTGTTTCTTGATAACCCTTTTCATTTGAAACACGAGTCTTTTAAATTTTGGATTATTACTGAAAACAATGGACATTTTGACTACAAAAAATTGTTTATTGGTAATGTTGATTGAATAAAAGATAAGGCAACTTTCAGATGAATTCAGTTGTTCAGTTGTACCTTCCACTTAAATACAGGTTGCCTAACATTTTTTCATAAACTGCTTATGGGTGAAAGTAGCCAATAGTTTCAACACGAATGGGAAGACATGTTCCCTAAGGGAGAATTATTTAAGTTCAGTGCGACTTTTTGTCGAGAAGTAAATAAGAATAAATTCTATCTGTTCTTTTATTTAAACTTAGATCTGATTGAGAAATGAAAGCCATTTCCATAAATAGTCTTTTAGTGGCATTGCTTTCCTTAGTCAGTATTTTTGTGTAACTATAATTCGTGTTATGACCATTGCCATTAACATGTTCACCTAATGGTGGTTATATGGAATATCGCCACCCGTTATCTTTATGTTATTCTTTAATTGTTTTTTCTCAATCAAAGCACATTATTATTATTATTATCATTATTATTATTATAATGCAGGATAGCATCTATAGTCACTTTTATGTGAGGTGATTCTATTTTTTGATGTCCTCGAAGTGTGACCTATGTAAGTTTTATTAGAGCAAGGAAACGAAAGGAAAGGAAAGGTGTTTTATCTTCAACTTTGGTAAAAATGGAAATTAATAGTTAATATTGTTTTATTTGCATTTTTTATGTTATCACAGTCTCTGAGAATTCGAGCTAGCTTGGGTGAGACATCTTCGATATATGGAAGAGACGTGAAGAAATATTGAATTTGGATCCTATATGCATCATTTGCATTAGTGATATTATTTTCTGAAATGTTATTAATATTATTTAATGAATCTTGTATGTCTATGGTAGACGTACTGTATAAAATCTTTTGTAATAGTGAATGGGGATAAGAATTGTCAATCAATAAATTATATAAAGTTTTCAAATTTTGTTGATGAAAAGAAGAATCAGAAATACAAAGTATTCGATGTTTCATTTTTTTAACCAAATTAACCTTCATGAATTGTTTATGGTATTAGTGACAGTTCATAAATCTTTCACTATTTATGGATTTTCTATACCAGTCAATGTCTAAGGTATTGGTTTGGTGCGTAACTGACAGCTCGGAGGTACAACAAACTCAATCGAAGAAAAAGAAGAAGAAATAACCTCACTTTTCCGTTTGTTTTTATAATTAAAAAAAGTTTTTCGCAGTTTTTTCTGTTACTGCCCTGTTATTACTGTTTCTGATTTCCGTTTCTGCTGTTTTGTTGAAATTTAGAAATAATGGACTTCACAACATATTATTCAAGTTTAGATGATGTTCATCAACGGGATAAAAATATAATCAGCTACTCTGAGCTATCAGTAATAGACATTACATATCACCTGGAATTAATCCTGATCTTGTAAATCATTTAGTGGACATGAAGAGTGGTTTCACATTGAATAAAATTTGACAAAAAGCATGTAGTCTTGAAGTGGCAGGAAACTATTTCAGTAGAGGAAATCCCTTTTCAAAGTGAACAAGGCAGTTCTAATGCACCTATAAGTTCTTCAATTTCTTCTATCAATTTAGAAACAAATTCCACTAGCACAACCTCAGTGTCACCAGAACTAACTCAAAGATCGTCAAGGGACTCTGAGTACCCACCCGCCTGGACCTGTAACTTGAACTCACCTATGTCTGTTTCCTTAGTAATCAGCTTATTTGAGAAGGAAGAAAATATGTTGTATATTATTTGTCAAGCTTTGATCATTTATATCAAAGGCGAAATTAACCTGAACCATGAATCATATTTAAAATATTCATCTGTTACTAGGCACACAGATTCTGTAACATTTTGGATATGAATGTCAGAATAAAGTCAGTTAACTGGAAAAGTATTCAATTTATTAAAATATAACAGTAGGTGAAAAGGTTGACATATCTTAAACAATTAAGAATTTAAACAAATTAAAAGAGTAACTCAAGAGCAACTCAAGAGCAACTCCTGAGCAATCAAAGTGCAAATCATGGTACAATTATCAGGCAGGAAGAGGCACAGCATATAATTTCTTCATTTATATAAAGATTCATTATATCAAAACTTCTTGGATTTTAATTTTTCTGCCAAAGACTCTGAAAATGGTCTGATTATGGAATGAAGAACTACCACTTTGGACTCGACCAAGTTCATCAGTGAATTTTGTTTCTCTTTCTCAGACACAGTAGGTATATCTAACGAGTTTGCCTCCCTTTTATATAGGGGTTCATCTTCAGTGAGGTTCAGACACTTGGGATTTGGTAGATTTTAGTCCAAAACTCTGCAGGGTTCGCCTGGCTTATTTTCTTATTTTCAGCTTCAACAAGATATGGATCGATGCAAATTACTGATTTTTATCTTTACTGTTGTCGATGAACATCATCTAAACTTGATAAAATCCATTATTCCTAAATTTCAACATAACGGCAGAAACAGAAAAAACACCAGAAATAGTTATAACACAGCAGAAACAGCAAAAACACGGCTGAAATAGAAAAAGCTCCGAAAAACGTTATTTATTTACAAAAGCAAACAGTAAAGCAAGGAGTAAAGTGTCAGTTACGCACGAAACCAATTATCCACTGTACGACGAAAGTGTGTGTCCAAGAAGGGAACACTTTGTTCTTCTTTATTATTGATATAAGTATCTTGTTTTTTATCAGAAGTGGTCTCGATATATCGAATCTTTAGCGCACCTATACTTTCTAACCTCTAACCCTTACCTCTGGACTATATGCCCTCTAGCCGCAGTAAATTTCGTCTCTAATAGAGCATGGGGACAAGGACAGCCAATTGCATCTCGATCATTTTAGCCAAAACTGTACTGGACGATATTACCCGCCTTACGATAATACCCGCCGCTCTCCTACTTATATGAAGGAAACTTCGTTAACTAATTAGCTAATCTGAGCTAAAGTATTTATTGTAAGCGTGATAGCTATAATTCAGAGTGCTGCAACTGAGTAGAAAGAAAAATAAAAAATACTCGCTATTTATCACGCTAATTTTGTAGTCATATATGCATGGATATTCACGCAAAGCGTAAATTAGATGTCTATTGGGAGCTGCCAATTTGAATAATTTTAAATTTTTACAAGGGGTGTTTCGCGGATGATTACACCAGTGCAAATATTCGTATTTATTAACCCTTTTACTTCATTCAGAAAATAGAAGCCAAAGAACTCAATTTTTTTATTATGAAATTGAAAGTAATTTCATTTTTGACAATGATTGTTTTTTGTGCTTCAAATGTAAACATTTCGTAGGTGAATCTACTATTACATACTCATTTGAAAGCTTGACAGCGGCAAACCCAACAGACATTATACATTTGATTGCTTAGCTCAACAGCACGAGCAGAAAGTAACTTTCTCCACGATCATCACAGAATTTGCCAATTCTGAAATCAAATTTGATTACAGAATGCTGGAATTCTCTCTCTTGAGATTGAAGAAATATTCTGCAACACCTCTGCCCCCATGCAATTTAAATGTATTTACATTATCTCTCTTGTGATAGAACAATATTCTCACACTGGTTAGCAATAATAACATTAGCCTTGACGCAATTGATTGTCATCGTAGTGGCAAAATTTGAGTAAGTGTCAAAATTATTGCTGTCACGTTTCCTATCTTTGATACTGGAGAAAGTTTAGTCTGCTTCTCGGATAGAATGAAAATTCGTGATGCTCGTGGTACCTCACGCTCGCCTTCGGCAAGCCGTCAAGGGCGGAAAAGACGAGTGTTTTTGTCCATCTTATTTATGAAAAAAAAAGATTTTATAATAATGCTACAAAATGACACATAAGACAGAATAGTTACATAGATCATTTAGTTAGTCCTAAAAATCGTGCGGAAAAGTAACTTTTCCGCATGATTTTATCTTTCCGCGAAATTTGTAACATGAGATCGAATCTAGTCTATTAACGACTGTTTGATAATAACTTTCCGATATGCCGTAATTTTCATAAAATTAATTTCAAAATATAAAGTAATTAAGACATTATCAAAATAACTAGTGAAATTTAAAATTTGACAGGATTTGATATGGTATTATAGCAAATAAAATTAATATCTGAAATAGCTCAGTTGGCAAAGTAAGGGAGCAGTCGTTCTACGCTGGTTAGTGGGGTATAGGTGGTTCTAATCCTGGGGAAGTTTTTTTTGTTTTTGTTTTGAAATCGATGAGAGTACTTACTGTTCAATTTTCGTTATAGTTTTCAATATTTGTATATTCAATGACGACATGAGTGTTTTTGATAGAATCTGTTATGAAACAAATAATTCGCTCGTACTACAAAATTTCATATACCTACCTACTCGTGGGAAATGTATGTAATTTCATGCTCATTGTACAATATACTAATCTTGAATTAAAATATTAAGCTTTAAAGAGAAAATCTTGCGTAAAAGTAAAAATCGTGCGGAAAAGTAAAAATCGTGCGGAAAAGTTACTTTTCCGCACTCTCGTAGGAAAAGTAATTTTTCCGTACGATTTCAAAATACTCAGAATATTTCAAACGAATATGCATATTTTGTCCCCATATAACTACACTGAATGCTAGACTCCTCGACATCACATGACGGTGGTACTCCAGTTCTTAGACATTTATTTTTTTTTCGGTGAAACCATTGTTATCTTGTACTGCTCATACGGAGATATTTAAATGACACTGCAATACTGTGATAGATAGATAAATAAACTTCATTGTCTAAATGAAATCATTTGTCGACAAAGTCAAAAGTATTCCACTGTTAATTCTTTACGTATTAGCATTCATAAGAAGTCTTTGGAGAAAATCTCCCATAAAGATAAAACTAATTGAAATTTTAAAGTTACAAAAAGGACATGAACAAAATAACATGTGTAATATATTTTATCACAGTATAGAATATTAAATTAGAACTACTAGAATGCATTTGAAAGAGACTCCCTAAATTGTAGAAGAATTTCCCTATCAGAAGTGTTTTAACTGATTTTCGGAAATACTTCATGTCGCTATAATGTCTCTGATTTGATTAGGTGAATGATTGTGAATTTGCTTGCTTCTATAAATCAAAGACTGTTTCGTGAGAGTTGAAGTGGAAGTGAGTTTTTTTCCTGACGTGTAAATCTCTTCGTGTTGGAGTTAATGAATTCCTCCCTTTATTTGTGCAAGCAAGCTGTCTCTAAAATGAAAATTTCATAAAGCGTTAGTATTTTTTTACTGACAAAAATTGGCCTGCACGATTCACGCATCTTCACTTTGAAGATGAATTTTGAAGCTAGTTTTTGGAGGACGAAAACACCTTGGAATAAAACTTGACTGCAAGAACCCCAGAATGGAATTGCATACCGAAGGTGGGACTCAATAAATTAGAAGTATGCAGTTAAGGAAGGTGACATTCCAAGTTCGCGAGATATCATATTGACAACGTAACAACCAGAGGGAACCTTTTTTTATAGAACCGTTACATAATAATAATAATAATAGTTTATTCCTGTACAATACTTTTCTACATCATAATTAAAACCATATCAGTTAAAAATGATCGTGCAAAAACAAACGAATACCCACAAAAGTTTCCTTGCTCGTGGGTCTCATTGTCCTTATGCAATAAAGTTTAACCTTCATTTATGGTTTGTATAAGTCTACCAGTAAAAATATAAAAAGAGTTTACGATGTAACAATAACAAATGTGTATATGTATATAAAAAGTGATAAATGTGTAAACAAGAGATTTTTTTTTAAATTTGAACAGTGAAGTTAATTTGTACATTTAAGAAAGTCTACCAGTAAAAACATCAAAAAGAAAAGTTTACTATGCAACAACAACAAACAAATATAAAAAAAAAGTTGATAAAAACATATAAACATGAGCATTTTAAAATTTATATACTACAACTATTTTGTAATTTTATGATAGTATACCAATAGAAACATCAAAATAAGTTTATCATAAAACAAAATACATAAAGTTTATGAACTAAAATTTATTAGAGCATGAATATCAGTTCTTGAATAACTTAGCAGCCATTTGGTAAGTCCAGCTTTGAATTGTTTAAGGGTATGCTTTTCTTTAAGTTCAGGTGGGATATGATTCACTACACGTGGAGTAATAAATGTATGACAACGCTGTCCAATTACCTTTTGTTTTCTGGGAACAACTGCTTGCTCTCTATAGCGTGTATAAAAGCCATGTCTATTTTGTTGAACCGTCTTTTTATTTTTGTACCACTTAATTGCTATTTGTTTATAGTATAGTTATCTAGCGTCAAGGATTTTACTTTCTTTAAATAAAAGGTCGGTGGAATACAAGAAAGGTTTGTTGAAAATAATTTTTATGATCCATTTTTGAGTTTTTTCTAAGATATCCAAGTGACTTTTCAGAAGTCCACCCCAAGCAATTATTCCGTAGTTTAAATGCGGTTCTACTAAAGCTGTGTATAGCATTTTCAGTTTATTTAAGTTAAGTACTTTTTTGTATGTCTTAAATTTAAATATTAGGAATCGGAGTTTTTTATTCAATAACTTTATACGTTCATCCCATTTTAAATGTGAATCTAATATCACTCCAAGATATTTTGTTGATGAATTTATTTTAATTTCCTGATTTCCAACGTTAAGTTTTTTAAAATTTTGCAGTGTTGATTTGTTACAGGTGAAGAACATAAAAACTGTTATATCCCAATTTATGGATAGTTTTTTGGAAGCAAAAAATTCCGAAAATTTATTGAAATATTTCTCAGCGTTCTTCTTGAGACTAATCCAACTCTCTCCTTTGAAAATTACTCCAATGTCATCGGCAAAACCAACTAACTCCCCACTAATTCATATTTCGAAAATGCTATTTATATAGATGGTAAAAAGTAAAGGGCCAAGAACTGTCCCTTGTGGAACGCCGCATATAACTCTTCTGAAACTACTCAAATTACCATCTACCTCAACGCATTGTTCTCTTTCTGTGAAGTAACTCTCCATTAGTTTGAAACTTGAATCTTTGAATCCCAGACAGACATGAGCCTCGAACTTCAGATTGTGGTCAATTTGTACCCCAAGAAATTTTGTTTCGGGCTTGCTCTTAATTAAAAAACTCGATATGTTATTAAAGCAAATCGTCAAATAAACTGAGTTCAAAGAAGTATGTACGCGTGTACGACTGTTTCTGCAATTTGATTTTGATCGTTCTATTTATATTGGTCAAAAGATATTGTGAAAAGTTCATAAGATTTATTGAAATTTCTATATCCTTTAACTTTCGCAAATAACTTTTCAAATTGGTTGATAGTAGCGAATGAAAATTCATCCATCTAAGATGCAAGGTTTATCTAAACATCGAACGTTCATTCTACGAGTACATTCTCTCGTTACGATAACCGGGCAACAAAGCAGAACTGCCGTTATATTCAAATTTCATCTTCAATTTGTTATAAAAAATTGAGAATTCAGAAGATTTATTTGACATTCTATCAAAAATCTTGAAGGTTGTCGATTCTGTAAGTAGCCAATTAGTTCCAGAAAAGTTTCGATCGGCCTCGAAAGAGATGCAATTCACGCATAAATGGAATGAGCGATATTCTGTGAGTGATACTTCTGAATAACATTCTCCCTTATCTCATTCATAGATAAGAATCTCCAATGGCAACTGGACTTTTAATAAATAATCAACTATCTGAATGAAAATGCATACATGCCAGTACATGAAAGTATTTTATTCGAGATGGTTTTTTTCTGTTCTACGCAGTCCTCCAAATAACTCTCAGCAACAATGAAATGTACATTTAATAACGATAAATTGACATATTTTACTTTCCCGCACTAGTGCGGGAAATCGAGTTTTCCCGCACTAGTGCGGGAAAGTGACACTTTCTAAACTAAAATGAGTGCGGGAAAGTGGGTAAAAACGCACGGTCGTAGGAACATGTACTTACATTCTCTCTCTTGTGATAGAATCATATTCTCACACTGGTTAGCAATGATAACATTAGCCTTGACGCAGTTGATTGTCATCGTAGTGGCAAAATTTGAGTTAGTGTCAAAATTATTGCTGTCACGTTTCCTATGTTTGATCGTGGAGAAAATATAGTCTACTACTCGGTTAGAATGAAAATTCGTGATGCTCGTGGTTTCGGAACTTTCCACTCGCATCGAATTTTCATTCTAACCTTGTTACCGAATATACTATTCAAAGTTTCACCCCACAAGAAATAGTCCAACAATTCCTCATTACAGTGTGAAATTGCTTTTGAAGAGTATGTTTTCCAATTTTTTCCACCTCCCTGATGATCTTAGAAGAGTGAAATAGATTTTTGTCGACCAAAATGTATTGGAGGCCTAGCGAAAGAGATGCAATTAACGCATCAATGGAATGAGCGATTTTCTGTGAGTGATACTTCTGAATAACATTCTCCCTTATCTCATTCATTGATAAGAATCTCCAATGGCAACTGGACATTTAATAAATAATCAACTATCTGAATGAAAATGCATATTTTCACTCTCAGATTTTCTCTCTCAAGTTATTTAGGGTCTTTCTCAATATCTATCAGATGTAGTTCAATGTCCAGCGTGGCTTTAGCCGGGGAAGTAGTTGTTTTCTATTAGATATTACAAAAAAGTAACTTCAATTTTATCGTAGGGTTTCTTCCATTTCCAGAGGAGTCATGTGTTGATTCAATTTTCAATTGAGAATGTTTCTCTTTAAAACATGAATCCCTTCCAAGAGAGGTTATCTTGTACGATGGAAAATAGCGACTAAATTCCAACTCTCAGTCGCAGATGATTCCACAACTGACTTTGTGAACATCCTGTTCATATTTTCAATGAAATCAACCTTCATGTTTTTGCTACAATTTGATCACATTGCCAATGAAGAATAAATAGTGTCATCAAAATTTCATTTGATTCTTTTCCAATAAAATTTTCGTTAATGAACGTGCGAACATTTTTATTACTGCTGCACTAATTGTTGAATTATCATAATGACATGTTTCATGACATTTCATAGTTACCTGATAGAAAATATGGAAAAATAATCCAATTTTTAAAGAAAATTGTTTTTATTTCGGAAACCTGATTATCCAGTTATAGTAATAGAATATATCATTTGAAAAGAACTGTAATTATGTTTTAGGATATTCGATAATATACAGGGTTGAAAAAATGCACTTTTACCATTTTTGTATATATCGATAAAGTCACAAATTTTGAACGACCTTGTGTAATTGAAAACGAATACCCTTAGATGCCACTTTTACAAAGGACATTGGTAAACTTCACCCGAAATTTCAGCTGTCTACGAGCTGTCTAAATTACGGTGGATTTATGCAGCTGTCATGAGTCATAAGTTTTAAGTCATGAGGAAGAATATTTGTCAATGACGAATATTCTTCCTTATGACTCAAAACTTATGACTTATGACTGCTGCATAAATCCACCGTTATTGAAGCTATGTTCTGCACAAAAATAATGAAACTAATGAATTTCGCAAAAATCTCTGGAGATAGGTATAGGGAAGTATATTACAAAAACAATTGGATGGTAATTGCGAAGCAAAGATTGCAATAATATACAGAGTACCTTATTTAGAATATCAGAGTTGTTGATACTTGGAATAATTGAAAATCTAGTTTTTCTCCCTCTATCAGCAGAGTATTCCAATTAAAGTATCTTTTTGATTTTAATATTTTTCTTTTGTTCTTCTTTTATTAATAAGTTTCGTGAAATTCAATACCAAAGTAGGTAAGCCCAATTGCACATGTGAAATATTCATTTATTTTACACACTAAAAAAATTTTGTAGCGAAATTTAACCTACCAAAAACTTACATAACATCTTGTTGTCCCTGGGGCCTGTTGGCAAGTAGTTGAAAACTACAGTATCTAACAGTCTTCGGTGAAGTTCACTACAAGATATTGCCCTTGAGGTCTGTAAGTCTTCTTTCGTGGAGAAACTTTGATTTCTTGTCGTCTTGATACGACCAAGGGAATCAACAAATATGGGGACGATTCAATGGGAATTAAAAATAAATATAGTCGTCTGTTTGAATATCCTCTATTTTTTTCACAAGTTACAATATTATAATAATACATTCTTTACAATAAATCAAACAATTTACATAGGAAACATTCAAATGAAAAATTTTATTTCCCTATACCCTTACAATGTTATTGCGTACCATTTTGATAATTGAATATATACTTTACATAATATCAACAAGAATTGTTATCCCAGCAGTCTTTTTTTTATTTCGGGTGGTGTTGGGCATTGTTCAGACCATGTAGATTAAGATGAAAGTACTTGATTAGAGCCGTTTTGAAAATGATAAGAGGATTGTATCGAAATGTAGGCCATTGAGTTTACTGATAAAATTGTCATCATAATCATCATCATCCAGTGTGTTGACCATTGTGGTACATAATTGTGATTCAATACATTTGAATCGATTTGAGTTTAAGTTAGCAGATAAATACGGCTTGGAAAACTATTCCGATGGTTTATTGAATGTTTATCCAAGTCTTCCACCAGGAAAATGGGAAATTATACCCAAACTAATTTCTACTACGAAAAATTTACGATAAAGATACGTATTCCATGTAATTGCTGACTTGGACATTATATCATTTGGTTTGGAGACATTCATGAAGAAATGATTGGTGAAATAGTTATTCCAAAACAAAATTTTTTTGGAAATACAATCCAAAGTTGTTATATTCATTTCTGTCAGGTCCTACAACGGTGAACAAAAATTAGCCTAGAGATTTGTAGTTATATTGGCACACTTGGCAACCTGTTAGTTGAGTCGTCCTGATATGTGAAATATGAAAATCCTTGTTTACAAGCATTGTTTATACGAGATGCACTTCGATTTATGTAGTAGGTATTTGATGGCAACTGATGTATTAGTTTATTTGAAAAGTATATATCTACCTAAAAATCGTTTGGAATGAAACTATTTTTATGAAATCGATTCATTTTCAACGACTTGAATATTCTTTTTATATACAGGGTGTTTCTTAAGTACGTGTAGAAACTTCAAGAGCATGTTGCTGACGTCGAAATAAGAAAAAAAGTTCCCATAAACACATGTCCGCAAGTTGTTCGTTTCTAAGATACAGAGTGTCAAAGTTTAATTATTATATTTGTTTTTTAGTGAATAAATGCCAAATTATTTGTGATATTCGAGTAAAATTTGGTATCTGGGATGATTTTTCAATGACAAAATCAAATTTTGTGTTAATTGTGAAAAAACTAATTTCTAATTGAATTTATTTTTTATTAAAAAATCTTGTCATTCAAAATCACTTGCATCGATTATTTCAAATCTCAATAACTCGAAAACAGTTGCTCGCAGTGATCTCTACAAAGAATTTATTTTTTACACAAACAATAATAAATATTTCCCGATACCAAATTTTACCCAAATATCAAAATTTTATTTGAAATTAATCACAACAAAATAGAAATAATAATTCAACTTTGACACTCTGTATCTCAGAAAAGAATAACTTGTGGACATATCTTTATAGGAACTTTTCTTCTTGTTTGGATGTCAGCAATACGCTCCTAAATTTTCTACACGTACTTAAGAAACACCCTGTATAAAAGAATTTGATACCGAACATTTCTAGTCTAGCCAAAACTTCTGACATTCCATGGAAGTTACCATTTTTTACCATATGCGCGCAGACGATTTTCAAATGTTGCATTCAAAAATTGTTAAAAACTCAATTTTTTCAAACAACACTTACTTTTTTTAGAAACCATTTGGGAGAAAATTGAATTTTAGGGCGTTACTTATAGATTCCTGCGACCATATGGTACAAAATTCAAGTTCCTAATTTTGAACGGTTAAGTAGATACAAATGTTTTTGTAAATTACTACAGCAGTATAGTTATCATTATTATTTTTTTCAGAATAATAGACATATATCACAAACTGCAAAAGTTAAGTTAGACTTAGGTTGTCTAAGTCCAGAATTAGAAGGTCAAGTGAAACAAATGTAGGTTTCCATTTAAAATAAGGAAGTTGGTACTGAGTTAGCATATCCTGTACAGCTGTAGGACAGAGTAGAGTAAACATGATCGATACTGCAAGTTGAGTAACTTCTAATGCACGACCTACTTGAATCACCCTGTATAGAATGATATATCAAAAGTTCAAAAAAAAATTGATGAACCCCAGGAATACAAACATACAAATAAAGAAGTAAATAAACAGAGAAACAAACAAGGCAAGTGTAATAAAAGCTTGAAACAATTTAGCGTTTTTTGAAAAATCCCAATTTTCGAAATATTGAATGAATTAACGGTTCACTACCCTCAGAAAGAAGTTTAGAGAAATTCCTTCTAAAGTGCCTTTTATCAATCAGGAAATGTTTCGTTATATTATATTTATTTGATTTTTATTTGAACTTCCTTAAAATACTCCCCATGATAAAAGCCTGTAGATATAGACAATCAATTTACATTAATCCCAGAAGTTTTCAAAGTTCAGTGGTATGTTAGTGTATTGATGAAAGCAAACGGTAAAATATTCCAGAAGTCTACTGTAAACGGCACATTGCTTGAATGGCAAAAAATGTTTATTGCTGTATTTTTCAACAGAAAATTGCAAAAATTCTGCAAACTAAGAATACTGCTAGTGATAATGCTTCAAAACATGCATAGAGTAAGTTTGCAACCTTGTAACTGTTAAAGAACCTTGTTTATTCTCATTAGTTTTAGTTTTCCATTGTAATTTGTACATAAAATTTACACTTCTGCAAATTGGATAATTGAATAAAAAAAAATGTTCAACACATTCATGTACATTTGCAACCAAGTCTGAAAAATGCATCATCTATTTTAAATTCTTTTCGAACTGGATATTTTCCCCCATTTCTTAAAACAGCACTTGTTACTCCAATTCATAAGGGAGGCGAAGAAGACAATCCATCCAACTTCCGACCAATCTCGTTGATACCCACTCTGGCAAAGATAATTGAAAAGCTGGTAAAGACTAGAGTCATCCAGTTTCTAGAAAGGCACAGCATTCTAAGCGTGCAACAGTTTGGGTTTCAGAGCAAAAAGAGCACAACTGATGCCATATTTAACTTTCTAACTGAAGTGTACACAGAAATTAATAAAAAAGAATTTGTTGCAGTAGTGTTTTGTGACTTGTCCAAGGCATTTGACTGCGTTAATCACAGAATACTCCTGCAAAAACTGGAAGCATATGGCTTCAGGGGTATTACTTTGAAGTGGTTCGAGTCATACCTATCAAATCGTCATCAGATTGTTAAAACAAATCATTACTCACAAATCCATTATATTTGCTGTAGTGTACCTCAAGGTTCGGCACTCGGTCCTGTGCTTTCTCTATTATATATTAATGACATGACCAGTTTGAATATATCAGGTAGTTTCATTTTATTTGCCGACGATACTACCATTCAATGGCATGACAAGAATGAGGCTAACCTATTTCAAACCATTTCTAGAGATATTGGCCGCATTCAAGAATGGTTTATTCAAATTTACTATCATTGAATGTATCTAGAACGAATATACTAAGCCTCCGTTGCAAGCTACCTGTACTATTACTTGGCAATAATACTATAGAAAGTAAAGAAACTACTAAATTTCTTGGACTTCAGATTGATGCCAAATTGAAATTCGATACACGCATTTCAAATCTTAGCAAAAAGCTCGCTTCGGGATGCTATGCAATGCGAATTATTTCCAACAATTTGGGATTTACTGCTACCAAGTCAGCATATTATGCCCTCATTGAATCGCTTCTAAGCTATGGCATTGCTTTCTGGGGAGTCTGTAGTAAAACACTTTTTAAAATAATTTTCACTCTACAGAAAAGAGCGGATAGATATTTGTGTAAAGCAAAATTTAGGGAATCTTGTCGGTCTTTGTTTGCACGTCAAGGTATTCTCACTCTCACTTCACTTTTTATTGTTGAATCAGTCAGTCTAATTCACAAAAATAGAATAAAATTTAAAAATAACTCGTCAAGTCATATAACTCGGCAACAAAATCATATGAAATTACCTTTACCATCAACCACCTTACTCAAAGACTCGGTTGTTTATAATTGATTAAAGATGTATAATCACCTACCCACTTATATCAAGGAAATGACTGTTATTTGCCGAAAAAGCCTATTATGAATTGGAGGAATATTTTTGTGAGGTGTTTTAGTCTTCATCCTATGTATCTCAATCATTACTCCACATAGTCGATGCTTTTTATGACAGATTTAATTTTTAACATTATTTTAAAATTGTATTATTATATGATATGCATGTTTTGTATTTGTTACATTGTTTGTTACATATTTGTTATATTGTTTGTTGTATTTTTACATATCTTTGTCTATAAGAATAACTTTTCTTCTGACAATAAAGAATATTCTGATTCTGATTCTTTATCAAATTGTTTTCATCGTCGCTACATTTTCAATATACAATAATTATATACACAAAAGTTTTTTTTTATTGGTGCCCTATTTTACCTATTAATTTCAAGCACGCCTCAGCGTGTTTAGATCGAACTTTCAAAAACGCGCGTTTTTTAAAGTTACCATGACAACATCAACAACTCAAGCACCGTGAAGACGTCTAAATGACAATTCTTTGATTATTGATCTGATGTAACGTCAAATAAAATATTACTAACAAATGTAAGACAGCACAACTCGTTCATTTATATTTGGTTACCTTTTCCATATCCATTTGATGAAATTGTCATATTCTTTTTTATACGTATCATTAGATCTTTGCGAGTATTATGATTTCAAATCAAAGAAAAATCGCGTAAAGTATTCGTGGATAACTGGTCTTTCAAACACTTGCTCTATCCATATAATCGCACGTGTTTGAAAGGCCTTTTAATCCACTTATACTTTAATATACTATTTATCGAGTTGCAAATCAAGAGAATATCGGTATCAGTGGATATGAAACTTTGCAACCGCATACGACAAACGGAACCTTAATTATTTTCGAATATTAATTATATTAATTTATATTATAGCTGCAGCAGTCAAAACGCAAGAAATCGCTCTAAGCTCTAAGCGGAACACTATCATTCTACAGTGGTCCAGTTAAATTCTTGATTATCCATCACGTATATCAGTTTGTAATGGTTGATTGGAACTGATTCATTCCAGATCGGTGTTTAGTTACTGTTTAAGGTGAATGAGGTGTATACTGAAGGGTTAAATTGTGCTTTATTAAAAAAATTGTCTCAAAAATGTTTTCTATGGATACCAAGTATTTAGTTTGCGGTGAAAATTTGGCAAGTGGTGACGTGACGGAATGTTAAAATTGTTAAGAAATTGTTTAAATTGTTATTTCCGTCAACCGATTGCACCCCTACTCGCAACCCTCGGAAGTATTCGAGAGACTTGTGTGAGCTAGAAAAGACGCAGCCTTTA
Organism: Chrysolina oricalcia; assembly: GCA_944452925.2. Lineage (NCBI taxonomy): Eukaryota > Metazoa > Arthropoda > Insecta > Coleoptera > Chrysomelidae > Chrysolina > Chrysolina oricalcia. The sequence continues at coordinate 19,082,774 of OX101825.2, forward strand.
TCTTTCAACGTGTGATGCCATGCACGAGACCGATGACCATGCGAGACTCTGAACCCTTGATCCTTCGCTCCAAAGGCAAATGATCTACCACCACGGCCACCACGGCCAGATGGAATACATTTGAATATACTAAATCGTTATGCCATATCATTGTTTAATCTGAGTTTATATATTTACAATTACATTAAAATTGTATGAAGATGTAGAATTTCGAGTTAATTGTCATAAAATTCCGAGTTGTCTGACAGATATTAGTTCAATAATCATCTGGGTATCTACTCAAGGAAGAAGATGTTTTGGTTTCACAGTTACTTGCTCCTTAAAAATAATTTACTACATGAAGTCCTTCTGTAGTGATCTATGATCTGCAGTCAAGATGGCGAGAAATTCTGAATCAGTAAGTCGGAACTCCAAGATACCAAGTCGGAATTATGGAATTCCGAATTACCCGAATTCGTAATTCCGAGATACAAAATCAGACTTATAAAATTCCGAGTTGGTAAGTCGAAATTCCGAGATACGAAGGCGAAATTATACAATTCTGAGTTACCAAATTGGAATTCCAATGTGCAAATCTGAAAATTTCGAGTTAGTAAGTCGGAAATACTAAATTGGAATTATGGAATTCCGAGTTACCAAGTCAGAGTTACCAAGTCAGAAGCATGAAGTCGTACTTACATTTCGAACTAATAAGTCGGAATTCCGAAATACAAATTCAGAATTATGGAATCTTGAGGTACCAGGTCGGAATTCCCAGATATGAATTTTATGATGAAAACTCTGAGTTTTCGTTCGAGTAAGTCGTCCGAGTATGTGGGTCAAAATTTCGAAATACTAAGACGGAATCATGAAATTCTAAGTAACCCAGTCGGAATTCTGAGAAACGAAGTGGGAATTATAGAAATCCGAGTTACCAAGTCCGAGGTACAAAGTCGGAATCATGGAATTTCGAGTTAGCGAGTCGCAATACTAATTCGGAATTATGGAATTCCGATCCACCAAGTCGGAATTATGGAATTCCGATTCACAATATCGGAATTTCGAGGTACGTAGTCAGACTAGTGAAATTCTGCTTTAGAAAGTCGGCATTCCGAGATCCGAAATATTAATTAAAGAATTTCGAGTTTAAGAAGTAGGAATTCCGAAGTACAAAGTCGGACTTATAAAATTCCGAGTTAGTGAGTCAGAATTCCGAGATACAGAGATGAAATTATATTACTCCGAGCATTGTTTAAATAGAACATAGTTAGTCAATGCCTGTGGAAAAGGTATTGGACACAAACGCGAGTGTCATCTAGCGTGATTAGTTACAAACATGAATATTTGACGTCATTTTAATGCAGGTTTCTTCAAAAAACCCTGATTTTAATGCTTTTCCATTGTTTTAATCAAGTTGCGACATGACTTGGAGGCCAGATCACTGAAGTTACGACATGACTTGGATGCGAGCTCACTATCGCCATCTACATGTCGCATCCATTTTGATCCAATTATAATCCCATAAGGTTGACTAACTATCTTCTATATAAACAATGCTCCGAGTTACCAAGTCAGAATGATAAGATAAAAAGTCATAATTATGGAATTCCGGGTTACCAAATCAAAATTCTGAGATACCAATTCTAAACTATGAAAATTTCGAGTTAGTATGTCGGAATTCCGAAATACTGAGTCGGAATCAAGGAATTCCAAGTAACAAGTCCGAAATACAAAGTCGGAATTGGAATTACGAATTAGTAAGTCGGAATTCCAACTTGGTAAGTGAAAATTCCGAATTAATGATTCGGAGTTATGAAATTCCGAATGACCAAGTCGGAATTCCGAGCGACCAAGTCGGAATTCCGGGATACAAAGCCGTAATTATTGAATTTCGAGTTACCACGGCGGAATTCCGGGATACAAGGTCAGAATTATGGAATACCTGGTTTCCAAATCGAAATTCCGAGATCCGAATTCAAAACTATGAAAAAATTTACATTTGTTAAGTCGGAATTTCGAATAAGTAAGTCGAAATTCCGAAATACTGAGTCGGGATTGAGGAATTCCGAGATACCAAATCGTAATTCCGAAATACGAAGTAGGAATTATAGAATTCCGATCCGAGATACAAAGTCGGAATTCTGGAATTCCGAGTTAGTAAATCGGATTCCGAGATACTAATTCGGAGTTGTGGAATTCCGTGTTGCCAAGTCGGAACTCCGAGATAAGAAGTTGGAATTGTAGAATTCCAAGTTACCAAGGGGGAATTAGAGATACGAAGACCAAATTATGAAATTTTGATTTACCAAGTCAGAATTAGAAAAAGTAAAATTGCTGGGCGGCCCTTCTACGCCTTCGTAGCACCATCTGATATATATTTGATATTCATTTATCATAACCAGTTTAGGTAAATAGTTCGATGAACGAATAAATTATTAGAAAAATGGATGGATGTACGCGTTACAACTGAAAAATAAGAAATAAAACTCGCCATGTTTCAATACCAGTTATTATTTGTAACACTAATGTTCTGCAGTTTCGGCCTATGTGGATATCGTTCAATAGAGTCGTTAGATGATATCCATATACAAACAGGACAAAGCTGCCATAACATTTGTATCAGAAATAATATGAGCGGTGTAAGAAAATGGGAAGCTTTATTTCAAATGCTTTCCAAATCAAATGATTTATTAACTTGTAAGTGAAATAAACGATCTATAAATGATCATTTCCTTCATCTGTCAATGTGAAATTGCTGTTAAGCCGTTCTTCTCCTTTTGCAAATAAACTATATCGTTTTTCTTATTATGTTGTGGAAATTGTGGAATGTGGAATAAACGTATTTGGGAAATAATCTCAACAAATATAACTTGGCTTTCGTTAATTGAATCGTTAAATTCAAAGATTTCTGTTCTAGGAATGTTTAGAACATAAATCTCCAAATTCAATTCGTGGAAAATGAAACGAGATCCTGTTATATTTCCCCAGAAAAAAATACAGTACTTCCATGGAAATATTGAAATAACTGTTGACTTGGTTAGGGTTTTGTATATGCTCAGGAATATCGACTGCTTTCAGTAGTGCTAAATAAGTAACTTCGATTTTTAAAGAGAAGAATCAATACATGACTTCTCTGGAAATGGAAAAACCCTACGATAAAATTGAAGTTACTTTTTTGTAATATCTAACAGAAAACAACTACTTCCCCGGCAAAAGCCACGCTGGACATTGAACTACATCTGATAGGGTTATTCCTTTTCCAGAGGAGTCATGTATTGATTCAATTTTCAATTGAGAATGTTTCTCTTTAAAACATGAATCCCTTCCAAGAGAGGTTATCTTGTACGATGGAAAACAGCGACTAAATTCCAACTTTCAGTCGCAGATGATTCCACAACTGACTTTATGAACATCCTGTTCATATTTTCAATGAAATCAACATGTAACTTCGAATTATTCCACATTTCCTAAGAATTGTTTTGTAAACTTATGAATGAAACATGCTAGTTTCTCTCCCTTTTATTTGCCTGATTTGTGTATTTTCGCATATTTCAATAGAATTTAAAACGCTCGTCTGAATTTAATGACTTGTTCCTTCTGAAAACCCTGTTTACTACTGACATTATTTTTCTTATAATATCTGATAGCAATATAAAGCTCTATCTATTTCAAAGGAATTTTATAGTGCTGAAATCTGACAGAAATACACCAAGGAATAGAGCATAAAATGAGTAAGTTTTTAACTAAAATACTTGTAGGAAACCGACTACGCCATCACATAGAATACAGTCCGCAGTTATATTCTGTTATTTTTTCGACTCGCAACTGTCATTTATTGATTTGTTATAAACATTTAAATAACAAAAAAACTGTTTTTTTTTGTTTTGCTTGTAAAACGAAAACTTATCGAACAATCTGGTTGTTTCAATGGAAAGAACTGTAGATAATTGAAATACAAACAAAATGGAATGTTTTACGACCCGGTCGGATCATTAGTAATGGAGAAAAACTGGAAAAACCGGAAAATTTTGCGATTTTTTTGAAAATCGATAACTTTGTCATTTTTCAAGAAGTAGAATTAGAATTTCTCATGAACGTATTGAATCATGTGTACTTTATGTGTGCACAAAACTGGCTCTGGCACAAAATTGCAATTACATTTTTTTTGCACTGCCTTGCAACGTGCCTGGATGCTCTAGTGATAGTTTGATTTCAATTTCTCAAACGGATTTTGAAAGTAGAAGTATAGTACTAAAAAAACGTATATTCTCAGTTTGCGCTACAATAGTGCGAAATGGGTGAAAAATGCATGCAAACATGACTGAAAACGGCCGAGCCCGCGTTAGCTGCCGAGTAGAAGGAGAGTCCGGGAGATGAGGGGAATTCTTCTAATGAACGGGTTGCGTGATAATACGCTTCCCCTCATCTCCCGCTCTCTCCTACCACTCGACCTCTTCCATCAGCTCGGCCGTTTTCAGTCATGATGCAAGCATTTTTCACATATTTCGCAGCATTTAAGCACAAAGTGAGAATATACGTTTTGAGGTACTATACTTCTACTTTCAAAATCTGTTTGAACATGATTCGATACATTCATGAGAAGGCCCAACCCTATTTCTTAAAAAATGTCGGAGTTATGAATTTTTTAAATATTCGCTAAATTTTCCGGTTTTTTCGGGTTTCCTCAAACCTCAACCAGTTTGCTTGTTTGCTTACTTTTCATTTTATTATCAAAACATTGAAAAAAAAGACATTTTTTGTTATTTAAATGTTTATAACAAATTAATAAATGACATTTGTCAGTCGAAAACATAACAGAAATTAACTACGGACTGTCTTCCCTGTGATGGCACAGTCGGTTTTGTACTAGTATTTTTGTTAGGAAAAAATGCTCTATTGATTGGCCTAAAAGCAATTTCTCTGGCTATCCTCGACGGACATTAAAACATACATTTGAAAGATGTTTCTTCAATGTTCCTCTCGGACATTCCTGTATATCTGATGAGTAAATTGATAAAACAATTATTCAAACAAATAGCTACATTGAACAGGTCAAATATCTCACACAAATTATCTTCGTTGAAATATTTTTAATCCAGAAATAAGTCTTCCAAAATCAAGAACTTGAATTATAACCCAGATAGCACATGATATCGGCTGAATCTTGGTTTCATATTGGGCCAATATAGATATTGTAATTGAAAAAATAATTTTGGTCCAATATGGGTGACTATTCAAAAAACAATATTATATTAATTATATTGGTGGAATATTGGTTGAACCTGTTCTGAATGTAGATTGTCACATGTAATATTGGGAATATCTCGGAACTCGAAAGTAGTGGAGAATTGTAATTTTGGTGTTCTGAATAAAAGCAATTAGTGCTGCTTTTTTGATATAATGTTACCCAATGAGCTCTTTGTTTTCGGTCACGTGACATCAGATTGGAACACCCTGTATATTCTGGTATTTTTATGTTCTTCCCGATGAAAAAATTTCAATAAACTATCACACTTATGGTCTGAAACGATCAATTCAAAAAATACAGGTACTTCAATATCCTCTGTCCCACGACGTCTGAAACGAGCAATTGCCAAATTATTTAGGTTTAGTGTCACGCTGTGTATTTGGGCAGTCCTATATTTTATGTGATGATTAAAACAAGGCAAAATCAAATTAATCATCCATATTTTATCAAAAATCGTCGTGGGACAGAAGATATTGAAGTACCTGTATTTCTTGAAATTGTTTCATCGGGAGGAACATAAAAATGCCAAAATATACAGGGTGTCCCATTAAAGATTTTGAATCAGATGTCACGTGACCGAAAACAAAAGGCTCATTGGGTAAAATATTACCAAAAAAATCGCTTCAATTCAGAACCCCAAAATTACAATTCTCCACTACTTTCGAGTTCAGAGATATTCCCTGTCCAAAACTTCGTGGCACACCCTGTATATTGCAGTTCAAATATTCCAGTCATATCGATTTCAGGGATAAAGAACTTTATTGTTTTTCCAAGTTTGATAGCTCATTGGTTGAATATCATTTCAACTATATTCAACAAATTATTATAACTCATATTGCGTCAATATTGGTTCAATGATATTTACCAATATCGATAAAGTAATATTGTCTTCATATTGTTTTCAACATCTAGAATAAATATTGCAATGCCAATACTCATCTCATATCGTTTCCAGAAATAAAAACTATATTGTATATCCAAGTGTGATTGCACATTGGCCGAATATTATTTCACCAATATTCAAAAAATCTTATTGGGTCAATTTTGGTTCGATAATATTTACATATCGATAAAACAATATTGTCTTCATATTTTTTCCAACATCTAGAATGAGATGAATTTTAAGTATTGGCTGAATTTTCAATGAACCATATTTAAATTATATTATGATCAAACCTGGATGAAGATCCGATAGGTGGCTCTACATATAGAACGTCTTCTAACATCTGCGAAGATATATAAAATACTTCAAATACTTGTTTTCAATGCAGTTTACTTAGTGGTTATGGCGACCGAAACGTAGACTCTGATTAACTGAAAGACATTTAATAATTCACCAAGGCATATTTACTTCCACCAATATATCCAAATAATATTGTACCAATATCAATTAATGTTTTGATGCCATTATTGTTTCAAGAATATTTCACTAATACTATTTTTTGAATGTTCAAACAATAATTGACCAATATTGCAAAATGTTCACATTTTACTTCTTGACAATATAACATTTGAATATTTTGCCAATATTTTCAGAATATTGTTACACAATATCGCTAAATATTTTGAGGCCAATATTGCTTCGAGAATATTTCGCAAATATTATTCAAGTAATATTGGACCAATATCGCCGAATTTTCACATTTTTTTTCTCGCCAATATTGCATTTCCAATATTTTGCTAATATCTTCACAATATTGAACCAATATTCAACCAATATAGACGTGCTACTTGGGTATCAGTATTAATTTCAGGCCCTTGTACATTTCCACATCTCCCTATAGGTATAATAAATATCAAGTCTGAGCTATTTCATACAGCAAGAAAATACATCTAAATCGTGGTCATGCAGAGACGAATAATTTAGGGCCAGTTGTTCAGTCCATGGTAAAATCCAAAGATTCATCAAACTCGGTTTGGAATAGAATCCTAGATTACCGTCAAATGTGTAGTTCAGCAGAAATTCGACAATGGATAACGAAAACCAAGAGTTTGCAGTTCATCTGAACTATTTCATGAAAAGTCAAAATATACTTCAATGTCAGAAGTTCTTCAGCTTATCGACAAAGCTTTTCAAGTTTCAATAAGAATGTTAATTATAATAGTTATGTATTATAGACTATAATGGTGATAGTCTCCCCGATATGAACATAAGTGCAGACAAAAGAGAGTACCACCACCATATGCGCTTCGGGGCGACTCAACAAATAAAAGATTTGCTATTCCAGCTGCAGGAAGAATCCGGGAAACCATACAGTATCACCTGAGGAGTCACTGATATAAGAACGAGTGCATGACCTCAATGAGAATGAAAATTCAACACTTACGCTCATTATAATATCAATGAAGAAGAAAATTTTACTAATTCATGTCAAATATAACCAAACACTTTCCATTCGTAGTTTCTTACTTTCCTGTGATTTTTTGGAAAGCTTGGTTCAAAGCGCCTTAAACAATGAAATAGAATGAAATTCATGAGCAAACCATCCTGTGTGATGGATCTTTCAAGGTAGATATAATGATATGTTCAAAATGGATATGTAAATATGTCCTAGCTGGTTTCCACAAAAATGAAAATTCTGTAATGGGATGTGCCATTGTAATCTTTGGTGTATATAATGCCGACCAGAAAAAATAATTTTCAGTAATGGAATCATCACAAAAATATCTAATAATATCAATTTACATAATGCACTTACCAATTAGTTTTATTAGCGATTTCATGAGAAACCATTTAACAAAAATCCTCACAATATTTTCTGATAGTCTGAACCTTGATAATACAAATTGTTCATGTGATCATTTATTGAAATGATTTTCACGTTATTTATAAGTACGAGGTGCTCTAATAGGGGCTAGGATATTCACCAATTCAATATCTCAATTATTAGTTATGTTATATCATCGTCCACTAGCATTTTTGACAAAGTAATTTCCGATTATTTTTCCATACTATTTCATACTGTAGTTCTAATGTTGTGTCAATCAGATATGTCAAATTGAGTGCATAAACCATCGATTTTGATGGTTTAGCGAAACCAGGAATCAAACCAGAATTAAAGTTCTAACTATGTACTGAACAACTCGATAAACCAAGATTCATATAAAACTGCAGATTATCTCTGACTGAACAACCGGCCCTTGTTTACAAGCTTTCATTCAACTTGCCCTGTTCGTTTGTCTGCCTGCCTGTCTGACTGTTTGTATGTCTTCGAGATATGGTGGAAAAGTTCACCTTGTTCATGTAAGAATTCATTTTACAAATAATCGGAAGCGATACAAACATTTTCTCTACACATTGAGTTCCGAATAAAACTCCACCAAGTTCAGAAAACAGTGAATTTTACAAATAATAGAGTAGTAAACAATTGGAACAAACTATCGAAATTTCAAAAAAAAGTGAGTGATAGATAGAAGCCCGAATGCTAACTATTTATTAGACAAAAACTGTAGGTGAATTTTTCGTTAAACGTTCTCCCCACTCGGAAACATCGACATTCCTATCTAGGCGATCGAACACCTCGTGTTGTGAATAGATGTTGCAAAGTATCGGTTCGCTTAAGTTTCGATATGTCGAAACCCCTTTTGAAAAAAACTCGATATATCGATACTAAACATCGATACTTTTATGACGTATCGATACTCATTTCGTGCGTTGCCACAGAATACCTCAAGAGCTAAGAATAAAGGTGTTTTGTCGTTCTATGGTCCAGTCTCCACTAGACGTATGGCAAGCTTGATTTTGATTTGACAAGCGACAGCTGACAATCAGACATGCATCAGAAATGCCGTTTGGCTGGTGTCCAAAAGTGACAGTTTTTGGACAATTTTCATCGGATATTGGATCCATCATATCTATAATGTATCCAAAAAGCTTCGTAAAATTGGAAAAATCGACGCATTGGTTAGTTTCTTTCTGAATCCGCCAGAAATCAATTCCTGGCCATGATATCGATACTTGATTCATAGGGTATATACAGTGTGTCTCACTTCTCATAGAAACACCCCCGTAGCATCCGTAATAATTGAGGAATAATTATGAAACTCTCAGGACTGATGGAAATGCTTAAAATGCACCTACCACCAGAATGGGGTTGGCCTAAGTGATATACACTGCCCGTCACTCGCTATGGAACAACCCATTTTTACGGTAAAAGATACTAGGAGGCAAAATAGGCTCAAAATCCCTTCAGATTTATGATCAGGAATACCAGCTTACTACAAATAGACTTTTTTCCTGAAAAAATTTCAGTCCTGAAAAAACCGAATTTGTATCTCTTCTCATGGAAACTGTAGCTTCCGTATTAATTGAGGAAGAATGATGAAACTCCCAGGATTGATGGAAATGCTTAAAGTGCACCTGCCACCTAGATGGGGTTGGCCTAAGTAATATGCACTGCCCGCCACTCGCGATTGAACAACCCATAATCCCGGAAAGTTACATTAGGGGCAAAATTGGCCGAAAATTTCTTCAGATTCGTGTTCAGGATCCCCAAATTACCAATAATATACCTGTTTCCTGAACAATTTTCAGTTCTGAAAAAATCTAATTTGTTTCACTTCTCATGGTTTCCTTTCCGTATTTTTGTACGTAGAACCATGAAATTCCCAGGATTGATAGATACACTAAAGATGAACTCACTGCACAAAAACATTCACCCTACATGATATGCACTGCACGCCAGCAGCGATGGAAAAATGGGTGGTTCCTACGCTGATGGTGTGCAGTGTATATTACGCAGAATGGCCATTTACGTGCAGTGAGTTCATTTCTAGTATATCTATCAGTTGTGGAAATTTCATAGTTGTACGTAAAAAAATAAGGAATATACTGGGGTGTTTTCATGAGAAGTGAAACAAATTCGATTTTTTCAGGAGTGAAAATTGTTCAGGAAACAGGTGTATTATTAGTAATCTTGGGATGATGAACACGAATCCGAAGGAATTTCTGGCCAATTTTGACCCCTAATATAACTTTCCGGGATAATGGGTTGTTCCACTGCGAGTGGCGGGCAGTGTATATCACTTAGGCCAACCCCATTCAGGTGAAATAAAAATCATTAAGGAAATAGGAAATAGGTAGGTATTCGCCGAAAATGGTAGATAATTTGTTGAGAAAGAAAAAGTTCAGAACGTCCTTGAGACAAATAACCACACTAGAACAACTAAAGACAGGAAAAATATCGTTAAAATTACTCACGATACTATGCTTACTAGAGGTCTCACTCTATTTTCCGATGCGCAAACCTTCAGCTAGGACATAGCAGTACGAACAATCTCCAAATGTTAGGTAATCCGAAAGATGAAATTCCAACTTTAGAGAGATTAGGAATCTATGAGATCAGCTGTCAAAATTGCGATAGTGTTTATTATGGCCAAACCAAAAGATCTTCGAATGTTCGTTTCCGCGAACATTTGGCACGAGAAAATAAATCAAGTGTTGCGGATCATTTATTAGAAACTCATCACAAAATTAGTATCCAAAAAGGGGCGAAACCCTTGCTTAATAATGATAATGGTCCATTGAATTCCAAACTATTTGATTTGATACCAGTAAGGGAATAATTAAGTGCCTCCATTACTTCCTAGTAAACAGATTACCTCATGGTAATTAATTATGTGATATAAATAAGACTGGTATGACGATTTACAGTTAGTTTAGTAATCCCTACTGATAAAGATAACTTTGATATCGAGATGCGCATCTAGGAATTAAATTAATTTTGTGGTGAAGGGGTCAAATACTTTTTGTTCTCACTGAGTGACACCACAGGCGTCCAATTCCCATCTTCTCATTCGTACAATATAAAAAGGCAGTATCTAGTGACCGGTCCGAACGTCCTTGTACTACTCTACGGGAATGCTCCGACTCTTCAAGTGTAATTGGTCACCGTAATGGCGGGAACTTCAAATGACAAGACAAGAAGAAGGCAAACTATACTAGTCAACCACCTAACCTGACCTAACTAACCTTACGTGAGCAATATAACCGTACAAAATTGTTATGATTTAGACTATTTATCGAAAATTTTGCTGTTGTCCATGAATAAATTCTTGAGAAGTTTAAATGATAAGGCAAACTGAGTTGAAATGCGTAAATTACTAGCAAACCTAACCTGACCTAACTAACCTTACGTAAACAGAATAACCATACAAAATTGTTTTATCCAAAATTATGCTGTATCGTATTGATAAATGCTTGAAGAGTCGGACCGTTCCCGTAGTAGTAACCGGTCGGACCGTTCTCGTAGTAGTAACCGGTCGGACCGTTCTCGTAGTAGTAACCGGTCGGACCGGTAGCCAACAAAATATTGGAGGACGGTCGGACCGGTCACTAGTCACTTCCATTTAAAAAATAGAGAACTACAGAATAGTTAACTATGCAACGATCATCTAATGATGGTTTTCAATACACGAGCATTAACCGGGATAAGAAACGAGCCGAAGGTTTCGTATGGTTTGTGGTACATGGGAGTTGCATACGCTATTTTTTCTACACACATATTGATATTTGTATTGAACCCAATAACAGTAATCACTCGTATTTCTATAGGAAAGATATAAACATTCTATTTATATTTGTATTGAACATAATAATTGTAATTAATTTGATTTCTTAAAATATATTAAGATTATTTATCCACAATCACCTTGTCAATCACTTTATCCACTAGTGGAATAATGAAATTACTTTATTCCACTAGTGGAATAATGAAAAATACAATCTTGAATATCAATCACATTTTACTTATTTTCACCAACTTCACAAATTTTTACAAATGGAGTCGATAAACAATCGAAAATACATAGCAACCATTCAACACCTCCCGACATTTTTGTATGTTATTTCAATGATTTTTGAGGAGGTGACAGCCGCTGTCAGAGCTAAACGTCAAATCATTTTGTGATGAAAAATTTCCGCGATTCTGATTCTAAGTGAATGTGATTGTGAATAAAACGTTGTATTGCATGCGTGTTTTAGATACATTTTAGTTGCTTAAGAAATTTAAACGCTCGAGCTTCGCTCTCGCGTTTAAACATTCTTGCGCAAATAAAATATCTAAAACACTTATACAATAAATAACTATTATTGTGCAGTTTGAAAAGTTAATTCCAGGTCCCTCTGATCTGGAAGTGAAAGGAATATTTACATTTATTTCATTGTTGCTAGTCTCAATAGAGTTCAATATTGTATTGGAAATGCTGATTTTATTCTGAACCGAATTTTCAATGTAGCTTTCCGCCACTGAATTGGATTTCTAGCCACCATGACGTTTTAATGCGGTGATATCACCACCTACATCAACTAATACGGTTGCAGATGTCCTTCGAAAACAATGCCCTTTATATATAAATTCGGATCAGGCAGATTTAAATATGTTGCTATTTAGTTCTCTAAATTACCAAATTTATTAATACCAGTGCAAAATTATGGGTTTCTATTGATTAAACATCTGTATCGTTATGAAATATCTGTATCATAATGGACCTCATTATGAAACGGATTATGGGCAAATAATTGTATCATTATAGTACGGGTGTAGAAAAAATACATCACGATTCGAAACACTTACAGCTTCTTAAATCGTTTCTTCCCGTCTCAGTTCCGACAAATCTATTTCTGCCCCCTGCGGCAATGTGATTTCAAAAGAAACTCGTATAAATTCAAATTTTGGTTCTTATTTCACAGATGAAACAGAATTACATTCATTTAATTCCAAGATGAGACGATCTATTCCATCAACGTTTCTTTGTATCTTCATTTGCCAGTGTCGTTTTCGATTAATATAACTATGAATATTGATAAGGCGTGACTGAGTTGTAACCCCAAGTTGGAATTAATGAATTAATCAGAAGTTCACGGGAGCTAGGATCATTGAGGTTATGTACGAATGGTAACGGATTTACTGGAGCAAGGAATCAAAATCGGCGGACGGATTCGCAATAATTGAACCAGGACTTTACATAACTATTGAACGAGGTGGGATGTTGTATTTAAGGCTTTCAATGGGCGAGAATACTCTGGAGGAGATTTCAGTTGAATTGTATATTATACAATAATCCATCATTAAAAGAAAATATATGCATAGCTTTTGAAGATGGTATATAGTCTATACGAACTCAATTGGGACAGCACAAAACCAAGCGATCATACGAGGTTATATCAATATACAAATTGCCGCTGACAATTTGCATAGGCATAAATAACACGTTATTCTCTAACCGCTCCTCGTCTCAACTCGATAGCAGTCGTCGTGGACAAGATATCTGCTGTCACATGAAAGAGAAGGGAGAAATGAAAAACGGACGCTTTTGATTGGCCTCTGTCGACCGCTAATTGGTCAAAGACCGAAAGTTTTTGACTTGCCGCTGTCGAAGTCAAATTAGTTTTTATTTGCTTGGATATTTATTCACCAGACAGTGCGGTGTAGCTTGGCACAGACGCATATTTACATACACCGATATTTACTTGTCGTCATTAGAATATCTGTTCGGTATAGCATTCAGGAAATATTTCGATGTTGATGTAGTTGAAACAGAAGATTTTGATGCTAATTCAGAGCCCCTCCAAGTGGAAGTTGATCCAGTACGTCTCCAAGTGGAAGCTGATCTAGAGCCTCTGCATAGGAAATTATTTGATGAAGCCTTACACATTCAAATTCAAAGGGTTATTTTCAATACATATTCGCGTTTGAAGTATGAGAATAGTAGTGGTTCTTCAGACAACCAAATTGTGAGACGAACAGAAACTCAATAAACTTGATTCAGCTTTCAAAGAACGCATTCGCAGATGTGTGTTTAGGTTTCATCACGAAAATAAGGTGCCGACATTAGAAATTATTTATGATAAATAACGTGAAAATCCAGATTATGTTTGTAAATCGTTAGATACTTTGCGAAATATTTTACTTTATTGCGGTTTCAAATACAAAGAATTGAATGAACGCATGTTTATAATGGAGTCTTGTCTTGTCCATCGATAAGACTACCTACTTAAGAAAAATAAAAGAATATCGAAATGAGAATAGAGACATAATAGAGCAAGATCCCAGGGCCGTCAGACATTACTTATTTTTAAACGAACGAAATGCGTACAATTGAGTAGTGTTAGTAAGTACTATGTTCGCATGCCTACCTGCTTGGTTGTCCAGATGACCATTCTTCAGATATTAGGGAATAAAGGTCGTTAAAACATCACTTACTTTATTTAGATAGCCATTATACCGAATTTATTAAAAACGCTCGATGGGTCAGTTTAAACACCTCTGAATGCACTTCTAAGATCTGATCACTGTTTCAATAAACTCCTGTATGAGCATAGCGGGAGACAGGAAAGGCTAAGAACCGTAAGCCAGAAAGCTGAAATCCGAGTGCATCCGCTAACACCAGCGGGGCAGCTCATCCGTTACCCCTCGGGGACCTGAGGAGTTGTTGCAGGCCAGGGCGGCATTGGTTTCCGAAAGGGAATCAATAAAGACCCTCCACACTCCACTCAAGGTATGGGATCCCTGAGGGACCTTGTAGAGGGCCGTCAAATTCCAGATCTTGAGTGAACTTTTTAGTAAAATGGCATGTAAATTCAAGACCTTAATAAAGATACTTTTGTTTGTTTGTTTGTTTGATGGGTCTGTGGACAGGGTCACAGGCTCCCACCCCGGAGCTCCGAGTTCAAATCTTGGCTCCGACTTTTTTTTTTTTTTAACCCAGCCATCGCATCAAATTTGGTTGGAAACTCTCTGAGAGGATTTTTGATTGAAAAGATATTTGACTTGAAAACAGAATTTTGGTAAATAAAAGATTTTGTTAAGATTTCCTCATAAGCTCCCTGGGCCTTCATACATAACTTATTTTTATAAAGATGAGGACTTACGTTCTGAGTAGTATCTCATGTACTCTCAATACCTGCGTGCTTGTGGAGTTCGCTCTGAGACACCTGGGCAGGTACCAGGTCGAGAAAGGTCAAGTCAAATTTCTTTTCAACTAAAAATCCTCCCAGAGTCGAGCCGTTTTCAACCGAGATGGCTGAATAGTTTGACGCGTTTGGCTGGGTTTAAAAAAAAAAAAAGTTGCCGAGCCGAGATTTGAACTCGGACCTCCGGGGTGATAGCGTGTGACCCTGTCCACTAACCCATCGAGCGTTACAATACATTCTGTTTAATGGCTATCTAAATAAAGTAAGTGATGTTTTCACGTACCTTGATTCCCTAATATTTAAAGAATGGTCATCTGGACAAGCTAGCAGGTAG
Organism: Chrysolina oricalcia; assembly: GCA_944452925.2. Taxonomy (NCBI): domain Eukaryota; kingdom Metazoa; phylum Arthropoda; class Insecta; order Coleoptera; family Chrysomelidae; genus Chrysolina; species Chrysolina oricalcia. The sequence continues at coordinate 19,098,248 of OX101825.2, forward strand.
GCATGCCAACATAGTACACACTAACACTACTCAATCATACACATTTCGTTCGTTTAAAAATAAGTAATGTCTGACGGCCCTGAGATATAATATCTTGACGAAATGTGGTTTGATACCGATGCTGTCGTCGAATTCGGTTGGGTAGATGAAAGCAACAAGTGTACTTTGAAAGCTCCATGTTCTAGAGGAAAAATAATTATAATTCTTCATTCCGGAAATGAATAAAGGTTTGTTGCTAATGCGTTGCTGTTGTTTGCAAAATATATAAAAATGATCTGCTGATTATCATGACCTGACCGCCGCATTGTTTGAAATATGGGCAGATCAGCAGCTCTTACCGAATATTCGATCTCATTCCGTAATCATTATGGACAATGCATCTGATCATTTCCATCACGATAAAAAAAAATCCCCAACTGCAATATGAAAAAGGCCGAGTAATCAAGTTCATGGAACGAAAATATATGGGAATACACCAGAAGAACAGAAAGAAAATATTATTGATTAAGGAAGAAACTTCCAGGAAGGAATATGTGATTGATAAACTTTTTGAAAAACATGGTCATGTTGTCCTTATAAAAGTCTGCCACCAAATTAAAGCATTTTCAACCCAATTGAGATGATTTCGGCTGCTATCAAAGGAAAACTGAGAAAATTTAATGAATCGCCAGAATTGAGTTGATCTCTATTGGATAGTATCAGAGAAGTATCAGAAAGAAATGTGTATCTCATTTGATAGAAAAACAAAATTAATACAATATCCTACCACCGAACAATCCGATTATCATTAACGTTAGGAACTACTCAAATTCTGAAAGTGAAAATTCCCCGGATGATTATTCACTCTTCCTCGCTCTTTATTCCTCTGAAAATTACAGTTTGTGTAGTAAAATGTGGTTTGGAAGTGATAGTATGATAGGGATGATAGGGATAGTGTGAAATATTCTGTTGATTTTTCCTTTCTTGGAGTGAAAATTATTTCAATATACATATGTTGATAGAATGATCATTTATTTCCATTAGGTTTTGCATTGAAATTTCGTTTTCCTCAAAAAATCGAATTGTGCGCGATGAAGGGCTCATTTCAAGTCTGGCAGCCCTGTTTCTACCGGAAGCACTTGCATTATAAATATTTTTTTAAAGCAGTTTTCTCGAAATTTATGTTGGATTGCAAAAAATAACCCCCATCCCTCCCTCGGAAAAATATCCTGTTATACCGTTAAGTAAAAGAATCTGAGAAGTTCATTTGTCCACCAATCGTTGTTTATACACCGGCTGGTAATGACACATTTTTGCAACGATTTTTCAATGGATGGTTTCCTCAAGTTTAGATTATTATAGGTTTCTAAATGTCCTCACCAAATATCTAAGACTGCTGTCATGCAGCGGCGTCACCAATCAAATTTTATCATTCATTTAAATTCAAATTTCTTAGAACGATTCTTCAATGTATGCAAAGTGGTTTTTTTGACAATTTGAACTGGGAAACCCACGAAGATTGAAGAGCTCAACTCTTCTCTCGTGTAGAATGCCCCTAAGTTATCAACTGAACATGTAAGAAAAAGGTTTCCAAAAACGATTAATTAACGTCAGCTTTTTCACGAACAGTACATTGTGTATACAGTAGTGAAAGTAATACATTCCTGGACGACAATGGCCAATGCCAACATTAAAATCTGGGAATGAGCTTTTACTACGAGGTACATATACTATTTTTTTTCTGAAATCGCAATCAACATTATCATAAATTGAGGAATTTTTATAAATGCAAAATAATTTTTGATTGCCATGTTATTGCCTATGATAAGATGTATAAAAACCCTGGTGTGTCGAGTGATTCGATTTTGTTTTGATTTTTCAGAAGACAAATAAACAAATGAAATAGTGGTCTGCTTCTTCAATCGGTCCCAGAGATGGCGCCTTTATATAATTTTAGTCCTGTCAACATTCCAGGGATATGGTGATTGACGACTGTTGTCACTTTTATGGAATTTCAACAAACTTCAAATACTGTTCAAAAATGAATAGTTGTGACGGAATCTAAATTTCATAGTGCAATTTCCCTGTATTGATGACTATTATTAATGTGTTTGTCCATTTTGCTGCATATTTTCTTAGAAATTCATCATTCATTCAAAGATATTTCAATTTGTCTGATTGACTCGGCCGTTATTTGATGAAGATCCATAGTAATTGTATAAAAAACACAGAAAACGATTCGATCTCCACAAACTTTATTCAATTAGATAGTGAAGAAGCTGCTGTGTTGGCGAAACATTGAATGAAATTTGTGAATATCTAATCGTTTTCTGTGTAGTCTGTACAATAATAATTTGATCATGTTCCGTTTTTGTATCATTTGTGGGCAATTCAGAGAGACGAACAAAATAATTCATCTATATCCAGTACCGAAAGTGAGTACCACCATATTATGAAGATTATCACATAGTATATCTTGTATTATTAGAAAACATTTTGATGAAAATAATGGCACGAATATATCTCACGGAATCCCTCCATTCATGATTATATTAGCACAAGATTGACAGGTTCTAATGGTGAATTTTCATGAAGCTTAATTTCGATACTTCCAAATGAAATGCGTGGTTATTATTGTAGTTAATTGCATTTCAGTAAAAAATTATGAAAATGAGTCGAAAATGTAACAAATAAAACTGATTGGTGATAGTGATTTAGTAAATTTCAATAATTAGGTTTCTTTATTCAGTTCATCCGTCGACAATACTTGAAAACTTCTGTGCTTGTAAATTTACCCTAACAGGAAAACCGACCGTGGCGGTACACGCAAATGCGGAATATTTGGGAAACAGGTCACTATTTCATTTGTTTTCTCTTAATCAAGCTGGTGAATTGTCTTCCGTTTGATCCCACAGTTTTGCAGGAATGAGTCGACACACCATGGTTTTTAGACATCTTAGCCTATGACATAGTTTCCTTGACAATCAATGTTTGTTTATTGTGAGAGATTTACTAATTATTTCTGTTTACTGTCTAAAATGTACGTAAAAACAGGTAGGGGCCGATTTTGCCGGTAAAAAAGTTAGTTGCCTAGCAACAGACTAACATGATAGATTAGCGTATTTTTGCGTCTGAAGGTGCTCCGAGAAAGTAGGCAATCTTGAACGATTTCAGAGTTCTCTGATTGGTGTGTCACTTCAAAGTAGGTGTACGAATCGCCGAAATGTAACTCAAGTACTTACATGTGAGAACAGAGATTAGAAAATTGTTATTTATACAACAAGAATATAAAGCGACTCTTTTTTGCTCGCGCATAAATCACCTCCCCTTTCAAATGTGTAAAAATTTATTTGATCATTAATGAATATAAGGAATAGCAATGGACCCAAATTGGATCCTTGGGGTACTCCCGAATTGGAATGAAACTTTCCCGTGCAGTTATCTGAAAGAATGCAGTGTGTATTCGTCAATGACAGTTTGAGCGAGTCGCTTCCAATTATCAATGGTGTACCACAAGGAAGTGTCCTAGGCCACCTATTATTCCTTATATATATTAACGACCTTCCGAACAGTTCACCACTTTTTTCTTGTTTATTCGCAGACGACACAACTTTTGCTGAACGTTTCAATACTGGTACTGATGTGACATCTCTTGTAAATGACATTATAAGGGACACACAGATTGGTTCAATGCAAACAAGCTATGTCTAAATAAAAATAAAACTAAAACATTAAACTTTGAAATCAAACAAAACGAAACAGAAGCTGTGAAATCACTGGGAATATGGCTTGATACTTCATTGACCTGGCAAACTCATATTGATAAACTGACAATAAACTTGTCAAGGAAAGTATATGCCCTTAGGAAATTGAAAAATGACCCGGTCAAAATGCGGCTATAGCTGCCTATCATGCAATTTTCCATAGTATAATGACATATGGGCTGATAATCTGGGGAATGTCCACACACATGCAAAACGTGTTTACTCTGCAGAAAAGAGCAATTCGAGCTATCGTAGGTCTTCAAAGGACTGACTCATGTAAACCATGGTTTATAAAACTCAATATAATGACATTACCATCTGCAAATATATTCTGTCATCTCCTTAACATAAAAGAAGATGATTCCAAACATCCAACTAATGGAGAAAACCATTCTTATAATACTCGCCATAGGAAGGATATACAGATACCCAAACAAAGACTTGAATCAACAAGAAGATATAATTTAGGTATTAATCTCTACAATTCATTGCCCACACAACTCAAGAATATGAATATGATAAAATTCAAACTGACCTTGAAAAATCATCTCATAGCCTACTACGACATATCAGAATTCAAGTTTCACATTTAGTAAACTTTATTACTATGTATGTAACACATTCTATGTTTTCAAACTGTTACTGTACTGCTGTGTAACGTATACTTTTTGACCTGTCAAAACACTACGGTGTATTCTAGACCAATAAAATTCTATTCTATTCTATTCTATTCTATTTCACTCTGAAGTATCGATTGTTCAGATACGAGGCCATGAATATAGTTTGTGAGCGCCACACTTATGAACTTTTTCTAAGATTATATCATGATTTACCTTATCAAACGCCTTCCTAAAATCTGTATATATCACACCGACTTGTTTATTGTTGTCCAAGTGACTGAGGTCGTGATGTTATATAAATTATGTGAATATCCAGATTATGTTCATAATTCGTGAGATACTTTGCGAAACATATTACTTGATTGTGGTTTCAAATAAAAAAATTGGATAAATGCTTGGTTATAATGGAGTCAGCACGAATCGTCCATCGACAGCTTACTTAGGAAAAATGAAAGAATATGGAAATGAGAAAAGAGACATGATATATCTCGACGAGACGTGGTTTAATACCCATGATGTCTAATATGGTTGGGTGGATAAAAGCAACAAGTGTACTTTGAAAGCTGCATGAAAAACAATTATAATTCTTACTGCCGAAAATGAAAACGGATTTGATGCTAATGCGTTGTTGTTGTCTGCAAAAAATATTAAGCAATCATCTGCTGATTATCATTGTTTGAAACATGGTCAGAGCAATATTCCATCACATTCGGTAATCGTTATGGACAATGCATCTTATTATTCCCGTCAAGAAAAAAAAATCCTCAACAGCAATACAAAAAAAGCTGATATAATCAATATCATGGAAAGTAAATACATGGAAATACCCCCAGAAGATTACAAAGACAATACTATTGGAATTAATTGAGATGGAAAATTACAAGAAGGACTATGTGATTGATGAACTTTTTGAAAAACATGGTCATGTTGTCCTACGTCTGCCGCCATATTACTGCATTTTCAACACCATTGAGACTGCTATTAAAGGGAGACTGAGGAAATATAAAAAATCGCCAGAATTGAGTGGTTTAGTATTGAATAATATTAGAACAGTGGTAGATGGAATGTCTGGAAGTGATATATGGAAGAAATGTGTATCTCATGTGACAGGCAAAGAAAATGAATACAATGTCCTACCACCGATCAATTTGATTATCATTACGTTAATAACGACTCAAACTCTGAAAGTGAAAATTCCCAGGATGATTTGTCTATCTTCTTCTGAAAATTGTAGTTTATGTAATAAAAAGAGTTTTTGAACGTGATAGTAATAGTGAATTCCTTTAGTGGATGGTGTTATAGTGATATAGTGAATTCTTATGTTGATAATGTTATAGTGATAGTGTGAATGCTTATAGTGATAGTATCAATTCTTCCTTCCTTAGAGTGAAAATAATTTTAATGCATGTTTATAGAGTGATTATTTATTTCCATCAGGTTTTTGCTTTGAAATTTCGTTTTTTTCGAAAAAATCGAATGGGGCGCGATTAAGGGCTCAGTTGACGTCTGGCAGCCATGTTTCAACTGGAAGCCCTTACATTATACTTTTTTTTTTAATTGAGCTAGGTCGTTTTATTTCCCGCAATTCCTGCAGTTTTTATAAAAACCTTTGCCATCTTATAGGATTATTAGTAATAAATATTTATTGTTGAACTATGAAAAAAAAATCCGCCGTTAATGTTTCATAAAAGATATGCTGACACTAAATGGAATTTCAGTTTTTCTGCTGTCTCCTGACTTCGTAACTATTGGGATTTCAAATTAAGATTGTAGCGCTACCGGCGGCGGACGATGAAGTACTTTCTACGACATTGATTTATAACCTTACTTTTTCTTCCATATAGATTTCATTGTTTACTTTGTTTATTTCGTGTATTGAGTATTTGAAGCGTGGTTTAGGCCCTTTAAACATTGTTAAAACTGTGATTTCGATGATTTTTACCTTTTATTAATGTTCATTTAAATAAATGATTATTGGTGTAAGGATTAGTGTTAAGGTGTTAATAGTTACCTTGTTAGAAAAAGCTAGTGATAAAAAACTTCAATCCTCTTCTTATAAACAAAGACAAATGGCCCAATAAAAATTAAGTTTATTGGAATTTCTGAGGTATGTTGAAGGGACCGAAAGTTCTCGGTGTGTAGTAGAAGGTGAAGAAGTCCTCAATGCAGACCATATAATATTATATGGAAAAAATAAATGGAACTGTTCAGTGACAAAAGTGTGTGCCCTCTGTCTCCAGACAAGCGCTCTGCAATCCGAGCCTCATCAAGTGAGTGGAGAACTCAGAATTATAGACGGTTATATTAAAATTATGCAAATGTAAATAAGTCAATAAAAACAAGATTGTTTACCTTTGTTTATATAATCTTCTTGCTTAAAATAGAGCGAACACACTTTCATAAATTTGTTTATTGGTTTGCCAATCCGAACCTTTAATATCCAGGCTTTTCTTCTTGAGATTAATTCTCGTCCCATCTCCGTTTCAAAATAAACCTTTGGGTCATTTTCCTAGGGATATCTTTGAAAAGTTAATTTCTTTTGGCCTAGGAATTGCAATGTGGCACAGAACAATAACCATTGTAAGACGCCATTATAAGACCGGAAGGATCGCTTTACCTGTAAAAAGGTAATTTCTCATCACTAAATTAAAATGAAATAAAAACGGTTCAAAGAAAGGCTCTATATTCATAAAAAATCAATGGTAAACAAACGATACGAAAGTGTGGTTAGAAAACAATGTCGCAGAAACTAGCTTACATTAAAGCCACCAGAGTGCGTATCGCTTAGCATGAAATGCCAATACCTTTATTTGGTTGTTGCAGATTTGGCACGATTAACACTGGCAGTTCTGGCACGCAAAAAACGATCGAGATTGCAACACAGCTGAATTCTGCCAAGAACTCTCCGTTTTTAAAGAACAAGCTCCACTTTTATTTGGCGATATGAAAAAGACTGGCGTTTTATATCTCTTGCAACAGATCTATACGCATGATTTGCATGATGCCTTTCCCAATATTTGCATTGCGCTGCATATTTACTCTACCCTTCCGACTGCATCAGGAAGCTGTGAGAGAAGTTAAAGCAAACTTAAACTTATTAAAAACTATCTGCAATCCTTAATGAGCCAGCGTTTATCAAGTCTCGCGATCTTAGCAATCGAAAATTAGACAGCACATCAGATTAATTATAACAAGGCCAAAGATTTGTTCGCAGAACGGAAGGCTCGGAGAGTAAAATGTAATTCTACTATGCTATAATCTTGCATTTTGAGAGGATGTGGAGAAGGGGGTTGATTAACTCATCTATATCATAAAGAGAGTATCTAAATCATTCAGAGTTATGAGTATTTTTGAAAAAACGTTGTATATAAAAAAATATTAGGCCTAATCTAGAAAAAAGATCAAAGAATTGGCGAAGGTGGCAGCTCAGCCTCTAGAAAATTCAAGATCCGGCCGGCGCTGGCCTTACGTACAGATATAATCAACAATTTGTTGCTATTTCACTACCTAGGTTTGAGCTATACCCTGTTGATATTTAATAGCTTTTTCTTCTTCTTCCCTGAAGAAGTTTTTTCATTGTTCATTATTCAATATTATATTTTTTTCTATAAGGAATACTTGTACTACAAAACTTATTGTTATGCATACTCATTGTAAGAAACAATTAATGAAATGAAATGGAAAGAAGATTAAAATAGATGAAAATAACATACCTAAAAATAAAAAGTAAAAAAAGTTGGAAAAAGTAAGTTTTTATTCAAAAAGTTAAATAAATTAGATGAAATAAATGATAAATTACACAGTAGGTGTCCAAATGTGAAGAATCGGCACAGCCCTCGAAGTTTTAAAAATGTCGATGAACACTCATTTTGTGAATACCCAAGATCACTTCAAATAATGGGAGGAATGCATCTCTGTGAAAGTTTTTTTCCCAAGCTGGTAAACCTATGAAAACGATTTCGATATCCAAAAGGCGTTCCATACCGTCTGGATAGGAGGCCTAGTCTTAAAGATGTAGAGGGCAGGTATGCCTAAATACATGGTAAATATCATGGATTCGTACCTAGTTGGCAGGACTTTTGAGGTTACAGTAAATGAAACAAGCTCCGTTATGTGAAAAGCCGGAGCAGGAGTGCCGCAGGGATCAAGTCTATCCCCACTTTTGTATTTGCTTCATACGTACGACTTTCCAATGTTCCCTAACACGAACACAGCTATATAGGCTGACAACACGGCTATATACACGGTGTCCGGTAAACCTTGTACAATATTGAAACTGGTGATAGATCAGGTCATGACTGTTCAGAATATCGGAATTTCACCTCAGTAAAAATATCACCGTTTTCGAGATAATGGTCATTTTAAGAATTTCTGGAAAATCGCTACCTAACCTTGGATTTTTGAGTGCCATGTATACAAATTGGGACGAATCCAAATATCTTTGCTGCTGAAGATTACTGATGAGCGATGCTTCTAGACGTACAGAACAGTTTTTCAAAAAGTGAAAACATTTTTCAAGAAATGAGGGTAAAATGACAGACTTGAGTTTCATCAATTTTTTTTTTTAAAGTTAGACATTATTATCTTAAAGAAACATAACCAATTGGAAGTGGACATTCATTTCAAAAGAATGCTCATTTTGTCCAGACTCTACCATGGTATAAAACAAACTATAATTATTTTTGGAAGAAGTGGTTTCCATTGAATTAGGCGTGGTTTTAATCTAGGCTTCTATCAACTTTTAATCAAGAAAAAAACGAAACTACCCAACACCAAAACTACGTCACAATCACACTCGAAGCGCGTTTCGCCAACAAAGTTAGCATGTTCAGGAGCTAAAAGTAAGCTTTTAAGATTTTAAGATTGTGACGTAGTTTTGGTGTTTGGGTATTTTATTTTTTTCTTGAATTGTATTTACACCAAAGGTTCCAAAATATTCATTTATTTGATCAACTTTTATACTTACGCCCAAAAATTATTTTATTTAGATTTTATCAAGATAAAATATGGAAATAACTATTAATAATAAAGAATAGACTTCTTGGTAGCATTAAATAGTATGCTAATAAAATTAACTTTTCATGTAATTAGGCCTAATAAAATTATCGAAATGAAATGTCGATTATCCGACATGGCACCGATTAATACGAATTCTTTTGATAAATGTCGCAATTGTCCAACATCCAGATTCCAACGAAGTTTCAGAGACCGACAAATATACAGGGTGTAACCAAATAAGTACAAACTCTTTTAAGAGATGATTCCTTGTCGAAAATTAAAAACTTTTGTTTGAACAACTTGTGACTACTATCGTAGTTTTTGAAATTATTCCGCTTGTTTCATTCAGTGGTATTTATTTCTTTGTCATGCCGTAGATACGTTATACTCCCCGAGAATATGCGCATATGCACAACACTTATGGTGAATATGGAGGTAGTGCTACTGCTGCAACAGCGCTTTATGCAGAACTACCCAAGTAGCACACCCGTATTGGTAAAATATTGGTACAATATTGTGAACATATTGGCGAAATATTTGAAATGCAATATTGGCGAGAAAAAAATGTGTACATTCGGCGATATTGGTCCAATATTAACTTGAATAATATTGGCGAAATATTCTTGAACTAATATTGGCATCAAAATGTTCGGCGATATTGGTACAATATCGCTGATACAATATTCTGACAATACTGGCACAATATTCAAAAGTTATATTGTCGAGAAGTAAAATGTGAACATTTTGCGATATTGGTCGAATATTGTTTGAATATTTTAGAAATTGTTTTGGTGAAATATTCTTGAAGCAATAATGGCCTCAAAATATTTATCGATATTGGTACAATATTTATCGATATTGGTACAATATCATTTGGATATATTGTTGGATGTCAATATACCTTTGTAAATTATTAAATGTCTTTTAGTTGATGAAGGTGACACCAGAGTCTGCCTTTTGATCGCCATAACCACTGAGTGAGCTGTCTTGAAAACAAGTTATGTGAAGTATTTAATATACTTTCGTAGGTTTTAGAAGACGTTCCATGTGTAGAGCCACCTAGCGGATTTTTATCCAGGTTTGAACATGATATAATTTCAATATGTTCCATTGAATATTCGGCCAATATTCAAATTTCATCTCAATCTAGATGTAGGAAACAATATGAAGACAATATTGTTTTAATGATATCGATAAATATTATTGAACCAATATTGACCCAATATTAATTAATAAGATTTGTTGAATATTGGCGAAATGATATTCAACCAATGTGTAATCACATTTGGAGATACAATATAGTTTTTATTCCTAGAATCGATATTAGGGGAATATTGGGATTGCGATATTTATTCGAGATGTTAAAAACGATGTGAAGACAATATTGTTTTATCGATATTGGTAAATATCATTCAACCAATATTGACTCAATATGAGTTATTACAATTTGTCAAATAAAGTGAAAATGATATTCAACCAATATTTTAACAAACTTGGAATTACAATGTAGTTTTTTCCCCTATAATCGATATGACTGAAATATTTGGATTGCAATATTTATTCTAGATTAGGAAAACAATATATAACCAATATTGTATTATCGATATTGGTAGAAATTATTCAACCAATATTGACCCAATATTTCTTGTGATAATCTACATTCAAAACTAGTTTAACCAATATTCCACCAATATTATTAATATAATATTGTTTTGTGAATATTCACCCATATTGGACCAATATTGATTTTTCATTTACAATATATCTATATTGGCCCAATATGGAACCAAGATTCAGCCGATATGATGTGCTACCTGGGTATATCCGATTGCACAATGCCGCTCATAGAATCGCTGATTTGGGGGCTATAACCTATAACGCATTTGAAAAGGTTCTTCTTGAAAATATGTCGTCTCTGCGTACGAGTGGATGGAAACTTACATTTTTGTAATATTATTCAGTGCGATGTTGAATAATCGTTATTGTGGTATAGTGTATGTTGATTAAAAAACATGTTGAATTAGTATTTACTTCATTACATCTCATTGAATGTTTCTAAGCAGCTGATTCGATATTACTCATAATTATTTAATCATTTCATCTTGATAGGATAAAAATAAAAGACATTACCGACAAAGTCTAATGGAGTTGATTTTAGCTCAGAATAACATCACACTCTAATATTATCGAAATTCTACTTCTTCCAAAAATAATGATCGTATGTTTTATACCATAGTAAAGCCTAGATAAAATGGACATTCTTTTGTAATGAATATCCAGTTCCACTTGGTTATGTTTTTTCAAACAATAATGTCAAACTGTTGTTAAAAAAATTGGTGTAACTCAAATGTGTCATTTTACCCTCATTTCTTGAAAAATTGTATCGTTTTCTGAAAAACTGTTTCGTACGTCTGAAAGCATCACTCATCAGTAATCTGCAGCAGCAAAGATATTTAAATTCGTCCCAATTTGTATACATGGCATTAAAAAATCCAAGGAGAGGTAGTGATTTTCTAGAAATTAAAAAAATGCTCAATATCTCGTAAACAGTGAGTTTTTACTAAGGTAAAATTCCGATATTCTGAACAGTCATGATCTGGTCTATCACCAGTTTCAATATTGTACAAGGTTTACCGGACACCCTGTATACATATGCCTACCACAGCAGCAGCACTACTGAAAACGCTCCTGCAATGGAATGTAGTACCTACCGTATCTGGCAGAAAACAAAATAGAGTTCAATCCCGATAAAGCAAAGCTCATGAATATCACAAAGAGAAAAAACACTCTCTAGGGGATTTGGGAAAATGCTGTATAATGACACAGAAAATGTTTGAGAAATGAAAATGCCTCCGGAAAAATTGAGTGATGGGTTCAAGAGCTGTAGAAAGTGAATTGAAAATTACGTGCAATTTGTTAAGAACTGGCTTTATGGTAGACTGATGAGACATGCGTCATGTAAAAAGTAGAGGTGCCTACAATAATGAGATGTTTGAGGAAGAACCGAAGTAACCAAGAAAAAACCTTTCAGTAAATATTGACTGTGCTCTACAAAATAATATGAAAAAAATCATCCAGATAGGACAAAATGATGATTTCAACGCCGCAAAAATTCAGAAGTCATTAAATGATTAACAACTCCTCTTTGCTCTTAATATATCCCGAAACCATTCAATAAGAAGCTATGAAATTTTTAACCTCTCGAGTTATACACTTATTTCAAGAATATTCAACAAATTATAGAAACTCATACTGATTAAAATTATTACGAAAAGCTCACGCTTATATTGAAATAATAATATTGATACAATATTACAAAGAATACCTATTACCATTATTGCATGCTGAATATTAGCGAAATATTCAATAACCCATATCAAAATAATATATTATCAAAACTGGATAAAAACCCGATAGGTGGCTCCACATATAGGACATCTTCTAAAACCTCAGAAAATATATTGAATACTTTTCTCTACTTGTTTTCAAGACAGCTTACTTAGCTACCAAAAGGCAGATTATGTTATCAATAATTCGTCAAGGCATATTCACTTGCAAAATGTTCATATTTTATTTATCGACAACATAACGTTCCAATAATTTGCAAATATTTCCATAATACTGTACCAACGATATTGTTCCAATGTAGCTGAAAATTTTTAGGCCAATATTGCTTCGAGAATATTTCGCCAATATAATTCAAGTAATATTGGACCAATATCGACGAATGTTCACTTTTTTTCTCGCCAAGTAGTAGTAGTTCTTTGGCTAGGCCGCAACCGCAGCCAGGCAAGTAGGCCCTCATGGACCCTTTTTGCCATCCCCTGGTCTCCACTTATCTACATTCATCCTCCGAGTTTTCCTTTTCGAACCTTTGTGACCTCCTAATGAAGGTCAGTATGTCCGACCACTCCAAGTCGATTAGTTCCTCTTGTTGGAGTTTGTCAACTCCGAAGGTTCCAAATCTTAACCTCCCGTATGCCTCACACTCGCTGAGTAAGTGAGATGAAGTTTCTTCGTCTTCTTCGCATTTTTGGCAAGTGGGACTGTCTTCTATACCTATAAGTGATAGGTGTCTGCCTAACTTGTTATGTCCTGTTAGTATTCCTATAAGGAGGCGTAGTGCTTGGCGATTTCTGCCTGAGAGTCATATCGTCCTTGACTTATTGGAGCCGGCCACGAAGTCTTTCAACTGCCTGCAGCCGGTGTTATCCCTCCAAAGTTAATTCAGCTCTTCTTCTGCCCACTCCTCGTAGGCTGAAGAGGTTTGGCTTCTTGCGATGCCTAGTAAGTACAGGCTCCGGTCCACAGAACGGCGCTGGCGTTGCGGATCCGGATCTGGCATGTCCGTCTGCCACCTCGAGAAATCAGATGAACCAACACAGTCTACCCTATGTCTTCCCTATGTGAGAGGTTTATCGGATAAGATAAGGCGAATTACATCGAGGTACAACATTCGAACATGCTTCAGATCAAGTAATACCAATCGTAGCCAACTCACAAAAACGAGACCACCCAACGAGAATAGTGACTCCCTGAAAAACTGCATTTACCGTGTTCCGTGTGAATGTGGGATGGATTGTGTTGGAGAAACTAAGAGGCCAATAAACGTGAGAATCGGTGAACACAAGAAAAATACTCAGCGAGGAGAAACACCGAAGTCGGGAATAGCAGATCATGTATGGACTCATCAGCACAGCATCGCATGGTCGGAAGCCGATGTTATCCACAAAGAACAACATTGGTATAAATGAAAGTTAATAGAGTAATATTCTGAACAATGACGTGTTCAGTCAGCCGAGCATAGAGATTCGGAATGTGTGGAAGCCACTTATCACTTAGCTTCATCGATTGAGATTTTAATATAAACCTCCGTGGCAATACCTGTCAAGACCGGTAATCAATAATAACACTCGCCAGAAAATGTTGTTGTATCACATTAATTAACATTGATGACCTCAGAGACACCCCACGAAGATCATAATTACCTTTATAGCAGGTACATTAGTTGCATGCTATATAATAATAATAATAATACATTTATTCGCATTTCGCATAAGGTTACAAAAAAAAATAAATCTTAAATTATAGTGTTCAATCAGCGAGTCTTGCGAAAAAGAGCTGGCAGACAGTTAAAACTGATACAAGGTGTCAGCCCTTTGAGTTTACCTTTAGAAATATTAATATATAAAAATATATAAATTACAGATCGATATCTAACAATAAAAGAAAATAAGAAATGAATATAATATGCTATCATAGAAATTACTTGGTTGGAGATACTTGAATGTGATATAGGAGATGAATGGCATTCTACTTGAAAATATCGAAATGCTGACTGATGGTGACTATGAAGATGTTATTGTCTGCTGTGGAAATAAATATGAATTATAATTTTTGTTGCTGTTTTAACAGAGTGTTCTTATATATATAATAAAAATAATAAAATAATAATAAAATAATAATAATATATAATAATATATAATAAGTATCCGAGACATTTTTTGTCGCATTCACACACTTGATAACGACAGTAGATGTTAACTGTTGAAACGTCGTGACTCAAACACATGCAAATAATTTATTTTTTTGTTTCTAGACAACGGAAGAAGAATTCTACTAACACTAATACATTGTCAACCACTTTCAAACAAACCTTTAAAAAACTAGAGGAAAACAATTATTTAAATGCACTTAACAGAGGAAATTAATTTTAAAGTGAATCAAACACATCATTTTGTTACATTACAAAATTTTAAATGAAATAAAAAAGCTTGTCGCGAGAATAAATTTTGAGGTTATTTTAAATTCATTTTACAATTAAAGAACAAGCTTTTATGTCATTTAAAATTTTATAATGTAACAAAATGATGGGTTTAATTCAGTTTAAAAAGTATATTCTTCTTTTTAGTGCATTTAAATGAAAGCTTTTCTCTGAAAGGTTTTTTTAAAAGTTTATTCATTATAATCAACTTACCACACTGTATGCATGAGAGGGCGAATGTCTAAACGCCTCCGCAGGAGGCATAAAGAAATTCCAGCTGTGGGGAATGGCCGGACTCTGGAGACGACCGATCAGGGAAAGGCGAAGCTATTCGCTGAGTATTGCAGAGCGTATTCCAGACGAGTGCCGACACCACTCCGGATCAGGAGGCCGTTTCTAGGGAAGCCAAAGACTTCAGAACAAGACCTCGCATAAAGATCTGCACAAGGGACCTCAAAAAGTTGATCACCAACTTCGAGGAGGTCCAGGAGGCAATAAAACGGCTCCCTAGAATCAAAGCCTCAGGCATAGATAAGATCGACGCGGTTCTAATCAGAAATCTCCCGAGGAAGTCTCTCGTTCAGCTAGTTCATATAATAAATGCCATAATCAAATGGCAGGTATACCCACCCTCACTTAAACAGGCGGAGATTATCCCAATCCTCAATAAGGATAAGCCGGAAGCGAGAGTGGAAAGTTACCGCCCTATCTCATTGCTAAGTGCCATAGCCAAGGTGGTAGATACAATCCTCCTTAAGAGATTCGTGAGCCTAGAGAAGAAGCTCAAACTCATACCGGCGGAGCAATTCGGGTTCCGTAAAGGACATTCAACGTCCTCACGATGTGAAGGAGGGCTTCCATCTGGGGCTCAACACAGTTATGGTCCTGCTGGATATACAGAAAGCTTTCGTTACCGTCTGGATAGAGGGGTTCATCATGAAGATGCTAAGGGCAGGCATGCCTGAATGCATGGTGAAGATCCTTGACTCATACCTTGTCGATAGAACTTTCAAGGCCAGAATAAGCGGTACCAGCTCCGCAGTGATGCGGGCCGGAGCAGGAGTGCCGCAAGGATCGTGCTTGTCTCCATTTTTCTACTCGCTATATACGCACGACTCTCCCACTAACGAGTCCACAAACTCGGCCATCTATGCAAACGATACGGCTATCTATGCCCAATCGAACTACAGCTCGATAGCCGCTTCTTGGGTAGAGAGCCACGTAGAGGAGAACAACTCCTACTCTATAAACAGATCATCAGACCAGCTATGACCTATGCTGGTCCAGTGTTCTGCACCCTCCCCAAATACCTGATGGTAAAACTGGAGAGGATGCAGAATAAAGTACTCCGTATTGTCACCAACAGCGACAGGTACATTCGGTTAGTATTATTGCGATAGCTAGCCGATATTCAATCAATCGAAGAACCTATCAAGCAAGTCTCTGATAAGTTCTACCGTTTCTTCATTTTTGGAAGTCCATTGACAAGGGACATAACACCAGTCAGAGCCCACCATAACAGGCCAAGAAAGCATGGTGGGCCGATCTACAATGCATTGGATATTTTCCATGAGCACCCAGAGGGCGAGTAACCACTTCCCACTTCCCCCGCCATTAACTAAAAAGACGAGCCAAGGCTCATATAGGGTGTTTCTTAAGTACGTGTAGAAAATTTACTCTATACTCTATACTATACTTGTATTGCTGACATTAAAATAAGAAGAAAAGTTCCTATACACATATGTTCACAAGTTATTCGTTTCTGAGATACAGAGTGACAAAGTTGAATACCTACTTATTTTTATTTTTTGTGAATATTTTCAAAATAATTTTAATATTTGGGTAAAGTTTGGTATCTGGGAATATTTATTATTCAGTTTGTTTTCGAGTTATTGAGATTTGAAGTGACAAGTGATTTTGAATGACAAGATTTTTTAATTCAAAATAAATTCAATTAGACATTCGTTTTTTCACAATTAACAACAAATTTGATTTTGTCATTGTAAAATCATCCCAGATACCAAACTTTACTCGAATATCACAAATATTTTGGCATTTATTCACAGAAAAACAAATATAATAATCAAACTTTGACACTCTGTATCTTAGAAACGAATAACTTGCGGACATGTGTTTATGGGATCTTTTTTCTCATTTCGACATTAGCAACATGCTCTTGAAGTTTCTTCACGTACTTAAGAAATACCCTGTATAAAGACCGTAATGTTTTAACCCGGATTTTTCTATCTTTTTTCCGGGAAGCCACCAACTGAACCCCTCCGATGATGAGTTCCATTAGTCTAATGTTTCACTCATAAATAAACAAAACCCCCGGGGAAACTATATACCAAGATGAGACTTAACACTTACGGCAAAGGATAAACCTACACAACATCGTAGGCCTACTTTGCAGGAATGAGCACGGTTTCCCCCGCCCGCTGAAGGCATCAGCAGGGCAGGCATAAACCCCACTCCAAAACCCAGCATTATTCCCTCCTTTCCCCCCTGTGGCAAAGTGATAGTTTTACTGTGTTTATTTTTATCTATTTATATGTCGTCCAGTGTTATACATTTTGATATTGTAAATTTAATATCAATAAACCTTTTTGCCTTTTGCCTTTTGCCTTTGCATGAGTGGGACCATCCAGACAACCATAAGAACGTTTGGGCGACCTTCCACCGATCCAATATGGATTCAAGTTCTTTCCACTCCGAAGAAGTTTGAACTCCATGATTACATCGCTTGTTTCGTTCCTCGTTTAGCCTGCTATAAAGCTGACATATCCGAAGGAGGAATGAACACATTTGAAATTTTGCGCGACGCCGAAGCTCGTTTTCAAAAGAATTTCCACAACGCGAAACAACAATTTCATAAAGAGGTTATGAAGAATTTTCCGGAATCGTATTCCCTTTATGGAATCCGCTTCTCAATGATAAGTGCGGTGATGGGGAAAATTGATACGCCGGACGCCAATTGGTTCGAACACGGAATGGGATTTTTTTGACCCGACGACTTTTCTGCGTATAATTGAGGTTTGCTTTCATTTACGAACCACAATATGGATGTGGGTGTTATCGACAATCCCAAATAAGATATACAGGTTGTCCCACGAAGATTAGGACAGGGAATATTTCGGAACTCGAGAGTAGTAGAGAATTGTAATTTTGGAGTTGTAAAGTAAGACAATTGGTGTAGCTTTCTTGATTTTATGTTACCCAATGAGCTTTTTGTTTTCGGTCACGTAACATCAAATTCAAAATTATTAATGGGTATACAGGGCAATTCAAATTCGACCCCCACCACTGGGATCTCCTAAACTACAGGAGATACGTCGAAGCTTAAATTGGGGCAAAGTTGCGTATTCTGGTGCTTAACAAAATACTGTTTTGAAACTTGGAAAATTCCGAGTATTTCCGGAAATATCGGGAAAAAACTGAAAATCCGAATTGTAGTTTTTATTTTTTTCTATCGTTATTTGACAACATAGCTCAAAACCAAAAGTACATTTTCATTGATACTTTTTTTCAGCTACACGTTTTCATGTTCAGATTTACTATCCGACGTTTCGTCTTATGGCATTCATCAACAACTTTTTTTTCTGTTATGGGCACCATATTGTTTTTTTGTACAGAAAAATAGTGATTCTCATTCTGATTTCATTGATGTATAATTTGTTATGATCTGCACTTCTGAAACCACAGATATTAAAAAAAAACATCTTCATCTGAGATGGTAATGACTCCATCGAAAAATTTTGTTTAATAAACATTGCCAGAACTCATTAAACATCATAAGTTTGCACAAATACTTCAGTCGAAATGATATGTTGATATGTTGAAACTTTATTATAAATTTGATAGGAATAGTACGAATACAACACAAATTTATTTTGAATTATATCCGGAAAGACAACAGCCGGATAGAACATTATTCCGAATTTTGGGCAAACACTTGGCTGAGTACGGTGCGTTTACAAAAATCCTTTTGATTTGAGAGAAAATTATTTTACTTAGAGTTGAACAGAGTAAGTAAATTTGAGTGCTAAAGTGAGTTCCGCAACGAGTTCTCAATCCAGCATTGAGTATAGAACGTCGAGATCAACTGATGAAAAAGTAAGGTGAGTTAACAATCTTAAATGCTGTGAGGTATGATTCCTATAGTTAGAAAATTAGAGCCCAACGTTCTCAATTATTATTATGAACGACTCCGCTCGGTCAAATCAGTTGTGAAAAAGCTCTATTTAATTATAAAATCAGCATTTGTTACACAATTATGTGAGAACTTAGTCAATACCATACCTCAAAGAATTTCTGCAGTTATAAAAGATGAAGGCGATGTTACCTAGTGGTGAACTTTAAAACTGAGTGTATTTGTTCACATTTTTATATTTGTTCTCATTTTGTATGAAATCATTGGTTTTTATGTAGTTATTTTGGTAAATAGTCTAATCAGTGGATAACTAAATTTTAAAAAAAAGTTCACTAGGTACTTTTATTTTGTCACCTTGGGACAAATTAAAAAAAAAGGTGTGCCAACTGAAATGGTATAAGTATAACCTAAGACCATATTATTATTAGGTCTGATTCACGTGCATCAGACGCAATTGTTCGATGTAAAAACACAACTTGGTTTTGGGTTAAAAACAAATCATACACGACACAAAACACGTTAAAATTCGAATTAAATAATGATTTATTTGGGTGCATGCCAAAATGGACCTGATAAATCAGCAGAACAGAAATAGAAGAGAAATAGAAAAAAATAAAAACAACACAATGCATATTATTGATATATATCAAGAAAGTATCAGTGTTTGGTTTCTATTCTCACTATGAGATTGAAATAGGCACTGTTCAAGTTCTCCAGGTTTTTTCTGAAGTTGACTGCATTGTATTTCGTTATATTATTCATTTCAGATACATTTCTTTTGAAAAGAGAAGATTCATAACCCAATATTTTTGTGTTGTTCAGTTCAAAGTGATGGTCAGTTCTAATACAAGCTCATCCGATGAAGTAGGGTTTTATATTGTTAATTTGTCAAGTTTTTTTTAGGCGTGTTTTCAAATATCTTTTAGTTTGACCTACCCAACGCTTTTCGCAGTCACGACAAGGAAGTTTGTTAGTGACATTTGACCTGCATTCTAGAAGGGTTTTTTCTCTATTGTATTTTCATTTTTGAAAGCAATCTTTATATTTGAACTGGATCTTCGAGAATAGTACTAAATTTTTCTGAAAGACTAACGATATAAGGCATTTCGAAATATTTTTTATTTTCCAATAGTTCCTCTCTTTTGTCAGGTATGGCAGTAAATCTATTTTGAATTTTGTTAATGGTTCTGATAATGATTGGGACAAGTTCACATGAGCATGTTGAAACTATCATTATCGAAGAGAGCATCTATATACAGACTTTTTGAACCGAATATTTTTTCATATCGATGGGTATGCAGTTATAAAAAATATAAAAAAAACATCGTGAACGTGGGAGCTATATCTAGCTTTCTCATATAGTGAAGTATCCGTCGTTTCTTCATATCTAACCGCATAATATTCATTATAGAACGCCATACGTGATCCTGCCTTCGAAGACCACATATTGTCAAGAAGGGCACTTGGTCGATCTTTAGTTCAATATTTCAAAAAACCGAAATCTCCCAATTTATATATAGTCAGTTTGTAATAGCGCAGGTCCATAAAAACAGTCAGCATAATTGTGGTGTAAAAGAACAAGTGAGTTCAAAGGGTTATTTTACAATTCCTAGTCATGATTTGCATGTTGGAATTGATTAATTTCAGACTGCTGAAAGCTCTTTTGTGATCACGTGTGAAACGTGCCGTGTGAATTTCAATTCGCCGTCAAGTTTAAGTCCCAAATTCATGCTTGGATAAGTTCAGCTGAATCTTACCCAAAGAAAAGTTCCAGTCATGGACATTTCTTTCGCGAGCTCCCTTGCGTCCAAATAATAAAGCTTTGGACTTAGAAGGGTTGATGGAAAGTTTATTTGGGTACAAGCTTCACGAATACAGTTTTCTCTGAACGTCATATATGAACTGAGTGTCATCACCATAATAATGGACAGCAAAGTGTTTCAAAAGTTTATGAAATTGCGAGGTGTACACGGTGTATAGTAAAGGGCCTAATGTTGATCCTTGCGGTACACCGTTTTTATTATTGCAGTATTAAATGACTCTCCCCTATATACCAATGACTGAACTCTATCAGTTAGGTAGTGGTTCATCATTTCAACAGCAGTTTCCGAAAATCCGATGTAGTGTAAAATAGCCAACAGTAATTGATGATTTATCCTGTCCTTGGAATAATCCATCGTAACCAATGCTCAGAGTTCGTTATCTATAACCTCAAAATCAATTGAAATTTCACATGACCACCGGTATAATAAATTGAAAAAACCTATAAAGTAGGGTTACATAGATTTCTTTTAGAAAGGCTTTGCCGGTTGTTGTGTAGGAATAATTCGGCAGTTGTAGGGAGCTGTTTGGTAATTTTCTGTTCATTCCTTGCTGACGAAACTCCTATTGTGACGAAGCTACTATCCTACAACTCACAGCAGGACCAGGACTAGACACACCCTGTGTGGTTTGTGATTACAGTTTACTATGAACGATGTATGCGCCACCTGAAACTCTAGTGATCTCTCAAAATCAAGTTTAGAAACAAGTTATATTTATTAATATATTTTATACTTCATTTATTTATTATTTGATGAGGATTATAACTCTGTTTATTCATAAACCGTTATCGAGCCAACACCAAAGAATTCATTGGTTGCATTCATTCATCTTCCTAAGTTCAAAACAGAGGTTGTGTTGCAAGACAAAACCAGCTGATCTTTGGCTTTTTTCCTCATATTATGAACTTAGAGAATAAAGGCGAGAGTCAAGAGCCCCTTTTAGTGAGGTGGCTTAGAGCTGCATTTTAAGATTACCGTTACCTGGCGGAAAAAAGCACCAAATTTGATATGAAGGTGCCTTAGGGAATACTTACTAATTTTAGCCTAGGAGCCCCCTGAAATTTCGAAAGACATTGCATTGGACCATGAAAGCCCCCCCAACCCAAATATGCATCAACGTTGTCCAAGTACCGAAACATACATTTCTATATTTCACGATACCTTTTAGACAACGCGGTAGTATTTCCAGATTTGTAATGTTGTATTGCACTGGTCTTGGAGGCGCGCCGGTAGTGTTCTCGCTTGCTATGCCAAGGTACACGGGATTTCACCGCGCCGTCACCGACCTCGTGCATGGCATCGCACGTTAAAAGGTAAGGGCAGCATCTTCCCTAGCTCGCACAAGTCTCTCGAAGACTTCTGAGGGTTGCTCGTAAGGGGGCAGCCGTTTGATTATGAAAATTCCCACAGGTTAGATGTTTGGGACATTCCAGGCAGTTTAAAGGAGTCTACCCGGGAAAAAAGAGGTAAAGGGATTTAAAGGAAAGTGTCTGGCAACACCAAACTGCCACGAAATTGGATGGACTTTCTCCGTACTCAATAAACAAGACGGAATTATTCAACTTTTTGACTTTCAAGATTGTAGAGTTCAAATGACCACCAGGCAAAGATATATATGTCACATCAGGGAAAGCCGTTGCACACATTGGTTCAAACATACCAATGGAAAACTGCAATCATGAAGAGGCAGACAAAAGGATAGTGGTTCATGTACTCCATTCACTACAGCTAGGGGCAACGAGTATTCTTGTGCGTACTATAGACACAGATGTGATTGTCATCCTTATTGGCACATTCTATAAACTAATAGTGGCTCAACCTTTGGCCGATATATGGGTGGCCTTTGGCATGGGCAAGCATTACAGGTTTTTCCACATCAACGCGATATGTATTAGCCTGGGGGAGTCAAAATCACGAGCACTACCTGTGTTTCACTCATTCTCTGGTTGTGACACAACTTCCACCTTCAAAGGAGAGTGAGAAGTCTAATTGGGAAGCATGGCAAGCATTTCAAGACGTCATTTGTGTATTTAGCTACTCATCTATTCCAACTGCGAAAGCTCAATCCGAACACTTTAAGAAGCTGAAGCGACTGACTGCTGTTCTGTATGATAAAACCACTTCTTTCAGCAATATCAACCAGATAAGAAACGAGCTCTTCTGTCAGAAGAATCGAGCAATGGACAAACTTCCACCAACTGAGGATGCTCTTCTACAACACATCCGTAGGGCACTTTATCAAGCCGGTATTTGGACGACTAGCACACAAACACAGCAAGTGATTCCTTTGCCGCACGATTTTGCTTGGAATAAGGTTTTAGAGTCATGGGTACCAGTTTGGATTACAATTGATTAAATGTTCCTGCAAAGGACACTGCAGCAAATAACTGCAAATGTGGGAAAGCCAATCTGGACTGCTCACCACTATGCAAATGCAAATGTAATTTACCATGACTGTTGCATACTTAATTCCATGGAATGAATAGCTATACCTTTTTTTTATCTCTTATTAGCGTTACATCTATACTTATAAATTACTGTGATTAATGATAGAGATATATTTTATTGTATATTATTTAATATGTAGACCATCCTAAGTTGAGTTTGTATTATACTTAGCTGGCTTGACGCTGTAATATAAAATTTATATGTGTTAACATTCATTAGTACCTTCATACCAAATTTGGAGCATTTATCCGCCAGGTAACGGTAATTTCGTTAAGCCACCTCACTATATATAGGGGTTGGAATATATTTCTGTTATCATTAACTACTATTTGAGGTGAGTTTATATACAAAATTATCTATGAGGAAATTTTTCAAACGAAAAAGATACCAGGAATATACAGAGAAAATAGTATAAATTCAAAGGTGAAAAGTTTACCAAATGTCTTTCCTTTGAAAATAAGGTTTTCAGGCTCCTGAAGGAGCTCCATGCAAAATTTGGAAGCATAAGATTAAACCCAAGTGCAGTTTTCAATTTTTCAACTTAGCCGCTCCCGCGAGTTTTTCAATTATTTGTTTATTTGGTAAACTCTGAGGCTGGGCCCTACTGAGAAAGTCATCCTATCGGATTTTCCTGATGTAAAGACCATAACAAAGTAAAGGAACATAAAATAAAGCGTGAAGGAGACGTCGAATTTTGGCGATAACAGATTTTAAGACCAGAAATTTTCAAAAGTTGGTTTCAGTACGCCTCAGCCAAATTGTGTTTCGCTTTGTCAGATGATTACTAGTCACTTTCTATACAAAATTATCTTAACGGAAGACATATAGAAAAAGTCGAAATAGTAGATACACATTTTTGGTTTTAGACACGCGGATCTCTAGCTATAGATATTGGAAAGGGAAAGAATGTTATTGTATTCATATGGGCCGTGGTGGCAGTGCTGGTAAAGCTTTCGCCTTTGGAGCGAAGGGTCAAGGGTTCAAATCCCCGCAAGGTCATCGGTCTCGTGAATGGCATCACACGTTAAAAGGTAAGGGCTGCGTCTTCCCAAGTCTCTCAAATACTTCTGAGGGTTGCGCGTATGGGTGCAATCGGTTGACAGAAATAACATATCGCACATTGAAGCCTTTAGTACCCCCTGACTTTCGAATACAGTATATTTATGTTATAAAAAGGATGGTTATTTGGTCTAAAGCATCAGGGGCAGGCTACTTGGTTTCCTCTTGATACTGCCGAAAGATTTCGAGCAATCCCTGAATATTTTAACGATGTTACGGGCGAGTACGACCTACTCGTAAACAACCTTGCGTTCCTGAGAGAATTAGGTCATCCTGACATTATAGTCTTCACGCTTTTAAAAAAGAGCGACATCTAGATGCGAAAGGAAGCAGTTCCAGAACTCCCTGGATAGGGACCCTTCGTGTATAAAAGCATCGCAGTGAGGAGACACGGACGAGGTTACAGCTTGGCAAATCTGGCTCTGAATGTGAAATGGGACAGAAGAGCTCAGTACAGTCAGAAACAAGTATGAGTTACTGTCTTGGTCAGTTCTATTGTATCTGTCACATCGCGAAATGCACTGTGAAATTTTATTACTGAATTTACAATTATACTATCCTCTTTATAGTCCGAACACTCTCTCATTTTAAATCCGCGCATCTCATACGTTTCTCGACATTCAATGCTACATTTTTCAAGCTGTAGTTCGAAGCAGTTACACAGAGTTGGAGGCCGTGAGAGACAGACAGTCTAGTTTTAAATGAAACAGTTAGTATAAATCAGATAAATTGTTATATAAATTAACTAGTACTTATAGATTGTGTGTGAAATTAATTAATTAAAACCGTTTAGACTTCAAAGTTTTTGCAATATAACCAATTTCATATATTTATTTTTCACTCTGTATAAAATTCCCGGAAGTCTATCGCTCCAAAGGGGCTTCAAAACTCCCGCGATCAAACATGAATTACTCAAATATGGTATTAGTAGATATAAATCAACCACCATGTATTATGCTTTACGATAAAACTTTTGGTACTCAATTTCATAACACGTTAGAGCTTTTACTGTAGCAATTAAGCGACATGCTTCCATTAAATATTGAAAATAAATCTGGAGTAAAGCTGGAGCAATAATTGCGTGGGAACATTCTTCTCGGTATCACGCATTATCCTACCCCAATTCGCACACACTGTTTAGTAATATATGCGAGTACGTTTTGACACTTATTCCTTTTCGATCGTAAATTATGGAGGAGCATGAAAGCAGACAAAAAATACTGGATTCAAACAATTTCCAGGACAAATTTTCCCTCTAGAGCATGAATTATTTCTCGGCTAAAGCTTAAACAAAATAAGATCTCAAAGAACTTTCAGGATTTTAAATACAGCTCGGGTTAGATTCGGCAAGAAAATGGTATGCCAATACAATTTGGAAAATAGATTGAAAATGTCTGTAAGATCCAATTAATAATAATGAATCGACCTTATTCAACACAAGACGTACAATGAAATGGTGAAGTTTCAGCGCAATGCTATTTTTCAACATTACCGTAAAAAAATCAATAATGGACAATCTGAAAACATTATTAAAGAGTAATTGAAGTGAACTAAAGTGAAAACAGAGAGAAAACAAAATGGATAAT
Source organism: Chrysolina oricalcia (assembly GCA_944452925.2). Lineage (NCBI taxonomy): Eukaryota > Metazoa > Arthropoda > Insecta > Coleoptera > Chrysomelidae > Chrysolina > Chrysolina oricalcia. The sequence goes on from OX101825.2 coordinate 19,124,439, forward strand.
TTAATGATGATATTTTAAAGAGAAACATTCTCTCTTGAAAATTGAATCAATACATGACTCCTCTGGAAATGGAAAAAACCCTACGATAAAATTGAAGTAACTTTTTGTAATATCTAACAGAAAACAACTACTTCTCCGGCTAAAGCCACGCTGGACATTGAACTTCATCTGATAGATATTGAGAAAGACCCTATATAACTTGAGAGAAAAAATCTGAAAGTGAAAATTTGCAATTTCATTCAGATAGTTGATTCTTTATTAAATGTCCAGTTTCCATCGGAGATTCTTATCTATGAATGAGATAAGGGAGAATGTTATTAATGATGATACTTATGACAAGTCCATCATCGGTCTGCAACGACTGTTTGTTACTAAACGATCTCCCAAAAGAACTCTGTTTTCACATAAATCTCTCAATCCGGAGATTCGGAGTGTTCTCTCTGCTCGCTAGGTGGAGCGGCCTAGAAACCGCTTCATCGCGTGAACCAGTGGTGACCAAGCAACGGAGTGTGTAATGATTTGGACGGGGAACAGATGGCTTGAGAGCTGTCTGTGTCGACCTACTGATGAGAGGCAACAACCTCGAAACTGGTCTGCAGGTGGTCACCCTGTCCAAATCAAAAAATAATTCTGTTGGTTGGTCACGAGGGCACTTGCAATTGCGTCCTCTTAGGGTCACTGAATCCTAGAAGGCTTTGGCCTTCTTACGGGTATGACCAATGGGTGGAGTCCAAATAGTTCCAATATTCCAAAAAACACCACGAAAATTAGGTCCGATGTTCGAACTAGTGACACATGTCAAAAGTCAGTTTTCATGTCATTGGTTATTGGAAATGTTCAAAAATAGTTTTAGCCTCCGAGCAATAAAAAATAATGCTAGGTTTTAGCAGATTCACAGAATTGAAGAAGAAAGCAGATTGTCCCAAGTCCCAAAATCTCTTGATGAGCAGCCCTGCTGTCATTCCTTTTCTAATGATTGTTTATTTCTTGCCGTAATACAATTTATTAAAAATTTAATCCCTCTATAAACAGAAATGTTTCTTGGAATCAATATATGAAGTGAAGTGTGTGCAGTGTAAGTATTGTTATTTTTGTGTTCAAACATGATCTTTGAAAAAAGTGGCCAATTCTAATAAGCACTTAGAATGGAAAAGTTGTAAATTGCAAAAATGGAACCTTTTCTTTCGAACAAAGTTAAAAATAATTCTATATTGACGTTTATCTTGAGAAAATTGGTTTGACCATAATATGAAAGATAGTGTTAGTATATTGGTAATGTGGTCGATGTGTTAGAGCGTTTGGCTTCCACCCAGACGGTCCGGGTTCGATCCCCGGTCGTGTGTCACTGAGCTGAAGTGGTTCGGATTCCACTTTTATTTAAACTGTAGGTCCCGGATCTCCCTTGCTCGCACAAGCTCTGCTTTTGAGGGGTTTTCTCCGAAAACCTGGGAGTTTCGTAAAAAAAACAAAAAAAAAACAAAATCTCTTTAGAACAGCTGTTTCATTGAAATGGATGGCTATATTTTCTTGTTTCAACCATGCCATATGGAGGACATGATTCACTATCTCAAGAAACTTGGTAATTCATGATAGGAACAAAAATAAAAGAATTCATTAGGTATGAAGGAACTTTCATAATCATACAAATAAGAATGTAGGTACAAAATTGTAAGATTGTGAATGGGTGAGTCAGAAATGCAGTATTTCAATCATGTCAATATTTTTTGGGTGTTTTGTAATATGTGTCTGATATTAATTTTTGCCTTAAGTTTTTTCCCAAGCTTGATTTCATCTGAGAGGCTTCCAGCAAATATATTTGACATGTGTTATGTTCATGAATGCTAGGCACTTCTGTAAGATTCAAATTCGATAATTGACATTATTTGGTTTTTGAGTTATTAGCAGTAGGTGCCTCAAACAGATACCCAATTTTGAAAATTTGTGTTGATCAAACTGCGGTATAATATATTGACTAAGAAGTATTTGAGACAATACTCTCTAATTTTAAATAATGAACCCAATTAATGGAGAAGTTTCAGTGTTATTATAAAGTGTTTGTAACTCTGTGGATATCTTTAATCAATCATTGGCAACTTTTACACATCATTCTGAAAACAGCACTAGGTTCTGCCCTTCTGAAAGAAACTCTTGTGTCTGCAGCAGAGATGGTCGACGGCTGTATCTCCATGTTCCATAATGGCTGGTGGCCGGGCCACAGAATATTGGGGCCGTGCCCGAAAGTCGTCGCTTTTTTGTAATTCGAGTCAATTGTACACCTGACAATTTCAATCCATACAAAAATTGAATTGATGTGTATCCATTGAAATTGAACATGATATACATAACTTACTTATTTGACATTCTGACTTTCAAAAGAAACATAACCCAACTTTTTCTTCCAAAATTATCGGATCTCCCTCTCTTATGACCGTCCAAATTGGTGCTTTTGTGGGTTATTTGGAACATAGGAAATATTTAAAGAGATTGGAACTATTAGACTCCACAAGTATCTGTTGACTTCAGTTTCTACGCAGACTTTTCGGAAGAGTCAAGTTGGTAGGAGCCTGATAAAAAGTTAGGTTGGAAGGCTGTTCGCTCTTGCAGGCAATACGTATATTGAAAGATATTTGGGGACCATTGTGTCATCCCACATGTCAAGGATTATCTAAGCTTGTTGCTGCATAGTTGAGTTGACTTGCAGGATCATCACCACCTAACACATCCTGTCATCCTACAACTTATTGTACTACCAGTCCACGAGTCCATTAGGACGAGTGGTGTTACCTTGCAATTTAATCGAGTTGATCATTTCTTGCAGAAATTTCGATAGGATTGTATACAAGTGTTATATTCATGGAGAAAATGTCGCGAACCAACAAATTTAAAAAAGTTTCATTGTCGTGACTTCTTCAATAGTTATACCTAATAAATACTGTGCGGCTTTTTTCATTCCCCCCCCCCCCCTGTTAACTTTCGAACGGTTTGACTTAGAGACATATATCAAAAACTGTTTTGAATGGTATCACCGATGTAACGAGTCACCATGTACCTACCTCTGTATATATGGATGAAGCTGTCAAAGGTCACCTAGTGATGGAATCAATTGATAATAATAAGATACTTTAGCTGACACTGTTCTTGTCAAAAGTTTATTGAGAATTATCTTTTGCTATCAATTAAATATTTAATCACACTCTACTCCGGTGCTTGCTGTTTTCACTGTGCGACTGCTGCAAATACAATTGTTTATGACATAGAAGTCTGGGTTACTCATGATCCCAACAAAATACGTTTTCCGATCAGCCTACGTATAAAAACTCAATAACCACCTACACCATTTTAAATTTTTCAATTGATGTGTCCCCCGCGCCCCCTATCCGGCAATCGCAATGTCTTTTATTTCAAAAAGTAGTATTAGTGATACCCTTCAGAATGGTTTTTATTTCATACTTTTATGTCAAACCGTTCAACAGTTAACAAGGGGGGGACCAAAAAAAGCCGCACTGTATAGTAAACATGAATCTGTCTGAGTATTGAAATTTTTATTCACAAATTCGCCAAAAGAAAAGCAAAGGCATTTTCTATTGTTATTTTTTTTGTTTTTTAAGTTTACTCTTGAACACGTGTTGTCTAAAGCCTAAGCTTTTGTTTTTTAATAATTTGGAATGAAGTTTTACAATTAAGTTAATAATTTTTAGTAATACTTTCATGTTTTGTTACTGTTGTTGCACTGCAATAAAAAATTGAATATCACGAGTTCATCTCATTTGTGCACCTACTGATTACCTCAAATAAAAAATACCATCAAGCCTAAAAACTCTGTCATAAGTTTGAACCGTGAAATTGAGTTGGGGGCGAAGTAATTTTGGCTCAATGCATATAAACTCGATATTTCGCAAAACGGCGCGAAAGGAATTTGGCGCGTCCCTGTATCCTACGCTTCGGTGGGTATAAAGGCCAATATGGGGAATGAGAAGTGCCGAATTTACTGGAATTGCTCATTTTCTTTAATAAAACAAATCGAGGAGAATGGGTCTGATGTAGACGATTTTTGTCGTAGGTAATATCCCAAGACCATGAGAAATAGCCGACTACTATTTTCTTCATAATTTTATCGAGATTATCTTGTATTTCGACAATTTGATGAGACCATATGAACATTAATAATCCGAATAACTCCCGAGAGCTTTAGCTCGAGGGAGTTATTCTTTGATTAATTCAACCCGTATTTTAACAACCAATCTGTAGTAGAAGATAACTCAAAACGAGTTATATCAATTTCAAGTGTCTGAGTAATGTCAAACGGTCACTTATACAGGCAAAAGAGAGCCGCGAATATTTCTTTGTTTACATGAATTGACGTGTTTACCTAAATAGCCGCTGATATCACACATCATATGACTTCAATCATGGAATTTAATCGGTGCAGCCATGTGTGAATGAAATAATCATATGTATATCGTCCCAAAATAACGGATAAAATATCGACATTCATTCTTATAAATATACGCTGGCTCTATTGAAATAATTCTAACAATTATAGAACTCATAACCTTAATTCGGTACGGCTACTCAGATCACACAACTCCCGGGTTCATTACCAATCACCCCGCAGATGTAGGGGATTGTTGATGGGCCAATGACACCAGCGCACCATCCGTTAGCACGTATCAGACCTTCAGAAAAGGCCTAACTGTGAAATTTATTAATAGTGTGCTTTACAAGTGCCATTTTGTCAAAAAGCTGACTGAACCAATGAAAATTATGATTTTGATCTTATTCGATTCAAAATGGCATCTGGAAAAAAAAGTTGAACTGGAAAAGTGGGGTCGGCAAAAATTGCAAATGTTATGAATATTATGTGAAAAAAATGGTTTGGTTTTTTGCAGGTATTTTAAATACTAAAATACTCATTTGAGATGTCCAACATTTGAAAAAAGATCCACATAGAGCAGTAAATTTCCTAAACTCCAGAACTATACCAACAATATTTAAAATTTTAGATTCGGGACTTCCGGCAGCGGAAGAGGTCAGATGGCGGCCTCGTGTTGGAAGTCAGGTTAATGTGTTGTAATGTCCGCCGTCTAAAGAACGTGCATTCACCCAAGATTTAAGTAAACATTTTTTGTAAAATTTGTTTTTACGAAACTCCCAGGTTTTCGGAGAAAACCCCTCAAAAGCAGAGCTTGTGCGAGCAAGGGAGATCCGGGACCTACAGTTTAAATAAAAGTGGAATCCGAACCTCTTCAGCTCAGTGACACACGACCGGGGATCGAACCCGGACCGTCTGGGTCGAAGCCAAACGCTCTAACACCTCGACCACTTCGCTGTGTACTTGTTTGTGAAGTCCGCCGTAAAACCATAACGTACGTAGGCCGGTTAAAGGCTGGATGGGAACGGACTTCTCGCAGCGAGGCATGTCCATATAGCGCCGAAAGGAAGCTCATGGACAAAAATTAAGAGAGAGAGAGAGAGATTATTAATTTTAATTTATAGGTTAAAATTGGGATAAAAACTGGAAGTGGCCCTTGCACGTCGACCGAATCAGAAGCATGATAAAAAAAACATTTCAACCGACTAAATATGAATATTGAGGAATAAAAAAATGTTGGTACTACACCTTTTCAAGATGTAAATCAGAATATGTAAACTGAAATTCAGAATAGCGAATTGAATTTCAGAACGTGTTCATTGTAATTTAGAAAGGTGAATTGAACTGCAGAATGTATAAATTGAAATTCAGAATAGTGTCTGTATACCCAACTTTTGACATTTAAAAGTCATTAAAAATTACACATTTTGAGTAAATATTGGAAAAACTATTTTAGTCTTCATTTAGTCTGTACTTTTTTTCTTGAACTGAATTCACACTTTATTTGGAACAGCGAATTTGTTTAAAAAAATAGGAGGTGACATTATGAAGAATTTATTTTTTACATTATACAGGGCTATTCAAATTCGAGTCTATGCATGGGGATTTCGATAACGGTAAGAGATAGAGGGTTGGTTAAATGGGGGCAAAGTAGCGTATTTCAGAGGTTAATTATATGACCTAGCTTCTTCAGTTCTGGAGTTATACAGAAAAAATCGAAAATTTCGAAATTCTTCTTTTGCCTATATCTTTTTATTTTACGAAGATTTTTTTAAATTTTGCCACTTTGCCATAGCAACTTTTTGTAGCCTTTCCAAATATCTGAATAAAAATTATATACAGGGTATCGTATAAATTGGGCCACCCTCAACTTTTAATTTTCAAATACGGACCTGTATTTTTTATTGCATTTTTTTGAATGCCAAGAGTCATGTTTCATATTGACGTAGTATTTTCATCTGAATTACAGAGTGTTTTGGAAATATTGAACTATTACCAGTAAAATTTCAACATTTTTTTATTCCATAACAACTCTAATTGAATAATATCAGAGAATGAGAGGTGAGTCAGACAAATTTGTTCTTTAAGAATAATCAATTTCAGAATTTTCAGATTATCTAGTCTCACTACTTGTTCGGAATAACAATAAAATAAAATCAACAATTCCAAGAGACATTTTTCTTTACCATAATGTAGCACTAGTAGAATAATTATTCATCCCCTTGTCGATTGACCTCAGTAGGTACGAAGAAGATCTGTTGTATGTAACTGTTTCTGCTGAGAACTCACAAACATAATCTGTCACAAACATAACATTGTATTTGATCATATACATAGCTTTTCATATTTTATAACTAATCACACAAGAACTTGTTTAATTATTATCAAGAATTGAAATAACAGCCATTATAAGTAATCATAATCAAAATAAATGTTCAAATTGACGACCTTCTCGTTCCAGACATTTACGGAGTCGTTTTTTTAAGTTATTATTTGCTCTGAAAATATCTCTTCGCCGTAGTGATGCGAAAGCGTTCATGATTTTAATTCTTAAATCTTCTATATTTTCAATTTCGTTTTGATATATTCTATTTTTTAGTGTACCCCATAAAAAAAGTCAAGTACACTGAGATCAGGGGATCTTGCAGGCCATCTTATAGGCCCATTATTTGCTATCCATCTGTCTTGAAATGTTTCTTGTAAAAATTGATTAATGTCTCTTGTGCAGTGTGGACGAGCTCCATCGTGTTGAAACCACAACCGATTTAAATTAGCAATGGGAATATCATCGAGATATTCACTGAAAGTTTGTCTGAGGAAGTCTAGATAACATTCGCCATTGAGCGTCCCGGCATAGATGTACGGACCTAGAACTCGATCCTTCAAAATTCCAGCCCATACATTTAGACCAAACCGCACTTGAGGTCTCACTTCTCTAAAATTATGTTCATTGGTTTGTGACCAAACATGCTCGTTGTTCCTGTTGAAAACACCACAATTTGTGAAACGAGTTTCATCCGACCAAATAATACTATTCAAAAAGTTTCTGTCATCGCCCAATTTTTGCAACATCCAATTACAAAAATTTTGCCGTCTTTCGGCGTCTCCTGGATACAATTTATGAACAATTTTAACTTTATAGCATTTGAATCTGTTTTTTCTTAAAGTACGCCATACTGCAGTTTGCGACATATTCAATTCCTCAGCAATTTGTACTGTTGATTTTGATTGATTTGTATTGATCTGAAATATGGAGATGAGCCTAATTAACATTTTTTCAGTATTACCTACTTACCGCTTGAAGTATGTTTTCCTGTAACTCAATAGGAGTTTTGTTTCCATATTTTCTCCTTGGTGTTGTGAAAGATCCATATTCGCGAAGGTTTCTGTCCAAAAGTCTGAAATATGTGGGATGCGGCTGATGTCTTTCAGGGTACAGATCTGAATAATTTTCAGCGGAAAGATGAATGTTTCTATTATTTCTGTAGAAAACGTTAACCATATCTCTTTTCTGCTCTGTGGGGAAACCTATTTTCAGTACTAACAGATTTTTCATCAAATACCAACGATAATTTCCAAGAAACTGTCAAAATATTGACAAGTGAGGTGAACTAAATATTTATTTTCCAAAGCATACTATGAGAACTCAAATGGTTTAATCATGATTGTTGTATATAGCAAGAGAATGCCCATGAATTTGCTGAAAAATATAGGTAGTTCGAAAAGTGAGTAACAATAAAATATTTCCAAATTGGTGTCTGAAGTATGAAGATTGCCATTCGAAGATTTTTTTCCAATGATTATATGCACATACACGTACTAGGAAGAATAAGTTTTCACATTTTCGCACATTGATCATGCGTTGCGTGAACTGAAATGTGGATGAATTCTTGAATAATGTTGATTTTCTTCCAAATCCTATGCATTCTATACCTTATTCTATGATATATTTTTTTTAATTACAGCTGGAATTAAAAAAAAATTTGAAATTTTACTGGTAATAGTTCAATATTTCCAAAACACTCTGTAATTCAGATGAAAATACTACGTCAATATGAAACATGACTCTTGGCATTCAAAAAAATGCAATAAAAAATACAGGTCCGTATTTGAAAATTAAAAGTTGAGGGTGGCCCAATTTATACGATACCCTGTATATAATTTTTATTCAGATATTTGGAAAGGCTACAAAAAGTTGCTATGGCAAAGTGGCAAAATTTAAAAAAAATCTTCGTAAAATAAAAAGATATAGGCAAAAGAATAATTTCGAAATTTTCGATTTTTCCTTTATAACTCCAGAACTGAAGAAGCTAGGTCAGATTTTTTTCATCCATATAATTAACCTCTGAAATACGCTACTTTGCCCCCATTTAACCAACCCTCTATCTCTTACCGTTATCGAAATCCCCATGCATAGACTCGAATTTGAATAGCCCTGTATAAGGACTTGATGATATTTAAAACTGTTTTAGTTCATACCTTCCTGAATTATATGCAACCTCTGGGAATATAATTATATTCCGACCCTTATAAAACCACAGATAAATTTTACTCTTTATTTGGAATAGTGAAATTGTTACAAATGAGATATATTAATATTTTATGAGTCGTAGATATTGGGGTGGTTTTAAAGGTATAATCATAAAGACTTGATAATAATCAAGTGTTTTACTTCATCCCTTCATATTTTAGCAAAACGAGATACCGCATGAGAACATTATCTGAAGCCTCTTTTTCCAAAAAGAGTGGAAATCGACATATCGACATACTTTCGAGAATATTGAGAAGTTCTTAGTGACTTATGAACATAATGTTGGAACCAGTCCATAAAAATCAAATACCAATAATCGTACAAAAAGATTATTCGCCAATTAGTTACAGAAAAGTATTGAAAAGTAACAACGAGCAGCAATAAGTCAAAACATTTATGAAGATTCGAAAATATGCACAATGAACATCAACCTAGATGCCCAAAAACTACTCATCGTATCAGTAAGTATTGCTTTGATTGTCTAAACTTGATGGCTCCATAGTAAGAAAGCTGCATATCTAATCAATTGAATGATTAATAAGCGTTTGAAGAACAAGTCGAAAATAAGAGACAATGAATAGGTCTTAGCGAAAAAGAAGCTTTTATGTGCTATCCAAGGTTTGGAATTAGAAGGTTTAGTATTTCAAAACGTATATTTAAATTAATACAAAAGTCTTTCAACTCTCTCTACATTGAATTTTTTGCACCTGATCATGAAATATGTTTAAGGCCCAATTGTACAGTCTGGGTTTAAGCTTAACTCAGCGTTAAGCTTAGTTCGAATTTCAATTTCAGTTGTACAGAGCAGGTTCAGTGCTGAGCTTGGTTAAGTGGCTATCATTTTTTATTTTGTAAACTTAACTTGAGCTGTGGATTTTGGTAGTAGCTTAAACCGAGGTTTGCTGCGTCAAACGTTCAACCTCTCAAGTCTGTGTTGTCTGATTGTTTAATGCTGTAAACTAAAACTGATTCAAAGTTATTTTTGTTCTCATCGTTGGGTGCTGAAATAATGAAATAATGGATCAACAGCTAGATGATATTCTTCTGGAACTAACAGATGATGAAGATTTTGTGGAAGCAGTAGAAGTAATAGTAAACGCTAGAAGACAGCAAAAGAACAATAGAGATAGGTCGATCATTTTTTAAAATGGAATGATGAGGAATTTGTAGAAGAGCAACATAAAATATTGTTCCGTGAACTGTGTTTAGTAAACCCGAGCTCAAATATGGAGTGTACAACGGAAAAAATATTTCTGAACCCGGTTCTTCTCTGAGCTTAGTTCAGTTGAACCTGAGCTTAAACCATGACTGTACAATTGGGCCTTAGAGTATATCATTATAAAGGCTGAGTCAACTTGAGTGCGGAACATTGGTAACTTCGTTATCATTTAATAAACGAAATCAGTTCAATTCAATGAATGGCATTCTCAGTAGTAATATCTCGACAAAATGCTGAATTTTCAAAAAACACTTTCACCTTGCTGTCACGAAAACTGTGTTGCTAGAAACACCACGAGAGCTTGCTCGAGTGGTGTTTTGTACAGCAACACAGTTTGAGCGACTGGCAAGGTGAAAGTATTTTGAAAATTCTGCATTTTGAAGGGATATTTGATCAGACAATTTCACGAATACATTAAATTATTATGGACTAAATGCGTATTGCAGGAAAGGTTCATCATGTGTCATTAATGTCAGTTGAAGAGTTGAACCGTCAAACTGACGTTTCTCTATTCACAGAAATTGTTGTAACTATGGAAACGTATAAATAAGGAAGAAACGAAACACCGATTTGAAAAAACCACGAACTGGAGACAGTGTTTTCGAAAAGTCCTTTTCTCATTGGTTTGAATTCAAAAAATGATGGGCATTTGGTTGGTTTATTGTAGTCGCGTTCGGTTTTTACGTCAAACTGGTCAGATTAGTCCATATATCTATTAACTACGAATATGGATAATAAAGAAAGCCTATGTGATGCCAAAAAAAAATGAGCATCGACTTCGAATTGGACGATGCTGATTTAATGCGCTTGCGCCAGACATTCCTGTTCAAAGACACGATTTTGCTTTTTCATCTCTTTCTAGCGTGCATGGTTCGGCAGCAAAAATTATCGAAGGTATGAGAAGCATATCTTATGTGGTGCTGATTCGGCAAATTCCAACATAACCTCATAATATGGATAAGTTTACAGAGAGCAAGTGTAGATTGTGCTAAATATAAGAGGGCGGCACTATATGGGTTTTATTACTGAGAATATTACACATTTTATACATTTCTAGGTTCATGTCTGAAAGAATTTAAGATCGCCGCGTTTTACTTCGAGTTCGTGTTCAGCAGGCAAAAAATACATCATTACTAGCATTGTTTACTAGCAAACTATTTTTCTCGGCGGTTATGAGGCCGATGTGGAATGAGATTTACCTTTTCAAACAATTGTCCGTCACATACCCAATCCATATTTCTTCAAGTTTAATGAGTTTTCAACCGTTTTTGGCAGAAAATTGATTGATGAAACTGGTAGCAGGTAACAAACAGACATTTTATTGTTAGAGTTGCAAATGAATCAATGAATCGGTTTTTTAATGACGCGAAGTTTAATTGATCATAATTCTCATTCTTCATTTATCCACATTATAAAAATGTTAGCCCATTTTCAATATGGGACGGTTGAAAATGTCAAAAGAAGCATAACCTTAAAAATGTATGACATTTCTCGTGATTCAGAATTCGGCATGCGCAATAGTTTCCCAGCGTCAGTTTGAGAAAAGGTAAGATATATATTTTTGGCTTCAATTTGATTACATTGCGTCTTATGGAGTGTTATCAATATTTGTAGTTGATAGATATATGGATTAGTCTGGATCGTTCGTTTATTGCAAGCGATTGTAGGGGAGGTAAATCTTGATCGTTCGGTTATTCAAATCCGATCAGTCTTAGATTGATATGTTTGCTCGGAGAATTTTGGCAGACGAGTAAGATTAATTTGAAAGTGTGAGGTTATGTTCATCTGTTCATCATCATTAAAATTGATGATTTGATTTTCCCAAACAGAAACCAGCAATATTTTTTGTATATTCGTTATTGCAATATTCAAAACTTTCAAATTTCAAACTTGAAGATTCTTTACGAAAAAAACGATGCAAATTTGGATGTGGTTATTGGTGAATAGCATGTCAAAGTCAAGCCAACGTCCGTTTCGTTCGTTTATTACCGATTGATCCGATTAATTTGTGGCCACGTGACTAAAATCTGCTCCACTCTGAGATCATAATACCGAACTCGATTATAAAACCTATGAGGGAAATTGTAATAACCTTATTGAATTTTTGCGATAAGTCTGTAGATTAATTTCTGAACGAAACTGAATTGCTGAAACTGAATTCAGTTGAGTTCAGAAATAAAAGACAGACTTATGAGATGAATTCAATCATGAGTGGAATTTTATTAGACTATTTCACAAACAAAGTGAAAGGTAAAAAATCTGAAATTTGGCAGAATTAGACGAAATTAGCAAAAAGTTTAATCTGAGAAATTAACAAAGTTCAATAAACAGGAAACATTGATCAATTCGATAGAATTTTTCCCAAATCTGCTAGCGCATAGAAATATATATTATCTACTCACTCTAGAATGCGCCAATTTTCTCGGCGAAAAGCATGCCGCGTATGTGACCCGGTTACGATTGTGCGCGTGCTCGTCATCAGTGTTGTTTGGGTAGATCGTTGCCAAGTTTGAAAGTCATTTGGTGTTCCAATTCAGAGTTTTGTGTCATGAGGCAATAAAACCCATGTCACTTGAAGGAGAGAAATTTGTCAGCGCATTCAGGACCTATTTAAACCGAAATAACCTTTTAAAGATAGATACCCTATCTTACTGTAATTATAATTACCGTGCAATAGTGCTTTTTCATCAACAGGAAGACTTGTCACTAAGATCTGTCACTCTTGACAGAGAGCAGTAACGGATTTTAGAATTTCAGATTTTGTCTTGTCGTTTCGTGTAGTATTTTGTTGTCGTTGGTTCTTTCATAATTCGTGAATTTACATTAATCTTGTAAGATTAAGATATTTTCTAATGAAACCGTTTCTTCCTACAGATACAAAATGAACTGTTTAGTGTTGTAGTGTGAAAGTAAAGAAAAAATAGGTACCTGAAATAAATAATTTTTGGGTGACATTTCTATGTACCCATGCTTTGCTCAAAATAGCAAAACAAAATAGCTTATTATCATTATAGCTTGACAAAAAAGGCATGTTTCTGGTTAATGTCTTTAGGAAGAGACCCCAATGCAGAATATTTGAATGAACATTTGAAACCTAATGCAGTACCAACACTGTGTCTGCGTAAGCATGGCGAGTGATACAACTATTTGCAAACAAATTTCAAGTATTAGCCACACCGCTTACATTGAGTTCTGACTATTCTTGAATTAGTTCTTGATTCCTAAGAAAAGTACTAAACTTAATAGAGTCTCCTCAGAAAATTAAAGTCAATATGAAAGTGCTTTTCTTTGATAAGAAAAATGTTTCTGGTCTCACTTTTTCATAAACCCCATTATGGAAATTACACTAAGGTAACACAACCAGAAATAATCGTAGAAATAGCATGTTAATTTCTTCAAATTATTTTAATTAATATTAAATGCAGTTATATATTTTCTATAAAAAACACCTTTAGCTTCTATATAATATGGACGCATCTAATTTTATAAATACAAATTTGAGTTGAAATTATTCATAATAAATATTACCTGAAATCAATTTTCATAGTTTCTTGTACTTTCAATTTATTTTCCAATCTAGTGCCTGCTTGAAATTCGCACCGACTACTTGGGGTGGTTCTGTAGGTTTTTGTTGAGTTTATCTACAGCTGAAAAGTAACAACGTTTGGTAATATTCACGAGTACCATAATATTTTACTAAAACCGGGCCTGTTATAAGAAACACTAATGATGCATTGTGGACTAATGTGAACTTTTTACAACACTTTTGACATATGAGATTAGCATTCTAGAATAAGTATATAATATATACATATTTCTATATGGCGCGTCATTACTTATATTTGACGTCCAGTCAGAATCAAGAGTCAAGTTTGGTATTACCCTTTTTAGTCTCCTTGGGTATTACCGATAATCCGAACTTGACTAGAGCTCCTGATTGGTTCATTTGGCAAGTTCGTGAAATAGTCAACTTTAACTGCATTACCGTCAAACGGTTACGAGTATATGAGGCAAAAACTATGTGCACAATAAGTGCGGAAAAGACTTTTTTATATTTGGAGTCTAAAATGAAGTCATTATGAAACCCAAATGTATATCGAAATGTCATCTATTTCGATACGCATTTCAATTTTTTTCGAGATAGGTAACAATGGTAACATCAAATGTGAGATGAACGTCAGACAAGAGAGATGGTATTTTCAGATATTAAACAAAGAAGAAGAATCACCTTTGAATGTTGTGGTGTTATTTGTTGTCTTGGAATGTGCAGTTATCATAAACTTTATTGTTATATGACTGGTTTCTCGGGCGTTTATAATTAAATTAGCTGGTGTGGTTCGGACTGGCTTTACAAAATTATGCTCAGTGGTCTGATTGTTTGAAAAGTTATTTTGACTCCAATGGGAGTGTGGTGAGGCATCGGATACTTCGAAATTGTGAAATTCCTTTTCGTAAACTGAACGAGAGTTTTTGGGCAACAAATCATTCACATCAATTACTCTCAATTGAGTTTTCTTCATCAGTCATTTTAAAAAAGTTAATTTACTGATATTTGCATTCAAAATTTTAATAATATATGTGATCAAATGAGTTACCTGGCAGCATCCTTCAAATTTCAAATATCTTATCAGTGTTACCAACCCGATATTTGTGATATTATTTATTAATATTAAATCCTATTTTTTCCAATGAAAAACTACAAAAAAATGCCAAATAGAAAAAAAAGTATGTTGATGAAAATGATTTCCTCAATCAAATAATACTCTCGAATAAAATGATTATGAATCGATGAAGGAATTGATGCATATACTCCCATTTCAAACTGATCGAGCTGTTTCGTTACATAAATTCTCTTGAAATGAATTTGCTTGGAATGAAATGATTCTCAAATCATTTCTTCTACAGAATTCTTGCCATATACTTCAACATATTCAATAAATGCTATTTCTGCTGCCTTGCTAATTATGATTCCCTAATTTATTTCTCCTCTCCTAAAATACGTTCATTACTCCTAAAGCTTCAAATGATATTATTGAGAGTATTGATGATGTTCAGAGAACTCAAAGAGTGATGAGTATCCTATTTCATTATGAATGATCTTATCTTACTAACTACACCGGAGTTCTGAAAATTATTTTTCATCAAAATGAGTTTGAAACGTGACCCTCTGTTATCTTAAAAATTTGAAGAACGTTATAATCCGTTGTTTAATTGATGGGCTTCTCTGTCTCAATCAGCGTTAGAAATGCCACTAGGCCAATTTGAACAATTTTGTATGATGAATGATAACAAAGTTACCACTGGTGCGCTTTTAATTTGATTCAGCAAGTATCTACAACAATACTACTCAAAATAAAACGTTAGCACACCAATTATTTATTCAATGCATCGATAAGATTCACTTAGAAATAACATCACGTTTTGCCCACCGTACTCATATACTGAAATAATAAGAATAGGAATCTACATTTCATCCACACTTCGATCATTCCTACTACGGTCTGAACAATTCTCGTATCGAACCACCCGTCACTGTTGTCAGCCTCCTAGATCTATTCTAACCCCACCTCAGCGGTTGCCCCAACATCCTGCCCCTGGTCTGCGTACTGATGGCATCATCCGGATCGTACAGGTTACTCCTGATGGGTGGCCTGTTCTTGCCGATACTGTTAATCGATCCCCATCGCGCGAACATCGCCAGAGCTCGTTTCCCGTTAGGTGGACGAAGAATGACGTCTAAATCTGGATCTGAAACAATAGATAACAGTAATCAGTGATGGATTACCACCTGGTATTTTCAGGGGAGGAGAGCATTGAATGTGTATGTAACTTATACTTATATGGTACTACATACGTAACGATACTTAGACGGGACAGCGCACTTTTACTCTGATGTCGAAACAAAAGAAACTTCTGAAGCGCCGCAATATCAGACATCAATACCTCGATCAATACATGTGGTTCGATTCAACCGCTCTTATTAGAAAGAGATCAATGGCCATATTAACTTACATAGCAAAAACATTGTAGATTCGGTTGTATGATTTACTTCGAATATTTGATGATCTCATAGATAAAGAGCTGCCTATATGATTTACTGACAGGTAAGGTAAGGTCTGCTGGGCATGAAATAGCATTCTTGGTGCCAAGTGGCCTGGAAGTAGCTTTAGAATTTCTCCAGGTCAAGGTCAACGAGAGGGGGGCGTTTGTGTTTCACTAGAAACATGAGACCATTGACCTTTATGAGAGAATTGTTGAATTTCTGTGATGCGATTAGCAACAAATGTTTTGAGTCGGTGAGGTTCAGTAGAAATCCATGAGAGAACCATAGTAGAGTCAGTCCAATAATGAACATGATTGATATCAATATGAATGGCATTCAAAACCCTTTGCGTTAACTGAATGAGAAGTAATGATGCGTAAAGCTCAAGTTTGGGCAAAGAAATCATTTTAAGCGGTGCAACTCGTGATTTGGCACACACTAAATGACACTGAATGTTTCCCATCTGGTCTATAAATCGAAAATAACAACAAGCACCATAGGCTTTTTCTGAGGCATCCCCGAAGCCATTCTATTGAAATTGGATTCAGACAGATTACATGCCTGGGAATTTTAAATTGATTGAGAATTGTGAGTTGTCTAGAAAATTCCACCCATGAGTGATGTAAATAAACGGGAGGCTTTCATCCCAATTCAAGCCTAACTTCCAAAGGTTTTGAACGATGAGCTTGGACTTGACTGTACATGGACCCACAAGGCCCAAGGGGTCAAATATTTGAGCAACAATTGACAGAATTGTACGCTTGGAGACATGAGATGATTGATTTGGATTTAAAACATATTGAAAATTATCTTCAATGGAATTCCAAGTTAAACCAAGAATTTTTGTGATTCTATCATCAGATATGAATTTTTGAGATGACTGTGATCTTCACTATAACTGAGAATTTGAGTGAGTTCTGAAATGACTCGTCTGCCCTCTTCTACCGAGTTGAATCCTTTCAATAAATCATCATGAATGAATATGATCTTCTTACTTATGTATTCTTCCTGATGATTTGTCTGATGTGCAAAAAAGCTGCGAAGGACCTGAGTGACTGTTGTTGATCGATGTGACAAATTGGTGACTGTTGATTCTTCTATTTTTCGCTGATTCACGTTACTTATGTATCCGGCTCGAAGGACCATGTATTGTATCGTGAGCTTTTTCACTTTACAATCTTTGTTGTTTCGGACTGAAGTTGAATGAATTCAATGAATGAGAATGATTTTTTATTCATGAACGAAAGACACAACTTTGTGACTTTATTTTGTATGCTGCTGTCAAAACTGACAACTCTTTCATATCGAGTGATCTTTTTGACGGTGTTGCCAGATTTAAAAAATATGCGAAAATAGTAGAAATCAGTACAGTGCTGAACATACCTTCTGCCAAGTTTGACCTGCGTACGAGGTCAAGAACCAGAGTTATGCACAAATTTACTGGTTTTCAAACACCCTCTCTCTCCTTGACCTTGACCTGGAAAAATCCTGAAACTACATCCAGGCGACTTGGGGCAACACCAAGAATGTTATTTCATGCCCAGCAGACGGTTTCCTTATCTATCAGTAAATCATATAGGCAGCTTTTTAACTATTATAACAACTGTCCCTTGATAATCGGCATACTGTCTTTTTCGAGAGGAAAAACGCTGTTGATTTTTATTATCGACTTTTGGCTCCTGGCCACTTGAAACTGGACATCTCGAACCGATAACTGAGAACTACAAACTATGAACTGCTAACTTGGAAACTCGCTAACTGGGAACTGACTGAAGACGCTATTGGTCATTTTATATCCTCGAGAAATGCATATATCTTATTTTAATTGGCATTAAACGGACAGCGGAGACATTAATTAAAGCTGGTAATAACCATTTAATAGTCATGTATTTTATGATTTTGATCGCTTACATGTCAGTTTTAATGCGCGTAAACCGCGTTTTATCACTGGGCAGTGTCAGAAAACATCGTAAATTCGTTTTGTTCATTATAGTCTATAAATCCATATGACAGTTATTATTGTTTTGCGAAGTGTGATCATGTGATCTCAATGATATATTTGAGTTGCTCGGAGACTGGTCAAGACAATATACGGACTGCAAAGTAACCATTAAATTGTCGATATTCAGAAATATATAACATCTAGAACATATACCGGTGATCCGACTTGTAAAATATTCATAATTATTACGTGTATCTATGTAAAGTGATTAATCTAGTACCGTAAACCGGGGGCTACTTTAACATCGAGGGTTACTTTGACACTTTTTGGGGCTACTTTGACAAAGTCCCTCGTATAAGCAGAAATGCGAGAAACGTTGAGGTTATGTTACTGTTATCATTAGTAGGCGCCTGTTCGAGAATTCCGCTGAGTATTGAGGTGTTCTATTGTGCCCTAAATATTCAAAATAATAGGGTAAAAATGGTGACAACCTACAAAAAAAAAAACTGGGAGCTCGTGCATACAAAAACTACAGTGACGAAGACTTAAAAAAAGCCGAGTGTGAAGTTAAAAGCGGTAGGCTATCACAAAAGGCAACTGCTGAAAAATATAAAATAAACAGAACGACGTTATTGTACAAAGTTCGTGGGTCTCATGAAAATAATCCCGGACATCCAACCGTTTTATCTAAAGTCGAAGAAGAATTGATAGCAGAAACACTGGGAACTGTTAGTGATTGGGGATTCCCGATGACTAAATCAGATGTACGAGGTGTGATCGAGAAATTTGTAAATAAACAAGGCAGGGTTGTACCACAGTGGGAAAATAATGTGCCGGGTATTGACTTTGTGAATTCTTTTGCCGCCAGAAATGGACTTTCCGTTCGTCTAGCTACAAATATTAAGAAGCAGAGAGCATCGGTAGGGAAAACTGAACTCACCGGGTTTTATGAAAATATTCGTAATATTCTAACCACTACGACACCTCATCATATTTATAATTACGATGAAACGAACATTACGGATGATCCAGGATCACTTAAAGTTCTTGTGCCACGAGGAAGAAAAAGAGTTGAGCGAGTAAGACAGCATTCAAGAAAATCAATCAGCGTGATGTTTTGTGGAACGGCGTCAGGAGTTTTATGGACGCCTATGGTGGTATATAAGTCCAAAAATTTATATGAAAATTGGACCAAAGGAGGGCCAGTGGGTTCTATATACAATCACACCGAATCGGGATGGTTCGATATGAAGTTATTTGAACAGTGGTTTTTTAAATTGTTGCTACCGCATATTGATGCCATTCGGGAAGAAAATGAAACGGTCGCTGTTTTGGGTGACAACCTGGCGTCACACTTTTCACCAGAGGTTGTGAGGGCATCAATACAAAACAGCATTTATTTCAGTGCTTTTCCTCCTAATGCCACACACCTGCTACAGCCATTGGACGTTGGAGTTTTTGGGCCCATTAAAAAGCAATGGCGAAAGGTTTTGGATAGATGGAGACAAGAATCCAGGCGTCGAGGAACGATTCCCAAGGAACAATTCCCCGTGCTCCTGCTGAGACTATGGAATTCTATAGCACCCAAGATGGAATCCAATTTTCAAGGTGCTTTCCAAGGAACTGGCCTCTATCCATTTGACCCTAATATAGTTCTAAACAGGCTTCCTTCCGGAAAAACCAATACTGGTAGAGTTTTAGACGTCAGTTTACTAGAATTTCTGAGAGAATCTTGGGGCTTTGATGAAAATAGATTGCGTCATAAAAAAGGGGAGGAAATGACCATGAAGTCAGGTACTAGCATTTCATTAGACAAATCCAAGAATGAAACTCAGACACAGGATCTGCATCTAGGCACTTCTAGTGAAGTTCGCCCTACAAGTCCGCTTTACTCTTCAGATGACGACCTTCCACTCATTAATCGGATCCCAAATTCATCCTCCAAAGCACAAGAAAATTCCAATATTCAAACTCAGGCGAAAGATCTTCATCAAGCTACTTCTAGTACACCCCACCAGATAAGTCTGCTCGACTCTTCAGATGAAGGCCTTCCACTCAAAAATGTATCCATCAAGCAGACCAGGAAGCGAGAAAAAATAGGAGATAACGAAAACCTTTGTTCGATCTGCTTATGTGACTTTCGACATTATGTTGGAAAGGATTGGATTTGCTGCGTCAATTGCACGAGATGGGTTTGCGGACATTGTAACAAGGGCACCAAGAATCCTTGCTACCATTGTCCAATATGTGAAGATGATGAATAAAGGTGTTAATGGAAAAAAAAAATTTAAGAATATTATTTTTGTTTTTGTTAGCGTTACCATTATATTGTTAGCTGTCATTTTCTTAACATTATTAAAACTTATATTTAATAAATTAAGCTTGATAAAAACCTGCATTTTTAATATTTATCCTCATAGAAATATTATAAAATAAAAAAAATAATTTTTTTTTGGTGTCAAACTAGCCCCCGAATGAAACTAATTTGACCTCTAGTACAAAACAATGCCCTGTCAAAGTAACCCCGAGCATGGGGCTACTTTGACACCAAATAATTTTTTTTTATATCAAGGAGTGCTTTTGGAAAGTTGTCGATTACAGGCAATGTTGCTAAGACATCCATTGGTTCAAACAAACACTAAATTTTTTATTCGGATACCTAAATAAAAAGTTACTATAAAACAACTCTCTAAACTATGTCAAAGTAGCCCCAGTTTACGGTACACTGCATTATTGAGAGTGTATCAGTACCACAGTTTTGTTTGAATGTAGCTGAACCAGACAACGTTTCAAACTGATTTCAGTCACACCTGTTACATCTAAAAGTTTTCGGATTAAAAAATGTATAAGCAAATGAAAATTATTGATAAAAGACATGAGACAATGCTCGAAACAAACGGACAATGGAAAATGTATACAAGCAAATCTCTGAGAGGTCTCCAGTTCCAAGAGGATTTGTTTGCGATTTTAACAATTTTGAGAAATTAATCAATCAACAGAAAATATTTTAGGTTTAATTTGAATGTGTATTCCTTTCTTCTTATTATGATAAGTTTTATTGATGATTTTGTTTAAAATCGTCCCAGAGTCTTCAGCATATTCTGACTATTTGTTAATTTGTACAATGAATGACAAAAAAACGAGAAAAGAGTGCATTTTGTGATGTTCCTCGAACATCTCTAACAATTTTTTTCATACAATGATTCAATATATGCGAAAATATTTGGTGCATTTAAAAACGATTTGAAGAAAATGTAAAAAATGCCTTGCGTGATGTCCCTGCAACATCCTAAAAATAGCCGCGTGTGGCGGATATATGCACCTACATACACGTTTTATTCATGTATGAACACAAGATCGCAGACTCTCAATTTTAACATCTCTAAGATGTTTTTGTTCCTGCTTCACAATTTCCCCACAGTTTCAAAAAATGTACGTTTTAGTAACAATATGTCCTGGGCTTTTATCCAACGCTTTTCATACTGATATAGTATCCACAAGAAACATTCATTATCAGTAAATCGTAACTTTTTTTGGATGTGGTTATTGTTTTCTTTCAACAAGTGCGGAGTTATGAATCCTCCCAAACTTTTCCATAAATTATTTTAGATACCTGCCACGAATTAATTTCAACAAAATCAAGGAGGATTTTCCCTATCGTAAATGTTCTACAAGTTTTGTTCTGGCAATAAAAGTTTTGCTGTTGTTGATATTGCTTCTCCAATTTCCAGTAAATTCCAATAATATTGTATTATTATGTCTACAATGTTTATGACTAATCTGTATGGCTAAAGCGCTGTTCTTCATCAGTAGTAGCACATCTTGATGTGATATAATATCATGTATGGGTTATTATTATTTTTGGTACAAACCGAGTCATCATCATCATAACACCGTTCCAAAATCTTTCAAAACACGGTAGCCTTGTTTTTTCTGGTGCAGCATCTGGTAATTTTCCAGTGCCTATCTGAAAGTTGCATAGATATGATGCTTTTACATCAGGAGCTGCCTAATTTTTTTCTCTTCAAGTAACAGATTTAGATTTTATACAGTTTCTAGCCTACTTAGATGATCACGTGTCTTTGACACCTGTCAAAAGTCAATTTATTTCGCTTGAAAAACGCTTGTATGGTTGAATTTCAAATAAACTTAAAGATAAAAGTTGTTTCCATTCCGATTTCACACATCTTTTTCGAATTTGAACGTTTTATTGCAACTTTATAGGGTGTCCCACGAAGATTAGGACATGGAATATCTCGAAACTCGAGAGCAGTATAAAATTGTAATTTTGGGGTTGTAAATTAAAGCAATTGGTGTCGCTTTTTTTTGAAATTATGTTACCCAATGAGCTCTCTGTTTTCGGTCACGTGACATCAGATTCAAAATTATTAATAGGACAACCTGTATATTTTGGCATTTCTATGTTCCTTCCGATGAAACGATTCCAACAAACTATCACAGTTGTGGTCTAAAACGATTATTTTAAGAACTACAGGTACTTCGATATCCTTTGTCCCAAAAGTGTGATAATTTGTTGAAATTGTTTTTTGGAGAGAAATATTTAAATGCCAAAATATACAGGGTGTCCCATCAATAATTTTGAATCCGATGTCACGTGACCGAAAACAAAAAACTCACTGGGTAACACAATATCAAAAAAAGCTGCACCAATTGTTTTGATTCAGAACCTCATAATTCCAATTCACCACAAATTTCGAGTTCCGAGATATTCCCTTTCCTAATCTTCGTGAGACACCCTATATATCAAATTTCTGATCTATTGTAACTTCTACAAAAGTGTTTCACAGCACCAGCTTTGGTATTCCAGTATGCCAGTTTTAATAACTAAATATCGATGAAAACATGTTTTTCTTTAGGAAAATGAGAAACCTGTTTCATATTTCTGTTGTGCTTTTGATGCAAAGTTGATGTAGGTATCGTTACGCATTTGACATAGACATTTTAATAGGTTTTCGTGTCTACTAAAATGTTACCAAACTCATTAATAAAAAATTCATCAAACTACTTTATGTATCTAACCAAATATTAGGATTTTTGACACAACTTTTAAGAGCTTAAATTTTTCAAAATATTCCCTCGTTAAAACGAAGTTGACCTGCCCGAGCGTCATTTTTTGAATCGATACTAAATTACACGAAATTCCGTCGGTTTTGAATTGGCCACTCAGTAATTCAAAGATGCCTTCGATACACAAATACAAATGGAATATTGCAATCACATCGTCACTTCGTTCACTGCTAGTGAGAGGAAAGAATAAATGGAGTTTTGAAAACCCTGAAATAGCCTTACTTCGAGTGAACGTTTCAGGTTGTCTCGGCTGTCTATAAATGAATCAAAAAGAAATCCGCTCTGATTCGTATGGTAAACTGATTACATCTTGAGATATTCGAGATCGATTCATAACACGTGATTTATATTCAGTTCTGAGCACAATACACCTCAATTTCAGAGATCTCCCAGTTATATAACTATTCAAGTTTTCAACTTTCCCACTCGTCGGCAGATCCAATGTGTCTCTTTAGAAATCATGCCGATTTCAAGACACCAAATATGACCTCTCCCAATATTTATAAGGAAATTTATGCTAAGCCGGTAATTGTTTCAATTTTGATGTCTATGAACTTGGAAAATTCAACTATGTTAAAAAATTGTTAAAATTGTTTTTTCCGTTAACCAGCTGTCGTCCCCTTACGAACGGCAGCCCTTAGAAATCGAAACTTGTGGGAGGCAAGGATTAACAAGGTCTTTCCTTTTTACGTGCGATTCCTGGCACTTTCTCGGGCCATCAGAAAAATGTCGCTTTAACCACTCGGCTACCTGGCATACTATTGTGAATACTAAATTTGATTTGAAATGTCAAAGTTGAGGATCAGAGATATTTAAACTTTACACGTGCTTAAATGGATTTGAATTATTTAATGATTATTGGCTATATTTGAGACTAGTTACTGGAAATCCTTTAATGAACTAGGTAAGGTTAGGTTTGAACGTGAGTGGGCCCGTATCAGGCCCTTCACTGCGGCCAATGGCATATTGTGGCTCACCCTATGGTTATATTTCTTCCAGTATATCCAATCTCTTGACGAAATTAAGGAATGCATTGGGAGAACAATTTACCAGGTTTTCTGGCCTTACTTCCGTATCGCCAAATATTGAGAATCTGGTTCTGGCCGCTGCAGGGCATGTACACAGAATGTGTTTAGCCGTTTCATCATCCTTCATGCGTAGCCGGCACCCTGCATCTTGTGCAAGTCCGATTTTATGCATGTGATATTTGAGTTTGCAGTGGCCAGTAAGCAAACCTACTATAACTCTGAGATGCGCTCTACTGAGTTCTAGCAGTTTGTCAGAGTCCTGTTTTTTCCTTGTACAAGCAATAAATGCTTTGGAATGGGCTAGTCCCGGTAGACTACGCCAGTACTCGAGTCTTTTATTGTCTGCCCAAGCTGTTATGACATTCTTGGCAGAGCTATATGCTAAACCGATTACCGGTTCTGGTACAGTGAACGTTGTTTCGCCCCCCCCCCTTTTGCTAAGGCGTCCGCTATTTCGTTTCCTTCTAGGCCTGTGTGACCTGGTATCCAGACTAGGGTAACGTTGTTGCGTTGCGCCAGTCGGTTTAAGGTGTCTCTGCAGTTCCATACTGCCCTAGATTTCAAGCAGTTGGATTCAAGCGCTTTAAGTGCTGCTTGACTATCTGAAAATATTTTTATTGTTTTTCGTGTGTGGTGTCGATTTTCCAGCTCCCTGGCACACATTTCAATGGCATATATACCTCTGCCTGAAATATCGTAGCTAGTGAACTAACCGACGTTTTATCAAACGACAACCCAGATTCAAAATGCCTTCTTGAGGCACTGTCTCTTCCAGTTCCTAACGGAATTATCTGAAATTACCCTTCGGCAATAATTATCGATACGTCATGAATCACGGCAACCTCATCCTAATACAGTGATCCTACAACCAATTTGTCATAATTACAACAGGGTTTATATATGAGGATTTATCTGGGATATTTGTGGTAATCAAACTTGAACGTAATGTGTCTAAACTATTACGTTTATTCCCAAACGTACGATACCTTGTTTCAAACTTCGACAAAGGGAAATCTTGTATCTTGTATAAGCCATCGTGACATGAGATTACAATGGTTACTTGTTAATATTGGAGGTAGTTATATTAAGTAGCACCAACATTCGTGTGAATGATTATATCGAAGGAGTATATCGATATTAAGAAAATGGAACTGAATTAACTACAAAACAAGAAATTGTAAATAGGATGAACATATTTTTTTAAGGAATATGTTTTATACTGGTGTAACAAAACCATTTGCATTTGTTTATCGCGGAATGATTCAATCTCAAACCGCAGTATTTCGTGTCGATTTTTAACCCTTGTGGGGACAACACTGGTCTCGGATTCTCTAGGTTTTTTCAAATCTTGCTAAAAAAGTGAGTAATTATTGATGAGTATATGTTTACTTTTTTCACCGTGAAAAAAATTCTTTTTTCTTTTTCTCTCTTCGATTAGCCGGTTAAGGTTCCGTCAAACCAAAGCGGGAATGCGGGAGCGGGAACGGAACATGGGAACCGTGCGAATTGCTAGAAAAACAGTAAACGTAGCAAACCATATATATTTCTCTGCTTGCCTGCATTTTGGAATACGAATAATCACTTCGGTATATATTTTTACATATCCCACTATCGAATTTAGTCTCGCATTCATCCCGCTTCCGGTTCCGCTCCCGTCCCGCGTTCCCGCGTTGGTTTGGGGAAACCTTTAGAGATTCATTCATTTCACACATTCAGGCGTTGTATGAGGATTACCCCTCACACAACGATTCAGACATTCCGAGCTCAGTTCATTCGAAAAGAAACGAAAACTGTTTACGAGTGATATAATAAGTAAATAAATGTATTCTCGATTATCCGATTATGAAAAAAATTCATTTGCAATTGAAGTCATTTTGAAATATTTTTATTTGTAGGCGTAGATAAAATAACCTAGGGTACATTATGATTCTTCTGATTTATCTTGAAAATCTGGAGTAATATGATAATAATAATGTATTCAAATATTTCAGCAATATTTTAGAAAGATTTTCCTGGAATGTTGCATTTCGTTGATCTTGTGTTGATGATATGACAATAATAATCTATTCGAATATTCTTAAGAATATTTTGTTTAGAATTTTCTATTCGGTTTCGTAATGTTCCTACTGTTGGATCTCATGAAATCTCACAGGATTTGCATAAAATTGTATACAGTATTCCAAATACAGATTGGACCATCAAGTCCTGAACACACTTTTATTATACGATACCGAATGAGATTATTTATTGTGTATTTCCACACATAGATTCAAGATTTTGAATGAGTATAAAACATTATTTTGTTTGAAATTGGAATACCTCATCGAATCGTGTATACAGGGCAATTCAAATTCGACCCCCACCATTGGGATCTCCTAAACTACAGGAGATACGTCGAAGCTTAAATTGGGGAAAAGTTGCGTATTCTGGTGCTTAAAAAATACTGTTTTGAAACTTGGAAAATTCGGAGTATTTCCGGAAATATCGGGAAAAAACTGAAAATCGGAATTTTCGTTTTTATTTTTTTCTATCGTTATTTGACAACATAGCTCTAAACCAAAAATACATTTTCATTTATACTTTTTTTCAGCTACACGTTTTCATGTTCAGATTTACTACCCGACGTTTCGTCTTCTGGCATTCATCATCAACTTTTTTTTCTGTTATGAGCGCCATATTGGTTTTTTATACAGAAAAATAGTGATTCTCATTCTGATTTCATTGAAGTATAATTTGTTATGATTTGCACTTCTAAAACCACAGATATTAAAAAAAACAATTTCTGCTGAGATGGTCATGACTCCATCGAAAAATTTTGTTTATTAAACACTAGTTGTCAGAACTCATTAAACATCATAAGTTTGCACAAATACTTCAGTCGAAATGTCCTCATTCTCAAATGAAGAAAAACGAGATATGTTGAAACTTTATTATGAATTTGATAGGAATAGTACGAAAACAACATAAATTTATTTTGAATTATATCCGGAAAGACAACAGCCGGATAGAACATTATTCGGAATTTTGGGCAAACACTTGGCTGAGTACGGTGCGTTTCAAAAAACAAGAATGAAATCATGAGCTTGTAAAAAATGCACAAAAAGTATCACAACAAGTGTTCAAAATGATGGCCTTCCGCTTGAATACATAACCGAGCTCGTCGTCTCAAATTAAGAACAGCCCTAACAATATCCCTTCTTCTGATAGACCTGAATTGCGTGATGATATTGTCTCTAAGTTCATCTACTGTGTCATATTCTTACTCTCCATTGATTCTGTTCTTTAAAGTGCCCCACAAGAAAGTATCCAAAACTGTAAGGTCAGGTGACCTTGCCGGCCACCTCACTGGTCCATAATTTCCTAACCACCTATTAGGAAATCTTTGGTGTAAATATTCGCAAACTGCTCTTTTATTGTGTGGAGGAGCCCCGTCATGCTGAAACCAGCAGCTGTTATAATTAACAAGGGAAAACGTATCCATATATTCTTCGAATTCGTTTTCGAAGATAAGTTTCCCCGTTCAAAGTATTTGAGGAGAAATGAGGTCCAAGTATTCGGTCGTCATAAATTCCAGCCCACACATTCAAACGAAACCGAACTTGTGGTCTGACTTCTCTGAAGTGTCGTGGATTATTTTCACTCCAAATGTGCTCATTATTTCTATTAAAAACACCACAGTTCGAAAAAGTACTTTCGTCGGTCCAAATAATGTTTTTCAAGAAGTTAGTGTAGGGTCTACCCTATTCGAGAGCCAGCTACAAAATTCCATCCTTCTCTCAGGATCACCTGGATGTGATTTTTGTGAAATATGTATCTTATAACATTTCAAACCACTTTTTTTGAATTCCCTCCAAACGCTCGTCTGTGGCACATCCATTTCTGCCGAGACTTGATGTGTTGATTTGGAAGGATCTGCATTTATCTAAAAAAGTACCAAAAATAATTATAGTTCTTCGAATATGGAATGAACAATTATATTACCTCGACTAATAAGTTACGTCTAATATTTTGTTCCATTCTGCTTCCATATTTCATTCTTGGTTTTTGAATCGCACCGTACTCAGCCAAGTTGTCTTTCCGGATATAATTCAAAATAAATTTGTGCTGTTTTCGTACTATTCCTATCAAATTTATAATAAAGTTTCAATATATCTCGTATTTCTTCATTTGAGAATAAGGACATTTCGACTGAAGTATTTGTGACAAAATTTTTCAATGGAGTCATGACCATCTCAGATGAAGTTGTTTTTTTTAATATCTGTGGTTTCAGAAGTGCAAATCATAACAAATAATACATCAATGAAATCAGAATGAGAATCACTATTTTTCTGTATAAAAAAACAGTATGGCGCCCATAACAGAAAAAAAAGATGATGATGAATGCCAGAAGACGAAACGTCGAATAGTAAATTTGAACATGAAAACGTGTAGCTGAAAAAAGTATCAATGAAAATGTACTTTTGGTTTTGAGCTATGTTGTCAAATGACGATAGAAAAAAATAAAAACGAAAATTCCGATTTTCAGTTTTTTCCCGATCTTTCCGGAAATACTCGGATTTTCCAAGTTTTAAAACAATATTTTGTTAAGCACCAGAATACGTAACTTTGCCCCAATTTAAGCTTCGACCTATCTACTGTAGTTTAGGAGATCCCTATGGTGGGGGTCGAATTTGAATTGCACTGTATAGTCTCTTTGCACCACCATTTCCTAAAACAAACTCTTATACTCTGTATCCTTGTTTTCTTATCGACACTTGTGAATTCTCAGTGAATTTGAGTTGTATGAAAACTTATAGGAATCGCATAAATTCAGATAAGGAATTCCTGATCCAAACCATCACATCGTTATCCCACTTTTTCCACAAGATACCCAATAAAATTGGATACGGAATTTGATACATATCATCGAATACTGAATCCACTTTCTTCATACGATGCCAAATAAGATTAGTAATTGTGAATTGCCACACATTTCTCACACGTTGACAAGCTTGTGAATGAGCATATTATAATATCGTTGTGATTGAAAGCGGAATACCTCATCGAATCTCATAGTCCCTTCAAGCAACCACTGCCTCATACAACCTCGCATGCCATGTATTCGGGTATGCTTATAAATTACACCTACTTATAAATCCTCATACATACTTCCAAAAAGTGTATGTGCCAGGGATTACGTACGTGTAGGTTACAGACTTTCCACTTAGATCCTTATAGATTCTCATAATTCGTCTATATTTTGTTATGAGATTATATGTGATATTTTTGGCAGGGATGTTGCCTCCTGCATTGGCCAGAATAGTTACAGAGCTTCTACTGAAACAGTGACCTGTGTAGCTCTTATACATGTCTTCTCCAAGTCATTTTGCAATAAAGCTGGGAATTTCTGCTATTTTATATATACCCACATATTGTTTAATACATTTTTTTCTCGAATATTTCGAAACTAATCTGTTACTTTTTGTATGAGGCGGCCAGAATTTGAAACAGTAAACGTTCTTGCACAATAGGTCTTCGTATCAGGTATTTTAACAATCAATATAGATCCAGCATCTTCAATGGCATCAATAGTTATATGTAATAATTCTCCACGGCGACAAGCAGCGATATTTCAGTACCTTCCACTCCTCCTGAACTCAAAAGCGTTGTAGATTCGGCGCTTTCCGTTTTAATACCCGAAAAATCTAAACGGCAGTACGAAAAATGTTACGGCGAGTTTAAAGATTGGTGTGACAAATTGAAAGTGACGTTTGGTTTCGCGGCCGTTGCTATGGGTAACGGCCGCGAAATTAAATTTCGCGGACTGTGCTGAGAACGCGAAATACTGACTTCGCGTGCGATTGCACGAAAAGTAAATTTGTTTCATTATCAGCATCTTTGAATACATTTATTAATATCTTTCCTTGATGAAACTTTAGATTTCTGTACTTGGTATCCGACGCTTTCGTTCTCAATGAACGGGGCCAATTTTGAAAACTTCCTTATATCAATATTTTCCTTAACATTCAATATATTTTTCAACATTGAGTAGACACTCCATAACGTAGGAGGTTTTATAATTTTTGATTTTTCCTCAGATTAGCATATAAGCACATTTTTTTACGTGTTTGTTGTCGCACAATTCACGAAATTGGATTTGGCCGATAACAAATTAGATGCTATTGCATTTGCTTTCTCTGATGGGGTATCACTACCACTATCATAATCAACATCCATCTTCTTGAGAAAATCTTGAAATTGAAGCAACGAGCAAACACAGTTAAACAGTCAAACACGCGGCGTGCCAACAAAACTTTTCTATAGTAACGACACAGAAAGACCACTGGATGTTGTGAAATTGTATTGTTAGTATTGATAACATTAAATATAATATGTATGGAAAAGAGAAGTATTATTTAGTTATTTTGGAGTTATTTTTTACAGACAGGCAAAATTTTTGAATACAATTTTACTGAAAACATAACTGAAAACATAACTGAAAACATAATATTTTCAAGTCAACAGTCGTTTAGAAGCGATAACTTCTCGGGACAAAAAACCACGTCAAGATGTATTGGAAGTATTTATTTTTAATATATTTCAGACGACGTAAATTCACATTCATAGTTTTACAAAAAATGTTGTTTGTATATCGGGTATAAAATTAGTATTTTCATGGTATATTCAAGAGAATTTTTGGCCTCGTCCTGCGGTTTCAGCCCAAAATTAACACTCTCATATGCCATTAAAAAAACACTCATTTGACGCTCTTAATACAAAAATAACTATTATGCACCAGCAGGCAGTGAAGTGATACTTTAGCGCTCGCGGGCCCATTACGGCCCATGGCCATAAACTTGGTAACGTTCCCAACTCTTCCATATTTACACATCAATGGATTAGTTTTAATTTTTTATATCATGGATTAATTCTAAAAATGTAAGTAAAATGAAAAAAAAATGTGAAAGAATCAATGAAATATCTCTAGAAATGAAAAAGTCATGGGACTTTGAAGTTGCGCTTGGAAGAATAATTGCATGGTGCGCAGCGCTCTAGTGTGTGACGTCACGCCACATGAACGAGGCGACTGGTATTCACAGAGTGCTTACAAATTTATCGGTGTACAAGCACTTGCGCCGTTCGTGTCGTGTATTGTTCATTACACGAAGGCTGAAATCAAAAAAATATCCTACAAATATTGTATTGTGCCTATGTGTAAAAACACGACAATTAAAAATCCCAATAAATTGTTTTTTCATGTACCAAATGACATAAATAAAAGGAAGAAGTTGTGCAAACTAATGAGGCGTGACTTAATTGGACCTAAAGGTACTACATATGTGTACCTTGGCGCGGCTAAGGATCTAAATAAGTAATTATTTGTGGTGTGGCGATCTCAGACATGTGGCGTGACGTCACAGACGAGTCGGATACCAAAGACGTTCCGAGCTAAAATAAGTAAATTTAAATAATCTATATCTCAGTCATTTATTGATGGATTAAAAAAACACTGGTTTACTAGTTGTGATCTATACAGAGTGGGCCATTGAAAACGAAACAGCGGCTCTGTAGGTCGGCAGAACAGAGTTATATAAAAACGCTCGGACTCGTCAACAACATTTTCGAGGAGGGCATCGTTCGCGATGAAATTCACCCGAAATACATTCCATCCCGCGGAGCTGTGACCGCCACCCCTAAATTTTTAAATGGCAACATATGGCAAGTGATACCTCATTTGAAAGGTATTTTCCTTATTAATATCAAACATCAAAAATAAATTAATTCTATCAATTCGTTTTCGAGAAGGAATTTAATGATCTAACTGTTGACCAACAAATAACATGCAATTCCGTTTCAAATTTTTATTTCCTCCTCAATTACTTAATCGAAAAAATGTTTAGGGTCTTGAGAATCGATAAAAAGACGTTTTCTCGAATTCGACTCCAATGCACGTGGAACAAAAACATGTATGAGATAATTTTTTTCGCCAAATCGCAATTGTGGACGTCTATCAGTGTCAAACTGATCGTTGATTGAACAACATTAGAGTGAATTACTTGATTAAAGCTGCTGAATATCTTTCCTCAATAATGGTGTATACGATCGCGGAAAGAGTTGAAATAATAACAATTTTTTTTTAAGAATGATAAGTGCGGTAACCGTACAGCTAATTTGTTCGATGAAACGCATCCAGATAAACTTGTTGCTAGAAAATACGTTCTAGAATTAGTGCAGAAATTTCGTCAAACTGGATCAGTAGCCAACAAGAAACGAGACCCAGAACGTGAATTTCCGGTGAGAAATGAACCTGTTGAAGTTGCACTTTTAGGACAAGTTCATGCAGACCCAACATTGAGCACAAGGAAATTGGCTTGTGTTACCAATATCAGTAGAACCAGTGTCCGCCGAATCCTGAATTAATCATAAATTTCAACCCTACAAAATACATTTGGCACACCAATTGAATGAAGATGATTTTGATAGGCGACAGGAACTTTGTGAAATTCTGACTACGAAAATAGATGCTGATGAGAATTTCCTTTTCAACATCTGCTTTTCTGATGAGTCTCCATTAATTTGGAATTCGACTGTGAATCGTCATAATTGTCGTTATTGGTCAGATGCCAATCCACATGTTTTCCACGAAGTCCATACTCAAACTCCCCAAAAACGCAATGTCTGGGACGGTATTTTTGGGGACCGTTTGATTTGACCAGTATTTCTCGACGGTAACCTGACAGGAGAAACTTATTTGGAATTATTGAATCAATTTGTTTATCCATAATTATTAGACATCATTGAAAATGACGATCGTTACCATGAAGACCACTTGGAATTTCAACAAGACGGGGCACCTCCGCATTATGCACAGCCTGTTAGGGCATTTTTGGATAAAATGTTTCCTGGAAGTTGGATTGGAAGAAGAGGCGCTATAGAGTGGCCAGCCAGATCTCCTGATTTAACCCCACTCGACTTTTTCCTGAGGGGTCACTTGAAAAACAAAATCTATGCAACCAAACCAGAATCTCTGGAAGATTTACGACGTAGAATTATTGAAGAATGCCGTCGAATAACGCCGGAAATGCTACGAAATGTGAGGTCTCATTTTGAACAGAACTTGTACTATTGTATGGAAATGGGTGATAGACAGTTTGAACATTTAATTCATTGACAATAATAATTATTGCGACAGTTGCTTTATCAGATATTGTTTTTATTGATTGAGTGAATAAAAAGTGATTTCCCAACTTCACGTTCCTATATCTCGAAAACAAATCGATAAAAATAATTTATTTTTGTTGTTTGATATTAAGAAGGAAAATACCTTAAAAAATGAGGTATCACTTGCCATATGTTGCCATTTGAACATTTAGGGGTGGCGGACACAGCTCCGAGGGATGGAATGTATTTCGGGTGAATTTCACCGCGAACGATGTCCCCCTCGAAAATGTTGTTGACGTGTCCGAGCGTTTTTATATAACTCGGTTCTCCCGACCTACAGAGCCGCTGTTTCGTTTTCAATGGCCCACTCTGTATTTCAATTCCATCGCGTCAAATATAGTATTTTCAACATCACTAAACTAGTCCATTGATGCAAAATCTACCACGAAACAATAAATTCAATTTACAAAGAAATACTCATTTTACAACATTTATTCATAATCTACATTTTTTAGGCAATAAGCCTGAATATTAAAATTTTTTATTAACAATGCAGTTGGTACAGTTATTAATGTTTTTCCTTGAATATAATTATTCCTTATTGAAACCTGATTTACAGCATTCTCTTCGCTATGAGAACAAGTATTAATTTTAGAATTGGGTGTTGGTTCAAACGTAACGTATGAAACGTGTAGCTTATTGAAATTCAAGTCATTATTCGTGATTCGCGTTCATCCACTAGTCCATAAAATTTTTTATGTATCACGTGAATAAAATGCATTTATGGCCTTCAACCCATTATGGCCGTAAAGTTGGTAATGAAAAAATCAATTCAGTTCAATGAATAAATACTCATTTAACAACACCTATTCACAATTTGCATTATTAAGGCCATAAGCCTGAATATTAAAATTTTATATTAACAATGCAATTGGTACAGTTACCAATATTCCCTCTTTTCTTGAATATACATTTTCATTAAAATTCAAGTCAGTATTTGTGATTCGTGCTTAACCACTAGTGCATAAAAATATGTTGCATCACGTGCGTAAAATGCGTTTATGGCCTTCAGCGTGTAATTCACGCCTCAGGCCATAAACGCCTACTTTACGCCCTTGATACATAAATAACTATTATTTCTGACCGGGATATTATAAGCTTAAGTCGTCAAGGTTACGCTATCAACAAAGAAGGTTACGATTACTTCGATTTATTCATCAGATATGACAGAAACTAACTGAAATTTTCCACTGAAATATTATATAGATTACACAGAATCTTTATGATTTGGAGCTATAATTAAATAAATGTGTTCAAGCATCAGCAGGCCTGATCTGTCAGGTGAGTTTATTGATGTTATCAATTCTTTTACTGTGCTCGACAAATTTTTTTACTGTCAACATTTTATTTGGTGAACCTCACACGGAACACTGCAATCTGAATTATTTTATGTCAGTTTGTAGATAAACCAGCGAATTGGGATTGAATAAAATTGTTCTTAAATTCGACCTTTCCTTAAATAAAAATCCTATAAGTGTTGAACCCCCAAGAAAGCCCTTATATTTGAGAGAATCGATGCACTGACATCGAAAATAAACAAACATTACCAGAGAAAGAGAAACATCATGATCTTTACCCACAATCGATATCCTTGAATCCAATAACTACACATCAAGTCAATACTTTAAGTTCAACTTTGATAAATAATAATTAAATATGTACAATCAATAAAATGAACGTAAAAAACTTGTTGGAAACAAGCTGTTATTTGTAGACTAGTACACTAAAACATAAAAAATAATATGTGAGGCATGAAAAAAAAGCTTTTAAAAATATTTTTTCTACGACCGTGCCACTTTACCCACTTTCCCGCACTCATTTTAGTTTAGAAAGTGTCACTTTCCCGCACTAGTGCGGGAAAGTAAATTATGTCAATTTATCGTTATTAAATGTACATTTCATTAATTTCACCTGTATATTACTATTCAAACTAATATAGGTTTTAATATTCAATCTAACCCAGACTATTTTTCATTCATTGGAATGAAGAAATTGCGATACTTTTATATATCTACCGTACACATTTCTCAAAATCAATCCACATAACAATCAAAATAAGCTGAGTTAAGTGGTTTGGTGTGGTAACCAAATATTTGTTATGACAACCAAGTTGTCATCAAGACGTCAAAGTTTGAAGTCGAAGCGTTGTCGAAGTGTCCGATTCTGGAATTTTTCAAATTATTTTCAATAAAAGCAATATTTTAATGGATTCGTCAGACGAAGAGCTCCCAGAAGCAATATTAAAGGCCGCAGATGAGGTAAATTCAGACCTGTTACCAAGTAAATCACGAGAAAGATACGAACAGCAATACAACCAATTTTTAAACTGGTGTAAGGAAAAAGGAGTGAATAGCTTCAGAGAAGAGGTTTTTTTGGCGTATTTTTCCGAGCTGAGTAAGGTACTGAAATCCAATACCCTATGATCGCGTTACTTGATGGTGAAATGTTTACTTAAAATAAAACAAAACCTGGACATAAGCAAGTTTCATAAATTGACATCGTTCCTAAAAAAGCAAAATGTTGGTTTTCGACCACATAAAGCGCATATTTTTACCAAAGAAGACATATCCAAGTTTATGCTAGCCCCTGATGAGATAGGTACAGGTCGACAAGCATAAGGATGCCTCTGAGATGCGCAAACGATAGAAAGCGTGAATAGATGTGCGACAAAGATCGACTACTGTTTACGGCTGGTTATCATCGGAATGTACAATCGGGAGAGACATTTTTCTGCAACACGTAGGAACGTAGGTTCTTATCTGAATTTTCATTAATTCCTAATGAACTGTTCGAATAATATAATTGTCTGTGATCACTGGACCGTTTATGAAAATTGCATAATTTTCCCGAAGCCATAAGTGTAAATAAAGTACGACTAGAAAAAGAATGCATCGCCACACAATATCAGAAATAAGTAAATAAATATAATAAAGAACACGAGGAACATACTTACAGAAGTTTACTAACAATATCACATGACCTCTGACCACTGCCAAATCAGCATTGTCCATGGTAACTTTTGATTTTTTGTTTCTCTTTTTATTTGGAGTTGAGAATTGTTCCATTTCACCTTTATCAATTTTATTCATTTCTGAATTAATTTTCCTAATGCTTCTAACGCAAACTCCCGTTGCGGCAGCAACTCGTTCTTGAACCTTCACAAGAGGAATACTGGTTTCACCTATCATTGCTTCTGCCTGCAAAAATTTGATGACATTACTGACAATTTCTCTACTTTGTCCGCTCAGAATCTTATTTCTCACTTTACTCTTTGAAGGCATTTTCAAACACAACAAACTACACTATAACCTATCTAATAATATTTCAAAACTATACACAACACAATCACAACACAAGGAATTCAAATTCAACACACAATCAGAATAACGCCACAATATTTTTATTCCACTGACTGTACACTCACGACGTTAACTGCTTGAATAATGCAGAGCGATTGAGCTCCTGCCCCACTCCAGGGCTGTGTTTACTGCACAACCAATTCTCGGAGGCATCCTTAGGCTTGTTGACCAGTATATCTTATGATTAAAGTAAGTACAATTTTTGCTTCAGCCGGTGCTCTTCGCAGAGCGGAGCTTGTGAAATTCACGCTTGACGATATTCAAGATAAAGGATACCTAATTATTGTGAAAATTTCCGATTCGAAAAACCATACCTCAAGATCCTTTGGTATATCTGAAGACATAAATAATGGAACCTTTTTGAAGCTCTATAGAAAGTATGCAAATTTACGGCCTCCTATCACCACGGACCGTCGTTTTTTATCAATTACAAAAAAGGCAAATGTTCTGTTCAGTGCGTAGGCGTAAACACATTTGGTAAAATGCCGGCAGAGATCGCTACCTACTTAGGCCTACCTAACCCAGAACGTTACACCAGGTCACAGTTTTAGACGATCCTCGGCAACGTTTCAAGCAGATTCAGGCGAAGGGATAACCAACATAAAACGTCTTGGAGGCTGGAAGTCAACTGCTGTTGCTGAGAGTTACTTGGAGGACTCCGTAGAACAGAAGAAAACCATCTCGAATAAAATTCTTTCATGTCTGGCAACTTGCAACCGATGCCGTCTCCGTCATCTTCATGCACTTTGCAATCTACGAGTGTTACTCTTAACAGCCAGTTACCACCAACTAACTACTCTGGACCGGCTATTCTGATGCATTTGCAGAATGCAACAAATTGTGGTTTCAACTTAATATTAATAATAATTAGTGTTGAAATAAAATAAATATTTTCAATGTGCTTTTTGAATCTTTATGCGGTCGTAGAAAAAATAATGTTCCTAATTCATGCGTAAAGTGTCTTTTCCGCCCTTGACTGAATGGCAGTCGCATGCGGGAAAGTATCACTTTCCGCACTTGTTAGGAAAATAACTATTCCTAAAGCTTTTAAATTATTAAAAGTTGTGTGTTTTTCATACACGTTTTACCTGTCAATAAAAGGGTAATTTTTATTATGGTTACGGGTATGGAAGAGAAAGAGCCACTAGTCAAACAGTGTGAGAATACTCTTCTAATATTTAAGAGAGTTTGAGAGAGATTGAAATACATTCAAATTGCATAGGAACAGAAGTGTTTTGGAATATTTCTTCAATCCCAAGAGGAAATGTTAGCATTTTGATATCAAAGGACCCCGCAAACTCCTTATGGAATTTGGGTACCGGTAGATTTTTTGAATTTTTGGTTTGAAGTAGTTCATATAATTCTCATCCAATGTTACCATTGCGCCAACCCAAAAGCATGAACAGGTTTGCTGCTAAGGGGCGTTGAAATCACCTCTTGCGCAGATTGGAATATTCATTTTTGAATCCGGTAACAATATTTTTACTTCTTTCATTTCATCAAAAAAATTCCTAACCCATCTCTTCTTCCCCCCGACTACTATTACGAAACGCAAAAAACATTTCTCGAGTGCTTTTAAATGTATCGTGGAATACACATGGTGGTTCTTCGGGTTATAAGGCCGACGTATGTTTATAGTAGATCTCGACGTTTCGCCAACACGAGTGGTTAGCATTTTCAAGTTTCTGATTTCTTAATTCGCTGTCAAATGCTTGACATTTGTTATACGTTGTCTCAATAAATACCTGTGATTTGACGTTCTCACATCTGATTGGTCCATAGCGTTAGCTGACATCATAGAATCGTTCGTACCGTTATTTTGTGGGTAGGGAGCTAATTGAGAATTTTTGAGAACTGGAAGCCAAACCTTGTTCAATTGTAGTCCTTCTTCGGTTCTGTTGAAGTTGTTGTGATGTTTCTGAATTTTAATTGCTTTCCGGAAGAATCTTGGGTAGCAATTGAAATTCAGAAACACCACAACAACTTCAAGAAATTCCATAAGGAGTTTGCGGTGTCCTTTTTTTTCAGAATGGGCAAATTCTTTGAAAGAAGACCGCCACCGCAACCAAATATGACGAAAAACAATAATTTTGTAAGGAGTAATTTTTTAGTCTGTTTTAACATGAACGAGCTAACTTTACGTCAGCAAGTTATAGAAGCTGGGAGAAAAAAATTATCAAATTATAGGCCTATCTCTTCAACACCTGTCCTGTCTTTAAGAAACTTTTCAAAAAAGTGTTTGAACATCGATACTTCCCTGGGTAATACCACGACGGATATTGAACTACACCTGACAGATATTTGTGCAACGTTCTTCCAAGAAGACTCAATTGCAAGTGCTTATTGTAAACAAACAAAAGATTATCCTCCATTCGGCTGGGGATGACCACCTTTCCGACATATTCCGAGGTTCTTGCCTCTAATCAGTGTAATGGTAGGTCCGACAACTTTAGAGTGGTCTTGTCCCTACCCAATGAACTGTAATCAATTGTTTATCTAATAATTTCCTTCGGATGAAGCAGCGACTTAAAGTAAGTCAGTCATAGCGCCACCCCCACCAGGAAAATGAAAAAGTAGTCCTCGGGAAGAGTAAATGCGAAACTTCGAAAAAGTTCGAAGGTTTTGCCGGAGAGTACAATCAAATGATATGACTAAAATCGACAGTCGAAGTACCCTTTCTCTCCAAATATTTCCACCATATGGAAAATATGAGGCAAAACTCTGACAGAAAACTACTATTTTCCTGGCTGATACCACGAGGAATATCAAATTACATCTGACAGATATTTGTGCAACTTTCACGATTTTATTTTACATCCCCATTCTACCATGCAATTGACTGTAAGTGGTAATGTCTGGGTGTTTTTGTCATTATTACAACATACTCAGATACAATCAGTTACATGCTCCTGTAAGATGGACTCGAAAACCAGGGCGTGCAAAGGGTAGGTACAAAGGTACGTAGGGGTAGATAGATTCATATTTTCATGGATTTTGTACGTGGGATAAAACAAAGGGTTGAGATAGATAGGATTCCATAAGAATCATTTCTTAGACCAGTTCTATTCATAATATTCTATAAGTTACTAAAAACATCGGAAACAATAATTTCCTTTGAGGATGACTCCGCAATTTTATATGTTCAGGGTTCATGAAAAAATGGGAAAAAAGAAATTTGTTAATTTTTATACTGAGTCGAAAAAGAAAATGAACTTCAAATCTTACGAGAATTGCTTGCCAAGTTATGAACACATTCAAATGCAGGAATAAAATGTAAATTATTGTCGGGTACAAAAATTACTTCGGAATTGATATCGATCAGTACATTTGATGGCATGTGCACTTAGAAAATTTGAGAAAAAACGTTAAATCGCTATTTTGTAGGTTCCATCAATACCGTCAAATACTATCCTTGGTAAACTTAAAACTATTTATTGTGATCAAGTCAATCCTTTGTTGTTAGGATAAGTTGTGGATGAGTTGAAAAGACAAATCTGAAATTACTGGAAGTAGTGCCAAAAACAGTTTTTAAAATTATGATCTACAAGCGTACTATGTATTCCTCCAACAGATCGTCTATAAAAATAGTCATCACTTTTTTTGTTGCAGTTGCCTACTCTGGTGTCATGCTGTTAGCCTGATCCTGTATAAAAACGGTATAGAATTCTGAAGATAGTAGCAAGTATAGTACT
Source organism: Chrysolina oricalcia (assembly GCA_944452925.2). NCBI lineage: Eukaryota > Metazoa > Arthropoda > Insecta > Coleoptera > Chrysomelidae > Chrysolina > Chrysolina oricalcia. The sequence continues at coordinate 19,164,914 of OX101825.2, forward strand.
TGTTTTCTTTTAGATCCTCGCTAGCAAAATACCTATGGCCTAGGATTTTTTGAAAGCAATGCTTCAATTAGAAAAAATATCGGTAACTAATAATTTTTATTCTTTAGATTTTAAACAGCCAATTACGTAACGAATACCAAGTTGTCATACATGGTTAGATAGATAATTTTAAGTCGAATAAGATAGGCTAGAGAAACATACGACATGACGAACAGTCGGTGCCGACCGATGATGCACCCTTTACTCCCATATACAACTACTAAATAGGCTTATTAAGGCAAGTACCCGACAGAAAACAACTACTCCCCTGGCTAAAACCACGACGGGTATTGAATTAAATCTAACAGCTACTTGTGCAACGTTCTTCAAAATATCAGTGCCATCTGTGACCAAACAGCAAAATTATGTTTTGATTTGTTATGTATCCACATAACATAAGGTAGAAGGATTGTAAATGAACACTTCTTACTTTGAAGTCGGTTTGATTCTATCTGTTCGCAAATACAAACTGAGCTCAATGCTGCTACGAAGATGTCTTTATAAAAAAGATACCCTTTTTATGATATTATTAAAAGAAACGGCATTCACCATAAATATAAAGAAAACCCAATATATGACACCTCTTTCCTTAAGATAATATACATAACAGTAAATTAAATAAACTTTATAATATTACATAACCTTTCTAAAGATGATGTACATGCCCGAGAATTAAATGAAATATATAAAACTACATAACAAGTCGTTCAGGTGCCTTGAGTTGGCTGCGCCGCCTCAGTACTCTATCTTCGCAATTATTTTTTTTCGATTCATTAATTTGCTTACTCGTTTCCCCCTGTACACTTATATCATATTCCAGTTTATCGTTCAACTCAGATCGTGGCACCAGCGAAACCAACTCATTTTTAATTTCAGAAACTTCTAATGATTCTTTTGCAACCGCGTTATCTTTTTTAATTTGGTCGGTATGCCTTTTTCAAGTTAAACCACAATCTGTTCCAATCAAAAAAGTTTTTCTGCCCAAATTTTGTAAAATTTTGCCATGACACCATTTCTCTAAATTTGCACGGTAGTCCCTTGCATAGACCCAGTCATTTACCCTGAATTCTTTAACATTTTTTCTTTCATAATATTTTTTTTGATAGTTCTGTTTTGACTCCACCACCGCCTCAGTAGAGGGCAACATCAAGTCAAATTTAGTTCTTAAACTCCTGTCCAAAAGTAATTGAGAAGGTTTTTCAGCTTTAGTCGAGTGTGGTGTGTTTCTGTACTGAAATAAAAATCTGCAGATTATTAAATGAGTGTCTAAATTAGGATCTTTATATTTACTTTTTATGATGGCGTTTTTCAGTATTTTGACCGCACTTTCGGCTTGTCCATTTGTGGGTGGATGATAAGGAGCCCCCGTCAGATGTTTAATGCCACTATGTTTCAAAAAATTTTGGAATTCAAAACCAGTGAAAGTTTTTGCATTATCAGTACATATCTCGAGTGGCAACCCGAATCTTGAGAACAATTCCCTGAAAACTTTGATTGTGGCAGAAGATGTTATGTTTGCCATCTCGAAACACTCAATCCATTTGGACGTGGCATCCTCAATTACCAGAAACCATTTAATAAAACAAGGTCCAAAAAAATCAGCATGTAATCTTGTCCATGGATGGCTAGGCCATTTCCAAACTGACAACGAAGATTTTGAGGAGTTAGGAGAAAGTTTACAACAAATGCTACAAGCTTTCACTAAATTTTCTATTTGATTGTTCATGGACGGCCACCAAACATATGATCTGGCTAATAGCTTCATTTTCACCATGCCCATATGTGCGATATGTAGCTCGTTCAAAATTGAACTCCAAAATTTTTTTGGTAGTATTATTCGGTAGCCCCACATGAGACAATCTTGCTCTATGGTTATTTCATTTTTTCGAATAAAAAAAGGTTTGAAATTGTCATTTGGACATTATTTCGGCCAACCAGACCTGACATAAAGAATAATTTTACTGAGTATCGGATCTACAGCGGATTCCTTTCATATCTGTTTAATATCAATGGGTAAGTGAGATTCTTCAACATAGTTTATATACGAATAGTTGTTATCCGCTTCTGAACATGAAGGTACATTTGATTTGGATGTAGAAACCGGTAGCCTCGATAGACAATCAGCATAATTTTGTTTTGAATTTACAAACTGGATTTCATAATCAAATGCCGACAGAATGTAGGCCCAGCGTTGGAGGCGGTTTGCAGCAAACATTGGTAATCCACGTTTATCCCCAAAAATAGCAAGTAATGGCTTGTGATCAGTAACTAATATGAATCTTTGACCAAAAAGATACTGATAGAATTTTTTTACTCCGAAAATTATAGCTGCTGCCTCCTTTTCTATTTGGGAATACTTAATTTCGGCAGAATTCAAAAGTCTGGAGGCGAAAGCAATATCAAAAATGTGCGATAACGTCGTTCCTAAAGCATATTGTGACGCATCAACGGTGAGTTTAATTTTTTTATTGGGATCAAAATGTGTTAAGACGGAATTTGAAATTAATAATTTTTTTGCATTTTCAAAACTCAATTTACATTCCTGAGACCAATTCCAAACTGTATCTTTTTTGAGCAGTTTATACATGGGTTCCAGAACTTGTGAAATGTTGGGTAAAAACTTACAATAAAAATTTATCATACCCAAAAATGATTTTAATTCCGTTACAGTTTTAGGTATCGCTACTTCAGTTATAGCCTGGACTCTGTCTTCAGATGTGTGTAACCCTACTTTATCTATCACGTGACCCAAGTATTTTACAGAGTTTTTGATAAAGGAGCATTTTTCTTTTCTTACTTTTAGACCACATTTATGAAGAATTTGAAATGCATATGACAGACGTTCCAAGTGTTCCAGATCATTTTCTCCGGTGATCAGGATATCATCTAGAAAACAAACTATACCAGGTTGTTGGAACAATTGTTCCATTATGTTCTGATGCAGGAGCGCATGTGATACCGTAAGGAAGGCGAGTGTAATCGACTCGGTAAACTAATCCACACGAAAATGCTAGTTTTGTTTAACAGGTTCAGCGCCATGGCGGACACCGGTGTCCGATGTGTGATCAGTCTCATAGGCCATAGAGGACACCGGTGTCCGCTTGACTTTTAAATGTTTGTCATTCGTATCGGGCCGAGAGGACACGCTTTTATGTAGTTTAACATTGTGGCGTGTCCGCTGTGGCCCTGCACAGTTAAACGCTGATATCAGGTTTGTTGTAACGGAATTTTGAGGCGAAAAATAATTAGGTTTTTATTGAGATATATATTGAAAAACTCAACTATAAATGAACTAGGATTTTACATCTATAGTGATTCAAAACAAAAACAACGAACTAACTTGAAGGTGTTTATAAAAGTAATGTATATATTTAACGACTTTTGTGGAAAATATTGAAACACTCGAGGCAGTATCTAGGAATTCCTTCGCACTGTTCACAATACGTTATCACTTTCTTAATTTTATTTTTATCAATGAGTCCTCCTGTTTCTTTTTATAGCATCTTTTGCAGTATTTTCTATTTTCACGAGCCTTACAATTTAACTTTGCAAATACATGTGCCCTCAAACTTACATTTACTTGACGAATAAATTCATAACCATTACCGTCTTCGAATTGTAGCAAGTCTTTTATAACCGAATAACGAAAGTCGGTTATAGAAATGTCGGACTGCTCAACTTGCTTGAAAATAAAATGTTAGTTAACAATTGAAGTACCGAGTAACACTTCAATAGCCACCTTCTTGTACCATCGCATTGTTCGTCGCAGCGCCGTACTGTAACTGGACATCTGATCGGATAAATCTATTGAGCTCTTTCCCGAATTGTAGTCAATTATTGCTTTAGGCTTTTGAACAGGATTTCCACGACGTTGAACTTGAACCATCTCATCACTGTGACAGGTGGATAAAACCAAAACGTCTCTTTTATCACGCCATTTGAGGACACATATTCCTCTTTCATTGTTTTGGGCAATAACCTCACCTCTTTTGAGTTTTTTTTTATCACTTCGACCGGGTTTCCCTTGCGATTATGTCGCAAAGTTCCAAGACAATGTGTTTTCTTATCCAAGAGGATGTGAGCAAGCTGTAGACTTGTATACCAGTTATCAGTTACACAAAGTCTACCACACCCTAAAAGATTTGTTGCTAATTTCAAAACAATTTTGATAGATACTGATAATACGTCGTTCTCTCTCTCTTTTCCTGCATATATAGACATATTCCAGGTATAACCACTTTCACTACAGAGCTTAAACATTTTGATGCCGTATTTATGGCCCTTTTGTGGGTTATACTGCTTGAACAGTAATCTATCTTGAAATGGCACCATTGTCTCGTCTATGCAAAATGTTTTCCCAGGTGTATAAATTTTTTGATAGTTTTTGATGATTTCATCAAGAAGTGGTTGCACTTTGTATAAACGGTCTCCTTCTGGGCACTGTGCGTTGTCAGAAAAATGTAGCATTTTCAACAATACCTCAAATCTGTTACGACTCATGATATTACGTGCCACATCATTTTTGAACAGCCATTTGGTTGACCAATATTCCCGAATGGAATTCATTCTCACTATACCCATGTAGCCCAATAAACCTAAGAAATGTACGATTTCTTTCCTAGTTGTTGGCTCCCATTTTTGCACCCGGGCATTATTGGAAATATTCACGTTCTCAATAAGAAATTGAGTTGCATAATGATTGGTCTGATCCGCTATTAGATCAAGTATGTGAATGTCAACGAAAGCTAGATAATAATCCACTGGGTTATGTCCTTGTAGACTGCCATTCCGGTTTTATGCCAGCCTCATAAGTTTCATCAAACCGTAAATGATTTCCATCGGAAGCTCCCCAAACTGATGCTGATAAATCACGCAGAGTAGGCTGAACAATTCCTGGCTGAACTCGATTTCCAATGTCTGCTTGTTGTAGTTCTTGCGGTGGGTTGTTATGGCCTTGTTGCATTTCAACACTGCTATGCTGCTCTGTTTCCGGTTCTTCTTCCATCAAGCACTCACTGTCAAGCCTAGTACGCTTACTTGTAGACAAGCCAGAGGGGCCGGGATCATTAGAACGTTTATCATTTGAGGCATGGCTAGAAGGTCCGGGAACGTTATCATCACTGTCGTATTCATCATTGTCGCTACTGCCTGGATCATTTAGGGAATCATCTGAGAATGGATCATCTGATGATTCGTCACCTGAAAAGTAATAAATTATTTCCACAATAAAACAATACAAATCTTCACATAACCAAACTTACTATAGTATCGCGTTTCCTCCAAAGCTAGTCGTACTATCCTTTTGGCACGTTCACTCATTATTCCAACGATAACAATATTTCATTCACAATACGCAAAAAATGGCGAAATTATCTCAAAATCTCCGCTACAAAATTTACAGCACGCACTGAATAGGGGATGACACAACAATCATGTGTAAACAAGTACAATTAATCGTCGGTCACATCGGAAAATGTCGTGTCCGCTCGTTCCGAACCTCTCCGACAGGCCATGACGGACACCAGTGTCCGCTCCCAACTTCTGCAGGCCAAAGCGGTCACCGGTGTCCGCTTCATTTTTTCAAAACTCTGTGAGAAAAAAATTGCCAAAATCAATGAAAGTAGATGTCAGTCAGGCTAAATGATAAGAATAAGATGAAAAAATATATTGGCCCAGGGAAATATTTCGTCAAATATCCTTGGCGCTTAACCTGTTAATTAACGTATATTTATCAATAATTTCAATTTCAAACCCCAGAACAATAGACCCGACTTAATGAACTACCCAATCTAAAACTCCTACTCATCCACGTCGTCTGCCTGTCCAAACCCCCTCTCTTGCTGTTCCGATTCGCCGTGGCTAACAACACGACGTCGGCTACACGAGTGTAGGAAAATAGCCCTTTGTGTGTGGTAATGGTCACCAATTTTTGTGATTCTGCTTCTAGAACAACCTGTTGATAGGCCTCAGATAAATCTATTTTAGAAAATCTTTCACCACCTTGTAACTGACTGAAAATATACTCAATTCTTGGGAGCGGATAATGTTGTACTTCTAGCTGAGGGTTGAGAGTGACCTTGAAGTCCCTACATAGTCTGACCAAATGGGGTATGGTTTTAAAATAGGGACAATAGGTGTTGCCCACTCTGCAAACTCGACTGGAATCAAACCACCACTTTTAACCAATCGATCTAACCCCGCTTCGACTTTTGGTTTAATTGCAAACGGTACTGGTCGTGCTTTGTAAAATTTTGGTTTTCACCATGTTTCAATTTCAAAGAAACTTTAAATTTATTGAAGGTTCCCAATTTGTCCTCAAATATTTCTTTATATTCATCCACTAATATAGATACTTTGTCAGAAAAACTTTCTTGATTCACCACGGATTGTTCATTGAAATTAATTTTACAAATTCCAATATTAAACATTTTCATTGCATTTCTACCTATTAAGGGAGGCCCCCGTTTTGAATTATATATAACTTCATTTGAAAGCTCTTATTTTCAAAAACTGCATTCAATATTAAAAAACCTAAAGGTTGAAAACTTATTCCTACATAATATTTAAGTGACAAATCATTTTGATAAAGACATTTATTTTGAAAATGTTTTTTAATCAATTTTTCCGAAATAGCTGAATGCGTAAACCCAAATTCTCAAAATCTCAAAATTTATGGGTATATTTTCCACCAACAATTTAATAAAAACTGGCTTAGCATTGCCATACGAGTCATCGTTACTAAATTCAAATTTGAAAAATTCACAGTTTTCTTGGGTCTGTTCAATTTCCGAGAATTTATCATAATCACGAATACAAAAAATCGAACTATCATTTAGTTCCGGACTTGTATCCTCCTCATTCAAAAAATGCTGTTCGAAACGTCGACACTGGGGAGCCAAATGACCTTTCATACCGCACTTGTGGCATATGCACTCTCTATACGAGCATTCCTTTGATGAGTGATTAAATCGTTCACAAACCGTGCACTTACTTGATTTCGAAGAGTTGCTTACTACCTGACGATAGTTTTTATTTTCTCTCGATGATCCTCCTGACCAAAAGACCCCGCCACTGGAATTTGGTTGACTCCTGACTCGTGACTGTGGTGGAAGGTTTTTTGACAAGCGTCTAGTCACACCAATTCTACTTTGATGGCGCAGTTCCGCATGCGCACTGTGTCCGCGCCAAATTTTAAATACCGATTTCCATGTTGATAGCTGTCAGTAATTGTTATTTGTTGTGAAGAAATCGAATGATTTTTAGACTTGAAAGGTGTGTTTATTTGATAACTGATTTGTTTTTTTGTTGAATAAACTGTTTAAAATGACTGTGCACTATTTGTAACAAATCGTTTTACGATGTTAGTAGTTTGAGAGGGCATGTAAAAATTTCCACCCAGGTTAGTGTGTATACATGATTATTTTTCTCTGTGCACTGATAAAATGTTATGAAAAATGTAAATCTACCTATATTTTCAGATGAACTGGATAAAATAGCCCCCCAAAAAAAGAAAAGCGTTGAAGCTATCTGTGTTGAATGTGGAAAATCATTCTCGACAAATTCAAATTTTATCCAACATGTGAAAACTTTCCACTCTGGGTGGCTATTCTTGAGTTTCAGGTAGTAGAAAAGCCAAGAGAAAACAGGCATTTCTCTCTTTTAGCGATTATGAGTGTATTTTTGAATTTGTTTTCTCTTACCTGTCGAGAGAAATAACTCCCTGACATTTCTCTTGGTATTTTCGAGGGAAACGTCAGGGAATAGAGATTTGAAAAGTCTGTTATTTTGATGTGATACTGAAATAGATGAGTTGATGGATGATTTGATATACGATCAAATATTTAATGTAGAAGAAAATGCTCGAGAACAGGTTGAAGGTCGCAGGATATTTTGGAGGAAAGAAAATCAATTCAATTTGACGGATTCACAATTCAAAAGTATATTCAGGCTTTCCAAGCCAATGGTTAGAAACCTAGAAAAAAAACAATACTTTAACACATTAAAAAAGGGCCTTCGAAATGTTTATATCCTCCCTTGTTCTTATTCTTAGTCTAACCTACCACGTTAAGCTTTTTGTTTTTATTGTGCTAACACTAACACATAACACACGAAATGAAAATTGGTTTAGTAGAGAGAGTGCGTAACTGACAGAAAGAACCTCACTTTTCTGTTTGCTTTTGTAAATAAAGAAAGTTTTTCGAAGTTTTTTCTATTTCTGCCGTGTTTTAACTATTTCTGCCGTGTAATAACTATTTCTGATGTGTTTTAAAGAGAAACATTCTCAACTGAAAATTGAATCAATACATGACTCCTCTGGAAATGGAAAAAACCCTACGATAAAATTGAAGTTACTTTTTTGTAATATCTAACAGAAAACAACTACTTCCCCGGCAAAAGCCACACTGGACATTGAACTACATCTGATAGATATTGAGAAAGACCCTATATAACTTGAGAGAAAAAATCATGAATCCCTTCCAAGAGAGGTTATCTTGTACGATGGAAAACAGCGACTAAATTCCAACTTTCAGTCGCAAATGATTCCACAACTGACTTTATGAACATCCTGTTCATATTTTCAATGAAATCAATATTTCTGATGTGTTTTTCCTGTTTCTGCTGTTATGTCGAAATTTAGGAATAATGGATTAGTCACGTTTAGATGATGTTCATCGACAACGGTAAAGATAAAATATCAATAATCGGCATTGATCCATATCTTCTTGAAGCTGAAGATATTTCACTTTTCCCAAAAATAATGGATCCTGATATTGTTAATTATTTAGTGGAAACGATGAGTACTTTCACAATGAATTAAATGAAAGCATATAAAAGTTTAGAAGCTCACAAAATAGCAATTTTCATAACATAACAGTCATAACCAGACATAACCTGAGTTTTCTCAAATGTCAATAATGTCATGCGGAACTGCGCCATCAAAGTAGAATTGGTGTGACTAGACGCTTGTGGTTTTTTGTATGATATCGATGACGATGGAAATTCTCTTCCGATTTTCACAGAATCTGAGTGTACGCCAAAACTTTCTCTTACTGATCGCTCGTTCAATGCAGACTCTTTGGACGATGCCAATTTAACTAGAGACTGTAACGTAACCGTGTTTTTAGCAGCATCCTCTTCAAACAGTCTGTCCATATTTTTTTCATTATTTACGCCGATTACGAACACATCACGCATAACAACATTCAATTCGGCCCCGAATCCACATTTCGAAGCCATATTTTTCATCCTGGCTTCCCAATCGGAGACACTCTCATTTAACTTCCGTCGCGTCGAATAAAATTTTAATCGTTCCGCGAAATAAGATTTCACAGGTGAGAAATGGGTTTTTAACACTGTTAACAGATCATTGTAGCTTTTTGTTTCCGGTAAATCTGGAACACACAAGTTTCTCACTAATACGTAGCACTCTTCCGATAAAGTATTCAAAAGGATTGCTTTTTTACGTCCTTCTTCTTCCACTTTATTTGCGATGAAGAACTGTGAAAGTCTTTCGCTGAACACTGTAAAATCCGATATATTTGGATTGAAGGTATTTAAAATACCTAATAACCCTGAAGCCGAAGATGCCATTTTGCTTTTATTACTTGTACGACTATTGGTGCGAATTTACACACGGTCTACTAAATTCGTCTGTTTCGTGATCTTGAACTTGGATACAATCCCGACAATTTGCCCGGGTCAAAAAAAAGTTCATTCGCACTACATTGCATTGGATTCTAAATTCCTCGTCGTCAAATGTTATGTATCCACATAACATAAGGTTTCTACTTGTGCAACGTTCCTCGAAATATCAGTGCCCTCTGTGACCAAACAGCAAAATTATGTTTTGATTTGTTATGTATCCACATAACATAAGGTAGAAGGATTGTAAATAAACACTTCTTACTTTGAAGTCGGTTTAATTATATCTGTTCGCAAATACAAACTGAGCTCAATGCTGCTACGAAGATGTCTTTATAAAAAAGATACCCTTTTTATGATATTATTAAAAGAAACGGCATTCATCATAAATATAAAGAAAACCCAATATATGACAGATTTGGACAGGGTGACCACTTGCAGACTAGTTTCGAGGTGATTGCCTCTCATCAGTGCAAAGGGTAGGTCAACACAGACAGCACTGAAGCCATCTGTTCGCCGTCCAAACCATTACACACTTCCTTGCTTGGTCAACTCTGGTTCACGCGATAAAGCAGTTTCTAGCCGCTCCACCTAGCGAGCAGAGGAAGAACTCTCCGAATCTCCGGGTTGAGAGATTTATGTGAAGAAAACAGAATTCTTTGGGAGATCGTTTAATAACGAACAGTCGTTGCCGACCGATGATGAACCCTTTACTCCCATATACACCTACTAAGTAGGCTTATTATAAGGCAAGTATCTGACAGAAAACTACTACTCCCCTGGCTAAGACCACGACGGGTATTGAATTAAATCTAACAGATACTTGTGCAACGTTCCGCAAGTGCCCTCTGTGACCAAACAGCGGAATTATGTTTTGATTTGGACAGGGTGACCACCTGCAGACTAGTTTCGAGGTTGTTGCCTCTCATCAGTGCAAAGGGTAGGTCAACATAGACAGCACTGAAGCCATCTGTTCCCCGTCCAAACCATTACACACTTCCTTGCTTGGTCAACTCTGTTTCACGGTTTCTAGGCCACTCCACCTAGCGAGCAGAGGAAGAACTCTCCGAATCTCCGGGTTGAGAGATTCATATGAAGAAAACAGAATTCTTTGGGAGATCGTTTAATATCGAACAGTCGTTGCAGACCGATGATGAACCCTTTACTCCCATATACACCTACTAAGTAGGCTTATTAAGGCAAGTACCTGACAGAAAACAACTACTCCCCTGGCTAAGACCACGACGGGCATCGAATTAAATATAACAGATACTTGTGCAACGTTCCTCAAAACATCAGAGGACGTAATTGCAAGTGCCCTCTGTGACCAAACAGCAGAATTATGTTTTGATTTGGACAGGATGACCACCTGCAGACTAGTTTCGAGGTTGTTGCCTCTCATCAGTGCAAAGGGTAGGTCAACACAGACAGCACTGAAGCCATCTGTTCCCCGTCCAAACCATTACACACTTTGTCAACGCTTGCGCGACTTGGGTTGATTTGGAAGGTTGGAATTCCTTTTCTCTTCCGACTAGCTCGATCACCACAAGTACGCAGGCTGGCAGGCGACTGGCGAACAACTGCGAACGACTGACTATTTCGTTTAAAACGGGCTTCTTAAATAGCCAAACTAGACATTTACTCCGGCCAATGCCGAAGCAAGTTGCTAGTGGGCGGGGCCTATTGGAGCTCCGCTCTTGGATATACTCCAACTTCAAAATTTCATTTTCATTTGATGATGGAAAATCGTTGGAATGTCCTGAAAAGGACCCTTTATTTTTTTTTCTTCCTATGTGTACATGGGCTCTCGGCCTTTATTATTTAAATTTTTCTTAATACCTAAAAGAGAAAACCTAAAATAAAAATATTTACAATTAAACCAGATATGTACATGGGCTCTAGGCCTATATCTACAGGTTCCTGAAAAGGAAAGTATTGATTACTGCAACACACTCCTTCTTTCCATCTGCTCATCGTAGGAATTCCGGGATACTACTTTGCGAGACTTTTATGCAACAAAAGTTGCATATTTCCACATGCGCTCGTTGTCCAGCTTCTACAGAGGCACCACATATTTACTTCGCCCTTGCCCACTGGCTAAGGACAACCAACCCGTTGGTTGAGGCAACATCCGTTGTGTCGTTTTACCTTAGCACCTGGCTAAGAACAACAGGCTGGCTGCGGGATTAATGGAATATCATTCGAACCCACGAAGGATATGAGTGTCTCCCTTCCACTGGCCAACTTGCTTCAGAATCGTCTCGAAAGTGCATCCAGAAAAACCGTCCGATGAGCCTTCATCCTCAAATCCGGGTTACTGGGAATTTATTTGGGGCCCTGCTCCATCCGGATACAGACGTAAACTATAACTACAGTTTACTAGCCCCACGTTGGGCGCCATGTCAACGCTTGCGCGACTTGGGTTGATTTGGAAGGTTGGAATTCCTTTCCTCTTCCGACTAGCTCGATCACCACAAGTACGCAATGTTGCAAAAGTCCAGCAACTCCGGATACCATCTCCATTTACTTGTAGCAGCAGCAGAATAATATTTCCAACATGCACTTTGAGTCTTGAAAAAGACTCAGGCATAAGCGTCGTTCCGAATTCTTTTATGATATTTGTTGGGTTTTCCAACGATTTCCCATCAACTGCAGGCCGTAGATTTCTCAGTGGTTGAAATGCTCCATTATTTCTATATACCATCGCAAATTGGATTAAAATCCATTTAAAGGCAAAACAAGCCATTTAAAGTTTTATGGCGCCACTCGGAGAGTGTGCTCTCAAATCGGACAACTTTTGTCCTTTCGCCAATGCTAGCGAGCAACTCGCTGCCAGGGCTGGCAGGCGACTGGCGAACGACTGCGAACGACTGACTATTTCGTTTAAAACGGGCTTCTTAAATAGCCAAACTAGACATTTACTCCGGCCAATGCCGAAGCAAGTTGCTAGTGGGCGGGGCCTATTGGAGCTCCGCTCTTGGATATACTCCAACTTCAAAATTTCATTTTCATTTCAGGAGCATTTCCGGGAGATTATAACAACTTCCTTGCTTGGTCAACTCTGGTTCACGCGATAAAGCGGTTTCTAGGCCGCTCCACCTAGCGAGCAGAGGAAGAACACTCCGAATCTCCGGGTTGAGAGATTTATGTGAAGAAAACAGAATTCTTTGGGAGATCGTTTAATAACGAACAGTCGTTGCCGACCGATGATGAACCCTTTACTCCCATATACACCTACTAAGTACAAAGAGACAGCAATCTTGGATGTTGTTTCAGATATTCAGATTCAAATTGACAACAACCAGAAATGCGGTCTTTTGTCTCTTGATTTGTGCAAAGCATTTGATACCGTCGACCACGAGATTTTGTTGGCAAAATTATACTCCATTGGAATTAGAAAAAGCATTCATGAATGGTTTCAAAATTATTTTATGAATAGAAAGCAATATGTATGAGTTGATGGTATTAGCAGTTCACTAATGGACATAAAATGTGGAGTACCACAAGGATCGATTTTGGGACCCGTTTTATTTTTGATTTATATCAACTTTATCACAAATTTGGAACTGAAAGGAAAAATTAAACTTTTTGCGGATGACACTACGTTAATATATTTTGCAAACTAACTCTACGATATACGTAAAAATATGAAGAGTGATCTGATAGAGATTTCAATTCGGTGGCAAGTTGTGAAACTCACTTATTAAGGCAAGTACCTGACAGAGTTGTTTTCTGTTTTCTGTCAGGTACAGCTTACTTAGTAGGTGTATATGGGAGTAAAGGGTTCATTATCGGTCGGCAACGACTGTTCGTTATTAAACGATCTCCCAAAGAACTCTGTTTTCTTCATACACAGCGACATTCGAAAAAAAAGGTTAAAAAAAACTATCATTGTTTACGTAACACCTGTGAATTGGAAATTTATATCTTTTCAAATGAATAATAAAACTACAGGCTGCTACGTCTCCTATGTAATACGGTATAGACCGCTTCAACTGATGTAGAAAATCTGTATACGATTTTGGAGGAATGTATTTCTAGTTCCATGAATCTTTTGTAAACAATCTCTTCTTCCCACAGATATTCTCCTCAGTAATCAAGGAGTTGCTGGAATACTACCCCATACCAAAAACTTGTTTCATGGGAGTTTTACCCGAATACCTACTTTGTTGGAGTTTCTTGTATTTCGCGTGGTGTTATTCTTCGGAATGTGTTCATGCACGAAACCTCTAAAATGAATTCACTCGGAATTTTCAGTACGTTTGCCAACAGAATTAATTAAGCATGGAACAAGCGGATATGTCAACAACGTAGAAGTGGAGAGACGCTGAGGTTACGAAGCTTCGATAGACATATATCGATTAACCCTCAGATTATTGGCCACATCCTCATACATTGCCTCTATATAAATAGAGCTGTCGTGTTAATGATGATGATACGGGAACGTATACAGTGTAATTCGATATGGGAAACCCCCGATATCACAGATTTCAGTAATGGTTAAATGAGCGTATGACCTGTAATTCGATTGGCGCCTGACCATGTATAGTGTTGTTTTTTGTTTTTGTAAACGCTTTTTCGTGGGCAGACAAGTAATATGAGAAGACTTGTCCACAATTTGATGAAGATTGAAGTAATTTCAAGATTGCATTTTATCTTCCAGAAATAACGGAGAGTACAGTGTATTGTTTTAAGTTGTGTCATTCAGGACCTCTGTTGCCTTAGTAGTTAAATTTAGATAATTCCTCCAATCTCTGTCCTATCTCTTCCATTCAAACTATCTCAAAACTAGTTGAAAAATTGACCTTTCCACAACATATGAGAGAACACTGTAATTAGAAGGTGTATACGCTAATATCACTCAGGAATTTTTATTTATTTTTTCTGACCGCTAGTTTCTCTATAATCAGAAGAAAAGTGGTTTCGTGACGTCACGTTCATCAAAACTTGGCAACGTTGTAAAAGTTGTGCACCGTGAAATCTCAAATTCTCATTTGAATATAATGTGTCGTATGACAGTTGTCATTTGATACCAGATTGGTTCGCTCGTCTATTTCACGGAGCATCAATAAGAATCGTTTGTCTCTGTTTAACTCGTTTGCCTACTTTAATATTTAATAGTAGAGCAGTTCCATCAAATATTTATGCTGCAAACGAACAGGCCCTACTTGATTTTTTTGAGGTTAATGCGGATTTCAAAGTTTTGAAATATTTTTTTGTTTGTGCTCTAAATTTGTTTCCTAATTCCTGTATCTGTATCCCTGCAATAACTGTGAACATGTCGAAAAGGTACTTCGTACCTGGTTGTCTGAACACCAGTGAATATTCTAATAAACACTTTTTTATGCTCCTAAATACCTATGAAGCGCATTGTAAAATGTGGTTCGTAGCAATGAATAAAACTTGTGTAAAAAGTGGAAATATAATTATGTTTTTGTGAAGAACATATTCCAACATCGTTCCAGTAGCGTTCAAGGAACGATTTTAAATTTTATTCATTGCTAAAAATAAATTCATATTTGTTAAATAGAAAGAGTCAATCATCTCATAATCTACCCTCGGTAAATTATCCGAACTTCCCTTCACGAAGCCGTTCCATTTAATACACAAATAAATTCACATCAGATCGGTCATAAAATAACACCTCGCTACAGTATTAATGAATGCATAAGTTAAATGTCGAATGTAAAAAAAAACAAACATTAACCTCAAATCTCGAGATCACTTTTGTTGCATGAGAACTGTCATAATGATTTGCGGTGTTGTCAATGCTCGTTCTTCATCGAAAGGATGGTCCGTTCAGGAAATTTGAAAGTTACAAATACAATAAAAAGTAGCTAATATGTGGATTTTTTTGTATGAGTTGATCAAGTAACGAAGTTTCAATTATTTCTCAATGGCTTATACCAAGCTAGAATCTGTATTTTTGAGGAGAACTGTATTGAATGTTTCGGAACATGGATTATGGTGGGGGTTGTTTCTGATGAACTTGACGTCAGCGGTACACTTCCAAATGAGATATTCTTTCAAAATGAAAAAAATATAATGGAACTCTTTGTTAAATGGACGTTTCAGACTAAAATCTATCGATTTAAAAGAGTTTTGCAATTTATTTTTTAAAATGTAAAGGTCCATTAGTAAAAAAACGTCAATTTGAATTATTAAATAAGCACAATATCATCAGTGACAGTAGTAACAACCAGCTCGGTTTTCAGAATGAAAAAACACAAGACGCAATCTTCTCATTTCTAAATGAAGTATTTTCTCAGATAAGTGCTAGTAAAATGACAGCAGCAGTGTTTTGTGACCTATCAAAAACATTTGACTATGTTGATTACAAAAATCTTTTGACAAAGCTCCCACAGTATGGATGCAGGAATGGTTCCTGGGCGGAAACAAATGGTCAAAACAACGGAAGTTTCAGATGAAAGGAAAATTGATTTGGGAGTTCAACAAGGATCTGTGTTGGGTCGTACACTTTCCTTATTGTTAAAAGCTTTTATTTAACTTGCTCTGTGTGTGTGGGTTTGTGGGTGTGTGTGTGTGGGTTTGTGATGGGTGCAAATCTTGCGAGCTGAATTAGAACCACATCCTCTTATCCTATGGGATTGAAATTTTACATGTTGGTTCAGTTCCGATGGCAATACATTAATGTCGAAGAAATTGTCCCCCAGCCCCCCGAAAGCTAGATAGAGAACGCGTAGGGTTTCGGAAGTTTTCTTGACGAATTTGAACGTCAAAAATTACAGCGAAAAAAAATAGTTTTGCCCACTTTATTTCTCAAAAAAAGTTGGAGAACTTGCGCAATTAAAATCGACAAAATCCGTAAAAATAGTGAAAAATATCTGACCGATGAATATTATGGTTTAAAAATATCACCCTCCTGTTTCCCCTCAAAAGCTAGATAGAGAACGCAAAGGAACATGGAAAATGTTTCAACAGTTTCAGAAATGGAAAATAATGATGAAAAATAATCGATCAGGCGGCCGCCCACTTTCCTGTCACGAAAAAAAATCAGGAAAACTCGCGAAATAGAAATCGAAAAAATCCGTAAAAATAGTGAAAATTAGGTATCTGATCTTTTAGTCCAGGGCATTTAGATCAAAATCAGTCGGTATAACTAAATTTGGCCGTCACACAGATATCGAGATGCGGTTTTCTGCATTGTGTTCAGGAAGGTCACAGCAAATGAGTCTATAGGGTGTGGTTTCTCGCTTTCTGAAAAATGCTTTCTGGGCCGGAAAATGCATTTTCCAATTGCATCACTACTTGCACCATTACAGGAACGACTGGAAACTCGGAAAAATCGCTCGGAAATTGTTACTCGGGGGTTGTCGGGGCTGCCGAACTCGATTCTGGCATTAGAATCACCCGGGGGTGCACGAGGGTGGCTCTGTGGGGTGCGCGGGGGGTGAATTGGGGGAGAAATGGCAGCGTACATGAAACTCGCTCCAAACTCGTTACTCGGGGCTTTTCGGGGATGCCGAATTCAATTCTGGCATTGGAATTCCTCGGGGGCGGCTCCATGGGGGTTGCGGGGGTGGTTAATTGCGGGAGAAGCCGCCTTCCGCTAGAGCAGCTGATGTTGTGTATTCTTCCGAGAGCTTAGCCTCGAAGAGCGCGTTTATCAGGTCTCATATATTATTTCTACATGCTTTCACGGGAAAAAGCACTTCCAATGAGGCCGAGAATAGTGACGAGGAAGAAGATGAAGGAGGGAAAAAAAATCAGAAGGGAGAAAATATGAAGAACGGGAAGAAGACAAAGAAGAGTTTGAACAAGATGTTCAGTATTTAAGTTAACAATTGAATTTTAAAATGAATAATTCAAGAAGAGTTAGAAAAAGATGTTTAGTATTTAATTTAAGAATTGACATTTATGAGTCAAGATTATTAAAAACTCCTATCTGTTACTTCAATAAAGTATTCTTTTCATAATTTACGATTTTTCACCTTCTCCTTTACCATTTGCCACGAAGCCACCTCCGAGCGCCCCCGGGGAGTGTTTTCATGGACGCTGCCATTCCCCCCCATACAACCCCACAGAGGTGCCCGCGAGCGCCCTCGGGTAATTCCAATGCCAGAATTGAATTTTGCATCCCCGAAAACCCCTCGAGAAAATCGATCCAAACTCGCTAGAATCGATTTTCATGCACGCTGCCGTTTCTCCCCCAATTGACCACCCCCGCAACCCCCATGGAGCCGCCCCCGAGGAATTCCAATGCCAGAATTGAATTCGGCATCCCCGAAAAGCCCCGAGTAACGAGTTTGGAGCGAGTTTCATGTACGCTGCCATTTCTCCCCCAATTCACCCCCCGCGCACCCCCACAGAGCCACCCTCGTGCACCCCCGGGTGATTCTAATGCCAGAATCGAGTTCGGCAGCCCCGACAACCCCCGAGTAACAATTTCCGAGCGATTTTTCCGAGTTTCCAGTCGTTCCTGTAATGGTGCAAGTAGTGATGCAATTGGAAAATGCATTTTCCGGCCCAGAAAGTAAGTATTTTTCAAAAAAGCGAGAAACCACACCCTATAGACTCATTTGCTGTGACCTTCCTGAACACAATGCAGAAAACCGCATCTCGATATCTGTGTGACGGCCAAATTTAGTTATTTTTTTCTATCTTCCCTGGACTACTTTGAATAATACGGTTTCAAAAAAAAGTTACCCTCTTCCTATCTCGAAAGCTAGATAGAGAACGCGTAGAAATTCGAAAAAATTTCCAACTGTAAATTAACAGACAAGTGACCTTGCAACTATGACGCGTTAATTGAAATGCATAGACTAAGACACGTCATATCCACAGAAAACTAAAAAAGAAATAACTAAATTAACTTTAAATTAACTTTTTAGAGAAAAGCTCTTATTTAAATGAACTAAAAAAGATTTAAAGTGAATTGAACCTATCATTTTGTTAAATAATAAAATTTTGAATGATATGAAAGCTTGTCGCGAGAATAAATCTTGAGGTTATTTTAAATTCAATTTACAATAAGAAATACATAGATAACTCTCTTGACAAGCTTTTGTATCATTTAATATTTTATAATGTAACAAAATGATGGGTTCACTTCACTTTAAAATTTATGTTCTTTTTCTTAGTGCATTTAAATAAAAGCTTTTCTCTAAAAAGAGTATTAAAATTTTGTGAAATGTGGGTCGACATTTTGGAAAACTCTATCCGCCATCCTTCCAGGCCAAGAAAGGCAATTGCCAGTAAAGAAAAGACACTGCATTTCGAACCAAATTTAGATTACGTTTGCAGAGGTCTAAAGAGAGACCCACATTTCATGGAATTTTTAAATTTTCAAATTTTTTGCCATTCGTTCTAACATGACTGTATACACCCCTCCTTCACGGTAGCGCAAGAGGTTAAATTACACCCTGTATTTTCTTGCATAAATATCATTTTCATTATGTTCTTTAAATAATTACACAATAAATTACTAGTAGAAGCGAAGTAAAATAAGAAGTCGATCTCATTAATGATTTTGTTTTATCAGTCGTGTTTGTCAAAGGTTACTCGATCCGCTTAAATCTTATTCCAGTACCAAAAGATGCTTCATTTTATAAAACATCCAACGTAGTTTTTTAAGTTTTTTAACGAAATTAATCGTAATAAAATGTATTTTTCCCAAAATCTTAGGGCTGCAATTAGGGATTTGAACGTATCTGTAACACTTTAGATCAAAAAATAAAACTCTGAATTGAAAAAGAAAATTGTTAACAAAAAGTGACAAATGACACATGGTTGTATTCAGAATATGATATGGAGACGAAAGAGGTGAACATATACTGCGTGTCCCATTTAAAAATCAAAAGTTTGAGTCATTTTCGGTGAAACCGGAAGTTAAATGAACTTGAGTTATTCGTCCAAAAACTCAGTTGTACGTTTTACTTAAATCCTCCAAATTTCATTCCAATACCTTCAAAAACAAAAAAGTTATAGTAGCGAGCCACCTTCCGCGGACACCCGGTATAATGTTTTATATGGTTGAACTCAGAAGGACAGACATAATTTACAATGAAAAATATGACATCTCATTTGATGACAATGAAGTTGACAAAGTGTAGATTATTGGAATCTTTCATTCGATAGTTCTCAAAAAACCATAAAAAAATGTGAAAAATAAGCTCTAATTTTTATTTCAAATAAGAAAGTTACAGGGCAGCGACTACTTATCTAAATCACCCAGTATTTATACTGATACTGGCATTTATTTTGAAATTCACAAAGAACTTGGTTTTTCAATACTACCGATCATCAATGCCTACTTGATGTAGCCGAATCGTATTTTAATTATTGCTCATGAGGATAAAAAATTAATTTTGTTATATTAATATAACAAAGTGTTAAAATTTACAGTGAAACCTCTTGTTTTTCACATGCCAAATCAGGAGTTCCTCAAGGATCAGTGCTTGGCCCAGTTTTGTTTTTATTGTACCTGAATGATCTAACATACTTAATAATAATAATAATAATAATAATAATAGGTCTTTATTTTCCAAGTACATAATATGAGGAAAAAAAGCCGAAGATCAGCTGGTTCTGTCTTGCAACACAACCTCTGTTTTTCATCTTAAGCTCTAATAAACAAACAAAGAAATAATTACATAATTATGCTCAATGGTAATAATTATAAATAACTGATACTAGAAATAGTTTAACATTATTATTTCTATTCGGTTTTGTTAGGTAATGAACATAAAGAACCGATAAATAAAACTGATTGGTTAATAATAACTAATAGTGAATAAGTGTCATATCCATAGGCTTTTGCAAAGGAAAGTATATTGCTTACCAATTACAGGAAAATTCACACTATTTGCGGACGATACCACCCTCTTTTGGTACGGAAAAAATGAGGAAACACTAAAAACAGTTGTATCCAAGGACCTCAACGAAGTCAAATCTTGGTGCGATTCAAATTATCTTTGTTTCAATGTGGCGAAAACAAGTATTATAACCTTCAAATTTGAATTTGACAATCTGACTTTGGGTACTCATCAAGTTGAAAACAGAACAAGTACTAAATTCCTAGGAATCCATATTAATAGGAAATTAGGGATTGAAAAGCATATAATGTCACTAAAAAAGAGACTAGCATCGGGTTGCTTTGCTATTAGAGTTGTATCGAATGAGCTTGGTCCTGCTGTTGCTAGAAACACATACTTTTCTCTCATAGAGTCTCATATCAGGTACGGCATAGCCTTCTGGGGTTTTTGTAGCCAACATCTGTTTAATTCTGTGTTTATTCTACAGAAAAGAGCAATTCGCTATTTATGTAAGGAAAAAGCAAGGGACCATTGTAGACCACTCATATCAAACAACAAATTCTAACTATCATCTGCCTCTTTATTTTGGAAACAGTCTGTTTGATTCATACCAGACATCAGTCAGCGAATAAAAAGCCTGTGAATCATTTGCCCACTAGAAATAACTGTCATCTTTCTCTACAAGTTGACTAGAACCAAAGAAACAGTCTGTTTGATTCATACCAGACATCAGTCAGCGAATAAAAAGCCTGTGAATCATTTGCCCACAAGAAATAACTGTCATCTTTCTCTACAAGTTGACTAGAACCAAACATTATATTATATGAAACAAAAAAAAAATCTATAATCATTTGCCAAACCAGTTTAAAGCAATTGGTAGTATAAACAAATTCAGAAAAGAAGTTAAAGATTTCCTCACTCAAAAAGCATACTATGACCTGCAGGAATATAACAACGAAAAGTTTTAAAGTTTTAATATGACATATAATTTATTTTTAGGTTATTTAACTTATATGATAGGTATCTAGTTGGTGTTAAATGTGATATAAATGTTATTATTGTCTTATGGCTTAATTCTATATTTGTGTTTTTAAACTTGTTATATTCTTGTATTTGTATTCTTTACTATCCATATTTTATATTTATATCTGATCATTGTACTTTTGACTTTATAATTGGACATAGTGGATTCCGCCACTTATTACTTTTCCACGCTTTGTCAATAGGAAAATTATTCTTAGACAATAAAGCTCAGTTTGATTGGTGGATTGATATAAACTTTACCTGCATCCTCCTCGTTCAGATACGAATATCGATGTCGAAACGAATCTGAATTAACACTATCAAAGTTTTCCTCTGGAAAGATTGCTTCAGATAGCGGACCTTCCCAAACAGCATTTTCCAAAGGCTCCCTTGGGTTGATAGCTGCTCCCATGATGTAATGAAGTGTGGCTAGGATGATGATTGGCTTCATCTGAAAGAAATCAACCACTGTAATTTTATTTTCAAAAGATGATGCAGTTTTTTCCATTGAAGGCATTCATTGAATTCTTCCAGTTCGTAGCACAAACGACCGTTATTTCTATTTCAAAGAAGTTTCCTAATAGTTATTTATGATACGAGTACAAAAATCTCTTTACGAAAATGTATCATACAACATTTTTTCTACAACAAAGATAATAGATTTGGTCGTTCCAGAGGAGAGTTATCCCAAAATGATTGTTTGGAAATAGTTAAATAAAAGAGAATAAAAGTTTTCTATTCATAATTTTCCGACTCCACAAGTAAAAACCCATAATATTTTTCAACTAACAAAAAGGCATCGTTTTGCATTATACTGCTCCACATAGTCAATTAAATTACAAAACTTGTCACCCCCAAATCTCTGAACTCGTGAAAAAAGTTGAACATCGCTCAGACCCGTTGATTTTCATTTCAAGGGGGAACACTTTTACCAAATACATCATCATGGTGTTGTCAATCTCCTCAACCCCAGCATCCCCTACTTCAGAATTTTCAACGGTACTACTATACTTGTGATAAATCATTTTGAAGGGAATTCAATCCCAAAAACATCGGTATACTGAAATTAAAGATCGATCAAGTGTTGTTGAAGTTTTAATGAAAACTAAGTTTTATCAGAATGTTTTTATTTTTCATCACCTAAAATTTTGTCATCGTAAGAAAGGTTTAAAATGTGAACCATTCAGTTCCATACAGAAGTATAAGCGATTTTCAAAATGTCTTCGCACATTGCTCAACATTTCTGGAGTCACTGCACGACACTCCACAACAATTCTCCTGCGTAGATCATCAAGCGAGGTTGGCTGTATAATGTAAACTTTGGATTTCAAATGACCCCATAAAAAGAAGTTTAATGTTGATAATTCAGGAGATCTTGCCTTCCAATCCATCGATCTGTGAAATTGTCATCTAAAAATTGACGTAAAGGTGCAACAAAATGTGGAGGAGCTCCATCTTGTAGATAGGTGAGCTGACCTTCAAGTAGCCTAAAATCGTCTTCAAGTAAATGAGTGATTCTGGGGTTCACAGTTGTATCAAGAAGTTCAGGATACGTTTGTCCGTTGAGGTCACCATCAATAAATTATGGACCTACAATATGGTCTCCCAGAATACTAGCCCAAACATTCACTTTCTGGGGAGTTTGTGAATGAGTTTCCCTGTACCAATGGGGATTTACGTCACTCCAGTATCTGCAGTTGTGCCTGTTCACATATCCATTTAAATAAAAAGAAGATTCGCCAGAAAAACACACATTGTAGAGGTGATTATTATCAACAATCAATAATTGACTCATGATTTCACAAAACTCTGTACGTCTGTCAGGATCATCTTCATTCAATTCTTGTACATTCTGCATTTTATGAGGAAAAAATTTTGCTTCTTTCGGAATTCGATGTACGCTGCTTTTAGAAACTCTTGAAATGGTCTCAAGTTGTCTTAAAGATTGAATGTTGTCCATCACTACATGTCCTACAACTGCAACAGCGACCCCTTCATTTCTTATAGGCACTGATCCCGACTCCATGAACTTATTCATCAATTAAAGCACGTACTCATATGATGTGGTGCTT
The DNA here is from genome assembly GCA_944452925.2 of Chrysolina oricalcia. Taxonomy (NCBI): domain Eukaryota; kingdom Metazoa; phylum Arthropoda; class Insecta; order Coleoptera; family Chrysomelidae; genus Chrysolina; species Chrysolina oricalcia. The sequence goes on from OX101825.2 coordinate 19,188,465, forward strand.
TCTGGATGAATTTCATTGAAAATTTCACACCTCTACTTTTTAACCAATAAGATGCCTTAATTTTGACTAGTTACCATGGCAACTAAAAAAATTTCCGGAAATTTTTTGTGGCGCCACGATATTTAAGTGGAAATTTTTTGACAGTTGGAAAGGTAAACATATGATCTACAACCATTAAATATTATAGATAGATAGATAGATAGATTTATTTAAAGCTTTCAATTTAAACAGTTGAAAAACTCAAGTCTTATAAAATCATCAATAATTTACATCACAATTATTAAAGTACAAATGTCTCTTAATATAACTAAAATATCCAATTACAATAAGTATAAAAATATATATATAAGTATCACAGTCATTGGTAAAAGAAAATTGTATTCAAACTAAAAATGAAGTTACTTGTCCAGGAATTCTTTCAATGAATACGGCTCAATGTAACACAACAGATCAAAAACATGTGTTTTAAAATTTTGTCTTGTGCGGTATTCTTTAATATTCAAGGGTAGATTGTTATAAAATTTAATTGATGCATAATGTGGACCTTTCTCTGTAATTGTAAGTCTATGCTAAGGAACAATAAATTTGGTTTTCTGTCTCGTAGAATATTCATGTCTGTATTTATCTTCTTCAAAATTTGATTTATTATCATAGACAAAAATTACACAAACATATATGTAAATGGCATATACGGTAAGCATTTTGTTGAATTTGAAGGTACCACGACAAGAATCTGTATATTTCATATTCAACATGGTCTTCAAGATACGTTTCTGCTTGATGAAAATACGTTCAAGTTGTGTACTCCCTCCCCATACTAATATTCCATATTTCAGAAAAGGATAAACAGTCCCATAATATGCGGTCTTCAGTGCTTCGAAATTCAAGTGTTTTTTCAAAACTCTAATTGCATAACACTTACTTGCTAGTTTTTTTGAGAGATATTCAATATGTATATCATAATTTAGTTTGTCATCTTTATAGATTCCTAACAGTTTTGTACTGGTTGAAAGAGACAATCTATCGCTTTCGAGCTGAACATAGTCCGGAATAGTAATATTTTTGTGAACAGTTTCAAAAAGTATGCAGTCTGTTTAATAATTTGTTAGTACTAAAGTAGGTAGATACTGTTGAAAATATACCTTTGGATAATGCAAAATTTCTTTAAGAATTAACATTATTATTTATTATTCGCTATGAAGTTTCATATAACAGAAAACACAAATTTGTTTAATTATTATGTATTAACAATTTATATTTCAAAAAACGTAGGATCTACAAACATAGTAAGATTTAAATGTTGCTTGAATTCTAACCCATCCTCTCTTCTTAATGGTGAATAGGAAGGTGTCGAATTAATTAGATGTCTGTGTTTTAAGACATATATGTAATATTTTGAAACAATTTTGTTCAAACCTCTTTTACGCAAAAGGCCATATTTACTTGACATCTGCAGCAGACTTTCTTGGATTTTCGTAAACAAACCATTCGACTGTAACGCTTTCTGGTGCGTCCATTAAATTCGTTAAATATTTTAATTTTGGATGACATATTTGCACTTGACTCAACTCTTTGCAGTATTTACATAAATTGTACTTTTCGAAGCACTTCATTTTTCTCAAATTGTTTAACGCAAATGCTTAGAAGAACTGTTTTACATAAGAATATATTTGTTTGCTGGTTTACTATACAGTAACTTAATGTAATTTACCAATATAAACCTCATCTGTCAAAAGCATGGCCGCCTATATCACGGCCACCTACTGCAACAAACCAAGTTAATATTATATTTTTTACATTAGAAGTGTTATGGATTACTACATTTCTACCACCTTTAGTAACCTAAAATAATGAAAGGGCGATAGACTGATCTAATATCCATCTGAGTTTTAGCATTTGGTGTAACTAAAGTTGGTAATATTATTTATTTATCGAAACATGGTGGACTTGACAAGCAGTGAAATTCATTTATAATGTCAGATTGGATTGATAATTTTTTTCCAAATTATGGTGTGAAATTTTCTTACCGAATACCACGCAAGCTTAAATTATTCCTGGAAATTTTCTTTCGGGCACGAATATTTTAAGAAAATTATCAATTTTCAAAATATTCATGCTTTCAAAAAAATTTCCGGAAATAATTTAAGCTCTTGTGATATTATAAGTGAAAATTCGAGCCGTAGCTCTAACACATCGTCCATTTTCAATGGATATTCTCTCTTGTATAGTATAAACCATTTTTGAAAGGTTTCAAATTGTTGAATGAACTGACTTGAATACATCAAATACCAAGACGTAAACAAAGATATGCGTATACAAAAACACATGGCGACAATTTTTTTTCATAAAAACGTCTGTCTCACCTTCCGAACGATTATTTCTGACAGCATATTATTTTTCAATACAGTGGCGTACCCACAGAGAATCTTTCTTACGATGATAACATTTTGGGTGATGAAAAATAAAAATATCTTGATAAAACTTAGTTTCCATTAAAACTTCAACAACACTTGATGTATTTGGGATTGAATTCCCTTCAAAATGATATATCACAAGTATAGTACTCCTATTGAAAATTCTGAAGTAAGGGGTGCTGGGGCTGAGGGGATTGACAACACAATGATGATGTATGTGATGAAAATCGCAAGGGGGAACCCCCTTGCGATTTTCAATTTTTTCATGAGTTCGGAGATTAGAGGGGTAACAAGTTTTAACTGTATATGTTGCAGTGTAGGTACCTCCTAAACAAAAGTCCTACTGAAAGTCTTGATGTAACACCCACTGAAAAATTGACTGGAGGAAAACCAGATTTGTCACGACTGAAAGTATTTGGATGTGATGCCCATTCCAAAGTTTTAGGACAACTACAAAAACTTCCCGAAGTAGAAAATATATATTTGTTGGATATGCATTGAATGGGTATCGTCTATGGGACTCTGACTAACTACACAACCTTCCACACTTATCAGAATAAATATATTTCTCAATTGAATGTCAGCACAAATAATAATACAATTGCAACCATAGTTTCTTGGAGTATGTTTTGATTCTACATTATTATTTGAAAGACACTGCAATCAATTATGTAAAACTTTGATTTCAAAATGCTATCAAATAAGAAACTCAAAGAGTGCATTATGCCTTAACTCAAATTTTATTATGCAGAAGTTCATTCAAGAATAACTTATGGTATTATAGTATGGGAAAACACTCCAGCTGCTCAAAATGCCTTCCTTCCTCAGAAGCGCATTTTAAGATGTCTTGTTGGTTGCCCATCAGATCAGTCATGTCGAAACCTATTCAAGGAGCATAACATGTTAGTGCAATATTTATTTTTGAAATACTGACGTATATTCATCAGAATCGGGATATTTACTTAAGGAACATCGATGCACATTCAAACAATACACGGAAAAAAGAAAATTACATGCACCTTTCAAACATCTAGAAATATCCAAAAGATCTTCTGATACTTTTGGTGTCCATTTGTACAACTTGCTTCCACACCATACGAGAATTTATAGATTCTAGTTAAAATTTTACTTTGCGAATTGTGCTCCTTTATAGACTTTTTGTATTGTTCTTTTTTTCAAAAACACCAGTTCTGTACATATTATTTATATTTTAGAAATGTTTCTTGACGTGTCCTAAAACTTTTATGTTCCAAAGGATTATTAAAATGATTGATTGATTGATTGATTCTGAGAAAAGAAAAATAGTAGTTCAACGGGATGTTATTTTTAGAGAGAAAAAAGAAGAAAGAACCGATGAAAAAGTCATGAAAATACATTCTAGCAATGAAGAATGCCCTGAAGAAGTAAGACCAGAAGAAAACAGAGACACCGCTAAGAGTAATGAAGAAACGAATGAAACGACTGAAATAAACGAAATACAGGAAAATGAAAACTTGGGAGAAGGAAGAAATACAACAATCAGAAGACCTAGACGATTTGATGATTTTGTACTGTTATCTTATCAGGAGGCAGTAAATGGTATTGAAAGAGAGAAATGAAAAGCAGCTATGGAAGAGGAAATGGAATCATTGAAGGAAAATAAAACATGGTCATATGTAGATGAATCTGAAGTGGGAGAAAACAAAATTATTTAGTTTCCAAGATTTAGTTTATCCGGTAATTTATTATTAGAAGGTGTTGAGAATAATAAAATTCACCGTCTTGTATAATATATTCTATGAATTGGTTGTTATTGAAATATGTAGATAGTAGATCTTTCGAAATCAAGGCGATCATACCATTAACACGCTGTATAGAGCAAATTGATGCAGTCTGAAATTTTATTGTCTTGATATGACATGGAATATGCGAGGAATGTAAATTATCCAAAACTGTCGCTAGCGAAAGCTGCTTACTTTAAAGTTTCCGGAAACTTCCGACTGCTGAAAACTTCCGAAAAATCATATTACTCCTTCTAGTTGAATAAACAGCTATTCCTCTACGACAACAACACTCCAATATCCACAGTCAAATACAATTTAAGGCTATCTATCATCTCCAATATAATCTTAATTGACATGTTTTCATATCAGCTGAAAATGCGCTCACAGAATACAGGTCATATAACGATCCTACGCTTTCAATTCCTCTTTTATCCGACTTCTGATTGTCAAGATCCAATTGGTCTTTCAGAAATTATGACATAAGATGATTCATAGCTAACTGGTAAACTAGTCTCAGATTCCGTATGATATTCGTCCCAGTTATGTATTGTTAAGTTGTATACAGTTATGCAAAAATTCAATTGCATCAGTTATTTCTAGAGATATCTTGTTTTAGTCATTCATCATCAAAACATGCAATGAATAAAAAATAAAATGTTACATATTGAACTTTCTGGTAATACCATGCACATAAAACCACAAGTAATAAAAATGCTTTTCTGAACACTGGATTAAGCTAGATGAGGAAGAAACTGACTAGTGGTACTTCTATTTACACAAGAGAAAATTTAAAAAATCCAAATGTTTCTATTGAAAAGGGTATATGAGGCTATATTGAATACTCTCATGTGCAATGTAGAAAAATAAATTGATAATTTTTTATATTTTTACCGTTCAAATTTATGTAGAATAGGTGTCTTCACGGAAAATTTTGAAAATATTCTGCAGCAGTTACTTTTGAGATTATGAAATAATTCTCTCAATTTTCAAAATTTATATTTTCCAAAAAATGATACATAGACTGAATTTTAAGAGTTGCTTCTTTTTATAATTTCCATCAAACAATTTTTGAGTCTAACGGGGTGGCAAAGAAAAATGCAACGTGAGCTACATCCCGAAAACTGGGTCGAAGTAGGTACTCATAAATTCAGAAGCCAATGCTTGTTTTTAAATATAATATCTTAGTTGATGACAGAATCAAGCCATAATCGAAATATTTTCCTAATGAACAAAGTTCGAAGTAATGGATAACGGCTGGTATCAAAGTTTCCTGCAAAAACAAACGAATATTATTTGAAAAACAAGGACTAGTAACTAATTAAATTAAATTATTATTACAAATTCTTGAAGCTCAAAATGATGGCAAATGTTCTCACCTCACCTCTCGCAATTCAGTTCCATTGACATTATATTACGACTTTCGGAAAGCCAATCTGATCAGTTAATATTGCGGGTAAGATAATTGTTTTCTTTGAAACCAAATCATTGTTCAGATCATTGTTGAGAACGTTCTTAGAGTGAAATTATAAAACATTTAAAAGGATGAACTTGAAACAGTTTCTCAAACGTTTAAACAATTTACCTAACTTATTCGACATTTTAGCTTAAAGGACCAGTGTGATTTCTAGTAGATTTGTAGTGATATTATCAGTACTGTTCCGTTCTTCCGCAGAACAGTACCTGTTCTGCGTACCAATTATTGTATTGGTGTTTCATGGAAAATTAAAATTCTCCTTCATTTGGATCCACAATATTGATTCAGTCTCTTTTCGACTTCTCAAGTGTGTTTACATGTAAATAACACAAATAAGCAGATGGTAAAAACTCTGAAGAAGCTTTCCGCAGAAAAGTTAATACCAACTTTCAGAAAATTCTTCACAGCACTGTGGATTCTCGTTTGGAGGTGAACAACCTGGTTGAAGGTGAGCATTTTGATATGGTATATCATCAAAACTCAACCAGCTCTGGGCATGATGATAGTCCTTCCATATGTGGAACACAAGTAATTACTGGAAGATATTTCGAATTAAACCGTTATCTAACACCAACGTATATGGAGATGAACAACCTGGTTGAGGGAGAGAATTTTGATCTGATGAATCATCAATACTTAACCAGCTCTGGTCATGATGACAGTCGTTCCATATGTGGAAGACAAGTAATTACTGGAAGATACTTTAAATTAAATCGTTATCTAATGATAAGTTCACCAACAATTCTCCCTTCAATAGAATTCAAAGTAATAATCGGATCGATCGTATATTGTGAATGAAAAAATAATATTGGTCCAATATGGGTGAATATTCAAAACACAATATTATATTCATAATATTGGTGGAATATTGGTTGAACCGGTTCTGGATGTAGATTGTCACATTTAGTATTGGGTCAATATTGGTTGAATAAATTCTACCAATATCGATAATACAATATTGGCTATATATTGTTTTCTACATCTAGAATAAATATTGCAATCCCAATATTCCAGTCATATCGATTCTAGAGATAAATAACTATATTATATTTCCAAGTTTGATAGCACATTGGTTGAATATCATTTCAACTATATTCAACAAATTGTAGTGACTCATATTGGGTCAATATTGGATCAATGATATTTACCAATATCGATAAAACAATTTTGTCTTCATATTGTTTTCAACATCCAGAATAAATATTGCAATCCCAAGATTCCTCGCATATCGATTCTAGGAATAAAAACTATACTGTACCGGGTGACACAGCAGACATGTAGCAGCCTGTAGTTTTTTTATTTGAAGAGATGAATATTTGAGTTACGTAATCAATGATAGCGCTCCATTTGAATCTAACGACAACTTTTTTCAGCTACCTGTTAGTTCGGCAGTAACTCCAACTTCTTTTTTTTTTAATGACACCCTGTATATTTATCCAGACTATCTTATTTGTCTAGAAATTCTCTATTGAACCGTGTATTACAAAGTGGCATTCGTTTCTCAATTCGCAGATGAATTGCATTTTATTAAGAAACATCAAGTTGGCTGTTTTCCGAATTCTATAATCTTTCGACGCTTGGTAGGCTTGGAAATCCAAAGAGTATCAGTTAAACGATATAATGTCAGTTTTTTCCATACCTGAGCACTTCCTACAGATTGTCAATAATTTCTTTAATAAAAAGAAAAAACATCTGAAAATAACTGACGATATTGCGAAAACTGAGATAGGAACGTGTTTTTTTCAATTTGGTTACTTGTGAAGGAACTATCTGTCTTTCTCTTTGGCCATGTAGCCATATCATGATCTTTCCATTTGGAAACATAAAATTAAAATTGTTCCCCTGATCCATCAATTCACAAGTCTATTAGTCTAGATATTTGCAATAATATTTTGCCTAGTAGGCGGTGTACACAGAATGTTTTGTGTTTGACAGGTAAACATCATTTGATTGTACTGATTATCTCCATCAGTTTTATGCTGATTAAAATTGCATCGTTTAATTAGATACTAAATATGTATTCAAAGAATGAGAAGGTAGATATGTTGTTGATATTCGGAGAGTGCAAGAGAAATTGTAGACAGGCTGAACAATTGTATGTCGAAAGATTTCCGGAAAGACGCCATCCGCCTAATAATTCTTTCGCTAGAGTAGAAGAGTAGTTCAGAAGAGAACCGGAAAATCAAAACAATCTCCAATACATTGTCGACGAGTAAATGGAAGTAAACGTTTTGGCCATAGTACATGCAGATCCGACGATATCACTGAGACAAATTGAGGACGAAATCGGCGTGAACCGACAGACCGCTAGAAGAGTTTGGAAAAGAACTGCTCTGAACTGCTCTTTTACTCTAGCGAAATAATTATCAGATGGGTGGAGTCTTTCCGGAAATCTTTCGACATACATTTGTTCAACCTGTCTACAATTTCTCTTGCACTCTCCGAATATCAACAACATATCGACCTTTTCGTTCTTTGAATACATATTTAGTATCTAATTAAACGATGCAATTTTAATCAGCATAAAACTGACGTAGATAATCAGTACAATCAAATGATATTTACCTGTCAAACACAAAACATTTTGTGTACACCGCCTACTAGGCAAAATATTATTGCATATATCTAGACTAATAGACTTGTGAATTGGTGGATCAGGGGAATAATTTTAATTTAATGTTTCCAAATGGAAAGATCACGATATGGCTACATGGACAAAGAGAAAGACAGATAGTTTCTTCACAAGTAGCCAAATTGAAAAAATTATGTTCCTATCTCAGTTTTCGCAATATCGTGAGTTATCTTCAGATGTTTTTTCTTTTTATTAAAGAAATCATTGACAATCTGTAGGAAGTGATCAGGTATGGAAAAAACTGAAATTATATCGTTTAACTGATACTCTTTGGATTTCCAAGCCTACCAAGCATCGAAAGATTATGGAATTCGGGTAACAGCCAACTTGATGTTTTTCAATAAAATGCAGTTCATCTGCGAATTGAGAAACGAATACCACTTTATGATACACGGTTGAATAGAGAATTTCAAGATAAATAAGATAGGCTGGATAAATGTACAGGGTGTCATTAAAAAAAAAGAAGTTGGAGTTACTGCCGATCAAACAGGTAGTTGAAAAAAGTTGTCGTCAGATTCAAATGAAGCGCTATCATCGATTACATAAAAAAACTACAGGCTGCTACATGTCTGCTGTGTCACCCGGTATATCCAAGTGTGATTACACATTGGTTGAATATTATTTCGCCAATATTCAACAAATCTCATCAACTTATATTGGGTCAATATTGGTTATACGTTCCTGACTGAAGATCCCCGTTATCCCACCCTGTATGATTGTTCCCAGTCAACACATAATGGTCTCAGAGATGGTAGTGGGATTCACATGTTTCAGATTATTATTATTATTATTATTATTATCCGCATAAACGTCTATTCGGTGCCCCGTTGGTCAGTGCGAGACATCAAAATGTGATGCAAAATGTGACTCGAAATTAGCCCAATGTGACATTCTATTTATACTTCGGAACCGAATGCACTTTGAGACCCTTTCGATGTAACAATGTGAAATTGTATGAACTGGTACTTCGCTTCACTTTCTGATTCTGCTGTATGTTAAGAATTGTTGAATTAGCAGTTCGAAGTTTCTGTTTTGACATTATTTTTTGAATCTCTATACCTATTTGAGAAAAAAAAGGGTATATAAAAATATAAATAAAGTTGAAATGTTGTCAAATATGTAATGAATACTCGTTTATTAAAGATTTTTATACAACAGGATTTACAACTAACGTTTTGTGACCAGGGTCATTACTTGCCTAACTGTCGCTTTGACATGACATCCAATTCTGTCGCTGACCACATATAGTGTGATAACTATTCCTACATCTCTCTTTCTTGAAATAGAGATAATTCATAAACATTCATAAATGACTGATAAAATAATTCAAAAGGTTCAAACAAAATCTTGTAAGTATGTAGGCTTCTTGGAAATTCTTGAACTTTTTCGAATTGGTTCTTCTGGGACATGTTCATCGGGAATGTGATTGATATCATCTTTAGGAATTTGATCAGATGCCACTTTACCTTCTGTAAAGTGAACCAAGTACTTTCGATTTCGCCTCAACTTCGCTGCTTCGGTTTCAACTAAGTATGATCTGGGTTGCGGCGATTTTTTAATGACAACTCCTTCTGTTTTCTTGTCTGTAATCCAAACTACGTCTCCTTCATTCAACTCATCTTGATCTTTTGCCCTATGTCGTTTATTGAAGTAATTTTCTGATTTTTGTTTCTTCAATGTCATTTTTTCTTTTATTTTCTTATGATCGAAAACTTCTGGTTGCAGATTCTTGTCATGTATGGGAAGTATATCTCGTAGTTTCTTCGACATCAGAAGTATTGCTGGGCTGACGCCACAGGAAAGTGGGGTATTGCGATATGCCAATAAGCCAAGATGAGGATCATCGCATTTCTTAATAATATTTTTTTATCAATTTTACCGCGCTCTTAGCTTGACCGTTAGATTGAGCATGTAAAGGGCTACTGCTTTTCCACTCGAAATTATATTTCCTAGCAAAATTTCTGAATTCCCAACTGTCAAACTGGGCACCATTGTCGGTTCTCAAAATTTTTGGTATCCCGAACAAAGAAAACGTTTCCTTGAATTTTTCAATGATTGATTTACTACTTGTTGATTTTGTGACATTATGCACTATGGGAAAGCAGCTGTAGTAATCTTGAATAACGAGATATTTTTCTGCTCTGTATTCACAAAGGTCTGCTGCTAAGGTATTCCAAGGAGAGCATGGTATTTCAGTAGATAACAATGTTTCAGTAATTGAAAGCTTGTGTTTCAAACATTTTCTGCAATTTTCCACAATATCTTCTATATGCTTATTTATGTTCGGCCACCAAACGCTATTGCGGGCTCTATCTTTGCATTTTTTAACGCCTTGATGGCCAATATGTATATCTTCTAATATTTTCCTTCGGAATTTTTCTGGTATTATTATTCTCTCACCGAAACATACAATATCATTGATTATAGTAAGGAAATCTCGGTATTTGTAATAGGGCAATACTTTTTTCTGACAATTCTGTTTGATTGGCTAACCTCCAATTATGCAGTCTCTGAGAATTTCCAAACTATCATCTTTTCTTTGTGTTTCAACCAATTCTTTTGAAGAATATGACGAAAACGAAGCAATTTCCTCAATAATGGAATTGATGTAAGCCACACAATCTTTTTCATCCAGTACATCCTCTCCGTTGTCATTACTTTTTTCTGGAGCTCTTGACAACGCATCTGGCACTATACGAACTGATTTTTTCTTTTCAACAGATCTCTTAGTATATGTGTATTTTCAGCATGATTTTTTAGGAATCTTGTTAAATAATTCACCATTCCAAGGAATCTTCTAAGTTCTTTGATATCTTTTGGAGGAGGATAGTCCAATATACTGGAAATGTTTTCATACATAGGTTTGATCCCATCTGCCCCAAGTATATAGCCCATGTACTTAGTTTGGTTTACTGCGAATTGACATTTGTTCATGTTCAAAGTTATTCTTTTCTTTGTCATTTGAGCTAATAATTTCATCAAAGATTCGTTGTGATCTGATACGGTTTCTCCGAATACTAAAAAATCATCTGCATGAACGAGTATGTTAGGATCACGCAGCTCAGACACTAAATTTGACATTGCTTTCTGAAATATCTCAGGTCCTGATGTAATTCCAAAGGGTACTCTTCTGAAGGCATATCTTCCGAAGGGAGTGATGAATGTAGTGAATTTGACAGATTCTTCATTCAACGAAAGTTGCCAAAATCCATTTGTACAATCCAATTTCGAAAATATTTTTGCTTTATGAAGTCTTGAAAGAGTCTCTTCGACGGATGGGAGTAAATAGCGCTCCCGTAAGATGTGTTTATTGAGTTCTGTATAATCCACACATATACGTATTTTTCTAGCTGAACGAACGACGACAACCATAGGTGCACACCATTCAGTAGGCTCATTCATTGTGATTATAACGCCATCTTTTTCCATACGTATCAATTCATTTCGAACATCTTCTAGAAGTGGTAATGGAACTCTTCGGGGAGTGCTAACAGAATATGGAGTAGCCTCCGAGGATATGTGTATTCGATGTTCGTAGTCTCTGAGCTTTCCCAGACCCCCGAATAATTTCGGAAAATTCTTTTTTATTTTTCCTTCTTTCCATATTTCGTTGTCTGATAATTTTTGTTCAATAGACTGAATTGATCTTTTTCCTATTTGCATATCATTATTCGCCATATGTTTGCTCACTTCCAACTTGTTATCAGCCCATCTCATTAGATTCAGCTGGAGTATACCCGGTCGACCAAGTAGGTTTTCTTTTGTGTCTATAACGAACATTTTAATTTTCACTTTTTGATCACCGAAAACTACAGGGCATTTTACTTTTCCAACGGTATTCAAAGTTTAATTGCCTGGTCCCATAAGTACTACTTTTGTTGGTTTTATTGAAATATCATCTTCAAAATCGTTGTAGTATTTTTGTGCTAATATCGATTTTGAAAGGTATAGACCTACCTTCAATTCTTAAATTCACCATCCAAACTGGAGATTTCTTGTGGACTTCACTTACATTTATGATTTCATCAACCGATTCTCCATCTGAGGAGCTTTCTTCGGAAACTGTGTAGTCGCTATGATCTACTTCATTGATTGACTCGATCCTAGTTTAACAAAATTTACTGAAATGGCCCTTGATTTTACATTTTTTACATTTTACGTTTCTAGCTGGACAAACTTTAATTGGGTGATTTTCATTTCCACATCTACTGCAAAACCGACTTCTCATTGCATTTGCTTCGGATTTTGAATAAGTTCCTCGACGATTCTTGTTACCGATTCATTCTGTCTATTCTGTCGATACTTGAACTGGTTTGTTGTCTCAGTTCATCATTTTGTTTCTTAACATATTCTGCCTGTACTATTTTTTTAATTGCTTTTTCAAGTGTCAGACTGATGTCCATCTGTAATTTTTGCGATAAAGAGGTATCAGTTATGCCTACTACCAGTCTATCTCTTATCAGTTCATCATTAATTGAACCAAATTTACACGATTTGGCTAATGCCATCACATCTGCTATGTATTTTTCTGCTGGCTCGCCTTCTTTTTGGTTACGAAGGTTGAACTTTGCACGGAGATAAATAATATTGGACTTCTTTTCAAAATGTTCATTGAAAATAGTTTCTGCTTCTTCGTAGCTCTTTAGACTCTCTTAAGTCCTCTGTAAAGTGGTTAAGAATGTATCTACATCTGGCCCCATATGAAGTAATAGATTATTTATCTGAGATTCTTCTGGAAGTTCTTTTTGCTTTGTGGCATGACGGAATCTTCGATAATGATTAATCCTCGATTCCCAGTCTTCTTGCACAAACGAAAATCTTCCGGGTATTGGTATCGCGTTCGAAATAGTTACGCTACTTGCAGTTAGCTTTCTACCGCTTCCGCACAGATCGTGGTTTTCCTGCAGATCCGCAATAATTTGTTTCAGCTGATTCAGCTCTTCACGTAATTCTAGTTCTTCTGTCATCTTTTAACGATTTACACCTGACACCATGTAATGAATACTCGTTTATTAAAGAGTTTTATACAACAGGATTTACAACTAACGTTTTGTGACCAGGGTCATTACTTGCCTAACTGTCGCTTTGACATGACATCCAATTCTGTCGCTGACCACATATAGTGTGATAACTATTCCTACAAAATATTGTGTCACAAAAAGTATATTTTGAATTGTAACTTCACATCAATAAATATTCAGTTTCTCTTGATTATATCCACAAAATACATAATCCCAACAAGAATAAAACAAAGCTCAACATAAATTGAAACTATACCTTAATATTATTATTCTTACTAATGAATTACTATTCATGTATGGATTGGAATGCTAGAAAACAAATGCGTGAGTTGATTCCGTAGTATATACTTTTCACAAACAAAAAAAATTAAACTGTCTAAATCGTGAAAAAGACAAAATATAGAAATGTAGAAAAATCTATAATTCAACTCCAATGGTCTGGACAGCATTTTCTTCGCTGCGAAATCAGAAAATGCCAAATTCTGTATATCACTGAATTTACCTTTCTAAGTTTCTACTCACCGTTCCGATCATTGAAGGGATACAGTTCTTGTTAGGAATAATAATTGGGCAATGTTAATAAACACATTTGATTTAACTATTGAAATGAAGTGAATCAAACAGAACATTACACACTATCAGAAGTACCTATAGAATATTCAAAGCATGGCTTCAACCAAATACAAATTCTACTTGACTCTCGATTCGACAAACAACTCTGGCCGTTTAGTGTTGTGATGTCATGTTCAATTTTGTTACCGACCTAATTCCTTCTATACCGACAAAATCGCAATGAATCCAAAATTAATGTAATGTGCTTTGCCATTTCCTTCACATTTTGAAGAAAATTGTGAACAATTCATAACATTTGGCATCACTGAGTGGTAACAGTGATGTCTAAATTCAACTCATTTTGTTACCATAATAATCAAGAAAGCTACATCTAGATGTTTGTTAACGGGGTTATCTTTATATTCATCGAGTACCTATAAGTTTGAATTCTGAAGTCATTTGTGAGGTATATTCATGTAATATTCGAAGTTTGAGAATTAAGGTATGAATATTATCCAGATGCAAACTGAAGAATCATAATCCTAAAAGGTACCCGACGAAGAAGGGAACAACAGTTCTCTAACAAAAAAAATCTTCCATTCGCACTTAATCTCATTTTCAAAAATCGAAATGACAATTTCAATTTTGAAAGTTCTTTGACAAATGACAAACAACTGCGTACCGTGAATCAACCGAATTTTTCATGAATATATGTTGACCGTGGTTATCACTTCGTCATTTTCGATGAGCCGACCGGTTAACCACCTTTGGAAACGGAACATGGCTTTATTGAGGAAATTTAACACGATTCAGCATACCAAATAGTTGCTGTAAGAACGCCCTAGAAACGTTTTTAAAACAAATAAAGCTTTATAAAAAATTACATGAGAACACTATTTTAGGTTTGTATAAAAGCACCAAATTGTTAAGTAGTTGAGAGTTGACCGTGTCTCACCCTGTGCCACCCCAGAATATTTCCTATCAAAATAGATCAGGATATTCCTCGACGAAATGCACTCTCCGTCAAATCTAATCCTAGGCCCTTTGAAGGAAAGTGAGGGCCAAGGAGCCCAAGAAACGAACTCGACAAAATGTCTATTAGAGTTACAATTTGATGGTGGATACATTTGCATGCGAATCGCAGGTGCGTTCTATATAATCCAAATCGTGTCCCTTCGCCTTTTATGCGAATAACGAGAAAAATGTGCGTATAATGCACACGACGAAGCGATTACGCTGTCTTTGTTCTGCAGAAATGACGTCAATTTATCGAGTGGAATTCGATTTTTGTTGATCAAGATATGATAGAGTTGGTCTAATTGTGGAGTCATCAAACTCCTCGAGAAAAAGCGCCTCCACCGCAACTTGGCAATGTTCAGAGTTGAGCTTTGTCGAGATGATGAAAAACACCAATCGATTAGTCACGAAATGTCATATAATAATAATAATAATATTAATGGTCTTAATTTATCTAAATCTCGTGGCTGGACTGGGGTGAGTCCTGCACGATTCACTGTTGCGTTCCAATTAACAGTGCTGCTCCTAAGGTGGCGCATGGAGTTAGTAACAAGGCCTATCCAGAACACGTGGCTAATGACCATAGCGGTCGATGCCGAAACACCAAAGAAAAATAAAATGGTCTTCATTACTTTCAATAAAAAACTGTTGTGCACATTTCTCAGCACATATTTCTAGGTATTACTTGATATTGAAAAAAAAGGCGAAGAATTAATTCAGCAAGAGAGAATCTCACTGACAAACAAGTCAATACAAGTATTAAACAAATGAAAAAAATGGTCATATCATCAGTGATGAAAAAACTATAGCCAGTCTATTCAATGAACATTATGTTGCAGTAGGCCCAGACTTGGCTAACAAAATTGTAGTTATCCGAACTATACCACCCCAAAAAGAAATTAATAACCAAAGCTTTTTTCCTTTCACCCAGTATGCCTACAGAAGTAATCAAAGTCGTAGAAGAATTTGAAAACAAAAAGTCTCCAGGCGAAAATGGGACAACTGGTGAAATTTTAAAATGTATAGTGAAACATATCTCTGAACCATTAACATATTTATTGATCAGATGCTTAGAAAAATTATATCTTCCTTCCTTGTTCAAAATATCTCTGGTAAAACCAATATTTAAATCTGGTGATCCCCTAGAGGCTATTAACCACAGACCTATCTCACTTATAACTACATTTGCCAAGATATTCGACCTAACGTCTAAAATATATAACGCAATGTAATAAAATGGCTTTGAGTGTCTTCATATACCTTTCAAAAGCCTTCGACACTGTAAGTCATCCATTATTATTGAAATCTCGGGAAGATGAGAGTATCAGAGGCGTTGGGCTATAGTTATTTAAAAGGTACCTCACAAAAAGATACCAATTTGTACAAATTAACAGTATCCGAAGCGAGCAAAAGGAAGTTACCTATGGTGTACCACAAGGATTCGTGCTGGGGCCAGTCCTTTTCAACATGTATTTGAATAATCTTTTTTCAGTTCCTACGGCCGGTGAAATCATAGCATACGCTGATGATACATGTATCTTCTACGAAGAAGAAAATTTGGGAAAAGTCAAAATATAAGCAGAAAAAGATCTTGCTCTTATTAAAAAATGGTTCAATAGCAAATTACTAACCATAAATTTCACAAAAACATCGTTCCTTCCCACATATATTGACAGTAGAACATCGACGGACTTTCAAACAATAAAAACTCTAAATAACGGAAATATAAATGCTTTTACTGAAATAAGTACCTAGGAGTCGTCCTGGATTCAAACTTGAGATGGGATAAACACGTCAAACATGTAATTGAAATTAGATTTCTAATCCACAAAATTTAAAATTCTACGAGATATTCTCAATCCTAAGATGCTATATACGGTTTATATCTCACTTGTCCAGCCACATTTAATATATGGTATAGTAGCATGGGAAGGTGTTGGAAAAGCTACTTTGTCAAATCTTGAAGTTATTCAAAAAAATCATCAAAGTTATGTATATAAAAGGCTTCACCCATCCATCCGACAATCTATTTCGGGAAAGCTTCATAATGGACATACGGCAGCTATACTATTAGTTTACAAACATCTACCAACATAAAAATAAACATCAACTTAAAAATATCGATCATAAATACAACACAAGAAATAAAAATGAAACGTATGTACTGAAAAAGACAAAGAAAGCGGCAGGCCAAAAATGTTACAGTTATCAAGCTCCTAAACTGTATGACACACTCCCAGATTATATTAAATATGAAAATAATATGGAAAAGAAATCTGTAGGTCACAATGAGCTTATGACATGAGATATAAGATGTCCGGAGGACTGCTCAGTGCTAATATCCTATACAATAGGAAAAGGTGGGTCGAAAATCCGTCAGAAAACAACTACTTTCCTGGCTAATGCCACGGCGAACATTGAATTACATCTGATGAAGTCTGAAGTTCCTATAAGGTTATCTCTGTTCATCGAAACATTCGGACCACCTATATATCGATTTCGGAGTGTTGCTACTCATCAGAATAGGGTAGGTCTAGCAGTCAATAACCAATGACTGCAACGAATGAATTGACAACCAAACCCATATCAAGACCGAAACTGAGATCGCGCCCGCACAGTGGATAGCTCCAAACTGAGAGCGCCATCTCAACGCCGGCCACCCAACTAAGCAATACCCATGAACCACGATCGTCAACACCGTATAAAACGGAAAAAAAATCTGTAGGTCACAATGAGCTTATGACATGAGGCATAACATGTCCGGAGAATTGCTCATTGCTAATATCCTATACAATAGGAAAAGTTGGGTCGAAAATCCATCAGAAAACAACTACTTTCCTGGCTAATGCCACGACGAACATTGAATTACATCTGATGAAATTCAATGTTCGTCGTGGCATTAGCCAGGAAAGTAGTTCTTTTCTGATGGATTTTTGAACCAACTTTTCCTATTGTATAGGATATTAGCAATGAGCAGTCCTCCGGACATCTTATGCCTCATAAAAATAACATATAAAACTTCAAATATCACTTGAAAATTCTAGAGAAATGATTCATAAAATAATAGAATAACATATAAAGTGCCCTGGTTGTATACTTCTACCAATTTTAGTAATGAGCTTTTTTGAATGCGCTTCAATAGAAGCTCTCCTTTATTTGTTTGTGCCAATTGCTCCATTCGCTTCATTGTAAACGCCCCTTTTATTTTATTTTAATTAACTTATTTTACTTGTCGTTTTTATTTTAAATAACTTGTTTTTCTTGTCGATTTTAATTGGTATAGGTTACATTATTACAATTATTGTTGCAGCTGTTTTATCTTATATTTATTGGTTTATTGTGTCATGCACAGGTTAAACCTTTATTGACTTTTTTCTCAGTTTATTTACTTTAGCTAGGTATCAATACTCATGTATTGTTTTAAAATTGTTTTTTCCGTTAACCAGCTGTCTTCCCCTTACGAATTACAGCCCTCAGAAGTCGAAACTTGTGCGAGCTAAGGATTAACGAGGTCTTACCTTTTAACGTGCGATTCCTAGCACTTTATCGGGCCATCAGAACAATTTCTGTAGTCGCCGTGGTTTGAACCATCGCCAACTGGCAGCCAAAGTGATTGAAACAATGTCGCTTTAACCACTCGGCTACCTGGCCTATGTGGCTCATATTTGGCAAGTAAACTTATATTATTATTATTTGTTCTTCCACAATGTGTCCATTTAGATCGGGACCATATGGAAAACTTTTTTATAATTCATTTATGAAAAAAATTATTCCTGATAAAGAACGTTCTGCAAGATGTAAATCCCAAAAATAAATAATTATAGTTGGATTTTTTCCATAATGAATAAATTTCGTTTTTGCAATAATAGTACATTAAAATAATAATAATAGTAATTCGAAAATAAGTTTATGGCATATCAGACGGGAAAATGAAAATCGGAACTGAATTAAAAAAATGTGGATCAACCGTGATTCGAACTCTGGTCTCATTGTGTCCGGCAATGTGCGTTAGACCACTACGCTATTGAACCTCATTCAAAAACCGGCGATTCACACTTCGAATTCAGCTCTTTGTTAGTATGAGATGATGATTAGGTTAAATGAAAAGATGAAACATTCTCGCATACACACCCAGTGAAATCATACTGATGTATCAGCTGGTGTCAATCACACATAGGATTATCAACCGACTTCACATGTGAAATTTCAAGTATATGACTCAGCCCTCCGAGCAACATATCCGACGTTGTTTATAAATATCTATGCTCGGATCATGTTAAAAAAGTACATTATCGGATATTTCCATTTCAACTCATTAATCAGGTTAGAATTCCGTATTGTTATTCACTCTTAACTTGGCGATCTAGTTTGTTTACATGCGTTGACAACTTATTTATCGTCTTGTCAGTTCAGTTTGGATTTGAGCCTATTTGTATAATTGTTTTAATTTTAATAAGTGGTAGAAGTGTTGTGTTGGATTGAATTGTTATATTAGAGACCACCTCTGCGAAATGGCGAAAACGTGTGAAGTTTGTGGGCTGAAAAAGTTATCAAGCACTAAACAAACATTCCACAAGTAAGTATCAAATCAAACCATGGGCGTCGCAGCATGGCATATACCATGTCTGATTGGCATACCCTACTTAGTTTTAGTAGTATTATTGTAGTTGATTTTTATTGATTCCCGATTGTGAGACAAAAATACACTTTTTGTTGAAATAGCTTTAAAGAAACTTTGTACTTTGAAAAAATGATTTACCTATTCATAAATAGGAAAATACTTGTTGCAGTAGGTACACTGAGAAATAAGTAAGCAAACTCAACTCTTCAAAACCGAATTCAAATAATAAGTCACTAGCTATAGACCCAATCTGCTGGGTACTGGAATGTTTTGTTCATATACAGGGATTATCACAAAACCCGTTCATCAGAAGTTTTCGATGTTTCCATTTGAATAAAAATGTTGCTTCCGGTTAAACCGTACGTGGACATGAACATCTTGATGGTAAACGAATCACTGTATATCATCACAAGTTTAAAATCTAATGAACGGGTTACGTAGGTGTAATGATTGTCAAAACAATGATTCCATTCTCTCATATTCCTTATGATACTTTGACATTGGTTCAGATTATATTTTCAGGTTACCAAGTAATAGAGCAATTGCCCAGTTGTGGTGTGCATCACTCTCTTAGAAATTCTCAGTTATCTGTTCTAACCACTTTTGGCCTCACCATTTTTCGGTCAGGTTGTAGAACTATAATCAGTAAACGAGAATTACCAGTCTTGGCATTTTATGATGAATCTTCATCTGATGCGATGATAAGGTAGGTAATATTTTTCAGTTTTTTTCAAAATATTTTTATTACCAGTAAGAATTTGAGCGCAGTTTAAGGGTTTCCGGAGTGCAAAATTCGTACTGATTATCAAATCAAATGCTTCCAGCACGTATCTGATCAATCATATTTATTCAATATTTCATGTTCATTGACCAATATAAAGTATTTTTTTAGTAAAACTACAGCAAACATGAAGTTGTCTAACAAATTCGTTCATTTAGTGGATTCCAACTCCTTCCAGCGTTGAAAGATATTAAGGATGATAGTTCTGCAACTGGCACTGTCCCTAAAGTTTGAAGCATCTTCGTCTTCTACCAGAATCATTACTCGAAATACAAAATTATCGTAGACAGCGACAACAGGCGAACAACGAAGGACAGCAAAGTTGTTGCCAGTTCTCGCGCGTTCACGTGAAGTCTTGTTTATATCCTCACGAATTTCGCAATTTTTCTGCGAATAAAATGGCTGCCAGTCATGCCAGACCAATTGTTAATGCAGCCATTTTATTCGCAGAAAAATTGAGAAATTTGTGAGGGTATGAACAAGACTTTGCCACGTGAACGCGCAAGAATTGGCAACAACATTGCTATCGTTTTTTTGAAATGTTTTACTTTGAGTAAGGTTATTCTGGACCTACATTGTCCAAAAAAAACAAAGAAAAATTCAATTCTCTGCAATTTTATTAACGACGTTTCAACTGTTAAAATCTACAGTCGTTATCAAGTGTATGATAACTGATAACTTGATAACGACTTGCAATTTGATTTCTATTGCCCCACAGGAATAAGCACAACATTTTCATATTCAAAATTGACAGATGAAAGTCTATTTTTTTAATGATCGTAAAAGAATTAGTGTATGCTGTATTAGTACACGTATCGTGTTGACAATTATCACATACATGTACAATAATGTACAATAAACAGTCACTTATTTTTGCACCTGGTACATAAATAACTATTTGTCCACTACTTATTCATTATGCATGAGTTATTTAGGCAACCATTTAGGAAATGTTGCCATTAGTATGATAGGAAGAGTTTAATCCAAAAATGCATTGTATTAACGCAAGAACATGTTTGACAACACTCGTGGAGTGTACCCAAAGGCATAGCCTGTGCGCGGGTACATGGCAGCTTATATTTGCTGTGGCGCTCCAGGGCGACTTTGTTTTCATTGGAAGCGCATTCACTTTTCATCAGTATAGGGAGACCTACAGCACTACTGCTGGTGGTTGGTGTGCATTCCGAACATTAGACGCCAGGGTTGCAGCTAAATAACAAACTTGCTTTCCAACCAGGCATGTGGTCGTCTATCGATGCCGATACATGTGATAACAAATTTGTCTGCAGCGACCGTATCTAATTAATAATATATAAGAAAATGTATTAGCACGCCACTGGTTCTAAGCTTAGCTCCAGTTTTCAAAACAATAACAAATCTCCCCCACACCTACAAATCATAACAAAGGATAGCGGTATGCAGCTCTCACATCAATATGTGTTGTTTATATAGAAATGGCACCTCTATATCTTTTATTGCTCGGAGACTCAGCCAAGTAAATATAAATAATGAAGTAGTTCTAAGTCCGTAGTTGACTTAAATTAAACCGTTTTTTATTCATTTTTCACTATTCATGCAAACTGATGACAGACGTGAAATCAAAATGGTCAGTTGTCACACAATAAGAACAAAATACCACAAAAAATTTCCAAAGCAATTTTTTATGTAGAAAATTCCCACTATGATAATATTGTGATTGGTGTGAATGTACCTACATGAATGCTTCAAATTGATGGTTTTTATTGGTTGCAAGAAATGTCAAAAAATAATCATAATAATTTGGTATATAAGCATTCGTGATAGAAAATTACTAATAATGCGTGTTATTCAGTTCAACTGAGTCAGTTGTACTACACTTTTGATCAATTCCAGATTTCGAAAAACCGAGAACAAAAAATACAATCGCTTCCTCGAGCACAGTACTTTCAATTACTCCATTATTTTTATTTCTCGGAGGAATTAAATCAGAATAAAAACCACTTCAATAATTTGGTGGATATTGCGTTTTAGAAAAACTCGTAGAATGATGAATTCCTATCCTTAGGTTACTCTGGATTTTTTACAGTCACTTTCTGATATTTGACGAGTAGTACGACTGTGGAAACACTCAACTTCTTCTAAAATACTCGATTTTAAAAATAAAGGGCATCAACTTTTAACAAAATAATGAACAGAGGCCACATATCACTCACGCACGCACTTATGTCAAATATCTTGAGAACCGTGGACATTTTCATGATGAAAGCCATGTTTTGTCACAAAATATTGAGAATTAATGAAAAGAAGGGAAAACCCATATTAATCCAGTGCCGTTTAAGTTTGGAAGGGGCGAATAGTTGTAACCATCTTCTCTACGCCCCTGTTTTGAACTACAAACACTTTCTTGCATACATTTTTCACACCGAACGCTGTTTTCTAAATGTCATTGAAAAAAGTTAAGCCGATATGGAGTTATTCTGGAAAACATATTTTTCTCACCACTTTCAACCCAGTTGATACTAATATTTGAGGATATGGTTGTAGGAACTTCCAGTCTCAAAATTACGAGAGGATTGTACCATCAGAGATGGGACATCCTGTATATATTACAATTACCATTTAACTTGATTTTTTT
Organism: Chrysolina oricalcia; assembly: GCA_944452925.2. Taxonomy (NCBI): domain Eukaryota; kingdom Metazoa; phylum Arthropoda; class Insecta; order Coleoptera; family Chrysomelidae; genus Chrysolina; species Chrysolina oricalcia. The sequence goes on from OX101825.2 coordinate 19,211,354, forward strand.
TATCTCATTCAAAAAGGTATTGGGTTATTTTTCCCCAATCTTTGCTCACTTTTATATTTTCTGTATCTGCGGGACCAACTGTTTTGATATCTTGATCCATTTTCGAATGCCTCACCTGACACAATTAATTTTTTATCGTTATTTTAGTGAATTTGTCAAAAACCTAACCAGCAGAAAGTCATTCGAGACTGCGGATATCGTTACGTTTACTCAGGTGTACTCATCTCATCATCTTAGGAGAGTTTTGAAAAGGCAGATTTCAGATTAAAACTTCAGCGTACTAAACTGAAGTTTTGTAAGACCGCGAATCCACAATAAGCGTTCTACTGAAACCGGATACCTTTGTATTCGCAACTCATTTGCTCGGATACCGGAACAAAAACATTATCTTCAGCGCTAGTAAAGATAACTAAAAGTTTTACACTGAGTGGGGAAACAATGTTTTCAACATACAGGTTGCTGATTTAGTTGGAACATGCATTAAACGTTTTCAGAATCGTAGTATGTTATGCATGAATCGAATCGTCAAAATGGCTTTTGTAAAATTCTTTGAAAGGGAATATTGGCACAAAATGGAATTTACTCGTGAACAGTTTCGAACCATGATTTTATACGAGTTTTTTTCTCAACTCTTCAACAAAGCGTCGATCTACTTCATATAACTGTCAGGAATTGTAGTGTCTCGTACTACTTCCACTTGACCTTCTAGAATAGGAATCTTAAATAAAACACAATTTACTCTTCACACACCTTCACCCCGTCACGATCTGATATCAACTGTCTCTACTCCTGACTCCGTACCTTATCCGTGACTCAGTGAATATGGGTTTCTTTATTCATTATATAATTCAATACAGTACAGGAATAAATCTCCATGCAATGCCAGTGCTAACAATTGATTTGCAGAATTTAAACGCAGTCATAGCTCCCTCAGGAAATAGTTGATAATGGTAATAATTATTTATTGCGGAAGACATTGTAAAAACGTAATATTAAAGAACGTTTAAGAAATATTGTGGAAAAAACAAAATGATTGTACATATTATATAAACACTCTCAAATACAAACATGTAAACAGGTAAAATGAAAATACATTAACAAGCAATAAACATATTGATTTATTGTCTAGTGGAAAATTTAAAATATCGTTGAGAAAGTTATAAAATTACCTACCACAAACAAGGTAACGAAACCACATACAACGATATAACATCACAAACAGAATTCATGGAAAAAAAATTAAAACTATGTCAAAAAAAAAGTCATCCATAACAAAACAACTTTTGTTGATAGGTATATCCTCAACGTGTTTCTTACTGTTGATGATACGTTCTTTATTTCATCAGATAGATGATTGTAACATCTGCAGGCATCGAGGTATTGACTTTTTAGTAGAAGCTTGTGTTATGTTTCACAGGTATTAGTCTATTTTTTCATCTAACGGTATATAGTGATGTTGAGTTCGGGTTTCAAGAATCGTGTCTTTATCTTTAAAAGAAAAACACAGTAACTCATAAATGTACAAGGATATAATAGTTCAATGATTTTAAAGTTACCCAGAATCCGTATGGCACGCTTTTGAAGGGTACTTTGGGCTTCAGCTGCTTGCTCCCAATGCACACTTCCATTTTTCAAAATAAAATGAGATGATCCAAAATATAACTGTCTCGAAATTGTTAAACAGCACGATTTGGATATTGTTTTCAATGCAATAGGTTTGGACCAGTTGAGACTAGAATCTATAAATCTATAAATAAATAAAGAAAAAGTTAAACCTAAAATTTAGTATTCGTGGAAAGACTGATTTTGACGAAACTGTCAATTTCATGGCTGCTAGGAGTCCGTAAATTTGATTGCGCAAATTTGAAGTGAATACATGTTGTTTTATCTTTATTGATACACAACCTATTTTGGCCTCTTTCGTCTAGCTAATAGTGTCCCCAAGCGTTTAGCCCTTTATCAAAAGATTATTATCGTCTGCATGTGATAATGTTAAATAAAATGGAGAATAAAAAAATTCAAACTTGTTGTTAACGTAAATGACGAATAGGGTGGGACCTAATACTGAGTATGAAACACCGTCTCTAACACAAGCTGAGTCAGTTTCCTCATCGTTCAATGTAACTCTTTGATCAGCTTTTAATCTCGCATTTCTAGATAAAAAGCTAGATTTACAGGGCTATAACATATTTTATGCACTAGCGGGCGGTAAAGTACACTTTACCGCCCGGTTCGCCGGGCGTAAAGTGGCACTTTACCGCCCGTGGGCGCATTATGGCCCGGCGGGCCGTAAAGTAGACAAAATTCTCAAATTGTCTATACTCACACACCATTTCATGCAATTCCTAACACGAATTAGAATCATTTCAGTTCAATAGAGCAATACTCTTTCTAACATTTGTTCATAATCGTTGGCAATTTTTTCGGTGATGATCTATTTATTTGAAATAGATTTTCCAATATAGCACTCAGCTACTATAGTTTCACATTCCTCATATTATGTTACCCTTAATTATTGTATGCATAACGTATGAAACGTGTAGACCATTGCAATTCAAGTCAGTATTTGTGATTCGCGCTATAAAACCGCTAGTGCATAAAATTTTGTATGTATCACGTGCGTAAAATGCGTTTAAGGCCTTCGGCGTGTGATGGCCCTCGGTTAACGCCATCGAGCCATCATCCACGCCGCAGGCCATAAACGCCTACTTTACGCACTTGATACATAAATAACTATTGAAAGCACAAAAAATAACAGAATCAGGAAGAATAAATAATAAAATTACGTTTTTACAATAAACGCTGAAATTGTTAGCTATAACATTCAAAACATTTCAAAATGTGCTTTTTGTGTGCAACTCGTTGTTGCTTTTTCAATTTCATGGGGATCCAGATCACCGATACACCGCACTATTCGCTGTCGCAGTTCTTTGGCAGCCACTGGATTACTGTATATCATTTCTCAAAAAAAGTCAAGCGGCGTGAGATAAGGTGATCCCTGTGGCCAATCCCACGGCCCTATACGCCCAAACCAACGATCTTCAAACATTTTGTAAAGTTCCCTGAAAACTTCCAGGGCTGAATGAGCTGGCGCTCCGTTCAGTTGAAACCACAAATTCCTATATTCATCTAAAGGCAAATTTTCGAGGAAATTGGTAACAGTCTTCCTTAGTATTTGGACAGATCTCTCAGCATTCAGTGCATCATTCAAAATAAAAAAGCTAATTTTATTTTTCTTTTGTCGCATGAAGATTATGTTCGGCCCAATAATGCTTATTCCTTCTATTAAAAATCCCATCCCTCGTAAATTTTTATTTGTCACACCAAATGATTTTTGGCAACATTCCCGATCATCCTATGTATACAGGGCAATTCAAATTCGACCCCCACCATTGGGATCTCCTAAACTACAGGAGATACGTCGAAGCTTAAATTGGGGCAAAGTTGCGTATTCTGGTGCTTAACAACATACTGTTTTGAAATTTGGAAAATTCCGAGTATTTCCGGAAATATCGGGAAAAAACTGAAAATCGGAATTTTCGTTTTTATTCTATCTATCGTTATTTGACAAAATAGCTCAAAACCCAAAGTGCATTTTCATTGATATTTTTTTTCAGCTACACGTTTTCTTGTTCAGATTTACTATCCGACGTTTCGTCTTCTGGCATTCATCATCAACTTTTATTTCAGTTATGGGCGCCATATTGTTTTTTTATACAGAAAAATACTGATTCTCATTCTGATTTCATTGATGTATAATTTGTTATGATTTGCACTTGTGAAACAACAGATATTAAAAAAAGAGATGGTCATGACTCCATCGAAAAATTTTGTTTAATAAACACTAGTTGTCAGAACTCATTAAACATCATAAGTTTCCACAAATACTTCAGTCGAAATGTCCTCATTCTCAAATGAAGAAAAACGAGATATGTTGAAACTTTATTATAAATTTGATAGGAATAGTACGAAAACAACACAAATTTATTTTGAATTATATCCGGAAAGACAACAGCCGTATAGAACATTATACGGAATTTTGGACAAACACTTGGCTGAGTACGGTGCATTTCAAAAACCAAGAATGAAATATGGAAGCAGAATGGAACAAAATATTAGACGTAACTTATTAGCCGAGGTAAAATAATTGTTCATTCCATATTCGAAGAAGTATAATTATTTTTGGAACTTTTTTAGATAAATGCAGATCCTTTCAAATCAACACATCAAGTCTCGGCAGAAATGGATGTGCCACAGACGAGCGTTTGGAGGGAATTCAAAAAAAGTGGTTTGAAATGTTATAAGATACATGTCACAAAAATTACATCCAGGTGATCTTGAGAGAAGGATGGAATTTTGTAGCTGGCTCTCGAATAGGGTAGACCCTACAAACTTCTTGAAAAACATTATTTGGACCGACGAAAGTACTTTTTCGAACTGTGGTGTTTTTAATAGAAATAATGAGAACATTTGGAGTAAAAATAATCCACGACACTTCAGAGAAGTCAGACCACAAGTTCGGTTTCGTTTGAATGTGTGGGCTGGAATTTATGACGGCCGAATACTTGGACCTCATTTCTTCTCTAATACTTTGAACGGGGAAACCTATCTTCGGTTCTTAAGAAACGAATTCGAAGAATATATGGATACGTTTCCCCTTGTTAATTATAACAGCTGCTGGTTTCAGCATGACGGGGCTCCTCCACACAATAAAAGAGCAGTTTGCGAATATTTACTCCAAAGATTTCCTAATAGGTGGTTAGGAAATTCTGGACCCGTGAGGTGGCCGGCAAGGTCACCTGACCTAACAGTTTTGGATACTTTCTTGCGGGGCACTTTAAAGAACAGAATCTGTGGAGAGCAAGAATATGACACAGTAGATGAACTTAGTGACAATATCATCACGCATTTCAGGTCTATCAGAAGAAGGGATATTGTTAGGGCTGTTCTTAATTTGAGACGACGAGCTCGGTTATGTATTCAAGAGGAAGGCCATAATTTCGAACACTTGTTGTAATACTTTTTGTGCATTTTTTACAAGCTCATGATTTCATTCTTGTTTTTTGAAACGCACCATACTCAGCCAAGTGTTTGCCTAAAATTCCGAATAATGTGTATCCGGCTGTTGTCCTTCCGGATATAATTCAAAATAAATTTGTGTTGTTTTCGTACTATTCATATCAAATTTATAATAAAGTTTCAACATATCTCGTTTTTCTACATTTGAGAATGAGTACATTTCGACTGAAGTATTTGTGCAAACTTATGATGTTTAATGAGTTCTGACAACTAGTGTTTATTAAACAAAATTTTTCGATGGAGTCATGACCATCTCAGATGAAGTTGTTTTTTTTTTAATATCTGTGGTTTCAGAAGTGCAAATCATAACAAATTATACATCAATGAAATCAGAATGAGAATCACTATTTTTCTGTATAAAAAAACAATATGGCGCCCATAACAGAAAAAAAGTTGATGATGAATGCCAGAAGACGAAACGTCGGATAGTAAATCTGAACATGAAAACGTGTAGCTGAAAAAAGTATCAATGAAAATGTACTTTTGGTTTTGAGCTATGTTGTCAAATGACGATAGAAAAAAATAAAAACGAAAATTCCGATTTTCAGTTTTTTCCCGATATTTCCGGAAATACTCGGAATTTTCCAAGTTTCAAAACAGTATTTTGTTAGGCACCAGAATACGCAATGGTGGGGGTCGAATTTGAATTGCCCTGTATATTGAAAGGGATTCGCAAAAATGCACTCAACGTTCAAGTGGAGAGCTTGAACCTTTTACGGATACATTTTGTGATTTTCCAAAATTCATTGTACTGAAGCATTTGATACATCCAAATTTTTTTCTGCACAACGATGGAGTCCTCTGGATATGCATGAAAATATGCCAAAAACGTTAACAATATTGTCATCATTTAAAGTAACAGGTTTTGGTAATGTTGGTGTTAATTCAGTATACATTTGGTTGAATTTTGTGCAAGTTCTGGCAATGGTTTGAATAATCAATATAGAGGGTGTTTCTTAAGTTCGTGTAGAAACTTTAGGAGCATGTTGCTGACGTCGAAATAAGGAAAAAAGTTTCCATAAACACATGTACGCAAGTTATTCGTTTCTAAGATACAGAGTGTCAAAGTTTAATTCTTATATTTGTTTTTGATGAATAAATTCCAAAATATTTGTGATATTCGAGTAAAATTTGGTACCTGGAATGATTTTTCATTGACAAAATCAAATTTTATGTTAATTGTGAAAAAACCCATTTCTAATTGAATGTATTTTAATTTTAAAAATCTTTTGCATCACTTGCATCGATTATTTCAAATCTCAATAACTCGAAAACAGTTGCTCTCAGTGACCTCTACTAAGAATATATTTTTTATACAAACCAAATATTCCCAGATACCAAACTTTACCCAAATATCAAAATTATTTTGAATTATTCACAAAAAATAAAAATAAGAATTCAACTTTGACACTCTGTATCTCAGAGAAGAATAACTTGCGGACATATATTTATAGAAACTTTTCTTCTTATTTTGATGTCAGCAACACGCTCCTGAATTTTCTACACGTACTTAAGAAACACCCTATATAAATTGATTTTTGGAGATTTTTTGAAATATCGTTGATGATGATGAAGAAAACTTGATGATATGGGTATAGGGACATGATGTGCCATCTTAAAGTATTTTTCTTCATCTCTCAACTACTCTCAAAATATCAACTTTTCTGGAATTGATAATACTAATTCACTCATGTTCAATTAGGGTTGTTTTGGACCATATTTAACACAAATCGTTTTTTATTTCGAAAACCTATAGAGATTAGTATACGGCATTTTCAACAAGAAAGTGATATAATTTCTAAATATACGGGGTGTTCTATTTAAAATTTAAAGTTGCTATGACTATTTGATAGAGGCGGCAACATTGCAATCCTGAAAGTATTGTAGATCGATAGAATGGGTAAGTAAATGTAAGATATAAAATTTTCAGAAAAATCCTGCTTTGCGTTTTCCATAAACGTCTAACCTACCATCGACCGTGAGTCACTCTGTATATCTAGAAATTCAAATAGCTCCATCACCAGTAATATTTATAAAATCAGTTGCAAATAATGACGTGGTGGTTAAATCTGTATCTGATTTTAAATCGAAAATAAGTATATGGCATAACAGACAGTAAAATGAAAAATAGAACTGAATTTAAAAATGTGGATCGACCGTGATTCGAACACGGGATCTCTTGGTTTCCGGCCAAGTGAATTACCAACTAATCCCATTTCAAAAACTGGCGACTCACATTTCAAATTCAGCTCTCTTAGTTTGCGAAGATGATGAGTTTTAATTTGATGATGGATTCGTTGATGATGATGATTCCTTCGGTGAAGAGGTGAACACTTCCAGCATTATATAACATGGAGAAAATTTCAAAGATCGGCGAAAACCTCAATTTTTTCATTCCGTAACATCCCCAAAGTAGACAGCTGGGAATTCAAGTCGCACCATCAACATTAATATTAATAAAAAGGCTCTTTCCCACTAATTGCACTGCAGCAAACTTACTGTAATTTGCATTATTAGCAAGCAAATATCATGAAAACATATAGAGATTATTTTTCACTTGGATGGGACACTGACGGCTCTAATATTTTCCGACACACGCTAGCGCCGATGAGAGGCGAAAACCTGAAAACTTGTATGCGGGTGATCCCTAGCGAAATAAAGAACAATTTGTGCACTTTGTGACAAGAATGTGCCTCTTGTGCGATTTCATTATCTTATAGGAACGTTGCACAGATATCTGTCAGATGTAGTTCAATGTCCATCGTGGTATCAGCTAGGGAAGTAGTTGTTTTCTGTCAGATATCTGCCTCATTGTTTCCACACTGTGAAAATGTGTTTGGAAAAAAGGGGGATAATGATAATAATAAAGTTTATTTGCGCAATACAGAAAAACTATTAAATAAATAGAATATAGTAAATTTATCACTCATTCGCAAAAATCGCAGAGCCAAGAGGCTGTTTGTGTTGAAATTTTGAAAATTTTACGGAATATCATCAAAAGACTGGGATGCAAATTCGGTTATAGTATACACTATGTTCTTTTCAACGTTACCTATTCGTAACAAGTTAAAAAAGCCTGGAGACTATCCGATAAAAAATTGTCACGTGTAAGAATTTCATGAGGATGTGATCAACAAACATAAATAGAAAATGGTATTCGAAATTTTTAATGATTTTTATGCGTTTGGTTCATCCCCCTCCCGCGCTCTCCTCATCGTGTTAACTTTTAAACGGTTGGACATAGAACAAAACCATTTTGAATGGTATCACCAGTACTACCTTTTGAAATTAAAAACATTGTGATTGCTTGATAAAGAGGGCGGAAGGTCAAGTCACACTTTGCTGAAATTTTGATCTGAATGATAAATTTGAACGGTTTGATGTGGAACAATAGGACAAACAGTATTTTGAATGGCTACTTTTTGAAATAGGATACATTGCAAGTACCCAACAGATGACGCTGAGCACATTAACTAGAAAATTTTGAAAAGCAAAAATATTGAAATTGTGAAAATACGTATCAACGAAAATAAAAAAAATATGAAAAGAGAATTGACCACCCTGCTATTTGAAATTTATAGTTGATGTGCTTCCCAAACCCCCTTCATAGGACAACCACAATGTCTTGTATTTCAAAAAGTAGGATCAGTGATATAATTCTAAATGGTCCTTGTTCTATCTCTGAAAGTCGAACCGTTCAAAAGTTAACAGGGGGGGTGCTAACAAAGCCACACTGTATGTATATTATATACAAGGTATCATAAATAATATGAACTCTATTGAAGTATTTTTAAAAACAAATGTTATAGATATTTTATGCATTAGTGAGCACTGGGTAATAACCAGTGATATTTCTTTTTTACATGTTAATGAATTTAAATTGGTATCACACTTTTCAAGAGCTGATCATATTAGAGAGGGATCATTGATTCTTGCCAGGAATTTGAAGTCAGTGAAGGAGATACAAAATATAAGGCGATTATCTGTTGAATGCCATGTTGAGATGTGTGCTGTGCGTTGTAATATTGCGACATTACGGTTCATTATCATTACAGTTTACAGAACAACTAAAGGAAACTTTGAAATATTTTTCGAGAGATTATCTGAAGCTCTAGACACTGCATAGAGTTAACCAGGTGGGTTATACTTTGAGGTTATACTTTGATACATAATAAATCCTGTTATAATGTAAAAAAATTAACAAATATTTTTGAGGCTTTTAACTTAGGTAGTAATACACCGTCAGTATCTACAAGAATTTTTACAGATAAAAATGGACACACGAGTTCCACATGTATTGATTATATGGTAACGTATATTCCAGTATAATTATTCGTTTGTAATCTGGTAAACCCGAATGTGGCTGACCATCTCTCACATATACTGAGCATAAAAACTCCTGAATCCAAAAAGGAAACAAAAGCACCATCATCTACGATCAGAAAAAGGATGCTGCATCCTGAAAATATAACTGAGCTTAGAAATCGTCTTTCCACAATAAATTGGACAGAATTTTATCTACTAGACATCAATACAGCATTTACGTATTTTATTGACAATGTATCATGGTGCTTCAACATATCCTGTCTAAAAAGACTGAAAAATAACTTCAAATCTGAACAAAATTGGATCACAACAAGCATAATTGAGGAAAGTAGTAAACTTAAGGAATTACATAAACTGACTCGAGAAGAAACTGCAACAGAACATATCAAAAATCTATATAACCAACGTTTGAAACAGCACAAAAGTAATGTCAAACTAGCTAAAATTGAATATAACAAGAAAATAATACAAAATTCAAGTAATAAATCTAGGGAAACATGGAAAATAATAAATAGATAACTGGGATATAAAGTAAGAACATGTGAGGAAGAACTCACTGTTATGCATCATGGTATATTACTAAGGGATTCAACTGAAATTTCAAATGCTTTTGCAGATTTTTTCTCAAATGCTGCAACCAACGCTTTGATGAACCACTTTGGCTTGAATTTGTCCTTGCCATGTACAACATCAGATAGAATGAATATTATTCATGAGTACCAGACAGATCCTATTACTGACATAGAAGTTATTGAAACAATAACTACAAGACTACAAAGAATAAAAATACATCTTGCTTGGATGAACTATCACTTCAAACTATTTCAAATATTCTGGATCTCATCGTTATGCCTTTAGTATACTTGATGAACCAATCTCTTTTTCAAGGACTTTTTCCAGATATATTTAAAACGGCTCTAATAATTCCGTTACATAAAAAACGTAGTAAACAGGAAATTGAAAATTATAGGCAGATATCTTTATTAACATCGCTATCTAAAATTTTTGAAAAAATAATAGCAAATCGTATTACATCCTACCTCGAAGTAAATAACCTATTGTGTGATAGTCAACATGGGTTTAGGAAAGAAAGATCTACAGAAACGGCTTCTTGTTATCTACTTAACCATGTTCTGCAAAAGATTGATGAGGGGAATTATGTTGTATCTCTTCTGTTTAATCTTTCAAAAGCTTTTGATACCGTAGATCCTAGTAAATTAGTTCCTAAACTGAATGCCCTAAATTTTACTCAGCATGTGATAAACTGGATATACTCATACATGACATCACGACATATGATAGTGAGATGTGATGATGTCAATTTCAGAAAGTATCCTGTGAAACTGGGAGTTCCCCAGGGTTCAGTACTGGGACCGCTTCTTTTCACTATTTATTTCAATAACCAGCCCGAGCACATGAAGGCTCACATAACTATTTATGCTGACGATACTTCTATTACAATCGCTAGCAATAATATTGATGAATTGAAAGCAGAAGTACTTAGAGTTGTTGAACAATTTGGATCCTGGTGCCAACGTAATTCGTTAATACTCAACGTAGATAAAACAATGACAGTGAACTTCTATCTAAGGCGCCCTATTCCCAATAAGGTAAGCAATGATCTAGATGTCAAATTATCTGAGAATGTGAAGTTTTTGGGTCTTATATAAAGAGTGGACAGCTAGATCTCCTGATCTAACCCCACTAGATTTTATTTTGTGGAGATACTTCAAGTCAAAAGTTCACGATAACAGACTTAATATTACATTATTATGAATGAAATATATTTTATTTCTCCAACATACGGTAATCTAACATAGGAAAAAATATGACATTCATACACAGAAAAATGCGTTCTTTTTGAAAGTATTATCAAAATAGGATAACGCCATTTAAAAAAATTAAAATGACGTCATAACTCGAACAGCGATGACGATATCAGAAATCCGAGTAGTCCAAAAAATGCGCAACTGAAAAATAAAATCGACGTGTCTCAGCTTATTTTCCCTAGTGGCCATATCAAGCGTTTAACGAATTTGTTCCAACCTTTACGTGCTCACTGTATACATCCGACTTTCCACGATCCGAGAGAGTGAATGCTGCGATATACGTGGATGATACCGCACTGTATGCGCACACATTCTCAAGCGTGGTCGCTGCCATGAAATATTAATAAATAAATACTCAAAAGATCCAAATTCATTTGGATTGGGACGTCGTGCGTATATGGAGAGGAATAAGATCAAGCTCAACGTGGGGAAGGGATACCTACGTTAGAGAATCGAACTCGGCGAGATGCCTCGATACCTGGGAGTCCAGTTGGACAAGGGTATGACATTCGGTACTTAACCCTGGAAATTCAGATGGCGGGGGCTACTGTCAAGCCTGATAGCCAGAGACTCAAAGCTTGGAGAATAAATTATTAATCTACAAACAAATTATTAGACCCGCAATGTTGTACGCTTGTCCCGTGTTCTGCAGTCTGCGTCCTACGCCTCTCACGAGACCGGAAAGGATCCAGAACAAGGTACTCCGTATCGTCACCAACAGTGACAGATACATTAGCCTGGATGACCTTCGAGAGTAAAGGTTTCCCCAAACCAACGCGGGAACGCGGGAGCGGGAGCGGGAACGGGATGAATGCGAGACTAAATTCGATAGTGGGATATGTAAAAATACATACCGGTGTGATTATTCGTATTCCGGAATGCAGACAAGCAGAGAAATATATATGGTTTGCTACGTTTACTGTTTTTCTAGCAATTAGCACGGTTCCCATTTTCCGTTCCCGCTCCAGCGTCCCGCTTTGGTTTGACGGAACCTTTAAGCGGCGTCGAGTCTGTTTGCCCGACATCAAACGTAGTTTCTGAGTATATACGGAACTGCCCGCCAAGACCGCGGGGGCCGTTCCAAGTGTCCCCTTGCAGGGACTAGGGTGCGGCCTGGCGTTGTAGCTGAGTAATGCACTGGCGATGAAGCATTTCTCAGCATACAACTGGCTGTCCTAATCTTCGGCCTTCCAAAACGGCACCATGAAGACCGAAGAAATAATATTATGTACACACTCTAGGACCTCACATGTGCAAAATAGCTAATCAAAATAAAAGCTATTTGAATTTGAGTAACCAGAGATGTGCCGCAGGGAACAGTATCGGGGCCAATACTGTTTTTGTTGTATGTCAATAAAATTCTCGAAATTGCTGATTTTACATCATTCGCTAACGACACAGCTATCAAATTTGTTGAAAACTCGTGGAATGAGGTACAAACTCGGTCTGAAACCGGTATCAAGATTATTTCAACTGGCTAAGCGATAACTCACTGAGTGCCAACGTTAAAAAAACTAAATATATAGGTAACATTTTTGCCAACGAATAGACACCAACCGAATAAAAATGTTATAGAAATACATAAATTATCTTTTGCGAATGTTCTCCGTTGTGGCTGTTCTTCCTCATATACAACAACAACAATAAGATACTTTGATGTATTGTGGATCAATGCCTCCAATGGAACAAACATATTGACTGTACAGTTGTTAGGTTATGTGAACTAATCTACCAATTCAAAAAAAAAATCTCCTAATTCTACCAGCTCAGAAACATAGGGCATGTTTTTATATCCACCACATTGGTGTGGTGGATTGTAAACTCGTCCTTTGATTTGTCCATTCAAAAATAAATATGCGGTGATTGGTCGAATGGAATCCACCACACCAATTTGGTGAATATAAAAACGTACCCATAATGAGGGAGGTGGATGCTAGCGGTTTATTATGTTTTGTCTCAGTCTATAATGCGTTATTGTATCGTAGTGTGGGGAGGAATATTCAAGTCTTCTTTAAAGAACCTAGAGTTGATGTTGGGAAAAAACAGACGACATTCTACACAGTCGCTCTACAATGAAAGAGGTTTGTTAGGTATAAGAACACTATATACATATTTCACTATCTATTATTAGACCAGTGCTGATACATTTTTGAGATAAAAAAAATTATCATCCTGAGACCTACTGGAAGACAAGCAAAATATTGATGGAATGACGGGAAGAATAAATTGGAGTCGACAAAATGGAGAAGGGTGGAACGGGGTGAACTTTTAGGCGTTGAAAGTGGTATTTCACGGTTTTTCGCGAATTGCAACGAATGTTGACCTCCTATCAAAAAAAGTTGAACGGCAAAGTTGTTGATAATAAAAGGATCTACAACATTTTCACGTTACCTCAAATTTCACAGGAAAATCGAAAAACCGATTTTTCAGTTATTGATTTTATTCTCGAGTGAAAATTAATTTTTTTCACGAAATTTGGTGGAAATATAACTTATTATGTTTCAAGTAAGCTGTGATTTTTTTTGGAGCGGAATACAGATTTTTCTTTTTTTTTTCAAAATACGACCTCATTTTTAACTTAAAAGTATCACCGATGAAATTCGTCTTTTCAAGCTCGCCAGCAGCCAGAGTTTTCGTTGAAGCGTCTACTTTTAGATTATGTAATGAAAGAGTAGCACTACTGCAGAAATTTTCTCCAGAAAACGCGAAAAAATGAAAAAACATATTTTCAAAAATCCATTTTTTAAAATTTTGTTCTAAAACATATTCATTTATTAAAATTATTGAAATTAAAGTTGAAACATTTCAAAAATATTAATTTCATGTTACCTCAATACAAAGAATGCACAAGGACATAAATAAGGATTTCATTATGATAGAAAGGCGAAGGAAGGAACTTTTGGGGGGTAAAAATGGTTTCTCACGACTTGCAGCGAAAATTAAGATCCTACAAAAAAAAGTTGAATAAAAAAGTTGTTGGCAACAAAAATATCTACAACTTTTGTATTCAAAATTTTTCTACATTTTCTCTGGGAAAATCGGAAAAACCGTTTTAATTTTTTTTGTGTGTAAAAATTGTTTTTTTGTCTCAAAAATTAGTGGAAATATACCTTTTTATGTTATAAACTAGACATTTTTTTCTGAAATTTATAGAAGTTTATTCATTACTTTCAAATCACGTTTATTAAGTAGAAAACTATTTATTACAAATAATATTAGAATTTAACGATCAATAAACCACCAAGTTACATAGTCCATTCAAAAGTAGACATTTCAACAATTAAATGATCCTTTATAGACCTTCAAAATACAGAAAAATACGAAGAAAATTGTTAGTTGAAGATAAAGGTATTTGTTTCGAGAAATTTACGTAAGTCGAAAACTAGTCGTCTTCTGAATTGTGAAAAAATCATGATCGATCATGTAAATTAAATAATTTATACGCCGGAAAGAAATACTGAAAAATTGGTTTTTCGCCATTTTGACGGTCAATTAGATATTCAGAAACTGGTATGCAGCTGGTCATCACTTTGAATCCTGTGAAATCCTGCTACTTAAGGAAGCTCTTGCAAAGTTTTTCCTTTAAATTAACCATCTTTGCAAAAATGTATTACATAATTCAATATTAATTAAGGTATTATTAGCCAAGAAAGTAGTTGCTTTCTTCTATACATTTGCAATAAAAGCTACATAAAAGTACAATGATTTTTTAAAGGGTACATTTTTTTTTTACAGTTCAATAGTAATATTTCCTTGTTACCCAGTATCCTTAGCATCCACAAATAAATGATACACTCTTCTTGTTGAATTGCACTGAAAATGTGATCCTTTGATGTCGCAAGTTCCATAAATACTGAACGACACATATATCCACATATATTCTATTGAACTGCCTCGCGTTTTCATGAACAATTTTTCCTGAAAGTTCTTGAAATCATCACAGTTCAATTGCTTGACTCATGAAAATGACAGAATGTAATACATGAAAGCATTCCATCGGAAATTGCAAATAATATAATCGCACCACTCAATTTCGAAATCATCATGCAGAACAGCAGAACATCACTTGAATTGATCGTACTCCATCAAACTTGACAAAAACGGAATGAAAATGTCAAGGGTTTGACCTAGGAAATGTATTTTTTATATAGCCGCGAAAATAATGAATTTTAACGATTATTTTTCGACATATCTTGCAACCAATAAAAACCATCAATTTAAAGCTATGATGTACTTTCAAACCAATCACATCATTATTATAGTGGGAATTTTATACTAAGACAACAACTGATACTTTTGATTTGACGTCTGTCATCAGTTTGCATGCAAATTGAAAAATGAATTTAGATAACCGTAATGAATAAAAATGTTACATAGAGAATGTGTCTATGATTGGGGCATCAAAAAATAATCTATCGAATACCACACGAGAGTTCGATAAAGTAGAAAATAATTCTCCACATTTTTTTCTCAAACTTTCGAAAAATCTGTCGAATTATTTTCACTTTATTCTCACTCTCTTGTGGTATTACAACTGATTATTTCATTCACACATTGCTACACCAATGACATTTCATGATTAAAGTCACATGATGTGTGATTGAGCGGCTATTTAGGTAAACAAGCGGATATTTAGGTAAACACGGCTATTCAAGTAAACAAAGCTCTCTTTTGTTTGTATAAGTATCAAAGTTTGACATAACTTAGTTGCTCAAAATTGAAATGTCTCGTTTTGGGTTATCTTCTATGACAGAAATTAATGCATATACAGGGTGATTTAAAAGTACTTTGACAAACTTCAAGAGGTGATTCCTCACAAAATTCTAATATGAATTGTCCAAATAAATATATGTCCGGAAACGCTTCGTTTCCAAGATATAGGGTGAAGTTTTATTTTTATTTTGGTTTTTTTCAAATAACTCTTGAAATCTGAACTTAATTAAACGAAACTTGGTAATAAGTGGTTTTTGAGGTGTCGAATTCGAACCTGATGTTATTATTGCTCGTACTCGTGGGGCGCCACCAACACGTCTTTTCCTTTTTTGAAGATTCATAATTTTTTTGAGTGTTCTTCTAGCACATTTTTCAGTAAGAAAAATCGATTCCTCTATCATATCTACATAAAAAAGCTACCCTTGTTACAAGTCGCTGTAAGCAACCGTTTTCTAGATATTAGGACTTGAAAATTTCAAGTGGATTATTTGATAATCTATACATGTAATAATAATTACCTTTATTTTGCATTTGCATTAATTTGACGTTTAAGTAAGCAGTTTTGGTTTTTTTGTAGGGGGCGCCACCTATTCTACTACTTTTTACTCGCTTGAAGAGGTCATTACTGTTGGGTACGTTCCTTTATGACATCCTTAAGCGAAATAATAATTTAATAATAATAATTCAATAGTAATAATTAATAGTAATAAAATTTGCAAGAAATGTCAACATTTTATTTCAGGAAATTTTGAATATGTAGAATAAACTAAAACAAACGAAACTAAATTGTATTCAAATAAATTGTTGAAAGTGTCCACCTTCAGCGAAGATACAGGCAGTCAGTCGTCTAGTCATTGAATCTCGTACCCGCTCAAAAATTATTGGTGTGTTCCTTATTGTTTCACATGCATCTACTATTCGGTTTCTAAGATCTTCCTCGTTCACTACTGGAGTTTTATAAACTAGTGACTTCAAATGTCCCCAAAAATAAAAATCTATCGGGTTTAGATCTGGGGACCTTGGTGCCCACGGCTGGTTAGGTTCTTCTACACCCCTACCGATCCATCGATTTGGATAGACTGTGTTAAGGAATTCCCTGGCTACAACGCTAAAATGGGCCGGAGCCCCATCATGCATAAACCACATGTGGATACGAATTTCTAATGGTACATTCTGAAGTAGTCCCGGCAATTCATTTTCTAAAAAGTGTCTGTAAGTTGCGCCATTCAGTCGGAGCGGAAGAAAGAAAGGACCTATCAAGTAATTATCAATTATTGCCGCCCATACATTTACAGAAAATTGATACTGATAATGCCTTTCACTAACTGCATGCGGATTTTCGAGAGCCCAAACATGGTTGTTATGAAAGTTTGTGATAGCATTTCGGGAGAAGTTTGACTCGTCCGTGAAGAGTACATATCTTAAAAATTGAGGATTTTCAGCCAATTTTCTCAAAAACCACTGACACATAGTAATGCGTTGGGGAAAGTCTCGTGGCAAAAGAGCTTGTACCCTTTGAATATGGTATGGATAAAACTGTTTATCGTGGATAATCCTCCAAACTGTGGACTGAGTAGAATTGACAGCTTCAGCAATTATTCTTGTACTTGTTTCTGGATTCTCCTCGAGAGCGTTCAAAACAGCTTCTTCCAATTCTGGGGTTCGGACTGCTCGTGGTCTTCCAATAATATCAGCTGCCCTCTTAAAGCTACCTGTTTCTGCCAAACGACGGTGGAGACTAGCAAATGTTGGAGCTGAAGGCAGTACTCGATTAGGAAATCGCTCCTGGTAAATACGTCTTGCTTCGCGCGCATTGCCATCCGCAAGACCATAAACGAAATGCATATCGACTAAATGAGCATTATTGTTCAAATAATCCATTTTTTCAAAATTAGTGTTTTCTACTTCTACTTACGGAAACTTCAACCAAACGTTTAACTGTTACAAAATATGTAATTACCAAAACTACTTACTTAAACGTCAAATTCTTTTCCAAAGCATTCTTGTGAAAGATGCAAAATATTGGTAATAACTTCAACATGCATCGATTATCAAATAATTGACTTGAAATTTTCAAGTCCAAATATTTAGAAAACGGTTGCTTACAGCGACTTTTAACAATGGTAGCTTTTTTACGTAGATATGATAGAGGAATCGATTTTTTTACTGAAAAATGTGCTAGAAGTACGCTCAAAAAAGTTATGAATAAAGAAAAAAACGTGTAGGTGGTGCCCCCTACGAGTAAGAGAAATAATAACATCAGGTTCGAATTCGACACCTCAAAAACCTCTTATTACCAAGTTTCGTTTAATTAAGTTCAGTATTTCAAGAGTTATTTGAAAAAAACCAAAATAAAAATAAAACTTCAACACCCTGTATCTTGGAAACGAAGCGTTTCCGGACATATATTTATTTGGACAATTCATATTAGAATATTGTAAGGAATCACCTCCTGAAGTTTGTCAAAGTACTTTTGAATCACCCTGTATATAAGCGAATCCATCCCAGAAAATACCGTGAAGAGTAAAGAGTCTGGAGACAATTTGTCTTTTTGTCAGCAGAAGAAACATGAATTTTGTGCGACTACCCCAACTCTCATGATCGGCGAATTCCTGAAAGATTCGGCATGGAATATGCGTAAAAAAAATGTTCATATGGTCCCATTAAATTGTCAAAATACAAGGTACTCTCGATAGAATTATGGAGAAAATAATAGTCGGCTATTTGTCATGGTCTTCGGATATTACCTACGATTAATCCACTAATGCAAAGATACACGTTTTTTGATTGGTTGGCGGTTTTTGTTATAAATTGCATTGGCCACATTGATCCGAAATTCTTTCAAAGATAAGTGTTTAGAGTTTTGCCCTTCATTGAGAAGCTGAAATTATCTTCTATAAAATATCCAGGCATTATTGATGCAAACATCCAATAACTGAGAAAATATGCACATGTAATATTTATGTTTTCTATAGCCAAAGCAACTAACATGTCAGCTAGATCCACACCTCCCATATGCTGATTGTAATGTTTGATTATCTGAGGGCATTGAACATCAATTTTAGATTTCGCTTCCTTCGAGTATCTCTTTATAGAAGATATGGGTTGTGAACTAACATAAGAACTAGCAATAGTGACACACTTTGAATCTGCCCATTTCACTACTTGTTCAGTCTCGTGAGCCTTTTCAGTTGACCTACTGGTTGCTTGGAGTTTGATGATATGCTTGAGTGATGAGATGCTTGGGATTGACTGATAATGAATGAATTTGATAGTACACAATGACGTAAACCGAAAATATATTCAATTTACGTCATTGTCAAATATCGAGAATTTGCCCTTTTCGCGGGATCGCAGTAGGCTGGGTTTAAGGCTGTCACTCGTGCTGAGTATTGCGAAAAGTGCGGCCCATGAAGGTCTTTTTGTCAGCAGAAGAAACATGAATTTTGTGCGACTACCCCAACTCTCATGATCGGCGAATTCCTGAAAGATTCGGCATGGAATATGCGTAAAAAAAATGTTCATATGGTCTCATTAAATTGTCAAAATACAAGGTACTCTCGATAGAATTATGGAGAAAATAATAGTCGGCTATTTGTCATGGTCTTAGGATATTACCTACGATTAATCCACTAATGCAAAGATACACGTTTTTTGATTGGTTGAAATGTTTGTAGTTGTTAATCGAAAACACCATGTTTTGTATCATGGCCATTTATTGGGTATTGATTAAAGCTATGATGTCTTTTCGTTTTGTATTCCATTTCCTCATTGGTACTTTCACAAAACAATGATTGTTACTGTCTTTGGCCTTTCATTACCTTAATAATCGTATTCAGATCTTTTTTGAAGAAAATTATCAGTGATAAAATAACAAGACAAGGCACCTCTTCTTGACTTTTTTATTTATTGAATGACAACTACCCAGAACATTTTCACCCCCCTCCTAATAACTTTTGAACGGTTTGATGTACATACATGGAACGAAAACCGTTTTGATTGACATCACCGATATCATTGGTTAATGGACGTAAAACGGACTAAATATCGAGATATTCTCTTTGAACTCCGTAGCCCAAGCCATTCTCTTAAAATGGTGGTTCTGATCATAGTAGTCCTTGGTGGAATGATGGACACACTGCTCTCGGCTTTGAATATAATAGGACATGCAGATTCAATTGATATAAAAGTAAGTAATGTACACACGTATATAGTACGTATTCTCGGGATGCAGTTTAAGTTTCTCTGTCTGCCAGATTGTTATAACTGGAGCAAATGTCTGCTATAAATATAACCTTTTAAATGCCTTGACGTTAAAACCGCAATAAATGTCTGCCTTTGTGATTTTCCAGTAACAATAATGATATAATTTAAAATATATAAACGGCAGCTCCACTGAAATACTTTTGAAAGTCGTCTAATTTTTGTACCTGTTACGCCTGAGCGCCACTGAACCTACCTCGACCGGGCTTAGTTAGCCCCCCACTCATGAACAGTAAGTATAAGAGAGTATTTGGACAAAATTGAGAGTTTACTGAAATATGTTGTCTGCTTCTCACTGGCTCTTAGACTATTACGACCATTGAAGGAATATTTCTGCCTTTTGCGAAAAGCTGGATGTTTTGCTTTCATTTTGCTTATCGGGTTTGTCTTTTTTCCACTTTGCCAGCTATAAGTACCAAATTCCAAATGTTCCTGCTCTGCATGAATAATTACTATGATTCAATTTAGGCAATATATTATCGAGTAAAACCAAATCGTAAAGTTCATCTCATGCCAGTTATCTTCACAGAATCATTGCAATTCTGATGGAAATTTCTACCCAACTAATCATCTTGTGGTCTGATATATGCGGAACCAGTTGTTGTGAGTTATGTATGAGATATTGAAATGCTGATTGAATGAGACCAAAGGCTGATGTGCGGTGTAGTGAACTACGCCATACAGGGTGCGACGATTACAAGAAAACAAGAATTTCCGACAACTAGACCTGACACTACAGTAAACAATGGATCTTCTGAAAACTTGATAGAATGATGTAATGTAGTCTAATTGGGCAACTGGCAGCTCATGCATTACTCTCACAGATTGAAGTGCCCAGAAACAATGTTTCAGATCTGGCAAACTTCAACAGACAGTTTATAGCTCGCTAAATAAAATTGAAACAACATAGAAATGTATTAATGAAATCCAAAAATCAGTGTTAGAACAGTAATTACTATTCAAGAAAATGGGAAAGAACTTCCTAATGATATCGCCGGTGGTAAATTTAATAGTTATTTTACACGCGAGTGGGAATATTGACTACTTCATGGTGAGCTGTGTCAGTATTTGTGCAAACTCCATATATCTGGTGTCAGTTTCTGTTGCTGATATTATGGCTTTAATAAGATCTCTGAAAACTTCAAATGCTAGCATTTGCGACAAAATTTCAAATAACCTATTAAAAAAATGTCATTCAAAATTAAGCTATCCCCTGACATATATCATCAATATATCAGTTGGAAATGGTATTTACTCTGACAGATTGAAGCTAGCTTAAATAAATCCTATATATATAAAAAAAATTACCCGCAACAAATAGTGAAGTACAGGGCAGTCAGTCTCCTATCCAGCATACGTAAAAGAACCATCTCCTGCCATCCTTAAATAAAAATGAAATGCTTTCCCCCCATCAACACGGTTTTACGTTGGGTAAGAGCACAGAAACTACAGAACAGTTAGTAACAGCTCTTAATAGCAAGATTAAAATTCGTGGTCTTATCATTGATTTTTCACAAGCTTTTGACTGTCTTAACCACGAGCTGTGGAAAGGTATGGAATAAGAACAGTAGCCTCAAAGTTGATGCGCTCTTATATAACAAATAGTTGTTAATGTGTGGTTATGCAAAACACACAAAGCTCTTCCCTAATCATTAAACAGGGTGTGCCTTAAGGTTCCATATAGGGCCCTTCTATTTCTCATACATGCAAATGATCAGAATCTGTCAACGATACAAGTGATCACCAATGCTGACGACACAAATATTATAGTATCACAAAAGGATGTCGAAACTCTTGTGGAATCAACTGGAACTGCCTATAAAATAGTTATTTAATGAACTAGTGTATTAATGAAGGCGATTAACGTTCAAAATATTTTAACGCGTGAGCGAAGCGTCCATAACATCTGAATTCGTTTATGTTTGGTTGCCTATGCAACAATCAGGAATTCGTAGAGAAATCGTTAATTAATGACGAATCGTTCATTAATAGGGGTCATTTATGGACGATTTTTCGAAATCATGCATTAATAACAAATCGTTCATTAATGACCCCTATTAATGAACGATTTTTTTTTGTATTGAAGAACATTAAACGAGGTAGGCGGAGAAAAGTTATTTTGCGGTCGGCAAAAAACCAACTAACTCTAAATGTACAGTATTAGTGAATTTTTCCCTGAGTATTCAAACCATTCTACCATGGATATGAGTAGATGCATCAGAAACTACTGGGTGTCAATATTGATAATGAATGGAGCTGGGATTGATAGTCTCTGTGCAAAACTACATAAGAACTGTTATGCATTGAGATTTATGTCCATTCACTGTAGCAAGTCTATATTGTTGAGTCTGTATAATGCCAAAATCATTAGCCATTTGAGGTATGGGATGTTCAACCCTCTTCTTGGCAAATGTATATTATGACACCTAGAATTTTTTCAGCTGTTTTGTTGGTTACTTGAGTGTCTCAGAAACACTTTTTCATGCTTATTATTCCGTCTCATATATTTGCGAAAAAAATTACAGAATGTTAATCATAATTCACATTGCCTGAAGAGTACCAGTTGATGGCTGAAGCATCAATGTGTATTTCAGTTAACATTGCTATGAATAAGAAGGAATTTCATTAGATATAAGAATGACTAAAACAGCAAATTATGTGACTATATTTATTGCATATCAACAACTTACATATTTATTTTGAATGAAAATCTAGAAAACAGTTTTTTTTTTGTTGTGAAACACATATTCATATTACATTTGCTGCAACTAACCGTTGTTATTCCAGTCTTGCAATTCCGACTTCTCCTTTTTTCCCCAAATTTTGGAAAATGACCAACTTGGTCAAGCCTTACATCATCAAGAGGTCATTGAATCACCGGCTTGTTTATTCTGTTTATGCTCTTCTGAGTTAGAACAGAGGGTCTGCCTTTGCAGTTTTTGTTATAAATTGCATTGGCCACATTGATCCGAAATTCTTTCAAAGATAAGTGTTTAGAGTTTTGCCCTTCATTGAGAAGCTGAAATTATCTTCTATAAAATATCCAGGCATTATTGATGCAAACATCCAATAACTGAGAAAATATGCACATGTAATATTTATGTTTTCTATAGCCAAAGCAACTAACATGTCAGCTAGATCCACACCTCCCATATGCTGATTGTAATGTTTGATTATCTGAGGGCATTGAACATCAATTTTAGATTTCGCTTCCTTCGAGTATATCTTTATAGAAGATATGGGTTGTGAACTAACATAAGAACTAGCAATAGTGACACACTTTGAATCTGCCCATTTCACTACTTGTTCAGTCTCGTGAGCCTTTTCAGTTGACCTACTGGTTGCTTGGAGTTTGATGATATGCTTGAGTGATGAGATGCTTGGGATTGACTGATAATGAATGAATTTGATAGTTCACAATGACGTAAACCGAAAATATATTCAATTTACGTCATTGTCAAATATCGAGAATTTGCCCTTTTCGCGGGATCGCAGTAGGCTGGGTTTAAGGCTGTCACTCGGGCTGAGTATTGCGAAAAGTGCGGCCCATGAAGGTCTACGGCTGTACCGAAAATCAAATCTGTGCTTTCAAAAATGACTAAAATACAGGGGTGTCTTCATCTTAAGTGTGTCACACTGTATATTCCTCAATAATCTCGCTCCGTCAGTTATATCGTGGTAGGTATACGTTTTCACTCCATAGTCCTATTCGATATCCGTTTTGTAACTTTGAATTCCAAATATGAGTACACCATAACACTCAAAAATTTCGTTTGGTAATGGAAATATAGATGGTGATAACATTAAATCAATTATAACTTTGTTAATGTATATGAAGCTTTTAGTATGTTGATTAAATTACATCCGCATCATTTTGAATCTAACTGAAAGATGGCTTCTTCGTTTTGAGACAACGATACCTACTTATTATACACAATCTCATACAGTGTGGGTGTATGTTTGAAAATTCCCGTCCTTTCACCGTTATTTTGTAGATACCTGTCTGTTGGTTATGATTAGTAACATTATCTTCGAGTTTTTGATAGAATCGATCCAAAGTTGAATTTTGAACTGATGAAAAGCCTACTGAAACCAGTATTTCAAATCAAATCAAATATGCTTTATTGTACGAAGAAAATTATTATTATTGACCAAAGCATTACTTAATTACTATTCACACATTATGAGTGGGAGAAATCATGGTATATAGAAACAGTCACAAAAACAATTAAAAACTAAGTCTCAGGAAATATAAATGAAAAGTATAAATAGAAATAATTGTGTATATACATGCACAGACTAATTCAAATTTTGTGTGTGCCACAGTCACAATAATAAAAAATTAAAGTAAAACAAATAAAATGTGTAAAAGTGTCAAAATATGAAATAAATCCAAAGTCGAAGTCAAACTTGCGCAAGTTCTTGCCAAAGCATGGTCTTATAAATAAAATACAAATACTATGCATTTGTAAAAACATTTACAAATTTGTTGAGAATGGCACTTGAAATGTCTAGTCTAGAAGGGTCAAAAATTTGTTACTATGTTATTTATATCATGAAACCTCTGAAAAACTTATAAATGTCCGTGGCGGCTGAATTTTATATTAGTTATAATTGTTTATTATTGAGTTATAGGAATCATATACGCATCATTCTAAATTTTCGATTTTTTCGAGTTTTAGACGTGGTTTTGAAAAAAGCTTCATCAGTAAATTGTTGGAATGGGTAAAATTGACAACTAAATCAACCAATTTCAAAGAAACTATCGCTGTCAATAGTATCAGCAGTAAAATAATTGGATCTAATCAAAATGGTTTAAAGTTATGCTGACAAAGTTGAAATTACTACTTCCAATATATTTGAACTAAACGCCAAAAAGCAAAAAATAGAGCAATATGGTCATTACAGTTGCAACATGATCTATTAAACTGTCTTCCAGAACTTCAAACAATTCCCAATGTTTAGAACAAAAAAGACCTTGGTCATAGTAACATCATACCTCTGTCTGACAAGGAGCCAAATGAATAACGATTCTCACAGCCGTAGAGCGTTTTCACACACACCGGGAACAAATTATAGTTTTCACACTTAGCCCGGTCCGACTTATTTGCCGGTACCGCCGCCTATTCCGATTTATGCAGCCGGCGGGGATATCGACAATCGGAAGACGGACCGATCTCCGATTAGTCGGTTTCTATGATTTCTTATGTACGTTTGTCCACACACATTCTGACATGTCGGTGACGGATAGTATTTTGACAAGTAATTTCATTGAAGTATCCTGATGCTTAATTGTATTTTCTAATCGTTCCATCAGAAAATCAAATATATCTGTACTCATTCTGAATTAATTGAAGAATTTGAAATTATCCTCTCTTAGTTTTTAGAGCGTGTAAAAAGAGCCTTCTAAGTATCTCACTGTCAGTAGGGGATGTACCCAGTATTGTCTTTCATATTTTGTTTTTCGGTATTTTCTCCTAAGATACAATAAACCTAGGAGCTGACGTCTGTTGACAGCAGTTACAGCATACATCTTTCTTCCTGCACTGTTCAATATATACTGAAAAAAATAACGGCACCGATAAGCCGGGCTGTGTGAAATACGCTGTTGTCCGGTACCGGAACCGGTACCAGCACCGACACGGCACCGGCACCGGTTTTACCGGTGTGTGTGAAAACGCTCGTATGCATAGTCAATTCCAGCGACTCTCCAGAGTTTCGCCGCTCGCTACTCAAAAACTATAATGCACAGTCAAGCTCCAAAAAAGTGGTACATCGCCAGCGTTTCGCCAAAATGTGACTTATCGCGTAGTTGTCACTTTTTTGGTGCTCGACTGTGTATTATAATCCTTGTGTAGCGAACGGCGAAACTCTGGCGAGTCGCTAGCGATTGACTTTGCATACGGCTGTCAATGTTTCCGTGAAATAATTCAACACGCCCTAATTCCATAATCTCACATTTTGCATAAGGAAATACACGAGAATAATCTGAAACTCTCTATAATGTTTGAACGGAAACTGTACAATTAATTTTCCTGAAATAACTATTGGAGGAATAATATTTTTGAGTGTGACTCACCACGATTTCCTTCTAAATCCACCAGTAGCAAAAAACCACTACAATTACTTATCAACAACCCTAAAGCTGGATTTATAAACTTGCCGTTCGCCGTTGGAGTTCGCGCTGGCATCCGACTTAAAATGCATTTAACTTGAACGTCAGCCCTACGGCGAACGGCAACGCCGACGGTAGATATAAATGATCTTACGGCTTTCTGTACTTTTAATTGGGAACGCCAGCGCGAACGACAACTCCAACGGCGAACGGCAAGTTTATAAATCCAGCTTAATTTTCAACTGAAAAGCACAACTGCACAACTGAAAAGCATAGAAATATATATTATATACTTACTCTAGAATGCTAATCCCGCCAATTTTCACGGCAAAAAGCGACCCGTTTACGATGTGCGCATGCGCGTCATCAGTGTAGTTTGGGTAGATCGTTGCCAAGTTTGAAAATAATTTGGTGTTCCAATTCAAATTTTTTTGTTATGAGGACAAAAAACACATGTCATTTAAAAGAGAGAAATTTGACAGCGTATTTAGGACTTTTTAAAACCTAAAAGAACCTTTTAGAGATAGATTACTCCGAATTTTAGGCGAGAAAGAAAGGACCACGCACACACCTTATGGGAAAAAGTCTTTCGGTGAAAATGGCTGAATTTTTTATATGTTGTAGCTGGAGCCATTCTTAGTAAAAGTCTCCATTGGCCCAACTCGATCGTATGACTAGATTCGGCGCTAGAGAAAATTCAGCTGAATGAAAAAATATTAATATCTCATTTATATTCAATATTGTGTGCGACTGGGCATTCCGAATGTTCGCGAGAAATAGTTTTCCATAATACAGAGAAAAAATACGCTGATATTTTTATACAGGGTAGTCAACAATATACTCAATTCTTCAGTGATGGAATTTGCCTACGAGGTTAAAAGTTGATTGAGTTCATCATTGAGGATCAATTAGAATTGTTTGTTGATCGACCAAAATATATGAAGCTATGAATACAGAGTGTTTGGAATAAGAAAGGGTCCATTTTATATAAATATGTAATTACTCCAAGTCACAAATTTTATTATTTTTGAGTTCAGACAAATGAAAAACATTTACATATTATTTGTAATCGATATAAAACTGTTGTTCAACTGAGCATTACCAAGATCCGTGCATGATTTGTCTATAATACAAAAGAAAACGAAACTGTCTTTCTATAGGGTACTTTACAACATACTCAATTTTTAGGTGTAAGAATTCGCCTGTTTTGATGGGCGACTGTAAACTGGGCCGATTATCAAGTAATGTTCACTAACGAGTATGTAATCTCGGCCGTCCAATATTTTGTACCTGATTTCGGGTATGAAAACTCGGCCGCCTATAATAACTATATAACAATAATTAACATGTTTTGAAGAGTTGAAAATGGGCGAAATGAAGTGGAGTCGCAAACAGCCAAATAGCCACGCATTCAAATGTCTAAGTAAGGTTAGTTCGTTCTGGTTCGATTATACTAATTAATTACTTTCTTACAAAATGTGTGTATTCAATTTCCACGCATTCAAATGTCTACGTGAGGTTATTTCGTTCTGGTTCGATTACACTAAATAATTACTTTGTTACAAAATGTGTGTATTCAATTTTCACGTATTCAAATACCTACGTAAGGTTATTTTGTTCTGGTTCGATTATTCTAAATAATGAAGATTTTGGGGTATCCTTTGATTGATAAGATTAAAAATCCTCAAGCGGCCGAATTTACATGTGCCCGTTTGTAGACCAAGCAGGTAAATATGAATAATCCCAAATAACATTTTTCAAAACAGCTTTGTTATTATTACTATAATAATATAGTTACAATCTATTGTTATAATATTGAAACTGTAGATATCCTGGGATGCTCACAAAACAAGCTTGGCTTAGGTGACATCCTATGGATACAATTATTCTATTGCAAAACCATACCACCTGAATAAAGCTATGTCTATCCTCGATAACAGGAAATTTTAAAATTGATTTTTTATTGTAAAAAGTGTCCTTTCTTGCAAACTTCACCAGTCCGCCTTCCTTAATTTGACCAACATAATGTTTGATGTTTTTTTTTTCCTGGAAACTTCACAAGAGCCGAGTCTCCTGGAGCCATGTCAGAGAGTGGTCTTTCAAACCTACAATCATCTTCTCGGGACTGCTGTTCTCTATCAACTATATCCATTAGTGTTTCCTCATCTTCTTCATCCTATATTTCTATTTCATCGCAATCATCATCCGAAGATATGACCTCAGTCAATACACGTTTTTTATTTTGTTTTCCTTTTTTTTTTCCTTTTCTTTTTCCTTCAGACGTTGAACTACCTGTTCCCTTGTAATCACTTCTGCACCACTTTCGTTCGTTTTTTTTTTTTGGCTTCTTCTCAATATTCTTGTTAGACCTATTAGACTCCAATGTGCTTAGCAGAATTTCTTCAAACTGAATGACATCAGATTGGTGTTTACTTGATTCTGCCCTTATGGAAGGCTGGGTTTCAATTTCAGTGTCAATGTCGGCAACTTCCATATTATCTGCAGTTACATGACTTGCAACTTCATTGTGTTCTTTCCATCTTTTGAAAGCTAAAGTGTCAAAGCTATCTGAGTTTATCACGTTATCATCAAAAGGATAAATTCCAGCTTTTTTAAATCCATTCTGGATAATATCAGGTTTGGCATCGCGCCATATTTCAGCGATAAGATGGGAGAACTGTTTTTTTAATGATTTTCTTTCCTAGATTTTGCCTCTGCTATTTCACCAATTTGGCATCCCAATTGTTTTTTAAGGACTTGCAGACAGCTATGTCAAGAGGTTGCAGAAGATGGCTGGAGTGTGGTGGAAGTTTGAGTATCTCCTCTTTCATGGCTTCTTGAATTAAGTCAATTCCAATATGGGTGGAATGGCCATCATATATCAGTAATAGTGGCCTTTATTCTCCAAAGCCTTTAACTAAAGTTTTGTTTGAAATAATTGTAGAAAACTTCTTGTTCCATCCACCCTTTTTTTGCAGCATAGACTAATGGTTGACATCCAGGGCCTACCTCTGCAATCCACTCATCATAAACATATTTTTCTTTGAAAACCACTTTCGGTGTTCCTTTAGTTCCATCTGCACTGCAGGATACCAAGACAGTCGTATTGTCTCTTCCAGGACCACTGGTTGTTCGTGTACATGGAAGACCTCTCTTCCCAACAATTTTGGTTTTAGATGGGTCTGTGCAAAAACTGCTCTCGTCAAGATTCCATATTTGTCTTGGCTTATCTTCCAATCTCAGTTCAGTAATAGTTGTTTTCAATAAACGAAAATATTCATAAATGATGAAAGGGTCTAAACATTTTTTTCTTGCCACCTCAACTAATTGTGGTTTCTTGAACTGATGTCTTTTACAAAAATTAATGAACCAATCAATCAATTCTTGAATTGGGTTTTGATTTTATTTTGTGTAACAAAATTTGCTACAGCTTCCAGCACTTCACGTCTAGAGAGACCAAACCCCCATTTTTCCATTATTTTCAATCCTGCAATCTTCTCTTCTTGCTCAAATGGAATATCGATGCTTCTTCCTGAAGATTGACTTTTCTTTCCCCTTCTTCCCTTAATATGGTCAGCCAAAGTTGTCTTAGGTACTTTGTGTAAGGCACTGGCTCTTCTTAACAATAACCTTCCAGCTTGAACAACATCTATGGCTTGCCTGAAATTTTTTTGGAATAACCATTACCTCTAGTTGATTTTCTTCTATAATTGCGATCCATAGTATGACTCCTGTAACGAAGAATATCAGTTGAAAAGTGTTTCTCAATCAGCATTATCCTATGGAGCAAGTACGTCCTTTCGTATGGGGCAAGTGCGTACCTTTGGTGAGCATTTGCCCCTTTCGTTGTTATTTTTGGGGCAAGTGCGACCACCGTTATAAAACCGTCAAAAAACACAAGTGATACTTTTTATTCATATCCACAGTATATTTCAATTATATCCTCTAGGTTTCGTGCAAAAAAACTCCAAGATATCGCAAAAATACGCACCTTCTACGATCACAAAATAATCTTGATCAACTCTCTCTCTCTACTTTGTTTTGGCTCTTGCTTCCTCTGAGGCGCATTGAGCCAGTTCATTTCCAGGGGCTACAACTTAGTCTGATATGTCATCATGTTGCAGCCCAAATTTATATATTCCATTATTCCTTTTCTTATTCAAATCTTTCGTTTCGTTTTTGTTATGTCCTCAGCTTGTTGTTCCTCTCTCAGTTTCTTGGCTTTCGACTTCAACTTCTTTGTGCTGAGGTAGTTAGTACCAAGACACAAACAATACAATAGGTTATTTTGGAAATATGAAGATGATAGTAGTAGGATGATATGATGACATAGATAATCAGATCATTTTGTCTCTAAAAAAAATACGTCTCATATTTTTATATTATTGTAATCTACAAATTTTATTAAGGCGTTCATGACGGGTATGGTAAAATATCGAAGAACGGCAACGATGTCAAAGGGGGAGGAACTCCTTTGGTAATAAGTTCATGGTAAAGATCTTTGTTAGGAATGGCATTGATAGGGCATTCAAAGAATATAAGTTTCTATACGTCCACATTCACAATTCGGACTGTCTGCAATTTTGAGTCGATATAAATGTTCTTTGGTAGTACAATGTCCGGTTTTCATCCTTATAATCATGGTAATGTGGCGCCTATCCATATAAGGATACTTCAGGTACCAGACTTCTCTAGGTAATTCACAATGTATTTTGTCTACCTTTGAATGTAATATCTCGCTTCCATTGATCCCTGACTTCATTCATTAATTTATGTTTTAGACAACTGAGGATAGAATGTTTATCAATTTTAATGTTCAAAGGAACATTAAGAGATGTGTCAACCTTTGCCAACAAATCTGCCGTTTCATTGCCACTAATATTAGAATGCCCTGGTATCCAGGCAAAGTCAAACCCAATGTTGTTCAGTGATGATAAATATGCTATTTTTTTATATTAATACTTATATGGTCAGTTCCGGCATCGTAATGATTTCCTGAAATTTTACACAATGCGCTCTTTCTCAATTCTCACAGTGACGACTTCCTTAGAGTGGAAATGGTAATGAAGGAAATAGTTCGGAGTCACCATCTGTACCAGAAAAAAATACTACCATAATGTCACCGAATTATAAGATATCCAACAAATTATGAACAATATACGTTCCTCTAGGTTTTATAATCGAAGGATAGTTAAATCAGTTCGAACATAAATTCGACGGAAATATACTCATTATCCTCAGTATATCAGATTTATTTCTTTGAGTGACTCACAAAATTTATTCGTATTTTATAGCTTGCTAAATCCTACAAAAACACAAAATTAATCATTTGGTCCCTCTATCTCCGAACCCTTAGGAACATAGTTTGGTTAAGGACGATGTCATGATTGAATCCTCGAAAAGAGTAATTATTTATTCAAATTGAATGGAGCCTTCCTTGTGTGAAATACTATATACTTCACTTGCATTTTGTTTTGAGAGATCAACTTTCTATTCTATTCTAATCGATCATCAATAATAATTAAGTTAATCATCTCATAGTCTCGAAGGTGGATTTAGTCACCTAAAAATTGATTATATTGGAAACTACCAGTAGAAAATACTTTTTTTTTGTTTTATATAGAAATCATTCACCATCTTAGTAAATCTCAGTTGAACAACAGTTTTAGATCGATTACAAATAATATGAAAATGTCGTTCAATTATCTGAATTCACTCAAAGTTAATAAAATTCGTGATTTGGAGTAATTAAATATATACAGTGACCGCCAAAAAGTATGTACCATATGGGAAAAATTTTTATTATTGGAGTATTGGAAAAAATATTCTGGGGAAAAGTTTGTGCATGTCCGATAACCTAAAAATCGATTTTGACACATGTCACGTGATCGCTAGAATGGCGGCAAAATGAAATAAATTGCAATGCAAAGGCAAAAAAAGGGGTAAGGTGGCAAGATATCAAAAAAAGTTATTTGAAAAAGTCATTTAGAATTCAATTTTATACACATTAACGAAGTTTCAAGAGATAATTCAAAAAAATTGAAAATAGCAATTTTTTAAAAATATTTTCCCATCTATTTAAAAATATTTTTTTTTCTTATGAATAGCTTGACTATACTGAAACATTTGCATTTTGATGATAATGACAAAACTTTCTAATTTTCTCCACACCAGAGGGCACTAAATTGAAAAAATGGGAATTTGTCAGAACCCTTGCTGTTACATCGGTTCGTATCTAACAGTTATATCCGAATTCCACGACCATTGTGATGACATGACACTCCAAAAACATGGTAATTTCCAGATTATAATCAAGTTCCGAAGATAATCGTGCATGAGCGTTTCACTTCGCACATAAACTTGAAAATAGTGCGTCAAATTAAAGATTCTTAAAGTTTATGTGCAAAGTAAAACGCTCATACAGCATTATTATTGAAACTTGATTAAAATCAGGAAACATGGTGTTTCTAGATTGCCATATCAACATAATAGTCTTGGAATTCTGATATAACTGTTAGATAAGAACCAATGTAACAGCGAGGGTTCTGGCAAAAACCAATTTTTTTAATTTAGTGCCCTCTGGTGTGGAGAAAATGAGAAAGTTTTGTCATTATCATTAAAATGCAAATGTTTCACTATAGTCAAGCTATTCATAAGAAAAAAAAATGATATTTTTGAATAGATGGGAAAATATTTTTAAAAAATTGCTATTTTCAATTTTTTTTGAATTATCTCTTGAAACTTCGTTTATGTGTATAAAATTGAATTCTAAGTGACTTTTTCAAATAACTTTTTTTGATATCTTGCCATCTTACCCCTATTTTTGCCTTTGCATTGCAATTTTTTTCATTTTGCCGCCATTCTAGCGATCATGTGACATGTGTCAAAATCGATTTTTAGGTTATCGGACATGCACAAACTTTTCCCCAGAATATTTGTTCCAATACTCCAATAATAAAAATTTTTCCCATATGGTACATACTTTTTGGCGGTCACTGTATAAAACATGAAACCTATCTTATTCCAAACACTTTGTATTCATAGCATCATTATATTTTGGTCGATCAACAAACCATTCTGATTGATCCTCAATCATAAACTCAATCAACTTTTAACTTCGTAGACGAATGCAATCACTGGAGAATTGAGTATATTGTTGACTACCCTGTATAAAAATAATGGCGTATTTTTTCTCTGTTTTATGGAAAAATATTTCTCGCGAACATTAGAAATTCACAGTCGCACACAATATTGAATATAAATGAGATATTGATAATTTTTCATTCAGCTGAATTTCTGCAAAAATCACAAAATTCATGATTTGGCGCCCTTTAGCGCCGAATCTAGTCATACGATCGAGTTGGGCCAATGGAGACTTTTACTCAGAAAGGTTCCAGCTACAACATATCAAAAATTCAGCTATTTACACCGAAAGACTTTTTCCCATAAGGTGTGTGCGTGGTCCTTTATTTAAAACAATAACGTACCTTAAGCTACTGTAATTATAATGACCATGCAACAGTGCTTTTTCATCAACAGGAATACTTGTCACTAAGATATGTCACTCTTGTCAGAGACAGAGTCGGTTTTTTAAATTTCAGATTTTCTCTTGTCGTTTTGTGTGGTGTTTGTTGTCATTGGTTATTCTTTCATCTTTCGTGAATTTGCATTAATCTTGTTCCTTTTGCCAGTAATCACATTGATCGACCAGGACCGACCGTCTGCGACCGTACACCAACAACCAAAAGTTCCAACACGTATATTCTTATCGCACAACTCACACTGTTCGACCATTCTCGACCGTCCACGACCGGTTTCCAAAGACCGTGTTTGAAATTACAACCTGCTGGATATTTTGGTCGGCTTCAGACTACCGTGATGCAATGCCCATATGCTAAATTATCATTTGGACGCATGTTTGTGATAAACTTTCAACAGTTTTTCACCTAAACGGAAATTTTAATATTATTCGTGTGAACTGGTATATTTCGAATTGAAAAAATGAAGGATAGGTCAGAAATTCGTGAGTAGTATATTTACAATTTATAGGATATCCAAATGTTTAATGTTTTTAAATAAGCGGAACAATACAGGAACCGTGTGGACCGCCGCAGAGATGAATATTTTAATAACAGCGGTGACGGTCCACGTTAAATCAGAGTAATCCTAATTACAGCAACAGAGAAGTCATTGATGGAATTTATCAACGCAAGAGATTAGTTGTTAAGTACCAGTAATGTTCAAATAATAGTTACTTACATATTTTATACAGCTGAAGAATTTATGTGCTGGATAAAGAAAAAGGAGACATTCCTTGGTGCTCCATCGGGAAGTAATGCCCAGCAAATAAAAAAACTGTCCCTTTTCTGATTGGGAATTTCTGTTGGTGTAATTTATGGACATTCAATAGTAGGTAGTTTGGAACTGTATTGATCTCTTAATAATTTGGGAAAATTGGTTCAAAATTCACCCTCTTGTTCTAGATATAAATAAAGTTCTCCATTCCAGACACTTTTTTACTTTACTTTATTAATCGTTTATAAAAATCATAGACTATCATAATTCTTTCTTCTTTACTACCACTTCTACTCATCATTCAC
Organism: Chrysolina oricalcia; assembly: GCA_944452925.2. Classification (NCBI taxonomy): domain Eukaryota; kingdom Metazoa; phylum Arthropoda; class Insecta; order Coleoptera; family Chrysomelidae; genus Chrysolina; species Chrysolina oricalcia. Next base: position 19,246,279 of record OX101825.2, read on the forward strand.
AATAAAAGCATTAAAATTATGATTTTAACTTTTTTTAAGGTGCATTTAGTCAACACAAACGTAACTTTAGCACTAGCACTGACATAAATATAACCTTGACAATAATTTCGTATGAGACCTAATATTATACGAGTTTTAGATTTAGGCATACATTTAAGAATGATAGGTACATTTTATGACATGAAACTTTAGGTACACTTGAATTATGGACAATATTTTTATACTAAAAGTAAGATTCTTATAAAGTTGGGATTTTCAAAGTGACATGTTTTTAGCATAAACTTAATATTGTTGTATAAATGGTGCCATTTGATTTGAGCAGATTCAACTTTCGTTTTTAACATGTATTTAAGCACAATTTTAAAATGATGTTGACTAAATGCACCTTTAGTTGAATGGTTGAATACATAGAAAATTGACATAACCTTTTGAATGTCAGATCAATGTCAGATTTACAAAATTATTCCAGCGGTCGGTCGTAGATGGTCGATCAGTGTGAGTTTGAAAGTTTTCATTGATCTACTTCAATTTTTGGTCGTAGGTGGACGGTCGCGAACGGTCGGTCCTGGTCGATCAGTGTGATTTCTGGCTTAAAGACAATTTCTAATAAAGCCGTTTTTTCCTAAAAATAAACAATGAACTGTTTAGTGTTGTGTAAAGGAAAAATACGTGAAATAAATCATGCTTTGCTCAAAATAGCCTAAATATTACTTTGACTTGACAAAAAAAGGCATGATTTTTGGTTATTATTTTTAAGAAGATAACCCAACAGAACATTTGAGTGAGAAAATTGTAATTTGTGGCAGACATTTTTCTCATGAAGATTCATGTGAAAACGACAATAGAATAATTTGAAACCTAGGGCAGTACCAATACTGTGTCTGCGTAAGCATGCATGGCGAGTGATACAACTTTCTGCCACACCGCTTATATTATGAGTTCTAGATTCCTACAAAAAGTACTAAACATACACAGAATCGCCTCAGAAAATTAATGTCAATATGGAAGTGCTTTTCTTTGATGGTAAGGAAAATGCTTCTGGCCTCATTTTTTCATGCACCCCCATTGTGGAAATTGCACTAAGGTAATACAACCAGAAATACTCGTAGAAATAGCATGCTAATCTGTTCAAAAGATTTAAATTAAATGCAGTTGCGTATTTTGACATGAATCGTTCTAGAAAAAAAACCTCGAGCTTCCAAGCATCCAATTTTATAAATCCAATTTGGGTTGAAATTATTCATGATATTAGCTGAAATATCTCCCGTCAAGTTGGTTTGGTAGATTTTCACATATTTGAATTCGATTTTCAAGGATTTTTCGATTTTATCGTCGCATGTTATCGCAACTTTTTTCTGGACGGGGGTCCGAGCTTCATCGACCGATATTTTCAAGTAAGTATATATAATATGTATTTCTATGCTGAAAAGGCGTCATTTAATGTACAATTACTGAATTTTAAAATTGTTGCAGAGGAATGACGATAAAAGCCAGGGGCATTGATTCCCACTCAATTTACTAAAAATCTAAAGAATAAAGAAGAAGAATAAAAGAAAGCGTGAAATGATTTCCAAAGTTTGTTTGCTTTATATTCAAGTGTTTTATTAGTTATTGACTTCTATGATTTTTTATCACTTAGCTTGAACAGATAAAATATTGATGATCGAATTTTGTAGAAAGTTTCTGAATGGGTATATCGGGAATGTATGTCTGAGTAGTACACCTCACCTACTTTTGTCTAGAAGTTGCCGAATTTTTTTTAAGTCGCCGGACATCAAATATCATACTTTCGGAATTTTGACCCATATAGCAAAACTAAAAACAAAAAGGACAACGATCCAAAGAATATTGACAAACATTATAACACACTTATCAATATGTATTAAAAATTGTTTAATTGTTTTTTAATTAATTCATATATTATGTGCGTCGAACACATTGTTATAAACATGCCCTTATAGAATTCGTTGAGATTTTAACAAGATTTCACCATATGAGAAACTTTTTGACAGATTTCCTAACATGTGCTCATTTTCACTTTTTTTTAGGTAAAAAGGCAGATGATTGAATAACTTATTGCTTTCATAGATTAGGTAGTACTTGGTTAGAATTGATGTGGGAAAAGGCAGTTTAATATTTAATAAAGAGCTGCGGGTATTATGTGCCGACGCTACATATTTGAATTCCTTGTACCCAGCGAGCACAAACATCTCTGGGAGGTTTTGAGATGTTTCAAAAATGTAGTCACGCCGATGTTTCTTTGAGACGTAATATGTACTTCCCAAAGAGATCCCTGAAGGATATTCAATGTTCTGTTTTTGTTCTTCTGTAGCGTTTTTTTAAATGCCTATAGGAATGTAGCGGAGATGTGAACAAAATGTTATCTTGTGGATGTTTTCACTTGGCGTAACATGGTTCACCTTTGAGATGTTCACCGAGAATATATGTAGCGTTCGCGCAATCGCAAATGTGATCATGTGATCTCAGTGATGTTTGAGTTGACGGAGAGTATCATTTCTAGTTTTGCCTTAATTTACCCCATTTTATTTTTCGGAAAACTAATCGTTTTAGAGTGAATTGAAACGTTTTATCAAGACAAAATATTATATTTAGTCATCAAGTTGATCACGTACTGCAAAGTAAGGAATAAAATGTCGATATTCAGAAAATAAGTAACCTCAAAAACATATACCGGTTCTGACTTGTAAAATCATCATCATAATCATTAGTATCATTCGTTAAGACGTGCTCTGATTACTCTACTTGCTTGAAGTTGATCTCACAAAAGAGAAAGACAAATGAAGTACAAGTGTCAGGGAGAGATGAACAACGTGAAAGTGATCTCGATCAACTAGAGCAGTGTTCAATGAACAAACCTATTATGTATACATTATCTCTATGTAAAGTGATTAGTCAAGGACACTGTATTATTGAGAGTGTACTCACAGTTTTGTTTAAATTCAGTTGAACCAGACAACAACCAGTGTTAGAGTGATATTTACATTTTTGAAAAGTTGATCAATTTGTAAGAACAGAAAATATTTTAGGTTTAAATTTGTAAGTGTGTTCCTTTGATCCTATTAAAATAAGTTATATCGATTTTTTTTTAAATCGCCCCAGAGTTCTCTTCATACATTGACCATTGTCGATTTGTACAATCAATGACGAAAACCGAGATAAAAGTGCATTTTGTGATGTCTCAGGAACATCTCAAACAATATTTTATATACAGTGATTTAATGTAGGCGAAAAGCTTTAAAAATGTTATGTTGTGTCTTAAAAAAGGCTTTGAAAAAAACGTGAAAGAAATGCTTTTTGTGATGTCCCAGGAACATCCCGAAAATAGCCGCGTGCGGCTCACATTTGCACCTACATACACATTCTATTCATGTATGAACAGAACATCGCAGTGGAGGTGGGATAAAAACAATGGTCCACAGGAGTCTCTCATGCCGGCTTTACATATATATCTCACAGCTCTCTTTTGAAGTATAAAAAATAAATAGTTCGCACACATTCTCAGAAGCAAATATCATAACGCAAGTGAGACTCGGTAAGTGCGAAGTAAACTGGCTGGCTGCAGTTAACACTAATGCTTTACTTGTAACTGCATAACAGCCATACGCTAGCTTATTTGTTAAACCAAATACATGCCCTTCAAATTTCAGTTGTCAATATTCAACCCCAATAATGTATTCACATGTTCGTTACTGAGACAATCATTTTCTAGAACTATATTGTCGGTGACACATTTGAAGTTGATTATACCTGCCGTGTTCAAATATAATAAGTTGGCATCATACCATTTTTTGACGCTCTTCAGGTCCTCGTTGATGATGTCTTCTAATATTTTGTTATCTATACCATGCCAGAGGATGGTGGTGTCGTCTGCAAATACTGTGAATTGTCCCTGTACATCGACATGTGTTAAATCATTATATGTTAATATGTCATCGTTCTGTTTAATTTATTTTATGACTATTCCAAAAAAAATCTAATGATTATCCCCATTTTCCAAGCGTATGCCAATAGGGAATATGCATAATTATTTTAAATTTGTTTAATCAATTTTTTACTTCGTTGCAACATAGTAAAAAATATAAATACAGTTGAAAGTCTTGGAATAAATTTTTAAAATAATATATAAAATACCGATTGAATTTGACCTATTTGAATGCCTCCATTTTCGCGCACTGTGGATGGCGTCACATGGCGCTATCAGTGTTGTTCTTCTTCAGTGTTGTTCGTTGAGACGTACTCTGATTGCTCTACTTGCTTAAAGTTGATATTTTATAAAAGAGTAAGACAATTGCAGTACAAGTGTTAGAGAGAGATGAACATATGTGAAAGTGATATCGATCAACCAGAGCAGTCTTCAATGAACAAGCCTTTCTATAGTTATGGCCATTGACACTTTTGACAGTTATTAATTAGGTTAGGGATTTGCAGTTTTAATCGGTATTACGATAATGGAAAATGCTAAAAAACATTTTATAGGTATTGTCTAGTACCGGAATGCCAAAACACAATAATAAGTACACCAAGAAAAGTATTTTTTTCTGTTCCAAGAGATGCGAAAATACATAAACAATGGTGTAAGGTATGAGAAGAGGCGAAGTATCTCCAATATCACATTTACATTGTTGTGAAGATCATTTCAATGTGAGTACATTGTATTTCGATAGTTAACATGAAGTGAATTGATCAGAAGTAAGTTTTGTATGCATAAATGTTTTGTATATACCTGCCTCACCTGAATTACAAAAGGAAAACTATCATTTGATAAACTATTACTACTTATCAGTTCCGGTATTGTCGGAATGTGCTTTGACAAAACCGCTTTCAGTCATTTGATAATTTACAATTGTCACTAGACCAAAATGGAACTATGTAATGGAAAACACTACAAATATATAAATAAAAACAAATTTTCTTTGAAAGACGACTAGCACAGTATGAATATCAACACAGATAAATTTCATAACGTGCCATGTGACGACATTCTTCGTTTCGACCAATGGTGATGCGTTTCGCAAATTTGAATTCCGCGCGCTTACTATGCACTTTTTGATTTAAGTTTTATGGAGTTAAATACAAACTAAATGATAAACTAATGGTTTAGGTGTAATGTCAAGACAATAAAGTATATGAGGTAAAAAAATCAAGTAAATTTAAATCACTTGCATATTCCCTATTGTAATAGAAAAAATCAGACTACAATATTTTCATACCGAAGCCACCTTTCTTTCAAGTCTTCTTCGCATTCAAAATCGGTTGTCAATCAATTATGGGTTATTATGAAAACTTCATAAAAAAAACAATTAGTTGCCATTCATAAAAATGACAAAGGCAGTATCACTTTATTGCAGCATGTTTTTCCCCTATATTACAATTACCTTTCATGCTAATTTTTATCTCGTTCTTATCCCATTTGATTAAAGCCTCAGATGCACACTTCATTCTTATGTACTACGATTAAATATGTTTTTCTATAATTAGATGTCCCTAATTAGGTTGGGTAATTTTCATTTATTCACAACGCGATGACATATCTACGAAGAACATTAATGTTGAATAAGGGCTGGTCTGATAAAGTTTGATCAGCACAGAAAGATCTGTTTGTATTGCAGCATTGTTTACTGTTTATAAAAAAACATTTCAAAACACGTATTAAAAATGCAGAAAACAGCTTGCGTGCTTCTTTTTATTTATTGAGTACATCATTCTTCAGGGCCTTTTACAGAATGAGGCAAAAAAAAATAAGTACGATTACAATTAATAAATGAAATGAATAAAATCGTCTTAGTCGAAGTACCCTTTTTCTCCAAATATTTCTACCAAGTGGAAAATATGAGGCAAAAATCTGCCAGAAAACAACTACCTCCCTGGCTAATACCACGAAGGATATTTAACTAGATCTGACAGAGATTTGTGCAACGTTCTTTCAAAACCATTCAATTGCAGGTGCTTATTTTAAACAAACAAAAGATTATCCTTCATTCGGTTAGGGATGACCACCTGCAGAAATGTTTCAAGGTTCTTGGCTCTCATCAGTGTCGAACAAGTTCGAAGGTTTTGCCGGAGAGTCCAATCAAATGATATGAATAAAATCGACAAAATCGAAATACCCTTTTCCTCCAAATACATCCACCAAGTGGAAAATATGAGGCAAAAATCTGACAGAAACAACTACTTCCCTGGCTAATACCACGACGAATATTGAACTAAATCGGACAGATATTTGTGCAATGTTCATCCAAGAAGACTCAATTGCAAGTGCTTATTGTAAATAAACAAAAGATTATCCGTTTGTTCGTTGTTCTAATGAAACAATTTCATTGAAAGTTATATAAACACGTGTTACTTTATTTACACAAAATTAAAGTTTGATCAAAGATTTGTCAGCAGGTCAAACGATTGGCGGTATATTTTTCACGAAATCCTTTGATGAATCTCTCATCTATCACCCAGGGTACATCAAGAAGTTCTCGTAAAGTCTTAAGCCTAAAGTTCGAACGCGACCAGAATGTTCTGGTTTAAATTCAAGAAAAAGGGAATAAAAACAAATTTGTTAATCTCATTAATATTCATAACTTCTAATCGAGATGAACTGCGACTTTCGAAACGAAATATTTACATACCCCTGCTCATCTTATTGGTTCGCGGGAAAGCTATTAAATGTGTCCATTGCAAAAGTAATATTTTGCTTGCCGAAATTTACTGGGAGCAGTCTCCTGGGCATTCAATACGACTCTTTTAGCATTCCAATTTCAAATAAGTTGAATTTGAGAATGTTACAGTCTAAAATGATAAGCAGGTAAGTACTGAAAGTTTCTGATTCTGGTAGATTTTACTGAACAATAAAAATACAACAGCTTTTTTCAATCGTGTAAATTTTTCTCTTCAACAAAATAATTGTTTCTATCAGTAATCTCACGAGAAAATATTGTAAAAATTGCGAGACCGTTGGACGAAAAATTTTGATCAGTCAGTTTTCCGAATGAATTTGCCGATGGAAAAATAGTTAGATGAGAGAAATGCATCCAATAAAAGACCCTATATAGTGTTTTATGGCTGGATAAATCAACGACAATATACCGGGTGTTCGCGGAAGGTGGCTCCTATAACTTTTTTTGTTAAATGTTATACATAAACTTTCGATTTTTAAATGGAACAGTCGGTATATTTTCATTTGTTTCGTCTCCATATGAAAATCTCTATACAACTTTGTAACATTTGTCACTATTTGTAACAATTTTAATTTTTTTTTCAATATAGAGGACTATGAATACTTTCAAATCATTAAAATCAGACTTAATATTTCGGGAGGAATGCAATTTTACTGTTTTCGGTTAAAATTGATGTTATCTTGGAAATTTTATTTTTAAATTGAAATTATAAAATTTTTTTAAATGGCAACATGGTAGCTCGTCAGGTTAGGAAAAAAGATCATTTTATTATGATTAATTTGATACTACACAGTATTAGGTTTCAAACAAACATTCGTTCCTAAACTTGAAAAGATTCCGTTAGATCCAGCATTATTTGATTACTTATATTTCGGACGTCCATCATCTTAATGGTTGAAAGATTTTTATCTCTTTCAAATTTTTCACAACGTTTCAATTGCTTGCATCCGCAATCTTCTTCTGGTGACTAATGACAAAATCAGATGCTACGCGACCTTTAATAGGTCTACAATTAAAGTGTAATTACGGTGTAATTACGCGCGGTCTTGTGGCGCGCGTGGTTTCGCGCTTTTTCTCCCTCCAAAACGGTCCATGAGCGGTTTCCATACGTTTTTAATTTCCACGCTTGGTTGACTGAAGGCACTATTGGCTTCTATATAGGTGGTTTCCATAAATTTCCGTTTGAACCAATGTTCCTCTCTATGAAGAACACTAGCTTCGTCCCAAAGAATTCAGTGGTCAGCAATTCCCGATTTTGATGTTTCCCCTCGTTGAGTCCACTTTTTGTGTTCGGCTATTCTTACTGATAATGGCCTCTAGGTCTCTCCGATTTAGGAATCTCCACATTCACATGGGACTTTGTGAATACAGTTTTTGCTTGATTCTGTTGTGTTCTCTGGTTTCGTCTTGGTGAGGAAGCTTCGTAAGGTACTGCCGGATTGAAAGCAACTCTTGATGTTGTATTTATTTCCGATCCTTCTGATCTTCTCGGAGATACCCCTGATATAGTGAAGAATGAGAACGGGGTTTTGTGGTCTTTCTTCGGTTGTATTGGTCTTTTCGAGTTGTTTCCGAACTTCTCCTATGAGTTTCTCGGAGTATCCGTTTCGGCGTAGGTCCTTTTTGATGTGGTTAATTTCCGCCTCCTGGTTGTTGCAAATAGACATTATTGCTCTCTCCACCAACGTTCTTACGATTCCCCTCTTTGTGGAGTTTGGGTGATTAGAGCCGTAGTTGAGGTACTGTCCTGTGTGTGTCTTCTTCCTGTAAACAGAGGTGAGGAGTCCAGTGTCTGTTCTTTCAGCTTTCACATCGAGAAACGATAGGGTACTATTAGTTTCCTTTTCCATTGTGAATTTGATTGAATCCCTCATGTTATTCATTCGGGCGAAGAATTCCCCAAGGTGTTCATCTCCATGGTTCCAAATGATAAAGGTGTCGTCTACGTATCTTAACCATAGTTTTGGTTTATATTTTGCCTCTCTGATAGCCAATTCCTCGAACCACTCCATGTCTACCGGGTGATTCTCCAAGGTGGCTCACCCCTATAACTTTTTTATTATTGAAGATAGAACGAAATTTGGGGGTTGTGTATTATAGTTCAATTTACATTTTTTGACATATTAACTTGCTTTATCGTACTTCCGGTTCGACCGGAAATGAGCATAACTTTCGATTTTTAAATGGAACATCCTATATATTTTTACTTATTTCGATCGAGAATGACATTCTAAATCCAACAACACCTCACTTGTCAATATTTGACAAATGAAGTAATTTTTATTTCAATTTTTATTTTTCGATCTAGAATGCCATGGATCGTGTGAATCGCCTCATTCTTGATCAAGTAACATGGGAAAAGTACGACTTTGAGGCTTTTGAATTCACAGTCGCTGTAAGAATTATTCAAAAGTCTCAAATAGTGAAAATAAAGTGAAAGTGTGTGGTATCAAATTATTCGTAAGAAAATGATCTTTCACAAAAAGCCGACGAGCCACCCCCTTTCCATTTGAAAAATTCACGTTAACTGGAAAAATTCATATTTGAGACTTTTGAATAATTCTTTCAACGACTGTGAAGTCAAAAGCCTCAAAGTCGTATTTTTCCCATGTTACTTGATCAAGAATGAAGCGATTTACACGATCCATGGCATTCTAGATCAAAAAATGAAAATTGAAATAAAAATTACTTCATTTGTCAAATATTGACAAGTGAGGTGTTGTTGGATTTAGAATGTCATTCTCGATCGAAATAAGTAAAAATATATAGGATGTCCCATTTAAAAATCGAAAGTTATGCTCATTTCCGGTCGAACCGGAAGTACGATAAAGCAAGTTAATATGTCAAAAAATGTAAATTGAACTATAATACACAACCCCCAAATTTCGTTTTTCTATCTTCAATAATAAAAAAGTTATAGGGGTGAGCCACCTTGGAGAATCACCCGGTATATTGGCGATTACTGGAGAGAGAGAGAAGATCCCATCCGCAGTCCATCAACTTGGGAGAAGAAACGGCTCTTTTCTTGAAAGTATGAGTTGTGTAGGCAGCACTCCAGTAGTTCCAATATCGCTTGTACGGGGAGGTCAGTCCTTTCATTGGAGGGAGAAAAAGCGCGAAACCACGCGCGCCACAAGACCGCGCGTAATTACACCATAATTACACTTTAATTATAGACCTATATAAGGTCGCGTAGCATCTGATTTTGTCATTATTCACCAGAAGACGATTGCGGATTCAAGCAATTGAAACGTGAAAAATTTGAAAGAGATAAAAATCTTTCAACCATTAAGATGATGGACGTCCGAAATATAAGTAATCAAGTTACTACATCGTCTAAAACATTCAAACCAGCATTATTTGATGATAAAATAAAATTTAAATGCATCGAGTAGCCTTCATGAAAAAACTCTCTTATCGACATCTCATCATAGCTCTCTAGAATAAAAACTGAATTTCAAAATAATAAAAAAATTGTTTATAAAAAGTGACAAATGATACATGGTTGTGTTCAGTATGTCATGTGAAGGCAAAAGAAGTGAAAATATACCAGGTGTCCCTTTTAAAAATCGAAAGTTAAATTCATTTCCGGTAAAACTGAAAGTTGCATGAAGCTGAACCGCTTGTCAAAAAATGAAGATTTATCTCGTTTACAGATCCTCCTGAATTCATTCAATTACCTTCAAAAACAGAAACGTTATAGGAGCGAGCCACTTTCTCCGGATACCTGGTATGAATGCATAACAATAATAGTCACCTTCAGTGATACGATTATTTGAAGGATCAGTTATTAAAAACACGATTCCATAACTTTTTTTATACATCAAAATAATTACGCTTGGAAATTATTAAAAAGATAACTTTCCATTTTTTCAATTTACATGGTTTTAAAATAGAATATTTTTCGATAAATAAACCACATTTTATATTCAGAAGCTTAGAGACATCCATATACAGAGTTAGTCAAATGTATGCACCTGCCCTTTTTTCTCAGTTTAACAATACATTCATTTTTGCATAATTAGTTCTTCAGGCGTATCTGCATCAGTGGCCAAAGTGGTATCATCAGCATATAAAATAAAATGTTTCGTATTTATAAAGATCATTCACGTACAATAAGAAAATCAGTGGACCAAGAATCGATCCTTGAGGTACAACAGCATCCACATCTTGTGGAAGATCTCTGATTTTTACTATAATTTTTCTTACCTCAGGATATGAAATCAGCCACGAGAGGAATTTACCCTGGAAATCCAATTCACTTGATTTATTTATTGTAATATCAGTATTAATTGAGTATAAAGCTTTTAAGAGATCAAAGAACAGGGCACCTACATACTTACATTATAAACGTACGAGGGTCGTCTCTTATATTTCGTGATTGGATTGGATTGCGATCTGGCAACTGACAGCTCTATCGTAAAGTTTCACATTTTTTAGGTTATGCGTACTCAGAACGTTTTGACATACGAGCACTATTTGTGTTGTTTACAGTAACTCAAAAGATTCATCTCGGCCAAAAAATTTAGTTAAATCGTGAACATTTTCGTGCGATTATTTTTTACAACTATCAACGTGGATTAACTCATCAACAGTGCAGCGATGAACTTAATTCAATTTTTGTCGATGAAGGTCCATCAAGAAACAGTGTTTATTGATGGTGCGGTGAATTTAATCGAGGTCGTAGTTCGCTCCAAGACGAATTTCGTGAAGGTCGTCCAAAATCAGTTGTTGTTCCGGAAACCATTGATGCTGTGCGCGAACTGATATTGAAAGATCGTCATGTGACCTATAGTGAGAGTGAGACAACCTTAGGCATTAGTGGGACCAGCATACATTCAAGATTGCATGAACATTTGACTGTTTGCGTTGGTTGATTTGTTCGCGTTGGATCCCACACAATTTGTCAATCGTTCAAAAAAGGCTCGTGTCGATTGATCGAATGGAATGCTCAAAAAATACGATCGCGGTGCTTCGAAATACGTCTATGACATCGTGACAGGTGACGAATCGTGGATTTACGCGTATGAGCCCGAAAGTAAACAGCAGTCGACTGTATGGGTATTTCAAGTTGAGCCAAAGCAACCAAAAGTTTTTCGCACATGAAGCACTTCCAAGCAAATGGTAGCCTGTTTATTCGGAAAAACTGGACGTGTCGCACTGGAACAGTCAATTCTGAAAGGTACACAATCATCTGTTTGCCAGTTGTCTTCCAAGAAATGAGGAAAACCAACCGCCGAAGACGGATCACTCTTCACCACGACAATGCGAGCTCGCACACATGAGTCTTCCGCCGTATAGTCCTGACTTGGCTCCGAATGACTTCTTTTTATTCCCGTACGTAAAAAATAAACTGAGGGGTCAACGTTTTTCGACACCTGCAGAAGCGGTTGAGTTCAGAATGCATGTTTCGGAGATACCTCAGAGTGGCAAACGTGCTTTGTATAGATCTTCATGGGGATTATTTTGAAAAACAATTAAGCTGTTTTCAATGATTAATATTTGTTTTTGATCTCTAATCCCGAAATATCAAAGGCAACCCTCGTATGTATACAACAATAATTCAATCTAGCTCGAAAGTTAACAAAAAAAATCGAGCATCTGGGAAATTTTCAGCTTCAACACCCCATATCTAGCAAACTAGTCATAGGATTGAGTTGGGCCCACTGACATTTTTGGTAACTAGGTCGAGTACAACGACATACTAAAGTTTCAGAAAATTTGACCGGTCACCACTTTGCATGAGAAAAGTGCGGGGTCCTTTGCATGGAAGATTTACATCAGAAACTGACAAGGATCCAAACTTTTCTATACAACTTTTCATGCAGCATCTTATCTGGTCAACAAACGTTGAATGTCTGGAAATAAATCTTTAAAGCGTAACAGTCGAAGCCCTCTATGGCTTTAAGTCTGGTTTTACTTTACAAAAGAATTGTTCGCATATGATGTATAATCACAACGTCTCTACAAAGAACTTTCGTCGAGTTTCAAAGCGTTGAAGTGGATCACCCCAACCAATTCTATGAGGATTAGTATTTTATTTCGACCGTCTGCAAGTTTACGATAAAATATTTTTTATTACGTTCGAGACTATGTGTATAACTAGAAACTTTGTTGACATTTGGCATGAAAAAGGCTCGAACAAATATCCGTAGATATTCCATGGATCATTTTTTTGTGAGAATAACTATTTTAAAGCACTCTCTTTGCGTAGGAATAAAAGTGTTATGGTTCATTGAAAATGTAGTTAGAAACCATCGTTCCATGAAAAAATTAATTAGAAGAAATCGTTAAATCGAGCCACCCACGAGAAAAGCAAGCATCACTGCACGGTAGGTTAGGTTTGAACGTGAGTGGGCCCGTATCAGGCCCTCCACTGCGGCCAATGGCCTATTGTGGCTCACCCTATGGTTATATTTCTCCCAGTATATCCAATCTCTTAACGAAATTGAGGAATGTATTGGGAGAACAATTTACCAGGTTTTCTGGCCTTACTGTCGTATCGCCAAATATTGAGATTCTGGTTTTGGCCGCTGCAGGGCATGTACACAGAATGTGTTTAGCCGGTCATCATCCTCCATGCATAGACGGCACTCTGCATCTTGTGCAAGTCCGATTTTATGCATGTGATGTTTGAATTTTAGTGGCCAGTCAGCAAACCTACTATAACTCTGAGATGCGCTTTACTGAGTTCTAGAAGTTTGTCAGAGTCCTGTTTTTTTCCTTGTACAAGCAATAAATGCTTCGGAATGTGCTAGGCCCGGTAGACCACGCCAATACTCGAGTCATTTATTGTCTGCCCACGATGTTATGACATTTTTGGCAGTGCTATATGCTTAACGGATTACCGGTTCTGGTACAGTGAACGTTTTTTCGGCCCCCCTTTTGCTAGGGCGTCCGCTATTTCATTTCCTTCTAGGCCTGTGTGACCTGGTATCCAGACTAGGGTAACGTTGTTGCGTTGTGCTAGTCGGTTTAAGGTGTCTCTGCAGTTCCATACTGCTCTAGATTTAAAGCAGTTGGATTCTAGCACTTTCAGTGCTGCTTGACAATCTGAAAATATTTTTATTGTTTTTCGTGTGAGGTATCGATTTTCCAGCTCCTATGCAAACATTTCGATGGCATATACCTCTGCCTGAAATATCGTAGCTAGTTTACCCATACTGAATGAGCGTTTCACTACTGGGTTTATCCCATATATTCCGGCTCCGACGTCTTCCAGAGTTTTGGAACCATCGGTTAACCAACGTTCATTTGCCCTACATGGGTCGGTTTCATTCCGGACCCAGTCTTCTCTTTCGGGAAAAACCACAGTGTAGGACGTGTGAGGTTGACAATTTTAGGCATGATGTCGGAGGGCATTCCTAGAATGTTGTTAGCTATTATGTCCTCCAGCATGCTGCTACCTCTCATGACACATGCCTGAGTTAATGGCCGCTTTCTGCAGGCAGTGTACAAAGTTCAAAGGTATGCCGGAGAGTTTCAAATAAATCAGACGAATAATTTCTTCCCTCCACACATTTTCACGAAGTAAATATCTGACAGAAATCGACTACTGGCCTTTACAGACTTTATAGTACTTACAACGTGATTGAATATGGGGTACCACAAGAAACTGTGCTTGGACCTATTTTATTCAATATACATATAAATGACCTTTTCTCACTGGGAAAAGAGGATAATATCATAGGGTTTACTGATGACAAGACAATATTTTAAACTGCTGACTGTGAACATGGAAAAAATACGTATTTGCACTTTTCTTGTACCTGCTCCTCTTCCCAAACCTACAACCAACTATCCATCAACTCCCATTTGAATACTTTCGTAATCCGTCCTTAAAATAAAATAAAATACTTCGTATAGAATGTATTTCAAACAAGTTAAGATCTATACAATTCAATTACGATCTCCCACTTCATTGCACCCCTCTTACCAGCTATCAGGCCTTCAGAGGGTGATAGCGGGGGTAGTTAATACAAAATATTTCAATAACTTTCTCAAATGAAATAGAACCATATTCTGTTTTTAGTATGTTTCATGAAGTAAAAATTAATGGAATGACATATCCCAAATAGTTTGTCAGGTCTCAAGAATGTGGTAGAGGGAGTAGTTTCCAGGAAATAATGCAAGATATTTCCCAAATGAAACAGTATCGCATTCTGCTCCTACTTTTAGTGTGTGTTTCATGAAGGAATGATGAATCGAATGCCATCTCCTATACAGATAATCTCACGATGAAAAGAACATAGGTAGAATTAGAGCAATTGATAATAATTGTCCGGTCTATTTTCAAATTTCTCTACAAATAATACTTTAATCTGACGCAATGTACGTCCTTGATCCTTGAAAATACCATTTGACAATTTGCACTTTCTCAGAATTTTCGTAAAGCATGTTTAACAAATGTTATTACGTCTTTCAGCCGCAGTCTTTTCAGTTCCAGTTAAACTCCACATCAATTAAGGCTGTGTCAAGTCACCGGTCGGACAAGGCACGCGCGTTCAGTATGAAGTATGACGATGAGTCAGACCGACCAGATGATTGAAAATATTGGTCACATACATACAGTTCTAATGAGGTCGTCAAGTCAATCAAATGACCGCGCTGGTCGAATCATATTGGTCAGACCGGAGACTTGACTCAGCCTAAGTAATGAAGCGTGTTCCGTTTCATGCATTCATCGCATCACTGTTGCAGACATAATCAAACGTTCCGTTTCAACTAACATTGACGTTGGTTGGTTGAATCGGAACGATTTTTGCTTGCGTGGTGCATGCCGTTTCTCGCAGATGTTGACATTTATCACTTTATCAGTCAACCAAATTCTTATGTAACAAAAACAAATCTGTTAATCTGGTAAATAAATTAATATGGGTAGAACGAACGTGGCAAGAGTAGGAGGCGAGCTTTGTGAAAATGAGAGTAGCTCAGATTCTGATACAAGTAATAGTTATGAGGATAATATCGTCTGTCCCACGCCAAAACCGCGAATATGCTAATTCCAGGGTTCTGACTTCACTATGTAAAATACTAATGATTTTCTACCAAAAATTTTCAATGCCAAACTCACGAAAGTGCTATAAGGTTGTCTACTGTGAACGAGAGTGAATTCGCGAATGTGAAAACTTATCAAGGTTTTCAAAGAAAGAAGCACAAATATTCTTAAAACTGTTCTCATTCGAAATGACAAATTGCACATTCGTGGTTTTGGCATGAGACCGACGATATGATGTTGAATGAATTGACGATTTTTTCTTTCATTGTACGGTAAATCAGGTAAATGTGATAATGCACAAAACTTGACACTTCATCAAATATCAAATTTAAACTTTAATTCGGTTTCTGACGTTTCTGTTCGAACGTAAAACCACATACAAGAAACTCTTTGTTTTGACTGAGATGTGTTTTGACTTTTGAGTTTGACAGATCTAACTTGGATCGCATTCATCGCTGCTAGACGAACGGGCAGTAGTTCATGCACTTTCGATGTCTCAAGGCCAAAGAGGGGAATATAAAAGTGGGGGTGTCAATGCGCTCCCAATGTAGGAAACGGAACGGTCATATGCGCATTATGTCCTCAATGCATGAAACGGAACACACCTATGGTTAGAATGTGATATTTCAAACGTCATTTAAAGAATGTCATTCACCATCTAAAGATCGTTTTATGCACCCGTACCTAAGAACTAAACCTAAACCTAAAATTAAGAACTAAGAGTACATGAATAGGGAAACAACGCGATCGTTTATGGAACTCTTACTTGTACTAAGAACTAAGAGTCCATAACTCCTATTCTTTGACTACATAATTCTTAGGTTCAGTTCTTAGTCTTAAGTTTAGTTCTTAGGAAGGCGTGCATAAATCAATCAACCATGAACTATTAGTTAGTTATCTGGAGTTTAACTGGAACTGAAAAAACTGGGCCTAAATGTAAATATAAGTGTCTTTTCTAGATAATTATTAGGATGTCACGATGTCAGTTATTGTCATCTTGAACAGCGACACCGAAAACGGCGAAAACTGAAGGGGTTGGACGACAGTTAATTGGTCATATCCTCTCTTATGTTCGCAGTGCTGGGAGATGATCTGTATAGTTTGGCAGTCATCAGAAGGGCGGTAGAAAAGGAGAAGTTTCTGAGATATAATTCAATAACTTTGCAAAATGAAATAGTACCGCATTCTGCTTTCATAGTGTGTTTCACAAAGGAAACATGAATCGAATGATCTCCCTCATATAGTTTGTCAGACCTCAAGAGCGTGGTGGAGGGGGTCGATTATAGATAGTGATACAATAACTTTCTGCACCGCACTTTGATTTCAGTATGTGTTTCATGAAGGAAAAATGAATCTATGACATCCCTCGTAAAGTTTGTCAAGCCTCCAGAGAATGGTGGAGGGGGTAGTTTATAGAAAATATGTCAATGAATCCCCTAAAGGAAATCGTTTCGCATTTTGCCTTTAGTATGTGTTTGATGAAGGGAAAACGAATTGAATTGCATTCCCCGCATAGTTTGTAAGGCCTCCAGGGGGTGGTAGTAAGGATAGTTTTTAAGAAATATTAATATAACTTTCCTAAATGAATCAGCACCGTATTCTGCTTCAGGCTATGAAAAAATATTCGAATGATATCCTCCTTTTATGGGTAGATGGTGGTTTCTAGGAAATAATTTCCATAATTTTTTCAACAGAAAATATGAGCCAAATTTCAAATGCCAACGCCATTTTCTGAGAAAATCTTTTGAGAAGGAAATCAATGAATCCATAATATTTGGCGAAATTAAACTGAATCTAAAGAACAATATCAACAGTACAATGTTATGTTGTATTTGTGTAAATTTCACAAAATACCAGTAACAATCCGTTGAAACCAAATTGTACCATGGGTAATTTTCAAAACTTGTATCTACCTAATTGGCAATAGGACGAACTACAAAATGTATTGGGAAACGTTCAGGAAAAGTAAAGGGGAAAATAAAATCCATAAAAACTCTCCCTCTCATCATTCTAAGTCATCCTTGATATAACCAACATTTATGGGCATTTTTTTTATACGAGGTTGTATTGATATTTAGTTAGCCTAGAACAGTTCTCTGCATAAACAAAATATTGCGTTCCCATAGCAACGAACAATAACTTATTAGAAGTGTCAGTGTAAAGTTTGACGTCAAAAAAGTAAACCAGAGTTACGCAATAAATTAAAAGAAAAAATATGTCCACCGAAATTGTGAAAATCGAAAAATTGGAGTATCGGGCCATCATCAAGTACCTGTATTTAAAAGGGTCAAGCGGTGAGCAGATTTACGAAGATATGCTTAATTCCCTTGGTGATCAATGTCCTTCGTATGCGACCGTGAAAAATTGGACTGCAAGCTTCAAAAGAGTTAAATTTGCCATTGAAGATGATGACCGATCGGGAAGGCCAGTTTCTGTGTCAGTCCCCGAAAATATCGATGCAGTTCATGACATGATTTTAACAGACCGTCGAATTGGGCTAAAACGGATATCTGAAGCACTGAATATTTCATACGAACGCGTTCATCATATAGTTCACGTCAATTTGGACATGAGAAAAATTGCTGCAAAATGGATCCCCAAATGTTTGAATGTTGACCAAAAGCGTGCAAGGGTAGTAGCATCGCGTTCGATCTGTGCTCGATTTGAAAACGATGTAGTCTTCTTAAACCGAATTGTTACTATGGATGAGACTTGGGTACATTTCTACGATCCAGAAACAAAGCAACAATCGATGAAATGGCGACACTCCGGTTCTCCAAGACCTAAGAAGTTTCGTGTCCAAAAATCTGCTGGAAAAGTTCTTGCTTCAGTTTCTTGGGATTGCCATGGAGTAATCATGATTGATTTTTTGGATAAGGGTAGAACAATAACTGGAGATTACTATTCGACATTACTGACCACTCTACGGGAAAAAATTAAAGAGAAAAAACTGGTTTTTTTCGTTCAGACTGGACAACAGCTGGAATATAACCGATTTTTATTAAAAATAAGGTAAATGAGCTAAATATTGCCACTTTAACATTTGGTTGTGAATAAATTCTATACTGTTATTGATAAAGGGATACAAATTTGGGTTCGTATAAAGAAATGCATTGTTTCTAACATACACTTTAATGATATCAAAAAGTAAATAGAATTAAAGTTATTGTACATTTTCATTGAAGTTGTACATGGCAATATTAAGATCACAGCTCTCCCTATTATTGCCTCTCAATGTCAATATTATGAACTACCAAACTACAGATGGAACAACAAAATTTTCTGAAAAAATATAACTTAAGAACCTTGAGGGCAATTTTCTTTGTCATCCTCAGTTAGGCCTACACTGGCCTCGCATATCTTCTTAACTGCAAGTGCTACAAAGAAAACAAAACCAAGATTATTTCTTATATTTTTTGTAGTGCTCGTTGCTTCTGTCAACTTTGCTTGAATTCAATTTTGGTTTTGACGCGAACAGATCTTTAGTAACTTACTGGGCTTTACTGTTTGAAGCTAGCTTCCCCTTTACCGTGGGTGCTCTAATTTCCGGAGCAATTAGCAAACCTGTATATTTAAACAAATTGTGTTGAATATAAGCGAAATGCGAAAGTAATTAAAATCGGTTGAAGTTGAAATAGCACTCACCAAATCCTTCCAGAGACGAATTAATGAGTTGGTAACTTCTTCAACTCCTGTGTAGACTGTTTTGAGGTTTTTATTGCGGCTTGCGATCGACAAGTTTTCTGAACGTCACTCTGACATTCGGTTCCAAATTATTTGACGCCCATCTGTCACTTTGTTTTTATGCGTAAACAGAATACGGCGATTTCACAATATCAGTATGCTCCATAAAATGTGCGTACTTCAACTCAAAGTACGCGTGAAATAGATATAATTTTGACATTAGAATTAGCGCCTAAATAAGTTTCCTCTTTGCGATGACCTATATTATGCTTTTACTATCTAACTTATATTCAAATTAGTGGAGTAGACTGAACAAATTGTCTCGTCTAGTCAAACTTGGTGAAAAGGCAGCTTCCGGTATAGCTTCTGGTCTAAATGGGTAAATGCCGGTGGCTATAAAACCGTAAACAATGTTTGATGGTGTCATTGCTTTTAACTAAACGGAAGTAAATGTTTCTCCAAACCTCATTTTTGTAATTTCCTTGCCAGTGTTTATTGTTAAAAACTGCAAAACTTTTTGATCCCAAAACGTCTTAAAGCTTCTAAAGCTTCTGAGCTCGTTTTCATGGCATTCTGCAAAAGTGTTTAATATATAGTTTGCCACTGACAATATTAGGACTATTTACGGATTGCAATATTAGGAACAAATGAGGAACAGAAAAAAAAAATCCTCAATCAAGAAACGCATTCGAAATAATTCATGCAATTCATAAAACAAGAACCACTGGAGTGTACTCATCTGTACTCAATTAGAAAAATCCAGAAATTATAAGATTAACTAGCGTGGGGTCAACGTAAAAAGTAAATTTGCTTTAACGTGAACAAGAAAAACAAATGACGTGCTCCTGGCTGAGAATTGGCATAGACTAAAAGCGCAGAATGAAAAACAAATCGCTGATGAACTAAAGTACCTGCCACTGCTGCCACCTTACTTGCAGCGTCGATACTAGCTATGTAACGAGAGGTGGCAATATTAGGAACAATGGCAATATTTAGCGCACCATTTTTTAAGAGCAGACCCATTACTGTTATTCTATTCAATGCTTCATTCACTGCTACTACTTTCAGATCTCTCATTCCAAGATATATGATTTCCTCTACCCTAAAGACTGCTTCAGATACGCCACTGACATAGCGCCCTCACGATATTTTGTACATTCATTAGAAATCTGTTCACTGTTCAGTTTACGTTGTTTACTCGACGCAGTATGCTCAATTTTCCTGGAATATGTTTACTTACACCGAGATTTTATAGCACCTGTAGTAATTCGATAAGAAAAGTAATCAATCCTTATGGAATATTATTTCTGGTTATGCCCACAATTACTGGTGAAAGGTATATCGAACTCAGAGCTATTATGGGAGAAGCTGGGTATCAATTAATTTCTCTTTGGGATGTGAAAGTTTGGGATTTGGAGGTTGGGGAAAATTGTACGTGGATTGAACGTGAGGAGAAAATTGAACGTGGGGCGAAACTTGAATGAAGGACCGAGAAAAGAGTCAAAGTCTCAATTCATTATTTTTTCCATTAAATCATCTGGATTTTGCTCTTTGATGGATTTTTTGTAAACTGTTTACCTGCTTTCAATACTTTTTCCAAAAGGAGTGGTCCATATTTGTGACGATACACTTGAACCAAAGCGAATTTTCAGCTAAACTAAGTAAGTAACATCTATCCTCACAACGAAATTTCAGTTGCGTACTTACCAGACAGCAAGGAATATTCCATGGAAAATTCCTTGGATTAGTAGAACGACCTCTAGAATTTATTCCTGTTTCGGTTGATCTTCAGTCAGCCGAAAGACTGAGGAAGACAGGGTTTGTGGAGACAGGGTTTGGTCACTCAACCCTCAGGACAAGGAGTGGCAAACCCAAATCAGCAGCACTTGAACCCGCAGAGTCTGGTACCTCAGGTATCAAACAAACTGCAAATAGCAACAAGAAGCAGACCGTACAGGCTGCCAAAGGTGCCTGAAAAGCTGCAATTAAAGGACAGAACCTGACAAAAGGAATGTGCCTCGGATCAAGGACAGCGCCCTCATTCTGGCGAAGCTAGGAAGAAAGGGAAACCAAAAGCCCCGCCTGAAACCCGGAATTAATGAGACAAAAGCTAAATTGTCTCCAAATAAATCTTTAACATTCAAAAACAGCCACGAGTGTGCTTAGAAGGAGGTTTACTGAAGATAACTTTAACATAGGGAAGATGGTTTTCGAAACGGGAAAGGGACAAACCACACCAAGCATTTGCGAAACGCTTGTATACTTCCAGATAAGACCTGTTACTATGGAACATTCATGTTGGTTGCGGAAATAATGTTGTTTTGGATCCTGGATAGCTTGGAGAAGAATGACTTCATCCACAATATCAAAGAGAAAATTTTTCGGATTGGTAATGAATAAATCTTCCTGGGTAGGTATGCTGAGAAAATCAATCCGATTAAGATCTATGTTGAAGAAGAAATCCTCATTCTAAAATAATCATCATGGCTAGGCTGGAAGGAGAACCTGGGAATTTGAGCACTGGAATTATTGAAAATGATAAATACCGCCAAGATGCAATTTTAATTGGCCAATGTCTTGTGAACACAGAATCGCAAATTCCTGTCACAGTTGCCAATACTGTGGAAAACAAAGTACTTCTGTTGGAAAAATTCAATTGGGCTTCTTCAAACCCGTCATTCGAGTAATTAATTGTGATAAACAAATACTTTGAAGAAAAACCACCAACTTCGATCGAGGAGTAATTCACAAATCAATGGAACCCATGGAATATCGAACCGTGGAAGAAAAGCAGAGGTCCAAGGAGTTTCTTGATGGCAATCGCAACATTTTCTAGGTAGAGGCATCAACGAGACGTACCAATCTAGTTCAACGCTGCATCAACACCGACGATGGTCAACCACTCCAAGGAGACTACCATTTGTCAAACAGAGTGAGGTAGCCGACAAGATAAAGAACATGCTGGATGCTTGAAGAATCCACAAGCCCGTGGTCTTCACCGATGTTATTGGGAACTGGAAAGTATGCATCAACCAGATTTTGCGTGTACTATCGTGAACTGAATAACGTAACGATGAAGGATGGCTACCCATCAAAAGAATCGATGACACACCAAACAACGGATACTGGCAAGTGAAAGTTCGTCCCGACGACAGAGATAAAACAGCGTTCCCTACCGGACATGGAATGTACCAATTCAAAGTTCTTCCGTTCGGATTATGTTATGCTCCTGTCACCTTTGAGAGACTTATGGAAAGTGTTGAGAAGATTGACATGGAAAATCTGTCTAGTCTACTTAGATGATGTCGTGGAAATGAAAAGTACCAATGGCAATCTTCAACTCAATCCGAAAGAGTGCTGTTTATCCAAAAAGAAGGTAATTTCTTAGGCCATGTCATCTCAGCAGAAGGAATCAAGACCGATCCTGCGAAAATCGAATCTGTTAGGAGTTGGTCAGTATCATGGAATAAAACATCTAGGTTTTAATTATCCATAATACCGTTTTGAAACATGTTTAACTACAAATACAAAATGTTGTGTTGTAATACTGTTGAGCGGGTGTCTCTGGAAGATCCTATCTTTCTTAATTGGCTATAAATATCTCACTCAAAAATTATGTTATCGTGCACAGAACCTGGCCATTGACAGTCTATACTTGCAAATATTTCACGTGCGTTGCACGTTGCTTGTACGTTTGTACTAGTAACCTTTTATGTTTCTATATTCATCACAAAATCTCTTACTTTTGGAATTTTAATGAGTGCATTCAATCACACCAATTGCATAGTGATTTTTTTTGTGGTCCATATATTTTTAGCATCTGAAAATACTGCTGCATTTTTGGGAAATTTCATCCATGCATTTGTCTTATGAAGTGAACAACAACTGTCAGTATGAATCAAATAAATGTCGTGGTAAAGCTATCATGATTCAAAGAATGCATTGAAAAATCCAATATCTGAAAAACTATTGAAGTTAGGTATAGGAAGCTCCAATATGAAATGAAAGATAGTTGAATTTCTTATTCCTCTGAACTAAAAAATACAAGGGGTTTTATTTGAAATGGCAATGTTATCTATTTTCGAAATTATAAAAAAGCAGCAGCATTTGGATATATTGGTGAATGTCAATATACCTTGGTATATTATTAAATGTCTTTTAGATGATGAAGGTGACACTAGAGTCTGCCTTTTGATCGCCATACCCACTGAGTGAGCTGTCTTGAAAACAAGTTATGGGAAGTATTTAAAATACTTTCGTAGGTTTTAGAAGACGTTCTATATGTAGAGCAACCTAGCGGATTTTTATCCAGGTTTGATCATGATATAATTTTAATATGTTTCATTGAATATTTGGCCAATATTCAAATTTCATCTCAATCTAGATGTAGGAAACAATATGAAGACAATACTGTTTTAATGATATCGTTAAATATTATTGAACCAATATTGACCAAGTATTAATTATTATTTGTATTTGTTGTATTTGTTGAATATTGGCGAAATGAAATTCAACCAATGTGTAATCAAACTTGGAGATACATTATAGTTTTTATTCCTATAATTGATATGAGGGGAATATTGGGATTGCAATCTTTATTCTAGATGTTGAAAACGATGTGAAGACGATATTGTTTTATCGATATTGGTAAATATCATTCAACCGATATTGACCGAATATGAGTTATTACAATTTGTCGAATAAAGTGGAAATGATATTCAACCAATATGCTATCAAACTTGGAGATACGATATAGTTTTTTTTCCTATAATCGATATGACTGGAATATTTGGATTGAAATATTTATTCTAGATGTGGAAAACAATATACAACCAATATTGTATTATCGATATTGGTAGAAATTATTCAACCAATATTGACCCAATATTACATGTGACAATTTACATTCTGAACAGATTCAATCAATATCCCACCAATATTATTAATATAATATTGTTTTTTGAATATTTACCCATATTGAACCAATATTGATTTTTCATTTACAATATATCTATATTGGACCAATATGGAACCAAGATTCCTTGTATGAAATCATATTATATGTCCCTGTTCCTTTCAAAAGTGTTACGGAATACAGGGTGTTACATTTGAAAAAACACAACTTTGTGTCACACTTTTTTGAGCCCCCTGTAGACTCCAAAATAATTTCCTGTTGTAGCCTATAACAATACAGAGTATATCTTGACGAGTTAACGCGATCCATATATAGAAAACTAAATGTAGGGCGAGTCTGAAAATTGGTAGTATGGGTGAAGAACTAATGAAGAATTCAACCAAAATATTTTCGTTGATGTGACGTTTCCGGTTTCACCGGAAGTGACGTCATCTTTGTTATTTTCAATGGCACCTCATTTTTAAATTTTCCTCATGATTTCAATTCTAACTCATGTAACATACCCCATATCCAAACTAAACCGTTTTTGAGTTATTCAAGATTTTTTTGAAAAAGTGACAGAAGCAGCCTATCGAACATACGTCATTTTTATGTAAATTAACATTTAAAAAAATATGCAGTGAGTGAATCATGAATACTGAAGGTTGAACGGATCACGCACCATTTTCACATCCACTGAATAATCCACAGGGTGCGCAAAAATGTTAGTCCAATAAATGAATGAGAAAAATAAAAAATCTCAACTTTTTCAAATGGGAACCCCCTTTTTTTCCTTCGAGGTTCAATTCTATCATGTGGATTATTCAGTGGATGTGAAAATAGTGCGTGATCCGATCATCCTCAATACTCACGATTCATTCACTGCATATTTTTTAAAATGTTAATTTACATAAAAACGACGTATGTTCTAAGAAAACTCGAATAACTCGAAAACGGTTCATTTTGGGTATAGGGTATGATAAATGAAATCATGAGAATAATTAAAAAATTAGGTGAATTCAGGATCTGCCATTAAAAATAACATAGATGACGTCACTTCCGGTGAAACCGGAAACGACACATCAACGAAAATATTTTAGTTGAATTCTTCATTAGTTTTTTTTTAATTACCCACCCCCCTTGGCATCAAACCGGAGTTTATTTTGCCACAGAAAATTTTAGAAATTTTGTATTGTCCGGATATAATACTATATTGATATTTTAGATTTCATTATAAATGACAGAACTATATTATAAATCTCTTCGTTGAGAGTAGCTAACAAGACAGTTGTATTGGTGGGAAGGGAAGTTTTAGTGGAAATTAGACTTTGTAAAAATTCAGGCCGGTGTAGGTCGTGATTGGGACATGCGAATAGGATGTGATTAAGATCCGCCAAGGAAAGACCGTCGCAAGTGCATGCTGAGTTTACGTTTGCCAAGTGAGAAGGGAACTTACCATGGTTCATTTTCATTCGAGTGATGGTGGTTAGAACAAATTCTGGACATGTTAAAGTTGTCTATGTGGGGGATGCTTATTGGGAGTGTGGGGTGGATTAATGTATAATGGTTTTTAGATTTGGAAACAAATTATCTCCAAAGTCTTCCCCAATTTCGCCGATATTTCGCAGATATTGGTAGTCATTTCTAATGAGGTGGCTTCTTTCGCTGCTAAATCTACTTTTTCATTTCCGGCAATACCTGAGTGACCCTTAATCCAAATAAAAACGATATCAATATTCTTCGTAAAGAAGTATTCTAAAATACTTATATTCTCAAAGATGAGTGTATTTTTATCAATATGTCTTTTAAAGTTAGTGAGTGAAAGAAGAACAGATTTGGAATCCAATAAAATGACAGAGCTAGCTTATGCGTTACTTTTTACCCAAATGAGCGCTTGGAGAATAGCGTATGCCTCTGCGGTGCAAATCGATGTATTACTAGGGAGGTGGAATTGACATGTAATATTTTTATTTTGTACATAAAATGCACTACCAGTGCCACGAATACTTTTAGAGCCATCACAGTATATTATATTAGAAGTTTCCATTGATCCCAGTACAGATTTTGTTAAAGCTTGATTGAATTGAGGATTCAATGAGAAGTTAGGGAGTATGACTGTTGGCTTGAACATCAGCATGTGAAATTTCAACTGAAACTGAATCGGCATGTTTTGTGCGTTTACATCATTTATCCTCTCTGACATTGCAACGAATGCTTCAGCCAGGGGTGCGGGCTATTCTTACGTTTCCAGAATTGGTTGGTGAGATTTTCAATTGATATACTGTGAATTGCGCCCATTAGGTTATTACTGTATAGTTTGATGTTAACTAATTTCTTCAACCAAGGGCTTCCTCAAGGAGCTGTACTAAGCCCAATTTTATTTAACTGCTACACAGCAAACTTGCACGAAGTCTTCGAACAGCCCATACGCATGTATTCAATTCGCGGATGACATCTGTATTTATACAATCCGTCGGAAGTATTCCGAATGCGTAGTTGATTTACGACACAATGTTTTGCCTTAAAAACTGGTTAATCGAACATGGATTCTCCCTTGCTCCGAAAAAATCATCTGTGATGTTCTTCACTCGCCACAGACTGAAAGTTGGAGACAATATCAATCTAAGCTCCTTATCTATTCCAGTAGTACCCAATTATAAATATTTAGGGTTAATATTAGATAAGAATCTTACTTGGAAAAATCACATCAACCTCGTACAAACCAAATGTGAAAGAGGCATTAACATTCTTAAATGTGTATGTAGAAACAAATGGGGGGCAGATCCCAAAACATCGTTATTGTTCTACCGTTCCAACATTCGAGCAATACTTGATTACGGATGAATATTATTTATTTATTTATTTATTTTATATCCAAACAGACCTCAGAGGTCTCATTACATGGATAAATAATATTATATTACATATTATCAAGCACTGTAAATCACACTATATAGTTATTGTAGTTACATATCAATGTAAAAATTGAACGATTCGCAGAATCTATCATACACATATGTCTAGAATATGTTGAAGTACAATACGTCTGAAATTATTTATTGAGAGGGTCAATTCTAGGTCGATGAGTACATTGAAATTATTAGCTAGTCGAAACATAGTTACAATTGTAGATTTGGTTGTGGTAGATAGCATAGGGATATTAAACATAGCAGATGTGCGGGTTCTACGAGGCGGGACATTGAACCTCATCATGGCTAGTATTTCTGGAGACTTAATTTTATAGTTGATGATTTTGAATAAAAAGATCAACATGGACATGATATGTCTATTTCCTAACGATAACACTTTGAACTCATTTCTCAAGTATGTTGTTCTTATTGTATTATAGTCAGCTCTTCTATGAAATTTCTTAAAGTACAGGTATCTGAGAAATTTGTTTTGAATTTTCTCAATTTTCTGCAGTAAAATTTGACTCTCTCCATACCAAATTATCGATGCATACTCCAATTTATGTCTGACTAGTGTATAGTAGAGGAGTTTTATTGATTCTATGTTATCAAAATCCCTAGTTTGTCTTATTATAAATCCCAGTAAACGGTTTGCAGAACGCACAATACCTTGGATATGATTTGAGAATGATAGCGTGTCGCTATATGTGACCCCCACGTCTTTAACCTCATGGCATCTCCCAAGAACTTCTCCATTCATTTCATATTCAAATTCAATTGGTTGTTTTGCGCGAGTAATTGACATGGTGCAGCATTTTTTGTTGTTAAAATATAATTTGTTATCACAGCTCCATTTATGAACATGATCTATATCCATTTGTAATTTCACACAATCTCTTACGTTTTTAATCATTTTAAATATTTTTAGGTCATCCGCGAAGAGCAGACAATCTGAATTTTTCACTATAGATGGCAAGTCATTAATGAACATAATGAATAAAAGGGGCCCCAAGTTAGAACCCTGGGGTGCACCTGAGTTAACTGAAAATTTTCTAGAAGTGTTTCCATTATGCTTCACAATTAATGACCTATCTTTTAAATAATCTTTCATTAACTGGAGGAAGTTATCTGCCAACCCAAAATTGTTCAATTTTGATAAAAGAGTATCATGATCTACTTGGTCAAATGCCTTGCGGAAGTCCATGAAAATAGTATATAATTGTGACCTACTTTCCAGAGTTTCGTATGCATAATTGGTAAAGATGAATAGATTGGTATTGGTTGATTTACTTTTCAGGAAGCCATGTTGTTGAGGCACTATGTAGTTTTCAGTATGGTCATATAATTTAGAATAAATTATTTGCTCAAACAATTTGGATGGTGCACACATAATAGATATTCCACGATGATTTTCGATGTCCAATCTATTTCCTGCTTTAGGTATTGGAGTAAATATAGCTGTTTTCCATATTAAAGGAAGAACTTTAGTTGATATAATGAGATTGAAAATATGCATTAAAGGTTTCTTCAACCAATCGTTACAGGCCTTCAGTATATAAGGGGGAATGCCATCTACACCTGCAGCTTTTTTAGGTTTTAGTTTTCTCGTCGCCCTATTGTAGTCGTCCTCTATTATTTCATTGAGTACGAAAGTACTGTTACACGCAACATTGTCCGTAATGAAATTAATATTATATGTAGCTTTAGTTGGAGCATAAACAGAAGAAAAAAAGTTTGCAAAAACTTCTGCTGTTTCACTAGAGGAAATGCTTTCTCCCTCAAGTATATAGCTTCCTAGATTTAGGTTATTTTCTTTCTTTTTATTTGTATAATTCTAAAATTCGTTAATATTATCTTTCAAGTTTTGTTCAACTCTGTTAATATATATTTTCTCTTCTGCTCTAATCAAGCTTCTCAACTGCTTTCTCAGTTTCAAGTATTTTTCCTTGAAATGATCGGTAACTTTACTCAATCTCCTATATATATTTTTTTCTTTAATGAGATCTTTAATCTCTTTCGTAACCCAGTTGGGAAACTTTTTAATGTTTTTATTCTGAACATATTTGGGAACACACTCCTCAATAGTTTTCGCCAACAATGAATAAAAATTTTGTAATGCCTTGTTTACATCCGATGTCTCGCTTAATACGTTATCCCAATTAGTATCTCTGATTCGTTCGCTCAGTTTCAGAAAATCAGCCCGCTTGAAATTATGTTTTTGTTCTTGTGAACATTTACTTTGCCCTATTACATGACCTCCGACTTTAATTACAATGTGTAATGCTGGATGATAAATATCCTCTTTTAAGATTGGCAGTTCCTCTTTAAGTACTTTACAGTTTTATATGGATCGGCCGCAAATTCGAATCTACTGCTAGTAGACCGAGTGCAAGCAAAAGCTTTAAAAATATGTCTAGGAGCCTTTAAATCTTCACCAACCCCAGCTGTACTTGTGAAGGCTCAGGAACCACCACTCCACCTACGCAGACATTTTCTGGCATGCAAGAATTTAGTTCTTCATTAGTTCTTCACCCATACTACCAATTTTCAGAATCGACCTACTTTTAGTTTTCTATATATAGATCGCGTTAACTCGTCAAGATATACCCTGTATACATATGTATAATGAAACGGAGAGATTCACGATAAATTAAATGATGTGGCTAACAGGGACCGTGTGGTATGGGGTGCCCCACTCTGTATATTTTTTTTTGTACATTGGATGTTTTTATTTCCTCTCTATTTATCAATTAAGAATAATTTATACGTATTAAATGCCAACACTATGGAGCAGAAATACTGTGTATCCGTTAATAGATATTTCACAGCTTGACTGAAAGTATTGAGTGGTCGAATATCTTTGACGGAGTTTGTCAGATGGTTGTTCATTATATACAAGAGACTCCTTGATTGAGGTCGAATTTGGTATTATGTTTTGCCAAGTAGCATGATGGGATTGATGCAAGCAAATGTTTCTTTGTGTGTTTTGATTATGCTAAGTGAAGATGCTAAGAATATTACAAAAACTAAGTATGTGGTAGATCTCATCAAAATGAACAACTTTTTTCCTTTGAAATGTTTATCGAAAAATGATTCGTCTTCGAGAAACAGATTGTTGAAATTTTCCAGAACATGGTTGGTTTTCGTCATAAGATTTTGCTACTGCAGCTATTTTCATCAAACTTGACACGCAGTGTACCCAGGCAGACTTCTCCTAAACTGAGCATCATCAAACTGCTTAATCAATCCAAATTTTAAAAAATTGTCGCTTTTAATTATTCAATCAGAAAGTGCAATTAGAGTTTGCGAAAATATCAATTTGGACAAGTTGAGATAGGATAGCCCGGGGTGTTGTTTTCTTAAGATAAGTCGGAGATGCGATCTATACAGGAAGAAGGAAAGCGTCAGGCAAGTAGGTACAGTATATAATAACCGTACCTGCACAAAAAAGGACCTAGCAGACTTCCATGCACAGCAGAAGAAGTATTGCCATAAACGGGTAGAATGCTGAATGTTATGCAGCCAGAGTATAGTATTAGAATCCACATCCCTGATGTTCACTACACCCTCAAGTAGGAACATAGGTTTGATTTGCAGGACAAAAAGAATGAATTCGTTATTCCTTCACCGGAGCATTTAATAGTTTGACTTTATTGGTACGTACAACATTAGTTATGGGCTCAGATTACTGTTTACCTCTCTCAGTTTGTAGTAAGGACTTTTGTCAAGAAACTGACAAAAAGATCTATCACTATGCAGGTCAAATAGGGCTTCACAGGGGCTGTTTCTAAAGGTTTGTCCTAAAACGTCGGGTGTCAACAACTTGACATTTCCAACTTCCAAGAGGTTTGTGGGGAAATGGAACAGGCCGCTGGAAAACAAGTTGTACATAATGAAAGCTCAGTTATCTTTGTACCTTTTTCTATGAGTTTCAGAGTCCAAGTTCGTGTTGCTGCCAAACTAGGAGGGATTTTAACTTAGATTTACCTGTAAATTCCACATGTCAAGAGAGTGTCTATGGTTACGGGCTTTTTCCCTATAAATACCCGGCTGGAATCCAGGAGAGAGCAGTTCGTCAAAGGCTTTCGAACTGAACACATCGAGCTCTCAGAAGAAGCTTCTCCTTGGTACCTTGACGACAATCAGATGGAGTTACCTATCCAAGAAGACAGAACAACCTCTAATCACGGAACCACAGGTCCGTAAGAATTTGGAATCCAACATTTAGGCTTTCTTCAATATCCTCCAACAGTACATCAACCTCATTCAGAATTCTAAATTCAGTTAATCAAAATTGTAAAAGGGAAAATATCCAATCAATAATTCATTTGGAACTATTTGACATTATCATCTCCAGAGGGTATAGTTTGACAACACACATTTCTATGAAATCGTTACGGGTACGTTTAATTATCTGCCGCTTAATTGTAGGATGGTTGAACTTAGTATGTTTACATTTACTGCAATGTTACTCATACAAATTGATATGGAGCCTTCCTCACTATTGAAAATCAAAAAGAGGTATAATGAGATACCCACATTTTGTTGTGCACAAATAATTCTAAAAGACGGGAAGGACGGTATCGGGTTGTATCAGATGGTGTGCACCCAAAAAGATGACTAGAAAATTTGAACCTGAACAACTCCACGGTTGTGGAGGTGTAGATGTACTAGAAGCCCATTCGCACAATTGGCGACAATCTGCTTTCACCGAACCTATATAAATCGTTCAGACTTTTGCACTTCGGAGATGTTCTACTAAATTAAAGGCTTCAGGATATTTTCTCAAGTTGCTCTTCAGAATCTGAATTTTGAATTCGAGATTTCATATGAGATTCAAATGAATAAAATCAATACACTTTTGATAATTTTCATTGATTGAGTATGTATCAGAAATTGTAAATAAAAAGGTTATGATGACTCCGCATTTCATTTCTCTTCAGTTGGGCAGAACTTTGTATCCTAAAAGAACCAGAAAAAAAACAAGCAAAACGTGGGAAAAACTGGCTGTTGAGTAAAAAGGGGGACTTTGCTTTATAGCTGTTTGTCTAAATAAGAGTGAGCTACTTCCAGATACTAGACTGGGAGCTTACTTAGTGCAGGTAGCAGATTTAAGCAAAGCAACCAGATGACTAGATGTTCAACAGGCAGTCTTTTAGACCATCAGATAAGGTAGGGTTACGTTTGGTCTCAAAGTATTATGTTATTTATTAGGCGATTGAACATATGATAATCAAACGAAACTACTCTTACAACTGTTCGAAGTGAATATCCCCAACAGAATTCCTCCCCAAAGAATTACGCACCCGTTGAAAAAAGCCGGGAGCGTTTTTTATCGTTTTGCAGCAAGCTATGCTGGGGATACACTATACAGTATACACTATACAGTATATACTCCACACCATGCAGATTATCTGATGAGGAAGAAGAAACAGCCTCCCACATCGAGTTCGAATGCGAATCCCTGGCTCGCATGAGGATGGATGTCTTCGGGCACATCTTTTTGGTGCAGTTACAATGCAGCTACAGTGCAGAAGATGTCATTCCACAGGGAAACCTCGTAAGAAATCTCCAGGAGTTCATCAGAAGATCCGGAGTAAACACGAGGTAGACCTGACACAGAACTACCTGCACTTTGGCCGATAGCCAGCCCCGCCGAACAAAAATGATCACTTAAGATGTTAGAAAACAATGGTAACATGTCTTCTGGATGTATTTTGGTGGACACATATCTTTTCACCAACTGCATTCTGATAGTTTGTAGGAGGGGTTGTACAGGCTGTTCGGGTTCACAAGCACTTCGACCTATTAGATCTTTTGTGCATAACCCTCAATCTATTCGATGCCCAGGAATTCGAGTAATCGTAAGTTTCCCAGAAGCTAATTTCCTGACGTCGGAGGGCGTTGAGAAGGCCCTTCGAGGAACTTGAGCCTCTTGCATAAAAGCGCTGGGCATTCGAAATGTAAAAGTTGTGCAGTTTCAGCGAAGTTCTCGCAGTAGAGGCAACTATCACTCTCTGATTTGTCCATTTCTTTTGACATGATTCCTCAGAGGGCAATGTGCAGCGAGTAGTTCCGTTACCAATTTCAAGTCTTTCTTATCCAACTCGAGAAACGATTCAGCTTTCTCTGGAGATTGGTTCACCAACCTTCTCGCTTGTCTTTGTCCTAGTACTTTATTCCAGTGAGTTTCCATTTCATCAAATACCCAGCGTCAGAATTTTTCTTTCAAGTGGGCTTTGGAGACCCACAGAAGGGTTCCGGTCGGGGAAAGTGTGTTTACCCCTTCTTTGGCAAGGCTTCGTCGTTGCCTGTAATACCTCTGTGATCTGACACCCACATCAAAGTGACCTTGTTGTTTTCTGCCAGTTGTCTCAGGGATTGTTTGCAGTCCCAAGTCAGCTTAGTCAATGGACCTATAAAGTATTGTACTGGACCAAGCTGTTTACATCCTGGTTTGAACTCGAGTAAGGCCACAATCTATAGTCGTAATATTGAGTTGGGCGTTGTTACATCGCATAGGTAATAAGTCTTTATCATAGACAAAATTGTGTCACTATACGTATTCCATTCGATTACAATCGAAGAATGAAGAATGGTGATGGTGACATTATCACGCAACTCAAACCTGTATTACTTACAAGTTTAAAAATCCAAACTATCGAAAAAATCATTACTTGCGTCTTCAAATGGTTGTGAAAAAATTATTGTATCTGGACGTTTGTCAACGCTGTCGAATTTCAATGTTTATGTTTTCCACAAAGTACACTTCTGACAGTTCTGTCATGTTCTGTCATCTATTTTTTGTGGGATTATTGCTGAAATAGTGGTTTTTGAACTCATTCGTGATATATAGTGGCAGTACAATAGTAAGAGAATCATAATGGTGCAATCTTGTTGGGTTTGCAAACAATCCATGTGTTCGAACCCGAATATCAGATTTCATTCGTAAGTACCATAGGCGTTATAGTGGGTATCAATCTGTTTTCGCCGAATAAAATGAAATTAATACGTGAATTCAAACCTTTACATGTGGAGATAATGAAATAGATACCTCACGAAACATTTAACTTCATTAGTTTTTTGGATGATGCATTAAAACAAAAAGGTTGCCAAAAAGTCCGAGAAATGTCTATTACAATTTTAATTTATCTTTAGGTTTCCAGCTGATGTCACAGTAAAAGCGGCTTGGTTGAAAGAGTTGGGGATGAAATGTTCAACTGAATGTGTTCCAAAGTCTGTTAGGATTTGTTCCATTTATTTCAAAGACGCAGCATTCGAGATTAACCCAAGTGGAAGAATTTTTTGAAGAAAAGGGTTCTTCCTTTATTATATGATAAATGGTATATCCCAAGAAATTCAGCTGATTCAACTTCAGGGTAATTATTACCAGCCGTCAGAATAGTTATTTTCATATTTCATAAAATGCAGTTTTATTCTTTTTTTTTCAGTAGACTGTCTCCAGCTTTCCATTAATTGAAAACGAAAGACTTAAAAGTCTTATTTTTTCTGAAAAATTTGTGAACCTAATTTTCTAAGGATCGATACTATCCGAGTCAATGAAGTTTTTTATGCCATCAGGTATGTCAAATGAGTTTTTCTATCTCACGAAGTCCCATCGGATGTATATTCTAACACTTTCCTTGATATTTTCATCATTATTTCAAATTCAGCATTTTTTTTCTTGTGATTGAACCCTATTTTCAGCAAATGCGTGCGCTTCTGTCTGTTGTGGGAAGGTCACAGTCTATCGCTACCTTCTCTCTTCCCCGCAGCCCGTGCGCCTAAAAACAGAGCCACTTCAAATCACTCCGTGTATGGCAATGCTGAGTCCATCTGTATTTATACGATATTATACGTCCATGGCTTAGTCAGTATGACTTCAGAGCTTTCAGTGCTGCTTGGCTATCTGACAGTACATAGACTTTCCCATTCGGGTATACCTTTCGAGGCACTTGTGGGCACATATCTCTATAGCACTCTGATAACTTGGAAGAAAATCACAAAAATTTTCTGTAACCAATTATGCACCACCACCATATTTCAAAACATGTGTTGTGATTTTTATCTTGAACTGGTACGTCACAAAGTTGATTCACAAGTATTTTTGTCAATGTGTAGATGCAAAGATCCAAGAAAAATAACTTCCCCTTCAAATCTCGAATGGCAGTTCTATTATCTTCGCGTTGTGATGCTTTAACCACAAGAAATCGGTCGATAAATATAAGATCCTAATCGAGTTAAGTACGGGGAAGCCAACAATCTGACTGTTCTTGAAAACGCATTCAATTCCACTAAAGCTTCAACAAAAAGAATAATTCTGACTCTCAAATCCCTTCCATATTTCCTTTCTCGAACACTCGACCTTTCACCCCGTACCATCTGGAAGCGTAGGATGAAAAACTCCCCTTCTCGCTCTACGTTGAAGATGTTTATAACCCGAAAATAACGGCGAGGACAGAATTTGTTTGGATGGGAGCATTTTTATGGGTAATTGGCTTTCTCAAATAGAGGCAAAACAACTCTCGAGATATTTAATTAAGCTATCCTCTATAAGTTTGGGTTTATGTTCGGAGCAAACATTATGGAGACGTAACGGGACGAGATCTGAAAACGCTTACGCAGTCAATCAGAAGTTTGCGATGAATTAACTCAGTAAGGTGAAAAAAAGCTAATGAAGTGAGGAGTATCAGCTGCTATATTTCACATGGGATAGATGAGTATATCTAAACAACAGAACGCTTTGAAATATGAACGGATATTATCACGAGTAGAGTAAATAAATCACTAATTTTTAAACTTTCGGCAATGATGGTGGAGAACAGACGGTGTCCTCGGTCTGAAGTCAAGTAAGTAAATGTGTGTGAATGTTATAATAGTCTAAGATCCGAACCTAAATCGACCTTCACCTAGCTGATAATAGAAACTAAAAAAATCCTGGACAGAATATAATAATTATTTTTTGAAAAACGATTTTTCATAAAATTTTGCAACATCAAGATAATAAGAAAATTTTATACTAGACTTAAAGTATGAAACATGTAGAATGTGCAGACATAGGGTTGTCATTTACCTTGACGAACTTCTGGATTTCCAGGTATAAACAGGTATGTAGATACCTGTTATTTTCAATTAATGTGATAATAGAAAAAAAATGTATATCAGCATAAGCGCTGTTTTATTGTGGACACGTTGATATAGGGTTGTCTGCGAAAAATTTGGTCCTAATAGAGGTTTGCGAATTTTAAAGATTTAAATTACAACGCGTGTGGAAATGAGTGACAGAGAGATCCGAGGTAAGTATACCCTGTAATAATAAAGGACCGAACATCGCAGCCGTGTCTAATGGGACCCTGAATGTCTAATGGGACCCTGAAGAAAGTGCGCATGCTCGGTACGTAACTATGGAGAGGAGAGGTACCCCTACTACCCTCCATATTGTAAACAGTACGGCGTTATTTCATTGTTATGAAAAGCTTTAGTTACATCAATAAAAAAAATTTTTGTCTTATTTTCTTCAGAGAAGTTTTAAAAAATAATAAAAACCGTAAAGTAGAAAATGAAAAATAAAAAAACAGGCGAGAGGTCCTTTAGAAAAATAATTTTTCATATTATTTATTTGATAAAAACGAATTCAACGAACGTTAAAATTGTGCTATTTCGAATTCTATTAGATAATAACTGAAAGAATCATATATTATGTACTTACTGAATACTCTGTAAGAAAAATTTTAAATTCTTCATTGTATGTATTTCCTAAAACAGTTACTTTTTTGTAACACGTGGTATGGTAACCAACAAAATCGAGTGCTGCTTCAGTTAGTTCTGCTTCATGATATTTAAATTTCTTTTTTTACGAAAAGCTAGCTTTAATGAACAATTTTTAAAAGTTTCATCAATAAAATCACTTAAAGAATCGCCCGAGCCACACAAAAAACACTTTTTACCCATTTTTTATCACAACAATACAGAATAACACGTGTTTTCGATGCAATATAATATTATAAATCATTAGCTACTCGAAAATGACGCCGTACTGTTTACAATATGGAGGGTACTAGGGGTACCTCTACTCTCCATAGTTTACGTACCGAGCATGCGCACTTTCTTACATTCAGGGTCCCATCAGTCACGGCTGCGACTTTCGGTCCTTTATTATTACACGGTATACTTTTTTTTTTCAATAAGTTTTCTAATTTTGATTCTATTATCATCTCAATGAAGGTCGATTAAGGTTCGGATCTTCTACTATAATATGTGTTAGTGATGTCCGCCATCCATATACCTAGTACGTGCATTTTACAAAGTTTCAAGTGTTTGTGAAGCCGTTTTACGAGCAAAAACCAAGAATAAAAAAGTTTATAATTTTTGTGGGTGAGGGCATTGCTATGACAAGACCCCCCTCCGCCTCTCGACGAAGCTCCCACTATTGAGGCCAGTAACCAGGCTGGGGTGGGGTGAGAGCTGGAAAAGTGCGCCAATAGGAATCAAGCTCCAATAAATACAGAGAGAGAATCAATATTTTTTTATGGGGATATATAAACCCGAACTGCACAAGCAACCAATTCGGATTTAATCACATCAATTTAACATATTCAAGTTATAGAAGCCGAACAAAAAATATTTTGTTTTTTTTTCATGTTTGGTTCTTGTTTTAATTTTATTTCAGTTTTTCAGTTTTTCTTCAAAATCTTTTCTTTTATTTTTTATATGAGTTGGGTGAACACTCTCTTTTCGGATAATTTTCATTTGTTCAAGTTGGGTTAAGTTTACAAAAATGTTTCCAGTTTTTTTGAAGTCGGGTGACCTGTTTTTTTTAGGAAAAGTATTTAAGTTTTTCTCCGTTGAGTGAACACTTTTTTCACATAATTTTTAATGGGGTGAAAAATTGTTTTTTCTTACATTTTTTTAAATTTTTCTGTTGTTTTTTTCAAACTTTTTAATTTTTTAGATTTTTTATGATTTTTTCAAAAAAATTTAATTTTTTCAAAATTTTTTATTTTTCTCGATTTGGGTGAACCGTTTCTTCTTTCAAATTTTTTTTTCCAGTTTTTTACCAGTTGGGTGAACTCAAGTGTAGGAAAATTGAGATAACATCAGTTTGTACGTCATAGATTTGATCATAAGGTCCTAAATAAAAATTTAAATTTAATGGTCAGGGACAATTTTCTAGGGAACTTTGTTTAGGTAATATCTAGAGATTTTTTGACAGCTAACAATCAGTCTATCAAAAACTAGCTTCATTACTTCATATACTCTATTTTTAATTTTTTTTTGTAAATGCTTGTGCTATTATGAGAGATTTTCAAACAGCACCCAATCAGAAAATAGTCCGCCACATTTTATACTTAGAAATACAAACAACCTTACCATAACAGCACAATCATTGACATGAAAACTGAAAAATAAAATGAAAATGCAGTAATAAAGGTAATAAATCTAGTTCTAGATAGATAGATTTATAAATTAACATGAATCACAAAATTCCCTAGAAAACTGTTTGTGACCATAAAATATGTATTGAGGACCTTATGACCAAAACTAAGACATACAAATGAAGTAATTTCAATTCTTACACACAATACTACAGGAAGTTTTGCTAATGAAGTGGAATAGATTTTTCATGAAAAATCCAGGTTGGAAACTTGGACAAAACTCTCCCATTAAACGAGCAAAACACACAATGATCAAAAACCACAAATATCTCGAAGACAGTACAAATTGATCCACGGCCAACATTCACTTGAGCTTTTATATCTCACTCCATAAAAATATTCGACTCACCCGATAGCAGCCAGATAGCATAGATTTTCAGTAAGTGGTTACAGTTTTATTGGGAAAACCGTTAAACTTTTATCTGAAAAATTCTCCGTGGCGAACTCAATCTCTCGTTACCAATACAACACATATAAAGGGAATGGCCATTGAGTATTCACAAGCTATCAATAAATTCACCAATCTTGATACTTATACGCTTCAAAAAATCGACGAAGAGAAGATAAATGGATTCCCTTCGAAAAGTGAAAAATGAGTTATAAAAGATGACTTCAAAGACAGACAAATGTATTTCGCATGTTTTAACATTCTACCACGGTAGGCATTTGAATTTTGAGGCAATGGCGTCACTGAAATTCGATACAAAGTGAAAATAAAATTGATACAGTGTGGGCCAATGGAAACTTTTCACCACAAATTTTAGGATTTAAGATCAAAATTTGGAAAAATGTTTTATTGGCGGGAAAACTAATTTTCAGAATTTTTTCCACCTCCAGAGCTTTAAACCTATAACTGGGAGGTGTAAAACCATCAGAATTTGAATAGAGTTATTTATTACCCAATAATTTCGCCTCGCTATTTTCGAAATGACAGCTTGTCAAAATTTCGGAAATTGACTATTGTTAGCAGGAGTAAAGCGATACTTCTCTCCCATAATAAAAATACCAAATAATTTTCAATTTCAATAATCAGGTATACACGTAAAATTTATCTTGCGAACCGTTGTGAATGTCCGTCATTACCATTCATACAATAACAAAATCACCCCGGTTTTCTTAGGCGTTGCATTAGAGAAAAAAATAATCTCAGCAGCAGGAGTTTTAGTATTCGCCTACTGACATAAAAACTAGCAGCATAACATTCGCTTTTGGCCTTTTAAGAAAATTATTACTTTTGTATTAAGTGTGTGAAATTAGTGTTCTTTTAATGGCACACTGAGAAAATTGTTTTAAATTTGCAATGTATTTTCAATGCTTAGAGTGGAACAGTATTTCAGATTCATGGAAATCTTACTTCTATCTTTCAATTTTTAAACTACAAGATGTATCTGTACGCACTTGAAATGATATTTCATTCAGCGCGTAAAATTTCCTTGATATACTGAAAATAATTGTGTAAATATCCCTCGACTATGAGAACACCCACCTGCAACTGGAATGTACATCCGTCTTGGCGTAAATTTTCGCGTTGGTTGTAAAATTACGCATCCACAGGGTAAAGTCAGCTCCTACACGTTCCTGTTTATTCTGTTTTATGACCACCTGAGGTATTGCAAGTAATAAGTAATGGTATTATGTGCATTGCATCACCAATAGAAGGTAAGTGAACTTTATTATAGTTGTTTATGTATCAAGGGCGTAAAGTAGGCGTTTATGGCCTGCGGCGTGGATGATGGCCCGATGGCGTTAGCCGAGGGCCATCACACATACAACATTTTATGCACTAGCGTTTTCATAGCGCGAATCACAAATACTGACTTGAATTGCAATGGTCTACACGTTTCATAATATGAGTAATGTGAAACTATAGTAGCTGGAGTGCTATATTGGAGAATCTATTTCAAATAAATAGATCATCACCGAAAAAATTGCCAACGATTATGAACAAATGTTAGAAAGAGTATTGCTCTATTGAACTGAAATGATTCTAATTCGTGTTAAGAATTGCATGAAATGATGTGTGAGTATAGACAATTTGAGAATTTTGTCTACTTTACGGCCCGCCGGGCCATAATGCGCCCACGGGCGGTAAAGTGCCAGTTTACGCCCGGCGAACCGGGCGGTAAAGTGTACTTTACCTCCCGCTAGTGCATAAAAATCATTACATGATACTTACGAGATTGCATTCAGGTTTCTTCTTCATAATATCTAAATATCTAATGAAATTGAGAAATATAACCTCAAAATCACGATGTGTTTTGTGGGAATCACCGATATCATATGTTGAATTGAGTACCTACATATGAAAAATTACTTAATCGCAACAAAACTTTTGATTTCGAAAGGTTATTATATGTTTTGAAACGTGTATCTTTCGATTAATGAATCCAAATTATGGAGACACCAATAAATTCCTCGGTAGATTTTTCTTAACATATACCTACTTTTTTTAGAAAATATTGGCTGTTGATGAGTTCATTTTTGACACTTGCTCCCAAAAATTCGAATTCTCAAAAAAAACAACATACACCAAAAACTCCACGAGTACTTGTTCCATCACTGTAAACTGACATTTTCCCGACTAGAAAGGATCTAGCTGTCGAATATTAGTCCATATTCTATGATAATTTAAATTGAATTTTATTGGTCTCTGTCCTGTTTCAAGAATTCACAAGACGATGGAAAGCTTGTTGTATAATACCACTTTTTTTGTTTTAGGACAATCGCACTGAATAGGAAGACCAACCCATAAATCTTTACAATATGTTAATAATGATTAATGTTAGTTTATATTATGCAATGTATTATTCGAAAATGTTTTCAGTTTTTTGCTACATTGGAATTAAATATTCAGTTTACGTTTGAAATTTATTTTTATTTCCAATTATTAAAGAGAACTGTACATAATTGACTGTGATATCGTAAGATAATGAAGACAAGGACAGAATCTATTTATACTTATAAACCATAGAATTTTTGTTTTACGACTGAACGCCACAGATTCAATTATTGTTTTCTAGTACCTACATGAAGTGTGCTAGACGATTCTTACCTAGATAATACGGATTCAATATGTCTGTCACTCAGCCGGAGTGCTTAATAAAGGCATAGAAGTGGATGGAAAAATGTTGCGGATTTTGGGAACGTTGGTTTCTTGAAAAATATATATCCACTTCACGACACTCTTTATTGCTATAAATACTCATCTGGAGACTATTATCAGTCTTGATGATGCTGGTTTTATTAGTGAAACGTAAATCGAGTATAATATAATGAAGTGCTTTGGTGACCTGGAGACAAATTTCTCAAATCAATGGATTCATCTATGGTGTTTTGAATAAATGACAAAATGTACCTACCTATACATTTAAAAAATATACAGTGAGGTCCTAAAGTAACGGATAAATTAATTTTCTACGTTATTATGCATTTTCAAGAAAACCCTTGAAACACTTCAATTTATGTTTTCAAAAAGATATTCTGTGACAAAAAAAATCGCCGCTCCTTCACCCCCCTCAAGTGGCAGCCACCAGCCCCCAATTTTTTTAAATGAAATAGGCGGTCAAGTGATATCTCATTTCGAAGGGTATTAAATTGTCTTTACAGTCGTGTATTACGTATGACAAACAACAATTATTGGTAAATGAACAAAAAAAAATATGGTGCATTGAATACAAAACGAATTTAATGGTATTCGTGTTTTTTTAATATTTTGAAAATGAATTT
The DNA here is from genome assembly GCA_944452925.2 of Chrysolina oricalcia. NCBI lineage: Eukaryota > Metazoa > Arthropoda > Insecta > Coleoptera > Chrysomelidae > Chrysolina > Chrysolina oricalcia. The sequence goes on from OX101825.2 coordinate 19,288,614, forward strand.
TGTTACGACGCAAAAATTCAAAAGAATAGACATGGCTGAATAGACAATTGAAATGAGGTATCACTTGACCCCCTATTTTATTATAAATAATTGGTGGGGTGACTGTCACTTTGAGGAGGGTGGAAGAGGGGCAATTTTTTATGTCACAGAGTGTCTTTTCGAAAACATAAATCGATACATTTCAGGGTTCTTATTGAATAAGGCTCATAAGGTAGAAAATGAATTTATCCGTTACTTTAGGACCTCAATGTTTAAATTCATGATAATGTAATCCCACATTATGAAATTCCATGGCAAATTCACATCGAAGTATATATTTCAAGTTAGAAAATCAAACCGTAATATTACAAAGTAAAATTCCACTGCAAATTATTAACTTTAGAGAACCAAACCGTAATATTACAATGTAAAACTCTAATGCAAATTTTTGTTGTGAAGTAATATAACAATGTAAAGTTCCATCGTAAAATTATGTCACAACGTAAAGTTACATCGAAGAAGTGCACAGAGTTGATCAGAGTAAATATCCAAGGTGATATAACACGTGGTATGCAAAATTCCACCTGAAGGTAAATTCCCGTTAAAAAGAGCGGTAATTAAATTGCCGCTAGTGGGAGCGGAAAAAATTCTCCCAGTGTACATGATATTGTTAATTTCTCTCGGATGTGCCATGAAAAAAAAATATTTCATGTTTATTTTGTGAATTATTTTGGCAGTGAAAAAAAGTAAACATTTGCGCATCAATGGAGATGCAGAAATGTCAAGTTTTATTGATAGTTGTACAAAAAGTATGTTTTTTCAAACTTTATTTACTAGACATTATCGCACCTCCTGCACTTGTGGCACCATCATTTACAGTTTCAATATTATTACCGTTAGTTCGAGAGCTTATAACGAAATTCAATAATTATGGTCAACACTATCGCTGAGCGGGTCGAATTGGATTCTATTCATTTCAAAAACAAAGACCTGTTCAAGACATATAGAATGCCAATTTAATCAGACATCGGGATAAAAATGTTTCGCATACTTAGGTTAGACAACTGATGAAGAGGTTTTTGGAAACATGGAACAGTGCAGAACCAAAAAGATAAGTCGGTTCGCAGTGTTAGGACACATTCCAATAGATAAGAAGAACATATTGAGTACTATTGGCCGAAATTTCTGGCATATCAAGAACAAGCGTTGTGAGAATTTTGAAGGCTCACAAATTTTACCCCTACAAGATAAATTTGCTTTACGAACTCAATGAGGATGATTATCATAGACGGTTACAATTTGTAGATGAAATGAGTGAACGCTATTTTGGCAATCCAAATTTACTGTAGAATATCTGCTTTTCAGATGAATGCTCCTTTTCTCTACATGGAAGAATCCATAATATGGTTTTCCCAATTTTTTACTTTTCGGTTTGTCATAGTTAGCCCTGAAATAATGGAACATTTTTGGGCACTTTGTGACAGAAGAAGACGTTTTAAAATCAACCGAGCTTTATGGATGAATAAGAGTTGGTTACATTGTTAGCTACATATGACACCCTGTATATTTCAATGATTCAGCATTAAGTTCTGGGGTTCTGGGACATTCCAAATCCACTAGTTGAGGTTAATTTTTCAATAAAAGATCCTTATTTTTTTCCAATTGTTTACTATTCAAGTGGTCACAGTTTGCCATGGAAAAGCAATATTTGGTTATTTTTCGCAGAATTGATTGAACATTTTTGTGAATTTTGTGTAAAGTGAAGAAATTTTGATACCTAATTAAGCCAATATTACTGACAAAAAAGAGTTGATCATATTGACAGCTACAAATAACACCCTGTATAATCAATTGATTCAAGCATTGAGATCTGGGGATTTAAGGGTATTCTGAAACAGAATCTGATGTTGATTTTGTGATGAAAAAATCCCTAATATGATTTCACCATTTTTTCACTTTTCAATTGGTCATAGTATGCCGTGGTAAATGGATATACGAATTGTTTCATCAACATAAAGGTAGGTATTACTGAGTACTATAATTTGAAAAAAAAAATTCAAATTACTTTATTCTCAATGAAATATGAGGGTGTGGCTGTTCAAAGGGATACACACTGTATATAAATGAATAAATAATAAATATGATGTAAATAAATCATTTACATCATTGTCGGCGGCAAGTTGGTAACTTGTCATGTGCGGATTTTCCTTAATAGCTAACAGTTCATTTAACTTTTTTCCTCATCCAGTCTAACATTTCGACCTGGTTTTTGGATAGATTTTTCATGTCCAGTTTCACGAAATTTTGTTTATTTTGTTTCTATTCTGTTAAATGTAGAAACGTGTTGACTAGGGTATTTATTATTAAATATTTCACGAACTTTCTTTGGAGTTGTTGTTTTCATCCAAACATAGTTAAAATGAATATTCTTTGAGTTTGGGAGCCATAGTTAAATCATATGTACACACACACATATTTTTCTCCACCATCATCACAGAATTTGCCAATTCTGAAATCAAATTTGATTACAGAATGCTGGAATTCTCTCTCTTGATATTGAAGAAATATTCTGCAACACCTCTGCCCTCATGCAATTTAATAGTTATTTATTGTATAAGTGTTTTAGATATCATTTTATTTGCGCAAGAATGTTTAAACGCGAGAGCGAAGCTCGAGCGTCTAATAGTTATTTATGCAACAAGTGCAAAAAGTGAATGTTTATTGCACTCGACGAGGCCGTTAGGCCGAGTTGGTCAACACGTCTAGTGCAATAAACAATTTTTGCACGAGTTGCATACAACATTTTTTCTACGTTCGAGCAAAAAGCAAAAAATGATTTATTGAGGTGCGGCACTAGGTGTAGGAAAATGATAAGCGCAACTTGAATACTTTATTATTAATATCGATTTGCATTGAAACAGGAACTAATACGTTACGAACAATTTAACTCAAACTTTATTTTTACCCTCAATGTTGAAAGTGAATGAACAATAGGTGCAATTTTCAATATGAATATTTCGTAGTGAAGTACCTATTGCCAATCTCACAGAATATCTGCTAAATATGTAGTAGGTTTAAACGTTTATGTTTGTCATGATGACAGCACGTTGAAGTAGAATGACAGATGAGTGCAATAAAAACTTTATTGCACTAGTGCAATAAAGAACTTCTTTTTCCACTGAATATACTTAGTTCTATGAAGTTTTGCTTTTTGCATGAATGTAGAAAAATTTCTTAAGCAAATAAAATGTATCTAAAACACGCATGCAATACAACGTTTTATTCACAATCACATTAATTTAGAATCAGAATCGCGGAAATTTTTCATCACAAAATGATTTGACGTTTTGCTCTGACAGCGGCTGTCATCTCCTCAAAAATCATTGAAATAACATAAAAAAATATCGGGAGGTGTTGAATGGTTGCTATGTATTTTCGATTGTTTATCGACTCCATTTGTATATATTTGTGAAGTTGGTGAAAATAAGTAAAATGTGATTGATATTCAAGATTGTATTTTTCATTATTCCACTATTGGAATAAAGTAATTTCATTATTCCACTAGTGGATAAAGTGGTACTTGATACGGTTCATAAGTGTGGATAAAACTTCAATTATTAGGTGATTGTGGTTAAATGTATTTACATTCTCTCTCTTGTGATAGAATAAATATTATTGTCACACTGGTTAGCAATAATAACATTAGCCTTGACGCAGTTGATTGTCATCGTAGTGGCAAAATTTGAGTAAGTGTCAAAATTATTGCTGTCACGTTTCCTATCTTTGATCGTGGAGAAAATATAGTCTGCTACTCGGTTAGAATGAAAATTCGTGATGCACGTGGTTCCTCACGCTCGCCTTCGGCTCGCGCTCGGAACTATCCACTCGCATCGAATTTTCATTCTAACCTTGTTACATACTATATTATTCTATACACTGACGTGTATCAGCAACTTATAAATATCAAAATGACAGTAGTCTACCAGATTGCATTATTTATAATAAAAAAAATAATGTTTTGGTATTTTGAACGACTTTTTTCTGATGTCTAGCAAAACAGATTAGAAAATACCTGATTGTTTCTTATGGGTTGTTTGAAAACAAAAATGTATTTCAATAGACCAGAAAATGTTGCAGATTTAAAAGTTAGGATAATAGAAGAAGTTGCCAAATTAACTCCTGAGGTCTTACAAACTGTTGTACAAAATTTCCAAGATCGCCTTGCATAATGTCAAGAATGAGTGAATGGTGGTCATTCTGAACATGTCATTTAATTGTAAAATAAATTGAAAAATACTTCCTAAAGATTATGCTACATTATTTTCTTTATTCTACGTAAAGTATCAAAATTTAACATTTTCAAAATAAATTTCAATTTCAAAACTTAATTAAAGAATGAAAATACCCTTCGAACAAACTGCCATAAGATCCACTTTGTCTTTTATAATTTTTGAGGAGGTGCTCTAAATTGAGAGAGGGTGCAAGAGAAGGGTAATATTTTCATTTCGTGAATTTTCGACCTTTTTCAGTTTTTCTTCAACAAATAGGTGCGTAATAACGCAAAAAATGTATTTATTCCATGCTTATTAACCGCACCGTGTATAACAAAAATAACAGTGGCCCCAGTGTGCTTCCCTGTGGTACACCGTTTCCGTTTGAAATTCGTGAAGATAATATTTTTTTATCTATGATATTTTCTATTTTGAAGATAATTAATGAGAGATTCTAATGCCATCCCTGAAACAACGCACTGTTGTAAATTGCATATTTATTTTTTTCCATTTATTGTCGCGAATTCACGTTGTAAGTCTAGAAATAGTGCTCCAATCACAAAATTATTATCTTGATGTTGCTTCAAATCATATAAGATGATTTGCACAGCACTTTCGCAACTTTCTGAAACTTGATTGATACACATGCAAAATATTGTTGGTCTAAAAATAATCAGGTAATTGATGACTATTTTTCAAATACAATTGGCTACCAGTATATTTTTCATGGGTCTCATCTTAAATCGCATGCTATTTTAAAATTGCAAATTTTTGTTATTGGTGATTTATTAAAATAATTTACGGGGGTTTTCTAAATTATCGTATAACTTTCAGGAATCCAAGAATGACCAAAGAATATCTCTTGTTCAATTCGTATGCCATTATCTTTATAGGTACGTGAAAATGCAAAAATCATCAAAATTGGAATAATAAAAACGTATATTTAAATTTAACGTTTTTTGAAAAAAGGAATTAAATTTTAAAAAAATTTACTGTTCCAATTTTGATCATTTTTGCCTTTTGTCATTCGAATAGTATCAAGTATTTTCCGGTGATTCTTGAATAATCCTGGAATTTCTTAATAAAAATCAGTAAAAATTTCCAAAATTCAATATTTTTTGGAAAAATTTTTACTTAATCTTAGTTTTCGATCATATTCAATATCAAAGCTGTTTCATTCCCTTTCGAACAGATTTAATTTCTGAAAAATGATTAACGGTATAAATTCTTTCGAAACTAGATTAAAAACTTTTGGTAATTTTGAACTCGAAATTTTAACATACGAGACAATAATTGATAGGAAAGCGAATAAAAAAGATGTTTTTTTGAAGTCGGAATACGATGTTTTATAGCAATTAGTTAAAATTGAAATATAAATTTGGTCTCCAAATTTTTATTCTGAGCTTATTAATATTATAAACGCTCAGCTTTTCAATTAATTCTAATTGTTTTTCTTAATTAAATTTTTCAACGACTAAGCAAATATTCATCCAAAATATAAAACTGTACTCACCGAAAAATGAGAAGATCTCCTTTCGCAACTCAAAAACTATTCACTGATCGGTCAACGGATTAGAGCAACACTCTGTATAACCTCGAACCGCCACTGATGAGAGTCAGAGTGACACTATTCTCAATCACTTAAATATGAAAACTTTTAGGCATTCCCGTTTCGAAAGAAAGTTCAGAGTCCACTTGTTGCTTTCGGGGTGGTGGAGTTGCTCGAAACTTGCTTCCCCCACCTGTGGAGGCATTCCTCCTACTCGCCTCGCGAATTTGGAGGGAAAATTCTCGGAGGGGGTGTGTAGAGTACAGCAGTAGTATTTTCTGCGTCATTCCGTAATATTGAGTGTTTCTGACTAAAATTCGAGTGGGAGAATTTTCTTTTTGGGCTGGTTTACAACAGATAGGTTCTCGTCATGATATAAATAACCACTTACGAAATAAAATAGTTGATGGTTACAATAAAACTTACCGTGAAAGCATACGTTAAATGTACTGGTGGCCTGTTTGTTCGTGTCTTGCATTTACAGGGTGGCCCAACGAAATCTTACCACCCCCGGATATACAGGAAACGCTGAAACACAGTGAAGGATTTAGTCACGCAACTTCATCCCCCTGACGGGGGCGGTTGACCCCTCAAGAATTATCATAGGGAACATGGGTTGAGTGATACATCTTTCGATCGTAATTCTGTCAGAAATCAACGATATCAAATTGCGAGAGAGAGGGGAGAGAGAGAGATAGAGAATATGCTTTATTGTCCAAAGATACAAGATCTTGTTGACAAAGTGAGGGCCTAAAAACTAACCTTGAACTAAAGTAGAATACACACAAAAATAGATAAAATGTAAGAAAACGTCACTGATATAGTATTAAAATGTCTCATAAATCAATATAAAAAACTAGCACCTGAGAAACACCTCACAACATATTAAAACAAGTTTGAGTTAAAATATGTCATCATAAAATTCTTGTATACTACAACAAGAGTGCTTTTATTCCCTTTCTGAAACTTTCTACGGATCTAATTTCTTTAATATGTTTTGGTAAGTGATTGAACATCTTACCTCCTCCACAAATCACTGAATCTTTAATTAGTGTCAATGATGGAATCGGGAGTTTAATGTTGCCAGCTTGACAGGTGGGTGATGTGGGTATGTAGTGTCAAATTTGTGAAGATGTTTTTTTAATTAGACATACCGTTTCCAAAACAAAAATTGCAAATACTGTTAATATTTTGTGTTTAATAAAAAGAGGCTTGCAGGAATCACGAATTTTTGCTTTGAACATATACTTTACTGCACGTTTTTGTAGTACAAAAACAGAGTCTATGAGATTCTTATTACACAACCCCCAGAATGGGATTCCATATCTCAAGTGGGATTCTACTAAAGAATGGTACACAACCTTGGAGGAAGATAGACCAAGTTCATTCGATGTTACTCTTACCGCATAACACCCAGAAGACAGTTTTTTGTTCAAAATTGAAACATGTTCCTCGACTTTTAATTTGCAATCTATATGAGTGCCTAGAAATCTTGTATGTTCAGTATTTCCTATAACATCATCACCTATGACCAGCTCATCTAATTGCTTGGTAACACCACGAGTCCTTTAGGACGAGGACAGAATCATCAGAATCATCGATAAGCTCAAAATAAAAGAAAAAAAACCATGGATAACAAAGAGCATCAAAATATCTGCGCGAAACTTGAGGTCGTTACATACCATAAGTACAGGTCGACAAGCATAAGGATGCCTCTGAGATGCGCAAATGATAGAAAGCGTGAGTAGATGTGCGACAAAGATCGACAACTGTTTACGGCTGGTTATCATCGGAATGTACAATCGGGAGAGACATTTTTCTGCAACACGTAGGAACGTAGGTTCTTATCTGAATTTTCATTAATTCCTAATGAACTGTTCGAATAATTTAATTGTCTGTGATCACTGGACCGTTTATGAAAATTGCATAATTTTCCCGAAGCCATAAGTGTAAATAAAGTACGACTATCAAAAGAATGCATCGCCACACAATATCAGAAATAGGTACATAGGTAAATATAATAAAGAACACGAGGAACATACAGAAATTGACTAACAATATCACATGACCTCTGACCACTGCCAAATCAGCATTGTCCATGGTAACTTTTGATTTTTTGTTTCTCTTTTTATTTGGAGTTGAGAATTGTTCCATTTTACCTTTTTCAATTTTATTCATTTCTGAATTAATTTTTCTAATGCTTCTAACGCAAACTCCCGTTGCGGCAGCAACTCGTTCTTGAACCTTCACAAGAGGAATACTGGTTTCACCTATCATTGCTTCTGCCTGCATAAATTTGATGAAATTACTGACAATTTCCCTACTTTGTCCACTCAGAATCTTATTTCTCACTTTACTCTTTGAAGGCATTTTCAAACACAACAAACTACACTATAACCTATCTAATAATATTTCAAAACTATTCACAACACAACCACAACACAAGGATTTCAAATTCAACACAATCAGAATAACGCCACAATAATTTTATTCCACTGACTGTACACTCACGAGGTTAACTGCTTGAATCCCCACTCCAGGGTCGTGTCTACTGCACAACCAATTCTCGGAGGCATCCTTACGTTTGTCGACCTGTAAACATGTATCAAATGATTTTTTTATAAGTTATTTCAATGCTTACAAACGTACATATAAGCAAGTTATCAATAATGCAAAAAAAACATATTACAAAAATCGTTTAAAAAAATCTAAGAATAAAACAAGAGAGAATTGGAAAATAATAAATGAATTACTAGGAAAAAATAAATCACAAACACTTAATATTGATATTGACCCTGATATTCTGAATAACTTCTATTGCTCAATGGGCCATAAGCTCACATCTAATCTTAATCCACTGGTAGACCCTCTAGACTATCTAGAGTATGTTAGCATTGCACAAAACTTTCACCTTGAAGACACAAACATAATTGAGCTAAAAGATGTTATAAATGAAATAAGAAACAAGAGCTCATCAGGTATGGATGGCTTATCTGTAAAAAAGACCATGTCTTACTCACCCTTGTATAAAGGTGGGGAAATAGATGATCCAAAATAATAGAAAAACTAGTCAAAAGAAGGATGATGGTACATCTCACCAGTAATGACATATTAAGCCATGCCCAATTTGGATTTCAAAACTCAAAAAGCACCAATGATGCTATATTCTCACTTCTAGAAAATACATATATCACTTTGAATAATGAATAGAATAGAATAGAATAGAATAGAATAGAACTTTATTTAACTACGTTATTTTTACATTTGTAGCAGATCATTTTTATATTCAGTAATACTGACAGTACTGACATATACACTAGTATATACATTCTCAAACTCATGAACATTAAGTAGTGACAAGAAATAATTACATTTAAAATACGAAAATGATGTCTCTCAATTTAAAAGATTTACACAGTCTACAGTTAAAAGTTGTGAACATTATTTGTGACAAATACAATATAATTAAAATATCTTACAAATTGAAAATATGCATAAATTGCAGTTTAAGAAGCACATATTGTGTTCAAGAAACTCTTAGTTCTAAATTGGGAATGAGTATTCTGGTGTCAGCTACACAGAGTGTGGAGGGTGCGGAGAAGCCGTAGCGGCAGTATTCTGTGACTTCTTTAAGGCATTTGATTGTGTTAGCCATGAGATACTACTGCATAAACTACAATTTTACGGTTTCCGAAATCTCACATTAAACTGGTTCCGCACGTATTTGTCAGAAAGGAGTCAAGTTGTAAAAATAAAAGACACCTACTCTAACAGTGGTAAAGTCGCAATGGGCGTTCCACAAGGGTCGGTTCTTGGTCCTATTCTTTTTTTTATTGTATTTAAATGACCTAGCCACCATTCGCATCCAAGGAAAATTCACTTTTTTTGCAAATGATACCATCATTCTATGGCACAGCAAAGACATAAGTCACTTGAAGAAATCAATTACTCTCGATCTACAAAAAATTAAGCAATGGTGTGACTCCAATCTACTCTGCTTCAATTTAAAAAAAAAACAAACCTAGTCACCTTCAAGTTTGAGTTTAATAATTTGTACTTAGATAACCGGATTATAACAAACAAGCCACAAACTAAGTTTCTAGGCATAACTATAGACAACAAGCTGAAATTTGATGAGCATGTAACGACCTTGAGCAAAACGTTAGCCTCTAGCTGCTTCGCGATGAAAATTGTTTCGAGGGAATTAAATTTAGCCTCGGCTAGGATGGTCTACTTTTCCCTAGTCGAGTCACACTTGAGGTATGGCATTGCCTTCTGGGGATTATGCAGTGATCAGTTATTTCGATCTGTTTTTGTACTACAAAAAAGAGCCATTCGATACCTGTGTAAAGCTGAGTATGGCTGTCACTTTAAACCAGTTTTTATTAGCCAGCAAATCCTATCACTCTCTTGTTTATTTATTTTGGAGACTGTATGCCTTGTCCACACAAAATATGGGTCAACACCTACTGAATTAAAAAAATATAAAACAAGGAATGAAGACTGTGTTCCCTTACCCTTACCTAAATTTAGCCTGACAATGAACTCCATCATGTATGAAAGTAAAAAAATCTATAACCATCTGCCAGCTAGTTATAGAAACATCACTACTCTGAAGATTTTTCAGAAGAAAGTGAAAAATGCTCTATTACAGAAAGCTTATTATAACCTGCAGGAATATTATGATGATATGGTTCCTATGTAAATTAATTTGACAATGTAACTTGACAATGTGATTTGACACTGTGACATTTTACTTACTCGTTTTTAACGTACTCTACTTGACAACATTTTTATTTAAACATACAATCTTGTTTACTCTTAGTTCTATACGAATATAGCTGTTATACCTAGTATTTAACTAAATTTTAATGTGCTTGTGTATTTATTTACAAAATTATTCAGTTAATTATAATCACCTTCTCATTTCTAATTAGGATATCAATTTTCAAATATTTTTAATTGTTCTTCTAAGTGTCTTTTATTCTTATTTATACACCTTGAGACTTTACCCTCTCATTATGTTCATATTGTACTTTGTAACGCTTTGTCAATAAGAATCATTTTCTTCAGACAACAAAGTATACTTTGATTGATTGATTGATTGATAGTATTGTGAGCACGAGTAATATTTATTGAGATAATTTCACGAACCAACAAAGTAAAAAAGTTCCATTGTAGTGAATTCTTCAATAGTTATAGATAATGCCTGATAGGCAAGAAGTCTGACAGACTGACATTCATATTAGTTGCAAGATGATATTATACAGGGTGTCCGGTAAACCGTGTACTATATTGAAACTGGTGATAGACCAGGTCATGACTGTCCAGAATATCAAAATTTCACCCCAGTAAAAATCTCACCGTTTTCGAGATAATGAACGTTTTTGAAATTCAGGAAAATCGCTACCTCACCTTGGATTTTTGAGTGACATGTCTACAAATGGAGACCAATTCAAATATCTGTGTGACGTACAGAACAGTTCTTCAGAAATGAGGGTAAATGCCAGGTTTCACCAATTTTAACAAAACTTTGACATTATTGTCTGAAAAAAGCATAACCACGTGGAGTTGGACATTCATTACAAAATAATGCACATTTTGTCCAGACTTTATTTACCATGGTGTAAAACGTGTGATAATTATTGTTGGAATAAGGAGTGAAATTTTGATTATATTAGAGTGTGGTGTTATTCTGAGCTAAAATCAACTCTTTTGACTTTGTTAATAATGTATTTTATTTTTATCCTATCAAGACGAAATGATGAAATAATCATGGGTAATAACGAAACAGTTATATGATATGTAAAAAAGTAAATACTAATTCAACGTTTTTGTGAATCAACATACACTAATAAACCACAATAACTATTGTTCATCATTGCACTGAAAATATTACAATAAAATATTCGAATTGTTTCCCATTCACTCACATGCAGAGACGACCTTTTCAAATGCGGTATAGCCCCCGAATCAGCGATACTCTGAGCGGAAGTGTGAATACGCCGTCTCAATTGCTACACGTCAGTTATAGTTGTGGCGTAAACTAGTTCTTTCAAATAGCCCCAGTAGAAAAAATCCAATGGATTTAAGTCAGGTGATCTGGGCGGCCACAGGAATGGACCAAGGCGTCCTATCCGTCGCCGTGGGTACATTTGATTCAAATACTGCCGGCAATTCATAAGGGACAATTACTTCGTCATTTAAAATTTCCGTCCATAAGTTTATCTTGAACTGGTGTTGTGATCTGTCCTCCCTCATTAAATTTGGATTTTCTAGGCCATAGCTGTGTACGTTATGCATATTGGTATATCCATCTCTTTTGCACAGAAACTGCACTATATGAATTTCATAGGAAGATAGTATCAGCTCTAGATAATAGATTACATGTAATAAGTTTATTTGTTGATTTTTCACGTGCCTTTGACTGTGTCAGTCATGAATTAGTGATTTATAAATTATCTAGATATGGAATACGTAGCCCTTGCTTGGATTTATTCAAATCTCACTTAGCGGGTAGATCCCAGTTGGTTAGACTAGTAAACCTGTTGAGTTCCAAAAAATGCATTAAAAGTGGCGTCCCACAAGTTTCGGTTTTGGGACCTTATCTGTTTGTTGTTTATACCAATGATCTAATAACATATATGCTGATGGTACGAACATTATTGTTGCTGAAAGCACTATGGAAGAAGCTAGGGCATCTGTGTGTAATCTCTATCAACATATTGCGGAATGGTCAGAAAAAAATTGTCTTATTCTAAATCCAACAAAAACCCACGCCATTCATTTCACAATGCAAGCATCACTACAGACTCCCGACCCTCTTCAAGCTGCAGATTGTGATATTTCATTTATCGAAAATACTAAACTGCTGGGTACTGTGATAGATTCTCAGAGTCACTGGACAGAGCACATTGATGCCCTTTGTAAAAAGCTTCGTGCCAGCTGTTATTCTCTTAATTTCATGGCAAAACAGTGTAGTAACCAAATACTTCTGACAATTTATTGTGCTAATTTTCATTGTCACTTGAGATATGGTATACTCAACTGTGTCATATTCTTGCTCTCCATAGATTCTGTTCTTTAAAGTGCCCCACAAGAAAGTATCCAAAACTGTAAGGTCAGGTGACCTTGCCGGCCACCTCACTGGTCCAGAATTTCCTAACCACCTATTAGGAAATCTTTGGTGTAAATATTCGCAAACTGCTCTTTTATTGTGTGGAGGAGCCCCGTCATGCTGAAACCAGCAGCTGTTATAATTAACAAGGGGAAACGTATCCATATATTCTTCGAATTCTTTTCTTAAGAACCGAAGGTAGGTTTCCCCGTTCAAAGTATTAGAGAAGAAATGAGGTCCAAGTATTCGGTCGTCATAAATTCCAGCCCACACATTCAAACGAAACCGAACTTGCGGTCTGACTTCTCTGAAGTGTCGTGGATTATTTTCACTCCAAATGTGCTCATTATTTCTATTAAAAACACCACAGTTCAAAAAAGTACTTTCGTCGGTCTAAATAATGTTTTTCAAGAAGTTTATAGGGTCTACCCTATTCGAGAGCCAGCTACAAAATACCATCCTTCTCTCAGGATCACCTGAATGTAATTTTTGTGAAATATGTATCTTATAACATTTCAAACCACTTTTTTTGAATTCCCTCCAAACGCTCGTCTGTGGCACATCCATTTCTGCCGAGACTTGATGTGTTGATTTAGAAGGATCTGCATTTATCTAAAAAAGTTCCAAAAATAATTATACTTCTTCGAATATGGAATGAACAATTATTTTACCTGGGCTAATAAGTTACGTTTAATATTTTGTTCCATTCTGCTTCCATATTTCATTCTTGGTTTTTGAAACGCACCGTACTCAGCCAAGTGTTTGTCCAAAATTCTGAATAATGTTCTATCCGGCTGTTGTCTTTCCGGATATAATTCAAAATAAATTTGTGCTGTTTTCGTACTATTGGTATCAAATTTATAATAAAGTTTCAGCATATCTCGTTTTTCTTCATTTGAGAATGAGGACATTTCGACTGAAGTATTTGTGCAAACTTATGATGTTTAGTGAGTTCTGACAACTAGTGTTTATTAAAGAAAATTTTTCGATGGAGTCATGACCATCTCAGATGAAGTTGTTTTTTTTTAATATCTGTGGTTTCAGAAGTGCAAATCTTAACAAATTATACATCAATGAAATCAGAATGAGAATCACTATTTTTCTGTATAAAAAAAACAATTTGGCGCCCATAACAGAAAAAAAAGTTGATGATGAATACCAGAAGACGAAACGTCGGATAGTAAATCTGAACATGAAAACGTATAGCTGAAAAAAAGTATCAATGAATGTACTTTTGGTTTTGAGCTATGTTGTCAAATAACGATAGAAAAAAATAAAAACGAAAATTCCGATTTTCAGTTTTTTCCCGATATTTCCGGAAATACTCGAAATTTTCCAAGTTTCAAAACAGTATTTTGTTAAGCACCAGAATACGCAACTTTGCCCCAATTTAAGCTTCAACGTATCTCCTGTAGTTTAGGAGATCCCAATGGTGGGGGTCGAATTTGAATTGCCGTGTATATCTATGAAATATGTATATATGTGTACAAACATAGATCCTTGTTCTTATCAAACAAAAATGTTCATGACTATGAAACTAGATCTAAGCATTTGTTGTTACCAGATGTTCATAGATCATCATTTTATCAGAAAAACCTGCAGTACATGGGCTGTAAAATATTCAACTCACTATCTGAAGAAATACAGATTTCTCCAAATATCTTTATTTTCAAACAACGAGTGAAATCACTATTACTGTCCAGAAACTGTTACACTTTGCACGAATATTTCAGTTTTTCTGCATTGTAAGCAGAATATTGACCTTTGTACTATTGATTTTTTTGTAATATGTAGGAACTTTTATAGCTGTGTACCTTTACAATTTGTGATGTTTTTCTTATTGTACTATTGTATTATCTTTTTAATATGTACGAATTTTTATATTCGATCTTTTACACTTTGTGACGTTTTCTTTTATTATTGCACTATACAGGGTGTTTCATAATAAATGCGCAGGTCTTCAGGATGTGATAGCTCGTCCAAAAATATGAAAAAAAGTTTATATTAACTTACCCTCTAAAGTGCACCATTTTCGAGATACAGGGTGTTGAAATTTAAAAAAAATAATCGTTTTTTGCGAATATCTCTGGAACCGTTTATCGCACACAAAACAGATTTCGTAGGCATTTTCTACTCATAATAAGCTATGTTTTGTGCGGATTTTTTATTTTTTCAAATTCATAATTGGTGAAAATTTTGAAGGGGTAGTGCGTGTTTTTTTCTCCAACTTCTACGCCACTAGAAAAAGTACAGTTTTGAGCCTCCTATATGAACCGTCAATGTTTTCTACAGAAAAAAGGTATTCCTAGTCGTGAGCTGTAAAGTTTTCAAGAAAAATCAACTTTCATGTTGTTTAAATAATGTTTTTTCCTCGAAAAATTGCTGCGTGCATTGAAGCTAACGGCGGACATTTCTAACAATTCAACTGAGTATGATTGTTATTGTTTTTTTTTTCTATTTTGCAATTAAGAAGTCAACGTTTGGTTTTGTTACTTGTTTTAAAATTTAGATAAATTTTGTATAATTAGGAACAAAATTATTTAAAAAAATTTACCATGTTTTTCAACATGAAAGTTGATATTTCTTGAAAACGGTCAATTTTAGAGCTTATGACCAAGAGTACATTTTTTGTGTAGAAAACATTGGCGGTTCAAGTAGGTGGCTCAAAATCATACTTTTTCTAGTGGCGTAGAAGTTGGAGATAAAAACACCCACTACCCCTTCAAAATCTTCACCAATTATGAATTTTAAAAAACTAAAAATCTGCACAAAACATAGCTTATTATGAGTAGAAAATGCATTCAAAATCTGTTTTTTGTGCGATTAACGGTTCCAGAGATATTCGCAAGAAACTATAATTTTTTGCAAAACACCCTGTATCTCGAAAATGTTGAATTTTAGAGGGTAAGTTAGTAGAAACTTTTTTCATATTTTTGAACGAGCTATCACACCCGGAAGTCCTGCGCATTTATTTTGAAACACCCTGTATATAGTATGCTTTTGAATTGAAGAAATAAATGAATTATTATTATTTCATCTGAACACAGATTTTTATTAAAAAAGTTCGGATCCTCACGGTTTTTTCTTAACATTTCACAGCAGAATCGCACTCTTAACGGGTAGTCCCTCCTCAGTAATCTTTGGACTCGCCGCACATGGTATGGATGATATTGGTAACGTTTTCGAATGGAATGAGCCGTAGATTTAGGAATACCCGTCCGTCGTTCGATTTCTCTCACAGAAATACTTGGACTTCATCAATTTCTCGCAGTACACCTTCATCATTATTGTTGTATGTTTGAATTAATAATAAATTCAAATTCAGACAAAACTCCAAGTTTATTGCTAGTCACGTACAACCTTCAATCTGACATGTCCCTTCGTACCTGACGTGTCTACATTTCTATATACAGTGCACTCAATCTTATAACAATTATCATGGTGCGGTCTACCTCCTCCACCTCGATTTTCAGGAATTCTGCCTTTCAAATAAGAGTTGTGATTAAAATTGAATAGAGGATGTAATGTTTCACCCCTTTCAAAGCTAACAACACAATTAAAAAATATTCAGTAGTAATACTGCTGAATTATCAAAAAATACTCTCACCTTGCTGTCACGAAAACTGTGTTGCTTAGAAACACCCCGAGAGCTTGCTCAAGTGGTGTTTTGTACAGCAACACAGTTTGAGCAACTGGCAAGGTGAAAGTATTTTTAAAATTCTGCATTTTGAAGGGATATTCGATCAGACAATTTCACGAATACATTAAATTATTATGGACTAAATGCGTATTGCAGGAACGGTTCATCATGTGTCATTAATGTCAGTTGAAGAGTTGAACCGTCAAACTGACGTTTCTAAATTTACAGTGATTGTTGTAACTATAGAAACGTATAAATAAGGAAGAGGCGAAACACCGATTTAAAAATACCACGGGCTGGAGACAGTGT
The DNA here is from genome assembly GCA_944452925.2 of Chrysolina oricalcia. Lineage (NCBI taxonomy): Eukaryota > Metazoa > Arthropoda > Insecta > Coleoptera > Chrysomelidae > Chrysolina > Chrysolina oricalcia. Next base: position 19,305,479 of record OX101825.2, read on the forward strand.
TTTCGAAGTCCTTTTCTCATTGGTTTGAATTCAAAAAATGGTTTCAAAATCCAAATCCAAAAATATTTATTGATCAAATTAACATATAAAAAAGTGCACACATTACAACAAATTAAAATAGGTACAGCTAAAACTATCCGGTACCGCCACAGGGAGGGAATTTTGACTGCTCCAGAGTTGGGGTTCTATCCTGCCCTTCTGGGGCTTCCAACGGGCGGGCAAACCTATCCTCACCTGTCCTAGGACAGGCCCCACGATGTTGTGTGGGCGGGATTTTTTCTGTGGTTAGTCTCAGCTTAGATGGTTACTGCCTCCTTCAAGTTATGCAGGTGAGTTTATGGGTTACTTGTAAGACATCAGGTTATCAGATTTTCCTTCGTGGGTTTTCGAGGGGCTCCCGGATAAAAACAGCGAAAAACCGGGTTATGTTCATTGTGTCCTTGTGTTTAGTGGTTTATGTTTCACTCATCTTCTCGGTTTTCCTGGAAAATATCCAGTGCCTGGTATAGGAAACCACCATGCTTCCACCTCACATTGTGGTGGGCTCTCACCGCTGTTACTGTTCCTAGTCAGAGGGCTCTCCAGGATGAAATACCTGTAGAATTTCTCTGACAGTGTCTTCATATGTTCTTCTAGGGTCGTGATGTTGGCCAGCTCTCGCAAATCAATCAGCTGAATGTCTGGCATTTGGTTGGTTTATGTAATATGAGGGGAATTGTCATACGTAGCCTTGTTATTGGGAGAACATGCCCACAAAATATAATTCCTTCAACTCTTCAGCAATTTGAAGAAAAAGAAAAAATTTTTTTTTCAATTTTTTTTGGAAGTATGTAACGTTTGAAGGAAAGGCCTAAGAGCTTTTGTTTACATGAAAGACCCCCTTTAATTTACATCCTCGAAAACCCTAGACAAAAATTTCATGAAATAATAGAAACATAAAATAACAGAAATATCATATTTCCAAACTTCTATACTTTTTAAATCTTTCAACTTTATATGTCTGCACTTATTTTTTTTTTCATATTTTATCTGTATATTTTAAAATCATAACTCTTATTTTTTAATCATATCTACATCTACATAAACATTTTTAAATATAAACACTTCAAGAAATATCTGAAAATGTCAATATTTCAACATTCAAACATTTTAAAATCTTTACAATGGTATATTTTATCTTTCATATCCAATATCAGTAGACCCTAAATTTGTACATAAGTACATATAGCATAGTATATAGATTGTTTTCTTCTTTGTTTTACTTGATTGTGATCTTGATTTCATTGAAAATATGAACAGGATGTTCATAAAGTCAGTTGTGGAATCATCTGCGACTGAAAGTTGGAATTTAGTCGCTGTTTTCCATCGTACAAGATAACCTCTCTTGGAAGGGATTCATGTTTATATCCTTATATTGGTTCATCACATATTTTACACATAGTTTACATATAAACCTCTGTTGAATACGTCCACAAACAAGCAGTATTAACTGCTTCGTGGTTTATTCTTTATTCATAACCATGAGGTATGCGTTTATGTCAACTCTGTATCTTTGCTTTGGTGAATAAATTATAAAAAATTATTATTATTATACAGTTTGTGCACCAAATAAACAATTCGGAACAGCTCTCTAATAAGGGTAGCAAGAAATTTTTTTTAAAAATGCTGGCCTAAGGTTTCCAATGGAAATATTTTATTGAAACACTAGATTATGATTTATGATTATTCGAAACATATATTTGTTGCCGATATAGAAAAAATTGGAATCAAGCCCCTCTTAAGGATAGATTGTACTTGAGATTGTTCAAAAAACTTAGCTGAACGGGGGTTTTTAATGAAGATATTTTATTGAAACAGTAGATAATGATTGCTTCAAATATACTTTTTGTGCCACCTTAGGAGAAATTCGAATCAACATTTTAAGGGTAGTTTCTACCAGCAATTTTTAGAAAAACTCAGCTGACCGGGGATTTCCAATATTTCGTTGTAAAAGCAGATTATGATTTCCCATAATAATAATAATAGTAATAATAATTGGAACGCAACAGTGAATCGTGCAGGACTCACCCCAGACCAGCCACGAGAATTATTCATATCTCGTGGCTGGTCTGGCGCGAGTCCTGCACGATTCACTGTTGCGTTCCAATTAACAGTGCTGCTCCTGAGGTGGCGCATGGAGTTAGTAACGAGACCTATCCAGAACACGTGGCTAATGACCATATTAGTCGATGCCAAGACACCAAAGAAAAAAAAAATAATAGCTTTTATTGTCTTTAGTCTTTTAGTTTCCCATTTACAGGAGAATATTATTGAATGACAAAACTTGAAATGGTGTTAATACCTAGATTTAAAAATGATAATATATAAACTATTACAATAATATCATTTACAGGAGAATATTATTGAATGACAAAACTTGAAATGGTTATACAGGGTGGCCCATCGAAAACTTGACATCGGGGTTTTGGGTGATAATATCGCAGATGTGGAAAAACCCTCGGACAGGTCGATTTTAGTTTCGAGGGGGACAGTTTGTTCTCCTACATGCACCACCGTCACGGCAACACTCGAGGTGTGGGGTGAACAACCCCTAAAATTTGAATAGGGAATAATGGTGGAGTGGCACATCTTTTGAAAGCCCGTTAAGTTCTCTATCCAACGGCGTCCCGATTTTGAAGTTGGGATGAATCGTTTGGGAAAAAATAAATTCAGGAATAAACCTGTACGAAAGTTAAGAGCTTACTTGTACGTCTCTGGAAAACTCATTTGCCAGTTTTTGCAATCTATCATTTATTTGCTACGATACTGTGAATGTTTTTGCTCAGTTTTTTTCGCGGTACCCATGAAATTTTTTTAATAAAATAGAACAAACAGTTTCTGTTTTTCACGTGTGTACTACAAGTGAGTTTCATTCGTGTGTGGTATCGTACGTCGAAATTAAAACGAAACAATGGTGTATACAGTGGCAGAGAGGGTTGCGTTGATTGAACCGTATTATGAAAACAATAGATGTGCGAAAAGGGCTGCGGAACGGTTCAATCAACAATATGGCAGGACTGTGTCGCGGCAGTATGTGTCTGAATTAGTATCAAAATTCCAAGAAACGGGATCGGTAGCAAATAAAAAACGGCAAATCGAACCGCCAGTAAGAAATGAGGCGACAACAGTGGCAATTTTGGGCCATGTTGAGGTTGACCATACGTTGAGTACAAGACAGCTAGCAACTGTTTCCGGTATCTCAAGAACTAGCATTCAGCATATTTTAAAACTACATAAATTCCATCCTTACAAAATTAAATTAACACACGAACTGAATGAAGATGATTTTGATCGGCGTTTACAATTCTGTGAGGTACTAAGTGAGCAGGCGATTGCAAATCCTCAGTGTCTGTTCAACATTTGTTTTAGTGATGAATGTTATTTTTTTTTAAATGGTATAGTTAATCGCCATAATTGTCGATATTGGGCTGATTCGAATCCCCATATATTTCAAGAGGTACATACGCAATATCCTCAAAAATTAAACGTATGGGCTGGTATTTTTGGGGATCGTATCGTGGGCCCCCTCTTCTTAGAAGGCAATCTAACAGGGGAAATGTATCTGGAACTGCTTGAAGACACAATTGAACCAATGTTAACTAACATTATTGAAAATGACCATCATTATCAGGAAAATCAGTTGATATTTCAACAAGATGGTGCTCCTCCGCATTATGCTATGAAAGCCTGTTCGGCTATATTTAGATCACCACTTCCCTGGTCATTGGATTGGTAGGCGAGGTTCTATTGAATGGCCCCCACGATCACCAGACCTGTCTCCCTTAGATTTCTTTCTGTGGGGTCATTTGAAAAGCAGAATTTATGCTACACCACCAGCTTCACTAGCAGATTTACGGCAACGAATCACATTAGAATGTCGCCAAATCACCCCAGATATGCTCCAAAATGTACGAGAACATTTTCAACAAAATCTGTATCATTGCATGGAAGTTGGAGGTGCGCATTTCGAGCATTTGTTACGATGAGACTAATGTAAGTGAATTTTACTCTTAACTCAATTATGGCTCATTTCCGTTAGAAAAACTGCCGACCGTTTTGTTTCGAGAATTCAACGGGCTTTCCAACGATGTGCCACTCGACTCCTATTCCCTAATCAAATTTCAAGGGTTGTTCACCCCACTGCTCGAGGGTTGACCTGACGGTGCTGCCTGTAGGAGGGCACAATGTCCCCCTCGAAACTAAAATCGACCTGTCCGAGCGTTTTTCCAGATCTACGATATTAGTACCCAAAACCCCCATGTCAAGTTTTCGATGGGCCATCCTGTATAAACTATTACAATAATATCATTTACAGGAGAATATTAATGAGTGACAAAACTTGAAATGGTGTTAATACCTAGATTTAAAAATGATAATATATAAACTATTACAATAATATCGTTGAATAACAAAACTTGAAGTGGTGTTACTACCTTGATTGAAGAATGATAATATATGTATAAAATATTACAATATCAGTTTAATTTTTGACTAAAGGAACAAGTTCCCTGATGGAACATGAATGAATACCAGTTCGATTGCTTGAGGCCATGAGCGCGATTATATTTGGGACGGTTTTTTTGGTAAAAGAGCCGATAACTCAAAAACGGTCAGTCGGATCGATTCCAAACAAAGACAGGCTTCTAGAGGACGTTCGATTCTATGTACCTACGTCTGCGGCAGGACCTGACGATGCTTTTTACAGATAATCGAGGAAGCTGCAATGGTATTTCTCTTCCATTAAAACTTGAAGCAATCTTCATCCAATCGAAACAAATTTGGTATCAGAGGAAAGTTAAAACGTTGATCTATGTACATGCTGTTATTTTTTTTGAAATTATTTGTTCATCTACCCAAAAACTTGCTTCAAAGTAACTGCATTTTTGGGACATTTTTGAGATTTTTTTTGTGAAAAAGTGGAATGAAATTTCAATTTCCATTACAGCACGTACCTAGAATTGAATGTCCTCTAGAATCCTTTCCTTGTTGGGAATCGATACTACGAACCGTTTTCGAGTAATCAATTGACTCGTTTACCCTTAAAAGCGCCACAAATATAATTGCGCTCATGGCCTCTTAAATTCAACACATTACGTACATTGGAGATTTCAGTTGCATATTTGTTCTCGCTCTCGGAAGCTTGAAAGTTGCATGATTTCGAGAAAAGTATGAAGGGATATTGAAATTAATCTGGCTGAGTCAACGAGGCCATTCAGAACTCTATACAAAAAATGATAAAGGCACAAATTCTTCTGCACTCTAAGCTGTCCAAATTGAGCCTAAAGACGGGTTTCCACTAGGCGGAAAATCAGAAGCGTATTTAAATATCGGCCAAAAAAATATGCAAAGGTTTCCATTGCCAGCTTTTTGTCGGCAACAATTTCTAGGGATTTTTTATAAGACACCAAATTTAGGAAAAGAGAGAAGGCTAGATATCTGTAAATTATTAAGTATAATTGATAATCACTAGGAGAATATATTTCCAAAGTTATGTAATTTATTACCTCAACGTGCATGCTAATCTTTCAGATGCAGATATAGGTTCTCGAAAAGTGGTCCTTTGTTTTTCTAGTAACGGTCCAACTTTGCTTAGGAGTAAATCGAAATGCTCTGCGCTCATTCGCATATAATTAAAATGTAGCTGTGGGTCACACCTCATTTCCCGTATCAAACGATGAAAATGGCCACTTTCACTCCTATGCTTAAAAATTTCCCTTACCCAAAATCTGTGTTGCCTTTTTCTTTTTTTCATTAATAAAATAACACATAAAATGATCGACTTTTTCCAATGATCATATTGGAGTAGGTAATTGTAATAATCTTTGGTACGGGCTATGTCCATATTTTTTCGATATTTCGAGATTATAATTTATAAATCTAGTGGAATCCGCCAAAAGTTGAAGCGATGTCAACTAATTTGCGTATCCGCAATTAAATTGGCGGCAAAATCTTTCAGTTTCAAATCATCCAATAGAATCCTGACACTGAAAATCCGCTTCTGATTTTCCGCCTAGTGGAAACCCGTCTTAATGCATAAATCCTGATTGCTTGTTCCCCTTTCAGGATACCATCTATTTTGAAACTGAAAAATTTCTAGAATCTTTTTTGAACGCCCTCAATGGCTCCTTTATAACATTCATAAAAAGGAGACCAGACAGGGGTGGTATATATACAGGAGGTCCCTCCAGGAAATGCATCGATCAATATATAGAAAACCATAGGTGGGTCGAATTTGAGAATTTGGGAGTTCACTATTGTTGATAAATGCTATCCGGCTAAAATATTTTGAAGATTGTGGCACTTCCGGTTGTACCGGAAGTGGGCCCCAACTTCGTTATTTTAAATGGGACACTCTGTATATTATCAAGGTTTTAGATTTTACGCATGATTCTGAACATGTTTTATGTATGATGTCCCATACCAAAGTCTAACCGTTTTCGAAATATTTCAAATTTAAAGTTGAAAATTGCGTTTGCAGAACGAAAAACATTTTTTTTTTTATTTCTGGACATGATTATTTATTTTCGATTGTGCATCGATTTATTCGTAGGAGAGGACCCAGTTCAGTAGAATTTCGATATCAATTCGATTAGAGTTATACAGGGCATTTACCAGAAAATGATATAGATCCGGTTGAAAAAAATTTTCAAATAGAAATCCCCCAATTTTATATTCTCATTCAATTCGGCATCGAAAATGAAGCTAACTTTTAATAAGGTTATCTATGCCTACACTCAACTGTTTTCGAAATATTGGCGAATTAACATGTCCGAGTTCCAGAAAATCTCGTATTCTTGAGTTTATTTATTCTTAGTTGGCCACGGCGCCCGTAGTGCTTGTAATTGTGAAATATGGGTTGATTAGTGTGTAAAGGAAGGGGCTATCAAAAGAAAGAAATACTTTGAGTGATTTTTGACTGAAAAATTCATGTTTGAAAACGCAGAAGCCCGATAAGCTTACCTTCACCCTGATTTTTACTTACCATTTAAGTTTTCTTGATAAAAATGCAGTGCCACGACGCTATCACTTCTTATCGCACAATAAACATTGAACTGCCAAGACCCTTGAAAATTCAGTTCCGTGTATACATGCTGATTTGAGTAACTCCAATAATGGCAATTATGTCGGTTGAAGACACCATTCGTTGTAAATTTAGCTTCGACTGTCCATATAATATTATGCAAAAATAATTCGTTCCCTTGCGACCAAGTTAAAACGAATTCACAAAACCTCACTCTTCGTGGAAAATATGTTTCTTTCAGGTTCTGAACTATGGAGAACTTATATGGGTGAAATTTATGTTTGCGCAGTATCCTGATACTCTTGCAACTTGTCTCAAAGATATTGTTGGATATGTAGCAAAATATCCCAAAATGGCAATTTCAATATCTTCATCATCAACAATTGGCTTGTTTCTCTGCACTCTTGCTTTGACGGATCCAAAGTTTTTGAAGTTTTCTTTAATTCGTTTAACAGTATTTTGTGAGAGCTTCTGCTTCTGCGGATACCGAATAGCAAATATATCACATGTTCTGGAGATAACCCTGTTACATTCACCATAAATAATAAATAGATTTAAGTAATCTTCATTTGAATAATTCAAACGAGCCGGCATGATTGATTACAATGACATTTCTGTGGCAGTTGATTGTTTCCAACGCAACTGCGGGCGCCATGGCCAACTAAGAATAAGTAAACTCAAGAATACGAGATTTTCTGGAACTGAGACATGTTAATTCGCCAATATTTCGAAAACTGTTGAGTGTAGGCATAGATAACCTTATTCAAAGTTAGGTTCATTTTCGATACCGAATCGAATAAGAATATAAAATTGGAGTGTTTCCATTTGAAAAAATGGACTTACAATAATTTTTTCAACTGGATCTATATCATTTTCTTGTGAACGCCCTGTATAACTCTAATTGAATTGATATCAAAATTCTACTGAACTGGGCCCTCTCCTACGAATAAATCGATACATAATCGAAAATAAAAGATCATGTCCAGAAATTAAAGAAATATATTTTTCGGTCTGCAAACGCAATTTTCAACTTAAAATTTGAAATATTTCGCAAACGGTTAGACTTGTGTATAGGACATTATATATGAAACATGTTCAGAATCATGCGTAAAATCTAAAACCTTGATAATAATATACAGGGTGTCCTATTTAAAATAACGAAGTTGGGGTCCACTTCCGGTACAACCAGAAGTGCAACAATCTTCAAAATATTTTAGTCGGATAGCATTTATCAACAATAGTGAACTCCCAAGCTAGTTTTGATCGTACTTTGGAAAAGTACATAAGTTTCAATTCCTTGAGATGGTAAAATGTTTACAATGTACTTTTTGTGTCACATTAAAAAAAGTCAGCACCTACATACTTTGCTGACAATCACAAGAATGAATTCCCCTTATTTGGAGGATGATCCGATTTTTTTTATAGTGGCACGAAAAGTACGTTTTTAGAAATAATAATCTACTGATTCAACGAATTATCTTAACAGAAAACCCACGGTCAGCAATTCTTCATAAAATTACAAGGAAATTTTTTTTATAATTTTAGCCAATCAGATGCCTGCATTTTGACATGTTGCTATCACAATAACCTGATTTCTTCGGAAATTTCCCTGCGTAGAGGGAAATTAATAAGTGGAAATTTCCCTCTGGCTTGACAGCTGTCATAAACACAGTGGCGTAAAATATTTTTGATAGATATTTATTTATAACTTAATTATAGGTACATGTTATTATCTGTTACAAATTTCAAATGAATTAGAAATTCCTTTTCCACGTCTTTCCTCCTCAATGGCGAGTAAGGTAAGGATCCGTTGTTTTTTTCCATTAAATGTCTATGCTTCATGAAATAATAGTAATACTTCGACACCATTTTGTTCTTTTCCACACACAGGATTTATGGGTGAAATATGGAATAGTTTCACAAAGAATATTGCTCATGTTCTTAAATAGATCTTCTTGTTCAGGTTTTTGGCCAGAATTTTTCACCAAATCAGTTAAATACTTTACATTTTTATGATAAATTTGAATATGCTCACATTCTGTACAAAAGGAACAAAGATTGCACGTATCACCATTCATTTTATTGATAAATATTTAATTATTTATCTGTATTTTACGACACCCAAGTGTTAACAATGCAATTAGTTATAAAAAACCATAGACATAAGGAACTTATCACTGTCACTACATATAGCCAACTTTGATTAATTTTATAACTCATAAAATTATCATTTATTTTGTATGCGTTATTATTTTTAATTCTTTTAATACTTTCCCGTGTTTCTAGTAGAATACAATTAGGAAAAGTATAAAGACTAATATTTATTTTAGATTATGATTTAAACCTTGTTTTACTAGAGCATAGGGAAATTACAATATTTTACATCAAATCCGAGGTTAATAAATGAAGGTGTCGCCGATGTAATTAATTAGCGTCCGATAGAAGTAGACTTTAATTTTTTGTCCCTTTCCTCTAGAACTATAAAATTATGTGATTTTGGTAGAATATTTTCTCCTTCATTTAATTATTCAAACCACATTTTAATAGAGCATAGGGAAATTACAATATTTGACAACAAATCCGAGATTAATAAATGGAGGTGCCGCCGATGTAATTCATTAGCGTCCAATAGAAGTAGAAAATTATGTGATTTTGGTAGAATATTTGCTTCTCTATTTGATTATTTAAACCACATTCCACTAGAGCATAGGGAAATTAAAATATTTGATATCAAATCCGCGATAGAAGTAGGTATACCTACCTACTTAAATTGTATTATATGGGTATTTGGGTAGAATATTATATATTTTATTTAATTATTTAAACCACATTTTACTAAAGCAAAGGGAACCCAAAAAAATTGGTAATAAAACTATTTTCATTGCTTTTTATATATTGACATTTTGGAAAGTTGCCCTCACTAGCTGTGGGCACGGCAGAACTCTAAACTCGACTCGACTACCAGATCGAACTATCAGTGGCCTTTTTGAAAACTCTTGTTTATGTTATGTTGAGGACAAGTTGTGTTTCAAAATAAAATATCTTCGCTCACGTACTGAATTGTTAAAAGGTTACCCACGTATTGAAATATTGAATATTTTAATGTACAGGATGTTCCATATATTTTTGACAATACCCCCCCGTTCAAAATCGCGCGCCTCGAGCGATTATATTAAATCCAACTGACAATTCGATACAGGTTTACAAAAACTATGAAATTAATACCATGTAAATATAAATATACAAATAAATATGCGCAGAAGAAGTCTCCTTGCACCATCTCCATTTGAATTCTTCTCCTCCTTGCTGCCTTTTCCATCTTTGACTGGTTCATTTCGGTTACATTCCATTGTACCATGGTACAATAATTGGCTCATCAATTTAGTCAGGCTTGGATTGGCTTGGCTGGACCGGGTATGGTATGACCCAAACATACTGGACAAACTGTATTTGACATCAATCTGCCTGCCAGGACTTGACATGGCATCAGTGGACTTGACATGGATTTGCATGCCGGGACTTGGCATGGCTTGGTACTGTTGGACTCCATTTCGGCTCTGCTTCCCTGTATTTGGCATATATCGGCCTGCTGGGACTTGGCATGGCTTGGTCCGGTTGAACTCCATTTTGGCTCTGCTTCCCTGTATTTGGCATGTATCTGTCTGCCGGGACTTGGCATGGCTTTACTGGACATTGGCACTGCTTGGTCCGGTTGGATACCCTATTTTGGCTCAGCTTTACTAGACAACACGGAGCTTGACATGGTAGAACTTGGCTCTGCTCTATCTCATTGAATGTGAGAAGGCTCAACTCGACATGGCTGTGGAAACTGTGGCTTCATCACGATTCACCTGGGGATTCTCTTGGAGTGGTACAAGGTTGAAGACTCTTCTGCGTTCCTTACAGGAGTACAGTTCCTATAATACAAAAATACAAAGTTTAAACGTAATGCTATCATCTAATTCAATAAAAAATACCATGCCCCAAAATATATCAAATACCAATCAACCTTATTCTTATTGAAACAGTATTATACAAGTATATGCCACCAATTCAATTTCAAAATACTTTTTCAAATTTTTCGACATCAATATATAATTATTACACCATACTCATACTTTCATTTTCGAAGTATACCAATTTTCATATCCATTTATCCTTGCTATTCTTATTCTCTTTTACAACTTATAAAAATACCACCATCTGTCATATAACGAGGCTAATTTTGTGATGCGATACCCTGATATTCTTTGCCTAGGATTAAATACAGAATATCACAAAACAATTTCACACTCGCTTTTCACAATCAACAATTTCTATTTCATTCTCTTCGACTTCATTCATCACTCATTACCCACTAAACCACTATGCACAATTTTATCATTAGGCAGTTTCATACTTCACCCTTTAATTGTCGGCCATTGCCTACACCCTTATGTCTTTTTCCTACGAACTCTTCTTTTTCTATAAGTTCCAAATCGCTGAAAAGACTTATTGTGTACACACATAGCTTTCAATCTACATGAATCACATCCGTTTTCGCATTTTTTGTAGATCCTAGTTTTACTCTATAAGTAACTGGATTCTGGATTCAACTTCTCTCATCATGTGTATTCCGTATTCCTACAACATAAAATAGATCAATACAACTTTCAATCGCGATTTCATTGTCAAATTCTCTGACAAAACTGTGTATTTACAATACAACAAGGATTCAACGAATTCCTTTTTCATGAGCTTACTCATTACGACTTCCAATAGCGACTTAATCGTCAAATTCTCTGACAAAACCGTGTATTTAGCATATAAAGGAAGGATTAAACAAATTATACAAATAATAGTGCATCTCCATGCATTCTCTAAGCTCATCTCTTGTGATTCTTCAAAAAAAATCCATATGGTGCCACGACTTCTGGAAAGGCAGCGGCCGTACCTTTCTTTCTTGCTTCTGCCACCGTACTGATCTCTGCTAGGGGCTAGGGGGAAGCTGAAGATTCAGTGTAAAGTAGTAATAAATTTTTAACTATACGTAATTACTCTCATAAACTCGAAATATAACAATTTTACACAAATTATTCTTGTAAAAATCAATAGGGAAAACAACAAAATTCAAATAATTATACTGAAAATAAATCGTTAGAAGTTAACATCAATAGAATTTATATTTAATCTTCGTACTTTCGTCAAATAATATTTTTATTCTGAAATGCTATTGTTGCACAATACTTGGAGAGATTCATTCAGAAACAAAACATATGGATCAGCAATTTCTACCTAGTTGTACCGGATCTAGGTCAAGTTCAACGTTTATGAACTGCAACGTAAATACGATTTAGTTGAATTTATCACTATACTTTCAAATAACTAACAAAATATAAATTGGACCATTATGAAGAATGAATCCAAAACTAAAGCACGGCAGCCTCCACCACTTGTCGTGAATTGGGGTTGATTCACGACTAACTAGGTAGATACTGATCATTCATAGATTTAAAACACTTTAGAAAAATATAAAAACATTTATTTTACTATGTACAAATATGCGATTTAGACGATTGAAATTAATGAAGGAAATAATCAATAAAGAATTAATGAATTAAAGAATTGAAGAATCTCTCCTAGTTATTGATTGGATAAATTATTTTAAAATGATCTTTACTTACAATACATATCGGCTTAAACAGTTTATGAACATTTTCCATTTATTTAATATCGAATCTTCCAAACTCCCCCCATCGCCCTCACTAGCTGTGGGCACGGCAGAACTCTAAACTCGACTCGACTACCAGATCGAACTATCAGTGGCCTTTTTGAAAACTCTTGTTTATGTTATGTTGAGGACAAGTTGTGTTTCAAAATAAAATAACTTCGCTCACGTACTGAATTGTTAAAAGGTTACCCACGTATTGAAATATTGAATATTTTAATGTACAGGATGTTCCATATATTTTTGACAATACCATCTGTTTAAAGCTGTGCGTTCCATTTCGGATTGGGAGTTACAAATTATCTATTATTAGGTCCCCACGATTTTCCATATATTTGTTAAATATTCGTATGGGACACTCGTCAATATTTCTAATGTTTCTTACTAGCCACTTACTGTCAGCTAGTTTCTTTGAACCACTTCGAGTGGTTTTCGTAACAACGGGATTGTATTCAATCCTTCCAGTAAAATTTCCATCGTGGTCTAATTCACGAACAAAATGGTCTACCTTTGCTGTAACCCCTTCACCGTGAAATAATGTGAAACAATTTTCGCTGTAGACTCACAGATTCATTTTCATTCCATATTTTAAATATTTTTGTGTATTCATCATTGGTAAGGGCAGCTGCACTAGACTTCCTTTTTGTTGGATCTCTTTGTAGGCTTCCTCGTTTCGCATCCCGTGCAGCTCTTGCTGCTACAAATTCGGCATCGGAAAATGGGTTAAATTTGAGTAGAAATTTGGCAAAGCACATTTCTTGGAACTGCTTGGCTGCAGAATTCCACATAACCTGAAATAATAACAAATTTTCTTGCTTAAAATAAATAGTAATCTCCAGGAAATTTTCTCCTACCTTCACAACAGACTCCTTTATAATCTTCTGAATTTCTTTTTTCCATGTTGAAGCCCCAATCTTCTAAAATTCAATTCAACTCTTCGACAGAAGTTGATGCCTCGATGTTGTATTTTCTTTCTTTGCAAAATTCAAGAAATTGATTCCATATCATTGTCTTTGATTCTTTTGTATTATCTGGAATTAATTTATCCACCTCTTTTCTTATCCTTTCACAATTTTCTTTACCAAAACGCGACATTATAATTTTGTATCTGATGTACCTACATAACAGATAAAACGCTACTACAGGCGACTAAGCTTTTGAACACAAAACACATACCTACTGACTTTGAAATTTATCATGCAAAACGTCAAAAAACTCGTCATTATGGCCATTTTATGCAACACACTCAATGTTACTTTTTGTGTATTTTCAACCGATGATATCAAATCCGCAAAAAAAAATAATTCGCTGTTGTGAGACAATACCTTAACAACGGCCTACTATGATGTCCGTTACATGGATAATAATATGTCACCTAAGTATGTTACCAATTTAATTTCTATTTTAAAAAAGTTTTGGTATAAAATTTTCTTACCGAATCTCCCGCGAGCATGAATTATTTCCGGAAATTTTCCTCAGTTGCGAATTTTTTAAGGAAATTTTCAAAAAATTCGCACTTTGAGAAAATTTCCGGAAATAATTCATACTCTAGGGAGATTATAAGTGATAATCTACCATTTTCGAGGGATGATTTTCTCTATGGCGGCATAAAAAGTATATTCTGAGAACCTAATTATAATTTACTGTTTCATTGAAATATCTCCACTGGAAACCATCGACCACCAATTTTTTTTTAAAATCACATGAATAAACTATCCTTATGTGGGGGCTGATCCTAATTTGTACCATGGTAGCATAAAAAGAATGTTTTGAGAAATCATGATTTACAGTTTCAAAGAAATATCTTCACTGGCAACTCACGGTCAGCAGAGTTCTTAAAAAAATTATTTGAATAAACTACCCTTATGTGGGGGCTGATCCCGACTTTTTCAATGGTGACACAAAAACGAATGTGCGTGAAGTTAGCAACGAATGTATCAGCAACGTTTCTGAACGAATTGTTGCTAGCAACGATTTGATAGGGCGGATTTCATGTTATTCAATAATTTTATTTGTGCTTCTTGAGGTGAGGAAATTCATAAATATAGTATGTAATGAACATAATATAATGGAAACCACTGTGACTATGTATCACAATTGAATCCATTGAAAATGTATGTGTGAATCAAGAAAATTCGGAAATCATCAATAAATCTACATGGAAGTAACACATGAGATAAACACGTTGGAATTTTATGAAACGTCACATGGTCTTTCCAATTGTGATCAATATTATTTTTAAAATCCGGTCGAAAAATATAAACTGATAAAAATCCCAAAGTGTTATTGTTGTTGTCAATTTTAAGAGATATATTTCGAGACCAGAAGGAAAGAACCCACTGTAGAATTAATTCAACCAGATAATGGAAAATCATAAGATCTTTCCAATTGTGATCGAGAAACTTTAACATTCGAACAGAATGTCGTTAACTGAGGCAAATGCCGATTATTTTTCTAATATCAAATAACATCTCGAGATCAATGACTGATCCCTAGGTAAAATTCGACAATGATATGGATAATGATATACTGTTTCCATCTATGATCATGAATATTCCGGGGGTAAACTCGAAAAGTAATTAAAATCCCGTCTTTATACTGTCATTATACATGTCATTTTCATGGCTTTTATCTCGAGAACAAGGAATGGTGCCACCGTACAATTCAACAGCAATATGGAAAATTAAATACTCTTTCCATCAACGATAATGAAAATTTCCAAAATTCAGAGGGAAAGTCGAATAGTAATTGAAATCCAGTTTTTATGTTGATTTTGTCATTTTCAATGAGTTTATCTCAAGAACAAGGAATGGTGCCATCTTAGAATTCAACAGAAATATTTAAAATCATAAATTCTTTCCATCTACGATATTGAAAATTCAAAATATCCGGAGGTAAAGTCGAAAAGTAATTAAAATCCAGTTTTTATGATGTTTTTGTCTTTTTCAAGGCGTTTATCTCGAGAACAAGAAATGGTGCCACCGTAGAATTAATCAGAAATATGCAAAATTATACAGGGTGATTCAAAAGTACTTTGACAAACTTCAAGAGGTTATTCCTCACAAAATTCTAATATGAATTGTTCAAATAAATATATGTCCGGAAACGCTTCGTTTCCAAGATATAGGGTGTTGAAGTATTATTTTTATTTTCGTTTGTTTCAAATAACTTTTGAAATACTGAACTTAATTAAACATTTAACTGTCACAAAATATGTAATTACCAAAACTACTTACTTAAACGTCAAATTCTTTTCCAAAGCATTCTTGTGAAAAATGCAAAATATTGGTAATAACTTCAACATGCATCGATTATCAAATAATTGACTTGAAATTTTCAAGTCCAAATATTTAGAAAACAGTTGCTTACAGCGACTTTTAACAAGGGTAGCTTTTTTACGTAGATATGATAGAGGAATCGATTTTTTTACTGAAAAATGTGCTAGAAGTACGCTCAAAAAAGTTATGAATCTTCAAAAAAGAAAAAGACGTGTAGGTGGCGCCCCCTACGACTAAGAGAAATAATAACATCAGGTTCGAATTCGACACCTCAAAAACCTCTTATTACCAAGTTTCGTTCAATTAAGTTCAGTATTTCAAGAGTTATTTGAAAAAAACCAAAATAAAAATAAAACTTCAACACCCTGTATCTTGGAAACGAAGCGTTTCCGGACATATATTTATTTGAGCAATTCATATTAGAATATTGTGAGGAATCACCTCCTGAAGTTTGTCAAAGTACTTTTGAATCACCCTGTATACTCTTTCCAAATATGATATTGAAAATCCAAAAAATCCAGAGGAAAAGTCAAAAAGTATTTAAAATGTTTTTATGCCGTTTTTGTCATTTTCGAAGCATTTATCTCGAGAACAGAGAATGGTGCCACCGTAGAATTCAACAAGAATATGAAAAATTATATACGATCCATCTATGATAGTGAAAATGAAAGTCGAAAAGTAATTAAAATCCAGTTTTTATTATGTTTTGTCATTTACAAGGCGTTTATCTCGAGAACAAGGAATGGAATTCGAAACAAAGATATGGATAATCATATACTCTCACCATCTACGATTTTGAAAATTTAAAAAATCCGGATGGAAAGTCGAAAAATAATTAAAATCCAGTTTTTATGCTGTTCTTGTCCTTTTCAAAGCGTATTCAAGGCGTTTATCCCGATAACGAGGAATCGTGCCATCGTAGAATTCAACAAAAATATGGAAAATTATACAGGGTATATCTTAACGAGGTAACGAGATCCATATATAGAAAAGTAAAAGTAGGGCGATTCTGAAAATTGGTAGTATGGGTGAAGAACTAATGAAGAATTAAACCAAAATATTTTCGTTGATGTGACGTTTCCGGTTTCACCGGAAGTGATGTCATCTTTGTTATTTTCAATGGCACATCCTGTATTTCACCTCATCATACCTTTTACCAAAAATGAACCGTTTTCGAGTTATTCGAGTTTTTTAGAAGTGACAGAAGCAGCCTCTCATTTTTATGTAAATTACCATTTAAAAAAAAATACAGTGAGTGAATCGTGATTATTGAAGGATGAACGGATCACGCACTATTTTCACATCCACTGAATAATCCACAGGGTGCGCAAAAATGTTGGTCCAATAAGTGAATGAGAAAAATAAAAAATCTGAACATTATTAAATGAGAACCTCCTTTTTTCCTTCAAGGTTCAATTCTATTATAAAAATAAGCCCTAGTTACAATACACTTCCCTAGACCCAAAACTCATAATTTTGGAGATATTCCGCAATAGAAGTTATTTTCACGCGAGGATTTACGTTTCAAGACAAAAATCATGATTAGAATAAACAACAATTTCAAATTTAGTTTAAATGTTAAACAAGAACGTGTGACACTTTTGTTAGCCTCTTTTTTTTATTGCAATAAATGTTCAAATACGTTGCCTTCAACTTCCAAGCATTTCTCACTTCTCCGTATGACGTCTCCTACGCTCGTCTTATCATGTCCGGTGGAATAGAGTTGAAAGCAGTACGAACTCTCTGCTGAAAATCTTCTTTTGTGGTTGGCGTAGGAGAATGCACCTCGGCTTTTATATAACCCCAAACGAAAAAATCCTTTGGGGTTAAATCGGGCGAACGCGGTTGTGATAACCCACCCTTTGGGGTGTGGGGTGATTAAGAATATTCTCCAAATCTCAGAGTCTACCCTCACCAACCCCTAGAAGAGGAAAAGTTAAAGTTGAAAAACAAAAAAAAAAATTCCAAAATTCTGTTTTTCACTACATAGAACTATTGTTTCTATGTTGAGTAGAGCCCCTTGCTACTAACTTGCTCGTATGTCAAACTCTATACGTCTCAAAATACAAAATCAATCGGCTGCTGTCACCACTCCTTGTGCCTTAGGGGTATAGATGGTGTGATTTGTTAGCCAGGAGATACCAACAAAACCCCTTCTTGTGGCTCTACTCCTCTCAAAGCCTTCAAACTTGTCCGAAAGGGATGTTGGGTTCGTGCTACCCGTGCGAAGGGGTAGTCTTAAGTAAAGTTTGCTCAATTGATGATGCCTACAGTTCGTAATACTAATTTCTTTTCTTGTGAAAGGCCAAAATTAAACACGTACGTTGGGTAAATATTATATCTATTGAATAAAAATATCAAAATTTGGAATATGATAACAAGAAAAAAATTAATCAACAAATAACAAAAGAAATAATTAACCACTTAATAATGCAATGAAAGAACCCTAACGATTGTTCGGTAAGTCCCCCAAAAGGGTGAACTTACGTTATTTACCACTAACAAATACGAAAACAAAAAAAGAAAACTGATTACGTTCAGGGGTATCTCCTTGTTGACCCCTAATTAACCTACCCAGTAAGTCACTGGAACCAATGTCTAAATATATTATTTGGTGCTTTGTTCTGGGAAGTACCTCAATGCAAAAGGATGCAAAGTTTAAAATTACGTGGGGTATTCAAATTAGTGTTGGTATGTCAGTTAATCACAACAATACACAAATTTCTTACTCTCTCGAGGAGGGTTTAACACCCAACGGCTAAATCCTTAAATCTCGTCTGGGAATCACTCTGTATGTAACTATTCTCACTCGTCCGCCACTATTTAAAATCCGATTTCTAGGTTCGTCCGCAAAATACAAATACCGACAATTATTTGAGTTAGGTCGATTCGCGCGTTTACAAATATAATAGACTCTCCCTAGACTATTGAATCTACTAATCTAATTTTTTTTCTTCCCGTCCTCCTTCCCTTACGCGAACCACGCTGTTCAAAAATCTCGGCCTAACTGCCTAACTCAAGTTTCTTTGTTTAGCATCTCCCCAGAAGCAAAAAAAAAACAACTCCTTCGCGCCCCCGATCCAATTGTAGAACCGTCCCTCTCAAGGAAATTCTTCAGTCATTCGTCCGTTCAAATGAGTTATTGCTTTTTTGTCAAATTGATAATACATACTCCGCCCTCAACAAATATGGTGGGTCTTAATTCCTTTTCTCACCAGGGTAAAATATGAAGTCAGCACTACGTGATTTTAATGTAGCATAATTTAAAACCTTATCACAAAGATTATTTCGTTTAGAGTTTTTGTCTCATGACCTCAATCATCCAGTCACATAAATGGGTCCATTCATTTAGTTGGAATAATAATCATATGGAAATATATCCTCTTGCTTAAGTTTATTTAGTCTACCAAATCTTGCTATTCAACCGATTTGCGATACATTGTAGCAGACTACCTCGGTGGTCTGCGGTGTTATTTAAGATATGAGAATTCATATCGTGAATTTGAACGAATTGTATTTCAATACATAAGTCTGTTTATAATCTTTCATGAAATTCGGATTCGGGATGCGTATTATTTTTATCTACCAATGACAATTGTTACACGGTGGCCATAATTGAGGACCGTCGGTTCCAAACCATTGGTCATAAAAAGTTTCATTCAAATACATCTTCACCATCTGATGATTATGTGGTGCTCCATCATGTTGATACCAAATTTTTCTATGGTCAGCGAGAGTCAGTCGTTCCAAATGATCCGTGTCGAGATTTTTCAAAATATCTAGGTATCGTTCAGCTGATAATAAAATTACCTGTAGGACTGTTATGTATTTTCTACTATGAATGCTTATTACATAGCTACCAGGATGGATGTGTTTTATTATTTTTTTATTTAATAAATCAATACAATTCCCATACTTTTCAACTAACCATTTAAATTTTCGTCATAAAAGTGAACCATCACTATGGCGTTGTCTTTTACAACGCAGTGAACATTGAAATTCCAACGGTCTTGAAATTGACGTTCCCGAACTGAATGTGGATTTGTATCGCTCCAGTAGTGAGAATTCCGCTTGTTGCATATCCCATTTTTGGTAAATTTCGCTTCGTCGCTCCATATAATATTTCTCAAAAATTGGTCGTTTTCCTGATTCTTCTCCGCAAAGTTCACTCTTCTCTCATAATCGGATAGCTTCAGGCCATAGACTAAAGTATGAGAATACGGATGCCATTTGTGTTTTGCTAATATTCTCTGCATGGACATTTTATTCAATCCCAAATCTCGTGCCGCATCTTTCAAAGATGCTTCTGGAAAAGCTGTGAAGTACAGAAGCACTGTAATTGCATTATCTACATTGTCCACCACAATTTTAGTTTTAATTGTTTTCTTTTTGAATGATCAAAAGTTAGTAAGATTGGAGATCAATCTTCTAATAATATCTGGAGATGGTTTCGGTTTTTCTGGATGAGCATAAGGATAGCATAAGTATCACATGTTCTTGTTAAAACCGTATCACGTTCGCCATAAATCACCAATAAATTAACGAAATCATGATTATTATAACCAACACGAGCCATATTGTACCTTTTGAGATCACGAATATGACAATAATCAACTTTATTTCATTTGTCACCAAATGAAAGCCTACTAGAAATATCAACATTTCAGGCAAGTTGCAGAATTAAGTAATATAATGGAATATATCCAAAATTATAAGTTTTGGGTATTGTAACTAGGGCTTATTTTCATGATAGAATTGAACCATGAATGAAAAAAGGGGTTCCCATTTGAAAAAGTTGAGATTTTTTATTTTTCTCATTCACTTATTGGACCCACATTTTTGCGCACCCTGTGGATTATTCAGTGGATGTGAAAATGGTGCGTGATCCGTTCAGCCTTCAGTATTCATGATTCACTCACTGCATATTTTTTTAAATGTTAATTTACATAAAAATGACGTATGTTCGAGAGGCTGCTTCTGTCACTTTTTCAAATAAAACCTCGAATAACTCAAAAACGGTTCAGTTTGGGCATGGGGTATGATCCATGAGTTAGAATCGAAATCATGAGGAAAATTTTAAAATGAGATGACGTCACTTCCGGTAAAACCGGAAACGTCACATCAACGAAAATATTTTAGTTGAATTCTTCATCAGTTCTTCACCCATACTACCAATTTTCAGAATCGCCCTACATTTAGTTTTCTGTATATGGATCGCGTTAACATGTATATTCTTTACATCTACGATAGTGAAAATTCGGAAAATCCAGGGGTAAAGTCGAAAAGTATTTAAAATCCAGTTTTTATGCTGTTTCTGTCACTTTCAGGGCGTTCATCTCGAGAACAAGGAATGGTTTCACCGAAGAATTTAACAGAAATATAGAAAATCATATACTCCTTCCATTTACGATATTGAAAATTGAAAAAATTCAGAGGGGAAAGTCGAAAAGTAATTAATATCCAGTTTTTATTCCGTTTTTGTTATTTTCAACGCTTTCAACCTTATAATCTTATATGGAAATTCATAGACTCTTTTCCACTGACTATTAAAGGATAAGTCGAAAAAGTCAATGTATCCAGTTTTTATGCTGTTTTTGTCATTTTTCAAGGCGTTTATCTCGAGAACAGGGAATGGTGCCACCGTAGAATTCAACAAAAATATAGACAATTGAATATTCTTACCTTTACTGTTTTTGTTATTTTTATGGCTTTCATCTCGAGAACAAAGAATGGTGCCACTGCAGAATTTGACAAAAATATAGAAAATTACATACTCCTTCCATCTACGATAGTGAAAATTTGAAAAATTTGGAGTGAGAGTCGAAAAGTAATTAAGATACAGTTTTTATGCTGTTTTTGTCATTTTCAAGGCGTCTATCCCGAGAACAAGGAATGGTGCTACCGTAGAATTCAAAAGAAATATGGAAAATCGTATACTCTTCCCATCTACGATGGTGAGAATTAAAGAAATACGGGTGGTATCTCGAAAAGTAATTAAAATCTTGTTTTTATACTGTTTTTTCATTTTCAAGGCGTTTATCTCGAGAACGAGGGATGATGCCAGCGTAGAATTCAACAGAAATATAGAAAATCAAATACTGTTTCCTTCTTCGACAGTAAAAATTTAAAAGTGCGGAAGAGGAAATGAGTTGAAAAATTACTAAATTCCAGTTCTTATGCTGTGTTTTTGTTATTTGCACGGCGCGGCGTCTCTCTCGAGAACAAGGAATGGTTCTACCGTAGAATACGAAAAAAATGTGGAAAATCGTATAGTCTTTTCATCTACGATTTTGAAAATTTAAAAAAAGAGGGAAAAGTCGAAAAGTAATTAAAAATCCAGTTTTTATGCTGTTCTTGTCATTTTCAAGGCGATTATCTGGAGGGCAAGGAGTGGTGCCACCGTCAAATTCAACAGAAATATGGAAAATTACTTTTATACTCTTTCCATCTAAGAAAGTGAAAATTCGAAAAATCCTCGAAAACTCGAAAAGTATTTAAAATCCAGTTTTTATACTGCTTTTGTCATTTTCAAGGCGTTTATCTCGAGAGCAAGGAATGGCGCCACCATAGAATCCGATAGAAATATAGAAAATTGAATACCTACTCTTTCCTTCTACAATAGTGAAAATTTAAAAAATTTGAGGGAAAAGTCGAAAAGTGATTAAAATCTAGTTTTTATCCTGTTTTTGTCATTTTCAAGGCGTTTATTTTGAGAACAAGGAATGGTCTGTGGTCTGTGGATTTGATTGTTACTTATACCATTGTTTAAATAGAAGATGGTCAATGCCTGTGGAAAAGGTATTGGACCCAAACGCGAGTGTCATCTAGCGTGATTAGTTACAAACATGAATATTTCACGTCATTTTGATGCAGGTTTCTTCAAAAAACCCTGATTTTAATGCTGTCCCACTGTTTCAATCAAGTTACGACATGACTTGTAGGCCAGATCACTGAAGTCACGACATGACTTGGATGCGAGCTCACTATCGCCATCTACATGTCGCATCCATTTTGATCCAATTATAATCCCATAAGCATTGCCTATACTTCTTTAGACAATGCTTATACTGTGATTTGATGAACAGCGTCACAACTCACAATCACAAAACACACATACAACTAGCGTCACTTCGTAACTGATAGATATACTAGATATGCTATGAAATGAACAAGCGAGAACGTCAAAATTATTGTTGAACCATTGTTTAAATATAACATAGTCAATGCCTGTGGAAAAGGTATTGGACACAAACGCGAGTGTCATCTAGCGTGAGTAGATACAAACATGAATATTTGACGTCGTTTTAATGCAGGTTCCTTCAAAAAACCCCAATTTTAATGCTGTCCCATTGTTTCAATCAAGTTACGACATGACTTGGAGGCCAGATCACTGAAGTTACGACATGACTTGGATGCGAGCTCACTATCGCCATCTACATGTCGCATCAATTTTGATCCAATTATAATCCCATAAAAACAATGGTTAAACCTCTCGCCAAATGATTGCGAGTTTGAAAAGACTCACCGCCAGATGGAGCATTGAATAATAATGACATGAAGCAAAACATATGCAAAACATTATGCATTGTGAATCCGGTAAATCCACCTTTAGTAGTTGTGGTACAAGGTGTTCTGCGGCAAGGACACGTGGTCGACTCATTCCGTTTGTCGTTTTATTTCAGATATATTCGATATCCAAAGCTTTTTATCGGTATGCTGAAGATGGTCAGTTTGAGAGTAGCAATTGTTAGTTTTAAAAGGGTTTTTCGGAAACCTATCCGGGTTGATGAGGTCCTTAACTTGAGTTATCAACTCATCGCGTTCGGAAACTTCAGTGCTGCACTGATTCTGGTTCATTTTTTGGATCGAAAAACTCCCAAAGTAACATTTGTCAGGTTAGTGACAATTATCAGTTGAAAAGTGACAATTAATTGTCAGTTTGAAAGTGAAGTTTGTAGAAGAATAAACAGAAACTTCCGATCACGCCCAAGGAGACTATATAAACATTATTTATTGTTTAGTCTCTTTGTATCACGCCGACGTACTCAATCAATACTCGGAAGTGAAAAACGGATTAAACAGCGAACAATGTGTTTGATTGACCCAATGACCAAAGTTTGACCACGTCCCTCCTCAGAGCAATAAAAGATATTCATTGCTCGGAGCGTCCCTCCTTTTAAATGATACTTGTATGATGCATGTCTTCTAAGGATCGATTTTTCAATCCTAGGTAATTCCCTGATCAACTAATCTTGATTTCGTTGGTAAGAAACTAGCGATTTGATTGGCTACGATCTATTAACTGAACCAAGATAAGTGGATCTGCCCGATCATCTCCGAATGAGCAGCCAGCCCTAATCAGTTCATGATATTTACCTCCAGTGTAATATTATTATAATTTTTTTATATTATTATAATTTCATTTCAGTGAGTGTGCTACACAGAGTACCAAGCTACCAAGTACGAACTGAACTAGTCAGAAATTCTAAACAACTGAAACAAGAAACAACAAACAATAAAGGCGCTTTCCAATAGACGAGTTCCGCACAAGTTGCCAACCTAAAAAATTCGTCAAAAAAGGTCTGTCTCTTCAATTTCAATTATTTTATGATGGTTGGATAGAGAATTAAAAATGGTACATGTTGGACTGTTTATTTCAGGTCACAAAGCCTTTATATAGTTTTTATATCAGATGCAAATCCTAGAGATTTTGTCTAAAAATGGGAACGGTTGGTAACGCAAACCCATGACGATTGACGGCCATGACAATTGACAAATGCGTATAAATTGTTAAGAGTAGTTGTTTATTGAGAAAGAAAATAAGTTTTGCTAATAGTTCCAATACTTGTTTATTCCAAAAAAGGATTTTAATAGAGATGACGAGGTGTTCTTATAAAAACTGCAAAAGTGATACAAGATATACAAAAAATAAAAAGATTAAATTTCATCCATTTCCAAAACCAAAAAGAAACCTGATAAGATGTCTGAAGTGGATAGAGAGTTGTGCTAATACATCTTTGAACCCTCTTAATATTTCCAAAAATACCTATTTATGTAGTAGACACTTTGTTGGAAAGGTAACGGAGAACTCCTGTCCTGTACCTTTTTCCTTGTCCCCAACTGCTGATGAAAATATTTCGATTGCAGAAGTGAATAGTAGTGATGCCATAAGGGACAATTCATGTAGCTTAGAACAAGCTGAATATGATGAACCAATTGAAAATAACGAATATACTCAAACTGGATGTAGAACATAATTATTCAAAGAAGACTAAACAGAATTGTGAAGCTGAGACTCAAACCACAGGTATTACTGGAGAGTCTAATATATTTGCATATAAGCAACTGATTCAAAATGAGAAACACTTCAAATATATTACCGGGCTGAGACCACTGCAGTTTGATGCGCTTTATAATTTTTTGGATGAAAGTGTCATGGACAGGCTGAAATACCCTAGAAGAAATTATGAAGGAAATAAAATTCTCCATAAACGATTTTCTTTGTCTAATAGAGATTGTATGTGTTTAACTTTAGCTAGATTAAGAAGAGGTTATACTCTGGCAGAACTATCTATTTTTTTTCACATGAGTAAAAGTAATGTCTCCAGAATATTCTTCACTTGGGTGCAGTTCATGTATTATCAGATTATATCTGATAGAGGAGATATGTTCTTAGGAGGCAGAAATTTAAAAAAAGTGCCATTGTGTTTCAGGAAATTTGATAACAATAACATTACCCTAGTGATTGATGCTACGGAAATCATGTTAGAAATGCCTAGTGATTTTTGGCAGCAAGGAAACACATTTTCCAATTATAAACACTCGAATACTATAAAATTTCTGATAGGTATTTGTCCCAGTGGTGCAATAACTTATGCTTCCGAAGGATATGAAGGAGCTATTTCCGATAGAGAAATATTTGAAAAATGTGACTTGAAAATTTTTCTTCAAGAAGGTGATGTCCTTTTGGCTGATCGGGGATTTTTGATTGAAGATATCACAAATGAACTTGGTGTCAAATTATTCATCCCTCCCTTTCTCAAGAACCGCAAAAAACTTACACCAGAAGAAGAGCTGCTTACAAAAAAAATTGCCAAATCAAGGATACATGTGGAAAGGGCTATAAGCCGGATAAAATCTTACAGAATTCTTACCAAGAAGTGTCCAATTTTGGTTTTGCCTTTAATTTCCAATATTTTCACAATAATATGTTTTTTAGTCAACTTTGAAGAATGTTTAGTACCCCAATAAATTGATCATTTCACTGCTGTGCTTTCATTCAATTCTCTGTTGATCCCTTTGTGACATGTTCTTTTTTGGTGTAGATGAGCATATGAATAAATTGCGTTTAAAAGACTGTTGTATTGAAAAAATCTAATATTTACCTATCTGAAAAAATAACTAAACTTTGACGTTTCAGAGACTGTATCTGTTTCAGTTTTCAAAACTTGATGAAAACTATCGATAATAATAATCTTTATTTGGTAAAAAACAACCAAATACAAACATGAACAACCTGTATGAAACAAACAGTCATCAACACACTGTATCTAAATCATTACAAAAAAACATATAAATATGTAGGTATGAGATTATGCACACCTATCTAGAAACAAACAAGTGAAGAAAAATATAAAATCATTTTAGTTGTGACTCAATAAGCATTTATGGAGTTTGGATCTAAATTAATAACTTCCAGATTTCTTTCTAGAAGACATGCAAAAGATTTAATTATTACACTTTTTCTGTCACCGTTACTCTATGCAT
Source organism: Chrysolina oricalcia (assembly GCA_944452925.2). Lineage (NCBI taxonomy): Eukaryota > Metazoa > Arthropoda > Insecta > Coleoptera > Chrysomelidae > Chrysolina > Chrysolina oricalcia. The sequence goes on from OX101825.2 coordinate 19,332,291, forward strand.
TGAACAATGATAGGTTATGTTCCTGGTATTATGTGCACTACTGCCAGTGTTGCCAGACCCGGAAATTCCGTTATAGCAGATTCATTTGAAAATTATAGCATATTCAAAATGTATTATAGCATTTTGTTTTCAGTCAACTTTACCAGCTTTCTGGACAGTTGATGTCGCGGTGGAGAAAAAAAGTATAGTTTTTCTCAATTATTTTTAATTATTTTTAAAAAATGGGGATTTAGGTGGTATTGGTTTAGTGCATAACTGACAGCTCTGTACGTGAAACAAACTCTCTTTCTCCCATTAACCTTCGGAAAAGACGAAGAAAGAACATTTCTATTTCAATTTGTTAGGTTATATTTCAGTGCTTTGTTTCAGCGACTTTGGAAAAAAAAATCAGTCATTGTTGCTGGTTAGTCACTTTGATTAATGCTGAATTCGTAAATGACCATACCTTCGTATTGTGCTGTTATAGAATGCATTAAAAATGAGAGAGTGAGGTTTTCCGTTTTGGTTATAGGCCAGCTCCAGAGCTGTCAATTGTACACCAAACCAATAGGTACACAAATTTGGGAAAAAGGTTCAAAAATCGGGAACGTGTAAAATAAAACAATGTTTTTCAAACATTATATTAGGTATTTAAGTAATTTACAAATCAAATATATCGCAATCTCCATCATCTGATGACTCGTACATCGACTTATTAACTTGTGTCAAATTTCGTGCAACCTCCACTTTGCTTAATACTAGCTGAAGACAATAGTACTCCATTCACTGTCTCCGTAACCATTCTGTTTCTAATTTTTGTTTTTATTAAATTCACTTTGCTGAATACTCGCTCGCATTCAGCATTGGAATGTGGATATACCAAAATATCTAAAACAAATTGGGCTAACGCAGCAAACTCTTTTTCATCATGCCCGTTATCGTGAGTTAGAATAGTTGCCCAAAATATATCAGGTGCTTTTTCGGTGAGTATTATTGCCGGAAATGTTACATCTGACAGTTTTCTCCACAGCCTATCAATTTCTTCTTTTATTTTGTCATCACTGACAAGTCTTGGATATGCTTCAAATAAAGGTAAAAGAGTTGGCAATAAAACTCGAGTGGTTTCTGATAAAGCTTTATCAGGTCTGAAATAACTCAACAGTTTCAATTTCGGGTCGTCAAAACTGAACCTTTTTTTGATTTCACAACATGAAATTATCAAAAACTTCTGACAATAGTCGTAAAATTCATTTAAATGATTTGTAGATAAGTTTTTTAATTCTTGCATAACTTTTATACCCAAATACATGCTTCTTTTATGAAGAAACTCTTCTTGATTTGTTGGTATAATTGTAGCAAGGTCATTTTGAGTAATATACTTTCTATTCATGTAAGTTAATAGAATTTCTTTATAGAGATCACTCACTTTGTCATTCAAATCAGTAATAATGACTTTATCCGACTGAAAATATTGGTTGAAAATAGTAAACTTAGGCAAGATCCACTCTAGAAAGTAGAAATGGAGTTTCAAGAATGGATCATTGAGATCCTTACAAATTGTTTCGGCCACTACTAGCCTATCTGCTAACCACTGCTCATTGAAAAATAATTTCAATGCATCCCATTGTTCGACCAACCGAACCACAACAGCCCGTAGTGATAACCATCTTGTTTGAGAAGGGTGTAAAATTCTGTGTACATTTATATCAAGGAATTGCTGAAATTGTTTCAATGAATGCATACGCTTTGCACTTCCATTAATATAATTATAGACATTTCGTGCCAGGTCCTCACATCTTCTCGGAAGAGATTTACATGCTTCACTAGCAACTAAATGTGCTGAGTGACAGACACACTTCATAATAGAAATTCCAGGACACAATTCTTGAAATCTAGAAGCTACTGAATTATGTTCTCCCATCATAACATTACATCCATCGGAACCAAAGCCGACTATGTTTTCATATGGTATATTAAACTTGTCAATACTCGACTTTATATTCAGGAATAGATTATTGGCAGTTGCACCTTCATTAACAATTGCTTCAGCTGAGAAAACTTGGGACAATTCCCAAAAACTTGAAACAACTCTTTTCGTATCAGAGTCAAAATAACGAACAACAATGCAGGAGGTTTTTTCACTTGAAATATCTGTAGATTCATCAGTTAGGATACTGAATTTAGTGTTCTTAAGCTTATGGGCTAAATTAATTTTATATTCATATCCTATTACATTTTTCACTAAAGCAGTGCATTTTGTACGTCCTAGTTTAATACCATTCGCTATCTTTGAGTCAGGGAAACACTGTTGCAAGACAACTGTCAAATGATCTACAGCCAAGAATGCTATATTATGCTCAGCTATAAAAGCAGCCAATTTGAGTTCCGCTTTTTTTATATTGTCTTCAAGGGATTGATCCTTGGGGCTGAAATATGTTGATATCTCCACTTTTCCTGAAGCAACTCTGAGCTGTTTGCTATGAGAAGCACATTTTGAATGATTTCGTATTATGTGCAGTTGTGATGAAATATTAGTATTACAACACTTACAAAATGCTTCATACTCGCTTCTTCCTTTACTGAGCCAACCTGAAAAGTACAATATAATTATAAATGGCTTCAATTTGGAGTGAAATACCTTACCTGGAAATTCCTTTTCCCATATTTTTTTGTACTTTTGTTTGTTTTTCTTATAGGGCAAAGCTAACTTCTTGTATTTGGATGAACTTGGAATGTTTTCTGCATTTGAGTCACTGTCAGAACACTCAGAACTGTCAACTTCCATTTCACTTTTCAATCACGAGCTTCTTCAAGTTCTCATTTAATTGAATTTAATTGTTCAATCATCTTCTTCGTCTTACATTTAACACGTGAAATGCACAGAACTCATACTTATATCTTATGACAGTATGAGTTCTGTGGTGAAATGTCGAATTTCTTCTTCAACTGCCACCATTCGCATTGGTGTCAACACTGCCAACTAATAAAAAGATTCGACTTCTAAGTTCTAATGTCACCGTTCGCATTGGTGCCAACTAATAAAAATTTCCGTTACCTACCTATAATGATTTATAGCAAATTCAAGATTCATTATAGCAAGAAGAAATTTTGATGTAATTATAGCATAAATGCTATAATTATAGCATGGTTGGCAACACTGACTACTGCTACCATACAACCACAACATACCATATCTGAAACATGATTCGAAGTTTGCATGGTACACTTTGAAGTAATTACTTATTTGCTATCTTGACCATATCCAGGAATGCATTTAGGCCACAATACCAAACTTTCAATTAATACTTTGTTAATCCCTTTTGCTACAGACAATTTCCTCAACGCTTTGAAAATGGCAACATAATGCAGTCCTAAGAGTATTTTTTAACTTACGCTTCAGAAAATATTCTATAATTCATAATTTTGGGAGATTATTCATGTTATATTGGTAATAAAAGACGTATTCATAGCAAAATAACATTTATTGTATACAATTATTCGTAAATCTTCAAATCAATTGGAAACAAATCTCTTACAGTTCTCATAGTAATAGTTTCTGGTGCATATACATTGCAATAAAATTGTTTTCCTTTTTTTGTAATTTCTTCAACAATTTGGAGATGTTCTGATTTATACACTGGTATAACAAGTAAGCTTTTTGGGCACCACACAACAAGATGACACATGACTGGCGTGAAAACAGCTGCCAATTTTCAGCTGGCAATTTGACGGAAATGGCCGAAGACCCAGTGGCGTTCGTCAGGAATTGAAAATCATATTTTCGTATTCAGACTATGTACTTTGGCCCGGAAATGTGTAAAAACTGAAAAATACCTTCATAATATTCCTGTGAAAAAAAATGAAAATATACCTAAAAACAAAACTAAGATTTCCAGTAATTCACATTCAATTCAAAATTAGAGTTTGGAGAAATCACTATGAGGCGATAGAAAATTATGTTCAGAGCAGAAAACACTCGCGAAATAATATGGGGGAAGATATGAGGGTAACTACCCTTGAACAATCAGTCGCATTTTGAGCAATTCCCTACCAACTTAAAAACGTCAAAATATGTATACATATTTCTATGACACCGTAGAGAATAATGGCCAAGAAATAATTACTCGCAAAATAACACGGGGGGAGATGTGAGGGTAACTACCCTTGAAGAATAACTCGATTTTTGAGCAATTTCCTACCAATTTAAAAACGTGAAAACATGTACACACATTCCTATGACACCATAAAATTTAATACCCTAGAAATAATTACTCGCAAAATAACACGGGGGAGATATGAGGGTAACCACCCTTTGATAATAAGTCGTATTTTGAGCAATTTTCTACTAATTTAAAAAAGTCAAAATGTGTACACACATTCCAATGATACCATAAAATATAATGCCCTAGAAATAATCACTCGCAAAATAACACGAGGGGAGATGTGAGGGTAACTACCCTTGAAGAATAAGTCGATTTTTGAGCAATTTCCTACCAATTTAAAAACGTGAAAATATGTACACACATTCCTATGACACCATAAAATATAATGGCCAAGAAATAATTACTCGCAAAATAACACGGGGGGAGATATATGAGGGTAACCACCCTTACAGAATGAGTCGAATTTTGAGCCATTTCCTACTAATTTAAAAATGTGAAAATATGTACACACATTCCTATGACACCATAAAATATAATGGCCAAGAAATAATTACTCGCAAAATAACACGGGGGGAGATATATGAGGGTAACCACCCTTACAGAATGAGTCGTATTTTGAGCAATTTCCTACTAATTTAAAAACGTCAAAATATGTTCACACATTCCAATGACACCATAAAATATAATGCCCTAGAAATAATCACTCGCAAAATAACACGAGGGGAGATGTGAGGGTAACTACCCTTGAAGAATAAGTCGATTTTTGAGCAATTTCCTACCAATTTGAAAACGTGAAAATATGTACACACATTCCTATGACACCATAAAATATAATGGCCAAGAAATAATTACTCGCAAAATAACACGGGGGGAGATATGAGGGTAACCACCCTTACAGAATGAGTCGTATTTTGAGCAATTTCCTACCAATTTAAAAATGTGAAAATATGTACACACATTCCTATGACACCATAAAATATAATGGACAAAAAATAATTATTCGCAAAATAACACGGGGGGAGATATGAGGGTAACTACCCTTGAACAATTAGTCGCATTTTGAGCAATTTCCTACCAATTTAAAAACTTGAAAATATGTACACACATTCCTATGACACAATAAAATATAATGGTCAAGATATAATTACTCGCAAAATAACACGGGGGGAAATATGAGGGTAACCACCCTTACAGAATGAGTCGTATTTTGAGCAATTTCCTACTAATTTAAAAACGTCAAAATATGTACACACATTCCAATGACACCATAAAATATAATGCCCTAGAAATAATCACTCGCAAAATAACACGAGGGGAGATGTGAGGGTAACTACCCTTGAAGAATAAGTCGATTTTTGAGAAATTTCCTACAAATTTAAAAACGTGAAAACATGTACACACATTCCTATGACACCATAAAATATAATACCCTAGAAATAATTACTCGCAAAATAACACGGGGGAGATATGAGGGTAACCACCCTTTGATAATAAGTCGTATTTTGAGCAATTTTCCACTAATTTAAAAAAGTCAAAATGTGTACACACATTCCAATGATACCATAAAATATAATGCCCTAGAAATAATCACTCGCAAAATAACACGAGGGGAGATGTGAGGGTAACTACCCTTGAAGAATAAGTCGATTTTTGAGCAATTTCCTACCAATTTAAAAACGTGAAAATATGTATACACATTCCTATGACACCATAAAATATAATGGCCAAGAAATAATTACTCGCAAAATAACACGGGGGGAGATATATGAGGGTAACCACCCTTACAGAATGAGTCGAATTTTGAGCAATTTCCTACTAATTTAAAAATGTGAAAATATGTACACACATTCCTATGACACCATAAAATATAATGGCCAAGAAATAATTACTCGCAAAATAACACGGGGGGAGATATATGAGGGTAACCACCCTTACAAAATGAGTCGTATTTTGAGCAATTTCCTACTAATTTAAAAACGTCAAAATATGTACACACATTCCAATGACACCATAAAATATAATGCCCTAGAAATAATCACTCGCAAAATAACACGAGGGGAGATGTGAGGGTAACTACCCTTGAAGAATAAGTCGATTTTTGAGCAATTTCCTACCAATTTAAAAACGTGAAAATATGTACACACATTCCTATGACACCATAAAATATAATGGCCAAGAAATAATTACTCGCAAAATAACACGGGGGGAGATATGAGGGTAACCACCCTTACAGAATGAGTCGTATTTTGAGCAATTTCCTACTAATCTAAAAATGTGAAAATATGTACACACATTCCTATGACACCATAAAATATAATGGCCAAGAAATAATTATTCGCAAAATAACACGGGGGGAGATATGAGGGTAACTACCCTTGAACAATTAGTCGCATTTTGAGCAATTTCCTACCAATTTAAAAACTTGAAAATATGTACACACATTCCTATGACACAATAAAATATAATGGTCAAGATATAATTACTCGCAAAATAACACGGGGGGAAATATGAGGGTAACCACCCTTACAGAATGAGTCGTATTTTGAGCAATTTCCTACTAATTTAAAAACTTGAAAATATGTACACACATTCCTATGACAATAAAATATAATGGTCAAGATATAATTACTCGCAAAATAACACGGGGGGAAATATGAGGGTAACCACCCTTTGATAATAAGTCGTGTTTTGAGCAATTTTCTACTAATTTAAAAAAGTCAAAATGTGTACACACATTCCAATGACACCATAAAATATAATGCCCTAGAAATAATTACTCGCAAAATAACACGGAGGGAGATATGAGGGTAACTACCCTTGAAGAATAAGTCGCACTTTGAGCAATTTCCTACCAACTTAAAAACGTCAAAATATGTACACACATTTCTTTGACACCAAAGAGTAATGGCCAAGAAATAATTACTCGCAAAATGACACGGGGGAAGATATGAGGGTAACTACCCTTGAAGAATAAGTCGATTTTTGAGCAATTTCCTACCAATTTAAAAACGTGAAAATATGTACACACATTCCTATGACACCATACAAAATAATGGTCTAGATGTAATCACTCGCAAAATGACAATGGGGAGATGTGAGGGTAACCACTCTGGAATGACAATAGGTAGATAAAAGTTTCAACTAAAGGAATGCAACACACTATAAAATTAATAGCAATTCGAATTTGTTCTTCGTCTGTGGGGAAATCATTTCAGTAACTCAAGTAGTAGTATTTCTGACACAAATAACAAATTCCATTGACAAAATGAGCTTCGTCTGCACATTTTTCCATATGTATCTTTCTATCACAGCTGTTACAAACCAAATAGGTGGGTATTCCCATGAAAGTTCCGGAACATATCAGGCAATCATCTTTCATATTTTCAGATTTGGATAGCAGAATTAATTTCAATTCGTTTCTGTAATTGTCCATATTTATGGAAATATCTAGAGGAACTTTGTTACACATATTATAAAAGTAATATATAATGAAAGCTCCGCAGTTGTAATTGTCGTTCTGTTTAAGATGAGGAAGATTAATTATTTTCCAGTTACAACTGTTCAAATTGGAAAATAGTTTGTAATGTTCTAAGAAATGTTTGAAAAATGGAAAAAGTAAATGAGACTTTTTATTTGACAAATCTTCATTCGCTATCAGAGGATCAAGAACGAGAAATGTTTGATGTTTTATATCTGCAAATGCTATGATCCAATGATGTCCGATACATATTGGAAAAACTAACGTCTCATTTGGTTTTGGATTTGTATTTCTTATTATTAATTTGTGAAATTCATTCTTTTCAGTGTCTAACATATTACTGAATATTTCTGTTGCGTAAATGCTATAGATGATTTTGTATTGGCCAGTCTTAAATATATTGAGGAGGATTTCAATAACTATGTCAGATATAAATTCTTTTCCATTCAAAGAAGCATATTCCGAGAACATTAAATCTGGACAGTTGAGTTTTCTATATTTACCTAAAGTATAACCTTTATTCCCGGAAAAATGTATATAATACCGTTTACTATCTACCAATCCGTTCTGAAAACATTTTATTTTGGAATATGAAGACAAACAAGGATACGCGTCCTTAAGCTTGTCAAGATAATATTTAAAAAAAAAATCGCATAACTTTGGAAACATAACAGATCTGAAAAAAAATCTATCCCTAAAGATTTTCTGGACGTGGATATCCACGCGTGTATATACTACCAAATCGCACCATTCCCGATCAGTCATTTCCAACAAACCTTGTATTTGATAATAAATCGGGTCCACTTTTTTAAGTTCCCCCTTTGAATTCAAATATGAGAGTTTTCCGTTTAGAAGGTGCGAATTAGCTAAAGATATGGGACACTTTATTTCTATTAAGCCTAGGTCACCTATGAGACCATCCGGAGATGCACCTAAAAAGAAATACTTTTTATGAATCACCAATCCAGATAGTTTAACAGTTACACCATATTTTCTTTCGTAAGCTAATCTTGCCTCTGGTTCATTATCTATGCCGTATTTTGTATTTACATTTGAAAACGAATCTCCAGCCAGAAGTGCTTTCACTAAATTATTTTTAACTGCTTCTGTTGAAGACTTACAAATACGTCCAAACTTGGATGAAACTAATCTGACTTTCATTTCTTGAAACCAAAGAGGATTCTGGCTTTGGTTTTAATTTCTATTTCTTTGAGATCGATGCTTGGTTTGTCTAATATATTTGATGCATCATCAATTTGATTTAAGCAGAACAAGCAGTAGAAAGGGTCTTTGTCATAAGTTACAGCTTGCTTTTTATTGAAGCTTAGATCGCACTCCTGATGGGCCCATCTGTCACATGCGTCGCACATGACCCAATGTTCTTTGTCAGATTGATATTTATTTTGATTGCAATAAAGACGCTTTGCTAAATCCACAATTTTTGCAAAGGTTTCTCCTGTCTCAGTTTGTATCTTTTTCAGATATTTTCCCGTGAAATAAGAATTTTTACTTTTGGTTTTCCTGTGATAAAATGTCGGTAGTCATTTCATCTTCAAACTTCTTCAATTTTTGCGTTGCTTTAACTTCCTTCTGTCTCCCTGTTAAGCCACTTTTAGGTATACTATAAACCATCTCCTGGTAATAAGTGAGAACTTGTTCCCTCTGTGCTCTGATGACCCTTGATATCTTCTCATTTTTTGTATCTAAAATATTGTTCTTTAGCATGTTAAAATGATTTTCCACTGAAGCGTTGCTTACCCTCCCAACACTATCTAGAGGATACTGAATTCTTAACATTAGTGTCGTGTATAAAGGGAGAAATGGTAAGTAATTTGTTAAAAATAAGCCCCACACGTCTGGATTATAATATTTGTTACATTCGCCTGTTACTTCAACTGTTAATTGTGTCATGCTGAACATATTTGCAAAAAATTTAAAAAATGGACTAGATTTATATAGAATATTTTCTGTTTTATGATCACTAAAGGACTCTCTGAGTTTAATGACATCGTCAGGTTTTCGGTTTTGTGTTCCAACTGCTACGATATTTTTTATCTTCAAGAGAGATTGCATAACTTGTGTGGTGTTATATTTACTATTAAGTATGATTATAGAAGCTCTGAACAATTCAACTACTTGGGAAAAATCTGGCAACACTATAGAAGCAGCAATTATTTCTTTATAGAATGTTGCAGTTTCGTTGTTTTTATCTACAATTTTATTTATGGTGTCGGAAACCATATGCATCCAATGCGAGCAACACAGCAAAATTAAAACGAAGTCATTGGGTAAATGCTTCTCTTTATTTAGCAAAATGTTATAACATGTATTTATATAATCTAATAAACTCTGTTTATTAAAGACAAAAGCAGCAGCATGAAGTGTTGCAAAATTGAAATCCGAAACAATTCCACCTATTATTGGCCAAACGTTATTTTTTTTGCAGAATGTACTCCAGTCGATAAAAAGTTTTTTAAAGGAATCTGTTGTTCCATCAACTGAGTGCATTTCGAAGACGGGGCAAGTTCTTCCAGTATTCATTTGCACTACTGCACTATATGATAAGAGCTTCTTGTGTTCATCCAGTTTGATAAGTGAATCACGACGATGAGGATTTCTTGCCACTCCACCAGTTGCATCAAAATAAATTAAGGGCAATATATTGCCATCGCGTCTCTGATTTTTAAGAATAAGAACTTGTTCTTTCGAATACATTTTAACGCCAAAAGGACTTAAAGTTATTTCTTTAATATAAAATTCATTAGCTTCTTTTTGTTTTGCCAGGTCGACTAGATCGCTCTCATGACGATCATATATTTTTTTAGCTTCAGACCTAATTTTTCTCAAGGTCGGATCAGACTTAATGCTTTGTAATTTACCGCATTTTACAAGGTTCCTATCAGCTTTCTTGATTGAAACCTTTTTAAAATGATAAGGTTTTTTGTAACTTAATTTTTTTCTGAACATAGATCTCTCTAACGCCTTAACATACCCAGTTAGCTTAGAAGAATGACAAAAGTTCAATGAAGTGCTCAATATTTTGCATTTCAAGGTAGTTTTATCAATAATTATTTTAAACTTTTTACATTTCCGATTATTATGAATACATGAAGCAAATATTACTATTCTATTTTTTAGATATTTGATAAAATTCATAGCTATTTCACACACATTATTGACTGATTTGAAAATTCGATTCCTGAAGTAAAATGGATAATTACTAGAAATTAGTTTGCCCCCCTTGAAAATTTCGTTCCAATGGTCAATGCAAATTTGAAAGGAGCCCTCTTCAAAAACACAGTCCTTAAATCTGCAACGCACATTATTTGCATTATTTTGTGCTCCCAGAGGTAATATGTTTTCATGAGTGAAAGAATCGGATAAGCGGCCGAGTTCCTTAGGGATTCCAAATGATATATCAGATACTTCCAAGTTTGTTACAGAAGAATTATTAACTTTGCTCGAATCGGCAATTTGTATCTGATCACCGTAACTTAAAATATTTTCAAGTTTGGAATCAAAAGACTTATTACTATTTTGTATGCCAAAAGTAGATTGTTCTACGCTACTTTCTGGTTCAAGGACCAAATCCATATTGCCGTTACACATACGAAATTCCACTTCTGGGTCACTGACTGAAATTGAAATAATAGATTGTTCTTGTGGACGTTGTTTATATATCATTTCTTTTAAAATGACTTTATGCCTTTGCAAGTCGCGAAGGACATTACTGGGATACATTTTGTGCTTATATTTGTAACTATTTTTGTTACATATTCTTTTTAAAATTAGGTCATCGCCTTTTAAAATGACGAGTGATTCCAAACAAAAGGAAGGATCTTCTGAAAGAAGCTCTGTGAAAATAAAATGTAATAAAGCCTTCTTTGATACCACCATTTTTCTCAGAGGCCAGGTAAGTAAAAGAAATGGAAATAAGAATCTAAATACAATCGAAGTTATTGAATTATGATGAAAAATACGTACACCAATGAATAAGAAATACCTAGTTACCAACAGATGAAAGAGAAACCAAACTCAAATTAAAATCAAATTTATTGAAATAACATTTAAAATGCTAGTATCACTGCTGACAATAACAGAATAATTGAAAAGAAATGTATTAAAAAAACTTTATTTTGAGAAAGCGGAGAAAAAATTACAAACCGATTAGAAAGCCTGAATGTAACACTCCCGACAGAACTAATCAAATTAAAAATTATCGCTATTGACAAATCAAACAAAATAATGCAAAAGAGTCAAACGCACTGAAATAACCGATAAGAATATCTCAGCATGAAAATATATATTACAAACTAATATGAAATAAAAAGAAAAATCTATTTGTAAACTACGGAAAGAAACAGTTCAGTGACACCAAACCATAAGAATAATGTCACTTTATTTAGTTTCAGTAAATTCGCAGAGAGTGCGTTCGGAACCAGAGTGCCTTCTACTTCCACGTATCAAGACGGAATGATTGAAAATATGTTCAGCGCTTCACCAAGTAAACTCGGTTTCGCTCGGAAACTTACGGATGTAACTGGATATGGCACTGGACCACTGGACATGCGATGCAATGCACCGATGAGAAAGTGTCCGTCTTACAAACTACCGACAGAACTAAACATAAACAAATTAAAAATTGTAGCTATTTACAAATCAATCAAACAAAAAAATGCAAAAGAGACAAACGCACAAAAATAACCGATTAGATAATCTGTCAGCACTTTTACCTGAAAAAAAAAAATAGTAAAAACTCAGAAATAAACAGAAAATTCTATTCGATAATAATTTCTTAAATGAGCTAAATAAAATGATTACGTAGTTAATTTGAACAACAGACAGAAACAGTTCAGTGACAACAACCATAAGAATAATGTCAATTTGTTCAATAAATTCGCAGTGCGTGAGTCGGGATCAAGCGTGCCTCCTACTTCCACATACCAGGACAGAATGATTGAAATTACGATTCGCGATTTACCAAGTAAACTCGGTTTCGTTCGGAAACTCACGGTTTAGGCATGGTACCGAACATGCAATCAATGCTTCTGTTATTTCTGCGGAAAAAAGTTATTAATGTAAAAAAAATTCATTTTTTTAAATTAGTAGGAAATTGCTCAAAATACGACTTAATCTCAAAGGGTGGTTACCCTCATATCTCCCCCCGTGTTATTTTGCGAGTAATTATTTCTTGACCATTATATTTTACTGTGTCATAGGAATGTGTGTACATATTTTCACGTTTTTAAATTAGTAGGAAATTGCTCAAAATACGACTCATTCTGTAAGGGTGGTTACCCTCATATCTCCCCCCGTGTTATTTTGCGAGTAATTATTTCTTGGCCATTATATTTTATGGTGTCATAGGAATGTGTGTACATATTTTCACGTTTTTAAATTGGTAGGAAATTGCTCAAAAATCGACTTATTCTTCAAGGGTAGTTACCCTCACATCTCCCTTCGTGTTATTTTGCGAGTGATTATTTCTAGGGCATTATATTTTATGGTGTCATTGGAATATGTGTACATATTTTGACGTTTTTAAATCAGTAGGAAATTGCTCAAAATACGACTTATTATCAAAGGGTGGATACCCTCATATTTCCCCCCGTGTTATTTTGCGAGTAATTATTTCTAGGGTATTATATTTTATGGTGTCATAGGAATGTGTGAACATATTTTCACGTTTTTAAATTGGTAGGAAATTGCTCAAAATACGACTTATTCTCAAAGGGTGGTTACCCTCATATCTCCCCCCGTGTTATTTTGCGAGTAATTATATCTTGACCATTATATTTTATTGTGTCATAGGAATGTGTGTACATATTTTCAAGTTTTTAAATTGGTAGGAAATTGCTCAAAATGCGACTAATTGTTCAAGGGTAGTTACCCTCATATCTCCCCCCGTGTTATTTTGCGAATAATTATTTCTGGGCCATTATATTTTATGAAATCATAGGAATGTGTGTACATATTTTCACGTTTTTAAATTAGTAGAAAATTGCTCAAAATACGACTCATTCTGTAAGGGTAGTTACCCTCATATCTCCCCCCGTGTTATTTTGCGAGTAATTATTTCTTGGCCATTATATTTTATGGTGTCATAGGAATGTGTGTACATATTTTCACGTTTTTAAATTGGTAGGAAATTGCTCAAAAATCGACTTATTCTTCAAGGGTAGTTACCCTCACATCTCCCTTCGTGTTATTTTGCGAGTGATTATTTCTAGGGCATTATATTTTATGGTGTCATTGGAATATGTGTACATATTTTGACGTTTTTAAATCAGTAGGAAATTGCTCAAAATACGACTTATTATCAAAGGGTGGTTACCCTCATATTTCCCCCCGTGTTATTTTGCGAGTAATTATTTCTAGGGTATTATATTTTATGGTGTCATAGGAATGTGTGAACAAATTTTCACGTTTTTAAATTGGTAGGAAATTGCTCAAAATACGACTTATTCTCAAAGGGTGGTTACCCTCATATCTCCCCCCGTGTTATTTTGCGAGTAATTATATCTTGACCATTATATTTTATTGTGTCATAGGAATGTGTGTACATATTTTCAAGTTTTTAAATTGGTAGGAAATTGCTCAAAATGCGACTAATTGTTCAAGGGTAGTTACCCTCATATCTCCCCCCGTGTTATTTTGCGAATAATTATTTCTGGGCCATTATATTTTATGAAATCATAGGAATGTGTGTACATATTTTCACATTTTTAAATTATTAGGAAATTGCTCAAAATACGACTCATTCTGTAAGGGTGGTTACCCTCATATCTCCCCCCGTGTTATTTTGCGAGTAATTATATCTTGACCATTATATTTTATTGTGTCATAGGAATGTGTGTACATATTTTCAAGTTTTTAAATTGGTAGGAAATTGCTCAAAATGCGACTAATTGTTCAAGGGTAGTTACCCTCATATCTCCCCCCGTGTTATTTTGCGAATAATTATTTCTTGGCCATTATATTTTATGGTGTCATAGGAATGTGTGTACATATTTTCACATTTTTAAATTAGTAGGAAATTGCTCAAAATACGACTCATTCTGTAAGGGTGGTTACCCTCATATATCTCCCCCCGTGTTATTTTGCGAGTAATTATTTCTTGGCCATTATATTTTATGGTGTCATAGGAATGTGTGTACATATTTTCACGTTTTTAAATTGGTAGGAAATTGCTCAGAAATCGACTTATTCTTCAAGGGTAGTTACCCTCACATCTCCCCTCGTGTTATTTTGCGAGTGATTATTTCTAGGGCATTATATTTTATGGTGTCATTGGAATGTGTGTACATATTTTGACGTTTTTAAATCAGTAGGAAATTGCTCAAAATACGACTTATTATCAAAGGGTGGTTACCCTCATATTTCCCCCCGTGTTATTTTGCGAGTAATTATTTCTAGGGTATTATATTTTATGGTGTCATAGGAATGTGTGTACATATTTTCACGTTTTTGAATTGGTAGGAAATTGCTCAAAATACGACTTATTCTCAAAGGGTGGTTACCCTCATATCTCCCCCCGTGTTATTTTGCGAGTAATTATATCTTGACCATTATATTTTATTGTGTCATAGGAATGTGTGTACATATTTTCAAGTTTTTAAATTGGTAGGAAATTGCTCAAAATGCGACTAATTGTTCAAGGGTAGTTACCCTCATATCTCCCCCCGTGTTATTTTGCGAATAATTATTTCTGGGCCATTATATTTTATGGTATCATAGGAATGTGTGTACATATTTTCACATTTTTAAATTAGTAGGAAATTGCTCAAAATACGACTCATTCTGTAAGGGTGGTTACCCTCATATCTCCCCCCGTGTTATTTTGCGAGTAATTATTTCTAGGGTATTATATTTTATGGTGTCATAGGAATGTGTGTACATATTTTCACGTTTTTGAATTGGTAGGAAATTGCTCAAAATACGACTTATTCTCAAAGGGTGGTTACCCTCATATCTCCCCCCGTGTTATTTTGCGAGTAATTATATCTTGACCATTATATTTTATTGTGTCATAGGAATGTGTGTACATATTTTCAAGTTTTTAAATTGGTAGGAAATTGCTCAAAATGCGACTAATTGTTCAAGGGTAGTTACCCTCATATCTCCCCCCGTGTTATTTTGCGAATAATTATTTCTTGGCCATTATATTTTATGGTGTCATAGGAATGTGTGTACATATTTTCACATTTTTAAATTAGTAGGAAATTGTTCAAAATACGACTCATTCTGTAAGGGTGGTTACCCTCATATCTCCCCCCGTGTTATTTTGCGAGTAATTATATCTTGACCATTATATTTTATTGTGTCATAGGAATGTGTGTACATATTTTCAAGTTTTTAAATTGGTAGGAAATTGCTCAAAATGCGACTAATTGTTCAAGGGTAGTTACCCTCATATCTCCCCCCGTGTTATTTTGCGAATAATTATTTCTTGGCCATTATATTTTATGGTGTCATAGGAATGTGTGTACATATTTTCACATTTTTAAATTAGTAGGAAATTGCTCAAAATACGACTCATTCTGTAAGGGTGGTTACCCTCATATATCTCCCCCCGTGTTATTTTGCGAGTAATTATTTCTTGGCCATTATATTTTATGGTGTCATAGGAATGTGTGTACATATTTTCACATTTTTAAATTAGTAGGAAATTGCTTAAAATACGACTCATTCTGTAAGGGTGGTTACCCTCATATATCTCCCCCCGTGTTATTTTGCGAGTAATTATTTCTTGGCCATTATATTTTATGGTGTCATAGGAATGTGTGTACATATTTTCACGTTTTTAAATTGGTAGGAAATTGCTCAAAAATCGACTTATTCTTCAAGGGTAGTTACCCTCACATCTCCCCTCGTGTTATTTTGCGAGTGATTATTTCTAGGGCATTATAATTTATGGTATCATTGGAATGTGTGTACACATTTTGACTTTTTTAAATTAGTAGAAAATTGCTCAAAATACGACTTATTATCAAAGGGTGGTTACCCTCATATCTCCCCCGTGTTATTTTGCGAGTAATTATTTCTAGGGTATTATATTTTATGGTGTCATAGGAATGTGTGTACATGTTTTCACGTTTTTAAATTGGTAGGAAATTGCTCAAAATACGACTTATTCTCAAAGGGTGGTTACCCTCATATCTCCCCCCGTGTTATTTTGCGAGTAATTATATCTTGACCATTATATTTTATTGTGTCATAGGAATGTGTGTACATATTTTCAAGTTTTTAAATTGGTAGGAAATTGCTCAAAATGCGACTAATTGTTCAAGGGTAGTTACCCTCATATCTCCCCCCGTGTTATTTTGCGAATAATTATTTCTGGGCCATTATATTTTATGGTATCATAGGAATGTGTGTACATATTTTCACATTTTTAAATTAGTAGGAAATTGTTCAAAATACGACTCATTCTGTAAGGGTGGTTACCCTCATATCTCCCCCCGTGTTATTTTGCGAGTAATTATATCTTGACCATTATATTTTATTGTGTCATAGGAATGTGTGTACATATTTTCAAGTTTTTAAATTGGTAGGAAATTGCTCAAAATGCGACTAATTGTTCAAGGGTAGTTACCCTCATATCTCCCCCCGTGTTATTTTGCGAATAATTATTTCTTGGCCATTATATTTTATGGTGTCATAGGAATGTGTGTACATATTTTCACATTTTTAAATTAGTAGGAAATTGCTCAAAATACAACTCATTCTGTAAGGGTGGTTACCCTCATATATCTCCCCCCGTGTTATTTTGCGAGTAATTATTTCTTGGCCATTATATTTTATGGTGTCATAGGAATGTGTGTACATATTTTCACATTTTTAAATTAGTAGGAAATTGCTTAAAATACGACTCATTCTGTAAGGGTGGTTACCCTCATATATCTCCCCCCGTGTTATTTTGCGAGTAATTATTTCTTGGCCATTATATTTTATGGTGTCATAGGAATGTGTGTACATATTTTCACGTTTTTAAATTGGTAGGAAATTGCTCAAAAATCGACTTATTCTTCAAGGGTAGTTACCCTCACATCTCCCCTCGTGTTATTTTGCGAGTGATTATTTCTAGGGCATTATAATTTATGGTATCATTGGAATGTGTGTACACATTTTGACTTTTTTAAATTAGTAGAAAATTGCTCAAAATACGACTTATTATCAAAGGGTGGTTACCCTCATATCTCCCCCGTGTTATTTTGCGAGTAATTATTTCTAGGGTATTATATTTTATGGTGTCATAGGAATGTGTGTACATGTTTTCACGTTTTTAAATTGGTAGGAAATTGCTCAAAAATCGAGTTATTCTTCAAGGGTAGTTACCCTCACATCTCCCCGCGTGTTATTTTGCAAGTAATTATTTCTTGGCCATTATTCTCTACGGTGTCATAGAAATATGTATACATATTTTGACGTTTTTAAGTTGGTAGGGAATTGCTCAAAATGCGACTAATTGTTCAAGGGTAGTTACCCTCATATCTTCCCCCATATTATTTCGCGAGTGTTTTCTGCTCTGAACATAATTTTCTATCGCCTCATAGTGATTTCTCCAAACTCTAAAGATTTTGAATTGAATGTGAATTACTGAATATCTTAGTTTTGTTTTTAGGTATATTTTCATTTTTTTTCACAGGAATATTATGAAGGTATTTTTCAGTTTTACACATTTCCGGGCCAAAGTACATAGTCTGAATACGAAAATATGATTTTCAATTCCTGACGAACGCCACTGGGTCTTCGGCCATTTCCGTCAAATTGCCAGCTGAAAATTGGCAGCTGTTTTCACGCCAGTATGACACATGTCTAAATCAAAAATAATCAAAGACATTATTATTTGATATAGATAAGGGTGATTATGTTTTATTTTTATCTTACCATCCTGTTTTTTCAGGAAGAAATCATTGTATTGTGCTTTTGTTATAAATGTATCGAATTCACTGAGTATGGTACATTTTTCCAAATTTTTTGGACACTTGATCTCGATCAGGTACTTGATTTCATTGTCTTTCCAAACACATCCATCAACACTGGTTGCAAAAAAAGGATATCTTTTGTTAACCACAAGTCCACAGTCTACCATACGCTGTGTTGGTTTCAAAATCATTTTGCAATATTCAGCCCTTGCTATATTTTCATTTTCTTTGCCATACCTCATGGCAATTGTCAATACAGGGCCATTCTCCACAAATTTTTCAATAAGAAATTTTTTCTTGCCGAATCACTTTTCAACTGAGTGGTGGCTGTTTTTGCGTTTGAAGAAGTGATGAAAAAACTTCTCCATCTCAACCATTCCTCTGACCCTTGAGGACATGTTGTTGGAATTTCAAAAATCAAATTTTGATGACTATTGACAAATCTCCTCATATTGGTCAGACAAATGGCAGTCTGCAATTAAATTAAATTAATTTCATCCAAGGTGTAATTGAAATCTTCATATATAATGTGGTGTATTGACAGAAATGCTGAGTTCACACCAACTTTCTGCAAATCAACCACAAATTGGTTTATATCAGGTTTTCTAATATAATCACTTGGTCTGGGATCAAATACAGCTCTCTTTGAGGGGTTATACCTTTTCATGTTGTATTTTGCTTCTTTGATTGCACTAGGATTTCGCTTCAGAGATCCTCTACCCCATTCTCTTGGCTTACTGGTACCAGCAACTATGACGTGACCTTGTTCTTTCACATACTCCCAAATAAACAGTAGGAGAGCTGTAACATGGCTGCATTTTCCTAATGAAGATTGTTTGCACTCACATAACCCTTTGATAATAGCACCAGAAATGTTATTGATTGTCACACTAACTTTATATTTAACTGTCTTTTGAAACGAAGACAAACATAAGCATCTGCAAGCATAAATGTGCTTTTGTTGACCATCATGAATATCACTAAGGTGATCGCTATTGACAAATTGATATCCCTTCCTAAATGGCTTGACTGTTGAAAAAGTTTGGTTTTCTCCTCCTTCAACAGATTCAGGATCAACATTTTCCACATCTTCACCTATTACATAGGTATAAATATTACCTTTGTTGAAAAAGGCTGGAACGTTGACACTTGGAAATTTACCCCAACTTATATCATCCAAGTTGAACTGACTAAGCTGATGGGATGGACTACCAGACTGAACAACATTTCTTTTCATGTCGTACCATTTGCCTCCAGCAACTCCAACAAAAATTTTGCCATCATTACCTGTTGCCATGCAATTTTGGATCCTTAAACAAAAAGTAACCAACAGTTTAGACACCAAAATAGTAGTTAACAATGTAAAAGCACCCCCTAGATATTACTTTCCTACTCACCTAATTATCAACTCGCACTTTGTTCCTGACTTTTTTAAACCCCTACATTCAAGCCATCTCTTTAACTGAAAGACAGAGTGATCTTCCATGGACACACCATCCTGTAGAACTGCTCCAGGAACATCTTTGGGGAGTAAACTGAATAAAGTCGTCATGTTTTATGAAAACAACTGAATGGAAAATGCAACACAGAACACAACTAATAACAACGATATTCAGGCAAGCTATAAAACTGTCCTTACAAGACAACCTGCATGAATATTTATAATTGTTAATATGCTAATGAGTACTAATGACATTTAAATGACAGTTGACCATCCAAATTACTATGGGTACCAACACAAAACTGCCAAATAAACATAATTGTAAATTAAAAAACAATAAAGGCTTAGGGCCGGTATTATAAACATCTCTCGAAGTTAACTTTAATTTTAACAGTCAAGTTAACTTCAGCTTTGAAATGGCAGTTTTATAAAAGTCTCATTTCTGAAATAAAAAGAAGAAGAAGGCAAATGTGTAACCTAGAATTTATCGCAATTTCTCTTGTGACATTTCTAATTTTCTAATAAATAATAAAACTGCTAGCAATAGATTTGAGAATCTTCCAGAACTCCAACTACCAAGAATGAACATGTACGAAATCTGAGTATAAGAGTGTAATTAACACTTGTATTACTGGCGATAGAAGATGATTTCAAAAATTGAAAATACTTTTAATTCTACAGTAATTAGAACTAGAAATGTTGAATTATTAGTTGGTCTTTGCAAATTTGCCTCACTAATGTGCCTTAACAAGCATAATATACAGACTTTCTTGATGATCGAAATAATCGAAATCCGTTTTCATTTGTTTTCAAATTCTATTTCGTTCCACAATATAACGTCGTCAATATCCTTCAATAATAATCACAGCATCTCCTTCATTGTCCCTTAAAAGTTCCTCGAAAATAACCAGGATATCGTTTGCTAACATTATTGCGAGAAAAAAACAATCAAATTGAGGTTTTATGCTAAATTATTGATAGAAGAACTGTCGAAAACCACCATTTTCTGGAAAGTTAACTTTAACTGATACCCCTTCCTACCAATAAAGTTAACTCCTACATTTTGAAGTTAACTGTAAGATGTGACGTCATTCCTCGAGTTAACTTCGAGTTGTCTGTCAAAATAGTTTTATAATACCGGCCCTTAGTGACTCAAAGTAAATGATAGAAAAATATAATTTTTGATTCTCTACACAACCATCATAAAATAATTGAAATTGGAGAGGCAGACCTTTTTGACGAATTTTTTAGGTTGGCAACTTGTGCGGAACTCGTCTATTTGTTACCCCTGAGCTACACACTGGTATATTTCTGTGCAGAAATGCATGTTATTTAAAAGGAACACGTTCTTTCGTGGTCTGTGAGATCACTTCAGGAGCTCCTCGAAGTTACTCGGAGCTACCCTCTGGGTCAATAGACGAGGAAAGTGATGACGTCACAAATGTCATTCTTGTCAAAAACTGATTTCAAACAAACCTCCGTCGAATTTCAAATCAGCTTGTAAGATAACTCCGATGAAGGTTTTTCAACTTCTTTTGCCTGAGAAAACAAAATCCAAACAACCAAACACAAACTAATAAGCAAAGCAGCAAATCATCAACAAAGAATGTCACCTAAAATTCTTTGTTTGGAATCAGTTTTTGACAAGTATGACATTTGTGACGACACACTTTCTTCGTCTATTAGAAATCGGCTAATATGTGTTACATGGGGTTTCATTGGAAAATGATTTCTTGTTGTTCTGTGAAGTATGTCACTTTGACGCGTAGATGCTACAAGATTCTGATTGGCTAGAGCTTATTAAACCCTCGTAGTTTACTCTCTTTGGGTGAAAATCCTCGGACAAGGCACGCGCGTTCAGTATGAAGTATGACGATGAGTCGGACCGATCAGATGATTGAAAATATTGGTCACATACATACAGTTCTAATTAGGTCGTCAAGTCAACCAAATGACCGCGCTGGTCTAATCATATTGGTCCGACCGGTGACTTGACTCAGCCTGTGTTTTGTGGAGAGAAGTCAAGGAGACTAATGGTGGATTTATGCAGCAGTCATAAGTCTCAAGTCATAAGGAAGAATTTTCGTCAATGATTGGTTGGTCCGTAAATTCCAACCAATAATTGACGAATATTCTTCCTTATGACTTAAGACTTATGACTTATGATTGCTGCATAAATCCACCATAAACATTATTTTACAGGAGAGTCTAACTCTTTGGTCTAATCCCCAATGGAGATACTAATAGAAAGAGATGAAAGAACATTTGTGAGGAAATGTGACGTAGTTGCACATGTCATGGCCGCCGTTCTCTATAGGCAGTGACGTACTAGCTCTTGGTATATGAGAGTTACTTTACTGCTGACAGTTTTGCTGCTTGGTTCGAGTTCGACTCTGTACTCATGTCCAAGTACGTCACTATAACGCGTTGATGCTACAAGATTCTGATTGGCTAGAGCTTATTAAACCCTCCTTGCCAGTTTAGTCTCTTTGAGTCGAACTCGAACCAAGCAACAAAACTGTCAGCAGTAACTCTCATATACCAAAAGCACAGATTAGAAAATACTGTGCCAAAAGCTAGTCCGTCACTGTCTTTAGAGAACGGTGGCCATGACACGTCCAACTACGTCACAATTCATTTCTTTCTACTAGTGTCCCCATTGTCTTATGGGGATTAAACTCTCCTTGTTAAATTTTAGTCTCCTTGATAAACCCTCCTTTTTGGTCTCTTTGGAGAGAAGTAGCGAAGTAAGAAGAAGAGGAGTAAGAAGAAGAGAAGTTAAAAAAACAAAAAAAAATAAAAACAAAAGTGCAAATTTGTTCAACTATTTATAATAATTGAAGGTATTAAGAGACAAAATGAAAAGCTCCATAAATCTGGAATTCTGTAGACTTTGTCAGAATGAAATAGGCAAAGTGTTCATCGATAAAAACCTTGGACAAACAATTTTAAATATCACAAAAATACAGGTTAATAATTTTAGTATGTCCATAAAATTATTATAGTTCTATTGAATGTTACCTATAAGATAATGATAAAACAAACTTTTTCAGATAGATGATGAATTATATTCAAGTATGCCACAAAACATATGCCTGCTTTGTCATGATAAAATAATAGATACTCAAAACTTCATAGAGGTGGTTCGAAAGGAAGATGAAAATATGCGAATATTCATTATAGAAAGGCAAAATCCAACAAGTTTTGAAGAGGTAACGAACAAAATTGACAATTGTAGGACGAATTTCGAAGATAACTCGGAGGGTGTCACTTGCTCAATAGTAATTACGAACAAAGGTACATCCATATTCTTTATATTTCTGTAGAATATTCGCAAGCCAATAATGAAATCTTTAATAAATGTTTGTTTTTATGACATTCATGAGTGTAGTATTTTTTAAACTGCCATGTTTTCCACTCTGACATAATATAAATAATATAAAATGATTTTTAGGTAAACAAGGTGAACTGCAGGTTTTTAACTGTCCAGTATGTAACAGAACGTATCACAGACTGTCGAGTTACTGTGTACATAAAAAAAGCCACAAGGATCTATATTGCACTGACTGCGATACCCTTTTTGAAAACATACAGGGAAAAGAAAATCATTTATGTTTGAAGAAAATTGAGCAACCTGAACATAAAAAAAGGAGAAGTGTAAGAAAAACAAAGCCGAAAACTATAATGGATACAGGTAAATATACTTTTAAGCACTAAAATTAATAAGGTTTGATACATCACAAATTGAATGGAAAAAAGATATGAAGGATAATGCTTCCAATTGAATAATATTGATTTATTAATTACTTCATAGCTGTTTATTCTTCATCATATAATCAAAAAATGTAATACATAATAACATAATACTGTTGTTCACCAGAAGCTATTACCTTCATTGTGGAAAATTTTATTATAAATACTGCAAGGTGTCTCCAAATTCAATTTGATCAACGGTTTGGCCATAATGAAGTTGATAATGGGCTAGAAAAACATGCTGATTGTTACTGCCACCAAATGAAACGACCAATACCCGAAAGGTATTGAACTATGTTCCTGCAAAGTTTTTAGCTCAATGGATCTAGTAGTTTTTGGGTGAAAAAATATCAGGGAGACAGGCACCATTAGCTTTTTATATTAGCTTTTTTATTTAAAAAAAATAGAAAATCGAAATATTGGTAAAGGTAAGCTTATCAGACTCATTTTTGAAACAAAAAGAAAAGTGGTGTTACATAGTTTTATCTCCTGAACACGAATCCGAAAGAATTTCGTGGGGGTCTCTTATACTTTTCGAGTTATGACCTTTTGAATCTTGAAAATGGACCATTTTCAAACACGATTTTTTTCGGTAAAAAATCGCAGAAAATGTCTCCTTTTTGTAGACACTTTTTTCATTATCTAATCAACTCTTATTTCACAATTACAAGCACCAAAACCAAACGTTTTATGGAAAATTTTAACCTTCTTATATTACACTATTCTTAACCTCACTCTTCATTGGCGTTCGTTCTAGAGATGTGGGAAGGGTTATGTATACTTTATAAGAAGGCTGATTTTTTGTATAAAACGTTTGTTTTTAATGCTTGTAATTGTGAAATATGAGTTGATTACGGTCTGAAAAAAGTGCCAACAAAAAGAAGGAGGCATTTTTTTCGATTTTTTACCGAAAACATCGTGTTTGAAAACGGTCGATTTTCAAGATTCAAAAGGTCATAACTCGAAAAGTATAAGAGACCTCCACGAAATTCTTTTGGATTCGTTTTGGATCTTAACCCCCTAACATTGAGTATTGTATGTGACTCCCCAAGATCTACCTTAGGGTTCTCTATAACTTCTGAATACTGATATCCATCTTTGCAAAGAAAACCCTGCATGTTGAGATGTTGATTGTGGAAGAACAAGTCAGTAGTAGGTTTTACCTGCTACTGAATTGAACTTCGCCTTTTATTTTCAGTTATATAATACCAATGATATTTAAAAACTATGAAATGCACACTAATATTGTATTATGCTGGAAATAATAAAGCCGTTTATAATTATTATTGTTATTTTCCACTCCTGGCGGCTGTACCTCTTGTAGAGTTATGACAGAGTTGACATATTGGGTTGTATTTTTGATTTTTATACAAAATGTGCAGCCCTGTCATGGTTATGGTTTTTTTAGATAATCTAGAGATTACTCCTGCTGAGAATGATAATTGTGACCAACATTTCCAAATTGAAAATATCGATAACTCAACGGGATACACTGATTCACCAGATAGAAACTGCTTCAATGACTTGGTTCCATTCCATCATCTTGAAACCCAAGAATTACAATGCAAAAATGATGAACGTCATGAAAAAAAGCGGCCTTTTTTATGTGTCACTTGTGGTAAGTAATATGTTAGTATAAGTATTGAGTAGTATATGAAACTTTTGACAATATCAATCCTTAGACTCTTACAGGAAAAGACTTTTCAACAAAAAATTCATTGACTTGCCACGAAAAAATCCACTCTGCCGTAAAGGGGTATAAATGCGATCCATGCAACATAGGATTTTCGGTTAGAAGTAATTTACGTGCTCATATTAGGAAGTACCATGAAGGGGTTCGATTTTACTGTTCTCAGTGTACTAAAGTGTTCCTAACCAAATGCAGTTTAGACAGACACGAGAAGATACACACTGGAATCAAAGAATTCAAGTGTGAGCATTGTTCGTCTGCGTTTTACACCAGTAAGGAATTGGTCAAGCACCAAAGGTACCATCAGGTGAGGCTTTCATCAATCCCTCCTAATTAATTTGTTATTACAAACAATAATTGAAGTCTAAAATAAGGGATAAAAAATCCAGGTCCGTATTTAAAATTTCATAGTTAGAGGTGGCCCAAGAAAAATAACATCCTGTAGAACACTTTCGTTTACATATTTTTACAACCCGTTGAAAGTTGCAATGGCAAAGTGCAAACAGTTTCCGGAAATCTATTGTATTAAAGCAGATATAAGTGAAAAACAAAAACCGAATTTTTCGTTTTTTCCTGTATATCTCTGAAAGCTCAGATTTTTTACCAGCATTGTAATGAGCTCCATAATACGCAACTTTGCCTCCATTTAACCCTTTCTGTAGCTCTTACCGTTTCCGAGATCCTCATGCATCTACTCGAATTTCACTCACCCAGTATAGTCACAGCTTATATACGTATAGTTATACAAAAACAAACGGAAGGTATCGCGGTGACGTCAAATTTTTTGTTTTTTGCACCATCCGTTTTATTGGTGCATGAAGCACAAGTAGACAAAAGTCAAAACCACGAATACATAGTTTTTTTGCGAAAAAGTCAGTGATAAGTAATTTCCGATCTCAGGGACTTGTAGCTCTGGGGCTTAAAGCCTGATTCACATAATGGCAGTAGCAGTGGCGTCACCCCCCTCTATTGATAAGATAACCAATGGCAAACATGTTCAGACGACGCTGAAAATTCAAGGTCACGCTGCTTAAAGTTTGATTCATTTAAACTGTTTGCAGTAAATTCTAGCAGTGTTCGCATTTCTAACCTTAAAATTATCATGAAATCTGGATTGATGTTATGATTCCTTTCTACTGCCTTTAACAAACAATTAGTTGAAAATTTTCATCTCAATGTCACTCATTCAGATAACAGCGTCAAAAGGGGCGGAGTCACTGCCTTTAGTGCCACTGCTACTGCCATTATGTGAATCAGGCTTAACACTCCTAAATGGAAAACGCCTATAGGGAATGGGCCTTCCTCTACAAAATAAATAGTGTTCAGTGTCCTTGACCCCAGGGTGCTTTCGTAGTATTGCACCATGCCTGGCAGCAGCTTTGTTGCTGAATTTGCACGAATATGTTCTCACCTTTATTCGGCGTTTTTTTGTACGCTACAATAAGTTTTCCATTTATATTATCATATATTGCCCCTCGATAAATCCATCCTGATTTGATATATTAAACCATTAGGAGGCATCGCGCTGATGCCATTTGACAGGCCCATAAAATCGGTCGATCAATAGAGAGATATTGCAATAACGCCAGTCAGTATTTAAGGCAACTTCATTTCGATAGTTACTGCCACTATTCTGTGATTAAAATAGAGATATTGCAAGTTTCATCTGTTCGTCCCTTATTTACTCGTGATTGACAGATGTGTTCATCCTAAATCAAACTTGGATTTTTATCTGCATGATTAATTTCAGAATTAGAAGGAATAATTCTGTTGATAGAATTGTCCAAACGAACTTCTACGTCGACTCTTGTTGAAAATCTATTATATTTATCAGTCAGAGCCATGTTTATCCACTGATCATGTCACGATAGTTTACGATCTCACCCGAAATGGAAATAAAGGAATGTTAATCATCGCCTTTAAACGTCCTCTTATAAAGGCAGGCAGTATTTTAACAAAGTGTTCCTTATTCCAGATTCACAGTGCGCGTGCGTACATGTCAAAATAACGTCGACTTTATTACTGCCTGGCGTTATTTAGTACAGCAATATCTCAATTTCTTTGGACATAACCAGAGTTATGGCGATAGCTACAATACAGTAATTTAAGGGAGACTGTATGGTACTGATTATCGAACATTCGGACAACAGCGGCAACACTGCATGAAAATTAAAGGAAAACATGATAAAAAGTCAAAGTTGTTCCCCACTAATCAGCTGACCAAATGCACCATTAGGAAGCAAGAGCCAAAAACTTGGAAGAGATGCTGTTGAAATACTTCTCTTCTTCTTGTGCTTGTTGCAAAATTGAAAATGGCAGACGAGAACGATAACAACGATCGTACAGAAAATGAAAACCAAAAGGCAGAAAAGATGTTCTCCCTGAAGAAATGGAATGCCGTGGCAATGTGGAGTTGGGACGTCGAATGTGATACTTGCGCCATATGCAGGGTTCAAGTCATGGACGCCTGCCTCCGTTGTCAGGCGGAGAGCAAAAAGGATTCTTATGGAAAACAAGACTGTGTGGTGGTTTGGGGAGAGTGTAATCATTCTTTTCATTATTGCTGCATGTCTCTGTGGGTGAAGCAGAACAATAGATGCCCACTGTGCCAACAAGAATGGTCTATTCAGCGGATGGGCAAATAAAATGGTTAGAACTGATTTTGTAGTGATTCTGTTCATTTTTTCAAGGAACATCATTATCGATACTTTGAAGCAACTGGGATTGTGTTCCAAAATTCTGTTGATGAGTTTCTATTAGTATTATATATTTTTTGGCGTTTATAACCCATTTTTCAGTATACTTTCCTTATCTGGTCATAATGAGCTCATAGGTACATGTATTTTTTTTTAGGGAGTGAAACAACATAAGTGTGAAGAATGTTTCAAAACTTTCTTTGAACGTCATCATCTGATCATTCATCTGAGAAGCCATAGTGGTGAAAGACCGTATGTTTGTTATGTCTCTGGTTGTGGGAAGTCTTTTGTAGAAAGCCAGAAGTTGAAAAGACATCATAATGCTAAGCATGTGGCAAAATAATATACCTGTTACCATTTTGAGGATAGTTCAATATAATTATAAATAGGTACTTGTAGATTTTACTGAAAAGGTTTATAAACACAACTGAAATAGTTGATTGTATGATTCAAATACAGGTTTATTATTCTAAATTCCAATACATTATGTTTTAGTCAATTTGTGATATTAAAAAGGAAGACTAAGTAATTAATTAAAGCATTTTTTAGAGTAGTCCATAACTTTTATTTGTTTTATATCTTTAAAAATGCAGCGTAAGTTGAAGAATTGACTCATAAGGTACTTTAAAAATTATTGAAAACACATCTGAGTGATGAAGCAAAAGGTCTACCAAAATTCAGTAAGTCACCATGGTGAATAATAACGGTTTCACTTTTCCAAAATGCACAAACAATGCCCTTGATTACACTCCTGTGTATATAAGGGGATCTCATATGAAAATTTATTCTACATCGTAATTAATGAAGGAATATTTAGGAAAAACTATAGCAAATAAGAAACATTTCGGTGAAAACATTGGACTATAACAAAAAAATTTCTATGATGCCTAAACCAAGTTTTTACGCTGTTATCAGTACATAAAGTGATACACAAATGCGCAAAAACATTTCGGAAGTCATCATTTTGATAACACAAAAATTTTAATGTTAAACAGCTATTTGCACCGGTTCTCCTTAATAACAAACTCAGCTAAGTGGAGGATCAGCTTAAGGTACACCTTAAGGTAAAGATGGTTTGCACTGTTGACTTCTGCCCTGAACCTTACCTGAGTATTGACAATGTTTGGCAACAGCGCAAAAATGATCACGTAACCTGTTTTTAGTCTTCTTGCACGTAACCAACGACAAGACGTTTAGCAACGCAAAGTTTCAAAAAATATGCACGCAGCGCAAGCGCTGTCATTTCTGTCTAATTTGAAAGGCTGGCGGGAGTATAACATGTAAAGCCTGATTCACATAATGGCAGTAGCAGTGGCGTCACCCCCCTCTATTGATAAGATAACCAATGGCAAACATGTTTAGACGACGCTGAAAATTCAAGGTCACGCTGCTGAAAGTTTGATTCATTTAAACTTTTTGCAGTAAAATCTGGCAGTGTTCGCATTTCTAACCTTAAAATCATCATGAAATCGAGATTGCTGTTATGATTCCTTTCTACTGCTTTTAACAAACAATTAGTTGAAAATTTCCATTCCAATGTCACTCATTCGGATAACAGCGTCAAAAGGGGCGGAGTCACTGCCTTTAGTGCCACTGCTACTGCCATTATGTGAATCAGGCTTAATTTGGAAAATTTGTCTCTACCGGGACAACTAGCCACAATATCGCCAAGAGAGCTGCGTGCACATTAGTTAAAATGCGTAATTTATTAGCCACTGTAACCTGACCTGACTTACCCTAGGTAAACAGAAAAGTATCCATCCAAAATGTTTACGACATAAAGGTGTGGTCAACAATTTTTGATGAATGAGAAAAATTGAAATGACTTGCCATTCTATTCCTCCAGTACAAAACAACAGAATACTTTTGAGCTCATAAGTAATATAAATTAACAATAAATCAACAGAGAATTTGTATTAAGAAATAGGTACAGTATTGAATCTGAAAATTATTTTCATACTTTCACATTATAGGGATTTTCAATATCAGCCTCAATCGGGTTCAGTATATAGAGAGCTTTAGGTTTGGTCACCCTAAATAGAAGGAAACATACAATCACATCAGCAAAATCCAGAAAAAGTGCTTGAAATTCTTTGAACATCAAGAAAATAGGAAAATATTTCGTGTAGGAAAAGTGAGGTTGAGTAGTTAAGTGGAACCTAAGCCTGGAGAATCTGAGGCTTATCTTGACTGAGGCTTATGTTGTCCTCAAATAGCGGTGCAAATCAAAATCGTTATGTAACTTCCACTTAAGTCGTAAGGGAACCTTAAGTAGAACCGGTGCAAATAGCTGTAAATCATTCAAATTAATGATACAATTGCTACAATTTGATATATTAACTCAAAGAAAAAACTGAAACATTTTTGTAAGGAGCTTCAACTCCCGTGTTTTGTTGAGCTCTGACCATAGAACTATATGTCCATATTGTCTTATGGGAATTAAACACTCCTTGTTGAATTTTACACATCGACAAGCGTAAGAAGAATAGTCAAACAATCCCTGTGCAAAATGCATTGGATGGCCGTCACCTGAGACATATATACTATTTTACTGGAAACATTGAAAATGTATCCAGTAATGTGGCGCCGTTATCGGATGGCACGCAAAACTATACTTCTGTCTCTTTTTAAAATAGAACGCCAGTTTTCATTCACTTCATTCAGAAATGTGCAGAATATTGTCATTGGTGAGATGTTTAGCAGAATAAAAGACGAGTCAAAGTTTGCATTCGGATGTTTCGAATATCAGATGATTATCAGTGGTAAAATTTTATATTGCTGCAATTAAGCCTAATATAATGAAACACGTAATGTAGCAATATTCTTACTGAAAAATGATCCCTAAGTATAGGTACAAAAAATGTTCTATTACGATATTATATCGCAGTTGATATGTTTTGAAAACACATAAAGAATATTCATTAGTGCTTGAAGGCACCCAATAAGTAGGTAAATAATAATATATCAGTATTATTTGTACAAGTTTTTGTTTAGTTTCACTCACACGTAACAGGTATGGTATCTATACTGTCTAGGTATAACGGGGTCAAAACTTCAGTGGAAATTTTTTGCCAATTTCACTGATCCAATCATCTTTAAATTTGGCAGGTGTCCATTAAATTCATTCAGGTTCGTTACGACATTCACAAGAGAAAAAACAAGATAGCGAACAGTTTTTGTGATTTATTGTCCAACTATTCATAATGCGAATCTCGAGTAGTTTTGTATTTTTCCAAAATTCGAAATGGCGAATACGATTTTTGATTAGATTCTTTCAAAATTGGTACCTATACAAGGGCTTGTGTTGGAGACCAATACGAACATTCAAGATGGAGGACAAATTTTGTGATTCATGTCCGAATCCGTCCATGATAGATCTAGAATTATTTGGGTAGGACAGTTCAAGGAAAATTCAAGTGTTGGCTGACAGGTGTTCTTTAATTGATGGTTCGATGTTATCAACAATGTATATGGACATATAAGGAGAGTTTCAAAGGAGGTTGTCACCAGAAATCATTTATCTCCTACACGGGCCTAAAATACATTTTTTGTTGTACAATTTAGTTATTTGTGTATTTAGAGCGCGAGTAGCGCGGTAATCTTTGGAGAGCGGCAATGGCACTTTGTTCTCGAAATAAACACTTTTTTTTTCTTCAAACACAGCTTTTAAACATAGAAACGATTGACAGTTCATTCAACATAGGCACCTAACATTACCCATGAGAAAATAAACACTCAATAGTAATCCCAAATGAATAAGCTAACCAAATATCCAATAATTCACATCTCTAACAAAACTAGATGACTTGCTTGAAAAAAAAAGTATGTCGAGATCGAATCACAGGCCTTCAGCTTGATAGCAGCTACGCTCTCAACACCACCACAGTTCCTAAGAGTGTTATGAATTTATTGTCTATACTAAACATCATGCAAGAATAGGTTCGTTTTCAACGAAAGCTATGGAGATCGACCGTTTCTTCAATATTTTCGCACTAGAGCGAAAAAGCTGTCAACAAAACATTTCTGTAAAAACATCAGCTTTGCGTTGAGATCTAAAAGCGTCAAAGGCTACCTACTTTGGTAAGCGGTTGTAGAAAAAAATATAGTTTACTGACCATGCACGATCATCGGGGAAATGGAAATATTTATGGTTTTACGCAGTGTCCACGTACAGTGCCTAAAGTGATACTTTTCAGGACACGTAAGTGTAAAAATCAAATATGAGTTATGTTTTACGCATCGTTCATATAATTCCAAAAGACAGTATTTTGCGTCAGATTTTACTCGAAAGTCATCAAATGAAAACTTCATAGAATAAAATATACTCAACAATTGCTACAATTTGCCAATATAATAACAGGCGTAGAAATAAAATTGTAGATACATTTTCATAAAGAGCTTTTTTGTACTCACGTGTTTCCACGCTCATAAAAAAGTCCTAATTTTCTGTGCGTATTGGTCATGAAGTCATAAAGTTTCATTTTTAATAAGGATATCCACTTATAGAGGTTATTTCGAACGATCGACTGAAACTTCAAATTCAGTCGCAGATAATGCCATTATATCAGTACCAAATTTCGAAAAAAAAACCCTTATTAGGTTTTACAACTTTGACTTCATGGTAAATAAATAAACTTGAAAAAAAACATTTTAGAGAAAAGTTTCTATTTAAATGTACTAAAAAGAAGAAAATAAATTTTAAAGTGAATAAACGCATCATTTTGTTACATTATAAAATTTTAAATGATATAAAAGCTTGTCGCGAGAAGTATATATGTAATTCTTATAGTATATAAAATTCAAAAATTACCTCAAGATGTATTCACACGACAAGCTTTTATATCATTTGAAATTTTATAATGTAACAAAATTATGGGTTTTTCGCTTTAGTGCATTTAAATAAAATCTTTTATCTGAAAAGGTTTTTTAAGTTTATTTATTTATTTTTTTAGTTTTCTGTGAATATGTTTCTTAGTCTGTTCATTTCAATCA
Source organism: Chrysolina oricalcia (assembly GCA_944452925.2). Lineage (NCBI taxonomy): Eukaryota > Metazoa > Arthropoda > Insecta > Coleoptera > Chrysomelidae > Chrysolina > Chrysolina oricalcia. The sequence goes on from OX101825.2 coordinate 19,365,411, forward strand.
ATGCGCCATTGTTGCACGGTCGCTTGCCTGTTAATTTACAGTTGGAAATTTTTCCTAATTTCTACGTGTTCTCTAAATAGCTTTAGAGGGGGGCAGAGGGGGGAATTTTTTTGAAACCGTTTTGTTCAATGGCCAGATAATTTTCACTATTTTTACGGATTTTTTTTATTTCTATTCCGCGAGTTTTCCTATTTTTTTGTGACAGGACGATCTATTTTTGTTTTCATCATTATTTTCCATGTCCGAAACTGTTGAAACATTTTCCGAATTCCTTTTCGTTCTCTTCCTAGGTTTTGAGGGGGGAAAGGGGAGGCCAAATTTTTTAAAACATAATTTCCGACGGTCAGATATTTTTCACTATTTTTACAGATTTTTCCGATTATAATTTTGCGTTTTTCCATTTTTTTTTTCGAGAAAAGAGGGAGGCGAGTACCCCCCTAATTCATTTTTTCTTGCTGTAATTCTTGACGTCCAAATCCGTCAAAAAAACGTCCGAAAACTTTCGCGTTCTCTATCTAGCTTTCGGAGGACGGGGGGGGGGGGCAATTCCTTTTTATAAACCATAACATTCGATAGTCAGATATTTTTCACGATTTTTAGAGATTTTTAAGATTTTAATTTCACGAGTTAGTTTCCCTACTTATTTTTCCGTTGTTATTTCTGACGTCCAAATCCGTCAATAAAACTTCCGAAACCCTACGCGTTCTCTATCTAACTTTCGGGGAGCAAGGGGGACAATTTCTTCGACATTAATGTTTTGTCATCGGAACTGAACCAACAAGAAAAATTTCAATTCCATAGAATAAGAGGAAGTGGTTCTAATTCAGCTTGCAAGATTTGTACCCATCTAACACACACAGAGCAAGTTAAAAGCTTTCAATAAAAACAGAAAATAATATGGTAACTGTCAGAAATGGCATTATCACCTTCATATCTTGAAACCAATCATCGGTTGTCATCAAGAACGTTGGACATCTTCCCCCAAACATTAGTCAAGAGAAATCACCCTGAAAATATCTATGTGAATTCGAAAACTGACTGATACCTAACAAGACAAAAACAATGAAATGCCAAACACCACGAAAGTTCTCTACTTTGCTCTCTGCAAATTGCAAGTGGCAGGTGGAACGGACACTGAGCCAATCAAAAACACGAAATAATGTCCATTCATTATTCACTTTACGCGATTACTACGACACTTTCCATCTCATTCGTTTGTCTCCTTTTTGGGGGCAATCGTGCTGGCGCCATCTACTAATAAACCCCATCGTCATCCAATAATAATCCCATAAGGTTGACTGACTATACTTCTTTAGACAATGGTAAGGATGCCTCTGAGATGCGCAAACGATAGAAAGCGTGAGTAGATGTGCGACAAAGAAGTAAGTGCTTGAATAAGGCAGAGCGATTGAGCTCCTGCCCCACTCCAGGGTTTTGTCCACTCCAGGCTTGTAGTCTCCTTGGGTGTACTCAAGGAGACTAATAGTCTCTTTGGGGTGTACTCAGCAACTAAAATATTTGAAAGTCGGTTACAGATCTCTGTAATGGATTGGTAAGTCACCTGACTACAACAAGAAATCATCCTAAGCCATTGTCTAAAGAAGTAGCCTAAGCGGGTAATTTTGAAATATGACGTAGGTTAGGATGAAATCATAAAGAAAAGTACACCTTTTGTCCAATCAACAGTCTTGGTTTATTTGTTAGGACCGGTTTCGGATTTTACACCATTATCTAGTTAGATTAGGCTATTGATAAGTGGTAATGCCTGCATAGATCAAAATATTTGATTGTTTCAACTCTGACATCTCTAGCAGTTTATTCAAATTTCAATAAAAATAATCAAAAGTTCTCTTAACTGAATTTCGCTTTGCAGCAGCCGACGACCACTAACAGTGTTCCTGTTTATAGAGTTCTCTATAAACATTGCCACTAATCATTTCAAACTCGAAATTTGAGCGCCATCTACCGGTAATATTACGTACGCGAGTGGGTAATGAAAAGTATTCTTCGTGCCAGTTCACTTGAGCTTCAAACACTTCTTGTCAGATGGCAATACTGTTCAATTAATAATTTTTGTAGCAGACATTGATGTTTTTTCAATAATTGTAAAACAGTAATTTTATTTTGTTAAACCATTGTTTATTACGACGGCGTACTAGTGCCACTGCAGAAATAAAAATTCTCTTAATTGACACATTTATTCTGTCAATTGACACATTTAATCTGTCAATTGACACATTTAATCTGTCAATTGACACATTTAATCTGTCAATTGACACATTTAATCTGTCAATTGACACTTTTAATCTGTCAATTGACACATTTAATCTGTCAATTGACACATTTAATCTGTCAATTGACACATTTAATCTGTCAATTGACACATTTAATCTGTCAATTGACACATTTAATCTGTCAATTGACACATTTAATCTGTCAATTGACACATTTAATCTGTCAATTGACACATTTAATCTGTAAATAAAAATTTGATTTGAGGGGGTGAAATATTTTTTGTTTTTGAATAGCCTTTAGCACACCCTTGGATACTTCTAGAAAGATTTGTATTCTTCACTTTTCTTGATACGACCCCCCGTTTAGGCTGTGCGCGTGTCCGCGGTTTTTCGTAAATGAAAAAAAAATTGGAAAAGAAAATTTTAAAAAAACAAAAAATATGGTACTGTAGAGGACCGTCTTTGACTTTTTTTCGTTGGAGGGGGTGGGTGGGCCAAAAAAAATTGGATTCAATGGGGGGAAATAATTTTTTTAAATTTTTTTAAATAGCAGAGTGCACACCCTTGGATCATTCTAGAAAGATTTCTAGAAATCACTTTTATCGATGCAACAACAAAAAAAAAACAAAATAAAAAGCTAGGTCAGCCAGCAGTTAGCTCATGTCTATTTACTAGTCATGTTCAAACTACCCACTCCGTGGTGGTCGTGCTGGTAGAGCATTCGCCTCTCAAGCATTGGGTCTTGGGTTCGATTTCTAGCATGGTCATCGGTCTCGTGCTCGGCATTACACGTTAAAAGGTGAGGGTTGCGTCTTACCTAGCTTGCACAAGTCTCTCGAAGACTTATGGTGGTTCGGCGTACGGGTGCAACAAGTTGACGGAAGTAAAAATTTCAACAATTCTCAGCATGATAATGTTCCAATCACCTCATATTAAATGTGTCAATTGACAGATAAAATGTGTCAATTGACAGATTATAAAGTGTCAATTGACAGATTAAATGTGTCAATTGACAGATTAAATGTGTCAATTGACAGATTAAAAGTGTCAATTGACAGATTAAATCTGTCAATTGACAGATTAAATGTGTCAATTGACAGATTAAAAGTGTCAATTGACAGATTAAAAGTGTCAATTGACAGATTAAATGTGTCAATTGACAGATTATAAAGTGTCAATTGACAGATTAAATGTGTCAATTGACAGATTAAATGTGTCAATTGACAGATTTTTTAATTTTCGCCGTGGCACTAGTACGCCGTCGTAGTTTATATAGAAGTAAGATAGTTAGCCAGCCTTATGGGATTTATATTGGATTCAAATGGATGCGACAGTGATCTCGCATCATAGACATATATATATATATATATATATATATATATATATATATATATATATATATATATATATATATATCTATATATATATATATATATATATATATATATATATATATATATATATATATATATATCTATATATATATATATGATTTCTGTCTCGCAACCAAGTCATGTCGCAACTTAATTGAAACAATGGGACAGCACTAAAATCGGTGTTTTTAAAAGAAACCTGCATTAAAATGACGTCAAAAATTCCTGTTTGTAGCTAATCACGCTAGATGACACTCGCGTTTAGGTCCAATACCTTTTCCACAGGCATCGACTATCTTCTATTTAAATAATGGTTAAACCTAAACTATGGATCTGAAAAATTAAATAGTTACTGAAATTGTGCAACCACATGCTAATTCTTGCGATATGAATCATCAAATTTGGTAAAATAAATAAATAGAATATTGAGTATCTAGTAGTAAAAGCAAAACATTCCCGGACGACAATGTAAATTGTTGGCCGAGGCGTTAAGCCGAGGCCAACAAGCACTGAAGTCTGGGAATGTGCTTTTACTACGAGGTACACATACTATTTTTTCTAGGAATTCTACATATTGTTTGCGTTAATTCAATAACCGTCTAAAATGTAAAAAAGCCCGCAAAAAATTTCTCGGGTTGTTTTCTGTACGGGAAAGTACTTTTTCGGCAACCATCCGGGAAGTGTTCACTTCCCGGGCACTTTTTCTTTGGGAAAGTAGCACTTCCCGGCCTAGTCCGGGAAGTACGTACTTCCCGAAATAGGCCGGGAAGTGCTCGAATTTTAATACAAATATTAATATAAATTAGAATTAGAATGTTTCTGTTGGTACCTATCTTCTGTTCGAATTTCAATGTACAATACAAATAAGAAGTGAAATGTTCGAAATATTCAAATTTGGAATCGTTTCATCCGGTTAACAGATGAGTGAAGGTCGACCTCTCTTCGTCTCTTAGACTAAATGCGTCTCATGGATTTGTTATTCTACATGATTGCCGAAAAAATAGTGTACGCAACACGTCCGAAAACAGTTTTTTTGGACTCGTAGACTTCCAGGACTCGCTAACGCTCGTCCTAAAAAACAGTATTTTCCAGACTTGTTACGTAAATTACTATTCCCGTACCGTTTAGGTCCGAAAACGGTCCGGGAAAGTTCGTTGCTTTGCAACGGACTAAAATACTAGATTAGCGTATTTTGAGTCCTGAAGTTGCTCCGAGAAAGTGGGCATTCTTGAACGATTTCAGAAAATAGTATATTGTGTATCTAGTAGTAAAAGCAATAAATTCCCGGACGACAATGTAAATTGTTGGCCGAGGCGTTTAAGCCGAGGACAACAAGCATTGAAGTGAATCGCAATCAGCATTATCATAAATTGAGGATTCGAAATTACGTGCTTTCCTGAAACGTCAAAGTGACAACTATAAACCAAAGACCGATTTTGACGGCCTAGGCCGGCAAAGTACTTTCCCGTATCGTTTTCGTATTGTTCATATAGGTAAATTTTTTGTACATCTTTCAATTTTGAATCTTTGTCAATTTCTAATTAAGTCCAGTCAAAAAAAGCTAATTTTTAAGGTTTAGTCCATTTTTCCTAGATAATTTATCAAGACTTTTCTGTAAAGCTGTTCAAATTGAAGCACAGTAAGTAAAACTGTAGGAATACATTTTCGTGATATTTCGTTTCGTTTTCGAGTTTTTGTAGTTTTTAGAGGGAAAATACAAATTTTTTTTCAGTTTCTCAATCTTTGTTCACTTTATAATCGAATTGAAGGAAAACGGTTTGGAATGTCAGTGGTGCTTGTGAAGACGTATTCGAAGCGATTTAAAAAGTTTCAATTATGTCATTAGTACGGTAAATATGTTAATTTTTCCGTTTTTTTAAAATAATTCCTGGACTATTGATTTTTCCAATAAAATGGATTGTCATTTTTTATAGATTTTCTAAAGGAGATCAAAAAAGATTTATTTGCAAATTGTGGAAATATCTACCGTTCGTGAGATATTTCGTATTTTCGAAAATTCAAATTTTCATTTTCAGATTCAATGGATTTTCGCCATTTCCCGATCGGTTTGATCCATTGCAATTTTGGAACTTCAGTTTCGTTCATCAGTTTAGCCGCATTTGGACTGAAAAATGTCCGTTTTTTGGAAAATCGCCCGGAAAAGCCTGTCATCATTTTCCGATCTTTCTCAAAAACTATACCCTTTTGTAGGGCATAGGAAAAAATGGAACGGATCAAATCACTTGCCCTATCATTGGAAGGGAAAACCGCCGTAAAATTTTCCGATCGCAAAAAATCTGATATCTGTTGATTTTTATATCGATTATTAGTCTCATGACCCGACGAACTATACCAGAAAAAATTTAAATAGTTCTCATGGTTGTAGAAGGTGCGAGATCTTATCGCGAAACAGCTTCTGGTTAACTATATATAATATATATACTATATATAATATATATACTATATATAATATATATATATATAATATATATATATATATATATATATATATATATATATATATATATATATATATATATATATATATATATATATATATATATATATGTACATTACTAAGTTCATGGGTTGAACCGCGTTGAGAGTTTATAACTCGACGTTTCGGCTCCTGCTTTGGAGCCATTTTCAAGAGTGTGACTGCGAGGCCTCTATCTGCCTACTCCTCGAGTCGTGGTCTTGAGAGATATCAAGGTCTCAACCTGCCTACTCCTTGATCTCAAAAGACGATCCGATGTTGGTTGCACTGTAGTATTTATAGGTGGTTGGCTACCTGGAGGTGGGCGGGTCTTACGGGTTTTCTCGTTTGTCTTGTCTGCTGGTGCCTGCTGTGTAGTTGGAGTTAATGGGATAATAATTGATTGCGGATAAGTTTCACGTGGCCTGGTAATTACGGTTGGAAGAAGGGGCTTCCAAATGGGGTTCAATTTACGGCTATCATCTTTAATGTTCAGGCAATCAGGCCGTTTTTCGATTTCGATGATAGCCGTAAATTGAACCCCATTTGGAAGCCCCTTCTTCCAACCGTAATTACCAGGCCACGTGAAACTTATCCGCAATCAATTATTATCCCATTAACTCCAACTACACAGCAGGCACCAGCAGACAAGACAAACGAGAAAACCCGTAAGACCCGCCCACCTCCAGGTAGCCAACCACCTATAAATACTACAGTGCAACCAACATCGGATCGTCTTTTGAGATCAAGGAGTAGGCAGGTTGAGACCTTGATATCTCTCAAGACCACGACTCGAGGAGTAGGCAGATAGAGGCCTCGCAGTCACACTCTTGAAAATGGCTCCAAAGCAGGAGCCGAAACGTCGAGTTATAAACTCTCAACGCGGTTCAACCCATGAACTTAGTAATGTACATATTTCTGACCGTGGAAACCTTTCCGAACATATATATATATATATATATATATATATATATATATATATATATATATATATATATATATATATATATATATATATAATATATATTCTGGTTAACTACAGCTGAAAAGAGAATGTGATACCAAAAATCAGTCGCTTCAGAGCGATAAATAATAATAATAACCGTACTCTGCTTTCTGATGGCCTTTGCTGAATATTTGGGATCATAAATATGTATTCAAATAGGCTAAATACAAATAGCAGGTATAAGTACAATGAGGTTTCCAACCTTATTCTCCGAGATTCAGAATTAATGTTTGTTAATCTTCGCAAGTACTATAATATTTTACTAAATCCGGGCCTGTTGCAAAAATCACTAATGACGCGCATGCGCATTGCGGACTAGTCTGAACTTTTTACAACACTTTTGACATGGGGATTATCATTCTAGAGTAAGTATATAATATATATTTCTATGACTCTATCCCGTACGATGATATGAAAGCAGACATAAAAAAGTACATTAAAGGCGTATGGCAGGATAGATGGCAAGAAACAGGAATCGGCAACAAGTTATTCGAACTAAACCCCAGTCTTGACCCCTTTCAGTGTGTGGAACTGAGCAGAAACCACCAGGTCACTCTTTCACGGCTCCGAATTGAGCACACAAGATTAAAGAGCGTTTTCACACACACCGGTAAAGCCGGTGCCGGTGACGGTGCCGGCACCGAATGCAATGTTATCAAATTATAGTTTTCACACTTAGCCCGGTCCGACTTATTTGCCGGTACCGCCGCCGATTCCGATTTATGTAGCCGGCGGGGATCTCGACAATCGGAAGACGGACCGATCTCCGATTAGTCGGTTTCTATGATTCCTTATGTACGTTTGTCCACACACATTCTGACGTGTCGGTGACGGATAGTATTTTGACAAGTAATTTCATTGAAGTATCCTGATACTTAATTTTATTTTCTAGTCGTTCCACCAGAAAATCAAATGTATCTGTACTCATTCTGAAGTAATTGAAGAATTTGAAATTATCCTCTCTTAGTTTTTCATAGAGCGTGTAAAAAGAGCCTTCTAAGTACCTCACTGTCACTAGGGGATGTACCCAGTATTGTCTTTCATATTTGGTTTTTCGGTATTTTCTCCTAAGATAGAATAAACCTAGGAGTTGACGTCTGTTGACAGCAGTTACAGCATACATCTTTCTTCAACATAGGTACTGAAAAAAATAACTGCACCGATATGCCGGGCTGTGTGAAATACGCTGTTGTCCGGTACCGGAACCGGTACCAGCACCGACACGGCACCGGTTTTACCGGTGTGTGTGAAAACGCTCTAACCCACCAACACCTGTTTCAACAAAGTGACCCAGAGACATGTTATATTTGTGACAGTGTTCTCAGCGTGAAACACCTTCTTCCAGTCTGCCCATTGTATCACGAAGAAAGGGTTACAGCAAACCTGCCCAACGACCTACGAACCATCCTCAACCTGGAACATGTGAAAAATCTAGTTTCGTTTTTGGATAGAGCTAATATAATGTATAAAATTTAGATTTAGATGCACTGGAAACAAATTGTACCGCGCTAATAACCGTAATGGTTGGAAATTGAAATAAAAAAAATTGTTCGACACTATAAATAACGTAAACTACACTCAACACCAAGATTTGCTTCAATACATGCAAACTCAAGAACCTATTCGTACTTATAGTAATACCGTATATTTTAAAAATGAATATTTTTGAAACGCAACATGCAAAGTTGACAAAACCTTCTCATATAATAGTCAACATTTTCAAAATAGCGTGAGTAAAATTAGGTCCAAATTAACGAAACGGTTTTTGAGATATTCAATAAAAACTTTGTAGATGACCTAAAAAAAATTGTAACGTACCCTGAATTTAAACGAAAGGTAATATCAAACAACTGAATTCATCAGAAAGTTTTCTCATCTTTTGTTCGATCAACATTGGCGATAAATAATTTTTTTGTAATAAAAAACGATGTGTTAAGTGTTTTCGGTATAGGGGTATAATCAAAAATTATAAAAATTCGTATTTCAAACAAAGAGAGTAACCAAGAATTAAAACACGTTTTTATCGCCTAGAATAGACTGAAAATATGATGTACTACCAAAATATGACTCATTTGTTCTGAAATAGTACTAGAAAAACACAATTTTTTTCTCTGTGCCCCTATAAATTGGGGGACATCTATTCATATCTCAAGAACATTTCCAATTCAAAAACGAGCAATCCGAGCCTTAGCTGGAATAGTTCAAATGGAAAGCTGTAAGCCTTCGTTCATATTATTATTAGGTTTAATATAATGACTCTACCATCGTCTATAATATACTGCAATCTAATACACATTCGAGAAAATTCACATAAGTATTCTACACATGGAATTAATCATTCTTATAATATTAGGAATAAAGATAATATTGGAGCACCACACCAGAGACTAGAAATGACAAGGAGACGTAATTCCTACATACCACTTCATAACTTACTTCCCCAATCAATGAAAAAATGCAACCCTCGCTATATAGTTTCAAAAGAAAACTGAAACAACATCTAACAAAGAATGCTTACTATGATCCGTCGGACTTCAATTTCACCGAATGATTATTGCAATAATTATGTCTCTATACAATATCTTTGTCCTTTTTATCTTAGTTTGTAAGTATATTCATATATTTATTTTGTGATTGTTCCGTATTCAATTTTATACAAATTATTTACTGTGTTACTATACTTATACTTTAATAATTGTAACTACACTTATATTGTATGTAGGTACCTACATTTTTGACTTGTCATAGCACTAAGGTACAATAATTTGACCAATAAATATCTAATCTAATCTACAGTGTGACCCATTTTTAATGGAGACATCCCCCTAAAATTTGAAGTTGTAAACCGATTTTAATATTTTTTTTTGAAATGTCAAGTACTAAAAGGTCTACCTTGGGACAAAATTTGAAATGTTTATTCCAATTTTTTCTTACTCGAAAATCGGGATTTTTTATTAGCGATTTTTTTATTGAAAAAATCACTACGCCACTGGATTCAGAGTGCCTCTAAACAGGTGTGACCAAAATTTCATGCAAAAATATGCATTAATAACATAGTTATGACAGTCACAAAAAACACCCTATATCAACAGATATAGCCATGAGAATATTTTTTTATGATTTGAACAATAAAGTGCCGCCAGATGAAAAAAAAACAAATAGTGTAAATTTTTTTAATGAAAATAACGGAATTACATTCAAGTTTTCACGCAAATTAACTAAAAGTAAGACCTAATAGATTTTTCAATTTAAATCTTAGTTGCCATGGAAATGATATTACAGTTTTAAACTTGTGAAAGATTTAAGTGTACTATTGTCAACAATATTCACCTTACAGTTCTTCGAATTATTTTGTGTTATGGCTGCAAGATTGAGCGTAAGAAAGAAAATTGAAATTGTACGCCTTCGGGAGATGACGTTAGAAGTGCTAGAGACGTTTGTAGAGTATTTAATGAGAGACAGATCGTCCTCGTATTAGCTGTGGTATGGTAAATAAAATAAATAAAATATTCAATGAAACTGGTGCAGTATCAAAAATGATGTTAAAAAGTAAAACTGTACAAAGACGAAACAGGAATGACAGGAATGATCATCAGGATATCATTTTAGATTATTTCGGAAATAATCCTAATGCCAGTATAAGGAGATGTCTCAAGGCGAAGAATATTAAACCTTTCAAGTCAAAATTTTTATACACACTGCAAGAAGGCGACGAAGCAAGACGTATGGAATATTGTTTATGGGCCCAAGGGAAATATTTAAACAATATAAATTTCCTACAAAATATTTTATATACCTACGAAGCCACTTTCACTACAAATGGAGTAGTGTCATCACAGAATTGTCGCTATTGGGCAGCGGATAATCCTAACTGGGTAAAAAACTGTAAAAGCCAGTATTTCCAAAAAATAAACGTCTGGAGTGGGATATTGAACGAACGAATTATTGGCCCTTTCTTTTTTGAGGAAAACATTAATGCGCAGAGGTTTCTAGAATTTTTAAACACCGAGTTTTGGGATGCTATTCACGAGCTGACAATCAATGAACGATCAAATTTAATTGTCCAGTTAGATGGGTATTCAGTTCATTATGCCAGAGCTGTGAGGCAATGGCTTAACGAACATTTTCCAAACCGATGGATAGGCTGTGGTAGTCCGTTTATAGAGTGGCCACCCAGATGTCCAGACCTAACAGTTTTGGACTTTTTTCTCTGGGGACTTCTCACACAAAAGGTTTACAAAAACCGCTCAATAGTAGAAATGAACTTTGTGCAAGAATTCGACAGGTATGTGCAGATATTACCCCTCAAGAACTAAGGAACGTAATCAGAAACATTCGTAAGCGCTACGACAAATATATCGAAATACATGGTGGATTAGTAGAAGCTACTAGAATATGAGTTTGAATTAATTGTTGCACTGAATCGAAACATTTCAATAATTAGTTAGGTATCATAGTTAATTTTTTGCTTCATTATTAGTTGAATTGTGTGAATGTAATTCCGTTATTTTCATTAAAAAAAATTTACGCTATCAATTTATTTTTCATCTGGTGGCACTTTATTGTTGAAATCAAAAAAAATATTCTCATGTGACAGTTAGCTGTGTGAGTTTTCGAATTTTTGAGTTGTCATAACTTTGCTATTAATGAATATTTTTTCATGAAATTTTGGTCACATCTATTTAGAGGCACTCTGAATCCAGTGGCGTAGTGTTTTTTTCAATAAAACAATCGCTAATAAAAAATCCCGAGATTCGAGTAAGAAAAAATATCGTAGTATGCCCTGAAAATTGGAATAAACATTTCAACTTTTGTCGCAAGGTAGACCTTTTAGTACTTGACATTTAAAAAAAAAATATTAAAATTGGTTTACAACTTCAAATTTTAGGGGGGTGTTTCCATTAAAAATGGGTCACACTGTATATACGACCTAATGTACTATCATTCATAAAATTATAATTGTACATGTTAACGAGTTCCGATAAATACATTTCTATCCTGAATTCGTCTTATTTCGACTAAGAAAACAGTTTTTTTCTTCGTCAATCCTACCCAATTTCGACGATTTTACGAACTTTGGTCGCTTATATCTCAGAAACGATACATACAAAATCATTTAAACTCACACATTTTTCTAAAGAACCATCCTAGTATAACATAATAAAATATCAGCCAATTCGACCTAGAGCCAATTTCCCAAATGTTATGTTATGTTCGTATTTTGAAAAGAAATCGTTAACTATTTATTATTCGGTGCAAGAAGAACTTGATATTGGATTATTACAGTGTTCCTTAAACGGTTATTTGTTACGCGGTACATACCTCATTTCCGAACACTTTTAAGGTACGGTTCCTTCCATGCGGCCTCCGCGCACGGCGGCCGCAGTGCGGCAGCCGCGACCTTCTGCTACACGTGTTTTTGAATGTACATGTTTCCTTCCAAGCGGCGGCCGGACACGTCAGCCGTGAACGACTGCGATCGTTGCGACGGTACTGCTCCAGAAGCAGTGTAGTCGCAGCCGCAAGAGAGTTTTCGTATTCCTCTGGGGTTATTACGTACCAAACTCGGTTGTATGACTCTGATTTTACATAATGTTTCATCAAGTTGAAGATGTACTCAAACTGCACCTTGTTCAATCTGAAATATTACCTAAAGGACCCCGCAACAAACCTTATGGAAAATGGCTCTTGGTGAAATTGGCTGAAACTTTGGGATATTGTAGAAATCGATGTCCTGATCAAATGTCTCGATGGGCGTAAGGTCAATAAATGGACAGTTTTTGAGATAATCGAGGTCATAGGCTGTCAAATTGATGTGTTCAGCTATCAGTGCTAAGTACGTAAGCCATGAACAAATCGCTTGTTAAAACGACTCTGTAGTCCCGAATCCCAGGATGTTTTCTGGGTCGCTGATAACGAATCTGGAGTCACTCTTGAAAAATTCACATCAATGGTCCCAATGTACCCCCCACCTCTCCCTAAATAAGGCCCATTTTCACATATTCCTGAAAATCGATGAAAACTTGGCACAGGAAGTTTTCAGGGTCGCTGACGACAAATCTTTGGTCCTAATTTGCCCCCCCTCCTTCCCCCAAAAAAAACCGCCGAAATGGGTAGAGCATACCCTTTTTGGCGCTATGATGGAGTGCGGGTGGTCTCAACACCTTTATTGACTCTATTGTTAGGACCCAAACTTTGGCAAAAATACTTTTGGTGGAGTGGAAGATTATGTTCATGGATCTATATCAACATGAAATTTGCCATTTATTTCCGCACAATGTATAATACTGAATGATGATATTTATTTCACTTTGGGAATAATGAAGACGATTTCGATCATTACTATTATTGAGTACTCAGTAAGGAATGCAAGGCCTTCATTATTTAAATAAAGCGCGCTTTTGAATTATAAACTGTATTTTGAAGTTATTAATTTACTGCACAATAGTATTTCCTGTGCCTCACTTTTACAAAAAATTAACTTTCATATTCCTCGCCTTAATTCTAGAAGTGAGACGACCTTTTATTGTGAAAATATTCGAACAAATGTTATGCGCAGGGCACCAGTGTCGTTAATGTGTTCTAATTATAATTTGGTCTGTGATATATGTGATATCAATGTGAGCCCTCTCAAATATATGTTTGATCAATAGATCGTAAACTTCTCATTTTTTCTTATTTCAGTTTTTTTAAGCAGTGTCGTTCAATATATAATCAATTGTTTATTTACATGCACGTATATACATATATTTATATTTGTCGTTTTGTAATTCGTTATGTTAAATATTACCTTCTAGCATTTCCTGTAATTGGGTGTATACCTGTTGGAAATAAAGAGCTATCTATCTATCTATCTATCTATCTATCTATTATGTATTTCTGTACTCGCACAGTACAGTTTATGAATTATTTTTCTAACATCATAGTATCTCACATATTATCAAAACTCCGATATATTCTTAAAATTATTGTTGAATGATTATAACCTTCACCGTCTTGTTATAGCTTTTCAATTTTATTTTTATTTAATTTTATAAATACAGGTCTGCTCAATCTGCCAAGTTCAGATTATAGAACAACACTTTTTGGGTTTGACTCTAATATTCATTATCGTAGTTTTCATTCAACTAATGTAAACAAAGACGTAAAAATCTAGGAGCCCTGTATCACTTGCGAATCAACAGACGTTAGTGATTGACGAAAACTGTCTTTTTGAGAACCAGAAACAAGATTAGTTGAATCCAATGTCGATGGCTGCACCAATTTTATTATTCAGGGTTTTTGGGTGATAACCGACTCTGAAAACCCCTGGGCCAAGTTTCATCAAATTCGATAATTCCGAAAAAATTACTTTCTCAGAGGGCCATATTGGGACCACTGACTTGAATTTTCCTCAGACTTTGACCCCAGATTCGTTATCAGCGACTCTGAGAAGCACTTGGGCCAAGCAAGTTTTCATCGAGTTTCGAGAATACCAAAAAATTGCCGTTTTTTTGGGGGAAGGGGGGGGGGGCAAATTGGGACTACTGCTGTGGGTTTTCCAATTTTGACCAAAGATTCATCATCAGCGACCCTGAAAATTTCCTGGGCCAAGTTTTCGTCGATTTTCAGGAATATTTGAAAATAGGCCTTATTTAGGGAGAGGTGGGGGGTATATTGGGACCATTGATATGATTTTTTCAAGAGCAACTCCAGTTTCGTTATCAGCGACCCAGAAAACATCCTGGGCCAAGTTTTTATCAAGTTTCGGGACTACAGAGTCGTTTTAACAAGCGATTTGTCCATGGCTTACATACTTACCACTGATAGCTGAACACATCAATTTGACAGCCTTTGATCAGGACATCGATTTCTACAATATCCCAAAGTTTCACCGAGAGCCATTTTCCATAAGGTTTGTTGCGGGGTCCTTTGACTTCATTCCCAAGTAGATGTCGATTAATTAATGTAACAGAACACCCCTCTTCACCCCTTTTTTTTGAAAATTGGATATATATCCGCATTGCTCTTTTCCAAGTCGATTAACTGCAGGATTTCCTCATCGTCATTTTCTTCCATTAACAAATAAAGTCGAAAAGATCATCCATCTTCACTTCAACTACTGCACCATCGGCGGAAAACCGGCTCCGTCCGCCGTACACGACATCCGCATGGAAGAAACCATGAGATCGACCGACTGACGCGTCCGGTCGCCGCACTGCGGCCGCCGTGCACGACGGTCGCATGGAAGGAACCGTACCTCCAAGAAGTTCGTGAGATCCAGAGGGGCCCAACAGATATTGAAATCATTGCCACTCGATTTTGATTAAAGTTTGGTTTGATTTGAATGTCTGCCTCGAGGTAGATTGCTAACCGAATGCTAATAGGTTGTACCATCATCAGACAAGGTCAAAATGAAGATACCTATTGATGGATCAAAATAGAAACAGCTTATTGGAAAAAATAGTAAACAGAAATACTTTGAAGAAATCAGTGGACAACAAAGGACCCCGCACGAAAACATGGGAAATGGGCTCTTGGGCAAATTGGCTGATATTATGTTATAGTAGGTTGAGTCATTAAAAATGAGTAAGTTTAATTGATTTTGTATACAGTGCGTTCATAAAGTGTGGAAACGCTCTATTATCTTACGAGTTGATTATTTTCGGAGGAAAAGCTCGGACAGGTCGATTTTGTATTTTAGTTTTCCACCTTTTTTTAGAAAAAAATATTTTTTTTTCCTACCACCTTTCAAGATATGACGTCATCGATATATTTTTTAAATTGAAAGGGTATATTTTTATGTCAAAAATTGAATTCCCATATTTTTCTGAGTTCAACCATACTACATACGTCATATCTTACACTTTGAATTACAGTATTCTGAGTATAAAGGAAACCAGTGTTCATATTTCTCAACGTTCATTTCATTATTCATTTTGCAACGTAAACCTAAGAACTACTCAGTAGTTAGTACGAGTATATTGCTACACTTGAATAGTAGGCTAAGCAAACATATGAAAGCCCTTAGCAACCAGGCAATAAGTTCTTAGTTACCATTGCATATGTCACACTGGTTTTCTTTATACTCAGTATACTGTGATTCGAACTGTAAGATATGACGTATGTGGTATGGTTGAACTCAGAAAAATATGGGCATTCAATTTTTGACATAAAAATATATCCTTTCAATTTAAAAAAATATCGATGACGTCATATCTTGAAAGGTGGTAGGGAAGAAAAATATTTTTTTCTAAAAAAGGTGGAAAACTAAAATACAAAATCGACCTGTCCAAGCTTTTCCTCCGAAAATAATCAACTCGTAAGATAATAGAGCGTTTCCACACTTTATGAACGCACTGTATATCGTTTCTGAGACATAAGCGGTCAGAGTTCTTAAAAACGTCGTACTTGGGTAGAATTGATGAAAAAAAAAACTGTTTTGTTAGTCGAAATGAGATGAATTCAGATGAATATGTAGTTATCGGATCTCGTTAACACGTTTAATTATAATCTTATTTTCACGAAATTTTTTTCTAGCACTACTCTATAACCAATAAATTATATTTTGGTAGGACATCTTAGTTTCAGGCTATTCTATAGGCGATAAAACGTGTTTTGTTTCTGGATAACTCTCTCTGTTTGAAATACGAACTTTTTTAATTTTGAATCATACCCCTATACTGAAATCAATTGACATGTCGTTTTTGACTACAAAAAATTATTTATTGCTAATATTAATTGAAAAAAAGATACGATAACTTTCTGATGAATTCAGTTGTTCAATATTACCATTGTTTATATAGAAGATAGTCAACCTTATGGGATTATAATTGGATCAAAATGGATGCGACATGTAGATGGCGATAGTGAGCTCGCATCCAAGTCATGTCGTAACTTCAGTGATCTGGCCTCCAAGTCATGTCGCAACTTGATTAAAACAATGGAAAAGCGCTAAAATCAGGGTTTTTTGAAGAAACCTGCATTAAAATGACGTCAAATATTCATGTTTGTAACTAATCACGCTAGATGACACTCGCGTTTGTGTCCAATACCTTTTCCACAGGCATTGAATAACTATGTTCTATTTAAACAATGCTTGTGGACAGTAGCAGAACGATTTTCGTCTTCTCGTTCATGTACTACAGAGGAATCACTTACTGGAGCGATTTACCGTTTTTTGTCCGAGGTTTTGAAAATCATTATTAAAAATAAAAATCGTTTGATTTTATGTCTAAAAAATAGTATGAATAGTTCCTCAATGAATTTCTTCCTTCTGAATTTCAAATAAATATCACTTGCAAAAACATTTTTCTCAACTGTCTTTGATTTTATAACAAGATTTTCAGAATTTTTTGAAATTGTGAGGGGAAGTTGTAAATTCTGAAAAAAATCGTGATTATCTTTTACTTTGACATTGATATGTTATGATATTTGAAATGGAATCTGATTAGTGGTTTTTGGGAAAACTTAAAAATACCTCTGAAAATTAGGTTTTTATTTTTTTCCTCGAAAACTGTTCATAAGATAACTCGATTTTTTTTCAGAATTTTTAACAATGCCGTTAATCTTTTCATGGGTTTATATGAACCTTAATATGAGGGTTATCGAAAAAAAGTTCGAATAAAATTTGAAGGGTATTCCACTTTGAACTTTTCTAAAAATTCAAATATATTTTAGATTTGCCATTGGTGGAGAAGTGACGTCAACGGCATCTTTTTTAAAAAATTTCATTTCATTTTCAGTATCGCAGGAAAGCTTGTTTTTTCTCATTTCAGCAGCACCAAGTTTATTTTAACTCTCTTGTAATTCACTTATCTATTGCCCAATTTGTTCAAAATTTTTCCCAATCGGAAAACGTATCCAGTTGGATATTTTAGTATGGCAATTTGATTCAGACAGTGGCGTACGTAAGTTTTTATAAAAACATTTTTTATGTGCTACATCGACAGTTGTTTCATTAAGAAAATTTCACCTACGATGTTTGGGATAATTTTAAATCTTAAAAACTTAAATTATTCGATTGACAAAATGATAAAAAAATTTATTGAAACAGCTGTCAATGTAGCATATAAAAAATACTTTTTTTTATAAAAACTTACATACTCCTCTGTATGAATCAAATTGCCATATCGCTTAAAATATCTGACTGGCTATAGTCCCCGATTGAAAAATTTTTTGAACAAATTAAGCAATAGGTAGATAAGTGAATTACAAAGCTGGGCACAAAAGTAAGAAACACACTGTACCTATTGAGATAGTTTAAATAACATCAGTACTACTGAAAAGAGGAATAAACAAGCTTTTCTGCAATAGTAAACATGACATAGGGTTCCATTAAAAAAAAAAGCCGATGACATCACTTCTCCACCAATGGCACATCTAAAACTTATTTGAATTTACAGAGAGGTGCAGAGTAACATTCATACCCTTCAACTTTCAACCGAACTTTTTTTTCGATAGCTCCCATATTAACTGAGAAAATTGGGCGTGTCCATACATTTGACAAACTCTGTATATGATGTGTATCAATAACAATGAATATACAATAAAAACTAATGAAATATGTACAATTTGCAACTACCTAGTTTTAGAATCCCTACAACATTTATTCTTTGTATGTCCAATGTATGAAGGAATTAGACGTTCCTTTTCTGAAACATATCAATCTCTAACTGATATCGAATCAATTAGCTATTTATATACCAAGTGCGTTATATAGATCCTAACGCCCGGAGGTTAACATTCACATTCACGATGGGCGTTAGGATCTAGTAACGCTCGTGGTGCATACAAAATTTTATTTTTCACGAAAAAATTATCTTAAACGACGTTGTTTACTTCATAAATTTCTTCTCATAGTATTTACTGCGTTCTAGTCGGTAACTGAGCACAAGTGAGCTTCTATGCAATTGCCATGGAAACATTGAAGAGGTTGCTAAGGGTTGTTATTTAATGAAATGACGCTGCATTTTTGTAAGAATTGACAGGCTTGTTAGTGGAGGAATCTAAAAACGGTTGTGTTCATAATAATTATGGAGATCCCACAGATTGTGACGCTCAAAGCTGAAAAAGCGTTAGGAAATTTACTGCCTGTGAAATCCAAATACTTACGCGAGAAGGAGTATGACCATTTTTTGAAATGGAAAGATGAAAACAGAGTGAATACCGTAAACTGTCTTAATGGCATACTTCCAGGAACTGCTGAGTTTATCTCATGAAAAATATTAATATTTTTTATTTATTTTACATTATTTCAGTCTGAAAAATATAGTGCATGCAAATAGTCTATGGACCAAATACTCACAGCTGAAATCATCATTGATTGTTAAAGAAAACATTAATATATCAGCATTCAGTCAACTGATGGCCTTTCTGAAAGTTAAATCAAATGGATACATTCCTAAAAAATCAAAGGTGGACAAGTATTATTTTTCATAAGAAAAGCTCCAGATGATACTTTTCTGCTACATAAAGTTGTTCTGGTAATGGGCGTATTTGGAGGATTAAGACGTGTAACAAATGCTGTCTTTATAATTAAATAGAGCATTATCACAACTGATTCGACCGAGCGGAGTCGTTAAAACATAATAATAATTGGGAACGTTGGGTTCTAATTTTCTAGCAACTAGGAATCATACCTAACAGCATTTAAGATTTCTAACTCACCTTACTTTTTCATTAGATGATCCCGACTTTCTATACTAGATCTGTGACTAGATGCTGGATTGAGAACTCGTTGCGGAACTCACTTTAGCACTCAAATTTACTTACTCTGTTCAACTCTACTAATCAAAATATTTTTCTCTCAAATCAAAAGGATTTTCGTAAACTGGAATATGTGAACTTTTGAGAATAAAAAGCCAGAATGCATAACACTTATATCTATTAACAAAACAATAAAGAATAGCAAACAAAGGTGTTAGGGACATTTCTCAAAATAATTGATTAGGCATCTTCTGATTTTAACTAATAATCTAACGTGAATGAGGCCAGACAATTTACTAATAATTTAACAAGATAAAATGCAAAAGACTCGAAATAATTCAAATACAACAAATACTAAGAGTTGATTAGAAGAATCAACTTTTTAGAGACAGGTAGAGAATATCATCTTTAAGTATATATACACATATATACATATACATACATATATATATATATATATATATATATATATATATATATATACATATATACACACATATATACATATACATATATTCAAATAATGAAAATTAATGAAATTACCTTGATTGCATTTTCTGTTGAAAAGAGTTGAATTATGAAAATTACAATAATTTAAGAAAACTAATGAAATAACTACGCGACATGTTAACTTTAGCGAGTGAAACGAAAGACTAACCTATTTTTCGACCCTAATTTCAAAGTTGGCATGGTTCGCCCCCCTTGAGAACTATGGGTGGTCCCTGAAAATATAACAACTGGCCTCTCACAAGAACATAAACATATGCGAACTATTTGACTGTTTGTTTCTCTATTATTCTGAAATGCCCAATTTTGAGATAAATACACACACGGAAACACTTAAAAATAATCAATAACATCGTCTATTTTAAGAGGACCCTTGGTAACCATGTATTTCTGAGAATATTTACTAGAATAACATGAGTTTTCGAGGGTTTGAGAAAACATTTCAGATATTTGAATTCGGGTTTGGGTCTGATTTAAATTATTATTTCCGGTCATAAAATTCGTTTGGTTACAGACGTAATGAAATGGTCAAGATGACAATTGATGACATTGAAGACAGAGGAGCCGTTTTACTGATCAAGGTACCAGAAACCAAGACCTGCACTTCAAAAAGTTTCACCATTGTTGAAGAAAGCGAAATAGGAGCCTTGAACTTAGTTGAAAAGTACATTGCACTACGACCAAAACGATGCAAATAACGTAGGTTTTTTTAACCTACAGAAATAATAAATGCATTGAGTTACCTGTAGGTGAAAATATTATAGGAAGTGTTCCTTCTATCATAGCGAAATACCTTAATTTGAAAAACCAGAAAGGTTACAACGGACATTGTCTACGCCGAAGGTCGTCACTGCTTCTTGTTCAAGGTGGTGCTTCCTTTGAAACACTAAATTTACATGGAAAATGGAAGAGTAGTACTGGAGCGGAGAATTGAAGAAAGTATCTCCTCGATGAACAAAATTGCTACAATGATAGCCCATTCCGTTTCCGAAAAAGAAAATATTAACGTTCCGAACGAAACCGAATGCACCTTGAGGAGTTCATCATATCGGACAACTCACAGAACTTCAAACACCGATGTAGTGCTCTATTAGCCAGAGTAGAAAAACATAAATTTGCACGGTTTTCAAAAGTAAAAGTTTTCCTATGCTAAACAGGTTTTTTTTTATTTCGGTTAGTACCATCCGATTTGACATGACATCAAGAAAATTTGTTCAACGCTTTTCAGGGAGTTGTTTTTACAAGATCAATAAAAACGCGAAAAAAATAAATACGACCCTGGAATTTCAACGGTTGATTTTATAATACTTTATCTCGAGTAATATGAACTTTTCTTATGATTCCTGTTGAAAAATGATGATGTGCTATCGATATAGTGCCTCATCGGTCATAAGCAGTATGTGAATCCATTAAAATTATACTATTTTTGAAAGTTTAATTTTTTTCTGCAGGAAACAAAAATTTCCGCGTTCAATTTTTTTTCAACTGTTGCTTTGTATTAGTGAGAAAAATAAAAATTGTCTGTCTTGCTTACATGGAGTTTTTTTTTAAACCAATAAAAATCTAAAAAAAAAAACAAGTTCGGACCTGAAATGTATATATTTTTAAAATGCTCGTGGCCCCTCTACGCCTTCGTACCTTCTTACATTTGGACTGATCAAGAAAAGTATATTATAAATAATACGTTTCCTGATATTTCAATCAATATAAATAAAAACTAACTTCATTACATATGAAATCTTCAACTGATCATTTTAACATCCAATTATCTGAATTTGGCCGCCCTATGCAGTACGCCTTGTTATAACAGTTGAAAAGTCCGGTTCTGGCAAAAGATGAGGATTTGACCTGAAATGTATATATTTTTAAAATGCTCGTGGCCCCTCTACGCCTTCGTACCTTCTTACATTTGGACTGATCAAGAAAAGTATATTATAAATAATACGTTTCCTGATATTTCAATCAATATAAATAAAAACTAACTTCATTACATATGAAATCTTCAACTGATCATTTTAACATCCAATTATCTGAATTTGGCCGGTTCTGGCAAAAGATGAGGATTTGACCTGAAATGTATATATTTTTAAAATGCTCGTGGCCCCTCTACGCCTTCGTACCTTCTTACATTTGGACTGATCAAGAAAAGTATATTATAAATAATACGTTTCCTGATATTTCAATCTATATAAATAAAAACTAACTTCATTACATATGAAATCTTCAACTGATCATTTTAACATCCAATTATCTGAATTTGGCCGCCCTATGCAGTACGCCTTGTTATAACAGTTGAAAAGTCCGGTTCTGGCAAAAGATGAGGATTTTATCTCGTCTACATTTATGATCGATGTGAATTATGACTAGTAGGTATCTTGAAAGAGATAACTGAATAATATCAATTCAAATTTCCTCTTAGTGATGAGTATTCTGATAAAATTACTCGACTCAGCAAATGGCAAATACTCGCTACCATCAGTACCATCGTTCCACGTCCGTTCTATCCAGCGTTTTCCCTGACCATCCGACAAGCCGCGAACCTCCGAACGGAAACAACCCAATGGCATAATAATTGGTATTGGTAGTGGAACCTGTCCAGTGCAACCCACGCTACACCAACTCACCGGCAAATCGCGCTCGAGGAGTGAAAGTATCCACCGAACGCTCAGCCACTGCAGATCGCGGAAAATCAAGACGGCCGGTATCTCGCGCACAACGCCAACTCGTCAGAGCGGAAACTCGAAAGGGGTGAGTGAATATTTCGGGCGCATCTAGCGGGCTCTCGCTGTGACATCTCCGTGTGGGCACCGTGAACGATCGTTTGTTTTGAATGTGACAGCAGGTGCTTGTGTCGAGGGACCTCGTGTGCTCGGATTTCTCGGAATTTTCGTCGGATTTGGGAAATTGTGTTGTGATTCCAGTGGCTTAAATAGCAGCGGCGAGACTGTGGCATGTGAGTGTTGTTTTGTTTTGTTCTTTTTTATTTCGAATTCCTACCTATTCGTTTTATTTCGAGTAGAAATGTATACTGCAGCTAGAACTTTGAAGTGAGACTTTGCTGAACCAAAAACAAATCGGCTTCAGCTAAACATTCTCAAATGAGAAATGTCATAATTTTATCTCGTATCTTTACAAGCACGTGGGTTATTATTGTAATGACAGATGACTGTAACGATTACAACTGAGCTGTCGTTAAAAATTCCGGAAATAGGTAGGTAACATGAAACAGACTTCAAAAAAGTTTGATGAGTTTTAACTTTAGTTTTTGCAGGACCCAGTTCATTATAGTTTATGAAATGAAATAGGTATAATGAAATCGGTAAATAAATAATTTATGGCTCAATGCTTTATTCTGAAACTTGTGTAACATTGGCAATGCACTATTTTCTATCTGCACACGAAAGTCTTTTATAGTTTTTATACAGTGTGCCCCAGATCAAGCAGCAACATTTGTAGTTATTCAAAAATATTGTTTACAATATTCTTTGGTTGTATAGGTAGGTAGGTAGGTATTCAGGAGATACTAAAATATGTCCATCTATAGCTTCTTTCCTACGGCTAACAATAGCTAACTAGGGAAAGGACAGAATTTAATGAAATATTTCAGAATGAAGGTAAGTTTAGTATGTAAAATTCCTTTAATCCGTATGATAGAATGCGGAATGCTGGAATGCCAACCATCATTCAAAAATAGGCTCGGATCTTCGAAATTACTTGGGATATTTTGTTCAGAAGACCAAACTACGTAAGACTCATTTTTTTATAGTTTGTAGCGCCCTACTAACGGAATTTTACCGAAAATTGCAGAACGGCCTTGAATCTTGAAAACCGATCAGTTTCAAATACGAATTTTACAGTCAAAAAATGCACAAAAATCGTACCCTGTAATGAAAATACAAAATGTCGAAAATTAAACAATTGAACCTCATCCCTGTGCTAGGGGGTGACCACTCATCTGAAAATATACACGTACCTATTGCCGAAATCCCATATGATTTCTTGAAAAATATAAGTTCGAGAGATTTCCGAGGATTTCGAACGATTTCCTATAAATCGTAACGATTTTGATCGATTTATCTAAGAACTACTTGAAATTCTTGTAAATTTTTTAAGATATTCTATTGAGGATAATTTCAAAAAATTGGAGAATACTTATGAAAGAAGTTGGTGAATTGTAGCAAATTCCGGAAATCTCAGTGATATTCGGTATTGTGAAACTATGATGATAGTAAAACATTTCGTTTAATTTGAAATGAATTTTCTGAAAGATATTCCAATGAAAAATCTTCAAATAAATAAGTCCTGTCAGCTGAAGCGGTTGGAGCTGAATTAGTTTATTGCAAAAAACCGTGACCTGGTCAGAATTTGAATTCTAACCATTGGTATTTATGAATAAGACTATACCTACTTTTTTATGTTTTAATTTGAAGAGACAACAATTTAATCATACTATGATGTTTCATTGAATAGAATAATCATGTTATTCGGAGAAGTGAACCGATAGTGGTTACTGGAGGACGATCCGAGAACCATCCGAAACACATAAAACACTTTTTCTCCGAATAACTTATACTATTTCTCCTTCGAACGTAAAAACTGCAAATTCTTGCAATATTATATCAAACTTGTAAATAGTCACTTTCAGTGCCTAGACAGAAAAACCATTTTAAGTAGGTACTTTTGGTGCCGAAAGCAGTATTAGTACAACATGACCATTGTGATTTAATTATATCAACGAATTGGACTATTTTGTCGCTCTTCTCGAGTTATACTTACAGGGAAAAATAAAAATTTCCATTTTAGATTTTTTTAATAAAAAAATGAAAAATGTTTTATTTTGCTATAACACCAATAAATCTTGATGCGAGGTTTCGTTTCTTCTTGGCCACCATCAAGTTAAGTTTATTTTTGAATACTGATTTGTCTCTATTATCATACAAATAAGCAAACCGTTGAAATCCAAATTCAGTGAAACACTTGAAATTTGTACGACATTTCATATAGAGCTACTTACCAACATCTTCTGTGACAACAATTTCTAATTAGGATCCTATCGTCGTATAATATTTTCGTTAAAACGGAAGACATTACTTATTTAGTAGGTAAGTAGGGGTTTAAAAACAAATAACTTTGAAAATTGTATTTGCACAATAAAATCTCATGATTTATTTTGTAGTAGACGAACTGTATATAGCCAGTAATAAACTTATAAAAGTAAAAATAAGCAGAAAAATAATAAATTTTAAAATAAATTTATTTTTTATTTTATTTTATATTTATTTATATGGGATAATCCCCATTACAATGTAAAATATCACAAAATGGCATTATAACAATATAAGTAAGTAGTTCTCAATAAACTGTTTTTGCAGCAAACAATATAACAATAATTTAAAATATAAAGTTGGATAATGTTACGATACGACATTACATAAACAATCACCAACTTATATTATTCCATGATATTAAACTATCATAGGAAATTCCAAATATTGTCATTCAACAACTTTAGGGTTCTTTCTAAGGGTGTAATTCCGGACAGGCGATCAGTCCATTGAGCAGCTTGCATACAAAGGTTGCTTGCATACAAAGGTCTGTATGAATTCTTGTTTGTAACAGTTCCATATCTAATTCTCGCAATAATACCGAATAGTCGTGGTTCAGTACTTGGAGGCCCATTTTAAATTAAAACAATCTTAGAAATTTGTTTTGCTCTTTCTCAAGAGTTACACTGAGAAAATGATAAAACGGATACCAATTTAGTCACGTGTATTCTAACCAAGTAAACCCTTTTAATGAAAAACCTGAACAATTACGTAGAATAAATCCTAATGTTTTCACACTGATTTTGTTTATGTGGTTAACAAATCTGAGCTGTTCATTATGTATGTATGATTTATCAAATTTCCTACCAACTCTTGAGAAACTAATAAAATGGCATTTATTCATATTAGGAATCAAGTTTTTTTTCTAATATTTATTTAAATCATTTATTCATTACTTCGTTTGCACTCATCAGTACTGATATTCGTTATTTTAAAATTTTTGAAAATAAAGTTTATTTATTAATGAAATTGTATTAGCATCTTTTTGATACAATCATTTACAATATTCCAATTTTAAAAAATGGTAGTTAAAATTACCAATTAGGAAATATGTACACGAAATATTTTAATAACAATTAGAGAAATTAATAACTTATTTTACGATGGGGTAGAATGTACCTAGTAGAAAGAAAAGTAAAAAATACAGGAATTGTATAAAAAACTAAGTAATAGTTGGAGATCTGAAAAGAGGTAATAGCTATTTGTGTATTTAGAGCGCAAAGTGATTGATTGCCGTTCTCTTGCGACCCGAAGCGAAGCGCGCTAATCTTTAGAGAGCGGCAATGACACTTTGTGCCCGAAATACACACATGATTTTTTCCACAAACGCAGCTCTTAGACATAAAAACGATAGACACTTCATTCAACATGGGCACATAATATTACCTATGAGAAAATTTACATTCAGTGGTAATCCCAAATGTATAAGCTATCCAAATATTCAATAATTTTTATATCTAACAAATGAAAAAATGGGAAAAAACTTGCATAAAGAAAAACAAATCCCGAGATCGAACTCGAAAAGAATAGGTTCGTTTTCAACAAAAGCTAGGGAGATCGAGTATTTTTTCAATATTCTCGCTGTAGAGCGTAAAAGCTGTCACAAAATGATATTCCTCGGAAAACGTCAACTTTGCGTTGAGATCTGAAAGCGTCAAAGGCTACTTTGGTAAGCGGTAGTAGAAAAAATATTTTACGTTGTGATTTAATTTAGTATAAAAGGATAGAGAAAATGGAAATACAAAATATATAAACAACAAATAATTATCGGTACTAAAAGAAGAGTAAAAAAAATACTTTATGCAATGTGGTATAATTTGACATGAATTTCAAAATGTTCGTATTTACACTCTGTTGAATTGACTTTTTAAATTCATACTGAAAATGATAGGATTTCAAAAAAAATTATTATTAACAGATGTCAGTGACAGCAACATTGACCTCACAGAAAATTGATGTGTACTCTGTTAAAATGACCTTTACCCAGACTTTATTAAAAGTCACCTTTTATTTCGTGTGGTTGTTAGGTATGACGTCAGGGTAAAGGTCAATTTAAAATAGTGTGAATATAAGAAAAAAAAAGTTATTAGTTAATCCTTAAGAGCAAACACTACCTAGGTAAAATGGGAATCCGTTTTGAGCCCACAGTTTTTGTTTCAGAATTTTTTAGTTCTTTTTGCATTACTCAATGTTTTGTGTAAATTCCGGAACATCAGTGATTTTTAGTTATGACAATTTTTAAGAAAAAAAAAATTAAATGACATAAAGAATTAAAAAAAAATTGAGAGGTTTCGGAATTCTTATGGAACCACCGAGCCCATACAAAACATAACTCTTTCATGAAATCAATGGTTTTTTGCAAGAAACGGTTTCTACGATTGGGAAATTTATATCTGATTGGCGCTGTAATCGAGAACGGACAGGTGCTGTGTTGCCAATGTTCATCGAGTTCATTTTCTTTACCCTCATTCTTGATACTTAAGTATTCCGACAAACCTTACCTGGAAGGGATAAGAAAGAAATTCGATTTTTCGGTGATGGTGTCTCTTAATTAGTTGAGTCAAATTTTTATTCAAATTAGTGCAAATGGCCGTAAATTTTATATATTTTTTATTTTATATATCCGATATTCTGATAATTATATAAATATCATGATATTTTCAAACCCCGCTGGCACATTGTCCTAAGGGGGAAGGGGCTTGAGCTCCTAAGCCCCTTCCGGGGTTCGCCAGCATTTAATTGTATGAAATCTCACAGAACTCGTTTTTGGCAAAAACTAATATTTTCTTTACTCAGGATTTGAGAATTAAAAAAGCAATTTCTAATAAAAATTGATTCTAGAGAAATCAGCCTTGGGAACTACTGTTACATCTGCAATGCAAATTTTCAAAAAGAAAAAATTCGAATGTTCATTATGTTGTATTATCTTGTTTATCTAAGTTGTTAGGTAATGTACGTAGAATGCTGATCGTTATATTGGTTTTGATGAGATCAAATCAATTTACAAAAAACTACGACAGGACCGTAATTAGAAATTGTCACTGACCTAAAAAGCCGTAAAAATATTTAGTGTGAAATACCGGGTGACAACGAAATCATTGGCCAGAGCGTCATTTAGTTCTTTTTTAGGTTAGACTTTTGACATTTGGATCGAAGATATAGCTCCTTAAAACCCATTCCATGAAGAAACAATTGAAAATCACTCCCGGTTATACCGAGAGTTTTTAAATGGAACCCTTGTATATGATTGTAATGTGTATAGGTGGACTGTATGCATGGAGCACTGAGTTTGAACAAATTTATTAACATTTGAAATATGATGATACAATTATTGTTTTTATGTAGATTCGTAACGGCGCAGAGTGCATGCGCGGCGGGAACAACCCTATAGATATTTTTAAGCCATTCGATAAAGCAAAAAGTGTCCCTTTCAATGACAAATCACAAGTGGAGATTTGTTTTAAAAATGGCGGCGCAGGAGACATTTTTTCTAACATCAATACGGCAACACTGTGACGTCATCGATCGAATTTTCGTCAAGCAAGCTAATAAAATAGCAAATAAACGAAGCATTTTGATTAGTTTTTGATAAAAAATGCAAAAATTTTGATTCATCGCCAATCAGGATTCCTTTTAGTCATTCTTTGAAATGACAACCTTTCTCTTGAATTTTCTCGAAAATTTTAAATAGAAAATGGTACTGTTTTAAATTAACATCAAAGTAGGTATAAGTCAGTATCTACAGATAAATGCTTGACACACTACGCGTCTTGTTTTTATTTTCAATTAATTAAAATTAAAATAAAAATTTTTTCCTGTCTGAAAAAAATAAGTCCAAAATAACTGAATAATAATTCTCTTTTCCATACATGTTATCAATAATTCCAATTTCACAGCATCTGTGTCGTTACTATAGAAACGGTTTGTTGGCACGCCGCGTGTTTGACTGTACTTGCTCGTAGTTGCTTCAATTTCAAGTTATTTTCAAGAAGATGGATGCTGATTATGATAGTGGTAGTGATACTCCATCAGATATATCTAAGAAAGCAAATGCAATAGTATCTAATATGTTACCGTCCAAATCCAAGGTAATAAATGAGAAAACATAAGACCAATTTCGTGAATGGTGCGACAAGAAAGAAACATGTAAAAAAGGTTTGTAAAAATGTGCTTATATGCTATTTTCAGGAAAAATCAAAAATTATAAAACCTCCTGCGTTATGTAGTGTCTACTGTTTCACTGAATATATTGAGATATACCGCAAGTATAGAGCACTACGGTCTACTCATACAAAAAGTAACAGATTATTTTTGAAATATTCGAGAGGAAAATGTATTAACCAACTTGTGGCAATAAATAAAATAGGAGAAATTCCCAGCTTGATTGCAAAATGGCTTGGAAAAGACATGTATAAGAACTACACAGGTCACTCTTTCAGAAGAAGCTCTGTAACTCTCAACATTACATCCATAAAACGTCACTGTGGCTGGAAATCTGCCTCCGTAGCAGAAGCATATATAGAAGATAGTTTGAGATTTCTAACAAAATATTGAATTGTCTATCTTCTTCCAAACGAATTGAAATATCTGATAAAATTGTGGAATAAACTCTTCAAGAAATATCTACTGTTTCTGATCAGCAGCAACATGGATCATCTTCGGGAATTTACGTTAGAAAGTATTTTTTTTTGACAGTTGTACAAAAAGGAATTTTTGCTCTAGCGACTGACGTGAAAATATCCGATAAAACAGAAAGTAATATTCAATTGTTTTTTCATTGGAAATATGGGTTTTAAGGAACTATATCTTCGATCCAAATGTCAAAAGTCTAATTTTAAAAACAACTGAATGACGCTTTGGTCAATGATTTCATTGTCACCCGGTATTGCTGAATTTGGATTTTAACGGTTTATCAATATCTGCCATAAAAGAGAAAAATAACTTGATGGTGGCCGTGAAGAAACGAAACATCGCATCGAAGATTTATTGGCACACTGTTATAGCCAGCTCACTTTGCATATGGGCCTTGGTGAGTACACAGTTGGGCAAGATATAAAGGGTTATTGACGAGAATAATTGTTCAAGTAATGATCTTTCTTTAGGTTCAATGACAGAGCACAACACTGCCCGCTGTCCGTCTCTCTCCCTCTTATTTGGGAATTGAATGTCCGAAACATCTGTGAATGCATTTGAGTCATGCTGCACAATATCCTTTGTTTATAAAAAAGGAAATTTGCAAGTTCCGATCCTCTAGGTTTCATTCAGTTACTATAATGATACGGAACCAGAACCAGAAATTATTTATGCAAATTCTGAAATTTTATAAAGACTTCCTCGAATTCGTGACTGAAACTGGCAATTTTCTTGTTGACTTTGAGAAGGAAAACACTGAGATTTCGAAGTGACATAAAAATTCGTTTATTCCCACATCGTAGTACTATCGAGACGTGAACCAGTCAACTTGTTTATTGTTGAATATTCTTGGCTGTCCGTGAAATCTTCGCGTTTACTTTTACGTAATGCAGCCAAATGAAATTATGTTAAATACTCTAATTCGGTTAAGTTATGTAAAGTATCCTTGCCGTTTATTTGATATTCACTTTCGGATGATTTCAAAACTCTCTGTTGCAAGTTGCCTCATAATAATGAGTTGACAAAAGTTATAAATCACAGACCATTCTAGATTTTTAGATAAATACAACGAGAATCATAAAATGATTCATCATCTTCAAAACTGTCAGAGAAAACTACGATAGTTTGAAAGTTCTTCGCAAACGTTTGCTATTATTTTTATTTCAAGGGGAACACTTTCACCAAATACATCATCATGGTGTTGTCAACACCCTTGTCCCCAGCACCCCCTATTTCAGAATTTTCAACGGGACTACTACCCTTGTGATACATCATTTTGAAGGGAATTCAATCCAGAATACATCGGTGTATGTACTGAAATTGAGGGTCGATCAAGTGTTTTTTTTCCTTGGTGTTTTGGCATCGACTGCTATGATCATTAGCCATGTGTTCTAGATAGGCCTTGTTACTAACTACATACCTACGCCACTTTAGCCAGGAATCACACTGATCGACCAGGACCGACCGTCCGCGACCGTCCATCAACGACCAAAATTTCCAACACGTATATTCTTATCGCACAACTCACACTGTTCGACCATTCTCGACCGCCACGACCGGTTTTCAAAGACCATGTTTGAAATTACATCCTTCTGGAAATTTTGGTCGGCTTCAGACCACTGTGATGCAATGCCTATACGCTAAATTATCATTTTAGACCGTCAGATAATGACAGATTTTGCTGACTCATTTTCTCTCTTCTGGGATTTTAACCACTGGAAATTATGTCAGTGTTGAGCCCAAAAATTGAAAATTTAGCGATCGGACGTGTGCTAGGCATAGAGAAAAATCATTTTCCTTTTGCAGAAAAAAATGTTTTTTTTTATTTTCTTGTTTATGGCATTTTAACACATGAATAGGTATAGTAATTTAATAGTGAAGAACCAAAGCCATAAGATTTGCACGTGCTTAAAGGGTTGAAATAGGGGCGCTAACTTGTGAAAAAATAGTTGGTTGCTGATGCATTTTCTCGCTTATGGCAATCAACAGAATGAAATTTAATATCGTTAGAAACCCGAAAAAAATTTCCCATAAGCCGGTCAGCTGTTGAAGTATATTTTTAGGACGGAAAATTTTGTGAAATTTTTTTTCGTTTTCCGGCAAACTTTCTCGAGAACGAAATAATGTGCAATAGAAATTTATTAATGTAAAAGTCTGTGATATAAAAAGTCTAGTTCGTGCTTATCATACTATATGAAACTGGAAAACTTGCAGAAAAATCACCCCTCCTGCACCCCCCTCAAGGTGACAGTCATTCACCCAATTATTTTAATGGAGCAGGGGGTCAGTTGAAAACCCTTGAGATTTACCAATCCATTGAGGAACAGAATTTTTTGGGTTTCAAATATTTTCAGAAATTCCAAGGAACCTATGTTATGGGTAGTTTTTACAGAAACCGAGAATGATAATCTAGAAGATCAGCCCAACTTAGGTCACAACGGTACTTGTAAGTCCAGTGCTAGGACATGAGAGACTTGTGCACACATATCCAGTGTGATATGGTTCCTAGGATACGCAGGAACCAACAAAATATTACTTTTCCTTCTGTTCACCATTTGAATTGTACCGAAGACACTATGCAAATCGATTTCATCCTATGGTCCAGAACTGCTTCTAATCTGGAAATGAGTTCGATTTTTCATTTAGACATAGAAGCAATTTATTATTCTGGAACTTTCACTTCTAAAAGGTGAACTAGGCCTGAAGGACAGGCCACTATGAAAAAAACGCGCCAGAAGCTCTGCCTCTAAGGTGGTGGGGAAACGAACTAGTGTTTATTATATTTCTGCGCACACTGGCTTGCTGTGTTTACTTTTTTGTGAACTTTGATTCGCCACATCGTGTCACATAGTCACAATAAACAGGTAAAGGGCATAATCACATTATTTCAAAAATCTGATGTTCCGTATTCAAATTCGAATGATCATCCGATTATGACACAGCAAGCCAGTAGGCGTGGGGGAATTACGCAGTTAAGTTATTTATCTTATAGGGGTTGACGCAAAATTGCTTGAGTTGTCTTTACAACCCCTATCAGTTTGTCACAATAATGCCCATAACTATTTTTTTTCACTCTATAAAAAATTATTTAAAAAAATAAATTATTTGGTTCCAATATTACTATCATACTTCCGACTTTTTTTATGGCCTAAGAATGAAGTTTGCAATGCATATGCCAAATCCCATGGAGGAAGAAATGAGCAATTTTATCTTTACTAATTTGTCGCAGCAGAATTTTCAAATAGTTGTACTTATTTATGCAGTGTGACCCATTTAAAATGGAAGCACTCATATCAAACTTCAATTTTTCAACCGATTGGAATAATTTTTTTTCAATAGGTAGACATTCAAAAAGTCCATCAGGACACCAAATTTAGTGAGTAATTCTTAATTTTCTGGGCCAACTGTTCTCATTTTTCAAGGTTAAAAATCTAATATTATTTTTTTAGAAGAAATCTCACCAATCGCGACATTTTTAAATAGTTCTTGTTAAAAGTTTGTTGAAACTCGTCCATCAATAAGAAAGTTATAAAAAATAAAACAATTAAATTTTAAAAATATGCCGGTTAATTAACCAATTCAATTTCAGAACTCTTATCAAAATTTGGAATACACCAAGAAGTCTCGAAATATCACTGGTCAGAATTTCATTAACATCTATTCATAAATAAGAAAATTACTTATAGGATAACAAAATTTGAAAAATATGTTGATGGAATTTCAAGAAAATATCATTTTATTTAATGATTTTTCATTATTATTTATCAATAGATTTTGATGAAATTCTGATCAGTAAAATTTCGAGACTCCCTAAATCCAGTGGTGTATTCTGAATTTTGGATAAGAGTAGAAATTGAAATGGTGGGTTGATTAAAAGGTATATTTTTTAAATTTAATTCTCCCATAACTATTTTATCGATGGACGAATTTTAACAAAATTCCAAAATTAACCATTTGAAAATGTCACAATTCTAGTGGTGTAGTCTGATTTCTTCTCAAAAAATTGCTAATAAATTTTTCAGTTTTTTACCTCAAAAAAAAAAGAATAGTTGGCCCTGAAAATGAAGATTTATTCATGAAATTTGGTGTCCCAGTATACTTTTTGATTATCTATCTAATGAAAAAAAAGTATTCCATCGGTTAAAAAAAGTATGATTTATAAGGGGTCCATTTTAAGTTTTTTTTTCTGGTCTTGAAATACTATTTTCTTCTCACATGCCAATTCCCATCAACGAGAAAATGAAAAAATTTCCACAAATTTTCCTACAACTTTACAACTTATGGCTTTTCTTGACGTACATGCAAAGCTTATGGGAATTTTATTATGATGTTTATCCATCAACAGATCATATGGTTCAAATGCCATAAACGAGAAAGTTTGCCGGAAAACGAAAAAAAAATTTCACAAAATTTTCCGTCTGGAAAATATACCTCAACAGCTGACCGGCTTATGGGAAATTTTTTTCGGGTTCCTAACGATATTAAATTTCATTCTGTTGATTGCCATAAGCGAGAAAATGCATCAGCAACCAACTATTTTTTCACAAGATCGCGCCCCTATTTCAACCCTTTAAGCACGTGCAAATCTTATGGCTTTGGTTTTTCACTATTAGATTGTTATACCTATTCATGTGTTAAAATGCCATAAACGAGAAAATGAAAAGAAACAAATTTTGTCTGCAAAAGGAAAAGGAATTTTCTATGTGCCTAGCACACGTCCGATCGCTGAATTTTCATTTTTGGGCTCAAAACTGACATAATTTCCAGTGGTTAAAATCCCAGAAGAGAGAAAATGAGTCAGCAAAATCTGTCGTTATCTGACGGTCTATTTGGACACATGTTTGTGATAAACTTTCAACAGTTCTTCACCTAAACTAAATGAAAATTTTAATATTATTCGTGTGAACTGTTATATTTCCAATTGAGTCAGAAATTCGTGGGTACTATATTTACAATAATTTATAGTTCATCCAAATTTTTAATCTTTTTAAAGCAGCGGAACAATACAGGAACCGTGTGGACCGCCGCAGAGATGAATATTTTAATAACAGCGGTGAGGAGCCACGTTAAATCAGAGTAATCCTAATCACAGCAATACAGAAGTCATTGAAGGAATTTATTAACGCATGAGAATAATTGTTTAGTACCAGTAATATTCAACTAATGGTAATTTACATATTTTTTATAGTCAAAGAATTAACGTGCTGCATAAAGAAAAGGGAGACATTCCTTGGTGCTCCATCGGGAAGTAATGCCCAGCAAATAAAAAATTGGCCTTCTTTTGATTGGGAATTTCTGTTGGTGTAATTTATGGACATTCAATAGTAGTTAGTTTGGAACTGTAATGATTTTTTAGTAATTTGGGATAATTGGTTCAAAATTCACCCTCTTGTTTCCGATATAAATAAAGTTCTCTATTCCACACACTTTTTTACTATAATTTATTAATCGTTTATAAAAATCATACACTATCATAATTCTTCCTTCTTCACTATCACTCCTACTCATCATTCTTAACAAAAGCATTGAAATTATGATTTTAACTTTTTTTCGTTAAATAAATAGAAAATTGACATAACCTTTTGAATGTCAGTTCAATGTCAGATTCACAAATTTATTCTGGCGGTCGGTCGTAGATGGTCGATCAGTGTGAGTTTAAAAGTTTTCATTGATCTACTTCAATTTTTGATCGTAGGTCGCGGACGGTCGGTTCTGGTCGATCAGTGTGATTCCTGGTTTAGGAGCAGCACTGTTAATTTTTAACGCAGCAGTGAATCATGGAGGATTATTCCCAGCCGACACGAACCTCAATCATTCAGACTTTCACCGTCTGGGAATCGAACCTGCAACCTCTCGGTTACCAGGCGAGCGCTTAACCACTGCGCTAATCCCCGCCCTTCGATCAAGTGTTGTTGAAGTTTTAATGAAAACTAAGTTTTTTCAACATCACTTAAAAGGTTATCATCGTAAGAAAGGTTCAAAATGTGAACCATTCAGTTCCATACAGAAGTATAAGCGATATTCGAAATGTCTTCGCACAATGCTCAACATTTCTGGAGTCACTGCATGATGTGGTGCATCTTCCTGAACTATAAATATAATTTTGTAATATGAATCATGTTAGTACGACAAATGGAATTGTCAATAATAAAAATACATAAAATTCTGATGAACGTCACTCATTAGTCATATCCAAAAATCCATTTTATAAAGGAATCTATCCACGATTCACGTATCAATCGTGATAATGACACTCCACAACAATTCTCCTGCGTAGATCATCAAGCGAAGTTGGCTGTGTAAAATAAACTTTGGATTTCGAATGACATCATAAAAAGAAGTCTCATGGTGATAAATCAGGAGATCTAGTCGGCCATTCTATTGGTCCTCGCCTTCCAATCCATCTCCCTGTGAAATTGTCATCTAAAAATTGACGTACAGGTGCAACATAATGTGGAGGAGATCCATCTTGTTGAAAGGTGAGCTGACCTCAAAGTAGCCTATCATCGTCTTCAAGTAACTGAGTGATTCTGGGGTTCACAGTTGTATCAATAAGCTCAAGATACGTTCGTCCGTTGAGGTTACCAACAATAAAATATGGACCTACAATATGGTCTCCCAGAGTACCAGCCCAGAAATTCAATTTCTGGGGAGTTTGTGAATGAGTTTCCACGTACCAATGGGGATTTACGTCACTCCAGTATCTGAAGTTGTGCCTGTTCACATGTCCATTTAAATAAAAAGAAGATTCGTCACAAAAGCACACAGTGTAGAGGTAATTATTATTCAGAAACAGCGAAAACAGTGTTTCACGCTCTCATAGAGTCCCATCTCAGATACGGTATTGCTTTCTGGGGCGTGTGCAGCCAACAAAGGTTCAGTAGCATTTTCATTTTACAGAAGAGGAATATGTGATATACAGGCCGTTTCTTTTATCTTGTGGTAACATTGCTATATTCTAAACCGTATCAGATACGAAGACGATTAAATGGGAGAAAAGGTAACTATTGTGGAGAACAGTACAATGGTCAAAGAAAATTTCTCGCCCTTCCCGAGTTATACAGGGAAAACTAAAAATGCTGTTATTTGTTTTTTACGAATAGAATTGTTATTTCTGAAAATATAAAAAAATGGAAAAAGGAAGTTTTAATGTATTCTAAATGTACTATAAAAATGTAACAATGAATCTTTGATTAAACGTTTCGTGTCAACACGGCCACCATCAACATTTCTTTTCAAATACGGACCTGTCTGTTTTAGTACAAATATTGATAAAGCGATAAAATCACAATTCAGTGGTACATCACACTTGATATTTTTATAACGTTTCATTTAAAATAACTAACATCATCAGTGACAACAATTTTTAATTACGGTCCTGTCGTTAGGTCGTTTATGGATTCCACAAAACCTAACTCTCCGATATAAAAATCATCAGTGACGCTTTGAATAAATGTATCTATTAATAGTATATTGTTTTATTAGGAGTAAAAGTATAACTTTTTGTGGCGAGTCTGAATGTTTGATGGCCGAACGTTAGTGAGGCCGACAATTTCAGACGAGCCACAAAAAGTGCTTTTGCTCCGAATGAAACATGCTATTTTTTCCGCAAACGGCATCCAGACTATAGAACTAATTAATATTTAAATAAAAATTCAAAACGATTGCAACGAAGTTGATAAATTCAGAGAATAATAATTATAAAACTGCGTGGTTACTGGTTTTGTGATTGCCAAGTCAAAAACAAATTTGACAGTTCAATAATATTTTATAATGTCAGAAATATTGTAAGTGATTTAAAGCAACAATTGGACTGTGCATTTTTGGTAAGTACTTGAGCATCAAAATTTCGTTTGTTGTATATTATCGTTAATAAAGTTTAAAAGTTCAACTAATAATTATTTTCTCTGTTAAAAATTCTACTTTTTTGTACGGCCGTCAGCGTACAAAAAAGTACTTTTTTGTCCGCTCACGGCCGTACAAAAAAGTGGCGTCTGTGAAATCAAACTTCAACATCATGAATTGACGTTAATAATGTCTACTTTTTTTGACGTTTGCGGAAAAAATTATGTTTACACTATAATAAAAGATATCTGTAGTTTCAGAGACGAACGATAGCAATTTACCTCGGAAATAAACTTACTTAAGAGTAGAAGAAATCAAACAAACAGAAAACAATTTATTTCATATTGAATTTTTGAGTGAAAATAAAACTAATACAGAAAATGAATTTTTCATGATAACCTACATTAAATGCTCGAATTGCCGACCTCTTTGTTGAATGCACATAAGTTGTCTGTCCATACAATTTCTGTGGCAATTTTCTAACATGATGGGTGTAATGCTATTACATGCATCTCTTATTTTTTGTTTGAGATAGTCGATATCTGTACTAGTTGTTGAAAGAACTTTATCCTTTATGTATCCCCAGACAAAAAAATCTAACGGAGTCAGGTCTGGGGATCTAGCTGGCCAGGCAATTGGTCCATTGTTTCCATTCCATTTTCTTGGGAATATTGCATCTAAATGTTCAATTACTATTACTGCATTATGGGGAGAGGCACCGTCTTATTGAAAATATTGTATTTCACGGCGGATGTTCAGTGGCAATTCATCTAAGTAGCCATCAAACTCATTGGATAAAAAATGTAAATACATTCCACCATTCAAATGCTCGTCGTAAAAGAAAGGACCTAGTATGTTTGTTCCCAAAATTCCCAACCAAACATTTATTCCGAACCTTTCCTGGAAATTGGTTTCTCTATATAAATGTTCATTTGTATTATTCCACCTATAATGGATGTTTCTGTTAAACCAACCGTTGTTGGTGAATTTTGATTCGTCCGTCCATATTATTTTATTACAAATATTTCCAACTTCCCTATTTCTACGTCTCAACCACATCGCAAATCGTACTCTCCTTCCGTAATCCCTTTCATTGAGGTGATAAACTTTGCGTATCCTGTAGCATTTGTATTTGTTATTTTTCAAAATATTTCTGGTAGATTTTACAGAAATCCCTAGTTCGTGGGCAATTTCTCGCAAAGAACAATCTTGATTGGAAATATTTTTGTAACCGACCAATCCTAAATTGAAAAAAAATATTTTCGTCACTTTGTTAATCTTTATGAAGTAATATTTGCTTACCTAAAACATTTATTTGGTTCCGCATACTTCCAGTAACAACACATTTTCTAGTTTTATTTCTTTCAAATGCACCACAGTCTCTCAAATTTCTTTCTAATCGTCTAAACATTTGAATGTTTGGAATACGACGATTTGGGTATAGCTCACCATACATATTTTTTGCCAAAAGAGGATTTCTATTTGATTTTGCATAAGCAAATAGCATATCAGTCATTTCGTCATTTGAATACATCTTTGATATGACTGAGTGTATAAACGACTGACAGTTCTTAACACGTATCAATAACTCATTTATTTGTCCTGCCATAGAAACCAAGCAGATCCTACTTGTTTAAAAATGGTAAATGAAGTGAGATGCTATTTAATTGTACCATATCACACAATAGTCGTATTTTGACCAAAAACTAATATTTTCGTTACTTCCAGGATTGAGAATTATAGAAATATTCAGTATGATAATTGATTCAGAAGAAATCAGCCTTGAAACAAGGATTTCTGTAATACAAAAATGCCCAAGAAGGAAAAATACGAATGTTCGTTGTGTTGGGGTATCTTCTTATCGAAATTATTGGGTGAAGTCTGAAGTATGCCAATAATTGAATAGTTTTTGAAGAAAGCAAAATAATTTACAAAAGAACTAACGACAGGACCGTAATTAAAAATTGTTGTCACTGAGGATGCTAGTTATTTTAAATGAAACGTTATAAAAATATCAAGTGTGATATACCACTGAATTGTGATTTTATCGCTTTATCAATATTTGTACTAAAATAGACAGGTCCGTATTTGAAAAAGAAATGTTGATGGTGGCCGTGTTGACACGAAACGTTTAATCAAAGATTCATTGTTACATTTTTATAGTACATTGAAACTTTCCTTATAAATTTTTTTATATTTTCAGAAATAGGTAACAGTTCTATTCATAAAAAACAAATAACAGCATTTTTGGTTTTCCCTGTATAACTCGGGAAGGGCGAGACTCCCTGTAAATTTTCTTTGACCATTGTACTGTTCTCCACAATAGTTACCTTTTCTCCCATTTAATCGTCTTCGTATCTGTTACGGTTTAGAATATAGCCATGTTACCACATGATAAAAGAAACGGCCTGTATATGTGAGGTATCTCCCAAACATTCATGCAGGCCGCTCTTCGTCTCTCAGAGAATACTCACTCTTCCTTCTTTATTAGTACTAGAAAGCGCGTGCTTAGTCTTTAAAAATCGTGAAACATAGCTTATTATGAGTAGAAAATGCCTACGAAATCTGTTTTCTGTGCGATAAACGGTTCCAGAGATATTCGCAAAAAACGATTATTTTTTTTAAATTTCAACACCCTGTATCTCGAAAATGGTGCATTTTAGAGGGTAAGTTAATAGAGACTTTTTTCATATTTTTGGACAAGCTATCACATCCTGAAGTCCTGCGCATTTATTATGAAACACCCTGTATAACCATCTACCCTTACGCCTGAAGACTATTAACTCTTTCAAAAAATTTCGAAAGTCTGTTAAAGAAGCATTACTTGATAGAGCTTACTATAGTTTGGAGGAATACTATTCTGAGATGTGGTAGAGTATGTTTGTACTACTTATATTTCGTTTATTTATATGACTTGACTTTATAGATTGAGTCAGACTTATATATTTATTTTACACGTATTTTTGTTTGACTTATATGTTTTTATATAGGTATATACAACTGACTTTAAGTATTAAGTGAAATTGTTTATTTCAAATGTATTTTTTACGACATATACTTTTTTTATATATAAATATATAGAAAGTTACTTATGACATCTACAGAGCTCCATAAATCCTTTCTGATGAGTGCGTGAGCACGAAACAGCTGTCAAAGGTTAGAACTCTCGGAATTGAAACGAAATATATATGTATATATACCTGACTTCATAGGTTAAATGAAACTTTGTCAACAAGATATTTTCTTATGACAATAAAGTATATTCTCTCTATCATCAATTAATAATTGACTCATGATTTCACAAAACTCTGTACGTCTGTCAGGATCATCTTCATTCAATACTTGTACATTCTGCGTTTTATAAGGATGGAATTTTGCTTTTTCCAGAATTCGATGTACGCTGCTTTCAGAAACTCCAGAAATAGTCTCAAGTTGTCTTGAAGATTGAATGTTGTCCATCACTGCATGTCCTACAACTGCAACAGCGACCCCTTCATTTCTCATAGGCTTCTCTCGTTCATGTTTTTAATTCAGCACTGATCCCGACTCCATGAACTTATTCATCAATTGAAGCACGTACTGATATGTGTTTTTTTCTGGATGAATTTCATTGATTATTTCACTTATGCTAAAATAGCGTGTTATGATTGGTTGAAATTTTTGTGTTGATAAATGAAAACATCATGTTTTCGATTTTGTAGTTCGGCTCTTGATTGGCTACTGGATATGTATATGATGTGTTTTCGATTTTGTAGTTCGATTCCTGACTTACCAATAGCAAGCTGCTATAATGATACAACACCAAACTTTGACCAAAACTAAATAAGCACTCACTATTAATTCATATCAACTTCACAATTTTCGACAAATTTTGCATTCTCGTTGATTAATCAAATCACTAAATCAAAATGTTATCAAAACATAACCTCGAGCGAGAAACAGTAGACTAGACATGCAATGACGAAACTACGAATGACGCGCTCTGTCAATTAAATGTTTTGTTAGTTGCATAATTTCAGAACTAAATGCGGGATTAATGTTCCTAGTTAAATTGA
This sequence comes from Chrysolina oricalcia, assembly GCA_944452925.2. Classification (NCBI taxonomy): domain Eukaryota; kingdom Metazoa; phylum Arthropoda; class Insecta; order Coleoptera; family Chrysomelidae; genus Chrysolina; species Chrysolina oricalcia. Next base: position 19,407,331 of record OX101825.2, read on the forward strand.
ATAGTAAATAAATAAAAATGGTTTCGATTTTATTCATGAAATAATCTTAACAAATACAACTCCTGTTTCGGCGATTATCGTTAATTCCTTCTCGGTTTCGAATCAAATTATTTTGCTTTAGGCAACCACACTCGCGCAAGCGCTCGTGTGGTTGCCAAGCAACATAATTTGATTCTCAAATTCAAAGGAATTGCTATTTCGATAATCATCGATACACTTGTGGTATTACCTACGAAAATTCGAGCCGTAGCTCTATCACATCGTCCATTTTCAAAATACGCAGCTACAATGGATATTCTCTCTTGTATAGTATAAACCATTTTCGAAAGATTTCAAATTGTTGAATGAAGTGACTCGAGTACATCAAATACCAAGGCGTAAACAGATATGCGTATACAAAAACAATTATTTTTTTTCATAAAAATGTCTGTCTCACCTTCTAAAAGATTATTTCTGACAGCATACTTTCAAAACAGTGGCATACCCACAGTGAACCTTCCTACGATGATAACATTTTGGGCGATGAAAAATAAAAATATCTTGATAAAACTTAGTTTTCATTAAAACTTCTGCTATGGTATCCGAAAATACCATAATATTTCTAGAGAAAATAACAGCTCTGGTTGGGTGAGGTTAGAAATTCTCAGAAACATGCACCTGTTATGTCACACATAGGATTTTAACTCCTCATAAACCCCAGTATCTTTTCGAAAAATTAAAAGTTTTCCAACATCATCAGATTTTCGACTCGTAACACTAAAGTACACATGCTTTTAGTTCATAACAATTTGTTATCGAAGCCATATTTGAAAGGAAAGTAGTCTTCTTTAACACCAAAAAATATTTCAAACCAGTACACTACAGAAGATTTTATCAACAAAAGAAGTATAATGTAAATGTAATCAACTATCAATGAATATATGAAAAATTCAATACTGAAACTAATTTAAAAATAAATTTCCTGTGATTTACAGAAAAGAAATCATGCTTATGAAAATAACTTAGTTATCGTAATACGCCTTTAGAAATGTGTACAAAAAAGTTTGTGATTGTTAACTTTTGTAGATTCTATAGCAGAGTTTACGGTGAGAATGCAATTGTAAAGAAAATCAATGACAGGTTTTTGGAAAACTATATTTTGACAAAATATTCTTTTTTTATCAATGACTACCAAAACAAACGTGCAATAAGCATATAGTTAGTAGTGATTCAGTTATTAGCGAATTTCAACAGTGGTATAGGGGAAACATATCATTTGTTCTCATTGTTTGACACTACAGTCGTCCATCATCTCATTTTTCACAGAAACAATTGATATTATACTTCAAAATTCTACCTGGCTCAAAATAATCACAGATAATCATTCGAAACTGATTGTATCAATATTCAATTTGTCAACTCGTTTTCATTAGTTCTAAACGGTAAAGTATCTAATTAATAACTTCTTAGAATCAGCTTCCAGCATGATGAAAACACTATACCGGGTGATCCGAAACCCATTTACCCCCGCAAAGGAACGTTTCTCTCTGTCATGAGTCTCAGCGAAACTTTGCCATTTCCACCGATGATGGCAACTCTTTTTTTCGTTTACTAAAAAAAATTGTAATCTGAACTGATTATGGAAATGATGCAAAAGTTTTTGAATTGGTCGGGAACGTATGGAGTAATTTCCCAGAAAACATCTTAAATTTGCCACCAACACAGATTTCGGGAACTTTGTAAATTTGAAAAAATGAAAAAAAAAAATGCAAAATTGCAATTTTTATTTGACAGAGTTTCCGAAATCTGTTTGTTTTCTAGAAAATTACTACCTACGTTTCCGACCAACTCAAAAAACTTTTGCATTACTACCAAAATCAATTCAGGTTGCAAACAGAAATTTTTTAATGTAAAATAAAGAAGAAAAAAATGTGGCAGAAATAATGCAAAATTATTTTGTGTTGGTCGGAAACGTAGGTAGTAATTTCCTAGAAAAAACATAAAATTTGCCACCATCACAGATTTTCCGGCACATTTGTCCACCCAAATGGAACCTTATGGAAAACTTTTTTATCAATAGTTTCTCAGAAAATTTTATTCTTCATAAAGGTTGCATTCAATTAGACTAAGTACGTCCGTATCGGTTATTGCCAGTGGCGTGCGGCTAAGCGGGAAACGGCCGATATTCTTAAATTCACTATAGAGTAAAGTAACATTAATATGCGAAATATCGAAAAAATGTATTGAAAAAAGTTGTTTGTAATTGAATTAAATTCCCAGTTATCCAGTTTAGTTTACCAATTACAAATCTTAATTTTTTTAAGTATCCTGGCTTTATTTCATTATTTTGCCATTACTGTAACAATCATAATAATAATAAGAATAGTGATATTAAATTTAAAAAAATCAGCTAAATATATTGGTGCATGCTGACTATATAAAGGGATACATTATTCCGAAATTGAAAATATATTTTTCCCCGTATCTTCCAAATAGGTATTTGAAGTTGGACGGTTGGTTCAAATGCAAAATATGATCGCCCTCTCATGTACTGTAAGTAACATCTATTGCATATGGATCTGCAGGAAAACGAATATTTTCTCGAAAAAAGTTCGATAAAACTGACCAAAAACAAAGTTTAACCCTCTGTATACCCGCCAGTTTTGATTCTAAAAACTTTTGTCATTGGGACTTTTTGATACACATATTGTGTACTATTCCATTATTAAAATCCGGATCGATACGATGAAAATGAAATTCCAGATATTTTGGAAAATCATCAAAATATCAAACTTTGACCCCCTGTAGAATCCAAACGCCGGCATTCAGAGAGTTGGTGCAATGGTAACTTTTGGTCAGGATGACATCGGCTACATCATATTGAAATTTCAGCGATTTTCACCTAAACCGGTTTTCCATAACATTGGTGCGGGGTCCTTTAGTACGTTTTCTGGGAAATTACTCCCTACATCCCTGACCAATACATAAAACTTCTGCACTATTTCCATAATCAGTTCAGGTTGCAAACATAATTGGAGAACGATAAAGGATAATTTTTTTCTTTGTTTTCGATTATAATTTACATTTTTAACAATGTTGCCGACCTTGTTCGCGGGTGCAAATTTTTATTATGTCATTGAGCACAAAAATACAACTTTTGTGAAAATTTCCTTTGTTTTGCTATTTTTTCAATATTTTTGCTAAATTGATTGGCCTAATATTGGTTAACGATTGATTGATAAACCTAGCGATTTTGTTTCCGCCTTATTCCCTTCATTCTGGAAGTAGCTACGAGGATATATTGAAAAATTCATAGCCTACTATAGAACCAAACAAAATTTCAATGTCAAAATATTTTATTACTCAACATATTCTCTTCTTAATTGGATACATTTATTACAGCAAACCTGCAACGTCTCTAGACCTTTCAAAAAAAAAATTCTTCTTGCTTTGCAAACCAGACCTCCACAGCTTTTATTACCACCTCGTTGGAAAAAAAATTACGACCTTTTAAACTTTTTTTCAGTTGAGGAAAGAGATGATAGTCGGACGGAGCCAAATCTGGTGAATAAGGAGGGTGTTCTAGTAATTCAAACCTTAAATGACGAATTATTAGCTTTCCGCGTCTTTCCTCTTTAATTTTTTTCCGTAGAGTGGTCAGTAATGCCGAATAGTAATCTCCAGTTTTTGTTCTACCCTTATCCAAAAAATCAATCACGATTACTCCATGGCAATCCCAAAAAACTGAAGCAAGAACTTTTCCAGCAGATTTTTGGACACGAAACTTCTTAGGTCTTGGAGAACCGGAGTGTCGCCATTCCATCGATTGTTGCTTTGTTTCTGGATCGTAGAAATGTACCCAAGTCTCATCCATAGTAACAATTCGGTTTAAGAAGTGTACATCGTTTTCAAATCGAGCACAGATTGAACGCGATGTTACTACCCTTGCACGCTTTTGGTCAACATTCAAACATTTGGGGATCCATTTTGCAGCAATTTTTCTCATGTCTAAATTGACGTGAACTATATGATGAACGCGTTCGTATGAAATATTCAGTGCTTCAGATATCCGTTTTAGCCCAATTCGACAGTCTGTTAAAATTATGTCATGAACTGAATCGATATTTTCGGGGACTGACACAGAAACTGGCCTTCTCGATCGGTCATCATCTTCAATGGAAAATTTACCTCTTTTGAAGCTTGCAGTCCAACTTTTCACGGTCGCATACGAAGGACACTGATCACCAAGGGTATTAAGTATATCTTCGTAAATCTGCTTACCTCTTAACCCTTTTAAATACAGGTACTTGATGATGGCTCGATAATCCAATTTTTCGATTTTCACAATTTCGGTGAACACATTTTTTCTTTTAATTTATTGCGTAACTTCGGTTTACTTTTTTGACGTCAAACTATACACTGACACTTCTAATGAGTTATTGTTCGTTGCTATGGTAACGCAATATTTTGTTTATGCAGGGAACTGGTCTATGCTAACTAGATATCAATACATCCTCGTAGAATAGTTTATAAATACTTTTCTTCACAGCTTTGTCTTATAAAAAGTAGAAACATTTTTTCATTTGCATGTTCTTAATTTATTCAAAAAATTGGAAACAACCAGCTGATAATTCCAACGCTCTGTTACCTCGCAAATTTATTCCTATCACCAAAGGCAGTGGAAATTGAGAAATTTGTCTTGAGTTAATGCAATTTGTAAACTCCATTCATGATTATAAATCTCCACCTCTTTGCAACATAAGTATTTCATACGTGGGTTAATACTGCATCCTTGACCGATATATTGTTTTTTCAGTTAGGTAATCACACACGAACAACACTGCTTTGTTAGTACAATGCGTTTTTCCTTCATACCATTTTCATAAGTTGGAGCTCGCCACAGTTTGCGTTATTTCAAGTGCATGAATGCACTTAAAATGTCTAAACTGGTTTGTCAGAGAGTGACTACATAAAGACGGAAGATATTTCATCAATAATTCCACAACTTACAAAGGGACAAATACCCTTCCGAAAACCTTCTTTCCTGATTAATACCGCGACGGAAATTAAATTATATCTGACAAATACCTGTGGGCGAATATTACTCACCAGAAAACTATGTCCGAATCCTTCGCATTTATTCTACTGCAGCTTTTGCTGTGGGGTAGTGCTGCATTCTTTTGCTAACGAGGGAGAGCAACAACTTCGTTATTGGTAGATTTCAAATACTCAATTCGTGATTGAGAGGTATTTGAGATATTATTCTTCTTGAGTATATCAAGTCATGTGATTTTTTATATGTTTTCATACATGTTTCGTATGTACAATCACCGGCAAAAAAAACCGGCCACTAAAAACTGTCCCCAAATTCAAAGGCTTCCTCTCAAACCGCTCCTTTGATTTTCATGTTTCTTTTTTTCAATTGTAGAATTCCTTAGTAACGATGCCATGTCAGATATTTTTATTCAGATTTGAATTTGAGTATATCCGGGGTGCAACAATGGGACGAAGTTTCTTTTCCAAAATTTGAAACACCCTGTGGAGTGCAACAACTATAGCAGCTGTTGTCAACTGAAATCTCATTGAACCCTGATCTTTTCTGAACATTTTGTTTCTTTAATCACGACATTATCTCTGTTTTTACTGGAGATACACTGTTTTAAAGCGAACACCTCGGCCGAAGCTGTGAAAACAACAAATAAACATCGAAACGTAAGTTTAATTGGAAAACATAAAAATTTAAAGAACAATAAACACATTTCAAAGGGCTAATATCTAGTGTGGCCTTCCCGCACCAAAATGACTTCATTCAGTCGATGTTACATAAAATCAATAAGGTTTGTAAGAAATTCGTTTGGAATGGCATCAAATTCTTCCTGAAGTGCAATTCGCAGACTAAGTAGGGTGTCTGGTAAAGCAGGTCGGCGACGAGTGCGCCTTCGAAGTTGATCCCAGAAATGCTCAATTGGATTGAGATCAGGACTGCAAGCAGGCCAAACTATTCGTTCAATACCCACTTCGTGTAAATATTCGTTAACTACTCGTGCTGCGTGCGTTCGCACATGATCTTGCATTAATACGAAGCCGTCTCCGACAAAATAAGAGTAGCGAACAACAGCGTTTTGGAGAATATTTTCGATATATCGATGCGCATTTAAGGCGCCGTTTTCAACCAAGATTAAATCTGTACGGGCGTCCCTCGAAATTACCGCCCATACCATCACAGAACCCCCATTGAAACTTATGCGTTCTGAAATTGTACAGTCCACAAATCTTACATTTCGACGTCTCCAAACTCGCTCCCGACCATAAGGCGATCGCAAGCAAAATCGGGACTCATCCGTGAAAAGAACTTTAGTCCATTGCTCAAACCCCCAATTCGAATGTAGGCGCGCAAATTGAAGACGTGCTCGACGATGTCTTGGAAGAAGCTGGGGTCCTGTGGTAGGCCTCCTTGAAGACAGGTTGTTTTCTTCAAGTCTTCGTCGGATTGTGCTCTCACTGACTTCAATTCTACGCACGGTTTGTAGAAGATGTTGATTCTGAACAGCTGTAGTTCTACGATTTCGTAAAGCATTCAGTACAATAAAGCGGTCGTCAATTGCACTCGTCTTCCGTTTTCTTCCGGAACCCGCTCGCCTGTTGAAACTTCCCGTTACCAAATACCGATTCTAGGCATCCTGGACTGTTGTTCAAGGTATACCAAGGGTATCGGACACATAACGTTGACTTCGGCCATCCTCAATTAAGGCCACAATAAGAGCAACATCCGTCACAGATAAAGGCATTTGTTGATTTCAAAACCGTTGTTACAAGCTCTTAATGTTAATGTCAGTGTCAATCAATGTTAAACTCAAATCGGTTTCCGCGTATGCCGCATTGATTATTTACATGTAGAAAGGACCACGCACGTTTCTTATGGAAAATGGCTTTCCGTGAATTTGTCCGGATTTTTGGTATGGTGTAGATCTGGATGCACTGATCAAAAGTGTCCATTGCCAAAAACTCCAAAAATGGACAGTTTTCGAGATATGGCTCTATCAATGTAATTTTTTTTGCATTTTTTGGATTTTGACACATATTCAGTTCACTCTCATACTTAGGAAAAACCGATGATTTCACTGCAGGAATCGATTGAAAAATAATTCTTTCTTCGTTTCAGATACTGCCATTTGAATAAATTATTATACACTGCTCGTCACTGACGATGTAACTGGACTATTATTTTCTATTTCTATAGTCCAGTTTTTGTAGAAACAAAAACTTCTGAATTGCTCAAGGTATCACAGAGTCACATATATTCAACACATTTCGATAGGGACACTAGAAAAATAATATTCGATACACACTACAGGAACTGAATCTGAGATACTTTTTTTTAAAATAGTTTTCTAGTCGTCAAAGAAATAGTGGTAAATGCAAAATGAGCATATAGAAAATCGTTCATAATGTAGGCTGACGACATAAATACTCGTATCGAATGCAGTTTGTTTATACCGAGTGTTGAATATCAATAGAAACAAGGGAATACATACCCAACTATCATTTCTAATCGCTAATCGAACTGTTAAGGCAAACGGATCCGTGAAAATGTCTGAATATTTGATATGATGTGAATTTCGATTCAATGATCAAGTGTCTATTGCTGCAGACTACAAAAATGGACAGTTTTCAAGATATGGCCGTATCTATTCTAGATTGTGGCCCTTAATCGCTTAGCTCTTATACCCGACAAAAACAGAATTCTATCGATTTCTGCGCAGGAATTGACTGAAAAACAGTTGTATTTCATTTCAGATACTTTCATTTGGAGAAATTAGCATACACTGCTCGTCACTGGCGATGTTGCTGGGCTATTATTTTCAACTTTTGTATTTCCGTGTTCCTAGAAACAAAAACAAAAACAATTAGAAGTGATTTTTCAGTATATATATATATATATATATATATATATATATATATATATATATATATATATATATTTAACACTCGGTATAAAAAATCTGCATTCGATACGAGTATTCATCTCGTCAGCGTACATTAAAAATACGATTTTCTAGTTTCTCATTTTGCATTTTCCACTATTTTCCTGATGGCCAGGAGAATATTTAAAAAAAAATTCAAATCATATTTAGAGTGTATCGCATATTATTTTTTCAAATGCCACAATTGAATTGTGTTGGATATAAGTATGTTTGTTAGAACTAGAACAATTCAATTATTGTTTCTACGAACTCGGAAATAAAAAAGTTGAAAATAATAGCCCAGCTACATCGCCAGTGACGAGCAGTGTATGCTAATTTCTCCAAATGAATGTATCTGAAATGAAATACAACTGTTTTTCAGTCAATTCCTGCGCAGAAATTGATAGAATTCCGTTTTTGTTGGATATAAGAGCTAAGCGGTTATGGGTCACAATCTAGAAAACGAAAAAAAATCAGATATTGATACGGCCATATCTTGAAAACTGTCCATTTTTGTAGTCTGTAGCAATAGACGCTTGATCAATGCATCGAAATCCACATCATATCAAATATTCAGACATTTTCACGGATCCGTTTGCCTTAACGGTTCGATTAGAGATTAGAAATGATTATTGGGTATGTATTCCCTTGTTTCAATTGATATTTAACACTCGGTATAAACAAACTGCATTCGATACGAGTATTTATGTCGTCAGCCTACATTATGAACGATTTTCTATATGCTCATTTTGCATTTACCATTATTTCTTTGACGACTAGGAAACTATTTAAAAAAAAGTATCTCAGAGTCAGTTACTATAGTGTGTATCGAATATTATTTTTCTAGTGCCCCTATCGAAGGGTGTTGAATATATGTGACTCTGTGAAACCTTGAGCAATTCAGAAGTTTTTGTTTCTACAAAAACTGGACTATAGAAATTGAAAATAATAGTCCAGTTACATCGTCAGTGACGAGCGGTGTATAATAATTTCTTCAAATGGCAGTATCTGAAACGAAGAAAGAATTATTTTTCAATCGATCCCTGCAGTGAAATCATTGAAACTCGGTTTTTCCTAAGTATGAGAGTGAACTGATTATGTGTCAAAATCCAAAAAATGCAAAAAAAATTACATTGATAGAGCCATATCTCGAAAACTGTCAATTTTTGGAGTTTTTGGCAATGGACACTTTTGATCAGTGCATCCAGATCTACACCATACCAAAATTCGGACAAATTCACGGAAAGCCATTTTCCATAAGAAACGTGCGTGGTCCTTTCTGCCTGCGAACACTTTTTCCGAGCCGTTCGCTTTCAAAAAGTGTAACTACGGTAAAAACAGAGGTAACGTCGTGATTAAAATAGTATAATGTTCAGAAATGATCAGAGTTCAATGTGATTTTAGTTGACAACAGCTGCTGTATCTGTTGCACTCCACAGGGTGTTTCAAATTTTGGAAAAGAAACTTGGTCTCATTGTTGCACCCGTATATGCTGAAAATTCAAATCTGAATAAAAATTTCTGAAATGGCATCGTTACTGAGGAATTAATCTACAATTTTTAAAAAATCATCAAAATCAAATGAGCGGTTCGCGAGGAAGCCAACTTTGAATTTGGGGCCAGTTTTAAGTGGTAGGTTTTTATTGCCGGTGAGTGTATTTATTAACTTTTTACTATATTATTTATTCCTTTCTATAAATGATTGGATGGAAGTGAATAAATTGAAACTAAACGTTAGTAAACAAAGCGATGATAAGAGGATAAAAAGTCTTACAGTGAACTATATCGGAGGGTAAATTTTAAAAAAAACAGGTGTTTTCAAAAAGGTTAGTTGCTATTAGTCATAAAACTCGTAAATTAGTTTATAATATTATTATATTACCTCACTTTTGCTATTTCCGTGCAGTTTCATATTGGTCTAACCAAAGACATATAGAACGAAAACAAAAATTTCAAAATGGAGCCATGCAAGTAATAAGAGTTTTCAGTATATACACGAGATTTGAATACATGTTGTTTCCCTTAGGTTGGATGAATGTAAAACAATATTTTAAGGGTTTAGTATTCTGGCTTTTATTCATGAATTTAGATTGGGGGAAGAGCCTATTCATTAACAAAATATTCTAAACATTTTGAGGAGCACACAATTACAACACAGGAGGTACACAGAATTTTGTGTTCATGAAGGTCGAAACGACTGCTTGACAGAGTGAATTTTTTTTTTTTGGCATTCATAAATACAACTGCCTCAAGAAAGACGAACGATGCTTAAAATCTATACTTCAAAATAATATTAAGAAACTGTTACTTGACTTGTTTCTGTACTTAACTTTGTTTCCTTATAAATGATTATTTAAATTTTTATTACCTCTTGAAGTTCAAAACGTTGTGGTCATTGTACAGTGCACTGTTAAAATCCGTATCATATGGTACATGTTTATTTTTTATTTTTAGTTTAGGCAAATTTGGAGTTTATGAACAGTTTGTACTTTGAAAATAATAAAATCGTTGACGATTTTTTGTATCGATAACTGTCAAATATAATATATTTTCACAAAAATTACAATTCAGGTTAGTTCTCAAAATAACGGAACTTGATCGATTCAAAACTTTCTTTTCCAATTTTCTGACTACCTAGTTAATTTGAGTGAATTTGGACAACCTTGATTGTGTCACGTTTTTGATGCTCATGGTTATTTCTTACAATCCGAAAGGCCCCGTTATCATGTAAAACACTCGCCTTCTGAAAGGTTTTTTCGATTTGAAATTATTTCAAATTGGATCAGATGGATTGCCTCGTACTTGATACAGAGTTGCTTTGGTATCAATATTTCACAGCAAAATTTGCACTATTATTTCAGTTTGTAGGATTTCAGCTTATAGAATTTCAGTTTATAAGAATAATAAGAACAAGTTTTTCCTTGAAATGTTCAAACCAGTGCAACAAAATTTTATTAGTCTAATTTCTGACAATTTCAATTTTAGCAAATACGTATATAACTTTTTTACGAGGGGGAAACATCTCGCTGAAATGTGTACGAGATTTAAAATATTGAAAAGACTGAAAGACTCAAACCGATGACTGAAAGACACAAGCAGATGACTGAAAGACACAAACCAATTCAAATCAAAATTAGTTGTTTTACAATTCTTCAAAAAATAATGATGTCATCACAATATAAAATCATATATAGGGTAATCACAAGAATTCATACAGATGGTAATACTTTCCCCCTCGCATTTTTACGAGTACGGATTATAAGAAATTCGAATTAGCCAAAAAATTGTTGGGTTAAGAAGATAACTTCAAAACAGTCAGGTTGTCCAAATTTATCAAAATTTGTTAATTGTATAGAAAATTGAAAAAGAAACAACTTTTGCATTTAACATTTTTCGATCATTTTTTAATACATGTGAATTTGATTAAAAAATTATCAACGTCACTTCGTATTAATTTTGATACACAAACTCCAAGAACTCCAAATTTGGTCGAACAAGTATCAAAAAATGTTAACACTGTTTTTGACTTAAATTTTTCTGGTGTGTACTTTACTCATGTAGGTACCAAATTCATGTTTTTTTACACTACCCGTATTATACAACTGAAAAATTTTAAGATTCGATTATTTAAAATTGAGCTCCAGAACATGCAGAACTTTTATGGGGATAAAGGTTTTTTTCTGAAACGAAAAATAAAAAAGATTTTCTTATGTCGCCAACTCAAGTACCCAGTCAGACTGTATATGGTCAAACAAAACCAATGTTTTCTTTCATTTTTAAAAAACTGTTCACTCAGATTTGAAGCAACATAAATCTCTTAGGAACTCTCTAAACTATAGCGTGCCACAGGATATTACTCTTGGGCTATACTCTATTGTCAGGGCATCTAGACATTCGGCTTTAGAGAAGAAGAATTAGGTATTCATTGACTTCTCACGGGCTTTCAATTGTGTGACCAACAATCTTCTTCTCGATGAACATTCAAAATACGGTGTAAGAAGACTACCCCTATCCTTACTAAACTCATACCTAGATGAGAGAAGACAAGTAGTCAGAGTTGGAATAATTCTGAATCCTGAAATAAATATTCATGATGGAGTACCTCAGAGACCCATTCTTGGAACTTTCTGGTATTTAGTTTTTGCCAATGATTGTTAGTATATCTAAATAAGAACTCGGCCATTCATTTTACATGTTATACTGACTATACTAACATATTAATAACTGATAACAATATGGATTCCGTGAGAAACACAGGTATTGATACCTATAACAAATTTATTACTTGGTAGAGAAAAAACAATTTGAGGTTGAATGAAAATGAAACTAATGTGTTAAGTTTCAAGATGAATACTGGAAAACAATGTGAGTTGAATCTGCTGATGCTGCTTTAGAACTGAAACTAACTAACAAAAATGTTGTTCTTGTTGATGACAGACCTCAATGGATGACACATATTATGTAATAATCTTAGAAAAGCCCGATATTCTCTTAGGTTTCTCTCCAATCATTGTAGTCAAATTATTTCATCTCTTTTAAAGAGAAACATTCTCAATTGAAAATTGAATCAATACATGACTCCACAACTGACTTTATGAACATCCTGTTCATATTTTCAATCAATATTTCATCTCTATTATGCAAACCTCAATATTTATTTTATTTTCATAGAAGTTCCATCATGAAAATAATTGAAAACATGTGGATTGTTTTATTGGTCTTCATGGTCCTAGGGCCCGGATCTGAAAAAATTATGGAATCGTAAACGTTGAAACTTTGTTTATCTGTTCTTTGTGTCTGTCAGACAAATTTTCTATTTTCGAAAATTTTTGGTAGAACGGCGTTGTCTTTTGGAATGCCCGTAATGATTTGACTTTATGGCGTCCGACACCTAAAATTTCCAGAAAATTTTGTAGGAGGTTACCACTTCATTTCAAATATTTTTTTGAATGATTCTAAAAAAATCAGCATTGAGGGGCTACAATTTATCACTGAATAACTTTGCCATGTTCGGGGTGTTAGATGCGCCTAAATATGCCGACATAATGAATTTAGCTTTTTATATAAAAAAATTTCTGATTGAATGAAAGACTATATTTGGGCCAATGATTTTTTTCTTGCATCAACTCAATAAGTTTCCGGAGGTCCCAAAAGAACCTTATACCGAGAATTTCACAAATGAAAAAGTTGTCAGACTCGACAAGGAACAGATTTATGAAGTCTCGAACTTTAGGTTTTCATAATTTTTTTTGGTATTGGCCAGAGACCTGTAGAAGCACAAAGAAGAAAACATTTAGAAGACCTTTACTCGCACTATGATGTCATTTGCAAGTTAGGGGTTGTAACCACCGCAAAGGGATGAAATGCTTGATTTATAGGTGAATTTCATTTCAAAATGAAGTAGACCTTTTATTATTCGATGCCAAAGTAAATACTGCCCACCGTTTCAAATCAGTGATGGTCCAAAATCACTTGGTTTCATTGATCATCATGTTCTTCTCAAGTGAAAAGAAGCTGTTTGATATTCGAGTCTGACATCTACCCATTTAATTACGGAATTATTTTCGAAATTGATAATTATAGCTCATGCAGGTACTTTACTTTTTCTTAATCTGTCCATCATCGTCAGAAAGTCAATTGAATCCAATTAATTTAATATGATAAATTGTAATAGATATCCTATTCGGTATGTTTTATTTACTGTGTTTTTTTCCATAAATGTAGAAAAGGATACCACTCCACATTTTTCCAATGTATGCTTATAATCTCATGAAAATGTCTCATTAATAATAATAATAATTTATTTCCAGAAACAAATATGTGGTATAATATACAGCGTGACTTAAGGTCGATGGTTAGACGTTTATGGAAAAGGTTCTATCGACCTTAAAGTAATTTATAAATAGTTATTGACGGTGTTTCAAAAAATGTCCCAAAATGAATGCAAATATTGATTATTCAAACGAAGTTCTTATGGAATTATTTATTATTGTGGCGAAGTTGCGGGCGATGCCGGACCTGAACAATCACGTAATCAACGAATGACCGTGAACTACTTCTGAGCCGCTCGCTTCGCGAAGAATCTGGTCTTATCGGGGAGCGTTTCTAAGAAATATCTCGAGCATTCTAGCAAAATGAACGGTGTATATAAACAGAACCATGCAGATAGAGGACAGTCAGTGAAGTGAAAGTCGAATATAAATACCTAGTTCCGTGATTAGAGTATTGTGTTATTGTATCATTTGATTTCGTTAAATAAATTATTTTAGAGTTAATTGGACTATAAATATATTACACTTGGTGTTAGAAGTGCGATTTTTAAATCCAGAGTGTTCGTGTAAGCAGAAAGTTTGTGTATTTCGGACAATTATTTTCGCGTGTGAAATAGACAATAATAATAATAGACTGGTGGCCGTGGAATAGACTGTGTGAAATAGACAATAATAATAGTAATAGACTAGTGTCCGGGAAATAGACTGTGTGAGATAGACAATAATAATAATAATAGACTGGTGACCCGTGAAATAGACATAGACCAAGACAAAATGTGTTCGAGGAAAGTTCGCCTGGTTGAATTGAAGGTTGCGGAGTTGAAGCAAGAACTGGAGGAGAGGGAACTTGACACAAGTGGTAAAAAGGCCGTGCTTCAAACAAGACTTGCCGAGGGATTAGTTCAGGAGGGCGAGGACCCAGAAACATTTCTATTAGAAGTTTCTGGAATTGATTTGGGTTCCATAATGAGTAAACTCGACGGAATGAAGGAAGAAATTCAAGAAAAACTTCTGGAAAATTCGAATAATCTGGAAGAAAAACTCCAAGAAAAACTTCTGGAAAATTCGAATAGTCTGAAAGAAGAATTTCAAGAAAGTTCGAAAAATCTGGAAGAAAAGCTGCTAGAAAATTCGAATAATCTGGAAGAAAAACTTCAAGAAAGTTCGAAAAATCTGGAAGAAAAGCTGCTAGAAAATTCGAATAGTCTGAAAGAAGAATTTCAAGAAAGTTCGAGGAATTTGAGAGAAGAGATTCTAGAAAATTTGAAGGGTTTGAGGGAAGAGCTTCTAGAAAACTCGAAGAACATGAAAGAAGAACTTTGTGGCGTGGCGAATCGATTAGAAGAAAGAATGGGGACTGTCGAGACAGATATGGAGAAAATCAAAGATGAAATTGAAGAAGAGATGGGAAAATTGAAGGAAACAATTAGTGACGAAATCAAAGGCGGACTCGAGGCGGAAATTAACAAAATAAAGGAGAAAATCAGCAAATTGGAAAACCAGATTGACACTACCCACACCACAGAATCTGTCAATGAAAATTCAATGCTGGAACTGAGTTTGAACTTGGATGATGTTCAGAAGGGTTTGAAAGATGTGAAGATTAGTTCTGAAACAGGAAAGCTCTCCATGAAACCACCTCAGTTCGATGGAAGAACACCATGGGCAAATTACCGCCGACAATTTGAAGCTGCAGCAAAAGCAAATGGATGGAATGCAGGAGAAAGAGCTGTGGCATTAACACTGGCCTTGCGTGGAGAAGCAACGAATATTTTACAAACCCTCACGGCACAAGAACAAGAGGACTACGAGCAGCTGATTAAACATCTCGAATTACGGTATGGACAGACCCATCTAGAACATGTATACCACTCACAGCTCAAGAACCGCTGCCAGAAATCAAGCGAGTCCCTACAGGAATTTGAAGCAGACATTGCACGTTTGGTTCGCCTTGCATACCCAGCCACACCGGAAAAGGTAATGGAACGACTAGCAGTTCAGGCATTCTTAGATGGACTTAGTGACCAGGAAACCAGACAAGCATTGACACTAGCTCGTCCAACACATCTCGTGGATGCACTGGCACGGGCTTTGGAATTTGAGGCAGCGAAGCAATCCTGCAGAAGCCAAAGTAAAGTCCGATTTATTGAGGAAGACCCACAGGAACCTGATAACCTGGAAGCTGCCATAAGAAAGGTCGTGAAGGAAATGTTGCCTGAGAGAAGACTAGTGAGATGCCGGAACGGTAGGAAACTTGGACACGTGCGTAGTCAATGTCCAACCCTCAAGAGTTCGCGACCAACGAAGGTTGTTGAGAAGGGGCAATCGTCGGCCTATACTCAGAAAGCCCCGGTGAACAACGCATATGTCGCTGTTCTCTAACGACAGAACAAAGGAGCCTTCGTAGACGGTTTCATCAACAACAAGCCTTGCGCAATGCTGCTGGATACTGGTGCTACTAGGACAATCCTTGGACCTGCTTTTATTAAAACACCAGAGAGAATGGAACCATCATCCTGGAAGCTACGCACAGCAACAGGAGAGCCGGCCACTGTACATGGTGAGCTACCGATTGAACTGATTCTAGGCAGCACGAAAGTGAAACATCGGGCATTAGTAGCGGACATTGAGGACGATGCAATTATTGGAATGGAGGGTTTGAATTGAACTTCAAAGATGGCGTCCTACGTGTGAACGGAGAAGAGCTGGTGCTACATGGAAGAAATGAGGAGATGATTCGTGTTCTGCTGGCTGAAGATGTAAGTGTACCAGAGAGGGCTGAGACCATACTGGAGGCTCGCTTGGATGGAGGTGCGAGCAACGGAAGCGTGGTTATGTTCGAGCCCAAGCTTCATGATGAGAAAATTGGACGAGGGATTGCACTAGGCAAGACTTTGTTGCGTGCTGATAAAATTGTGCCAGTAAGGGTAATGAATGTCAATTATTACCCAGTGACTTTGAAGAAAGGAACTGTTTTGGGGCACTGCTCGTCAATTTCCTCTGTGATCAGGAGTGTACACGGTACTGTTAGTCAAGAGAACAACCCTGACAGCGGAACTGGAAAAATTGGTTACCCTCTCTTCCAAGGGCATTAAACCAGCCCAACAGCCCAGATTGAGAGAATTAGTCAAGAAGTAGCAAGACATCTTCGATACCGGACAAGGAAAAGGGGGTCGAACGAATGTAGTTCAACATATAATTGATACTGGGGATGCCCGACCAATCCGACAATCAGCTAGAAGACTTCCTTTCGCCAAGAAGGAGGAGGCTGACAAAATAGTCAGTGATATGGGGAAAGATGGAGTTATTGAACCATCCGACAGTCCATGGTCCTCTCCAGTCGTGCTGGTGAAGAAGAAAGATGGATCAACACGCTTTTGCGTAGACTATCGTCAACTGAACAACGTGACGAAGAAAGACAGTTACCCTCTTCCGAGAATAGACGACACCCTAGACACGTTGGCCGGCTCCACGATTTTCTCGACCCTCGATCTGAAGAGTGGATACTGGCAGGTAGAACTGGCTCCAGAAGATAGAGAAAAGACAGCCTTCACCATCGGCTCAGGACTGTGGCATTTCACCGTTATGCCATTCGGGCTTTGTAATGCTCCAGCCACATTCGAGAGATTAATGGAGACGGTTCTGAAAGGACTTTCATGGAGGACGTGTTTGGTATATCTCGACGACATCATTGTGGTTGGCAAATCGTTCGAAGACCATGTAAAAAACCTGGAGGAGGTATTCCTGCGACTGAGAAACTCTGGACTGAAACTGAGCCCCAAGAAATGCCACCTGTTCCAAAAAGAAGTACATTACCTTGGCCATGTTGTCTCTGGGCACGGAGTAGCAGTAGATGACGAGAAGATCAAAGCAGTGAAGGAGTGGCCTATTCCGAAAGACATATACCAACTACGTAGTTTCCTTGGTTTGTGCACATATTATCGCCGATATGTGCTAGGGTTCACTAACATCGCTAAACCACTGACCAGGCTCACGGAAGGTCAAACAAAGTTCCAGTGGTCCGAAGAGTGCCAAGACTCGTTCAGAAAGCTGAAGGGGGCACTGATCAACGCACCGATTCTGAGTTATCCCCTTCCGAGTGGAAAATTCATTTTGGACACGGACTCCAGCAACGTGGGACTTGGAGCTGTATTGTCCCAGATCCAGAATGGGCAAGAGAAGGTCATTGGATACTTCAGTAAAACTCTCAGTAAACCGGAGCGTAACCACTGTGTCACCAGACGAGAACTGTTGGCTGTTGTCAAGGGAGTAGAACACTTTTACAAATACGTGTACGGAAGAAGATTCCTGTTAAGGTCCGACCACGCAGCCCTTAAATGGCTCCTACAGTTCAAAAACCCCGAGGGCCAAGTAGCACGTTGGATCGAAAGACTCCAAGAATTCGACTTCGAGATAGAACATCGAGCAGGTAGTGGCCACAAGAACGCAGATGCTCTGTCAAGGAGACCATGCCCAGACGACTGCTCACACTGCCGACGAGCAGAAGAGAAGGAAGCAGCGATTTGTAGAACCACGGCAGTTGACAACAACTGGAATGACAACGAGGTCCAGAAAGACCAAGAAAGCGATCCAGATCTTGGTTTAGTCGTCGGCTGGAAAAAGAGTAATCAAAGACCGACATGGCAGGAAATCGCAAGATATTCCCCAGCAGTAAAATCTTACTGGGCCCAATGGAATTCCCTTACCCTGGACAATGGGGTCCTGAAACGTGTATTGGAGTCCGAAGATGGTGGGGAAGACAGACGTCAGATAGTGGTGCCCAAGAACAGAAGGCAGGAAGTACTCCGAGAGATCCATGATGGAGTTGCTGCAGGACATCTGGGTGTGACGAAGACCCTGCAGAAAGTAAGGCAACGGTTTTACTGGGTCAATTGTCAAGTTGATGTCAATGACTGGTGCAGAAAGTGTGCTGTTTGCGCTGCCAGCAATGGACCTCGGACACGACCCAAGGCCCCGATGCGTCAGTATAACGTAGGCTTATGACATCAATGCCGATGCTGGAGGATTTCGTGTTGGTGATCTAGTTTGGCTGTTCAACCCGATGCATCGCCGGGGCCTGTCACCGAAATTACGGAATTCATGGGAAGGTCCGTACAAGATCATCAAGAGGATAAATGACCTGCTTTACCGAATCCACAAGCCACCCAGAGGTAAACCCAAGGTCGTTCATTTCAACAGGTTGGCCCCTTACGCTGGAAACCATGACCAAGTCCTCACCCTCAGACCACCAGAGGATGCGATGACGTTCCAGAAATTCATGTCCTTATACTCAAATGGACTGAAAGTGTCACACGGGGTAACTCGAGAGGAGCCACGGGACATTTTCAAAGTGCCAGTCGATTACGCCCAAGCGCACTGCGTCGCAGAAGATCTTCGAATGTCCAGAGGCATCGCTGTGGTGTTCTCGAAGAAATTTGACCAACTCCAAACACTACGAAAACATAATCCAGAAATTGGAGGTGTACTGCAGCTGAAGAAGGGCCAGAGGAACATCTACTACCTGGTGACCAAGAAGCATTCTCAAGATAAACCGTCCTATGAAGATGTCTGGAGGAGCCTCACCCAACTGAGAGATACGATGGCGGACCAGAGTCTGGTAGACTTGGCAATCCCAAAATTATCCTGTGGTATTGATGGGCTGGATTGGAGAGTTATAAGAAGTATGTTGGAGACGATATTCCGATCCAGCGGCATCCAGATTTTGGTTTGCTGTAATCCTATTCCACGACCTGACATGAAGACTGTGGAGTGTTATTTCTATCGAACTTCACGATGCAGATATGGGGAATCCTGCAAATATCGACACACTCCAAGGATGACATTTCGGGACGAAATATCCCTAAGAAGGGGGCAATGTGGCGAAGTTGCGGGCGATGCCGGACCTGAACAATCACGTAATCAACGAATGACCGTGAACTACTTCTGAGCCGCTCGCTTCGCGAAGAATCTGGTCTTATCGGGGGGCGTTTCTAAGAAATATCTCGAGCATTCTAGCAAAATGAACGGTGTATATAAACAGAACCACGCAGATAGAGGACAGTCAGTGAAGTGAAAGTCGAATATAAATACCTAGTTCCGTGATTAGAGTATTGTGTTATTGTATCATTTTATTTCGTTAAATAAATTATTTTAGAGTTAATTGGACTATAAATATATTACATTATACACGAACAATGTGATGAAATAATTGCCAGAACTTGCAGAAAATTCAACCAAACGTATCCTGAGTTAACAATACCAATGAACTAGAGAAAGATTATGAAATAATTTCATTAACTATGGCTCAAAGTTTCCATGGAGCAATTTTACCAAAAATCAGCTTTTTATCTCGCATTTCTATGTAATAAGAATGATTTACTGGGCTATGACTTATGAAACCACGAATTCTCATATTAATCTGAAGGCTCATTTTCATGGTAATCGGTAACAGTCCTTAGTATTTGGAGATATCTCTCAGAGTTGGTGTGTCTTTATAAATAAAAATGCTATTCCACTTTGTGGAAATATTTGGAAAGAAGGATACTTCGACTTTGTCGATTTTATTCTTATCATTTCTTTGTACTCTCCGGCAAAACATTCGAACTTGTTCGAATTGTCGCATTTACTCTACCTGGAGTCTTTTGCTGTCTCGAGGAGTGCTTATTGATTTTCCTGGCGGATGGCGCAGCGACTGACTGTAAGTCGCTGCTTCATCCGTAGGGAATTATTAGATAAACAATAGATTGTAATTCATTTGGCAGGGACAAGACAACTCAAAGTCGTCGGACCTACCCTTGCACTGATGAGAGGCAACAACTTCGAAACATATCTGCAGGTGGTCATCCCCAGCCAAATTAAGGATAATCTTTTGTTTGTCTACAATGAGCACTTGCAATTGAGTCTTCTTGGAAGAACGTTGCACAAATATGTTAGATGTAGTTCAATATCCGTCGTGGCATTAGCCAGGGAAGTAGTTGTTTTCTGTCAGATTATTAACTGATATTTTCCACTTTGTAGAAATATTTGGAGAGAAGGGTACTTCGACTTTGTCGATTTTATTCTTATCAAAAAAGCTAATGTTAATTATTGTTCTTGAAAATGCAGAAAAAGTGTTTCGTAAAAACCCATTTTTTTGTCACATGAGGATTATGATCAACACAAAAATGCTTATTCCTTCCATTAATAATCCCATCCCGGCCATCTCTCGTAAATTTTTATTCGTCGCTCTAGATTATTTTTGACAAAAATTCCTGATCATATTCAGTATGTAGTAGAAGGGATTCGCAATGCACTCTAAGTTTAAAGTCTTCTGCTTGAGAGCCTGAACTTTGGTAAATTTATACGGATGCATTTTGTGATTTTCCAAAATTCATTGTACTGAAGCATGTTATATATCCAAATCGTTTTCTGGATATCATATGAATCGGTGCTATGGTGGACCATTGAATCTTGAATAATATGAGATTATTGAAAAAGATTCAAGAATCATACTAATTGGAATCATGGTGCACCCTTGCTATCAATATTATCTTCTAGATATTTCAGGAATTGAATATTATTCAATAAATGCCATTATGGTGACTTAAATGGCTTTCAAAATAGACATTGAATATTGAATAATTTAAGTAGTAGTTGGGGACTACTAGCGCCCATATGCACCGTTTTCATAGACTAATCCCAATTAGTTAATTTCGCTTAAGTTAATTTTCACCCAGTGCAATGCACCGTAAGCCGATCAGGGTAGATTTGGTAATCTCTTGTGAAGGAGTGGCAACATGGCTGGAAAGACCCAATAGTTATTTGTTTTACTAGGCATAAAAGCACGAGATTTAATGCCGCGGCTGGTGTTTCATAGCCGAGCGTAGCGAGGCTATGAAACCAGCCAAGGCATTAAATCTGCTTTTCTGCCGTGTGAAACATATAATTTTTTCTTCAAATTTGTTCCAATTCCACGCAAAATCGACTTTTTCATATTTAAATAATTTCATTATCAATATCCAAATAACTAAATTATTTTATCAAAGGTAACTGGGCCCTGCGTTACTATGTTTATCGCTGATGACGTTTGTTGCATATGTTTGTTTACTATTTACTTTGTCATTGTCAATTTTGAAAAGTTGTCATGTTAGAAATGGATTTACTGCAAAGTGAGGATGAATTGATGCAATTAACACCAGGCGCGAGATGTGGAATTTAACCTTTTACCGGAAAAATCAAGAACTGTATATGAACTCACATACAACAGATTCATGGAATATAGACAGAAGAAAAATATAGGATCTTTCTCTGAAAATGTGCTGATTGTCTATTTTTCCGATCTTTCAAAGAAATTGAACGAACTTTTTCTGCCTAGGCAGTAAAAGTGGACTTTTTCTGCCTAGGCATTAAAAGTACAACTTCTAAGCCTGCCAAGTGTCATTAAAAGGCCGCTGTTAATGTCATTTGGAGAAAAAATTGATTTTTTCTCACTTCGTGTTGGTGCATATGACAAATTGACAAGTGTTCAAGTCAGAAAAAACGAATAACTTAAGAATATCGTATCGCTGAAAAGTAAAATTTAAAATAGAAGTTTGATTTGATTTTTTTTTACTTGATGTCAAAGTCACAGAGAATACAATCAATACATCAATACAACTAATTATTTTTGGAAAGCGTGAAATATTGTGAAAATCCGTTGCAACTCTATTTTTCACGGGTACTTGACGGCATGGCAATGAAATTTGGTCTGGTAGGTGCAATGGCATTGGTCACCCTTATCAAAATTCTGGATACAGTTGTTTGATGACATCCAATAAAATCCGATATTCCAATTAGATGTGTACCACAAGAATAAAGCCTCAGTGTTGTTAGAAGTTGATTCATAGGTGTCAAATTGTTATTTCTACAACAAAAGTTTGTTAAACAAGTCTGAGAACTTTCAAAGTACTTACAAATCATTGTCGTGCTCAATTTCTTCTTCAATCTCTGGTAGGAAATTCAAAACTGTATGTTTTGTTAATCAAAATCTACGAAAAAAGACAAGTTGTCCATTGTATCGAAGTATTCACTTCTTTCATAGTTTTGTCGTGGAAACCCCCAATGTATAATATCCAGGATATCCTGATCAATTTCCAGAAAAAATTCATCTTCATCTTCCATTTCTGGACAATACAAAACTCGATTACATACCAAATAACGCCTTTGCAATCCCAAGCACTGCAATGAAATTTTACTTATGATCGTATGACATGTGATCATAATTATAATTTCATTTCTGACAAATGTTGAACAATGAGGTTAGGAATACGGCGATCAATCCAGCGATTAGATTTGTTACAGCCGTATGCACCGAAGTAGTTTAAACGAGATTAAAAATTGATCTCGATTAACTCTTATTTTTTGTATGCACCGTATCGAAAAACGCCTTAATCGCGATTAACTTTAATCCAATGATTTTCGAAGTTTAAGCTTAGCAAACGCACGTGTGACTGTTGGGTTGGTTATTAATGTATCTTTGTATTCTTCGATAAAAAAGGAAAAATGGAAGTTGATACGAAATATTATTAGAAGATGACGGAGATATTACTGATGTTATTAATTTGGGATTTCCTCGAAGATAATAAATCGGGCGGAATACTTCCATATGACATGGACAATATGTTTTTTTATGGAAGTTCAAACTTCGAAAGGAGACAACTCTTCTGGTTCCTCAGCAAATTCAGAAGGAACTGCAGTGTTACATAACATCGCTTCAGTTATGAATGAAGGGATTTCTGCCCCCCCTGAAAATCTAGGAGAGCACGAATCGGAACACATGGTCGAATAATTGGGGATATACCCAATATGTATGATATGAGCAATCGTATGGAATGCCAAAGGATTCTTTAAAATCGTAGAGAGAATTCAATTAATAATTATTTTACTAGGTTCGATTATATATTTGGCTAAATTCTGCTGTGCTCTTTTTATGAATACCTACTTGTGAAAGATTTTGTACTCGTGAAAGGTTTTGTAGTAACACAAAATCTTTCACTTGTGACAAAAATGTGGAAAATTGCTCTTCTTCATACTATCTACGAATCTGAAATTCACATATTTTAACTTTTTAGGAAATGAAATAGTGTTTAATAAATACACCATGAAGAAATAATTTTATTCCACTCTACAATCTGAACATCAAGTCATTTATACATCTTAATGTAATGAAGAAAAACAAAGAGAAACTTGCTGATCTAATTTCAGAAATGTTGCCTAATTTTTCAGTTGTATCTGATTTGGATAGCTAGAAGTTTCTTCAAAACATGCTTTTTTGGGTTGTTCAAGCTGTCTTCAATCTCACCTTCCCTTTTTTTGGCATCGTTCCTCATCCAGTCAAATGTCTCTGCTACCTTTCATGGTAAAGGTAAGTTTATCGGGCTTTTTCTCGAAACAAAAAGAAAAGTGAGTATATTCATTTCGGACTTCCCTCATCTTATGATTTGTATAAATCACAACGTTTCAACTGCTTCTATCCGCAGTCGTCTTCTGGTGAAAAAGAAAAGTGGTGTTACTTACGTTGTTTTATCTCCTGTACACAAAACCGAAATAATTTCGTGGGGGTCTCTAATACTTTACGAGTTATGACTTTTTGAATCTTGAAAATAAACCATACCCAACACGATTTTTTCTGTAAAAAATAACACAAAATGCCTCCTTCCTTTTGTCCACACTTTACCAAACCTTTTACAAATAAAATTAATCTTCTTATATTACTATACTCAACCTTACTTTTCATAGAGGTTCATTCTTGAAATGAGTTGGTCAGGTTATGTATGGGTACTTTTCAAGAAGGTTGATTTTTTGTGAAATGTTGGATTTTGGTGCTTGTAATTGTGAAATACGTGTTGATTAGGATATCTAAAAATCGTGTTTGAAAATGGTCGATTTTCAAGATTTAAAAGGTCATAACTTGAAAAGTATTGAAGACCTTCACGACCTTCACGGATTCGTGTTCAGGATATGAAACTTAGTAACTATACTTTTTTTGTTTCGGGAAAAAGCCTGATAAACTTACCTTTAAGTACCATCTGCAATTTTTTTTCTCAACTCTTTTTCCTTATTTTCGAATAATATTTTGGGCGACTCTGCAGTATGATAGCATAGACCAGGACCACTTGCATTGTATTCGTTTTCGATGTTTTTCCATGCATTTTTCTTATCATCCAGCGATATTCGATTCGTTTTCTCATCTTTTAATACCGTCGCATATTCCCCAATTTCTAAATTAACCAAACACTGTTTCTCCAATATGGATAAATTTCGAAGTCTTTTCATCCCTTACCGTTCACTCAATTTTGATATCAGATTCTTATAACTTTCAAAATCATTTTGAGTTTGCGCGATTCTCTTGAAATGTCAAAGTTTGATAAGATGATTTTGAAAACGTCAAGTTGTACAGATTTTTGCAATGATGCCAAACTGTTGTTTGGATTAAGTAATCCGCACTTTTCATATGTCGGAGAATATAACCCAACCCAAGACCACAATCCGGTTTAGTTGATCTGGATTAAACGCAAAAACGGTGCATATGGGCATTATAATCCACCCTTCATGGATGGTTTAGTTTTATACTAGCTTAAGCCATTGTTTCACAACGGTGCATTATAATTTCTTCATCTAATCGAGATTTAAGATCTAATCCAGATTAAGTACATACGGTCCGTACGGGTGTAAAGTGCATTGAAATAACCTGGAAGTTGAAAATGGACTTTATATTGTTAATAATGAGAGCTCTCCATAATTAAGAACAACTGTGAGATTTTTGTTTTGTGGGTAAAAAAAATTATAATTCATTACCTGCAGGAGGTACTAAAGAGGACAAAAATGTGTAATTAGAGATAATACTTCTAACCCATTGACCATACCAGAAGAGAGATTCAGAGAACTTTATAGAGTCAATAGAGAAACTGCACATTTTCTCATAATTGAAATCACCCCTTTGTTCTTGTTGAAACAAACGCAGAAAAAATAAATTGATCTGCTAAGCAATTTGATTGTCTTGTGTGCTCTTCACTCTTATGCGCAAGGCTTCTATAAAAAATCCGTGAGCTAAAGTATAAATATGCCAATGCGCCAAGCAATTGCATAGAGGTAGTGACATATATATTGAATGATAATTTTGGACATGTTATCTCATTATTCCCACAAACACACATGGAAATATTAGAACAGGAGGGAATGTTTTTGGAGCAATAGATTGCTCTCAAATAAGAATTCACCCGCAAAAAATGGAACATGAGCAGTCTCCAGCTATATTTTTTAGAAAAAAATTATGCAGTATAAATACCCAGTGTATTGTTGGTGCAAATTTGAAGCTGTTGGCCCTAAATGGTCGTCATCTATGGTTCTGTTCATGAAAGTGCAATTTGGTCAACAAGGGTATAATACGGAATTTACAAAATTGTTTTGAAAATGGTGATAGAAGTTCTTGGTTACTTGGAGAGGTTGTTGACACAAGTTGGAGGAATAAATCATGACAGAAATGTGGTCAATTATAACAGAGCCCATAGATCAATCAGAAATATTGTGAAAAGATTTAATGGCATATTTAAATCAATATTTAGATGTTTGGCAGAATGGGATTGCATTATGAGCCTGAAAAGGCAGCAAGGATCCACGCCTGTGCTATATACTATACCTATAATATTTGCATTGACCGAAGATATTATGAAGAAATTGTTGAAAATTTGTATGATGATTGCTGATTCGTGATTAAATAATCAGTAACGATTTTTGTTAAGTTGTCATTTTTTGTTTCAATAAATATCCAGGCCCGGTAGCCGCGTGGTTAAAGCGACATGTTTCAATCACTTTGGCTGCCAGTCGGTGATGGTTCAAACCATGGCGACTGCAGAAATTTTTCTGACGGCCCGAGAAAGTGCTAGGAATCGCACGTAAAAAGGTAAGACCTCGTTAATCCTTTGCTCGCACAAGTTTCGACTTCTGAGGGCTGCCGTTCGTAAGGGGACGATAGCTGCTTAACGGAAAAAACAATTTCAACAATTTCAAGTATCTGCAAGAGTCTGAATATCATCTGCCACTCTTACGAAAGATCTGTTTATTTTGTATTCTGAATTATATACAATTTCAAGTATCTGCAAGAGTCTGAATATCATCTGCCACTCTTACGAAAGATCTGTTCATTTTGTATTCTGAATTATATACATGAATACTTTTTTTCCGAATGAGTTTTGCGAACTTTCACTGAATGAAATATACAGGGTGTTTCTTAGGTACGTGTAGAAAATTCAGGAACGTATTGCTGACATCAAAATAAGAAGAAAAGTTTCTATAAACATATGTCCGCAAGTTATTCGTTTCTGAGATACAGAGTGTCAAAGTTGTATTCTTATTGTTATTTTTTGTGAATAATTTCAAAATAATTTTGATATTTGGGTAAAATTTTGTATCTGGGAATGTTTATTATTTAGTTTGTGAAAAAATATATTCTTGGTTGAGGTCACTGCGAGCAACCATTTTCGAGTTATTGAAATTTGAAATAATCGATGCAAGTGATTTTGAATGACAAGATTTTTAAATTTAAAATAAATTCAATTAGAAATTAGTTTTTTCATAATTAACATATAATTTGATTAGGACATTGAAAAATCATCCCAGATACCAAACTTTACCCGAATATCAAAAATATTTTGAAATTTATTCACAAAAAACAAAAATAAGAATAAAACTTTGATACTCTGTATCTTAGAAACGAATAACTTGAGGACATGTGTTTATGGGAACTTTTTTTCTTATTTCAAAGTCAGCAACATGCTCCTAAAGTTTCTACACGTACTTAAGAAACACCCTGTAGGTATTTTGTTTTTAGATGATTTGGCTCCTGAAAATTTAAAGAGTTAAAAAACTATGGCCTTGTATATCTGAGGGCATGGTAAGGACATTATTAGAATTGGATTAGTTACTTCAAACATTTTCGAAACTATCGAAATCAAGCCAACCAAAGACCAAACTATAAACAGAGAGGAAGCACGAAACCGAACATTTCTAGTTAAATTGACGTTTATGTAATGTAGGCAACACTGGGACGGCTATATTCACTCTTGTGCAAAACCAATATCTACTAGATATTTGAGGAATATCAATAAGTGCACCGTAATTGACCATTCTGTTGTATGTTGATAATATCAGATTTTCAATATTCAATATTGAAAATTACTCAAGGTTCACCATAATAGCACCGAATATGTCAAAACGTTAACAGATGGTAATGATTCCTGCTTTTGTGTAATTATTCCATGCAGTAAAATTTCCGTGATTTTCGGATCCTCAGGTAGAAGTCTTGGAGAACGAAATGCACTTGTACTTTTCCTTCTCTGATCAGTTTCAGCAAAGTTATGACAAATATATAGACGAGGAAAGTGTGTCGTCACAAATGTCATACTTGTCAATAACTGATTCCAAACAAAGAATTGTAGGTGACATTCTCTGTTGATGATTTGCTGCTTTGCTTATAAGTTTGTGTTTGGTTGTTTGGATTATGTTTTCTCAGGCAAAAGAAGTTGAAAAACCTTAACGGAAACAATATCGGACTTATGGGACAAGCTGATTTAAATTCGACGGAGGTTTGTTTGGAATCGTTTTTTGACAACAATGACATTTGTGACGTCATTACTTTCCTCGTCTATTGTTCGGTCCCGCCGGAATTAGCAGAGGCGAGTAAACGCGAGCATGAAATTTGATGTCGGCGTTCAATCACGTTTTCCTAGAAGACGGGCGCATTTCGTAAGTTTTGATAAGAGTTTTGGTAAACACTTTTTTTCTTGTTGATGGGCATGTTTCCAACTACTAGCTTGCCAAATTTGGTGCTGCTACAATCGATCATCGTCTCAAAACCTAATTGGACTGGTAATATAGAGATACATTTGACAGCGAGTTTGCCATATTTATCATGTGATTTCCTGGAAACCAGAAATTATTGACTGGACCCTATATTGGCTGAAAGACGTAGGAAGAGCAGTGATTCATGCTCCTTCAGAAAAGATTATTTGTTTATCTGTTGAATTAATTGATTTATTTAAGTAATCAACAGTAATCAACATTTAGCGAGTACAATTGTATCGAATAATGATCGAGCACCATGATAACATTAATAGTTTAATTATATAATCAATAATGCCCAATGAAATCAATATTCTACCTAAGCGAGTGGGAGGAACCTAATTTCTTCGAATGATTCGTAGGTGGCATTGGGTTGTAGATATTCTATGCTTTTTTGTATAGTGATTTTTTGAATTAGGCAAAGACATTACGAGGATGAATCATTAAAAAAAATGTTACATCCAAAACATAGGAATTGAGTTTACTGGAATCTTTACTGATAAACTTAGAAACATTCAAAATGCGTATGCTATTATACTATACTTTGTTCGAAGCCCACCTTACACACGGGATAATTGCTCAGGCAGTCCTATAAAACACCCGATACAACAAAAATCAGTATTAAAAAGAATCCATCCCAAAAAAAATCTTACCCGACAGATTCACTATACAAAGTGTTTCAAGTCGGTACCATTGCCAACTCCGTTATTATTCATGCTACGAATTCGGCTAATGGGCAAACTAGTGGCATTTTCAATGGCCTTCTCGAAGCAGAAGGCAAAAAAAATTGACAGTCGCGTTTTCAGAACATTTCATAAGTTCTTTAAATGGGACACCCTATATTTTATGATGCATTTCGATTCGTATCTACATTTTCAACAACAAAGCTCTTATTTTTTCCAAAGTAAAAAATAAGACAGTTTTATTAATAGGACACGTTTGTACAGTGTGTCCCACTTTGAGCAGCCACACCCTCATATTTCGTTGAGCATGAAATAATTCGAAATTTTCTTTGACTCAAGTTGTAGTACTCGGAAATACCTACCTTTATGTTTACGTAACCTTTGTATATCCATTTTCCACGGCTAACTACGACCAAATGAAAAATGAAAAATTGGGAAAAACATACTAGGCTTTTTTTTATCGCAAAAATAATACCAGATTCTGTTTCAGAACACCTTAAAACCCCCAAATCTCAATGCTTGAATCATTTGAATATACAGGGTATGATTCATTCTGATCAGAGTTAGCCTTGGAAAAGTGATATTTGGCTATTTTGCAAAGTATTAATTAAATATTTCTGGGAATTCTGTGAAAAGAGAAGACATTCTGGAAATTTTCCAAGCATTATTTATGGATTAGAGTTGATAATGCTACCAGCTACAGATGATACCCTGTATATTCAAATGATTCAAGCATTGAGATTTGGGGGTTTTAAGGTGTTCTGAAACAGAATTTGGTGTTATTTTTGCGATAAAAAATGCCTAGTATGTTTTTCCCAATTTTTCACTTTTCATTTGGTCGTAGTTAACCGTGGAAAATGGATATACAAAGGTTCCGTAAACATAAAGGTAGGTATTTCCGAGTACTACAACTTGAGTCAAAGAAAATTTCGAATTATTTCATGCTCAACGAAATATGAGGGTGTGGCTGCTCAAAGTGGGACACACTGTATAACAATCGGAGTTGATAAAGCGCTATAAAATATAAAGTAAATGTTCAAAAACACCGCCTTCTTATTGAACACACATTTGGGCTCTTCTTTTGACACTTCGTGTTGCATTCAACACAGTTCGGTCATCACTTCTATTAATTATAGTTTCAATATAATTTTTTAATTCATATAAGTTATTATACTTCATTTGTGTGCACGCCTCGTTTGTAAGAAACCCTTAAAAATTAAAATCAAGGGGTGTCATGTCTGGTGAATGAGGGGACCACCTAATATGACCATTTGTAGTAATCCATCTGTTTTCAAAACAGCGTCGCAACATTCTTTTTACTCCACTGAAATTATGCTGGTGCTCCATCCTGCTGAAAATAGATCATCTGACGAGCCTCCAGATCAGGATCATCGAGAAACTCTTCCAACACTCTTGTTAATAAATTAGTGTAACAGGGTCCGGTCAAAGAACCATGGTAGAAAAATGGACTCATAATACTGCCTCTGAATAGATCACACCAAACATTGATACTAAATCGCCTTTGCGGATTGTGGGAATGGGCTAGAAATGTTTACTCCAATAATGAAAATTCATTATGTTATACATCCCACTATTATTATTATTTCCCTTGGATTTTGGATCGTCTGCATTTATTCATAAACCACCGACAAAGCCCCAATCGTCTCTTAGGATCACCAGTTTCTAGTTTTTGTTTTGTTACCCCAACGACATATGCCTATGGGGGAACAACATAAACTTGAAAATTTAAGAAGGCAAAGAGACCGAAATGGTGAAAAAAGGCAAATTAAAATCTAAAAATTTTGGATGGTTGAAAAAAGAATTTCAGAATATGATAACCTGTTTCAAACACAAACTTTGAAAATCTGTTGTTGACAGTTTCGACATTTGATTCATTGACTTTGATGCATAATTTTTGACAGTTGCAATGTTAGTCCTCGTTTTGAATGTAATGAATAAAGGATAATTACTGAAGTGGTATTTTGTTCATCTCCAGATCGCATCGACAGAATATGGATTTTGTTTGTAAAGGAATGAAATGCTTTGCAGATGAATTTAATTGAAATCGATTTTCTCCTCGGTCCATCCATCCTTCTGTTATACCGTCTGTTTCGTTTCATGACGGAACTTTCCTTGTTATTGATGACCCCAAAAGTAACGGACCTAAGTCAGATCCCTGTGGAACTTCCGACAGGGTATCGAAACCCGGTGTAACTCACCCCATTTTCAACTACGTATTGCATTTTTCCATGAAAATATGACTGGGACTTGCCACGACTTTTATGCTTTTTGGATGGCAACGAAGCTGTCAAAGTGGCAGGGTGGCTCGCGACTAACTCAAGTGGAGACGGGAGTGCGGGCGCCAGGTATATGAAAGCAAGCTCACCCTACAGATTATTTATACTGATTCCCATATAACACGATTAATAACACGTATTAATAAGTAAAGTTACCACACTCTAAGTAATAAGCAGAAAAGTAAAATGATAGTAGTGAAATGGCTGTTACGGGTACGTACTCAGCACAAAACTAACTAGCCAAATAAATACCTGAGTATTATTTAAATCGAGTGACCTTACACAACTGGTCTACAGGTACAGTTCAATGACCAAATATGTTTTTAACATTAACAAACCTCTTAGGTGAGATTATACAGGTACTAGAAAATAGAAAAAGTAATAAATGTATCCACTATCACACACAAAATACATCTACCTCTGTAGGGTAGGAGAAAGAAATCCGGAAGAGTATGGTGCACCTTACCTTGTAGCGTTCACACATTAGCATTTGGTTAAATAAAGACTATGCTATAAAAAGGGTATCAGTACACGGTAGGATACTTAGTGCTAGATCTGGTACTTGAAGAGCCAAGTCATGTCAACTAGGGTGGTACAACCAGGTTGATCTTAACTGCAATGTTGCTTCTTCGACAGTTTACGCTACCAGTACATGAATGCCCTACTCAATGGCTATAGTAGGTGGAAGATTGTTTCTATTTACTAGTACCTGTATAATCTCACCTAAGAGGTTTGTTAATGTTTGAAACATAGTTGGTCATTGAACTGTACCTGTAGACCAGTTTAAAAGTGTTTAAAATTGTTTTAAAATTGTTTTAAAATTGTTTAAAATTGTTGTAAGGTCACTCACTACGATGTTAATAATATTCAGGTATTTATTTAGCTAGTTAGTTTTGTGTGAGTACGTACCCGTAACTGCCATTTCACTTCTATCATGTTGCTTTTAATAATTATACTTCTTCAAACAGTAAGCTGCTTTTCCTTTAGAGTGTGGTACCTTTACTTTTTAATACTGTTCGTGTATCAGTATAAATAATTTGTAGGGTGAGCTTGCTTTCATATAGCTAGCGCCCGCATTCTTACATCTCATCACAATTTATTTTATTATGATCCACTCCCGTCTCCACTTGAGTTAGTTGTCACTCTGACAGCTTCGTTGCTATTCTAAAAGTCGTGGCAAAATTTTACTGATGATTCAAATGGAATCCGAAATTTTAACAACTCATTTGCACAAATTCCGAAATGCAGGCAAACAGCGAAATATGTTTTGTTTGGTTCGTGCACTGTTTTTCTAGCAATTCGCACAGTTCCCAATTTCCGTTCCCGCTCCCGCGTTCTCGCTTTGGTTTGAGGAAACCTGTAGTATGAAAATACGCAGTGGGGATGTCTACACAGAATACCGAGCCGTAGGTTAAACTTTCGTGTTCAATTGAGAAATAGTGGGATGGATTACAAGTGCAACATTTTGATAGCAATTTAGGTATTGTTAGTGTTTGAAAATTATTAAATAAATGCAGAAGGCAAATAGTAGTAAAATGCATGTAAGATATGATTAAAAATTTCGGTATACCCTGAACAGTTAATAGTAAAAAATATAACGTTACAGACAACTCCAATAATTTTCTCACATTTTCATTGATGGATTCCAACTTTTCAAATAATGAATCGAGTTTGAAAAATCTGTCATCTCCATTGTTATGGAAAAATTATGTCTGAAACTTTTCAGTTCAGTTTTTTTTGCATGCAGAAAGATGTCTCAATTGTGTGTGATAATAGACTCAGTATAATCATGCTGATAATGATAATGTTCCATCTGCTACAAACATGTGTTCTGAGAGATCCCTCTAGCTGTTAATTAACACTGTTAATGTAGTCTGAAAATATCTACGTAACGATCGAACAAATTGATACGGTTTTTTATTTTATTTAAAGACTTTATGTACCTATACCGTCCCGACTTTTGCCCTAACCTCCAGTTAACTTCCTGTTTACGTCATATAAATAGCAATAACCATTAGTACAGAAAATAAAATGTGAAATTTACGACACTGTCATACCCGATCCTTCCCGCAATATTTTACAACAATATTGCTGGTAAACAAAAAACCAGACTAGTTTATACCGACGAGAGACATGAAAAAACACATAAATCAGATAGCGATATGAGAAATTAAATTGTAACCGTGATTTGTTATCTGTACAAATTCTCAGTAGAGCATTGGTTTTAATTGAAATCCTTGAAGGCTCCTTATAGGAATTATTTTGATTATAATTATATTATTGAATTGAAAAACGGCTTCTGCTCCGCCTTTTCGCGACAAAAAGGTCGATTTAACATTATCTTTAATATAAACTTTATTGATATATTTGTACTGAACAAATGTGACAACCTGAACAAATCGAGACCATAAAACTATTATTGGCATATCAGATAAGATGCCCCTTGTGGTAGTAGCAGTGGAGGGAAGAAGACGAATGGTGTCATCTGAAATACCAGAATCCTTCCTACTGCTGATTTCTAGATGAGGAAAACTAGTATCTGGAAAAAATTGCAGATACTCAACAAATTGTAAAAATTCTGAAAGAAATCTAAGTAGAACATAATTGCCGATCTAGGATGCATGCAGTTTTATTCAGGGCCGCCCAGTGCTAAACAGTGCCCCTGGGATAAAGTCTCATCGGGCCCCTCCCTACCCCAATTTAACAGAAAATCAGAGTTTTTTTGTAATTTATAAACAGGAGTACTCGACGTACTGTTATCCTCTTTTTTATTAAGGAAGGAAGTACCTACATTAAAAACTGTTTTAGCAAGTGAACATTTTAATTTTATTTTACTTTAAATACACTGTTTTATTCATTTTCAATACGTACAATTATTCACAGCATAGCTCTCCTTGCTCTCATTTCGGCAAAAGTTTGTATTACACCAATTACCAAAGTTAAGAGTCCGGGCAAGTTTTGACTCTATAGTCAGTAGCCCCAAATCTGACAACCTCTGCTGACACATAGTCGATCTGAGACAGTTTTTCATTCTGCTCAATATATTGAACGACCTTTCAGCCTGTGCTTCGGAAATCGGCAGGCAACAGAATATCCGCAAAGCGATACAGATTTTTCTTTTTCTTTTTGTCAAATTCCGAATAAACGACCTCATTTTCAACTGAAAAGTTTCACCAATAAAGTTCGTTTTTTCAAGCTGACAGTTTTTTCTTTAAAATGTCTGTTCTAAACTCATATTTATTTATTAAAATCATTGAAATTCATAGTTGAAACCTTTCAAGAATAAAAATTTAAATACCAATTTCATAATAGGTACAAAAAATAAGCAAGGACATAAATAATGATTTGATTATGATAGAAGGTCTAAAGGAGGTGAACTTTTGGGGGTAAAAATGGTTTCTCACAATTGGCAGCAAAATATGAACTTTACACTTTACACTTTACAACTGTTAATTTCAATAATTTTATTAAACAAATATAAGTATAGAATAAAAATAAAAAAAAATTGATTTTTGAAAATCTGTTTTTTTATTTTTTCGCGTTTTCTGGAAAAAATGTCCACAGTAGTGCTACTCTTTGATTAAATAATCTAAAATTAGACACTTCAACGAAAAAATTGGCGGCTGGCGAGCTAGAAAAGAAGAACTTTATCGGTGAAACTTTTCAGTTGAAAATGAGGTCGTTTTTTTGGAATTTGTCGAAAAAAAGGAAAAATATGCATTCCGCTACAAAAAAATTACAGCTTACTTCAAACAGAAGTTATATTTCACCCAATTTCGTGAAAAAAAAATTGATTAGTAGGTGAGAAAAAATTAATAACTGAAAAATTAGTTTTTCCGATATTCCTGAGAAATTTGAGGTAATGTGAAAAAATATTGAATACAAAAGTTCCAAATCTTTTTATTATCAACAAGTTTGCTCTTCAACTTTTTTTGATACGAGGTCAACTTTCGTTGCCATTATCGAAAAACCGTGAAATATTGCTTTCAACTCCTAAAAGTTCACCCCGTTTCACCCTTCTCCATTTTTTCGACTCCAATTTATTTTTCCCGTCATTTGAACAATATTTTGCTCCATTTCCAGTAGGTTTCATGCTGTTAATGATTTTTTTATCTCAATAATGCATCATCACTGGTCTACTCGTTCAAGAGTTCTACAGGTTTTAGTGGGGTTTGTTGGGGGGGGGGGGGGGTTTAGTGGGGTTGTTGGGGGATGTTTGATTTGCTTATACCTTTTAGGTACTTTATTTCCTCCACTAAATCTTACACATTTCTCTGTGATACTGCTCTCATCTGTTTCATGATATATCCATGAAAATTAATTTCATTTCAATTTCTTTCACAGCTGTAAATCTTGATCTTAGGTTAAAAATTAAAACATTAATTAAATCCAACAGATACTTGTGCAATACCCGTCGTGGTCTTAGCCAGGGGAGTAGTTGTTTTCTGACAGGTTAGGTTTGAAGGTTCAGGTTAGGTTTGAACGTGAGTGGGCCCGTATCAGGCCCTCCACTGCGGCCAATGGCCTATTGTGGCTCACCCTATGGTAATATTTCTCCCAGTATATTCAATCTCTTGACGAAATTGAGGAATGTATTTGGAGAACAATTTACCAGGTTTTCTGGCCTTACTGTCGTATCGCCAAATATTGATAATCTGGTTCTGGCCGCTGCAGGGCATGTACACAGAATGTGTTCAGCCGTTTCATCATCCTCCATGCATAGCCGGCACTCTGCATCTTGTGCAAGTCCGATTTTATGCATGTGATGTTTGAGTTTGCAGAGGCCAGTAAGCAAACCTACTATAACTCTGAGATGCACTCTACTGAGTTCTAGCAGTTTGTCAGAGTCCTGTTTTTTCCTTGTACAAGCAATAACCGCTTTGGAATGGGCTAGGCTCGGTAGACTACGCCAGTACTCGAGTCTTTTATTGTCTACCCAAGCTGTTATGACATTCTTGGCAGTGCTATATGCAGAACCGATTAGCGGTTCTGGTCCAGTGAACGGTGTTTCGGCCCCCCTTTTGCTAGGGCGTCCGCTATTTCGTTTCCTTCTAGGCCTGTGTGACCTGCTATCCAGACTAGGGTAAAGTTGTTGCATTGCGCCAGTCGGTTTAAGCTGTCTCTGCAGTTCCATACTGCCCTAGATTTAAAGCAGTTGGATTCAAGCGCTTTAAGTGCTGCTTGACTATCTGAAAATATTTTTATTGTTTTTCGTGTGTGGTGTCGATTTTCCAGTTCCCTGGCACACATTTCAATGGCATATACCTCTGCCTGAAATATCGTAGCTAGTTTACCCATACTGAACGAGCGTTTCACTACTGGGTTCATCCCATATATTCCGGCTCCGACGCCTTCCTGAGTTTTGGAACCGTCGGTGAACCAACGTACATTTGCCCTACATAGGTTGGATTCATTCCGGACCCAGTCTTCTCTTTCGGGAAAGACCACAGTGTAGGACGTGTGAAGGTTGATAGTTTTACGCATGATGTCTCAGGGCCTTCCTAGAATATTGTGAGCTATTATGCCCTCCACCATACTGCTGCCTCTCATGACACATGCCTGCGGTAGACTAATGGCCGCTTGGTAAAGACTGTATGTTGCCCATCTTGCCTCTCTCTCCAGAACTATGTGGAGAGGAAGTAATCCAAGGAGGACTTCCATTGCTGCCGTTGGCGTGGAGCGAATGCTTCCAGTAATCGCCAGGCACGCTTGTCTCTGTAGTCCGTTAAGTTTAGCAATGGCCAATTTTTTATGACCCTTGCTCCACCAGACTATAGAGCCATACGTTATCATTGGACGTATGATGGTCACGTAAAACCAGTATACGTGATTTGGTGGCATGCCCCCATGTCTGACAGGTACTTGCCATAATAAGCCTACGTTGTAGGTGCATATGGGAGTAAAGGGTTCATCATCGGTCGAAAACGACTGTTCGTTACTAAACGATCTTCCAAAGAACTCTGTTTTCTTCGATTAAATCTCTTAACCCGGAGATTCGGAGTGTTCTCCCTCTGCTCGCTAGGTGGAGCGGCCTAGAACCTGCTTCACCGCGTGAACCAGAGTTGACCAAACCAGCGGAGTGTGTAATGATTTGGAAGGGGAACATCAAAACATTATTCTGCTAGTTGGTCATAGAGGGCACTTGCTACTGCGTCCTCTGATGCTTTGAGGAACGTTGCACAAGTATCTGTTAGATTTAATTCAATACTCGTCGTGGTCTTAGCCAGGGGAGTAGTTGTTTTCTGACAGGTACTTGACATAATAAGCCTACGTAGTAGGTGTATATGGGAGTAAAGGGTTCATCATCGGTCGGTAACGACTGTTCGTTACTTCATTGATTGTTGATCTTGTTTCCACTGTTATGTTGAGATTTAACAAAGATGAATTGGCTTCCTTAACCTTACTTATGTGTGCCGCTATTGGTCTGACACATTTCACTCGATTACTCCACTTCCTGTCTGATAATGAATGTAGTGAAGATCCTACCATTTCTTTTGAAATCTCCCATCTTTTTGGACTACAGCTGAACAAATTGTACAGATTCTGAACAATTCCAAAAAAATTCTGTATGCTTCAGTGCTACACTCAGCAGCACATTCTCCACAAGTGTTTAAACTGTGGCAGCCACCGGGTGAGTATAGATAACCGGAGTGTTCGATTTCAAAATGATAGCCTGTAGTCTGTACAAAAATCTGATTTTCAAAAAATTTGATTTTTCCAAATTGCATGAAGTTCAGGATCGTGTAGAAGGTTGCAAATTTGTGAATGCATCAGAATAGATGTTTTCAAAATTTGCAACAAAATGTCAAAACTTTTATAATTATTCCGAGCTCCTTGAGCAAAAAAATGACAACGAATTAAAATAAATATATAAATAAACATATTGCCAATCTGTACAACTGTTCGGAATATTTCTCCGATGTATCTGTCAAGTTTGAAAATCATTTTGAATTTTTTCTTGTGGTATATCAAAGAAAAATGTTAGTTTTTAATAAAAGAAAATGTTCCGTAAACTTACATTGATTCGTGATATGAAATTATGTATTTAATACTATTCCAAGTTTGCAGAACTTTTGGAATTTTTTCAACAAGTATGCATCAAAATTCACGTTAATTGCAATTTTGAAAATGTCCCGGACTTCGGAATAGTTTGTAAACTGAGTTCTATTGCTTTCTCGATGTACCATTCACTTGACCAAAGTTTGAAAACTTTTGGAATTATTGTTAAATTTTCGATTTTTAATGTCTATCTCTACTGGCCTATAACCTGCTTGCTAATAGTATTTCATTTATAACACTATTGTTAAAAATAAGTGTCTTTTAATACTGCTGTCTCAAAATGACATTTTATAAAGACAGCTGGTGTTAAAAGGCGAACTTTTAATGGTTTTTTCAGAAAAAGTCTTTCAACTTGTTTCTGCGTCTACTCTTTTCAATAATTGTACCTCCTTCATACGCTGATATTTTTCTTCTACAACAAAACTGGCGAGTACTTATCCTGCGCCTTGGTTTGCCACATTCTGCCAGAGGTCGTAATTTGACTATTAGTGTTTATATCAATTAGATGAAAATAATATTGCGTTGAACAACGTGTTTCATAAAGTCGTGATAAAACTTTAACGCTTGTAATAACACATTTGATATACGTTAATCAAATGCACCTTGTTATTTAGTTAAATGTCGAAAAAAAGTTTCAGCCGGCGTAAAAAGTGAGGCGTGATTCAACATGATCGAGGTGTCTCAATAGGAAGTTCTCATGCGTACTATTAATGAACTGGAACGACTAAGTAACTGTTTACCTGATTATATTTTCTACATAGATGTTGATCTACTATAAAGCAAAATAATTAAATATACTTACCATAGCAGTCGATGCCAGAACACAAAAGAAAAAAAAAATTAAATATACTTATTTATGATGAAGTTATGTTCATTCACAGAATCAGTGGAATGAAAAATGTAAACGGTGGTCGTTGCACATTCCACTCTTTCAAAAATATGCCGACATTAGAATATTTTATAATTTTACAAAATGGTTTGGAACTGTCTTGGGAATCACAAAATAAAGCATTCAAGAAAAAATTAATTGTTCTATAAAAAAAATCTCAGTCCAAGCCATTTAGAGATATCACCCCTGGAATAAAGGGCGTAAAATGGAGTTTTACATTTTTTCCTGAAATCAGAGTTGATCTAGACCTTGAAGTTTCGGAGATTATGAAGCGCGTCTCACTTCTCATGGAAACACCTCTATGACTCCTATAATTTTTACCGTAGAATTCGTAATTTTGTAAAATCGATAGATACAACAAAAATGTAAAAAGTGGCCTCGAAGGGATCACCTCAAATGATATACACTAAACGCCCGCAGAGATGGAACAACCAACATTTCGAAATATTCATAGCAGGAGACAAAACCATTCGTAACCAGATCAGCCATTTTACCACTAATCTACTTTGTTCCTGAAAAAAATCAATTCTAAAAAAATCTTAATTTGTCTCACTTCTCATGTAATTTGGTTGTTATGATCACGAATCCGAAGACATTTTCGACTTATTTTGCCTCCCACTATGATTTTCGGAAATGTCTGTGGTTCCATTGCTGCTGGCGTGCAGTGTATATCACTTGAAATGAGACCTTAGAGACCAGTTTTACATTCTTTATGTATCTATCGACTTTACAAAATTCCGAATTCTACGAAAAAAATTATGGAAGGTGATATTAACAACCCTTTTTATATCTTTTTTTGAGTATAATTTTGTGAATTAAGAATCCTATGACCTTCAGCAGTAACCATTCATGGGATAGCCATGTGTGGTCTATTGCCCAAAGTGCTCTGTCAAAAACTTGGTTTTCTGTTTCATGCCAAGACCTATTCTTACCGTCAAGTGATTATTATTTATGAGGCACAGATGCGACTTTGCCCATATATGGAGTGCAGCCCCTAAACACACCCTAACCAGAAAAAAGAGCCATTCGTCCCGTTGGTGGTTATGCACTTACTAGCTCGCTCACTTCTCTGGAACACCGCAGAAAGGTCGACGACCTGCCCTTGTTTTCATGGACGATGCTCTTCGGAAATTTCATCAATCGTTCCACCTAGAATATAATTTGTGGGACATAAGTACCTTGTTTTGAATTATGAGTAGGTTTCTGTCAAAAAAGTGCTCATATTTATCTCTCTACGAGTGTATGTTTTCTGCAAAATTTAAAGTTATTATATCATTAATTAGGATTTGAGGACAAAACTAAAAGCTCATTTAAACTTCCGTCCAATCCTGAATTATAACGCATGAATGTAGTAACACCCTGTATAAGTAATTTCATTGATTGTATTTTGATGAATACATTGAAAACATTAAACGATAAAACATTTAGGAAAGTCCACTAATTATCATTGAATTTTGATAGCCCAAGCTTGAAGTTGATTGCTGAGTTCGAAGTAAATAGTGCTTGCCAATACTTCCTGAACCTGAACATTCAACTTCCTAGGAAACTGCGACTCTATAACTGTATGAATTCACATCACTTTAGTATCTTACATTTGGACAGTTCACATCTCCGTTCAAATGAATTGAAAATTCGTCACTGAAGCAAATCTGATGTGAGATAATTTTCGAAAATTCAAAAAGTTCACATGGTGTTCAGATATTCACAAGAAGATAATCAAAAGTACATCGGATAAATACAATATTTATAACTGAAAGGCATCAGGCTGACATGGATTGATACATTATACGAATCAGGAGTGAGGGGATCAATTCGGCGAACACAATACGGAGCCCCAGAGTGAATAATGTTGACCACCCTAGAAATGTTGACGGAAGAGCTAATACTTTCGGGTGATCCATATTTTCAGTTCAGATATAGATTATCCCAGTCTCCTGAGTGGGTTACGTTTGTGCTGATTTTTTTCTCATTCCCATTTGTCACGGAAATTGTTTAGGTTTTAGTATGGGAGCCATCTGTATTTGGGGGCTTGTATAATAAGAGAAATATAACAAGTAGAGAACTTTTGAAGATGACATATTGTGTTTTAAACTTGTAAGTGTTGTGAAGGTCTTGGATGGAGTCGAGTTAGCAGTTCTCTTTTTTTGCTCAGCGCATCCAGTCGAATGTATCTGTCACTATTCGTAACAATACGTCTTTCCAGTATTTTAGACAGGTTGCAGAACTCGGCTGGCGACGTCAAAAGCCCTCTAACCACATATATCACCAGGATTACAATGAACCGCGTAAATATGGGGGCCTATTACAACAGAGGATATATATTTTTCATGAACGTCACGAAGATGACTCATTAACAAGGTTTTCCCTTAGATTTTTCCAAGATTTATTTTACAAAAATGTGATGCTGCAAGTTAAAATACATGCATCCCTAGAACTTGGCCAACACTAAACTTGGGTGAACTGTCACAACCAGCTGGGGCGGCCTTGCTCTCTCTGAAAGAACAGCCGCCAATACAGATAAATCCGCTCTCCTGGTTCTACAGGAAGTGGCAGTCGCTAACCAACTTTCCCAGTTTGCACGTTATCCTGCCCCTGGGAGTGTGTTTTGTGGTGACCTACTTTCAATGAGCCTTAACACAACATACATATATGTTCATAGTTGGTTGTCTAATGTCATTCATAGAAACTTTATCAACATTCCCATGCTAATTTCCATTCAAACAGCACGTTTAATGATCAATTCACATTTTACAAGTTGTCTCTACAAGGAGAATAATTAAGATCTGGATGCACCATCAGAATAAATCATAACTTTTCTATTTTCGACTTGTTCTCATTGAAACTGCAAAAGTTGTGGTCCTGGTTGGTTTTCCGAGTAGTGCTTGTATTTCTGCTTACTAGAAAAGTGTGATCTGTTTTGCGCTGTGCAAGTGTCGATCTAAAAATTATTAAAGGTGAATAAGAATTTCTTCAAAAGGAAATACATCCTATTCACTTTGGCATCCAATGTTGTCTTCAAACGAATTTTCGTGAGTGCTTCATATGTATGTCTGAGTTCTGGTTATTGAGAAGGTTCATAAGGAGTGTCTTCGAATTATTGTCTCTGTTTTAATTTTTAGGGTTTAATATGTTTATAAACCAAATGTTTTGATTGCTTTCGTGTTTACTTTTATTTGTCAGCTGTCCGATGATATTTCAATTATCAGCTGTCAACAATGTAACAAATTATAGAGGAATTTGCATTCAGTCTGTAATATAAACTAGTAACTTGTCAGTTGACCTGGGCCTGCAAGAATATAATAATTCCACAACAACATGGTTTATGTTCAGGACGATCTACCATGACATATCTAATAACATATGAGCAACATTTGTTACATGCCTTGGAGAAAGGTAATCAGATAGATTCTATCTATACCGATTTCTCGAAGGCATTTGATAGGATCAATCATTTGTTATTGTTGGAAAAATTGAAAGCTCTAGGTTTTGCTACTGGTATACTAAATTGGATAAAAAGCTTCCTAACACAACGATTTCAGTTAGAATTAATAATTACATTTCAGAAACAATTCCTGTAGCTTCCGGTGTACCACAAGGATCACATTGTGGACCATTATTGTTCAATCTATTTGTTAATGACATTGGCAATTGTTTACAGTATGCAAAATTTTTACTATTTGCTTATTTGAAATTATATTTATCAGTTAGCGATGTCTTAGACAGTCAAATTCTTCAAAACTAATTAGATAGATAGATTGGTCCTCAACAAACAACTTGTACTTGAACATACAGAAATTTCACGTCATCACTTTTTCCAAATCAAAAAACACCCTTTATTATGACTATAATATTGATGGAAAAGTAGAGACCTTGGGATTACTTTAGATCAGCAACTAAACTTCAAAAGACACTTCAATAATATTTCTGCAAAAAGAAGCAAAATGTTACGATTTATAATGAGAAATGGTAAAGAGTTGTCATGTAATACCCTCAAAACTTTATATTGTTCTTTAGTTAGATCATCACCGGAATATGCCTCAGATGCATGGTTCCCATATTACAGATGTGACATTGAAAAAATTGAAAATGTTGAAATTCGATTTCTGAAGTATATATCATTCAAAATGAAGACATATTTGAACTTTAATCGCCAAAATATTTTAAATAAACTTAACTGAACTCACCACACGGCGCTCTCAAAATGATATGACATTCATTTACAAACTACTGTCAGGAGAAGTCGACTGTCCTCATCTTCTAGAAATTATTAATTTCAATGTAAAATCTTACAATACAAGTAATCCTCCACTTTTTAGCATAAAAAATCACAGCTCTAACAATGGTTACAACACACCGATGTCCAGATGCATGAGATGGTGTAATAAGTATAATGTCGATCCTGTTGTAATCTCATTGAGTGAATTCAAAAAATCTATTAGTGACATAAGGTTGGACTAATATTATTGTTGTCTTATAAATGTACAATATGTAACTTCTTAGTTCACTGTTATAATTGTTATTATTTTGTTTCTAATGGTGAATCCGTAAATAAATAAATAAAGTGTTTCATAATTTAAAATATCAGTGTAGCCAACTGGGGTGTCTGATCAGAGACAACTAAACACATCATTATTTTTATGCTGGTCAGATTGGTCGGTTATGCATGGAACATGCAAATATTGAAATATCTGAATGTTGGTACCCTAACTTCCTGGATGAAAAAATCTTCAAGGTGGATTTAGTTTCCGTCTGAAAGACGAGGAGTCTGATGGTAGAATTGGTGAAAGCTACAGGTGTCTAGCCACACAGGGGATCCTGGTTTTGTTCGGCTGACGAATCCTGAATTTGCTCAACTTTCCAGGTAAGTACTCTTTAGACACATCAAAAGTTGCTGTGGCGCCCTCTCTTATTTTTGTGACCATTCTGTTACCGTTCAATGATATAATTCTGTTAAAAAGTATAAACGAACCCCTAGTGCCTACCGACGAAGAGGTGCCGTCTGCATTGCTCCTTTTTATTTAACT
The DNA here is from genome assembly GCA_944452925.2 of Chrysolina oricalcia. Taxonomy (NCBI): domain Eukaryota; kingdom Metazoa; phylum Arthropoda; class Insecta; order Coleoptera; family Chrysomelidae; genus Chrysolina; species Chrysolina oricalcia. The sequence continues at coordinate 19,451,852 of OX101825.2, forward strand.
TTAAAGAAAAGAGGGTTGCAATATATTTTTGGCTTTTGATTTTTTTCATGTAAATGAGTCAATTCATTGTTCATTTATAATATTTACATTTTCTTTCATGTTTTCCATCTTTTGATAATTGTTTAACAACATGAATATTTACATTTGAAAAACTAGGATATAAGCATATAAGTCATCAGAATTCCAGTAAGCAAGGCTCTATTCTCGATCAACGCAAACACAAAGCTACTAAAATGGTACTTGTTTACTTGGACGTTGATAATTATGAAACGGTCGTTTTTTCGCTAGCGTTAGTCACACGCCGGCTATTTTTAGAAAAGTCTGCATTGTAGAGTAAGAACAATTTATTGGTTTTGCACACGCAATAGCCTCAGTGACGGTCTGTTCAAGAGTGGAAATTTCGCAAAAAACGAACGCGCTGCCTCGAGAACATTATTAGCTCTTGTGTTTTAATGAGTGGTTTCAATAATAATTGACTTTGAACAGTCATTAATTTACATGAAGTGAACACCTAATACTAATTGGTGGAACGTATGTCTGATGTACAGGGTATTCCAATAACTCTGTGGAGTCAGTGAACTCGATACTTGACAATATTGAGAGATTATTCTTAAATGTTGTGAATGTGATTGATTTTGTGTTGTCATTGTCAACTGAAATAATTTACGAGAAAATTGACATAATTTGAGTGAATAACAATATAGATATTGAAATTTTAAACCTTCCACACCGCAAATCACAATAAATTACCTACTTAGAAAAGTACATTCTTTTGTATTGTATCTATTTTGAGTATTCTGTATTCATTCTTCCTACACATGCTGACAGTGGTTGATTCTTATCTGCCCTTATCTAAAATATTTTTTCATTTGAAAAACTTGAATAACATTTTCGTTAATTTGGGAAAACAATGGTACTTATTCTTGAGCTGTTTTCATAAATTTTATTTTTCCTCTTGAACAAAACGAGATAATTAAAGTTTGAGTGGTGTATATTTTTTGATTTCCGTATAATGAAAAACAATGTTACTATTTTTCAACATACCCAAATACGAATTTAAATAATTGATGTGTAAATGATGCTTTTCGAGTTTGAAGAGATGCTTTCATGAAGAATGAAAATCATTAAATACAGAAAAAGCCAAGAAATAAGTATACTAACAGAAATAAAAAATTATCACATTCAAAAATAGTTATTTGTTTTACTGGGCATAAAAGCGCGGCTGGTGTTTCATAACACTGCTTTTCTGTCGTGTGAAACATAATTTTTTCTTCAAATAGACTTTTTTATGTTTATTTATTGCGTTTCATTATCAATATCCAAATAATTATTGTCATTGTCAATTTTAATAACCAATTTGATTTAAATTATTACTTGGATGGCATAGCAACGAACTTTTTCTGCCCATGCAGTAAAAGTACAACTTTTAAGCCTGTCAAACGTCTCTGAAAAGCTGCTTTTAATGTCATTTGGAGAAAAATTCAATTATACACTGAAAATGTATAAAAAATGCTACAGTTTCAAGATGAGATAAATAAGCTGTAAAATAAAAATTCTAAATTTAAATAATATGCTATCTGCCATTTTCCACTCGGAAGCTGTACAGCTTGGCAAATCTAGCTATGAATATCGATAAACGTTTGAAATGCGCGAATTTAGAATGAGAAAGTAATCGAACTATAAAAAGGGTAGTAATTGTACATTCAGTGATAAAATTTCACAGTGCACTTCGCGATGCGACTCATATTTGTTTCGGACTGTACTGAGTTATTCTGGCGTGGCGATTTCACATGCAGAGCTAGATTTGTCAAGCTGTACAGTTTATTTTGAGAGACCAAAATGCATATGAATTTTGTTTTGAACACAGATACGTTTTTTTGTCAAAACTTTGTTATTTCATCTTGGATTCTACTTGTTATTGTTGGAAAAATTGAAAGCTCTAGGTTTTGGTACTTGTATACTAAATTGGATAAAAAGCTTCCTAACACAACGATTTCAGTGTGTTAGAATTAATAATTACATTTCAGAAACAATTCCTGTAGCTTCCGGTGTACCACAAGGGTCACATTGTGGACCATTATTGTTCAATATATTTGTTAATGACATTGGAAATTGTTTACAGTATGCAAAAGTTTTACTATTTGTTGATGATTTGAAATTATATTTATCAGTTAGTGATGTCTTAAACAGTCAAATTCTTCAAAACGAATTAGATATTATATATGATTGGTCCTCAACAAACAACTTGTACTTGAACATACAGAAATGTCACGTCATCACTATTTCCAAATCAACTATCAACTATAATATTGATGGAAAAGTACTGGAAAATTGGGCGCTTCGTCACTATATTTACCACTGATGACGTTTGTTGAATTGTTTGTGTTTACCTAATGTCATTGTCAATTTTAAATAACCAGTTTGATTTAAATTATTACTTGGAAGGCATAGCAACGAACTTTTTCTGCCAATGCAGTAAAAGTACAACTTTTAAGCCTGTAAAAAGTCACTGAAAAGCTGCTTTTAATGTCATTTGGAGAAAAATTTAATTATACACTGAAAATGTATAAAAAATGCTACAGTTTCAAGATGAGATAAATAAGCTGTAAAATAAAAATTAAAATTCTAAATTTAAATAATATGCTATCTGCCATTTTCCACTCGGAAGCTGTACAGCTTGGTAAATCTAGCTATGAATATCGATAAACGTTTGAAATGCGCGAATTTAGAATGAGAAAGTAATCGAACTATAAAAAGGGTAGTAATTGTACATTCAGTGATAAAATTTCACAGTGCACTTCGCGATGCGACTCATACTTGTTTCGGACTGTACTGAGTTATTCTGGCGTGGCGATTTCACATGCAGAGCTAGATTTGTCAAGCTATACAGTTTATTTTGAGAGACCAAAATGCATATGAATTTTGTTTTAACCACAAATAGGTTTTTTTTGTCAAAACCTTGTTATTTCATCTTGGATGCTACTTGTCATTTATATCTTCATACTTGAAGTTCGCACCTTAGGATCAATTTTATGATTTTTAGTTATTTCCTTAGTTTCGTCTTAGCGTCTTCTCTTAATTTGTCTGCCAGTTTCATATTATCACTGCTTTGTTGGTCTGCTTTCTTCCTCACATACATGGCTATTCAAGTTCGAATATATGGATGGGGATTTTGATAACGGTAAGAGATAGAGGGTTGATTAAATGGGGACAAGTAGCGTATTTCAGAGGTCAATTTTATGAATGAAAAAATCTGATCTAGCTTCTTCAGTTCTAGAGTTATACAGGAAATATCGATAATTTCAAAGTTCTTCTTTTGCCTATATCTTATTATTTTACGATTTTTTTTACTTTGCCTTAGCAGCTCTTCGTAGACTATCCAAATATCTGAATAAAAATTATACACAGGGTATCGTATAAATTGGGCCACCCTCAACTTTTCATTTCGAATATGGACCTGTATTTTTTATTACATATTTTTGAATGTTCATCTGAATCACAGAGTGTATTGAAAATATTGATCTATTACCAGTGAATTTTTTTTTTAAATTAAAGCTGTAAAAGAAAAAATATCATACAATAGGGTATATAATGCCTAGGATTTGAAAGAAAATCAACATTTAAGTCGGTTGTGGTTTCAACACGATGGATCTCGTCCACATTGCACAAGAGATGGATAGCAAATAATGGACAAACAAGATGGCCTGCAAGATCTTCTGATCTCAGCGTACTCAACTTTTTTTTATAGAGTGCACTGAAAAATAGAATATATCGAAACGAAATTGAAAATATAGAAGATTTAAGGATTAAAATCGTGAACACTTTTGCGTCACTACGGCGAAGAGATATTTTTAGAGCAAATAAAAGATGTAGGCAAACGAATCTCTTCGAAATTTTCGAGATTTCCTGTATCTCCCCAGAACTAAAGAAGCTAGATCAGAATTTTTTATTCATATTATTGACCTCTGAAATACGCTACTTCAACCATTTAACCACCACTCTATCTCTTACCGTCATCGAAATCCCTATGGATAGACTCGAATTTGAATAGCCCTGTCAATGGAAATTCATGAAAAGTACGGTTAGTATCAAAATACAAATTTACATAGATAAGGATATCTTCAATCAAATATACCTACACCACATTCATCCTTCTGAAGAGAATAATCTTCTGAAAAGAATAATAATTTCTAATCGATGAATATAGTTCCAATGTATCCATACCAATAAAGTCCTCCATTTCGATACTCAGTATTACCATCAGCAGGGAAAGCCGTGTGATTGCCTTTCAAAAACTTGGTTGTTGTGTTTCGTGCCAAGAGCTATTTCACTTCCCGTCAATTGGTTAATGATTTATAATCATCCCATCAAATTTGATGTAACTATCCTATGAATATTCAATTGAATTCGGTATTCATTCATGCACTTATTTCTATCGTTTCTCAGGAAGTTCATTGTTTTTGAAAAATTGGGTTACACATGTCTCCAAAAATTTTTAATAACCAAACAGAGCGACAGTTTGTTTGAAAGTGGTTGACAATGTATTAGTGTCAGTAGAATTCTTCTGGACTTCCATTGTCTAGAAACAAAGAAAATAAATTCTTTGTATGTGTTTGAGTCACGACGTTTCAACAGTTAACACCTTCTTTCGTTATTAAGTGTGTGAATGACAAGATATCTCGTATACTCATTATATAGCATGCAACTAATGTACCTGCTATAAATGTAATTATGATCTTCGTGGGGTCTCTCTCAAGTCATAAATGTTAATTAATGTGATACAACGACCTTTTTCTGGCGAGTGTTATTATTGATGACCGATTTTGACAGGTCTTGACAGAGTTTTATTGAAAACTCAATCGATCTAGCTATGTGATAAGTTGCTTCCACACATTCCGAATCGCTATGCTCGGCTGACTTAACACGTCATTATTCTGAACATAAGCCGACTCTATAAACTTTCTCTTATACCAATGTTGTTCTTTGTGGATAACTTCGGCATCCGACAATGCGATGCTGTGCTGATTAGTCCATACGTGATCTGCTACACCCGACTTCGATGTTTCTCTTCGGTGAATATTTTTCTTGTGTTCACCGATTCTCACATTTAGTGGTCACTCAGTTTCTCCAACATAATCCATCCCACATTCACACGGAACACGGTAAATGCAGTTTTTGGAGTCACTATTCTTGTCAGGAGGTCTCGTTTTTTGTGAGTTGTCTACGAATTGTATTACTTGATCTGAAGCAAGTTTGGATGTTGTACCTCGATCCAATTCGCCTTATCCGATAAACCTTTCACATAGAGGCCCCACAAAGATCATTATTATTTTTTTTGCAGGTACATTAGTTGCATGCTATATAATAAGTATCCGAGATATCTTGTCGTATTCACATACTTAATAACGACAGTAGATGTTAACTGTTGAATGAGAATTCATTTTCTTTGTTTCTAGACAATGGAAGTCCAGAAGAATTCTACTAAGAGCGACTGTACTCCGAATTTTCGAAGTAGATTGCCTTTGTAATTCTTGCCAATCAAATTTCTACTGTATCATGCCAAGGTTGAATTATAAATTCTCATGATATTAATTCATTAACTATTTGTGTCCAGTATTGCCATACTCAATACAAAATATCACAATTTGAATTCAAACAATAATTTTTATGCCATGCATTTTATGCCATTTTTAAGCGTTATCTTAAATTTTCAATATCATCAGTGATGTCACTGATAATTTTTTTGTTAAGTCCTCTATTTGTTTTTTAAGTATGATCGTCAGTAGCCCTAATCAGTTGACACGTTTGGTGAGTCTTCTATAATTAGAAGATTTCAAAATTTGACAAAAGATCTCATTCAAGGGTCATGAATGCATCACAATGACTACTGCCTGCAGTGATTATAGTAATTATTTCTTATTGCAGATAAAATATAACTATTTCTTAAAGAATGAGTTTGACGAGCTGAAATTATTTCGTAGCATTGTCGTCACTCTCTATGCACCCTGTATGTTTTTGAAGTAGAACAAATATCATCTAGTTTTCACTATATAAATACATTTCATGTTCGGTTCGTCGGCCATGCCATACACACCCGTACAAGGCCTATTTTGTTAGAAAATCATGTGTTTATTTTCAGCCGTTGGTCTTTGAGACCATATTATGTTACAACGATTTGCGCTTGATGTCTGTTGAATATTAAATTTCGTATTATTAACCGTCTTCTGGAGATATTCCTTTCTCGGTAATCGCGTTCTCGGAAAAGAATCGTAAGTGTATGCAAATCCGTACACCCACTTTGAGTATGGTAATTTTTCGTGGTCAGATGGATTTTTTCGTTTCAAAAAGCAGCAAGTAGCGAATATTACGAAGAAGTGATGGTGTTTAATATATTTGAGAATCCGGTTGGACGAGCTTGTTGCAAATGAAGTTATTTTAATATCCAGTCGGCGCTTAGCAAAAGTATGTCGCATACCGCGAAAATCTTATTTATATGCGATCTTAATTATGGAATTTCATAATCTGCTTTATCTAATTTCAGGTGCCAGTAATGCTACTTTATTAAAATATTGAACATATTGTTAATGACGAAGTAACAATATAAAAAACAATAATCGGCTCTCCGGGGTGGCTTAAATGAAGTGATGATTTATTATACACAGATCTGACGTGTCCTGGAATACTATCCGCGTATATTAGTCCAAGCTATAGAGGTTTTTCCCCCCACAAAATAAAAGACGCAAATGGCCTATACTAGACTAATTAATAGTTCGTTAATGAAAACCTCAGTGCGACAATGTGTCTTATAAAACGTGTTTCTTATACTATTTTTTCTATTTGGCATTTTTTTTGTAATTTTTTATTGACAGGTAATTCCCCGGTGAACATTTTTTAAATTGTTACATATGTGGAACATAAACTTAACGTCTTATGAATGATGGTCAATATGTATTCATTATTCGTATTTTTTGAGGCGATAAGTCCCAATTTTCAGCGTTTTATCAACGTCATACTTCAATGATTATATTTTCATTATGAGAATGACGTATCATGCTCAATATCCAAATAGCATAATGTAACATATGTCAAGTAACTGATTCAAAACTTATGTTTCCAATACGACGATCTTTTCTGAGGCCCAAGTTTCAGCGTTGTATCAACGTCATATTTAATTGATCTCATTTTCATCATCTTAATGACCTATTATGCACAATGTCCAAAGAACATATCATAATATATATATATATATATATATATATATATATATATATATATATATATATATATATAATATATATCAATTAAGTGATTCAAATGTCATGTTCCCAATACTACGGTCCTTTCTGAGGCGATATGTCCTAAGTTTCAGCGTTGTATCGACGTCATACTTCGTTGATCATATTTTCATTATCAAAATGACGTATTATGCACAATGTCCAAAGATTGAAAATGGTTACCATGGTATATTGTAGGTATAAGCTAAGCAGCCTATTAGGCCTTTTATGCATGTTGTCATGGTAACCCAAGAGGTCCAATAACTAATGGACAATTCACAAAAGCTTTTGATAGTATTCATATACTGTTACTGAGTTTGAGATGATGCTTCGTAACTTCAATAGCAGCGACACCTATCGTTGGGTAGAATACTTCATATTGATTATATTGATCAATATCTGAACATATTTTTTAAGGTATTTAACTTACCTCAGGCAAAGTATAAAAAAATACATAATTATTTGATCGTAAAATGTATCAATTTGAATAAATCATTTTCATAACTATATTATGAGGAATGAAAAATATGCACATTTCGTCTGATACCAAGAAAACTTTGAAGGGACAATTTTTGTAAACATATATAAATGATACGTATACATCTGATTTTCAAAATGATCATCACCTAGGAGATATATAAACGATCTAATAGTTTATATTGATTATTTTAATCAAAAAATTAACATATTTCTTTAGATATTCAACTCACGTCAGGCAAAGTATGCAAAAAAGTACCCAGAGCTACATGGTTATTTGTTCATAAAATGGATCGATTCAAATAAGTATGATATTTTCATTACTATATTACGAAATATGTAAAATATTCATATTCTGCCTGATGTCAGAAAAAATTTGGAGAGACAATGTTAGACAATGTTTGGAAACATATATCAGTAATATGTTTATATATGATTTACAAAATTACCATCATTCAAGAGATATATATTTATGATATAATAGTTTAAATCGATTATTTTGATCAATAAATGAATACATTTTTTTAGATGTTCAACTTAGGTACGTCAGGCAAAGTATGCAAAAATACATAGTTATTTGGTCGTCAAATGTATCTAATCTAATATAATATTTTCATTACTATATTAGGAAATTTGTAAAATTTTCATATTTTTCCTGTTGCCAGAAAACCTTCGGAGAGACAATGTTTGGAAACATATAATAATATAAGTAATATGTTTATATATAATCGATTTTCAAAATTACCATCGCTCAAAAGATATATAAATGATATAATACTTTTTATTGATTAATACATGCTTATTTGGTCAGAAAATGTATTGATCTGAATGAAACGTATTATTACCATATCATGGAAAACGAAATGTACGCATGTTTTGTCTGACACAAGGATAACTTTGGAGAGACAAAGTTTGGTAACATATAAATAATGTGTTTACATTTGATTTTCAAAATTATCATTACCCAGGAGATGTATCCACGATGGAATAGTTTATATCGATTATTTTGATCAATAAATAAAAAAATAAAAATATTATTCTTTAGTCATTCAACATACGTCAGGTGAAGTATGCAAAAATACATAGTTATTCGGTCGTTGAATGGATCGAATACAATATAATATTTTCATTACTATATTAGGAAATATGTAAAATATTCGTATTTTGCTTGATGCTAGGAAAACTATGGAGAGACGATTCTTGGAAATACGTATAAATAATACGTATATTTTCGGTTTTCAAAATTATTGTCACTCAAGATATGTATTAATGATATAATAATTTTTATTGATTATTTCGATCAATAATTATATATATCTTTTGGGGCACATAAATTACGTCTGGCAAAATATGCAATAATATTTTGTCTTACTATTGATTATATTGATGAAGATGTATATACGATTATATTTAAAAAAGTAGATATTTTCATATCTATCTTGATGTCTGCAAATTATTGAAGAGATAATATTTGAAAAAGTACATAAAAAATATGTTTATATGCAATCTTCAAAGTTATCATCATTCAAATGATACATTCGTGATTAAACGGTATTGATCGTTTAATTTGATCAAAAATGAAACATAATTGAAATGTGTTAAAGCGAACGTTCGACGTAAAATGGTTTAATTTAGTCATGAGTATGACCGATTTCTGAAGTACGTATCGGTTAAGTTCATTCAACATAACGCATGAGACATCTGATGAAAACCATTATATGACTCATAATTGTAAAGTTGAATGTTCACCGGGTCATTTGTTCACATAAATTATTTAAATTTTGAATGCAAATATCAGTAAATCACATTTTTTAAAATGACTGATGAAGAAAACTCAACCCCTCCTGAACTGGGAGTAATTGCTCAAACGGCTGTGAATGATTTGGTGCCCAAAAAATCTCGTTCAGTTTACGAAAAGGAATTTCCCAATTTCGAAGTATCCAATGCCTCACCACCATCCCACTGCAGTCAAAATAACTTTTCAAACAATCAGACCTCTGAGCATAATTTTGTAATCCCTGCAGTCCAAACCACACTAGCTAATTTAATTATAAACGCCCGAGAAACCAGTTATGTAACAGTTAAAGTTTATAATAACTGCATCATCCAAGGCAACAAACAACACCACAACATTCAAAGGTTATTCTTCTTCTTTTATTTAATATCTGAAAATCCCATCCCTCTTGTCTGACGTTCATCTGACAGTTGATGTTACCATTGTTACCAATCTCGAAAAAATTTAAAATGTGTATCGAAATAGAAGCCATTTCGATACGGTTTTTTGGAAATATCTCAAAGATTATTCAAGAAATCGTTATACAGTCAGAAAAACCTCAAAAAAGAGACCATTTTTTTAAATTTTATAATTTTTATAAATCAGAAGCTGGACAAACAATATTTCGGAAATTGGTAGATAATAATATGTGATTCAACTGTGCGCAAGATGTTTTCTGACCGATGTGTACTTTTTGCACAATCGCGTTATAGGCAATTTAAGGGCACATCTTGCAAGATTTGCCGATTCAAAAGAAATAATAATAATAATAAAATATTTATTGAGCAGTACTGAAAATTAAACAAGTACAACACAAAAGGTGGGAATTCGGCTTAAGCCGTTCTTCCATTCCCCCTTAAAATTCACAAAAAAAAACAATGTTCACTTATATTACTATTAACAAAATCCAATATTCATATATATATATATATATATATATATATATATATATAACAACAATAAAACAACCGATAAGAAAAAGAGAATAACAGTGGTTCAATATTGATCAAGAAGTAGTATTTCTCTTAGTTCTTTTCTGAATGTCGAAAATGATTCATTCAGTAATCTCATGTACATATTCAATAGCCTAGGTGCATTATATGAGAAGCTACCCTCAAACTTCTTTGTGTAATGTTGAGGAACTGTGAAGTTATTAACCCTGACATTAACATTATGTACAAAAGATCTTCTTATCAATATAGTACACAGGTAATTTGGAATTTTGGACAAGAGCAATTTGTATAAAAAAGATAGAAATAGAAATTTTACTCGACTATCAATTTTCAGAAGATCCAATCTGATGTAGTGTGGAGTTACATGGTCCCTATATGGTATATTACAAGCAAATCTCACACAGGCGTTTTGTATTTTCTGTAGTTTTTCCCGATTAAAGCAGGTTAAAAAATAACAATAAACCATGCAGCAGTAATCAATGTGCGGAAATATCAGAGATTTCACCAATTTCAATTTTGTATTTTCATTTATTTGATTTTTCAGATGATATAAAGACTTCAACTTGAAAAAAGATATCTTAAGGTTGACGTGCTCATTGAAAGTGAAGCGCGTATCAAAGTACACCTCAAGGTTTTTGGCTGAGGAGACCCATCTTATAGGCAGGTCATTCATCATGATATCATAGCTACAGATGGATTCTCTTTGTTTTTCTGGGACAATACATAGTGCCACACTTTTACTGGGATTGATCCTTAATCCATTATTATTGCACCATATATATATATATATATTTGTTCTAGGTCTGAATTAATGACATTGATATTGTCCTCGTCGATTCCTTCACATGCATGATACACTTGCATATCATCAGCATATATTTCGTTAGGCAAATCAGATGTGAATATTGAAAATAAAAGTGGACCAAGTACACTGCCTTGTGGAACTCCAGAAGATGTAGCTTTGTAGTCAGAATACAAATCATTATCAATTTTCACTCTTTGTAATCGTCCATACAGATAAAATCGTCGTATTCAAATTTTGTAAACGGCATCTGGAAGTAGAGAGCAATATCTACAATTTGTATATTATGGATTTCCACCTGAGAGGTGGAAAATGTGTTCAAATTGTCACGGAAAGTTGATCAAAACCCTTCAAAGTGCGTCCTAAGTCACCCGAAGTCGCACTGAAGTTAACTCGAGTTGAATTCGGGCGACTTCGGGTGCACTTTGAAGCATAGAGTAACTTCCACCACTCAGGTGAAAATCCAAAATATACAAATTGTAGATATTGATCTCTACTTCCAAATGCCGTTTACAGAATTTGAATAAGATGATTTCCCTTAAATCGGTGCATTTAGAAAGATTTGCCCTTAAATTGTTTATAATGCGATTGTGCAAAAACTATACAAATCGGACAGAAACCATCTTACTCACAGTTGAACCACATGTTATTATATATCAGTTTCCGCAATACTGCTTGTCCAGCTTCAGATTTGTAAAAATTATGAATTTTTGTTAAATGGTCTCTTTTTCAAGGTTTCCCTGAATTATCTCAGTGAAAAATGCACCGATTTGGTCTTATGATTTTGTAGGTATTATAATTCTCTACAAAAGTTCTATTGGCTGTAAAACGACCCCTCCAATACTTTTTGTGATATACCCCAAACCAGTTATTATTTCATATACAGGGTGTATACTAAATGATGTCCTTAATTTCAGGTGGTGATTCTTTGTCATATTATATGAAAAAAAGTTCATATAAACGTATGTCCTAACTTACTTTGTTTTCAAATGACGGAGTGTTTTAATAAAAAATCGGTTATTCATCAATTACTCAAAAGTGTTTTCGCCGATTTTCATAAAAACTGGGGTGTATATTGGCAGTTACAAGTGGCTTGTTTTCATGAGGTTAGATCTCAAATTATAAGCAGCGAAGGGTCACCTGATTGATAAATATGGTAAAAATCATTATACGCCACTGTGTTTCTGTTTAAAATTTTTATCAAACTAAACATTTAAAAATACAACTCTCCTATAATGCCGTGAATTTTAAATAGCAATACTTTATCAATCGACAGATTTCCTTAATTAATTTATTTCTACCAGAACTCTTTTATTGGTTTCGTCGTTGATCGACTGGTTGTTTGTGTTCCTGGGCCTGTTATTGTCAACTGTTTCTATCAAAACTCAACAATACATACATATAATACCATACAGTGCATAAAATTAAATATAATTTCAAGGAAATATGGAGTAACTGAAAGAAAGATCATTCACATAACTTTCTGAATTTTGATGGTGCGTAACCAACATTTCTACGCCTATGACTTTGATTTGAAATTAACAGCATTATAAGAAAGTAGGATTTTTAATAATTTTTTCAGAAAAAATATGAAACTTGGGGAAAAACAATGGCATACAATGATTTTTACTATAAATATCAATCAGGTAACCATCTGCCACTTATAATTTGAAATATAATTTCATGAAAAGAAGCCCCATGCTACTGCTAATAACCACACCAGGTTTCAACAAAAGACTTTTGAGTAATTGATGAAATGCCGATTTTTAAATGAAACTTTGACATCCCGTATCTCGGAAACGAAGACACACATTTATATGAAATTTTCTTCATAAAATATGACAAGCAATCACAAGCTGCAGTAAATGACATTTAGTACACACCCTGTATAGGCAGTTTGCGTTTTTTATTTTGTGTGAAAAGAGACTCTTATTTTTATCTACAGCTTGACATATGGACTACAGTCCTTCAACACTCACGAAAACTATTAGATTTTGTCCAAAAAAGCCATTCGTTTCATCGGTAATGCTGCGCTTAGACCCTCTCTTACTTGTCTGGAACACCGCAGAAAGGTTCCCGATTTGTCGGTTTCGTCTGTTTCATTAATATTTTCATGGACGAAGCTCTTTATCTTTTATTAATCGTTCCACCGTTAGCAGTCTCATTGAGACTGACCCTTCGATCTCAGTTTTCACATCCCTTTGTCGTCACTGTGAAGACCGAAAATCTTTTTCTCAGGTTTCGTTATTCCAGTTAACGACAAAGCTGTGAAACTCACTGCCTCGGTAGGTGTTCCCTGAGGCATATAAAACTTGTAGACATTCAAGAAGAACAAATTTTTCTGGCTAGTTTCACTCTACTCTCACGATGAACATTACAAGATTTTCCAATTCGTGGGAACCGAAACATTAATCGGTTTACAGCTGCAAAGAAATCCGAAAAAACCTGCAACACTACATCATCTGAAGAATTGGAATTAACGCATAATTACTGGCCACTGTGTGATCGGCCTTTCTAGAGAAAAGACATGATTGGGTTTTATTCTCAATGAATTCCACCAAGTTTTTGGATCCCCATTCTAGAATTTTTGCTAAGTCCATATTTGAATCGTTCACGTTCCTTCTAGTTTCACATGTTGATCTCGGAACTTTGGAAGAGAAAGCGGTGTGAAGAGTACTATCATCCACAAAGTTATGCACTGACCATGCCATGAGGTAGTTCCCAACAAATCATTGATATGAAGAAGAAACAGTGTTGGTGCTAAAATGGATCCCTGCGGATCACCAGCATTTATCAGTAGAGTGTCGGATGAAACTTCATGAACCACCACGCGTAGAGATCTGTCTGAGAGAAAGTTAGATAGTGAACAACACAACTGGGGATGCAAGCCATAAGATGGAAGCTTGTCGAGGAGTCCCTGCTAGTACGGTCATACAGCAAAACTATAAATCTCTCCATTTGTTTCAGCATATCTTGTACAAAAAGGTAGTGGGGAAATCATTGAATGCATTGCAGAATTAGGAAGCTTCAACCGGAAGTCGTAGACAACTGAAAGTATTTTAACTGAAATGAGCTCCTCATAAAACTCAGAAAAATGCTCCCAGTAGTTTCTCATATACATATCGACTCAGCATACCCTGTACATAGAGCTGCAAATATTCTACTCGTATATTTCTCGAAAAAGTCAACAAAATGTTCCCGTTTTAGGACGATAAAGTAAATTGTAGGGACAAGCATCAACTTTTTCTGTACTCCAATCTTCAAATGACTCAACTTGACTGCTTTCCATAATGTGTTGGCTGCAGTCCATGTAAACCTGCTTCACGGGTGAATATAGGCTACTGGCTGTAACTGGATGAGCCCTGTGTGTACGAGTTACATGGAAACCCTTCACAAATGATTCCGCTTTTCCAGCTGTTGTAGTAGCAGTCTGAAGAGCTTCAGTCCATTCACTTACATCCAACATATTTCTGAGAACTCAGAGAACTGTCACCTCGATATGAAACCTACTGTAGCTGTATCTGCCGTTTTTGATTTCGGCAGTATTTATATCCAAGTAGATTTCTTTTCTGGATCATTCGCGGTTCTCAATAAATTACAATAAATTAGTCGACTCTCGGCGCTTCGAAGAATGATGACTCATACATCCCGCTTTGTTGCCGACCAGAAATAGGTATGCTGAACAGGTCCGGCTTCGACTTGTTACAATAAGCTTTTGCTCCGGACCAAGCCCATAAATTCATGTTTTAACAATATCAATTTAATGGCAAAATTATGTCTTCTGTCTGAAAATAGAGCAAGCAACGAATTTACTTTACTATAGTTTAGTAATTTGTTTTCTAGTGATGTATGCTGCCAAGGTAAGTTTCGTGCCTTTGTACGTTGTCAGCAGCCAAAACAATTTTTATAAGTAAAATCATATGTATAATACTCTAACATTTTTACATAACAATAAAAAATGATCATATAAAATATATTTAGTGGCCGCCATTTAAAAAAAAACCTTCCCGAAATGAAATATTAGGTAAGGTTGTAACATAAACGTACCTAGTTCAAAATTGCACATATAACTGTCATTTCGTTTCCTTTGAAGTATCTTATGATTAACAATTTTTATCAGAATAATTGTTAATATGTCTGCAAATTCAAATCAAACATCGATATTGTATTTGTTCGGATACTAGTTTGAAACAACTTATGATATGTTTTGGGAATCAGTTCAGCTAGTGAAGTCCAAATATGGAAGACAATATACGGTGTTTCGTCAAAAAGGCAATGACATCATTATTCGAATGCGGTTCACTATGTATATACAAATGATACGTGAAAATATAGTGAATTTTTCAATAAAATTGTTTCTTCTATTGGATTTTTGCTTTCCTTTTTAGGCGAACCATGAATATGAACATCAATGAGCTGTGTCACATAAAACTTCTTTTTTTATGTAAATATATAGACGTATGAATAAAATCGAAGTACCCTTATCTCCAAATGTTTCCACCAAGTGGAAAATGTGGAGCAAAATTCTGACAGAAAACAACTACTTCCCTAGCTAATACAACGACGGATATTGAATTGCATCAGACAGATAAGTGTGCAACGTTCTTTCAAGAAGATATACCTACAAGTTGTGAACAAACAAAAGATTATCATTCATATTGGGCTGGGGATGACCACCTGCAGACATGTTTCGAGGTTCTTGCCTCTAATCAGTGCAAGGGTTGGTCCGACAGCTTTATATTTGTGCAATGTTCTTCCACTTGGTGGATACATTTTGTACTTCGACTTTGTCGATTTTATTCATACAATAAATTGTACTCTCCGGTAAAGCCTTCGGATTTACTCTTCCTGGAGTCTGCTTTCTCGAGGAGTGCTTATTGTTTTTCCGGCGAGTAGCGCTGCGACTGACTTTACTGTAAGTCGCTGTTTCATTTGTAGGAAATCATTAAATAAACAATGGATTATAATTCATTAGGCAGGGACAAGAAGACTCTAAAGTTGTCAGACCTACCTTTGCACTGATGAGAGGCAAGAACCTCGAAACATGTCTGTAGGTGGTCATCCCCAGCCCAATGAAGGATATTTTTTTTGTTCGTTTACAATAAGCACTTGAAACTTGTATCTTCTTGGAAGAACGTTGCACAAATATCTGTCAGATGTAGTTCAATATCTATCATGGTATTAGCCAGGGAAGTAGTTGTTTTTTGTCAGATTTTTGTTTCATATTTTCCATTTGGTGGAAACATTTGGAAAGAAGGGTACTTCATATATTTAATTGTACTCTCCGGCAAAGCCTTCGAACTTTTCGAAGTTTCTTAAATATATAGAGTTGTTTTTTCAACCAACTTGAAGAACATAATTTCTGCCACTAAACCATTCTTCAGAAAATCTCATTAATGGTCATGTCATTCATCGAATCCATTTTTTAGGGATATTCATATTCATGGATTGCGTGCTCCCATTTCGAAATCGATATTTGATGTGGAACAATACTTTGGCTCGGTAATGAACTGTGTACTCGTAACAACAACGTTGTGAAAGTATATACAGTGTCATCCTCAAACTAGGTACCGTTTGGGATACATCTTTATTATGTTTGTTTATTTATTATATTTGTTCATTTATTATATTTGTTCGACAAAAAGTTATTCTTGATAAAAGTTTGTACATCCCCTATATCATCCAAACGTGCATTAACTAAGTATAGCAAACCACACATGATATAGGAGGCACATTGGAAAACCTGATTTTGAGCCTCAAGAAAAGTACCCTTTATTTTGAAAATATCGCAAAATGTAACTTGAATAAGTTGTTTAGCATTACAAAATGAGTTAGATTTGAAGTCATGTCCATCTAAAAGAAGTTTCATTTTTTTAACCCATATTGTAAAATGGAGTTTTTAACAAATTATGTCAAACTATGGTCAATTCTTGTTAAACAGACTTAAAATTCTTTGGAACAAATTTCTTTTTATTTTTTTCAAATTGCTCAAAATAATATATTATCGTTACAAGAAAATAATGTTCAATAAAGCTTATTTTACAAATTGTGAGAGGCTTTCGCGGCCATCGTTCAATGAATGATGGTTTTTCGGGTTTATAGGCCGACGTTTATTTATTTTACTTTAAAACCAAATCGATCGTATGTAACATAATAGTAGGGCAATTAGTAATATTACACGCTTCTTTAATAAGCAACTGTATACAGGATGTCATATATTTATCTTCTCAAGCAATTATTTAAAGACTCAAAAACAGATGGGTAAAAGGTAAAGCTTCAACTCAAATAGTCATGAGATATACTTATTAATGATTAACAACTTTTCCAAACAATTTTTCTTGGCTCAAACTCAATTTTTTCAATGCGCCCCGTGGATTACGGGTGTTTTGATATATTTTGTAGAAGCAGGTTTATATTTTGAAAATTCACAAACTTTTATCAGGAATACCTAATTTCTTGTCGAAATACCCATTATAGAGAAGTTTTCCATCTGGTGCGAACTTTGGGGATGCATGACACTGTATAAGTCGTTCAAATGAGCAGGCAACCTCATTGTAAACTATTCATCGTGTTTCTCACATAATTAAAAGGTTAGGGCATGATTTCAACTTTTTCTGCTGTCTCTTGGTATTATCTGACATCAATCTCTATCTAAATTTGAATAATTCCGATATCTATCAGTTATACTCATTCACAATTTGTTGGTACAAAATTTTAGAAATTAAACTGGATATTGTCCGCCGTAATATCGTGACGTTTTTTTTGTTTTAAGGTTTTCGTTATGACACGAACAATAACAGCAGGTGATTTTGATATTTCACGACTGATCAAATAGTGAGTCACAGTCAAGCTTCATATTGATAAACCATTCTTGTTCTAGTTGCAGTCAGTAGCGTACTCTCAACTCCCAATATTCTGGACACCTCTGTGATAGCAGAGTTTCGAACAAATAATAATAATCATAGTAATGACATAATATAGTTGATGTAAAAATTCGCAAAACGGTGCATCTTCATGGAAACTTGCAACCGAAATCGTCCGTTCCACGGTTATAATTCCCCAGACAACAGGGAGGCCGAGGATTTTTGGAGTGTCTCCATAACATAACAGAATGGTATAGGAGACTGTTGTACCTGAGAATAATATACATTGTTCTCGTACCTTGGATCACAATTGTCATTTATATTTTTTAAAAGACATTTTTGAAAATATAACAACCGAAACTCTCTTCTGATGGAACCATTTTTCCTTCTTATTTTGTGAGAAATAAAAATCTAACAGTGATAGAAAAAAAATTACCTTATTACCTATGAGTTAGATAATATGTATTGAGAACAACATTTATCTGTAGAAATTTATATTTCATAATTTGATACAGCCCCTAGCTTCAATTTGCACATTTCCACAATTATCAACAAAGCTTTGAAACTAAGGGTTTTATCAAAAGAACAACTTCACACTTCTCAGATACATCATCAATACGAATCTTATATTGCGCCTTAGTCCGACCACATCTTGAATACGATTCTGTTGTATGGAACCCCACTATACAGAACAGTACCTACTTTCAACATTCGTTTTTATGGAACCAAATCAAATCAAAAAAGTATTTTACTTCATAGTGTTACGATCTTCCTGGGTTCGTATTTCTAAATAATACTCCAATCCAAACTAAACTGTATTTATTAACTTCGATACAAAATCAAATACAACACACACACTAATAATTCAAAACACCTCGACTTTCTTCTTACTTGGAACTTATACCTTTTTACATTCAACAGTAATTCTACCTCTGGAATGAAATGCGTCGGCCTTATACAGTGCGGCTTTTTTTAGCCCCCCCCCCCCTGTTAACTTTTGAACGGTTCGACGTACAAACATAAATAAAAAACCGTTTGGAGGGTTTGACCGATACTACTTTTTGAAACAAAAAATATGGTGATTGTTCGACAGGGGGCGCGGGGGGGGGCACATCAATTCAAAATTTTTAAATGGCATGGGGGGTCGAGTGTCACATCGTTGAAAAGAGAATTCAATTCTCTTTACAACCATGTAATTTTTTTAAAATTTTGTTGCTATTTTTTTTGCAATTCAAATTCGAAATATCAAATATAAATGCGGATCTGAAAACTGGTCATACCTTGATAAATTTGAACGGTTTGTTGTGGAATAATGAAACCAAAAACATTGCGAAGGGTATTACCGATACTACTTTTTGAGTGAAGAAATATTGCAAATACACTACAGATGACGCTGGGAGCACATCAACTAGAAAATTTCGATAGGCATAAAAATCGAAGTTGGTAAAAAATTCCTCAACTAAATTAAAATATATTTAGATGGTTGTAAAGAGAATTGAATTCTCTTTTCAACGATGTGACACTCGACACCCCATGCCATTTAAAAATTTTGAGTTGATGTGTCCCCCCGCGAGCCCTGTGGAGCAAACACCATATTTTCTATTTCAAGAAGTAGTATCGGTGAAACCCTCCAAACGGTTTTTTTTTCAAATTTGTACATCGAACCGTTCAAGAGTTAACAGGGGGGGGACTGTATAGCTAAACTTGAGTTCACGAATTTTCGCGCGCGCTGCGACATTTCTCGATGCGGTCAACAAGGAAAACAGGGGCGGCGTTAGGAGGTTTGTTTCGAATCTCGTAACAATAGTTTATGGTGTTTCAGAGTGCTGAAACCCCGTAAACTGACGATGAGTCACTATCCACGCTTTCCGAACTGGACTATAATAGCACCTATCCAAAGAACCGCGAGTAGGTATAACAGTTCAATTTGCCAAACTAAAAACAATTAATAAATACACTCAAAGAAATTAATAGGTTAGAATAACCAAAAAGAGCATATAAAATTGCGCCTATCTAGTTTAGTATTTATATCAACCAGCAAATAATGGTCATGCATATATAGTCATCATACTATTTATATCGTTATTTCGAACAGGAATACTAGTTCGTTATAAAATTAACCATTTTCAAGTACCAAAACAAATGTTTTTGGTTACACAAGCAAATAGTAGTTTGTAAGTATTATCATCTTGTTGCCTAACAGAACAACAACTAAATGAGTACTTTATTGAACATTTTTTGTTAGTTCAACAACTTAATTGAGTACAGAAACTTTTCTAACCGTGTTTTGTATGGCATACCTATCAGTTTCTTACCATTCTGTATATATAGAGTGTTTACGTATTTGTTTCCACCCACTGTTGAGTTTATTATCATATGTACGAGAAACTGAAAATGTAAAAGTTGAAAGGAATAACTATATTTCAATAAAAACCCCATGAGTTAGGTATTCGAATAAACATTACAAGCGGGGATATCAAAATATGTGTGATGTCGATGCCTGTAATAATCCCAAATTTTCGTAATGAAATAAAAAACAGGCTACGTGAAAATGTTATTTATTTTTATGCTATCTAACAGAGATATAACATATAAATAAATGTTGTATGATATAGAGGAACAAAATGAACTTTGAACTAAAATTATATTCATCACAAAGCAATAACATAAAGAAAACTCGAATCATATAAATGATTAATATCTTATATAATAATCAATAATATTTTGGCCGTACATATGTATTGCCATTGGGCGAAATGTATACATGAATTGGTGCATAATGAAATGCATGAAGCTGTGTAGCAAATATATAAAAATAATTAGTTTTATTCAATACTTTATATGATTTAAAATGATTATTAAAATTTCCAATTTTATGTTCAACACATATGAAGTAACAATCTTTCACATTTTCTTTGTTCTCAAAAGCAATCTGAACAATTTCGTATAATTTCAATGACTTTGAAAATAAAAAGAATCCTTCTCTATATAATGTATTCTTGTATTTTACTTCTTTAATGAATGTAAGAATTTTGTTGCTCAAGATGTCAGCATTGAATATAGTGAAATTTCCAATATGGTCATAGTAGAATTACTTTTTCAATGTGGATTCCATACAATGTTTATTAGTAAATTCAAGTTCCCATCTAGTCCAGTTCTATTCAATAACCTATCGCAAAATTTAAGATAACACTTGATACCAACACTGTAAGGAATATTTTTACGAGAATTTGTATTATTAGTGTACATTTTGAGTTCTTTATGTTTCGCTTCAAATCGGAAACACCAAATGTACCTCAAAGATACTATTTTCCTAATGATTGTTGGGTAGTGAGTGAGAAAATGAAATTTTGGTATCAGAGTTTTATCAAATAATTTTATATATTGAGGATGGTGTTGCTCAATTTCATTTGACAGTTCTTTCAAACTTTTTTCATCAAATTCGACTCTCAACAGAATATCCATCAATTGTATCAATGAGCAAGTGAGTTTCCAGTGTTCATTATTTGTTGGAACTAAGTCCACAACAAGAAGTGGTAGGGTGTGACAGAATGTCCACATTTCAGCGGCAGACATGTGCAACTTCAATGATTGCAAATGTTTAATTTTTATTGGTGGACAAGAATTACCAATTTCAGTTGGTCCAAGGTTAAAAGATTGCTTTCGGCTATTCAAAATGTTTAAAAAATAACTTTTCGCTGCTTATTAAAAGATTCAAAACTTGACTAACATCGTAATTACAAACACCTTCAAAAAATTATGCATGATGTCTGCTACAAAATCAGTAGTAACATGAAGAGTACTTATTGTATTGAAAATAGAGGAAAATACAGTGGCACAATCTTACTCAATATGTCACACATATTATGAACCTCAATATTTTGTACATATCAAATCAAATTCAAATCAAATCAAATTCATTTCAACAAAAACAGTTATTACAGTTCAGTTGGCTGGTAAAGCAATTTCAAGGTTATCTAATTATTCATTAAGTTAACAGTATAAGAATAAGTAGAATTTCTAATAATACACAAAGTTCAGTTCAGTTCATTTATTTCACTACGTTACATATTCAAACGTTTGTAGCAAGTCAAAAAATAGCATAAAAGTAATCAGTTATAAAATTTAAGAAGGTAAATAAAAACAATAAAAACAAACGAAAACAAGCAAGAGAACACAAATACAAAGTGTAAAAATTTAAAAACAAAGTAATCCTTGGTGAATACAATAGGTAGGTATATCTTATTATAAAATTAATTTTGCTTTGCTTTAATATAATAAATTGTTGAAAAAATGCTTTTTATTGTATTCACCAAGGATTACTTTGTGTATTACTATCATAACTTACATTTCAGTTGAGCAAATAGGTGTCCAAAGCCCCAACTATTCAGCAACTTTTTCAAAGCCAACTCTTCATCGCTTGAAACAGTTCCCACTTCTTCCGAAACATAATTAGGATTAATGATCTCATAGTTTAATAACTCTGTGTATTCACAATTATTGAAATCCATCTTTACTCACCAACATGAACTAAACTGAATAAAATGCTCAAACTCAAATGGAAATGGGGTGAGATTACCCAGACGGACATGCACAAACCTGAACAAACCATATACTCTACGCGTCCAGCCGCACACGAATACGCAGAATGTTTTTATCAATTCTTCGAAGTGGATAGACTAAAACTATATTCAGGTTTTTTACAAACTGATGGGCAGGTTGATACAATTACGTTTGTTTGTTCGCCAATTATGATAGTGCAGCAAACTAAAATTCTGTCAGGTTTTATTTATGAACAGAAGAGTAGTACAATTATACAATTATATTTGTTTGACTACCAATTACAATAGTACAGCAAACCATGATAGTAGTATAATTCATCTAATAACAGAAGTGTTGGTTAATTTTACGATTATATTTGTTCGTCTACCAATTATAATAGTACAGCAAACTATCATAAAGTTAGAATTATAAACTAATAATAGTTGAAAACTGAAGAAATACTATTATTAGTTTGACTCGACAAAATTTCACAAATTAACAGTTGGATCACAAAATAATTGATTATAATGCACCCATTATTTAGGTTTATATTGATTTTGTTCCGCAACAATGTTAAACCAGTTGTTATGACGATCACCTTTTCATTGAAAATATCATTAAAGTTGTTTCATTCAACGAAATTAACGATGTAGTTGACGGAACATTTTTTTTCTTTGAATTAACCCATACTATTTCTTTGAGTGTAAAGCTATAATCATCCACAATTTATCCTCGAGTATCTCAGCAGCAATTGTTAAATTTTTTAGTTACAATAAGTGTTACATTTTATCCCATTGTACTTTTCATCCTATCTTTTTTATCTTCAAGCAATCAACCAGTATTGAGCTAGTAGTACTCGATTATATTACTATCTTCGATTCTACTGTAATCATTGAGTGTCAGTGGTTCTAAGTCTCTGGGTATTATTATGAAATGTGAATGGCATATATTCCATTTTTTCGAAGTTTATTGTGAGTAGGTTATAATCAAAGCAGTTTTTAAAATCTAATGTGGTCCTAGTCTGTAATTAGGTAAGTCCAGAATATTCCTCCATTATAATATTACTGTATCATCCGCAACACTATGAATTTCACCTATAGTATCAATATAAAACAGGTCGTTAAGATAGGTACTAAATAGAAATGACCCCAAAACGGTCCCCTGAGGAACACTAAATTCAAATCTTTTCTGTTCACTTCTATCTTTATAAGTTTCAACATAATTCTATTTTCCAAAAGATCATGATGTTTGCCGCGAAATCCAATATTCGCTAATTTCGTCAACTTGACTTCCATCAAGACTTCCTAAATGCTGAATTTATAGCTAAACTTCTGGTTTTCATGAATTGGAAGAACGGCTGAATTGGGATCACCTTAGTTACATTATTTTATGTTGCATCGGTGGTTCAGTGGTAGAATGCTCGCCTGCCACGCGGGCGGCCCGGGTTCGATTCCCGGCCGATGCAAGTTTTTTTTTCAGATTCTTGTTCAAAATCCACCTGATTCATTATAAATCTACGCTAAAATAACTATCCACTTGGAAGATATGATTAGAGCAAGCATTAACATGATGCTATATTTTAATTTTTATATCAAGTTTATCAAAGCAGTGCTTTATGATTTATCCAAAGCATCGATTGTAAAAATCCCAGAATACACCTTCGAAAACGAAGATTGAGAAAATCATGACTGTTAATACAAAATGAAATGTTAGATGTTTTATCAATATTTATTGTCAGTAAACTATCATCATGCCCGTTAACTATGGTGTCAATATCTTTCCTTGTATGAGATATTACATCTTCCCAGGTTGTTCCATCAATTAATAACACTGTATCATCAGCTTATGAGATCATTTTGCCAGAAATATCAGTAGATAGCATATCATTGAAATATAGTATGAACAGTATTGGCCCCAAGACGGTACCTTGGGGAACTCCATATTTGATTTCTAACGGATCGCTCAATACGCCGTCTATTGCAACCATTTGTGTCCTTTCCTTTAGGTAGTTTCTGAAGGGATCATTCGCCAGACATCTGATACCAAGATTATTCAATTTCGACAGTAATTTTTTATGACTAATATGGTATCAAAGGCCTTGGCCAAATCGATAAATACTCCCAGGCAGGGTCGTTTTTTATCTAAATGATCACATATTTGGACGACTAAGTAACTATGGCATCAGAAGTTGATCTCCCATTTTGAAAACCAAATTGGAAATCTGAAATTATGTGATGTATCTCTGTGAAAGCCATCAAACGTTTTTTGAATTTTTTTTAAAAATAGTTTTGCAAGATAGGACATTATGCTTATTGGACGTTGATTGTTTATTTTGTATTTTGCACCCAATTTAAATACAGGTTTAACAATTGTTATTTTGAAGTTTGAAGGGCAAATGCCAGTGACAAAAATGGCGTTTTTCAAAGTACATAAAGGTTGCGGTATATGATCAGCTAATGTTTTACTTACTTTCACAGAAATTCGGCCGTTTGCCAGAACCGCCGAGCAATAATAATAAGAGTTGTTACTTACATAAAAGACCCCTTCTAATTTTTGACAAGGAATCACCTATTGAAAACGTTTGCACTTACTTGGAAACACCCTGTACAGCGATTTATCAATATTTATATATAATGCATGTTGCTCTTCATCATCTTTGTGTTTTTATATTCTACTGTGCGAGGTTTTTTACAAAAGTATTGTATTTGTTTCCTGTATAAAATAATTTCAACAATTTTCAAGGTGTACGTACAATAAATGTGTCATGTTGAAATGGCTGAGAAAATATGATATTTCAGACAATGAAGAAGATACATACCCCAGGATAAATCTATTTCATGAAGTCTCCCAAGGCTACTTCTCTCCTCTAAAAATCTTTCTCTAATGATCCACCCATGCATGTTTTGTTCCATTTCATGCAATCATCCATTTATCCAATAACGTAACAAAAACAAACGATTTCGAGACGAAAAATGAACAGCCCCTATGGCGTTCCCGGAACGCTCTTAATAGGATAATTGTCAGCTTATTAAACAAATTATTCGAATCGTCCGTCGTTTTAATGAAGATATAAATCATTGTGGAGCGTTTCATTTCAATTATGATTAAAAACGATTTTCATTTTCTTTGTGTCATGCAATAATTGGATATAAATTTCTGAGAGCTGTCATTCCCGACAAGTAGGTCAATGAGAGTATTGCGAATAGCGTGGCAGACTTTTTGCATCTCTGGCAAAACTCTTTCGAGTTGTTTACATACCATACTCCAGAAGAATTAATCTGAACAATTTGAGAATCGGTAAATATCATACTGTTAATAATGTAATTGACAAATCTGATAAACTTGAATCTAAATATTTGAAATCACGAATCACGATATCTTGGAAATAATACAAAGTTATATTATTGCACATCCCCTTACCTACATAATATATCTCTTTGGAACAAGAGATTTTCCCAGATTATTTTTTTCTCTTGTCAAAATGTGACGTTTTTGCTATTTCAACCAACAGCAGCGGATTATTTTGGCCAATCATTCGGTTTTATGGGCCGTGGTGGCCGTGGTGGTAGACGCCTTTGGTGCGAAGGGTCGAGGGTTCAAAGCCTCGCATGGTCATTGGTCTCGTGAATGGCGTCACATGCTAAAAGGTAAGGGCTTCGTCTTCCCTAGCTCACACAAGTCTCTCGAAGACTTCCGAGGGTTGCGCGTAGGGGTGCAATCGGTTGACGGAAATAATAATTTCAACAACAACAATTTCCTTTAGAAACTTGAAAGAGAAAATTTTACTTCAGGTGTGAATTTTCTCAAAAATATTCGCAACATTACTGGCTTGGAGAGGTGGGGAAGGGATCATGGCCAAAGTTTAGCATTTTGCAAAAGAAACAGACCACCAACGTAATTTTACAGGAAGAATTGAATGTAATCCGGTTTTTACAAAAACTGTTCAAGGTGGGTCCAAAAAACTCGCGAACAATAAGTCCAGTTAGATTGTTTGAAAAGCAGGTACATGGTAAATGTAGAAATCTTCAGATAGAGAAGTGATAATTCCATTGTGAACAACCAAAATACTCCCCAAATAATAAATTCTTCTCTGCAAAAAACAACTGCAATACAGCCTGGCAGTATAATATTATTCACAATAACTGTGTTTTTAATATTACCAATTATTAGATTCTTAGCGACTCAGTGAATTTCTTTCATTTGAATACAGTATTTACTAACAAATTGTTTTTTTTTTTCATTTTTTTACGAAAGACTCAAAAAATTGACAAAGGAGCTAGACGCAACCCGGCCGCGCAGGCTCTTATTTTTTTCCTTGTACTCTAGTAAAATAAGGTTTAAAATTGTAAAGGGAAACATTCTCAATTGAGAATTGAACCAATACATGACTCCTCTGGAAATGGAAAAACCTACGATGAAATGAAGTTACTTTTTTGTAGTATCTAACAGAAAACAACTACTTCCCCGGCTTAAGCCACGCTGGACATTGAACTACATCTGATAGATGTTGTGAATGACCCCATATAAACTTGAGAGAGAAAACCTGAAAGTGAAAATTTGCATTTTTATTCAGATAGTTGATTATTTCTGAAATGTCCAGTTTCCATTGGAGATTCTTATCTATAAAATGAGATAATAGAGAATGTTATTCACTCACAGAAAATCGCTCATTTCGTTGATGCGTGAATTGCATCTCTTTCGCTAGGCCTCCAATACATTTTGGACGACAAAAATCTGCTTCCTCTTCTAAGATCATCAGGGAGGTCGGAAGAATTGGAAATCATACTCTTCAGAAGCAATTTCGCACTAAAATGATGGAATTGTTGGACTGTTTCTTGTGCGGTGACACTGAAAATATTTTTCTGTTGATTTTATTGAATAAAATCAAGGTTTACAATATTTGATCAAGTTAATTATATTCTATTGACATCTCACAATATTATAGTACTAGAGGAGAGGAAAAAAAATTAAGTCTGTATTATATTGTGGATACACTGAGAAAATTCTAGAGAACATACATGTATTCCTTAAGGAAATTATGATCAAAATAACGATATTTTTTTGTAACCCTGAATACTTTAATTGTAAGTACTGAAATACTGATGAAAAATTAAAATAATTAGAGGTTGAAGTTGGTATATTTAGGGTTCGGAGGATATGTATCCAGTGATATATATCATGATATACTGATATATTCGATAATTTTATTTATTAAATTAAAAATGTTTTCCATCATTCTAAACATGCGAAAATATCTTGAAAGGACCTTTTCTTCTTTCGGTTTGGTTCAATCGTTTTTACGGAATCGCTTGGGAAACCAAAAAGCCAGTAGACCGGTTTTTATGTTCAAGTGGATGAATCAAAATATAGAAAACCTACCTTGACTGGACATGGAAACTAGCCATATCTGAAGATTCTGACCTAATTGTCAATAATAGGAATGATATTGATATTAATATTTCATCTGATGAGGATATACCAATATCAATGTTGACATAATAATGTTAATGTTATTTAAAATCTATTTGTTTTTGGTTTTTTCTTTTTAATTAGAGTTATCAATGTTAGAAAAAGATTTTGTTGTTTGGAAAAGGTTTTTAATTGTGTGTTTATGTTGAAATAATAAAATAATGTTAAAATGTTTATTTTATTAATTGTTTTTGTTTTTTTTTAATTAGAGTTAGAATAAACCGTTTTGTTGTTTAGAATATAGGTTTTTGTTAATGTATTTGTGTTAAACAATAGTTTGTGCTAGTAACAATGATGTTTTTTGATTAAATAATTAAATTTTAAATATGATATATATCGGATATATAATTCATATGATATATGATATGATATTTATATAAATATCATGATATTTTCGAACCCTGGTATATATTATTGCTGTCATATACATGTATAGTACCAGAAATTATTGGAAATATCACCATATATTTTTATTTATTTTTTCATGCCCTTTGACTCTAGTAGAATGAGGTTTGAATCTTTGAATCAAATTGATTATATTCTGATAAAATCACACAATATTATAGTACTAGAGGATAGACAAAAAATTAGGTCTGTGTTTTATTGGACGATAGGTACCTCTTTTATTGATAAATCTGCCTATGCTGTATTTTATATATATTTTTTTTACTTTCCCTTTGCCCTAGTAAAAACAGTAGAAATCAGAGTTTTAAATAATTACATTTCTTTGTACTGTATATAATTTTATACCACTATAGAGAAAGGAAAATTAATAATGACCCATGCGAAATCAATGACAATTTTACGCGGTAAATCTGTGAAGTTGGCTGTGACTGCAGCGGTTTGGTGGAATAACGTTTCACAATATTCGTCATATTGGAATTAGAGTTGCAAAGAAAACATCATGAAATGAATGGAAAATCGTTAAAATAAAATTTCTTTTTGTACGGAATCTGAGCATATTCAAATTTATCATAAAAATATAAAATATTTAAGGTATTTGGTGAACCATAAATTCTGGCTTAAATCCCGAACAAGATCTATTCAAAAGTATGAGCAATATTCTTCGTGAAATTATACCATTTTTCATCCATAAATCCGGTGTTGAAAAAAACAAAATCATATCAAAGTATTACTTTTATTTCATGAAACATAGACATTCAGTGAATAAAACCCACAGCTCTTTACTTTATCCGATATTTTCGAAAAAAGAAGTGGAAAATGAATTTCAAAAACACTAGAAATTAATAATTGATGTTGTCAATAATAAATAACATGTAGGTAAATATTTGTCAAAAATAATCTTCGCTTCTATTATTCTGGCATTTGCACGAGACAGCTGTCAATCCAGGGAAATTATTACTTATTAATTTTGCAGCTAGATCACGTTACCGAAAAAAATCGGAAAATTCAGGTTGTCGACATAGTAACCTTTGATAAAATCAATCCACCTACGGTGTCGTGATTTCATCTCTCGTGATTTTATTTGCTCTCGTCAATTACCAAAGCAACCAAGTTTTCGTTCAAAACAAAAGTTAAAATAAAAACCTCTTGTGGTATTACCCTCATATCCCACTTTGTGGCATAGGAGAAAGGGGAAATTATTCTCATTCCTCATTACGCCTCGTTTGAAACCGTTAATCGTCCTAATGAGGTTGTATTTCTTCACATCGACAAACGAAATGGTCCGCTAATTATAATCCAAGAGTAAGGTAAAGTGTCATTTGTTCAAAGGCCTTACGTAAAGTCCACTCAAGGATGCGCTTAATAATCAGAATGTTGTGAAACCGTTTCCAGCATCCCACACCGTTGTGCTGCCTTTGTATTCGACGCAATGCCAACTCACCTCAAGTTATTTGTTTTTCTTTCAATTGAATGTGCACAAGTGTTCGGTATGCCATCGATTCCCATACGTAATTCCGGTTCGTTTGATCACTGATAGTTGAGAAATACTTTTTCGTACAGTATGGAGCAATTTTTATTGATTATGGGGATGGGCAAATGATTGTATCACTAACTCTCGCCGTTGACTTTGATTTATTTGAAAGATGTTCCTGTAAGATAATTAATTTTTCAGCACCTACTTCTGAATATATTTCAATCGCTGAAAGTATACTTCAAACACAACCGGACTATATGATTTTTTAGGTATTTGGATAGTTCTTCGAATGATAATTCTAAGGACAATTTTTCGAATAGACAATTCCTCGAAATAAATTGGTTTTATTATATTTATATTTTTCAATATTTAGCTGAGGTTGTTTACAGAAAAAAGCACCTAATACATTGACATTGTTTTGACAAGTTGATATTTCACAAGAAAAAATGTTGTAGAACCTACCTATGTTGTAAAGTAGATATATCTGGTTTATTCGTAAAAGATGTCAAATTCAAATGGATTCATTTTGTTTAACTATAATTAACATTATAGATTCTTAAAGTATGTACATGCTATTTTTATCATCGGTCTGCTCAGTACCATGTCAGATGACTGAGGATCAGGACATCTAATCCCCCCAGGGAGGATACTTGGAATACCCCCGCGGTTTTAGCCGGCAGGTTCGTATATACTCCGAGACTACGTTTGATGTCGGGCAGAATCCATGCTTCCTGCGAAGCTAATGCATGTGTATGCGATGATTCAATACAGAGATTTGACGAGATTGTGGCTATTAGTGGGTGGAGAATTCCGGAAAAAGCTCACAGCAAAAAACCGGGTGCAAAAGAAGAAGTGCTAGATTATCAGGAAATACATCTTGACAGATGAGGCACTAATCAATACCATACCTTTCATATTTCGTAAATGAATGCTGATTTTCCTAGCAATAGTAGACCGACCTTGTGGGAAAATATATAGAAAAAGAAGATCTTTCTGGACTACTTAATATTTTTGGGGTTGTGGATATAGTGCAGATGAATTTTATTACAAACCATTATCCTCTTGGAACCTTAGTTTAGCTGTAGTGTTTTTAATTCAAAAAGTTTCCTATTTCATTTTGTGACACTCTTTAGAGTGAAGGTATGGACATTGAATTATGTTTTGAATATGATTGAACTGCACATAATAAGGGCCTTTGTTATCTTATACTGAACCCAAGTATGGTTCACCACCATCACAATCATATCATTCTGTTATTCCTGAGAACTAGCCTCAGTAGGTTGAATTTCAGAGCTATTTCACTGTTTACCGATTCCTCGATAGTAAGGAGGACTAAGGATGAATTTCACCTCCACTTGAGTGACCAATGAATTTTCTTGCCTACATTGCCTCCGGAGTCACTTTATTAGAGGAACCCCGGATAAATCTGTACTAGCTAATAAGGTAACAGACGAGCAGTTATTTTGAAAATTCAGCTTTCATTTTCAGAATTTTAGTCAATGCTTATCTATCAATGTGTTCATTCCCATTGTGCATTTTGTAGAACGGTTCGTGAGAATACATTCACAGATAGGCTCATTAAAAGGATGCAGACTAATTTGTTTAATAAAATATCTGTTGGATTTAAGCCGGATTGTTCACCGATTAATGCAAAGGTCTGAAAAACCACGAAGAAATAAACTCTTTTATTTTGTCTAATTACTGTATCTTATAGCTATATCTAACTGATTATCTCAAAATAATAGACCGGGAGGCGAGAGGGGTTTTGCATGTATCATAGGCCCCACGCTGAGACTTTGGGGGCTGATAGACAACGTTATTCCCCAATGTGAAATCCCGGTATGGCACCTCTGAAGTGTAGCTTTTAGGGGGGGTGAATTTTCAAACGTGTAATTAATATCCATGCCCATGGATCATAGGCCCCACTTTGATTCTTGTTTTATGTCGTCAAGGAGGTCGCCAAAGTCCGCGAACTCAATATGCCATACTAATATGGCGTCACTTAAGGCCCACCATACTTACCGAAACGTGTAATTTTTTCACTGTGGACATGGATCATGGGCCCCGCGCTGTTGTTTCGTGATCCTTGTTAACAATGAACTGTAGAACAAAGATTTCGAAACGTCATACCGCTGGGGCGTCGCCAAGTGGCCGCCCTTCTGGATCAAATATGTCATTTTTAGCAATGAACATGTCTAATAGGCCCCACCATAGAAATGTGTTTTCTTTGTTCATTTTGATGTCCTGAACAAAGTTCTGAAAGCGACATACCAATGTGATGTCGCCAACGTCAGATATTGGCTTCCAAAGTTGTCACATTTTTATAGGTTAAGTGTATGAAAGGCCCCACTGCCATACTGGCATTTTTATATGTATTTTGAAGTATTCAGTACGAATATATCACTGCCATACCGATGCGATGTCGCTAACGTCAGATATTGGCTTCCAAAGTTGTCACATTTTTATAGGATACGTATATTAAACGCCCCACTGCCATACCGGCATTTGTATGTGTATTTTGAACTATAAGGCACGAATATATCACTGCAATAGCCATGGCATGTCGGTAACGTGCACAATCAATCGCATATAGAGGGTCCTGCAACTGCGATCCGGTGCAACTTAAAAATTCCTTTGGAATGCAAGCATGTTTCCTTCGTGAGAAAGTATATTTGGAAAATATTTCGAAGTATACAAGGTGATCCAGAAAAGTGCACCAAACCAAACTTATGTTTTTTGTATTGGAACACCCTGTATTTCATTACATAGTTGAATAAAGATTACTTTGACCATTCAAAAAATATAGGGTCTTATATATCCATCAACGTTATTTTCGGAGACATATCGATATTACTTCAAGAAACATAACGTATTCAACACTCTGTAACTATTCGTGGAAAAATATTTCTAAAACTTTATGGATGCGAAATGACTCCAATATGGTCTAGGTTCTGTAACATGACACACAGTTGAAATTTCATTAATTTTTGTGTACCAGATAAATGGAAACGCAAATTGAAAGATATCTTGTTTTTTTCAAATCGAAACCCATACATTCAATTTCAGTATTGGAGAGGCCATAAAATTTCCTTTCGAATGATATATCACACTTGGTATTTACTTCACCTTGTAAATAACGTAAATTTCCAATTGAATAAAACCAACATATCTTTCAATTTGCGTTTCGATCTATCCGGTACATAAAAAGTAATGAAATTTCAACTCTGTGTCATGTAATAGAAACTAGGCCATATTGGAGTCATTTCGCCTCCCATAAAGTATTAGAAATATTTTTCCACGAAGAGTTACAGAGTGTTGAATACGTTGTTTTTTGAAGTAATATCGATATATCTCCGAAAATAACGTTGATGGACATACATGACCCTATATTTTTTGAATGGTCAAAGTAATCTCTTTTCAACCATGTGATGAAATACAGGGTATTCCATTACAAAAAACATAAGATTGGCAATTCTGCCAGGCCATTCCGGAGCGTCGGTAAATAAAATTGTTTTTTTCAGTATGGCACCCCTTTCGCGACACGTTATCGGTGTGGCAGTCTAATCCCCGCTAAAGTGATCCAACAGAGCATCTTACAACCAAAACGCCATACCGGTACCTATTAGACACGTTCATTGCTAAAAATGACATATTTGGTCCAGTATGGCCGCCACTTGGCGACGCCCCAGCGGTATGGCGTTTCGAAATCTTTGTTCTACAGTTCATTGTTAACAAGGATCACGAAACAACAGCGTGGGGCCCATGATCCATGTCCACAGTGAAAAAATTACACGTTTCGGTAAGTATGGTGGGCCTTAAGTGACGCCATATTAGTATGGCATATTGAGTTCGCGGACTTTGGCGACCTCCTTGACGACATAAAACAAGAATCAAAGTGGGGCCTATGATCCATGGGCATGGATATTAATTACACGTTTGAAAATTCACCCCCCCTAAAAGCTACACTTCAGAGGTGCCATACCGGGATTTCACATTGGGGAATAACGTTGTCTATCAGCCCCCAGAGTCTCAGCGTGGGGCCTATGATACATGCAAAACCCCTCTCGCCTCCCGGTCTATAAGTGAAGGCCGAGATACTAATTCGAAATTAGAGAAATTAAAAAAGCAATTTTGACCTAATGTCTGGGGTCGAACTAAGAATAGCTCCTTGGTTAATCCTGACTGTCGTAAAAGGCGAGTAAAAGGATAACCATAAGCGGTAGGTGGTCTCCACCATCGCCTGGTGAAATGCCACAATACCGACTATTTCCGCCGTGAAATGAATTATTCCATGATTCAGTGTTTGGTCGTTAACTTCCGGAAACTGTTTTCCTTTCTCTTTTCCTCTTTCAGAGATTAACTGGTGACATGTTTGCGTAGGTCTTGCATATATGGCAGCTATCTATTGAACAATATGGTAAAACTCTGACCGTGGTATTAGATATCTCCAAGGTGTTTCATCACGTTTGGCACTAGGCACTCCTCGCCAAGCTTCCATCTTATGGCTTGCCCCCTCGGTTGTGTTCTTTGCTATCTAGCTTCCTCTCAGGCAGATCTCTCCACGTGGTGGTTGATCGAGTTCTATCCGACACCGTACATATAAATGTTGAAGTTCCGCAGGGATCCATTTTAGAACCAACAATGTTTCTTCTTCACATCAATGATATATTGGAAGCTTACTCATGCCCAGTTCATAGCTTTGAGTATGATAGTACCCTTCACGTCGCTTTCTTTTCCAAAATCAGTCCATGAAACCAAAATAGAATGGGGAACGAATGTAAACGATTTGAATATGGACCTAGCAGAAATTCTACCAACAACTTGGTAGAATTCATTGCGAAAAAAACCCAAGCATGTATTTTATCTAGAAAGGCACAGTGACCAACGTAATTGTGTCAGCAGTCCTCCGTTTCGATACTCAGTCAGCAGTACCCTTCCATGGGAAAGACATGTGAGATCAATTTCCAAAAATACCTCTCAAAAACTTGGTTTTGTTTCTTGCCACTAGCTATTTCACTTCCCGTCAATTGATTTATTTATTATACAGGGTGGGTCACGGTCGATGGTACCTTAGACGTTTACGAAGAACGGGAAATAGGATAATTCTGAAAATTTGGTTTCTCAAGTAGTTGCTCTTGGTCTATCGATCTAAAATATTTTCAGCAATGCAGCGTTGCCGCTTATACCAGAAAGTAGCAGCATCTTTGTTATTTCAAATGGGTCACCCTGTATATTATCTCATTTTTGAACTTGTCATTCTTTTCTGATTATTTCTGCTTCATACTCCCCTATACCTATCTCTAACGGTTTTTGAGATATTGGTTATTTTCCATATTTTTTATCCAAAACATAGCTCGAATTAAATGTTTATTTCTGCGGTATTTGGATTCTTAGGAAGTTGCAATTTTGTGTTTAGTTCATCAAGATCATGTACATTGATTCTGCATAGAGAAGTTTGTTCTGTGTTATACAGGGTCGTTCAAAATTCATGATCTTACTGCTAGATACGAAAAGGGTTAAAAGTGCGTTTTTTTAAATGGAACATCCTGTATATTATGAAATATTCCGAAAGATGACTAAATTCCCTTCGAATTGATATATCATGTTCCTATACCTAAATAGCCAGAATTCCGAGATAATAGCAATTTTCACTTGTAATCTCCCAAGTGCTTGAATTATTGCCGGAAATTTTTCGTGTACATGAATTTTTTGAAAATTTCCCGAGTCGCGAAGCGACGAGGGTAATTTTCTTCGAAAATTCATGTACCAGATAAATTTACGACAATTAATTCAAGTACGAGGGGGATTCGGTAAGAAAATTTCACACCGAGAAATGAAAATCATCCAGCAATTCATAAGAAATAACTAAAGATGGTTTCACCTGAACTATTTATAACCACTGAAATATTGATATGTAAAATACTTAACAAAATTTTCATCAATAAATGTGTTTAAATTTGGAACAAAAAAATGCTAGATTCCAGTGAAATAAGGAGTGCAACAACTATATCACCAAATACCCGGATTTTGAAATGTTTGGAACCCAATGGTCGGAATTTTGAAAATTTATTGTGAACGTTTTCTAATTTTTGACAGATAATTAATGAAATTATGTTGTAATCGTACAAACTTCCTTTTGTAAATTAGGGTACGTTTCATTGAATTTTCTGCACGTTCTTGCTATAATTCCCTCACATTTTCCATGAAGAATAAACAACTTCATCAGAACTTCATTTGAATAGTTATTTCCCTCCATTTCAATTATTTTTGAGTCACTTTTGTTAAGAAACACACAACGGTATTATTAATAGTGCACTAATTGTCAAATTTTCATAATGTCATATACCATCATGACATTTAATAGCCACCTTAGATGAATATGAGAAAAATAAATCGATTTTTTTTGAAAATTTCACACCTCACTTTTGTAGCCAATCAAAAAATTTCCGGAAATTTTATCCTCCTAGGTACCCTGGGCGAAATTAATAAGTGGATATTTTTCTGTCAAACATTTGACATGTGACAAGTTGATATTTTGCTTCAATGTACAATTGGAGGTCTAGTTTACATATGAAAGGAGATAATTATGTATTTACTAGATATTTGGAATGTGTCTGAAAATATTTTCTCCACGATTATTGCAGAAATTGTCAATTCTGAAATCATATTTCAGAAGAAGTTCAATACACCATTTGTCACAAGTTTTTATCATAAATCCCGTAGCTCAGTGGTAGTGTTGCGGACTATGAGTCGCTAGGTCGATGTTTCAATACACGATTAGAACATAACATTTTTATTTTTTTTTGTTCCAAACACATTTATTGATGAAAATTTTGTAGTATTTTGTAGTATCTTAGTATTGTTGTATTTTGTAGTATTTTAGTATTGTAGTATTTTACATATCAATATTTCAGTGGTTATAAATAGTTCAGGTGAAACCATCGTTAGTTATTTCTTATGAATTGTTGGATGATTTTCATTTCTCGGTGTGAAATTTTCTTACCGAATCCCCCTCGTGCTTGAATTAATTGTCGTAAATTTATCTCGTACATGAATTTTCAAAAAAATTCATGTACTCGAAAAATTTCCGGCAATAATTCAAGCACTTGGGAGAGTACAAGTGAAAATTGCTATTATCTCGGAATTCTGGCTATTTAGGTATAGGAACGTGATATATCAATTCGAAGGAAATTTTTCAGGATATTTCATAATATACAGGATGTTCCATTTAAAAAAACGCACTTTCAACCCTTTTCGTATCTAGCAGTAAGACCATGAATTTTGAACGACCCTGTATAACACAGAACAAAATTCCCTATACAGAATCAATGTACATAATCTTGATGAACTAAACACAAAATTGCAACTTCCTAAGAATCCAAATACCGCAGAAATAAACATTCAGTTCGAGCTATGTTTTGGATAAAAAATATGTAAAATAATCAATATCTGAAAAACCGTTAGAGATAGGTATAGGTGAGTATGAGGCAGAAATAATCAGAAAGGAATGACAAGTTCAAAAATGCGGTAATATACAGGGTGACCCATTTGAAATAACAAAGATGCTGCTACTTTCTGGTATAAGCGGCAACGCTGCATTGATGAAAATATTTTAGATCGATAGACCAAGAGCAACTACTTTAGAAACCAAATTTTCAGAACGATCCCATGTCCCGTTCTCCGTAAACGTCTAAGGTACCATCGACCGTGACCCACCCTGTATATTATTATATTTATAAGGCACAGATCTGACCTATCGTGGAATACTGTTCCAAAATATGGAATGCAGCTCCTAAACATACACTGAAACTTTTAGATTCTGTCGAAAAAAGAGCCATTCGTCTAGTTGGACATGCTGCGCTTGCAAGCTCGCTCACTTCTCCGGAACACCGCAGAAAGGTTGGCGATCTGTCTCTGATTTATAGATTTTTTTTGAAATATCATTAATCATTCCACCGGTAGCAGTCTCATCGAGACTGACCCGTCGAGCTCAGTCTGCACATCCCTTTGTCGTCACTTCGGAGAAAAACCGAACATCTCTTCCCAGGACTCGTTTTTTCAATCAACGGGAAAGCTTGGGTGGTGATCCCTGTTGCAATCCAATTCCTGCCTACTTTCCTCCAGATCCCACGATGTTTTTTGAAAATGACAGGATTATCCTCTTCGTCATGTTAGCCTTCTTTAAAAAAAGCTGAAAATAGCTTTCAGTTTGACAAGTAGATTGATTGGTACATCATTGTCCTAAGAATACACCATTTCCTTTGAATAGTTTGGCTAATTCACATCTCAAACATTAGGAAAGAAAGTAATTATCGATAAGCAACTCTTATTATCAAAATCTAAAATTTATTTATAATCTAAATCAAATTTTGAATTTCTTTTCAAAATTAATATCCTACCCCTGAAGGTTCAAAGAATAATTTTATTCAATGAGGAGTAAACATAGTAAATAATATGTGCATGATAGTTATTTTGTTACATGATTATAATTTTACACAAGATTACGCTCTCACATCATTATAATTATGACATTAGTTACATAGAATATTTCAGTGTATCATTTAACAGACTAACACCCTAATTAAATTAAATACAAATCTGATTTTATTTTCAACACGATTCAGTTACCTAATAAAACATTTGAATAGATTGTTGTGTTGGATTATTTATACCAGGCGACAACGAGTAGTTGTTTACCATCAGCATTTTAATTTTTCATTTTCCAAATATCCAAGAACTTCATCAATTCAATCAAATGTGTTTTTATTTCAGTTCAAGTTATAGCTTTTCGAATGACAGTGTCCTTCATTCCGCTTTCTCTACTAAGTCGCCTATATTATCTTGCAAATCCGGAAATAATCAAAGACGTTAAGATAATGTTAGTGTGTGGAACAAATAATTTGATATCGAAATATGAACAAAGTTGACCTAAAGTAATAGTGACTCTTGTAGTTACTGCAATTTAGTTACTAGGTTGAAAGCCGAAAGCTATCACCTGACTTCGTACCAAATTTTATATGGTTCGTATCAGAAAATCCAAAAATATACAGGGTGATTCAAAAGTACTTTGACAAACTTCAGGAGGTAATTCCTCACAATATTCTAATATGAATTGCCCAAATAAATATATGTCCGGAAACGCTTCGTTTCCAAGATACAGGGTGTTGAAGTTTTATTTTTATTATGGTTTTTTTTAAATAACTCTTGAAATACTGAACTTAATTAAACGAATTCGAACCTGATGTTATTATTTCTCTTACTCGTAGGGGGCGCCACCTACCCGTCTTTTTCTTTTTTGAAGATTCATAACTTTTTTGAGCGTACTTCTAGCACATTTTTCAGTAAAAAAATCGATTCCTCCATCATATCTACGTAAAAAAGCTACCCTTGCTAAAAGTCGCTGTAAGCAACCGTTTTCTAAATATTTGGACTTGAAAATTTCAAGTCAATTATTTGATAATCGATGCATGTTGAAGTTATTACCAATATTTTGCATTTTTCACAAGAATGCTTTGGAAAAGAATTTGACGTTTAAGTAAGTAGTTTTGGTAATTACATATTTTGTGACAGTTAAACGTTTTGTTGAAGTTTCCGTAAGTAGAAGTAGAAAACACTAATTTTGAAAAAATGGATTATTTAAACAATAATGTTCATTTGGCCGATATGCACTTCGTTTATGGCCTTGCGGATGGCAATGCGCTAAGCAAGACGTATTTACCAGGAGCGATTTCCTAATCGAGTACTGCCTTCAGCTCCAACATTTGCTAGTCTCCACCGTCGTTTGGCAGAAACAGGTAGCTTCAAGAGCGCAGCTGATATTATTGGAAGACCACGAGCAGTCCGAACCCCAGAATTGGAAGAAGCTGTTTTGAACGCTCTCGAGGAGAATCCAGAAAGAAGTACAAGAATAATTGCTGAAGCTGTCAATTCTACTCCGTCCACAGTTTGGAGGATTATCCACGATCAACAGTTTTATCCATACCATATTTAAAGGGTACAAGCTCTTTTGCCACGAGACTTTCCCCAACGCATTACTATGTGTCAGTGGTTTTTGAGAAAATTAGCTGGAAATCCTCAATTTTTAAGATATGTACTCTTCACGGACGAGTCAAACTTCTCCCGAAATGCTATCACAAACTTTCATAACAACCATGTTTGGGCTCTCGAAAAACCGCATGCAGTTAGTGAAAAGCATTATCAGTATCAATTTTCTGTAAATGTATGGGCGGCAATAATTGATAATTACTTGATAGGTCCTTTCTTTCTTCCGCTCCGACTGAATGGCGCAACTTACAGACACTTTTTAGAAAATGAATTGCCGGGACTACTTCAGAATGTACCATTAGAAATTCGTATCCGCATGTGGTTTATGCATGATGGGGCTCCGGCCCATTTTAGCGTTGCACCCAGGGAATTCCTTTACACGGTGTAGAAGAACCTAACCAGCCGTGGGCACCAAGGTCCCCAGATCTAAACCCGATAGATTTTTATTTTTGGGGACATTTGAAGTCACTAGTTTATAAAACTCCAGTAGCGAACGAGGAAGATCTTAGAAACCGAATAGTAGACGCATGTGAAACAATACGGAACACACCAATAATTTTTGAGCGGGTACGAGATTCAATGACTAGACGACTGACTGTCTGTATCTTCGCTGAAGGTGGACACTTTCAACAATTTATTTGAATACAATTTAGTTTCGTTTATTTTAGTTTATTCTACATATTCAAATTTTCCTGAAATAAAATGTTGACATTTCTTGCAAATTTTATTACTATTGAATTATTATTATTGAATTACTATTTCGCTTAAGGATGTCATAAAGGAACGTACCCAACAGTAATGACCTCTTCAAGCGAGTAAAAAGTAATAGAATAGGTGGCGCCCCCTACAAAAAAACCAAAACTGCTTACTTAAACGTCAAATTAATGCAAATGCAAAATAAAGGAAAGGTAATAATTATTACATGCATAGATTATCAAATAATCCACTTGAAATTTTCAAGTCCTAATATCTAGAAAACGGTTGCTTACAGCGACTTGTAACAAGGGTAGCTTTTTTACGTAGATATGATAGAGGAATCGATTTTTTTACTGAAAAATGTGCTAGAAGAACACTCAAAAAAGTTATGAATCTTCAAAAAAGAAAAAGACGTGTTGGTGGCGCCCCCTACGAGTACGAGCAATAATAACATCAGGTTCAAATTCGACACCTCAAAAACCTCTTATTACCAAGTTTCGTTTAATTAAGTTCAGTATTTCAAGAGTTATTTGAAAAAAACCAAAATAAAAATAAAACTTCAACACCCTGTATCTTGAAAACGAAGCGTTTCCGGACATATATTTATTTGGGCAATTCATATTAGAATATTGTGAGGAATCACCTCCTAAAGTTTGTCAAAGTACTTTTGAATCACTCTGTATGTTTTACAAAAAAAGAAAAATTTCATAATCAAGACATTCTGATGATTTGAGAGATATCACTATTCAATTTCTAGTGCAAAGTTTCTTCACTTTCACCATCAGACTTTCTACTTGATTTCAGCAGCTCTTATATGCTTATCCAGTTGTGAGGTGTTCCGGAGACATCATAATTCTCGAACATTTAGACACTTGTCGCAAATCCTCTATCTCAGCGATTATTAATCAAAACCTTACTCTGAAACCTTATATTTCGCATTCAACTTTCGATTAGAATCTATTGCTGGTAAACTGATGGTTTCTTGTACCATAATCAATAATTCCTGCAAAATATTTCTTAATATGGCGTTTTCTATCTCTGGAATATGACGTCTGAAAATGTCTGTGGCAGTCCTGTTCATTGAGATAAATATCTCTTTCTTCTGGTAATTTGTAACAGCGCATTTCCTCAAAACAAAAATGTCACTATTAGAATCGGCTGAGAATCTTTATTAATACTCTCCATTGCAAATTTCTATAAAAGTCCTCTGAATGATTTCCCGCATCTATAACTTGGCATCAGCGCATTTCCGTGAAGTTAAAATGTCATAGCAGGAACCACCTGATTGAATAGAATAAAGTCCACTTCGATACATCTTCATATCAAATTTCCAGTAATCCGAAGTGACCAACTTCGCCGATCTCAAGTGATCCTCTGAAGTGATCGGCGAAGGATAAACGTGATGCACTAAGCTCATCTGGGGTGTACCGCATTCCATGCACCTGTGACAACGTTTATATCGGAACCACGAAGCGATCTACAAATACCAGAATAAAGGAACACAGAGGGCTAATTGCCGGTTAGGACACTCAGAAAAATCCGCTGTCGCAGAACACGCGCTTAACAATAACAATCACAGAGTGAAGTTCGAAGAAACCCAAGTAATTGCCACAACACATGCATATTATCCAAGACTCTTCCCAGAAGCAATCGAAATCAAAAAACATCCCAACAACTTCAACAGAACTGAAGAAGGGTTACAATTGAACAAAGCATGGTTACCTGTTCTCAAGAAAACGATAATAACACCATACCGGGTAATTAATGAATCCGAAGGGGTACCCGACGCAGGGACGATGGCACCGGACGCAGGTACGAGTACGTCGACCCATAAATACTGGCTGAGACAAAGCATACCATACAAGTAGTGTTCAGTGATCGAAGCTGTAAACATTTCTCTTGAAAATTCCAACCACTCGTGTTGGCGAAACGTCGAGATTTTCTCTAAATAAACGTCGGCCTAAAAACCCGAAAAACCATCATTCATTCAACGATGGCCGCGAAAGCCTTTCAGAACATTTCTTGTACTTTTTGGCAACCTTTTTTTTAACGCGTCACCCACAGACCTAATGAAGTAGTAAATGTTTCGTAAAGTGTCTATTTCATTATCTCCACATATTATAAAGGTTTGAATACACGCATTAATTTCATTTTGTTCGACGAAAACAGATTGACACCCACTGTAAGGCCTATGGTACTTACGAATGGAATCTGATATTCGGATTCGAACACATGGATTGTTTGCTAACCCAACAAGATTGCACCATATGTGTCTCTGTCTATTATAATGTCACTATATAACACAAATGAGTTTGAAAAACACTATTTCAGCAATAATCTCACACAATAGCAATGACAGAATATGACAGAACTGCCAGAAGTTTACTTTGTGGAAAACATAAACATTGATATTCAACAGCGTTGACAAACGACAAGACAACAAACTATACAACCATTTGAAGACGCAAGTAATGAATTTTTTCGGTAGTTTGGATTTTGAAACTTGTAAGTAATACAGGTTTAAGTTGAATGATAATGTCACCATCACCCTCCTTCATTATTCGATTGTTATCGAATGGAATACGTATAGTGACACAATTTTGTTTGTGATAAAGACTTAGCACCTACGAGATGTGACAACGACCAACTCAATATCACGACTACAGATTGTGACTATTCACGACTTCAGACCAGGATGTAAACAGCTGGGTCCAGTACAATGGGGATGTGAATAAAATTAATTTCAAGTAAATGCTTATACTTTCTTGAGACAGACTTATCCATTTCATAGATAAATGAAAGGGATAAATACATAGTATGAGCATTTGCTAGATTTTATTCACCACACCCAATACTTTATAGGTCCTTGCAATCAGAAAGGACGAAAACATTCACTGTCTTTGATGGAAATAAAATAACGGAACAAAACCGAACACTTTTATTCCTTCAAAAATCTTCTATCGGAGGCATTCCTTCTCTATTTGACTGAAGTGGACCTCATTCTCGTAAGAGCATTTTTGGGCTATGCATCAATCCTAAAATATTCAGAATTAAACAGATATATGAGGAACCATTTTAGTTTCTTTCGAAAAATGGGACACACTGTATAAGGAAAATAATAAAATGAATGCAAGATACGAAATGCTGACGGCTAGCACGTTTGGTAGGTTAAAGGCTTCATCAAATGTCTTCAATCGATTTGAATATTTTATCAGCTAATTGAAACGTGTCGAAAATGAAATCGAGTTCTGTATTCAAATTAGAGTGTTTAGTTATTAAATGATAGATTGGAATATCCTATCAAGTTAATGTCATAATTATGATGTGATAGAGCGTACGTAATATTGTGTAAAATTATAAACGTATTGTGAGACTTCATTTCAATAAAATGGCTATTATGCACACAGGTGTTCTATGTTGACTCTTTCTTCTATGAAATTATCCTTCGAACACCTTCAGGGGTAGAGTATTAATTTTTCATTTGAAGTGCTGAATTATTAATATTTTTCTAAATAATTAACAGTAATTAGAACACCTGTTCACAGTTTTGTAGGGGTACAGAGTATTGAGTTGTTATAGAACATCAAGTCGTGTCTTTTTTATAATTGGATTTTATTGATTGAACAGTTTAAACAGTAATAAATGAATGTATCATGAACACAATATCAAATATTTCTTTTGGTAGTTTTTTGACTTCATGTAAAATAAACCAATTGTCCGTGCCGAAGTTGTACCACGTGACTGGTTTAGATGGCCAATTGGAGTGTAAAGGACCACGCACACACCTTATGGGAAAAAGTCTTTCGGTGAAAATGGCTGAATTTTTGATATGTTGTAGAAGGAACCATTCTGAGTAAAAGTCTTCATTGGCCCAACTCGATCGTATGACTAGATTCGGCGCTAAAGAGCACCAAATCATGAATTTTGTGATTTTTTGAGAAATTCTGAATGAAAAAATATCAATATCTCAGTTATATTCAATATTGTGTGTGAATTCGTCTACGAGGTTGAAAGTTGATTGAGTTTATGATTGAGGATCAATCAGAATGGTTTGACGATCGA
Source organism: Chrysolina oricalcia (assembly GCA_944452925.2). Classification (NCBI taxonomy): domain Eukaryota; kingdom Metazoa; phylum Arthropoda; class Insecta; order Coleoptera; family Chrysomelidae; genus Chrysolina; species Chrysolina oricalcia. The sequence continues at coordinate 19,496,687 of OX101825.2, forward strand.
CCAAAATATAATGAAGCTATGAATACAGAGTGTTTGGAATAAGATAGGGTTCATGTTTTATGTATATTTAATTACTCCAAATCACGAATTTTATTAATTTTGAGTGAATTCAGATAATTGAAAAACATTTTCAATATTTGTAATCGATATAAAACTGTTGTTCAACTGAGATTTACCAAGATCGTGAATGATTATCTATAAAACAAAAAAAAAATTTTCTACGTGGTAGTTTAAAATATAATCAATTTTTAGGTGACTAAATCCACCTTCGAGAGTATGAGATGATTAAGTTATTTATTATTAATGATCGATCAGAATGGAAGTTGATCTTTCACAACAAAATGCAAGTGAAATACATAGTGTTTCACACAAGGAAGGCTCCATTCAATTTGAATAATAATAATCATGACTTCGTCCTCAACCTAACTATGTCGTAATACATAAAGGTTCGGAGATAGAGGGCACCAAATGATTAATTTTGTGTTTTTGTAGGATTAAGCACGCTATTAAATAAGAATATATTTTGTGAGTCACTCAAAAAAACATATTTGATGTTCCGAGAAATTCAGTATATTTCCTTCGAATTTATGTTCCAACTGATTGAACCCATCTGAATTCAAGGATAATTCATTCACAGGCACTATCCTTCGATTATAAAACCTAGAGGAACGTATATTGTTTATAATTTGTTGGATATCTTATAATTCGGTGACATTATGGTAGTATTTTTTTCTGGTACAGATGATGACTCCGAACTATTTCCGTCATTACTATTTCCACTCTAAGGAAGTCGTCACTGTGAGAATTGAGATAAGCTGTTTTGAAATATGTTATTTGGGATTATTTATATTTACCTATGCTTGGTCTACAAACGGGCACATATAAACTTGGCCGATTGAGGATTTTTAATTTTCTCAATCAAAGGCTACCCCAAAATACGGTATGTAATCTCGGCCGATACCAAACCTGGGTTCATCTTCATTATTTAGAGTAATCGAACCAGAACGAACTAACCTTACGTAGACATTTTAATGCGTGGAAATTGAATACAAACATTTTGTAAGAGTCGTGATTTGGAGTAATTTAATATATATAAAACATTAACCCTATCTTATTTCAAACACTCTGTATTCATAGCTTCATTATATTTTGGTCGATCAACAAACCATTCTGATTGATCCTCAATCATAAACTCAATCAACTTTTAACTTCGTAGACGAATTCAATCACTGGAGAATTGAGTATATTGTTGACTACCCTGTATAAAAATAACGGCGTATCTTTTCTCTGATTTATGGAAAAATATTTCTCGCGAACATTAGGAATTCCCAGTCGAACACAATATTGAATATAACTGTGATATTGATATTTTTTCATTCAGATGAATTTCTCCAAAAATCACAAAATTCATATGATTTGGCGCCCTCTAGCGCCGAATGTAGTCATACGATCGAGTTGGGCCAATGGAGACTTTTACTGAGAATGGCTCCAGCTACAACATATCAAAAATTCAGCCATTTTCACCGAAAGACTTTTTCCCATAAGGTGTGTGCGTGGTCCTTTAATAAAGGGTGTATTGAAGAATCAAGACATGTAACATTTGGAAACAGCAATGAAATTGGTAGTACTAAAGAAAGAAATCTATCTTTCAATTATACAGGGTGTTTATTTAAGTACTTGTACATATTTCAAGGGGCGAATCTTTGACTAATTTTAAGATTAAAAGTTCATATCAATATTTGTCTGCAAATGTTTCGTATCGGAGATACAGGGTGTTGAAGTTGAAATTTTATTTTCAATTATTTTGATTAGGTTTTGCAAAAAATAATTTTTGTTACACAAAATTTGATGAACGGGGTTTTTTTGAAGTGAGTAATGAAAACTTGGCATACAGTTTTATGTAGCACTTAGAGGGCGCTTCGTACGCTATCATTATGTATTTTAATTTGAGAGTGACCTTTGAGGTTTTTTATATTTAAATCTTATTCCTATACCTTTTCTAACCAAAAAAGGTACACCGGCTCAACATTGCTAGGTGCACGCGTTTTTGAGTTTCAACTTTTTGCATCGATGTAGGTGGGGTCGCTTAGGCGCCAGATGAAAGTGCTCAGAACTTTACAAAACCTGAGTATGTGATAGATTTCGCTAAAGTAAAAACAACTTTTTTTCAACGAAGATGTATCGAGAAATGTTTCATTCTCAAGATAAAAGATGTTGACAAACCAATATTTAAAAAAATCTTGATAGAAAAAACGGTATTTATTTTAGCGAGATCTATCACATACTCAGTTTTTGTTTTAGAGTGAATACTTTAATATTAACATGATTACAATAAAAATTAGGTATATATATATATATATATATATATATATATATATATATATATATATATATATATATATATATATATATATATATATATAAACATTATAAAAGTATAATAATGTAAAAGTGTGAAATGAAAAACAGGACAAAACCAAACAGCAGTCAACGATGAAACTCAGCAATCCTATGAGCAAGACTCATAAAAAGGACACACTCACAATTGATCCCATTGCAATTGGAGATACACGCGAGTCATTATATGCAAACCACGTGCCTGCATGTGGGTGTCTACAGTAAGCTGTGTAATGTCCGCTATTAGAAGTTCCACTGTGATTGGACAATGCATACTAGTTGTAACAAAGAGGCAAAAGCTTGTTTGCTGCATAGTTGCTCATAACGAACCCAATTTCAACATTCAACTTTTTTTTGAAATTTCCTCCAGGAGAAAAACATTTCAGATGGATCACTAGAATTTCTGGAAATTTATGAATGGAAATGGATTTCGTGAATTTCCTTCTCACTTCGCAATTTGAACAAAAAGGTTTCTCATCACCATCTAAAGTTTCTTCTTTAGTGAAAGAATCTAGACATTGCGAAAGTCTTAGTTTGCCTGTTCTGTGGAATTGGTATGGAAAGGTCCCAAAATGGATCAAAAGTGACCGAACAATGACCACAAAAAGTACACTCCAATGAAGATTTAAGTTGGCCAACAAAGCAGTCTACTATCTTCGAGTTGTCATTCCGAAAGAAACTCAACTACTATCTTCGAGTTGTCATTCCGAAAGAAACTCAACCAAGCCTCTACGGCTTTTTTATTGTCACTCATATTGTTATCAATATCTGCCATTAAGTCTACAGGTTCCTCTATATTTCGACTCAATTCTTCATGTAAACCCATCAACAGGTATCTCAAAAATTCCTGAGCATCTTGCTGGGCGAAACCGAAAAAACGAGGCGCGAATTTTTGAATGTAACTTTTTAATGACCCCGTATCGACAACACCATCCGACAAATCTTCTGACCATAGTTCCTTAATCACGTTCGCAAAAGCTTTGACTAAAGTTCCTTTCATACTAGACGTTTTTGTATTAATATCTCCCAAGTATTCATCTGTAGTTACATACTCAAGAAGACATTTAGTGTTCGACAAACATTGAATGATGGAATTCATGTAACAGGAGTTGTTTATGTTGATCAAACACTGATTTTCTGAATCAAGAAGGACGTTGCTCTTGGTCATTCGTTTCTTTGGATACGGGAACCAATTTCCTGGATGAACTTTTTCGCATGAGGGCCGAGAGTGCTACTGTATAGAAAATATAATAGTCCTTCAAATTTTGGTAGTTACGGTGTTTTAAGTTTTCTGCCAAAGTAGCTGCCGAACCACTTGAAATGGAAGTTGAAGAAACTTGTGACTGTGCCAAAGTGTCTACACAGGTAAAATCCCAGATAACATGTTTTCCTCTCTGCCATGGAATGAGTGTTATGCCATCAGGTCTTTTGCCGTCGTCTCTACAAATACCAACTGGTTCTAAAATGGTGGCGCCACGATATTTAAGTGGAAATTTTTTGACAGTTGAAAAGGTAAACATATGATCTAAAACCATTAAATATTGTAGATATACCTGTGAATAATGCAAAATTTCTATAAGAATTAACATTATTATTTATTATTCGCTATAAATTTTCATTAAACAGAAAACACTAATTTGTTTAATTATTATGCATTAACAATTTATATTTCAAAAAACGTAGGATCAAACAAACATAGTAAGATTTAAATGTTGCTTGAATTCTAACCCATCCTCTTTTCTTAATGGTGAATAGGAAGGTGACGAATTAATTAGATGTCTGTGTTTTAGGACATATATGTAATATTTTGAAACAATTTTGTTCAAATCTCTTTTACGCAAAAGACCATATTTACTTGACATCTGCAGTAGACTTTCTTGGATTTTCGTAAACAAACCATTCGACTCTAACGCTTCCTGGTCGCAATTTTCCATTAAATTCGTTAAATATATTAATTTTGGATGACATATTTGCACTTGACCCAACTCTTTGCAGTATTTACATAAATTGTACTTTTCAAAGCATTTCATTTTTCTCAAATTGTTTAACGCAAATGCTTACAAGAAATGTTTTACATAAGAATATCTTTGTTTGCTGGTTTACTATACAGTAACTCAATATAATTTACCAATATAAACCTCATCTGTCAAAAGCATGGCCGCCTATATCACGGCCACCTACTGCAACAAACCATGTTAATATTATATTTTTTACATTAGAAGTGTTATGGATTACTTTAACAAAGAATACATTTCTACCACCTTTAGTATCCTGAAATTATGAAAGGGCGATAGACTGATCTAATACCTATCTGAGTTTTAGCATTTGGTGTAACTAAAGTTGGTAATAAAGCAGTGAAATTAATTTAAAATGTCAGATTGGATTAATAATTTTTTTCCAAATTATGGTGTGAAATTTTCTTACCGAATACCACGCAAGAAAATTATGCCTCGTCGCTTCGCGACTCGGGATAATTTTCAAAATATTCGTGCCCTCAAAAAAATGTTCGGAAATAATTTAAGCTCTTGTGATATTATAAGTGAAAATTTTATGCCAAAACTATTTGAAAATTGAATTAAATTGATGACATACCTACCCATATGTAAGGGACATCATTGTAGGCTGTTGTTAGTGTTGCATTGGAAATATTTTATTTTCCCTATGCTAGTAGAACAAGGTTTATATAATAAAATAAAGTCGAAAATATTTTACTCATGCCACAGAACTTTTTAGTAATGATGAAAAGAGAAAAAATACAAGCCTGTGTTGTAAATAATAGTGTGCACTTTATTTTGGTAAATCACAAGCAGTTTTTATTGATTTTTTTTTCAGTTTCCTTATGCTGTGGTGAAACAAAATTCAAATAATAATCTGAAATAAATATTATTCTTCATACGTTACATAATTTCATACTACTAGAAAGGTATTAAAAAGAATCAAATAATAATGCATACAAAATAAATGATTATTTTACGCATTATAATAACACAATCAAAGCTGGCTGTGGGCTCAGTGTAGGACAAGTTCCTTGTATTTAATCGCCTTGTTGACGTTTGCGTATCGTATAAAGCAGAGCTAATTAAATAATCATATAAGTGATAAAATGAATAATTACCATACGTATCTTCGTTCCTTTTGTACTGGTTTTCAAAAAAATCTTGTTGTTGTCATAGAAACATGGTAAAATGCATAAATCTGATTGGATAAAATTAATAGGTATAAAATTCAACGAAACCAAACTTTCGCAGAGGAATATAAATAATGTAGTGATAATTCAACTCATGTATAAATTTTGGCAGTTTGATATGGGATAAATATGTACGTAACTGTTTGCAAGTGGATAAACTATTGTTATCTTTCACCAAGGCAACAATTTTTAATTGTTGTATCAGTTTGTTGCAGCCGCACGCTGTACCCTAGGACGCATTCCTACCAACATAGCCAAATGTCAACAAATCCTACTTTTTGTTACAAAGTGTTGTTTTTGACTTAAAATGACCGACAACGGTAGATGGCTGAACTACTGAATTAATTAATTCTGCAATAGACAAGACCACTTCAAAAAACACAAAATAAATAAAAACATCAATTTGGAGGCAGTTTGAATTATTTTGTCCAGAAAAATGGTATGAACTATTATTACCTTCAACGTCTCAGCCAGATATCTCAAACATTTTGGCAGATTGGGCGTATAATATGAAGAAATCAGACGGAAATTACTACAAGGAGTACGTAGTTGAAACAATGTGGAATAATATATCCAGATTGTGCAAGAAAAATGTTATATGGATTATAATTAAGATTGTGTTTGATCCATTCAAAGATGTGACATTTCAAACCGCTAGAAACGCTATAAATGCTAAACGCATGTAACTGCAGAGCAATTTAGATAAAAGAAGACAAAGTTCTATAGCATCAAGTAAAGGAGAAGTTATAAAAATGGCAGAACAGTGGGATGAAAATACTCCAATGGGACTTCAAAAAAAATGTTTCAAATCGCCGCTTTTGAATTAGCCTGGGGAGGTGGTGAAAGTGCTCAGTGTAGAATTTACCATTTCAAAGCCGAAAAATAAAATAACGGTTGAGACAACGCTGTCTTTTCTAAAACAGCTCAAGGTGGAGATGCAGTAAAAGTAAGTGGTTGACTTCAAAAAAGAAGAAATCTTGTGATTTTATCATGTTGTTTGCTCTTGTCCATGATCAAAGCAACCAAGTTTTCGTTCAAAATAAAAGTTCATCCGATAAAATAAAAACCTATTGTCGTTTTACCATCGAATATCATAGCAAGAGGTCAATAAAGTTACATCCACAGTTTGTAAAATTGCATCGATTTTTTATAGTGAATACTTCAGAAATAATGATTTTACTCCGAAAGCGATGCATCTAAGAAGTTAACACACAAATCAGAGTACAGATCTTCAAATACGGTTAGGAGAGTTCATGGAAAGAAAACATTTGAATAACTATTATTAATTGCCGATCGCCATGGGTGTAATGTCATTTCATACAGATAACAAATGGATGCTATCGGTAAAAAAACAAGGAAAGCCCTCATTTTGATTATCGTACACAAATTGCAACTGAAGATACTCGTAACACGAATGCATCCACTCAGTTTATCGTGTCATAAATAAGCCTTGTATTACGAGATGTCTGCATATTGTTGACTCAGAGTGTCGAGTGGATCCTGTGCAGTGTTAAAAGTTAATAACATTATCACTGGAGTGATGTTACTTGATAACAAACCGGTGTAGAAGGAGTTCATTCACTCACATAAGCGTAGTAAAAAGTTATCTAATAATAAATATGTGTGAATGTACATTAGGTCTATCTGTTGCGTTAGTTGATGTACCGAGTGTTTGCGTCAAGATGTTGTGGTACGAGCGGGATTACGGTAAAAAGAGTTGTTTCAAAAATAGTTATCTAGTTCCTGCAATACTGAAGAGGTCTCTTAAGAATACTATTAAACAAGGAGGATTGCCAAAAAAGTTACATTTTTTGAATGGGTATCATATTTTACTGAAAGCCCGTGGACTGTTTCGTCAAAAAAATAACTGCTTATACATACAGGCTGCTACAAATTTGCTTCTCACTACAAGGATATCAGTAAAAGTTAGTGTACAGCCACCGTTATGTTGGAGCAAACTTGCAGAATTGAGTGTCTAAGACTATGCCACTCAACAAAGTCTCATATCACAAAAGTACACTATTTATTTCAACTGCTGCGCTCTGTCTCTCGTTTAACTAAAACTGTCTCCAACTCTGCTTCGATCTGCATATACAAGGTGTTTCTTAAGTACGTGTAGAAACTTTAGGAGCATGTTGCTGATGTGTATATTATAATTGTTGGCATCAGTTAGATGAGGCTTCTAGACATCGTACACGTGAAGTGAGCAGAGAATTCACTAATTCATTCGAAAATAATGGAAATACCTACTATATTATTCATTATATTGAGATTTAAATCAATCAAATTTCATTTCATATCAGTTTTGATAGGACATTTTCAGTTTCCCTCAATTTTCTACTCCTTTAGAGAGCTCGCGTAAAGCGACGGAGGTTGCAAAGGACCCCGCAAACTCCTTATGGAATTTGGGTCCCGGTGGATTTTTTTGAATTTTTGGTATGATGTAGTTCATGTAATTCTCAACCAATGTTACCATTGCGCCAACCTAAAAAAATGAACAGTTTTGCTGCTAGGGGGCGTTGAAATCATCCCTTGCGCAGATTAGACTATTTATTTTTGAACCCGGTAACAATATTTTCACTTGTTTCATTCTTACTAATGTTGCACAATATTGTGCTGTTTTATAAAAAAATTCTTACCCCCTCCCCTTTTTACCCCAACTCCTATTACGAAACGCAAAAAAAATATTTCTTGAGTGCCTTCAAATGTATCGTCGAATGTTCAAATATGCCTAAATAAGGGAAATAGGTAACAGTTTTTTATGATTATCTCCCCACCTCCCAAATTACACAAAACGAAAAAAATTCGGTTTTTGATATGATGCAGTTCAAGTTATTTTGAACAGAAATAAATCGGGGGACAAACCCCAAAAATGAATAGTTTTGATGCTACGGGGCGTCGAAATCATACCTTGCTCAGAATAGACTATTCTTTATTATAGGCAGAAACAATATCTCTACGTATTTTTATAAATTGAAAATCTAAATCCTCCCCCTTACCCCCAACCCTTCTTTCAAAACCCGAAAAAAATTAATTTAATCATCACCTCAAATTCAAATTGTGGATGTCTGATTTTTATTTATTTTCGAGATTTTCGCCCAATTAATTGATATTCAAAAATCATGAACAACTCCCTACTAAGAAGTCAGCGAACTCCACCAATATTTTTCTGAAGGGAGGTAAAGGTGAAATTGAACAAATGTACGATTTCCTAAATTTCAGCTGATTAAAACATTTATTTTGATAAAGCATTTACAAGTAGTCGACAATTAATTTTTTTCATGTTTTAAAATAGGGGTAGGGGGTAAGAGGGAGGTTTTAGATTTTCAATTTATAAAAAATCACACAAATGATCAGCATAATCTAAACTAAAATACGTAGAGCTATTATTTCCGCCTATAGTAATGAATAGTCTATTCTGAGCAAGATATGATTTCAACGCCCCCTAGCATCAAAACTATTCATTTTTGGGTTTTGTCACTCAATTTATTTCTATTCAAAATAACTTAAACTGCATCATATCAAAAATTTAGAAAAATCCACCGAAATTTTTTTGTTTTGTGTCATTTGGAGGGTGGGGGGATAATCATAAAAAATTGCTATTTTCCTTATTTAGGCATATTTAAACATTCGACGATTCATTTAAAGGCACTCGAGAAATATTTTTTTTGCTTTTTGTAATAGGAGTTGGGGGAAAAAGGGGAGGGGGTAAGATTTTTTTTATAAAACAGCACAATATTGTGCAACATTACCAACAATGAAACAAGTGAAAATATTGTTACCGGGTTCAATAATAAATAGTCTAATCTGCGCAAGAGGTGATTTCAACGCCCCCTAGCAGCAAAACTATTCATTTTTTGGGTTGGCGCAATGGTAACATTGGTTGATAATAACATGGACTACATCATAACAAAAATTCAAAAAAATCCACCGGGACCCAAATTCCATAAGGTGTTTGCGGGGTCCTTTGAATTTTAAATTTGAAAATATTCTATGGAAAATGTATGTAAAACCCCAGCTTTCCCGTCTCTTCGCATTTCACTGTACCGATTAAGTGAATTCAAATTCACATTGCTGCATGTCACCACTTGCCAAATTTTCACCGCAAACAAAACACTTGTCATCCATAGCGAAAATGTTTGAAACAATTTTTTGAATAAAGCACAAATGAAGCTTTGAACAGTATACATCTCATGCACCTAAACATTGAAAAACACCGATCTGGAATGAAGCAGTTCCAATCAAACAGTACAAAATGTAACAGATGGATAATCAAGTACCTACCTATTTACCTGGACCATAGTGTAGAATGATCGCTTCATAGTGTTCTGCTTTGACTTTGAATGATTTCTTGCGTTTCAACTGCTGTAGCTATAATATGAAATAATATAAATAATATTCGTGAACAATTAAGGTTCCGTTCCTCGTATGAGGTTGCAAAGTTTCATATCCAATGAGACCAATATTCTCTTCTTTTGCAACCATGATAAAACACTTTTGTAATTATCTCAATGCTTGGGTGTATTGAAAATTGTAGCGTCGAGCAAAACAAATTGATATTGATGATATGATGATGTGTCATCCATAGCGAAAATGTTTGAAACAATTTTTTGAACAAAGCACAAATGAAGCCTTGAACACTATACATCTCATGCACCTAAACATTGAAAAACACCGATCTGGAATGCTTGGGTGTATTGAAAATTGTAGCGTTGAGCAAAACAAATTGATATTGATGATGCGTTTTCCATAGATGGTTAAAAATTGTTAAAAAATTGTTAAAATTGTTTTTTCCGTTAACCAGCTGTCGTCCCCTTACGAACGGCAGCCCTCAGAAGTCGAAACTTGTGCGAGCTAAGGATTAACGAGGTCTTACCTTTTTACGTGCGATTCCTAGCACTTTCTCGGGCCATCAGAAAAAGTTCTGCAGTCGCAAGGGTTTGAACCTTTGACTGGCAGCCAAAAGTGATTGAAACAATGTTGCTTTAACCACTCGGCTACCTGGCCTGGTTGCAAATGTACATGAATATGTTTTCATTCACTTTTCCAATTTGCAGAACTTTTGTATTTTCTTAAACAAATTACGATGGAAAACTAGAACAAATGAGAGAAACAAAGTTCCGTAACATTTACAAGGTTGCAATCTTAATGCACGGTTTAAAACATTATTACTAGCAGTATTCCTAGTTTGCAAAACTATTACAATTTTCAGTGCAAAAGTACAGCAATAAACCGATTTCAGGGGTATTGTGAATCGCCCTGCGGATTATTATTATCATTATTTTCAACTTTCTGGTGATTATTGATACCAGAAAAATTTACGAAATATCCATAAATGCATGGTTGTGGAACTGTTGGTCCTGGTTCAAAGTTCCACTCTAACAAAAACGTAGTGTTTTCGTCATTGTCGATTGTACTTTTATGAGTATATCGTCAATTAACCAGTGTTTATTTGTTATTTTTAAACTAATTTGAATGCACTATTTGAACTGCATTCTCTCTCATAAAATACTTCAATCAACTACAATCTATTAGCTATCATGTCATTAAATCAATTAATGTTGACGTCTTCCTAATTTACTGCATTATACAGAAACTGATGTAATACTTTTTCAATGCCGTGACTCAGGATCTCTTGGGTCGTTAAAAAGTCGTTAGGTATATGTTACGTCGATAGGAAATTGTCGTGTTTGACAGATGTTCCGTGTGACAGAAACGTAATGTGTACTTTGGAATTTAAAACTTACAGTCGGTGGTTGCTTCCATTGATCTAATAGACGCATCAAAAACATTCGCATCGTTGTGGGCTTCATCAAAAAGGTATTTCTTAATTTTTTTTGATACTACATTGGAACAAACGGTGTTCATACCATGCCAAACCAGGTTGGGGGAAAGTACAAACTTTTGTCTTCTTCAATTTATTTTTTACAGTTTTAAATGTGTCATCTATGTAAAGTCCAACATTATAGAAGTAGATTATGAATGCAGTTGAATAAAATTTGTTGTTTCTTACCGCAGTTTTCATCACTATTACATCATTTCTCTTTCACCTTACGTCAATATTGTTGTAGGTATGTCTCGCTTGAAACAAGAAACACACTAACAACAATATCAGATTTCATAATGAGCTGAAATTGAACAAAATATCTCAAATGAATCCTTTAATTCTATTTTCACTTCTACTCTTGAACAGACGTAATAGGCATAAACTTGGAGTTGAAATTTCCTAAGATCCCTTTGTGATCCTGACAAACTTGAAAGTCACTAAACTATCGGCTCATTTGAGGACAAATTTTGGAAATAAACAGCTTATGTATTCAGTGTACAAAGTTCTATCTGGTCTGCAATGAAATCATTTGTTCGTAATATTTTTTACTTAATAATAATTCTCTCATTCATCGAATGGAGAAAATAAATTGTTTGAACTATAGAGCCGAACACTACAGTTAATGTTGATAGAAAATGTGTATTGCGGTACTGAGTATCACAGCCGAGACGGCTTCTACTTGTGCTGAGCTGAGATGCGGAAGAAGTTTTCTAAAAGACATCAGATATCAACTGCGACTCTTTCAGCATGTGAAATAAATATCGAATGAATATGGATTATTGAGATGCAGAAGGCCGTCATCCTTGGTTCACTTCATCTGCTCAGAGCACATAACTCTTACTCAATAGTTACTTACCCTACGGACGTGGGGAGTGGTTATTGGGGTAAACTACACCAGTGCGCCCTCCGGATGTGTCCTCGCCCGCCGGAGACGAGGCCCGACTGGGATACTCCTAACGAAAAAAAAAAAGAAAAAAAAATACTCTCTCATAAACACTCGTAGAGTGTACACAAAGGCATAGCCTAAGCGAGTAGAGGACGGCTATTATATTACTTGCTGTAAGAGAGTCTACAACATTAGAATTTGTTTTTTGTTTCCGATTTACTTGATGAAGATCCATAGTAAATATACAAACTACACCGAAAACGATTCGAACTTTACAAACTTTATTTAATCACGACATGAATGACAAACTTGGAAAAGTAGTTCTTTGTAGACTGTCTTGAACTTCAGAGTTGAGAATGTTTTTAGGTGTGCTGGTTGTAAAGACTGTAAGTATTGTGAGTGAAGGACCTCCTGAAAACAGCAGTTCGATGAGGTGGTGGTGCGATTATTCCCTTGAAGCAAGTGTTCAAATTGTGAATATCACAACGAAATGTTATTTTTTTGTGAAGAAACGGAGGGGTTTTGTTGAGAAATTTTTTTCGAAATAAAGTCACTGAGTGCAATTCCTTCTCGCTGACATACTGAGCCATTTCGTGTCTTTCAGTTTATGTGAGATGGCTTCGTATTTTCTTAAACCATAAATATAGCTAAGACAGGATTTTTGTACCAGTTGAATCCGAATAATTTCTGTAGTTTGCAGGCAGGGGCCATGAATCGCGCTACAAAAGTTAAAATGAGACAGTATCAAGGAATCAGTGAGCAAAATCTTTGTTGATTTTTCCAAAACGTGACAATGTGGTTATAATATTGTCGTGAATTGGGGTTTGTTCACGACTAACTAGGTAGATACTGATCAATTATTATAGATTGAAAACACTTCAGAATAATTTAAAAACATTTATTTTACTATGTACAAATATGAGATTAAGACGATTGAAATTAATGAAGGAAATAATGAATTAAAGAATTAATGAATGGATTAATCTCTCCTAGACTAATTACGTTATATACAGGGTGTCCGGTAAACCTTGTACAATATTGAAACTGGTGATAGACCAGGTCATGACTGTTCAGAATATCGGAATTTCACCTCAGTAAAAATATCACCGTTTTCGAGATAATGGGCATTTTAAGAATTTCTGGAAAATCGCTACCTAACCTTGGATTTTTGAGTGCCATGTATACAAATTGGGACGAATCCAAATATCTTTGCTGCTGAAGATTACTGATGAGTGATGCTTCTAGACGTACAGAACAGTTTCTCAGAAAGTGAAAACATTTTTCAAGAAATGAGGGTAAAATGACAGATTTGAGTTTCATCAATTTTTTAAAAAAAGTTTGACATTATTATCTGAAAGAAACATAACCAATTGGAAGTGGACCTTCATTTCAAAAAAATGCTCATTTTGTCCAGACTCTACCATGATATAAAACAAACTATAATTATTTTTGGAAGAAGTGATTTCCATTGAATTAGGCGTGGTTTTATCTAGGCTTCCATCAACTTTTATTCAAGAAAAAAAGGAAACTACCCAAACACTAAAACTACGTCACAATCACACTCGACGCGCGTTTCGCCAACAAAGTTAGCATCTTCAGGAGCTAAAAGTAAGCTTTCAAGATTTTAAGATAGAGACATAGTTTTGGTGTTTGGGTATTTTATTTTTTTCTTGTATTCACACCAAAGGTTCCAAAATATTCATTTATTTGATCAACTTTAATACTTACGACCAAAAATTATTTTATTCAGATTTTATCAAGATAAAATGTGGAAATAATCATTAATAATAAAGAATAGACTACTTGGTAGCATTAAATAGTATGTCAATAAAATTAACTTTTCATGTAATTAGGCCTAGTAAAATTATCGAAATGAAATGTCGATTATCCGACGTGGCACCGATTAATACGAATTCTTGTGATAAATGTCGCAATTGTCCAACATCCAGATTCCAATGAAGTTTCAGAGACCGACAGATACACAGGGTGTAACCAAATAAGTGCAAACTTTTTTAAGAGACGAATCCTTGTCGAAAATTAAAAACTTTTGTTTGAACAACTTGTGACTTCTGTCGTAGTTTTTTGAAATTATTCCGCTTGTTTCATTCTGTGGTATTTATTTCTTTGTCATGCCGTACATACGTTATACTTCCCGAGAATATGCGCATATGCACTACATTTATGATGAATGTGGAGGTAGTGCTACTGCTGCAGCAGCGATTTATGCAGAACTATATCCGATTGCACAATGCCGCTCATAGAATCGCTGATTTGGGGGCTATAACCTATAACGCATTTGAAAAGGTTCTTCTTGAAAATATGTCGACTCTGCGTACGAGTGAATGGAAAATATATTCTGAACAGTCATGACCTGGGATATCACCAGTTTAAATATTGTACAAGGTTTACCGGACACCCTGTATAAATTAATCGGAAAAGACTTATACTTACAATTAAGACTGGCATTTACAATTTAGGAAAATTTCCTATGTATTCGAACTCTACTCTTCCAAACACCACCCATAGCCCTCACTGCTGCGGGCACACCAACACTCTAAACTCGACTCCAAGATCGAACTATCGGTGGCCTTTTTGAAAATTCTTGTTTTCTGTTTATGGCACAATTGTGTTTCAGAATAAAATAACTTCGCTCACGTACTGAATTGTAAAAAGTAAAAAGGTTACCCACGTATTGAATGATAATAAAATATTTCAATATACAGTGCGTTCGATCTATTTTTGACAATATTTTCAAGTTGGCATAAACTCGTTTTGCGCATATACTGACACTTGAACCGCAAATTTGTATTTTATTCCAAACCCAAATTTCTAGCGACTCTGACACAAATACCATCAATCTCAATATCAGTATCATTTTTAATTTGTGTTTTATTTTTACCGAATATCAAAATTTGTGTTTTAGAAGGATTAACCTGAAGCTGATGTTCTGAAAAGGATATGAGCAGATAGTTCTTCATCAATTACGATATTTGTTGAATCAATATCAGCTTTCGATAGGGTATCGATTTGGGTATCATCAGCGTACGCGAAAGGTTTACAGCCACCCATACAACTAGTAATATTACATTTGTATATTGAAAATAGTATAGGGCCTAAAATGGAGGCTTGAGGTACTCCACAAAAAATATTGACTCGATCCGTGAGGTAGCTTTTCAAAAAATTTATCGAAGTTGGAGAAAATCTAAATAGTGTATGTAGTATTACAAAAAGTAAACTGATTTATAATATCGAAAGCTTTCGAATAATCTGACAGAATCAATCCTACAGAATTCCCTCTCTCAATATCCCTGAAAACGTCATCTGTAACATCCAATATAGCCGTATATTGGCCAAACATTTAAAAATCGCACTCATGAATATCATATGACTTATGTGAACAAGAAACCAAATTCAACATATCTGAATCACCTTTTAGAAGAAAATTACACTTTTGACGAAGAATTCAAATTTTTACGTACAGAAAATGAAGGATTGAAGATGGTTCATTTAGATTCATTAGAAGTTAATAATAATAGACTCAAAAATTTTAACATTTTACTTAACGACCAACTTGATTTGAATAACTCACCTGTGTTGAATTTATTTTCTTGGAAGTATTATTAGAATCATAATCTTTGAGGTCATTTCATATATGTAGATTTGAAAGGGGTTATACTCTCTGTAATTTTGATTAGTATCTACTTACCTGAAAAAGTAGTTCTTATTGAGGATTGCAAAAGGGTATATAATAGTATATTATTCAACAAGCGTATAATGATGGCTATTACCCACGAAGATGAAATTGCAACACGAGCCGGAGGCGAGTGTTGTAACATCTGAGTGGGTAATTGCCATTATACGCGTGCTGAATACTATACTTTATCCACAACTATATATGACAATACCTTTGTCATTAGATAGGTATGATCTAGCGCTTCTTTTATACATTTACTGACTTCTTCGGGAGTAAAGGTTTCAGATTTTTTCGGTTGATGACCCTCAGACTGACGTTTAAAATTGCCTGCAACTTCATGTAAGTCTCTATTTGGATACTATGGTAAATATTCAATGTACTCTTCAGCATAGAATAATATGCCCACAATGATGATGACTTGTATTTTTTAGCAAGTTCAACAAAATAAACTAGGATAACATTTTCAGAAAAAGACGATGTTTTTTGTGCCAGTTGGCAATCCATAAAACTTTTGTACACCGCATCATATTTACTTTTTGACTTGTTAGGTAGGATATTTTCTGTACCGCTAGCCGCTAATTTTAAAATGTCTGACGGTGTACTGACAGTATATCTACAAATACAGTGACAAGTAAATTTACAAATTGTCAAATCTGACGCAACGATTGAGTAATATTATTCCATCGAACTGTCATTATTATTCAATTCTATATGGTAATGCATGGCATTACTTGATAAAAATTGCATATTTAACAGATTCACATTTTCGGGCGTATGGCGTTTATTTAGTGAAAACCATATGGGCCGTGCTTTTATGTAATAAAAATTAGAGGCCATCTAATCGAGTTGGTCATGCTGTGAGCAGTATAAAGCATCTCGTGATACTATACCAAATTTACCTTAAGTATTACAAACACAATTGAAAATTCTGTGTACTTCTCAAAGTAATCAGTCTATTACTGGGTGTGCAAGTGGAAAAACGAAGTATTTTATTACTAGTGTGGCTAGATAGAAAATAATTTACTCCTAGAAAAGTGAATGTAAAGTACAATTTTGTGTAGTTGAACCCAACAACATAAAATTACCTCCCATTCACAAGATGAACTTGAAAACCTTTATAAAAGCACTTAACAAACATTTGCCTTTATTTGTTGACCCCTTCATTAAATTTTTTTACGGGATGACAAAATTTACAACATTTTATCTGTGGTTGAAAAAACTGCATTGTGATAATATACATTTAGGAAAATGAAAATATGAGAACTTTAAGCAAATTTAGTCAGCTATTTGAACACAAAACTCAGAGTTCTTTTGGAAGACTGTAAAGTACCAATAGTAGTTGAAGACCGATGCTTTACTGTTTTTTTTACTCCCATCCACCTATAGTGTAGGCTATTATGGCAAATACCTGTCAGTTACTCTCCTGACTAATCACGACGAGTAATGAATTATATCTCTCTGTGGAGGAAATTCGTTTCTTGACATATCTTTCTGGGAATTTAATCCTTCCACAGTCTGAAAATGAAAAAGATGATAAGTTACTGCGTTTCTTATCTTGAGAACAGTTATTTAATTTCGTCAGTAACGTATCATATTATGAATTTGTCTATATGAAGAGAAAAAAATAAAAATTAACTAAAAATACTTCTCTTTTTCGAAAACGTTGACGTTTCGGAGACTGTATCTGCCTCCGTTATCAAAACTCGAAATATGAAAACTTGCTGAAAATTCTATTTCTACCAGTTTGGAGATGAAAAGATTTGTTTTGACAAAGTCAAATAAAATCTGCCAAGACATTCTTTGTTTTGCTATCTTGATACATACAGGGTGTCTGGTTCCAATTAATATTTATTCACTGAGAAAATTGTTTAAAATTTGCAATGTATTTTCAATGCTTAGAGTGGAACATTATTTCAGATTCATGGGAACCTTACTTCTATCGTTCAATTTTCAAACTACAAGATGTATCTATACGCACTTGAAATGATATTTCATTCAGCGAGTAAAATTTCCTTCGATATACTGAAAATAATTGTGTGAATATCCCTCAACTATGAGAACATCCACCTGCAACTGAAATGTACATCCGTCTTGGCGTAAATTTTCGAGTTGATTGCAAAATTACGGATCCACATGGTAAAGTCAGCTCCTTACACGTTCCTGTTCATTCTTTTTTGTGTATAACTGAGGTATTGAGGTATTGCAAGTAATAAGTAATGAGTGTATTTTGTGCATTGAATCATCAATACAAGGTAAGTGCGAACTTTATTGAAATCATTACATGATCCTTACGAGATTGCATTCAGGTTTCTTTTTCATAATATCTAAATTTCTGATAAAATTGAGAAACATAACCTCAAAATCACGACGTGTTTTGTGGGAAACAAAGATATCATATGTTGAGTTGAGTACCTATATATGAAAAATAACTTAATCACATCAAAACTTTTGATTTCGAAAGGTTATTATATGTTTTGAAACGTATAACTTTCTATTAAGGAATCCCATGTTATGGAGAAACCAATAAATTCCTCTCGGTTGTATTTTCTTAACATACACTTACTTTTTTTAGAAAATGTTGGCTGTTGCTGAGTTCATTTGTGACACTTGCTCCCAAAATTCAAATTCTTACAAAAACAACGTACGAGTTTTTCCACAAGTACTTGTTCCATCATTGTAAAATGAAAGATACTCTGTGACCTAAAAAAAATCGCCGCTCCCTCACCCCCCTCAAAGTGGCAGCCACTACCCCCCAATTTTTTTAAATGAAATAGGCGGTCAAGTGATACCTCATTTCGAAGGGTATTCAATTGTCTAACAGCTGTGTGTCACGTAGGACAAACAACAGTTGGTAAATGAACCAAAAAAAAATAGGGTGCATTGAATATACAGCGAATTTAATAGTATTCATGGAAATTTTTTAAATTAATTTTGTTGTGACGCAAAAATTCAAAATTAAAAAAAATAGGCATATTAGGCTATATAGACAATTGAATACCCTTTTAAATGAGGTATCACTTGACCCCCTATTTCATTATAAAAATTTGGTGGGGTGGCTGTCACTTTGAGGAGGGTGGAAGAGGGGCATTTTTATGTCACAGAGTGTCTTTTCGAGAACATAAATCGATGTATTTCAGGGTTCTTCTTGAATATGGCTAATAAGGTAGAAAATTAATTGTATTTTTCAAGTTAGAAAATCAAACCGTAATATTACAATGTAAAATTCCACTGCAAATTATTTACGTTAGAGTATCAATCCGTAATATTACAATGTGAAACTCTAATGCAAATTTTTGTTGGGAAGTAATATAACAATGTAAAGTTCCATCGTAAAATTATGTCACAACGTAAAGTTACATCGAAAAAGTGCACAGAGTTGATCAGAGTAAAGTGATATAACACGAGGTATGCAAAATTCCACTCGAAGGTATATTCCCGTTAAAACGGGAGGTAATTAAAATGCCGCTAGTGGGAGCGGAAAAAATTCTCCCAGTGTTCTGTTATTTCTCAACTCTTCTCTGAGAACTGTTTTTCAACCAACTCAGTCGAAATGGATAGCACATGGATACCTATTCTTAAAAAAGTTTGTGAAGATGATTTGGAACCTTTGATGAACTTGAGCTTCTCAAATCACAGCTCCTGGCCAATAAGATTGAATATGAAAGTGACAAAAATTCACAGGCTTTTTACAAATGGCCCAAGGAAAATGAAAAAATCTTCCTGAGGATGTTAGTTTCCAATGATGAACGAACGAAAAAGCACAATGAATGCGGTAAATATAATAACAAGACCATTCTTGAAGGTTTTGAAAATGAAAAACTATGTTTAACTATATTCACTGATCTATCGAAGGCCTTTGACTGTGTCTGTCGTATAAGAAAATCCTGGATAAATTGGAATGGTGTGAATTAAGAGGCGTTTCTAGTAACATAATTGAATCTTACCTCAAACATAGAACACAAAGGGTTAATAATCATAACAATATAAGTCACGAATCATTAGAACTTCTTCAATTGTTATGAATAGAGTATGATTATGTAGTTTGAAAATGTGACATGATCGAACAATTTTGACAAACATTTTGGAGTTGGCGACCCCAAAAATACTTTTCGTCAAGAACTGTATAAAAACAAATGGAAAATTGATTGACAAAGTCTTTATTCAGTTTGGAAGAAGAAGAGAATATACAGTATTCAATAACATTTAAAAATCAGCCGAAGATTTCAATCACAAATAGTGACTTACTTATTACATTTGGCAGAAATTGATAGATATAATATTTTTAACGCTGTCTGCTTAATTGTTAATGATAAATACGATCCCAATTCAGTTATTATCTGATAAATCATGATCGAAATGTTCGATCCATGTATGGAATTCAGACGTTTTGGTTTCGGTCCGTTTTAATGATAATTTTATGAGTTCCTAAGCAATTTTTACCAAATTAGCATCATATGTTAATTCATCTAGACAACAGTCACACATTCGACCTCAAGAGTATCATGACGTTGAAGCATTTGGAATGCCTGCCCATAAACCCATAACAGTAGATAATGTGGAAACATCCATAAGTGTATTTTTTAATTGAAATGATCTACATAGAAGGCCATTACTTATAAATACTCATTTTTGTCATTTGAATATTTTCTACATCTTACCAAAGAAGCGGGTACAGAGTACAGATAGCTCGAAGTGTCGTCAGGCAACGTCTAGGTGACATTCCAGTAACATTAGATTCTTCGAATAGCCTTGGGAGCCATAGTTATATGTATAGATTTCAGGAATGCGCGTCATATATTCGGGAATCGCCGATTTCCATTCACTAATTATCTGAGGCGTCTAAGGCGTATTTTAATGAATTTTCCAAGTTTATATTCGTATACCGGGTGTCACAGAGCTTTTAGGTCAGCAGACATAACAGTTATTTCCAGATTTTTTTTTTAAAATATGTGTCCTGAAATACCATTAGCTCTTTTATAAAGCATAGCCAAATCAACTCCCTGGCAAACAACCCCTTAGAAACCACCCCTAACTTTTTGTTTTTCAATTTGATCCTTCATGTTTGTTTTTGTTCAACTTACTGTCCTTTTCATTTCTCATTCAATGACAATATATCTCCTTGCTTAACAACCAATCAGTCTATTTCAAATTTTGAAATTCAGCAATAGAATCGGAATTACAGTGAAAATATAGCTTGTCGCTGTATTTTCACGGTGATAAACCTGCTTAGTTTTTGTTTTACTAGCTGTCAAGTGAAAATGATGATTTAAATGAGATGTATAAAAATCATGGTGTGTCGAGTGATTCGATTTTGTTTTGATTTTTCAGAAGACAAATAAACAAATTAAATAGTGGTCTGCTTCTTTGGTCGGTTCCAGAGATGGCGCCCTTATATAGAATTTTAGTCTTGTCAATATTCCAGGGATATGGTGATTGATGACTGTTGTCAATTTTATGGAATTTCAACAAACTTTAAATACAATCCAAAAGCAATTTCCTTGTACTGATTACTATTATTAATGTGTTTCTTAATTTTGCTGTATATTTGCTTAGACATTCATTCAATAATAATTTAATTATTCTGTTTGACTCGTCATTTACTTCAAGAAGATCCATAGTAATTGTACAAACTACACTAAAAACGATTCGATCCTCCACAAACATTATTTAATCAGACAGTGAAGAAGCTAGTGTACAGGCAAAACATGTCTGATAAAATAAAATTTGTGAATATCTAATCATTTCCTGTGTAGTTTGTATGGTTTGTACAATAATAATTTGATCATGTTCCTTCCTTCCGTTTTTGTATCATTTGTGGGCAATCTAGAGAGACGAACAAAATAATTCATTTATATCCAGTACCGAAAGTGAGTATAGTGAGTAAGTACCACCATATTATGAAGATAATCACATAGTATCTTGTATTATTAGAAAAGATTTTAATGAAAATCATGGCACGAATATATCACACACGGAATCCCGCCATTCCCGCTTATTAGCACAAGGTTGACAGGTTCTAATGGTGAATTTTCATGAAGCTGAAGGTGCATTTAGTCAACATCATTTTAAAATTGTGCTTAAATTTACGTCAAATACAAAAGTTGACTCTGCTATATCAAATGGCGCTATTTATACAACAATGTTAAGTTTATGCTAAAAACCTTTGATGTTACCGCTATGTTTATGATAATGCTTGTGCTAAAGTTGACTAAATCCACCCTTAACTTCAATATTTCTAAATGAAATGCGTGGTTATTATTGTAGTGAATTTAATTTCAGTAAAAAATTAAATAAATAAGTCGAAAATGTAACAAATTAAACTGATTGGTGAAGTTTTTCAGTAAATTCAAATAATTACGTTTCTTTAATCATTTCATTCGTCGGCAATACTTGAAAACTTCTGTTCTTGTAAATTTACCCTAACAAGAAAACCGACCGTGGCGGTACACGCAAATGCGGAATATTTGGGAAACAGACCACGATGAAGCAGTAGAAAAGAGTATTCTGTTGAATACGGCCAGAAATAAAGAATCAATTACCAGGCAATTCAACAATTTTTGCACAAACAGGGGTTATCATGTCAATGCGAATACCACAATTGTGGAGCTGGCTGATATTTTGAACGATTATGCCTGTAATATGACCACAATTTTTCTCTTTAGTGTTCACGTTGTTAGATTTTGATTTCTGTGAAGTAACTCAAATTAAAACGGTGACACGATTTTTCTTTATTTCAAATCGATATATTGTCGTCCTAAATATAATTCGTGGTATGATCAATAACCTATAATTTTTTGGAATATCAATTAATTGGCAAATCCCAATGCAAGAAAATACAACTCGTCCTGCAGACTCGTTGTATTTTCAGCTTTGGGATTGCAATTCATTAATATTCCAAAAAATTATCGGTAATAATCATACCACTTATTATATTACCCCTGATAATATATCATAGCTGAATCATGGCAAATAAAAGGACACAAATGAAATACTAATTTATAAGCTCACCTGCGTTTAGAATAATACATTTATTGATTGAGTTTCGTATACCACCCGTTTCAAATATTCCCATAGGAAAAAGTCCAGTGGCGTGAGATCTGAAGAACAAGGATCCACTATTTCCAATCCACGGTCTTGAAAGATATTATTGAGGAAAGTAGTAACTATATTTTGGTTATGTGCAGGAGCACCATCTTGTTGCCACTAAATTTGTTGTCTTTTTTCGTTTGGAATATATTCTCAGAGTGCAGTCCAGTGAGGGTTGTCCTATGACGAAAGCGGGATTCGACACTCCACAAGATTTGATTGAAGAAGTTGGGATTGTCATGGATTGAAGTTTGAATGTGAGATAGATAGATAGATAGATAATTTATTGGTTCTTGAAGATGATATAGAACAAGTCAAAATGATCCTATAGAAAAATAGCGTGACATAATAAATGACAAAACTAAGCATGAAAATATACATTTGACAATCACAGTAAATATTGATAATAAATAGAATAAAAATATACATATTAAAATAAATACAGGTATACGCAGCACCTAGTCACACAGATATATTGAAAACTTAAAATTATGTTGAAATTGTAAAAATATATAAAAGGTCATATGAAGTTTTTGTCCTCAAAATACCCTTTCAGTGAGTAGTATGCCTTTTGTGTCAAAACTAACTTTATCTGTCTCTTAAATTCAGTCGGTGAATACTCTTTGAAAGAATTAGTTAAGTGATTGAATATTCTTATAGCCATATACTTTGGACAGTATTCGGTGCTCTTTAGTTTATGTACAGGCATCTCCAAAATATTAGAGTTCCTTGTTTCATACTGTCCTGCACCCAAGGTTTTGAAGGAGTTTATCTCATTTTTAGCATATTGTAGTACATGAAAGATATACAAGGGGAACACGGTTAATACTTTCAGTTCTTTGAAAATTTTCCTGCAACTCATCCTTCTTCCACCTTTAACAATATTTCTTACTGCTCTTTTTTGAAGCTTTAATATTCTATTGGTTTCATGAGATGCACCCCAGGCTATAATACCATATGATATTATTGCTTGAAAGCGAGCGTAGTATAATGGGAGCAAGATGTATCTATCAACCGTTTTACTGAGTTCGTATAGTAAGTAGCATTGTGGACTTAGTTTTTTGCAAGTTTCATTAATGTGGTTGTACCATGAACAGTTCTCCGGCAATGAATGCCATTCGTCTTTCGAAATCTGTAGGTATAAGTCCTTGGTGTAAAGGTATTTTGAAACGATGATCTGTTTGAAAATTCTTTGCACATACGACTTGCTGATTCCAATCTCCACTGCCAATGCATGAAATGAAATATAAGGATGTGCTTCGGTGTACGCCAAAACATTCATACAATTTTCCTCAGTTTTCACAGAAGCGGGATGTGCTTGATGTTTTTTCCTGGAAATGACCCCGTTGGCATTGTATTTTCTACATTAGAAAAAGTATAGCGACGTGGTTGTCGTTCGACTATCAGGAGAGCGCTGCTCATACATTCTTTCTGCAGCACGTTTATTCTTTTGGCATTCACCAAAAACTAAAAGCATATCAACATATTCGTTTGGAGTGAAGGTAAAAGGCATTTTGATATTTAACAACATCACGACTTAGAAATTAGTGATCCAGATACTGTAGGAATAAAACAAAGCACAAAAAGTTCTAACATTTTATTGTGTCTTTTTTTTATCATCCACTTTTTCTTGTCTCTACAATGTGGAACAATTGATTCAGCCAAATTAGTAGTACCTAACCACTAACGAATTCAATTAAGGATCTCGACTTACTGTTTTCATAACTACATATGATATATTAGACTGGTGCCTATAATTTTTGTGAAAAAAAAAGAAATTGACAAGTACCACGTAGTGAATGTTGTTGAGGTTCCAACTTTGAAGAAAAAATAAAATTTAACACGAAACCACACAAAAGGGTGAAATGGGGATGCACTTTAGGGGTTCAAAACAATTTTTTGCTATTTGCAACACTTTTCGACATAACAATTTATCCGTCAAAATTGCGAAAAACCGATTTTTCAGTATTTTTTTTCTCGCGTATAATTTATTTAATTCACATGAAAATTTCTGAGCATATGTCTCTTTTGGTATCAAATGTGCGTGATTTTTTTGCAATTCAGAAGACGACTAGTTTTCGACTTAAAATGATAACTTATAGACGCTCGAAATACAAAAAATGTTCGAGACAATTGTTCGTGAATTGCCATTTTTTTCGAAAAATGTAGGTACATAACTCAAAAACTAGTCGTCTTCTGAATTGCGAAAAAATCATGCTTATTCGACACCAAAAAAAAACACATTTCAACAAATTTTCATCTAAATCAAATAATTTATACGCGAGAAAAAAATTTAAATACTAAAAAATCGGTATTCCGCCAATTTTGACGGTTAATTTGAGGTTGTCAAAAAGTGTTGAATACAAAAGTTTTCGATTTTTATTACGAGGATGTATTGATATCTAGTTAGCCTAAACCAGTTCCCTGCATAAACAAAATATTGCGTTACCATAGCAACGAACAATAACTTATTAGAAGTGTCAGTGTAAATTTTGACGTCAAAAAAGTAAACCAGAGTTACGCAATATATTAAAAGAAAAAATATGTCCACCGAAATTGTGAAAATCGAAAAATTGGAGTATCGAGCCATCATCAAGTACCTTTATTTAAAAGGGTTAAGAGGTAAGCAGATTTACGAAGATATGCTTTATACCCTTGGTGATCAATGTCCTTCGTATGCGACCGTGAAAAATTGGACTACAAGCTTCAGAAGAGGTAAATTTTCCACTGCAGATGATGACCGATCGGGAAGGCCAGTTTCTGTGTCAGTCCCCGAAAATATCGATATATATATATATATATATATATATATATATATATATATATATATATATATATATATATATCAGGATTTGTTGTTAAATCTATAAAAAAAATATCAAATGTAGAGTATGTTTGTCTACTTTTGAAGAAATTACAGAATCTTCTGCAGATGCAGAAAACTTTAAATTATTGAATAGAAAAAGAGGTGGTCTCATAAGGCCATCACAAACTGTTGTAGATATTTGTATTTTCCATGAGAGAAAAATCCGGCAGGTTCTTGCAATTACTGATAATTTTATGCTAAATGAAATTAATTTTAGGAAACTTTCATACACCAAACTTCATCAATATTATTTCAGGATGAAAAATTATTCAGCTCCATAATAAACCACCTTTTTTATATATATTATCTCCCTATGAGGTGAGTCACAAATTGAAAATGATAAAAGCAATAACAAGAATTTACACCAGAATTAGATTTTTCAATATTGCAATGTCGCAAACTGAGAAAATTAGAGGTGAATTGAAGTGAAGAACACTACAAAATTTATATTTTCCCATCAATAGATTATGAAACAAAATTTTCGTTTGTTAGAAATAAGTTTGTAACATTACAAAATAAAATGTGTTGGGAATTATTATAGTCCTTTTTCTCCAATCCTACCATTTATCCTTATTTGAAACAAAAAAAAACAAATATCCTGTAACAATTTGAATTTTTGGTTTTCTATGTTTATGTCTCTCAACATTCGATAATCTACTTCTTATTACAAAAGATGGCATTTGAATTTAATACGATTCAACAAAATTTACAATGATAAATGAGAACCTCTGACCAAATGCAAAAATGTAGTTTCTTACCCAAGAAACTATATTTGACAGATTTTTTCCCAATTTGATATCTCCAATCAATGACATTTTCGTTTTTCAACTGAAATGGTGGAAAAGTGATAACAAGAGTCAACAAGTAGTTTGAACTCCTGTAAAAAAAATTGTAATGTCTTTGTCAATGAAAGCCTTCGTTATTATTATTATTATTATTACATATTGCATCAATAACTAATTAATTAATCAATCGATTTTTAGAAGTAGAAAATCAACTTCAATATCCAGAATTTCAAAAATCAAAAATACGACTACATAAAGAAAGTGTTTCCTCAATCTGATATGGATTTCGACTATAATATGCTCAACGGTTTAGGCGTGAAGCCGATGGACACACAAATTGAGTTTTTTTTTCGTATTCACAGACTGAGTGGAATCAATTCTCATCAAAATATCAAATTTGAAGTTTTTGACGATCACAATAATTTCTCCCGACTTGGTCGCGAGAAAGCACAAAATAGAAGACCTACACTCAATATTTCTATTTTCAATAAGTCAATTATTGATTTACTGTATATATCATTAAAGGAAAACTGTGTTATATTACAAATGCTATTACTGACAACTTATATCAGATTCAGGAACAGGAACTCAAAAATCCTAAGCCCGTCCCTAGCGACACTTGCGATCTATTGCGCATACTCATAGGTTGGTGTATCTGCCGTAGGGGGACCACCTTATTCCGAACTAATTGGCGTTCTATGTATTTATATTTCTATGGCTACAACGGATATCTGAAGCACTGAATATTTCATACGAACGCGTTCATCATATAGTTCACGTCAATTTGGACATGAGAAAAATTGCTGCAAAATGGATCCCCAAATGTTTGAATGTTAACCAAAAGCGTGCAAGGGTAGTAGCATCGCGTTCGATCTGTTCTCGATTTGAAAACGATGTAGACTTCTTAAACCGAATTGTTAATATGGATGAGACTTGGGTACATTTCTACGATCCAGAAAGAGTTCATAAATCTGGACAAAAACAATTACCTCAGAATTATAGACCAGTGTCCAAATTATGTATATTAGCAAAATTGTTCGAAAGTATTATCTTTGAATATCTTTATCATGATGTCATGCACATTTTGTACATACAACAACATGGATTTTTCAGAAAGAGATCTGTCGAAACAAATCTATTTGAATATACTGAATATATATTGAAAAACTTGAACAGCCGGATTCAAGTGGATGCCGTTTACACCGACTTCAGCAAAGCTTTTGACAAAATCGATCATTCAATATTGGTACGGAAGCTGGCTGGGGCTGGTGTGACCGGCTCCCTGTTAAATTGGTTTCAATCGTACGTGAGTAATCGTGAACAGGTTGTTTGCATTGGCAACTATCTATCAAGATCAGTTAACATAACGTCGGGTGTACCTCAAGGTTCACATCTGGGAACCCTACTTTTCAACATTTATATAAATGACATTTCTGAATGCTTCAAATTCTCAAATTTTCTTATGTATGCTGATGATCGGAAAATATTCCATACAGTGTCATACTTGAACGATTCCAAGCTCATTCAAGAGGATCTTGACCGGTTTTCAGACTACTGCCAAAATAACGCCCTTTACTTGAACCTCAACAAATGCCATCAGATGACATTTAGTAGAACTACTAACTTGATAATTTATAATTATACCGTGCAGGATCATAATCTCCACACCTACAGTGAAGTAAAGGACTTGGGAGTCATTTTTTATTCGAAAATGACTTTCAATAAACATATTTCTTACATCTCTAAGAAAGCGAACAAAATGCTAGGTTTTGTTTTAAGAACAAGCTATCCTTTCAAAGATTATAATACCTTACGTACTCTTTTCATGTCATACGTAAATAGTCTGCTAGGCTACGCCTCAACAATTTGGAACCCCGACTGTATAATATACATAAAACAAATTGAAAGCATCCAAAACAAATTCACTTACTATATCAATAAAAAACATTTCGGAAACAAGCTACAAAATCATTTCATAAGTAGAAAGCACAATTTGATTAGTCTTGCTGACAGAAGAGCCGTAGCCGACATCAAATTTTCTTTTAAAATGATAAATGGTATAATTCATTCCCCAGCAATAAATAACTTGATTCAATACAATGTTCCACAATATTCCACTCGAAACATTAATCTGTTTTATACATCCATACCAAACACGAATTACTATTAAAACTCCCCTCTACATCGTTGCTTGAAAAGTTATCCAACTCCAACTCAAACATACTAGACATTGATATTTTTTCTGACTCTTTGACTACCTTTGTGAATAAACTTAAGAGACACTTTGTTCCACCTTCTAATTGATCGTATGTTCTATATTTCATATACAATTTTTCTACTGTATTTTTATATAATACCTTAACATATTTAGTTTATATGTGAATACTGTTTCTGGGTTCGTCCTGTTTGTATTCCTATTTGTGAAAATAAATAAAAATAAATAAAAATCGATGGAATGGCGACACTCCGGTTCTCCAAGACCTAAGAAGTTTCGTGTCCAAAAATCTGCTGGAAAAGTTCTTGCTTCAGTTTTTTGGGATTGCCATGGAGTAATCATGATTGATTTTTTGGATAAGGGTAGAACAATAACTGGAGATTACTATTCGACATTACTGACCACTCTACGGGAAAAAATTAAAGAGAAAAATCGCGGAAAGCTATCCAAAGGTGTTTTGTTTTTGCGGGACAACGCCCCTGCACACAAATCTCATGTTGCCATGCAAAAAATTCGTGATTTAGGGTTTGAATTACTAGAACACCCCCCTTATTCACCAGATTTGGTTCCATCCGACTATCATCTCTTTCCTCAACTGAAAAAAAGTTTAAAAGGTCGTAAATTTTCTTCCAACGAGGAGGTAATAAAAGCTGTGGAGGTCTGGTTTGCAGAGCAAGAAGAAACATTTTTTTTGAAAGGTCTAGAGACGTTGCAGGTTCGCTGTAATAAATGTATCCAATTAAGAGGAGAATATGTTGAGTGATAAAATATTTTGGCATTGAAATTTTGTTTGGTTCTATAGAAGGTCACGTTTCTGCCGCAAATTGCAAATACCGTATTCAACCCCTAAACTGCATCCCCTTTTCACCATTTTGAGAGTTTTCGTGTTTAAATATTTTTTTCGGCTTCAATTAAAAACGAAAAAAACGGGAAAAAATAAAATGCGACATTTAAAAACACTAATAACCATGCCATTAATGAATTTTAGTAAAAATCACTCACCTACAGGAATATCATAGAGTTCCTTGACTTTTTTATTGTCAGCATTGTTAGTAGCTGGCTTATCAGCGGTAGCTGCCGGCTCTGTGGCGTGGCGGTACCGTTCAGTTCTGGTTTGGGAGAGGGTGGAGCATCGGGATGCAGAGGGGGTTCCGGAACTTGAATGTCACTTGGTTACGTCACACATATGAAGAAATAATTTTTTACTTTTTAGTGCATTTGAATAAAAGCTTGCTTTTATAAATTTTATTTTGCAAAATTTCATTTTAAATTTGTTATCTTGGAGGTTTGAGTCATAATATCTAATGAAGAAATTTGCTTCTTTCGATCTCTAGAATGATATACGCAAAAATAAAAAAATCTGTCTAGCCCCAGCAATACATGTATCCAGTGCCATGTCCTTTGCAATAACGTGGGATATTATTTTGTTTTGTAACAGGAATTTAACAATAAAAAAAATTATAAAAAAAATATTTCAACATAAATATTCATTAGCAGATTCTAACATTTTTTAGGGCATACATTTTAAAATTAATATTATTATAATAATTTAAAATAGTACGCACAGAAAATATTTCACTAGAATAATTTTTGAAAGTGTTGAAAGTTTCATCCCATATCCTATCCCAACTTTCTTGGGACAGTTTATTTCTAACTATTCGAAACATATCCTTGTCATCCACTATGATTAAAATTGAACTGAAAAATAAAGTAAATAAAACAAATTAAAAATGTTTAATATTCATAAAAATATTACCTCTAAAACGCTCAGTGATCTGATATTTCATTTTCATCTATAATTTTCCAACAATAAATTGTGGAATAGAGAACGTTTAGGGAACCAATGAAAGGATGTAGGAATTGGTGTTTTTCTTGATTTTCGGAGTGCCATACGTAACACGATGTACATATGTATAACACGAGGAAATGTCAAACCACAGTTGACAAAATCAAACTGATTTTCCGTTTTTTGTAATCATATAACAAGAATTGATTATCATGAGAAAATAATGCTACTTGGCGGAAGACCATGAATCTAATAACGAAAATGGATTATATAATCCAGTCTTCCGCATTAACCTATTACAAAAGGTATCTTCGTCGGCAAGTATCTAACAGAAAACAACTACTGCCTGACAACTACTGATCGATCGATCGAAAAATAATTTCATCTATGGCATTCAAAGAACACTGCAAAGTAGTTCTTGTAGAAAACTTTGCAAAGAATTTAACAGTCATAATTCAACGGTCGTAGGGGGCAGTAGTTGTTTTCTGTTAGGTACTTTCCGCCGAATAGGATATGCGGAAGACTGATGGATTATATGTATAATCCATTTTTATTATTAGAAGAATTGATGAGTTTTCTGTATTCTCTGGTCTCAGAAACAAATTTACCTCGATTAATAGTTTTCATACGCCAAACTCGATGCAAAATTTCGGCTCATTCGAAAATATTTTGATAGTAATGTGTTCGAACCATAAAAAAATATCGAAATAGCCAGTAATGCAAAAAACAAACAACTCATTATCCAACGAAAATCGGCAATTAAGATTACACAACATAATTCAATAATCTTCTCAAATAACAATCTGGTATTTACATAAAAGTGATGTAATTATGATAAATCACAGAGAATATGACAATAAGACATTATCGATCCGCTGAATTGATGTCTAGTTGCAACATTACAAGCGTAATTTGTATTTTTCTCCGTGTAATTACATCTTGCATCCGTTTTAATAGAAGGTTTAAGGTCTCGACAGATCAATATAATGTCTTTGTTAGGATTTATTAGTCCCACTGTTACATTTATCTCAATAATAATGGGCCCCGGGACATGGATTTGTTATTTAAATATCGAGTACCGACATTGCATGCTAATTTTCGATCGTAAAAATTGATAAAAAGGTGTTAGAAGGTGTGTAATTCGCTACATAAATATTTATTGATGAATTGTTTGATAAGTTATGTTCTTTATTCGTTACAAGGTTTCGTTAACCAATTGTGAAACCAAATCTTCAACTAGGTACCCTAATATTATAAGGTTGAATGTTGCTATATACAAAAGTTGAGTAAAATGCAAATCAGAAAATACCTTTTCAAATTGTCACCCTGTAGGTAATACATATTGGAGAAGTCAACTGTGAAAACTATCAACATTTTCAAAAGGTTTATAATTGTTAGTTTTTTTTTCTTCGTGGGTTTCATCAGTAATGCACCTAGTTCTGAAAAATTGATTCATTTATTGAAACAATTGTGGTTACGAATTTATTTACACACATATACATAAATCAAGACATGGTTTCTTCCAGCGGAATGATCAAATATCAATAATCCAAAGAATTATTGGGTAGGCTTCAAACAGGCTGATATCATGAGCCAAAACACAATGGATTCTCTTTAACAATGCTAGAGCTTTTTTTTCAATTCAAGCAAATCTCATTTTCAATAAACTCATAAAAATAAACTGATGAGTCAACAGATTGACCAGCAACTTCTCACAGAGGCACGTTGCAAGTCAAATGTATCTCATCTCAGTACTTTACATATAATAACACGTAACTTTTCACACAGGCACGTTAGTAGTTATTGTATTTCCGATACAGCTCACAGACATGTAACTTCTCACACACGCACGTTACAGTCCTTCGTTTCTCGAAAATCCAACAAAAGCAGGCAACTTCTCACACAGGCACGTTGCAAGCCAATAAATCAGCTTAATATTAGGTAACTTCACACACAGGCATGTTACAAATCACCAGGCTGAAATTAATACAACGGTGATATGCAACTTCTAACGCAGGCACGTTGCAAATCACCGAATGATATGTAACTTCACACACAGGCACGTTACAATTCCTTGGTTTTTCGAAAATCTAACAAAAGCAGGCAACTTTTCACAAAGGCACGTTGCAACCCAATAAACACTCAAATCAGTCCAATAATAGGTAACTTCACACACAGGCACGTTAAAAGTCACCAGGCTGAAATGAATACAACGGTGATATCCAACTTCTCACACAGGCACGTTGCAAATCACCGAATGACATGTAACTTCACACACAGGCACGTTACAAGTCCTTGGTTTCTCGAAAATCCAACAAAAGCAGGCAACTTCTTACAAAGGCACGTTGCAAGCCAATAAACACTCAAATCAGCCCAATAATAGGTAACTTCACACACAGGCACGTTACAAATCACCAGGCTGAAATGAATACAACGGTGATATGCAACTTTTCACACAGGCACGTTGCAAATCACCGAATGATATGTAACTTCACACACAGGTACGTTACAATTCCTTGGTTTTTCGAAAATCCAACAAAAGTAGGCAACTTATCACAAAGGCACGTTGCAAGCCAATAAACACTCAAATCAACCCAATAATAGGTAACTTCACACACAGGCAAGTTACAAATCACCAGGCTGAAATGAATACAATGGTGATATGCAACTTCTCACACAGGCACGTTGCAAATCACCGAATGATATGTA
This sequence comes from Chrysolina oricalcia, assembly GCA_944452925.2. Taxonomy (NCBI): domain Eukaryota; kingdom Metazoa; phylum Arthropoda; class Insecta; order Coleoptera; family Chrysomelidae; genus Chrysolina; species Chrysolina oricalcia. Next base: position 19,530,125 of record OX101825.2, read on the forward strand.
TGTATTTTTCAATTCATGTTACAGTCAAATTAAATGTTCAAAATATAATATAATATATATAATACCCCACTGACGTGTTTTTTGTCTGAATCTGCTTTATACTTTATACTTATAGAAGCGATGAGGGGGCGGAGCTTTGAAATGAAAGCGTTGTAAATGAAGCCTTCTGTTGTTTTGTTATTAATTCTCGAAGACGACTCAATAAATACATACGGCATTGACCAACTAATTTGCATATTTTCAATTACCAATGTAATTGAATTGACTCGATTGAATAATTCGATTTACCGATCCAAATATCTTCGACAAAACATTTCACATACACTTATTACAAATTTACAACTTGAGCTGATAGCATCTCGAGTCGAGTGTAGAGATAGTTTTCGGTTAGATAAATTTAAAACGAATTGGAAACCCGTCTTGCCCGGATTCAAATACTCGTTCATATTTAGGGCACATTACTCAAGTCAAATTCCAAAATGACGACAGAAATGCCTCCTAAATTTGTGAGGCACTGAATGTCCAAGCATATGTCGTAATAGTTTTTTTCCAACAGAAGAGAACAGGTATTTTTCTTGTCTGTGAGTTACCAAGCAACTACTTTTCTATCACGGCGTGTTTTAATCTTGAAGATTTCACATTTCAAAATGCAAAATTTTTATCCACAGTCGTAATGGTTTCAGGTCATACTGCTTTTCTGCTGGAGCTATTGAAAGGAATTTCACTTTCAGATCATTTCCTCCACTTTCTTCCTTAATCAGAATTTACCTCATAAAGCTTGTCCTAAGTTCAATGAATATTTAACTGAAATTGGTGAAAATTTGGTGAACTTAATAAGAAGTGGAATAAAATTCTACATAAAATAATTGTGACTTGCTATATTTATATAGTCTGAAGTAATCAAATTGAGCCAAACACTAACGGCTGACACCCTTAACCTCAACAGATCTAAAATACGCACGATCACCGGCTTACTAACCGGACACTGCCGCCTTAGAAAACACCTACACACCATGGGAATAAATAGAGAAACCGTGGACTGTAGACTCTGTGGTGACGAAGAGGAAACAGCTTCTCACATCATCTTCGACTGCGACGCGCTGATCAACAAGCGCAACAGAATATTCGGACAGATCAACCTAGAAACAGACATGAATCCGAAACACGTAGTAAATAGACTACTAAACCTGCTGAAAAACACAGGCCTATTTCAACTGACGACAGAACAATACGAGGATATATTGAAAAATATTTAGCCTACTATAGATCCAAACAAAATTTCAATGTCAAAATATTTTATTACTCAACATATTCTCCTCTGAATTGGATACATTTATTACAGCGAACCTGCAATGTCTCTAGACCTTTCAAAAAAAATGTTTCTTCTTGCTCTGCAAACCTCCTCGTTGGAAGAAAATTTACGAACTTTTAAACTTTTTTTTAGTTGAGGAAAGAGATGATAGTCGGACGGAGCCAAATCTGGTAAATAAGGGGGGTGTTCTAGTAATTCAAACCCTAAATCACGAATTTTTTGCATGGCAACATGAGATTTGTGTACAGGGGCGTTGTCCTGCAAAAAAAACACCTTTGAATAGCTTTCCGCGTCTTTTCTCTTTAATTTTTTCCCGTAGTGTGGTCAGTGATGTCAAATACTAATCTCCAGTTATTGTTCTACCCTTATCCAAAAAATCAATCATGATTACTCCATGGCAATCCCAAAAAACTGAAGCAAGAACTTTTCCAGCAGATTTTTGCACACGAAACTTCTTAGGTCTTGGAGAACCGGAGTGTCGCCATTCCATCGATTGTTGCTTTGTTTCTGGATCGTAGAAATGTACCCAAGTCTCATCCATAGTAACAATTCGGTATAAGAAGTCTACATCGTTTTCAAAACGAGCACAGATCGAACGTGATGCTACTACCCTTGCACACTTTTGGTCAACATTCAAACATTTAAGGATCCATTTTGCGACGGTCTGTTAAAATCATGTCATGAAGTGCATCGATATTTTCGGGGACTGACACAGAAACTGGCCTTCCCGATCGGTCATCATCTTCAATGGAAAATTTACCTCTTTTGAAGCTTGCAGTCCAATTTTTCACGGTCGCATACGAAGGACATTGATCACCAAAGGTATTAAGCATATCTTCGTAAATCTGCTTACGTCTTAACCCTTTTAAATACAGGTACTTTTAATCTATTGCGTAACTCTGGTTTACTTTTTTGACGTCAAAATTTACACTGACACTTCTAATAAGTTATTGTTCGTTGCTATGGTAACGCAATATTTTGTTTATGCAGGGACCTAGTCTAGGCTAACTAGATATCAATACATCCTCATACAATAGAACCCAGCTGGTCTCAGTGTTATGGGAAACCTCAAAGGTAAACCCTGCATCTCGCTCGTCAGTCTTCAACCAACCTACCAATCAAATTGATCAAAGAGTGGGATAAGATTGGAGCGATTACACTCAAAGAATGTGTTGAAAGTATTGTTAAATAAATCCCTTACTTACATAATAAGTATGTCTTGAAACTGGAATTTTCCTCAAATCCTTAAAAATGGCTGAAATCAAACCAATTCATAAGTCTGGGAATAGGTGTGGTGTGTCAAACTACAGACCCATATCGCTTATTTCAAATATTTCAAAAATTCTCGAAAAAATCATAAACCCTCGAATACTAAATCATAACAGAATATTGGTTTCTAAGAAGCAATATGGGTTCATGAATGGGAGATCAACTCAGGACGCTACAGCGGATTTAGTAGGAAACATGTTTGTATACTAAAGAGCCAGCTATGTCCCTTTGTTGATTTTGCAAAAGCGTTTGATACAGTCAGTCATCAAAATTTATTATAAACGCTCGAGAACATCGGATTTAGAGTTATTGCGTTTCGATTGATGGAAAGTTATCTCAGCAGCAGAAAATAATGTGTTACAAGTGATGATGAAACGAGTACCAATAGATGTAAGATACGGCGTCCCACAGGGAGCAGTGCTTGGTCCAATTTTGTTCATTCTATATGTTAATTCACTATTTGACTTACCAATTCCTGCTGAAATAACCAGCTTCGCAGATGGAGGCACTGAAACAACAAGTTATTTAAAACGGGAAATGTTATTTTTTCTACTACCACTTCCCAAAGTAGCCTTTGACGCTTTCAGATCTCAACGCAACGTTGACGTTTTCCGAGGAATGTCATTTTGTGACAGCTTTTACGCTCTAGAGCGAGAATATTGAAAAAACGCTCGATCTCCCTAGCTTTTGGTGAAAATGAACTTATTCTTGCATGATGGGAAGTGAACACAGTAAATTCAAAGCACTCTAAGGAGCTGCGGTGGTGTTAAGGTTAGAGATACTTGCTGCTAAACTGGGTTTAAGATCTTGGCGTGAGTTTGATCTCGGGCTTCGGTAACTTTTTTTTAGGTTATTTTTTTCCCTTTTTCCCTTTTGTTGGAGATATAAGATTAAAACCATTTATAAACCTTCAAAAAAACTGAAAGACCACTTTAGATCAGCGAAGGACAAACGAGACGTACTTTGCTCTTCTGGAGTTTATCGCATTCCATGTTCCTGTGGCAGCGTTTATATCGGAACCACGAAACGCACCGTTAAAACAAGAATCAAAGAACGCAAGGCTTGCTGTCGGTTAGCGCACACAGAAATCCGCTGTCGCAGAACATACTCTCAACAACGATAACCATAGAGTGAAATTTGAAGAAACCCAAGTCATCTCTTCAACATCTGCCTATTACCCAAGACTCTTCCGGGAAGCAATTGAAATTCAGAAACAACACAACAACTTCAACAGAACCGAAGAAGGACTACAATTGAACAAGGTAAACTCGAACAAATTGGTTTGAGGTAAGGACTCGTAGTGTTACCAAGCAATTTGATCTCGTTAATTTCTGACAGAATTACTATCGATAGTATTGTGAGCACTCGTGGTATTACCCCCGATAATTTCACTCGCCGTATGAAACCCTCTTTTCCTGCAATATTTGGACCAGTAAGGGAAGTAGGTATGCCTCGATAATACGCAGTTCCTTACTTTCGAGCCGGTAATGATACCACTTTGTCATGGCAACCACGTATCCAAACAACAACAGAGAATATAAAGCGTGTTCCGTTTCATGCATTCATCGCATCACTGTTGCAGACATAATCAAACGTTCCGTTTCAACAACATTGACGTTGCTGGGTTGAATCGGAACGATTTTTGCTTGCGTGGTGCATGCCGTTTCCCGCAGATGTTGACATTTATCACTTTATCAGTCAACCAAATTCTTATGTAACAAAAAACAAATCTGTTAATCTGGTGAATAAATTAATATGGGTAGAACGAAAGTGGCAAGAGTAGGAGGCGAGCTTTGTGAAAATGAGAGTAGCTCAGATTCTGATACAAGTGATAGTTATGAGGATAATATCGTCTGTCCCACGCCAAAACCGCAAATTTGCTAATTCCAGGGTTCTGACTTCACTATGTAAAATACTAATGATTTTCTACCAAAAATTTTCAATGCCAAACTCACGAAAGTGCTATAAGGTTGTCTACTGTGCACGAGAGTTAATTCGCGAATGTGAAAACTCACCAAGGTTTTCAAAGAAAGAAGCACGAATATAAAACTGTTCTCATTCGAAATGACAAATTGCACATTCGTGGTTTTGGCATGAGACCGACGATATGATGTTGAATGAATTGACGATTTTTTCTTCCATTGTACGGTAAATCAGGTAAATGTGATAATGCACAAAACTTGACACTTCATCAAATTTAAACTTTAATTCGGTTTCTGACGTTTCTGTTTGAACGTAAAACTCTTTGTTTTGACTGAGATGTCTTTTGACTTTTGAGTTTGACAGATCCAACTTGGATCGCATTCATCGCTGCTAGACGAACGGGCAGTAGTTCATGCACTTTCGATGTCTCAAGGCCAAAGAGGGGAATATAAAAGTGGGCGTGTCAATGCGCTCCTAATGTAGGAAACGGATCGGTCATATGCGCATTATGTCCTCAATGCATGAAACGGAACACACCTTATAATATCATCTTGCTACTAATATGAATGTCTGACAGGCATTATCTATAACTATTGAAGAATTACGGGCAATGGAACTTTTTTTACTTTGTTGGGTCGTGAAATTATCTCAATAAATACTACTCGTGCTCAAGATACTATCTATATTTTTTAAAGAGAAACATTCTCAATTGAAAATTGAATAAATATATAGGGTCTTTTTCAATATCTATCAGATGTAGTTCAATGTCCAGCGTGGCTTTTGCCGGGGAAGTAGTTGTTTTCTGTTAGATATTACAAAAAAGTAACTTCAATTTTATCGTAGGGTTTTTTTCCATTTTCAGAGGAGTCATGTATTTATTCAATTTTCAATTGAGAATGTTTCTCTTTAAAACATGAATCCCTTCCAAGAGAGGTTATCTTGTACGATGGAAAACAGCGACTAAATTCCAACTTTCAGTCGCAGATGATTCCACAACTGACTTTATGAACATCCTGTTCATATTTTTAATGAAATCAACAATACTATCTATAATTCTGTCAGAAATCTGAAACTCGATCAAATTGCAACTTGATCTCGTTGATTTCTGACAGAATTACTAGCGATAGTATTGCGAGCACTCGTGGTATTACCCCCGATAGTAGGTGTCGCACCCTTTGAGCGTTTTCGCTACTACTTATTCAGTTCCCGATGCTCCCGTGTCATCATGCAACTTTGAACACCAGAAAAGCTCAAAGGTTCTGTTGAGCTATTCGTCTATCATTCGATTGTTCCTAAAGACAGTTTGTAACATGATAACATGACAATATAAATGACCGGAACTAAGTTCTAAGAAATAACCCGGTATTGTACTGGTATTCAAATCAAGCCACTGTTAGGCAATACTGACATGGTACGACGGTATGCGATCACGTACTCTTTTCATATGTTAAAAACCAAGACGTTCGCTACCGGCCATAAAAAATAAACCGTCTATTCATCGAAAGCAGCGATTCTGTATGCGATGCAATGTTCGTGAGCTAGTGATTATATTATAATATATGAGTTTATGAATCGCTTTTTTCGATGCGGAATTTTTATGTACGTACTTACCTGACGTGTTCTTTGTGCTTTCTGTTATAGGTACTCAGTTCTTACTATATTGATTTCAGTTTCACTTTTTCTGACCCCCCGGCTGTGATGCAAGATGTTGATAGTAGCCAAATTATTTGCATTGGGTCTTTAATTGGTCGAAAAGAATGTTATAACTTTTCACTGAGAAGAACAAACACAGGATGGCGTAGTGAAAACAGAACAGACGGTTTTTGGGTTTTTTAAAAACCCTCGTACAGGTCAGCTTCATTTTCACCATCGATTGTCACCATAAAGTAACCTTGAATTGTTTTGAAATATGGTTTCTATAATAGATTCATAATTTTTATGCATAGTGATATCAGATGTACTTTTTGGAGCAAATAAATGACTGTTATAGACTTTGTCACAGCATAATTAGTACTTATGCTATGACTGCGTACAAGTTCATTCTTAAAATGAGGATAATATTTAGGGAGGAAATAATTTCTTATAAGGAAGTTTTACCCAATTCAGACAAGGAATGAAATTAAAATTGCTCTACAACTGTATCTTCATATGTTCATATACAGTGCGATGCTAAATTATGGAACAAATTCATTATTTCTGAATATAGAGATATATCGGAAAAATCCTCGGACAGGTCGATTTTCTTTTCCGATTGGCCAATTTTTGAACCTCACCCAAAATATATAGGGTTATCCGCATTTGAGGAAAAGCGACTTTGGTGATATTTTTAAATGGGACACCCAGTATATTTGTCCGTATTCGGTCAGGGATCGTCATTAAAAATCCAGTGATACCAAGTTTGATGGCATTATGTCGAACGGCTGCGGAGATATGGCCAAAAAACTTCTCCATATACACAATGAGTGCGACAGAGACTTTTAACCTTCTGAATCGTGTGGAGTCTCGCAGTCATACTCATTAGACATACGAGGAAGTTTTTTGGCCATATCTCCGCAGCCGTTTGACATAACCCCATCAAACTTGGTATCACTGGATTCGTAATGACGATTCCTAACCAAATATTGAAAAATATACTGGGTATCCAATTTAAAAATATCAAAGTCACTTTTACTCAATTGCGGATAACCCTATATATTTTGGGTGGGTTTCAAAAATTGGCCCATCGGAAAAGAAAATCGACCTGTCCGAGGATTTTTCCAAAATATCTTTATATTCAGAAATAATGAATTTGTTCCATAATTTAGCGTCGCACTGTATAGCCCCTCGCTTTAATAATCTTCATATATTTCATGAAATGAGAATTTCAGGATGTGAAGGATAATATAACGATATAAGTTATAAAAAATGTATATACTATTCCATACTTATATAACAATTTAGGGTCTACTAATACTGGATTTGATCTTTATATCAAGTGTGTAAAATGAGTGTTTTTTTAATGGCACGTGAGAGTGTTAATTTTTTCTATCGAATGTGCCATGAAAACACGAAATACAGACAACATTTTTTGTACAACTGTGAATGTGAATTTACATCGTCTGAAATATATTAAAAATAAATACTTCCAATAAGTCTTGACGTGGTTTTTTGTTCCCATAAGATATCGCTTTTAAGCGACTGTTGTCTTGAAAATATTATTCCATGTTTTCAGTAAAATTGGAATGAAAAAAATAAGTTCAGAATAATTAAATAATACTTCTCTTTTCCATACATGTTATCTATAATGTTATCAATACTTCCAATACAATTTCACAGCATCCAGTGGTATTTCTGTGTCGTCACTATAGAAACGGTTTGTTGGCACGCCGCGTGTTTGACTGTTTGACTGTATTTGCTTCAATTTCAAGTTATTTTCAAGATTATGATAGTGGTAGTGATACACCATCAGATATATTTGAGAAAGCAAATGTAATACGAGGCTTGTTTGGTAAGTCCGTGACTTTTTAAATTTCCCGCGCAGTAACTTTAAATGCAACACTGCTGCTGTCAACCACCATCTTTCAATAGACTACTGTCAAATTTTGAGCAAGCTGCGACATTTGGTTTGTGTTTGACAGCAATTAGAAGCAGACAACCTCGTGAATTTTAACAAAAATGGAAAAAAGTGAATTTCGTGTGTTGATTAAGCATTATTTTTTGCGTAAAAAAACCATAACTGAAACCAAGGAAAGACTTGATAAATACTATGGGAACTCTGCACCATCAATTTCAATGGTTAAGAAGTGGTTTACTGAGTTCCGTTGTGGTCGTACCAGCACAAGTGACGCCGTACGTTCAGGTCGCCCAAAAGAGGTCATCACGCCAGAAATCGTCGATAAAATCCATGGAATGATATTGGACGATCGGAGAATAAAAGTACGTGAGGTAGCTGAGGCTGTAGGCATCTCAACTGAGCGAGTACATCACATTTTACATGAATATTTGGACATGAAGAAGCTATCCGCGAGATGGGTGCCGCGATTGCTCACACTCGACCACAAGCGCAACCGTGTGACCACTTCAAAGGAGTGTTTGGCAAAGTTCAATCGCAATCCGGGCGAGTTTTTACGCCGTTATATAACCGTAGACGAAACATGGATCCATCACAATACCCCAGAGACCAAGGAACAATCAAAACAGTGGGTGTCAACTGGTGAACGTGCACCAAAGAAGGCTAAGGTGCGTCTGTCAGCCAACAAGGTTATGGCCACAGTTTTTTGGGATGCACGCGGTGTCATTCATATAGATTACTTAGAGAAGGGTAGAACGATCAACGGCGAATATTATTCAGAGCTTTTAGACAGATTCGATATTGATTTGAGGCAAAAACGACCACATTTAGCGAAAAAAAAAGTGCTGCTTCATCAAGACAATGCACGAGTGCACACGTGTGTAGTCACTATGGCAAAAATTCATAAATTGGGCTACGAACTACTACCCCATCCAGCATATTCTCCAGATTTAGCCCCTTGCGACTATTTTCTTTTCCCAAACCTGAAGAAATGGCTGGGTGGTAAGAGATTTGGGTCGAATGAAGAGGTTATAACCGAAACAAACGCCTATTTTGAGGGCCTTGAGAAAACCTATTATTTGGAAGGAATAAAAAAACTGGAAAAACGCTGGACTAAATGTATTGATCTAAAAGGAGATTATGTTGAAAAATAAAACGCTTATTTGCCAATTTTTTTTTCTTTATTCAAATAGTCACGGAGTTACCAAACAGCCCTCGTAGTATCTAATATGTTACCAGCCAAATCCAACTTAATATATGGGAAAACATATGACCAATTTCTTGAATGGTGTGACAAGACACATGTAATAAAGGTTTCTGAAAATGTGCTTGTGTGCTATTTTCAGGAAAAAATAAAAAATTATAAAATCTCCTACGTCTCCTACGTCTACTCAATGTTGAAAAGTACATTGAACGTTGAGGGAAATATTGATATAAGGAAGTTTTCAAAATTAGTCCCTCTCATTAAGAACAAAAGCGTCGGATACCGAGGAAAGAAATCTAAAGTTTTATCAAGGTATGATATCAATAAATTTATTCAAGATGCTGATAACGAAACAAATTTACTTTATAAGATATAGATGTAATCATAATTTTGTAAAATTAATAGTAATTTCAAAAAAATTTCCAGGTTGTCCTAATTTTGGGTATCAGCGGTGCTTGTCGCCGTGAATAATTATTACATATAACTATTGATGCCATTGAAGATGCTGGATCTATATTGATTTTTAAAATACCTGAACGAAGACCTATTACGCAAGAACGTTTACTGTTTCAAATTCTGATATATTGAGATATACCGCAAGTATAGAGCACTACCGCCGCCTCAAACAAAACAAAACAAAACAGATTATTTTTAAAATATTCGAGAGGAAAATGTATCATCCAACATTTATTTATTTATTTATTTTCTAATTCGGGATACAAACAGGTGAACACCCAAAACAGTATCCGCTAATGCATTCTTAATTCTACATTTTACAAACTCAAATAATTCTAGCAAAATACATCAATATATAGTACGATATACTCTGAAAAAAAAAAAACTAAAAGTAAAAATTAATGATTTAGAGAAAAATATGTCTAGCTTTGTTCTTGAAGGAAGAAAGCGATACACAGGAGACATCAATTCCGGAGCAATATTTATTAAAACTGTCGCTGAGTCTGGGAATGATAGCCTTCTGGCCCAAGTTGGTATTTTTAAAACCGACGCTGAGGAGTAGTTTACTTCTTGTGTTCCTGGACGGAACGTGGAAAGATACCAAAGATAAAAGCTGGGAGGTATCGTACAAGTTCTTGAGAATCTTAAACATGAAAACTAAGTCTGAGATGATTCTTCTGCTTTCAAGTGGAAGAATTCTGAAAGTTTGTCTTGCCAAATTCATACTATCGATGTTGTACGTACCATTGATTCTATAATTCAAAAACCTGAGAAACCTATTTTGGATCCTCTCTAGTCTTACTTTATGAATATTATATTGTGGATTCCATATGACTGTGGCGAAATTCAGCCTGCTATGAATATAAGCAAAATCATGGAGTTTTGGGATCGGAAATGTTTACAGATTCTGCATATGAAACCCAACATTTTGCTACATTTACTAACCACGTATTCGCAATGTGGATTAAAGTTCAACTTCTCATCAAATATAACACCCAAATCTTTGATAGTTTCCACTCTTTCTAGGTCACTTCCAGACAAATTATAGCTGAATCTGAACTGATTCCAATTTCTTGAGAATGAAATAGAAGAGCATTTATTTAAATTAAGGAACAATCGGTTGTAGCTACAATAATCAGCAAATCGAGCAAGATCTGACTGTACACTGAGGCAATCCGTGTTTGACTGTATTCTTGAGAATATTTTCAAGTCATCGGCTTATAATAAGAAATTGGAAAATCGAAAACATTTTTTTACATCATTGATAAATATCTAGAATAAAATGGGACCTAGGTGAGAACCTTGTGGTACTCCTGAAGTAACAATAATTGGTGCTGATTTGAACCCATTTACCGTAATGATTTGAGACCTATTATGTACGTAAGAGGCAAACCATCGAAGTAGATCGCCATGTACACCGATATCAGCAAGTTTAGACATGAGTATATTATGGTCAATTTTATCAAACGCTTTGCTGAAATCAGTGTAGATTGCATCCACCTGAATTCGCTCGTCTAAAGACTCGGAAATGCATTGGCTGTATATGGCAAGGTTAGTTTCAATTGCTCGTTTAGCATAAAAACATGTGGGGATATAAGAGCTTCACAGGTCACTGTTTCAGGAGAAGCTCTGTAACTCTGCTGGCCAATGCAGGGGGCAGCATTACGTCCATAAAACGTCACGATGGCTGGAAATCTTCCTCCGAAGCAGAAGCATATATAGAAGATAGTTTGAATAACAAAATCGAGCTTTCTAACAAAATATTGAATTGTCCATCTTCTTCCAAACATTTTAAAATATCTGATAAAATTGTGGAATCAACTCTTCAAGAAATATCCAACGTTTCTGATCATGGAACATGGAACATTTTCGGTAATTTATGTTGGAATTGTTCAAACTTTACTATCAAATATTATGCCAATAAATGAAATTTTTTTATGATAAATAATCTATTAATGATTGACTCTGTTAAAAATAAATCCTTCAAAAAGTAATATTTCATGTTTATTTTGTGAATTATTCTGGCAGTGAAAAAAAGTTTTTTTTTCGTCAACCATCCGGGAAGTGTTCACTTCCCAGGCACTTTTTCTTTGGGAAAGTAGCACTTCCCGGCCTAGTCCGGGAAGGACGTACTTCCCGGACTAGGCCGGGAAGTGCTTGAATTTTAATACAAATATTAATATAAATAAGAATTAGAGTGTTTCTGTTGGTACCTATCTTCTGTTCGAATTTCAATATATAATACAAATAATAACTGAAATGTTCGAAATATTCAAATTTGGAATCGTTTCATCCGGTTAACAGATGGGTGAAAGTCGACCTCTCTTCGTCTCTTAGACTAAATGCGTCTCATTGATTTGTTATTCTACATGGTTGCCGAAAAAATAATGTACGCAACACGTCCGAAAACAGTTTTTTTGGACTCGCAGACTTCCAGGACTCGCTAACGCTCGTCCTAGAATTTGGTCTACTCGTCCAAAAAAACAGTATTTTCCGGACTTGTTACGTAAATTACTATTTTCACGGTGAAAAAGACATTTTTTCACTGTGAAAAGAAGTAAACATTTACGAATCAATAGAGATGCAGAAATGTCAAGTTTTTTTGACAATTGTACAAAAAATTATTTATAAGTGAATTTCTCAAAGAAAGGGTATAATTAAATATTATGTTACCTGTAAATGACTCCAAAATGCGTAGAATTGCATAAAACATGGAGATCTGACAATGAGAAAATGTAAAAATGAAAAAAATGTAAGGATAAAAAAATTGTAAAAATGTTGAAGTGTTAAAGCGTTAAAGTGTTAACACATTAAGTGTTGAATATGTAAAAATGTATATTAAGTATTCATGAACTGATTTGTTGCCAGGCTCAAGAAATATAATTGTTTTATTTTATGTCCATTAATTTTGTTTCTAGGTATAGAAGTTCTGTGGGATAATGTGGCGGCTTTTTATATATTATTTTCATCATTCGTTTCTGAATGATTCCATATTGTGTGTGGGGTTCGAAGAATGTATGGTATAACATTTTTCATTGGTTTTGTTGGAGTATTATTGAAACCTTGCTTTATCTTATACACCACGCATCTTAGTTTCTTAAGGAGAAAGTTAATTTGATGGTCCCATTTCAGGAGACTGTCTATTTTAATCCCTAAATATAAAGTTCAATCTATTTGAAAATTATCTTGGAAACTAATTTTGTTGTAATTTGGAAGTGCGAACTATAGCTGCAGAAAGGCACCTTGAAAGTTTTCTGTACATTTATTGATAATAGTTTATTGAGGAACCATTTTTTGATGAGAGAGAGATTATATTCTACTTTCTGTTTTAATTACGACCATGACCGTGTCATCAGCGAAACTTATAATGTTCCCGTCAGATTCCACCAAGAATAAGTTGATCAGGTGAAGAGAAGTGGTCCCACCACCGTTACTTGTGGTACCCCACATTCTACAACTTTTTTTGCTGCTGTGTGAGTGTAGTATTTTGATCTGTGTTCTGTTTGTAAGGTATGATTCGAAGAGTGATTGTTCAAAACCTCTTGCCCCTACGCTTTCGAGAGTGTTTAAAAGTATATGATGATTCACGGTATCAATAACCTTTGCCAAGTTTAGAAATACTCCAATACAGGTTTTTTTTATTGTCAACTGCCTTACTTAACTTTTTAGATAGGTGTACAATGGCATCTTGTGTTGATTTTCCTTCTTGAAATCCAAACTGTGTTTGATATGACTCCATACTACTTCAGAAAGTTGGTTAACCTATTTTTAATGATTGTTTCTAGAATTTATTAATGCTAGAGATCAATCCACTTTGTCGGTAATTTGTTCTTTCTGTACATTCTCAACTCTCAAATATTGAAATGACCGTTCAATTTTTTAACAGTGTGCAAAACTGTCCTGTTCTTATTGATTTGTTATTGGGTTTATGATTATAGTGTTATAGTAGATTTTATCTAGAATGATGTACGGCAATTTTTTGACGATATTAACGAAAAAATCATTGAAAGCTTCTGCAATATTTTCCACATTTATTTGGGATACAGAGCTATTATTTTTTGTGGCTTGGAGTTCATTGATAGTTTTCAATTTGGTTTTGTAATAATGAATTTTTGCATTTTCTATTTGTTTTTTAAGTGTATTTTTATAATTGTTTCATTCATTTTTCATTATTTCATGGTTTAGAGGTTGTTTTAGGATTTTGTATAGATTATCTTTTTTGTTGATTGACACTAACGAATTTCCTGATTTTTCAAATGTTTATTTTTCTACTCTAGTCGGAGATTTTGAGAACATTTTGGATAATGATGATGATTTTGGATACTGCTGTGTCTAGATCTTCATTGGGTAGGTACGTCAGATCAGTTTGCTTCAATGGTAATTTATTCGAATTTTTCTTCGTTGATTTGTTTAATATTATTTTTGATCTTTTTTTCGATTTTTATATTAGTTTGAAGAATTTTCACGTTTGAAATGTAGTAACAAATTTTGTACTTTCAAGCAAATTTATTTCACAAAATACTTCTAAAAAATCGCCGACTCAAATTCAATTTGTTCTCGACATATCTCTTTGGTATTTTAACTTTCCACAGTGTGATATATAAAAGCAAGGAGAAAGACAAATTAATCAATTAAAAATACGGTTTCGGACCCTTTTCAATTGGCTCGATTCCATCATTTTGTCATTCTCATCCTACCTTCAGTATCGGGATCGCAATCGCTTTTACAAGTAAGTGTTCTACTTTTGTAATGCTCAATCCATGTTGGCCTAATCAAAGGAGGACTCTATAAGTTACAATATCCCAAGGCTGTTAATAAATTCGAGATAGTTTGTCGAATATTTTCGAAAGCGAGTTGATTGATAACTGCCCGACGCCCAGGGCAGACGGATGTTATCTAAAATCAACACGCTGAAGGAAAGCTTAGACAAATTATACGATTTTTTAAAATGGTTGAGGGATATTTATCAAGATTTTTGTTCACATAAGTTTGAACTAAAGATAACACACTATAAAAAGGAGTGAAATTAAAATTCAATGAAATTTCACATTGTTCTTCACAATTTATGAAAAAGATGAGTAGATAAAAATATTCCCACGCATATTTTTCATGATCGTGTCTTTATTTTTGATTATTCCTCGTATTAACATGTCTGTTTAATTTACTTCAATGCAAATGAAATTGACCAGTACTGACCCCTATTAATGAACGATTTGTTATTAATGATGAATTCGAGAAAATCGTCCATTAATGACCCCTATTAATGGTCGATTTGTCATTAATGGTCGATTTCTCTTTGAATGCATGATTGTTGCATAATCAACCAAACACAAACGAATTCAGATATTATGGACGCTAAAATGGATATTGACGACAAATTTATGTTGCCAGAAACTGCAAAAGTAGCAACTTTAACTTTATTGCCAGAATTTCTTTATTTTAACAAGAGTGAAGTAGACGGAAAAATATTGTAATCAACTCTTATATTAAAATGCGACTAATACAATAGTTTTTTAAATAACTATTAATTACTCAGTCTGTTTTTTAATTTAATATGTGTAGATTTGGAACACAACTATTTTTTATGTTTTATAATTCAGTTTCGTTCAAGTGTGATTTACTGCAACCAAATAAAACGAATGTTATGAAAATTTGTATTATTTCATCATTTTCCATCTTTGGTCGTTCTTGACTTTCAGAACTAGTTAGTTTTCAATTAAGTTAATGGAGTATAATTGTTTTCATCAATACAATATAAAAATAATAAAAATACAGATGGAACATATAATGAAACTAAGAACGATCTGAAAGCGGCGATTTAGTGCTTTCTTTGTCGTAGAAAATTACATAGGCATCTCCGCTCACTAGGGATCTAGTTGAAACTGGGTTCACATGTGAATCATTATATTCATGCCACGTGTTCGCATACGGATGTCTACAGTAGGCTGTGTAGTGTCCGCAATAGGTAGTCCCACTATGATTAGATAATGCATACAGACTATATAGATAAGGGGTTACGTTTTCTGCTGTATAATGACTCATATCCAATCCCTCTAAAGGAAAATCAATGATAAGATTCAATTTTTCTTGTAATCTTTCTGTTGAAGAAAACCGTTTCAAATGGATAACTAAAATTTCAGGGAATTTATGAATTGATAGGGATTTCGTGCACTTCCTCCTCTCATTGCACTTCGCACATGTTGGCTTCTCGTCACCATCCAAAGTTTCTTCCCTTTTGAATGAATCTAAACATTGTGACAAATTTAGTTGGCCTGCTCTTCGTGGTATTGAAAGGGAAAGATCCCAAAACGGATCGAAAGAGACTGAACAGTGACCACAATAGGTACATTTCAATGTAGATTTCAATTGGCCAACGAAGTTGTCTACAATTTTGGAATTGCTCGTCCTTAAGTATCTTGACCATGACTCTTGAGCCTTCTCACAGTCACTCAATCTCTCATCCAACTCTTCCATTATGGGTAGCGGCTTTTCGGTGACTCTATTGACGTCTTCATGTAGACCCTCTAACAGGAATCGTAAGAACTCTTGAGCATCTTCTTGGGCAAAACCGATGAAACGAGGAGCGATTCTTTGGATTTGACTTTTCAAGGAGACTATATCAACAACTCTACCAGACGAATCATCTGACCAAAGTTCCTTGATCACCTGGGCAAATGCTTTGATTAACGCTCCTTCCCCAGATATGTTGGTGTTTATATCCCTTGTGTGGGCGTCTCTATTCAAATACTCCAATAACCATCTAGTATTCGATAAACACTGGATAATACTGTTCATAAAACAAGTATTACCAATATTGGTCAACCCAATGAGACCAGATGATTGGATATTTTTATCAACTGCAGGCCAGATGGAGTGTGAGCTGTTTACGCTGCTTAGACTACTGCTAGTTTCTTCTGAGGAATTTATATCACATGGATTAGCAATGCAGGATAGGTGGAAATCCGAGTTAATAACTCGAGTCGAAATCAGTTACATTCGTAACTTCAACTGCATTCATTCCTACCTTGAAGAGACGTTTATTTTGGGATTCGGGTAGGTATAAAATCTCATCTAAAGATTGCGAAGAAGGTATGGTGCCGAAGAGAGAAGAGGCATTACCACGTTGGATTGCGATACTAACTCTAGACTCTGCAGAAAAATATAAAGCAAGGTGAATGCAGTTGAGCAATAAATGTTATTAAAATTATCAACGAAAATGGTGATAATCGTAATTATCATTAAGTATTTGTAAAAGTGAATTTATTAATCATTCCATCGTCGGTGTCTGTTTTTTGCGTCAATTACCTAATTGAAAAATTACATCTTTGCAGGCTGGATGCATTATGAAAATAATGTTTCACGTGGTGTCAATTCGAAACTGATTCAGATTTCTCTTGATGAATAAATATTGGACTGCTACTTTATCTCGATGGTTTTGCATGTTGGAAATGAAAGAAAAACTTCATTGAGAATATTGAATTTTGATAAAAGTTTCAGTTTCAATTTGACATCATAGTTTCGGAAAACCCTGTATTTTTAAACTTTCAAGCTAAATAATTGAGATAAGTGGTAACTAATCAATTTCAATGCTGAAAGTTGAAAACTTATTAACTGTAATTTGAATCAATGTATCTGATACTTAATAATAATGTTAATTTGAATTCGAAATTAAGTTTAGCATACCAGACGGGAAAATGAAAATCAGAACTGAATTAAAAAATGTGGATCAACCGGGATTCGAACCCGGGATCTCATGGTTTCTGGCCATGTGCGTTAGACCGCCACGCTACTAATCCTGTTTCAAAAATCGGCGATTCACATTTCAAATTTAGCTCTTCGTTAGTATGAGATGATGATGACAATTAAATGAAAAGATGGAAACATTCTAGTTCATTATCCATGTTAATGTTTATAAAACAATTATCGCAGTTTTATAATCCAAAAATTTGTCATAAACATTAAAGTTTGAATCAAAATATTATTAACTGTAAGTTAATTTTTTTATTGTATCAATGACATCATGTATTTTCCATAAATATATGGTTCAATAATAGCGAATAGCTATTTTCATCACCACAATGACAGGATGGAATAACGATAAATAAAATCAATTGATTGCACCAAATGAACACTTTAATAACGACATATACCTTCTTTGTTTCACTCAGTAAAGTCTACAAAAACAACTATCAAAATATATGTATATTGAGAGCAAAAACTTTGTGTCATTACTGTAAATACTTCATTTCATAGTAGGTAGCACTACTTTATATTTGAATTTCAGTTTGAAACGGCAAGTAAACACTGTCTGGGTCTTTTTTTCCTAGTGGCAATTAAAGTGACACCCACTCCCAAATACAGGTGCTTTTTTTGATTGCCATTACTAAAGTTTTAATAATGGTTATTAAAGTTTTTTATTGGTGTATTACATTTCACCCAAAAATGAAATCAACTTGATAGTCAACTTCCTCCCATTGTATTGAAAAAGTTGAAGAAATTTGACTTCAAAATAATGCGCTTTCCAAATAAGGAGTTTCATTTTAAACTTTCGCGGTCGTATGGAATGAGTGAATTTCGTTATTCTTAGTTGAGAACCGTGGGTAATTGATATTATCGCATGACAATATGACGATGGTGAATGCTCCAAAATTTGAACAGATCTTGCATTATTGTATGGAACTCAATGCTTTTAGATTTGTTTCATTGACTACTGTTATTAATTTTGTCAGATGCATCTTTCGAATTTTTGAAATGAAAGTTCCTTGTTCATCTCTTGAATATTAATCGATTACTTAGTTTTTTATTTCATTTTATACGGAGAAAGAATATAGAATAGAATATCTCTATTGACCATTGTTTGGTACATGAGTACATCTGGTAAGTTAAAAATCAATTACAGAAATGATAGTAATTCAAAAAATGTATATGCACAAACAATACTGCATGAGACTGTTACGTATTCAAATAATTCAGGTATTCATCTATATGCTATATAAAAACAATTTCGTATGAAAAACTCCTTATCCTTATTGCGAAAAGCTTGATCAGAACTAGATTGCTTGATAGAGTTGGGCAATTTATTGTACAGAGTTATCGCATTGTACAGAGGAGATTCCTTGAACTTGGAAGTTTTGTGTGAGGGAGCCTTCAACAACCCACCATTTCAAGTCTGGTACCTGTTTGAAAAGTTTACAGAATTCACATTTTTCCTCACAATATTTCAAACACACTTCAGAAAATAAATTGGGGGAGCATCTAAAATTTGTTCTTTCACAAAAATTGGCTTACAGCTGTCCCTGAAAGGTAAACCAAATATCAGCCTTATATGATGCGTTTCTGAGCTAAGAACACCCTTTAGAAATCTT
This sequence comes from Chrysolina oricalcia, assembly GCA_944452925.2. Lineage (NCBI taxonomy): Eukaryota > Metazoa > Arthropoda > Insecta > Coleoptera > Chrysomelidae > Chrysolina > Chrysolina oricalcia. Next base: position 19,549,204 of record OX101825.2, read on the forward strand.
TCTCACAGCCCCAAGACATGATATTGAGGAAAATATGGAAGAAAAGCATTGCATAATAAACATTCAACAAGCTGGACCTAGTCACATACTTATTTAATAGTTTTATAGCGTAAAATGCATTATTTAATTTATTCGCTCTGAATTTATAGTTCCCAAGTCAGACTGGGATCTAGCACCGTGCCTAAAAATTTTAAATCAGTACCTATATGTATTGAATTACCTAAACATGTCTCATCTGCTTGCTGATCTTTTCTGTTGTGAAAAGTCATAAATACTTACTTATTTGTGTTTAACTCCAAGCGATTATTTTTACACCAGGAAGAAAAACTACGTATTACTGAATTCGCTTTCGAAATCACATTTGATTTATTTTCAGATTCTGTTCGGAAAACATTGTAATGTGACGATCAATTATGTGTTCTGGCAAGTCATTTGCAAATAAAATAAATAATAACTGTCCCAATACCGAACCCTGCGGAACTCACAATCTAAATCATGAAAGAGTGATCGTATCTCGGAACACTTAACTGCCATAGAGGCCCTTCCATATATACGATTTGATCCAGTTCAGTATGTTATTTGGAAAATGGAATCAAAATCTTTAAATAGGTCAAAGAATAGCGATATTACAAATTTATTAGCATCTATTTCAGTATGTAGATAATTTAGTAAGTGATAAGTAGCTTTGTCAATGGCTCTCTTCTGAAACCATGTTGGTTACTTACATAGACATAGACATACCCATTTCCAAATAACTGATCATCCTATTCGCAATAATTTTTTCAAACTGTTTAGATAGTGAAGTAGGCATAGAGAAACTTGTCTATAGTTATCAACATCCTGGCGATCTCCTTTTTTAAATAGAGGAATCACCAGAGCCTTCTTGAACTCATTTGGAAACACACCTTGTATAAAACACTTACTGACTAGATATGCTAGAGGTTATTACTCAACCTATAGCGCCATTTGAAATTTTAAGGGTAAAGTTAACTCAACAATATTTCCTTTATTCACAAAGGTATTTTTTTTCTTCGGTACCGTTTGAAAATTTACTCGAAGATGCAGAAAATATATTCACTCTCTAGGGCAAAATCATCGTGACTATTTCGATGAGAAAGTTGCAAAACTGAATCAGTTGAACTTGTCTGTCACTGTCGCATGTTTGATGGATTGTTAATGGATGTTACACTTTCAGTCAGTACCGCGATTGGAGTAAGCAAACTGTTTCTTTTCCTCGGACTTTGTATTTCGAAATGCTGTTGAAAAAATTTGTGATCGCTCGTATTTCAACCTACAAGTAATTTTCTTTAATGAGGATCGAAAGTTCCACGAGAAAATTGAATAGCTTGAGATGACGGTGATCTAATCAAACCCACAAAAATAAAATTAACCAACCATCTGAAGGGAGTAACCCAAAAGCAAATGCATTTTTCATTTAGGAAGAAAATAAATCTTGTTCAAACGTGTTGAAGAAACAAGAATGAACCCTGCGGAATTCCTAATATTATATCATAAAATACTGATCGTACCCTGCCACTTAACTGCCATAGAACGCCCTTCCACATACGATTTGATTCAGTTTTTTAGGTTATTTCGAAAATGAAGTCTCGCTAGTTTTTCAGTTAGAAACTCTAATGACACTTAATCAAAAGCGTTCGATAAGTCAAATAATAGCGGTTTGTATTTTATTTCACGAAAAAATGCCTTATAACATCCATGGAAAAATATCTTGAAAACCAAAGGAAAATGAGAAGACCTTATGAAGTTTATACTCGATGTTGCCTAATATACCTGAAAATACTCATAATTTCGTTAAGGCCCATTAATTCTTTCACGAAAGCTTTCACTAATTTTCCACAACACACATAAATCTGCTTTGTATTTTTACTTGTTCATTCGGATCTTTCAAATTTAACAGTGTTATGGTTTCAATGAGAATCAACAAAAAGTCTCCACACTTACGTACGCACTTATTCAACATCAAATATCTTGAAAATAGTTGACATTTTTCACTCTAAGAACTATTATTATTATTTTCTGAATTTTACTATCAAAATCTGATTCTTGGAATATGTGTCCCAGAAACCAACAGAAATTTTTAAGAATATGATTCCACCTTCTGAAAGTATAGTGAATATCAATTGCTTTGGAACCAACTTGGTTCAACTTATTCAAAATGAGCAAAAATGCTAATTACAATTTTTTTTCCAGGGTGAAGTTCGTGGGCAAGCTTAGATAATCCTTCCAGTGAGGATGAACATCACACTAAACAGTGAGTATTGAACATGATATGCAGTGCTTGCCAAAAGTCTGCCTCCTTCTCTAACATTTTGACCCAGACAAAATCGTGATTTAAAACAAAGTGAGGGTGAAATTGGATCGAAAAAAATTGTTTCTTTCTGACTTTGATTCATCTTGAAAGACTCACACATTCCCAAAAGAAGGTCAATATTTATATTTGGTTAAAAAAACTTTTGATTGTGATTATTATCAACTTAAGGTTTTTCATTGTTGAAAATTTTTGTTAAAATTTTTATTTAATTTTTGTTAAAATTTTTATTTCCGTCAACCGGCTACACCCCTACGCGCAAACCTAGAAGTCCTCGAGGGACTTGTGCGAGCTAGGGAAGACGTAGCCCTCAACTTTTAACGTGTAATGCCATGTATGGCACCGGTGACCATGCTGGGAATCGAACCCGCGACACTATGATTGAGAGGCGTATGCTCTACCTTCACGATCACCACTGCCCATTGGACTGTACACAGATATAGAAAAATCTCATCGGCATATAGCATTTCCAATGCGTTTGGTTGATAGTTCAAGTAGCCAGTCGACCAGTGCAAATTATAACAAATGTACGCGATGTAGATTCAAGGCACAAAAGGCACAAAAAGGCACAAAAAGGCGAGAACATGTTTCACATCATTTAAAAAATCTTGGTTGGCTCAGCATGGAGGGTAGGTGTACACTCCATTCCGCTGCGACTTTTCATAAAATTATTTCAACTGAAAAGCCTTCTTATCTCTTCAGAAAGTTATCTTTCAGAACCGACATACATAACCTCAACTTGAGATTTCGGAATCATTTGTCAGCACCCAAACACAGAACTTCTTTTTTCCGCGGCTCTTTCTCGTATCAGATCGTTCGCTTATACAACCGGTTACCGACTGAATTTAAGTCACTTCCACTCCTAGAATATTGATATATGCAATGAACTAAAAATGTCACACCCCTGTATTTTAGATCATACCAAGTAGTTACTACTTTCAAGAGTAGTACAAAAATGTTTATGGATGGTTTAAATGTTAAGCTTAGTTTCTAATTTTTGATATATTTCTTCGTCTTTTTCTCCAGTTCTATTGAATTTGAAATAATTTTTGTTTCGTTATTAATTATTCGAAATTAGGAATTATCATGAGTTTATTTTTAATGGTTGGATGGAAGAGCAAGCTCTGCAATGATTTTTCATGTGCGGAGATTGAATCCTGCCTTTTGTTAGGTTAGGTATCTATTCTGTACCGAGTATCCTAACAATAAAAGCATTTATTATTATTATTAAGTATTCAACTGGACCACTGTTCCCCTTCCTGCAAACTGTTTGCCTCGAACACAAATAGCGCAATTACGTATCGTGACAGTCTTTCAATCTTAGTCGTGCCATCAAGCATTAGACACAATCGAAGATTTATGTAATAAGTTTTAAGTTTAGCGATTTAGGTACTTAATCGGTTTTGGATATGATACAGGAGGTATAAGAGAATTGGAACATAAAGCTTCAATTTTACCAACAAGATTGTCTGTGGGGCGTGACCAGAATAATAAGGGCAATGAAGGTTTCTTGTCAAAAGGATATCCTAAATAAATAATAAACTTAAAAAAAATGCTTTTTAGAGAATAGCTTTTATTTAAATGTACTAAAAAGAAGAATATTAATTTTAAAGTGACTCAAACCCATCATTTTGTTACATTATAAAATATGAAATGATATAAAATCTTGTCGCGAGAAGTATCTATGTATTTCTTATTGTACATTAAATTTAAAATTACCTCAAGATTTATTCTGGCGACAAGCTTATATCTTTTAAAATTGTATAATGTAACAAAATGAAGGGTTTAATTCACTTTAAAATTCATTTTCTTCTTTTTAATGCACTTAAATAAAAGCTTTTCTCTAATAAGTTTTTTCAAGTTTATTATTTATTTATTTCTTTTTTAGTTTTCTTTGGATATGTTTCTTAGTTTCTTCATATCAATTAATGCGTCATTGTTACACGGTCGTTTGCCTGTTAATTTACTACAATCCAGTACTTCAATATGGAGACCTTCCAGTGACTTGACGGTACTTTAAAGCCCCATATGCTTGGCCAGCAGCGAAGAGCTTTGGTCCTAGATAGACAACGGCATGGACAACATTACTACATTTTGTGTACTGTGCAAGCCCAGCAGTACCGTGACCATATTGCCGGAAATTACAGACATATTTTTGGTCGTAATTTTCCATAGGTGAAACCGTTGGAAATTTTTTCGAATTTCTACGCGTTCTCTATATAGCTTTTCCTTATCGCTGTAATTTTTGACATCCTAATCCGTCAAGTAAACTTCCGAAACTCTACGCTTTCTCTATCTAGCTTTCGTGGGGCAGGGGGACAAGTTCTTCGACATTGATGTATTGTCATCGGAACTGAACCAACATGTAAAATTTCAATTCCATAGTATAAGAGGAAGTAGTTCTAATTCAGCTTGCAAGATTTGTACCCATCTAACAAACACACACACAGAGCAAGTTAAAGAAAAGCTTTTAATTTTAATTAGAAAACTTACAGCTGAAAGCATAAAACTTTCCTTTAGTAAGCACATAAAGCTGTATTCATATGCAAGCTTTATGCGTTTTCGACTATCGCGCATCGCCTCCTGATTGGCTATGATTAGATTGTCCAAGTTTCTCGTTTCATGATAGTTTTGTGCGTATGTCGTGACTACATAACCTTTCATCTAGTAATAAAAGAAATAAATAATAACGCTTACAAAACAAATGATAATTTAACGAGTTTTAATACCACAATCAAAGTTAGCTGTGGAGTGACAAGTTCCTTGTAGTTAATCGCCTTGCTGACGTTTGGGTATCGTAAAAAGCAGAGCTAATTGAAGTTTATTAATAAAATGAATTGCCGTACGTACAATCTTTGTTCCTTTTGTACAGAATCTGAGCATATTCAAGTTTATCATGAAATCTATTTGATGAACACATCTGGCCTAAATCCTGAACAGGAAGTACAGCTGTTAAGCCAGGGAGATTTTCACTTATAATCTCCTAACTGCTTGAATTATTGCCGGAAATTTTTCGAGTACCTACATGAATTTTCATACAAAATGCGTGCACTAGATAAATTTCCTGCAATTAATTCAAGCACGCGGGGGATTCGGTAAGAAAATTTCACACCAAAAAATGTTAAGTTAATGCTAAATTCATCTGACTCGGAGATTATTCAAGACGAAATAAGTTATAACATCAGAGGGCCATGAATGGTTTTTGTTGACACAATGAAATATACGCGTTGAAAATATGTGTCTATCAGAGAAAAGCGGAAAGCGCTTTACTGGACAGAGCATAAAAGCGCTTTATAAGTCTACTAGATGGTCCAAATTACAGACTACTGAACCGTTTCAAATAAATCCAGAAAAAAATAAAGCACTTCATTCATCTGTAGCGGCTGGAAGACCTGTCAGCCGTCTATTACGAGAAGCGTAAATGCGTCTGCTCTAACGAATTGTTGGCTGCCTGTCAATTTGTAGACAAACTTCTACTTTGGATTCCTTGGTTCGTGTCAAATTAAGTTTCAACTAGTGACTGTAGATGTCATAAGTAACTTTCTGTTATATCTGTCTTGCATTCACGGTACTAATTCTTGAGTGGATTCGTTTTGATTTCGAGAGCTCCATAAATCCTTTCTGATGAGTGGGTGACCACGAAACAGCTGTCAAAGGTTGGAACTCTCGGAATTTAAACGAAAAATACTCTATTTTCACTTAGATTCTGCTTGCGTTCCTCATAACGTACTAGAAACATGATTTAACCTTGGGTTGGTTAGAACAACGAATTGTTGGCTGCCTGTCAATTTGTAGACAAACTTCTACTTTGGATTCCTTGGTTCGTGTCAAATTAAGTTTCAACTAGTGACTGTAGATGTCATAAGTAACTTTCTTCTATATATATATATACCAAACAGCTGTCAAAGGTTAGAACTCTCGGAATTAAAACGAAATATACTCTATTTTCACTTAGATTCTGCTTGCGTTCCTCATAACGTATTAGAAACTTGATTGAACCTTGGGTTGGTCAGAACAACGAATTGTTGGCTGCCTGTCAATTTGTGGACAAACCTCTACTTTTGGATTCCTTGGTTCGTGTCAAATTAAGTTTCAACTAGTGACTGTAGATGTCATGAATAACTTCCTGTTATTTATATATATATATATATATATATATATATATATATATATATATATATATATATATATATATATATATATATATACAGTGAGTCTGCTTAAGTTGGCTACATATGGGAAACTTTTTTATTATTGTTTTTATGAAAAAAAGTTAATCTTCATAAAAAGTTCTGCATGCTCTAAAACTCATGATGCAACCATCAGATATTGAATTTTATCAATCTTATACGAGGTATGTCAAAAGATATAAATTTTACCAAGGAGTAAAGTTACTTTATATTTCACAATATCGAAAATTGTTATTATGAACATTTGTTCGGAATTGAAAACTATGTTTCAATATGCAATTACATCCTTCCAATTGAATTTTTTTTTAAAAATTATCAGTATTACATTTATAATTTTTATTCATCACAAACATGATAACCTTTCCGTTCTGTTTAGAAATTAATGAGCAGATTTTCATGAAACAAAATTTTATAAATGATAAATGTTCGGTATTGATAATTTGAGAAAAATTTGTAAAAAAAATATTTTTACAATTGCATGTTGAAACATAGTTTTTAAGTCCGAACAACTTTTCATATTAACAATTTTCGATATTGTGAAATATAAAGTTACTTTACTCTTGGGTAAAATTAATATCTTTTGGCATACCTCGTATAAGATTGATAAAATTCAATATCTGATGGTTGTATCATGAGTTTTAGACCATGCAGAACTTTTCATGAAGAATAACTTTTTTTCGTAAATTGAATAATAAAAAAGTTTCCCATATGTAGCCAACTTAGGCAGACTCACTGTATATACTGTATATAGACGTTTCTGGTGAACCAGACAACGGATCACTTTTAATGGAGGGCATATTCGGACATTCTCTAGCCAACTAAAATATTTTCGACAATGCGGTGTTGCCGCTTCTATTAGAAAGCAGTAGCAACTTTGATTTTTCAAATGGAACACTCTGTATATAATATTATTTTTGGAATCTCCAACAATTGCCCGACAACTTTTCTTGATATTTCCCTATACCTATTTGTTACCGATTTCGAAATAAAAATTAATTTCAATTTTTTTCTTCGAAAATCATGACTTCTAAAAATGCCGATATCTTTTAGTTAAGAAGTACTATGATATCGAAATTTGGTTTGGAGTTAGGTGATACTTGGACACTTCCCACACGTCAGCCTAATCTCCGTTACTTCAATACAGGGTGGTAAAAAAATACAGTTTTTTCGTTTGCTAGAAAAAGTTGCTGAAATTTGATTATTTTAAATGTTACACCCTGTATATTATTGAAAATTCGGAAAGCTGCTGAAATTTGCTTTCTTTCTATGTATATCATACCTATACCTAACTAGTCAAGTTTCGGACTTATGAGCATTTATTTGTGAAAATGTCCCTTCAGAATGGTATTTCCATTCGGTATTTGGTAAGCAGGCCATGATTACTATTTGACAGTAACGTTGTGACATTCTCCTAATAATATCGACATTTTCGTCACTTCAGAAGTTGCAAATACCTTCAAAACGATGGAACAAAACTATTCAAACGAAGTTCTTGTGAATTTGTTTATTATTTTTGGACAGTGTGACAAAATTATCAGCAGAACATGTAGAAACTTCAATGAAATGTATCCGAATCTACCGCCAATGAACCTCAAGAAATTTATACGAATTCAGAACAATTTCAATATGTTTGGATAAACTTTAAAAAAGCACCAAGAAACTTGAAATTGGAAATATTGATATGAATAATTATAAAAAAGTAAAACAATCATGTGGAATATTTCAAAATATGTTCGAATCGCTGGCCGTTCACTTCCAAGCACTTTAAAATGCGGGTATTGACTGCTTTCGTGGTGGCAGATCTGATTTCATTGGGATCCAAATCTTCAAATGTTTGGGCAATCCTTTCTAACAATTCATCTCTCGAACGCACGGGTATTTTGTAAACTTTTTCTTTAAACATTCACCACAAATAAAAATCTAATGGATTAAGATCGGGTGATCTCGCTAGCCAATTCCATGGTCCCAAGCGCCTTATCCACCGATCGTCAAAAAGTCTTTTCAGTTCTGCGCTCACTTCTCTTGTGCAATGTGCATGAGCTCCGTCTAGTTGGTACCAACAGTTTCGATATTCTTCGAGTGGCAGATTATCCACGAAACTCTCTACAGTATTCTCCAAAATATTCAGGTAGCTTCTGGATGTTAATGACTCCTCGTATATCACGTACCTCAATTTGTTGTCCATCAACATGCAGAAGACATTAAAACTAAATTTTTCTTGAAATCCGGCTTCTTTTGTGACGTGAGGATTTTCACTGGACCAATAATGACGATTTTTTCTATTGAAAATCCCTTCTCTCGAAAATTTCGACTCATCAGTCCAAATAATTTTATTTAAAAAAAGTGGATCTTCTTGAATGCGTGTCAACAACATTTCACAAAATTCTACTCCCTGTTGAGGGTCTTGAGGCTTCATTGCTTGAATTTTGGTGAATTTATAATCATGCATTTTATGTCTTCGCAAGATTCTTTGAACCGATGAATATTTTATACCCAAATGTTCTTCAGCACTTCTTATCGATGACTCGGGAAATGCGTGAAAATATGCTAAGACATTAATCTGGTTGTCTTCAGAAGTTACGGGTCGAGGCAAGTTTCTTGGTGCTTTTAAAGTTGATCCAAATGCATTGAAATTGTTCTGAATTCGTATAAATTTCTTGAGGTTCATTGGCGGTAGATTCGGATACATTTCATTGAACTTTCTACATGTTCTGCCGATAATTTTATCACACTGTCCAAAAATAATAAACAAATTCATCAGAACTTTGTTTGAATAGTTTTGTTCCATCGTTTTGAAGGTATTTGCAACTTCTGAAGTGACGAAAATGTCGATATTATTAGGAGAATGTCACAACGCTACTGTCAAATAGTAATCATGGCCTGCTTACCAAATACCGAATGGAAATACCATTCTGAAGGGACATTTTCACAAATAAATGCTCATAAGTCCGAAACTTGACTAGTTAGGTATAGGTATGATATACATAGAAAGAAAGCAAATTTCAGCAGCTTTCCGAATTTTCAATAATATACAGGGTGTTCTATTTAAAATAATCAAATTTCAGCAACTTTTTCAAGCAAACGAAAAAACTGTATTTTTTTACCACCCTGTATTGAAGTAACGGAGATTAGGCTGACGTGTGGGAAGTGTCCAAGAATCACCTAACTCCAAACCAAATTTCGATATCATAGTACTTCTTATCTAAAAGATATCGGCATTTTTAGAAGTCATGATTTTCGAAGAAAAAAATTGAAATTAATTTTTATTTCGAAAACGGTAACAGATAGGTATAGGGAAATATCAAGAAAAGTTGTCGGGCAATTGTTGGAGATTCCAAAAATAATATTAAATACAGAGTGTTCCATTTGAAAAATCAAAGTTGCTACTGCTTTCTAATAGAAGCGGCAACACCGCATTGCCGAAAATATTTTAGTTGGCTAGAGAATGTCCGAATATGCCCTCCATTAAATTTTCAAAGTGATCCGTTGTCTGGTTCACCAGAAACGTCTAATGTGCCATCCACCGTGAATCAGCCTGTATAAATGTGCTATTTTGAATACAAACAAAATCAATTGCATATATCGCGATCATAATACAAACTATGCAAAGTACTCATGTACAACAACAATTTTTTTTCAACAATAGTGTAGCAGGGTTTCTTAACTAGCTGTTGTTTCAGTCTTGTTTTGAAAATATTTATATTGAGGGAGCTCTTGATATGCTCATCAAGAGAGTTATATAGTATCCTACATAGTTTATTGTACGAATCCAGGTTAAAATCCCCACACATTAAAATCCAAAACCTCCGTTAATTTATGAAAAAACGTTGAAACATTTCCAGATGGTGACCTGTATACATTTAAGAAGGTAGTATTGTTTATCTTCATCGATAAAATACAGTATTCGAATTCTTGTTATATAGCAGAGAAGTTAACTGAAACAAGAACCATTTTGTTGCTATTTTGATGGAACATTGCTTATAAGTAAGTGTAAGTGCATACAGTGGTGAAAATGATTTTTAATGTCAGACACCCTGTTAGTTTTGAATAAAAATTTTCCTTTATCTATAGTGATTTGCCACACATCGAACAAGAACAAACTATTGACTCACCCTGTGAGGTGTATGATGATCATAAAATTATTTGCTTGGGTCCCTCGATACTGTGGCGGATATGAGACTTTAATTCTTCAGTTCATAACCCAGCCATAATTGAAACATTTCGCCCATTAATTATTCAAGTTTCTTGGTTCACAGAAGGAATAATTAAGTAATTCAAAAAATCTCTCATTGAATTAATCATCCGGTCGAATTTGGTTTTCAAGCTGTCAGTATTAATGTCCTCAAATAATAATTGAGCGTTTCTGCGAAGTGGCTTTGCGACTTTAACAAGCACATTTAAGACGGAATGTTAGAAAATGTCTTCTTTCTCTATTTGTTTTTTCGACAATCTAAGAATAGAAAGGCATTTATTTAATTCGAGTTTTCTTTGTGCTCTTCTTCGGGTTCGGGACTGAAATAGTCTCAATCGAATTAATTGCTGTGAATAATTTATTCACGACTAAGTGGCATTTAGTGAAATGCGCCATGACACATTGCCGTTACTCATTACCAGGAATTTTGCGGTGTATTATCGAAGTCCAGAGACCTGTAATTTCTCTTCGACGCCGCTTTGGTCTGATGAAACAGAAAAACAGGAAAACCTATTTTTAAGGCTCTCCCTCTTTCACTCTACTCTTCTTTACCCTCCTCCCTCTCGCTACTTTTCTTTCTTCCACCTACCGTTCCCACCGTCTCTCCTTTCTCTTCCCATCTTCCTCTCACAAAACCTTGCTTTCCTCCTCTCTCCCCTCTCATCCCCTTAGCCCCTCTTTCATTCCCTCACCATCTCCATTAGAGCAATCAAGGGGGAAACAACTAGTCATTTTTTGTTCACCTAATGAATGAAATGATGTAATTAACTGTGATTAACAAAAATTAAAAAGTTTTAGGAAATAATGAATTACCTATAATTAAAGGTAATAACCAGTAATGAAAGATAATTACTAAAAATTAAAGAGTATTAAAGAGTTATAAATTTTGAATGGCATCGGAACAAAATCACAAAATTCGTCCGCCATGTTCCGGTGCCGACATCTTTATTTTATGAATTTTGACAAAAAAATCATTATCTCCGTCCGCGAGAAGCCCTACATTCCAGTTTTGATTGGTATCGATCCATAATCACAAAACTTGTCTTACCTTGAATTCGTAAAATTTTGACTACAAATTCATAATCTACTGCTCCGAAAACCATCACATCCTGATTTTAAACATAATAGACCTTCAGATAGTGACAGATTTAGGTGCCCCATTTTCACATACAAGCCTCGAATAGGGTTGAAAAGTAAGTCGAGTTAAATGAAGGGAAATTTACGAGTGGCTCGTGGGGAAAACATATGGAAAAATCAAAAAGAATTTCCATTAAATTTTCCAACGACAAAATCTACTTTTCCATTCGCGCCACTCAAGCCATTATATTTTTCGGTCTAGTGACGATGTAGGTTTTCATAATTTCGATGGGCTTGCGTGGGAAAATCTGTTAAAATCTAGATTTTTCTTTACAAGATTACAGCCTTATTTTAACCCTTTAGCCACCTTCAACACTCAAGCCTTTGATCTTCCGAAGCCAGGTTCTACTAATTAATGATTAGATGAACACGGCTCGCGTTAAAATATGGAAAATCGAATTTTCCATGGAAAATCGAATTTTCCATATGTTTTCCCTTGTATGTGAATATGGGGCACCTGAATCTGTCACTATCTGACGGTCTATAACTGGACCATAATCCCAAACCACATCCGCCATTTTGGAGCCGATATATTGTATTTTTGTCTAACAAAAACTTCATAATGCATATTGTCACCGGAGTTATGAACATCTGCCAAATTTCGAGTTAATCTGATAAGTTGAATTCTGTTTATACAGGGCTATTCAAATTCGTTTCTGTACATGGGGATCTCGTAAACGATAAAAGATACAGTGTCGGTTAAATTGTGGCAAAGTTACGTATTTTGGAGACCTATTCAATGATGCAAAAAAATCGAATTTAGCTCTTTTTGTTCTGGAGATATACAGGAAAAACAAAAAATTCCCAAATTATTTTTTTGCTTGTATCTTCTTCATTCGCAGACATATTGAAAATTTGTTTACATTTTGCTATTGGCACTTGATCAGAATCAGAATATGTCCATGAATCTTTCACACAGGCGGTCATCTGACTTGGGCCACCCCCATCTTTCAATTTTTAAATACGGACCTGTATTTTTTGTTGTAGTTTTTGGATTGTCGACGTTGTCTTCATACTGAGAAATTGAATTTAATTTTATATTTCGGGATGTTTCGGTAATATTTTTTTATAATTGGGTAAATTATTCCCTTTTAAATTACGGCCCTGGAAATAGGTTGGGAGTTAAATAAATACACAATAGCAACTTTCACGTCTCCCCATGTACCATAGTGTTTTTCGAGAGTATTTTTTTCATTTTTAGATACCAATTCATATTTCTTCACATTTTGAATGCTCTTTGAACGTTTTCTACAATGAACTTCGAATAGCAAAACCTTTTATGATTATCTGAAACATATCTACAACAAAAATAGAATAAATGTATTTTGATAAGCTGAAAGAAAAATGATAGCAGTAATTACATCCGAAACGAACACTATAATTTTAATGAAAATTGAAATGAAACAATTTAAATACACAAAAAAATTAATGGCGTAATAAATGTTCGAATTGGAGTCCTTCAAATTGAAGACATTTTTGAACTCGTTTCTTCATATCATTTATTGCCCTTAATACACTTCTTTGCTGCACTGTTGCGAAAGCATTCAAAGTCCTAAATCTCAAGTCTTCCACATTATCTATCTCTCCGCCAGCGTAAATCTTATTTTCCCCCATGTTTCCCATGGAAAATAGTCCAAAATAGTAAGATCTGGTGATCTTGCAGGCTATCTTATTGGCCCATTATTTGCTATCCATCTGTTATTGAATGTGGTATTCAGAAACTGATTAACCTCTCGTGTACGATGAGGAGGAGCTCCATCATGTTGAAACCAGATTCCATTCAACTTACCTATTGGAATATCTTCGTGGTTTTCAGTGAAGGTGGTCCTTAAGAATTGCAAATAACGTTCGCCATTCAATGTCTCCTGGAAAATATATGGCCCAAGAATGTTATTATGAAACGAACTTCTCTGAAATTATTTTTATTGTTCTGAGACCAGAAATGTACATTATTCCTATTGAATACACCGCAATTTGTGAAACGACTCTCATCGGTCCAAATGATGTTATTAAAAAAAATTCCATCTCTTACGATTTGTCTACGCAACCAGTTGCAAAAATTTCTTCTTCTTTCGGGATCTCCTGGATATAATTTATGAACCGTTTTAATTTCGTAACATTTAAAATTATGCTTCCTGAGAGTGCGCCAAACTGTCGTTTGTGGCAAATTCAATTCATCTGCAATTTGTACCGATGATTTCGATGAATTTTCATTAATCTAAAATTCAATGATATTACTGAGAGTCTATTAAAATTTGAAACAAACTTACAGCCAGCGACTCAACAGAGTTTCGCCGTTCGCTACACAAGGATTATAATGCACAGTCCAAAAAAGTGACAACTACGCGATAAGTCACATTTTGGCGAAACGCTGGCGATGTACCACTTTTTTGGAGCTCGACTGTGCATTATAGTTATTGTGTAGCGAGCGGCGAAACTCCAGCGAGTCGCTGGAATTGACTATGCATACGGCTGTTAGTGTTTCAACAATACTTTCCTCTATTTCGGCTGGAGTTCTGTTACCATAACTTTTGCGAGGCTTATTGAAAGTTCCAAATTCGCTGAGGTTTTTGTCTAATTTCTGGAACAAAGTTCATGCGGTTGACGCCTTTCGGGATAAATTCCCATATACCGTTGGGCTGTAGCATAACTGTTTCTATGGTTATCATAATAAATTTTCATCATGACCCGTTTTTCTTCAGCGGAAAACGTCATTTTTACACCAATAAACTCAAAGATATACAACAAATATGACAAATGTCAAAATATTATCGACAATAATTGTTCTCATAGTCAACTGAGATTTTATCGGTATTAAACATTAGTAACTTATAGGTAAGTATTATAGTAACTAGCGAAAATGTGGTGTTATGATCTTTCTATCTCCAAGAATCACTTATGGTGCAAGAAAATGTGGAAGACTTGAGATTGAGGATTTTGAATGCTTTCGCAACAATGCAGCAAAGAAGTGTATTGAGGGCAATAAATAATATGAAAAAACGAGTTCAAAAATGTCTCGAAATGGAAGGACTCCTATTCGAACATTTATTGCGCCATTAATTTTTTTGTGTAAATAAATTACTTCATTTCAATTTTGATTACAATAATTATAGTGTTCGTTTCGGAAGTAATTATTGCTATCATTTCTTTTTCAGCTTATCAAAATACATATTATCTATTTTTGTTGTAGATATGTTTCAGATAATCACAAAAGATTTTTCTATTCGAAGTTCATTGTAGAAAACGCTCAAAGAGCATTGAAAATGTGAAGAAATATGAATTGGTACCTAAAAATGAAAAAAATACTCTCGAAAATACTATGGTACATGGGTAGACGTGAAAGTTGCTATTGTGTTTTTATTTAACTCTTAATTTAAAAGGGAATAATTCACCCAATTATAATAAAATATTACCGAAACATCCCGAAATATGAAATTAAATTCAATTTCTCAGTATGAAGTGAACGTCGACGATCCATAAACTACAACAAAAAATACAGGTCCGTATTTAAAAATTCAAAGATGGGGGTGTCCCAAGTCAGATGACCCCCTGTATAAAAGATTCATGGACATATTCTGATAGCCCACATCAAGTGCCAATAGCAAAATGTAAAAAATTTTCAATATGTCTGCGAATAAAGAAGATACAGGAAAAAAATAATTTGGGATTTTTTTGTTTTTCCTGTATATCTCCAGAAACAAAAGAGCTAAATCTGATTTTTTCACATCATTGGATAGGTCTCTAAAATACGCAACTTTGCCACAATTCAACCGACGCTATATGTCTTATCGTTTACGAGATCTCCATGTACAGAAACGAATTTGAATAGCCCTGTATAAATAAAATATAACCGAGAATAGGACTTTAAAAATCACAAAACTCTGCCATCTTGAATCCTCGAGTTTTTGGTGTGAATTGGGTATAACCCGGACAATAAATCATAAACATTTTTGTCAATCTTGAAAGGGTAATAAAAATAATTCGAACAATAGTCTTACAAAATAAAAAAGAAAATTTCAAGTCGATTGAATAAGTAGACGGGAAGTTGGTAACATTTTAATTGCAAGATTTATCGAAGTTTGTAACAAAATCACATAAATTTGAAACGTGAATGAGAAGAATCAATCAAAAATCGATTAAAAGTACATCAGTGATGCGATTGTGACAGGACAAACCCCCTTCCACAACGACCATTAATCTATTAGGCTATTAGTCATCTAGTAATTATTTTAACTTGGGCACTTTTTTGTTGAATCATGGGAGTAGGTTCAGACAAGAATATTGCAATTTCAATAATGAATACTATTCTTCTATCAACTTGGAGGTTGAGTTCCAATCTGCACTTTGCACTTGGTTATAAAATATAGAATGGAAGCCATTTTCATTTTGGCAACATTGAATAGATTAAACGTAGCATAGATTCACAACTACGAACAATTCAGGTATAAATAATGGTTTTATATGAGAATAGTTTCAAGTTTAATAACTGTATCCTCAAAAAAAACTAGTTAGTAGTGACGCATATTGCAGTTTGATTGAATATCAAAATATACTTCACTCATTTTCACAACTGGCCCATAATGAGCCAAATTCAATTTTCGATATTGCATTTTTATTGTATAGAAACAGTTTCCACTAGGCACAAAACTAACATTCATATAGGTACGCATCATAACCTCCAACCCAAATGGTCAAACTGGATGAAATAGTCGAAATGGAAGTCGTATTCACAGGTCGTGCGTGGTGCCGCCACCTGCTTTGATTGCTCATTGGTTGAATGTGTCACGTGGCACGGGTAGTGATATCTACCAACGAATTATATTCTTACGTCAAGAGGATTATGTTTCACAATGAGTTAATGTGAGTGTTTTCTATGATGAAGAGTAGAATGTTTTCACTGCAAGCAAATTTATTTCAAGATAATTTATGTAAAGAAGCAAACATCAGTTTGAAATGGGAGTACCTATATTCATCAATTAGAAATAATTATTCTTTTCAGAAGATTATTATTCAAGAGTATATATATTTTTGATTGAAGAAATCTTTTTTTATCTGTGACTCACAGAATAACATACGTCACATATCTAGAGAAAACCCTCGCACACCAATTTCAAATCGAATCGGACCATGATCGCAAAACTAGTCCACCGCCTTTGAGCCGCCATATTGAATTTATGAAATTCGACAAAAAATTCATAATCTTCGACCCCGTAAAACCCCACATACCTACCAATCTAGAATCGAATGTAACAAAAATTGCATAATGCTTTGTCACCAGTAACATCTGCCAGAGTTGAAGTTAATAGGACAACTAGGGGGTCAAATTTAACTTGATTTGATTACAGACAGACAGGCATCGGGACAGGTGACACAAAATAAAAGCTTGTAATAAAAAAAGCTCGTAATATTGAAACATATTAAACATGTTTGAAAGAAATGATGAATAATTTTGAATCAATGGTTGATGATATTTCCAACGTAATAATTAGTTAAGACCTAGGTACCATCATTTCTTTCGGAAAGAGACAATATTCATTTACTGAGCATTTCCACCAAGAATATCAAACACATTTACCTAAACTTGCAAAAATTAGCAACAGGCAAGAGACTGAAGTTCATTTTATGTTATATTTTTCAAAAAAGGGCAAATCCCGTGCAGTGCCCTTTTCCCAACACGTGGCATTTTCATGCGACTTTTCAATAAATTCTGTTTCACAGATTTAATGGCGAATAATGAGACGTAATGAAAAATAATGAAAGCGTTTTTGAGAATAATGAAGTTAATTCCAAGTTATGAAAAGTTAATTCCAAGTATGATGTACACCTACTGAAAGAGTTGTTTCCCATTCGAGAGCAATATTTCACCACCCAGAGAACGGAATGTGAAATTCTAGGGAATTGTGTAATGCAATGTATTCAATTAAATTACATAAAGCTTCGATCGACTCGTTTTCAAACAATTATAGATTAATGTCCAAATTTAACGGCGCCTTTTGTGTATACCACACATAGACTGTTGCCTTTAATTTTTGTGAAAAAAAAGTAACAGGCAAAAACCAGGCGGAGAATGTTGTTGAGGTTCCAGCTTTAAGGAAAAAAATTAAACACAAAAACACTCAAAATTGTGAAATGGGGATGAAGTTTAGGGGTTGAAACCGGTTTCTTGCGATTTGCGGCGAAACGTGACCTCTTAGCGGAAAATGTTTAATAGAAAAGTTATAGATAATAAAAAAAAATCGAAAACTTTTGTTGTCAAAACTTTTCGACATAACCTCAAATTAAATTTCAAAATGGTGAAAAACCGATTTTTCAGTATTTAAATTTTTTCTCGCGGATAAATGATCTAATGTAGATGAAAATTTGCTGAAATATGTATTTTTTGGTGTCGACTAAGCATGTTTTTTTCGCAATTCAGAAAACGTCTAGTTTTCAAGTAAGGTACATTTTTTGGAAAAAATACCCTTATTTTCCAGGAATAATTGTTCTGGGGGTCTATTCTCGAGTTCATGCGAAATCATTTTCAAACGTTTGAAGTGACAGAGCGATACAAACACCGCGCGTTGGAAAGAGACACAACATTGAATTCGTATACGTTGAAACTCGAGAATAGACTCCCAGGTGTACTATTCTCGAGTTTGTACGTATGCGAATTCCATTTACCGTTTTACACCAATACACATGAAATATGTATGTTTGTCTCTCTTATTCGTATACGAATTGGAGTCGAACGGTTCAAGAATAGCCCCCCTGGTGTTTTTTTGTATTTCGAAGGTCTATAAGTGGTCATTTCAATTATTGAAATGTCTACTTTCAAATGGTCTATGTAACTTGGAGGTTTATTGATCGTAAATCCACTAAAAATTGAGAAAAGCCGGCAGCAAGTCTCTCTGAATCATGATTTTCTCAATATTTTCAATGATTTTCAATAGTTGCAGAAATGAATGAGAATGATATTATGAAATTAATTTTGTAGTGTCATTATGAATTCCAATATTTTATTATAAATAATTTAATATAAACTAATTTTTGTTAAAAATAATGAAGAAAGTCGAAATAATCGGAAATATATTGAGAAAATCATGATTAAGAGAGACTTTCTTCTCAATTTTAAGCGGTTTAACGATCAATAAACAACCTAGTTACCAATAATAGCAAGAATTTCAGTGATAATGATGTGGTTATTCTATGGCCTAATAGATGTGATAAAACAACCATTTCAGATTTTTTGATAAAACTCCAGCATACCCAACCTCTCATTATCACAGAAGCCTATCGATATGACTATAAGAAGGAGAATGAAAGTATTTACAAAAGGAACCTAGATTTAGTTCAAGAAATATATACTTTGGGATTGAACAAATGTCCTATTATGGAATGCAATAATATTATCAATAGAAGCTGTTACAAAATGGATGGGATTAGTCTCAATTATAAAGGAAAATTATTATTAGGTAAGGGAATAGCAACGTACTTGAAAAATTATTATTGTAAAAATTTGACAAATATATATCCTCCAGCAGTTCCATATCTGGAGTAAAAAGGTCTACTCCTTTTTTAGGAACAATAAAAAATCAAATAATAAATTCATGGTTAAAACGAATGATAAGCTTAAAAATCAAATATCAATATTTTTCACCAAAACATTCAATGCATAGGTAATAAAATATTAAGGATTGAGGATGCTCTCAATGATACAGAATGTGACTTTTTACTCATTTCTGAACACTGGCAGGAAGAATTTCAAATGTCAAATGTAGCTATTGAAAACTTTAAATTAACAAATGCTTACTGTAGATCTCGCTCAAAACATGGAGGAGTAACTATATTCAAACATAACGAATGCCACTTGGCAACAAAAACTTTTGATTTGACTGAATACTGTTTAGAGGGTGTTCTTGAATGTTGTGCTGTGTCAATTGTGCAGTTGAATATGATTATAGTTGTTATGTATAGACCACCAGGTAGCGATATTAAAATTTTTTTAGAGTTGCTTGCGAACCTTTTAGAAAAAATTTCGAGCCTGTTCAAATCAATAATTTTAGGAGGTGACTTTAACATTGACTTTCTCTCACTAAGTAATAATCTAGCATTAATGGAAGATCTTTTAGGGTGTTATGATCTGTTTTCAACAATCAAGTCACCAACCAGAGTAACGGCTGTATCCTCTACATGTTTAGATAACTTCATCATTAGTTCTAGTTTGGAATGTTACGAATCAAATGTGGTGAATATTCGTCTTTCGGATCACTATGCTCAACATATAAGATTCTCTGATATAAATGATGTGATAGAAAGCACTCAACGTTATGTATACCGTAGGCTCTTCACTGAAAATAATAACAATCTTTTTCTAGAATGCTTGGGAACTGAAAATTGGAATGATATTTACAACGAACAGAATTCAAATATAGCATGGGATAATTTCATCAACGCCATAATTAAACATAAGAATAACTGCTTCCCATTTCGCAAACTTGATTCAAATCCTAAAAGACGAGGTTTTAAAAATGCGTGGATGACTGATGATGTTAAACAACTTAAAGAACGAATGAATTTATTTTCAGATTTGTCACAAACCGATCCGCAATATAAAATTGTGCGTGTAGAGAGTCAGAAGCAATACTGTAATGCACTAACAAGGGCAAAGAAGAACTATTTTGACAACTTAATAATGAATTCTGATAATAAATCGAAAGCGACGTGGGACATAATAAATAAACTCAAAGGTGAAACGAGAGGAGAAAAACCATCATTCGAAATAAAGGAAAATGATGTGCAATTATCTGATCAGGAATTGGCTACAAAATTCAATTTGCATTTCACGAAAGACATCATTCAAGACCGTACTTAAAATCTGGATCACATTAGTTTGAATATTCCTGTTTGTAATTTGTCTTTTTTCTTAAAACCTGTCACAATTTTAGACGTCAAAACCCTTATTTATAATTTGAAGACATCCAATTCATCAGGATATGATCAAGTTTCAAATAATATAATTAAAAAAGCAAGTCGTTACTTATGTACACCATTAGTATTCTTAATAAATAAATCCTATGAAACGGGTTCGTTTCCAGACTGTCTCAAACTAGCAGAGGTTATGCCTCTCTATAAGAAAGGAGATTGTAATGACCTTGCAAATTACAGAGCTATCAGCTTACTCTGTAGTTTTTCCAAAATCATTGAAATGGATATAAAAAATCAGCTGTACTCATTCTTAACTCAGCATAAAATGTTATCGACAAGCCAACATGGATTTCGTACTGATATGGGTACAGAGACTGCTCTGAATACTATTCAAAATGAACTCGTCTGTAGGTTAGACAAAGAGGATCATGTGAGTGGATTGTATATAGACTTTCGATGTGGGTGACCATAACATGTTACTTGTTAAACTCGAACGGTATGGAATAAGAGGTATACCTTTGAAATTCTTTCAATCATATCTCTTAAATAGAAATCAGGTAGTTTTACTCAACGGCACTAGTAGTCCTTCTTACACCATCACACAGGGAGTTCCACAAGGATCAGTCTTGGGGCCTCTACTTTTCAATGTATTTGCAATTGACCTCATAATTTTTGTAGAAAATATTCCGAATGTCAAGATTATATGTTACGCTGATGATACTAATATCATTATATCTGGTGATAGCCAACAATCACTGATCTCTTCTACAGAAATGGTATACAATAATATACTACAATGGTCTGAAAATAATAATTTCCTATTGAACCGCAAGAAAACAGTGTTGATATATTTTGGACGTAGACGACAAGATCCACCAATAATATTTAAAGGCAGAAAAACAATTACTCTGCTCTGAAAACGTGAAACTGTTAGGAGTTACTTTTGACAGGCAATTGTTATGGACAGAACATACCAACCAATTATGCAAGAAACTTCGTAGTGCTTGCTACAGCATCAAATATTTGAAAAATCATTGTAGCAAACACATTCTCATTACATTGTATTATTCTTCGTGTCGCCGTTCCATATGATTCACCCTGTAGTAACACCAGTTCTACCTAAATTGGCACAACATAAAAAAAAAAACGTACGGAGTTTTTTGCTCGCTGATAAGGATACTCGCCCAAATATACCTCACTTCATCTGTTGTGCCTAAGTCAAGCACATCGCGTACGGTTTTAAATTAAAATAACATGCCGAAGAAGTTCGTGAAAATGGTTAGTTCTTCGGAAAGTGATTCTGAAAGTGAAAGTGATAGGGATCGTAAGAGGAAGAGAATTGAAAGGAAGAGGAAAATGCAATTTGAAGAACTTAAGAAGAAAATAGCTCGCAGGCAGTGTAACTTTTCCGAGTCATCCGATCTGGACAACAAAGGTACAGTCATCAGTTTAACTGTTTATACAAAGTGATGTATTCGATGATGAAATATTTGGCAGTCTTGTGACTTGCCCTAACAAGCAAATCATTCTTGCATTCAGCCAGAATTATCATCATATTTGATCGGGTAGTCACGTGACTTACCACATACGATCTGGTGGACATGTGTCCTGCCCATTCTGTCAGAATCATCATCATATTCGATCGGGTAGTCATGTGACTTACCATATACGATCTGTGGACATGTGTCCTGCCACTTTCTAAGTTCCTTCGTTTTCCTTACAGGTAGCTCTGAAATCGAGTCAATGCCTACTATTGCGGAAATCCAGATACCAGCTCAGGTACACGAGGAGGCCCCTCCTGTTACAGCTGTGACAGCAATATTCGGTGCTGATCCCACAAGACTTAAAGCTATTTCTATTATATTGCATGAAGAGCTTGTCGTTCGGTGGGCGGTTTATCTAGGAAAAGGGATAGACAAAGATGTCAAGAAAGAATTGTTGGGAAAATATCCAGTTGTTGAAAACTGTCCAGGTTTGAACCCTCCAAAGTTGAAACTAGAGCTTCAAAGTTGCCTACCTGAAACAGTTTTAAAACAGGACAAATTCTTTGCTCGTTGTCAAGAGGAGTTAGCCTCTAGTTTGACTGCAGTAGGCTCCTTGATGAATCAGTTTCTGCAGGATCCAGAAGCGAACAAAGAATCCCTTGTGGTGATGGCCGATACAACTCAGATTTTGACAAATCTGCATAACACTTTGTCGAATCATAGACGTTACGTCATTATGCCTCACGTTAAAACTGACATCAAAAAAGTTTTTGAAGAAGCGGGAATCGGGGAATTTTTATTTTAATGCCGATCTTCATGAAAAAGTAAAAACCAACATTGCTGTCAGGAAGGCGGGATCAGAAATGAAGACTCCAGTTAAAGCTTGGCAACCCAGGCCCGGACCTTCGGCTGTTCCTTCGAAGACCACCGCCCAGAGACTACCTGTGTCTTTAAACTACCAGCGCCCCAAATTCAGAACAAAACTGAAAAAAGGGAGGGGAGAGGTGGAAAGGCCACACCGCTACATCAGGTACCAGAAGGAGCCCCAGAAGACTCGACAACAAACTCGTTAATGATTCAGGTAGGAAAAACAAATGCAGGTGCTCTAAAAGGTTTTTTTTTTCGAAATTGGTAAAAAGTTACTCAAGACAAATCTGTATTAGGTTGGGTTCAGGGTATGAAGATACCATTTGAACGAACACCTTTACAGTTTCGTCCACCTAAAGTACACATTGCAAAAAATGATTTGAATAATATGAAACAAGCTGTTTCAAACTTATTACATGATGGAGCGATTTCTTCATGTCACCACAAGCATGGTGAATTTTTATCATCATATTTCCTTGTTAAAAAACCAAATGGTAAATTCCGTTTTATTTTAAATCTGAAGAATTTAAATAAATTCATAATACCAACACATTTTAAACTTGAAGATACACGAATGGTCCAGAAAATGATTACACAAAATTGTTATTTCACTAATTTAGATTTGAAAGATGCCTACTTTTCAGTTCCAGTTAATAAAAAATATAGGAAATATTTGAGATTTGAATTTGAAAATCAACTCTTCGAATTCAATTGTTTGCCATTTGGTCTTAACATAGCACCATATATATTTACTAAATTATTAAAACCTGTGTTGAGATCACTGAGACTCAGAAATATTTTATGTATCGCTTATTTGGATGATCTTCTGATAATGAGTAATACGAGGTCTCGATGCAAAATCAATACACAAATAACCATATCTCTTTTAACCTCCTTAAGCTTCCAAATTAATTATGAAAAAAGTACCTTGACTCCATCTCGTGAAATATCATATTTGGGGTTCAGTTTTAAGAGTGATTCAATGATAATTTCTTTGCCTGTTGACAAGAAAGTGAAAATTTTCGAGGAATTGAAAAGAATTTATAGGAAAGATAAATGCAAAATACGCGAGTTTGCAAGTTTACTTGGGATGCTGGTTGCAGCTTGCTCAGCAGTTCAGTACGGTTGGCTCCACACCAAAAAATTTGAAAGAGAAAAGAATTTAGCTCTACGTCTCAACAATACAAATTATAACAGATCAATGACTATTAATATCTCTCTGAAGGAAGACTTCGAATGGTGGCTGAAAAATATCATGGTTTCTTACCATTATATAAAACGAAAACCTTTTGAATTGACTATCTTCGCGGACGCTTCTAGAACCGGGTGGGGAGCGTTTTCAGGTGATATTCAAACACATGGTTTTTGGAGTGAGACAGAGAAAAAACATCACATTAATTACCTAGAGCTTTAGCAGCTTTTTATGCTCTGAAAGCATTCACAAAAAATATTGTGAACTCTTCTATACTGTTGAGGTTAGATAATATCACAGCTATATCGTGCATCAACAAAATGGGCAGTGCTCGATTCGAAAACCTGAATTGCATAACAAAAAATATTTGGAATTGGTGTGAAGAGAAAAACTTAAATATATTTTCTTCATATATCAGCTCCTCTAATAATATTGAGGCAGATCTTGGATCGAGGTCCCAGTCGGTAATAACTGAATATGAATTATCAGAAAAAAAAAATTTCAAATTAATTTGTAAGGCATTTGAACATCCTGATATTGATTTGTTTGCAACTAATTTAAATTGTAAATGTAAAAATTATGTTTCATGGTATCCGGACCCGAGTTCATTGTATGTAGATGCTTTCTTTGCCATTATAGCTATAGTATTAGAGAAAATAATAAGTCAGGAGGCACTTGGCATAGTGATAGTGCCGCAATGGCCAACGCAGCCCTGGTACCCCTTATTTCATAATATGGCAATAAGGACTATATATTTTAATCCTTGTCCTGATTTGCTTTTGTCCCCTTTCAGAGAGAGTCATCCGCTCCACAAGGATCTTACCCTGGTTGCAGGGATTTTGTCAGGGCAGCTCTCAGAAAGAAGCAGGTCCCAGATTCCGCAATTCCAGTCTTAATAGCCTCATTGAGCGAAAATACTTTGAAACAGTATAATTCATGTTTCAACAAATGGTGGTTATTCTGTCAAGAAAATGAATTAGATGCAATTGTTTACAATTTCGAAAGTATCATTGACTATTTGAGGTCACTTATCGATTCTAAGTTTTCTTATTCAACGTTAAATAGCCATCGATCAGCTTTAGCATTGATTTTTCAATTCTCTGAACTCGAAGAAAAAACTATTCGAAGATTCATGAAGGGCGCCTTCAATATGAATCCCTCACGACCAAAATATTCTTCTACATGGGATCCAAATCCAGTATTGGCCTATTTAGAAAAGTTATTTCCTTTCGAAAAAGTGTCGTTGGAAGACTTAAGTCTAAAATTAGTTACGTTGATGGCCTTAACTACGGGACATAGAGTGCAAACTCTTGCAAATATTCGTTTGGATAATATTAAAATAACAAATTCTAATATCGAAATAAAGGTTACAGATAGAATTAAGACTTCTGGGCCTAGGAACCAACAACCATACTTGGTTTTTCCGTTTTTCAAAGAAAAACCAAGTCTCTGTAGTGGAAAAATTATTATTCACCATATAAAAGTTACTAAGCCTCTTAGGACACCTGAAGAAGAATATCTTGTTCTGACACATAAAAGACCCCATCACCGAGCCTCTCCTCAATCAATAAGTCGATGGATCAAGTTAACGTTGAAAAGAAGTGGAATTGATACTAATATTTTTACTGCACATAGTACGCGGCATGCTTCAACATCGGCCGCACTGAGAGGAGGTGTTAAAATCGACTCCATTAAAAATACAGCTGGTTGGACACAGGCTTCGGCTGTTTTCAATAATTTTTATAGAAAACCTTTAGGACCAGATCCTGAAATTTTTGCAAGAACTATTTTGCAACAGGCCTTAGCATAAAATGTATTAGGTAATCTTTATGATATATTATAATTATATGTATTTTTTTTTCTTTGTTTGTTCTTTCGAAAAAGTATCTCTCAAAGATGATTTTTCTCTTCATGTTAATTTTGTTAATTAATGATCATTATTATAATTCACATGGTATTACGTATTTCTCCTATTTATACATACTGTGAAAATTACAATTCATGAATAAATTGTTTTTTGATAGATCGCATTTCTGCTTTGAACATCTACAGGGTGAATCATATGGAACGGCGACACGAAGAATAATTTAAAGATTAATCGACTTACCTGAAGGAAGATCAATCTTAATTATTCGAGTGGAGCCGTTCCATATGATTCAAAACCCACTTCCGCCCTATACCCCATAATGCGATCTATAGTGGCTATTATGCCCAACGATGAAGTGAGGTATATTTGGGCGAGTATCCTTATCAGCGAGCAAAAAACTCCGTACGTTTTTTTTTTTATGTTGTGCCAATTTAGGTAGAACTGGTGTTACTACAGGGTGAATCATATGGAACGGCTC
The DNA here is from genome assembly GCA_944452925.2 of Chrysolina oricalcia. NCBI lineage: Eukaryota > Metazoa > Arthropoda > Insecta > Coleoptera > Chrysomelidae > Chrysolina > Chrysolina oricalcia. The sequence continues at coordinate 19,575,844 of OX101825.2, forward strand.
CACTCGAATAATTAAGATTGATCTTCCTTCAGGTAAGTCGATTAATCTTTAAATTATGCCAATTTTCACTCCCACATGAGATATGGAATACTGAGTTGGGGTAATAGTGCTAATGTAAACAGAATTTTTATTTTACAGAAATACGTATTACTCATTATTGAGAAAATTTAATACAAGAAATAGCTGTAGAGAACTTTTTAAAAAACTTAAAATCCTGACACTATATAGTGTATATATTTTGGAAGTGTGCATATATTTTTATAATAATTGGAAAAACATTACAACCTGTTTGCCAAAACATGATCATAACACTCGTCACCGAAATATGTTACAGCCCAATTCTCACTGCACTGCACTATACCAAAAAAGTTTTTATTTTATCGGGTGCAAACTGTACAATAAATTGAATACGAAAATAAAATCTGCACCAAATGTCAGAATATTCAAAACTAGGCTGAAAGAATTTTTAATTGAGAAGTGCTGCTACTCACTAGACGAATTTTTATGTTTGTGATAATTTGTGATATTTATGTAGGTGCGAGTGAGTGTACTTATGTGTATATATGTGTATACATGTATATATGTTTTTTATTTGTGATATTTTTGTATTCTCTTTTTTCTTTGACGTATCAACTACTAGACGAAGTATTCATCTGAATTGTAATTCATTACTTTGTTTTTGTTTTTTCTGTAGTCCTAGGAAACAAATATTATATCTGTGATATTATAAATGATAGTTTTTGTACTTGTATTTTGTGCTTTTTGACGTGTTTGTTCATTTATATTTCCTTTGTGAATATTTTAAATGAAGAACGAATAAAGTATCTATCTATCTAGTTACCAATTCAAAGTAGACATTTCAATAGTTAAAATGGTCACTTATAGACTTTCAAAATTCTTCTAATGAGAATTCTTCTAATGAAAAAATTACGTGATAATATTCTTCCCCTCTTCTCCCGGTCGCTCCTACTACTCGACCGCTTACGCGGGCTCGGCCGTTTTCATTCATGTTTGCAAACATTTTTCACCCATTCCGCAACATTGTAGCGCAAAATGGAAATAAACGTTTTGTGGTACTATATTTCTACTTTCAAAATCTGTTTGAGAAATTGAAATAGGACTAACACTAGTAGACCGTTGGCCCATAACACTAGGGGTGTCGATTATCTACGAAGGTATGCCCTCCAAGGGATATGAAGATTGAGTTGGATTATAAGGAAAAAAGTGGTGTGTTGGATCGTTACCCGGTCGCCCACCTCCCTGATGAAAGCAATGTTGAAAATGTTATTATAAAAGCAGCTGTACTAATGTATTGGAATAGTCGAGTCTATCTAAATTAACCGGGCTCTAGCCGATTTCCATACGTCTGGGTCGGTCCCCAAGGGCGGCATACGGACCGGAAGTTACCCTCTACCGACAGTTCTCTCAGATTGTTAACGAAGGGATGCCATTTGGTTAAATCCTTCATTTTGACCCATCATTCAATGTTATAACATTTGCATACAATTTAGGTGGGCGAATTTAGTCGTGTTCGAAGGAGAGTTGACGTCATTGACGTCAGGGAGAGGGGCGACCGGGTACTCTTCCAAAAAAACAATTTTTTTCTGATAATCGAACTCAATCTTCATGTCCCTTGAAGGGCATACCTTCGTAGATAATCGATCCCCCTAGTGCCATGGGCGAACGGTCTATACGGCATCCAGACACGCTGAAAGATAGTGGAAAAAAAAATTGGTGTGAAGTTACCCACAGATTTCCGGCCACACATGCTGACGTAGAGAAAATCGATCGATTTGTGGTTGGATAATACAGATGTAAGTAACCGGACTAAAATCTGTGGCTGGGTTCATATGATCATAATTTGATGACTCGGCAAGGAAGTACAGAAAACATTCGACACTTACAAATCCAATGCAGCATATTCGAGATAAGTGAACAACTTATATGAATTTGAGGTTATAAAAGTATCATTGTCTACAGAGAGACATTGGTTGATGTAGAATCAAAACTGTATCTTTGTCACCCATACAGATTTAGAGTACACGATTTTCACTCATTGTAAAATGTCTTCAAGACGTCACACATTATAATGTTATGACCCGATGATGTGCGTTCATGAAAATCACAACGAAATATGAAAGATTTCGAGTAGATTACTATGGTGAAAACCGTTTTTCTGTCACCAATACAGATTTGCAGTAAACTATTTTCTGTCATTCAGAAAGGTCTTCATGGCATCTCACTGTATAAGAGTTGTAACCCGATGATGTGCGTTCATGAAAATCAAATGAGGTATAGAGAATTTCACGTAGATTACCCTGGTGAAAGCCGTTTCTCTGTCACCCATATGGATTTGGAGTAAATAATTTTCTTTCATTGAGAAATATCTTCAAGGCCTCACAGGTTATGAAAATTGTATTCTGATAATGTGCGTTCATGAAAATAACATGAGATATAGAGGTCCTCATGTAGATTACCATAGTGAGAACAGTTTCTCTGTCACCCATACAGATTTGGAGTAAATGATTTTCTTTCACTGAGAAATGTCTTCAAGGCATCACACTATATAAGAGTTGTAACCTGATGATGTGCGTTCATGAAAATCACACGAGATATAGAAGATTTCTAGTAAATTACCATGATGGAAACCGTTTCTCTGTCATCCATACAAATTTTGGAGTAAAGGATTTTCTTTCATTCAGAAAAGTTCTCATGTAGATTACTATGGTGGAAACCGTGTTCCTCTGTCACCCATACAAATTTGGAGTAAATGATTCTCTTTCTTTGAGAAATGACTTCAAGGCATCACACTGCATGAGAGTTGTAACTCAATGATGTGCGTTCATGAAAATCATACGGGATATAGAAGATTTTGAGTAGATTACAATGGTGGAATCCGTTTTTCTGTCACCCATACAGATTTGTAGAAAACTATTTTATTTCATTCAGAAAGGTCTTCATTGCATCACCCATTGTAACCCGATGATGTGCGTTCATGAAAATCATATGAGGCATTAAGGATTTCACGTTGATTACTCTGGTGAAAACCGTTTCTCTGTCACCCATATGGATTTGGAGCAAATAATTTTCTTTCATTGAGAAATATCTTCAAGGCATCACAGGTTATGAAAATTGTATCCTGATAATGTGCATTCATGAAAATAACTTGATATATACAGGTTCTCATGTAGATTACTATGGTGAAAACAGTTTCTCTGTCACCCATACAGAATTGAAGTAAATGATTTTCTTTCACTGAGAAATGTCTTGTTGTAACCCGATAATGTAAGAGTTGTAACCCGATAATGTGCGTTCATGAAAATCACATAAGATATAGTGAATTTCATGTAGATTACCACGCTGGATACCGTTTCTCTGTCATCCATATGGATTTGGAGTAAAATATTTTTTTTTCATTAAGAAATATCTTCGAATCATTACACAGTATAAAAAGTTTTAGCAGATGATGTACGTTCATGGAAATAACATGAGATATACAGGTTCTCATGTAAATTACTATGGTGTCACTCATACAGAATTGAAGTAAATGATTTTCTTTCACTGAGAAATGTCTTCAAGGCATCACACTGTATAAGAGTTGTAACCCGATAATGTGCGTTCATGAAAATCACATGAGATATAGTGGATTTCATGTAGATTACTATGGTGGATACCGTTTCTCTGTCACCCATATGAATTTGGAGTAAAATATTTTTTTTCATCAAGAAATATCTTCAAATCATTACACAGTATAAACAGTTTTAGCCGATGATGTACGTTCATGAAAATAACATGAGATATACAGGTTCTCATGTAGATTACTATGGTGAAAACCATTCCTCTGTCACCCTTACGGATCAGAGTGAATCGTTTCCTTTCAATGAGAAATATCTTCAAGACATTACAGGGTATTGAAATTGTAACCTGATTATGTGTGTTTATGAAAATTACCAGGAACTTTTATACGTTGTGATCTGTTGAAGATATTTTTCAGACATTTCCAGATAGTTCAAGAAAATAATCAAACCAAAATATGTACCAGGGACAAAGAAATGGTTTTCACTTCATCGGGATACAATTTTCATACTGTGTGATGTCTAGAAGATATTTCCCAATCAAGGAAACTGTATGGGTGACAAAGATGTGAATCTATATACTACATTTGATTTTCATGAACGCACACATTCGGAGAAGTTAAAAAAAAATATTCACTACAAATTCATATGAGTGATAGAAAAATGGTTTTTACTTTGTTAATCTACATTACATTCTCTATATCTCATTTGATTTTCATGAAGGCACATCATCGGGTTACAACTCTTATACCGTGATGCCTTGAAGACATTTCTCTATGGAAGAAAATTGTTAACTAAAAATCCATGTGGGTGACAGAGAATCGATTTTCACCATGTTAACCAGCATGAAATTCTCTATATCTCATTTGATTTTCATGTAGGCATATCATCGGGTTACAACTCTTATACGGTGATGCCTTGAAGACATCACTCAATGGAGAAGAATTGTTTTTTACAAATCCATATGGGTGACAGAGAAATGATTTTTACAGTGTTATTCTACATAGAATTCCCTATATGTCATGTGATTTTCATGAACGCACATCATCGGGTTACAACTCTTATATCGTGATGCCTTGGAGACATCACTTAATGGAAAAAATGTTTCTTCAAATCCATATGGGTGACAGAGAAATGATTTTACAATGTTAATCTACATAGAATTCTCTATATGTCATGTGATTTTCATGAACGCACATCATCGGGTTACAACTCTTATATCGTGATGCCTTGGAGACATCACTCAATGGAAAAAAAATATGTTTCTTCAAATCCATATGGGTGACAGAGAAATGATTTTTACAGTGTTAATCTACATAGAATTCTCTATATGTCATGTGATTTTCATGAACGCACATCATCGGGTTACAACTCTTATATCGTGATGCCTTGGAGACATCACTCAATGGAAAAAAATATGTTTCTTCAAATCCATATGGGTGACAGAGGAATGATTTTTACAATGTTAATCTACATAGAATTATCTATATGTCATGTGATTTTCATGAACGCACATCATCGGGTGACAACTCTTATACCGTGACGCCTTGAAGACATCACTCAATGGAAAAATTGTTTTCTAAAAATCCATATGGGTGACAGAGGATTGATTTTCACAATGTTAATTTACATAGAATCCTCTAAATGTTATGTGATTTTCATGAACGCACATCATCGAGTTACAATTCTTATACCGTGATGCCTTGAAAACATCACTCAATGGAAAAAAAATGGTTTTCTACAAATCCATATGGGTGACAGAAAAATGATTTTAGAATGTTAATCTACATATAATTCTCTGTATGTCATGTGATTCTCGTGAACGCACATCATCGGGTTACAACTCTTATACCGTGATGCATTGAAGACATTACTCAATGGAAAATAATTGTTTTCTACAAATCCATATGGGTGACAGAGAAATGATTTTCACAATGTTAATCTACATTATCTACTATATATCATGTGATTTCTATGAACGCACATCATCGGATTACAACTCTTGTACCGTGATGCCTTGAAGACATTACTCAATGAAAAAAATTGTTTTATACAAATCCATATGGGTGACAGAGAAATGATTTTTACAATTTTAATCTACATAGAATTCTCTATATGTCATGTGATTTTCAAGAACGCACACCATCGGGTAAAACTCTTATACCGTGATGCCTTGAAGCCATCACTAGATGGAAAAAATTGTTTTCTACAAATCCATATGGGTGACAGAGAAAAGATTTTTACAATGTTAATCTACATAGAATTCCCTCTATGTCATGTGATCTTCATGAACGCACATCATCGGGTTACAACTCTTATACCGTGATGCATTGAAGACATCACTCAATAGAAAATAATTGTTTTCTACAAATCCATATGGGTGACAGAAAAATGATTTTACAATGTTAATCTACATACAATTCTCTGTATGTCATGTGATTCTCGTGAACGCACATCATCGGGTTACAACTCTTATACCGTGATGCATTGAAGACATTACTCAATGGAAAATAATTGTTTTCTACAAATCCATATGGGTGACAGAGAAATGATTTTCACAATGTTAATCTACATTATCTACTATATGTTATGTGATTTCTATGAACGCACATCATCGGATTACAACTCTTGTACCGTGATGCCTTGAAGACATTACTCAATGAAAAAAATTGTTTTATACAAATCCCTATGGGTGACAGAGAAATGATTTTTACAATTTTAATCTACATATAATTCTCTATATGTCATGTGATTTTCAAGAACGCACATCATCGGGTTAATCTCTTATACCGTGATGCCTTGAAGCCATCACTAGATGGAAAAAATTGTTTTCTACAAATCCATATGGGTGACAGAGAAAAGATTTTTACAATGTTAATCTACATAGAATTCCCTCTATGTCATGTGATTTTCATGAACGCACATCATCGGGTTACAACTCTTATCCGTGATGCATTGAAGACATCACTCAATGGAAAATAATTGTTTTCTACAAATCCATATGGGTGACAGAGAAATGATTTTACAATGTTAATCTACATATAATTCTCTGTATGTCATGTGATTTTCGTGAACGCACATCATCGGTTACAACTCTAATACCGTGATGGATTGAAGACATCACTAAATGGAAAAACATTGTTTTCTTCAAATCCATATGGGTGACAGAGAAATGATTTTCACAATGTTCAACTACATAGAATTCTCTTTATGTCATGTGCTTTTCATGAACGCACATCATCGGGTTACAACTCTTATACCGTGAGATTACTTGAAATTTCTCAATGAAAGAAAATAATTTACTCCAAATCTGAATGGGTGACAGAGCAACGGTTTCATCTTGGTAATATATATATATATATATATATATATATATATATATATATATATATATATATATATATATATATATATATATATATATATATATATATATATATATATATATATATATGGAATTCTTCATATCACTAGTAATTTTCATGAACGGACTCATCAGGTTACAACCTTTATAACATGAAGATATTTCTCAATGAGAGGAAATAATTTACTTCAAATCTGTGTGGGTGACAGAGAAACGGTTTTCACCATGTTATTCTAAATGAAAAAGAGTTCCACCACATGAATTAACTTGGAATGCTCTATATGTCATGTGATTTTCATGATACCACATCATCGGGTCATAACCTCATACTGCGTAATGTCTTGAAGACATTTTACAATGAGGGAAAAAAGTCAACTCTAAATCTATATAGGTGACAAAGAAACGGTTTTGATTCTACATCAACCACTGTCTATCTCTAGATAATGATACTTTGATAACCTCAGATTCATTCAAGTTGTTTACTTATCCTGAATATGCTTCATCGGATTTGTGTGTCTCGAATCTTTTCTGTACTTTTTTGCCTAGTCAGTTCATCAAATTTCATACGATCGTATACACCCAGCCACGGATTTTAGTCCGGTTACTTAAAACTGAATTACTCAACCACAAATCTTTCGATTTTCTCTACGTCAGCATGTGTGGCTGGAAATCTGTGGGTAACTTCACACCAATGAAAAAAAATATGTTTTGTGCACACATAAAGTACACATGATTCAATACTTTTATTGGAAGAGCCAACCCTACAAAATAAAAAATAGCGGAATTATGAATTTTAAAAAAAATCGATTTTTTTTTCCAGGTTTTCCAATTTTTCTTCGTTACTAATTATACTAAAACAACAGAATATAACTATACTGACTGTTTTTCATGTGATGGCACAGTCGGTTACCTACTAGTATTTTTGCTCAAAAAACACTGATTTTATGCTGTATTGATTTGTGTACAGCTATAAAAAATACCCACGATACGCAGTGGCAAATTTTTTTCAACACCAGAAGAAATTTAAATTCCAGCCAAACTTGTTCAGATTCAAATCTAAGTTGAAGTCATTTTCATAAAGTGTTGTCAGCGTCATCAAGTAAATAGAGGGAAAACACATTATTTTGAATTCTTTGAAAAATTCCTGACACGGAGCATTGTATGGGGAATTAGCTAACAAGCGTATGGCACGTTTCTGTTGTCCAAAAGCCCTTATAGAGTGAGGGGAATTTCCCCATAAAAGAATTCCATAACTCAAATGGGAGTGAAATAGTGCATGGCATGCTGATAATAAAGTAGGAGGGTTCACTGAATTTTTGAGACGCCTCAGCAAAAATAGTTGGGTGGATAGTTTTTTGCTTAAAACCTCTATGAGGCTGCCAACTCAAGCCTTCATCAAGGGTCAAGCCTAGCAATTTTACAGATTTTGATTCAGATATGTTTCTGTTGGATGATATTATAAGCTTTTGTGTTTTCCCCTTATTAAGATTCAGATAATTTGCTGTGAACCATATATATGCGTTCCTTTCAATACTAACTGTCGTTTCGTTAAGTACGGATAACTCTTTGTGGTATTGAATCAAAGTAGTATCATCCGCATAACACACACAGAAAACTGGAGATATGAAATTAAAGAAGTCATTTAGATAAATGATAAATAGCAGTGGCCCCAGCACAGAGCCCTGAGGCACACCATAGTCGACATTTCGATATTTTGAAGACACATCTTTTAGGTATACTGACTGCATTCTATTTTTTAGGTACGATCTAAAAAAGTTCAATTTTTCCAGGAGTAGATCATGTGAGACACAGTCAAAAGCTTTACTAAGATCACACATTGTTATTGAGGTATGCTCGCCTTTTTCAAGTCCTTCGACTACACCTTGTACGACTCTAGAAATTGCTTTCACTGTAGAACAGAACAGCTTCTGAATGCCAATTGGTTTTTGTTTAAATAATCATGTTTTTCAAAGAAGTTCAAGAGTCTTTGTTTTGCTATTATTTCTATCAGTTTTCCAAATATCGGTATGATTGATATCGGACGATAGTTCTCAACATCTTCCTTATCTCCCTTATATTTGAAGATGGGTATTATTTTGGTGAGTTTGAAAGCACCCGGGAAGACCCCTTCTGAGAAACATAATTTGATTATGGCTGTGAGAGGCCCTACAAGTATCTCCTCAGTTTCTTTAATGATTTTGCTTTGGGTTTTGAATATTTGAATATTTGCCAGGGTACTAACGAAAGCAAAAGACCCACCCGCTATCAGTGCCTAAAAAATGTGTCGTTAACCACGCCACACTTTCGGGGTTAAAACGAAACAATTTCACATAATTTTGGTCACGAGGATCTTCTCGTCTGTTTTTATAAACTTTTGGAGCTCGTTGCACGAAAAAAATTTTTCACACAAATGGGATTTCACCTTCAGTAAGCACTATCAGCATGCTAAGAAGCAGACTTAAAAATTGAAAAGAACATACTTAATTTAATCAGTATAACCTATCGTTTATTAATATAGATTAAAGTAACAACTTGTCAGCATAAGTACAAACTTATACTCTATCAGTACATACTTTGAGTATCAGTTTGTCCTTAAACTTTATTAATATGCTTTTCAGTATTAACTTATAAAACCATAAGATTTAAGTATCTACTGATTTTTATTAATACCACTCAATAAGTCATCAGTCATCAGTATATTTTATATATACTTGATTAGAGAGCTGTTGTTAGCGTTCTATCACTGTTTGAAAAGAAATGCTTCTCTTTAAACAATAGTCCTATTGATGTTTTTAATACGGTGACAGTTTTGTATATTTATATATTTATTTTTTCATTCAGTTCTAAACTTCAACTTGTATCAATGTTGAAATGATGTAATCTATTGTTTTGTGACTTGACAATCCAAAATTATTTGGTGTTTGGTGGTCTATCTATCTAATCAAGTTAAAGTCGATTTTATTGAAAATATGAACAGTATGTTCATAAAGTCAGTTGTGGTATCATCTGCGACTGAAAAATAAACTTTAGTCGCTATTTTCCATCGTACAAGATAACCTCTCTTCGAAAGGATTCATGTTGTAAAGAGAAACATTCTCAATTGAAAATTGAACCAAAACATGACTGATAAAACCTGCGATAAATTGAAGTTACTTTTTTGTAGTATCTAACAGAAAACAACTACTTCCCCGGCTGAAGCCCTGCTGGACATTGAACTACTTCTGATAGATATTGTGAAAAAACCCTATATAACGCGAAAGAAAAAATCTGAAAATGAAAATTTGCATTTTTATTCAGATAGCTGAAATGAAAAGAAGCTATTTTTTGTAATATCTAACAGAAAACAACTACTTCCTCGGCAAAAGCCACGCTGGACCTTGAACTGCATCTAATAGATATTGTGAAAAGAACCAACTTGAAAGAAAAAATCTAAAATTGAAAATTTGCATTTTCATTCAGATAGTTGATTATTTCTTAAATGTCCAGTGTCCATTGGAGAATCATCAGTGTCCATAAAGGAGAATGTTATTCAGAAGTATCACTCACAGAAAATCGCTCATTTCATTGATGCGTGAATTGCATCTCTTTCGCTAACCACCAATATTTTGGTCGACAAAAATATATTTCTCTCTTCTAAGTTCGTCAGGGAGGTCGGAAGAATTGGAAATCATAGTCTTCAGAAGCAATTTCACACTGTTATGATGGAATTGTTGGACTTTTTCTTGTGCGGTGACACTTTGAAAATATTTTTCTGGCATAAAACCTGTCAGGGTATGGCCTGTTGATTTTATTGAAAATATGAACAGGATGTTCATAAAGTCATGTGGAATCATCTGCGACTGAAAGACGAACTTTAGCCGCTATTTTACATCATACAAGATAACCTCTCTTGGAAGGGATTCATGTTGTGAAGGGAAACGTTCTCAGTTGAAAATTGAACCAAAACATGACTCCTCTGGAAATGGAAAAAACCTACGATAGATTGAAGTTACTTTTTTGTAACATATAAAAGAAAACAACTACTTCCCCGGCTACTTATTTGAAGCCAGCTTTATGTTACTAATTAAAATCAACTTTAAAATGGGGCCTCTGCGCCATTTCATTGCTAGAGATGTTAAAATACATGCGAAATCAAATGAATGAAAGAATAAACAAGTAACTGAGAAGGACAAATTGTAGTGATTTTGATCCAAAGTTACAATACCTTGCTTATTTTACGATTTTCAACACAAGCTAATACTTTGTACTACGCTCTCCTTTGAAGCAAAACATTCAAGACATGACCAGCAGGAAAGGGGCATAACGGATCAGATTACCAATGGAGTTGACAGTTGCGAATATGATTTCATTAAATCACCTGGTAATGTGTAATATTTGCCGCTGATCTGTCTTACTCATTCTTAATCAACCCATAGAAGTGAAAAAGTGACCCCATATACGAGACGAAAAAGTTATTGATTCTAATGGTTATTGAGCGTTGCTACGTTTTACTGGATTGACGCAAATGATCATTTTATATCCTTAGGAATACAAACTATTTGTAATAAATCTCGCACTTCATAGGTTTGAATCCTTCTAATTAGATTGGATTATATCATCGTAATCGTTACATAATTTTAAGGCAGCTGACTTGACGTCGCTCAGCATTTGAAACACGTTAATAGAGTCGCTTCCCTATACAGTGTGATGCTGCACCGTCTGAAAGAAAGACTCGAGGTAATCAGTTTATTAAGTATTTGATATAATATAATATACCGAGTATTTTTCTTTTTTTCATGTATTGGTTCTCACGAAGATGGAAATCCTGTAATGTTAAAAGAACATCGTGAGAGTCGAGGGAAAGTAGGTAAGAATTAATGTTCTTTTTGAATTGGTGAAGGTTGTATGCCTCAGGGAACATCTCCCAAGGCAAAGAGTTCGAGAACGAGTCCTGGAAAAGACGACAAAGGGATGTGAAGACTGATCTCGATGGATCAGTTTCAATGGAACCGCTAAAAATGGAACGATTGATGAGATTTCAGAAGAGCATCTATGAAAATATTTGTGAAACAAAGACAGATAGCTACTTTACTTTACTGCGATGTTCCAGAGAAGTGAGTAAGCTTGTAAGCTCGGCATCACTGAAGTGGCGAATGGCTCTCTTTTGGACAGAATCTGAAAGTTTTAGTATATGTCTAGGAGCTGCACTCCAAATATGAGAACAGTGTTGCAGGACTGCTCAGATATGTGGCCTATAAATCATAATCAACTGACAAGAATTAAATGAAATATCTCTTGGCACGAAACTGAAAACCAAGTTTTTGAGAGGCACTTTTGGCAATGTACCTCACATGGATATCCCATGACAGGGTACTGCTCATGGTAATACCGAGATCGAAATGGAGGACATTATTAATATGGATGTAAGAAAACGTAATTTATAAATTTATTTTGAATAGTGCTCGAAAGGTACATCCATTGAATCTACACCCGGAAGCCATTAAGTTCAGTATTTATTTCATAATATCGAGAAGAGTCCAAAACCTGTTAGCTATGAATATCGTTCCTATACAGAGTTTTACGAGGGGAATTTAATAAGTTCAACAAAATATTTTGTATCCAATAATCAGTTCCATTATGAATTCAACGTCATATTTCCATTATGAGAATTGATTCAAACCATAACTGAGTGTTAAAGAAAGACCATGACATAGAAATAAGATTCATTGTTTAGAATAAAGAGTTTTTTCTTAATGCGAAGAATATTCATTACGTCTTTTTTCTTATAACGTCGGAATATCTGAGTTATGAAATATTTAATGCATAAGCAGACTGTAGAAGAAAACGAGAAGAGATTCAATTCACTACTTAAATTTTGAACAGCTCTTAGATTTATTTCCAAGCCTGAACAGAAATTGGGACTACGAGAGTCAGGCTATTTGAAGGCCAGAGATTTTATGCGTCTGAACGGCAGTCTTGTCTTATATTTTGAGAGAGTTAGATGTTTGCTTATAATGTGACCTTTTCTGGTAAACGATCTGTTTCGAAATATCAGTTTCGAAATATCATATTGTGCGTAAAACATGGTACTGTGAACATCTGTTGAATGGACTCGTGATTATTTCAAAGTTTAAGTGGTATATCTATTGAAAAATCAATCTCTGCTGAATAAAGCGGTTGCAGGGAAAAGTGTGACCATAAGTAAAAGTTAAATCAAATCTGAATCAACAGTGAGATCAGAGAAACTTTGATTCCATTCATTAAATTATTTCGAACCTCTGAAGCGCTGTGGACAGTTCTGTACCATAATTTTTCTCGAAATGGGAAGAAGAGGACGAAGTAACTCTGGACCGAGTACTTTCGATAATGAAACAATAGATGAAATGGTTAGTAAATTAGCACCAAAATTGATTAAGAAACTTGGCGAGAAAATTGTTCAAAAATTGAGCAACATGGAAATCACACTTAATGATGTAGTCCAAAAAGTATCTTCACTAGAAATAATGATGCAGGCAAGTGATAAAGGTGTGAACTCAGTAAGCGATAGGCAGAATATACTAGAGCAGAGCTTGAAATTTAATACTCTGAGACTAACAGGAATTAAAGAAGAACAAAATGAAAATCTTAAATCCAAGGTACTAACTCTCATCAACGACTCATTACTTGTAAAATGTGCTCTATGGGAACTGAACAATCTGTTCAGAATTGGGAACATAGTTGGTGAGATTAATCAGCCTAAACATAGAACAGTCATCATACAGTTTGTTTCCTTTCTGAAAAGAGATGAAGTGTATCGTGCCAGGTCGGCTTTGAAAGGGACAGGCATATAAATCAATGAAGATTTGTCCAGACACAATTACAAACTTCAAATGGCTGCTAAGAAAAAATTCGGAGTGAATGCTGTCTGGTCCAGGAATGGAAGAGTATTCGCGAAACATGGCAACGTTGTTAAACACATTGGAAATGAGACAGAATTACTTTAACGAAGTAAATGTGAAAAAATTTAAATTTTAAAGTGATAAGGTTTTTTTTAAAAATATGGTTTAACTTTTTCGCCTCTTTGGTTAATGTGGGTCTATACCGTTCGGTTAAAAATTGTATTCATGATGATGAATATTCAGTTTCCAACTCTGATCTGTAATTGTTTTTTTTTACTCAAATATGCTTTCAATGTGAATTTCATTTCTGTTCCATTTAAGTAGGTTTTATTTTTCAATTACCTTTATTTTATAAAACATTATGTTATTGGTATCACTTAAACAGTAGATAAATATTATATTTCGAATATGTGAGCTCAATTAGAAAGTTTCATATACACATGTCTAGTAGTCTCAGTGTACACTACCAAAACTGCAGAAGTTTGAATAGTAAATACTGATTTTTTCAGAAATTAATTAGTTTGTGCTTATGATGTTATAGCTGTAGCCGAAACATGGTTACGTGAGGGAGGCGAAGTGGTGAATTAGTTGATAAAGATATGTTTCATCTGGTACGAGCTGACAGAGATTTAGAATATACAAACAAGTCCACGGGAGGAGGTGTTTCACTGGCTATAAGGAAAAAATTCAAAATATTGCAAGTAGTTAGAAACACGACACTTTCTGAAGCATTAGTTGTGCAGGTAAAAGTGAATAGTTGTAAGTACACGCTGTGTGCGATATATATACCTTCAGATAGTGCCAACAATGTTTATGAATCGGCGGTAATCTTTCTGCAAGATAATATTAATGATGATGAAAAAACGTGTATTTTTGGAGATTTCAATATTCCTGAAATAACTGGTAGCATCTTAAATTACCCAACTGTTAGCGAAAAACTTGCAATTTTGACTGACTTCATAGATTTCAATTCTTTTCAATTATATAACAACATTCCTAATTTCCAGGGAAAAACGCTGGACTTGGTAATCACCTCTGAAGGTAATATGAACAATTGTACAGTGCAAAGAGATTTTATATCATTTGTCAAGGAGGATATTTATCATCCTTCTTTGGAAATCACTATAAAAGTTCAACGGGAAAAAGAACGTGTGAACGACCCATTAGTCGATTCAAGATTTATTTACAAAAAAGCCAATTTTCTATGGCTAAGCGAACGAGTTACAGAGACTGATTGGGATAGTGTTTTATCTGAAAATACTGTGGATACGGCTGCAAATAAATTTTATATCATATGGAATACAATCATAGATGAATGCGAGCCCAAATATACCAATAGCCGTCATAACAAAAGTTTTCCTATTTGGTTTGACAAAGAGATCAAAGAATTATTGAAACAAAAAAACACATTTAGAAAATTACGATTAGTTTCGGACTATCATGAAGAAAGGTATACAGACTTGAGGAAAAAGCTTAAAAATTTGGTTAGGTTGAAAGCTAAATAATATGTAACAAAGGTAGAGGACGAATTAAAAATTCTGGAATTATGTTAATAAAAGTAAAAAATCGTCGACTTTTGGAAACTTTTGTTATAAAAATGATGAAGTAAAATACGAAAACACAGCTGGAGTATTTGCAAATTTCTTTTCATTTGTTTATGAGACTATTAAGTCGGGAAATGATTTAAATTTCATTATCGATGCTGATATGGTGAATAATTGTTGCGATGTTAGGGAAATAAGTGAAAGAGATTTTGAAAATGCAATAAAAAAACTGAAACCAAAGAAAGCAGCTGGTATTGATGGAATTCCCTCATACTTTCTTAAAGCTTGTAGCGATTGAGTGAAAATACCACTCCTGCACATATTTAACCTCATCATCAAGTTCAGTGTTTTTCCAGAAACGTGGAAAACTGCCATTACAACACCTATTCATAAGAGTGGTAGAAAAAGCGACATCGAAAATTATCGACCAATTTCCATAATGTGTGCTCCGGCCAAATTATTTGAGAAAATTATTTATACGCGAATATTCCACTTTGCAAAAATATATATCACGGAAGAACAGCACGGATTCGTTACCAATAAATCAATCAATACAAATCTATTCATTTTCACCAATTTACGGGGCCAGGTAGCCGAGTGGTTAAAGCGACATTGTTTCAATCGCTTTTGGCTGCCAGTCAATGGTTCAAACCCTAGCGACTGCAGAACTTTTTCTGATGGCCCGAGAAAGTGCTAGGAATCGCACGTAAAAAGGTAAGACCTCGTTAATCGTTAGCTCGCACAAGTTTCGACTTCTGAGGGCTGCCGTTCGTAAGGGGACGACAGCTGGTTAACGGAAAAAACAATTTTAACAATTTTTTAACAATTATGCAAATAATACACTGGAATCATGGAGCCAACTTTATACCATATTTACGGATTTCAGGAAAGCCTTTGATAAAGTTGGCCACGATGTTCTGCTATAAAAACTGAATAAAGTTGGATTTTCTGAGAATTTGCAAAAATTAATGAGAAGTTACTTACAAAATAGATATTTCTGTGTTAAACACAATGGTAACACATCAGGTAAATTTCATGCTAGCTCTGGTGTTCCTCAAGGATCTAACCTAGGGCCACTTTTATTTGTTTTATTTATCAATGGTCTCCCTTCCATTTTAAAATTTTCTGAATGTTCGCTTTTTGCTGATGATTTGAAATTATATAAACAGATACAAACAGTTAGAGATTGTGTTGAAATGCAAAAGGACATCGATGGTATTTATGAATGGAGCATCACAAACAAATTAAAATTCAATATAAACAAATGTTGCATCATCACTATAACTCGTTTGAAGGATCCTGTTATTTTTGATTATATGATGTATAAGGAAGTCCTTCAAAGATGTTCTGAGGTTAGAGATCTTGGGGTAGCTTACAATAGTACCTTATCATTTGCTAAACATATTCAAAACATTGTTAAATCCTCAAATCGAATGTTAGGATTCATTATCAGACAAACTCGAGATTTTACAAATATCAATACTATTAAATTATCATACTATTCACTTGTGAGGCCTAAATTGGAATTTGCGAGTCTAATCTAGTCTGGTGAATACCGGTCTACAATCAATGCAGTCGAGAAAATACAAAATAAATTGCTCAGGTACTTATATTACAAACAGTATCATATTCGGCCTGACTATGGAGTAATTAGATCCAATCAACTTAGAAATAACTACAAAGTTTTCTCAATATGATGTATTTTTTGTACAATTTAATAAACAATAAGATAAATGCACCCGGAATCCTATCACTACTGAGATTCAATGTCCCTTTCCGTAGAACTCGAAGAACATATCCATTCAATATTCCTTTGGTGATTACAACGAACAGATCCCATCTCGTGACCATGCTGCGACTGGCCAATACATGTAGCGTGTTAGTAGATTTAGACTGGACTCTACCTCAGGGAGTATTTCGTGGGGCAATATTAGAGTATTTCTTGAATATATCTATTTGTAACGGTATACCGGGTGACACAGCAGACATGTAGCAGCCTGTAGTTTTTTTATTTGAAGAGATAAATATTCGAAATTTGCAGAAGTTACGTAATCAATAATAGCGCTTCATTTGAATCTAACGACAACTTTTTTCAACTACCTGTTTGATCGGCAGTAACTCCAACTTCTTTTTTTTTAATGACACCCTGTATATTTATCTAGCCTATCTTATTTGTCTTGAAATTCACTATTCAACCGTGTATCACAAAGTGGCATTCGTTTCTCAATTCGCAGATGAATGGCATTTTATTGAAAAACATCAAGTTAGCTGTTACCCGAATTCGATAATCGTTCGATGCTTGGTAGGCTTGGAAATCCAAAGAGTATCAGTTAAACGATATAATTTCAGTTTTATCCATACCTGATCACTTCCTACAGATTGTCAATAATTTCTTTAATAAAAAGAAAAAACATCTGAAAATAATTCACGATATTGCGAAAACTGAGATAGGAACAAATTTTTTTCAATTTGGCTACTTGAGAAGAAACTATCTGCCTTTCTATTTGGTCATGTATCCATATCATGATCTTTCCATTTGGAAACATAAAATTAAAATTGTTCCCCTGATCCACCAATTCACAAGTCTATTAGTCTAGATATTTGCAATAATATTTTGCCTAGTAGGCGGTGTACACAAAATGTTTAGTGCTTGACAGGTAAACATCATTTGATTGCAATGATTATCTCCGTCAGTTTTAGGCTGATTGAAATTGCATCGTTTAATTAGATACTAAATATGTATTCAATGAACGGAAAGGTCGATATGTTGTTGATATTCGAAGAGTGCAAGAGAAATTGTAGACAGGCTGAACAATTGTATGTCGAAAGATTTCCGGAAAGACGCCATCCACCTGATAATTTTTTCGCTAGAGTAGAAGAGCAGTTCAGAGCAGTTCTTTTCAAAACTCTTATAGCGGTCTCTCGATTCACGCAGATTTCGTCCTCAATTTGTCTCAGTGATATCGTCGGATCTGCATGTACTATGTCCAAAACGTTTACTTCCATTTCCTCGTCGACAATGTATTGGAGATTGTTTTGATTTTCCGGTTCTCTTCTGAACTGCTCTTCTACTCTAGCGAAATAATTATTAGGCGGATGGCGTCTTTCCGGAAATCTTTCGACTTACAATTGTTCAGCCTGTCTACAATTTCTCTTGCACTCTCCGAATATCAACAACATATCGAACTTTTTTATTCTTTGAATACATATTTAGTATCTAATTAAACGATGCAATTATAATCAGCATAAAACTGACGGAGATAATCAGTACAATCAAATGATGTTTAGCTATCAAACACAAAACATTCTGTGTACACCGCCTACTAGGCAAAATATTATTGCAAATATCTAGACTGATAGACTTGTGAATTGGTGGATCAGGGGAACATTTTTAATTTTATGTTTCCAAATGGAAAGATCATGATATGGCTACATGGCCAAAGAGAAAGACAGATAGTTCCTTCACAAGTAGCCAAATTGAAAAAAACATTTTCCTATCTTAGTTTTCGCAATATCGTGAGTTATTTTCAGACGTTTTTTCTTTTTATTGAAAAAATTATTGACAATTTGTAGGAAGTTATCAGGTATGGAAAAAACTGAAATTATATCGTTTAACTGATACTCTTTGGATTTCCAAGCCTACCAAGCATCGAAAGATTATCGAATTCGGGTAACAGCCAACTTGATGTTTTTCAATAAAATGCAATTCATCTGCGAATTGAGAAACGAATGCCACTTTGTGATACACGGTTGAATAGTGAATTTCAAGACAAATAAGATAGGCTGGATAAATATACAGGGTGTCATTCAAAAGAAAGAAGTTGGAGTTACTGCCGATCAAACAGGTAGTTGAAAAAAGTTGTTGTTAGATTCAAATGAAGCGATATCATTGATTACGTAACTTCTGCAAATTGCAAATCTTCATCTCTTCAATTAAAAAAACTACCGGCTGTTACATGTCTGCTGTGTCACCCGGTATATGTTTTAATCACAAATTTATTAACTATTGAATGACATTGTCTGTCCGCTGAAGCATAGTCTTCACTCAGTAACTATCTTGTATCATCGTGAAATATATTGCACAACCAAATTTAAATTTAGAGAACAGTTCATTGCTACTCAACCTCAAAGTTTTTGAATAGGTACACAACTCACTTTATGATTGAGCACTGAAATGTAAAGATTTCTGTATATTTTTTATCCATGTAATTAGACCTTTGGTCTGTTTGAATACAAATAAATAAATAAATGAATGAATAAATAAATAAATAAATAAATAAATAAATAAATAAATAAATAAATAAATAAATAAATAAATAAATAAATAAATAAATAAATAAATAAATAAATAAATAAATAAATAAATAAATAAATAAATAAATAAATAAATAAATAAATAAATAAATAAATAAATAAATAAATAAATAAATAAATAAATAAATAAATAAATAAATAAATAAATAAATAAATAAATAAATAAATAAATAAATAAATAAATAAATAAATAAATAAATAAATAAATAAATAAATAAATAAATAAATAAATAAATAAATAAATAAATAAATAAATAAATAAATAAATAAATAAATAAATAAATAAATAAATAAATAAATAAATAAATAAATAAATAAATAAATAAATAAATAAATAAATAAATAAATAAATAAATAAATAAATAAATAAATAAATAAATAAATAAATAAATAAATAAATAAATAAATAAATAAATAAATAAATAAATAAATAAATAAATAAATAAATAAATAAATAAATAAATAAATAAATAAATAAATAAATAAATAAATAAATAAATAAATAAATAAATAAATAAATAAATAAATAAATAAATAAATAAATAAATAAATAAATAAATAAATAAATAAATAAATAAATAAATAAATAAATAAATAAATAAATAAATAAATAAATAAATAAATAAATCAATTTGATATAATATAAGAATAATACCTTTTTCAATAGTTTAATAACGTAAATATCATGAAATTTAATTCAATTCTTCGATTCTTATTGGGTTTGGTTCAAGAACTTATAAATTGAAAACTTCTTAGTTATTCCGGCGTTCTAATTTTTTTTCTTCCTGCATAATAAATGATCTTGGCCGATTCCTTTGTTTTAATAAGTTAAATTTTATCTTCCACCTGGGCCGTCGGCCCAGATATTAATGAATAACAATTTGATAAGTATTTGAATAGATTGAAATCCAGAGAAGTGTTGAAGATAATAAAAAATGAAGTAGATTGATTAATTAAAACTAGTGTGTTGCAGAACTGGTACCAGCTTCCTGACATAGCTTGCCGAGAATTGAGACTTGATAGGTAAGAAAATATATAATTTTCCAGATGTGTTCCTTACAATTAATGGTATGAGCTGTGATGAAACTCTATTTCAACTGAATAGCGTTCTATTACAAGGACACTCTTGACATAAATACGTTGCCCACTGTGAGATCGGTCTTTCTAGAGAAAAGATATGCTTGGGTTTTATTCGCATTGAATTCTAACAGGATGTTGGATCCCCATTCTAGAATTTTTGCTAGACCCATATTTAAATAATTCACGTTCCTTTCCCGTTTCACGGGCTGATATCGAAACTTTGGAATAGAATGCTGTATGAAGGGTACTATCATCCGGAAAACTATGCACTGGGCATAAGGCAACTCTAAAAAAAATATTGATGTGAAGGAGAAATAGTGTTGGTGCTAAAATGGATCCCTGTAAAACACCATCATTTTATAGGTACAGCATTTATAGACTGTCAGATGAAACTGAATCAACCAACACGTGGAGAGATCTGACTGAGAGAAAGCTAGATAGCAAAGAACACAACTGGGTGGGCCAGAGTATCACCATATTTTTCAATGGATACTTGAGATACTTGAGACATAGGCAAGCAGGTCACTAGTTGATCTCTGATGACGCTAACCATATTGTCGATCATTCACAATGCCGGTTCGTTTTAGATATTTCATTACCTCGACTTGATAGCTTTTTCCATGACCCCAAATTATAAGAATAACTTGCAAAAATCTGCTGTTAGTTCAGAGGCACCTTTTTTGAGAAGTATCGGAGGAATTCCATCATATCCACTAGCTTTTTTGGGGTTGCTTTCCCAGTGAATCCAGAGAGGATTTTACAACAAGCATGTTGACAAAAATTTTCCTGTTTTGTATTGATGATAGCAATAAATGTGGTGAACTAGTGGACTGTGAATTTAGGTGAATGAAGAGCGGAATAGTGAATAAATGACTTACCAAAGCCTTCTTATATCCTTTATTCCGGTATGTTGTCTTCGTTGCAATAACGATAGGGTGCCCTCAATGACAGAATATCATGCTGTACGTAATAATCCAAACCGGCGTAATAGGTTTGTACTAGTATTAAGCTTCAGAGCAAGCACTATTTAATAATTCAAAACTGCGTAATTTGTATCAACACCAAACTTAGAGCAAGCAAATTATGGGATGGAGCTGTAATTGTTCCGAAAAATGATATTGAACTGAACTGTTCTTGTGGCCCACATCAAAATCTTCAACTCTCTTTGTCGCGACAAAGGTTTTTTTGAAGAAAATATAATTCGCTATTGGAAAGAAATACCAGCAGATATCGACTCATAGGTGGGGTTTTGACCGTATCTTGGCGTTGTAAACCTCTTTCGAGGATTCGATTGTCTCCCTACGCATATTTCTAGCTTCAACATATTCTAATCTGGTGTCATGGCTCTGATTTCTGTACCATCGATGGTATGCTGCCTGCTTGAATGCGACAGCTCTGGAGTAGTTGCTGCTGAACAAGGGTTTATCAGATGATGTTCTTCTTGACGTGTTTGGTACATATATTTGCGAATTGTGTTGGATCTCCAAATGAGAAACACATTCTTTCCCATGGAAATGCTGAGAAGAACATGCGAAGACCATCCCAGTCGGCTGAATTTTAGCAACAAATGAGACGGGACAGTGCTGTGCTGAAATGAATAAATTATATTGTATGGATCAGGATTGGTTGTGAGAAAAAGAGCAGACTAACTGTTGACATCAGGAATGCGTGTGGGTAGCTCGACCAGCTGTTTTGGTTCTTATGTGATAGCGAAGGCCTCAGCATGACGACCTGCCTCGTCTGTTTTGTTGGAAAATTTTTGCCAGGAATAGTTATGCACGTTAAAATCTCCCGTTATGATTAATACAGCTGTAAGGTGGTTTTGCTCAAGAAAATCAAATTTGTGTGACAAAAACTCGAAGAGGTCGCTAAAGGATTGTTAATTGGGTGAAAGTGAAGACAGTAGAGAAATTTGGTCTGTTTGGTATTAGCCAACTTGAACCATATCATGTCAAAACCCTTTGGCTCCAAACTCTCTTCGCGTTGGCATGAAAGGTTAGTCTTAGAGTAGTGGCAAACACCACACCTTTGAATCTGAATCGAGTCGTGATGAAGACAAAGCATGTGGACCATGTTGGTGGAGGAATAGAAATATGAAAAATTGACTAAATGTTCAAATTACTTTCTATAGGTACTTCTATTTCATTTATATTTTATATTTTACATGTTTGATTTGAATTTAGTTGTGTTTCTGTTGGACCATGATATCAGGTTTTTCCGCCTTCAGGTGATGGTGGACGTCACTGATGCTCTTGTTGAGTCCACTGATGTAAACCTATTCTTTGGACAATCCATGGATTCCAGGGTACCATGGATACGAGATTTAAACTTAGCAGGGGTATTGGATTCGATAATTCGATATTTTTTCAATATTTACTTTTTTGCATTCTAGAGACGATTTTGTGTACGATCACATAGTTTTAGAGACAAAAAATGTACACACTTGAATTTTCAAAAAAATAATGTATTTTTGCATCTAGGTTAGACGCACTTCAACCAATGCCATAAACTTGAATGATGAGTAAACAATATTGTATTCACTTTTTTCGCCTAGTCAAGTCAAATCTCCAAGGATTGGCCCGTCGACTCCCAAAATTATGAATTTTTGCTACATCATGGCTGGGCCCCTGTAGAATGTTCAGGTGTCTATCGTTCATTTGATTTATGTTCATTTGTTTTCCTTATGATAATTTCATTTACGTGAAGTTGAAATTGGTAATCAACCATACTAGAATCTCGTTAACCTTAACCATGCCCACCACATTGATTAATGCTTTCCTGGACTTTATACCGGGTGTCCGGAGAAAGTGGCTCGCGACTTTTGACGATAATGGAATGATTTTGGAGGACATTTCACCGGAAGTGACATAAACTTTCGATATTTAAATGGGACATGTGGTATACTTTCTCATCTTTTGCCTCCATATGACATTCTCAATACAACCAGGTATCACTTTTATTTCATAATTTATTTTTCAATCTAGAGTATTATGAATACGATCAGATCACTAATTTCAGCCCTAAAGTTTTAGGAAAAAACCATTATACTGTTTTTGGTCAAAAGGTATGTGCTATTTGAAATTTAATTTACGATTAATTTGATACCGTACACTATTAAGTATTAAACAAATATCTGTTAAAAAATGTAAAAAGATGACTGTAATAAAAATAACATTCTTCACTCCGTTGCATCAATTTTTAAACTTGTAAAATATAATTTTCAATTCATTTCAGACAATTATTATCACTAAGCCAACTCTGGAACTCTGTATAGTAGTCTATTTGCTAACTCAGACTGTAACTATATATTTCTCACTGCCCTCTTCAATTGCGGAGCTATTTATATGCGTACAGATTTCTTTTCAGAATCCTCTCGAAGTGCAGTATAAAATTACGGGTAATTCCTTGTGAGTATCCTGAATACTTCATCTATTAGTCGGTTTCTTAGTGGATGAAACACATCATCCCTCCTTGTGGATATCATCTAGCACTCTAGCTAATACGAGTGATTCTGACTTTTCTCGCTCCTCTCATTTATTTGTGCTGAAGTGCCTCCGTGATCGCAGATACTAGGATCATTGACCCATTATGTTCGCTACTGAGCCAGCCTTACATATTGAACCATGTTTTCTTGGTCGTCGTGCTTTAATGTTGATCTGCTAGAGCTTTCCTAAAGATGGTCCTGTTCACCGAACGAAGGAAAAAATATTGATTCAGGCCACCTATCATATTTGGGCTGGAGAGGGAGCTAGTCCAGCAGGTCACATGATAGACTGCGATGAAATAGCGAGTTTGCTCTCACTATTTCCAGCAGAGAATAGAAAATACGGTGTGTTATATGGTTATATGTTACATAGAAGGTTCGCAGGCAGGTCTCAGGTGCAGGCATCTATACCTGGAGGGAAGAGATTTACGAGAAAACTACGTGGGTATAAACACAACAGTTTTTCGAGCTGAAGTGTTCACCATTCCTGCCGTAGCTGCGAGGCAAGAGGTAAAAGAAGGGCCCAAGCAGAGAATTAATATGTGTTCGGATAGTCAGGCAGCGCTCAGAGCCATCTGCCATCATAAACCAAGCTCAGTACTTGTAGAGGAATGCGGAGATGCTCTCGAGAAACTTGATGAAACGGAGGAAGTTCAGCTGTTAAGGGTCTGGGTCACAGAGGGGTGCGCGGAAACGAGGTGGCAGATGGACTTGCCAGAACCAGTTCTGCAACGCCATTCTGTGGGCTGGAGCCTGTACTAGGCATCGCAAGAAGCCAAATATCTTCAGCCCTTGACGAGTGGGCGGAAGAAGAGCTGAATGAACTTTGGAGAGATAATACCGGCGAGTGTGAGGCGTATGGAAGGATAAGATTTGAAATCTTTGGAGTTGAAAAACTACGACAAGAGGAACTAACCGACTCGTAGTGGACGGACATACCAACCTTCATTAGAAGGTCACGAAGGTTCGAAAAAAATATTAGGAGGAGGAATGTAGATATGTGGAAAGCAGGGGATGGCCAAAAGGGTCCATGAGGGCCTACTTGCTTGGCTGCGGCAACGTCTTCCCCAAAAACTACTACTATCGAGGTAATTTACATTTATCATCAAACATATTCTTTGTCTTAATTAAATAGTACTTTTCATATTTCATAACTTGTTTACTTTGAGATTTGGATTTTCGACTGGCGCCCTCAGCTTACTACTTATATCATTATACAACTTAAGAGCAAACACTTCCTTGTTGAAACAGAAATCCGTTTTGAGCCCACAGGTTTTGTTTGAGAATTTTTTAATTTTTTTTTGCTTTACCCAATGTTTTTGTGGAAATTCCGGAACTTCAGTGATTTTTGGTTATGATAATTTTTAAGATAAAAATTTTTAATGACATGATGAATTAAAAAATTTGAGAAGTTCCGGAATTCTTATGGGACCACCGAGCCCATACAAAAAATATCTCATGAAATCAATGGTTTTTGCAGGAAACGGATTCTAAGATCGGAAAATGTATATCTGATTGGCGCTGTAATCGAGAACGGACAGGTGCTGTGTTGCCAGTGTTCATCGAGTTCATTATCTTCACCCCCACTCTTGATAAGTATGCCAACAAACCTTAGCTGTAAGGGATGAGGAAGAAATTTGACTTTTCGGAGTGGCTCTTAAGACAATAAATCTTTTGATTTTTATAAAGACGCGTTTACACCAAAGTCTTCCACTATAAGTTTTCCAAAAGTATCGGAAATTTGTTGCTTTTTTTACAAAATACAGCAACTTTTTCTGTCTTCCACTTGTGGAGACACAAATCTTCCACTAAATTTTGGTTTCCCGCGGAGTGTCGGTAAAGATCAAAGAAAGTTGACAACTAAAAGTGGAAGATTTGTTGCTGCGCGCTTTCCACAAGCAACTTATTATATATGACTCGTGGTGTATAAAATCACCCCCTGAAAATGTGCCTGGGCTTGTGGTCTATTATCTTGATATTATCCTTCAGTACTTCTATCAAGACCTTACAAACTTCAATCACAAACAGTGAAATGGTTGATTTTGAGATTTTAAACAAATAACCGAGACTTGCGTACGAATCACCAGTAGCCAAAAACCGTAATGTTACTGCTAGCTTTTATTGGACAGGTATTGCTTTCCTGTAGTTTGTGTTACGTTTATTGATGTCCGATCATTGAAATGAAATACTCAAAGTCACTACTGGTCATTCTTAGAAAGTTTTTGACACTCCCGTCGCACCTGAGCTCACCACTCAACGGATCGACGTCATCTTCTCGGAGATCAGCTATCTTGTCACTGCCATTGTACCTATCCCTAGCCTTCAACCAAGATACTACAAAAGAATAGTATCATGGCCTTCAACGAGGGTCTCACCCAATATCTTCGGGGACCTCTTGTACAGTGGCTGGCTATGATGACACAGGCAGCCGCGGCAATAATTGCGTCTTCTTCGTCCGACATCCGTGACACTAGTGTCCCTTTCGCGCTAATTCTTTGGCAACAAGTTTCCCACTTGTTCCTTTAAATTTGAGAAGAGCAACTTTTAGTTTTCTACAAAACATCTTCCATTTGTTGCTCTAATTTTAGAAGAGCAACTTTTAGTTGACAACTTTTTGTTTTCTACAAACGATCTGTTTTCAACTTTTAGTTGTCAACTTTGGTGTAAACGCGTCTTAAGAATCAATATTTTTTTGAGTTAATAACATAAGTAAATTACGACCCACTATCTGTCTCCCGACTGAGCATATTGCCGTGGCCTGTGTTACATAAGATCTAAGTTATCCTCTCAAGAATAAAAAGGGCCACAATACTTTAATTTCATAAAATCACTGCTGATATGATCTCACATTTCATGAAATAAAAATGTAGGTGACTGGAATTACGCATGTATACATTATACATTTCCAGAATATACCTCTAATTGTTTTTTAATATCCGATATAATCTTAAAGAATTGAAAGAATCGTTCAGTTTCACCTTGATTTGTCCACTCTTTATTCACATTTCGTCTCTAACACTAGTTTTCGTGTTATAAATCAAGAATGAATGTTAGACAAACCCGTTCAACTATAATTTTCGATTTTTAACGGTATTCAATCATTATACACGGAAACCCACGCTTGACGTCGGATTATGGATTACTCAAAAGCTTTTTATGGCGCTGGTTATCGAAAAAAATTGAATAAATCGTTAGTTAATTCAACGATTTTTATAATTAGGTACTGTTCATGAAATTCGTTTCTGGACGAATTATGACAATGAATGAGTTGAGCATGAAGTATCTGAAACATTCGCCATCATTTTATTCTCAAACTTTACACTGCACAAAAATTAGGAATGTTCCGAATATCGTGAAAATTTAATGAAGAAGGTACATATAGACATTTGGCACATGACACTAGAAGTGTCGATTATCTACGAAGGTATGCCCTTCAAGGGATATGAGATTAAGTTGGATTATCGGGAAAAAAGTGGTTTGTTGAATCGGTACCCGGTCGCCCCCCTCCCTGTTCAATCAACTTCCGGTTCAAAGCAATGTTGAAAATGTTATTATAGAAGCAGCTGTACAAATTTATTGGAATGGTCGGGTCTAGCTAAATTAACCTAGCTCTAGCCGATTTGCATCCGTCTAAGTCGGTCCCCAAGGGCATACAGACCGGAAGTTACCCTGCACCGACAGTTCCCTCTGATTATTAACGAGGGACTGCCCTTTGGTTAAACCCTTCATTTTTACCCATCAATCTATGTTATAACATTTGCATACAATTTGGGTGGACGATTTCAGCTGCATTCGAAGAAAAGGTGACGTCAGTGACTTCAGGGAGGGGGACGATCCAACAAACCGATAATCCAACTTAATCTTCATGTCCCTTGAAGGGCATAACTTCGTAGATGATCGAACCCCCTAGTGTCATGGGCCAACGATCTAAAATAGTAAGGATTTTTTTTACTCCCCCTGTTAACTTCTGATTGGTTCGACGTAAAATAATAGCACATTGACCGTTTTGAATGATGTCACCGATACTTGCTATCGCTAGTGAGTGCGTCTACCTGTGAATATTAGGCAGTTATACTGTCGCGGTGGAACATTTTTCTGATGTAGGTGTAAATATTTTTTGCTGCGTTTAATTTTACATGTCCCACGGAAATACAATTTTTTTTGTGAAATATTCCTGTTGTGAATCCTTTGCAAAACAAAACACTTGAATGAGTTTTGTCATTATTATGTAGAGGACACGCCACTGAAATACCAGTAAAAAATCTCTATTATGAAATTCTCTTAAATGTGTTCTAAAAGTGATACACCGGATACAGGAGGGAAACGAATTCAAAAGAAACGTGGTATTTGACTTGAACTTATGAATTTTAAATTGCAACACTAATTTATCTGAGTGATATATGTGATCAAATAAATTAATATTTTCGAACCTTTGGTGAGAATACAATTCAAGAAAAATAAACTACCGAAACACCAAAACTACGTCACAATCACACTCGACTCGCGTTTCGCCAACAAAGTTAGCATCTTCAGGAGCTAAAAGCTTACCGAACCACTCATCCAACCTTACTTCTATTTATACCACTATTTCTTAATGGACGTCAAATTACCTAACATTTCTAATCTACCTATTCTACTTACTACTTATCTGAGGGCCAACCGCACTCATCAAATTTGCCTACTTTTATTGTTTACTAATTCTATTAATTTATCTGTACTGGATTAATTTTAATGTTATCCTACTTGGTTTGGATTTGATGACAAAAATTTCTTGGAAAAACAATGACTTATGAATTTATTGTGAAGAAAAGATTTTTTTTCAATGTACTACGAACTTGATTAATGTGCTGTATGGGATAGGACCCTTATCAGCATTCATACTATTTTTACACTTGGCAATTTCCATACTATCGAATGCATGCAAGTTTATGGTCATGAACCTGTTTGATTTATTTTAAACATGTGTCATCAAATTGTTGGTCGTGATCCAAAGCATGTTTGGCCACACAGTGGATTTTTTCAAATATTTTACGGTTTTTTAACGACTCACTACTTTTGTTTTCTATTTCAACTTAAACATCATACAGCTCGAGCTAATCAATGCCGAAAAATTTGATATTGTATAATAGTAAAATTTTCAATTGCATAAAATCCGCCCTACCAAATCGTCGCTGGCGACGATTTTCACAAAATCGTCGCTGGCAAATTCGTCGCTAACTTCACACACAGAATTAAATCAAAAACGTTCGCGGCAACCAGTGGATTTTTTCAAATATTTTACGGTTTTTAAGACAACTCACTACTTTTGTTTTCTATTTCAACTTGAACATCATACAGCTCGAGCTAATCAATGCCGAAAAATTTGATATTGAATAATAATAAAATTTTCAATTGCATAAAATCCGCCGTACCAAATCGTCGCTGGCGACGATTTTCACAAAATCGTCGCTGGCAAATTTGTCGCTAACTTCACACACATGCCACACTCGGGTCGGATATGAGCAATGTGTTCTCTGAACCGTACTTTCATGGCCCTTCGGGTTTGACCCAAATACTTTTTCTCGCAGTCCTTATAGTTAATTTCATAAATCCCCGACTTTTATTTTTCATCTGTTTTTTCTTTGGGAGTACTCAATACTTGTTGAAGTTAACACGAAATACGATTATTTTCGATAAAAAGTTTCACTGGCATAAAATGCAGTACAATTTGACAGTTGTTCAGACCAGACTTTGCGACATCTGGTGTCAGAAAAAATCGAAAACCCTCATTCCAAGACGTTTGGTGAATTGGACAGATCTATTCACGAGCAGCGCCTACGCCACTGACGTGAAACCGAGCGCTCTGTAGCGGCCAACTCGGATGGACTTTGCAAGGCGCCAACCTCACACATGGCCGTCTTCGATCACTCGATACTTCACCGCCTTGGACTAATTCATCCAAATTTGGTGTTATTTTGCACAATCGCATTTAATCGTTACTCCATCATCAATTCTAATCGCGAATCGGAACGATGATTTGCTTTTTTTATGATATTATTTTTGACCGAGTACGGTTTGGCACTTCTGCGTTAATGTGATATTGAATTAGGAATTGGATGTGGATGAAGGCCGCCA
This sequence comes from Chrysolina oricalcia, assembly GCA_944452925.2. Classification (NCBI taxonomy): domain Eukaryota; kingdom Metazoa; phylum Arthropoda; class Insecta; order Coleoptera; family Chrysomelidae; genus Chrysolina; species Chrysolina oricalcia. Next base: position 19,606,176 of record OX101825.2, read on the forward strand.
AAACGGAGTTTTAAAAAGGAACATACCTAAATGGGTACGGAAGTAAAGCGAATTGCAAAATGGACGCCTAAAATTCAGTCGTTTTCAGCTGAACTTATTTAAAAATAGAGCTCGGAAAGGTCGTGAAGGAACCATCTGATATCCATGGGTGGGGAAAAAATCGTTTTGAAAGAGGGTGGAATCACTAAAATCGTCAAGTAGAAGGATGGATTATATTCCAAAAAAAAACATCGAGGAGGAAAATATCGCAGACTTGACGACGAGCTATAAGAACTATAAGAAATCTATTAATAAAACGAGAGGCCAATATAAAAATCGAGGAAAATACACAAAACATTATAGAATCTGATAATAAAATTAAAACATTGTGGAGAATTGTGAATGAAAGACTGGGTTGAAAAATTCCAAGAAAAGATATCAACTTGAAGATTAATGATGATATAATTTCAGACAAAAAGGCCATTTGTGATTCATTTCGTAGCCACAGTATCAAAAAAGTTACATAGCCATTTTGCCGGACATATATCAACATCATGCTCAATTCCTGATAGTGTCAGTCATAGTCATTAACCCTGTAACCGAAAAAGAAGTTATAGAAATTATATATAGTTTGAAAAACAGAAATTCTACCGTATTTAATGGCATCTCTATCAAACGTTTGAAATACAGTTAAATCAGTTATGTCCCAACCTATTGCATCATAATGAATTACTATTTTTGTAGAGAAAATCTAGCTTTAATCTTATACCTTTAGATTCAACAGATTACATTGACCAGTTTCATTTCTTTATATGTTTGTATCTGTTTTTTACTTTTTTTGATAACCACTGCTTAGGTATATATTGATTTGTAGACATGTCATATGTCATGTATGATCTCACAGGATGAATAGACTATACAACTATACTCGGACAATTTCCTGATTCTCTAAAATTGGCAAATGTGATCCCACTTTACAAAAAAGGAGATCAATATAGTGTTGAAAACTATAGACCCATAGTACTATTAAGTTGTTTTTGCACTTCCGGGACTAAAGTGCCAACTTTAGTCCCGTATAACAGGGACTAAAATGTATCTTTTAGTCCCTAGGGAGATAAAGTTGCATTTAAAATCCCTAGGGACATAAAGTAAAAATCAAACTTTACGGCAGCTACACTATTAATAACTAGGACAAAATTTAGGAAATATTATTATAAATCTTTATTGATTGAATTAACATTGTAAGTGATACTAACATTATTACAATTGATGAAACTAAATGGGCGATTATTTGTCAACATTAATTGAAATGTCACTGAATTGAAAAATTTTGTTGACACTGTTGCTATAACGTTACACTGAGTGCTTATATATCTCATCAAAATTATTAATTGTATCAATGTTGAAAGTTATAATACTGGGAAGTGCAAAAAATAGCGTATATGCCTCAGGACTAAAGAGATATTTTATCCCTTACGTGATTAAAACATTCACTTTAGTCCCTTGTTATATAATATACTGTTATCGAAAATTCATGGAAGACAGAATATTTACCAACTGCCAATATAGCTATAGGTCAGCCGAGGGCGTGCAAGTTGTAGGTTTATATTTCAACTTAACTGCTGCTTTTGATACTGTTAATTCAAAATTCCTTGTCGAGAAATTAAATAATAATAGTTTATTGGTATAAAAAAATGTGTAAATACAATTTCATTTAGATGACGGCGATAACAATTTTTTCACAAATAAACAGAAAACCACAAAGTCAAATACTGTCTGTGGTGTGAGTGTAGCCTATGTTTAAAATTAGTATCGATAAATACAGAGTAAAATAAAAAATATGTTTAAGTTCAAATTAAGATTCTCTAACATTACTGGATTTGATAAAGAACACATGTCCAGTATTCAAGCAACAAAGCAACAAAGCGGTCACCAAATGCGAAAATGTAAATTACAAAACACATACAATTCAACACACAGCTTATTTCACATAAAAGTACAAGAAAATTTATAAAAAATAATATGATGAAGACAACTGAAGTTTTAAAGTCAACAGGATTTGATAAAAAACTCATGCCTAGTATACAACCAACATAGTGGTCAATAAATATGAAACATGAAAATTACAAAATAAACATGCAATTTAACACATAGAAAATACATAAGAAGTAGTTGAAGAAAGACAAATGAGATTTAGCTTTGAATTCAAAGCAGGTTGATATAAAGAAATAATGTTGACGAATGTCAAGGATTTTAGATTCGGAGTATATCAAATCAGATGAGTATCGTGAGGGCTTGTTCAGTAAAATTTTCAAAAAGGCTTTTTGAAGAACTTCTAAATTTTTAATGTTCTTTTAGTGCACTTCCTCACCCTATTATCCCATATGTCAATCTGGATTCAACCAATGCGTGATAAATCATTCTGAGATGTTTTTCTTCGAAAAATTTGGCGATTTATTTGAATCAGTATAAGATACTTCTCAGGGTATTGCATAGTCTCAAAATATGTATGTTCCATCTTAGATGTTTATCGATAGTTACTCCTAAATATTTAATCGTCTCGGTCTGTCAAATTATTGGTAATTTTCAGATCATTAAATGGGGGATTGGTGTTTTCATAACATGAAAAGGGCATATAAAATGTTTTGTCGAAGTTAATTAATTAAATAAAACGGTATAAGAGGTAAACCGCTAGAATGGATAGTTTCATGTCTACAAAATAGGCGAACCGCAGTGAAAATAGGTTCAGAGACTTCCGATGAAATGGATTTGAATGTTGGAGTAGGGCAAGATTCAATACTTGGACCTCTACTATTCCTTATTTTCATCAATAACTGACTTGCCACAATTTGTAACTTCAGGAAATATCTACATGTATGCGGATGATACGTCAGTAATTATACACGTCAAAAATTCAATAGATCTAGAGACTCAAGCAGATATGGTAATCAAGTCATTCAAATCGTGGTGTATTGAGAATTCATGAATGTAAATGAAACAGTTTTTATGCTTTTCTCATTGATTAAGACAAATTTAATATCCTACCAAAGATATGTCATAGAAACTAGCGACTTGAAATTTCTTGGAACAACAATATATAGTGATTTAACGTTTCAACAAGAAATAGAATCAATGTGCTCCAAGCTTTCTAAAACTTAAAGAAATAAATCAGTCAACACGAGCTATAAACGTGTTATTCACTTGTCCACTCAATATTGAGTTATAATATAATAATATGGAGCCAATCCACCCAAATTGACAGAATTTTTGTACGACAGAAAAATATCATAAGAATTATATACAATTTGCAATATATGACCGCGATCTTTGTTCTCGGTTTCCGACTCTCTAGGAGTCTAGATCGTCTTTCTGAAAGATTACGGCTACCAACTTGATAAAAATTCGAAGTCTCCATCAGCTGGAATTTGCAAGTTCGCTGAAAGAAGCCAAGTTGCCTAGAATGTTTGAAACAAAAACCATAACGGATGTATTGAACAAATTGACTACTTGTTTTTAATGTATTGTAAACCATGCACGTATGAAAATTTCCGCCAGGTAAGTTGGTGCTAAAGGCAGTAAAATGGAATTTCATTGACGCGCCTGTGTACGCTTAATTTTTTTTATTTGATTTTTTAATATTCTGGTTTCCACGAAAACAAAAATACTGTATTTGTATTTTATTCATTTTATAATTTGTTCACTCACCTTTGAATATTTACCAATGATGAGTACATTCAACCACACACAGGGACAGTCCCTCAGTGGGCAACATTGATTCATTACGCATGTATTGTATTTTCTACGATATGTACTATATTGGTTGGTTAAAGACTGACGAGCGAGATACCGGGTATACCTTGAGGTTTTCCTTAACACTGAGACCAGCTTGTATTGTTCTGTCGTCAGTGGTTCCTAGTTGAATAGGCCTGTGTTTTTCACCAGGTTCAGTAGTCTATTTACTAGGTGTTTCGGATTCATGCCTTTTTCTAGGTTGATCTGTTCGAATATTCTGTTGCGCTTGGTGAGCAGCGCGTCGCATTCGAAGATGATGTGAGAGGCTGTTTCCTCCTCGTCACCACAGAGTCTACAATCCACGGTTTCCCTATTTATTCCCATGGTGTGTAGGTGTTTTCTAAGGCGGCAGTGGCCGATTAGTAAGCCGGTGATCGTGCGTGTCTTAGATCTGTTGAGGTTGCCGCATCGGGTTTTGCTAATTCCAAACGCTGGTTCTGGGCCTGTGAAAGGTGATTCAGATGCTTGTTTTGCAAGTTGGTCTGCTTTTTCATTGCCTTTAATTCCTCTATTTCCGGGCACCCACACAAGTGTAACCTTGTTGTGTTTTGACAGTTCATTGAGGCTCTGACGGCATTCTCAGACTTGCTTTGACTTTATCTGTATTGAATTCAGAGCTGTTATAGCGCTCTGACTGTCAGATAGAATGAAGAGGTGTTTTCTTTCATACCCACGGACTAGATGCATCTGTATGCATGTCCTTATGGCATGTGTCTCTGCTTAGAATACTGTGGTGTTGTTGCCAAGTGGGACTATTACGTTCCTTTTTGGCCTCACCCTATATATTCCTACATCTGTTTTTGAACCATAATTATTTGTACCAGATAATGTCTCCGGATGATAGTGATTCTACTCCCGTGTCCCATTTATTCCGCTTGAGCTGCGCTTTGAATAGGTTTTCGTACGAGTATTGTGGTAGCATGTAGTTTGATATCATTTCCAGTTCGGTAATGTTGACTTCATGAATGATTTTGGTGTGCCCAGTTTGTGGTTGGGTTATCCAATTACCTTTTTGTTGTTATGCACGCATCCTATATACTATATTGATGATGAATAAATATTAATAATATCATTATTATTTATTATAGTACAATACCGCACACGAATGAAAATCACTTGTAATAACCAACACAGTAAACACAGAAAATACATGTTCTATCTGTTAAAGTCTATTTAATATTTATTGGTTCAGGGAAAAAACTGAGCAGAAACGTTCACAGTATTATGGAAAACAAATTATAGATTGCAGAAATTTGCAACTGATTATCCAGTGACGAACAACAATTTGTAGCTCTCAAATATCATGCAGGTTTATTTTTGAAAATAATATATTCTTCACAAACTGTTAATCTCAACTCAAAAATTAGTACGCCGTTGTTTAGAGAATTTAACGGGCTTTCAAACGATGTTCCCCTCGACCCCTATTTCCTATTGAAATTTTAGGAGTTGTTTACCCCACTGCTAGAGGCTTGCAGTGACGATGCTGCAGCTAGGAAAGCAGAATGCCCCCTCTAAACTAGAAGAATAAATTCTTGTTGACAAACACAGGTGAAATTATAAATATCATGTAATATACAACTCATAAAATTTAAAATATAGCCAAATAATAACAATGGAGGCATGTGGGCATATACATGATGAATGTGAGGTATGGTAAGGTATGGAATGTAAGGTTAAAATAAGAAATATGTGAAATATAAAGATCATTATTTTAAAATTATAAAAGTAAACATTAAAATGAATCGTCATAAAACTCTGCTAAACTATAATATGCCTTATCACTAAGTAGTTTCTTTGTCATATATCTAAAATACTGTACCTTTTTTCCTTAATTTCACAATGTAAATTATTGCATATTTTCACCCCATTACGGATGAGAGAGTCTTTCATTACATTTGTCATGGGAAACTATTTTCGTTTTGACGATAATAATAGGGGCATGCATCATTTACTTCGTAATCTAATAAAGAGTGGTTTACAAGAGTCCCTGAATTTTATTTTACACGGGTATCTAATTGCTCGCTTCTGTAGTATAAACTTCCCAAAATGATATACCATAACGCAAATGGGACTCCACAAGTGCGTAATAAACTGATTCCGCAGCAGCAAATCCCAACTCATTAGAAACCACCCTCAAAACATAACAACCAGATGCCTAAAATCGACCTGCACGAGCATTTTTGCACATCTACGATATTATTACGCAAAATCCCCATGTCAAGTTTCCGATGGCTCACCCTGTATATATTCAGTAATAAGTGCGGGCTTGATATATGGGTCTCAATATGAGTTCCTGTGGAATCCCAACGACGGAATGTCGGACAAATCTTGGGCGAAGCAATGAAACCACTATCCACTGTAAGTACCTCCTGTATACGTCTGAACAATCTCCTCAAAGGACGTTCGGTTCAATTTTACAAATACACAAATTATTAAACGATAAATTACCGATATCGTTTCTATAGGAAACATATTGGCTACATTGACTCTTCCAAATATGGAAGCTCACTTTTTATTATTGAATAATTGACCGAAGGTAAAGTTTGAAATTAAATTTCAATAATTGTTCGCTTTCAACAGTGCGCTCTCAATAATTGTTGCGACAATATGGTGCCTACGTTGAGTTTCGACGAGATGGCGACCTTCAGCGAATATGAGGAAATCAAGCGAATCAATTTAAACGCAGTACTACGAATGTTCGATTTTCACCGAAATGCTTTTCTACATAATATACGCACACTTAAAACGACGAAATCATTGAAGAGCCAAAGTTTTTATTTTTTTATTAATCTTGACTTTGATCACGGAATACCGAATTTAATCTCGGGATCCCAAGTTTAATCTCTAATCCTGGCTTTAATCTGGGGATGCGACTTATTAATCTCGAGATCCTGACTTTGATCTCAGGATCTTGACTTCAATGTCGGGATCCTGACTTTATTCTTGGGATTCTGACTTCAATCTCGGGATCCCCACTTTAATATCGAGATCCTAATTCTAATCTTGGGATTTTGACTTTAATCTCTGGATTCTGACTTTTTTCTCGGGATCCCTACTTTAATTTCGAGATCCTGACTTAATCTTGACCTAAATCTTGGGATCCTGACTTTAAATTTGGTATTTCGAATTCAATCTATGGATCCTGACTTCACTCTCCGGATCTCGACTTAAATCTCGATTTTAATTCCGGGATCCTGACTTCAATTTCGGGATTCTGACATTAATCTCGGGATCCTGATTTTAATCTCGGAATCCTGACTTTAATCTCTAATCCTGATTGTAATCTGGGTATGCCGACTTAATTATCTCGAGATCTTGATTTCAATCTCGGGATCTTGACTTTAATGTCGGGATCCTGACTTTAATCTTGGGATCCTGACTTTAAACTCGATATGCTGACTATATAATCTCGAGATTCTGACTTTTATCTCGGGATCCTGACTCTAATGTCGAGATCCTAACTTTAATCTTGGGATCCTGACTTTAATCTCTGGATTCCTACTTTTTCTCGGTATCCCGACTTTAATTTCGAGAACCTGATTTTGATCTCGCAATCCTGACTTTATTGTCGGGATTTCGACTTAAATCTTGGGATCCTGACTTTGAATTTGGGATCCCGACTTCAATCTAGGCATTCTGACTTTAATCTTGCGATCCCGATTTTAATCTCTAATCCTGACTTTAATCTGGGGATGCCGACTTAATTATCTAGAGATCCTGACTTTGATCTCGGGATCTTGACTTTAATGTCGGGATCCTGACTTTAATCTCGAGATCCTGACTATATAATCTCGAGATTCTGACTTTTATATCAGGATCCTGATTTTAATAATCTTGGGATCCTGACTTTAATCTCTGCATTCCGAATTTTTCTCGGGATTCCAACTTTAATTTCGAGAACCTGATTTTGATCTCGCAATCCTGACTTTATTGTCGGGATTTCGACTTAAATCTTGGGATCCTGACTTTGAATTTGGGATCCCAACTTCAATCTAGGCATCCTGACTTTTATCTCGGGATCTCGACTTAAATCTCGGAATCCTGACTTTAATCTTGGGATCCCGATTTCAATTCCGGGATCCTGCTTTGATTTCGGGATTCTGACATTAATCTCTGGATCCTGACATTCTCCGGATCCTGACTTTAATCTCGGGATCAACTTCAAACTCGGGATCAAGATTCTAATCTCGAGACCAACTTTGAACTCGGGATACCGATTTGAAAGTCGGGATTTAGACTGTGCTCTCAGGTTCTAGAACTTTTACCCTGGAATCACTTCATAAAGCTTTATACACCAAATGAATCGTCTTCTTTCGTTCACTATTGATCAAATGGATAAGGTAGTTATCTATTATTGCAAGTGAATATGACTTGTAACATTAACTTATAGTACGGTGACATTACGGTGACTCGCCAAATATTATTTGTTCTAAGTTTGATGTGACTAAAATTGTATAAAATAAGTGTATGAACACACCAGGTAGATACAACAATTCATGGGACGAATAATGTTGAATTTGGTGTATTTAATCAATATACAGTGTGTACATAAAGTAAGGAATAAATTCATTATTTCTGAATGTAAAGATATTTCGGAAAAATCCTCGGATTTTCTTTTCCGATGGGCCAATTTTTGAACCCCACCCAAAATATATAGGGTTATCCGCAATTGAGTAAAAATGAGTTTGGTGATATTTTTAAATTGGACACCCAGTATATTTTTCCATATTTAGTTAGGGATCGTCATTACGAATCCAGTGATACCAAGTTTGATGGGATTATGTCAAACGGCTGCGGAGATATGGCCAAAAAACTTCCTCGTATGTCTAATGAGTATGACTGCGAGACTCCACACGATTCAGAAGGTTAAAAGTCTCTGTCATTTTTACTCAATTGCGGATAACCCTATATATTTTGGGCGGGGTTCCAAAATTGGCCCATCGGAAAAGAAAATCGACCTGTCCGAGGATTTTTCCGAAATACCTTTACATTCAGAAATAATGAATTTATTCCTTACTTTATGTACACACTGTATGTATCTGCGTATATCAAACTTGGGAGAACTACTTTTTGGCGAGGCTCTTCAACATTTCAAGTTTACTTCCATAGGCGTTTCAGTACGTGGGACATTTATTCTTCTTCATTTCTAAACCATTTCATCACATGTAAACACATTATAGAAGGTCCCTGACGATAAAATGATTACATTTCGAAACGTCGGGCCAAAAAATACTTGTTTCACCAAAGTTTATGAATACATTATTATACACGACTTTATAAGGAGTTGTATACTATACTTCTCCAAGCGAAGAAATTATATCTGTCTGTCTGCCTGTCCGTCTGTCTGTCGTGTCAATTCAAAACGCTCTCATTTCCAAACCCTGTGGTAATCGCTTTGAAATATGAAACATTTCAATAATTCGAGGACAATATTTGTTAGTAAGTTTTTTTCGATCGGAAAACCCGGAAAATGTTTACGTTGTTTTTCCGGTTTTGCATACTTCCGTCGATAGCTGTTCAGGAATTGATTTTTTTCCCTTCCACATTCTTTGAGGTATACGTCTATATTTCCTACAAGAATGTATATATTTCTGAGATAGATCGGAAAATGCTAACGGTTTTTCCAGGCGATTTTCCGAAAAGTGAAAAACTCAAAAATACGCCAAACCGATGATTGAAACTGAATTTCGGAAAATGTAATGGGTAGAGCTCGAATAGATGAACAAATTATATTATAAAGTCGATTTTTCACGAAAATGATCGGGAAAACTCGAAAAATCTGAAAAGGAAAACTTGAATTTAGGAAAATACGAAATATTTCGAAAACGGTTAATATTTTTCCAATATACCAAGATATATTTTTAACCAAAATAAACATTAATTGTGATTTTTTTGTGAAATCAATAGTCCAGGAAACCGTAAAATTTAAATAGTGAACGTAATAAATGAAAATCTTGAAATTCAGTCGAATACGTCTTCACAAGTCACATCGAAATGTATGAACCTTTTCACTCCATCTCGATTAAAAAGTGGAAAAATGTTTTAAAAAATTTAAAAAGAAGTATAAAATCTGTACTTTTTCTGTAAAATCACCAAAAACTCGAATACGAAACCGGATAAAGAAAAATCAACAACAACAAGTCTACAAGTAATTCAAACAAAATTTCTCCATTACTTCCGGCAGTAAGCGCCTGGATTTTTTCTTATTCCTTACCTTCCATTCCTCCCCAAATTTTAACGGGCGCTTCGCGCCCTGATTTTCACCTATTTCCCCTCCTTCCCTCATCCCTAAAATTTTCCAGGTGCTTTGAGCCAGGATCCTTGATTACGTCCTTCCTCCCCATCGCTTCCCAATTTTTTTTTATTTCCTTCCTCCTCCCACCCCTCTCTCAAAACAAAACAAAAAATCCTGGTGCCGTGGTGGATCCTGAGGTTCGGAATGCAAGTAAAGACTTTCGATACAGCGTGCTTATTCTAATGTCGAATTGATCTACGGTATCCGCCATATTTTTCCTATGAGCATAAAAAGATTCTCTGTGAAACGCTTTATCGTTATTCAATTATGCGGCTGCGCTGTATGGACCCAAGTTAACTTTTCAATAGATTCGTCTAATTTTTAGAGTACAAAGACGGCAAAGAATTGCGCATAAACTGGAGGAAATTAGATGGCTGAATATGGAGAACACGAGGAAGCTTCACTTTCTTATGGTTGATTTATACACGCCTTCCTAAGAACTATACTTAATACTAACAACTGAACCTAAGAATTATGTAGTCAAAGAATAGGAGTTATGAACTCTTAAGCTGGATTTATAAACTTGCCGTTCGCCGTTGGTGTTGGCGTTCGCGCTGGCGTTCCCAATTGAAAATACAGAACCGTAAGACCTTTTATATCTACCGTCGGCGTTGCCGTTCGCCGTTGGGCTGACGTTCGAGTTAAATGAATTTTAAGTCGGACGCCAGCGCGAACGCCAACGGCGAGTTATAAATCCAGCTTTAGTTCTTAGTACTAGTTACGGTTCCATAAACGTTCTCGTTGTTTCCCTATTCATAAACTCTTAGTTCTTAATTTTAGGTTTAGGTTTAGTTCTTAGGTACGGGTACATAAATCGACCTTTAGTCTGTCATAGTGTAATTATTGTCAATAAAAAAAAAACATTTTTATCATCATCGTAAAATCGTACATATTAGAATAGGGGGTTATTAAGTGTTCCTCTCTTTTCACAACAAATATTACAAACATTAATCCAGTCGAATTTTAATATACCTACTTATAGTTATATAATATACTTTAATTACGAACTGTCGGTGCTGGTACTTTGAGCGTTCATAGGTGCGTAAATGAATCCTTTAGGATTTATCGTAAATCATAATATGCTGTGTTTATGGCAACACTTAATTTTAATTTTTTTAACAATATTTTTAGCAATAAATAATTTTTGTTGAGGAATGCATTTGCAATAACTAAAACTTCTTACTTTCAGCTTGATCAGTTCTAAACTCCCGGATAATTCATTTGTTTATGGTACATAGAGGTTTCCGCCTGAACTTAACACCAGCCATTCAATCCAATCATGAAATGAAACTGGCTCCATTGAATAAGTTCAAAAATTCTTCTGAAAGGTTGATACCTCTTCCTCTCTCATATTACAAGGTGTAATGTATAACTTATCTTGCACAATTCAAATATAGTAAACATTCAATATAATACTATTTCTTTCTAGGGCGAAACAGAACAAAAGAGCAATATCGCTTGTTTCTTAGTCAGCAAAGGAATCGAAATATGATTGCCACAACAGAGCCGAATACCCCTTTTTGAATATTGACATTGTTCCTCTGGTTAATTCGAATATAATGAAGCATTCCATCTGGGTACTGATCGGTCACTCAAGTGTTCACTGCACCATGGATCCTTTGGAAAAAGCCGCGCCTTGATGAGTTAGACCGGCGACTCTTTCAATATGACTGATGCATTGTTGCACTGCACCAGACAGATTCCTCAATAATATACACAGTGTCCCTGCAAAAGTTTTCAATGTTTATTTTTTTAGGTTCTGGTTCTTACGAGAAGAAAAATCTGGAAATGTTCAGAGAACATCGTGAGAGTCAAAGAAAATTAGGTAGAACTTGCTTATTTTCTTGAATTTCTGCAGGCTATATGCCTCAAGGAACACCTCCCGTGGCACTGAGTTCCAGAAAGTTTTGCTGTTCGTTGAAAGAACGAGCGCTGGAAAAGATATGTTCATATGTGATCTCAATCATAACAATGATTTTACTTACCGAAATACTTTGTCTCCTTCGTCGTCTTATTGGTGGATACTGGAATTGGTTCGATGTTTACACATTCGCGATGAAACCCATGTGCTGGTTCTTTAATATTCTCAATGACTATGATATTATTGGTTGCTTGTGTTGATTCAAATTGTATTAAATCATAAGGAAACTCAATTGGCTTTGTTGTCATCAAATTTATTGGCTAGGAAAAGTCATGAGTGAAAATAGAATAAATATATATGTAAAAATGACTATGCAATTAAAATACTTGAACTAAGAACTGAAAATAATACTTCAACATTTACTATAGGCTTTCTGAAATCTTTCTTATTACCAAAACAATAAAATCAAATTTGCAAATAGATTATTCCAAACTCGAAAATGACAAAACTAACTCTGAATGCAATTCTACGTATTTATCTGTACCAAATACCTTTCCAGAACACACATGGATATCAAAACACGTTTCTACACGGCGGCGAACTAGTTACTTGACTTTAATGACTCTAATTACAAAATTGCTTGGTTCGGGATCCGAGGCCCGAATAACTATATAAAAACTACAATTTAGTTTGAATAATGATAAAAACGCAACTGATTAAAAAAATTATTGAGATTCAACTTGTTGATTCTCAAAAATAAGCTCGACTTACTTTCTCCCCCTTAAAATGGTTACTTAGTTTTTAGCCACGCCCTTCGACATAGTTGCCGTGAAGGAATTTTGGGTACGGATGAATCGTTTTATGTTAGCTTGGGTGGACAACCCCGTACATACTCATTAACATATTAAATCATTCTTGAAATTTAGCTTGGAAGCAAAATGTCCAAAAAACTTCCATATTCTTTCGAATGACTCAAATACTATCATCGCCCGTAACCCTAGTAACAAATATATATTTACATATGACATATTGATTCGTTTCCTTTGTTTGATCGATCACGTATTTTAAGTTCAGATTTTAAGTTCAGAGATATCAATCTGTGCTATCTTCATTCCTTTGTCCGCGGTTTTGAAAAGGATCATAAAAAGTAGAAATCTCTCTCCAGAGAAAGAATGAGTTTATGTCTGCAATAACCCGAAAATATCGTTCCTAACATTATTTTCTATTGTGACTCGCAAGAAACGATTCGTCAACTATTATAAAATTGAATTGTGTTTATGGGTATGCGAAGCAATTATCTGCATTTGGTTTCTTCCGTTCAAAAAATTCGTTGACCAGTTGGGCGAGTTCTTCAATGTGATCTTATTGAAAAACATCCACAAGCAATGGCGTACTGAAAGAGTTCAACTGCTACTAGTTATTTCTTCACCATTCAAGACATTCGCAGCTACAGCGGCGTTGAACTGACACCTATACTTCTTCCAGAAGGAGTCACAAACAGCGCAGACAAACCCCGGTTCCACGAATTTTCATACTCAGATCTATTATTTTTCCTGTCCATTCATCTTCGGTTTTTGCTTCGGATTCTTATGTCTCAAGATTCTTCAGATCTCTTACAATTTATTCTCGTGATGCCTGTGGGTTTTCGCCTGCTCCTGCAAGAATCTATAAAACTGTTTTTTGCTTTTTGCACATCGCGAATCAATTCTTCTGAAATTTACGGAAGCCAGCCATGTTCCTCTTGTCTTCCTTTAGCTTTACTGGTTTTCCGTTCTTGCAAAATTTCCCGTTCTTTCTGCCTTTTTTCTTTTTCCTAATTCTTCTGTTCTTGTGTAGTTTCCAGAAGCCGCTTCTATTCCTCTTCGTTTTATTCAACCCTCTTTTATTCCTGTTTCAGCGTTGTTTTCTGTAACCGGTCCTGTTCTTTGTCTTTCCTGGCATCTTGCTTTTTTGTGTCCTTCCAAAGTCGGCCCTAATAATTTTGAGCACCTGTCCCATTTTTCTTCCTCCTTATTTGGTCCTTCGTTCTCTATCTTCTTTTTGTCGTGGTTCGTCTTCTTGTTTATCTTTGCGCTTTCTTTCATCTTCTTTCTGTACAACATCCTCTTCTGTTCCTCTTTTCGCCCTACGTCCTCGTCTTGTTTCTCTTTTGGACTTCATTTTTCATGTTTCTGTTTTTCTATCACCATTATGGCTTCCAGCTTCTTTGAAAATACAGCTTACTCGTTCAGTGGGTTGTAATCTTGTATTCTTATCTTTCTTGCCATCTTTGGTATTCCTGTTCTTGAACATTTTTCGACTTCGTTTGCGCTTTGGTTTTCATCTTTTCTTTCTATCTATACGCATTTGTTTTTTACATTCTTATTTCTCTTTGCGCCTTTATTCTTTATCTTTTTGTTGTGCTTTCTCGATCTCTTTGTTTGTTTGTTTGTTCCTGCAAAACAGGAAATAATGGAAAATGCAAACACATATATTGTTTATATATTCTACAGGGTAGCTCTGAATGATCTACCAATTGATATTCCCGCGGGAATTAGCGATGTTTTCATCGAAGATATGCATTACCCAACTAATAATGATCGACGGTAATAACCAGAATAAAGTCAAATCCTTAATTTATTGCAAATCAAGGTTTTTCCAAAAGCACGGAAACTATAATATTGAATATTATTTTCGCCAATACACATAGTCTTCGAGGTCACCAAGACTTTCAACTCCGACTATCGTATTTGTACATTCAGTCAAATGCCCACTGTCCCTACCATAAAATAATATAACAATGCAGAGTCTGACCAGCTTCCCTACGAATCAGTGGAGAGTTGTCCTGAGGATCTTATTAATAAGATTGGATTAGATAATTTGAGAAACACTTGCTACATGAATAGCATTTTACAAATATTATTCATGACGAAGAATTTCAAGAACGAGATTTTAACAATGAACGAGAACGTTTCCTACTTATTCACCAATCTCAAATCCCTGTTTATGCAATTGCAGTTTCGTAAGAATTTATCATCTTTCCCACCAATCGATTTCCAGGAGTCTTTGAAGTCTACTAGATACTCCTTAGGACAACAAGAGGATTGTTCCGAATTCTTGGGATTCTTATTGAATACTCTTCGTGAGCAGGAAAATGACAAAATCAGTAGTCTCGACTGTTCTGGATCAAATGGTTCCGTACAGCTTATCTCGTCTTGTGTTTCTAGATCTTTCGCTGGAAAAATCCTTACTAGTTTATGATGTGGTACATGTTTGAGAGACAGTAAAAACGTATGTGACTTTCTGGAGCTTCAACTAGCATTTCCTGATATGTCTGATAGCCAGTCCGTGCGGAGCTTGCTGTTTCATCATATGAAAATAGAACTTTTAACTGGTGAGGATCAACTGTATTGCCCAATATGCGCCAAATTGACTGATAATTATAAGACAACGAGTATAACTGAGGCACCAGTCAATCTGATAATAACATTGATACTCTTCAAACATGACTCAACCTCTGGCGGAGGCACCAAACTTATACGAAGATCTAGCAGACCACAATTATAATCTTCATACAGTCATTGTTCACTGTGGTTCCGGCGTTAAATGTGGTCATTATTACGCATTGGCGAAAGATGGAACGGACTGGTTTAAGTTTGACGATAGTTTTGTTTCTAAATGCTCTGACGATATCTTTACATTTTATTTAATGAGAGAGAGGACATTGGCAGATCAAGATCTTCAGATGATGTGGTGCTGCAGGTTTTTTCGGGTTTTCCTGCAGCTGTAAAAGCAAATGCGCCACTGGAATCAATCAAGTCGCCCCGGAGCGCCAATTAATTTTTGTTGTTGTTTTATATTTTTATATTTATTGTAGAATATAAATTAATTTATTTATCTCAAAAAACATTCTGAAAAGATAATATCAAACAACGGTCGTGAAATATTCTCAAAAAAACAAATTGATTGCACAAATACAAACATATAAACATGAAAAATGCAATTGCAAGCAATAAACATATTGGGATATGGAAATTATAGAATTTATAGAAATTATAAAATTACTACTACAACAAGGTAATGAAAACACGTACAACGATAACATCACAAACATAATTCATGGAAAAAAAATTGAATAATGTCAAAAAAAAATTATCCCTAATATATCAACATTTATTAACAAGTATAACCTTAACGTGTTTCTTATAGGAGTGTGTTGATGAGGTACTTTATTTCATCTGGTAGATCATTGAGACATCTGCAGGCATTGAAAAATAGATCTTTTTGGTATAATCTTGTGTTACGTTTCAAAGGTAAAGTCTATTTTTACATAAAGCGTTATAGTGATGTTGAGTTCGGATTTCTTCAATGGAATAAGAGTTGCTAAAATGGCTACACCAAGGCCACTGAAGAAATAACAGATGAATATAAAATCACCACAAAACAACTACTTACATTTTCTATTTGATTATATCTCTGAAATGACCGTGCAGAGGTAGATTGTATAAATTAGTGAGTAAGTGACGACCTTTTTTGTCCTCTGAGCAGAAGTTTGCTATTGAATGAAATAAGGCACTAAATCTCTTTTCACCAACTCACAAAATGTCAAGGAGGCTATATCATCTCTAGCATTCTAAATTCAATTCCTCAAAGAATGCTTTGCATTATATGGTAAAGTTTATATAACTAAACATTAAACCTGGTATACGTAGTAAATTTTAATGTATTTTGATTATAACATTTTCCATCAGTTTCAGACTTAATGGTCCGGTTAACCGCTAAATGATATTTTAGGTAGATCATTAACTATATAGTCTCATAAAATGTGTGAGTTTTGATGTCTTAATGAAAGCAGTCATTGGAGTAGAGGATGTTATTTTGGACCAGGTTATGAAAATTAGAAAAACGTTATAGGGAGATACGCAAAACATATCTGTGGGACCAGGAATTTACCTTTATTTATTTTCTATTTGGAGTAACATTGTTTAATATTAGGATGTACTTCGATCGTGATATGGTTTACCATTTGCAAGAATGAACTCGTAAACACATATTATTCAGCAAACCAGAGCTGAGGGTTTTTACAGGGCTCATGACAATTTCCCATGAGGTACAATCCTAAAAACATTGGCAAAATTGGAATTGATACATATAACTTCTGTAACTGGAAAATAGTATGATGTAATGAGCTTGTTAGAAGCTGAAGAGTCTCGAACAAACAGCTCAGCATCCAAGAGATCTTCAGGTGTATACGCATATTAGACTTTACAGGGAATTCTAGATGGGTGTTATGGATAATATGTTAATAGAAAGAACGCAGTGTACTTGTGTGCCCGATAAATCAATTTGAAATTTAATCTAATTGACCTGTAGTAATCATAAATAATCAATTAATTCTGTTGATCGCTGGTGCTTTCTGTTCTCGTTTTTGTTCCTGACAAACTTCGTATCCCCGAATGTATGCTGCTACGCCCAAAATAGATCTGAGCAACCCACGAGGACTCCTTGAAAATTTTCAAGTGGCCTGCTGTAACTTCATCGTGACATTCAGCAAATACTTCTTTCCTTTCGGACCCAACCAATTTCCACTCAAATCTAGCCGAGAAACAGATCTTAATGAGGCATCTGGGATCTGGTGGTACGTGCCCTTTCGATGCATCACCTCGAAATCGTAGGCCTGAAGTTGCTACATCCAACGGTCAAAACGTTCCGAAGGTTTCAAATTGGATAGCCACTTAAGACTGGCATGGTCGCTGATGACTCGAAAGAAAACCCCTTCCAGATAACAACGGTTTTTTTAAAGGCGCCAAACACTCTAACTCTGTAGCACAAAACATGGACTCACACGAGTTAAAACTATCGTAACTCTTCCCCATTCTTATATTCCTGCACTAATACAGCTCCAAGGGCCTTCTGACTGGCATCAGTCAGAATGGTCGGGGGTAATACCACGAGTGCCACGAGATCAAATTGCTTGGTAACACCACGAGTCCTTAAGGACGAGTGGTGTCAAAGCAATTTGATCGAGTTTCTGACAGAATTATCGATAGTATTGAAGTTGGACAACATGCTATTCGCAAAAATTCTTGGTAACTTTTTTTGGGGCTTTCCCAAACTAGTGCTAAAAGTTTGCGGCTGCTTCAACTAGAGTGCCCAAAATGTTTTGTCGGCCGATGTTACCACTAAATTTTCTAGATTTTTTCCCGGGAGATATACGGTAAATTGCACTTGCTACCGTAATTGCTTCATCTTTATTTTACCTAGAGAGGTATTCGGCCACATGAAATACTTCTTGAGGACGAGAAACTTCTTGCCCCCGCTCAAGAGGGTGTCACAACTGACTTGAACGAGAAGCCATCGAAATCCCTAAACACAGATATTTTTACTAGGAAGAAGGAAACCCAAAAACTAAACCAAATCTGGGATTCGATTCTCAAAAATGTTAGGAAAGTTCCAGTGAATATCAAACAACCACCAGCACAATAGTATAGGATGTCAATAGGCCACCTAGCCTCGCCCCCATCTCCACTGGATGTGTATAAATATAGCCTTCAAGAAGATCAGAAGGAACGGAAACAAATACATCAAGAGTTGCTTTCAATCCAACAGTACCTTTCGAAGCTTCGTCACCAAGACGAAACCAGAGAACAAAACAGAATCCAGCAAAAATTGTATTTACGAGGCCCCATGTGAATGTGGGGATATCTTTATCGGAGAGACCAAGCGGCCATTATCTGTAAGAATACCTCAACACAAAAAGTGGACTCAACGGGGGGAAACATCTAAATCGGGCATTGCCGACCATTCATTGACAGAGGACAATTCTTTAGGACGAGGCTAGTGTTCTTCATAAAGAGAAACATTGGTTCAAACGCAAGTTTATTGAAACCGCCTGTATCGAAGCCAATGGTGCCTTTAGTCAACCGAGCTTCGAAATTAAAAACGTATGAAGACCGCTAATGGACCGTTTTGAAGGAGAAAAAGCGTGAAAAACACGCGCGCCACAAGACCGCGCGTAATCACAACGTAATTACGCCATACCGGCAGACCTAATAGAAACATCGTGTAGAATCCTAATTTGTCAGTAACCATGGAGACGATTGCAGATTCAAGCAATGAAACGTAGTGAAAAATTGAAAGAAGTAGAAATATTTCAACCATTAAGACGATGGAAGTCCGAAATGCAAGTAATCACCTAGGTATTAATTCTCATTAACCAACCTCGTAGATGGACGGGCTTCTGAAGAAGCTAGCCACTCGCGCTTGCGAAACGCTAGAAAACAATTCCAAAGAACAACTGCTTTCGAAAAGAAAATAATACACTGTAAAGCATATGCTTCGACTGAATAGGTGGTTATGCCATCTGTACCAATGTACATTTCGAGCTGCGGTCAAGACAGAGTCACATTCTAAGCACAATTTTTATTGCCACTTGTTTCGCGGTAATTATCTGCTTATATACACTGTATATAAGCAGATAATCAAGCAGAAACTCAGCTTTGCCGACTTTTGTGTTGACTGGCAACTATTTTCCGCAAATAAGCGGAAATAAAAATTGTGCTTAGAATGTGACCGTAGTCGAAATGTAAATAACGGAGTCTAGCCGTAATATGTCATTGATCTTCACCAAGGGGTTGTTTTTGATGAAATAACCAAATATCCACAAGAATTCAATAGCTATATTATAATCATTCGCAATAATTAGCATGCCATCACACGTTGAAAGGTAAGGGTTACGTCTTTGTCAGCTCGCACAAGTCTCTCGATGACTTATGAGGGTTGTCCTGAAGATGCAGCCGGTTTACGGAAGGAACAAACTTCCTTCACAATATAGTCAACCTTGGTGATCCAACGGTCTTAATTTTGCTCCTTCCTATTATAACTTAAATTTCCTGGAACACCTTGTATTCTTCAAGAATTCAATTCGCACACCTCTGTAATAATCGATTATTTAATTACAGTAAAATGTTCCCGACCGCGAAAATGAAATTCTAACCGATCTGCCCACTTAACTTCGACAAAGGTGTGGAGAAGTCAATTCCTCAGTTTCACGCTGGCCACATATCTACCGATAGGTTGTTTGTTTTTGTTTCGGAAAATGTTTATGATAATTCTAATCCACTTCTACAACATTAATATTGATTGGTTTACCCTGACATGACAGTGATGTAAACGGTAAACGTACGTCATTCCAGTCGGCACTTTTTGATCTAAAGATGTTTACTTTCAATTAATGAAATCGAAATCGCACGGTCTCTGGATGTATTCTACTATTTGCGATAGAAATCAAAACAAGGAAGTTTCTGTAGTGTTTGTAGAATGTCGTTGGTACTTCAGAAGTCAAGTTGCATATTTACTTTCGCTTTTTACTATGAATACATTACATCACTGAATTATTGTACGGAATTCAGCAAATCGTTTTAAGAAAAAGAAACATTAGTTCTCTTGTTTCGAGTATTTTTCACACCTAAAAACAGTTTATTATTGTTATTGTTAAAATTGTTATTTCCGTCAACCGATTGCACCCCTACGCGCAACCCTCAGAAGTGTTCGAGAGACTTGTGTGAGCTAGGGAAGACGCAGCCCTTACCTTTTAACGTGTGATGCCATGGACGAGACCGCTGAATCGGTGGATCGAACCCACGACCCCACGCATGCGAGGCGAACGCACTACCAGCCGACCACCACTGCCCATTATGGACTCATACAGTCTCTAAAATCTTATGGTATCATAGGATGGGATGGGCTGAATGATTTTCATTTGAACTGTCTCAATATCGTTCAACATAAAATATTAAAAATAATGTTAGGTAAAAAACGCACTTACCCAATTGAGAAATGATTTATGGAAAGACAGGTCATGAACGCCAGATAATTGGCCGTGGTGGTCAGCTGGTAGAGCGTTCGACTCTCAAGCGTAGGGTCGTGGGTTCGATTTCCCAGCATGGTTACCGGTCTCGTGCATGGCACCCAACGTTAAAAAGTAGCAGCTGCGTCTTCCCTAGCTCGCACAAGTCTCTCGAAGACTTCTGAGGGTTGCGCGTTGGGATCTTACAGGTTGACGGCAATAACAATTTTACAATTTTTTTACAATTATATTGTACGAAAAGGTTGCTTGGTATAAAAAGTAAAAAAATAAAATTATCGCTTATTGTGCAGCCATTTTATACGAGGAAAATATTATTGTACTCGAGTGCCAATAATACTAAAATCCGTTGGACAGAGATATAGCAGCTACCTGGATCCAAAAATTTGGAAACTTTCACCTGAAAACATAAAAACCATTAAAAATATTGAAAACTACAAACGCGAAACGAAGATATTGATTTCCCAGCATGGTCACCGGAAATAACAATAACAAACGTTTACAGAAATGAACTTCAAATAATCCCAAAATGTTAATAAATCAAAAACAGGAAAAAAATATCTCTATCCCAAACTTAGCATTTCTATTTACCTGATTCAATTCCTTACCATGAAACTACAATTTAAAAAAAAAAACAGAAAATTAGAAGTATGTATATTATATTTATAAAAGTAAAAATTACCGTTGATGCACATCCATGTGAATTATTTTATTACGTTCGTTATTTCTTAGTATTATTTTTTTTCTTTGGTTTCTTGGCATCGACTGCTATGGTCATTAGCCACGTGTTCTGGATAGGCCTTGTTACTTAGTATTATTGTTATTATTGTTGATATTACATATGTCTTAGGTTAGGGCTATATCACATACAAGTGATACTTTTGTATTTCTTCAGTGATGCCATTGTTCATTTACATATTTGAATACCTAGTGTTGGATCGAAATTCATTTAATAAGCATTATTGTTATTTGATGGCTTCAGTGCTGTCTGTGTTGACCTACCCTTGCACTGATGAGAGGCAACAACCTCGAAACTAGTCTGGAGGTGGTCACCCTGTCCAAATCAAAACATAATTCTGCTGATTGGTCACAAAGGGCACTTGCAATTGCGTCCTCTGATGCTTGATGAACGTCGTGGTCTTAGCCAGGGGAGTAGTTATTTTCTGACAGGTACTTGCCATAATGAGCCTACTTAGTAGGTGCGTATGGGAGAAAAGGGTTCATCATCGGTCGGCTACGACTGTTCGTTACTAAACGATCTCCCAAAGAATTCTGTTTTCTTCACATTATTGTTATTATTATATTCCCAAGGAGAATGTCAGACCACGAATGAATAGGAAGTAGAGATACTTGTCATCATCCTCCCTGAATGTTTGACAAATAATTCAATGCTCTGTGATACTAAGTAGGGTTGTATTTATAGAGAGAAACAAAGGGGTTGATTTTAAACTGTAAGAGATTAATTGTTAAATCAGAAATACCATGAAACTCAAAAGTATTTCAAGATGAATGTTAAATCCAGCCATCATTGTGCACTTTCAAATGCTCTTTCTTCAGTTTTTTGACAAGTTATATTGGGGTATAAAATCATTGATTTGTCTCACAACCCTCAAGTATTCTCAACACGTTGATACTATGGCGGTATGAATTGGATCCCTTTGAATAATCCGCTACTTTCAGATACACCCTGTATAATACCATTTCCATGAATATCAGCGTATCGATTAAACAATAGACATGACTTCCTTAGCGTTTCCTTTTTAGTACATCGTTTTATGTATGATTTTTAAGCAGGATGTCATTCCATTTTAATAATATTAATAACGTTACTGGAAGTCCGTTGAACTTATTTTTATTGTTGCAGATCCTTTCCTTCGATATGTAGTAAGGCGTACCGTAGGTAAGTAGAAGGGACTTTTACTTTTCACAGGGTCTTTTTAAAATACGAGGTTCAGAAGTTTCATCAGTACAGTTTCAGTTTGAATCTTGCTGACAAACATAAAACTATAGTCCGTACATTGAAGGCTCAGAGTAATAAATCCTCATTTAGTATGAAAAATCCATACAGGGAGGCTCGTGCAAATTTTGATGTAGAACGTTTATAAAACAGCAAACAACTGTTTTCTTCACTCGCTACCTAGCGCTATCCGGTACAATATGTGTTTGTCGGATTAAGCCAGTGTAAGGCTATTGCAATGGGATTTAAAATTCTGAAAAGCTACCTCTTAGTGGTGTATCTAAGGGTATAATTTATGTTTAAAAATATAGTGGTAAATATTTTATGAATATAATTATTATTAATTGTTGTTTCTTAACAAATACTTGGTAATAAATTTGAAAAAAATAGTAACATGTATATTTTCACCGGTTAGAATATTTTGGAAATTAAAAACGTGATATGCAGCAGTCATTAGTTATATGAAATAACCAAGAAATAATGAGATCGAAGAAGAATGATGTAGCCGACTTACAATTATTGCAAGAAAATATTTATATGAATTTACAACCTATTGAAGTTATTTTTATTTTCAATTAATGAGAAAAATTATATAAGTACAGTATTTACTATAACTACATTATATTAGAGTCGGAAGAAGATGAATCATCTTTAGTAAGGTCAA
The DNA here is from genome assembly GCA_944452925.2 of Chrysolina oricalcia. Taxonomy (NCBI): domain Eukaryota; kingdom Metazoa; phylum Arthropoda; class Insecta; order Coleoptera; family Chrysomelidae; genus Chrysolina; species Chrysolina oricalcia. The sequence goes on from OX101825.2 coordinate 19,629,569, forward strand.
TAACAATTGGATCAATTAAGTCTTCAAAATTATTGTTAATTTTCCACATAGCATGTTCTACGGTATAATAACATTATCAATGCATTTTCCCCAATTTTCGCTGTTCACTTCACCAATCGCACATTCGAGCAATAAATGAATATCTTCCAATTTGAAGGTCGTATTTTTCCTGGCTACATTCTTTTTCACTTGAGCCCATCTTAGTCTTTTTCACTTGAGCCCATCTTAGTTCTATGGGATTCAGCTCGCAGTGATACGTGGGAAATCAAAGTACTGATATTCCACGTGAAGCCGCTAGTTGGTCAACAATTTACTTTTTATACTTGTTTTTGTGGATTTTAGCGAAACTATAAAGTAATTTTTTCAGTGGTTCAGTGGGAAAAACATTGTTTTTTTAGCTAAGTCAGTCCAATAGTTTGCCTTCAGTCCAATCTTCTAATATTTTCAGAGGTTCAGTGGGAAAAACAATGTTTTTTTAGCTAAGCCAGTCCAATAGTTTGCCTTCCGTCCAATCTTCTTGTAATCTACAGGGTGTCCGGTAAACCTTATACAATATTGAAACTGGTTATAGACCAGGTCATGACTATTCAGAATATCAGAATTTCACCTCAGTAAAAATATCACCGTTTTCGAGATAATGGGCATTTTAAGAATTTCTGGAAAATCGCTACCTAACCTTGGATTTTTGAGTGCCATGTATACAAATTGAGACGAATCCAAATATCTTTGCTGCTGAAGATTACTGATGAGTGATGCTTCTAGAAGTACAGAACAGTTTTTCAGAAAGTGAAAACATTTTTAAAGAAATAAGGGTAAAATGACAGATTTGAGTTTCATCATTTTTTTTTAAAGTTTGACATTATTATCTAAAAGAAACATAACCAATTGGAAGTCGACCTTCATTTCAAAAGAATGCTCATTTTGTCCAGACTCTACCATGATATAAATCAAACTATAATTATTTTTGGAAGAAGTGATTTCCATTGAATTAGGCGTGGTTTTAATCTAGGCTTCCATCAACTTTTATTCAAGAAAAAAAGGAAACTACCCAAACATCAAACCTACGTCACAATCACACTCGACGTGCGTTTCGCCAACAAAGTTAGCATCTTCAGGAGCTAAAAGTAAGCTTTTAAGATTTTAAGATTGTGACGTAGTTTTGGTGTTTGGGTATTTTATTTTTTCTTGAATTGTATTCACACCAAAGGTTCCAAAATATTCATTTATTTGATCAACTTTTATGCTTACGCCCAAAAATTATTTTATTTAGATTTTATCAAGATAAAATGTGAAAATAATCATTAATAATAAAGAATAGACTACTTGGTAGCATTAAATATTATGTCAATAAAATTAAGTTTTCATGTAATTAGTCCTAATAAAATTATCAAAATGAAATGTCGATTATCCGAAATGGCACCGATTAATACGAATTCTTGTGATAAATGTCGCAATTGTCCAACATCCAGATTCCAACGAAGTTTCAGAGACCGACAGATATACAGGGTGTAACCAAATAAGTGCAAACTTTTTCAAGAGACGAATCCTTGTCGAAAACTAAAAACTTTTGTTTGAACAACTTGTGACTTCTGTCGTAGTTTCATTCAGTGGTATTTATTTCTTTGTCATGCCGTACATACGTTATACTCCCCGAGAATATGCGCATATGCACTACATTTATGGTAAATGTGGAGGTAGTGCTACTGCTGCAGCAGCGATTTATGCAGAACTATATCCGATTGTACAATGCCGCTCATAGAATCGCTGATTTAGGGGCTATAACCTATAACGCATTTGAAAAGTTTCTTCTTGAAAAGATGTCGTCTCTGCGTACGAGTGGATGGAAAATATCATTTTTGTAATATTATTCAGTGCGATGTTGAATAATCGTTATTGTGATTTATAGTGTATGTTAATTTAAAAAAAACGTTGAATTAGTATTTACTTCATTACATCTTATTGAATGCTTCCAAGCAGTTGATTCGTTATTACTCATAACTATTTAATCATTTCATCTTGATAGGATAAAAATAAAAGATATTACTGACAAAGTCAAATGGAGTTGATTTTAGCTCAGAATAACATCACACTCTAATATTATCGAAATGCTACTCCTTCCAAAAATAATGATCGTATGTTTTTTACCAAAGAAGAGCCTGGACGAAATGGACATTCTTATGTAATGAATATCCAGTTCTACTTGGTTATGTTTTTTCAAACAATAATGTCAACTGTTGTTAAAAAAATTGGTGAAACTCAAATCTGTCATTTTACCCTCATTTCTTGAAAAATTGTATTGTTTTCTGAAAAACCGTTTCGTACATCTGAAAGCATCACTCATCAGTAATCTTGTATACATGACATTCAAAAATCCAAGGTGAGGTAGTGATTTTCCAGAAATTAATAAAATGCTCATTATCTCGAAAACAGAGAGATTTTTACTAAGGTAAAATTCCGATATTCTGAACAGTCATGACCTGGGATATCACCAGTTTAAATATTGTACAAGGTTTACCGGACACCCTGTATAATGGTAGCTCGCATTGTCCATAATAATTGTAGATCCATGCGCAATAACATTGATCATTTGTTGAAGCCATTTTTAAAAAACGGCACCATCCATATCTTCGCTAGTCACTGGTTCGTTTCGATACAAAATTCAAAAGTCCTCTTTCCACAAACCCCTCTGAACTAGCTATATGAACGATTATTGATATTTTACTCTTACCTGATGGTGGATTCAAACCCCTTGACAATCCTTCGATGAAGAACGATTATTGATATTTTACTCTTACCTGATGGTGGATTCAAACCCCTTGACAATCCTTCGATGAAGGCTTACTTTCTTCTCTTATTATTGTTGTCCTGCCAATACTGAGGTACAGGATATCTTTCGTTTTTCCACGCTTCTTCCAGGTAATAAATTTCGTTTTGGGATTGTTTAATATTGCGTAGTCTCTTCTCCACATAACAATATCTGGCGTATCTATCAGTACAGATTGTCTGTTGTTTGGTATAGATAAAGCCGATTTGTTTTAAAATTTTTGATAATGTCATATTAGAGAAAGCTGGGTAAATTGGATCAGCTTGAACTACAGACATAATTTCAGTTAGTGTAGTAATTTCACTTTTTAAGTAAAACGCATGGACTTTACGCCTAAACTTCTGCATTAAAGATTCATCTATCTTGATCTGCGGTGGTTGAAGAGCTCCACTTTTCTTTTCTCTCATTAATTTAATTATTTATAGCAAGCACAATATAGAAGATGCTTTTGTAACAGACTCATCTTCACTGGCACTTTTGTTGTTATTTTGCAACGAACTCAGTTTAAAATTTACGTTTTTTCATTTGAAGATAATGGTCCCAATTTTGGCCTTTTTGATGGTTTTTCTTCAGCACTCTTATTTTATACAGTGCGACGCTAAATTATGGAACAAATTCATTATTTCTGAATATAAAGATATTTCGGAAAAATCTTCTTTTCCGATGGGCCAATTTTTAAAACCCACCCAAAATAGGGTTATCCGCAATTGAGTAAAAATGACTTTGGTGATATTTTTAAATTGGACATCCAGTATATTTTTTCCATATTTGGTTAGGGATCGTCATTACGAATCCAGTGATACCAAGTTTGATGGCCAAAAAACTTCCTCGTATGTCTAATGAGTATGACTGCGAGACTCCACACGATTCAGAAGGTTAAAAGTCTCTGTCGCACTCATTGGGTATATGGAGAAGTTTTTTGGCCATATCTCCGCAGCCGTTTGACATAATCCCATCAAACTTGGTATCACTGGATTTGTAATGACGATCCCTAACCAAATATGGACAAATATACTGGGTGTCCCATTTAAAAATATCACCAAAGTCGCTTTTCCTCAAATGCAGATACCATATATATTTTGGGTGAGGTTCAAAAATTGGCCCATTGGAAAAGAAAATAGACCTGTCCGAGGATTTTTACGATATATCTTTATATTCAGAAATAATAAATTTGTTCCATAATTTAGCGTCGCACTGTATGTACATGCTAAACACAGAAGCACGCACAAATAATTTCCAGAAAGTACTATATACCAGCGATACGGAGTACCTACTACTACAATTTTTGCTTGTAGACAATTCTTATACCCTTCTATCAGTAGGTACCTTCTGTTACAAAAAGCAATGGTCAAAACATTATGGGTTTCGTTCTTATACCTACTCTGTTCGAAAAATTACGATACGTTTATTGAATTGATGCATCTGAGCGGTTTATTACTCCATGCCTTTATTTTACGAACTATAATATGAATATTTAATTGAGTAGTAAATATTGTTAAGTATCAAGTGTGGAAGTTAAAACGGATTTCTGAGAGTAGATCAATTGTTATTAGGTCAAATTTCAAATCAAATCTAATCAAATTTTGCTAATCTCAACATTTGTATAAAAACACTTCAACATTATGTTAATAATCATATACTGATAATTAACAAGATATGATGAAAGAATTGCGAGATGTTGCCATAGATAAACTTCAAAATTTAGTGAACGAAATAATCCAAGGTATCACCAAGATGAATTGCACAACAGGTATCAGTACACCATTATATTGTTTCGATTTTGGTTTCGTAAATACACTTGGCCTTGGATAACTGCATTTAACAGCTCATGCAAAAAAATCAGCTCTACTTTACTTGGTAGTAAAATGTTTCAATGTTTCAGTTTGAGCAAAATGTTCAGGACTTTCATTGGTTCTCTGTGGATTTAAATCACGACGTTGCAATTGTATAATCATCTTCAGGTGAATACTGACCAGTCTTGTGGGTACGCGAGTATTTATGGGTCGTATGTGAGATTTCAACTGAGTTGACTAATCAATAGTTTCCACTTTTGCACAAGTTTTCTACAACCGAGATCTTCATTTTCACCGGCCATAGCAAACATCTAGACATATAGATAGTTCATTTGAATATTTCATATACAATCGCATATTTATAGCAGATCATTTTGTGGTTTGTTGAAAATACTGACATACGTAAACAAGTAAAACAAAAACACAAAGTAAAGCGACAACAACTTAAATACGTAAATGAATAATACATGTAAATAAATAAAACTTGTAAATGAAGAAATGGAAAACGAGGTATACCTCTGAAATGGCTTTCTACTTTCATAAAAAATCGAAAACAATATATTTGTCTCAATAATAACTCATCGAAACAAACATATATCAACATTGAGGTACCTCAGGGTTCAATCCTGGGCCCCGTTCTATTTCTTATTCATATGAATGATATTGACAAACTCGACATACCAGCTTCCTTTACAATTTCTGCTGATGATACATCTGTAGTGATCTCAAATAAGTTTCAAGTTTTCAAGTTTATTTCAAGATAATATACAATTTTTTGCATGATATAATTCAGATATTTTTGAATGAGTAATTCTCACCTAGGCAATGAGGTGCCTGTATTGTGTTGTATCACTCATTCAGACAACGGTTTTGGATGCGCATTTTATGGAAATAGGATTATGATACTATAATATACAGGGTGGGTCACGGTCGATGGTACCTTAGATGTTTACGGAGAACGGGACCTAGGATCATTCTGAAAATTTGGTGTCTCAAGTTGTTGCTCTTGGTCTATTGATCTAAAATATTTTCAGCAATGCAGCGTTGCCGCTTATAACAGAAAGTAGCAGCATCTTTGTTATTTCAAATGGGTCACCCCGTATATTACCGCATTTTTAAACTTGTCATTCCTTTCTGATTATTTCTGCCTCATACTCCCATATACCTATGAGATATTGGTTATTTTCCATATTTTGTATCCAAAACATAGCTCGAATTGAATGTTTATTTCTGCGGTATTTGGATAATTAGGAAGTTGCAATTTTGTGTTTAGTTCATCAAGATCATGTACATTGATTCTGTATAGAGAAGTTTGTTCTGCGTTATACAGGGTCGTTCAAAATTCATGATCTTATAGATACGAAAAGGGTTGAAAGTGCGTTTTTTTAAATGGAACATCCTGTATATTATGAAATATCCTGAAAGATGACTAAATTCCCTTCGAATTGATATATCATGTTCCTATATCTAAACAGCCAGAATTCCGAGGTAATAGCAATTTTCACTTGTAATCTCCCAGTGCTTGAATTATTGCCGGAAATTTTTCGAGTACATGAATTTACGGCAATTTAATTCAAGCACGAGGGGGATTCGGTAAGAAAAATTTCTCACCGAGAAATGATAATCATCCAACAATTCATAAGAAATAACTAACGATGGTTTCACCTGAACTATTTATGACCACTGAAATATTGATATGTAAAATACTTCAACAAAATTACATTAAATAAATTAAATTAATAAGTGGAAATTTTTCTGTCAAACATTTGACATGTGACAAGTTGATATTTTGCTTTAATGTACAAATGGAGGTCTAGTTTTCATATGCGTCTGAGAATATTTTCTCCTCGATTATTGCAGAAATTGTCAATTCTGAAATCATATTTCAGAAGAAGTTCAATACACCATTTGTCACAAGTTTTTATCACAAGTCCCGTAGCTCAGAGGTAGTGTTGCGGCCTATGAGTCGCTAGGTCGATGGTTTATTCCACGATATAAGAACATAACTTTTTTATTTTTCCTTATTCCAAATTTAAACACATTTATTGAAGACCATTTTGTTAAGTATTTTACTTGTCAATATTTCAGTGGTTATAAATAGTTTAGGTGAAACCATCGTTAGTTATTTCTTATGAATTGTTGGATGATTTTCATTTCTCGATGTGAAATTTTCTTACCTAATCTCCCTCGTGCTTGAATTAATTGCCGTAAATTTATCTCTCAAAGAAAATTCATGTACTCGAAAAATTTCCGGCAATAATTCAAGCACTTGGGTGATTACAAGTGAAAATTGCCATTATCTCGAAATTCTGGCTATTTAGGTATAGGAGCATGATATATCAATTCGAAGGGAATTTAGTCATCTTTCAGGATATTTCATAATATACAGGATGTTCCATTTAAAAAAACGCACTTTCAACCCTTTTCGTATCTAGCAGTAAGATCATGAATTTTGAACGACCCTGTATAACGCAGAACAAACTTCTCTATACAGAATCAATATACATGATCTTGATGAACTAATCACAAATTTGCAACTTCCTAATTATCCAAATACCGCAGAAATAAACATTCAATTCGAGCTATGTTTTGGATACAAAATATGGAAAATAACCAATATCTCAAAAACCGTTAGAGATAATCAGAAAGGAATGACAAGTTCAAAAATGCGGTAATATACAGGGTGACCCATTTGAAATAACAAAGATGCTGCTACTTTCTGGTATAAGTGGCAACGCTGCATTGCTGAAAATATTTTAGATCGATAGACCAAACGCAACTACTTGAGAAACCAAATTTTCAGAATGATCCTAGTTCCCGTTTTTCGTAAACGTCTAAGGTACCATCGACCGTGACCCGCCCTGTATATATGCTATATTATTACAAATTATTAAGAAATATAAAAAGCGTGGAGGAAACAAAAACAAAAAGGGGTAGGTCTAAGTTATGTATAGGCTTGTATGAGAGAAGATACAGATGGTATAGGAGCTGTTATTAATTTTTTTTTCAGTGAATGTCAATTTTTTTTGAATTTTCTGTTATATATCGCTTGAGAGAATCTTTATATTTATTAAATTTTTGTAATTGTTTTCAATTCTATTGGGAGTAGGTACAATTTCGATCCATAATAGAACACGAATCTTTGTGTATGGCTTTTCTTACAGAGAGGTATTTTGATTTTCAAATTCTCAACTGCTCTAGTTCTTGCTGTTGTATGAGTTACATAGGTAGTTGTTATAGTTCGAGAACATCCATATTAGACACTGGGAACTATATAATGTTCTCACGTTAAGTAATTTAGTATCTTGATATAGATGATCTGTTGAGAAACGTACTTTTTTCTTTAAAATTATTTTCAAGATTGAGTTCTGCGCTATTTGTAGACTATTAATGTGGTTATTGAAAGTTCCAACCCATGCTATTATGCAATATCTCAATATGGATTCAGCCAAAGACTGATATATTAAAATTGAGTTTTTTTTTGAAAAAATGGCTTTTAGGGTATCAAATTTCCGCATTAGTAGTCTCATCCTTTGCATTACATTTGATACTTGCTTATCCCATCTCATATGTTGGTCGATAACAAGGCCCAGATATTTGATGGATTCTATTTTTTCTATGACCGGGCATTCACAGTTGAATCTTTTTGTGCATTTCATTTTGTGCAATTTGAGTTCATCAATTTGCGGCTGGTCATCTGAATTGAGTGAAAAGGTCATAAATTTTGTTTTTTTTTTACATTCAGACTCAATATATTGTTATTCAGCCAGAGTAGAATTTTCTTCAGTTCTGTAGACTTCATCCCAACTTTCACCAGTGAAAATCATGGCCGTATCATCAGCATAACACACTATATGACCGTCAAATTTATTAATCTTCGTTATTGCATTTATGTAAACAAGGAAAAGGATCGGACCTAGTATTGTTACTTGAGGTACGCCCACAGTGATTTGCAATGTTGTACTGTTCTGGTCACCAATTTTAACAGTTTGCGTTCGTTCTTTTAAATAATTCTGCATCAGTTCCAAATCATGTCCTCTAATACCATAATTACATAATTTTTTGAGTGAGATTTCATGCGATACGGTATCGAAAGCCTTTGCCAAGTCCATGAATACCGCTAGACATTTCGAGGACCTGTCCAAGGCCTGTTTGTTTCACGAAATCTAGCACGGCATTTTCAGCATTTGATTTGTTTATGAACCCGAATTGTTGTTTGATGATAATTGAAGAAATCAATTATTCGATTTTTGACAGATTGTTCAAATAATTTGGCAAAATCATTTATTATCGAAATTGTTCGGTAATTGCTCATATCATTTTGAATTCCAGCTTTGAAAACAGGTGTTACTCTGCTAACTTTCCACTGAAAAGGTATATTACCCTTTTTGTAGCACAAATTTATCAGATATACAAGTGGTTTCAATAAATATTTGTGCATTTGTTTTATCAGTTTGCTTGTTTAAAGTTTGAAATTAGGCATACTATTTCATTTTCTGTTACTGGTTTAAGATACAGGGAGGATAGTACTTGGGTATCATTTAAGAAGTGTTCGGGTAATTCATATTTTTCAATTTTCTTTGCAATATTTGCACCTATAGTATGAAAAAAGTGATTGGTGTATTTTCTAAGTTATTTTTATTTGGACTCATGTTCGTGATATCTTTGATTATTTTCCAAGTTTGTTTACAGCTACCATCCACCTCTTGTAGTTTATTTTTATAATATTCATTTTTTGTTCGCTCTGTCAAGCTGTTGAGTTTATTTCTATAGTCTTTGTATCTTTTTTTCATTTTCTTGTGTACTTTTATGCAGAAAAGCTTTTTTTAGGCTATCCTTCGTTTTGATTGATTGTATTAGTCCTTTTTTCCAAGGTTTTAGTTTTTTAATTTCTTTATTATTTATGACTTTTATTTCAGTTGATTCCATTATATATTTCTAAGGGATAAATGTAGTACGACGGTAAAGAAATTGGAAATAATGGTTTGGTTCCAATCAACTCTTGATGAACGTAGAAAAAACACAATCCATCAGGTTTCATAATAGACAGAAAGAATATGAACCTTATCTTTCGTGACATCAAGACAAATGATAATACCGTGAACATCTGATCTCACAACTGAACTCCACATCTTATCAGTTGAGGAATCTGAGAACGGTATTGAATATGGATATGTTGATTAAATTGTATTATGCCCAAGCTGAATTCGTGAATTCGTTATGGAATCTGTAATTTCCATCAGCAAATGATGTTTTCAAGTAATTAATTCATTGACAGAGTAAAAACTATTAGTTGAGAAAAACGATTTCATTATCAGCTGCTTGAACTTATCATATCCAGCTAAAGTCTAAAGAATTATTTTGAAATACAGAGAGCCTATTCCTAGGAATCCTGATGTCAGCATTCCTAGTGTTGTATTGATGAATATCAGCTTGTATGATGAGAGTGGATGATTTCTTGCGGATTTCCTTCAGTGAATTATACAGAAATAAGGACGGAAGAGTTGTAATTTTAAATTTTTTGACCAAAGTTCAGCAAGAATCTCTATATCTTGCATTTCCTAATATTTTGATCGCTTTTTCCTGTAGAACTTGCAGCAACATAAAAAACTACCATGGATGAAATGGATTAATAGGAAAACAATTCTCAGTATTCGGACATAATCCATGATTGAGATAACCTTGAGAGACATTTACAACACATCTTTTCAATTTTCATCATTGATGAATGAAAAAACAACTACATATTCCACATTACACGTTCGATCATTTCGTATTTCTTTATCACCTACTAGCACAATAAGCAGTGTCCATGTCCTACAAAAAGTAAACTTGAATATGTTAGTCATATTTCCCATTTACAGCATATATGGACAAACCACTATTGAAAGCGGTAATAGCAACCTCCAGTTGAACAATTAGAGACGACAATTTTAGCTACCTGCCAGTCAATTTATTCAAATAATGATTTATATACACGTTTGCCGGGCGTTTTTTATTCAAGATGAAACCCAACAGAGTGAGACATTTATTATAATATTTATATAATATAAGGTAAAAAATAGTCGAGATTACCAAAGTATTTCGCGCACGAAAACAATTTTTGCTACAAACGTCAAAAAATATTGTTCTAAAAGAAGTAATATGATTACCCTTAAAACAAAAAATAGTGTTGATCTGGCTTGAAATATTTTTCCTAATCAAGTAATTACTGTAACTATGGAAATAAAATGGCATTTGTTGACAATAAATGATATCTTGGCTTTTGCTTGATTGAGGACCATAAAGGTTAAAATATAAAAATCCCATATAAGTAGTTTACATGCAGTGTGCGAAGTTAGTATTTCGCACACTACTTCGCGCACGGTGTCATGATAACGAAGGAAAATGAAAAAAAGGGTCACTTCGCAAATTGTTGTCATTGCGCGAACCTTTTCATTTTTTGACGTTTGTACAAAAAAATACTTTTAACACTAGTGTTGAAAGTAAAATGACAGATGAGATGATGGATACTCAGTAATATAAATCTGTCTAATAGAAACACTTTACCTGATATTATAATAATCAGAACTTCTACTTAGAAAGAATTATTCATAAAAGTTCATTATAATTATATTATAATTATTTATTAATCCTGAAAAATTAAGAGAAAACCAACATTTTCTACGTCGGCTAACCAAAGTAGCCTTTGACGCTTTTAGACTTCAGAGGCAAAGTTGAGGTATTCCGAGAAATATCATTTTTTGACAGCATTTCCGCTCTAGAGCGGCAATATTGAAAAAAGCTGAGATTCTATATGCAGAACTACCTGAACTTCGGCTGAATGCCAACCCCGCCGAAATAATAATAAATAGGTACTATTATTCTCTCATCTGATTTCTCTTTCATGCGTCTATATACCACCGAAGTTGCTCTTGTATTCTCTCTAGTATGTATACATCTTGAGCGTCTGATTTTATGTAGTTTCATTTCATTCTATTATTTTGAAACTATGATTTATTCTCCTGGTAATTTTGTTCTCCGTCTTTTTGCCATGATTCTGCTCCCAATACTGGGTGAATCAGCCACGTATTTGCGGCCAGGACTTTCTCATTTGAAGAAAAAGCCATAACTAACCTTATACAGTTTTCGAATTGTTTCTAGAAAGCATTGAATGAGTGATTGTAATTATCCACATTTTTCACCTGTCAAGACTTACAAGTGTTTTTTTTTTTCAGATGAGTTGTCTTATATTTTTTTGTGAATGATGCTAGAGGCTGTCTTTCTGAGTTCAACCATAAAGCATTACATATTTTCATCATAATTACGTTGACTGGTACAGAGGTGAAATGGCTTGCTAGGTCGCCAGATCTTAATCCACTCGACTAGTTTTCTCTGGCTCTAACTCAGAGAAAGTGTTTGCGTTAGAGCCCTTGCCAATATCGAAAACCTCAAAAAACAAAATATGTATGCACCCACTAAATATCAGTTCCTCGTGAGAAAAAGTTTCAATTGCTATAGGGGTACTCAAAATTTAAAAAAACGGACGTTGACTTGAAATATAATTCAACTTTCAAGAATTTCAATATCTCGCTGAATTTGCTTCTGGTTGGTTTATAATAATAAGATATGCAAACATTTTTTACAGGGCGAGTCAGAAAATTGATCGCCCCTGTATTCTATATGTAATAAAATTTTATACGTTATATGTTTATATGTTAGTAGGTCACATTAAGTCATTTTGAAATATATGTAATTTACATATGATATACAGGGCCATTCAAAAGATGCGTATGGAAGAAAATCCGAGAATCGATTTTTTTTTGGAAATCTTCCTGTAAATATTTTCTAGGTGAATTTCTGTGATACTCTCATATTACCTTCACTTTGAGTTTGATGGTCGGATGTAGAAGTTTTGTCATATTGCTATGATCAATTTTTTATCCATCCCGGCAATATGATCATTATTTCCTTCAAATACGGGTGTCTCGTAAAGACCACGTCGAACCGAAGGAGAATGTAGATCACTTGCTATGAAAAAATCCCCCGTATAGAAGTCTCACCGTTATGAATTTTTACCCCTCTCAGTAGTTTTTTTGTACAGTTGGTACAATTTTGCAATTTTCTAGTTCATATAAACGATAAAATATTGTTAAATAATTATTTTACCTTCTACGTTACGAAAATACTCCGAACATTTCAGAGAGAAAGATGTTTTTATTAGAAGATTTGGGAGTAGATTTTTTTTCATGAAGTTTAGCACATCGTAGTGAAATCAAAATGTACTGTGCTTCTGCTGCACACTACATCATTGAATTACCTGCTTTAAGGTGATAACAAAAGAGTTTTGTAATCGTGAAAAAAAGATAATGGACATTTAAAGTCAGTATTGAAATTATTGAAAAATACAATTTCGATATACTAATAAATAAATTCCATCCCACAATAACCATGCCTGGTTCATTACAAACAGCGCAGAAAATATTAGATCTATTAGAAGTTAATATTATGCAAACAAGAGTTCAAGCTGAAAACCTACATTTAAGGAATGGTTATTGGACTTTATTAAACCACTTGCACGCACCTGAATTTCCTCAGATTTACATCATTTGAAACAGCTTACGGGGATTTATCATGTTAACTTGGCAAAAAGTTATTCGCGACAAACTTCAAAGAGAAGAAAAAATATACTTCAATTCGATGAAATGGTGGAGGAGCAGACCATTTTACAAATGCGAGTTTACTCCAGGTTTCGTAATTCATGTAAATATATGTTGTGGATAGCTTTCACTGTTGAAGATGATATCGAAAATCAACCTCTGGAACTTCACTATTATTGTACTTGTAAGTCGGGAGCTAGAACTTTAGGTACATGTGCCCAGTGTTTTATGGTTTTTGGAGTTTTTGGATTATGCCAGATACGAACAGAATGTGAAATATTCATCTACTCATCTCCTAATTGAAATAACTGATGCAGCTGAAAGGATGGTACCAGAAAACATAGATCATAGTCCAGATAGTGCAGACCTTTGAATTCCTTCAGTAACTTCAGTTCGTTCCGACATGTTTATGTTTATTGTTTTTTCCAATATCAAGATTATTTGTTTTTATGTATTTGTCGATCATGGTATAACATAATCAACATCGAAAATACCGATATTACATATATGAAGAAAGTAATGATAGGCTCGCCCTATAAATAATATTTGCATATCTTATTATCACAAACCAACCAGAAGCAAATCCAACCAGATATTGAAATTTCTGAAAGTTGAATTATATTTCAAGTCAACGTTCCGTTTTTTAATTTTTGAGTACCCCTGTAGCAAATTAAACTTTTTCTCATGAGAGACTGATATTTAGTGGCACTAGAACACTATCCCAAGAAAATTTTTTTTTGATACATTGAAGAAAATAAGAAGTACATGCTTTTAAAAAATGTCTATTTTCCAACTTCAACACCCTGTATCTCTGAAACTAGTCATAGGATTGAGTTGGGCCCGTGGACACTACTGTTCAGAAAGTCGTCAACTACAATATTCTAACAATTCATGAAATTTCACCGAAGCCTATTCCTCCATAAGCCGGCTGCCTGGTCCTTTGTTTTCTAGACTATTCATCAAAAAGTCTGCTTAAAAAAGTAAAGAAATCCTGCGAAAGGCAAACATTCAAAAGAATCAGTATGAAGGTAATAAAGAAATACTCATAGGCGGTAATAACTTGATCTAGAACACAAAATATAATAATCGGACCCGAATAAAGGATCGTACATACCCTCGCGAATATTCGCAATTTTTCAGCGATTCGCAAATCGCAAAAAAATCGCCGCATGGACGTTCATACTCATACGGCGAAAAAATTGCGGTAAATGATGAATCATAACATGCCATTGTTTGGTATTTGAGGTTAGACATTGTTGTTTGTTTTTATTCTCCTTTTTCTGAAATATCAGTTGCAAATGAAGAAAATTGGCTCTAAAGGAGAATTGCTCACAGGCTCACTCACTGTTTCCCAAATGACATTACCTACTTGTTTCAATTATAATTTGTAATAAGGAGGATTTTTCAATTCGGCATGTTGTCTCCAGAAGATAAGTACCTTCAACAACAAATTTAATAAGAAACACATTTTACAAGTATAACTAGTATCAAGAATCTAAACAGTGTCCTTAGAAAGTCGGATCCAAAGTTCTTCAACCCGCTTTATTTGAGAGGCCCTGCAAGATGCTCAGGAGTTCTTTGGCCACCTGCTAGGTACATGGTCTGCATATAGATATTAACAGATCATTGCAGAAGCGAGATTTGATATCAATAAAAATATTTGTGGACAACAGTTCGTCGAACTGAAGCAGGTCACCCAAAATCTATTGAGATGATAGATCCGTATCTCCCGACAATAATAATGATCTCCCTGAACATTTTCATCATGGAATATTTTACAAAAACTACATGTAAATAATTTCATATAATTTGAAAAGATCTTCCATAATTAATTTACAAAATCTTATAAATGCAATTTAAATTGTTTTGTGATAAAAACTAAACATAAACAGCTTTGTCTAAAGATATATTTCAAGGAAGTTGAATGAAAATGGCGAAGATAGAGAAGGTACAGAACAGAATAATCTGATCTAAAATTTTGCTTCGTGATTTGTGCGAATTCGCAAAATGATAAAAATTTTGAACTTCATTGCGGCATGTCTGGCAGCCATTTTGTTCGCTGAAAAATTGCGAAATTCGCACGACTATGTTTTCGCCTTCAGACTTTAGTAGTTAAGGTTCATGTAAACCCATGAAAAAATTAACGGCAAGTTTAAAAATTCTGAAAAAAAAGTTATTTCGGCATTCAAATTGAATAATTAGAGAGATGTAGAAGAAATTCTGATGAACAGTTTTCGAGAAAAATAATAAAAACCTAATTTTTAGAGGTTTTTTTAAGTTTTCCCAAAAACCATTCATCATATTCCATTTCAAATATAGATAGATAATCACGATTTTTTTCAGAATTTTTAACCACAACGTTCTCTCACAATAAAAAAAAATTCTGAAAATCTTGTTATAAAATCAAAGACAGATGACAAGAATCGCTTTTGCAAGTGATATTTATATGAAATTTAGAAGACTGAACATTGAGGAACTATTCATCCTATTTTTCAGACATGAAATCAAACGATTTATATATTTAATAGTAATTTTTAAAATCTCGGACAAAAAACGGTAAATCGCTCCAGTGATTCCTCTGTAGTACATGAACGGAAATACAAAAATAGTTCTGCCACTGTCCACAAGGTATTGCACAGAATTATTGTCACTGTCATATTTACTGTACAGCGTTGCTAGTAGTTCTATACAGCGGTAACCGATGTACTTTGTTTAACTTTTCGAAAATGAAAGTTACGTCGATAGGGGTTTGTCAGTTTATCAGTTGGATGTTGGATTGGTCCGCCTAAAGCCTTGGAGTCCTTGGACACAATCGAAGAATTATGTGAGTAATGAATTTTATGTTTGGGATTTAAGATATCAGTTCTGGAAATGAAACAGGAAGCAAAACAGAATTGAAAAATAATAATAATAATCGTAATAGCGTCTTTATTGTCCATTCCAGTTGTTTTTGAGTAACATTATTTTATATACATAAAAATTATCGGAATAATAGGCTGAGTTCAGCTTACAAAGATGAAAAATAGTGATAAAAATAAATTATAGTGAGTTGTTCATATTAACTGCTCTTTTTGAATTTTACCAACAATATTGTGGTTTGTGCTAAAAGTAAATCTAATCTAAGCAAGATCAAGGACGGACTGACTATATCTATAACAAACCCATGGGCACTGCAACCCCGAATATCAGAAAAACAAACGAATTGAATAAAATGAATAATATACAAGTGCACCGGAAAAAAGCGGAAATACCAAAGATTCTCAAGATCTCCTCCCACAGGAAAACCGACTGCACAGGCATCATCAATAAACCAAAATCTAAGAAAAAGAATGAACCAACTTCAAAGAAAATGAGGACCTTTGGAAACACTGAAAACGATTCAAAAGATAACCCCTTTTAGAACAAAGGCTCTATCCATGGTAAGCCAGGATGTTCTGCAAATAAACGGAAAATTGAAGACAAGGAAAATACATCACTGTTTCTGAAAAATGTGGTGTACACCCATTACAAAACTGAAGACTACGCAAATTTTCCGAAACTTGCAGACATGATTCGGCACGGGGGTAAGTTCGAAAAATGAGGCCTCCACCTAATACAAATCTTAGGGCGCTGCAAATTTCCTGAAATTTTCAAACAGGACACAGCAAGGGACACTGAATTCGAATAATGAAGTCTCCGAGGTCGCCACCCAACAAAAACCAGAGGCACTGCAACTCTCACCAAATTCACCAGACGTTGCGAACTTTTTTCATTTTCATATGTGAAAGTCTGAATGATTGAGTCTCGTGTCGGCTGGGAATAATCCTCCACGATTCACTGTTGCATTAAAAATTAACAGTGCTCCTAAAGTGGCGTATGGAGTTGGGAACAAGGCTTATCCAGAACACTTGGCTAATGACCGTAGCAGTCGATGCCAAAACACCAAAAAAAATAACCTTGTGAGCTATTTCGCAGTACTCCGAATAATGTTGAGATTTGGCAATATTGCATTAGCAGTAGGGTTGACCGTTGCAGAAAACTGTAATTTATATGGAAATATTATCAAAGATCGCTGTACATTGCTGTACCTATGGTATGAAAAACATATCTTGTCAGTGCCATCTTGCAGTTCAGAAACGCGAAATATTTGACTATGAACCTTAATGAACTCATTATGTCGGGAAAATACATTTTTCAGTATTTTCAGTAGTAATATCCCGACAAAATGCTGAATTTTCAAAAAATACTTTCATTGCTGTCACGAAAACTGTGTTTTGTACAGCAACACAGTTTGAGCGACTGGCAAGGTGAAATTATTTTGAAAATTCTGCATTTTGAAGGGCTATTCGATCAGACAATTTCACGAATGCATTAAATCATTATGGACTAAATGCGTATTGCAGGAACGGTTCATCAAGTGTCATTAATGTCAGTTGAAGAGTTGAACCGTCAAACTGACGTTTCTCTATTCACAGAAATTGTTGTAACTATGGAAACGTATAAATAGGAAAGAAGCGAAACCTCCCAGCAATAATAGTTATTTTTGTATCTAGTGCGCGAAATGCTACTTTGGTGATCGAGAACTGATTTTTTTTTAACGAGGCGCAGCCGAGTTAAAAAAAATAGTCGAGATTACCAAAGTATTTCGCGCATGAGATGCAAACAAAATTTTTTCTATAAACTTCAAAAATATTATTCTAAAATAAGTAATAACTATGAAAAATAGTATTGAACTGGCTTAAATAATTTTTCCAAATCAAGTAATTACTGTAACTATGGAAATAAAATGGCATTTGTTGACAATTATTTCAAAGTGACAGTTCTTGATAATTATTTTGGAGTGACTTTTTATTCGCGTCAATTTCGTGCGTGATATTTATTATTGTAAAAGAATGGAAATTTCGAGCGACGATGAACTAAGCAGTACCCCACCTAACTTGATAGATGCGGCCAATTCCGTAATTTCCAACCTTTTACCGGAGAAATCGAGGCGGCAGTATGAAAATGCATATCAGCAATTTAAAGAGTGGTGTGTGAAGCAAATAAAGCCAGAAAAATATCTCTCACAATTTGAAAGCCTTAATTATTGTTCTACATTAATAAATAAACGATTTCTTGTTTTTTGCTTGATTGAGGAGTTGAGGACCATATAGGTTAGAATATGAAAATCTCATATAGTTTACATGCAGTGTGCGAAATATATTTCGCACATTACTTCGCGCACGGTGTCATGGTAACGAATGAAAATGAAAAAAAGTGCCACTTCGCATACTGTTGTCAATGCGCGAAACACCGATTTGAAAATACCACGTGCTGGAGACAGTGTTTTCGAAAAGTCCTTTTCTCATTGGTTTGAATTCAAAAAATAGGTTCTACGATGTTATGTAGTTCGAATGTTAGTGTTACGTCGCATGGTGTTGTGGTTTCCCTGCCTCCTCCAAGTTATGCAGGGGGAATTATTGCTTTGCGTGTGAGACACCAGATCATTGGACGTTTCTCATTGGTGTGCTTGACGAGTCTCTGGGAAAAAAAGGAAGAAAAACCAGGTTTAGACATTGTGGTGTGTCTTATGTGTGTTGTCTTACACGTCTTCTTCTGGGGTTTCCTGGAATATATCCAGTGCCTGGTAGATGAGCCCACTCTGCCTCTTTTGGGGCCTGTTAAGGTGTGCTCTGACTGCTGTTATACCTTTGATCAACGGGCTATCATGGATGAAGTATCTGAAGAATTTATCAGACTGTTGTTTGATAAATTCTTCGATGGTGGGAATATCGGCTAGCTCTCTGAGGTCGGTTAGCCGAATGTACCTGTCACTGTTAGTGACGATACGGAGTACCTTGTTCTGCATCCTCTCCAGTCTCGACATTTGAGTCTTGGAGACGCTGCAGAACACTGGACATGCATAAGTCATAGTTGGTCTTATTACCTGTTTGTATATCAACACCTTGTTAGTCATAGACAACTTGGAGTCCTTGGCTATCAACGGGTATGTCCGTTTTATAGCTCCTGCAGCTCGTTGGACTGCCAAGTCGACATGCCTAGCAAGGGTTAACTTTTTGTCCAGTTGGACCCCCAGGTACCGCGCTGTCTCGCTCTCATCAATCTGATTACCCAGAGCTCTGAATCCCCCAGGAATGTGAACGAAGGTACGTTTCCTTTTCCATGTGAAATTCATGATCTCTGTTTTATCAGGATTCACCACAATTTTGCTCTTCGCTAGGTACGGTATGACTTTGTGTTGCAGATGCGTAAAACGCTGTGTATTTTCTCTTGCATTTACACAAAATGTATTCGTTATTCTGGCACTGAATATTATAGCGGTAAAAGTATTATAAATTTCAATAAATTAATGTACCACTTAATTTCCTTTGATGCGCTCAAAAGAGAATATATAAATATTACATCAAAAGGTGCCGTAAACTGGCAACATGGTTCCACTAACATATTCAAAATGCCTGAGAAACAGAGTTGATTTGAATTTTGAAGGAATCACTCTGAATGCTAAACAGAGGTTTAGTAGTAGCTTTGCATTCATATCATTCCACTTAGTAACTCGTTTACGTTGTGCAATGTTTAACGTTTTACTCTCGTATATTTGAAATATGTATTAGCGCCAGTATACCAACATTTGAAAAATTATTCATCATTAAGAAATGATTAGGTAAGAAACTGTAACGTTACCTTGATTATTCAATCTCTTCTAAGGTGCGAGAGATATGTTAGGAATGCTGAAATTCATCCGTGCACAAAAATCCATCAAGTTTAATAAAACATTCCTCTGGGGTGACTGTTATGATGAATACGATCCCTAACTCAGCTATTATCTACTCTTTGAAATTTATACAGTATGCGCATCATGTGCGATTTTTTTTTAAATCAACTCTTTTGCAAAGCATTTCTGAAATGAAAATAATGAAGAAAACGTGTTCACATTAAAAATACAGATTGCCTTTATGCTTAAAATTTCGAAAAAGTTCATTTGAAAAAGTTCTTTCTTTAGCGATTTCACCGTACCACCTTTTTTGAGAGGTTATCTACTTTCTGTATATACACCCCACTCAACAGTATTCCTGGAACTCTAAAGAAGTTGCCTCTTCAGTATTAACAAAATCTTATAAGAACACTATGACAAATCAGCATATTATTATACAAAGTATATTTGCCATTTATTTCCACAGCACACTATACTTCCTAGTCATCGTGTAGATATATATTGGAGTAGAATGCTATTCACCTCCTGTATCAGATTTCTGTATCTCTAAAAAAGTGATATCAGTAATATCTTTTCTTTTTTTTGTTATATATCTATAATTTCTGCAGTATTATTTCTTCAGTAAGGTAAAATACAAAGGGCACTTAGCATCAGTATTAACTCTATTATCTGGGACACATTCTACGTTGTATACATTGATCGCATCGAGAGAGTACAAAAAAAGTTCATAAATTATATTAACTACAAATTTCACCGTAATCAATTCTACGAATCGTATGAGAGCAATGTTGCTTTCTACAAAATGGCAGGTCTCTCAAATCGCAGGAAAATGGCCCACGCAGTATTTCTCTATAAAGTTTTAAACAATTTAAATGACGGTTCCGTTCATATAAGCAGCAACATATTTAATATATACAGCTTTGTTCCTAGAAGACCTCTATTATTTTTCATAGCGGTAACTCTCTTTGTCGAGCGGCAATCAATCACTTTGCGCTCTAAATACACAAATAGCTATTAGCATGCTAATAGCAAAATTCAAATCCACAGGTTTGATAAGTCTCTCAAAAACCTTCATACACCTTCTAAAAATATTGAAAATGTATAATTAACATTTGGAGGCAACTTATAAAGAATGTGTTCTTAACATAACTAGACAAATTATATAAACAATTCCATTAAAGGAGTCTCAAAACAAATAATTTGAATCACTTTATATTTTGCGTAGTTTCAGTTCATGCATTATTTTCAATGAATTAAGTACTTAAACGAGGATGCAAACAAAATTTCAAGTCAAAATATTTTCGGAAATCAGATGCTGGTACTAAAAACAAGTTTAGTATTCCTATTGGTGAAGGTAACTTGGTTATCGAAATGCGTATCTAGGACCGAAAATAACTGTGTGTTAAAGGGGTGGTGAATAAGGTTCGAGTAGTTCTAATCCCAAATTTCGATTTGTTAGCATGGAAACATGCGATATGCGTATAAAGAGGTATTGTCCCGCAAAAACATAACACATTTTAACAACTTTCCACGTCTTTTCATGTATAATACAACAAGTGCCGAAAAAATTGCCGATTATTCTTCGACTTCACTTGACGAGTTATCATAAAATTTGGAAATACAACGAGTGCGTAGCACGAGTTGTATTACCTAAAATTTTATGATAACGAGTAATTATGAAGGAGAATAATCAGGAAAATTTTATCGACACGAGTTGTATTTTATATGAGAATTTCACAAAATTTGCTTTTTTTTAGTAAAAATAATTGGAACTAGAATTATTTATTTCAACTCATTCGGATACATAGATAATTACAATTCATTACAATTGAAATTTTGAACATTGAAAGTACAATTCTGGAACACTATTTTTGAATTTGTTTGCTCATTTTTCGTCTCATTAGAGCTGCTACAAGCGTAGACGTTTTTGTTGGCATCGCTGAATGAAGAACTTGATGAACTCGCTCTCATTTTAGTGACGATTTCAGAGTGTCTTTTTGGCTGCATGTTCATATAGGATTGTAAAGAACTGGAACTGCTGTGTCCTGTGATCTTCATCATTTCTTGTTCAGACACTTCAGCTTGGGCAAGGTGAGTAACAGCGGTAGACCTATGGCTGTGATTGCTGAATTTTTTGTTCTGAATATCCAAACCCATTTTCTGACAAGTTTCTTTAGTCCATTTTGACATAGAGTTTATTCCAATTTTTGTACCAACCAGTACTGTCAGATCTTTCCATCTAGGATTCGGAGTTAGGAAAAAGCGGTCGGACGTGATATGTCCAGGGCGTTTTTCCATCACTTTGTGGAATATGCGAACAGGGCAAATATCGGGGTCCTCAGTATTTTTTATTAACCATTTGCTTGAAGTACATGATTTTGACCCACCTTGATTGGTTTTGTTAAATATGGGATTATATTCAATACGTCCAGTCGGCCTTCCAACATTATCCTTTTCCACTATAAAAAAACTAACCTTCGAGTAACATCCTTCATTGCCCCTCCAAGCAAGTTCTTTGGCTGCAATGAAAAAAAATTTCTTGATGAGTCCCTCCGGATTGTTTTCTTTCCAATATCTCAGTAATCTCATATTTTCCTCAATTGTAAAAGCAGTTGAACTCGTTTTCCTCTTTTCGACATCCCCTTGAAGTAATTTTCTCTTCGCATCTCTTGCATCACGGGCTGATCTAAATTCTAGGTCAGCAAATGGATTCATTTTCACATTATAATCATTATAAAACTTGTCTTGGAGCAGTTTTGCGACAACATTCCAATTGAATTTTATAACAGTTTCTTTATATTCACTGCCATCCTGCTTCTTCATATTGAAGGCATAATCTTTCAATATATTCGCAATTTCTACTGGGGTAGTTTCCTTTTCGACAACATAATTCCTATTTCGGTAAAAGTCTATAAATTGTTTCCAAGCATAATCTTTAGATTTCCTTGTATTTTTTGGCGTATTCAGTGCAATTGCCAAAATAATCGTATATTAATTCGCTGCAGGAGAAAATAATCAACAAAGCTTCAACCTCATTGGATGTGTTTTGTCATTAGGAACAATTTCATTGGTTTTTTGACAGTTGCGTGAAATTCTCAACAGTAATACCACAAGTGAATTAATTTTCGTGATAAGCCTGTTGATTCATTTCTGAACAAAACTGAATTGCTTCGAGAAAACACCACGAGTCCGCAGGCTTTAGCCGGGGAAGTGGTTGTTCTCTGTTAGATATTACAAAAAAGTTACTTCAATTTATCGTAGGTTTCTTCCATTTCCAGAGGAGTCATGTATTGGTTCAATTTTGCCGTGGTCTTCTTTGGTTTGAATCTCCAAACGTTTCAACTGCAACTGCGGCAGTCATCTTCAGTGGCGTGGTCGAAGTACTCTTCTAGACGTGTTAACTGAAACTGAAGCTTTCGAGTTTGCGATGTTATTTATAGTGATGTTTTTTCGCGCACTTTCTGTAATGGCGGGTTAGCGTGCACTTTCCGCGCGATTCGGGTGACATGGCTTCGTTTTGGCCCCTCTCAATGCTGTGTGCCAGATCTTTGGTAAATATGTTCTCTCTTCTTTTCTGTTGAAGTTATCTTGGTGTTTGTATATTTCTATGGCTTCCAAATACATTCTTGTTTAATAATGATTTGACGTTGCTAGTCTCTCGGTATTTTCGAAAAGGATCTTGTGTTCTCCGTCAGACAATGTATGCTCAGCGACTGCGGACTTCTCGGTTTGACCCAAACGACAACTCCGCTTGTGCTCGACTAGGCGGGTACCAATGTACCAATGCTTCTTTTTGTTTGACCGATATAGACCTTCCCACAGTTACATGGAATTCGGTTAACAGGGTTGAAAAAATACATGTATTTTTTAATTTTATGCAAAACACATGTTTTTTTTGTTTTAAACGTTTTTTTTGTTTTAAACATGTTTTTTTTTTATTTTATGTTTTAAACAAATAAAACTTAGAAAAAACAATGTTTAATCATAATTTTTCAAACATAATATTAATTTAAAATGTTTGATCTATTTTTCTTTATTCTACTAAATATCTGAATAATAGATATCTTTTTTGAAGTCCAACTCTGTACACTAAACTGTCGCGATCAGCTGTGTTACGAACTACGTCGCGCGACCGCCGTGAGGCTGTGCCGGTGAGTCCCCGAAATAAGAAAACCAATAGACGAAGAAAGTGATGACGTCACAAATGATATTTTTGTCAAAAACTGATTCCATACAAACCTCCGTCGAATTTGAATCAGCTTGTCCGATTAGAAGAAAACCTTCAAACCCCATTTCTTGACGTATTAGTCACCAAAGAGGGTAATCATCTAGGCCATAAGGTGTACAGGAAGAAAACACACACAGATCGATATCTACACAATGGATCCAACCATCATCCAAAACAGAAACGAACCGTCATCAACACACTAGTGAACAGAGCTTTGAGAATATGTGAACCAAGGCACATCGACGAGGAAATGAAACACCTTACAACTGTGTTACAAACCAATGGGTACAACAAGAAAGACATCATCCGTGCTACGCGCCCAAGGGAGAAGAAAAGGAACACCAATGAAGAGCAACCCCAAGGCACTGTCTATCTGCCGTACATAGAAGGTGTCACCAACAGAATTAGGAAAATTCTAAAGAAGGAGAAAATCAACACCGTCTTCAAACCAACGAAGAAGATATCTGAATATCTAAGATCAGCCAAAGACAGCAGAGATCCACTCAAATCAGCGGGACTCTACCGAATTCCATGTAACTATGGGAAAGTCTATATCGGTCAAACGAAAAGAAGCATTGGCATCCGCCTAGTCGAGCACAAGCGGAGTTGTCGTTTGGGACAAACCGAGAAGTACGCTGTCGCTGAGCATACATTGTCTGACAGAGAACACAAGATCCTTTTCGAAAATACCGACAGACTAGCAACGTCGAATCATTATTCAATAAGAATGTATTTGGAAGCCATAGAAATACACAAACACCAAGATAACTTCAACAGAAAAGAAGAAAGAACATATTTACCAAAGATCTGGCACACAGCATTGAGAGGAGCCAAAACAAAGCCATGTCACCCGAATCGCGCGAAAAGTGCGCGCGAACCCGCCATTACAGAAAGTGCGCGCAAAAACATCACTATAAATAACTTCGCAAACTCGAAAGTTTCAGTTTCAGTTGACACGTCTAGAAGAGTACTTCGACCACGCCACTGAAGATGACTCGCAGTTGCAGTTGAAATGTTTGGAGATTTGAACCAAAGAAGACCACGGCAAAACCCGGAAACCAATCAAAACATTGACGCCAGCCGTGAAAGCCTACATTCCTACAAAAATATTTCTCTTTACAACCCTCCGGTTGTTATGCTGCTGGAGTGATTTCTGAAGAATTGGGCTTCAACACTGCCAAAATGGCTTTCGAACAAAGCTGCGACCGATCTGGAATTTCCAGTACAATCGCGATAGAGATGTACTGGATGTATATAAGCATCACGCCCACATCACAAATGGCAGAGTTTCAGCGAAGACAGTTTGAAATCAAAATAGTGCGACATAAATAAGATAAATTGTTGTATGAATTAAACAGTACTTATGGTTCATGAGTTAAATTAGTGTAAAACCGTTTAGACTTTATATTTATTACAATATGTTGTTTGTCATATTATAGAACAAAAAGTAATTAGCTCTGCGTCCACGTTCGCCATCTTCAAGAATGACTACTTCCATATCCAAGGTTATTGCCTGAGCTTTGAGTAATTCAATATCCTTCTTCAGCTCATTTTCTACAGTTTTAAGCTCTTTTCTCTGCTGCAAGAAAAACGGAACACTTGAATGCGGACAGAAAAGATAATGCAGCGTTTCTGTAGTATTAATTATCGATATTCAGTGGTTCATATACCAGAGCAATGTTTTTCTTTCGACATATGAAAATGGAATGTTTCCATGCAGCTATCTTATCACAATGTTTCATGAAATTATTCACAAGGTCACTCAAATCTATAGCTGAACTGTGCCAAACTTGGCTTAGGATATTAATTGTTAACTTTCGATACAAGCCAGTATTTCTTCAAGCAATATGATTGAGTTAGAAGAGCACCATGTATTCGGACGTGTCTATGCTCCCGTTATATACATCTTTCTGGAGGAACAGCCAGTATACGTAAAACGTTTTTCAGTTATTCAGGTAAAAAAACGACGAGTTTTATATCCGATGGCGAAAAACTCCTCTTCACAGCTATTTGTTTCGCTTCGACATATTATGACTAACCCTGTTCAGCGAAACGAGATATCCGACTGGCGTACTAGCCTGTTTTGCATTTATAGAAACATAGTAGGCGAACTGGAAACACAATCATGTTTGGAGAACGTAAAATACACACACACTCACACAGGTAACGAGCCAACATCGAGATAAAAATAATTCATTCATGTTTGGATTATTGCTAATAAGACAGGTGGAGACTTTCCCAGAATTACGGTTTGAATAAGCGCATTACCTCATCTATTTACGGGAATTAATCTCGATTTTTTTCTAAACAGGTTTTTGTATCGGTAAAAAATTTCTTTCGTTTTCAGTATTGATCCATTTCTCACAGTTGAGAGATAGGTACAGAAATTTTGCTATCAAACTGTATACCGAATTTTCACCAGTTGCTGATTGAATTAATAATTTTCAGTAATGATATCCTCACAGAATGCAGAATTTTCGGAAAATACTTTCACCTTGATGTCACGAAAACTGTGTTGCTTAGTTGTACGTAAGACCAAGTGAGATAGAACACCTTTCAGCCGACCCCTCTTGTCCCTTCGCAAGCCAGAAAAAAATAAAATCTTATCCCGATACATCAAAGGAGGCGACTGAGAGTGCATATACTTCCGTTTACCTATATACGGTGCTGTTTTCCTCTGTGACTTTTTTGTTTCGGGGGTTTTCCTCTAAATAATACCTCGTTTTATTGACATGTACAAAATTTATAGATACTACTTTCTTTTCAAATTGAATAGCTTTAGGTTCATATAAACCCATGAAAAAATTAACGGTAAGGTTAAAAATTCTGAAAAAAAATCGAGTTATTTTGGCATTCAAATTGTAGATGTAGAAGAAAATCTGATGAACAGTTTTCGAGGAAAAAAATAAAAACCTAATTTTTAGAGATTTTTTCAAGTTTTCCCAAAAACCGTTCACCAGATTCCATTTCAAATATCATGACATATTAATGTTAAAAGATTTTTTTCAGAATTTTCAACTTCAACGTTCCCTCATAATTAAAAAAAAAATCTGAAAATCTTGTTATAAAATCAAAGACAGTTGAGAAGAATCGCTTTTGCAAGTGAAATTAAGAAGACTGAAAATTGAGAAACTATTCATACTATTTTTCAGACATAAAATCAAACGACTTATGTTTTTAATAATGAGTTTCAAAACCTCGGACAAAAAACGGTATACCGCTCCAGTAAGTGATTCCTCTGAACGAAAATGCATAAATAGTTCTCATTTCATTAGTTGGATGTTGGATTGGTCCGCCTAAAGCCTTGGAGTCCTTGGACACAATTGAAGAAGTATGTATGTATGTATGTAAGTTTTATGTTTTGCGATTTAAAAAGTCCGTTTTGGAAATAAAACAGGACGCAAAACAGAATTGAAAAATAATAATAATCATAATAGCGTCTTTATTGTCCATTCCAGTTGTTTTTAAATGACAT
The DNA here is from genome assembly GCA_944452925.2 of Chrysolina oricalcia. Classification (NCBI taxonomy): domain Eukaryota; kingdom Metazoa; phylum Arthropoda; class Insecta; order Coleoptera; family Chrysomelidae; genus Chrysolina; species Chrysolina oricalcia. The sequence continues at coordinate 19,657,219 of OX101825.2, forward strand.
TACATTATATACATAAAAAATAACGGCATAATAGGCGGAGTTCAGCCTACAAAGTTAGAAAATATTGATAAAAATAAATTATAGTGAGTTGTTCATATTAGCTGCTCTTTTTGAATTTTATCAACAATATTGTTGCTTGTGCTAAAAGCAAATCTAATCTAAGCAAGTTCAAGGACGGACTAACTATATCTATAACAAACCCATGGGCACTGTAACCCCGAATATCAGAAAAACAAACGAAATGAATACAATAAATAATATACTGGTGAACCGGAAAAAAGGGACAATACCAAAGATCCAAATTAATGAAATATATATATATATATATATATATATATATATATATATATATATATATATATATATATATATATATATATATATATATATATATATATATATATATATACAAACAGGCTCATTGGAGTCAAATTAATTTTTCTGAAATCGTTTAAGAATGCCCAATGTCTTGGAGCAACTTCAGGCTTCAAAATACGCTAATCTATTATTTTAGTCCGTTGCTAAGCAACGAACTTTCCCGGACCGTTTTCGGACCTAAACGGTACGAGAAAGTATTTTTTCGGCAACCATCCGGGAAGTGTTCACTTCCCGGACACTTTTTCTTTGGGAAAGTAGCACTTCCCACGATACGGGAAAATTTTTGCCGGCTTTTTTACATTTTAGACAGTTATTGAATTCACGCAAACAATATGTAGAATTCCTTAGTTTTTGATAATGCTGATTGCGATTTCAGAAAAAGTAGTATGTGTACCTCGTAGTAAAAGCACATTCCCAGACTTCATAAGATTGCCCACTCTCCGATATCATGTTCTGGAATCGAATTGAGATGATATATATTCACTTGAGATTTGAAAGTCGAATAAATTTTCAAAATTATCTCACAGTTGGGTCTGCGACAACGGAAGTTTCGATTCGATATCCTATGAATATTCTGGTGTTATTCATAATATTTTAGAACAAACAATGACAAAATGAACAAGTGACTATCATTTCATGATGACTGTTTTATAATTTTTTCTCCGAACCTATTTACTCACCTGGTATACAATCCTATGACAATTTGGCACCCACTTGCTCGCACTCACACAATCATACCTACCTTTACTAGATGCCCAACGATGTTCATCCTACCAACATGAAATGTGAATGAGGATTGGCTCGAATGCCGGTAGGTGAGCATGGCGATAGTGTTATGGAAAATTACATTTAGACAAAAGATAATTCACATATTACCTGGAATATTCTGTAAATTGACGTCATTCCACTGTAACAATACGTCGTTTCACTAATCATTACATTCATTTACAGTCATCATGTAAACCAAAGGAAATTACAGGTAATAAAGCATTGAATTACAAGCTCACTGTAAAACACGGGAGAAATGGAGGACATTCATCTAATTTTACATTAAAATTTTAAAATACTTGCACAATCAAGTTATAATACTAGGAGTATGTATTTATTACATTTTGGCATGTATTTTTCCATGTACTTTTTACTGTGCACCCCGTTCTGAGTTGTGTGCAAGTTTAAAAAAATATAATAGGAAAGTTTGAACCAAAATTATTATAATAATTATTATAAAAGCAATTGGATGTTTTCCTCCAATGAATCATGACTTTGTGTGTGTCTCATCAATGTTGACTTTTTACTATAAACCTCATGTTTAATGTCTTGATAAAGAAAATAAACATTTTGAATGCATCCTCAAGATCCATCCGCATTTTCCCTTAACTAGTCAGGCAAGACTACTCTTCGCTTTATTCATATTATATAATTATATTCTATATCTCTCATGTAGATAATACAGTAGATAAATAATTCATTATAGAAGAGAAAGAAATCACAAAATCATCTCCACAAAGAACAAGAAATGTAATAATAATAATAATAATTAGTAATCCGGCTATCCGTAGTATAGTTACATACTGCATTGAACCACATTACCACAATTGATACCAGATAATAATTAATAATTCTATGAGCTACTTCGCAGTACTCCGAATAATATTGAAATTTGGAAACAATGCATTAGCAGTAGGGTTGTCTGTTGGATGTTCGGTAGATATTCCAGCAGAGGACTATAATTTATTTGGAAATATTATAAAAGATCGCTGTCAATATGGAAAACATATCTTATCAGTGCCATCTTACAGTACAGAAACGCAAAATATATGACTTTATATCAATCTTAAAAACTTGAAGTAACACAAAATTCTCTGATAAAAAAAATGCCTCCTCGAACATTGGTCAAAGTATTTGGATTTCACAGGCAGTAAATTTCCTAACTCTTTTTCAGCTTTGAACGTCACATTCTATGGGATCTCCATAATTATTATGAACACAGCCGTTTTTAGTTTCCTCCACTAACAAGCTTGTCAATTCTTACAAAAATGCAGCGTCATTTCATTAAATAAACAACCCTTAGCAACTTCTTCAATGTTTCCATGGCAATTGCAAGCTCACTTGCTCAGTTGCCGACCAGAACGCAGTAAATACTATGAGAAGAAATTTATGAAGTAAACAACGTCGTTTAAGATTATTTTTTCTACTACTAGATCCTAACGCCCATCGGGCAACATTCATCCCTCGGTCCAAAGGCGTTAGGATCCATATAACGCACTTGGTACATAAATAGCTATAATGATCTTCCTTCAAGTAGTGTATTTTTTCTCTTGATGTTTCTGAACTGAATTTAATAAAAGACGTAAGGAATAAACAGAGGTTGAGTGGAAGAGCGCTGTTTATCGACTTCGTGTTGATAAAAAACGAACTGTGCCTTTTGCCGATATTTTCTTTTTTAAATATTCATTGTAATTGATTTATGATTTATCTAGCAATAAAACCAATTATAAAATATTATCATTATTAAAAATGTCTACATATCGTGCATTATAGAGTTTTTCAAGAACTAATGACTCAAACTCAATTTTTCTATACCGTTAAATATTTTGAACCATTTTAAATGAGATATTACTCTACCAACTATGCAGGCTACTTGTAAAAATTGAATTAGTAACTGTCACTTTCGAGAATCATGGGAACGATTCTGCGAAAATGTGTCCAACACATCAAGCGGAACCCGTATCCACAAGATTCTATCCAGAGAGCCGGCATAGGAGCTGGGGTCGTTAAAGCGTCCAGACGGCTCCTTTACGGCCTCCAGGAAAGAAACACTAGAGCTATTAGCTAATAACCACTTCCCAGGCAGCCTGATTCTGGACAATCAACCTCTAGTCACAAATATAGGCCGGATAAAACGACCTCACAGAGATGACTGGGTGGTTGCCAACAAAATAATTACACCACAGGCGATAAGATGGGCGGTTAACTCATTCCACCCATACAAATCGCCAGGAGAGGATGGCATAGCTCCAGTTCTGTTACAAATCGGACTGGAACATATCATACCTATCATTATAAGACTCAGTTTAGCATGGAACCATATTCCGTCTAACTGGACCGCGACTAGGGTGATCTATATTCCTAAGGTGGGTCGGAATGACCCACACCCAAAATCGCTCAGACCCATTAGTCTGACATCCTTTCTGTTGAAAAGCATGGAGAAAATACTGGATGGGCACATAAGGTGTGGGGCACTAACAAAGCACCCCCTCAATGTTCACCAGTATGCCTACCAGGCTGGCAAATCAACAGAACTTGCCCTCAATAATCTTGTCTCAGGAATAAGCGACGCCCTGGAACGCCAGGAAATAGCAGTCGCTGCAGTCTTGGACATAGAAGGAGCATTTAACAATGCACTACCTCACTCCCTATATGAGGCCACTGTCTCTAGATGGATTGAACCAATACTATATGACTGGATAAGAACTATGCTTCACAACAGAACTATAACGACCTCTCTACAGGGGGAAAGTGTCAGCTTCAAGCCAGCCAGGGGCTGTCCCCAGGGGAGGGGGTCCTCTCCCCGCTGTTATGGTCACTGCTGGTGGATGATCTGCTCGCCATTCTCTCGCTTTGGGAGGTTGATCTGCAAGCATATGCTGACGATCTGGTCCTAGTAATGAACGATAAAACCGAAGAGACGATCTCCTACGCCCTTCAGGATATATTGGATACCATATATAAATGGTGTGAGAGGGAGGAAATGTCCATTAACCCCCACAAAATTCACCAGGAAAAGGAAGCTGGAACATTTAATACCTCCTTCCATCAATGGTGTAACAATTCCTTTTGCGAGTGAAGCAAAATATCTGGGAATAACCCTGGATAAAAAACTTAATTGGAACTCGCACTTGGAAAAGACTATCCGGAAGGCTAGTCTTTCATTATGGACATGCCGCAGAATATGTGGCAAAACATGGGGCATGTCACCAAAACACGTATACTGGTTGTACGTGACCGTCATACGTCCAATGTAACGTATGGCTCTATAGTCTGGTGGAGCAAGGGACATAAAAAAATGGCCATTGCTAAACTTGATGGACTACAAGCGTGCCTGGCGATTACTGGAAGCATTCACTCCACGCCAATGGCAGCAATGGAAGTCCTCCTTGGATTACTTCCTCTCCACATAGTTCTGGAGAGAGAGACAAGATGGGCAACATACAGACTTTATCAAGCGGCCATTAGTCTACCGCAGGCATGTGTCATGAGAGGCAGCGGCATGCTGGAGGGCATAATAGCTCACAACATTCTAGGAATGCCCTCAGACATCATGCCTAAAACTATCAACCTTCACACGTCCTACACTGTGGTCTTTCCCGAAAGAGAAGACTGGGTCCGGAATGAAACCAACCTATGTAGGGCAAATGAACGTTGGTTCACCGATGTTTCCAAAACTCAGGAAGGCGTCGGAGCCGGAATATATGGGATGAACCCAGTAGTGAAACGCTCGTTCAGTATGGACAAACTAGCTACGATATTTCAGGAGGAGGTATATGCCATTGAAATGTGTGCCAGGGAGCTGGAAAATCGACACCACACACGAAAAACAATAAAAATATTTTCAGATAGTCAAGCAGCACTTAAAGCGCTTGAATCCAACTGCTTTAAATCTAGGGCAGTATGGTACTGCAGAGACACCTTAAACCGACTGGCGCAACGCAACAACGTTACCCTAGTCTGGATACCAGGTCACACAGGCCTAGAAGGAAACGAAATAGCGGACGCCCTAGCAAAAGGGAGGACCGAAACAATGTTCACTGGACCTGAACCGGTAATCGGTTTAGCATATAGCACTGCCAAGAATGTCATAACAGCTTGGGTAGACAATAAAAGACTCGAGTACTGGCGTAGTCTACCGGGCCTAGCCCATTTCAAAGCATGTATTGCTTGTACAAGGAAAAAACAGGACTCTGACAAACTGCTAAAACTCAGCAGAGCGCATCTCAGAGTTATAGTAGGTTCGCTTACTGGCCACTGCAAACTCAAACATCACATGCATAAAATCGGACTTGCACAAGATGCAGAGTGCCGGCTTATGCATGGAGGATGATGAAACGGCTGAACACATTCTGTGTACATGCTCTGCAGCGGCCAGAACCAGATTCTCAATATTTGGCGATACGACAGTAAGGCCAGAAAACCTGGTAAATTGTTCTCCCAATGTATTCCTCAATTTCGTCAAGAGATTGGATATATTGGGAGAAATATAACCATAGGGTGAGCCACAATAGGCCATTGGCCGCAGTGGAGGGCCTGATACGGGCCCACTCACGTTCAAACCTAACCTAACCTAACTGTCACTTGGAGAGGGTTGAGAAAACAGATGAAATTTCTACGTCAAAGAATCAGGGCATTCTTTTCTCATAGAATACATTTGACCTATTTGAACTTTTTTTAATTTAAGTAATAGGGGGTGGGTCAGAATTTAATCTTCTCATTGTATAAGCAACATATGTTTTGGCATCGATACTTTTCTTTCGAACCCTATTCCAAATACTGCATTAATAAAAAGGGAATTGAATTCACATTCAGTTCTCCATCACTTCCTCTGACCAATACTCAGTGTTGTGTAGATAAACAATATTGAGTATTGAATGTCCTTCCGTGTTGAAAAAATGGACGAATAATTGATTTGTGGTCGATGAATATTGACAAGATATTTCCAATGCTCGGTTGACACGCCGATAATGAATAACAATGTATATGTTAATCGGATCCATATCAATGAAGTCGTTTCGCGGTCTTAAAAAATGGCAGGCAATTATACTCGAGTAACAGACTTTATTTATGCACAATTAGGCACAGCTCGAATATATTACTGTTAATTTGGTTGCAGGCCAACACTTTTGAGTGGCACCAGCACGATTTTAACGAAATGATCTTCGATTAGTCCGGTAGGTTTTCGGAAGGATGGTAGGTAAATCTTCTCTTGGTGTTGCCAAAATATTTGGTTGAAGAGAATGTTCAACATATATTTGGAATACAAGTTGGTGATCCGAATCAGTTGTTTTCATTTTACTTCGTATTGGTAAAAGTGGGAGGGGCAAAACTTGATCTTCTTATTGTATGCAAAACAGCTTTCAGCTTCGACAAATTGTTTGTTTTCAACCCATTTTCTAATTACTGCATAAATCAAAAAGAGATTGAATTAATTTAAATAAATAGAGAAGAGAAGAGGGCAATAACATCTCTCCGATTAGTTGATCAAATTCAAATACTTTCAGCTGATTGAGAATGTTAAGTCACCATGAGCAATGACGATACTCACAAAAGCAAACCTCAGTGAACCCCGCTTTTCTACAGACCACCAAAAATGCACAAACAAACAAATCCGTTGAGGCCTATATATTGTTAGTTAGTTCTATTGTTTGTTGTATAGTTCTTTCTATCAAGTTTATCTAAAAATTATTCAATTAGTTATATTTTATTTTCGCTTTTATCTGATATGAAGGTCGTAGGAAAAATTTTGTTCCTAACACTTGCGCAAAGTGCCTTTTCCGCACGCAAAAACTTAAAGAAACTTCGCTTCGCTTGGATGTGTAGTGAAATCTTAGAAAATAATTGATTCTGTTTTGTATTTTGAAATTTTTTTGAAATTGTTCGATATTACCTACTTCATTCATTTTCAACATTCAGAAATTTCACATTTTTATTTCATTATGGTACTAGGACATTTTAATAGTTATTTATGCAACAAGTGCAAAAAGTGAATGTTTATTGCACTCGACGTGAAATTGTCCGACGAGGCCGTTAGGCCGAGTTGGACAACACGTCGAGTGCAATAAACAATTTGTGCACAAGTTGCATAGAACATTTTTTCTACGTTCATGCAAAAAGCAAAAAATGATTTATTGAGGTGCGGCACTAGGTGTAGGAAAATGAAAAGCGCAACTTGAATACTTTGTTATTAATATCGATTTGCATTGAAACAGGAACTAATACGTTACGAACAATTTAACTCAAACTTTACTTTTACCCTCAATGTTGAAAGTGAATGAACAATTGGTGCAATTTTCAATATGAATATTTCGTAGTGAAATACCTATTGCCAATCTCACAGAATATCTGCTAAATATGTAGTAGGTTTAAACGTTTATGTTTGTCATGATGACAGCACGTTGAAGTAGAATGACAGATGAGTGCAATAAAAACTTTATTGCACTAGTGCAATAAAGAACTTCTTTTTCCACTGAATATAGTTCAATAAAGTTTTGCTTTTTGCATGAATGTAGAAAAACTTCATTATTGTCCTAGGACCTTAATGAACTTTATTGTATCAATAAAATCCACTGATATAACGATGCCATCATGACATGCCAGCAGATAAATATTATTATTACCTTGTTTTTTTAAGTATACAATACTTTCCTAATTTACTTTTGTAAAAGCAAGGTAAAATAAGATGTCGACAAGTAGATCTTTTTCAATGCACCTTAATGATTTTGTTTTATCAGTTATTCGATGCTTACATAAAACTTTAGGACATAGTATATTGAACGTATCCATAGCCCTCTTTTAATTTCACAATTAAAACAAATTTGGGTTAAAAAAGTGACAAGTGATACATGATTGTATTCAGAATGTCATATAAGGATAAGAAATGATAAACATAATAAAAAAGTTCATTTACAATAATTAGTTATTGTATATAAATTGATAAAAAACCGGATAGGCTGTAAATAAACAATAATCACAGAAGCGGCAAGGTAATAATCACTTGTATGTGATGAAAGATAAATAAAACGCTGATAAAAACTAATACTAATAATTTAATAAAGAGTACGCCATATAGTGTAAAAATAATTGAGTATAATATGATACGTATAATATGAACGTGTTGAACAAAAGAACTAGGGCTGAATACTTAAATATAATTCTTAGATATTTAGATGATATGTGATAGACGCTAAACATCGTCTGGTATTTCATATTTATTATGATGAATGATTTGTATCTTTATTGAACATAATTTTAAGGAGTTTTTTTTGAATTATTGAATGTTTTTTCATTTTTGTTTTCCCAACCCCACCTCAGGCCAATATGCCATATGTTAAATGGGGTTCGACAAGTGCCTAGTATAGACCACAAGCCCAGGCACAATTTCAGGGGGTGATTTTATACACCACGGGTCATATATAATGTTGAAGTACTGGTCGAGAAACGAACGTTAGGCACTAAGCCGTCAATTTTCCGCGGTACAGGTGAGTGTACAGGCGAGTTGAAATGTCGTAAAAAAGGGGGTACTTTTTGATTACTTTATACATGACGGCACTATTCTCGTCAAAGAGACAATGAAAAAAGAATGCTCTAAAACCCAGTGCCGTCAAAAAATAGCGGTACAGGGAGTCGGAATTTTTTTTTGAAATCGGCGATTTTACCCCCCCTCCCCAGTTAATCGAATACTTGACGGCGTTGATTCAGTTAACTTTGCCTTTCCTTAAAAAACTATAATACATCTAAGCCGTCAGAAAAGGGTGGTACGGTTGCGGCCAAAAAAAAAGGGACAGTTGTCTATTTTTGCGATTATTCCACCTTTCGTCACTGCATGTATATGCGGCATGATTACTTCCTAATTTGGAATTGTTTGATAGATGTCAAATATTCAATGTTGCCATGTGACATATTCATAACACAAATTCAAGTAGCTAGAAATAAACAAAAATCTGCTATAAGAGTTATCCCTTTTTTTATTGGCCGCAACTGTACATGGGGTCAGAAATCGCGAATCAAAACCCGATTTTTACCCCTTATGGGGGTGGTCATTTAGAATTTGATGGCACCGATTTCTAGCTTTGAGTTAACATTTATTGAGTATTCTAAACATGGTGCCGTCAATAAATTATGGTTCATGCAGAAATAAATAAAAAATTACTAAAATTTTACTGCAAAAAATCAATGTTTTCTTATAAGGTCATTTATTTCATGACGGCATACGGTTTTTTTTTAAAGCAGAAACTACTTATAATGGCTTTATAATTATGCCGTCAATAATTCATGGTACCCAATTGAAATACAGAATAAATATAAAAACGAAAAAATTTTAAAAAATTGAAAATTGCCTGCACATTTCTAAGAGTTTATTTTTGAGATATTATTGTGGATAGCACTTCATTAGACATTAAAAAACATAGAAAAGTTGGTGTCGTCAATTTTCCTTTGTTATATTTTATACATTTGACGTGAAATCTCTTGCTACTTTCGACTTATTTCACCTACCATTTTGGTCTTAATTTTGGTCAAAAATTACAAGACGGCGTTAGCAATATGATATTGATCATATTAAATTGTAATTAAAAATTGTGGTGCCGTCAAAATTAAAAGGAAACTTTACGTAATATGAGAATTTCAAAATTTTAACGATAATCTTGGGAATATTCGATTTCGGCCCAAAAATCGAATTGCGAACTTTCATGCACAGATATGTGATTTATCATCAAAAAAGCAGTATAAATTTACATTTTTATAGAAAATTTTAGTTTTCATAAAATAAGTGATTAAGGATTTGAATAACAATGTATAACTCATTAAAAATCTTCATCAGAATTCTCGATGTCTATTTCTAAATCACTCAGATTCCATTTCATTAGCTTCCTATATTAATATTACAAGAAATTTATTAATTCATTTTGCAAGAAAACTGTTACATACCTGTATTATCATCTTCTGCCTCAGTTCTCCCATCCTGTACAATAATGTCCTGCATGTTTGCTGAATTTAAAATAAATTACTTTCTACGAAAAGATAATAATCTTAACTTCTGAAAAATAAATTGAAATTCAACTAACACAACAAAAATCTAATGTAATAAAGTTTCAAATAAACCACCTTGTTGTGCCAAACAATAGCCGAATCTGTGGTACAGAGATAATCTCATATCACGGAGTAGATTTGGCGTAATGTAGGCACAAAGTTGGATAATTTTGCCCCTTAATTCATCAGGATCTGTTGCTCTCTGAAATGCATGTCGATACGCGGATATTCCCAAAGAAAGAAATCATTTAAATCTGGTGATCTGGGAGGTCACAATATCATACCACATGTAGATATTAAGCGATCACGAAATGTGTTTTAAAGAAATTGTGTCACTGGTCGTGACTCGTGACATTGTGACTCGAACAACCATTCTGATGAAACCAAATGTCCCCAAAATTAATAGGAAGTAGCTGCATTGTCGAACTAATTTGATTTCGACCTGAAAAACACAATTTTCAGCGTATTGTACCATATAAAATTGACGGCATAGTAAAATATGTTATCTTTGAAGGATATAGCATTGAAACAGCTAAATTTTAGGTTGTATAAATGACCACACCCACAAGGGGTAAAAATCGGGTTTTGATTCGCGATTTCTGACCCCATGTACCACCCTTTTCTGACGGCATAGATGTTTTATAGTTTTTTAAGGAAAGGCAACGTTAACTGAATCAACGCCGTCAAGTATTCGATTAACTGGGGAGGGGGGTAAAATCGCCGATTTCAAAAAAAAATTCCGACTCCCTGTACCGCTATTTTTTGACGGCAATGGGTTTTAGAGCATTCTTTTTCCATTGCCTCTTTGACGAGAATAGTGCCGTCATGTATAAAGTAATCAAAAAGTACCTCCTTTTTTACGACATTTCAACTCGCCTGTACTACACTCACCTGTACCGCGGAAAATTGACGGCAGAAAGCCCAACGTTTGTTTCTCGACCAGTACTTCAACATTATATATGACTCGTGGTGTATAAAATCACCCCCTGAAAATGTGCCTGGGCTTGTGGTCTAGTAGACTTTCTTCAGTTGTTCGTTATTGTGGAAATCCTCGAGGTTTCCAAATTATATACCAAAAGTTGTAGTTTTTTCATTATGTGTTTTTCCCACTTCAAATTGCTGTCTAAAATTGAGCATAAGTATTTTATTTTGGGTAAAGATTTGAAGGAAATTGTGTTATTGATATCCAAATGTGTAAATATTGGTTGTGTCAATTTATTAGCAAAGGTTGGCTAATAAAACGTTTTACTTTCATTTATAGTGAGAAACCTTGCTCCTAATCATGTATAAATTGATTCAAGGTCTATTCCCACTTTTTTTTGAGGGGTTTGACTGTCATTGTCGGTGTATCATCTGCATATTCAATGATTTTACCGCAACTTTGTATTCAGAAAAGATCATTCACATAAATATTGAAAGTAACTGGACCTAATACCGTTCCTTGAAGTATACCGTATTCTATAACCTGTTCTTCACTGATTGAATTTCCAATCGTAACAAACTGTGTCCTATTGGAGAGATAGCTTGTGAATAAGTCTAGCACAGTTCCTTAAATTCCTATGATTTGAGACGGTTTATTGTTATCTAAAGATGAATAAATTCCGGCATAGAGTTTCATTACTGCATTTTATGCAGAGATGTCCTTCTGGAAGCCGTGTTTTTCGAAATTATTTTGTATTTATCGAGATGGAAGTATTGCATTGAGAAGTTTTTCGAAAGGTTTCGAGAAGTTTGTAATAACTGAAATAGGCCGATAGTTGACTATGAGTTGTTTTTCGCCGTTCTTATGAATGAGACATATTATCGATTTTTTCAATAATGTTGGAAAGTGACATTGGTGCATGCATTTATTGAACATTTGTGCAAGTGGGTCACAAATTAGACTGCATATCTCTTTTACTGTCTTGGACCATTGTTTATATAGAAGAAAGATAGTCAATGCCTATGTAATTGGTGTTGGACACAAACGCGAGTGTCATCTAGCCCAAAACCCTTATTTTAATGCTTTCCCATTGTTTCAATCAAGTTACGACATGACTTGGAGGCCAGATCACTGAAGTTACGACATGACTTGGATGCGAGCTCACTATCGCCATCTACATGTCGCATCCATTTTGATCCAATTATAATCCCATAAGGTTGACTATCTTCTATATAAACAATGCTTGGACTGTTATGTTATCAAATCCAGGTGATTCTAATTTCAGATAAAATAATTTAAAATATACCAGGTGCCCCATTTTAAAATCGAAGGTTTATGGAATTTCCGGTAAAACCGGAAGTTGTATGAAACGGAATCACTTGTCAAAAATATGGTTTCATATCGTATACAAATCTTTCAAATAGCATTCCAGTTTCTTCAAAACATTTACTGTTCTTCTCCTATATCAGAATGGTGATTGACTGATACCATCAGACACTTTACATATCAAGATAGCAAATAAGAAAAGGAAGAAAAAATATAACTTTTGTCCAGTTTCCACTAACACTTTACTACTTTATTACGACCGGTTTCGGCTTTTACACCATTTTCAAGTAACTACAGATTTCAGCAAGTTCGTAAATATTTATACATAAGAAAGTAATTAAAGAAAGGTTGGGTTTAAATTACCTAACTGATGTTTCAAAACAAGTTGGGAAAATACCTGGAATCTACCTGATGAGTCAATCTAATTTATCTAATAGGGGTTCATACAATCGGTGGGTCCAACTTTGTTATCCAAAGTCATAAATTCATTAGTGGAGAGCTACATAATTCTAACTGGTCATTGAGGGTATCAAAATTGGGGTTTTTATTCAATTTGTTTATTTCCAAGGCTTCCAACAAGTTCATTTCTCTTCCTTTATTGCACGTATGAAGGATTTTCATGTTATTTTTATTTATTGTATGATTCGTTTCTTGCAAATGTCTATATATAGCTGATTTTTTATCTGATAACACATGTTCACGGTACCTTATTTCAAAATTTCTTCCCGTTTGTCCTGACAAACGGAAGCCTTGGAAATAAACAAATTGAATAAAAACCCCAATTTTGATACCCTCAATGACCAGTTAGAATTATGTAGCTCTCCACTTCTGAATTTATGACTTTGGATAACAAAGTTGGACCCACCGATTGTATGAACCCCTATTAGATAAATTAGATTGACTCATCAGGTAGATTCCAGGTATTTTCCCAACTTGTTTTGAAACATCAGTTAGGTAATTTAAACCCAACCTTTCTTTAATTACTTTCTTATGTATAAATATTCACGAATTTGATGAAATCTGTAGTTACTTGAAAATGGTGTAAAAGCCGAAACCGGTCGTAATAAAGTAGTAAAGTGTTAGTGGAAACTGGACAAAAGTTATATTTTTTCTTCATTTTCTTATTTCATCATGAACTTCCACAAAATAAATAGATCATCAATCAAACAAGTAAGATAGCAAATGTCGCCCATGGGCTCATGGGCCGTGGTGGTCGGCTGGTAGATCGTTCGCCTCTGAAGCTTTTGGTATTGGGATCACACGTTAAAATGTTAAGTCTGCAACTTCCCTAGCTTGCACAAGTCTTTCGGAGACTTCTGAGGGTTGCGCATTACGAGGACATATTGATATCTAATTAGCCTAGACCAGTCCCTGCATAAACAAAATATTGCGTTACCATAGCAACGAACAATAACTTATTAGAAATGTCAGTTTAAAGTTTGACGTCAAAAAAGTAAACCAGAGTTACGCAATAAATTAAAAAACAAAATATGTCCACCAAAATTGTGAAAATCGAAAAGTTGGAGTATCGCGCGAGCCATCATCAAGTACCTGTATTTAAAAGGGTTAAGTGGTAAGCAGATTTACGAAGATATGCTTAATACCCTTGGTGATCAATGTCCTTCGTATACGACCGTGATATATTGGACTGCAAGCTTCAAAAGAGGTAAATTTTCCATTGAAGATGCAGTTTCTTAAACATGATTTTAACAGACCGTCGAATTGGGCTAAAACGGATATCTGAAGCACTGAATATTTCATACGAATGCGTTCATCAAATAGTTCACGTCAATTTGGACATGAGAAAAATTGCTGCAAAATGGATCCCCAAATGTTTTAATGTTGACCAAAAGCATGCAAGGGTAGTAGCATCGCGTTCGATCTGTGCTCGATTTGAAAACGATGTAGACTTCTTAAACCGAATTGTTACTATGGATGAGACTTGGGTACATTTCTATGATTCAGAAACAAAGCAACAATCGATGGAATGGCGACACTCCGGTTCTCCAAGACCTAAGAAGTTTCGTGTCCAAAAATCTGCTGGAAAAGTTCTTGCTTCAGTTTTTTGGTATTGCCATGGAGTAATCATAATTGATTTTTTGGATAAGGGTAGAACAATAACTGGAGATTACTATTCGACATTACTGACCACTCTACGGGAAAAAATTAAAGAGAAAAGACGCGTAAAGCTATACAAAAGTGTTTTGTTTTTGCAGGACAACGCCCCTGCACACAAATCTCATGTTGCATGCAAAAAAAATGGTGATTTAGGGTTTGAATCACTAGAACACCCCTTATTCACCAGATTTGGCTCCGTCCGACTATCATCTCTTTCCTCAACTGAAAAAAAATTAAAAGGTCGTAAATTTTCTTTCAACGAGGAGGTAATATAAGCTGTAGAGGTCTTTTTTTTAAAGGTCTAGAGACGTTGCAGGTTCGCTGTAATAAATGTATCCAATTAAGAGGAGAATATGTTGAGTAATAAAATATTTTGACATTGAAATTTTGTTTGGTTCTATAGTAGGCTAAAATTTTTTCAATATATCCTCGTTTAATTTTAACATTTTTCAACAAAAAAAAATATTTTTTTGGCCGATCTAGATTGCCCAATGGAGCAAGGTGAAGGTCAGGCCATTCAATCAGTTGCGCGGTTGGAATTTAGTCGAGGTAGCTGAGAGACGAATTATCATAAATAGTCAAATAATAATTATCTTGTTATAAAAGTGGTTGAGTTCTTATACTGAGTGTTACTATTTTCTAGGGCTCTCGGAGTATTTGTAACAGTATAATTGTACTGAATGGGGGATTCTGAAAAATTGTATTCGTCTAGTATTATTCTAACTCTAAATTCTATTTCAGGCTGGCAGTGAGCCTCTCGACATGGACTCGTCCAGAATTGGACTGGACTTCATCGTCGAGAATCCCGACTACATCAGCAAGTTGGCCGCGGCTCTGGACACCCAGAATGTGACGGTCAAGAAGCAAGTGTTCGAGTTGCTCTCTGCTCTTTGTGTTCACAACGAAGATGGCCGCGCCAGGGCACTCGACACTCTAGATCATTTCAAGGTAACTGACCAATGCTACTACAATTGTCTAAGCTGCATTTTTTATAATAATACATAATATGAGCAATATAATAAACCGCAAAAAATATTCCATTCAGAATCTTCAATAATGACTCAAACTTTCACTTTCATTTCTGTGGAATTTAAATTGTTCAATATATAATCACACATGGAATACGCAAAATCGCGATATATACTTATTTATTTATTTGTTTATTCATTACACGGGAAGAAATACCCATTTACAATACAATACAATATAAAACACTAAGAAAAATATGTAAAAACATAAAAAAAATTATAATTACCTATTTCTAACAGTTTTGCACAGTAACTAGACAACAACAAAACAAATTAAAATGAAATGAGCAATCAAAGCTATAGAACTTGAACTACATAGTAGCTCCCTTGAGTGAACATTTGCCTGTCGCAGTAATCTAATCATCCCTATGTTTGCACCATAATTCGATCGATGTGCAACCAAGGAAAATGTGCTATATTCACGTAGTACATATATTTTCACTTCTTCTAATAATTCAGGAGCATCTATCAGACCGTTCAATATTTTATAAATAATCAAGGTGTCAGGCCCTTGCCTTCTGTGGATCAGAGGACTCAAATTCATTACTGACAGCATGTTGGTATAAGAGTAAGGAATGCTCAGCTAAGACCTCTTGCACACGAACGGCCAGTCCGCCGACCGGCTATTTCACCGACCGGCAAAAAAACCGGAAAAATCTAACACACCAACCGGCGCAGGGAGTTTTGCCGACCGGCAACCGGTCAAATTAAAAAGTCGACGGCGAACACACGGTCTCCGGTCGGTAAATTAACCGACGCATTTGTTTCAAAACATACAAATCTATGCATGTCAACACACGAACGACGATTTACCCGTCGCCGTGGGTACAGAGTCGCGTAGATATCGCAGTGTCAATATCGCTTCGCATCATGCAAGACGGAAAAATGGAAAATTTTGATATTGAAACCTTTATTTGTGCAATTGAAGAAATTGAAATTAAAGTAATTAAAAAATTTTGGTTCATCGCATCTGAGTACTCCAAACAAGGTGTGAAATGCTCCTACTGCACTCCTCTCTGCTACCAGAGGATGGATCCATAATTTTCTTGCTTTCCTATATTTTCTTCGCCGGTACACTAATAAATAGGCAAGAGCTATCTTCTTAGCACGTTTCATTCTCAAACACGCACGAAACTATCTTGCATAAATGGCGAAGGATGACAGTACGACACTGCCATCGGATAGAAATCAAGTCCCCGGCCGGTCGCCGGTACCGTGTGTAAAATGATCCCGGTTTTTTTGTCGGTCGGTGAAATAGCCGGTCGGTGGATTGGCCGTTCGTGTGCAAGAGGCCTAAAGGTACATAAAAAATCTGCGTTGAACTCTTTCACATTTTTCGATGTGGACTTGAACATAAGGGCTCCAAATAATCGAAGCATATTCAAGATGAGATCTAACCAATGAAAGGAATAAGATTTCCACTGTACTCATATGAACAAAATCTCTAGAATGTCTCTTCATGAAACCCAACTGCTTGAGTGCTCTATTACTATGACTCCAAGATCTTTGATCAAGGTAACTTTCTCAATGACAGTGTTATCAAAACTATAGTTGAAGGTTATCTCTTGCACTGTGCGATGGAAACTGATAATTTTACATTTCAAAGGATTTATACTCATTTTATTCACCAAACAACCATGTGAAAAAACTTTCAAGCTTTTTTGGAGTACAAGACAATCATCTGGATTTTGTATGACATGAAATATTTTGATATCATCGGTATACATGAGGAATTTACAATCGGACATTTCTTTGACGATGTCATCAATGAATGAATGAATTTATTGAATATATTGAATGCATGCAAAAAAATTCAGTGAAATATTTTAGATGCATTCTGATGTCTTGCTTGAAAAAAGAAACTATTCAAAAATTACCATATTTTACAATTCCTGATTGTATTCGGAGGATAAATGCCAAATACCATCAAAAGATGCCCGCACATCAGTGCACACCGTTCAAAATAGTTGCCTCCAAATAGAATTATGGGGCATATTTAAAAAAATTATTATTCTTAGTGTGAAAATTAATTAATTAGACTGGTGCCTATAATTTTTGTGAAAAAAAAATAATAGGCAACGACCAGGTGGAAAATGTTGTTGAGGTTCCAACTTTATGGGAAAAACAAAATTAAACACGAAAACACTCAGAATGGTGAAATGGGGATGAAGTTTAGGGGTTGGAAGCGGTTTTTTCGGATTTGCGGCAAAACGTGGCCTGTTAGCGGAAAAGTTGTAAATGATAGAAAAATCAAAAACTTTTGTTCTCAACACTTTTCGACATAACCTCAAATTGAATTGTCCTAGCATTTTTTCTCTTACTTCACAATTAAAAGGAATGAAAAAACTTCTATTAAAAACATAACCTACTGTACACTACTCTCACTAATAATAACAATATTACAAAGGTAAATGAGTGATTAACAACTAGGAACACAACGATTAGGCTTTTTGATTCATATGAGCCACAGGCTTGATTAACTTTGGCTTTTCGCAAATATAACTAAAGTTGCCAATTTCAGGATTGCCAACTTAATTTTCCTATCACGTAGGTAGTCTCTCCCTTTCTTCAGTCTTCCCCTTGTCCAAATGCTCACTTATTTCTCAACCCTTCCTATCATAAGAACCCTGATGGTTTTATCTCAATTTTTGAGACACAACCTAAAACGCTCCTTTTTCATGTCCGATCAAAGAGTGTCCCGACTTTAATATACGATCTACTGTCAAATTGCACACAGGGACTCTATCCCATCCCAAGGTTCACGAGCATAGTGTACCATGAGCTATTTTTTACCAAAAAATAAAATAGGTTTGTTGATGAGTAACAAAAACTTAATAATTTTCTGTACAACAACAGGATTATTCAAAGAATTGTACAAATTTTTCTTCCATACGAAAGTATCTCAGTTTTGATATGACCCTCAAAGTACTGAAAACTGCTGTAGCAATCCTTCTACGAGATGAGGATTCAGGTACTACGGTACTGTCAATAACACTTCGCTGAAAAAGAATTCAGCCGCGGGCAAGGCGTTTCTTTCCTTTCAATGAACCTGCCAAAATTCAATCGTGTTCGATTGTGTTCCAGTGATAAAATCGCAATGGCTGTGATTCATCGACGTAACCTTGTCAGGATCGCCGAGATCGAAAGTGTCAAGGCCGAACTCTGGTCGAAATCTGCTGTAAATGTACCAGTAATTTAAAGAAAGAATTCGCCATGTAATCATAACAAGACAAACCCAGTTATGCCAGGACAACCGAATGCATTTGACTTGAAATTTGATTGATATATTGTTTGTTCTACAATATTTGAAAAGGTCTTTCACAGACACTACCTGGATAACGTCAGATCGAGTAACACTGGCGCACTTTTCTGTTTTTTTTTTCAATACTGAATAGTTTATCGAGGAATATTTGATTTTAAAAATTTTTTTTTCTATATGATACAATAATTTTTGTGCTGCAATTTGGCTGTTTGATATTAGAAGTGACTGAATTTTATTTTTGGCTTTGGGGTACTTCAGTCTATGCCTTGAAAGAAGCACAATAATATATATGTTTGAAGACTTGGATTGATGTTAGACAATTTTGCAATGTTCTGTGTAGCGTCACTTAAATTGTCTATTTAACTAATAACTGATTTCGTTTGCAACAGGTTGTGATCAGATCCTCTTGACATTGAAACTAATTCATATAGAAATATTTTTATGGCATTTAAAAAAGTTCTGGTCTACTCATAACCGATAAGATTGTTCTCATATAAAGGGATACGAACGCCTTTCGTCGATTCAGAAGTATAATTATAACATTTACAAACAAAATTCCAAAAATGCTCCCAGAAAAATAGATTGGAGTAACTTTGGCCCGGGCCAATGTTGCCCCTTGTTTTACCAAAATTGGGCTAGTGTGACTTTGGTCCAGGTCAATATTGACCCTTGTTTTGTTCAAAATTGGGTTAGGGTAACTTTGGGCTCGTGCTAATTTCGCCCCATGTTTTGCCAAAATTGGACTACGGTAACTTTGGTTCGGGCCAATATTGACCCTTGTTTTGTTTATAATTGGGTTACAATAGCTTTGGCTCGGGCCAACGTTGCCCCTAGTTTTGCCAAAATTGGGCTAGGGTAACTTTGGCCAGGGCCAATATTGACCCTTGTTTTGTTCAAAATTGGATAGGGTAACTTTGGCTCGGGCCAATGTTGCCCCTTGTTTTGCAAAAATTGGGCTAGGGTAACTTTTGATCGGGTCAACATTGACCCTTGTTTTGTTCAAAATTAGTTTGAGGTAACTTTGGATCGGGACAATGTTGCCCTATGTTTGGCCAAAATTGGGCTAGGGTAACATTGGCCCTGGCCTATCTTGTTTCGTTCAGAATTGGGTTAGGGTAACTTTGGCTCGGGCCAATGTTGCCCCTTGATTTGGCAGAATTCGGGTTAGGGTAACTTTGGCCAAGACCAATGTTGCATTACTAGGTAGGTGAGAAAACTTATAGTCCATCTCCACTAAAAATTATCATTATTGAAAAAGTAGAAGTACTCGGAAGATTTATCAGCAGGACATGTGTCGGAGGATTAATTCTTCATCTTCAGCAAAAATGGTTACATACAGATAATTTTATAACGAACAGTCGTTGCCGGCCGATGATGAACCCTTTACTCCCATATACACCTACTACGTAGGCTTATTATTGCAAGTACCAGTCAGAAAACAACTACTCCCCTGGCTAAGATCACGACGGGTATTGAATTAAATCTAACAGATACTTGTGCAACGTTTCTCAAAGCATAAAAGGACGCAGTTGCAAGTGCCCTCTGTGGCCAACCAGCAGAATTATGTTTTGATTTGGACAAGGTGACCACCTGCAGACTAGTTTCGAGATTATGTTCTGCTCCTCTGATTGACAATTCCTCGAACCACTCCATGATTATGTTGGCGATGAATGGATAAAGAGAAGATCGCATCTGCAGTCCATCGATTTGTGAGAAGAAACGGTACTTTTCTAGGAAGTATGAGAGGTATAGGCAGCACCCCAGTAGTTCAAATATCGCTTGTACGGGAAAGTTAGTCTCAGGAATGTTTCAATTAAGCGTTGCTCAGATATATACTTTGGTCCCTAAGAAGCAAATGAACTACTTTAGTCCCTGTTCGAAGGGCCTAAAGAACACACTTCAGACCCTAAAGTGTAGACCGTAAAGTGCACAAAAATTACTTTTTATTGCGACCTGTTTATAGTCATGGGGCTTTGAGGATTTGGATCAGATATGAATGCCGGAAAATCTTAAACTGCGTAGCAATAAAAGGGGCCCAGGATTATAGGTCGCAATAATACACGTAACCGAGGGGGAAACCTCTGAGGAATTTTGGTGTACAAGCCTTGGGTATTAGTGGTATTACTCGGAAATTACTTGGGTATTAGTGGAGTTACTTAGGATTTTTGGGATTTAGTGTACACAATTTCCTCAGCGGTTTCCCCCTCGCACGTAACTGAGAAGGATTTCTATTTTATGGCGAAGGATCTCCACCTCTCGTATAATATTAATTACTAAATATTAGTTTGTTCTAAAATTTGTTCTTTTCGTCAACCGGCTGCTCCCTTACGACAACCCTCAGAAGTATTCGAGAGACTTGTGTGAGCTAGGGAAGACCTTACCTTTTAAGGTATGATAGTATTCTCGAGACCGGTGACCATTCTGGGAATCGAATCCACGCCCGTATAATTGAGAAGCGAACGCTCTACCATCACGACCACTACGGCTGGTTTTGTTCT
Source organism: Chrysolina oricalcia (assembly GCA_944452925.2). NCBI lineage: Eukaryota > Metazoa > Arthropoda > Insecta > Coleoptera > Chrysomelidae > Chrysolina > Chrysolina oricalcia. Next base: position 19,678,552 of record OX101825.2, read on the forward strand.
TACGATATAAACTCGAATATTAACTCAGGTATGAAGTTATGCATGAACATCTTAATTTAAATAAAAGTTATTGCTTGTACCTATGTGAGTATTAAGATGTTCTGCGTCTTTTCCTAAACTTGTGGGATTTTAAGAATAATTGGTATACACATTACATACTCAAATGAAGTTCTCACAAGTTCGATCACCAGGTAGGGGGTGTAAGGGTAGAACTTTCTAGAGATTTCTAGAATATGAGAGACAAAACTCTTAAATGTTGTTAAAATTGTTATTTCTGTCAATAGATTGTAGCCCTACGCGTAACCCTCGGAGTTTTTCGAGAGACTTGTGTGAGCTAGGGAAGACGCAGCCCTTACCTTTCAACGTGTGATTCCATGCACGAGACCGATGACCAAACGGGTTTTCTCCCCTATTCGACTTTTAATCTGCTAAAACCTATTACAGTTTTTAATGTTCTAATTTACTTTATTGAATATTTTGATACCTCATGTATATTTAAGAAAATAGAGAATATTGTTAACTGTCAAGTTGTTGAAAGAAAAAAAGTCAAATGAAACAGTGAAACGAAAAATTTGATATATTGGCAATTTCTGAAAGTGGAACATCTTGAATTGTAACATAATCCATCAATAACAATCCAAAAGCGATTCTTTTAATCGGTTTATTTTCAGTACCTTCTTGTCCAATTCTTCAGGAAAACGATATAAAATCCTTTCACACAAGACGAGAAATTCCCAACGTAAAGAAAACTTTCTTTGCGACAGCTCAATGTAACTTAAACACGCCTCGGCTTCGATACTCAGTAACAGAAACACAATAGACATTTTCCATCAACATTAGCTCTAGTGTTTGGCTCTGCCACTGAAAGAATAGTTACCCACCAAAGTATGAATACTTGATATGGTTACAAGACGATATGGCCAAAAATCTTCTGGAAGGTGCTGGAAATTCTAGGAAAACCTTGCAGGGACAGAAGCTCCGCAAGCTTCTATAACGTACAGAATTGCAGCTGTATTTCAGCTAGTACATCATAAAAATATACTTGTTGAATTGATTACCTCTTACTTTTTTTAAATCTGTTGAAAAGTACACCCAAAGCTTGTCAAGAGTAATTCGTTCGTATTCCATTCATCCTGAGACATCAATAAGATCAGAAGATCTTTCTGTTAGCAAAACACAAACATTTCAATAATCTTCACAAATAAAACCACAAAGAGGTTACCACAGATTCCGGTAAATACTTGATACGGTTACAAGACGATATGGCCAAAAAGCTTCTGGAAGGTGCTGGAAATTCTAAGAAAACCTTGTAGGAACAGAAGCTCCGCAAGCTTCTATAACGTACAGAATTGCAACTGTATTTCAGCTAGTACATCATCAAAATATACTTGTTGAATTGATTACCTCTTATTTTTTTTAAATCTGTTGAAAAGTACACCCAAAGCTTGTCAAGAGTAATTCGTTCATATTCCATTCATCCTGAGACATCAATAAGATCAGGAGATCTTTCTGTTAGCAAAACACAAACATTTCAATAATCTTCACAAATAAAACCACAAAGAGGTTACCACAGATTCCGGTAAATACTTGATACGGTTACAAGACGATATGGCCAAAAAGCTTCTGGAAGGTGCTGGAAATTCTAAGAAAACCTTGTAGGAACAGAAACTCCGCAAGCTTCTATAACGTACAGAATTGCAGCTGTATTTCAGCTAGTACATCATCAAAATATACTTGTTGAATTGATTACCTCTTACTTTTTTTAAATCTGTTGAAAAGTACACCCAAAGCTTGTCAAGAGTAATTCGTTCGTATTCCATTCATCCTGAGACATCAATAAGATCAGAAGATCTTTCTGTTAGCAAAACACAAACATTTCAATAATCTTCACAAATAAAACCACAAAGAGGTTACCACAGATTCCGGTACAAGTACAACAAACGTAAAAAATAATAAAGAACGTGATAATCGGATTTACTCGCTAAGTCGTGTCAATATATCCAATTAAAAGCAATACAAATCACAGTAATGAGCTATTATGGTTCTGCAACATTTCAGTCAGCGCGGGCAGCCAGAGTACCCGTATAATCACTCGGATTAGGCCCTTGAGTGTTAAAATATCGAACGCTTTCCATTTTATGTTAATGCAAACCCATACATTCGTGCGATGGCCGTTGTATAAACAAATGCGCCTCTATCTAGGTTAAAAGATTTGTCAAAAAAGGCAAAAATCAATTACTCATTGGTTTGTGTAAACATTCGACATTGTGTTACGGCAGAGAGCAGGTCAAGAAAGAAGGACGTTTTAAAAATGCTATGGAATAATTTGATATTCCATATGTGTTCGTTGGGTAAGCAAAGATCGGAATTTTTTCACACAGTCGTTTACATTTGGGATGAAAGCTACCGGGACAATCCTAGCAGTTAGCAAATATTTGTTAACTGCTGTTAACAAGAGTTTTTTCACTTGTTAACTATGTGAGAAACACCTCGAGTAATAACTTTAGATTTCATTACCAAAAATATATACTGTAATATAGCTTACAATTGTTCCTATGTCCTCGGACCGAGCTATATTTCGATATTATTATCCATGAATAAAGAATACTAATGTTTTATTAAAGTTTTCATTATCCCAAAAAATACAAAATGTATGTCACCTTCAATGTCTAACCGACAAATCACATCCTATCAGATTATATCTGTCAAGAATACAGGGAGGAGCATTTACAAACATGAAACGTATACAACATCTGTTCCTTTTACCAAACTACTAATAAAACAGTCAAAACATAATAAAATAATTAAAATCAACATGTTCTACTTCTTCACCTATATTACATTCCTGACAATCACGTTCAGATTAATTTTGCACGAAGATTATTCTTTTTTTTTGGTGTTTTGGCATCGACTACTATGGTAATTAACCATATGTTCTGGGTAGGCATTGTTACTAACTCTATACGCCACCTTAGGAGCAGCACTGTTAATTGGAACGCAACAGTGAAATCGTGCAGGAATCACCCCAGTCGAGCCACTAGATTTTTATAATTAATCTGTGAAATTAAATAAAAAAAATCGTAGCTCAACTGCATTATCAATATAACTATACAGATTTGAAAGTTCTAAAGTATCTACAATTTCTATGAGATCTGTGTCATCTCCAACTTCATCTTATAAAAGATTACGTGACAAATAATCTGCAGTATATATATTTACCTGGTTTGTACTTGACTTGAATATATACTGTAATATAGCTTTCAGTAGTTTTATTTTCTTTCTTTATAATCTTAGTAAATAAACCTGTGATTTATTATCATTATCTAAAACGGGTTTAGAACTAATATATTTTTTATTTTATTCAGAGATATGGTATGATATTCAGTCCAAAGCCACACGGTATTTGTTTTCGTAAGTTCTCGCAATGGCCCAGTAAGGTCCACAGAACTCAGTTTTTTGAGATCTGCGGTAAAGTCCGATAGGTTGGGAATAAAACTCCTGAGATAGTTCATTACATCTAATAAACTTTGTAATTGTTTTTAATTTTCTGGCATCTTAATACAGAACTTCTGTTTGTCCATATTGGATTGTGTTTTTATTAAATTTCACATTGAAATTCCTGGCTCTTTCAATAACTGTTTTCAGGATTTTAACATGTTCTTCAGGAGATGATCCCACAATCAACAAATCATCAAAATAGACGTTATACCTGGTATATCTCCAAATATTTTTGAATCATACTTCTGAAAATTTTCAGGGGCACAATTCAAACCAAAGGGGAGCCTGTTTAGTTCAAAGACACCAAAAAGTGTACCAAAAGCACATAATTTGATCGATCCATCACCTAAGGGAATTTGATAAAATCCTTTAAAACCCAAAACAGAGAAACAGCATTTATTTGTTAGATGTACGCTGATCTCCTGTAAAGTCGGTATCAAACAATACTCTCCCTCTCTCTCTCTCTCTGAAACTTCACTAAGATATTTTGGATCTAAACATATCAAGAGCTTATCTTTTTTTTCTATAATCAGTTATTGAGCCACTCTGTAGGACCAGATGTCGAAATAGTTCCGTTGTTTTCCAAATCATTCAACAAATTTCTTAGTTTTTTTTAAGCTAATGGTACTCTTACGGGGTGGTTCAGCAACTGGTATTTCATTCACTTTAAGTTTCAATCCAAACTTCATACTATATTTTCCAACTCCTGAAAATATATCTTAGTTTATTTCAATGTCATTTTTTTTTGTTTCCAAATTTTCATTGATTTAATTTATAATGATACGTAATTTAATACATTATTCAGACACAAAATCGTCTTAATATCTTTATCTACAATAACGAATTTTTCTATGTAGGTTTCATTTTTGAATTCACAATTCATGCTCACAATATCTAATGGTATGACTTTGAATCCACATAAAGATTCTATGATGTTTTTTTTTCATATTCAGTAAAATGCATATATGACAAAACAGTATTATTTGAATGTTTTATTTATTTGATTTAGTAACTTGATTACTTATATTTCGAACGTCCATCATCTTAGTGGTTGAAAGATTTCTATCTCTTTCAAATTTTTCACAACGTTTCAATTGCTTGAATCTGCAATCGTCTTCTGGTGAATAATGACAAAATCAGATGCTACGCGACCTTTTATAGGTCTATAATTAAAGTGTAATTATGGTGTAATTACGCGCGGTCTTGTGGCGCGCGTGGTTTCGCGCTTTTTCTCCCTCCAAAACGGTCCATGAGCGGTTTCCATACGTTTTTAATTTCCACGCTTGGTTGACTGAAGGCACTATTGGCTTCTATATAGGTGGTTTCCATAAATTTCCTTTTGAACCAATGTTCCTCTCTATGAAGAACACTAGCTTCGTCCCAAAGAATTCGGTTGTTTTTTGTCCAGGCGTGGTCAGCAATTCCCGATTTTGATGTTTCCCCTCGTTGAGTCCACTTTTTGTGTTCGGCTATTCTTACTGATAATGGCCTCTTGGTCTCTCCGATATAGGAATCTCCTCATTCACATGGGATTTTGTAAATATAGTTTTTGCTGGATTATGTTGTGTTCTCTGGTTTCGTCTTGGTGAGGAAGTTTCGTAGGGTACTGCCGGATTGAAGGCAACTCTTGATGTTGTATTTATTTCCGATCCTTCTGATCTTCTCGGAGATACCCCTGATATAGGGAAGAATGAGAACCTTCCCTATATCGGGGGTATCTCCGAGAAGATCAGAAGGATCGGAAATAAATACAACATCAAGAGTTGCTTTCAATCCGGCAGTACCCTACGAAGCTTCCTCACCAAGACGAAACCAGAGAACACAACAGAATCCAGCAAAAACTGTATTTACAAAATCCCATGTGAATGTGTAGATTCCTATATCGGAGAGACCAAGAGGCCATTATCAGTAAGAATAGCCGAACACAAAAAGTGGACTCAACGAGGGGAAACATCAAAATCGGGAATTGCTGACCACACCTGGACAAAACACCACCGAATTCTTTGGGACGAAGCTAGTGTTCTTCATAGAGAGGAACATTGGTTCAAACGGAAATGTATGGAAACCACCTATATAGAAGCCAATAGTGCCTTCAGTCAACCAAGCGTGGAAATTAAAAACGTATGGAAACCGCTCATGGACCGTTTTGGAGGGAGAAAAAGCGCGAAACCACGCGCGCCACAAGACCGCGCGTAATTACACCATAATTACACTTTAATTATAGACCTATAAAAGGTCGCGTAGCATCTGATTTTGTCATTATTCACCAGAAGACGATTGCAGATTCAAGCAATTGAAACGTTGTGAAAAATTTGAAAGAGATAGAAATCTTTCAACCACTAAGATGATGGACGTTCGAAATATAAGTAATCAAGTTACTAAATCAAATAAATAAAACATTCAAATAATACTGTTTTGTCATATATGCATTTTACTGAATATGAAAAAAAAACATCATAGAATCTTTATGTGGATTCAAAGTCATACCATTAGATATTGTGAGCATGAATTGTGAATTCAAAAATGAAACCTACATAGAAAAATTCGTTATTGTAGATAAAGATATTAAGACGATTTTGTGTCTGAATAATGTATTAAATTACGTATCATTATAAATTAAATCAATGAAAATTTGGAAACAAAAAAAAATGACATTGAAATAAACTAAGATATATTTTCAGGAGTTGGAAAATATAGTATGAAGTTTGGATTGAAACTTAAAGTGAATGAAATACCAGTTGCTGAACCACCCCGTAAGAGTACCATTAGCTTAAAAAAAACTAAGAAATTTGTTGAATGATTTGGAAAACAACGGAACTATTTCGACATCTGGTCCTACAGAGTGGCTCAATAACTGATTATAGAAAAAAAAGATAAGCTCTTGATATGTTTAGATCCAAAATATCTTAGTGAAGTTTCAGAGAGAGAGAGAGGGAGAGTATTGTTTGATACCGACTTTACAGGAGATCAGCGTACATCTAACAAATAAATGCTGTTTCTCTGTTTTGGGTTTTAAAGGATTTTATCAAATTCCCTTAGGTGATGGATCGATCAAATTATGTGCTTTTGGTACACTTTTTGGTGTCTTTGAACTAAACAGGCTCCCCTTTGGTTTGAATTGTGCCCCTGAAAATTTTCAGAAGTATGATTCAAAAATATTTGGAGATATACCAGGTATAACGTCTATTTTGATGATTTGTTGATTGTGGGATCATCTCCTGAAGAACATGTTAAAATCCTGAAAACAGTTATTGAAAGAGCCAGGAATTTCAATGTGAAATTTAATAAAAACACAATCCAATATGGACAAACAGAAGTTCTGTATTAAGATGCCAGAAAATTAAAAACAATTACAAAGTTTATTAGATGTAATGAACTATCTCAGGAGTTTTATTCCCAACCTATCGGACTTTACCGCAGATCTCAAAAAACTGAGTTCTGTGGACCTTACTGGGCCATTGCGAGAACTTACGAAAACAAATACCGTGTGGCTTTGGACTGAATATCATACCATATCTCTGAATAAAATAAAAAATATATTAGTTCTAAACCCGTTTTAGATAATGATAATAAATCACAGGTTTATTTACTAAGATTATAAAGAAAGAAAATAAAACTACTGAAAGCTATATTACAGTATATATTCAAGTCAAGTACAAACCAGGTAAATATATATACTGCAGATTATTTGTCACGTAATCTTTTATAAGATGAAGTTGGAGATGACACAGATCTCATAGAAATTGTAGATACTTTAGAACTTTCAAATCTGTATAGTTATATTGATAATGCAGTTGAGCTACGATTTTTTTTATTTAATTTCACAGATTAATTATAAAAATCTAGTGGCTCGACTGGGGTGATTCCTGCACGATTTCACTGTTGCGTTCCAATTAACAGTGCTGCTCCTAAGGTGGCGTATAGAGTTAGTAACAATGCCTACCCAGAACATATGGTTAATTACCATAGTAGTCGATGCCAAAACACCAAAAAAAAAGAATAATCTTCGTGCAAAATTAATCTGAACGTGATTGTCAGGAATGTAATATAGGTGAAGAAGTAGAACATGTTGATTTTAATTATTTTATTATGTTTTGACTGTTTTATTAGTAGTTTGGTAAAAGGAACAGATGTTGTATACGTTTCATGTTTGTAAATGCTCCTCCCTGTATTCTTGACAGATATAATCTGATAGGATGTGATTTGTCGGTTAGACATTGAAGGTGACATACATTTTGTATTTTTTGGGATAATGAAAACTTTAATAAAACATTAGTATTCTTTATGAGAACCTTCCCTATATCGGGGGTATCTCCGAGAAGATCAGAAGGATCGGAAATAAATACAACATCAAGAGTTGCTTTCAATCCGGCAGTACCCTACGAAGCTTCCTCACCAAGACGAAACCAGAGAACACAACAGAATCCAGCAAAAACTGTATTTACAAAATCCCATGTGAATGTGTAGATTCCTATATCGGAGAGACCAAGAGGCCATTATCAGTAAGAATAGCCGAACACAAAAAGTGGACTCAACGAGGGGAAACATCAAAATCGGGAATTGCTGACCACACCTGGACAAAACACCACCGAATTCTTTGGGACGAAGCTAGTGTTCTTCATAGAGAGGAACATTGGTTCAAACGGAAATGTATGGAAACCACCTATATAGAAGCCAATAGTGCCTTCAGTCAACCAAGCGTGGAAATTAAAAACGTATGGAAACCGCTCATGGACCGTTTTGGAGGGAGAAAAAGCGCGAAACCACGCGCGCCACAAGACCGCGCGTAATTACACCATAATTACACTTTAATTATAGACCTATAAAAGGTCGCGTAGCATCTGATTTTGTCATTATTCACCAGAAGACGATTGCAGATTCAAGCAATTGAAACGTAAAAAATTTGAAAGAGATAGAAATCTTTCAACCACTAAGATGATGGACGTCCGAAATATAAGTAATCAAAACAGTATTAATCTTGAAATATAAATCTGAGCCCTCAAATCGAATAATTTTCTTTCATTCAGTCTTCATCTGAACTTCATTTATTTATATACTTCTAATTTCATATTCAGTATGCTACCTAGCTTTTCATTCACTTTAGAAAAATGCATATATCACAAAACATTGACTTGAGAGCCAATATCAATCTTGAAACATAAATATAAGCCCTCAACTCTAATCATTTCCTTCCATTCATTCTTCATCTGAACTTCATTTATTTCTATACTTCTTGTAATCAGCACATCTTCATCTAAATCAATTTCATCCTCATTCATACCACGGGATTTCGTTCACCATTTTATTTCTGCAGAACCTCTGAAAATGTTTTGAATGAGTACACTTTCCACATTTTTTCCGTGAGATCTCTGCTGATGAAATTGGCCACAATTTTTGCAAATGAAACGATCTCTCAAGTGGTAATCTGTTTTCTGGTTGTAACCTGGTTGATATCCTGGTGGTGTGTGGTTGTGAATAAATACAACTTCTGATTTTATGAAATTGTACTACTTTTTTGAAGATTTTACAGCAAAAATTTAACTGTTGACGTTTCTTTTTTGACCTGTCATGATAATATTTTTGTCGCGCTGTTGTACATAACACTACTTAACAGTGTGCTTCATTAGGTTGATTATTTTCTCTTTTCGTCCCTCCTTTCTTATAGTATCTGTTTTTCTTCTCGATTTCATCAATATATTTTTATTTTTCCTGAATTTGAAGTGGGTCTTTGATACTTCAGCTGCTCGTCAAATTTCATTGGACTCATCCAAAGTTATATCCCTCTTCCCAAGTAATTTTTGTTGCAATTCATTGTCACTGATACCTTATTCTATCAGGAATCATATAGTTAGTTTGAACTTGGAAATTACAGTTCTGTGATAATTTCTTCAAATCGGTGAGGAAATCATCAAATTGTTCACCTTAATTGTTTCCTAACTTCATTATAAAAGTGAAATCTTTCATAAAGAACGTTTTTCTTAGGAGATACATATTCTTCTATTGCTTTGATCACCGTCTCGAAGACCTCTTTTTCTTCCTTTGTTAGCTCAATTGTATCGAACAGCCTACCTACCTTCTCTAATTATATTCAGTAAAATGGCCACTTTAGTTTTATTTGGTTGTGTATCTTTACCCGACGCCAGCAAGTAGATTTCAAATCTATGTTTTGACCTTTTGAAGTTTTCAGTCACATTTCCGCTGAAAGCTAGCTTTTCTGGAAGTCTGTTTTACATTTTAAATCTTCTCTCAATAACAGGTTCTCTTCACGACTGCGCCATGTTTTATTATAGTTTTTATCACCTCAAAAAATACAAAATGGATAACACCTTCAAAGTCTACATGACAAATTACATATTATCAGATTATCTCTATCCAGAATACAGGGAGGAGAATTACCAAATATGAAAAATGCAACAACTAATGTTATTCATTTTATTTCAGAAATTGAAAGGTGAGAGATATAGACTGAACGTGATAGTCCAGGAACTGGATCGAGCCACCGCTGTGGACTATCAAACTGCCTTGGTGGCGTTCATCAATTGCCTGATCATTTCGACTTCCAGGCTGAATGACAGGACTAGATTGAGGAACGAATTCATAGGTGAGTCACTGTATTATCGCTCACATTTCCGTTTCGTAATCAAATGTTTAAATGTAACGCCAATATTAAGTGATAGTGTCTTTGTATGTTGTATGTTTCACCTCCCGAACCACACACTCAAATTAAAAAAAAACTCATGACAATCATTATTTATCAACTGAAAATGATGTAGCTGGTTTGCCCTCCTCAATTGGAAAAGCAACCGTAGATACGTGTTTCTGACTTTTTGACCTTCGTCAGTACGATTTAGTCAAATGAAAGGGTGATCAACATTTGATTGGAAGCGAAAACAACTGATAACAGGAAACAAACGGAGTCAACTACAGGACAGAAAGACAACAGCACAGTTTTGGCTGTTATAAAACTCTGAGGCTTTCCTCCATCCAGGTCACAATCTCTCTCAAAGCTGTGTTAGCGGTGTCCACAAGGTTCTGTTTATCGTCCGTCCTGACTATCAGGGTCAGGTTGTCTGCATATGCTGTCGTGGTCATGTCGTCTATCTCCCAGGCATCACCTTTTCGGGAAAAAGTTTTTCCATGTTTTGTTTTAACCCTGTCACATTCATGTCGTACAATGAGCCGTTGTATTTCAGCTGGCTCGTAACCAATCTGCATCCCTGTGTCCAAATATCTCTGTCAAGCTCCAGAGAAACTTGTAGCCAGTGCCCCTTTTTTTAACTTGGTTATCGACTTTTTGTAATCCTTCCTACAGGTTGTGTATTCATCTTCCAGCATGTTTATGTTCGGCGAATTGGATTTCCTGGCCCCTGTCAATGTAAGGTCTTTTTTTCGTTGCTCTTTGCTATGAAATGTTCTGTGCTCAAGACAATCAGGTCATGACAGCCATATATCTATTAACTACGAATATGGATAATAAGGACAGCCTTTTTGATGCCAAAAAAAATTAACATCGACTTCGAATTGGACGCTGCTGAATTAATGCGCTTGCGCCGGAGATTCCTATTCAAAGACAAGATTTTGTTTTTTCATTTCTTTCTAGCGTGCGCATGATTCGGCAGCAACAATTATCGAAGATATGAGAAGCATATCTTAATTGGTGCTAATTTGGCAAATTCCAACATAACCTCATAATCTGGATAAGGTTACAGAGAGCAACGGTAGATTGTGCTAATTGTAAGAGGGTGTAAGGGGTTTTATTCCTGAAAATATGATCCCTTTCATAAATTTCTAGAATCATGCCTGAAAGAATTTAAGATCGCCGCGTTTTACTTCGAGTTCGTGTTCAGTAGGCACAAATACATCACTACCAGCAAACTATTTTTCTCGGCGGTCATAAGGCCGATGTGGAACGATATTTACCTTTTCAAACAACAGTCCGTTACACACCCAATCCACATTTCTTCAAGTTTAATGAGTTTTCATCCGCTTTTGGCAGAAAATTTATTGATGAAACTCGGGTAGCAGGTAACAAACATACGTATATTTTATTAATTAGAGTTACAAATGGATCAATGAATCGGGTTTTTAATGACACGAAGTTTAATTGACCGTCTTTTATAATTCTTATTCTTTATTTATCCACATTATAAAAAAAAATTATAGCCCATTTTCATTATGGGACGGTTGAAAATATCAAAAGAAGCATAACTTTAAAAATGTATGGCATTTCTCGTGATTCAGAATTCGGCATGCGCGATAGGTTCCCAAGAAAAGGTAAGATAGATATTTTTGGATTCAATTTGATTACATTGCGTCTTATGGCGTGTTATCAATATTCGTAGTTGATAGATATATGATGACAGCTCATTGCGTCCTCTTCAAGTACTTGTCACTCTGTGGTTCCCTGCACCAAATGTATTATCGACTGAAATATCGTATAGAATGTAGGATTTATTTTATAACAAATAGAATAGAATAGAATTTATTTGACCAAGTAACAATTATGTTTTTGGAAAGTCAATCAGATACAAAATAGTAATTAAAATCCATTAAAATATACACCTAAAATAACAATTAGACATTTTCACACCCAAGAACATAAATTGTCGAATTAGAGTCAGGACACGTTTTAGAAGAGGTGGCCCTCTCAGATATTCGTCGATAGAGTAGAAACAGTGAACATATATCTCTTCAGATGTTAGTGCTTCGTCTGAACTACCCACAGAGAGCTATAATACGCTTTATGGAGAGCTCTGAAATTTGTGCAAGATGGCAAGTTATTAAAATATATCATCATAACGGACTCACTGAGTTCACTCACAGGAATAATGCAACTATACACGCAGCACACTCTCAAACTCCTAATAAAAAAAAGTCCTCCTAGTACTCCACCACATTTTATGTGGGTGCCATCTCACGTGGGCATCAGTGGAAACGAAAAAGCAGACCATCTTGCTAAAGAAGCCATTACGCAACCGTTGACTGACATCGAAAAGAGAATAATTTACTCAGACTTAAAACCCTTTTATAAACAAATATTAACCAATACCTGGCAAGATCAGTGTCACTGCTTATCTTCCAAGCTAGCAGAAATAAATAAATCGATACTTCCATGGCGAAATATCCCGAAGAACAGGAAACATATCATAAGGAAATTGAAAGCAAAATGTAGTTATTTGAAAAAATATAAATCAGGGGGTGATGCGGAACACCTCGAAAACTACAAAGCTCTTCGCAGAGACTTAAAAAAGATATTTCCATTGCTCATACCAATTATATTCGTAAAACTGAAGATAACTTAGCAAATGAGCCATCGAAGTTTTGGGCGCATGTGAATAATCTTCGTGATAGTTCATCTATTCCTAGTTCTTCGAATTATAAAGATGACCAATTAACTGACCCCCAACAAGTAGTCGATGGTTTTGCTTCCTTTTTTGAATCTGCCTACATTGAGTCATCGAAGTATCGGCAATCTGAAACAAACGATTTTACTAATATACCAACCTTATCTGTACCCAAAATCACTGAAAATGACGTACTGAAGTCGCTGAACAAATGCAAACCAAAAATGACAACATGTCCCGATGGCATTCCATCGTTTCTCTTGAAAGACTGTGCTTTAATATTCGCTAAACCACTATCTACTATTTTCAACTTGGCTCTGGCATCACTTCGTTTTCCCAATACATGGAAAGATGGTAAAATTTGACCTGTCTTCAAGAAAGGTGACAAAAATATGGTTGAGAATTACAGACCGATTGTTATACTATGTAACTTCAGTAAATTTTTTGAAATGGTCTTATATGGTGTTTTATTTGCGCATGTCAGATAGTAGAAAATCAGCATGGTTTCATTAAGGGTCGATCAACTACAAGTAATTTAACATGCGTCACTCAATTCATTGCAGATGCCTTGGAGAAGTCCTCTGAAGTCGATGTCATTCACACATTTTTCCAAGGCCTTTGATAGGCTTGATCACGGTATACTTCTTAGAAAACTCTCATCATTTGGCTTGACCAACAACTTCATTCTTTTTCTGGAGTCTTATCTGAGCGGAAGGCGTTAATTATATTTCTCGTTCACACAAAAGGGTTTTTAAAAACGTTTTATTTGAACAGAGTAACTACATAAAAGTATAAAATATGACTACTGACTATTACAATTCAATCATCGTATTTATATATAAATTATTGCTGATGTTTGCAATCAATATGTGCTGCCGTCTTCGGGTCATCGGGGTTATCGAACTGTAACTTCTCCATCCCCTGAGGAAGTCTTGTAAGGGACGAACAAGACTGAAGATGATGCCTCGTTTTCTGGAATTGGTGGATCATCCGTGGTTGGTTTTATTTTCGGGTGCCTTTTCAATCTGTAAAATATGTATAGAATGAAGATGGTGAAAACAATATAAATGGGGGTCATCCAGAAATGGCTAGTATCGGATTGCCGGGTTTCTTCTGGAATAAGTTGTAACCTTTCCTCTTCTAGGATCAGATGTTGTAGCTTGTCTAAGGGAATTTTGTCCAGTTTCATTGGTTTGAATTTCGACGAAGAGTTGATGTGAGCAGTCTTGATATTTGGTAGGGTTAGTGGTTCCTCCAGGATGACAGTTTTCGAGTTGATGAATGCTTCGTTATTGGTTTTGAATTCGCAGCTCGGTGGAAGTTTTATCAAGTATACTCCTTCCAAAACCATTACTTTCGTACTTGAACAATGGGTAGAGATCTTCGTAGCTTGGGGAAATATTCCTATGTAATGAGCTTCCGACATCTCCAGAATCAGAGTTGAATTTATTGAAACCGGAACATGTTCGCATCTTGCTTCTTCATCCGTTATTTCCAGCATCTGGGTAACACAGTCAGGGGATCTTCCAGTATCTTGAAGGAAATTTTCTTCGCATAGGTATTCGAGGCCAATTCGTTCACAAGGTGAATTCAGGTATTGGTAGAGGTTAGGACTAACTGTTAAGTAGGGAGTTGGGGGAATGATTATCGTCGAGTTTTGTGTAGGAATGGGAAATAAGTGAAAATAGGTAAACGTATCGGGAAATATTAAGGGAACATGAAGGATGAAAATGATCTTATGGTCCGAATAGTAGGCATCTATTTTGATGACGTCGTAGTATTTATGGATGTCTTCGTCCTGGTAATAGAGTAGCTGGTTTTCTGAATGATAGGTGAGCAGTGTCCTTATGATCCATCTCAAGTCTTCTGTTTTGAGAACGCTGTTATGAACTGTATTTATTCTTGCGAGGGATACTGCCGTTTCTAAATCGTTCAGTGTTTGTAAAATGACTTGAAGTATCAGGTTAATTTGATCCAAGACGTTTCTGGTTTCCAGGTAGTGATTGAAGTCAAAAACGAGTCTGTTGAGGTCAGTCTCAATTCTCTTGACTTCTACAGAGATGGTATCTTGATTGTGTGTTAGTAACGAGATGGTCTCATTGTAACTTTCCAATATCTTGGTGTTCAAACTTATATGTTGATTCACATGGCTTATTATGTTTCTTTGATTGTTTTCCAAAGAAGCAATAGCATTCTCGTACTTCCTAGCATCTTCTTGGTCCTGGTTTCCGGAAATTGCTTTGATCACACTTCCCAAGCCATCTATGAGTCCTCGTTTGGATCTAGTAAGAGGGCATAAAGTCTGTAGCTTTTCCTTGGCAGTTTTCAGTTGGTATTTCAGTCCTTGATCGAAGTTCTGCAAATTGAAAAAGTAGGGGTCACTTAGTCCGTTACGAATTGCTGTGGAGACGGCGTCGTATTGGGATTCTATAGCATCTACCTCTTGTTGGAGCGGTTGAAGATTGTAATAGTGAATGAAATCGTGGGTACTAGTCTTGATTTTTGCTTGTCCCAGCTTGAGGGGTAGTAGTCCTGGGTTGCTCTTGAGGTTTTGGATCTCGATTTCCTGTCCACTCGTCAGATGAAGGCTGTAAAGGGACGAAGAATTTAGTTATTTTATCAGGCAAATGTCTAATATTCTTTTTATGAATATTTGCATTTTCCGTCTCAACAGTTACGGTGTGGTTTTTGTGGATGGATTTTGGGGAGAAAGGTGGTAGCAGTTTGTTTCGTTTTACTGTTTTCCTTGTATATATCTTCGTGCAGGGTTTGTAGCTTAAAGGGGTTTCTCTTCTTTTGTTTCTCTTTTCAATGATGTTTGTTTTCTGTTTTTGTATATCCTCATTGATTTTTTTATATATTTCCTTCGTTTTTTCTCTGTGTTGTTGGACATAGTTGTTAATTAAAGCTCGTCTTATATCAATGTCGAATGGATCTTGACTATTGAGATGTCCGTTGAGAATATCCATAGGTTTCTGTTTTGTTGTAGTATGGATGGAATTGTTATATCCTAGAATAGCGTAGAGCATTTGTTCTTTGATATCTCTTTTCTTCTGTGTCTGTCTCAATATTCTCAGGTGTTCAATCAACGTAGAGTGGAATCTTTCGATAATTCCATTTGACTGAGGGTTCTCTGGAGTCGTATAATGTATGTTAACTTTATGTGTGTCAACAAACTCCTGGATTAGTCCATTCTTGAATTCAGTTCCATTATCCGTGACGATCATATGTGGGATTCCATGGTGGTTTATGAAAATTAGGAGAGCGTTGAGGGTATTGATTGCGTCGGATCCTTCTATGGGATATGCCTGGCCATATTTAGAAAATGCATCCACTATTGTCAGGAATTTTTGTCCACTAGCCTGAAAGGTATCCATGTGTACTATTTCAAGTGGTTTTGTTGGAGTAGGTGTTAACATGAACTTTGGCTTCTCTGGTCTTCGATCGTACTTGTTGATTTGGCAGGTCTCGCAGAAGTTGATAGCCTCTTCAATGTCCTTTCTTATATTGGGCCAATAGAAGATATTCCAAATGGTTTATTGAAACTGAAACTCACTTACTCCTCTTCGATGCACTTGTGAGTTTGAAACTTGAATATGGCAGCGTTGTATGGAATCCTGGATACAGCACTTATATAAATAACATAGAAAATATTCAGAGGCGATTTTTGAAGTACATTAGTTTCAGATGTGATGGAGTTTATCCAAATCGTGGCGTTCCACACGATCAACTGCTGCCAAGATATCAAGTCAACTCTCTGTATAAACGTCGTGAATATTTAGGAATAATGTTTTTGCATAAAATCCTTGTCTCACGAATTGACTTTCCATTTTTGCTCTCAAAAATAAATTTACATGTGCCTCGGCTACCTGTACGTAATATTTCTACATTTTACTTTCCCGCTCCACTAACGAATGTACTTCATTTCTCGCCTCTGTATACTATATGTCGAGACCACTTGTCAATTCAGAGTAATGTGGTCATTTTTCATTGTAAGCGGGCTATTCTAACATGATTTTTCTTTTTTTTTTTATATTTATCAAATTTTTTCAATTACTGCTGTAGTGCCGTGTGTGAACTTTTTTCTCACTGAGTTTTTTTCAGTTCACACACGGAATTTCTGCATGTGTTATATTTTTTACTATATGATCTTCTACTTTTCTTTTATTGTGTAATATGGCGAAAAGCCCTCAACATTTTTTTGTCTCATTCTGTAAAAGGCCCTGGCTGTAGAATGATGTACTCAATAAATAAAATAAAATAAATGAATAAACATCAAGTTGTCATATCACGTTTGAGGCTTAGTCACACCTTTTTAACTCATGGTTATCTCATATACAAAGACAATGAATCTAAATGTGAAGTGTGTGATTCTTCTCAAAGTGTCAAGTATATTCGAACCGAATGTACATACTGTCAGCCTAGATTATAACATTCCACAGTCACTAATTGATATATTAGGTGAAAATTTTAAATCTGATGAACTTCTAGCTTTTTTGAAATGTTCAAAATTATTGGATATAGTATATTGTGCAACAAGTGCAGAAAAGTGCTAATTTCTCACGAGTTTGAAAAAGTTGCGGCACGAGCGCAAGCGAGTGCTGCAATTCAAACGAGTGAGAAATTGCATTTCTGCTCGTGTTACACACTATACTTTTTCTACAGCACCCTTTTTGCTAAAAATAATACTATACTATAAGACGGAATGAAATGTCAGTGACTCATTCTTATATTTTCCTCTTGAAGTTGAAGGTGGTAAATTCAATGACAATGTAAAATTTGTTTTTACGAAACTCCCAGGTTTTCGGAGAAAACCCCTCAAAAGCAGAGCTTGTGCGAGCAAGGGAGATCCGGGACCTACAGTTTAAATAAAAGTGGAATCCGAACCACTTCAGCTCAGTGATACACGACCGACGACCGGGGATCGAACCCGGACCGTCTGGGTGGAAGCCAAACGCTCTTACACCTCGACCACTTCGCTGTACATGAATGAATTAACTTGTTCTCTTAGTTCTGGCGGAGTATTTTCAATTTCAGAACTGTCGCTATCCATTTTAGTTCAATCTAATTAAAAAATGACGGTACAAGAATATTTTACGAATATTTTATGCTTGACGTTTGTTGACATTCAAATGATTCGATAGATGTTGCTCCGTTGCCTAGCAATGGATAGTGTGTATGTGGGTATTTGAGACAGCAGTAGTGATGTCTATGATTTTTGTTCAGAATATTATGAATTTGTAAGACAATTTCCCTCATATTATATAAACCAATAGACTTTGTCTATTCATTCTTGAAGTTGCCTGATCGAATATCCCTTCGAAATGCAGAATTTTCAAAATATACTTTCACCTTGCTGTCACGAAAACTGTATTGCTTAGAAATTAGGTACTGAAAAATTTTGGCACAGAAATGTCACTTTGTGGCACAGAAATGTCACTTTGCCGCACACTAATGTCAAATTTCAATTATTGTGAGAAATAATCATGTTTGCGAACGTAAAACTATGCAGAAAAGCATGTTTTGGAGTGTGGTTGTAGAAAAAATTATAACCACATACATGATATACATACATGTATAATAATGTCATCGTAGATTATAACATTCCACAGTCACTAATTGATATATTAGGTGAAAAATTTAAATCTGATGAACTTCTAGCTTTTTTCAAATGTTCATTATGTTGGATAAATTATAACAATAATGATGAGGCAACGAGACACAGCATTAGTAAAATATAAAACAACAAAGAATCCTAATGATTTCAATACATACAAACAGTTGAGAAATTTTGTTATCGCCGCTTTCAATAGAGAAAAAAGGCGTATCTCAATTTTATTAGCAAATATGGAAAAAGTCACAACTCTAAAAAACCAGGAAAATTTTAAGAGATTTAAATGTGCAACCTGGTAAAGAATCAAAAATCCCCCCGCAGCTCTGTGATCCAGATGAAATAAACCAATTTTTTTATCAACAGTACAGAACTACGATGAAGATTGTTTTGGAAGAATTAATTTCTATGATTCTGGAAGTTTCGATATAGGTTTGAATTTTGATTTCAAAGTGGTACATCCTGAAAAAATAACTGAAACAATATTATCGATAAAGTCGAATGCCTTTGGGACAGACGGAATATCTTTGAGTATGCTCAGATACTGTTTACCAATTCTGATCCTTCCTATAACTCATATCATAAATCTGTGTCTGGAAATGGATATTTTCCAAAAGCTTGGAGAGAGTCTATAGTATGTCCACTTCCGAAAGTGGTGTCGGACCCAAAAGCAATCTCGGATCTACGCCCTATCTGTATTCTGCCTTTACTTTCCAAAGTGTTGGAAAAAATTATACATCAACAAATATATGAATTTATCCAGAATAAAGATATTTTGCCAGAAAATCAGTCGGGCTTCAGGAAAGGACACAACTGCTTCTGCACTCTTGGAAGTTTGTGACAACATTTTACAGGCGTGGAATGAACTAAAAGTTATGGCCGATTTCACCAACTGATTTCTAAAGTTAGGAAATACCTAAATCGGATTTAGGAATAGCCAGGTACAATTTGCGTTTCACCACACGTTCAGTTGAGTTGAGAGTGATAGGAAATAGTCTCATCGTCAATTCGGTCGTCTGCTATTGCTCGTGTTATGACCATTTTCTCGTTGATCAGTCTTCTGTACTCTTTCCAATCAGTGGTGGAGTAGTCGTAGAAAACTCTTTTTTTGGAGTTTTGTCCACCCTTGATTGAAAAGTGCACTGAATCGTGATTAGAGATGAGCTCAGAGGTTGTTCTAAGTTCAGTTGCGGTGCTTACGTTTTTGTTGACTACCAGGTCGATTGTCGAAGGAGTATGACCATTCCAGGGAAAGTGAGTTGGAGTGACTGGGAAGTCTATCACCACGTTTTTGTCTAGGGAATATTCCCAGAGGGTTCTGTCATTTGCATTTGAACGATTGGTGCAGTTCCATTCAGACCTCCTCGCATTGAAGTCCCCGGCCAGCAGCACTTTATTCCCTGCATAGCATAGAGGTTGTCCATATCCAGAGTAGAAAATTGGTTTCTCGGGGCATTATATACCGCATATAGTTTCGTTCCACATTCGAGCTGAATGCCGACGTGCTCTATTGAGTTTAGTCGCTGTGGTAACGTAACATGTGGTATATTTGTACGAATTGTTTATTTGACGTTATAAGTTACTGCTGTCAGATCAATAATCAAAAGTTGTCATTTAGACTTCAAGTTTCTCGAGTTGTTGATGTTACCAACTTTAACAAACGCGCGTTTTTGAAAGTACGATTTAAACATGCTGATGCGTGCCTTGAATAGGTAAAATGGCCCGGAGAACATTTTTTAAATTGTTACATATGTGGAACATAAACTTAACGTCTTATGAATGATGATCAACATCATCAATATGTATCCATTAATCGTATTTTTTGAGGCGAAAAGTCCCAATTTTCAGCGATGTATCAACGTCATACTTCAATAATCATATTTTCATTATCAAAATGACGTATCATGCTCATTGTCAAGTAACTGATTCAAAACTTATGTTTCCAATACGACGGTCTTTTCTGAGGCGATAAGTCCCAAGTTTCAGCGTTGTATCAACGTCATATTTCATTGATCTCATTTTCATCATCAAAATGACGTATTATGCACAATGTCCAAAGAACATATCCTAATATATATCAAGTAAGTGATTAAAAAGTCATGTTCCTAAGACTATGGTCCTGTCTGAGGCGATATTTTCATTATCAAAATGACGTATTATGCACTATGTCCAAAGACTGAAAATGGCATGATGGTATATTGTAGGTACAAGCTAAGCAGCCTATTAGGCCTTTTGTGCATGTTATCATGGTAACCCAAGAGCTCCAATACCTAATGGACAATTCACAAAAGCTTTTGATAGTATTCATATACTGTTACTGAGTTTGAGATGATGCTTCGTAACTTCAATAGCAGCGACACCTATCGTTGGGTAGAACACTTCATATTGATTATATTGATCAATATCTGAACATATTTTTTAAGGTATTTAACTTACGTCAGGCAACGTATGCAAAAAATACACAATTATTTGATCGTAAAATGTATCAATTTGAATGAATCATTTTCATAACTATATAATGAGGAATAAAAAATATGCACATTTGGTCTGATACCAAGAAAACTTTGAAGGGACAATTTTTGTAAACATATATAAATGATACGTTTACATTCGATTTTCAAAATGATCATCACCCAGGAGATATATAAACGATATAATAGTTTATATTGATTATTTTGATCAATAAATGAACATATTTCTTTAGATATTCAACTCACGTCAGGCAAAGTATGCAAAAAAGTACCCAAAGTTACATAGTTATTTGTTCATAAAATGGATCGATTCAAATATGATTACCATATTACGAAATATGTAAAATATTCATATTTTGCCTGATGTCAGGAAAATTTTGGAGAGACAGTGTTAGACAATGTTTGGAAACATATCAATAATATGTTTATATCCGAATTTCAAAATTATCATCACTCAAGAGATATATTTATGATATAATTGTTTATATCGATTATTTTGATCAATAAATGGATACATTTTTTTAAATATTCAATTTACGTCAGGTAAAGTATTCAAAAATATATAGTTATTTGGTCGTTAAATGTATCTAATGTAATATAATATTTTCATTACAATATTAGGAAATTTGTAAAATTTTCATATTTTTCCTGTTGCCAGAAAAACTTTGGAGAGACAATGTTTGGTAACATATATAAATAATATGTTTACATTCGATTTTCAAAATTATTATCACCCAGGAGATGTATCCACGATGGAATAGTTTATATCGATTATTTTGATCAATAAATGAATATAATTCTTTAGTCATTCAGCTTACGTCAGGTAAGTATGCAAAAATACATAGTAATTCGGTCGTTGAATGGATCGAATACAATATATTTTCATTACTATATTAGGAACTATGTAAAATATTCATATTTTGCCTGATGCCAAGAAAACTATGTAGAGACGATTCTTGGAAACACATATAAATAAAACGTCTATTTTCGGTTTTCAAAATCATCGTCACTCAAGATATATACTAATGATATAATCATTTTTATTGATTATTTCAATCAATAAGTATATATTTTTTTGGGGCACATAAATTTCGTCTGGCAAAATATGCAATAATAGTTATTTGGTCTTACTATTGATAATATTGACGAAGATGTATATAGGATTATATTTAAAAAAGTTAGATATTTTCATATCTATCTTGATGTCTGCAAATTATTGAAGAGACAATATTTGAAAAAGTACATAAAAAATATGTTTATATGCAATCTTCAAAGTTATCATCATTCAAATGATACATTCGTGATTATGCAGTATTGATCGTTTAATTTGATCAAAAATGCAACATAATTGAAATGTGTTAAAGCGAACGTTCGACGTGAAATGGTTTAATTTTGGTATATCATATAGTCATATATGACTTATAATTGCAAAGTTGTATGTTCACCGGGGGGGGCACCAATAAAAAAACAGTATTAAAGATTACGATCGTTTACAAAGTGCATTCAACAACAGCATATTATCGTTTTATTTGAACTATTCCAACTGCATGATTGAGTAGGTGATTCGAATACATTTTTCGTGTCTACACGATTTCAACTTGACATACAAACAGGCATAATCAATAAAAAGGAAAAGTTCATTTAGTAAAACACGACGCAGGAATGCCGGCTACTTTTACGGCCGTATTCATCAGCATTCTAACGGAGGCATGTTGATAAGATGACGCGAATATGTAATTGTTTCTCACTCGCAGTCATCGAGTGCTGATGTGCAGCAATAAATGATTCTTTAAGGAAATAAACTGCACGCGTTATTTATAGAAAATGAGTGGTGTATCTATTTGCGATTTGTTGAAGTTTAGAATTCCTCTGCAAAATTAATTTCAGTGTTGTAACATCATCTACCAGTTCATAGTTTGTTATATACGGAATATTTCTTAACCTTACTGAGGTGGCGCCTGCTTCCATGACACAAGAGGTGGCGCTGGGTCTGAAAGACCCATATTCAAAATACATGCCTGGCAATTTTTTGTTCTAAACTAATAGACCGGCATCCCACGCCTATTTTCAAAAATGATTAATAACAGGCTGAACCTTCTTGAGTAGCTTCATTTTGCCGAGACGCCCAACTTTTTCCTCTAAGAAAATTCTCCATAGTGGTAGCTAATTGAACCTCGAGATAATCCGATACAGTACTAGAAAAAACGTTTGTCCTACAAAATGGATGGTAGGACTGAAGAGTTCCCCACTCCCAACATGTACGAATGACTTGGTCATAAAAAAATTATTAGTAACCAGCAGATTTTTTTACCTACAAATTGAATGGTAGGTGTTCCCAGTCCTACGCTCCGAAATTGTCAATTCCATGGTAAAAAAAATGTATTAGTAACAGGCTGAATCTTCGTGAGTAGCTTCTTTCCATTGAGACGCCCAACTTTTTCCTCTACTAAAATTCTCGAAAGTGGTAGCTAATAAAATGCGCAGGCGTCAATTATGTCGATTTGATGAGTGCAAAAAAGTCATTAATAACAGTTAGTTATTCAATAGAACTACGAGATGATTCGATAAAGTACCCGAAAAATCATTTGTCCTACTAAATGGATGGTACGACTGAAGAGTCCCCCACTCTCAACATGTACCAATGTACCAACATAAGAAATCACCAGTACCCAGTGGATTTTTCTACCGTTGCTTGCTTCATATTTGTATAATTGAATGATCACATTGTCCTAGGTAGGTAGGAAATATCTGCAGTCGCTGGGCTTCGAACCCACGACCGGCGACCAGAGTGGATAAAAGATCGGTACTTTAACTACTTGGCCACTTGACCCCAGTAAAATATAATATCTTCTTTCGAACTGGACTTTTTGAGGCCTCTGGAGACACTATACATCCTATTTTACCGTAGCGCAGATTTTGACCTCTTTGAAAGTTTTCAATTATAAATTTCAGCTATTCAGACGACGATGTGGTGTTGCAGGTTTTTCCGGGTTTCCCTGCATCTGTGAAAGCGAATGCGACAATATTTAAGCCGCCCCGGAGGGCAGATTGAGTATTTCAATGTTTTTACTTTGTTATTGTTGTTTTCAATAAGTTTATAAAAATTATGAACGCTAAACAAAATTTCCTACTTTTTTAATAAACTTTTCAAGTAAATTATGATATTTTTGAATTGAACAAACACTTATAAATTGAAAGTTACATTACTTTATCAATAAAAGTATTTTAAATTAGCTAAACCACAATTTCAAAATAATTCGTTATTTTGAATAATTTTTGTAAGACTAGCGATACATACCCATTTTTTTTCTAGGACACTGTATTATTCAGGTGAAGAATACACTAACCTTTCATGTGTATCATTGTCCTACAGTTGCTAATAAAAAATTTTTCACCATGGAATTAACAATTTCGGAGCGTAGGATTCAAGAAGAATCAGCCTGTTATTAATCATTTTTAAAAATAGGCGTGGGATCCCGGTCTATAATGATTAGAGATGATCAAATAAACGTTTTATTGTTCAAAATTGACACAGGAAAAATTAAATGTAAGGAAGTAAATTAAGTAGACATATATTAAAGTAAACCTTTTTAAAATATATAACATCAAATCAATAATGATAATAACCTGAAGGTACAATTTTGGTACAGCAGTGTACTCATTGTACCGAAAAGTTAATTCTACGAGTTTATAATAGAATTAGTACATTCAGAACACCAAGCTTTGAGGTGCGAGATACATATAAACACGTTTATTCGTCTGCTTTAGAGCAGGAAAATGTATCTACCAAACTTTTCGAAAAAATACTATTGCTAAAATTCCTAAAAAAATTGCAGAATTTTTAAAACTGCCTAATGCCATAAATTATTATACCGGGCATGGTTTCAGAAGAACCTCGGCAAGTTTACTTGCAAATTCTGGAGGAGCAACACGGAGGTTGGAAATCTACCAATATCACTGAAGGGTATGTGCAGCAATCTCTTGCAAAAAAGCGAAAAATTTCGAACCAAATTATGGGAGTCACTGAAGTTAATGAAATTGATTGTAATTAGCCAAGTACGAGTACTTCCGGGGGATACCAGCTGTATAATAATGTTGTTAAGGAAATTATCACGAAAGCTGCGTTGGCTCCAGCTCTCACTTCTAGTGGTATTCAAATAACCACTGCTCAAAACATCAGTATAAATAATTACTCTACCACAAATTAAAAATATGTAGGATGCAAGAAAGAAAATAACGTGCCTATAAGTTGTACTGTACCTACTTCTTAGTTTTAGTTCTTTAATAAATTTTGTTTGTTGTTTCATAATTGAATTATTCAAAAATGACTTGTTATTTGAGGGAAGTGGAAAAATCATATGTATAACATGGGAGCAAAGTACCTTTTCCTCCCTTGGATGATTATTCTCGCTCATAAACACTCGAAGAGTGTATCCAAAGACATAGCCTTTGCGGGTAATATTATTATTTGCCGTGACGCTCACTGATTTTTGGTGGCGTATTCACTTTTCAGCTGCAGGAAGACCCGGAAAAACCTGCAGCACCACCCCGGACATCGGGATTGGCATCTAGGCAACTCACATCGCATTTGCTTCACAACAAGGTATGAGGTCGCCTATCGATACCGATGTACTTGAGAAAAAATCCCTCATACTCCCTATTCGAACCAGGTCAGATGCAAGCAGGATATTCAACGGCAACACATCGACATACGTCCAATGCATCGAACCGCTGAGCTACCGGCCACCACATAATAATACATAATACATCCAAGTAGGAGATTTGAGCCGGTTCTGGGCCTCCCCCCTCCACTATGACGTCATCGTTGACCTTGTGGTGACCTTCAGGGATGACCGTGGTGCATAGGTACCTTTGTGTAGGTCTATGACCTTGGCATGCCCTAGAGATGCCTTTGAAATTTTGTGTTTGACCTTGATTTATATTGTTGGGAGAGGTGTTCAGGGTTTGTGTTTGACCTTGAGATGACTTGGAATTTTTTTCATACACGGACAAGTACTTTTTGTAAGTACACATATTTTTTTTTACCTCCATGTCTTGCATGACCTTCATGTCTACCTACTCAGGTACTGTGTATGATCCTTGTAGAGTGCACATGAAAATCTATACCGAAGTATGGAGACGGTACACGTCCGCATACCACGGAGATCCAGCCCGATATGTGAGCTCTGATTCCTCTCCCGTGATGTATACCTTGCGACGGTGGTGGGGGGGAGAGGTCGCGTGACGTCAGCGCTATGCACACGATGATCCACTGATGTGTGTCAGATACTCGCTCTCGACACGGTGAGTCCGCTGACGTCACACACCCATACGCTGTGGCGATGTAGCGACTACTATTTACTCTCCGTCCTCTATCGATGCGATGCTAACTCGCGCATGGTGGGGTCTTTGCAACACACACGCGGTGCATAAGTCTGTGGTGGGGGTGCTTCACTATCTATTATAAAAGAAGTGGGCATGGTGACATGAAATCAGAAGTTGTATACCTAGCAGTTGAGTAGTCAGCAAGAGTAGTGAAGTTATTCAGTGCCTACACAGAGAGAGAGAGATCAGTGAGTGTGTTTTTCTATTGAAAATTATTTATATTTTCCTTATATATTTTCATCATGTCAGTTCCAAAGGTGGATTTACAAAAGCTCAATTCTATAATTAAAGAAGAGATGGAAGTGTTAGAGCAAAGAGTAATATCATCTTTGCCACTGAATGAAGCTTTCCCAATTAAGAATATATCATTTTGTTCTACTCGGTTTGGTAAATCAATCTTATTAACATTGGTGGATGTGAGCAATGATACGTTATTTAAAACATGGCTACCAAAACGTGTTTCAGCACAATTAACGGATGCTGATGTTACTTATATTAATTCTTCTGGTGGTAAATATACGATAGCATATTTGGGTCAAAGTCAACAGACTATTGTTGGCATGAAAACGAGATCATTGGTCAAATTTGATCTCACTGAATAATAGTAATATATAATTTCCACTTGTCATAGGCTAATTCTGATTCTTTATATTATAGGTGATAATTGTAAGGAAAATATAAAACTTTTCATACATTGTTAAACACACTCTTCGGTAGAGACATAATCAAAAGTCTAATGTGAGTAATACTAATTATTTTTGTAGCATAGTTATTTCAATAATTTCTCTTGATTATAGCTTCATTCTTGAAAGATGTGGATGCAATATTCCAGCCAATATTGGACCAAAGCCACAGATATCTCTTCAGCCGTTGAAAGGTTGTCATCAGAACTGGATGCTTTGGGCGAGGACGCTCACCATGCCACCAATTACGACTTGGGCGTGTGTTATGATGAAGAGCAAATTGAATACTGCTTGCGAGACTACGAGAACTACAAGAAGGGTGCGGATCTTTGCGAACAATATTCAGACGGTTCTTTGGATTTGGATCAACTCTGCAATAGTATGATTGTGTGTGAGCTGAGAAGATTTCTTTATCGCCTCTTACCATATCTACCTGAAGGGATCATCCAAAAGTACCAATTGGATGATCATACCGATGAAGAAATCGAAGACGGCCAAGAAGATAGTGATGAAGAAGGAGAAATAATTTTAGATTGTTTGCATGTACCCAAAACTAATTGAATTGTTAGCTAGTGATATTTGAATAAAAAACGTAATATTATTTAGTCATGTTTTATTTACCTATTCCTCTTTTACATAAATAAATGAAAAAGAAATTAATACAAATGAGAATAATTAAAAATACATAATATGTGTGTGTGTTTCTTCAATATCTGCTGAGAACTGAACCATCCAATGCATTGTATGTCAAAAATGTATCATGCAGAATGAGTGCATATACTTTGGTGTTGGCCGGGAAGTTGGCTTTCCTGGTTTCAAACTCGAGCTTAATATCAATCGTTGATGATTTTGTGGCAATCGGCTGATGTGAACAATCGATGATGAATAGTGGATTTTGTCGAAATTGCCCAATATCCATGAGAGGTTCACTCATATCTTTATCATAATAACTTCGTTGAAAATTCTCATAGGCATAATAAGCTGAAGTATCGAGTTTTTTATCGAAATCCAAATTCCAACGTTCATATGGGTATACTTCAGAGTTCAAGTACACTCGAATGTTATTGATATCAGCAGTTGTAAATTTAGTGATATCCTTTGTCCTGTCTTCAGAAGTGGTGGTGCCTTGGAATCCAATGATGATATAACGAGGTGTTTCAAGGGCATTGGTTGTCTTGATAGCCCATATGTCTGAAGATGTGCCACGGAGTGATGGAAGTTCATAGAGATCCCACATGCGATAAGCTAACTTGATTTTAGCATTCAGACCACTTTTGTTGATTCTATTCAAAAGTTTGAGCTTGTGCTTGTCTTCTGGCACTATATGTCTTATTTTCCACTCAATTTTATTGATTTCCAAATCAGCATCAACCGCACCAATATATGAGTTCTTGAAGGATCGAGCGATTATTAAAATCATTTCTTGTTTGGCATTCAAGATACTTTTGTTATAATCTTCTGCGAAATCCATCAAATATTTCAGTGGTAATTTACCACTAAATACATGACTGGTTGTGTCCAAGATATCCTGTTTCGTTTCTGAAAGTCCCCATCCAGTTGTTAATAATGTGTTGGCATGTGATTGTCCAAATGAAATCATATTCTTCATAGTAGATGTGATCCCCGGCTTCCTGACCACAGCGACTTGTTCACCACCCATTTCGTAGCGAATTTCATCAAAAAGGAAAGCGATTGCATTGTTCGAGAGATAACATGATTGCGTTTCATCTGTAGGTGTGAATTTACCCTCTATATAAATGAAACTCTCAGCAATGTCGAGTATAACGTCTTGATTATTGATTGCGATTCGAATTTCATCTGAATTCCTAAACAATGGTGATCCATATGGTTTGTATGTGTGCTCATGTAAACTCGTGAGGGAATGATCGAGCATCGGCTCATCGAATATATTCAATTTTTCACTATTTGTTTCGAGCACCATTTTCCCTTACTTTCAGTCCAATAGATTTCAAAAATTCGAGATCTCTCACTGACAGAGCGTGGTGTGCTAACTGTTTAGCGTACACTTTTGGAATGAGCCTTTTTCTAGTCGAACCTTCCTTTTTAGCGGTTTGTGGAATGATTTGAAATCCTCCACGATTCTGTCTATTATAACAAAAACCCATAATAGTTATTAGATTTTCTTCAATTCCAAAATTATAACAATCTCTTCTGTACTTCCAAAATCAATAAGATTGTTTTTGTGATCCAAAATACGCACTGTGATGTTGTGAATCAACTGGCGACCTTCTGGACTGACTGGCATATATATAATCTTGTGTGGTTCTTTCGTGAGATTGAATCCAGGCTCCACATCGATATCGAATGAAAAAAGAATATGTGATTCTTCATTATTTATGTATGAACCAGATATAATGTTGCAATCTAAGCGGATTAGTCTCACAGTTGTTACGTTTATTGGTAGTGAGGATTCATGTATCTGATTCGGTTGAAATCTATCAAAATTGAAACCCATCATCTTTGCTATGGAATTCGGATGAGTAAGATCAATTTCAAATTTTGATCGCATCTCACATTTGAAAGTATTATTATTGGCATGTAGGTAGAATATATCATCTGCATTGGTATCGTTTTGATTTTTACCTGA
The DNA here is from genome assembly GCA_944452925.2 of Chrysolina oricalcia. Taxonomy (NCBI): domain Eukaryota; kingdom Metazoa; phylum Arthropoda; class Insecta; order Coleoptera; family Chrysomelidae; genus Chrysolina; species Chrysolina oricalcia. Next base: position 19,708,152 of record OX101825.2, read on the forward strand.
AAATAATCTAAACATGATATGTTTCTGAATAACTGCATTGATCTCATCTATTTCATAGGCACCACATGGAATTTCAATTGTGTATTTCTGAAGTATTGGTGAATTATCAGCACTGATTCTAAAACTGATCACATTGTTTTTTTCAGTTATATTATTGATTGTGTTGCATCCATAGAATCCAGAAAGTCCCAATCCATAACGACTGTTTCTATCCAATTCAATGGGTGGGAAAAAGTCTGCACTCAAGACACTCGTCCCGACAGCTTGTAGTTCGAACTTCCGTGACATGACTGATACATTTTATGAATATCACTTCAATTTATTGTTGTCTACAACACCCTTGAGACAACCTACGCTTTTTCGGAGATGGTTCATCAATATCCAGTTCATTTTTATTAGCACCAATATTCATATCGTTTATATTGCAATAACAGCAGAATATTTTTCGAGGTGTAGGACCATCATTCACATCAGAATCTGGAATGCTGTCACCGTCAAGATTGTGGTGTTCATTGCAATATCTATATTTCATTATGTCGACATCATCTTGTAGACTTTTGGGTAACTTTTCCGAAACATGAGCAATCTCGTGTGCAGCACATGCAAGCATCACTTCCTTCGGCATAGTTGCAAGCATCACTCGATCCATTTTTGTCAAAGTGCGATATTTTGAATACATCTTGAGTGAAAATCCCATCCCCTTAATAGCCTCTCGAGTCATTGCTGGAGTTGTATTCATTTTATAATAATTCAGAGAGAAACTTCAGGCACAAGTGACCGCAGAAAACTGTGTTGAACTTCTGCTGGCGATCATAGTTATATATAATTTTCACTTTCGGACATTTCTGAAAGTATTGAATCAACTCTATTGGTGGGGGTAGATCTCCAAAACTATCAAAGTATGCAATGTCTTTCCCACATTTGCCGTATGCCACCCAATGTGTTCCCGATCCTCTTATTCCATCTAAATTGACAATGGCGGTCTCGTAGTGTCGTGGACCTCTAGTGGGTAATGTATCACGCATGAAAATACCGCGAAAGTATGGAATTTTCATTTTCTCGGCATAATAATTGAGATCGATGTCGGTGAGAGGTCTTCGAGGTAGGGAATCAACTAGTTTTTTGGATTGTATGGTTTTAAGTATAGTCCGAGTCCTTTACGGTATGGTTTAAGGTATATACCAATACCACTTTTACCCAATGCCACACTTTCCATCTTCTTATTATGACGATTCGCTTCGATCAGGGCTGTTCTGCTTGCTTTTGCTGCATTCACAGCTCTGGTGATGCCTGCAACAGCACCCGCTAAACTTCCGAGCGCGGACAATCCAGCAAAAATCGGTATCAATGGCAGAATCCCTCCTACCTTAGGAATTGGAATTATGCGGGGTGTGCGGATTGTTTTCTTCCCACCGGCAGCTTTGAGGTATTTACGTGCCGCATGCAATGCCACTACGGTAGCTTTTTTCACATTATTCGTCACAAATTGCTCACCCCCAGCTTTTTTCAATACATTCCGCACTTTATGAACCACCCCAGAACCAAAGGCGATTTTTCTGAGATTATTTTTCTTTTTCTTCGGTTGCCTCTTCTTCTTTTCCTTCATAGTAGTACTACAACCCATACCAAAACGTCTCTTTGCTTTCATAATGTTGGTAACGAGTAGGGCAGCTGCTCTTTCCTTAATACCAGCGTCTTTCGATTTAACCCTATTCCAAGCTGCGTATTCGAGTTCTTTGTCTGCTGAATGTCTCGCTGTGAGATCAGTAAGATGATTCAAATATTGAATATCGTGTTGTTTGCATGCAATATCCAATTTATTGATTCCTGGATCTTTGCGGGCTAAACGTTTTTCCAATTTTGTACCGGGTCCACAGTACTGATATCCTCCAGGTAAATGTAATTCGAACGGAAGTTTGTTTATCAAATTATTAACGAATCCACGACCGTTTTTTCTGCATCTACCACGAACACATCCGTTTCGTTTGATGGTACTCATTTAAATGAAACATTCACAACATATCGACGCTTACATAGTCTCCAACCACGGTACGATGCGCATTGTGAAGCAGAAAGAAAAGTTTGCTGTAGATAATTTAGATGAAAAATTCGGTTGTGGATTGAATGGACAGAAAGTGTTGCGGCATGGTCCGCTACTTCCATCATCTGTTCGAGGACTCATTATCGGACCGTCGAATTGTGGAAAGACGAATGCCATGATCTCTCTCTTAACACATCCACAAGGACTGCGATTCACAAACGTTTATCTCTATTCGAAATCACTCAATCAACCCAAATATCAATTCCTACGGAATGTATTGGAACCAATAAAGGGGTTGGGATTTTTTACGTTCAGTAATAATGCAGAAATAGTGGAACCTTCCGATGCCAAACCAAATTCTGTTTTCATTTTCGATGATGTAATATGTGAAAAGCAGGACATTATAAGATCATATTTCTGTATGGGACGCCATAAAGATGTTGACTGTTTTTATCTTGCTCAAACATATTCACGTGTGCCCAAACAGTTAGTGCGAGATAATACCAACTTTATCGTAATGTTCAAGCAAGATGAAACGAATCTACACCATATTTATTCCGATCACGTGTCACCTGATGTAACATTCAAACAATTCCAACTGATGTGTGTTAAATGTTGGGAGGATCAATATGGATTTATGGTCATTGATAAAGATAGAAAAATGCATGAAGGTAGATATCGCATGGGATTTGATAGTTTTATATATCCATGACACTGCAATCCACATTCAATCGATCGTTGGATTGCACACAGGTTACTTCAGTGGTGTAATCTCTCTTGTAGAACAAAATGAAGAACGATTCAGTAGTTGATGATAAAAACAATGAATTGAATTTGAAACGTCAACTAGTTGAGACAACAGAAGCTGTACGCCAGAAATTTAACTCTATCAAGAGTGGACTTATTGAAAATCGAATAGCACTTGAAAAATTCTACGATCCCCTAATGAAACCATTGAACGTTCTATCTCCAGCTGCTGCAACGAAACAACTACCACCACCACTTCGACAATCAATGACGAAGCAAGTGAACTCACACTCTACTCTAGTTAGGAGTACTCCTATGGGAAAGAATCAATTTGGTAGTGACACCTCGTCTGCTGACAGTGAGACCATCAAAGAATTCGGTGAAACGTCTATATTTGAAACACCATCATCATCTCGAATAAGTAACTCGGACTATTCCTCCCTTTCTGAAGGCAATATTGAAGATATTTTGAAGATGCATTTGGAAAATGTCAAAACAAACAATGGTGACTATGACACAATATTTGGCATCCGTTCAGATCCTGCTACGGGAAAACTTAAAATGGGAAGTCTCAATGTAAATTTCAGTGGTGGAAATATTTTATTTTGGAATGCCAATAAAACAAAAAAACATGAATTCCCAAGTAGTCCGGAGTTATATAATATGATTTTTTTGAAAAACCCACCTGAAGTCAGTGATGATGGAATTCTTCATACATATGCTAAAATATTGAGACTCACGAATGCACCATACAAACAACATCAACTGAGAAATGGTTTCAAACATACGAAATCTAAAAAATTCCGTGAAGTTATTAAACCAGTACTTAACTTATCACATTATCTAACAACGAGAAGTAGAACAAAAAAAGGTGCAGGGATCAATCGGATACAAAAAAGGTATGATCCCAAACCTGCGAATTATGTGTACTGGAATTCACCAAAAGAGTTAGTCGCTCGTTTACGACTATTGATATCCTCGAAATCAGCTGGACATACTGGACACGACAACGAAATAATTTTAATAATTGAAGAATTACGTGAGGAAAGTATAATATATTGAAACATTCAAGAAATTGATCATTTTGTACACGGAAACAAAGTGAAGCAGTCATTGTGAGAGGATGGATAGTGGAATAAGTGATCTCAAACGACAAGTTGTCAATGAATTACATACACCGGCAAGACGTAATTTCACCCGAAGAACCACCTTTGTCAAAGGTTTTGCAGATCTATGGCAAATAGATCTTGCCGAATTACAACCCTATGCTAAACATAATAAAGGATATAGATATGTTCTTGTAGTAATTGATTGCTACTCAAAATATCTATGGACAAAACCGATCAAAAATAAAACAGGTAGTGCTGTAACTGAAGCAATGGAAGATGTGCTGAAAGAAGCCGACTATTCTCCGAAACATCTACAAAGCGATCAGGGACTAGAGTTTTTCAACAGTACTTTCTCATCTCTAATGGGTAAATATAAAATCAATCATTATTCAACATTCAGCACAATGAAGGCGGCCATAGCAGAAAGAGTAATTCGAACAATAAAGACGTGGCTTTATAGGGAATTTTCAGCGATGGGACACAACAAGTAGTTAGACATTCTTCCTATTATAACAAGAAAATATAACCATAAAGTGCATCGTACAACTGGTATAGAACCAATTAATGTTACACCAACAACAAAACTGAAATTTAAAGTTGCCAAAGTCATCCGAGGAAAACAAAAAATTCCCAAATTCCGAATGAATGACATTGTACGTATAAGCAAGTACAAAAATATTTTCGAAAAAGGATATACTGCAAATTTCACAACTGAACTATTCAAAATCATTAAAATCAATAGGACATATCCCACAACGTATATCATTGAAGATATGGATGGTCAACCGATTAGAGGATGTTTTTATGAAGAAGAGTTATTGAAAACGGAAAATCCTGACATATATCTCGTCGAGAAGGTGCTGAAGAGTAAAAAAGATAAACTATATGTGAAGTGGTTAGGTCTTCCCATTGAACACAATTCATGGATTGATAAACGTGACATGGTTTAAATATGTATTAACTTTAATGTTTTGTGGAATAAAGTGGTGAAATTGATGTTGAGTTGTCATTTCAAGTAGACTAAATTGAAAAAATATTGTAGCGGTAAACGTTGCCCCAGCCAATCGCAACGTTCTGTGTATGCCAAACCCATTTAAATGCATACCCCATTCCCGCTTATATATTTTCAACTCACAACATTGATGACATTTCATAATCCTCAGAGCTAATCAGTATCAGATTGAAGAGCATGATCAAACTCTTTTCGCCACTTATCACGTACAGATGCTGCCGTATCAAAAAGTTTAGTGGACTCCTGAAGCTCCATCTCAGCTTGCATTTTTAAACAATGGGTGGACTGATTTTCCTGTGTGATTTTGGAACGGAGTTTATCTGCATCTTTACACATTTTGATCAGTTCAACCTTTGTTGATGCAATCTTTGCATCGAGCTCCTGAAGAGCCACCTCGTCTATGCTGCTACTTTGAATATCGTCATCGCATTTGACGATGGTGACCTTCGCTTTTACGATGCGGCATTTGGCTTTCTTCAACATGTCCCCACAGCACTGCAGTGGACCGAAAGAATGAAGCGATACATTTCCCAAATCACCCATCACTTTCTTTAAGGTGTCATTTACCTTTTTCTTACGGGGTTTCCGTACACCCTTAGTTATTTTTTTGGGTTTAGAAACAGTAGATGTGCCCTTTCTCTTAGATGGTTTCGGTTTATGATCCACACTAAGAGAAGAGAGGAGTGGAGGGCATTCGGGTAGTAACAGCTGTGAAAGGGTTGGATCAGCACTTTCTGAAGATTCCGGTTTATCTGTCATCTTTAGATAAGCTTCGAAGTTGAAGTCATCGGTGGAATCTTGGGATGACAAGTGATATACCGGAATATTTTCAAAACCAAACTCACGATTTGTTGGAGTACATGACATTGCACCTTCTTCCACAGATAAATTTGGTAGTGAGTTCATTTATTTAGCTCGGAGGAATGTGTGATATATCAATGGAATGTGGATAGAAATGGTGCTGATGTTGATGCGACTTCACGTTTTATACCAACAAACCGACTGGTACATGCGCACAAGAACATGACAAAAAACCACCGTAGAAGGAGAGGGAGTAAATATCCCTCCCAGGAGTTAACTCTACAAATTTCATGGGAATAAGAAGTGTTGAGAACATACAGTGTTCTTCCAACCGATGTCTTCTCCAGATGTGTATATAGTTCTATGTCACCTACATAAACTTTGCCCAATTAACTATAAATATGGAAATCATTTCGTAACATAATGCGAAGGTGTGATTTAGAACAAAATGATCCATGTAAGTAATAGTTCTGATTCACACCTACGTATTGCATATATTCATAGTGACAAAAATCTCCAGTCGGCATAGTGGTGAGGGAGGGCCTAGAAGCGGTTCAAATTTACTACTAACTGAATTTTGAAAAAATCATATCTCACTCATGAATGATAATAAAGAAAAAGTTTTTTGGTGAAAAACATTCAAACTGATCATATCTTTCAAGAAAACATATAAACAATTTGGGTTATGAACCAAAAAATTTTCACGTCTGAATATTAATTTCAATGTTTTTGAAAAATCATATCTCACTCATGAATGATAATAAAGAAAAAGTTTGTTGTTGAAAAACATTCAAACTGATCATACCTTTCAAGAAAACATATAAAAAATTTGGGTTATGCACCAAAAAATTTTCACGCCTAAATATTAATTTAATTAAAAAAAAAAAAATCATATCTCACTCATGAATGATAATAAAGAAAAAGTTTGTGGTTGAAAAACATTCAAATTGATCATATCTTTCAAGAAAACATATAAAAAATTTGGGTTATGCACCAAAAAATTTTCACGTCTAAATATTAATTTAAATTTTTTTAAAAAATCATATCTCACTCATGAATGATAATAAAGAAAAAGTTTGTTGTTGAAAAACATTCAAACTGATCATATCTTTCAAGAAAACATATAAAAAATTTGGGTTATGCACCAAAAAATTTTCACGTCTAAATATTAATTTAAATTTTTTGGAAAAATCATATCTCACTCATGAATGATAATAAAGGAAAAGTTTGTTGTTGAAAAACATTCAAACTGATCATATCTTGCAAGGGAACATATAAAAAATTTGGGTTATGCACCAAAAAATTTTCACGCCTAAATATTAATTTAATTTTTTTTGAAAAATCAGATCTCACTCATGAATGATAATAAAGAAAAAGTTTGTGGGTGAAAAACATTCAAACTGATCATATCTTGCAAAGAAACATATAAAAAATTTGGGTTATGCACCAAAAAATTTTCACGTCTAAATATTAATTTAAATTTTTTGGAAAAATCATATCTCACTCATGAATGATAATAAAGAAAAAGTTTGTCGGTGAAAAACATTCAAACTGATTATATCTCTCAGTGAAAAATATAAAAATTCTGGGATATGCATCAAAATAAATGTATTGTTAGGAATTTCCGTTTATCATCCCACGTGAGGGAGGCGGGGTTGATAATAGAGGTTTATTTCTCGTTTTTTTTTTCTTTTGGTGACCTTTGATATCTTACCATAAAATTATACTTTTTTTTTGTTGGTTTGCCATATTTTTCAATATTTTCGAATAAATTCTACCTTGCATCTGACAATTTATCGTTTATTTGCTTGACACGTGCTTTTGATTCATCCGAAAAGGCAGCCAATCTCTTATCCAACGTAATAAGGTCCACCTCTCCGTCTGTAAATGATTGTGTACTCGACACCTTTGAAAATGCAGGTTTTTTTCATCCGTTAATACTATATGGACTTGCCTTTTCATCTATGAATTTAAATTTATCTAATTTCAAGGACTTCTTTCGTTTCCTGACAGTGTAACGAAGTAACTATTTTCTAGTTATAAGCAAGGCAGAAGCAACAAGTGTTCATGTATATCTCCGTTATTAATGGGCCTAAAAATACCATTCTTTTTAAAATATATTCCATGACTTATCCCTGTGTATATAAGATCCTCAGTATTCACGCGTCCCGATTGAGTAAGCGTTATTCCTGGACCCCACCATGCCCAGAGTTCAGTCAGAAAGCAACTCCCTCTCCGCGAGAGTGAAATTCCGACTCGATCAGCCTTCAAGGCGACAGAATCAAAACGAAAGTTCAGTTCTTCGCTAGCCCAGCGGAAAGGCAGTTGACATCGAGGACCAGCCAGAGAGTAAGATCGTGACTGATGGCCACCGCCAGAGACTAGAACGTGACGCAGCCGAATCTGACGTCACCAGAGTAAGTGTGCACTTTACAAATATTTGTTAGGTACCGAAAACGAGTCGCGCAGCGCTGACTGAACTTTGGTGGGGGAATAGCCAGGTGAGCTCCCGACTAGAGTCTACTCGGAAGAGCAGTTGTGTACGAGCCGCAGATATACCAGTCACGGGGAACCGACCAGCCTAGCCGAGAAAATGAGTTGTGTTCGAGCCACAGGAAGAAGCCGACGTGCACCCGACCCAGCCTACCAAAGCCGTGGTGAAACGTGAGTTAGAACATTATTGAGGTGTAGGGTGAGTGGTCCTCACTCTGACTTGAGATATCAAAAAATTGTATAGGAACACTTTCAGTCCTCTAGATCAGATGTACAAAATGTTCCAATAAAGTTTTTTCATATTATGAAAAATAGCATGAAATATGGTATCCCACAAGGATCAATTTTCGCACAAAGTCAAAAACTTGAGATATCAGAAAAATGTATAGGAACACTTTCATTCCTCTAGATCAAATGTACAAATTGTTTCAATGAAGTTTTTTCATATTATGAAAAATAGCATGAAATATGGTATCCCACAAGGATCAATTTTCGCACAAAGTCAAGAACTTGAGGTATCAGAAAAATGTATAGGAACACTTTCATTCCTCTAGATCAAATGTACAAATTGTTTCAATAAAGTTTTTTCATATTATGAAAAATAGCGCGAGGAAGCAGCAGTAGTTGACGATGAAGAAGATGCTGCTGGTAACTTAAACGACGTGGGGGATCATCTTGGTGATGACCTCTTCGAGGATGATGGTGAAGAACCTCCAGTGTGGTTATGATGGAGTTGGTTTATGACGTCAGAGGTCGGAGAAGAGAGGGAGTGGGAGGTGAGCTGAGTGTTTAAAACGAGAGCTCCCTCCGAATATTCTTCAGTCGACTCAGTCTTCCTAAGAGTCACCATTCACCAGCAGCGCCCAGTACCATCGAGAAGTCAGCCAGGAAGAGTATCCGAAGGTAAGTTAACAATCACATATTCATGAACTCGTTTAATTAATTTTCTTATTGTTTAGCAATGGAATCTACATCATTCGCCACAGCCTTTGGAGTAGCCACCATCCTCAGTAATATCCGGTTGGATACTGATGGACGGCGTCAGCGGAGCCCATCATCACCACTTGCCAACCTCATCGGCGGCCAAGGACCAGCACTAGACGTGTCGACGCAATTTGATGACCTGCTGGAAATCATAAAGCAGGATGTGGAAGTCCCTCAGGTGCTGTCGCCGATGATACCATCACAAGGTGAGCGATTGGAAGAACTTGAACGACCATGTGGGTCTGTTAACGGAGATGCTCTTAAACGATCCCGTAAAGAGAGAGCAAACTCGTCAACAAGTAGTGTGACGGTAATAGATCTGATGGCCAGCGATGATGATTTCGTGGTTAAAAAACCAAAGAAATCTTCATCGAAGACGTCATCTGGTCACAACAGTAGGCGTAAGGCTGGTCCTATCAGCAAGTATCGCAATAATTGCAATAGTACCAATCCTTATACCGGAGGATGGCCATCATCTACTGTTGTGACGCCTGTTGTAACACTAGTTGCAACTATAGTGGCACCAGTTGAAGTTGCATCAACAGTTGCACCTTTAGTTGTACCGGTAGAGCCAACAGTTGCCGACTTACCACTCCCACCAGTTGTTGAAGTTGTTCCAACCGCTGAAGAAGCCACCCAACCGGCTCCTATGGTGGAGGAAGTTGCCATCGCGAATCCCATCTCCTTGGAATCTATCGCACCCACTCTGGAAACGGATATAGACCAGCTAATGGGTGAGATAGATGATGCCCAACGTGACTACCAGCTGAGTCAATTAGCGCGGGCAGAAATTGCCCGCCAACTGGCAGAGCTGACGGTCCGAGATCGACAGGAAGGCATCCTGGATGTCGAAAGGTTCGCCAGGTTGGAGTCCGTCAGAGCGCGAGTGGCGGCTACCAAGGAGAGGATAATGGCAACTCTCCAAAGGTTAGGATAATTTTTATTATATAGGTTTAATTGTTTGTAAGTGATGTAAGTGATGTATATATTAAATTAAATTTTATATTGATTGGGTTATTTGTATTGTAGATAAATAAAAAAAAATTAAATAAAAAAAAGGATTAAGTGAAAAAAGGAGTGTACATTGAATTTGTTGGTTGGTACACACTGGGCAATGCGTGTTGGGGCATTGCTCATCACTTTATCTTAATTGTATTTTCTGATACTTTATATCAAATTCTATAATATTTATTAGCCAAAAGGTCAGTGTATGTGAATGTATGAGGATCATTATAGTATTGAAATAAAAATAACTTTAGTATGACAAAATTTATTCTATAGATTTTTATGATAATACAGATTCATTCTTTCAAACAGCTGGGTCTGGATCACTGCCTGGAGCCCAAAGTGTTGGTCTATGTGTCAGCCAAATATCAGGATGTTTCCTCTCCAAATCGGCTAACCTCTGATATTTCTTCTCTAATACGGCTAACCTCTTTTCCAAGTCATCATATTTTTGCATCATTGCAGATGTAACTTCAAAATCCTCTTTCATTAGATTACATTTATGATCGAGGTCACTAGTCAACTCTGTTATTTTTCGTGTAATTGTAGCTGTGGTATCCCATACTTTGATATCCACATCACTTTTTAGATTACTATATTTGCGATCTAGATCATCAGTTACCTCCTCTATTTTTTCATTAAATGCTAGACGGGCATCAGGTACAATCTTAGCCGTTGTGGCAAGTATGGCAGCCTGCAAGGCTTTGAGGACACGTGCCTTCGTCTCCTTGATTTGTTCATTGAGATATAATTGAGTTACACAATCACTCTCATCTATCGGTTCACCAACATTTTTCAGTCTTTTACCTTGCACATCATATTGGTCATCAGGTGAAAGCTTGAATCCTATACCTTGGGGACCTTGAGAACCTTGAAGAACTCGAACTTTAACAGCACCCCATTTTCGTGTACGACCGAATTTATCGATAACCTTAGACATCTTTCTCCCACCTTGATATCTTTCATACTGATGATTTTAAAACAATCATTCGTATATATCTCTGTGTAGGTATGTTGAAAACTCAAATGAAACAATAGGAATTCAGAATAACATATTTATTTTAAAAAAATATATTTGGTAACAGGACATAAACTAACATTGACTAGTATAATGTGACTTTTATACAATAAGAGTACTATATAATATATTTGGTACAGGACAAGACATCAGCAAAAATTGACTAGTACAATTTTATTTTTATATAATAAGCGTAATCACATATAAAATACAAATGTATAGTGATGGTGAATTTTCCATTTTGAATGATATTTCATTTGTTCAATTCAGCTGTTAATAAATGAAGTAATTGATCTAAAGGACTCTCTTGGGAAAAAGATTGAATAATATTGGAAACCCAACGAATATTCTCTTCTGGGTCATTCTGGTAGAATTCTATATCGCTATGACCCCAAGGAAGAGTTTGTGTCGTATTGGGAATGATGAACCGTTTATCATCATGGTACGACAATGCAACTTTGTTTTTCAATTCAGTATACATGTCGTGCAATATGCTTCTAAACGAGTTCATCTTCCTAAATATTAAACCACCCTGTTCGACAATTTTCTTATAATCTTCACATGTCAATTCATTCTTTATGACGGATCTTTTGACACCTTTTGCTTTCTTGAATTCACTACCTACAGACTGAACATAATATGCTTTAGCACCGGTACCATAAAAGCTAATTATGGGATCATTCGGAAATTCATCTTTGAAATTACCCAGAATTGACTTTGTAATGGGAATATTGAATTGGTTTCCTAATTTGTAATTGGAAGTATCAAACTCACCTATATTGCTGGTAATGAATTCATAAAAATTATCAGTTTTTACTTTCAAAATTAAAGAATCCGTGTCAGTGTAGAGTAAGGTAGCATTTTCTGCATAATGACGTTTAATACATCCATAGAAGAAGTTGTACATAACTGTTTTGGATAATTCTAGAATACAGAATCCCAAATATAGTGGTTTATCGTACAATACATTAACTTTGCCCAATTGAATAGCAACAAAATTTTCGGAAAAAATTGAACAGCTTTTGAAATTAGGACGTGATATTAGGGTGCTAGCACCCATTTTCCTCTTGATGCTTTTCCAATGCGTCACCAATCTAACATCTATTCTGTTATCAACGTTTTCCATCGTTTTCCCATAAACTGCATTATTCATGAGTTTATAGAAATCTTTTTCAGCTTTGTTGTTAGAGCGATTGCGCATTTCAGTGTTCAAATCAATATAAGGTTTCATCCAACATGACTGCTTGAATTTCAGCACTCTATGTGTATTCATGACAATAAGACCATTGGCCACAGCCTGCTGTAAGTTTTTGTAATGTACAATATATTTTCTTTTGTCATTTAAATTTGGAATTAATTTAGGAATTTTCGATTTGGAATGTGGAGGTATTAAACTTTCAACGAGAAAAGGGAGATCAGCATGTTTGTCATGTAATTCTTGGGGATAATGAATATCCACTTCGAGAACATAACCGTATGGACTATCAGATGCCACAGCCATTACGTCCAAATTGAAAATGTCATTGGGTGTTAGCCAAGCAAAATCATTGGTGGGTAATGGTTGTGACATACTGTGACCATATAAGTTGGTGGCATCTAAATATGATATGAATGATGAAGGTTCATTGGGGTTATAATCGGGTAAAAATTTATTATTAGCAATATGCTTCCTTCCACTACACTGACTTATTCCACCACGTATTCCTTTCTTGAAAAAATGTATCATGTCAATGTCTGTCAATAATTCCAATTCAATATTTGTATACTTTAGCATTGCATCCCATGATAATCCGGGTGCTGTATAATACTGTGCCGGATCTAATTTATATTTCTCTAAACATATGTCTCTAAAATTCTCAAATATGTCACATAATAGAAGCACATCGGACTTCAAATATAAATCCGAGTATTCTCCCAAACTCTTACACTCGAATAAATGCCAAACACGTTTCGCTCTCATATAATCCTTATCTGGTATATGCTCTCCGTTAAGATTGTCATAAAACTGATTTTTTGTGGGGAGAGTTGGATGATTCAACTTGTCAATGTGGTCAACAAAGTTATATGGAAAAACACCTTTCTGTCTCATCAAATTGAATTTGTCAATTTGTGGAAAATGTTTATGCATCTCAATACACTGATCGGATGTTAAGTTAGCACCTAAGTTCTGCAAAGAATTCGACATGAATTTAAAACTGTCTATGAATCTCATTTTCAAATAATTCTTTTTCACTTTTCCATCTTTGTCAGTGTATGAGTGAGTAAATAGATGCTTGGTGAAAGATATGTATTTTTCCTTAGTTTGTGGGATAACATCCACTTTGTCTTTGTTTCTATACAGTTCTTTTATGAACAAATGACAATCATACCCACTCAGGTTATGGAAAATTATCGGAACAAAATTAGGTAGTTTTAAATTCAAGTTACATACGGAATGTGCAGCAGGTGATCTTTTTTTTCCAGTGAGATGACAATGGTCTCTCACTTTCACATCACCACCCGAGAATGGTTTATCACATATACCACAAAATTGTGCAGAAGAAAACTCTTTTTCTTCCGCGGGGGTTTGTGCAGCCATAGGAATTGGATACCTCAAATGATTGTGATAAATATTCCTTAAATCATTTTCAAGTTTTGTAACAAATTTCTCGGCTGCATCCTCACCCTTATATGTGACAAATTTAGTTAATTTATCATTGTATGAACATTTTATCGAATAAGCAAATGAATAAGGTTCATGTTTGTATGTTTTATTCGAGTATGAGTGTTTAGGGTTGGGTTGACTAGTTTGAATGGGTTTGAGAACTGATTCAAAGTCGGCATAAACCAAAAATGGTACCTTCATCTGTTTCTCAAAATTTTCAAACATAAGTATATTCCCCGGTATCATTTTACCATATTTGTTGATTCTGAAATTGACTGATGGTGTTGTAGTGCTCAAGTGATTACAGTCATGCAACTGATGACGTAACAATAATCGCTCATGAGAGAAATACAATAAACATCCATCACAAAAATATTTTTTATGCTCATGCGCAGATAGTTGACTTGAAACTAACCTAGAAAGGTCTTTAATCCAACAATAATGACTATTGCCAGAATCATCTGTTATAAGTAACAAATTGACATGTCCTTCTAAGTCTTCTGTGTGAGTAACGCAACGGACCAACCACTTCATATTTCATTTTACCCTTATCAAGTTTCGACTCTAACCCATAAACATTTATTGAAATATCATTCATGTCTTCAAACTTTTTTATAGCTTGGAGTTTAACTGGAAAATCCATACCTGTTACATTCAAGACATTGGAATAGTGGGGGTATGAGGAAACTTCTGACACTCTACCATTCACAGGAAACAATGCAGATGTGATGGCCCATGCAAAACAATGTTGGTCTTCATTACGAATATTTACAACACCTTTCCTTGTCTCGATGAACTCGGGCAGCTTCACATACGAACATCCGCTGAGTGGACTATACTTGTTGATGTTCACTTCGAGGAACTTAACTTTTTCACAGCTCCATCCTGAAACATAACAATAATTTATCATTCATATAAATAGAAATTAAACTTTAAACATACCCGAATCACGTTCTTCAAATTCAGTAGTCTGAGCAATGATGACATCACGGAATCCATCGAATAATACACCTAAATCCGTAGATAGATCCACAATTTTATTTTGTGAGTTGAATGACTTGGTATCACTCAAATCCCGTGTTTGGACAATATAGCTGCCAAATACTTCCATATTCACTTTAAAGATCTTGTAAACCTTTATTGCCTCTTCAAGTAATCCAATAACTTTCTCTCTGATCTCACTGAAGAACGGCATATATTCAGTGTAAACATTTTGACTTTCCACTCGATAGCTCACAATTCTACACTTGAAAGCATTCCTTATAATTTGTATGCCATCACTTACTTGAACACATGCATTGTTCTTGTGCTGGAGAGTTCTTTTGTGAGAACTAACTTGGGAAGCAGGAATTGACACATTACAACAATTGCATGTGTACATTGGTGTCGATGCTACCGCATCTAACTTAATCCTTTTCACAGAAGGGCCACCTTGGCAACTTTGGAGTTGATGCCGACGGAGATTATCACTACGAGTGAACGATTTACCACATTCACAGGAATACATTTTCTCGATGTCTATTCAGCACAAAACTCAACGAAATACTGATTTCACAATCATTCTCACCACCATTAAATATTATTTCGATGAGTGGAAGAGAGGGTGAACAAATTCTATCTGCTTCGACTACTCATGCAACGTCACAGAGCCCTCCCCACCAGTTAACGCATCCAACACCGTATCAACACAGAGAGGACGGAGAGTTAATAGTAGTCGTTAGATCGCCACAGCGTATGGGTGTGTGACGTCAGCGGATCCACCGTGTCGGGAGCGAGGGCCTGACACACATCAGTGGATCGTCGTGCGCTTAGCGCTGACGTCACGCGACCTCTCCGCCCACCATCATCGGAAGGTATACATCACGGGAGAGGAATCAGAGCTCACATATCGGGCTGGATCTCCGTGGTGTGCAGACGTGTACCTTCTCCATACTTTGGTATAGATTTTCATGTGCACACCACAAGAATCATACACAGTAGCTGAGTCGGTATACATGCAGGTCATGCAAGACATGGAGGTAAAAAAAATATGTGTACTTACAAAAAGTACTTGTCCGTGTATGAAAAAAATTCCAAGTCATCACAATGTCATCTCAAGGTCAAACACAAACCCTGAACACCTCTTCCAACAATATAAATCAAGGTCAAACACAAAATTTCAAAGGCATCTCTAGGGCATGCCAAGGTCATAGACCTACACAAAGGTACCTATGCACCAAGGTCATCCCTGAAGGTCACCACAAGGTCAACGATGACGTCATAGTGGAGGGGGGAGGCCCAGAACCGGCTCAAATCTCCTACTCATCCAATTGTTGATCTTCCATAACGCCTGGACGACCTTTCGTATAATCATCACCGACATTGTCAAAATTTATACATTTTGCTTCGACTTTGCTCACCGTCGAACGTGTATTAGGTCTATCGGGATATTTATTGTTAAATAAGTTACAAACCTCAGCTTGACTTGACTAAAACAGAACAAGTGGCACCAATATAAAGTGAAAGTAATTCGTGAACTTAATGAAGGTGATTTCGATCGCAGACAAAGATTTTTAGAGTGACCAGCTAGATCTCCTGATCTAACACCACTAGATTTTTTTTGTGGGGCTACCTGAAGTCAAAAGTTTACGTTAACTGACCTCATATTACATTATTATGAAAGAAATCTCTTTTATTTCTCGACCATACGGTTATGTAACATAAGTAAAATTCTGACAACCACACACAGAAAAATGTATTCTTTTTAAAGATACTATCAAAATAGGGTATTGCCATTTTAAAAAAATGATAATGACATCATAACTCGAACAGTGATGACATCATCAAAAATATCATTGGACCAAAAAATGCGCAAGTGAAAAAGAAAATCGATGTGTCTGAGCTTTTTTCCCCAATGGCCATAACAAGCTTTTAACGAATTTGTTCCAAACCTTACGTGCTCACTGTATAGATTGGTATTTCCAACAATAATCTGTATAGTGTCATCAGAAAAACATTATGACCAGCATTCCAGCTCTGACCTATCATTCCTTGTGTAATTTTCACTCCAGGAAGGCGAACAATAATATTTTCTTTCCTAGTTTTGTCTTATCATCTTTTCCTACAAAGCTTGGATATCTTGGAATTTTTTCTAGAGGAGGCACTTCCTATGCTTCAACTATATCTCCACACTCTTGTTCTGATACAGTATCTTTACTTCTTTTTTCTGTGCTGGAGCTAATTTAGCTTCCTCATCAGATTCATCTGCAGTCTCAACTTCTTCCCATATTCGAAATAATCTCTCCTGCTCCTTTTCGTAATCCATTTTTGGTTTCTCTTCTGAATAAGGCAACTTCAACATAGAGATTTTTGGTATGAAACTTTTTTAGAATTTTATCAAACACATATTTAATATAACGGTTATATTTTTTATGAACATTCCTATTGTATCCAATCCTCTCTTTTCTTGGCACAAGCTACAAACCTTTCTTTGTATTTCTGTTGTAGGTTTTTCTTAAATAACTTCATGTCATATCAGAAGAGTTCTGCAATGATGAATTTGCTGTGATGTACAGGGTGTTTCTAAATTCAATACAAATATTTCAAGGGCGTATTCCTGGGGTCAAAATAAGACTTTTTTGCCCCATAAACATGTGTCTTAAAATTCACCCCCTCCAAGCTACAAACATCGAAAGTTGCCAGAAAAAAATCGTGAAATTGGAATTGCGGCTACAATGGACCTTTCCAAGTGATATGAGGTAACACTGAAATCAGATAGTAAATACGCTAATATAACTCGAGATTTTTTATTTATTTTTTCTGACCGCTAGTTTATCTATAATCAGAAGAAAAGTGGTTTCGTGACGTCACGTTCGTCAAAACTAAACTTGGCAACGTTGTTAAAGTTGTGCACCAAATTCTCATTCAAATATAATGTGTCGTATGACAGTTGTCATTTAATACTAGATGGGTTCTTTCGTCTGTTTCGCGGTGCGATCAATAAGAATAGTTTGTCTCTGTCTAACTCATTTGCCTACCCATTTGATACAAGTGAAGCAGTTCCATCAGATCTAATCTTCAACGAACACTACCTTGATTTATTTTTTGAGGTTAAGTTTTGAGAGCTTTTGTTGTTTGTGTTCTAAAATTTATTATTAATTCCTGTATCTCCAGTACCTGTATTCCTGCAATAACTGAACATGTCGAAAAGGTGCTTTGTACCCGGTTGTCTGAACACCAGTGCATATTCCAATAAACAATTTTTTATGCACCTAAAGATGAAGCGCGTCGGAAAATGTGATTCGAAACAGTGAATAAACCTTTTGTGAAAAGCGGAAATATATGTTTTTGTGAAGAACATTTCCAAGTGAATACTTTACGTTATGTTATTATTGTATTCAAAGCAGAGAGTTCAAGGAATGATTTTAAATTTTAGTCATTGCAAGAAAGACCGTGAACAATTACACAAATAAATTCACAACAAATCGTTTATGATAACACCTCATGTTGATTGTTGAATGTAAATAAAATAAACATTAACCTCACATCTCCATATAACTTTTGAGAATTGATAACTGTAATTACGATTTGCTGTGTTGTCAATGCTCGTTCTTCATCAAAAGGATGATCCGTTCAGAAAATTTGAAAGTTACAAATACAATGAAAAATAGCTAATATGTGGATTTTTATCTATGAGTTGATCAAGTGACAATGTATTGATTATTTCTCAACGGCTTATATCATGCTAGAAGTTATATTTTTAAGGAGAACGGTATTGCCTGTTTCGGAACGTGGATTATGGTAGGAGGTATTTCCGATGAACGTGACGTCAGCGGCATACTTTCAAATGTGATATTTTTTTTAAATGAATGAAAAATTATGGAACTTTTTGTTAAATGGACTTTTCAGACTAACAACTATCGATTTAAACGAGTTTTGTAATTTATTTTCCGTAAATGTAAAGGTCCATTATGCATAAAATGTTCTGAAAATTCACAATCCCTTGGGTTTTGGACGCTCTTTTCATCTCTTGCTTCAAAAATGAGGTAACTCTGATTCAAAGAGGTAAATGAGGGTTGCCTACAGTTTTTAAAGCAACAATATTTTCTATTTCCTCCAAAAGTTGGCCATGAAAAAACCTAAAATTTTACTTTATTGCATTTTTTTAATCAGCTAACCGTTTTCGAGAAAATCGCTGGTAAAGCAAAGGGAAATATGGTAGTTTAATAATTCAATAATACTCCCCTTTCATTTACCAGCGATTTTCTCGAAAATGGTTAGCTGATTCGAAAAAATGTAAGAAACTGAAATTTAAGGTTTTTTCATGGCCAACTTAATTGTGATGTTCAAATGTTTTATTTGGCGAAAATAGAAAATTTTTACTGTCAAAATTGTAGGCAACCCTCATTCACCATTTTTGAAGCAAGAAATGAATACAGCGTCTGAAAAATCAATGACCTGTAAATTTTCCGAACATTTGAGGCATAATTGTAGCCACAATTCAAAATTTACAATTTTTTCTGGTCTGTGGCTTGAAGGGGGTGAATTTTAGGACACATGTTTATAGAATGAAAAAGTCTTATTTTGACCCCAGGAATACGCCACTGATATATTGTATCGAATTTAGAAACACACTGTATACTAAAGCTGCAGAACTTCTCAATATTTTCTCTACTCAACCAGTGAAATCACAAATTTTACCGTTATATCAACCCAATCGTATTGAACGATGCCATGAGAGTCAAACCACGTTTCATCCGGATAAAGTATCCTATTCGTGTCTCGGCATTCTTTTATTTTACAAAGATGCTCTTGCCGATACGGTACGTGCTGATTCCATAATCACCATTCGTTTATCATATTTCACAGCTGATTCCGCAGTCCAGCAAAACATTTCGCAATGTATCTAACTATTTATAGTTACAATCCGGATATTATTATAATAAAGATGACTCTTATAGAAACCATAACTAACAAAATTCACAACTTCCCGTCGGGTTTGCGACTTCAATACTTGATGTATAAATGTCTAAATGACCTTCTAAAAAAATCTCTCAACTTTCAAGTTTTCAAGATTCATTTTATATTAACAATGGAACGCTTGGCGAAAATGTCATACCAACCATTTTTGACCAATCGAAAGCTCTTATTTTGACATATTATGCCATGGTAATATGTCAAAATAAGAGCTTTCGATTGGTCAAAAATGGTTGGTATGACATTTTCACCATATTACCATGGCAACCACATCGATTTCCGTGTTTTTTTTCCAGGATTCCCCGGAAGTGATAACACCGGAAATTTTTTGACGTTAGCCAAACAAACAGATTTAGGTACTTCCGTCGACGTAACACGAATTGAAGTAAAATTTGAAGTTTGTAATGTTCTGAATCTACTAAGGTTTTTTTGTTGATAATAAAGTCTGTGGAAATCGTTTTTTTTTTGGCCTTAACAAATATATATGAATTGCGTGGGTAGGAAATAACTTTATTTTTTTCTTTATTTATTTTTGTTTTATTTTGTTTTTTTCTACTGGGCAATTCTTGTACCACCCCTTTGAATTAATTTGATCCAAAAACGTACTAGGAGTTAGAAACAAACGATTTGTGTTTATAGAATCAACTCGTTTCTCCATCATCTTCCTCAAAAGACGAACAGGACAAATGATTGGATTATTTAGGTTTGTGATTAGCCATTTGCTATCATCTAACTTTCTTGAACCGTCTTATATCTTCGGGGGTATAATACCACGAGTGCTCTCAATACTATCGATAATCTCACTCGCCGCATGAAACCCTCCTTTCCTGCAATATTAGGACCAATAAGGGACGTATGCCTCGATAATTCGCAGTTCCTAGCTTTTGAGCCGGTAATACCACTTTGGCATGGCAACCACGTACACAACCAACAACGGAGAATATAATATCATCTTGCTACTAATAGTCCAAGATCCCAGGGCCGTCAGACATTACTTATTTTTAAACGAACGAAATGTGTACGATTGTGTAGTATTAGTATGTACTATGTTCGCATGCCTACCAGCTAGCTTGTCCAGATGACCATTCTTCAGATATTAGGGAATCAAGGTACGTAAAAACACTACTCACTTAGTTGAATTGCCAGTCTACAAAATTATTTCTATAACCCATAGTGGATCAGTGGACAGAGTATCTAGCTACCACCCCGGAGCTCCGAGTTCAAATCTCGTCTGCAACAATTTTATTTTCTTTTTTTTTAACCCAGCAGACGCATTACACTAAGGTTAGCCATCTCGGTTGGAAACGGCTTCGACTCTGGGAGGATTTTTGTTCAAAAAGAAATTTAAAAGAAAACAGAATTTTGGTAAATAAAAGATTTTGTTAAGATTTCCTTATGAGTAAAATCCCAGGATTCCCAGGGCCTTCAGATATAACTTATTTTTGAAAAGATGAAGACTTAGGTTCTGAGTGGTGTCTCATGTACTTTTAATACCTGCGTGCTTGTGGAGTTCGCTCTGTGACACCTGGCCAGGTACCTAACTTGAATTTGTATGGCTGATTTTTATATATATATTTTGTAGAATATCACTCTTAAGTAATTTCAAAAGTGTCAGACGCTTTCCATAGACCAGAACTTTTGTCAAAGCTCCACAAATTACTTCAGAGTGATATTCAACAAATTAAACATAAAAATCAGCCACACAAATTTAAGTTAAATAACTCTCATTTTTAGTTACATTTCTCACCTGGTACCTGCCCGGGTGTCACAGAGCGAACTCCACAAGCACGCAGGTATTAAAAGTACATGAGACACCACTCAGAACCAAAGTCTTCATCTTTTCAAAAATAAATTATGTCTAAGTCCCTGGGATTTTACTCATAAGGAAATCTTAAAAAAATCTTTAATTTACCAAAATTCTGGTTTCTTTTAAATTTCTTTTTGGACAAAAATCCTCCCAGAGTCGAAGCCGTTTCCAACCTTAGTGTGATGTGTCTGCTGGGTTTAAAAAAAAAAGAAAAAAAATTGTTGCAGACGAGATTTGAACTCGGAGCTCCGGGATGGTATCTAGACACTCTGTCCACTGATCCACCATGGGCTATAGAAATAATTCTGTAGACTGGCAATTCAACTAAGTGAATAGTGTTTTTACGTACCTTGATTCCCTAATATCTGAAAAATTGTCACCTGGACAAGCTAGCAGGTAGGCATGCGAACATAGTACATACTAACACTACTCAATCGTTCACATTTCGTTCGTTTAAAAATAAGTAACGTCTGACCGCCCTGGGATCTTGCTCTATAATATGTATGTCAGTCTGAGAGACTTCATGTCTATCATAATTCTGTCAGAAATCTTAAACTCGATCAAATTGCTTTGAGGTAACACCACGATTAACACCACTCGTCCTAAAGGAATCGTGGTGTTACCAAGCAATTTGATCTCGTTGATTTCTGACAGAATTACTATCGATAGAATTGCGAGCACTCGTGGTATTACCCCCGATAGTAATTCTGTCAGAAATCAACGAGATCAAATTGCTTGGTATGGGCCGTGGTGGCCGTGTGGGTAGAGCGTTCGCCTTTGGAGCGAAGGGTCGAGGGTTCAAAGCCTCGCATGGTCATCGGTCTCGTGCTTTGCATCACGCGTTAAAAGGTAAGGGCTGCTCACACAAGTCTCTCGAAGACTTCCGAGGGTTGCGCGTAGGGGTGCAATTGGTTTGACGGAAATAACAATAACACCACGAGTCCTTTAGTTCCATTGTCATGAATTCTTTAATAGTTATAGAAGATAATGACTGATAGACATGAAGTCTGTCATACTGATATTCATATTAGTAGCAATATGATATTATCATTGTTTATATAGAAGATAGTTAGTCAACCTTATGGGATTATAATTGGATCAAAATGGATGCGACATGTAGATGGCGATAGTGAGCTCGCATCCAAGTCATGTCGTAACTTGATTGAAACAATGGGACAGCATTAAAATCAGGGTTTTTTGAAGGAACCTGCATTAAAATGACGTCAAATATTCATGTTTGTAACTAATCACGCTAGATGACACTCGCGTTTGCGTCCAACACCAATTACACAGGCGTTGACTATCTTACTTCTATATAAACAATGATATATTCTCTGTTGTTGTTTGGATACGTGGTTGCCATGACGAAGTGGTATTAGCGGCTCGAAAGGAAGGAACTGCGTATTATCGGGGCATACGTCCCTTATTGGTCCTAATATTGCAGGAAATGAGGGTTTCATACGGCGAGTGAAATAATCGAAAAAATTGGATTATTCTCTATGCGACCAGTACAATTGCCAAGTTATTAGTTTCTTCTACAAAGTATTCAATAATTGCTACTGCACCTTCTCCGCCTCTCCAGGCTAACTCGTGGGAAGCAATATAAAAAAAACAAAATTCTACAATCTTCATATATTGAATGACAAGACCGAAGCACTAAGCTTTCGTTATGATGGATATTTTCGTTTGGCATCACGTGCTGCTCTTGTATTTTTAAATGTTATGTCAGAAAACGGATTTAATTCAACTTTACTTCTACAATTTTTTTTGTACACTTCTGAATTTCCTTTTCTTATTTTAAATGAATAATCTTCTGGAACACTTTACCAGTTTTTCAATAGATTTCTTCCAAATTCCTTCCAAAATGCTTGAAACTTTGATTTTTTGTTATTATCTGAAATCACATGTGTTGAATTTCTTTTAATTACATCCTGGTTTTCCTCCCCAAAACGAGATATTTTCATAAAAAACACTATACTTTTTACTTTTAACACCTCGCCTTTGAAAAATGGAAATTTTTTCCTGCTCACGAATATTTTTTAGAAAATTCTCGACTCGGGAGAATGTCCAAAATATTCGTGTGGTCGAAAAAATGTCCAGTCATAATTGAAGCTCTACTGGTATTATAAGTGAAAATTCCAAACCAGTAATTTTTAACCAATCAAATTGTTTTTTTTTGACAGATCACCTGGGCAACGTATGTGTTTTAGTGGAATTTTTTTCTCTTGTTACCCAACAGCGAATTTAATCGTAAATTTTTTGACGTGTAAATGACAGAATAATACTTTTTGACAATACTGGTTTTTCTTTCTTCATTTAATTCTGATACATTTCAATTACATAGGTAGTTAAAATGTTTTCTATATTCTTCGGACACATTCTTTCTTCTTAAAGACGATAAAGCTGGACTTTGAATTGAATGAATTAAAAATATATGTGTAATAAAATATATAATTTAATAGTTAGACCATTGTTTATATAGAACATAGTTAGTCAACCTTATGGGATTATAATTGGATCAAAATGGATGCGACATGTAGATGGCGATAGTGAGCTCGCATCCAAGTCATGTCGTAACTTCAGTGATCTGGCCTCCAAGTCATGTCGTAACTTGATTGAAACAATGGGACAGCATTAAAATCAGGGTTTTTTGAAGAAACCTGCATTAAAATGACGTCAAATATCCATGTTTGTAACTAATCACGCTAGATGACACTCGCGTTTGCGTCCAACACCAATTACACAGGCATTGACTAACTATCTTACTTCTATATAAACAATGGTTAGACACTATTTTATTAATCATTTTTCAATGTTGAGTAATTTAAAAGCAAATATTCCTGAACAATTCGAAAGAAATGTTCTTCCTTAATGCAGATAAAAAAGACGTAGTGCGACGATTCATCATTACATCAGAGAATTTTATACATATTTTACGTACAGCATGATTTTCTAATCGATACATTTTTAAAACAAAAAAGTTTGCGTTCGTTTTTACTACAAAACACGAGTTTTTTCGGACGTTTTGTACAACCTCCTATGATGTTCGCTGAAGCTGGTTATGAATGCTATACATAAAAGCGCGTGTGGAAAATTGATGAAAACGCAAAAAAGCAATTTATTACCACTTGTAGTTACTCAAAACTTATATACAGGTTGTCCGGTAAACCATGAATCATATTTTAGCTGGTGATTAACAAGTTCAAGCAAATAAGGAGAGTTTCATGTTAATTCTTATTTTCGATAAATATTACTGAATAGTAGTTTTAACTATCGCAGAAGGCAGATTTTCAATAGCAATCATTACGGTCTACAAAAAAAAAATTATCCTCCGATTTGGATCCCTCAAGATTTTTATTATGAAACTTTGAACTCTTTTTGTGACAAATTATTCTCCAACGAAAACCTGAACATTGGCCTTGAAAACTTGCTCGTTTTGTCCATAGTCCAAAAATGTATAGAAGTTACCATGATTCTTTTTTGAAAAAAAGATATTGCTAATAGAGTACGAAAGGGGGTATTTTACGGTGGATCACAAGGATTGAAGCTTCGTTCAAAATGGATTTATTTTCTATTTTATCGAAGTGTGAGCTGCAATTCGTTGCTCTTTTATCTAGGCTGATCTGTCAGTTGAATGACAGGTCGTCAGAGAGTACACCGTGTTTTCGTGAGTTGCAGTATTTACCACATAATTCCTTATTGAACGTTATCGTGTATTGTTTTCTCTTTAGACTGTTAGTGTGCTTTGTGGATAGGATTTGATAACTTGGCAAAATCTATTTGCAACAGTATCAAAATGCCGTACAGTCCGCGTGAGTATGCCGAAATCTGTTTTATTTATGGTGAATTTAGAGGCAACGCAAGGAGAGCTGCTGCATTATACCGTGAAAGGTATCCCAATAGGATTATACATCCTGATTATCGTGTGTTCATAAGAGTACATAACTCTTATACGGAGGGCAAGATTCCTGGTGCTCAAGGTGGATCAGGCAGACCACGTCGTGATGACCTTGAAGATGAGGTCCTTGAAGAAATTGAGAATGATCCGTCTACTAGCGTTCGTAGTATCGAGAGAAGAACTGGCATAAAAAAATCAACCGTTCATGATATCTTGAAAAGACATCAACTGCACCCCTTCCACGTACAGCGTGTTCAATCTTTGTTGCCAACAGATTACCCAAAACGAATAACTTTTTGTCGCCGTATGTTGAGAAAACACCGAGAGGACCCAGATTTCTTCAATAAAATATTATGGACAGATGAATCATCATGCCTCCGTTTTCAATATCCACAACCTCCACAGTTGGCACTTTGAAAATCCTCGTATAATGAGACCAGACAGGTACCAACATCAATTTAAAATAAATCTTTGGACCGGCATACTGAATGGCCACGTGATTGGTCCGTTCGAGTTTCCGCAGACATTGAACTCCGAAAATTATTTGGAATTTTTGCAAATCCAATTAACCCATCTAATGGAAGATATGCCGCTGGCAGTCAGACAGACCATGTGGTTTCAACATGATGGGTGTCCTGCTCACTACGGCAGACAAGTAAGAGAATATTTAGATAGGACATATGCTCAGAGATGGATTGGGCGACTTGGCCAATACTATGGCCGCCACGTTCACCGGACTTGAACCCGTTAGATTTTTTTTATTGGGGATTTTGAAGGAAAAGGTTTACCACAACCCAATCACTAGCGAAGGGGAACTACGGAACCAAATACGACATGCAGCCGAATAAATCAACAATAACCCAAGAGCTCTGCGTTTGTTGAAAAGGTCGTTTTTAAGGAGATGTCGCGCTTGTATCAGAGCAGAAGGAAAACAATTCGAACATTTGTTCTACACCTTTTTCATATGTAATTCAGAAAGTATAACTTGTAATTCAGATTAATAAAATGTAATTCAGAAAACGTAACTTGTAATTCAGAATTGTTAATTGTATTTCAGAAACCGTAACATGTAATTCAGATTAGTAAATTGTATTTCAGAAACCGTAACATGTAATTCAGATTAGCAAGTTGTATTTCAGAAAGTGTAACTTGAATTTCAGATTAGTGAATTGTTATTCAGAAAGCGTCAATTGTAATTCAGAAACCATCAAAGATCTGACCGGTGTGAAAAGAGCAGCCAAAGATAGCAGCCGAAATCTCCGGAGACACCCCGGAGACACCAAAAGGGGGCTATTATGATAAATAATAACAAATATCTACAAAATAGAGTATGTGGACCTTTTGCATAACTTTACTGACGACAGGGTTGAAAGTGGGTGGGTGAATAATGCGGTTGTAGCGTAAAATGACTTCCGGCAAATTAAGGTATTGTAATAAAATAATTTCGCTTTTGTCAAAATGTTGCAAATCACTTCTCCTTTACTGTTTGATCAGAAAATTTCACTTCCCGAGAGAGCCAGGGGGTGCATTTAGCAACCCTTATCTTAAAAATTCGAAATATGAATGAAGTCGACATCGGAGCACCAACAAACTTTGTCAAAATATTGCAAAACACTTCTCCTTTACTCTTTGATCAGAAAATTCGACTTCCCGAGGGAGCCAAGGGGTGTATTTAGCAACCCTTCTCTTAAAAATTCGAAATATGAATGAAGTCGACGTCGGAGCACCAACAAATTTTGTCAAAATATTGCAAAACACTTCTCCTGTACTGTTTGATCAGAAAATTCGACTTTCCGAGGGAGCCAAGGGGTGTATTTAGCAACCCTTCTCTTAAAAGTTCGAAATATGAATGAAGTCGACGTCGGAGCACCAACAAATTTTGTCAAAATATTGCAAAACACTTCTCCTTTACTGTTTGATCAGAAAATTCGACTTCCCGAGGGAGCCAAGGGGTGTATTTAGCAACCCTTCTCTTAAAAATTCGAAATATGAAAGAAGTCGACGTCGGAGCACCAACAAATTTTGTCAAAATGTTGCAAATCACATCTTCTTTACTGTTTGATCAGAAAATTTGACTTCCCGAGGGAGCCAAGAGGTGTAATTAGCAACCCTTCTCTTAAAAATTCGAAATATGAATGAAGTCGACGACGGAGCACCAACAAATTTTGTCAAAATGTTGCACAACACTCCTCCTTTACTGTTTGATCAGAAAATTCGACTTCCCGAGGGAGCCAAAGGGTGTATTTAGCAACCCTTCTCTTAAAAATTCGAAATATGAAAGAAGTCGACGTCGGAGCACCAACAAATTTTGTCAAAATGTTGCAAATCACATCTTCTTTACTGTTTGATCAGAAAATTTGACTTCCCGAGGGAGCCAAGGGGTGTAATTAGCAACCCTTCTCTTAAAAATTCGAAATATGAATGAAGTCGACGTCGGAGCACCAACAAATTTTGTCAAAATGTTGCAAATCACATCTTCTTTACTGTTTGATCAGAAAATTTGACTTCCCGAGGGAGCCAAGGGGTGTAATTAGCAACCCTTCTCTTAAAAATTCGAAATATGAATGAAGTCGACGTCGGAGCACCAACAAATTTTGTCAAAATATTGCAAAACACTTCTCCTGTACTGTTTGATCAGAAAATTCGACTTCCCGAGGGAGCCAAAGGGTGTATTTAGCAACCCTTCTCTTAAAAATTCGAAATATGAAAGAAGTCGACGTCGGAGCACCAACAAATTTTGTCAAAATGTTGCAAATCACATCTTCTTTACTGTTTGATCAGAACATTTGACTTCCCGAGGGAGCCAAGGGTTGTAATTAGCAACCCTTCTCTTAAAAATTCGAAATATGAATGAAGTCGACGTCGGAGCACCAACAAATTTTGTCAAAATGTTGCACAACACTCCTCCTTTACTGTTTGATCAGAAAATTCGACTTCCCGAGGGGGGGCTGATTTTTCTAATTTAGAGGGGTGTGGAGGGGTAGTTTTTGATTCACAAATTATTTAACCCCATGGAACATATTCAGCAGGTTCACAATAGTTCAGTTCCGTCGAAAAACCTGGAGCAGGGGTTATACTTGAAGCGAAAAAAAAAAAGAAAAAAAAACCGTTGTTGGAAAAACCGTTGCTGCTTTCACACCCGTGGTCTTCATTAGTTTTGTTTGTTTGACTTTGATTTTTTGAGATATGCGTCAATATGCAATGAGGATCTGTATAGATTTTGAGAAGGATCGGAAATTGCATAACGATTTCCCGGGCAATTTTCCGAAAAGAAAAAAACACGAATAAAAACCGTACCGATGACTGAACTGAAATTTTTAATAGTGCAATGGATAGAGCTGGAAAATGCAAACAAATCATGTCACTTGAAAATTTCCGAAAAAATGATTGCAAAACTGAGGAAACTTGAAAAATATGAATAAAAAAATTTAAAAAAATTTAAATTTGAAAAATCTCGGAAACGCTCAAAATTTTCCAAATTTATTAGGATATCTTTTTTGATTGCCTTCAGAAAATCTACAAAAAATGTGAATGAATGTTTTTCCATAAAATCAATGTACCGTGAAATATTCAAAAAAAACCGGGGAATCGATAGATCTCCCAAACTATTGAAAAAAATCCAAATTTTTTTTTGCAGCAAATACTTTTTGACAAAATTTACCTACTCTTCAAATTTCAGTTTTTAGAATTCGTTAACAGAGCGGGGAAAAAATAAAATCGAAAAAAAACGGGACAAAACGGGATTGTACTAACTGAGTACTACAAAAAACTACGTATGAATTTTTTTTATATTTCAAAAAAATATATAAAATTTCACGACATTAGCGCCTTCTGGTGAGCCTTTATCTTCCACCTAGTCTTCTGGCAATTTTTTCTCCCTTTATTTGCATAATATCCGATTATTCTGCCAATTTCCAGCTCTCCGTTCTATTACGGGTTGTTCTTGGTTTCTGAATTACAGTTGACACTTTCTGAATTACAACTCACGCTTTCTGAATTACATGTCACACTTTCTGATTAACAATTCACTAATCTGAATTACAAGTTACACTTTCTGAAATACAACTTACTAATCTGAATTACATGTTACGGTTTCTGAAATACAATTTACTAATCTGAATTACATGTTACGGTTTCTGAATTACAATTTACTATTCTGAATTACAAATTATACTTTCTGAAATACATGTTATACTTTCTGAATTACAATTGAAAAAGGTGTAGTCTCTTAATCATGTATAAAAGGAATATTGAGGTGTACATTGTTGTGTTGTTTTCATAAGAATCAACCTATTCTCATATAATTTTTTTTTCATTAAAGTTCATTAAACTGTTATATCAGTCCAAGTACCTGTGTAAGATTTATCAGCTCATCAGTCGCTGTGATAAAATAATTGCAGCTCACACTTCGATAAAATAGAAAATAAACCCATTTTGAACGAAACTGCAATCCTTGTGATCCATCGTAAAATACCCCCCTTCGTACTCTATTAGCAATATCTATTTTTTCAAAAAAGAATCATGGCAACTTCTATACATTTTTGGACTATGGA
Source organism: Chrysolina oricalcia (assembly GCA_944452925.2). Classification (NCBI taxonomy): domain Eukaryota; kingdom Metazoa; phylum Arthropoda; class Insecta; order Coleoptera; family Chrysomelidae; genus Chrysolina; species Chrysolina oricalcia. Next base: position 19,738,219 of record OX101825.2, read on the forward strand.
CAAAACGAGCAAGTTTTCAAGGCCAATGTTCAGGTTTTCGTTGGAGAGTAATTTGTCACAAAAAGAGTTCAAAGTTTCATAATAGAAATCTTGAGAGATCCAAATCGGAAGATAATTTTTTTTTTGTAGACCGTTATGACTGCTATTGAAAATCTGCCTTCTGCGATAGTTACAACTACAATATTTATCTAAAATAAGAATTAACATGAAACGCTCCTTATTTGCTTAGAACATAAAAGAATGATCTAAGATAGGAATATTTTTTTTTATAAAAGTTCCAATATCTCGAAAACCGTGAGGTTTTTACTGAGGTCAAGTTGTGATTTTCTGATAGGTTATGAACTTGTTAATCACCAGCTAAAGTATGATCCATGGTTTACCGGACACCCTGTATAATTGTAAAATGAAGTATGTTCAGTCTTAAATGTTATTTCCTTTCCACTACAACAAGTAGAAATCAACAATTTATAAGCTAAAATCGCTATCGAAAGTGTGACGCAAATGTAAACTGTTATGTACCTACATTTATGAAAAACCGTTAAAATTATAATTATCTACCACTTGTAGTAGCTCTAAGTAAGTATAAAATTTAAAAAATATAATATTTTACGTCCTAAGATAGTGATTTTGTGCTACTATTTAATTTTCAAACACAATCTGGTGTGGAATTTTCTTTCCGAATTCCACACGAAGTTAAATTATTTCCAGAAATGTTTTCGAACTCATGAATATTTTTAGAAAATTATTACTCGTCTTCGATTCGGGATAATTTTCAATATTCATGACTCGAAAAAAATTTCGGAAATAATTTAACCTCTAGTGGTATTACAAGTGAAAATTCTTGACATTTGATCTTCAAAGTTATTCAGTGATTATTGTCCTGACTAATAATAGCAGTTTAATGATCTTTTGTCCTCGAACATCCTGTTAATCATATTTCCATTACCTCACCATTCATAAACATTTTAGCGAATTTGTATTCATGCTTCATATGTTTTTCTTCCAGGATGTCACCTCCTTCCGGTGCTGAACAATCTAAGGTATGTGCATGCGTTAATACTTAAAATTGCACGGAACAATTCCGTATTATATGTTTGTTCAATATTTGGGCGTTGCCTTTGAACAAATCTGCTTTGTCGGTTTCGTTTGTATGTTGCCATTAGTTGAAACCATACAGAATCGTAACATTGACATTCGTGTGTACCTTGATGGTCGTTATTTGACTTTTCTATTTATTTTAGGTACTTTCTGATATTGAACGAGTTGCATAAACCACTTAACGAAACCCAACACTTGATTGTTGAGAATTAGCCAAAATTAGTACTCCCTCATCGATTCAACATTCAAGTTCACCTCCATATTGGCAGTTTCTAAATTTCAGGTTCAAAATTCAGTATAAAAATTTCAGGGGTCTATTTTTCAGGTCAAAATGAGACTTTTTTTTCTTATAAACTCTGCAAACGCTTCGTGGCTGATATACACAGCGTTAAAGTTTAAAGATTTTTTTTTCCTTCATAGCTCTTTCAGTTTTTGAGATATTGAGATCAAATTTGAAACATAAGTTACGTTTCATGGCTCACATCATCCAGCATGCCAAGTGATTGTGATAATCTACAGGGATATATTTTTTCAGGGGCTACGCCCTTTTTCGCCGCGTAAACTTTTTTGTGGTGCGCCGCTGGTGGATTCTGAAGTGCGAAATGAGTTTTCTGATTAAATTTTAAACTTTTTTGTCTCTGCTAATGTTGACGTATCTGCGACCGTTATCGAGAAAAAATTTAAATAAGTTTTTGTAATTTGCTGCATTTAATTTAAAAAAATTCCGCCTATCTCCTATTAATTTGTATGTTTAATGTTCTTCAATGCAAATGACCCTTATTAATGAATGACTTCGAGAAATCGTCCATCAATGACCCATAGCATTGTTTATAAAGAATATAGTTGGTCAACCTTATGGGATTATAATTGGATCAAAATGGATGCGACATGTAGATGGCGATAGTGAGCTCGCATCCAAGTCATGTCGTAACTTCCGTGATCTGGCCTCCAAGTCATGTCGTAACTTGATTGAAACAATGGGACAGCATTAAAATCAGGGTTTTTTGAAGGAACCTGCATTAAAATGACGTCAAATATTCATGTTTGTAACTAATCACGCTAGATGACACTCGCGTTTGCGTCCAACACCAATTACACAGGCATTGACTAACTATCTTATTTCTATATAAACAATGCCCATAGTAACGGTCGATTTCTCTATGAATTCAAGGTTGTTGCATAGGCAATCAAACATAATCGAATTCAGGTGTTATGGGCGATAAAATGGATATTGACGATGAATTTATGTTGTCTGAAGTTGCGGAAGTAGCATCTTTAACTTCATTGCCAGAAAAAGTTAGAATTCCTTAGTAACGATGCCATGTCAGAAAATTTTATTCAGATTTTAATTTGAGCATATACGGGGTGCAACAATGAGACGAAGTTTCTTTTCCAAAATTTGAAACACCCTGTAGAGTGCAACAACTATAGCAGCTGTTGTCATCTCATTGAACCCTGATCTTTTTTGAATATTTTGTTTTTTTAATCACGACTTTATCTCTGTTTTTACTGGAGATACACTGTTTTAAAGCGAACACCTCGGTCGGAGCTGTGAAAACAACAAATAAACATCGAAACGTAAGTTTAATTAGAAAACTATCAAAAACATAAAAATTTCAAAAGCAATAAACACATTTCAAGGGGCTAATATCTACTGTGGCCTCCCCGCCCAAAATGACTTCATTCAGTCGATGTTGCATCGAATCAATAAGGTTTGTAAAAATTGTTTGTGGAATGGCATCAAATTCTTCCTGAAGTGCAATTCGCAGATTATGAAGGGTGTCTGGTAGAGCAGGTCGGCGACTAATGCGCCTTTGAAGTTGGTCCCGGAGATGCTCAATTGGATTGAGATCAGGACTGCAAGCTGGCCAAACTATTCGTTCAATACCCACTTCGTCCAAATATTCGTTGACTACTCGTGCCACATGTGGTCGCGCATTATCTTGCATTAATACGAAGCCGTCACCGACAAAATAAGAGTAGGAAACAACAGCGTTTTGGAGAATATCTTCGAAATATCGATGCGCATTTAAGGCGCCGTTTTCAACCAAGATTAAAGCTGTACGGGCGTCCCTCGAAATTTCCGCCCATACCATCACAGAACCCCCATTGAAACTTCGCGTTCTGAAATTGTACAGTCCACAAATCTTTCATTTCGACGTCTCCAAACTCGTTCCCGACCATCAGGCGATCGCGGGCAAAATCGCGACTCATCCGTGAAAAGAACTTTAGTCCATTGCTCAAACCCCCAATTCGAATGTAGGCGCGCAAATTGAAGACGTGCTCGACGATGTTTTGGAAGCAGCTGGGGTCCTGTGGCAGGCCTCCTTGAAGATAGGTTGTTTTCGTCGTCTTCGTCGGATTGTGCTCTCACTGAATTCAATTCTACGCACGGTTTGTAGAAGATGTTGATTCTGAACAGCTGTATCATTGTTTATAAAGAATATAGTTGGTCAACCTTATGGGATTATAATTGGATCAAAATGGATGCGACATGTAGATGGCGATAGTGAGCTCGCATCCAAGTCATGTCGTAACTTCCGTGATCTGGCCTCCAAGTCATGTCGTAACTTGATTGAAACAATGGGACAGCATTAAAATCAGGGTTTTTTGAAGGAACCTGCATTAAAATGACGTCAAATATTCATGTTTGTAACTAATCACGCTAGATGACACTCGCGTTTGCGTCCAACACCAATTACACAGGCATTGACTAACTATCTTATTTCTATATAAACAATGGCTGTATAGTTCTACGATTTCGTAGACAATAAAGCGGTCGTCGATTGCACTCCTCTTCCGTTTTCTTCCGGAACCCACTCGCCTGTTGAAATTTCCCGTTACCATATACCGATTCCAGGCATCCTGGACTGTTGTTCGAGGTATACCAAGGGTATCGGACACATAACGTTGACTTCGGCCATCCTCAATTGAGGCCACTATACGAGCAACATTCGCCACAGATGAAGGTATTTTTTGATTTCAAAACCGTTGACAAGCTCTTAATGTTAATGTCAGTGTCAATCAATGTTAAACTCAAATCGGTTTCCGCGTATGCCGCCTTGATTATTTAACGTAGAAATTTCTGCCTGCGAACTTCAAAAAATGTATCTCCGGTAAAAACAGAGATAATTTCGTGATTAAAAAAATCAAATGTTCAGAAATGATCAGAGTTCAATGTGAGTTGAGTTGATAATAGCTGCTATAGCTGTTGCACTCCACAGGGTGTTTACAATTTTGGAAAAGAAACTTTGTCTCATTGTTGCACTTCGTATATGCTCAAATTCAAATCTGAATAAAAATTTCTGACATGACATCGTTACTGAGGAATTAATCTACAATTTTAAAAAAAGACATCAAAAACAAATGAGCGGTTCGCGAGGAAGACAACTTTGAATTTGGGGCCAGTGAGTGTATCAAAATGCGACTAATGATCTCGAAAATTAAAGCGCTCGCTTCGCTTCGCTCGATCATTAATCGCTTTCATTAATACGCTAGTTGAATAAATAATTATTAACAAAAGGGAGGAACCCATTATCACAATGATAACAAAAACCGCTACTTTTAATCTGAATTACAAGTTTCCTTCAACATTACCCCTAAATAATAAGAAACGTAACGAACCTTGACTTTTTTATGAAAGTTGTTGGAAATGCCCTCCACCTTCTGCGATACAACCCTCCACTCTTCTTCTCATAGAGTGTTTCTTACGGTTAGGCATCAAAAATTCGTTCAGTAAGAACTGCAATGGAAGGAGGCACTGGTTCTGCACCCTAAACTAGGCCCTTTACATGTCCCCATGAAAAAAAAGTCTAGTGGGTGGCAATCTGGGGAACGTGGAGGCCAAACAATTGGACCTGCTCTGCCAATCCACCGATTGGGAAACACTGTATCTAAATAATCGTGGTCGTTGATTCAAAAATCAGCCCCCCCCCCCCCCCCCATCGTGTATGAACCACATCTGTTGACGAACTTGTAAAGGCACGTCCTCCAGTAATGCAGGCAATTCGTTCTGTAGGAAGTTTAAATATGTGCCAATATTTGAAATTCGTGGTAAAATAACAGGACCAATTGAAGTAGCTCCTACTATTCCTGCTCATATGTTTACGCTGAACTGCTCCTGGTGTTTGTGTGATCATATGTGGATTTTCTGGTGCCCAGGTAAGTATGAACGTTGTGGTAATTCACTACTCCCTCACGTGTAAATTGAGCTTCGTCGGTAAAAAAGATACGAGATAAAAATCAGGATCTCTAGTACACCTGCGCAGTATCTATGTGGATAACTGCAAGAGCCGTAGAAAATCTCGAGGAAGCGAACCTTGTACGTGCTGGATATAAAATGGATTTAACATGTTTTCCTGTGAAACCCTCCGAACAGTTCAATGGGAATCATCCAAATCTCTTGCTATTTGTCGAGTACTCATACCAGGATTTTCGTCGATACCATTTAAAATCTCTTTATCTAATTCTGGGTTGCGTGCTTATCGCGGTCTGCCAGCATCATGCCTTGGAGTCTGACACCTGTAGTATTCCCGAAGGTGCTGCTGGAACTTTATAAAAGTTCTATAGTTGGGAAGCCAGCGATTAGGAAATCTTAGCGCGTATAAGCTCTCTGACCATTAGCCAGACCATAAACAAAAAGGCTGTCGGCCAAATGTTCACATGAATATGGTTCATTTTCCATTAAAAAAAATATAAATACAAATACACGATGAGACATAAAACCAACTTTCAAATAATGTCAAATGCCTCAAACAAACCTGAACGTCAAAACGAAAATGGTAGTCAAAGCCCTCTGATTCTGTTTTTCACTGTTTCGTTAAAAAATTTTAATGAGATCTAGCGAATTACAAAAAATTATTTGAATTTGGTTCTCGATAACGGTTGCAGATGCTTAAAAATTACAAGAAACAAAAAATGCATAAACAAAACAAAAAATGTAGTTCATATTTCACCAGCGGCTCACTACAGAAAACTTTATGGGTCGAAAAAATATCTCTCTGTAGATTCTTGCAATCACTCGGCATGCTGGATTTTGAAAGCCCTAAAACGTAACCAGTGTTTCAAATTTCATCTTAATATCTCAAAAACTGAAAAAGCTATGAAGAAAAAATTAAAAAGTTCTGAAACTTCAACGCTTTGTAGATCGGTAACGAAGCGTTTGAGGACAAAATGTCTTATCTTAACCTGAAAAATATGCCCCTAAAATCGTGATATTGAATTTTGAAACACCTTGTATAATATCGGAACTTTCGCATATTTCACTTTACCTGAGAAAAAAAAATACACCGTGACATAATTGAAAGGCTCATTTTCCTCCAGCATTGAGCCTAACGGGTAGGGTGGATCACAAGATACTCAATAAGGCACAAGTAGTCAACAAGGGGATACCGGAAACTAGTTACAAAATATTGCGAAAGAAACAAATTCCATTCATGCAAATATATCGTCAAGAGATTGAATAAAGTATACGTACAGAACACACACAACTCCGTATTAAAAACTTAATTTTTACTTTAAAATAGGAACAAAAGTGTGCATTTTCCTTTGAAGAAATTCTTTCACGGAATAAAAACATCCTTTCAGCAAATATTCTTCAACTTTCTTTTTGAAACCTACGAAAGCTGGTATTTCCTTAATGTCTTAACTTAGGTCCATCTGCAAAGGGCGACAGAGGGTTACCCATGGCTGAATCTTCAGGCCCATGGCTGAACCTTCGGGCACAACTCGAAGGTACAGCCATGGGTAACCTCTGTCTCCATTCCTAACCAATTTGTTCACGAGTAAGTTTGAAATGGCAGCTATTTTCCCAGGATTTGAGTAAGAATGTGGCCGACGTGATTCAAAACAGGTCAACGTAGACAGTTTGGTTCCAGAATTCCATAGCCAATTTCAAACCATGTCTTTCACGTATGAAAATAAGCTTGAATTAGATGTCTACAGGAAGGACACGAGTACACTCAGAAACATCCGTGAGAGTTCCCACCATTGCACAAAATGGCGGGTCTCGATTTCTTGGTGAGTCGACTTTTGTCGTTCCCTCTCAACACAGAGAGATTTAAAACTGAAAAAGTGATCCTCAGAGAGGTGGCTGAGATGAACGGTTATTCTGTGGACTTGGTGGAGAAACTGATTAGGAAACATAGATTTATGAAAACTTTTGGTATTTCTTTCACTTTTTAAAAAGAGGAAAACCCTCCTAAATATGTCGTTATCCCATATGAACCTCGAGTTACTCGGAGTAGATGAAACTTCGTACTACAACAAATCTTGGGTACTCTCAAAGATAACATAGAAAAAAAGAAAAGTCGGGGATTTATGAAATAAGCTGTAAAGACAGCGAGAAGAAGTATTTGGGCTAGACTCGAAGGTCCATGAAGCTGTGCGTAATTATCATGAAGCGAAAAGGAGATTTCATGGGAGGTTTCAGGATATTCCAATATCTGGAACTTACTCAAGGAAATTGGTCTTCAAATTCTGAAGGACTGGTTGTGTAACAAGGAAAAAATGATCAGGAAGAAATTATATTTCAGATGAAAAGCAAATTGAAATTGTGGCATCCGTTGTTAATAATCCCCAACATCAAATATCATCCACCCTGAAAAACCATGTATGATGCTTATGTTTAGTTTAACACATAGAAATTTAATAAACACTAGAACGCCAATTAGTTCAGAATAACATGGTCCCTCTACGGCAGATCCACCAACCTGTGAGTTTGCGCAATAGAGCGCTAGTGTCGCCAGGGACGGTCTTAGGATTTTTGACTTCCTGTTCCTGAATCTGGTATAAGTTGTCGGTAATAGCATTTGCAATATAATAGAGTTTTCCTTTAATGATATATACAGACATACAGTAAACCAATAATTGACTTCTTGAAAATAGAAATATTGAGTGTAGGTCTTTTATTTTGTGCTTTCTCGCGACCAGGTAGAGAGAAATTATTGTGATCGTCAAAAAATTCAAATTTGATATTTTGATGGGAATTGATTCTACTACTCTCAGTCTGTAAATCAGAAAAAAATAAACTCAATTTGTGTGTCCATCGGCCTCATGCCTAAACCGTTGAGCCTATTATACTCGAAATCCACATCAGAGTGAGGAAACACTTTCTTAAGGTAGGCATATTTTTGATTTTCGAAATTCTGGATATTGAAGTTGGTTTTCATGAATATTTGAGTAATATTTGGGTATAGTGGCTTTGTGTTCAAGAGATTACGAATGCTTTTGTTATAAATTAAGAACCCACTGTATGTGGTGATTTTGAATAATATAATGGGATGAGAGAATTTACTTCTACAAATTGATTGAATGAATAATTAGTTATTGATGCAAAAAGTACGTAATAATAATAATAATAATAAAAATAACAGAGGCTTTTATTGAGACATTACAATTCTTTTTTACATGAGTTCAAAATACTTGTTGACTCTTGTTATCACTCTTCCACCATTTTTGTTGAGAAACAGAAATGTCCTCGATTGGTGATATAAAATTAGGAAAAAATATGTCAAATATAGTTTCTCGGGTGAAAAACTGCATTTTTCCTTTCGGTCAGACGTTCTCATTTACCACTGTAAATGTTGTTGAATCGCATTAAATTCAAATGGCATTTTTTGTAATAAGAAGTAGATTATCGAATGTTGAGAGAAATAAAATAATATGAAAAGCCAAAATTTCAAATTGTTACATGTTACATGTTCCATGTGTCATTTGTTTCACTTCGTTTTGAATAAGGAGAAATGGTAAGATTGGAGGAAAAAGGACTATAATAATTCTCAACACATTTTATTTTGTAATGTTACAAACTTTTTTCTATCAAACAAAAATTATGGCATTTTGTTTCAAAATCTATTGATGGGAAAATAGAATCAATTTTGTTAGTGTTTTTCTCTTCAGCTCATCTTTTATTTTCTCAGTTTGCAACATGCAATATTGAAAAATCTAATTCTGGTGTAAATTCTTGTTATTGCTTTTATCATTTTCATTTTGTGACTCACCTCATAGGAGAATATACCGAAAATGTGTTTTTTATGGAGCTGAATGATTTTTCATCCTGAAATAATATTGATGAAGTTTGGTGTATGAAGGTTTCCAAAAAATTCGTTTTATTTGGCATGAAATTATAAGTAATTGCAAGAACCTGCCAGAGTTTTCTCTCAAGGAAAATGAACAGTTTTTTCTATTTAATAATAAAAAATTTCTGTATCTGCAGAAGATTTTGTAATTTCTTCAAGAGTGGACAAACATACTCTACATTTGATAATAAGATTTAACGTCAAATCCTTATGTGTAACAACATTTTCAGTCAGAATACTCAAAGAAGGGAGAAATGGAATGAAATGATAAAATACCCCATCTTGGATTAACATGTTTGACATCAATGTCATATTTTTTTATTTTGAACAAACAACTGCTAAAACCTAACATACGACACGATTGGATTTTGAGGCGGTGTTGCCAAGTTTATTACATTTGGATCACGAAAAAAACAAAAAAAACTTGGCAACAACGTAACCAGAAACAGCAATAATGCGCAAAGGCAAAGGTTGGTCATCATTCTCTGTGAGGGGGTCATTTAACTGAATCTCGGACAGCGTGTTTGGCGTTCTAGTGTTTGTTATATTTCTATGGTTCAAAAACGTTGCTACACCGCATTATAGTTGGATTGTTGTATTTTGAAGTAGTGGTGCAAACGATTTAATAAACTTTGAAATTGTTATCGCGAGTACAGATAAATATTGATTTCATTGCAGGAAATGCGCAGAAGCGGAACCAGAACTGGCTGTTCAATTGGACGTGTTCGACGAACAACGAGAAAGCGATGATACGCAAAACCTTCAAGGACCTCACGGAGTAGATCTCAACTCGCCATTAGATGTATTTTACGCAATACTCAAACAGGTAAATAGTACAGAAACTATTGAATTTGTTTCGACGAATCTAGAGCTTCAGCAGGATAGCAATGACCCTTTCGATAATTCTTTAGTTTATTTTTCCCAAGTTTATTTGGGGTGGTATTTTTGGTTCTGCTGCAGTGCATTTTTATTAACTTCAACTTTATGTAATAAAGAACCCATCAAAATCAGCTACGTATTGGGAAAATAATAGCTATTTATGTACCAAGTGCGTTTTATAGATCCTAACGCCCGGAGGGTAACATTCACCCGAGGGCCTTTGGCCCGAGGGATGAATGTTGCCCGATGGGCGTTAGGATCTAGTAACGCTCGTGGTGCATACAAGATTTTATTTTTCACGAAAAAATTATATTAAACGACGTTGTTTACATCATAAATTTCTTCTCATAGTATTTACTGCGTTCTGGTCGGCAACTAAGCACAAGTGCAATTGCCATTGAAGAGGTTGCTGAGGGTTGTTTATTTAATAAAATGACGCTGCATTTTTGTAAGAACTGACAAGCTTTAGTGGAGGAAACTAAAAACGGTTGTGTTAATAATAATTATGGAGATCCCACAGAATGTGACGCTCAAAGCTGAAAAATCGTTAGGAAATTTACTGACTGTGAAATCCAAATACTTATACGAGAAGGAGTATGACCATTTTTTGAAATGGGAAGATGAAAACAGAGTGAATACCGTAAATGAAACTGTCTTAATGGCATACTTCCAGGAACTGGTGAGTTTATCTCATGAAAAATATTAATATTTTTTATTTATTTTACATTATTTTAGTCTGAAAAATATAGTGCAAATAGTCTATGGACCAAATACTCACAGCTGAAATCAACATTGATTGTTAAAGAAAACATTAATAAATCAGCATTCAGTCAACTGATGGCTTTTCTGAAGGTTAAATCAAAAAGATACATTCCTAAAAAATCAAAGGTGTTGGAAGGTGGACAAGTATTACTTTTCATAAGAAAAGCTCCAGATGATACTTTTCTGCTACATAAAGTTGTTCTGGTAATGGGCGTATTTGGAGGATTAAGAAGTGATGAAATGGTCAAGATGACAATTGATGACATTGAAGACAGAGGAGCCGTTTTACTGATCAAGGTACCAGAAACCAAGACCTGCACCTCAAAAAGCTTCACCATTGTTGAAGAAAGCGAAATAGGAGCCTTGAACTTAGTTGAAAAGTACATGGCACTACGACCAAAAGGATGTAAACAACGTAGGTTTTTTTTAACCTACAGAAATAATAAATGCATTGAGTTACCTGTAGGTAAAAATACTATAGCGAAATACCTTAATTTGGAAAACCCGAAACACCGGACATTGTCTACGCCGAACGTCGTCAACGCTTCTTGTTCAAGGTGGTGCTTCCTTTGAAACACTAAAATTACATGGAAAATGGAAGAGTAGTACGGGAGCGGAGAGCTATATTGAAGAAAGTATCTCCTCGAAGAAAAAAACATTTAGCGGGCGTTATGATTCATTATGCCCTCCATAACGCCCCGGGCGTTATGGGTCTGTTAATAGCAACCGTTGCCAAGGTATTATAAAGCAGTAATAGACAAGTGAAGAATAAATGTCTTTACATAATCATTCAACCAAGAAATGTTTAATGGAATTAAAAACGTAATTTCGTTTTTTTATCGGGTTCAAGAAAACCCAATACAGACCTGGAAAACTATCAGGTAACAAGCTATCAAAAAATGTATGTGAAACAAATCTAGGGTATTGTTTCTATATCGTCGAACATAACAGAAAAAAATCCGTCATCCCTCTACGACTGCCGACTCTCTCCTGTCTATCACTGTGCAATGATCACTGTAACAACTAGCATATGTTTATTAAAACAGATGACTATCTCCAGGCTAGTTTTACGGTTCTGCCGCTTATCATCACAAACCCGGTTACGACGGAGAGCTAATACTCCTACCCTTTATCCTATTGATTTTCATCTGCCGTTGTCATATATCCCCACGATAACTTGTACCCACTAAGAAATAGGGTCACTGAATCCTAGAAGGCTTTGGCCTTCTTACGGCTATGGCCAATGGGTGGAGTCTAATAGTTCCAATCTCTTTAAATAGTTCTAATGTTCCAAATAACCCACAAAAGCGCCAATTAGGAAGCAAGTGGTATAAGAGAGAGAGAACCGATAAATTTGAAAAAAAAGTTGGGTTATGTTTCTTTTGTAAGTCAGATATGTCAGAATGTCAAATAAGTAAATTGTGGATATCATGTTCAATTTCAATGGATACATATCAATTCGAATTTTTTTATGGATTGAAATTGTCAGGTGTACAATTGACTCGAATTACAAAAAAGCGTCGACTTTCGGACATGGCCCCGATATTCTATGGCGATTATGGAACATGGAGATTCAGCCGTCGACCATCTTTGCTGCAGACACAAGAGTTTCTTTTAGAAGGGCAGAACCTAGTGTAGTTTTTAGAAATAATGTGTAAAAATTGCCAATGATTGATTAAATATATCCACAGAGTTACAAACCCTTTATAAAAACACTGAAACTTCTCCATTAATTAGAGATTAGGTACTGTTCTCCCAAATACTTCTTAGTCAATATATAAGGTAGTGTTGGAGAATAAGGCCCGGCGGTAAATAAGGCCCAATGTCATTTTTCTTGATGACTGGCAAATTTTTTCAAATCTGTCAACATGGTTAGTTTCATCATCGTAATGGTAAAGCTTTATTAAAAGATCGTTGACTTCATTTCGCCATTAACAACACTAGGTGAATGTGCAGTTTTAGGCTGCACAGATTATAAGTTCGCAAGAAGCTGAGACGTCGTTTTTAATTCAACCTATTTTACTTAAAGAAACAAATAGTGCTCCATCAGTTACCATAACATTGGTACTATATTTCGCACTAAGAGAAAAGTTTAAAGAATTGTTAATTTTTCTGGAAATTGCATGTTTAAGAAAAAGTGCTCGCCCGGTAATAAGGCCCTACCAACGATCGCGTAATAAGTCCCGCGGGCAACATGCGAAATTGTCTAGAATGTGGAACTTGGTTACACGAAACTTGCATAGGACTGACGGCTGAAGATGTTGAGGATTTTAACGGTAGGGAATGTTCTTAGAATTCAGTTTATTAGATTTTTATTATAATTTAATTTCCTTGTTTGAATTTTGTTTGTTGTTTGTTGAAGTTTATCCCTTTTTGTAGAAAATAATGTTAATTTTTGTTTTTTCATAAGTGTTTCATTGAGTTTCTATCATTTCTGATTAATAAAAATGAACTGTATGTATTTATATATACAATAAATAAACGAAATTGTGCATAACTTACTTACTTACTTACTTATGGGCTTTATTACCCTAATAGGCGGGTAATAAGGCCCAACAGCAAGTTTTTGAAATTTGTCTTATTTTGATTACTGAGGTATTGAAGGAGACGAATATTGATGTTAACATAGCGGTAAACATCACAAGCAATCAACTCATCAAGTTTCGGATTTTTTTTAATAAAATATAAAGGATAAAAAAATTGCAAAAGTTAAGTGGGCCTTATTACCCAATACTACCTTACCATTGTTTGATCAATACAAATTTTAAAAATTGGGTATCAATTTGAGGTACTGCTAATAACTCAAAAACCAAATAATATCGAATTTGAATCTTTCAGAAGTGCCTAGCATTCGTGAACATAACACGTGTCAAATATATTTGCTGAATGCCTCTCAGATGAAATCAAGCTTAAGCAAAAAACTTAAGGCAAAAATTGATACCTATCACACATATAGGTATTACAAAACATCCAAAAAATATTGAAATGATTGAAGATCCATTTATAATCTTACATTTTTGTACATTCTCGTTTGTATGATTATGAAAGTTCCTTTATATGCCTAATGAATTCTTTTTTTTGTATTCCTATCATAAATAAGAAGTTTCTTGAGATAGTGAATTATTACCTCCATATGGCATGGTTGAAACAAGAAAATCTAGCCATTCACTTCAATGAAACAGCTGTTCTAGAGATTACCAATATACCAACACTATCTTTTATATTATGGTCTAACCAATTTTCTCAAGATAAACGTCAATATAGAATTTTTAAACTTGTTCGAAAGAAAAGGTTCCATTTTTGCAATTTAAAACTTTTCCATTCTAGGTGCTTATTAGAATTGGCCACTTTTTTCAATAACCATTTATGGGTCTTTTGTTCCAAAATGAATCTGAAAAATTGATAAAATGGGTTAATAATCTGAACAATTCAGAAAAAATTTGTCAGTCCTAGTGAACACGAAAATTGTTATACTGCACTTTATTTATTGATCCCAAGAAACATTTCTGTTTAGAGAGGGATTACATTTTTACATAAATTGTTTAACAGCAATAATACATATGAAATAAAAATTGATGAAGAAATCAAACAATTATTTGAAAAGGAATGATGAGAATAATTTGTGAAATGAGTAAATAAGTCATTTCAAACCAATAAGTCAAAGGTGAAACATTGTTATATTATAAACGAATTGAAGTCATCTGTTAAGTATACATTTCTTAAGTTCATTTTTTAATTTAGTTGTAGTCCTGATTTCAGTCACAATTTTACACTACGTTACTTAATATTGATACTATTGATAGCCATTTCTTTCTCAAGGTTTCAATCCTGAAAAAAAAAGTTTGAATGAAAATATAGGTAATCTGTATCTGTCTTTCGTGAGGAAAATTGGAGAAATGTATTCTTCAATCTACTAATTAACAATTTATAAACAAAATGATCTTGAACTCACCTCTGAGAATACAATATAATTTATTACTTTTGTCGGTATTCTTACAGGTTTTCACTGCACAATAGGTACTTCACTTTCAGTATCAGTAAAAAAAGTAACCAACATATTCCCATTTTGGATCAGTGACAGCAGGGCTTATCAGAAGATTTTGGAACTTGGGACAATCTGCTTTCTTTTCTGTGAATCTGCTAAAACTATTTTTGAAAACATTACCAATGACGGCAATGACATAAAAATTGACTTTTAACATGTGTCATTAGTTCAAACATCGGACCTAATTTTCGTGGTGTTTTTGGAACATTGAAACTATTTAGACTCCACCCATTGGCCATACCCGTAAGAAGGCCAAAGCCTTCTAGGATTCAGTGACCCTACTAAGAAATTAGGCACAGAGCCACCTATAGGAACCACAGAAAGCAGTCCGAATAGACCTGGATTCCAATCTGAAGCCTGAGAATATACCAACATTTGGAAAATGATAATGTAATTTGCGACATGCTGGTTTATTAATAATTCATATTAATATTATTCAGGACTGGCGCGGTATTGGCAGGGACGGCCTAAGTCCCTGCCCAGGGTGCCGAGTCTAAGGGGCGCCAAAAGTTCAAAAATAAAAATTATTTTCTCTTACATACGAATTTAAGGATGAGACGTCGTGGTTTTCCAGTCAGTGAAAATATTTCACAAACTAAACATTTGGTCAAAGTATGTTGCGTCCGAACAAACCTTTTGCCTTTCCGATTACATCGCTTTTAGAAAAATATATCTGGTAAACAATAGTTGTACTAAAATGTAGGGTTTGAAACGTGATGGGCACAATAATATAGAACCCCATTGGGTTCATAAAACTTGTACAGCTTAAGCATTTCCAATTTCTAAAGGCTGTACAATGTATTAGGGTACTTACCATATGTTCTATCGTGGTGGCATTTAATATGTGTAAATTCATCATGAATGATAAATAAAGAGGAAATAAAATCTTCCAATTTACACAAAAAATATATGCTTGTAACGTGCTTACAATTGTTTCGACACACGGTGTCATCATCTGAGCGAGTTATCAACTAAAGAAACGTCAAAATCACCTTCTTAAATATTATGTTATATTTATGTTATATTATGCATGTTATTTTAATATTTAAGAAGGTGATTTTGACGTTTCTTTAGTTGATAACTCGCTCAGATGATGACACCGTGTGTCGAAACAATTGTAAGCACGTTACAAGTATATATTTTTTGTGTAAATTGGAAGATTTTATTTCCTCTTTATTTATCATACGGTTTATCATATGGTTGAAGGAACAATTCTAAGGCAAATTCATTTTCTCGGAAAACTGATAAACGAATATCTAAAAAAAACACGGAACTGAATTTCAATATGTATAATTATTTGTTCTTAGAAAGACGAAGGAAAGATTGGACAAGATTCCCGTTCACAAGCGAAGAGATTTTGGGTTTGTTTCTCTTCAAAGTTTAAATTGTCACTAAGGGCGTTTTCAATGAGTGTGAGGTAGAGATCCCTACCAAAAAGTCATGCCGTGAGAAAAATCAGAACATTTTTCTCCATAACACGAATCATGGTTCAAATCTCTGTACCAGAGAGCGCCATATTCCAGGACAGACTTCAAGTCCCAAGTAGCACACCTATATTGGTAAAATATTGATACAATATTGTGAACATATTGGCGAAATATTTGAAATGCAATATTGGCGAGAAAAAAAATGTGAACATTCGGCGATATTGGTCCAATATTACTTGAATAATATTGGCGAAATATTCTTGAACTAATATTGGCCTCAAAATGTTCGGCGATATTGGTACAATATCGCTGATACAATATTCTGACAATATTAGCACAATATTCAAAAGTTATATTGTCGAGAAGTAAAATGTGAACATTTTGCGATATTGGTCGAATATTGTTTGAATATTTTAGAAATAGTTTTGGTGGAATATTCTTGAAGCAATAATGGCCTCAAAATATTTATCGATATCGGTACAAAAGTTATCGATATTGGTAGAATATTTATCGATATTGGTACAATATCATTTGGATATATTGGTGGATGTCAATATACCTTGGTAAATTATTAAATGTCCTTAAGTTGATGAAGGTGACACCAGAGTCTGTCTTTTGATCGCCATATCCACTGAGTGAGCTGTCTTGAAAACAAGTTAAGAGAAGTATTTAATATACTTTCGTAGGTTTTAGAAGACGTTCTATATGTAGAGCCACCTAGCGGATTTTTATCCAAGTTTGATCATGATATAATTTCAATATGTTTCATTGAATATTCTGCCAATATTCAAATTTCATTTCAATCTAGATGTAGGAAACAATATAAAGACAATATTGTTTTAACGATATCGATAAATATTAGTGAATCAATATTGACCCAATATTAATTAATAAGATTTGTTGAATATGTGCGAAATGATATTCAACCAATGTGTAATCACACTTGGAGATACAATATAGTTTTTATTCCTAGAATCGATATTAGGGGAATATTGGGATTGCGATATTTATTCTAGATGTTAAAAACGATGTGAAGACAATATTGTTTTATTGATATTGGTAAATATCGTTCAACCAATATTGACTCAATATGAGTTATTACAATTTCTCAAATAAAGTGGAAATGATATTCAACCAATATTCTAACAAACTTGAAAACACAATATAGTTTTTTTCCCCTATAATCGATATGACTGGAATATTTGGATTGCAATATTTATTCTAGATGTGGAAAACAATATATAACCAATATTGTATTATCGATATTGGTAGAAATTATTCAACCAATATTGACCCAATATTTCGTGTGTTAATCTACATTCAAAACTAGTTCAACCAATATTCCACCAATATTATTAATATAATATTGTTTTTTGAATATTCATCTATATTGGACCAATATTGATTTTCCATTTACAATATATCTATATTGGCCCAATATGGAACCAAGATTCAGCCGATATGATGTGCTACCTGGGGTCGCTCTCGGCAATGAGCCAAATGGGATGAGTCACGTTTAACGTCGAGTTTCAACTTGGCCAAAAGATCGGATTCGTTTTAACCCAGGCGGTATCAACAAATAGATAAGAATTTCATAAATAAACGAATAATACAGTGAGGGCAAAAATCAACCTAGTATTTTTTGTTAAAAATAATATCAGTTTGTCGCCTACTGTTTTCCAGTAAATGTCTCTTCTAAATCAGTACTCTTCCAGTACCTTAGTCATACAAAGGTATTCTCTTGTTTAGTCGAATCAGTGATTTTTTCGCTGTCGCGTTATTCACTATTGGTAGAGCTAAAAGTAATTTGAAAATATGAACAGGATGTATATAAAGTCAGTTGTGGAATCATCTGTGACTGAAAGATAAACTTTAGTCGCTATTTTCCATCGTACAAGATAACCTCTCTTGGAAGGGATTCATATTGTACAGGGAAACATTCTCAATTGAAAATTGAACCAATACATAACTCCATATCCAGAGGAGTCATGATCAATTTTCAATTGAGAATGTTTCCCTTCACAAGGTAATTTAGGTAATTATTACATTTACATTCATTTCAGCCATTCATGCACTGCTATTCTTCATGTATTCTCATTTCCAGACTTAACGATCTCGATTGTTGTTGTGTTCACGGTACACAAGTAACCAGTAGGTTCTCGGAAGAAATACTTTATTAATATCAACGTACAACAAACACCACTTTCAAATTACTTTTTAAGTAGACATTACCATTTGACAACTGTCAAGTACTGGTTGTAATTGTTCCTACCAAGTGTTCTACCTATTAGCCTGTTCAGGATATAACAATTGTTCACGTGAATTTCTCTACATTGTTTCATATTTTATATAACTGATTTTTTCCCACCAATTAATATAAAAAAACACAAAATAATTTCGTAGTAACTTGGGGTTTTGGGGATTTCGAGGGTAAATATTAGTATAGTCCCTCTGACTAATGACGAAACCACAACGAGCGAACTGTTGTTCACTGTGGTTCCATTGAATATCGATCAACCAAAAGGATGTCAGCAGGTCCATAGAGATACGCCCCCCCAACTCCACCGGCCGTGTATAAATATAGCCTTAAGTCAACTAGAATTACTAGGACTAACCTCGGAGATGGACGGACCTCTGCAGAAGCTAGCCACTCGCGCTAGCAAAATGTCAGGCAGCAATTCCAAAGAACGTCGGCTTTTGAACCAGAAAAAGAATAAGGGAAGTAGTTGTTTTCTGACAGATACTTGCGGATAAAAGTGAAAGAGAGTAAAACCTCGGTGGTTAACTACAGTCGTTATTTAACGATCTTCCAGAAGAATCTGTACTCAATTGTCTGATTAACTTTCGTAACGTTATGACTCATTACGTAATATCTGATAAGCCTGGTGATTTTGTTCAGTTTAATGTCGACGGCGTTAACAGAAGCATTTATTACTACACCAAGCAAATATCCGCAACTAGCTATCCTGTATTAGTGATTTTAATGGGTAATGAAATACAACAATATCAAATAATGAAAAATGGATTCAATAATAATCCAGTTTTCCGATTCAACATATTATACAATAGGTATATTCGTCGGCAAGTCTCGAACTACTGTCCCCTATGATATTTGTTGGATTTTTGGCAAAGTTTTCTACTTTACTATATAGTACAGGCTAAATAGGATAAGACCCAAAAAAAATTGGGCCCTTTTGATTTTCCAGATTCTGGGAAGTTTTGGGGTACCGAATAAGTCTAGCAACTCTTCATAAAAGTACGGGCACGGATTTTCGAAATTTTGGGACTTGAAACTCAAAAATATTTTGAATCGTGAATAACTCGAAAACCATGAGGAATTCGAAAAAACAACAAAATTTTCTACAGAAAAGGTAACCAGTCATTTTTTCGTTGGAGCCACTATTTCTGAGTAATTCTCTCTCAAAACCGAAAGCCGGAGCACCCGCTCGCGAATTCCCGCCAGTGCGAATTCAAGCAAATTTACATCCCAAGCGCAAATTAAAATTGCTCTAACTCGTTGAAAACTACTCCGTTTTCAAAGAATCAAAATGCATAATGATGGGTAAGTTCTCTATTTTGTACTCCGGTAAGGTAGCATAATTTTCGACTTTGGAAATTTTCGAAAATCTTGCTAGATGAAGAGGTATATTGGCCACACAAGCACTTGGAAGTTTCAATGAATATATTCCATCACTTGCAATATAAACAAGCAAATCCATCGAGAGATTTGTCGTTCGTATTATTATCTATATTTTCATGTATATAACATACATGAGTTACTTCTTGGTTTCAAATGAACTAACTTTCAAAAAACGCGATCATGAACACGATCTTCGTTCTCGATTGATTATTATTTCGATATTCACAGACTTTTTAATAGTTTCTCTTATCCAAAGATGAGGGTATTCATTTTGAAGCGTAGAATCTCAGCTTCAAGTTCATATAAAAACATTCTTAGTATGATGTATCCTCATTATGAAGATTTTGAAAATGCATAGAAAGGTCAAAATGTCCCATTTTTCCGTAAATATTTCCTTAATTATCCAAGAGTAAGTTTCTTCGAAAAATTCATGTTGTATTTGTGAAAACACGTTACAAAGAATCGATTGCGGGTCGTTACATTGTATTCAATTACTTGGTTGAAGAATACGAAAGCTTTCTTTTCGTCTATTACCCGCGAAGAATTCGGCAACCACAGCCATTATCACCGATAATCACGCACGTGTGCAGACCACAGAACTCATAATTATATCATAAGATTTCTGTAGTCTTCACGGTGTTTTTCACAAAAAAATTGTATTGTTCACTGGGGCCAGTGCAAAAATTGTGGATCATAAATCTAATTGAATCAAAATATTTTCCTAGGTTAGGACAAAAGAGAAACCTCTCTTGTACTGAATATTGAGCTCTAAATTTTTTGTGCCGGCATTTTGTGTTGAAATCCTCATAGTTTTCGAGTTATCCGCAATTCAAAGTGTTTTTGAGTACGTGAACTCATTCTACGATGAAAATTTTGAGGTTAGGAAAAAATTTTAGGTACCAATTTGTAGAGAATTTTGTGCTCTACATTTTGTGCTTCGGGTCTTTCGAATTCCTCGTAGTTTTCGAGTTATTCGCGATTCAAACTATTATTGAGTATTTAAACCCGTTTTAAGGTGAAAATTTTGAGGTTAGGAAAAAATACCTAGGATACTTTTTTGTAGAGAATTTTGTTCCGGCCATTTTTTTCAAATTCCTCATAGTTTTCGAGTTATTCGCGATTCAAAATATTTTTGAGTTTCTAGTCCCAAAATTTCGAAAATCCGTGCCCGTACTTTTATGAAGTAGACTTATTCGGTACCCCAAAACCTCGTAGAA
Organism: Chrysolina oricalcia; assembly: GCA_944452925.2. NCBI lineage: Eukaryota > Metazoa > Arthropoda > Insecta > Coleoptera > Chrysomelidae > Chrysolina > Chrysolina oricalcia. The sequence goes on from OX101825.2 coordinate 19,759,365, forward strand.
TCTAAAAAATCAAAACGGCCCAATTTAATTTGAGGTTTTAGCTCAACATCTCCTAATATACCTATACTAATAAATACAAAAGCTAAACTATACTAATAAATACAATAGCTAAAAATGCTGAAATCATTTTTCGATTTTATTGGAGGAACACGTACCGATTTCATGGTTCTTGCCACTCATCAGTAAAGGCTATTTCTCCCAATTAAATCGAAAAACTACTTCTGCTTTCGTTGGGAGTTTCTAAGATAAACACTGAAGTATGTATCCAGCGCCATCTCTAGGTTTCAGAGAGCATTCCAACTATAATAGCATCTACTTCTTCCGCAGCCAAATTTCCATGAGAAAATATTGTTGAGCACTGCAAGGAAGTTCTTGTATAAAACTGTGCTAAGGGTTCAACAGATTTAATTCAACGGTCGGTCGTAGGGGAAAGTATTTGTTCTCTGTTGGAAATTTGCCGACGAATATAGCTATTGGATAGGTTGAAGCGGAAGACTGGATTATTATTTAGTCCATTTTTCATTATTAGATTAATGATCTTTCCGCCTAGTATCAATATTTTCTCATAACAACAAAATATTAGTCAAACAGTAGCAACGGCAGCACAGAAAGAATGTTCTGGAAACTCAGGCCAGTATTGTTCTAGCTTTTGTTGTTAGCTCATGAATGTTCTGAAACCTCTGGATAATGGTGTACCACAAGGATTGGTACTAGGACCACTGGTTTTCATACTTTTTATGAATTACATACCAGACTATGTAACGAATAGATTGATAACGATGTTCGCAAATAATACTCAGATAGTGGTATTAGCACAGACCGTTTAGGTATTGCAGAATACAATAAGTAGCCTTTTAGAACTGGTGTAATAATAATAATTTGATATTAAATTTGTAAAATTTGTTTTTACGAGAAACTCCCAGGTTTTCGGAGAAAACCTCTCAAAAGCAGAGCTTGTGCGAGCAAGGGAGATCCGGGACCTACAGTTTAAATAAAAGAACCACTTCAGCTCAGTGACACGCGACCGGGGATCGAACCCGAACCGCCTGGGTGGAAGCCAAACGCTCTTACACCACGACCACTTCGCTTACCAAATAACAGTTTATCTCCTATTTAAATGTACGAAAAATAGTCTGTATTCTATTTCAACGGAACATCAAAATCCAGAGGCAAATAAATTTATAGGGCTCTATCTAGATCAAAACATAACGTGGGAAAATCATCTACATTAAGCTTTGAAAAATTCAATTCTGGATTTTTTGCAATGAAGAAATTGAAGAAAACTTTGAATAGGTAAATTCTGATTGCATTGTCACTCTACGGGGAGATTACGCTAAATCTGAAAGGATTTTTGTTGGCCAGAAGCATATTCATATTTGACGTCAAGTTCGGAAATAATTGTAAACCCACATTTCTGAAACACAAAATATTACCTTTTCCATGCATTTACATATACAAAATACTGACCTTCATTAAAGAGAATTTAAATACATTAAAAAAAAATCACATTTTCACCAATATCCAACAAAAAATGCTTGTGCCTAAAGTGTAACCCACCATAGATTGGCAAAGTTTGCGAAAAGCCCTAAATATGAGGAAATCAAATTTTTCAACAAACTTCTTGAATGTATACAAAACATGAGCCAGAAGGTATACAATTGAGATTTAAAAAAATTTTGTAGGAAAGGCATTTTATTCTGGGAAAGAATACCTGAATGATTCTTCAGGTTGATATTTTCATATGTACTTGTGTGTATATTGTAATTTATGTATTATTTATATATTGTTTTTATGTATTTTATTGACGATTATTGTTGACCTATTTTGACAAATCAGCCTATCTTATTTGTCTTGAAATTCTCTATTCAACCGTGTATCACAAAGTGGCATTCGTTTCTCGATTCGCAGATGGATTGCATTTAATTGAAAAACATCAAGTTGGCTGCTACCCGAATTCGATAATCTTTCGATGCTTGGTAGGCTTGGAAATCCAAAGAGTATCAGTTAAACGATATAATTTCAGTTTTTTCCATACCTGATCACTTCCTACAGATTGTCAAAAATTTCTTCAATAAAAAGAAAAAACATCTGAAAATAACTCACGATATTGCGAAAACTGAGATAGGAACATGTTTTTTTCAATTTGGCTACTTGTGAAGGAACTATCTGTCTTTCTCTTTGGCCATGTAGCCATATAATGATCTTTCCATTTGGAAACAAAATTAAAATTGTTCCCCTGATCCCCCAATTTACAAGTCTAGATATTTGCAATAACAATTTGCCTAGTAGGCGGTGTACACAGAATGTTTTGTGTTTGACAGGTAAACATCATTTGATTGTACTGATTATCTCCATCAGTTTTATGCTGATTAAAATTGCATCGTTTAATTAGATACCAAATATGTATTCAAAGAATAAAAAGGTCGATATGTTGTTGATACTCGGAGAGTGCAAGAGAAATAGTAGACAGGCTGAACAATTTTAAGTCGAAAGATTTCCGGAAAGACGCCATCCGCCTAATAATTATTTCGCTAGAGTAGAAGAGCAGTTCAGAAGAGAACCGGAAAATCAAAACAATCTCCAATACATTGTCGACGAGGAAATGGAAGTAAACTTTTTGGCCATAGTACATGCAGATCCGACGATATCACTGAGACAAATTGAGGACGAAATTGGCGTGAATCGAGAGACCGCTAGAAGAGTTTTGAAAAGAACTGCTTTGAACTGCTCTTCTACTCTAGCGAAATAATTATCAGGTGGATTTCCGGAAATCTTTCGAAATACAATCGTTCAGCCTGTCTACAATTTCTCTTGCACTCTCCGAATATCAACAACATATCGACCTTTTCGTTCTTTGAATACATATTTAGTATCTAATTAAACGATGCAATTTTACTCAGCATAAAACTGACGGAGATAATCATTGCAATCAAATGATGCTTACCTGTCAAACACAAAACATTTTGTGTACACCGCCTACTAGGCAAAATATTATTGCAAATATCTAAACTAATAGACTTGTGAATTGTTGGATCAGGGGAACAAATTTAATTTTATGTTTCCAAATGGAAAGATGATGATATAGCTACATGGCCAAAGAGAAAGGCAGATAGTTTCTTCACAAGTAGCCAAATTGAAAAAAATATGTTCTTATTTCAGTTTTCGCAATATCGTGAGTTATTTTCAGATATTTTTTCTTTTTATTAAAGAAATTATTGACAATCTGTAGGAAGTGATCAGGTATGGAGAAAACTGAAATTATATCGTTTAACTGATACTCTTTGGATTTCTAAGCCTACCAAGCATCGAAAGATTATCGAATTCGGGTAACAGCCAACTTGATGTTTTTCAATAAAATGCAATTCATTTGCGAATTGAGAAACGAATGCCACTTTGTGATACACGGTTGAATAGTGAATTTCAAGACAAATAAGATAGGCTAGATAAATATACAGGATGTCATTCAAAAAAAAGAAGTTGGAGTTACTGCCGATCAAACAGGTAGTTGGAAAACGTTGTCCTTAGATTCAAATGAAGCGCTATTATTGATTACGTAACTTCTGCAAATTTCAAATTTTTATCTCTTCAAATAAAAAAACTACAGGCTGCTACATGTCTGCTGTGTTACCCGGTATAGTATGTTATTAACTTGAATCATTATTCCTGTTATCTCGATAATTACGAGAAGGACTTTTTAAAAACAATATACGAGGTGGTTTGTACCACCGTTACAAAAATGCGACTTGATATATTAACGAGCTTTATTGAACTGAACTAGCGAACTCGTGTTCTGTCTTTTATAGCAATACAGAGTGTTGATTCAGCATCAGCAGTTCCCATCGTGGAACTTTGCGGATGCTGATAACAAAGATCAGCTTTTCCGAGAGAATTGTTATCGCTTGTAACCTGATACTTATGAGAAGGCCATACTGCCATAATATCGCATATAACAAGTCCCCCTTATAATAAAAAGTTGGTGCAAAAGCGACAACTTTTGAAAATGAAATTTGAAAATAAAAAGAAAATTTTTAAATTTGAAAACATTGAAAATTGAAGTTGGATTTAGAATCCTTTGTTGCTGGATGAAGTCAGCTCTAGTTGTTCTTCTATTGATTCTTCGAGATGGACGCTTGGACGTCTTCGAGGGATAAATCTGCTAAAGGGACTTCTTGTTCTTGATGGTCTGGGTGAAGGTGGAGGTTGACTGTCCGGTGCCATGATACTAATTCTTGTGGATTTTCTGCGTCTACATTTGCAGAACAGGTACAGCAGAATCAATGAGATGATTGATGCAATTGTGAGATATGTGAACCATGAGATGTGTTTGTTCACATAGGGTTGATTGATTAGTTTGTCCAAATCTTCGGAGTATTGGTTCAACTTATGCTGGGCTATGCTGAGGTCCTCCGTATCGATTTTGTTGAGTTTCAGCGGTTTCAGGTCTGGAAGACGGTGTTTTTCAGGTAAATGTTCGCAGCATTGGAATGGTATCAATACAGGTTGGTTTCTGTATGTGATGTTCTTGAAGTTGTGTGCGAAGTGCTTGGAATGGACTCGTGTACTTCCTATGAATGCGTTGCATTCTGGTTGAAGTTTGAGAAGAGAGTTTTTGTTGATGATTTGGGTGACTGCCTCTCTGTTGATGCATTTGATGGTAACTGGTAGTGGATCGGACAATGATATTAGCCACAGGTTTGATGCTAATTCGTAGGCGTTGTAATCTTTGGCGAAGATGACTGATGATTGGCATGTCTTCGGTACATCGACTAGTTGCCGAATGAGCTGTGCTTCGCATATGGCATTGTTGTCGATTGGGTATGGCAGAACATCGGAACAAATCAATGAAGTGGTGTCCAAGTTCTTGCATTTGTCCAAATTTGAGAGTGAAACGTATAACATTGAATCGTCGTCTCTCGCGATATATTTTCGTGAGTTTGTCAACATGTGATGGAATCCTGTTCGGTTATCCAGTATAGGAATTGGAAAAAGGCGGTATAGGGTATAAGTTTCGGGTTCTACGAGAGGAATTTTGAGAACGAACACTATTTTTGTATCAGTTTGATAAGCATGGAGTTCAATGATTTCCAAATATTTGGCAACATTTGACAAATAGGTTGTAAGTGGTAAATTGTTTTTCGATAATGACTGAGATATCTCTTGAAGAGAATTAACTAACGTTCTTGGAGATACGATCGATGTGTGAATGATTTTAAGACGAGCAAACGTGATTGAATTCAAAATGTCGTCAAGAGTTGATTCAAGAAACACATAACTTTCCATTAGTGCTTCACACAGTTCTGAAATTTGTAGTTGTGTCTGAATAAAAGCTAAATCATCAGCAAGATTGTATATTGAACGTTCGATTTCTTTTAAATCATTATTGAATGTTTCTTCGTCAATTTGTAACTTTTGTATTGTGCTATTGAAACTCTTTATAACTGAAGTTGTAACTGATATTTGATTTTTCATGAGATTTTCAAGTTGATATTCGTCTTTAGTAACTTTGTCTATACATTCATTGAAATATTCCCCATCGGAAGCATCTAAGTTGCCCGTGATGGCTTTCCAAAACGTTCAAGCTTGTACTGGCAACTGACTGCCGAGATCAGCAGGATGATCCTGTAATTAAATTAATCGTCTTCAAAATAGGGTTTAAGCCTATCGAAATTTACTTTAGTTTTTTGTCTTGTTTTCCAATTTACCAAAATAGCGGAATTTTTTAATATTTCCAAAATTTCAAATGGGCCATTGAATTTATTTTGCAGTTTATCCTTTATTTGCGATTCTTTTACATACACTTTGTCACCTACTTTGTACTCATGTATTTTGTCTGAAACGTGTTTGTCAAATCGAATTTTGGCTTTCTCTTTTTGAGTTTGAGTTCTTTCGCGTGCAATTTTATAGTAGTGAGATATTCTGTTATTTAGATCTCGCACATATTTGGATATGAGGTCTTTTTGATTGTACAGTGTCTCCGGTGGTCTACTAGAAGTGTGTCCAAATACGAGTTCATATGGGGTGAAACCGTGAGTCTTATTCTTGGTATTGTTGTAACAGATGACTGTATAGGGTAGTATATTGAAGGGATGTTCGTCAGGGTTTTCAGTTTTTTGTGCCCTAATCATTTCCATTAATGTAGAGTGGAATCTTTCTAGTGATCCATTGGATTGAGGATGGTTTACACTAGAGTAGGTAAGTTTTATATCGTATAGGGTACATAGGTCTTTGAGCATGTTATTCTCGAATTCCCGACCTGAATCACAGTGGATTCGGAGAGGGGTTCCGTAGTGCTGAAAATATAGCAGAAGGGTATTGACAACAGATTTTGCTGTCTTGTCTTCTAGAGGGTAGGCTTGGGTAAATTTGGTGAGTTCATCTCTAATGGTAAGAGCGTAATTTCGTGTGGGAATTTCACAGATGTCAATATTGATTCTTTCGAAAGGAGTCTTTGGTGTTTCGGTGATAACCAGGGGACTATTCAAATTTTTCCTACATACTTTCACTTTTTGACAAATTTCACAGTTTCTTACAAAATATTCTACATCTTTGGTTAAGCCTTGCCAATTAAATTTTTCTTTAATTCGTCTAACCGTCTCATTTATGCCACGATGAAGGTTGGCTTTTCCTGAGTGGTAATGATCAAGGATTACGGGAATTTCATCCGGAATGGGTGTTCTTATTATATTTTGACAAATTTTTAATTTAATATCTTTTTCATTGTAAATGAAACAAAGAATTTCGAGGACAGGGAGTTCTAGATTGTTTTCAACAAAGTATGTCTTCGAGAGGTCTAGTATATTTTGGTTTTTATAAAGAACGTAAAATAACTGTTCATTGACTGCGTCGGGGTTGTAAGGTATTGCGATAATATAATATTTTCTGTCTTTCACAGACTTACTACTTAAAATATTGATTTTGTCATGAGTGAAGTCTGCATGTTCTTCAAAAATATCTTCGATGATTTTATGATGGAATTCTTGTAGTTTGTCTTGCCAAAAGAATGTAATGATATTTTTATTTGATTTATCTAATAATTGACTATTGACGAATTCAATTTTTGAGTAGTCAATAATTGATTTTGTTTTGTAAAGATTGATAAATGTTTCGAACTCATTGGTCATTTTTTCCAAGTCTGGTTCGTCTGTTTGATTGTCTGCCTGATTGTCTGTCTGATTGTCAATCTGATTGTCTGCCTGATTATTTGCGTCAGGGTTGTCGTTCGAATTTTCTTCTTCCAAATGTAAGATTTTTGATTGGAATTTTGCACATTGGTCAAAGTGATTGATTTTGATTCGCGAAAGTGCGTCCGCATTTTTGTTGACTTTGCCGGGTTTATAGATAATTTCGTAGTCGTACTCTTCGAGCTTTAAGCGCCAACGAGCAAGTCTACTACCAGGGTCTTTGATGGAGAAAAGCCATGTAAGTGGTCTATGGTCTGTTACTAATTTGAACTTTCGTCCAAAGAGGTAGGGGCGGAAGTGCTTCACTGCCCAAACTATTGCAAGTAATTCTCTTTCAATTGTAGAGTAACGGGTTTCAGCTGTGCACAAGGTTCGAGAAGCGTAACCAATGGGAAGGTCTTTGCCGATAGGTCCTTGGGATAGGACGGAGCCAATGGCGAATGCGCTTGCATCAGTGGTGAGAAGGAAGGGTTCATCGAAATTCGGGTATATCAAAATTGGAAAGGTAATGAGTGCCTGTTTGAGACTTTCAAAGGCATCTCTGCATTCTTGATTGAAATCGAAGGCGATATCCTTTTGTAAAAGTCTTGTCAGGGGTTTTGAAGTTTTGGCAAAGTTCGGGATGAACCGCCTGTAATACCCTGAAAGTCCTAGGAAGGATTTGATGTCTTTCGGATTTTTGAGTTCTGGAAAATTTTTGATGCAATCGATTTTAATAGGATTTGGTTTTACACCATCCTGGGTTATTAGATGTCCTAGATAAGCTACTTCTTTGCGAAGAAATTCGCACTTGTCGGGCTGAATTTTGAGATTGGCTTTGCGAAGACGTTTAAAGACTTCAGATAATCTGGAAATATGTTCATGAATTGTGGGGGAATAGACGATGATGTCGTCCATATAGACGAGACATCTTTCGTTCTGAATGCCCATGAGGATATTGTCCATGACGCGCTGGAAGGTGGACGGGGCGTTTTTCAAACCGAATGGCATGCGAACGAATTCGTAGTGGCCATTTTCGACAGAAAAAGCTGTTTTCTGAATGTCTTTTGGATCGATCTCGATCTGGTGGAAACCAGATGCCAAGTCCAGTGTGGTGAAATATTGGCACTTCCCTAATTGATCTAGCAGGTCAGAAATATTAGGGAGAGGGTATTTGTCGCCTATTGTGAGTTCATTGAGTTTTCGGTAGTCAATGACTACACGCCATTTTTGCTTTCCTGAAGCATCTATTTTCTTGGGCACAACCCATACGGGAGATGACCAAGGAGATACCGAAGGTTGGATGATACCCTGATCAAGCATTTTGGACATTTGATTTTTGACTTCCTCTTTATGGATTTGGGGGTAACGGTATGATTTGGTGAAAGTTGGTTTACTGTTATTTGTGTCAATCGAATGTTTGATTTCGTTCGTAAATGTTAAATTGTCGCCTTCTAGATAGAAAATATCTGAGTATTCTAAACAAAGATTTGAAATCATTTCGTTTTCTTCCTCGTTTAAGTGTTCAAGACGTAATTGTTGTTGTATGATTTGGTGTCTGTCTGTTTGTACGTTTTCATTTTGAAGTTCTTCATTGAGGTTATTGATCGAAAATTCCTGAATGGGTTCCAGTGATAATTCAGAAAATTTGATAATTTTTGGGATCGCGTTCACATTAATTATTGAGGTTAAAAATTCACCTTTTTCGTTTATTTTGACAATGGCATTTGGTAGGCGGACTTTTTCAATTTCCTGAGCTATCAGTATAGCATCAGTGTTTCTCAAGTTACATTTCAGTTTGAAGACTCGTTCAGTGCGAGGCTCAATTGAAATTTGATTTAGATTTTCGAGAATTTGTTTTGGTTCGACAGTTTCTGTTTGTTTATTGTCGTCTGTTACTTTGAAAAGAGGAACAGTTTTGAAATTGGTAATTAGCTGTTTGTTCTTGAGATCTACTATACAGTTATAGTGTTCTAAGAAATCAGCGCCTAAAAGTCCGTCGAATTCAATGTCAAGATTGTGAATGTATATTTTATGGGGATCGTCAGGTATGAAAGGGATCAGTGTTGATTCCGTGATTATTATTTTCTGGTCGGTGATGCCTTGAATTGCAATATTTTCTGGGAAACGTGTTTGATAATTTTCACAAGTTTTTGGTTTGAAAATGGAAAGTCCTGCACCTGTATCTATTAGAATTTTGAAAGTATTGGTGATATCGTTAATATAATAAAGATTTTTTGAGTTTACCGATAGAAGTGGTTTCATATGAACCGTTGTTCTGGGAAGTTCAGTGTTGGATCGAAATTGTCCAAATTCATTGTCTGAATTTGGGTTTGAAGGTGGGCTATGGATTGGTCTTGGCGTTCCTCTTGTAAGTAGTTGGGAGGATCGCCCTGTACTGGGTCTAACTGAAAATTTTGGGTATCAAAGTTCTGGGAGAAGTCTTCATACGGGTTTTGATTTTCAGTATTGATTGATTCGTGTTGATTTTGACTGTTATCAGTATAATAGTCTGGTTGATAGTCAAAGGTTGGTTCGGAGCAGTATAGTAGTTTTCTTGATTTTGATCATAGCCATCATAGTATTGATTGTCAAATTGTTGGTAATTCATATGGTAGGTTTTTTGATTATTTGGTCTATAGTTTGGATTAGGTTGTATCGTGGAGGGTCTTTGATTATTGAATGTTGGGTTTGGTTTAATGACCGAAGGTCTGTTTTGTTGAAACTGATTATTTTGTTGGTATTGATTTTGGTATTGTGGTGGTCTTTGATTAGGACCAGGTTGTTGGAATGGTCTTTGATTATTTGTATTCTGGACTGGAGGTCTCTGGAAGGTTGGTCTAGAGAAATTTTGATTATTTTGCGTTGAATAATGTCTAGTGCGACATTCGCTTATTAAATGTCCCATGCGACCACAGAAAGAACAAGTTTTGCTAGGTTGATGTGAGATTGGTTTTCGAATGGGTGCTTGGATTTGATTCCGGTTCGGTTGCAATTTTTGGTTTTCAAAGTATGACAATTGGAGTTCACGTCTGATTCTAATAATTGCTGAAAGCATATTAGTAGGATTTCCTGCCCTAACTATTTGTCCTATTTTTGGTTCAAGTCCAGTCAGAAGGGTATTTAGTGTCATGGTTTCAACTAAATGTGATTGTGCCGTTTTCTGTTCTCTTGACATGAGTTGTTTATTAATAGACGAGTGCATTTTTGCATTGTGCGATTGCAAACGAGAAACGAAAGTTAATGCCGACTCACTTGGTAGTTGGCGTATTCTTTGTAGATCTTGAATCAATGCAGTAAGATCTCTAGAATCACCGAAATGAATTTCTAAAAGATGTTTGATTTCGTCCCATGTTGATGGGTTTCGAGAGTTCACTAATTCGGCTGCTTTTGCGCGAAGTCTATTTTTTATGTGTAGAACAACTAGAGTTTTTTGATCTTCCACGGCCATAGTGTGAGCAGTATCACACGCTTGTAAAAACGTTGTGAGGAAAATTTGGTTTCCATCATACTCGGGTACGATGGAGAATATTTCACTTAGCCTGTATGGCTCTAGAGGTTGAGGTTGATTTTCCTCGGGAACTTCTGGATCGTTAGGCATTGTGTTTCTATTATTAGAAATTTATTTCACTATTTTAATAATAATCGATCAGTGCGATTATCGGGATAATTGAACAGTGCAATTATCAAAAACAATATTCGTTCACTTATTCAGTAGAAGAGAATGGAGAGAATATCAGGAATATTTGGATATTCGAACAGATAAAAATATTTGAATACGAAAAATACGAGACAATTCAATATATGGTTTCTTACTCTATGTGTTGAAGCATCGAGTTCGTCTTGTTCTCGTCGACGTCTGCCAGGGGCTTCACCAGGTGTTCCTTCCACAGATTCTTCGAGTGATGACTCCCTCAGGGTTCGATTCCGGTAAAGGATTGGTATCCACCGTCACTAGTGAGGAGTTGCCGTGTTCTAGTAACGTTCGCGGAATCCTACAGCGACTGCGCCAATTTGTTATCTCGATAATTACGAGAAGGACTTTTTAAAAACAATATACGAGGTGGTTTGTACCACCGTTACAAAAATGCGACTTGATATAGTAACGAGCTTTATTGAACTGAACTAGCGAACTCGTGTTCTGTCTTTTATAGCAATACAGAGTGTTGATTCAGCATCAGCAGTTCCCATCGTGGAACTTTGCGGATGCTGATAACAAAGATCAGCTTTTCCGAGAGAATTGTTATCGCTTGTAACCTGATACTTATGAGAAGGCCATACTGCCATAATATCGCATATAACATTCCTATGAAAATATGAAAGTAATATAAAAGATAATCATGACGTATTTATATTCTATCAAGGGTACATTTCGACCAGTCATAATTGTGTGTAGCTTTATTTTAAATTTTCTTTTCGGCTAGCAATTTTGGGCAAATATTTGTCGAGTAATCCCAAATATGTTCATTCTAGGTAGCTGAAACTCCTCAAGAAATTCCCTTCCTCAGTATTCTCCAGCACCTCCTTCGAATCGACCCAAAGGAAGCTGTAAGCGACGTAATTTGGGATACAGCAGAACGTCTCGTCCACCGGGCTACTCTTTTAGAAAACAGAGAAGACTCTGCAAGGCTGCTGAGGACACCCAGCGTACAATCGAAAATATTTTGCCATTGTCAGCATAGGATAGATAATGCGAGTAGAAGGCAATCGCTGAGTGGTACGCCACTGAGTCCAACACCTGGTCCGCCCCCACCACCGCCTCTAGGTGAGATCTATTGTATTTTAATCTATCAATTTCTGGTAAAATTTTGGACGCGTGTCACTCAATAGGAACTGTTAGTATAGTAATTTTCACTTTTTGCATCGTTCGTGTTCATCAGTAGATTGCAAGGCAAATAAATAAGGCAAGGCCGCACATTAAAGAAACTAGAAACGTGAAACATCAAAGATGAAACGTTCGGGTGACGCCTTAGGTTCTTAGATTAAAGAAACAGGAGATAGAACACGGCTATACAAATTAGAGTGCGCGAAGCCTGCCTAATGTTTCGAGTTATTCCTGAGGAGTGGGAAGCGGCACAGATTCGTAATCAGGAAAAATGTCGGTTATTATTTCACAAAGTTGTATTTTCATTTAGAATGAGGGGGCATTTTTACAAGGAATATGAGTTCATATAACCACCTTTACCAAAAATTCTTCTGACCAAATTGAAACTGTACACCTGAAGAATTGCTCCAGGTGTGGTTTGACAAAAACATTTTTATGTAAAGATTTCACTCTAGTGCGATTGGCACAGTACGGGTTTTCAACATATTGTAAAAAAATATCTAAATCTTAATCCTCTAGTATGTAAGTGCAAGCTATGGTCAGTGAATCCTGGAGTTTATTTTAATATATTCTGACCTTTCCTTATTCACAACTGTTAGATTAGGTTAAATTTGTTATTCGTTTAGATTATTTATTAATATAAAATTATTCAGAAGAATCGCATACCTACTGTCCATAAATAACATTAGAATGGTCTTGTGTAATACTTGCCATTTTCTGAAAGGTAACTTATAATTCTTGGTGCTCGCTCAGAATATCAGTTCAGTGTTAGCATCATGTCAGTTTAAACATATGATGCATTTATTCCAATACAAGTTTTACTCAAACACTATTAAACAAATAAGATTGTTAGAAATGTTTTATTTTTCAATCTAGCTTCACTAAACAAGTTAATTAAGAAAAATGGAAGATAACTAAGAGTAAAAAATATGATCAAAAATGAATAATAATAATATCGCATATTTCACATTGCATAATAATTCCAGAAATAGAAACTACCCAAACCCCAAAACTACGTCAAAATCGGTAGTTTGGTATGCTCTCAGCTCCTGAAGATGCTAAATTTTTTGGCGAAATGCGCGTCGAGTGTGACTTTGATGTAGTTTTGGTGTTTGGGTAGATTCTATTTCTTGAATAATTGTATTTTCACCAATGGTTCTAAATATTTACTCGGACACGGTAATCAAATGAAGCTTGAGAGCTATTGGCCTTAGATAGCATAATTTTAATAAAACCTGATCCAACACTTTCATATTTATCAAATAAATTCTTGTTGTAATGGTGCACCCTAGTGTTTATATACAGTGCGTCGCTAAATTATGGAACAAATTCATTATTTCTGAATATAAAGATATTTCGGAAAAATCCTCGGACAGGTCGACTTTCTTTTCCGATGGGCCAATTTTTGAACCCCACCCAAAATATATAGGGTTATCCGCAATTGAGTAAAAATGACTTTGGTGGTATTTTTAAATTGGACACCCAGTATATTTTTCCATATTTGGTTAGTGATCGTCATTACGAATCCAGTGATACCAAGTTTGATGGGATTATGTCAAACGGCTGCGGAGATATGGGCAAAAAACTTCTCCATATGCTCAATGAGTGCGACAGAGACTTTTGACCTTCCGAATCGTGTGGAGTCATACTCATTGGACATACGAGGAAGTTTTTTGGCCATATCTCCGCAGCCGTTCGACATAATCCCATCTAACTTGATATCACTGGATTTGTAATGACGATCCCTAACCAAATATGGACAAATATAATGGGTGTCTCATTTAAAAATATCACCAAAGTCGCTTTTCCTCAAATGCGGATAACCCTATATATTTTGGGTGAGGTTCAAAAATTGGCCCATCAGAAAAGAAAATCGACCTGTCCGAGGATTTTTCCGATATATCTTTATATTCAGAAATAATGAATTTGTTCCATAATTTAGCGTCGCACTGTATATTGAGCACGTGAGTTTTATCAAGTTGCTGAAATGGGAAGAGAAAAAAGTTGGTTCCCTCAAGAGATTTAAATAAATCATGCTTCAACAACATATTCAATACTTTAATGACAAGGAAGTTCACAAAACATGCGGGATTACTTTCATTAAAAATTTTCTGCAAAACCTTTTCTGCAGTTGTGCATATGGTAATCACATCTTCTGAGGGATATACCAACGAGGCACATGTATCTTTTTGGTTGATGAATGACAACAAACAACAAAAAGTCTGCGCTACCTCCTATGAGACACCCCAAAACAGTCTCCACAATTTGAAATTTTTGTAATTTTATGAAAATATATTCAGACATGTACCGGGTGTCCGCGGGAGGTGGCTCGCCCCTGTAACTTTTTGTTTTTGAAGGTAATGGAATGAAATTTTGAAGATCTACATAAGAAAGAAAACTGCATGTTTTGAGGAATAATGCAAGTTCATACAACTTCCGGTTTCACCACCGGTTTTGTCTCCGCATGACATTCTAGATACAACCATGTATTATTTGACACATTTTACTGTTAATGTTTGATGAAAAAGAGTAGGTAAAGTTGTATTATTATCAAAATTTTAGGACTGAAATTAGTGATTTATTCTCATTTGTTAGGGTACGTAAATATGAATTGATAACTTCGACAGTGAGAGAAATACAGTCCTGGTACTTTGACCACTCCCCTGGTACCCTTACTACTCCCCCTAAATCCATAACAAACTTACGGGAATAGAAGAACAGATTTCATATCCATCTTGACCATCTTTGAGTGTAAACTGCACTGCAGGAGTATTTGCATTGATTCCAAAAACACACCGTAACCTTTTTGATTGAAACAGTTCACGATAAACACAAAATAAAACTTATTGGTGAGTGAATTTTCACTTCAAAATAAATATTACCTCAAAAAGTCAAATTTTGACAGGTAATTACATAATTCGAAGCAGGTCCGTTAGAGGGGATAAACAATTTGATTGGCTTTCCTCAGGAGTAGGGATATAAGGGGAAATTGGCAGGCTGCGCAGTTGATTATAGTTAAAGAGCTGCCTATATGATTTACTGCGTCTGCTCGTCATGAAATGGCATTCTTGGTGTTGCCTAAAGTCGCCTGGATGTAGTTTCAGAATTTCCCCAGGTCAAGGAGGGGGGGGGGGGGCGTTTGAAAACCAGTCAGTTTGTGACCGTTTGCTGGTTTCACATTTCGGTAGATATGGTGCTGAACATACCTTCTGACAAGTTTGACTTGCGAACGAGGTCAATATACAGAGTTATGCCGAAAAGATCGTGATTTTCAAAAAAAACTAACTGACTGGTTTTCAAACGCCCCCTCCTCCTTGACCTTGACCTGGAGAAATTCTAAAACTACATCCAGGCAACTTGGGGCAACACCAAGAATGCTATTTCATGCCCAGCAGACCTTACCTTACCTGTCAGTAAATCATGACTACTTTAACTATTATGTTCTATCTCCTGTTTCTTTAATCTAAAATAAACGAGGTTATTGGGTACTTATAATATAACTTTCAAACATATGGAACATGTATGGAGTTAAAAAAACCTAATGATCCTGGAAGCAGCATTGCATTTTTGATGGTGATTTCAGATCTCAATTTTTTTTGTGTAGACCTTAGTTCAGAGCAGAAGGGAAACAATTCGAACATTTGTTGTGATCTCTCAATCATGTACATGAGGAATATTGAAGTGTACATTGTTGTGTTGGTTTCATAAGAATAAACCTATTCTCTTTTAACATTTTTTTCATGAAAATTCATTCAACTGTTATATCAGTCCATGTACATGTGTGAGATTTTATCAGCTCATCAAATGATCAACTAACTGCAATGAACTGTGATCCGTCCTACAACTTCTATACCTTTTTAGACTCTGGATAAAATGAGCAAGTTTTTGAGGCCAATGTCCAGGTTTTCGTTGGACATTAATTTGTCTCAAAATAAGTTCAAAGTTTTATAATAGAAGGATCCAAATCGGAGGATAATTTTTTTTCGAATACCGAAAATCTGCCTTCTGCGATTGTTACAACTACTATTCAGTAATGTATATCGAAAATAAGAATCAACCTGAAACGCTCCTTATTTGTTTGGAACATACAAGAATGGTCTAAGATAGGAATTACATTTTTTAATAAAAGTTCTAATATCTGAAATCCGTGAGATTTTTACTGAGGTCAAGTTGTGGATCAGAAAACCACAACTTGGCCTCTTGTTGTGGTTTTCTGATAATATACCGAATACCCTGTATAAACATTTTCTTTGCAAATTTTTAAATGATCTGAAATAATTTTTAGTTTTTTTTACATAATTGACATTTTCTCAATACCAGGTCCACCACGAATCTGACAGCTGACACTTGTTAAGATTGCAAGATATGTCCAGACTATAGCCTAAAAGTTCTAATATCTCGAAAACCGTGAGGTTTTTACTGAGGTCAAGTTGAGGTTTCCTGAACTTGTTGTTTATCACCAGCTACAGTATGATCCATGGTTTACCGGACACCCAGTATAAAGACAATACTTTAATTAAAGTCAGCTGCTCATATAAACCTGAAAACAAAATAGTTAATGTAAAATCATTTCAGATATATTGAAGCGTATACACTGAACTCTTCATTTTATTGAAATAATAGAAACAATAGTCAGCTATTCGATGGTGGGGAGGGGGGGCAAGACCGTTAACTGAAGGTTTATAGTCACTCAGCGCGCATTTAACCTCAGTTTAACGCAACCGTATGTATGATCTAACTGACGATCTTTTCTCCGTTTTGTAAATAGCTGACGTACATTTTTACTCCATATGGTCTTTAAATAATGTACTCTAAAAATTTCAAATCACCTGAAATAAATTTAAATCAAAATTCATGGGTTCAAACAATTTTCCATAATACACCTAGTCTTCTTTCAATTCATAGGCTGACTGATGATCTTTCCCTCTTTATGCAAATAGCTGATGCACATGTTCACTTGAGATTTTGTTCAAATATTCTATCCAAAAATGTTTATTGATTTAAAATGAACTAAAGTTTGTGGTTTGAATTATAAAGGTAATATTGATGAATGGCAAATCATTGAAGATTTTGAAAAACCTTTTTTGTAATTTTATTTTCTTGTTAATTGAATTTTTACAGACATTGACAAATTCTTACACTAATTATCAGCGCGTTTCAACCTAAATTTCCCACGCCTTCACTCACGACGGTTAGAGCTCTTCGAAGCAAGGGTGCACCCAAAGAGGGGTTTTCGGGGTTATAAACTTCCCCCGAAATGTATCAATACCACTTCATTTATCATTGAAAATATCCTATCGAGATAAATTTTGGATTAAAAAGTAAAAATAACCCCACCTCCTGAAAAATCCTGAGTGCGCCCATGCTTCGAGGTACCGTTAAGTAAAATAATTTATTTATTTGTCGTTGTTTATAGACCGGCATTTTACAAGTTATGATTATTATAGGTTTTCAGATGTCCTCACCAAATATTAAGACTGCTCGCATGCAGCGGCGTCACCAATCAAATTTTATTATTCATTGAAATTTTTTACATTTACGAATGGTTTTTTTGGAAAATGTTTTTTTTTTGAAAATGAAGGTGAAAACAAGATATTATAACCTTCGAAAATACCATTGACGGAGCGACATTTCCGCTACGTAAGGAGTTATACTAACAAATTCTGTATACAGCTTATCTCTTTATCATACATGCGTATAGTTTGTAAAATTGAATTTGGGGCATATGGGATAATAATACCCCTCAACCAATTAATTTTAGTGTATCGACATTGATAATCACAACTCATTCAGTTCGTTTTTTGCAGGTCCTGCATTACCCCCACCTCCCCCTCCGCCACCCAATATCCCAGCACCTCCATGTATACCTCCTCCGATCCCGGCACCACCTCCCCCCCAACAAAAAATCAAAACCCATCACCCGCCTCAAAGTGAAACTGATTCTGTGATAGAAAAATTACCCCAACAAGAAATACCTGCACCCAGAAGCAAAATGAAAACTATCAACTGGAATAAAATTCCAAACAATAAGGTGAGTCCTACATAAACCTTGTCTGTATACAGTGCTAGCCAAAGGTCCCGCACTCCCTCCTCTTTATCTTTTGAACGGTTATACTTCATTTAATGAAATGTGATAGTGAAGGAATGTAATGTACTACAAAATTTCATATACCTACGAGTGGGAAATGGGTCATTTCATGCTCATTGTACACTAAACTTTTTCTACGACCATCTGAATCATTAAGAAATCTGTAATATTTTTAATAATCCTTTTTATCATAAACTCTCATGCCGTCATTTTTACATGGTTTAGATAATTTTTTTCTTTCTTCACCCGTTGAATCAAAAATCAATTTTTTCTTTTTGTACACGTACCTACCTACCTACGTCGTGAAAATTATTATAAGAATCAAACACTAATCAATTTCATAAAATGAAAAAAAAAAGTGGCTGCGTGGATTTGAACCCTCGCTCCCACCATCCAAAGTCCACGTGTCATCTGAATCAATACTCGTCGTTACTAGAGCACATAATAATTTGTTCAAATTAACTGCTATATAGAAAGTATCTGTCAACTATTCAAAAATATATAATCCGATTGTAATCAATCTTTTTCAATCGAATTTTGTAATTATCTACTGATGTGAAATGTCAAATTATTAGACAGACGTAAACAAACTTGATTCGATATTATTTATGTTCATAAAATTCGTTAATACCTACCAATAATGACAGTCTGGTAGTTCATGAAAGTCGTAGGAAATGAATATTTCCATACAGCTAGCCTGTGGGAAATGAAAATCGGTGTTACAACGTGGTAGGTTTCTTAATCGAAGACGCAATTAAAATGTTCATTAATGGTCGTAGAAAAACCGACCATTAAGAAAAATTAACATTTCAATTGCGTCTTCGAGCGTAGCGAGTACTACAAAATTTCATATACCTACTCGTGGGAAATGTATGTTATTTCATGCTCATTGTACAATATACTATTCTAGTTTCAAGTGGTGACAGAATAATTATAAATGACGTCACAGTGTCATTGTGATCAATTCCACCGTATATAGGTAAATAGAAGTGTGCACTCCCAGTCGGCTCCTTTGATGTATCGGATTGAATTTTTTTATCTGGAATGCGATGGGGCAAGAGGTGTCGGCTACAAGCTGTTCTACCTCACTTGGTCTTACGTACGGTGTTCGGATATCAGAATGATTTGGTTGCGGCGTAGGTCCGCTAAGCGTAAAATTCGAGATGGGGATGACGACCCAAATATGGCGGCGAGTGACTTTACATCTGATTACTTATGTACTGGGCAATACCTTGAAATGGGATCCTATGGCAAGTGACACCTTGTTTGAAAGGTATTGAAAATACCTATTCAACCATACTAATTTTGTTTTGGTCTGAAGAATTTAGAAGGATTTAAGAAATAAAAACAAAAACTTTAGTTCAGCATGAAATTAATTACAGTTTCAAATGCCCTGATAATGTCTGCCTACTGGTGAAAAAAGTTGACATTTCTTTTACTTTTTAGTGTTCTTACAGCTTTCAATTCTTGAATCTTTATCTTTTTAACGAGGTATAAGTATCTAAATATTCAAAATAATACTGTCTTTAGAAGAGAGTAGCAGCTTTCCTCATACTTCGTGAAAGCGGAAAAAATATTCATGCATCGGAACTCATTTTCAATAAGAGGTATTTTAATAAAATATTTACCATCATATTTTTAAACAGAAATTATACCTCAATATACATACTCCATTGAAATGTGACTGGTCAGAAGTTTAAATTCCTAAACAATGGCCTTACATGACCTAATCCGACAAATAGATATTGTGCCGGTAACAATGGCCGTTCAAAATTTGCATGAGCCTCCCTGTATGGATTTTGCATACTAAATGAGGATTTATTACTCCATGTGTTTAATTTACGGACTATAGAAAAGTAGTTCACATCCGTTTATGTTTACATACCAAATTTCAATAATTGAAGTACAACCTTTCAAAATATAAAGGGGTGGGGGGAGATTTCTTTTGGGTAGCACTGTACATTACAAACACTTAGAAAAATTTACAGATTTTTCTCCTACTAGGTTGTTGGTAAAAATAACATCTGGACTCAAGTGGCTTTCACTCACCAGAATTCTCCAATGACCGACATGGATTGGTCCGAAATGGAAGGCCTATTTTGTCAGCAGGCTCCTCCTTCGGCTCATTCTTCACCAAAATTAGGAAATAGGGATCCATCGAATAATTCAGATAAACGAATGAGAAAGGATACTTCTGAGGTCAGTTTTTTTTCTTCAAATACCTCTACTGCAAATGCTTTAGTTTTAGCATATTATATTATTATTTGCAGATCACTCTTTTGGATGGTAAAAGAAGTTTGAACGTCAATATATTCCTGAAGCAGTTCAGGAGGTAAGTTTGCATGCCAAATTAGTGGTTTGATTGTTATGAAAAAATATTCAAGAACGAACCTGAATTTTTTTTTGTGTCTGTTATTCTCAATTTAGAGATTGTGGTTTGAATGTGTACAATAACTAACCTTTTTTTCATTATACTTGCATCATAATCCTTGTTAAATGCTTTAAAAAGCGTGTTAAATCTTCAAGATTAAAACACGCCGTGCTAGAAAGATTGTTGTTAGGTAAAAAAGTTCTCAGTTTTGTCGTATAAAATGTCAAATAAGCCTCCATCTCAACAATACGTGACATCAGATGTCCATTACCTACCTACTTGATTATATGTAATATGTGACGTTTTCGGTACTCAAGCCGAGGTAACGACAATCTCTGTCTGCACGAGAGAGATTCTAAGGAGGGGTCCTAGAAACCAACCCATAGCGATTCTCTACGGCAGTCAGGCGGCGATTAAAGCCCTGCGTTCATGCAGGTTCACTTCCAAACTGGTTTGGGAGGCACACCAAAACATTAACGACTTGGGAGCACAGAACAGGATAAAACTTGTCTGGGTACTCAGGAAGGTGGTAGGACTGATGACAGGCCACTGCCACCTGAGAAAACACCTACAACTGTTGTGGATACAACAAGAGTCCACACAATGCAGATTCTGTGATGAGGACGAAACAGCCTCTCACATAATGTTTGAATGCGATGCTCTGGCTCGCATGAGGATGGATATACCGCAGAAGATATCATCCCGCGGGAAAACCTTGTGAAGAATCTCCAGGAGTTCATTAAAAGATCCGGAGTACTCACGAGATAGACCTGATTGCGGGGTGCAGAAATATTCTATACAGAACTACCAGCATCTCAGCCACTGGCTAGCCCCGCCATCTAATAAAAAATAATGTAATATGTAATAAAATATAATGGACCTTACCCTGAAAAATTTCCAGCGTTCTTTTTGAAATTATGATGCAGGTATAATAAAAATAGTGTATAATACACTTGTACAAGTGCCTTCAAAGCACTTAAAACGTTAAGGGAGAAGAAAAACATACTTTCGAAACGCCATACCACTAATATTTTTGGAAATATGAATAAAAACGAATTGAGATGACTCGTTGCAGATATCAGGTACTCTCAAATCGAATTATGATCCATTTTCAAATTCTTCAACTGTTCTTTTTCTCACACTTTGATTTTCAGCTCAAACGAAGCCATCATTCACCTGATTCGAGAAGGGGAACACGACGATATAGGCGCAGAGAAACTAAAAGGTCTACTGAAACTTCTACCGGAGGTGGATGAATTGGACATGTTGAAATCTTTCAACGGCGATTTCGATAAGCTGGGCAATGCCGAGAAGTTTTTGATTCAACTTACGAATATACCGAGGTGAGTAAATACCACCATTATAAAGAAACACTTGAGTCACTTTGAAAAACCAGGTTGGAAACCGGAGTAGTAGGGCAACGAGAGAACTAACTGCCTCAAGTCTTAAGGTTCCGTCAAACCAAACATGGGAACCGTGCGAATTGCTAGAAAAACAGTAAACGTAGCAAACCATATATGTTTCGCTGCTTGTCTGCATTTCGGAATACGAATAATCACACCTGTATGTATTTTTACATATCCCACTATCGAGTTTAGTCTCGCATTCATTCCGTTCCCGTTCCCGTGTTGGTTTGGGGAGACCTTTCTGGAAATTAAGATGGGAAATTGTACAGGTTTGTTCCCCTGCTGCAGCCGCTGGGCATACCTGAGGCTTTCAACCCACGGCGGCTCGACTACTGTCAGTAATACAGTTTCGTTACTTCTCAGATAGGTATGCCGAGAGGCGGCGGCTGGGAGGTAAAAATGTGCAATTTGGACCTTAGAGATTTCCCATGCATATTTCCATAGGAGATGAGGCAGTTCTTTTTTTGCCCTAACTACTAATCAGGATAACTTTCTTATGCCGATGAGGGGTAACTACTACGAAACGAGTAAAGTTATTTATTTCTTTTATTAAAAATACACGAAATATAAATTTTCAACTTTTCAAAATTAATAAAAAATAACAAATTTAACAACTTTGCATATTTATAGATTGATGAACATCAGTATGATAGCAAGTTTTGTTTGAGTTTTTTTCAAGATAATATTTACTGACTTTCATATCGTCTGAAAGTTTGTTATAAGTTTTAACAGAACTAGATAAAGGATTGTTTTTGCCTTTATTTGAATGAATGTATGGTCATGTAATTTTTATAGTTTTGTGAACTTACTATTCCTTTTTAGTCCTTTTTTTGTCAATTTGTATGCAAATATTATTCTTTCAATTTTTATTTTATATATATATATATATATATATATATATATATATATATATATATATATATAAGTGAAAATAGAGTATATTTCGTTTTAATTCCGAGAGCTCTAACCTTTGACAGCTGTTTCGTGCTAACGCACTCATCAGAAAGGATTTATGGAGCTCTCGAAATCAAAACGAATCCACTCAAGAATTAATACCGTGAGGCAAGACAGAATATAACAGGAAGTTATTCATGACATCTACAGTCACTAGTTGAAACTTAATTTGACACGAACCAAGGAATCCAAAAGTAGAGGTTTGTCCACAAATTGACAGGTAGCCAACAATTCGTTGTTCTGACCAACCCAAGGTTCAATCAAGTTTCTAATACGTTATGAGGAACGCAAGCAGAATCTAAGTGAAAATAGAGTATATTTCGTTTTAATTCCGAGAGCTCTAACCTTTGACAGCTGTTTCGTGCTAACGCACTCATCAGAAAGGATTTATGGAGCTCTCGAAATCAAAACGAATCCACTCAAGAATTAATACCGTGAGGCAAGACAGAATATAACAGGAAGTTATTCATGACATCTACAGTCACTAGTTGAAACTTTATTTGACACGAACCAAGGAATCCAAAAGTAGAGGTTTGTCCACAAATTGACAGGTAGCCAACAATTCGTTGTTCTGACCAACCCAAGCTGTCAAAGGTTAGAGCTCTCGGAATTAAAACGAAATATACTCTATTTTCACTTAGATTCTGCTTGCGTTCCTCATAACGTATTAGAAACTTGATTGAACCTTGGGTTGGTCAGAACAACGAATTGTTGGCTACCTGTCAATTTGTGGACAAACCTCTACTTTTGGATTCCTTGGTTCGTGTCAAATTAAGTTTCAACTAGTGACTGTAGATGTCATGAATAACTTCCTGTTATATTCTGTCTTGCCTCACGGTATTAATTCTTGAGTGGATTCGTTTTGATTTCGAGAGCTCCATAAATCCTTTCTGATGAGTGCGTTAGCACGAAACAGCTGTCAAAGGTTAGAGCTCTCGGAATTAAAACGAAATATACTCTATTTTCACTTAGATTCTGCTTGCGTTCCTCATAACGTATTAGAAACTTGATTGAACCTTGGGTTGGTCAGAACAACGAATTGTTGGCTACCTGTCAATTTGTGGACAAACCTCTACTTTTGGATTCCTTGGTTCGTGTCAAATTAAGTTTCAACTAGTGACTGTAGATGTCATGAATAACTTCCTGTTATATATATATATATATATATATATATATATATATATATATATATATATATATATATATATATATAACAGGAAGTTATTCATGACATCTACAGTCACTAGTTGAAACTTAATTTGACACGAACCAAGTTAGTTGCAGTTAGTTTTTTGCAATATCCCATGAACATGAACTTGATATCACTACCAACTCTGTAATTGTAAGTAGATTTATCTTTTCCGTTTTGTAATTTGTCTAATTTTGTTAAATTTTCTGTAGCTGTCTCTCCTGAAGAAGCTAATAAAGATTAGCGAAATATTGAGTAAAGAATAAATGAGTATTACTGGTAAACAGACCGCAAACCCGAGAATTCCCCAACTTAGTTTATATTATATTATACTGATGTAAAATTTTTAGTATCCTTGTATAATCCTGAAGGTGTTTCCCACGGTTTTTCAACAATTACTTTCATTGCCTTATTCATCAAATGATAAATTATATCTTCTTGGTTTTTATTACAAGATGACCATATTTTCAACAAATATCTAATTTGCGAGACGATATAGGCACTATAAATGAGATTTTCGATTTGAATATTCAAAAAATCGATTTTTCTTATTGCTCCAATTAAATGAATAATTGATTTTATTCACATGACATTCAAATTTTTTATTTTTATCAATCATCAGGCACATGTTTGTGTACTTCAACTTCATTTAATATTTTATTCTTCATTTTTACTTTTAATTTTATTGGTCTATATTTTTTGTCTGAAAATCATGTACAACAACAGTTTTTTCTAAATTAATAGTTAGATTCATTTCTCAAACAATTGAATCACTTTCTGGTATTTTTGTATTTTTGGCCGAATAATAAAGTACTGTATCATGTGCAAAAGAAAAAAGTTTACCTATTAATTTTATTTTGGGTATACTATTCACATAGATCAAATAGAAAATTGGATCCAGTTCTGAACCTTGGGGAACTCCAATGGTGAATTGTTTTTTAATACTTTTATTTTCATCAATAACTACATATTGAATACGACTTTCAAAATAATTTTCGAAAAGTTTGAAAGAGTGACTTTTCACTCCTAAATTATTTAAAATTTCTAATAATGTTGTATGATTTACTGCATCAAATGCTTTTTTTATATGTAAAATGATGGCAACGCCATATTTACTTTCATCTAAAGTTTCGAAAATATAATTTCTTAAATCAGTTACTGCTGATTATTTGAATTTGGCATGAAACCATGAAAGCGTATTGAAATTTGTCAAAACCAAAATTCAGAAGAAAATATGGGATGACACTACTTGGCAGAAGCCCATTAAACTAGTAATAAAAATGGATTAGGCAATTTAACCTATACCATAGGTATAATCGTTGGCAAGTATCCAATAGAAAACAACTACTGCCCCCCACGACCACTGAATTATATCCGTTAGATTCTCGGCAAAGTATTCTACAAGAACTACTCTGCAAAGTTCTCCCAATCTCAACGCCAAAACATGTTTTAACCCTCATGGAGAAACACCTTCGGACCGGTTTCATGATATATTTCAGTGGTCGTTATATGATCTTCACCAGAGGCAATGTTGCATTTGAGTGATATTATAATTTCATGTTTCGAAATTTGTTTCAAAAACATAGATTTACTACAAAGTGATGACATTATAGCTTTGGTACTGATTGTTTTTGATAAAGTTGATCTTCAATACTCGGCAGGGTACTATCACAATGAAAATACTTGTTTTCCAATCGACTTCTCTCCATAAACACTAACCTATTCGTCGAATAGTGATGAATCCTGCCTGGTTTTATGCCTGATTTTTTACTTCAATCAGAATTCATGATTTCGAATAGAGTTTGATGAAATGTGCTGGAGATCGCGAAGTCGCTATTATTCTTTGCATTTATTAATCAAAAATACTATTTTTATTATTTCATTTCATGTTATCAACAAAAAATTTGTTCTATACCTTATATTTTTGTCATAATTTTCCAGTTACAAGTTGAGAATTGAAAGTATGTTGCTCAAAGAGGAATTCGCCGCCAATATGGGATATCTAGAGCCTAGTATGAATTCCATGATAATAGCAGCACAAGGTAAAGCCTGAACAACGTTCTACTGTTTTTACGATGTTGCTAATGGTTGTTTTATTTTTAGATCTAATGACGAACAAACCGTTACAAGAAGTCTTGTACATGATTGTTATGGCTGGAAACTTTTTGAATTCCGTGAGTTTACTTAAAAATACGTTTGTGTTTTTCAATTTTAAATTGTAAATGTTACAGGGTGGTTATGCTGGTAATGCTGCCGGGGTTAAATTGTCTTCTCTGCAAAAAATCACCGATATAAGAGCTAATAAACCAAATATGAATCTCGTACACTTCGTTGCTTTGGTAAGATATATTTTATGATGTAAAAATGTGCGACAAAGTTTTCTTAGCTATTGAATTGAGCCTTCTTCGATATTGAATAAAGCTTCGAATTTTCGTGATATTATGTTAGACAATAAACATTTGTTCCTTTGAATTTTCACGCAGTTGCCTTTGACAAGGATATTCAACCACTAGTGGCTGATAACTGAAGTAACTTATTTTACAGAAATACGTTGAGCCTTTCATCTTATTAAAACAAAAAGTCAAATTTACAAATGTTTTTTCTAGAAATTTGAATCATTCAGTGTAAAAAAATTCAACATGATTAAAATCTGACGGTTTTTCAACAATATTGTTCAAAACAAAACGTAAATTTGTACGGAAACAAATGCTCATACATTTCTGTCCTGTCAATAATAGGCCAGTCAAAATATCCTAACAATTCACAATACATAAAATTTTTTTAGCACTGCCATATGTTAAGGCATCCAGTAAAGACGGGAAAACAGTTCAAATAGTATCAATCAAGATGATTTTCGCGAGTGATAGAAAATTCCGAACTTTGTGCAATTTTTTCTCAATGTTCT
Organism: Chrysolina oricalcia; assembly: GCA_944452925.2. Taxonomy (NCBI): domain Eukaryota; kingdom Metazoa; phylum Arthropoda; class Insecta; order Coleoptera; family Chrysomelidae; genus Chrysolina; species Chrysolina oricalcia. Next base: position 19,786,263 of record OX101825.2, read on the forward strand.
GGAATGGCAAACAAGTCTACCTATGAATTTGCAACCATATAAAACGTCGGGAAAGCAGTGCAATGGAATATTGTCAATTGAGTCGATTTTCGCGCAAGGCACAAAATCCCAAACTTTGTTCGTTTTAGAGTTTTATGCGAATTTGCCTAATTTTCGGTCACCGGATGATTGTGCAAATTTTTCTATTAACAGTCTTTACTGGATGCCTTAACATATGGCTGTGTTGAATAAATGTTTGAACTTATTGTGAATTGAAGGTCTATTTTGACTGGCCTATAATGCCATATGACAGTATAGATTGAAATGAGACTGGGAATTTTATATTCAAGAAGATCTAAAAAAACAAGATAAAAACAGAGTTAGTTCTTCTCTACTAAATCTCCAAAGTGTTTCTTCGGCTATTCCTGATTTTGATGGTTTTTCGGGTTAAATTTTTCTCGTAATTTCGGCAAATAATTTGCGAATCCAATGCAGAGTAATCTGGTGTCCAAGTGGTCTAGAAGAATTTATCACAAAGATGCAGATGGCAAATGTGCCTTTATGTACAGATTCGGAAATTTTAAAATGGAACATCGTCGGAACTGGATCTATGCTCTTGCTAGGTGGGGAGTGGGCCCGGCTAAATTTACGTCCTTTGTTCCTCTCATCATCTGTTGAGATTCCTATGTCCCGTTTAAAAATATATCCGAATCTGTATACTTCAACTGTTAATCGTACATCGATCGTGCAGGCCTCATCTGGTCAGTTCTGTTATGTAGACACTCCAAAGTGATCAGTCCATCTCTCTCGTTGGGGGAAGTATAACCAAAGAACGGGTAATTTAAGTTGCAACATTTTCTATTTTGCGAGTTTTTTTTTTTCGTTCTGAAGCTCTTTCCAAATTGATCTAACCACTTCAAAGGAGTGAAGTGAGTTCGGAAGGACAAGCATATTTGTTGCAGTAACATGTTCTTATTATTATCATACATAAAGGCTGGATCCACCTTGAACTTAGTAAATTTTCACCTTTTGAAGATTTTTAATAACATATCTTGTAAATAATGAGTGCCATCTTTTTCGTTATTTATTTGAAGTTCATTATTTTTTAGCAAGCTGAGAAGAAAAACAAGCATTTACTTACATTCACCGATAACATAGGTGTGTTGGAAGATGCGGCAAAGTGAGTAAATTTTTTCAATACTCCAATATTTTGATAAAAAAATAAACAAATTTCAGAACAACTGTTGAACAACTCCACAACGAAATCAACGCATTAGATATTAGGATAAGGAAAGTTAGAAAACAAATTGATCTACCCACAACCGAGTTGGATATCAAGACACAAATGACAGATTTTCTACAAGTAACTATTGATTCAACTTGAAAAATTCAAAACTAAATTGTTTTTTTTTTCTAAGATTGCAGCAAGAGAGGTAGCTAGCCTTCAAAGGAATTTAGGAGAATTGGAGCATGTACGAAGACAACTGTCTGACTTTTTCTGCGAAGACATCAATTCTTTCAAACTGGAAGAATGTTTTAGAATATTCCACGGCTTCTACTGCAAATTCAAACAGGCTGTGTCTGAAAACGAGAGAAGAAGATTACAAGAAGAGCAAGCTAATGAACGAAGGAGACAAAGAGAAGAGCTATTGGCCACCAAACGAAGACAAAGTAGTAGATATTTCAAAGATTCAGCTTTTCAAATCACTTACATAACCTTCTTTCAGTGGGTAATATGGCTGGATCGCCCGACTCTGACTCTTTCAGCATTGACATGCAAATTTACGATACGCGATCTTGCTTTCCGATGAAAAAAGGAAGGAAATCCGGCAACGGAAGCGGGAAATCGGAGGATGAGGCTTCTTTTATCGGATCACCAACTTTTTCGAGGCATAGACTGGGCTCTTTCAATGGAAATGGAGCGGAGACGGGTGTTGGCGGGAAAGAAGAGAAGTCACCAGGTGATTTTTTAGGCCGAAGGGCATACCGTCCAAGTCAAACTTAAGGCACTAATGCAAATTTGAGCTGTTAGTAATGAGATAGAGTTGGTTTCTTGATATGAAAAAATTAATAGTTGACCGTCGTTCATAGGGGTATTTACGTATAAAATCTGGCCAAAATTCTATGTTTTCAAATCATTTATGAAAGATACTAAATTTGCTCGATTAAATAAGTATATGCACGATGAAGTTCCATAATTGTTTTGTCCTCCGAGCTGACAGTGAAGTGACAGTTCAGTTGGAATTAGAAATATCAAGATGTCTAAAAAACCCTGGTGTTTCGACTCATACCTGCAAAACTGTGGGATAAAACGGGAGACAATTTGCCAGCTTGATTAAGAGAAAACAAATGAAATTGTGACCTGTTTCCCAAATATTCCGCACTTGCGTGTACCGTCACGGTCAGTTTTCCTGTTAGGGTAAATTTACAAGCACAGAAGTTTGTCGACGAATGAACTGAATAAAGAAACCTAATTATTGGAATTTACTGAATCACTATCACCAATCAGTTTTATGTGTTACATTTTCGACTTATTTATATAATTTTTTAGTGAAATGCAATTAACTACAATAATAACCACGCATTTCATTTGGAAGTATTGAAATTAAGCTTCATGAAAATTCACTGTGTGAGATATATTCGTGCCATGATTTATATTAAAATATTTTCTAATAAAACAAGATCCTATGCGGTAATCTTCATAATATGGTGATACTCACTTTCGGTACTGGAATATAGATGAATATTTTGTTCGTCTGTCTGTATTGCCCACAAATGATACAAAAACGGAACATGATCAAATTATTATTGTACAAACTACACAGAAAACGATTAGTTATTCACGAATTTTATTTAATAAGACATGTTTCGCCAACACAGTAATTTCTTCACAGTCTGATTGAATAGAGTTTGTGGAGATCGAATCGTTTTCTGTGTATTTTATATAATTACTATGGATCTTCATCAAGTAATGGCCAAGTCAATCAGACAAATTCAATTATTAATCTCTGATTGATAACCTTCTGTCTAAAAAGCAACATAAGAAAGCAATTCAAGAAGTTTATCCTCGTTTAAAAGACCACCAAAAGTTTAAAACAATTACTTATATCGGTGAACCTAGCACTAAAATAGGTAATTTCTTGAAAAAGCAAGGTTTCAATATTGCTTTTAAGACAGACAACACTTTAGGCAGACATATTAAAAATAACAAGGATAAAGTAGATAAACAAGATAAGTGTGGAGTCTATAAATTAAATTGTGGTAGTTGCCCCAAGTTTTATCTTGGTCAAACTGGTAGAACCTATAAAAAACGCCTAACCGAACACAGAAATAGCTTTGTAAACGAAAAAACAAACTCTACTTATGCTAACCACTTATTGACCGAAAACCATACTTTCGACCATGATTTCGAAGTCCTTCATGTAGAGAACAAAAGTATGAAGCTTAATCTTTTGGAAAGTATGGAGATCCATAAGTGGAAAAATTCTGAGAACCTCCTCAATGACCAACTTGAATTAAATAACTCACCATTACTTAATTTGTTTTTCTGGAAAGGTTAGATGGAATGTAATTAGTAATGCAATGTTCTCATTGAAAATTTATTAGGAGACAGGTATACAACCGCACCCTAATTAATTTACGATGTATATTTAAGGTAACATAGCAAACATGTAAATTATTATATCTTCTCCGCTTGAAGAAGCTGTTGTACAGCGAAACAATTGTCGCGGGTTTTGTAAACCTATTTATAGTGAAAATCTTTTAAACATAGTTTTATTATGGATATTAATTATTAATGAATTAATGATGAATTTCTAAGAAATTATACAGCAAAATGAAGAAATACATTAATAATAGTCATCAATACAAGGAAATTGCACTATGAAATTTAGATCCCGTCACAACTATTCATTTTTGAATAGTTTTTAAAGTTTGTTTAAATTCCATAAAATTGACAACAGTCATCAATCACCATATCCCTGGAATATTGACATGACTGATATTTCATAAGGGCGCCATCTCTGGAATCGACTAAAGAAGCAGACCACTATATATCATTTGTTTATTTTTCTTCTGAAAAATCTAAACAAAATTGAACCACTCGACACACCAGGGTTTTTAGGCATCTTAAGATAGATTTTTTAAGTGCACGTGGTACTGTTTACGGCGTTGTCAGAAGGAAAAATTTCAAAGTATTTTTTCATAGTATTTACTGCACGTACTTAAATATTGCGTTATGGGCCGTTCAGTGGAAGGTAAGTAGAATATGAACTCTTATTTAGTGAAAATCCATTGATTTTTTAAAAGAATGTGCCCACCAAAATACATGGTTATTTGTAATAAGTATTTTAATTTACTTCAGGGTATGTCCCGGCCATTATGGTGGTTAATGGTTTTTTTTTTTTAATATCCCAACAAAAAACAGGTCCAGATTGGTCTGGATGACCGGGTAGTGTTCCTTCAGGTGAATGATGATTTGAAAAATATCAAGATTTCACATTGCTTTTTATATATTTAGAGCCTTTCGGAAACAAACCATGGAAAAAAAAATATTTCTACGATATTATGCAATATATCATCATCATCACGATATCAATGAAAAACTGAATTAAGTCTGCGGAAAGTTATTTAGTGTATATTAATAGATATGCCGAGAACGAACATAGAGAATTCAAACATAAACTGCCATTTGTTAAATCAGAAAAAACGGAGATGGAGTGCATCACAATATGAAGAAGAGGTTTTAAAAAAAAAACAACAGTGGCTTCAGGGGATAATTATCATACCCACTTCCGTGAGCGTAGTAACAGACGAAAGACTGAAATCATTCAAAGTGGGAAGAATTAACCTTTGCCACACAAGAGTCCGATGAGAGCCACGAAATACAAAGAGGCATTTTCACAATCTTTGAGAGAACCCAAGAAGTCAAAACAATTAAATCCATCAGTGTTTCCATATGTTTGTGGAAGCTGGACTTTTTAAATGTAGGCAATGTGAAATAGTAAGAAATTGCAATAAGCAGCTATATCCGGGCAAAGAAATAGTGTTATCCGATACAAGAATATTATCTTGTTATAGTTTCTTCTACTGAAGTGAATCTGCAAGACCTATTGGACCACACTGTTACACGCCTTTTGACATACCTGATAGATCCTCTACTTGCATTAGATGAAAATGACAGAAAATCGTTGGTTTTAGAATATAAATGGGGTTGTGATGAATACCAACAAGCACACTATAAACAAACATTCGAAATTGATTTTTTTTCTGATTCATACATTTTCCAAAGTTCGTGCGTTTTCTTGCAATTGACTGCGGTCCGGATAACAACAAAGTTATCTGCAAGAACCCGATTCCTTCCTCACCACGCACTACAAAAGAAACCGCTGATATTACCAACGAAGAAATCACTAACCATGATTGATGGAAAAGTATGTAATGCTGTTTATTACAAATACATAGTCTACTATGAGGTGTTACATCTGCGAAGCAACTTCGGAAGATTTCAATAATTTGATTGACAATTTAATCAAGGAGAAATATAAATAACGACAATTTGATGTTTGGTTCATCTATTTTGCAAGCAAAAATTCGCTTGTTCGAAGGTGCTTCATTTGTTCTATAAATTACCACTGTAAAAATGTCAAATGAAAAATGAAAATGACAAAAAAATGGTTAGGGAAAGAAAGTTCAATAGGAAAAAGGAATTCAAAAACAAGATGGGTTTGATAGTAGATGTGCCTAAGGCAAGTTTCGAGAATAACAATGATGACAATACAAGCAGACACTTTTTGTGGACCGTGATTTAACAGCTCAAATTACGGTATTTGTGTATCGCCTGAAAGTGATTTTAGAGGTCATATCAAGTGGCTATAAAACAAACTTACGAAAATTCGATTTGTTTTGTTTAGAGACTGCAAAACTGTATGTGGATTTGTATGACACCTACTTCACATAAAATGTTACTTCATGGACCTTGCTACCAATTGGAATGCTATCGGAAGAAGCTGCTGAAGCGAGGAACAAACATTTCAAATCATATTGGTTGAATTACATAAGAAAATTCATCAGAAAGTCATATAATCTCGATGTTATTTCTGAAAGAAACAATAGAAATGTTTCTTCCCGTGGAACCTGAAATTATACTTATCAGGAAGATTCTTCAGATGAAGAAATGGCTGCTGTTGATGAAGATTCAACAAATGAAGAATAACATATTTTTTTTATACATAATATGGTAATGAGAATACATACTTTCGCTAATAAAAACCATGTCATTTAATTTATTAACGAAATTCCTATCAGTATTGTCATTTACAATATTTTATAACTGAATAAAATAGTTTGAAGCGATTTCAATTCAAAAAGTACTTTTGGTCAACTTTTTGGTGTGAATACCCCTATGTGCGTCGAGGGACACCCCTGCCGGTGCTTACCTGTGCAGTAGATCTAAGGTCACTAACTTCATCTCCCAGTATCGGTCGAATTTGAGGGAGGAAATACTCCAATTTAATAATTGGAATATGAAAAAAAGTGTATGTCGCAATTTCAATAATGTAGCAGGACAAAATGAAATATAAAATATTTTCATAATTATAAACTATAACGATCAAAACTGAACATGTGGATCCGCAATAAGACATTTGGATATAGCTAATGTGCTATCTATTCAGAAAGTCACTTTTAAGCTCATATAATGTTTCCGATTTTTATATTTTTATAGATATTTTTTTCAAAACTTCGATCTATTGCAATTTCTAGATATAACTCCCAATGGCAGTCTTCGCAGACGCCGAAGCCGTGTTCTCTCCGAGGATGATGAGGGAAATCTAATGGATTTCTTGAGGGCTTCTGATAACAACAGAGAAAGGAAGTCATGGGGAAGCCTGGGTAAGGAACATATTTGTTTGATCGTAAACCTTGATCGGATCAGTAGTTTTAGGTTCAGATGACCTAGGAAATTCGGGATAAACTGTATTTATTTCTGTTACTGCTAAACTGTTGTGTTTATTTGTCTTGACAGAATAAACATATTGATTTATCTGTTCAACTAGATCGTTCCTGGGCTAGAAAAGCGAGAGGAAGTGGATCGCGAAAGCGTCCAGCTTTGCTTTCCGCGGACTTTTCTTCAGAAAGAGAACGACCATCTTCTCCGTCGCCGTTAACGGAGAACAAACCCATCGTATCGTCTCTCCAAGAAGAAGAAACCAAACCCAAAGAGTGGAGACAAAAAATTGAGTCGTGGCTTCAAGCAAACGAAAGTGACAACGCCAGCGATGAACAAAGGAGACAGTCCAGAAAAGTTACCAACAGGAGGTCGCTCGAAATGGATTCAGGTGAGTTATCGAAGAATATCAAATATTATATGTGGTTTTTGTAAACAATTCTTTTTTCTTAGAGAGCGAACGTAGCAGTACTTTGGATACATTGCCAGAAGGAAAACAGGTCCATAGTGGTGGTCAATCGAATTACAGGAAAGCGTACACGGCTTGGAATCCGTCCAGTACTATCGAAAGTACCGATGTCGTGAGCGCCATGGAAGCAGTTGAAGGTATTGCCGCTTTTCTATATGTTGTAGAAATCACTTTTACTAATAACAGCAGTGGGACTCTGTGTCATATAGAATTCTACCCCTCGTTTTCTACAGTCGATTACCACTATCGCAATAAGCGACGATCACGTTATTTGGCACTCTGTGCATTAGTCGCCCGAACATCGGTTTGTACCGATTTGAAAGCATTTGCCAAAATTTGGTAAAATTCTAGTGACATTTCATATTCTCAACGGCTGGTAGTTTCATTTGCTTTTTAATAAATTGTGATATTATTGCCTATAAACGGATTGAATTTATTAGCTCTGAAGGAAAAAAGAAAGGCTAGAAGACATTCAATAGAAGATACGAGGTTTGAAGAACTCTTTAGAGTAAATAAAGATATGGTTCAATATATTATTAACAGTATTAAGTTTTAAGCAATATGATCATACCAAAGAGTTAGGTAGAAGTCATGATCTTTCTATTGCTCAGCAATCTGTATCGAGGCCATTGTTATTGTAAATACTTCGTGAGAACATGAAAATGACCGGAAAAAAACCTAAATTGAAGCTAATCATGGAGGAAAGAAACCTCCCTGAAGAACATGATTATTGTAATAGGAAGGGATACCATTCCAAAAACAATCAAATTGCGAGTTAGTTACGTGAAAGTAAGTATTTATATAAATTGAATTAATGTAATATTTTGTGGATTTGTGATCAAGACTTACGGATTGTAAATATAAATGGGAGATTTAAATCAAGTATTATTTGCCAGTGTTCACTCCGTACCTTCATTATTCAATATTTCATATTATTTGCATATTAGCTTTTGAAATTGTACCATGAATATGTTTGTCATACAACATTGACAAAATGAATCGAAATAGGAAAATAGGGTTAAAAACAGAAAACGACATGTCTAGACGTCTTGCTTTCTTGCTACCGCGATAGTCGAATTTAGGCGATAATTTTTGTGTACAGAGTACCAGTCATGTCGAATTCAGTCGATAAGTAGAATTAAATATGACACAGAGTCCCACTGCAGTTACGATAACGATTTTCTCATAAATAAAAGTACTTCACTCTTGTATCAAATTCATATTTTTATACACTACTCGTAATACCACTGACAAATTTCAAGATTTGATTATTCAAAATTAGGTTCTACAACATATCCCAAGCAGCAAAATTACGTCCTGCCAACGTTCTCCTACGCTACCTGACGTCGTCATATTTCGTCTTTCCTACCTATTCACAATCGCATTTTCTACTAATTTGGTGAATAAAATCAGGTTTGGTACGACGTCGTCACACAACCATAATAGTTGACGGAGGACGTCGTTCAGACCAATTCTTAACTGTACTCTGATCACTGGTCGGTTCGACTTGTGTAGTGGACATTCATAAACTATAACACAACTTAATTCAACTGGATGAAGGAAGAAGTGGGCTTGGGTTAAGAATATCACTAGTGTACACTCGTATCCGTATGTTTATCATTTTCGAAGATGGGGAAGTTGACAATATGTTCTATGCAAATGGGAGAGAAATTATATCATTTACTGGCCCACATCCAGTCAGGAGGTAGACAATTTCAGTGAAAAAAAGATGCTACGTTGCTGTATATACCTGAGTTTTGCACATTTGAGTCATATATTTCCTGACGTCGCGTCGAGAGGTTGTCGAGAGGTTTGGCGACCGTCAATGGATGACTGCTACTTGCACAAAATTCGATGTCAGATTTATTACAAATTAGGTCAGTAGTCGAATGGATATGGTCGAGCCGTCGTTGAATAGACAACTTCAATTTTTTGGTAAACCATACGACGACGATACCACGTCTTTCGCCGACCGCCAAGTACCGATATTTGCACCAAATTTGTCTTCAGATTTGGGCAAAATTAGGTCGGTGGTCAGATTGATGATGTCGGGCCGTCGGTGGAATCACAACTTACACATTTTTATAAAGCATAGGACGATGGTGCGACTTCATTTGCCTATCGTCAATGAATGACTAATATTCTGATAACAGATTTGGTACAAATTCAGTCGGTGTAGTTGGAGAAATGCTGCTTGGGATGCAGAATTTTTATGAAGAATTACTTTTTTTTCCTAAAACGAAAAATAATAAAGTTTTAATATGTTGCCAACTGGAGTGAACACACTGTATATACACGGAGGACTACGACAAATAAACTCATACTTGCGTCTCATGAAATGATAAAAAATTTATTTATTTCATGAAGGCAAAAAAAACTTAAGAAATACAACAGGAATTCTGAATACCTAATATTTTCTGTTCATAAAATTTAATCCCATAAAAAAGGTGCGACATAAAATACAATTAAAGGTAAAAATATAACATAATGATGTAAAAATTCTACAATAACTCAAATTCGAGTAATACCTTTCAAGGGTTTGGACTGATTTTTTTTTATAATAGCAATTTCTCATAATTTACAATGATGAATGTCTTCTTTAATTTATTGCATGAATTTAGAAAAAGCCTGTATACAGGGTGTATCTAAATAACACCGAAAAAATTAAAGGGGTGATTCTGTGATGAAAATTAATATGAGTGTTTGGTATAAAATTTTTTGAAAAAATCCTCCCCGGAAAAGTTACACCCCTTCGAAAATTAAAAAGAAATGGTTTTTCTTTTTTATTTTCCCTGTATATCAAGCTAAAGACACGAAACTTGGTAAACATTATCTGTCAATAAGAGTACACTTTTTGAAATTTTTTCAACCCTGAAGTATGCTTAGAAGGGGTTGATTATTTCAACCCCTAAGATATTTTTTCTTACAACTTTTTTTTAGATGAAAATTTTTTCTTTAAAAAAGTATGACTGAAAAGCCCAATTCATTGACTAACTTTTTTAACTCTACAAGTTTTTTTCGAAAACTTAAGCATTTATGAGAAGAAAAAAAATAAGCTCATGTAAAATAGCATTTTATTAAACAACAGCCAACCACATTATGATTATGATTATGAGACTTCTACAACTAAAAACAAAAGTGAACAAACAATGAACAAAAACCTGTCGAATATCGACAATACAATTATAAATAAATGTTGAAAATGACCGCCTTCAGTTTCAATACAAGCATCTACCCTTTTCCTCATAGAATTACGTATACGATGAAATATTCCAGGAGAATTTCTTATAGTTTCACACCCTGCTACATTGCGGTTTCGCAGATCATCGATATTTTCAACTAGGTTTGTGTATATCAAAGATTTCAGATATCCCCATATGCAAAAATCCAAAGGATTAAGGTCAGGGGAGCGGGCTGGCCAGTTTACAGGTCCTCCTCGACCTATCCATTGATTGGCATACACCTCATCCAAGTGAGTTCTTGCACGTATACTAAAATGAGCTGGTGCACCATCGTGCATAAACCATGAATGTTGCCTAATTTGAATGGGAACCTCTTCAAGAAGAACAGGTAATTCTTCAAGGAGATGACAATATGCTTCACCATTTAATCGTAGCGGCAGAAAATGGGGACCAATTAAATGATTATCAATAATTCCGAGCCACACGTTTAATGAAAATTGATCCTGATGATTTCCTTCAAAAAAGATATGAGGATTTTCGTCAGCCCAAAGGTGATTGTTCTGAAAATTTCTAATACAGTCTCTTGAGAAACTCGCCTCGTCAGTAAATAAAATATTACCTAAGAACTGTGGTGCTTGGCCAATCATATTAATAAGCCACTGACAAAAAATCACACGGGGTAAAAAATCTCGAATCATTAACGCCTGCACCCGTTGAAGATGATAGGGATACAACATTTGTTCTTTCAAAATTCTAAAAACAACGGAATGGCTTACATGTAGGACACGAGCTATTCTCCTGGTACTAGTTTCTGGGAATTCTTCAATTGAATTAAGTACGGCTTCTTCTACAGCTGCAGTTCTAACTTCTCTAGTAAGACCAGAATCATAACTTCTTTTTTCAAAATTACCACGTTCCCGCAAGCGTCGGTGAATAGTTGTGAACGTAGTATGATGGGGTAGTCTACGCTGTGGGTACTGTTCAGCATAAAGTCTTTGCGCTTCCAATGAATTACCGTTAGCACGACCGTATGTAAAATGCATATCTGCCATTTCCAAATTCGAATATGCATTCATATTTTCAATCAACTAATATTTCCTACAATACACAATCATAAAACTTGTGAAACAATAAGATGGGTGACAGAAAATGACACTACACAATCCTAGTGTCAGTATTAATGTTTTTATGCAAAGCACAGGCCACTAGACTTGACGAAAAAAACACTCGCGTTAGCTCATCTTTTTGAAAATGCATTGCATTAGATTTTTTTTCTCGTAAATGCTCAAGTTTTAGAAAAAACTTGTAGAGTTAAAAAAGTTAGTCAATGAATTGGGCTTTTCAGTCATACTTTTTTAAAGAAAAAATTTTCATCTAAAAAAAAGTTGTAAGAAAAAATATCTTAAGGGTTGAAATAATCAACCCCTTCTAAGCATACTTTAGGGTTGAAAAAATTTCAAAAAGTGTACTCTTATTGATAGATAATGTTTACCAAGTTTCGTGTCTTTTGCTTGATATACAGGGAAAATAAAAAAGAAAAACCATTTTTTTTCTAATTTTCGAAGGGGTGTAACTTTTCCGGGGAGGGTTTTTTCAAAAAATTTTATACCAAACACTCACATTAATTTTCATCACAGAATCACCCCTTTAATTTTTTCGGTGTTATTTAGATACACCCTGTATATGTGGTTGAAAATACATGTGGTTGAAATAATATTTAGGTATCCAGTTTTGTACTAGATGGGAATGGACAATTGAAACACATCAAATACAGAGCTTTTATTCAATTCCGTATCCATTAGCGTCGTTGTGGCCGGTTTTTTAGTCTGAGATGATCGCCAGATTAACCAATCTTAGTTTCGTTGCTAAGGCACTAGTGGCTACCACATAGCACCTAAATCAAGATCAGTTGATCTGTAAATCATCTCTGAATAACTGGCCCTTACTGAAAGTACGTAGCATCTTGAATATTTCTGTAAAATTCTTTTCAAAGCTTTGGAATAATTTGAAGAAATTGAGAAGGGAATATTTAATGCATTACCACACATGCAACATGCAAGTTTGGTTCCCAAACCTTTATAGTCCCGTGATCCTGTATTATACGGAATTAAACGCTAGCTTTGTATAATAAGTATATTTCTATTTTATTTCTGTATGTGAAATAATTATCCATAACATCGATGACTACTATATCTCGAATTTTTTATAGCATCAGTCTGAGTAAACGTCTCTTTATTTGCCTCATAACGACGTATAGCTTCCGTCATCCCGTTATAAGTTAGAAGGCTCTTCACTCAATTTTTTCTTCTCCCTTGAGGTCAAAAGTTGTATTCAATTATCGGAAATGTTTTGGTACAATCACAATTTCGTTAAAACAAAGTAAATATGTTGATCCCGATTCGAATTTGTAAATGAGCTTGTTTGTCGACTTCTAAAACACCTTATATATGATTAATTGAAAAGACCGCTTTTCAGCTGAGGATGACTTTTGTGATACTTTTAAATAACTTTCTTGTTTCACTCCATGCAGATATCCAGCCAATAAAAGACAAATCGGCATGGCGCAAATCCAACTTGAACGTGTCCAACACCTCGGAAGAGACCAAGGAGGACAACTACCTCGGTCGTCACTCGCGAGCTCACCAGCCCGACAACGTGTTGCATTCGATAGACGAAGACAAAGCCCTAGACCGAAAAGGACTGATCAGTTCTCTAGGCGAAAGGATGCCGACCGACAGACTGACACTGTACATTCGGAAACCGACGGACTTAGGCGACAACGGCGAGAAGAAGAACGGCATCGCCGCTCGACGCGCGAGGGATTCCCAGCAAAATTTGGAGTATATCAGCGGTAACAACAAGGGGGAGATAGATCAGGATAATATAGAAACGCCCCCGGCGACGAGGAAAATATTCATCCCGTCGCCCGTCGATAAGAGAGAGCCGCTGCTACCGAGCCTTTGTAGTCGCAGGATCGGCAGGACTAACAGTAACAGGGAGTCGCCTGCGCAGAGCCCGGAAGAGCCCGAAGAGAACTCTGTCCTCGGGGATGGGCAGTTTGATAGGTAAGCTTGTTTGATCATGAATTTTTGAGTTCGAAATGTTTTGTTAAGATCCGGCTCGAAGGACCATACTTTTCCACTAACACTGTATAAAAGATAACATTTCTATACTCGGACACAGAAACAATAGTCACTTACTCATTTGTAGCTTTAGGGTGCCCAACAGAGCCAAGAGGAAGAAGGAAGGAAATTCCAGTGGCGAGCGGAAACTAATCTTTAATTTTTTTTTTATAATCACTATAATTGAGTAGTAATTATATTATCACTTATATGAAAATATGTACTTTGCAGATTTATCATATTTTATACAAATATTTTGCATTTTTTAAAAGATATTGACATATTATGCATAACAGAAAAACATATCTGTCCATGTAAAAATTTTAATCAATTATAACGGACAAAATTTGTTATAATATTTCGTATTTCTGACTTTCTAACATCAAAAATCACAAATAATTATAAAATAAATCTATAGGTTCATTACTCGTTATCTGAGGTTTGATCAGAATTTGTCCCAGACTTGTCACTATCCCTATTGTCGGAACCAGGAATGATAATAGATTCATCCATAACTTCGACGTGAGTATCCCACAATTTTTTCTCTTCTTTTATAACATGTCCAATACACCTCTCCCAGTGATCTGCTGTCACGCCATTGATAGCTTATTCGTTTAACAAAAGTTCAACGTCATTCAATTTAAATATTGTGTTTTTTTCTGGCAACTTCACCTTTTATCTGAGCCCATATAGGTTATATCGGATTTAATTCACATTGGTATGGAGGTAATCGCAATAGAGTTACTCCACATTCATGCGCCATTTAATCGTATACGGGCAAAATCAAGAAACAACAAAAAAAATTGTACTTCGAGCATATTTTCTTCGAAGTGTATGTTTTTTTGATTTTAGCCTGTCTACTACGTCGGCTTTTCGCCAAGTAGACGTGGGTACTTTCTCTACTCGCCAACAGTGATACGGGGCATTGTCTATAACGATTATCGAAACGGCATCTCGCGCACCAATACTGACGAAAAACACTTTTCGAAAACTGCAGCGTTCATATCTTTATTATAGTCGCCAATCTTCTTAGATTGTACAAAACCCTTCAAAAACTGCTTGCCGTGATTTTGTTACATTTAGGTCCTGCCTTATTTCTGAGCGGATGTGTCCCTCATTTAACCAAGTCTCGTCATTATAATATTTTTCATTCCCTTTAGCCTATAGTTACGTATTTCTTGTAAATATTTTGTTCGCCACAACACAATCTCATTTTTTTTCGATGAAAAAGCTTTTCCGATTTCGTTGTAAATACCGGAATTTTAAATCGCGTAATGTTCGCTTCAAAGGTACGATTCCTTCCATGCGGCCGTCGTGCACGGCGGCCGTAGTGCGGCAGCCGCAACCTACTTTGTTTGTTTTTGAATGTACTTGTTTCCTTCCTAGCGGCAGCCGCACGCGTCAGCCGTGAATGACTGCGATCGTTGCGACGGTACTGCTCCAGAAGCAGTGTAGTCGCAGCCGTGAGAGATTTCGTTTTCCTCAGGGTTATTAGGTACCAAACTCGGTTGTATGCCTCAGATTTTACATCAACTTTTATCAAGTTGAAGATGTACTCAAACTGCGCATTGTTCAATCTGAAATATTCCCTAAATTCAACTCCATCCTTAAACAGATGTCGATTAATTAATGTGACAGAACACCCCTCTTCACGCCTTTTTTTTTAATATTGGATTTATATCCGTATTACTCTTTTTCAAGTCGATTGACTACAAGATTTCTTCATCGTCATTTCATTCTAATAACAAATAAAGTCGGAGAGATCATCCATCTTCACTTCAACTACTGGGAACTAGTACTAGCGGCAGAAAACTGGCTCCGTCCGCCGTGCGCGACATCCGCATGGTAGAAACCATACGATCGACCGGCTGACGCATCCGGTCGACGCACTGCCGTACCTTTAACTCCTAATGATATTTTGGGTACAGAATTGTCATCATCTACTTCAGTCTTGATTTTCTTTAGGGTTGGCATTTCATTTCTAAAAAAACGTGCACTTTCCAGCGAATTACATATTTTATGTCAACATATCTACAATAATTTTCTGTCTACCTATTGTTTCCTTTTTTTGCTTCTTGTTATCAACTTTAAAAAGCCTTGGTTTCCTTCAACAGTCGCTGACGACTGCGACCGGGTAGCCGCGACCACGTCGTCACGACCGTACCTGTTTTCCTGGGCTTCGCCTTTCGCCATTCTGTTGCCTGGCTATTTTATAAATAGCTGATTTTGTTCTCTTGTGAGTCTTTCAATCAATATGACTATCTCTGAAAGGTCGATTGTTCTAATGTTACTGAACTAGTGGAAGAGCAGAATAATCATCTCCTCTTATTAACATTACATCATGAGAAACAATTAAAGAGCAAAAGGTAATGACATGTTTCGGCTAAGAGAGGTGGAGGGATTTCAATCAATTCTAAATGGGAATCAATTGAAAGACAATGAGACAAAATTCAAAAAATTCTTCAGAGTTTCAAGACATCAATTTAATTACATCCTGGACCTTATCAAAGGTGACCTTCCTACAAACAATCGAAAAACAACTGTCACCATAGCTGTTTCCACTATCAAATTCGTTGCGAAATGGACTTGCGTCTGCTCCCGGAGCAGTGAAGCGACCGGCGACCATACGATCGGCGACCATACGACCGGCGACCATACGACCGGCGACCGGTAGTTAATAACGACTACGCAGCAGCAAAGAAAACAGGCACATTGACATGCACTGGAGATGTCTTTGCACTCGCGCACAATTCTGCTGCGTCCTCCGCACAAATTGGGATTTCGAGCGCGAATACTTTCATACACAGTTTTTACCAGTGCATATGTTCACCCACAGTTAAATGTCTTTCCACTTTTTTAGCAGTAGAGCCAAGACTTGTCGAATCTTCTCCCAGTTCCATTATGTCACTAATTAATATTTGAAATACAAAACCAAATCGTAAACGCAATACAAAAACAAAACAAACTGTAATTATCGCTCTGGTCACTACCGACTCTTGTCAGTTATCACGTTCAAGGCACAAACACTTATTATTAATACTCATTCGTGTATCAAGGGAATTATAAGGGCCTTAATTAAGAATCATTAATTACCGCGGTACATAGATAATTTTATTTCTGCCGATTTCAATAAAATTTTGTTTACTTTTAAAACAGAATAAATGTTTCACTTTATTACTTTTATAGTAGGTATATCTAAATCAGGTACCGTCTATTATCGTCTATTATAGGAGTTTTGGTAGTTGCCAGGTTGTTGCTATGTTACTTGTTTATAAACAAACCTGTAAAAATTTTACCTGTAAAAGGCAGAGGAAATTAAAGTATATTTAATACCCCAAGGGGGCTAAAACCCTCTTTATTGGTAGCGTAACCATGACGATATTAGCTTATAAAATCTCGATCAGAAATAAAATAGTTAAAATTCGTATTAGTAATATGTAATTATAATAGATTTTCCATGTTTTAAAGAGAAACATTCTCAATTGAAAATTGAATCAATACATGACTCCTCTGGAAATGGAAAAAACCCTACGATAAAATTGAAGTTACTTTTTTGTAATATCTAATAGAAAACAACTACTTTCCCGGCTAAAGCCACGCTGGACATTGAACTACATCTGATAGATATTGAGAAAGACCCTATATAACTTGAAGAAAAAATCTGAAAGTGAAAATTTGCATTTTCATTCAGATAGTTGATTATTTATTGAATTTCCAGTTTCCATTGAAGATTCTTATCTATAAATGAGATAAGGGAGAATGTTATTCAGAAGTATCACTCACAGAAAATCGCTCATTCCATTGATGCCTGAATTGCATCCATGGAATACATTTTGGTCGACAAAAATCTATTTCACTCTTCTAAGATCATCAGGGAGGTCGGAAGAATTGGAAAACATACTCTTCAGAAGCAATTTCACACTGTAATGAGGAATTGTTGGACTATTTCTTGTGCGGTGAAACTTTGAAAATATTTTTCTGACATAAACATGGGTATGGCAAGTTGATTTCATTGAAAATATGAACAGGATGTTTATTAAGTCAGTTGTGGAATCATCTGCGACTGAAAGTTGGAATTTAGTCGCTATTTTCCATCGTACAAGATAACCTTTTTTGGAAGGGATTCATGTTTTAAAGAGAAACATACTTTCTCAATTGAAAATTGAATCAATTGAATTGGAGTCATGTATTGATTCAATTTTCAATTGAGAATGTTTCTCTTTAAAACATGAATCCCTTCCAAGAGAGGTTATCTTGTAGGTACGATGGAAAATAGCGACTAAATTCCAACTTTCAGTCGCAGATGATTCCACAACTGACTTTATGAACATCCTGTTCATATTTTCAATGAAATCAACAGATTCTCCATGTTATTTCATGTATGAAATATATCAGCTGCATTACAAAACACAATACAAAAACAATAATCCCGCAAGCACGACTATGCAACAAGTATCAATATCCTAAACGCGGGAAATGAAATGAATCGGTCGTACAGTGTTGCAACCTCCGCGCCGTCATCAATAAATATCAGTACAATTACTAACGTCTACCACAAACTTTCGTTCAAAGAGAGGATGCTTCAAATGATCGGTAAACGCTCTATTGCACGAGCCGAAATGAATTTGGCAACGGTGCGCGTTCTGTGTCAATACTTTGTGTCCGCATTTGGAACAAGCGGCATTTCGGTAGATCGATCAAGATACAATAGATTTTTACTGTGAAATATTGAATATTATTTTAAGCCTCTCTTGTTCTGTTGTTTCTGAACTAGTGACTAACGTCACTGACTATTATTTCCGTCTCCGAATATAGTTCTGACATCTCGAATATACTGGAAATTTCTCAAAAAAGAATTGCTAATACTTCATTTTTCATTCTTTTCAGATATTCTGCAGCAAGACGGACTCGAAGGTACAAGAGAAGTCAAGAGAACAGCGAAGTTGCGTCCCCTACGGAATCCGTTCTAGCAGAAACAATTGTGATGAAAAGTCCGGTCCAACTGGAGTTGTCCGACTCCATCAATATCGAACCAGAGATCGATAAGGAAAGTAGACTGAAGGCCTGGCAAGAGAAGTTGAAGTCGCAGAACGAACCAGAGGTAAAAAGTGGAAGGAGATACAGAAATCAGACGGGAATCAAACCTAGTGATGTGGAATTGGCATTGAATTTGAGGAAAGGGAAATCGAACATATCTTCGACTTATATTACGCCTGAACCGACAAAGGTTAGTTATTAAGAACATTTCTATTCCCTCAAATTGTTTGTGGCATATATCAAAAGGCAAAAAGAAAAGACTCAAAAACTAGCCAACACAGAATTATATTTTTATTGAATAAGTCTAATTTGATTGAATTCCTGTTTTTGATTCTGTCATATACTCATCAATCCTGTTTCTCAAATCCACTATAAACACTTCCCTTGAGGAAAATGGCCTACTGTTAATTATTCGAAATTTTAGTATGTTGTAGTATTTGGTCTCCTTAGTAGATGTATTATGAGAGTTCTGGCATTTACCAAGTGTAAGAGAGAGAGAAGATGCGGAGTAGCGTGATTGTGAAAGAGATGGAGGATACGCGGTTTGCTTCTTGCTTGCGTGACGTAGTCGAAGCAGATACGTTCCAAATATAAGAATTCGGCAGTGGAGAGCAGGAAATGGAATTTTGATAAAGGGGTGGTGTCAACAATACTTGCTCATAATTCAGGAGACTTTTTGCGCTTTGCTGGTGATTTGCTCAATTGATTTCATTCTCCAATAAATATGTCAGTAGTTGGCCAGAGAAATGCAGTAAAAATCACAGTACGTGAACATAGTTCAGCCCGTGTTGAAGTCGAAAATCTTCGTTTGAGACTTGGTCGTTGGGTTATGAATCATCTGCATATCCCTGAATTTTCTCATTTGAGTTCACAAGAATTGGAAGACCTAATAGGAATTTATCATTTTCTTCTGTCATCGGCCTATATTCAAGATAAGCTACAGAGGGAAGAAGTGAATATTTTAGAATTTGATGAATTGATTGAGAAACCCATTTTTTTCGATTTCGAATACATTCAAGACTTAGGAATGAGACTCAATATTTGTTGCGGGAAGTGTTCAATGATGAAGAACATATCGAAGAACCTCCAGTAAGGCACTTGCGCTCATGTAACAAGTGTTTTGTGGTTTCTTGGAAATGCAAGGCATGAACAGCGAAGTGGTCGAGGTGTTAGAGCGTTTGGCTTCCACCCAGACGGTCCGGGTTCGATCCCCGGTCGTGTATCACTGAGCTGAAGTGGTTCGGATTCCACTTTTATTTAAACTGTAGGTCCCTTGCTCGCACAAGCTCTGCTTTTGAGGGGTTTTCTCCGAAAACCTGGGAGTTTCGTAAAAACAAATTTTACAATTTTTACAAACGCAATATTCGATATCCATCAACGACCCTGTTAGATTGCGTCGTTGATGCAGATAATCCATTACCAGAAAGTATTGACTATGTTCTCGAAGTAGTCAACAGCTGATTAGTTAATAAAGAATATATATTTTTGTCCCTTTATAGAAGATAGAACTTCTGCTGCCTACCATCAATGCCAATTCAATACAATACTTCAATACAATACAAATTATGAAACATTTACCCACTGCAACTTTTTTCCGAAATTGTATTTATATTCCTGTATTTGTTATAAGAGTTTTGTTCGTAGAGTTTTCTGGGATGTTTTGTTAGGCGTGTTCCGTTTCATGCATTGAGGACATAATGCGCATATGACTGTTCCGTTTCCTACATTGGGAGCGCATTGACACGCCCACTTTTATATTCCCCTCTTTGGCCTTGAGACATCGAAAGTGCATGAACTACTGCCCGTTCGTCTAGCAGCGATGAATGCGATCCAAATTAGATCTGTCAAACTCAAAAGTCACGTTCAAACAGAAACGTCAGAAACCGAATTAAAATTTTAAATTTGATATTTGATGAAGTGTCGAGTATCGTGCATAATCACATTTACCAGATTTACCGTACAATGGAAGAGAAAATCGTCATTTCATTCAACATCATATCGTCGGTCTCATGCCAAAACCAAGAATGTGCAATTTGTCATTTCGAATGAGAAGAGTTTTAAGAATATTGGTACTTATTGCTTTGAAAACCTAGGTAAGTTTTCACATTCGCGAATTCACTCTCGTTTACAGTAGACAACCTGATAGCACTTTCGTGAGTTTGGCATTGAAAATTTTGGTAGAAAATTGGTATTTTACATATTGAAGTCAGAACCCTGGCATTAGCATATTCGCGGTTTTGGCGTGGGACAGACGATATTATCCTAATCTGAGCTACTCTCATTTTCACAAAGCTCGCCTCCTACTCTTGCCATTAACACTTTCGTTCGACCCATATCAATTTATTTACTAGATTAACAGAATTGTTTTTGTTACATAAGAATTTGGTTAACTGATAAAGTGATAAATGTCAACATCTGCGGGAAACGGCATGCACCACGCAAGCAAAAATCGTTCCGATTCAACCCACCAACGTCAATGTTAGTTGAAACGGAACGCTTGATTATGTCTGCAACAGTGATGCGATGAATGCATGAAACGGAACACGCTTCTAGTCACAACAAATGTGTACGTGATAACTTTGGCGCCTGATAGTTCAAAAAGTGTTCATAAAATCTGCATAAAATGGATGAAGTCCATGGAAATATCATCATTCAATGTAATGACGAAAAATCGAAGAATTTAACCAATGCAATTTTGAAATATTAGGTGATTTCAATAAAAAGACATATTTCGGCTATTTTTTGCTCATATCTTTTGATCACTCAGTTGATACTTCCGAATAAATGTAGATTGAGAATTGTTCTTTCATAGACACCATTTTCATTTCGAAATATACTTATAGAATAATTCAAAATAACGCGGTATTATTTGTAGAACTTTTTCTTGAATCGTATGAGTTTGAAACAAGTGAATAATTCTGAAAGAAGGTTTGTAAATCATATTTTTTTATATCTGTTTTGCTAAAATATATTGTCTAAGATTATATATAGGATGTTACTCGAGTAAGTGTATTTTTGTTTGAAACTTATCCAGTGGATAATTGAAAAATGTCACATTTATGCGTCAACATATTGTTTGAGATCATATGAATGATAGCACAAAAAAGTTATAATTTGAGATTTCTGATAGCGCAAACCTAATCAAACAACAACAGTCACTTCATCTTCAACCCCCTTTATTTCGAAAACTAGTCACAGGATTGTGTTGGGCCAAAAGACACTTTTGAAAAGGAGACCAAATACTACAACATACTAAAATTTCAAGAAATTCAATTGATGGCCATTTTCTACAAGAGAAGTGATTGGTCCATTACAGTAGTTGTTCACTTACATGGTATAGTTGTCGTCAAACATATAAGATAAATAAAAAAAGGCGCAAAAATGGTCGATTAGCATGAAATTGACTCCCATGCCGCCAACCAGGGTCGGACTTGTACATATGCCGCTAAATATTGTGATGCGTGCAGATTATTCAAGTTAATTTAACAAAAGCACTGTAACTTTTGTATTCAGAATCATCCATTTTTATAATTATTAGTATCCTTAGATTGGGTAAACAACTGCCCCGTCGAAATCTAATTTGCTAATAGCTGCGCGTACCGCAAACAGCTGTGATTTCTATTATAACTACGCCCGACCCTGCATGGAAAAAACATTCCTAATTGCTGTGCGGGCCTTTACATCTTCCGCGCTAAGTGTTACGTGGGGGCGATAGGTGGAATAATTTGAATAATTTTATTTATTGATTTAGTGCGATTTTAGTCTGAAAAACTGTTTGGTTATTGACAAAATAGGAATTGATTTCCTGGTAATTTCCTGAAGTTATGTAAGTATTGATATTGACTCACACTGATTTTATATATATTATATATATATATATATATATATATATATATATATATATATATATATATATATATATATATATTTTGTGATTGTTTTTTTTTTGGAGGAAATGTGAGGACTAGCACAATATTTGCTCATACAGGATGATTCCTAAGGTGGACCGGTCCTTTCATTAATTGCACAGAAAATAATGGCTATAGGTGAACATGTAAAAGACAACAATTCGTTTTTGAGATGCAGGGCGGTAAAGTTGAAAATTAATATTGAACTTACTTTAATTACTGAAGGATCACCAATCACATACTATTCAAGATATCCAACGAAGGCGATCCATTACATCCAGTGGAAATGAGATATAACCGGATGGTGGGAGTTAGACTGTATGTTTTTCACCCACCCAGCTATTCAGAATATTTTAGGGAGTCACAAAATACCCAAGAGCAGATGAATAAAAATATAATTGTACGAAATACAATGCCAGTGTCCAATATTGATTATATTCCCAAATTTGATTTTAGGATATGAAAGTACATTAAATTTTATGTAAGAAATAAATATATGATTGCACTAAAACTTGATAGAAATCACCGATAAAAATCGAGAAAACTATATTTGGCACCAAAATTTAATGTAATTGTGTCGGATGAAAAGTCCGTTCAAGACACCCATATGATAAATATAATTTTGGAATTTTAGCACAATTGATCATTGACATACCACACTGAGAGCTTCAATCAGAAAAAAATCACACATTGTGCATATCATCTATTAGAAAATCCTCAAACACGAAAGTATTATTCCAGTTCAAAGTGAAGTGATTTTTCGCAATGAAATCTGTATAAATAATGATAGCGTGGCAACGCACTATTCAATCTGAAAACATAGAATTACAGAGAGTTCATATAAATGAAACACAGAGCGATCAATTGGAAAGTTGAAATTAAGTGGGCCCTTTACGTGCAGTTTTTCGTGACTTCCAAAGTGACACTCCATCGCTCCACTCCAAATTCGAACGTGAAGTGTCAACATGTGCCTGGCACTTCTCGCATCTGACGCGGCGCGAGACGTTCCAACCTTCTTAAACTTCTAGCGCGATTCGAACAGAGGAGTCATCCAAAACTGAAAGTGATGGGACAATTCCCGCGCCGCTCCGACTGTAGAGAAGAACAGTCGAATTGAATTGTAACGAGAAGACAGGTATAGTTGCTTCGAGTAGTCTTAATGTGATTTCGGCGCAAGTACCATTTTTGGACCAATACTCTGTGTCTTTCTTCTGGAATCTTCATTTTCTAATTTTATACATGCAATTTTTCTCTTTGAATGTAAAGAACACATCGCGAAAAAAGGCCCCCTAGCTATCGAGAAGCTTCGAGGAATGAAGTTGGCGTACTATATTTGAATGTGCGTATGTAGTTTGGCATGCAACTTCGCTCCGAGAGTGACAGTCGGGAATCGAAAAATAACTGCACGTGAAGCTGGCCCTTTTTATTTTCATGGAAGACCATGTTGGTATATGCACTTATTTGAGAATTCCCTTCTCTAGATCACTTTTAAATTATCTGAACAAAAATATCTGAATTCCTGACAATCCAGATGTTGAGTCGTGAAGAATGCAGTACTGAATGAACACCTTGTATATACAAGAATGTCTTTTATTTGTAATTTTTTTGTTGAATAACTTTTACATTAATGATAAATTGAATCATTATACTGCATATATTTTTTGAATTACTCGTATCTATGTACTTAGTATACTCATTAATCTAAATAAAATTGGATTAATTAATCCTCTGTCAATAATGAATTTGATGCAATTGAAAAATTCTTTACCCATGGCGAAGTTACCTATAATGCACTAGCTATTTCAAACTCTTGCACCACTTGCCCCCACATTATGTGGCACGTTCCAGGAAAAGATAAGACCATTTTTTGCGGCTTTTTTTATTTATCTTATATGTTTGACGACAACTATAATTCATAATTTTTCAATTTTACTTTTTGTCTATATTATTACAACTATCTTTCTTTATCAAGTTCAGATAGCCTGTACCCTTCCCGTTCGCAGGGCAAGGAGAGGGGAGCTAGATCATCGGCTTTCAACTTTGGCCAGTTCATCGACCAGTCATACAAAACCTGCCAGAAGAATTATAGATATCTGAACACACTCCGTTTACGTTCGTGATTCTAACAATGCTCCGGAAAGTAAATCCTACCTATTTCCCCTGTTAAGTTTTATACCCTTGTTTTTTTTTAACAACCATAGTCCATAGTTGAATACTTGATTATATATAATTTCATTTTCTTGTAGGCGACATCAAACAAAATCGACATCCCTGCTCGAAAAACCAAAGAACACGACAACGACGAAGGATTCGAGGAAACCCAAAGCCTCATGTCTGAATCTCCGAGCCAAGGAGCCTCATCCGGTGGAAACTGCGAGACCGATATGATAGACAGCGCGCAGATAGTGATCGCCAACTCTGCCAAGCTCAAACCATCCAGGATATCACCAGTCGATAGCAAGAGAACGTTAAATTCGGCAGCAGGAAACACCGACATCGTATCCGAATCACGAATTTCATCTAGAAACACCAGAATCCTCTCGGCTCCAAACGTGAAGTCCACTACTAGAATCGTAGAGCGTACCCCTTCACTAAAAAAACTCACTCAAGAAGTTCCAGCGAGCAGAAAAAGCGTTATTCCTAGAAGATCCGACAGTTTTAAAAAAGTCGAGTCAAAGGCAACCGTAACATCAACGAAACCCAACACCATTCAGAAGTCGAGCTCTAGAAATTCCATCGTCAGCTCCAGGAGTTCTTTGAACAGCGCTACCTCAACCAGTACAGTCAAGAAGTTACCGCTGAGACCGAATACCAGCAGCAACCTTGCTAGACCGATTCAAAGGACGCCAAGCAACAAATCTGTTACTTCGGCGGGTAGGAATAACCTGAAGCGAACTAGTTCTAGTAGTAGTAGTATCAGTACTAGACCTCCGAGGCCTCAGGCCATGAGTTTTATGAAGCCGACCGCTGCTAGCTCTACCAAGAGCAGCCAACCTGCGGGAACCAGTAGAATCAATTCGTTCAAGTCGAAGAACTGACCAAGTGCTCTGTGTTACTTGAGAGAAGCTTTTCTTATCACAACGATGCTTTACTAGGTAGATTTTGACCATCTGTAAAGTATTATCATGTCTATGTAGGTATAGGGAGAAATTTGATTATCTTTGAAAATGGACAAAGATATTCAAGAATATCCAGAATTCCATTGTGGTGACTTCAAATATGATTTACCAGCCATATCTAAAACTATATATAGTTACATTCATGATTAAGGAAAAGATTAAATCAATAAGTTTGCTCCTATGAAGTATAAGATCCTAAACTAGCATCAGATTATCTAATTTTCACAGCATTCGAGTAGTACATCATTACACCCAAATCTCAAGTACAAAGATACGGTAGAACCTCTCATAGTTTGAATATCACATCCAATTCCTACAACATCCAATTTTACGCAAGTTTTTGTTTGTTCATGTCATAATTATCGCGGTGTTCAAGTCTCACATGATATCCAAATCTCGTGACATCCAAATCTCGAGGCATCCATACCTTATGAACATTCAAGTCTAGTAACAATCAAATCAGTTAATGCTTTTCCCCACACTTTTTTTTCATATCAATCTAGAGCCATTGATATTCAACGGTATAAAAATATTCACAATTTTTTTGCACTGATATTTTAGAAACATCCAAATTTTTCATTATTCAGATGTATCAATAATTTTTTATACTTCTTCTGTTAGTTAGGTGCTAGATGTTTTTTTTTTAATTTCCCACTGAAATGCAATGGAAAATCTAGATCGACTGTCATGTCTGACAAAACGGCATTTAGATGAATTTAACATTTGGAAATGTTTTGAGATTTGGATGTTGCGGGTTTTGAATATTGTGAGATTTGGATGTTTTAGGTTTTGACTTTCTGAAATTTGAAAGTTTCGGGTTTTGAACTTTGTGAAATTTGGATCAACAACAAAAATTGTGGGTCGCGAATATTGGATGTAGCGATATTTGGTTCTCACATGGGAAGATACGATAGAACCTCTCATATTTTTAAAATCGCATCCAATTTCTACACCATACAATTTTACCCGGTTAATTGTCAAGTTTTACTTTTGCGCATGTCATATATAATTCACAAGGTATTCACTCGCATCCAAATCATTTGATATCCAAATCTCATCAACTCTTAATCTCGCGAAATCCAAATCTCGAGGATCATTTAGCTCCGTTAGGTGAATTTTACATTTGGAAATCTTTTGAGATTTGGATGTTGTCGGTTTTGAATATTGTGAGATTTGGATGTTACAGGTTTTGAACATTCTGAGATTTGAAAGTTGCGGGTTTCGAACGTTGTGAGATTTGGATGTTCCAGCAACAAAAATCACGGGTCGCGAATATTGGATGTCGCGATATTTGGATCTCACGTGCAAAGATACCATAGAATCTCATCACATTCAATTTCTACATCTCCTAATTTTACATGGTTGATTGTGCAAGTTTTTGTTTCCTCACGTCATATGTAATTCTCGTGGTGTTCAATTCTCGCATCCAAATCACTTGATATCCAAATCTTATCAAAGCCTAATCTCGCGACATCCCAATCTCGAGGCATCATTTTGATCCGTTACATGAATTTAACATTTGGAAATCTTTTAAGATTTGGATGATTTGGATGTTGCGGGTTTTGAAAATTGTTAAATTTGGATGTTACTGTTTTTGAACTTTCTGAAATTTGAAAGTTGTGGGTTTTGATAGTTTTAAGATGTGGATGTCCCAACAACAAAAACAACGAGTCACGAATATTGGTTGCAGCGATATTTGGATCTCACTGCAAAGATACGATAGAACCTCTCATAATTTGAAAATCACATCCAATCTTAAGTGTGCAAGTTTTTTTGCTCATATCATATATAATTCAGAAGGTGTTCAATTCTCGCATCCAAATCTCATTAAATGTTAATTTTGCGACATCCAAATCTCGAGGCATCATTTAGATCCGTTAGATGAATTTAACATGTGAAAATCTTTTGAGATTTGGATGTTGCGGGTTTTGAAAATTGTGAGATTTGGATGTTACACGTTTTTAACTTTATGAAATTTGAAAGTTGTGGTTTCTGAACGTTTTAAGATTTGGATGTCCCAACAACAGAAATAACGGGTCGCGAATATTGGATGTCGCGATATTTGGATCTTAGGTGCAAAGATACGATAAAACCTCTCATAATTTGAAAATAACATCCAATTTCTACATCATCCAATTATACTCGGTTAAGTGTGCAAGTTTTCGTTTCCGCATGTCATACGTTATTCTCGCGGTGTTTAATTCTCGCTTCCAAATCACTTGATATCCAAATCTCATCAAATCCTCATCTCGCGATATACATCTCTCGAAGCATCATATTTAGATCCGCTAGAATTTAACATTTGGAAATCTTTTTAGATTTGGAAGTAGCGGGTTCTGAAAATTGAGGGTTTTGAACTTTCTATAACTTGAAAGTTGCAGGTTTTGAACGTTGTGAGATTCGGATGTCCCAACAAAAATCGCGGGTCGCGAATATTGGATGTCGAGATTTTTTAATCTCACGTGCAAAGATACGATAGAACCTATCAATTTAAATATCACATTCAATTTCTACATCATCCAAATTCACACGGTTAAGTCTGCATGTTTTTGTTTCCTCATGTCAGATATAATTCACGCGGAGTTCAAGTTTCGCATCCAAATCACATGATATTCAAATCTCATCAAATCTAATTCTCGCGACATCCAAATTTTGAGGCATCACACGGATCCGCTATATGAATTTAACATTTGGAAATCTTTTGAGATTTGTATGTTATGGGTTTTGAATATTGTTAGATTTGTACGTTGCAGGTTTTGAATATTCTGAGATTTAGATGTTGCGAGTTTTGAACGATGTGAGATTTGGATGTCCCAACAAAAATCACGGGTCACTAATATTGGATATCGCGATATTTGGATCTTACGTGCAAAGATACGATAGAACTTCTCATTATTTTAATTTCAGATATAATTTCCACATCTTCCAATTTTACAACATTGAGTGTGCAAGATTTTGTTTCCTCATGTCACATTTAATTCTCGTAGTGTTCAAGGTTCCCATCCAAATCAGATGATATCCAAATATCTTCATATCTAAATCCCGATGCATCCAAATCTCGAGGCATCATTCAGATCTGCTAGATGAATTTAACATATGGAAATCTTTTGGGATTTGTATGTTGCGAATTTCGAATATTGTGAGATTTGGATGTTACAGTTTTTGAACATTCTAAGATTTTAAAGTAATGGGTTATAAACGTTGTGAGATTTGGATGTCCCAACAACAAAAATCGCGGGTCGTGAATATTGGATGTCGCGATATTTGGATCTCACGTTCAAGGATACGATGAACCTCTCATAAATTTGAAATCACATCAAATTTCTACACCATCCAGTATACACGGTTAAGTGTTCAAGTTTTTGTTTCCTCATGTCATATGTAATTCTCACGGTGTTTAAGTTTCGCATCCAATTCACATGATATCCAAATCTCTTCAAATCTTTTCTTACGACATGCTAGATGAGTCAACATTTGGAAATATTTTGGGATTTGGATGTTGCGGATTTCGAATATTGTGAGATTTGGATGTTACAGGTTTTGAACATTCTAAGATTTTAAAGTTATGGGTTATGAACGTTGTGAGATTTGGATGTCCCAACAACAAAATTCGCCGATCGCGAATATTGGATGTTGCGATATATGGATCTCGCGTGGATTTCAGAATATTTGGAGGATGCGATGTCGTAAATTTTAAATGTCATGAGTTTGGGTAACAATGATGGTTAATGTTAAATGTCAAAGCGTTTTCTTTCACATTTTTGAATGGTGATTTTTCTCATCTCATTTCATCACGCGGTCACAGTAATCCTTATTTGGATCACGATTGACAAATATGGATTTTTGTTGAAAATTGGAAAAGTTTTATCAAACATTTAAAACTTCTTGGGAATTTTCCAACAGTAACGATAAGTGGCTTTTGAATCTTGAATCACGGATCAATGACCACAGACATATGGCGACGGAATTAGCGTTAATGTAGTTTTAAGAAAATAAGTGACCTTCTTGTATGTTCCAAAGGAACACTCAAAAATTAGATGCTCAAAACGAATCTCTCTAGATCCTGGATGAACAATTCATTGACTTGTAGGTTTATTATATATTTTCAACCTAAGTGCCATTCCACAAGATATTTTGAAGCCATAACAACAATGGCTGTTTGTATGAATTTCAGAATTTAGGTGTAAGTAATGAAATTTTCAACACAATTATTTCGTTTACTAGTCAAAAAGTGCTTTTTTACTATTATAAAATATAGTACTTATAAATAAATGAAGAAACTGTCTCAACTGCATGTGGAGTGTTCGTTTCTTCATGCAATGATTTACATTGCAAACGATTAGATAAATTTTTGTATAATAGTATAGTCTATCAAATGTTAAACATTTAATAACATTCACTCTTTCTTTGTATAAGTCGAATCACTTTATTTTTAATAATTATTTATTATTTTTTTTCAAGATTCTGCTGGTTTGTTCTATTTTGATTTAGAATATTCAAATGGAAAAAGTTTATACTCATTTTTCCTACAGTATTAAATAGTATCACAACAGAAAGAACAAACTTGTGGATTCCTTCAAATTCCTGTAGATGGGAATATTGTTTCCTGTTTTCTCAGAAACTGCCAAAAAGTCCTCACAGTGTTTCATTCTTTTTGAAATTCCAGCACTATTTTGTTGGTGCATCTGCCTGGAAATCAATCAAAATTTTATGTTTGAGTCAGATTTTTATATTTTTGCAAATATCTAATGTCACAGCATCTTGTGTGGTGTGTTCAGGTGTGTGCAGTGAAAATGGCAGGAAAGGATAAATCCAGATAATTTATGAATTATTTTGGATTTGAAATAACCCTCCTTCATATATGCCACTTGAAACTTTCTCAGTCAATAATTAATTTTTAAATAATTTAGTTTTGATCATTTCTTTTTCTACAATTAGAGTTAAACTCGTTAGTTACCGGGAAATAAGTTTTTTTCTGAAAACTGAAAACATGATTTCGTTTTTTGTTTTTTATTTTCAGTAGTGCATTATTAGAGGTAGTTGTTGTAAGAGGACTTTTTGAATGCAATTCTAGTTGAACACAGAGGAATCAAATTATGTGAATTTTTATAATAATGACTAATTACTAATTTTTTATACATTTATTTGTTTGTTACCAAATATTTAACCAGAACATAAGTTTTTACCTCAAGTCTCAAGTTGTTTTATTTCAAACTTAAATGAAAAAATAACATTCAAACCAAAACTACATTAGTGGTACAGTCAGTGGCGCACTCAGAAAATAATTATGGGGGTCCCTGGGCCAACCAACGGGAAACTTCTTGAAAATTCCTTAGAATAACCGGTATTTTAAGTTTATTTTAGCTCTTTGAATGCAAGTTTTGAGTAGGGACTATAGGAATGAATGATAAAACCCAGCAGATAAAATAAGATTTTAGGTTTTATTTTGACAAAATCTTTTTATATGAGCTGTCTTACAAAACAAAATTGAGTCTTCTTCGGGTCTTCGTAAGTATGGTTAATACACTGTCTGTGTCAACTGGAATTTCCCTGTGGATATTAAGATTGGCTAAGCCATTTAGCCTATTCTCAGACATCGTGTTTCTTAGGTATGTCTTGATTCTCCGAAGAGTCGAAAAGGAGCGCTCTGCTGTGCTGGTTGATACAGGTATAGTGATGAAAATCTTAAGTAGGATATGGATGTTTGGAAAGATTGTTTTATCACAAATATTTAGAAAATCAATTGCATTGACGTGGTGTGCCTTGTTGCGTTGGAGAAAAACTTGCCAAACTTCCATTTCTGCCATCAACACGTTTAAGTTGTTGTTTTCCAAATCTTCTTCGTAAACTTCAATCAACTTCAAAAACGCCTCTTTCATCTCTTTACTTTCTTCACTATTCTCTGGATAAGTATGAAGCAAGCAGTGAAACCCTTTCAAAATGTTCTTGTGCTTCAAGAGGCGTTCTTCGATGCAGGAAATAAAACTTTCAATCCAGGGGATGAATACGTTAATTCTATAAAATTGTTCTGAGCTTTCGGCTGAGACATTGCTTCTGTGTGTCTGCCTCCCAACAATCCTTGGAACACTAATTGTAGTTTCATTCAATTCGGCCATCTTTTGTGCCTCTTTAAACAAGACTGAAAACTCTTCATCAACTTTTTCTCTTAGTGACTTCAGACTCTGAAGTACTGAAGTACTTTACGCTAACGCGAACAAAGAACATGAGCAATGAGCCAAAGACTGGAAGGGGAAAACCGGTTTTCTCCCACCCACCAGTCCCGCCACCACAAACAAACAAAGCAAGCGCGCGACTCGCGCGAGAGAAATGTTCCTTTGCGGAGTTTATAATATATGAAATACGTTTTATTTATTTTTTTAGTGCATTTCTTAGGAATAGGAATGCAGTAATGCAGCTATTTATTTCGTAGTTGTGGTGAAATGTAACTCCAGTCTCCAGCAAATCAGTATTCAGTATGCGATGTGTCCACTATTGGCAGATTTAAAAATTTAAAAAACAGAATATAATTTTTTTATTTTTTTCTTGTCTTGAGTGGTGGGAGGTACAGCCCCTTTAGCCCCCCCCCGTGGATGCGCGCCTGGGTACAGTACTCACGTAGGAAGAGTAATATTGAGTATACCCTTCTTGCACAAATAGTGTGTATTATGAATTTGAGTTTTCAACTATATGGACTTTATCTGAGTAGATACTACTCATCATCAAATAATAATAATAATAATAATAGGTTTTATTGCCAGATAAATCATAAATCAATTACAATGAATATTTACAAAAGAATATATCGGCAAAAAGCATTGTTCGCTTTTTATCAACACGAAGTCGATGAACAGCTCTCTTCCACTCAACCTCAAATCAATGTGTTGTGTATTATCTATACAGGGTGTTCCAAACTCGATGGCCTTTTAGACGTTTCTGGAAAAAGGGACGAAGGATTATTTTGAAAATTTGGTTTCTTGAATAATCAGTTCTGCTCTATCGATCTAAAATATTTTCAGCGCTGCGGCGTTGCCGCTTCTATCGAAAAGTAGCAACAACTTTGATATTATAAATGGAATACCCTGTATATTATTGGATTTTTCGCTTTGCTATTGCTTTTCAATTATTTTCATATAAAACTTCCCTATACCTATTTCCAGTGGTTTTTGAGAAAATCAATAATTTCCTTATTTTTTGTGCGAAACATAGCTTCAATTAAACGTTTATTACTGCAGTATTTGAATACGTAGAAAGCTAAAATTTTTGATGTAGTTTGACAATGTCCTGTTTATTAGTTATGACTAGGGAATTCATTCGATCTTCATTATACAGGGTCGTTGAAAATTTGTGATCTTACCGATAGATACAAAAGTGGTGAAAGGTGCATTTTTTTCAAATGGAATACCCTGTATATTATCACCCAGATAACACACGATATCCTATGGATATCCATTTTATGTCCAATTCTGGTCGGGATATCCTTGGATCTGAAATGGATATTCATTGGATATCCATCGAAGGATTTGGAATGGATATCCTTCAGCAAATATCCTATGGATATCCATAAAATATCCACAGTTATTATGGATGTGATTGAATTGCAAGACTTATTTTGATATTATCAATTTCTGAGTTTCTTCCATGCTCGTACACGAATAGAAGCATTTCAAGAATACTCTCATCTTTCGTTTTTCGACTGGATCTGAAATGGATATCCATAAGATATCCGTAGAGATTATCCATAAGATATATTATATGGATATCCTATGGATATAGTTCAGGAATATCTTATGGATATCCTTGAAGGATATCTTATGGATGTACAGGTTGGTACCCCCCGAACATCCATTGGACGTCCATAGTATATGCTTTGGATATTTCCTGACGTCCATATAGTACATCCAGCATATCCATAACAGATGTCCAGTGGATATCCACTGGATGTCCATGTGTTATCTGGGAAATGTCGAGCTGAATTTTGGATATCGATGTTTTTTTCTCTCTTCAACGTACACAAATTGTATCTTTATGAAAATAATCATTTTCCTGAACCGTTGGAAGATATTCTACAGATGGCTATAAAATATCCGAAGCAAATATAAAATAATGAATGTTTTGCACTCTTAAGTTCTCTATGAGAGCTCCGACCAACGCTGCTTTTATTAACAATTTTGGAAGAATATTCGATAAATAGCTAACATTATATGTACGTAAGATTAGTCAGGTTAGGTTAGGTTGACTGGTGATTCACTCATTTTTAACTCAGTTTTTCTTCTTTCTTGTCTTGTCATTTAAACTTACCGCCATGACAGTGACCAATCGCAGAGCGCGTATATCATATCATGCACGTCATGCAGTTTATTTGTCAATTATTGTCATGTTCTGTGATTGCTGGCATGCTGGCTTTGCGATTTGTGCAAAAGAGAAACTTAACCTTACTTGCTTACTTTTGTGGTTTTACTGGTTTTCCATTACATAGTTATGTCTCTGATTCCTGGTTTAATTTTTGGATTTTGAGGATTTTGGTATTGTGCAATTGGATTTTTTCATTCCTTCAAATACATTTTGATGGTAAGTGGTAGAAATATAATATTTAAACTATTTATGCATTTGTGCCAAAATTAGGTGAGAGAAAATGGATAACATCAAAAGAAATATCAAACAAAAAGGCTGATATGTACTTATAAAAAATAAAAATTGGAATCCGAACGAGTATTATAATTAAAGTCTACAAACTTCACTAAATGACGCCTGTTCCATCTCGTCAATGATCGACTTCAACATCATGCGCGCATTCCTGATAATGAAATAATGTCTATTGAAAATAATAATTCTGATTATTCATCAACTCTTTTGTTATAGAATTTGATAGTTCTGCAGACGAGGTTTCCTCTTTGGATAATGGATTCGTATTCAATTCAGTTACAGAAAATACTTTTCATGAAACTAATAGACTCGCTAACAGATATGAAACATGCGAACAGATAAGATGAATAATATAACTGCACCATGTAGGGATGTTTTATCGATATTTGTAGAAATTGATCATTTCCAAATTGGTTTCTTGAGAAAATCAAACAATTGGTGGAGTATTTGGACAATAGGGAGAAATTCAGAGCTGTTGTGAGTGAATAATGTTTTACCTATCCTTTTATCAAAAATATCTTTTTCAGGTCGATGAAGTTTCAAAAATTGGAGGTTCACCATTATATGATTTTATAAAACGTTGTCTTTTATCCAATATAACAAATGATTTTGCATCAGAATAAAGCTGGTATGGGGCAAAAAAAAGAGTTTTTGTTGAACTCAAATTGGCTAAACTTTTACTAGGTAATGAGAACATTTTTCATATAAAGTTCTGCCTATAATGAAGAATACACATAGTAAATTCTTCAATAGAATTTGATTTTATTCCCAATCTTTAGAAAATTTATTCCTTATTCCGGCTTGAATTTTCTTCCCTTATGTGGTATATAGGATTAGTGTTTACTCAATTAATTTCAGACGCAGCTAATTCCAATGGTTTGGCAGCAAATATAGGAAAATGTCAGAAGAGGCAATAAAAAGTTGGCTACGAATGGCCAAACAAAGACATCTGATAGCTTCGAAAAAACAGGAAAAACCCCAAGAAGAAACCGAGATTTTCATTCTCTGAGTGGCCTGTTTTTAATTTATTTTTGGTATCAAAAAGAATATTTTATTATTACAATATAATATATTCACATTTTTTATTCTTTTAATATGATAATGTTATTTCATCAATAAGAGTATAAATACATTTTTTTATCCTCTCGTTTTTATTTAATTGAAATTATTATTGTTTTGTCATAACTGTAATTTTTATTTATTTAAAAAAATCCCTAAAAGATATCTTTTGGATATCT
The DNA here is from genome assembly GCA_944452925.2 of Chrysolina oricalcia. Lineage (NCBI taxonomy): Eukaryota > Metazoa > Arthropoda > Insecta > Coleoptera > Chrysomelidae > Chrysolina > Chrysolina oricalcia. The sequence goes on from OX101825.2 coordinate 19,821,906, forward strand.
GTGAACAATATCTTATGCATATCCCAGAAGGATATCTCATGGATATCCCAGATTTTGGACATTTGGGATATCCAGAGGACATCCAGTTGACATCCGGTGGATATTTTATGGACGTTCGATGGATGTTCCGAGTGGAACAAGCTGGACGTCCATGAGATATCCTTCTGGGATATCCGTGAGATATTTTTCTGGGATATCTCATGGACGTCCAGCTTGTTCCACTCGGAACATCCATCGGACGTCCATAAAATATCCACCGGATGTCCTCTGGATATCCCAAATGTCCAAAATGAATGTCCAGTGGATATCCATCGAATGTCCGTGTGTTGACTGGGCAACTACCCTGATAGATAATTTAATTTCCTTTCAAATGATGTAATATGTTCCTATACCCAAGGATTCAGGTTTCCGAAATAAAAGCAAGTTTTCTATAAAAATTGGAATATTTTGCCATATTTTGTATTGGGTAGATATGAAATGTCATAAAACATGTCATTATGAAAAATCGAAAATTAGTACATCAATAATATAACGTTTGCTCGTACATTAACGGTAATTTGATTAGAAAAGAATCAAAATGGAAGACAATAATTATTCAATTGAAAATCTGATTAATTTTTGTCGAATTTGTCCCATATTTCTAACTGTTCATTAGATATTTATATTTTGTAGTTTTTTCACAACAGTCTTTTCCAAAACTAATATTGCATGAATTTCAAATTTTAATTCAGATTTTAACAAAGGATGCTTAGTTCGGTTTTTCATCTCCATGATAATTTTATCTCCCATTCAGGGTATCTAAAAAACGTGTGTCTGTTGAGAAATCAATAAACAAATGAAGGTCCTATTAATCGCTAATTCATATTTTCGAAGTGATGTTTAATTTGATTCAATGTGAAAATTTAGAAGAGTTAGATCTGGGGATCGCGGTAGCCAAGGCTGTGGTCCCAAGTGTCTTGTACACCGATCTTCAAAGTTTGTAGTCAGTTCTCTGCTCACTTCTTGTCTACAGTGAGGGGGCACCGTTCAACTGCTACCAACTACTTCGATATAAATGAAGCGGCAAATTGTCAAAAAGTTCCTAACTGTTGTTCTCATATTATCAATTTGGATTTTCATAAGTCCATATTTGAATCCATTCACAGAAATCAACACCTCTTGACGCCTCAACATTCTCAAACAGCATAACTCCATTCAATTCTTCTGAATTTTTTTCTATTCATTTGTGGTAAGTTCATTAAATTTTCTGCATGTTCTTGAAATTATGTTTTTGCACTAACTGTGAATAGAAAACAGATTTGAAATATCAGCATTTCAATATGCACTATAATCCATTTTTATTACTCTCTTCTGACAGAAACGCCATGAAAATTACGGCTTGTTAAACTAAAAGTTTGCTTTGTTCTTTTCTGGTCACGGCACACTACTATCATTTTCAATTACCAGATTCGAAATAGATAATTTTGCCCAACTGAAATAATCTGTAGCATGCCGTGACCAGAAAAGAGCAAAACAACCTGGTGGATTTAATTGTGTTTCTGTCAGAAAGAAGTATAAAAAATGGATTATAATGCATATTCAAATGCAGATATTTTGAATTTATTTTATATTCATGTTGAGTGCCAAAGAAATGTTTCCAGAACGTGTCGGAAATTCAGTAACCTTCATCCATATTTTGCACGAATTAATAGAAAAAAATGTATTGATTGAAATAAAATAGAGTTCTGCTTGAGGACACACGTTTTTCAAATACCCTGAATGGGAGATAAAATTATCATGGAGATGAAAAACAGAACCAAGCAAATACTTTGTTCAAATCTGAATTAAAATCTCAAGTCACTGTATTTCTCGGTTAATGCCATATCAGTTTTGGAGAAGACTGTTGTGAAAAAAATAGAAAATATCAATATATCCAATGAACAGTTAGAAATATAGGACAAATTCAACAAAAATTATTCAGATTTATATTTGAATCATTATTGTCTTCAATTTTGATTATTTTCTAATCAAATTCACGTTAGTGAACGCGCAAACGTTTTATTATTAATGGTATACTAAATTTTCGAATTTTCATAATGACATGTTCCACGACATTTCATATCTACCCCATACAAAATATGGCGAAATAATCCAATTTTCATAGAAAACTTGCTTTTATTTCGGAAACCTGACTCTTTAGGTATATGAACATGATACATCATTTCGAAGTCCATGTACGTCACTATGACGCGTCGATGTTAGAAGATTCTGGGGTGAGATTACGAACACTCGATACGAGAGCTGTCACGATACGTAGTTTAAAACGCGGTGGTTTATGGCTCGACATTCATTACGACACGAGTCACGTCAAACTCGCAACGGGTCGAGTGTTCATAATCTCACCACTGAATGGCTAGAGCAAATAGTGTTCAGTGTCCTTGAGTACAGGTGGCCCATATGTAACATACAGAGTCGAACTCGAACCAAGGATCCAAACTGTCAGACTGTCACCTGTAACTCTCAGATACAGTGCGCCAGCCCGTCACTGTCAAGAGAGAATGGTGGCCACCAAAGAGATTAAACATTATCTGACTAGGAGAGTTTAATCCCCATAAGCCAATGGCGACACTAATAATAGAAAGATATGAAAGAACATTTGTGACGGTAGTTGGACATGTCTTGGCCGCCATTCTCTATAGACAGTGACGGACTAGCGCACTCTTCTCTCTCTCTCTCTCTCTTCAATTATTGTCCGTCAGCTTCCTTTTGGCGCTATATGGACAAGCCCCGCTGCGAGAATTCCGTTCCCATCCGGCCTTCAACCGGCGTAGACAGCGAAGCTGTATCGGGGGAATGCAGTTGTCTTGCTCTAGGCAATGCTGCATCCCATATTATTAACACTTTTTAATTTTTAACAATCACTTCAATTTTAATCTGTCGATGCACGTCTTTAGACTGCGGACATTACACACATTAACCTGACTTTCAACACGAAGCCGCCGTCTGACCTCAACCGCTGCCGGAAGTCGAATCTACTCCGCACTCATGATATATGAAAGTTACATGTGACAGTTTTGTTTCTTGGCTCTAGTTCGACTCTGCATAGGAATCACGAGACTCGACTCGATCAAATCGACTTGACTCGTTATCGTGTACATATATGAAGTTGTTTACGAACGTCAATCGAATATGGAAAATATGCTGTTCTAACTGAAGAGTTAGGCACAATCGAGTACTCGATTCCATATTTGATCGGCGTACGTGAACTGTCGTGAACAACTTCATAGACACAATAAAGAGTTGAGTCAATTTGATCGAGTCGAGTCCACAGAACTCATACTTATATCTTACGAGTTCTGTGGTCGAGTCTCGTGATCTCTACGCTGTACTCATGTCCAAGTACGTCACTATGACGCGTCGCTGTTACAACATTCTGATTGGCTAGAGCTTATTAAACCCTCCTATTAGTTTACTCTCTTTGGGTGACCACTACGTCACAAATGTTCTTTCATCACTTTCTATAATGGTGGATTTAAGCCTGATTCACATAATGGCAGTAGCAGTGGCGTCACCCCCCTCTATTGATAAGATAACCAATGTCAAACATGTTTAGACGACGCTGAAAATACAAGGTCACGCTGCTGAAAGTTTGATTCATTTAAACTTTTTGCAGTAAAATCTAGCAGTGTTCGCATTTCTAACCTTAAAATTATCATGGAATCGAGATTGCTGTTATGATTCCTTTCTACTGCTTTTAACAAACAATTAGTTGAACATTTTCATCTCATGTCACTCATTCGGATAACAGCGTCAAAAGGGGCGGAGTCACTGATGCCTTTAGTGCCACTGCTACTGCGATTATGTGAATCAGGCTTTATGCAGCAGTCATAAGTCATAAGTTTTAAGTCATAAGGAAGAATATTCGTCAATGATTGGTTGGAGTAAACGGTTCAACCAATCATTGACGAATATTCTTCCGTATAACTTAAAACGACTGCTGCATGCATCCAAAGAGACTAAACTAACAGGAGGGTTTAATAAGCTCTAGTCAATCAAAATCTTGAAGCTTCAACGCGTCATAGTGACGTACTTGGACATGAGTACAGAGTTCAACTCTAACCAAGCAACAAAACTGTCAGCAGTAACTCTCATATACCAAGAGCTAATCCGTCACTGTCACTGAAATGAAATTATAAAATGATGACACTATAATTTCATTTCAGTGGTCACTGTCTATAAAGAACGGCGGCTATGACATGTCCAACTACGTCACATTTCGTCACAAATGTTCTTTCATCTCTTTCTATTAGTGCCCCCATTGTCTTATTGGGATTAGACTCTCCTTATCAAATAACTTAATCTCTTTGGCATAAATCCACCATTGGTGTCTTTCAGAGCCGCTTTCCAGTTGACCCAGTGGGTAGCTCCGAGTAACTCTGAGAAACTCCTGAAGAGATCTCATTGACCACGAAAGAACATGTTCCTATTGAATAACATGTAATCTTTTCACTGAAATGAAATATTATTATAATTTCATTTCAGTGAATCCTGTCAGTTAAACTGATCCTTAAGTGATCTCTGGGGTGATCTCAGTGGTGAAAAGCTCAGCAATATATCTTTTATTGCTCGGAGTTTGTCACTGAGTTCTCTAATGGTTACCAACTTCGATTTTTGTATGAAAACTAGGAAACTCTGATAGGATTCTTCATACATTTAATAGTTAGCAATGGAATTGTATAAACTAGATATTCAATGAAAATTTCCCTGGATATGGAATAAGTGAGATATTAATAATAATTGTTTCAAATTGGAATATCTCATTTATTCCTTATCCAGGGAAATTTTTATTGAATATCTGGCTCATACAGTACCATTGCTTACTAATAAAAGTATGAAGAACCCAATCAGAGTTTCCCAGTTTTCCTACAAAAATCGAAGTTGGCAACCATTAGAGAACTCTCTCATTGTCAGGTGTCAAAACCACAGACCTCATGAGACAAGAAGACTAAAAACAAGGAGTGTTTGATTCCCATAAGACAATGGGGACACTAGTAGAAAGAGATGAAAGAATATTTGTGACGAAATGTGACGTAGTTATACATGTCATGGCCGCCGTTCTCTATAGACAGTGACGGACTAGCTCTTGGTATAGAGAGTATAGAGAGTTACTGCTGACAGTTTTGTTGCTTGATTCGAGTTCGACTCTGTAGTCTGTACTCATACCCAAGTACGTCACTATGACGCGTTGATGACACAAGTTTCTGATTGGCTAGAGCTTATTAAACCCTCCTTGTTTTTAGTCTTCTTGCTCATGAGACTGAGGCTGAGTCAAGTCTCCGGTCTGACCAATATAATTAGACCAGCGCGGTCATTTGGTTGACTTGACGACCTAATTAGAACTGTTTGTATATGTGACCAATATTTTCAATCATCTGATCGGTCCGACTCATCGTCATACTTCATACTGAACGCGCGTGCCTTGTCCGACCGGTGACATGACACAGCCTGATACAAATTATTTTTAATCGCATAAATCGATGCTACCAACTACCAAATGACAAAAAAACTGGAATAATTTTTTAATTTAACATAACCTAAAATCGTCAGAAAAACATTGAAAACAAGAAACCCTTCAAAAAAAGTTCTGCAATTGTTGACGAAATACAATTAATTCACTTAAGTGAACCAGATACGCTTTATAAAAAAACAAATGATTAAGTTCATCCCTTAATTTTTGTTTTTGATGCACCTACCTCCCTACAATGAATGAATATGAAGAAGATTTCAAAAAAGTTTATGTTTTCAAAGCAAGCGGCCAAAGTGTATTACCAAATAGAATATTCGAGTCAGAAAAATGGACAGTTCCTGAACTGCAGATCAAAAAACAAAAACTCAACAAAGTCAAAAGCTCGCTCAGTAAATACAAGTTGAAAGTTTGGACTAAACACACTGCTAATAGAGATCGAGCTGGATTTGTCATGAAAAATTTGTCAGAAAATATACAACCCGAGCTATTAACTCAGGTAGAGGAATGATGAGTCAAATATCTTGATTATCTCCTTGTTTCACAGATAACTTAACATTTCCAATTCTGTTCGTAGGCATGGTGTAAGTTCTATGAAATCCTGGGTCAATTCCCTATAGTTCCCCTATGTGCCATTAGTAACCATAAACTTGACAGCTTACATCTGTGTGAAGCTCCGGGTGCATTTGTGTGTGCTCTGAATCACTACCTAACACTAAATTATTCAGGTTTGAAAGTTAGTGTCATATGTGACAGGTATACACTCATTGATCAAGCTCTTTTTTAGTGGGATTGGACAGCAAGTACCTTGAATCCTTATTATGAAGGAAATAAATTGTCTCAGATGATACCTGACGACCGATTCATCAAACATACATTAGCGAGGTGGAATTTTGGGGCAGATTTTTCTGGAGATATAACAAAGTTTCACAATCATGAACTCCTTGTGCGATATTACACCGAGAATAAAATAAAGGTGTGTGAGTGATAAATATAATAGTTCTAATAAGTAACCTCACATAGTTAACTAGTTATTTGCTAAATTTAAAAAATTTACACAATTTTGATCAAGAATCCACTTTATGACTTGGTGTATTCAAATACTTTGGTAGTAGTCCACTTTTATGTTTCAGTGCACTGTACAATTTTTTTTGTAAGGCATTGATCTGACCTGTTCTAGAAAAACCTCTTAAATGCATTCTATGCTCTAAAGCTTTAAGATTCCAATAGAAATCAAGTTGAAAATTCCACACCAGTAATTTTTAACCAATCAGATTGGGTTTTTTGACAGATCACCATGGCAACATATGTATTTTAGTGGAATTTTTTTTCTTGGGTACCCAACAGCGAATTAAATTGGAAATTTTTTGACGTTTTAATGACAGAATAATATTTTTTGACAATACTGGTTTTTCTTTCTTTATTTAATTTTGATACATTTCAATTTCATAAAGGCGAAAAAGCTGGACTTTGAATTGAATATCTATGTCTAATAAAATATATTTAATATTTAGACACTATTTTTAGACTTAGCCCTTTCAATTCTGAGTAGTTTATTCCTCGGGTCCTATTCTCGAGTTTGTTCGAATGCGAATTTGATTAACTGTTTCACATATCACGGGCGTGAAAACAGCCACGGTTTTTTCATTCTTGGTTTTCGATTTGGCAACACCGCGCAGTTCCGCAGTTGTATAGCGTTCACGTAAGTTACGGCTTTTGGACTTTTATGAAGCCAATATATATTAGCAATTCAAATGGTGGATATGTTATTCTCATAGAAATTAATTTCTATGGTTATTCTAGAACTAGATATTGGTAGAAGTTACAGATCACGAAAAAATGGATAATATGAGGCAGTGGTGTTTGGCTCATGAGGTAAAATGTAAAACTCATACTGAAAAATTATCGGTTCATGGCACGCAATGTGGATAAGTGAAAATTTGTCTTTTACATCTCAACTTTTATCCGGCACCCCCTAAAGTCATTGTCGGACCGTCGTAAGGAGTACAGATATTTTTTAATTCCAATTTTTTACCGAAAACGTATTGGGCAATGGCATCCCAAATTAATTGGTAGATAACAATCATCTGCATCCTTACTTTCACCCTCCACCCCCAAAAGTCATTGTCGGGCAGTCAGAAGGGTACAGAATTTTTTGAAAATTCGATTGCACTCGAAATGAATAGTTAGAAAATAATCACTTGCATCCTGAATTTCATCCTTCACCGCCAGAAGTGATTGTCGGCCCGTCATAAGGGGCACAGAATTTTTTGAAAATTCCAATTATTTATCCAAACTTATTAGGCCATGGCACTCGAAATGAATAGGTAGAAAATAATCATTTGCATTCTACCTTTCATCCCCCACCCCTAAAAGACATTATCGGGCCGTCAAAGTGGGTACAATTTTTTGAAAATTCCAATTTTTTTCCTAAAATGTATCAGGCGATGGCACACGAAATGAATAGGTAGAAAATAATCATTCGCATCCTGACTTTCATCCTTCACCCCCAAAAGTCATTGTCGCCGTCAGAAGGGGTACATAATTTTTTGAAAATTACAATTATTTACCGCAAACTTATTAGGCGATGGCATTCGAAATGAATAGGTAGAAAATGATCATTCGCATCCTGACTTTCATTCTTCACCCTTAAAAGTCATTGTCGGGTCGTCAGAAGGGGTACGGAATTTTTTCCTTCCAATTATTTACCGCAAACTTATTAGGCGATGGCACTCGAAATGAATAGATAGAAAATAATCATTCGCATCCTTACTTTCATCCCCTACCCCCAAAAGTCATTGTCGGGCCGTCAAAAGGGGTACAATATTTTAAAAATTCCAATTTTTTTTCCTAAAATGTATTCAGGCGATGATACACGAAATGAATAGGTAGAAAATAATCATTTGCATCCCAACTTTCAACCGTCATCCCCAAAAGTCATTGTCGAGCCATCAGAAGATGTACAGAATATTTTGAAAATTCTAATTATTTACCGCAAACTTATTAGGCGATGGCACTTGAAATGAATAGGTAGAAAATAATCATTTGCATCCCTACTTTTATCCTTCACCCCAACAGTCATTGTCGGGCCGTCAGAAGGGGTACAGAATTTTTTGAAAATTCCAATTTTTCTCCTAAAATGTATTAGGCGATGGCACTCGAAATGACTAGGTAGAAAATGATCATTTGCATCCCTACTCCCCCAAAAGTCATTGTCGGGCCGTCAGAAGGGGTACAGAATTTTTTGAAAATTCCAATTATTTACCGCAAACTTATTAGGCGATGGCACTCGAAATGAAAAGGTAGAAAATAATCATTTGCATCCTTACTTTCATCCTCTACCCCCAAAAGTCTTTGTCGGGCCGTCAAAAGGGGTACAATTTTTTGAATATTGTAATTTTTTTTCCTAAAATGTATTAGGCGGTGACAGTCGAAATGAATAGGTGCCAAATAATCATTTGCATCCGGACTTCCATCCTTCACCCCCAAAAGTCATTGTCGGGCCGTCAGAAGGGGTACAGAATTTTTTGAAAATCCCAATAATTCACCGAAAACTTATTAGGCGATGGCACTCGAAATGGATAGGTGAAAAATAATCACTTGCGTCCTAACTTTCATATTTCCCCCCCAAAAGTCATTGTCGAGCCGTAACAAGAGGTACAGAATTTTTTGAAAATTGCTTTTATTTACAGAAAACTTGTGAAGGATGAAAGTCAGGTTGCAAATGATCATTTTCTTCCTATTAATTTTGAGTGCCATCGCCTAATATATTTTAGGAAAAAATTGGTTTAAAAAAATTTCTGTTTCTGACGGCCCGACAATGACTTTTGGGAGTGAACGATGAAAGAAAGTATGCAAATGATTATTTTCTACCTATTCATTTCGAGTGCCATCACCTAGTGAGTTTCTTGTAAGTAACTGGAATTTTCAAAAATTCTGTACCCCTTCTGACGGCCCAATAATGAGTTTTGGGGGTTGAGGATGAAGGTAAGGTTGCAAGATCATTTTCTATCTATTCATTTCGAGTGCCATCGCCTCAAACATTTTAGGAAAAATATTGGAATTTAAAACACACTCTGTACCCATTCTGACGACCCAACAATGACTTTTGGGGGTAAGGGATGAAAGTGAGGATACAAATGGTGATTTTCTACCTATTCACTTCGAGTGCCCTCGCCAAATAAGTTTTCGGTAAATAATTGGAATATTCAAAAAATTCTGTTCCCCTTCTGACAATTACTTTTGGGGATGAAAGATGAAAGTAAGGATGCAAATGATTATTTTTAACCTATTCATTTCTAGTGCCATCTCCTAATACATTTTAGGAAAAAAATTAGATTGTTAAAAAAATTCTGTACCCCTTCTGACGGCCCGACAATTACTTTTGGGGGTGAAGGATGGTAGTGAGGATGCGAATGACCATTTTCTACCTATTCATTCCGAGTGCCATCTCCTAATAAGTTTTCGGTAAATAATTGGAATTTTCAAAAAAAATTCTAGCCTGTCTGACGGCCCGAAAATGACTTTTGGGGGTGGAGGGTGAAAGTTAGGATGCAAATGATTGTTATTTACCCATTAATTTCGAGTGCCATCGCCCATTACGTTTTCGGTGAAAAATTGGAATTAAAAAAAAATCTATACCTCTTACGACGGTCCGAAAATGACTTTAGGAGGTGCGTTATAAAAGTTGAGATGTAGAAGACTGTTTTTCACTTATTCACATTGCGTGCCATGAACTGATAATTTTTCAGTATGAGTTTTACATTTTACCTCATGAGCCAAACACCACTGCCTCATATTAACTTTTTTTTTCTTGATCTTTAACTTCTACCAATATCCAGTTCAAGAATAACATATCTACCATTTGAATCGATAATTTATTGGCCAAGTGCCGTAACTTACGTGAACGATATACAACTGCGAAACTGCGCGGTGTTGCCAAATCGAAAACCGTGGATGGAAAAACCGTGGCTGTTTTCACGCCCGTTCAAATATCACAAATGTGATATGTACATTTTTCTCTTTTCTTTGTATATGAAATGAAAGTCGAATATTTCGAGAATAGCCCCCTGAATAATAAGAAAAAAAATTTTCTTCCTTTAAAGAGAATACACAATATTCATTCAATTCAATTAATGAGGGTAAATAAGAAGTACGATGATTCATCATTACATCAGAGAATTTTATGCATATTTTCAAATCGATACATTTATAAAACAAAAAATTTTGCGTTCGTTTTGACTGCACACTATTTTACTACAAAACACGAGTTTTTGCTGACGATGACGTTTTGCACTGTCAAAATACGACGATCACAGTCCCCTATGATGGTCGCTGATGCTGGTTATGAATGCTATGAATGGAAAATTAATAAAAACAGAAAAAAAACAATTTTCTACCACTTGTAGTTACTCAAAACTTTAGTAAAATTCAAAAATGAACTATGTTCAGTCTTAAAATGTTATTTCCATGCAACTACAAGTAGAAATCAACAATTTATAAGCTAAAATCGCTGCCGAAACTGTGACGCAAATTAAATCTGTTATGTACCTTTATGAAAAATCGTTAAAATTATAATATTCTACCGCTTGTAGAAGCTCTAAGTAACTATAAAATAAAAGAATATAATATATTACGTCCTAAAATAGTGTTCTTGACATTAAGTAGACAACAATTTACTTATAGGCTAAGAATCTATTGGTGACTAAACCAACCTGTTCATATACCTACATAAATAACTAATAATTTTTTTATTTTCTACCACTTGTAGTAGCCCAAAGTAGATAAAAAATTTAAGATTGTAATATGCCACATTGTAAAACGGTAATCCCGTGCAACTACAATAAGTAGAAACTCCAAAGCACACTAGATCTATATATGTACCTAGATGAAAAATTGATAAAATAATAATTTTAATTTTCTACCACTTGTAATAATCCAAAGTTGAGATAATATGGAAGAATATAATTAGACCGGGATCCCACGCCTATTTTCAAAATTGATTAATAACAGGCTGAATCTTCCTGAGTAGCTTCATTTTGCCGAGACGCCCAACTTTTTCCTCTACGAAAATTCTCGATAGTGGTTAGTTTTTCAGTTGCACCTCAAGATAATTAGATAAAGTACTCGAAAAAACTTTTGTCCTACAAAATCGATGGTAGGACTAAAGAGTCCCCCACTCCCAACATGTACCAATGACGTGGTCATAAAAATTCATTAATAACCAGCGGATTTTTTTACCGTTGCTTGGTTAATATTTGTATAATTGAATGGCCATATCCTACAAATTGAATGGTAGGTGTTCTCAGTCCTAAGCTCCGAAATTGTCAATTCCACGAAAATTCATGATATCAGTAGCTAATGAACTGCGTAGGCGAAAGTCATGTTGATTTGGTGAGCGCAAAAATTGTATGGTTAACCATTAGTTTTACCCAAATCTAAAGCTCATGGCTCATGGTGAAACAAACCAATTGAATTAACTTCATTTCAAGGCAGTAAAATCAATCTATTTGACCGTAAGCCACGGGCTTAACAAGCCTACATATATTTCGATCATACCTTCTGAAATAAAAAATCAAAATATTTTGTAATTAGGCACATTTATCCTCATTTTTGATATGATATTATAAATCTATTTGATTTTTTTGCTTCAATTCGAAATCGATTTTATTTTAGAAACAAACCCCTCCATTCGAATGAGAAATTATATTTCACAAAGGGTGTTGGCATTTCATAGCATGACAAGACACTGTTCAAAGAAATAGATGAATATCAATAACATTATCATTTTTATTTTACAAATTCTATTCATACACAGGAGAATTGATTATATTATTGACTACCTTGTAGAAAAACAGTTTGGTTTTTTCTGTATTATGAAATATATTTCTCACGAATGTCAGTAATGACCAGTCGCTCACTAGTTCAATATTGGATATGAATGGTATATTGATATTTTTTTATACATTCAAATTCTTCCAAAAATCTCAAAATTGATGATGTGTCACCCTCTAGCGCCGAATCTGGTAATACGATCGAGTAGGGCCAATGGAGACTTTTACTCAGAATAGCTTCAGCAACAACATACCAAAAATTCAGCCATTTTCACTTTTTTTCATTAAAAGTATGCGGAGTCCTTTGATGATAGTTGCATACATTGTTGTTTAAAATTAATTTTTCCGTTAACCAGATGTCGTTCCTTTACGAAGGACAGCCCTCAAAAGACGAAACTTGTGAGAGCCAAGGATTAACGAATTCTCACTTTTTACGCGCCTTTCCACTTTCTCGGGCCATCAGAGAAATATAAGCAGTTGCTAGACTTCGAACCCACGACCGACTACCAGAGTGGATAAAAGATCGGTATTTTAACTACTTGGCCACTTGACCCCCCGTAAAATATAATATCTCTTTCGAACTGGACTTTTTGAGGCCTCTGGATACATCCTATTTTACCGTAGAGCAGAATTTCACAATTCGCCTGACCTCTTTGAAAGTTTTCAATTATAAATTTCTGCTCTTCATACGACGATGTGGTGTTGCAGGTTTTTCCGGGTTACCCTGCATCTGTTGAAACGCATGCAACTTCATTTAAGCCGCCCCGGAGGGCAGATTGATTATTTCAACGTTTTTACTTTGTTATTGTTGTTTTCAATATGTTTATAAAAATTATGAAAGCTAAACACTTATTTCATAAACTTTTCACGTAAATTAAGATATTTTTTAATTGAACAAACAATTATACATTGAAAGTAACATTACTTCACGAATAAAAGTACATTAAATGAGCTAAACCACAATTTCAAAATAATTCGTTATTTTGAATAATTTTTGTAGGACTAGCGATACATACCCGTTTTTTTGTAGGACACTGTATTATTTAGGTGAAGGATACACTTACCTTTCATGTGTTAACATTGTCCTACAGTTATTAATAATTTTTTTTACCATGGAATTGACATGTTCGGAGCGTAGGACTGGGAACACCTACCATTCAATTTGTAGGACAATATGACCATTCAATTATTCAAATATTAACCAAGCAACGGTAAAAAAATCCGCTGGTTATTAATGAATTTTTATGACACGTCATTGGTACATGTTGGGAGTGGGGGACTCTTCAGTCCTACCATCCATTCTGTAGGACAAAAGTTTTTTCGATTACTTTATCGAATTATCTTGAGATTCATCTGAAAAACTAACTGTTATTAATGAATTTTTTTCACTCACATTATTGACGCCTGCGCATTTCATTAGCTACCACTATCGAGAATTTTCGTAGAGGAAAAAGTTGGGCGTCTCGGCAAAATGAAGCTACTCAGGAAGATTCAGCCTGTTATTAATCAATTTTGAAAATAGGCGTGGGATCCCGATCTAAATATGTTACATTCTAAACTGGTATTTTCATGCAATGACAATAGGTAGAAATTAGGAATTTATAGACTAGGAATCTAGTGGTACCAAAACTGCGACACAAACTAAAGTTGTTTATGAACGAACCTATATGACAATCAAATAGAGAATTCTCAACTATTCTTTGTTTGAAGAAAACAGAGTTGTTTGGGAGATCGTTTGATAACGAAAAGTCGTTACCGACCGATGATGAACCCTTTACTCCCATAAACACCTACTACTTAGGCTTATTATGGCAAGTACCTGTCAGAAAACAACTGCTCACCTGGCTAAGACCTCGACGGGTATTGAATTCAATCTATCAGATACTTGTGCAACGTTCCTCAAAGTATCAGAGGACGCAGTTGCAAGTGACCACCTAGCAGAATTCGAGGTTGTTGCCTCTCATCAGTGCAAGGGTAGGTCAACACAGACAGCACTGAAGCCGTCGGTTCCCGGCCAAATCATTACACACTACGCTGGTTTGGTCAACTCTGGTTCACGCGGTGAAGCGGTTTCTAGGCCGCTCCACCGCTTCCTCTGCTCGCGAGGTGGAGTTTGTAATGTATGTTATGTGTATGATAACATCGGTAAAAAATTTACAAACTATTTTAAACCAACTTCAAAAATAGCTCAGAAATGGTTGAAAATGCAATATCATTGCAAAATATTTTAATAATATAATAGTAAATATAGGGTTAGAGTTATTATAGCTTATTTTGCTCAAGAAGTGAGTTTAATTTGTAAAGACTTGTTTATATCAAAATTTACTCCAGAACGTTAGTGTGGGTGAAAGTTGTGGGTAGTGGATTTTACGAAGTAATAAAACGTGATTATTTCATAAATGAAAAAAAATCAACAATTAAAGAATTTTATCAAGCAATTAAACTTTTTTGAGACTTCCTATTGGTGGACCATAATATCTTTGACCTCTCGAAATCCGTCCCACCAATTTTTAGAGAATTCTACCCTTGTAGAAGGAAACTAACTTTGGGGGCATAATTTCGTTCCAAAATTTACCATAAAGGATGTTGAAACTCCCACCTTAACTTCAGACAGTTTCTTTATATGCTACAGTTCGTTTTGATAATATGAATCACCAATATGAATCACCACCCTGTATAATAAAATTTTTATCATTACCACTAGAATGTATTTCAGGCAATAGTCTGACAAAGTAAAACTCAGAATACCTACTAAAACTTAATAATATACCAAATTACATTTTAATTTTAAGAAAAAAAATTATTTAATAAAATAATCATTCAAAAAATTTTCAGGTATCATTAGTAACTGCAGATGGTAGCGTTGATTGCATGAAGGACCCAGGCGAACAGGAAAGAATTGTTGAACGCCTACATTTTTGTGAAACAATGACAGCACTCTCTGTTCTTCAAACAGGTAAAGCAAAATGATATATGGAATTACTGAACTTAAGCAAATAAACTTATTTTACAGGAGGTGCCTTTGTTCTTAAAATATTCACCATGTTTGAAGAAAGTACAATCAATCTGTTATTTTTACTGAACTGCCTATTTGAAAAAGTGTCAGTTTATAAACCATGCACTTCGAAAAGTGGCAACTCGGAGGTCTACGTGGTCTGCACCAACTTCAAAGGCTTCACCTGTTTGCAGAACCATTGGAGCAAAATCTCAGCAGTGTACAAGGACGAACATCTCTTTACTTCGCATTCAATGTTCGACCTGTATGAAATACCACCCAATTTTTTGGAGGAGATAAGCAGATGCTCAGACTTTTTTATGGAGAAACAAATTCGAACTATCTTGGATAATATCCATCACTTCGAGAACAAAAGTCATGATAATATTTACATTACTAAATCTTTTATTGCGCTCATGTATCTTAGTAAATATGAACTGAAACCCATTCCAAGCAGTAAGAAAATTGTGCCTGATGTCAATGTGGAAGATTGGAGCGTATACTCTGCAAGAAAGAAGAAAGGCTTTTTCAGAATAAAGTTGGATTGTTTGATAGCATCTTATAAACTATCAAATATCTTGCATATTGTAACAGGAAAACAAATCTCTACTGTGCATAACTCTAAATTTACATATACCGATAACTTGACGAAGTTGTCAGAAATATCCGGTAGAGCAAATAAAAAATCTGGGCTTTACAGCAGAGCTCTAGGCATGCTTAGCGTTGAAAACACTGTGATAAATTATGCAGATTTTCATTTGGTTTCATTTCAGAACTTCCACAGGGATTTTTTTCAGAAATTGTATCGTTCATCGGATATAGACAAAAACTTAATTTTAATAAACTTTCCGTTAGTTACCCATTTTGTGGTGGGGTTACTGTATATTCTTTTCTTTATGTTTGATGACGTTTATTTTGGTAATTGTATTATAATCTTAAAGGGACCCAAACTGGATAAAAAGCAACAAGTACACAAAATATTTTCAACAATTCAGTGCAAGTATGAACTATTGGATCAGCAGAATTTGAATAAGGATTTTGTTGGAGATATCTTGCAAATTGTTTCTCCATCTTTATTCGATGGTATTTTAATGGAAAACATTTGGAATTATAATAATAGGTTATTTTGTTTAGATCAGTGTTTTTCAAGGACATTTAGTCACTTTCAGTTACATTCTTGAGAGTAGATGAAAATCCAATTGCTATACCTACTAAAATGGACCAGATGAGATTTTTATCAATGAAGGTATTTTGTGTCTGCAATAAGTTGAGCTTCAAACCACTGTATAAAATTATTTGACTACTTTAAGTTTATTGAACCCTATGAATAAATGAAGTTTTGTCGAAAAGTTTTATAACTTCTGATCTTCCAAAAGCTTTATAACTTCTGATAATAAAGTATATTTTGACTCGGACTTTTTACTGTTTATTATCTCTAAAATATTAGAAAACAAAGTCGCAGTTTCTCTGCTTACTTTATCATTTCAACTATTGTGCCACTGTGCTTTATCTGGTAAATCGAAATGAGCTAAGTCACTTACAAAAATTACAAATTCAAGCTGTGCGAATTATTCTTTGTTGTGCACGTGATACGTCAATAAAGTCAATGCTCATCACCCTTCATTGGTTAAAGGTAAAGAGTTATCTATTATATCACTCACTCCCTTATTATATTATTACAAAAACACGTTGTTCATAAAAAAAATTGTTAAATGTTTTAATAATTTTTTGTTATAGATACGCAATCTGAGGATGAGGTTTTCAATTAATTAACTTCAATGATTAAAAAAATATTTTTTTTTTCGTCAGATTAGGCGAATCCCTCTAGATAACCGTCAGATTATGAGACAGCACGTTTAGAACATAAAGATGAACCATATATATCTTAATGTACATTATTAAAAATACGTAGGGCATTGATGCTATCAATATCTGACGCGCTCGAGAATGTCCATGCAACATTATTTTTTTTACATATTTAACAATCTATAGCCGCTTCCCCCACTGATGAAAAGGTATATATGTATTATATAACATTTTTTTCTTCTTATCATCTAAGCTTTGCAACCCAATAGGTCTCTATGACGCTCGAGTAAATCCCCATTTAGCATCGTGGGCTCCCCTACTAAACTTAAAATACACGTTTTATAGTACTATACTTCTACTTTCATAATCCAGGCACGCTGTGCAAAAAAAATGTTTTAATTGCAATTGTACCAAAACTATAGTATATTCCAATCCAATGCAAACAATAATCAGCACGTGATCGCTTCGTGGCTTGCTGGAATCTGCAATGGTATTTGTCAAACGACCATAAAACGCTAAGCTGTCGTGCTGATCATTTGTTTGAATACACTGCATCTTGGATTGGAATATACTTTAACAATCCGACAGCGCCTGTTTTGTGCACACATAAAGTACACATGATTCAATATTTCCATGAGAAAGGTCAATCCTACTTCTTGAAAAAGGGCGGAGTAATGAATTTTTCAAAAAATCGTAAAATTTTCCGGTTTTTTCAGTTTTTCAACGTTACTAATGATCCGACCGGGTCGTGAAATATCCCATTTTGTTTGTATTTTAATTATCTACAATTCATTCCGATGGAGTAGCCAGATTGCTCTATTATTTTTCATTTTATAAGCAAATCAATTTAAAAAAAACGTTTTTTGTTACAAATGTTTATAACAAATTAATAAATGACAGTTGTGAGTCGAAAACATAACAGAATATAACTACGGATTGTCTTTCATGTGATGACATAGTCGGTTTCCTACTAGTATTTTTGTTAAAACTCACTCATTTTATGTTCTATTGCTTGGTATAATACTCTTGTCATTTTTAATTACTTTTCAGTTACTGTACCTAGCTTGACCTTATCTTGACCTTCTATTCAATGGACAGTAATCCAGCGCTGATTCAGATTTCAAAATCGAGTACCAGAAAATAGAATCAACAGCACTTCGGTTTTTCAGTTTTAATACAAAATATAAGTAGGTATCTAGTCAACAACAACGAAGAACCACCTGTCCAGGACAGGAAAGAAATACAAAACAGTTTATTTTAAACCATAGTTGTGGTACTTCGGTACTAGTAAGTTGTATTTTTCCGTTTTTGTTTATAATACTTGTGAATAAATACCTCACAGGAAACTCGACTGCTCACAAACCACTCTTGTACACTTTGTCAGATTTGACAAGGAATCAATTCAGCATTATAGCACTTTCTCAGTTATTTTTCTGAATGGAATTTTGGAAATTTCACAATTAAACTTTATTATGGACTCTGACTGGTGAAGTAAACTATTTACTTTACTATTAATAAGTTATTTTTCACATATACGATCATTCTTTTTCGGAAGGAAGGACTTCAACTCAACAAAAAGGTACTACCAATATCAAACATAAGATGTCTAAATAACCCAAACATTATGAAGTGACATACGCCTACTTTGATATTTTTTTACTTGGAAAGTTGAGGTAGAAATCGAACAGGATTGGCTTCAGATATTTTATAGACAGCTTTCTCAACAACTTTACATTACTTTCATTAATTTTCATTACTTTTTAATAATGAAAAATAATGAAAGGTAATGAAAAGTAATGAAAAGTGATGAAAAGTAATGAAAAATAAAAAAATCCAATGAAAATTTAAAATAAAAAAATCCAATGAAAATTTAAAATAAAAAATCAAAAATGAGAATGAAAATGATGAAAGATGAAAAATAATAAAAAATAATGAAAATAAAAAGTAATGTAAAGTAATGAAAAATAATGAAAAGTAATGAAAAAAAAGTAATGCAAAATTAGAAATCAAAAATGAAAAATTAAAGATGAAAAATTAATAACGAGAAATGCAAAATTAAAAATAATGTAAAATAAAAATGATGAAAAATGAAAAATAATGATAAAAAATTAAAAATTATGAAAAATAATGAAAAATTAACCATGACGATAAAAAAAATAAAATATAATGAAAAGTTGTTGGGGTTGTGGACAACTTCTTCCAGGTGAGCGCTTAGCTGTTCTCCACAGCCGTTTCAGAACCAGGAAAGTTTCATTCCTCAAATTTTGAAAATAATACAACTTTACTGTTTTTGATCAAAATATACCTGCTATGAAAAATATCATTTTAAAATCAGATACCAATTTTTTTGAAATGGCAACGTGGTGGCTCGTCGGATTAGGAGAAAAGAGCATTTGATTACAAATTATTTGATACTGCACATTATTAGGTTTCAAACAAACGTCCGTTAAAAAAAACTTTGAAAGATTACATTACAAATTTCTCAAAATGAAGGATCTTAAGAGATTCAAATAAGATTTAAATGCATAGAGCAACCTGTAACAAAATCAATTGTCCAAAAGCTAATAACATTTCTTCTTGCATGAATATTATCATCAACATGTTCATTTAATAATTACAAAATAAATACCTATTTACTTTTGCAGAAGCAAAGTAAAATAAGAACCTCCTTAAATCAGTTGTGGTTGACAAAGGTTACTCAATGCATTTAAATCTTATTTTGATACCAAAAGATGCTTTATTTTATGAAACACCTAAAGTAGTTTTTTAAGATTTTTAACGGAATTTTGTTTAAAATCTATAAGTGTGCAGTATTAAATTAATCGTCATTTAATGGTATTTTTTCTTAACCATGTTGCCATTTGAAAAAAAATTGCAGTTTCAATTTTAAGATTAAATTTCACATAGTACATTCATTTTGACCGAAAACAATGAACTTGTATTTCTCCCAAAATTTTAGGACTGTAATTAGTGATTTGAACGCATTCAGAGCACTCTAGACTGAAAAATTAAATTCAAAATTCGAAAAAAATATTGGTAACAAAAAGTGACAAAGGTTACATGGTTGCATTCAAAACAAAAGAGGTGAAACTATACTGGGTGTCCCATTTGAAATTCGAAAGTTTAAGTCACTTCCGGAGAAATCGAAAGTTGCATGAACTTGAGTTATTAGTCAAAATACGCAGTTTTGTCTTATGCAGATCCTCCAAATTTCATTCCATTATCTTCAAGAACAAAAAAGTTATAGGGGTGAGCCACCTTCCGCGGACACCCGGTATATTTTCATCAAATTTTTCACCTACATCTACTACATTTTGAGAGGAAATACATTGCAATTACTCGACAGATCGCGTTGAAGGCAGGCACATCAACTTGAAAATTTTGAAAGGCGAAGACATCAAAATTGTGAAAATATTTATTAACGAAAATGAAAAAAAATTATATGGTTGAAAATAGAATTGAATTCTCTTTTCAACGATATATAATTTGACCCCCCATGCGATTTGAAATTTTCAAATTGATGTGCCCCCGCGCCCTCTAGGCAATCGTAATGTCCTTCATTCCAAAAAGTAGTATTGGTTGTACCATTCAAAATGGTTTTTGTTTCATGTTTGTACGTCAAACCGTTCAAAAGTTAACATGGGAGGGGGCTAAAAAAAGTCGCACTGTTTATGTATTCATTTGAATTTGTGACCTCACCACAAATTCTACTTCGTGAGGAAATGTTCTTCTTTATTCATGCCATTATATTGTATAATAAAAAAAAATATTGTAATTTATAATGTATAAACTTTTTTATTATTATTATCCGCGAGGGTTAAATCAATCAAGTACAAACACTTTACATTTTTAAAATTTCGTCAATCCACTACCGGTTGTTTTAACCCAAATACACAAGGGACCAACTTATTACTCGGCCGGACCTGTAAGCGACGTTGCAACACTGGCGTGAATACCATTCGAAATGTATTGGCGTATATTACGTTTTCGTAAGCCCATACTGTTATTTTGACTTAACGGTATTCAGATGACAGTTGAAAAGTTAAGAGATCACTTGTTCAAATATTTTTTCAATACTTTATTCCATAGGCATCAAAAGGAAGTCCTTCTTTGGGAATGACAAATATCGTGTTCTTTTTGTTTTTTAGTATACCTCAATGTAACCAAATCTCTGGTATAGTTGTCGTCAAACCTATAAGATAAATAAAAAAAGGCGCAAAAAACGGTCGATTAGCACGAAATTGACTCCCATGCCGCCGACCAGGGTCGGACTAGTACATATATGCCACTAAATATTGTGGCGTGCAGATTAATCAAGTTAATTCAACAAGAGCACGGTAACTTTTGTATTCAGAATAAACCAATATTACATTTCTTCAGCTTGAAAATTATCATCGTCATCCGAGTCATCATCACTATCGTCTCCTACATTTATGATGAATTTTTCACCATTATTGATATGATAAGCACCAAATTCCTTGTACTGATTTTCATATTTCTTGACTTTTTCTACTACTTTCTGCCAATCGCTTGCCTGAATTTGATGTACTTCCTCACTGATTAATTTTATAACTTCCTTATCAAATTTTGGGGTGACATTTTTTCTGCGAATCCGTTTCTTCAGTTGTCCCCAAATCAGTTCTATGGGATTGAATATGCAATAATAAGGTGGTAGCCTCAGGACTGTATGTCCATTATTACTAGCTATATCATCTATAATAAATCTTTTTTCAAATGATTTGGTACCTAAGACTTCAAGGAGTTCGCGTTTCGTATATGTTTCTTCAAAATATAAATCATTTTCTAAAATAAAGTTTTGTATGTCAGATTTGGGGCTGGAACTATTTGGAATTTTCAGTGACAGTCTAGAATGATAAGAAGCATTATCAAGGACAATAACACTATTCGGATCTATTGCTGGTATTAAAACTTTCTCAAACCACTCCTCAAATATATCAGAAGTCATATTCTGATGATAGTCTACCTTACAGTCTGCCAAATTTTTGCCGCACAATTTTAAAGCATTTGGAACCCACCCTTTTTCTGATCCACAATGTAATATTATCAAGCGAGTTCCCTTGTTAGGAAGTACACTAACTTGGCAGCGTGGTGAATTATCAGTCCATCATTTTTTTGCAGTGTCATGGGTGTCATACCAAGTTTCAACTAAATAATATATAGTTCTATTTTCAATTCGAAAAGAAGTCAATTTCTCCAAATAATCTTCACGCCATTGAACAATCCGCTGACTCTCCATAATTGATGCCCTCTCATCTATAGTTTTAAATTTGAAACCCAATCGAATCAGTTTTCTTCGCATGGTTGTTTCACTAAAATTAATTGGCACTTACATAGCTTGCAGTTTTTGAAAAATTATTTCAATTGTCGGAATTATATTCGACTTATAACAATCATATATGAGATTCTTCAACAATTTGGAGAATCTTTGATCAACTTATAAAGAGTTGATACAGGAATTTCTGTATAAAACGAAGTTTTTTCAATTGCATTTTCTTTCCCCTCACTGTCAACAATATTCTGATAAACTTTTAAAACAATATTTTTGGAATGTTTGCATAAATGTTGACGTGTATTATTTCTCACTGGTCTTTCATTTTGCGTATCTGAATTAATACTTGAATCTGATTCCGAACTGGATAAGTAATTTTGCGGATTTGGCCTATTAAAAGACCCATCAGTTGATTCCCAAGGCCTGAAGAATGTTTCCATATTTTTATAATTATTATTATTCTTAGATTACGTAAACAACAAAACAACTGCCCCGTCGAAATCTAATTTGCTAATAGCTGCGCGTACCGCATACAGTTGTGATTTCTATTATAACTAATCCCGACCCTGCATTGAAAAAACATACCTAATTGCTGTGCGGGCCTTTAGATCTTCCGCGGCAAGTGTTACGGGGGGGGGGGGCGATAAGTGTAATAATTTGAATGAATGTAGAGATTTGTCAATAATTCTGTTTGTTGATTTATTGCAATTTTTGTCTGAAAAACTGTGTTTGGTTATTGACAAAATAGGAATTAATTTCCTGAAGGTATGTAAGTATTGATATTGACTCACATTGAATTTAGCATATATTCTCATGTGATTGCCATATAAGATGCGTATGGCAATTTTGGCAGAAATGTTTATTATGTGGTCGATAACTTGCTTAATTTTTTTAAGGAAATGTGAGGACTAGCACAATATCTGCTTATTCAGAATAATTCATAAGGTAACTACAATATTATTATGACAACAGATTATTATGTGTCATTTTTTCCATCAATCTAAAATTGAAGAAAAACAGGTTAAGTAATCAGTAAATTTCATTTTGCGCGAGAAATGGTTCTGAAATCATATTGAGTGATACGTTGCTGTATTCACAATGAAAAATGGAGTCGTATACAGGGTATACTTTAGTTTCGGCCCATATAAAAATAAGAAGTTGATGATGTTTTCTAAAAGACGAAACGTCGTAGAAAAATTCTGATTACGTTATCAGGTAGTCCTTAAAAAGTGGTCATGACAAAAAGCTATTTGTTTTATATTTCCTTTGAAAATAAACCTAGGAGAAAATAAAAACGAAATTCTCAAATTTCGGTTTTTCTCGGATATCTCCGTAACTACTCGGAATATTAAAACTTTCTAAATGGCATATTGTTGGGCACATAAATGCGCTACTTTTCTCTAATTCAATCGACCCCGTATCTCTTACCGTTTCCGAAATCCCCATGCTGTTCATTCTTATCTTGGACACACTGTATTCCCGAATTTGATTTTAGGATATGAAAGAACATTCAATTTTATGTAAGAAATAAATATGATTGCACTAAAACTTGATAGAAATCACCGATGAAACTCGAGAAAACCATATTCGGCACCAAAATTTAATGTAATTGTGTCGCATGAAAAGTCCATTCAAGGCACCCATATGCTGAATATAATTTTGGAATTTTAGCACAATTGATCATTGACATACCATACTGAGAGCTTCCATCAGAGAAATTCACACAGATGGCATCATCTATTAGAAACTATTCAACCGCAAAAGTATTATTCCAGTTCAAATTGAAGTAATTTTTCGCAATAAAATCTGTATAAATAATGATAACGTGGCAACGCACTATTCGATCTGAAAACATAGGATTACAGAGATAAGTTAAATACATGGCGATCATTTGGAAAGTTGAATTTATTTTCATGGAAGACCATGCACTTATTTGAGAATTCCCTTCTCTTGATTCTTTTTAAATTATATGAACAAAAACATCTGAATTCCTGACAATCCAGATGTTGAGTCGTGAAGAATGCATTACTGAATGAACACCTTGTATATACGAGAATTTTTTAATTTTTTTTATTTGTTATTCTTTTTGTTGAATAACTTTTTAATGAATGATAAATCGATTCATTATACTGGATAAGTATATTTTTCAAATTACTTGTATCTATGTACTTAGTATCAATCTCTAGTATACTCGTTTATCTAAACAAAAAGAAGTAATTAACCCTCTCTCAATAATGAATTTGATGCAATTGAAAAATTTTGTACCCATGGCGAATTTACCTATATTGCACTTAGCTATTTCAAACTCTTGCACCACTTGCCCCCAACATTATATGGCCCTTTCCAGGCAGAGATGGACAAGATAAGACTATTTTTTGCGCCTTTTTTTATTTATCTTATATGTTTGACGGCAACTATACTGGTGCTTTTAAAATCATCCACAGTCAGCCACGTCTACAGGCGCCAAAAATACCACACATTAATACAACCTTTTCAAGCAACCATGTATGATCATCTGGCTCCAACAAAAACGTAGTCACTTCTTCTTCATACAAAATTTTTGGTTTCTTTGGTGTGTATCCATCAGACTTTCGTCTCAAGAACAAAAGTAATTTTCCAAATCTGAAAATACCATTTCTGTAGGTAATACTCTATATGGTGTACGATTTAAAATAACTAACCTTGAAATGTCAATGTTGTCATAAACTTTCAAAGCAAGTTTCAACATTGAGATCTTGGTCCACAACCAGTTAGGAGAATTAACCTCTGATTTTCCTTTTGTATAGGCTAATAATACATCTTTATTAACCACCTTTACATTCTTGCTTTTACGCCACTGTTCAAAATTTTCATATTCTTTTTTTTTTCTTTGGTGTCTGGGCATCGACTGCTATGGTCATTAGCCACTTCATATTCTTTTTGATATCGCTCTTGAGTTATTTTCGGCAGTAAATCAACACTCGCTGCACATGATTCTCCCAATATTTCTAAAGAAATTTGATTTTGTTCCTCAATTTCATCCATGGTCGAACTCGCGAACACAAAAAACAATGTTTTAAAGAGAAACTCTCTCAATTGAAAATTGAATCAATACATGACTCCTCTGGAAATGGAAAAACCCTACGATAAAATTGAAGTGACTTTTTTGTAATATCTAACAGAAAACAATTACATTCCCGGCTAAAGCCACGCTGGACATTGAACTACATCTGATAGATATTGAGAAAGACCCTATAACTTGAAGAAAAAATTTGAAACTGAAAATTTGCATTTTCATTCAGATAGTTGATTATTTTTAAATGTCCAGTTTCCATTGGAGAATCTTATCTATAAATGAGATAAGAGAGAATGTTATTCATAAGTATCACTCACAGAAAATCGCTCATTCCATTGATGCGTGAATTGCATCTCTTTCGCTAGGCCTCCAATACATTTTGGTCCACAAAAATCTATTTCACTCTTCTAAGATCATCAGGGAGGTCAGAAGAATTGGAAAACATACTCTTCAGAAGCAATTCCACAACTGACTTTATGAACATCCTGTTCATATTTTCAATGAAATCAACAAAAAACAATTTTCAACCTCATTCGTTATTTGCTACATATCGGTCTTGTAACGTTAATAACTATTACTGACTTCTCAAAGTAAATTTGACTGTGGCGAAATCTATTCAATTATTTTCATATCAAATCCTAACAAATGAATGTATCCAGGTTCAAATAATTCAAAGCAATGTTGTCACAAAATTTAATTTAATATTTTCACCTTGCGTTATTGTATTTATCACAAATTCACAACTAATTTTACAACTTAAATGGAAACAAAGCATACTTTTATACAAGACGATACAAAACAAATGCGGTTTCAAAGATTTTTCTATACATACAATCACTTTACAAGTTTAAGCCAATTACATGTCCTTAATAGTAACTTTGGTTCACCTCTATGAAATTTATATAAAAGAGCTTATGAATGTTTCACTTAAATTGAAATAACATTTTTCAAAGGAATTACCTGTCCAAAGCTGGCACAAAGATGTTTTTTGCAAAGTCAACACTTTAGATCATCAACAAACAGATCATCGGCGATTTTAGAGAAATGGGATTTGATTATCACTGCCTTGACTACCCCAGACGTGCCGTTCTGAGATTTTATTAGTCTACACTAAAGTTATAGACGGAGAGCTCCTGAAACCTCTGGGTAACGGTCTTCATGCAAGGCTAGAATTTTTTTTTGGTGATGAGTCGTAGCATGATAAGTACGGTAACAACCATTTGGCAGGCATCAGCCCTGCACGTCATCAGCCCTCTTATTTTTAAAAGTGCGAATAAAAAAAAATTGACAGTGCTGCTCCTAAGGTGGCGTATGTAGTTAGTAACAAGTCCTATCCAGAACACATGGCTAATGACCATAGCAGTCGATGCCAAAACACCAAAGAAATAAAAAACTTGGCACTGCGAACTTGAAATTTTAATGTGTTAGTTAATTCACTGATGAGTAGAAAAAAAATTGACAGGCGATTTTGATGAGCACAAGTGAATCGAAAGGTGTGCAGTATATGAGTTAAAATAAACTTTGTCCTGTAATGCTGAAATTTACATATATGTTTTAGTAATCGATTTATAAAAAGTGAGTACAATGACAGGAAGTTCTGGCTAGCATAAGTCCTCGACAGGCGAGAGGGAAGATGTAAATAATGCCCGTTATGAAAAATGTATCGCTACGTATAAGACACCTGGTACTAAAGTATTCACTTTCAGTTATGATTCGACAAATTTACCTCCGTGCCAACAGGAACTGCGACAACAATTATTAAGACCTGTATAGATTACAACTATCTGGCGGAATAGTCATTTAAAAGATCCAACGGTTCTTACACCTGAAGACAATGGTTGAAATTTGATCGATGACCCCTATGATTTTAGTTGGTTTGGGAGGGATACAGTTCCGCCTTCAATTTATGACATACTCCCACATCAGTTTACTGATACTGCCGAAAACAAGTCAGGTGAAGCTGAGGAACACACGGAGAGTTTTTTATTTGTATTTTATTTACACTTTCAAAAAATATAAAGGCCGATGACGTGCAGGGCTGATCACTACCAGGGCGTTAATACCGTAGTAACCATGCTATGACTTATCACTAGAAAAATTTGTACCTTTACAGAAAGACCGTTACTCAGAGGATTCACGAGCTCTCGAACTATTATGAATAACAAACAATACGAAAAATAGTTGTAACCAGAAATGGCTCAGCATATTTCTGCAACAGTATATTTGAAATAAACTGCCATCTTGACAAAAACAATTATGTTTTAAAAGTGAAACTCTGTTCAACATTTCTGCAAGAACCCTAGAGAATCCTGTAAAAAAATTCCAGCGCTGATTTCAAAATATATGTACAAGTTTTTATATCATATCAGCAGAATCAACAGAAAAAACACATTTTCATAAGCTCGATTAATACTATTTTGAAATTTTTGAACGATCCAACTCAAAAATATGGGATATGTATGAAACATTTCGAATTGAAGAAGGTTTGGGAACGGGACCAATAGCATATTACCATTAGACTCCGTTATTTAAATTTCTAGCTGCGGTCAACACAGAGTCACATTCTAAGCACAATTTTTACTGCCTCTTATTTCGCAGATATTATCTGCTTATATACATTGTATATAAGCAGATAATTCAGCAGAAACTTAGCTTTGCCGACTTTTGGGTTGATTGGCAACTATTTTCCGCGAAACAAGCTGCAATAAAAATTGTGCTTAGAATGTGAACGCAGTTCGAAATGTAAATAGCGAAGTCTATCCGTAATATGTCATTAAACGGGACGGACATGTTTGAAAAAAGCAGATGAGCGCATCCTAAAATGTACCAAACTTCAGAATCAAATTTTAAACAGCTACAATAATGACAACATAACTAAACCTCAGAGCAACTGACTAAATAATAGAGGTTTTTTCCCCCACAAAATAAAAGGCGCAAATGGCCTATACTAATTTTTAGCTTTAAGATAGTTCGGTAATGAAAACCCCAGTTTTTGACCAAGCAAAATCGGTTTGTAGAATTTTTTAAACAAGCAATAGTGAAAAAATTACAACTTTTTTGGTTTTTTGGAAATGTCTCAAAGATTATTCAAGGAATCGTTTTACAGTCAATGGAACTTTTGTAGAGATTCATAAAACCTTCAAAACGGATTTTCATACGACCGGATCGGTGCATTTTCCACTGAGAAAGTCCGGGAAAAAACTCGAAAAAGATACCATTTTTCAAAAATTTATAATTTTTATACATCTAAAGCTGGACAAACAATATTGAGGAAACTGATAGGTAATAATATGTTGTTCAACTGTGCGCAAGTTTTCTGTCCGATGTGTAGTTTTTGCACAATCGCGTTATAAACAATTTGAGGGCACATCTTGCAAGATACGCCGATTTGAGGGAAATCATATTATTCAAATTCTATAAACGGCATATATGGAAGTAGAGATCAATATCTATAACTTGTATATTTTGGATTTTCACCTGAGAGGTGGGAAACGTGTTGAAAATGTCACTGAAAGATGATCAAAACGCTTCAAAGTGCGTCCGAAGTCGCACATAAAGATGTGGTTAACAATTTTGAATGAATAAGAAAAATTGAAATGACTCGCCATTCCATTGCTCCAGTACAAAGCAACAGAATATTTTTAAGTTCGTAAATAATATAAATTAACCATATATCAATAGACATTTTGTATTAAGAAATAGGTACAGTGTTGAATCTGAATATTATTTTTCTACTTTCGCATCATATGGATATTCAATATCAGCCTCAGTCAGGTTTAGTATATAGAGAGCAGTAGGTTTGGTCACCCAAAATAGAGGAAAAAGTACAATCACATCAGCAAAATCCAGAAAAAGTGCTCGAAATACTTTGAACATCAAGAAAATAGGAAAATATTTCGTGTAGGAAAAGTGAGGTTAAGTAGTTAAGTGGAACCTAAGCCTGGAGAATCTGAGGCTTATCTTGACTGAGGCATATGTTGTCCTCAAATAGCGGTGCAAACCAAAATCGTAATGTAATATAATAGCTGTTAGATTAGGTCCCAGGACACCGGGGAATTGCAGGCAATGAAAAAGCAGACGAACTAGCGAGAAAAGGTTCGGAAAATCCCCCAAACCAAAGGCAGACACTAGGGGTACCGAAGTGCACGGTAAGAGCGTCTGTAAGAGAGTGGATTGGGGACAGTCACAAAAACTACTGGGAAAGCATACCAGGAAACAAACACGGGAAGAAATACATTAAAGGACCGTGCCAGAAAAGAACGGCAGACCTGTTGGCGATGAACAGGAGCCAGCTTAGAATCGTTACGGGACTCCTGACTGGTAATGCACCAGTGAAGGAGCACCTCAACAAAATGGGACTGTATAATGGAGACCTGACCTGCAGACTATGTGGTAAGGATCCAGAAACAGTGACACACATACTGTGCTGTTGCGAGGCACTAGACCGCAAAAGACAGGCAATCTTCGGGCAGCCATCTGGCGATCCAGAACTATACAGCTCGCACCCAGTAAAGGACTTGTACAAACTCGTACAAGGCACGAAATTACTGGATTGGGTACTGTGAAAGTACAAAACACAGGCAAGATACAATGGGCCTAGAGGTGGAGGTTTTAGTGAGTAACCCTGTGATCAGTGGAGTCTCCTTTCCTCTCTATAAAAGATTTCCTCCACCTCATCACAAAAAAAAAAGTGTTAAGAGTAACTTCCAGTGACATTTTCAACACATTTCCCACCTCTCAAATTGTAGATATTGATCTCTACTTCCAAATGCCGTTTACAGAATTTGAATAAGATGATTTCCCTTAAATCGGCGCATTTAGAAAGATTTGCCCTCAAAATGTTTATAACGCGATCGTGTAAAAACTACATATCGGACCGAAACCATCTTGCGCACAGTTAAACCACATGTTATTATCTATCAGTTTCCGAAATATTGTTTGTCCAGCTTCAGAATTATAAAAATTACGGATTTTTGAAAAATGGTCTCTTTTTCGAAGTTTTCTCGGATTTCTCAGTGAAAAATGCACCGATCTGGTCGTATAAAAACCAATTTGTAAAACGATTCCTCCAATACTTTTAGAGATATTTGCAAAAATACAAAAAAGTTGCAATTTTTTTCACAATTTCTTGTTTAAAAAATTCCTCAAAGCGATTTTGCTGGGGCGAAAACCACGAACTATCTTATATAAAAAGTAGAATAGGGTTGGTTTGCGACTTTTATTTTGTGTGAAAAGAGCCTCTGATTTTTATCTACAGCTTCAACTATAAATGCGCGTCCAGAAAAAAAAATTAAACATTTTAATATTCGTAACAATTGGATTCCAAGTTTGTTGTCCTGCAGTATTTTTTAGGATGCACCCAAAACAAATAACACATAAATCAAGATTCCATTTAGAATTTTAATCATCTGAAAATCGGTATTTGCTACTGCATTCAATTTTGATCTTAAACTTAAACCAGGAGAGATCAAGATAGTACAACACTAAACTAAAAATTATTATTATTATAAAGAGGTCGAGCGTCCCCTCGATTAGGAACCAGCTGTGGTCATTTATATCACAATTCTGTTTTTGTTTCAGCAGCACAGTGAGCTGGATAGTTTTTCGAACAACATAAAACATTTTTTCTAATATACAGTGTTACAGTTTTCGAATCCCAATCAATGAAGTACCATTAATGTTCTGAGAATCATCATCATCATAATTTGCTTTGTGAGGGTGGACCCTAGAAATAATTTTGGGGCGCATTTCAGTCTTTCAACAAGGACCAGCAGTCACTTAGGTAACTTTCACCTTGTTGTGAGAAATGTGTCCGCGTCTAGTTTGACAAGCATTTACTAAAAAGGTGAAATTAAATCATCCATACAGCATAATTTGAAATCATCAGAAAAGTCTATGCATTTCTTATTATTCAATAGAAGTATAGGTCTTCCTGAGTTTTTCACAGAAAAAATATTTTTCATAAATGATCTACGTAGGACAACCAGATTAGATGAAACGGAAACCTAAAGAAATTATTACTCTGTTCAAAAAATGTTGCTTATAATACTTTGAGGTAGCTGTGTTGATCACCATCTAACACTTATCTTGAAATGAAAGTCTGTCACCTGAATAATCATAGAAAGCTGACTGTTGGCAATAATTATCTAAACAAAATTGGCTGAAGGACCTCAAAAGGTCACCAGTTGGTACATTTTTTACCAACAGATATTATCATGGAAAACAAAAATATTCAAGCTCTATTTATAGCCATGTACAACACTGGATTAATCAAGAAAAATTTCCGTTTAGACATTCATGGTAACTGTTCAATTTGTCCACTTTTTATTTCATATGGGATGTCTGATACTGTTATAAACTAGAGTTTAATATTTGGATCTCTATAATATAACCCTAAACTGAAAATATTTCCAATGAGAGAGTTCTCTAATGGTTGCCAACTTCGATTTTTGTATGAAAACTAGGAAACTCTGATTGGATTCTTCATACCTTTATTAGTAAGCAATAGGATTGTATAAGCCAGATTTTCAATGAAAATATCCCTGGATATGGAATAAATGAGATATTGATGATAATTATTTTAGATTGGAATATCTCATTTATTTCTTATCCAGTGAAATTTATATTGAATATGTGGCTTGTACAATTCCATTGCTTACTAATGAAAGTATGAAGAATTCAATCAGAGTTTCCTAGTTTTTCATACAAAAATGTCAAAAATCGAAGTTGGCAACCATAAGTGAACTCTCTCATTAAATGACCCTTGAAGGAGACCCTTTTAATTAAATATTGAACTTTCACACCACACTACCTAATTTATGGTAATCATTTTAGGGATAAATTTGTGGGTAGCCAGAAACCTTCAATCTCCTGGAATATGCCGTGGAAAAAATTCACATTGTCTATTTTGTTTGTTTGTTATTTAGATATAGTGATATTAGGTTTCCTCACCGTTTTCATTTGTGGCATGATGCAAACAAATGCGATCTAAATAAAAAATCGAGATAGCCGTGGAGAACAAATCATTATTCAATAAATCCATAGACAAAATTATGATTTGAGTTACCGGCACAAGCAAATATAGTAGTTCTAAGAATTTATGTCAAAATGTATGTTCAACTTCTTTCTAATCCCTACAATGGGAGTCTCTCACTTGGAATAAATTCAGTAAATCAAAAACAGTAAAGACAGTTTCTTTGTTGGAACTAAGCTGAGACAGGTCAATTAGTATTTTGAATTGAGTTCTTTTTGATGCAAGAAAATGTTACACAGGGTGTCTCAAATTTCGACTGTTTTTTTAAATGGCAATTCTATTTTTTTATAACTATTTTTGAAGGGTAAATCAAGTTACCCAAGGTTACAAAATATCAAATTCTTATTCCTTGTCATTTAAAAGATATTTATCAAACATCAACTAATTCGAAAAATGAAGGAATCTGATTCAACTCAATGAAATAATTCAGGCAGATTAAAAATGGTATATGTGTATCATTTTTTGTCATATTGGGTTGACAGTGTCAAACAAAAAGTTAAATAAAAACAAGTAAGGAGAGTAGAATCGTTTCAAGAGGATATTTATTAGTTTGTCATTTTGTGAGAAACAACCTTTTGGTGAAATATCGAACAAAATGCCATACTTAACTGAATCCCACAAGATTGAAATTTTAATGATGATTGGCTACGGAGATAGGACAAGAATACGAAATGAAGTTATTCATTTATTCAGTGAGAAGTATCCTGATTTACGACGTATATCGCAGAGTATGCATCAGGCAGACAGTATTGCACTACAATTTTATTTGTGGTGTACAAATCATGGTTTACTAATGAATGTATCAAAAACACACTTTATGACGTTCTTACCAAAAAATGTTAATTATGACTTCAGCTGTGTTATTCATATAAATGGTAAAAGTATAGAACAAGTTCAATCCACTAAGTTTCTTGGCATCTTTTTTGACCAGATGACCTGGGAGTACCATATATTGCACCTGTCAAAAAACGAAGTACTATGTCTTTCATGATTGGACAGTTGAGAAGCACCATGTCCCTAGACACCTTAAAACCAAAACCAGCCTACTATGGACTCGTCCAATCAACATTAAATTACCGTCTGATGTTTCATCGCTAGAATCATGTTAGGAGCACGTCCCTACAACCATGCCAAACCTATTTATCAACAATTACGGATATTAACACTCCCTTGTCTGTATATTATGCAAGTCACAATGTATGTTCACAAACTCGCACAAACGCGATTCATAATTATAATACAAGAGATGCAGAGAATATATACCCTCCCTTTTCAGGATTGGCAGTTGGTCAAAACTCACATATCTATCAAGGAATAAAGTTTTATAATAAATTCAATGATTTACAAAAGTCAAAAAAGTCTACAGGTAACCAGTCGCTAAAAAGCATTTTATTTAATCATTTAGTTGAAAATGCCTTTTATTTTACAGAAGAATTTCTACTTGTATGTTAGTTGATGTCGATTTTTGGTAACAATAATTGTAATGCCATATTATGTCTAAAATATGACTCGATTTTAATGTATATATTTCACTAAAATTTCAATGTAATATGTACTATTTTATATCTTGAGAAGACTAATATATACAACTTCTGTAGCACGTTGTACGGTCAAAATTCTGTTGACTAGCCTCATAGGGTATGTTGTGCAATCAATTTTTTGTATTTGTATACATAGGTGAATAAAGAGCTATTATATTCTACCATTGACAAGATTGAAAAACAGTTTCGGGAAAATGGGAATTTAAGAAAAACAAATAATCATCGTCAGAGTGCCCTCAATGAATGTGTTCCTCTCTGTTCAAGAAAATCCTGATATCCCCCCAAGGCAGATAGCTAGGGAACTCGAAATTATCCTTCAGTGACAAGAATTCTTAAAATACAGAAATTCCATCTTTATAAAATGACAATCCTCCAGAAACTCACCGAAGATGATCCGGATAATAGAAGACTCCAGTTATGGATTTATAAGACAGAAATTTTTTAAACATAGAAAACGTCCTGTTATCTGACGAATCAACGTTCACGTTAAATGGTGAGGTAAATCGTCAAAATTGTCGTTATTGGGCAGACAACAACCCAGACTGGAAGGCCACACTCAACATCCAGAAAAAGTCAATGTTTGGGCAGGAATTGTTTGCGATCGAGAAATGATCAATTTTCTTCCAAGGAAATCTCAATGGAGCTGGATACTTACAATTCTTGCGGGAAGAACTAGTTCCGACTTTGGCTACTCTGTTTCCTGATACGGATGAAGCCGATGTCCAGAATAGAAACATCTGGTTTCAACAAGACGGTGCGTCTCCCCATTTTGCTAGACCTGTCAGTGAGTATCTATGTATTTCCCGGCAGATAGATTTGTGGAAGAGGACCTTTTCATTGGCCTCCCAGGTCTCCGGATTTAACACCTATGGACTACTTCTTATGGGGGGGCTTGAAAAGCAAAGTTTTTAAGACCAACCCGGGAAACATTCAGCAGTTACAAGAACGCATAAGACAGGAGTGTAGGCTAATTTTTGCCGAAGTTATTAGAAATATCCAAAACAAGTTTCAGTTCCTTTTAAGATATTGTCAGTTAGTTAATGGACAACATTTTGAGCATTTATTGAAGAAACATATTTGAGTTGATATCAGGTAGATCAGATTTGGTTGAAGATAATGCTGTTCTGCCAGTCAAGTCTTCAGATAGTTCTACAAGTAGTTACCTTAAAAAGTAAAGTTGGATTGAACAATTTGGGAAATACTTGATATATGAATAGCGCTATTTATGACGGAGTCATTTAGGGACCAAATATTAACCAATAATAATGATATTTCCCAGTTATTCTTCGAACTGAAGCAAATGTTCAACCAAATTTAATTTGCTGAAAGGGTTTCTTCCGAGTTGATTTTATGAAGACTTTTGGGCTAACTAGTTTTTCATCAGGACAACAAGACAGTTTCGAATTTGTGGGATACATGTGGAGTACACTTCATGAGCAGGAGAATAGTTATTCTCCTGCTCAAAGAAAGCCCTGATGTTGAATCATTTACTATCATTTCTTCAGTACAAACATCTTTTGGAGGGAAAATTCTTACAGTTTTGAGTTGCAGAATGAAGTGCAGAAACTCAATCTTTTGAAAATCCAGTCCAAGCAGAACCTACTCAATCTTCACTTGAGAACTGAACACCTAACAGATAGTGATAAAATAACAAGTATTGTTGAAACACCTGCAAATTTGATCCTGACTTTGAAGCTCTTCAGTTATGACTTAGCATGTCGCAGAAGTATTAAATTATTTCAAGGTGTCAAGTTGGAGGAACACCCCTATCTAGCCGACTGCCGTTATGAGCTTTACGCAGTCATCGTTCACTGTGGTTCTGGAGTTGATTCTGGCCACTACTATACCATGGTCAGGGACAGAACGGACTGGTATAAATTTGATGATAGTTGCGGGAATAAAATGTTTTCTTTCGCATTGTACCTTTTGGACCCTCTGGAGACCCATAAATCTTGTTTAACCGGAAGGCAGATTTTCAAAATTCGACGGACCTCTTTAGGAGTTATCATTTAACCAATTCCAACACTTCAGATGATGTGGTGTTGCAGGTTTTTCCGGTTATCTCTGCAGCTGTAAAAGCGAATGCACCACCGAATTAATTAAAGCCGTCCCGGAGTGCCAATTATTTTTTAAACTTTATTTTTATTTATACTTTCTTATTATTTTAAATAATAAACGTTTTCAATCCTAGACAAGATTTCATAATTTTTTAATTACTTGATGTTTGTAAATACCTTTTAAACGACAAAGAATAGAAATTTTTTTGTTTGGTACGCATGAGTAACTTGATATACCCTTCAAGAATAGTCATAAAAAAAATTATGATTGCCATTTAAAAAACTAGTCGATGACGTCATTCAAATTTATGACAAGCTGTATAACAATTTCTTACATCAAAAAGAGCGCAATTTAAAATACTAATCGACCTCTCCTAGCATATTTCTAACAAAAAACTGTCATTGATTTACTGATTTACTGAATTTATTCCAAGTTAGAGACTCGAACTGTAAAGCTACCATCTTTCAGTAGTACCAACAACTTTAGATTGTTATTTTACTATCAAGTATTGATGATTTCTTTTTATATATTAGACGTCTTTGCCAAATAATACATAAACTCACAATAGAAAAAGTTTCATTGGATTCATGCCAATAAATCCTGAATTACAAAATTAAATCCGAAATGACCAGCCGATGCGATCTGTACTGTAAAGTTCAAAAATTGCATATTCACACAACAAAATCGACCTGTGCAAGTTATTTTTTACCATAACACCCATATTCCAGGAAATGCGTGAGTTTTGTTTTTCCCTACATTACAATGATCAGAACCGCCAACAACAGCTTCAGAACGACTCCGAAAACATCCAAGCTCACTGTTCAGAATGAAAACTCATTATACAAAAAGTAAGGTTACACTAACGAAAAAAAAAACGTTAAGACGCCTACCACTAAAAACAGCACTCTCTGAGGGTCTCTATTCTGTTTTTTTTTTGAACACATTAAAGCAGTCAAATCAGTTTTTCTTTACCGCGAATTTCACGAACTTCAGCTCTGCTTGACGCGTTTTCTTGGCGGACCTATGGGGGGGATCTGCTGGGTGGCGAGCGCACGGAAAGCCTCTGCTATCAGGTGGGGATGCGTCTGGATCATCGACTTCCATCCGGGAGTGTCCATGACGTCTGTGGCATGACTGAAAAAGAAAATGAATGATATACATTTCAAGGCTCATTGATAAGGACACAGAAACGGTATTTGATTACAAAACGAGAAATTTCAGTAAATTTCACCAGTCCTTTTTCAAACTCAGTCAGTCGAAACACTTATACATATCAACTAATGTTATTTCATAACAAATTCAATTATCACATCATTAGGTAATATCGAGAGTGTAAACAAAGCAAAATGAGTTCCGACGATCTACCAAGTGACATTATATTTGAAAATTGATTAATCTCTAACTTCAACCTCTCTGATGACTGCACCATGTTCACAGTGAAATTCATACAGTGTCAGTTCAACATTTAAAACCTAGCGTTCAATGCCAAATTATCCTATGAGTTTTTATGGACCCATTTTGCAGTGGTTGGAGTATTTCCCAGCGAAAATAGGAGGCTGTGCATCACTCACAATCTTGGTTCCTTCAGATGTCCCTCAAGGATTCCACTGCGAACCTCTGGTATTAACTTATTTATTATTGACCCTTGTTCTCATTTTTGCTGAAGGTGTAAAATTATTCAGATTTTCGTGCCTCACTCTTGAAGGATGATTTGTCAGAGTTTTATGATTGGTGTGTTATGAATGACATGGACTTGAATATTAAATGTTACTGCTGAACATTCTCTAGAATAAATCACCACTTTGCAAGACTACATACTCAACAATACATCAATCAATAGGAAGTCAATGATGAAGGACTCAGGAATTATGTTTGATTGTGAATTAAACTTCAAATCACATAGTTGTAGCTAAATCTCATCAGTAAGGACTTCATTTCAAATACTCTCAATTTGTTATATTATCATTCGCGAGGACATTATTGGAGTACACTTCTATAATCTAGTGCCCCTATTCTGAGATGAACAAAAACCAAATTGAAATTGTACAAAATAGTTGGGTCTACGACGGGGAGAATATTCAGACGATAATTTAAGAAATCAGATGAATTATCTTTATAAAATAGAAGAATTATTATAATATTAGTAATAATTTTATTATATTTTACTGTGTAATTATTTTTAAGATTTTATACATTTGTTATAACAAATTGTAATTGACACTACACGTTGACTAAATAAATACATAAAAATATATCAATCAGGATGGATTTATCGAGGGGCTATACATGAAAATATAAAGAGAAAAGTTATTGGGTATAACCCTCAAATTGTTGTGCAACCGTAGACACGTGCTTCGAGCTTAAGCTCTCATCAGTACGGTAAAATCAAG
Organism: Chrysolina oricalcia; assembly: GCA_944452925.2. Taxonomy (NCBI): domain Eukaryota; kingdom Metazoa; phylum Arthropoda; class Insecta; order Coleoptera; family Chrysomelidae; genus Chrysolina; species Chrysolina oricalcia. The sequence continues at coordinate 19,860,410 of OX101825.2, forward strand.
TGCGAAGAAGTACAACACTTGGATGTGAAAATAGAAACAAAGGAAGTCAACAACAGGAAGTCAACCACACAGTTGTGGCTTCGGTTAGAAGACCTTGAGCTTTCAAGGCAACAACTAACGTCGCCACGGAGGCAGCCATAGCCACCAGCGTGACAATCGCACCCAGGAAAATATAAATCAGGATGGATTTATCGAGGGGCTATACACGTGTCTACGATTGCACAACAATTTGAGAGTTATACCCAATAACGTTTCTCTTTAAAAATATATCACATCATAATTCTTGTTAAAAAGGTTAACATTTCTTATGCATCCACATAAAACAATATATTGCGTTTCCTTGAGGAAATTTTTTTGAATAAAAATGATTTGAAAGATTTTCAGGTACAATCAAAATCTTGTTAATTAATACTACTCCATTTGAAAATGCGTAAATGGGATAATGTTTCAATGTTGAATTGAAATCTCTGAGTTGTATTGTATTGAGAAGTACGCTTTTTTCTGTAAAATTGAACTCTTGTTTTAACTTTTTCTACTATTTCATAAAGCAAAGTTGTATTGGGATTCCAAATGGTTGAAGCATATTCTAGTTCAGATATTACTTATGTATCCATATGTATTATATTTATTTGTTGGTGTTTCTTAATACAGAATTCTGTGGATGTCTCTGGATGACTTTGACTACATGCCAACATCAAATGAAGAGTTGATAGTAATTTCGAAGTCCTTATTTTCTTCCAGTCTTCCAGATTAGACTTAGACAAGAATCTATTATCACATACGATGACTTTTTTTTTTTTTCTAGGAAAAGTAAATAATTTAAATTTTCCATTTGTGCCATTTGTGGAACAGGACCCGACAATGCCATCCATATCTTTTTGTAACTATTTGTAATCGGCTAGTATTCACTTTCCTATACATCTTCTGCATAGATTAAGAATTTAGAAGTATTAATATTCGTCGGTCCCATGCCAAAACCAAGAATGTTCAATTTGTCATTTCGAATAAGAAGAGTTTTAAAAATATTCCTGCTTCATTCTTTGAAAACCTTGGTAAGTTTTTACATTCGCGAATTCACTCTCGTTCAAAGTAGACAACATGATGGCACATTCATGAGTTTGGCATTGAAAATTTTGGTTGAAAATTAGTATTTTACATATTGAAGTCAGAACCCTGAAATTTGCACATTCGCGGTTTTGGCGTGGGACCGACGATTATTTTTTTTTTGTTTTTACGAAACTCCCAGGTTTTCGGAGAAAACCCCTCAAAAGCAGAGCTTGTGCGAGCAAGGGAGATCCGGGACCTACAGTTTAAATAAAAGTGGAATCCGAACCACTTCAGCTCAGTGACACACGACCGGGGATCAAACCCGGACCGTCTGGGTGGAAGCCAAACGCTCTAACACCTCGACCACTTCGCTGTATTATGCCAATATCATTAACAAAATAGTCGAAAAGTAGAGGACCCAGTGTTGATCCTTGGTAAACTCTCAATACTGAGGTAAACCTTTCGGAGAAAATGCAATTTTATTGAACATATTCAACTGTTTTTAATGAATATGACATAAACAGTTCAATCACATCATAATCCAGTGAATTTACTCAAGGAAATCATGCGATTAATCTATTCAAAAGCTTTTGCTCAATCCGTATATACCACATCTATCTGCAAATGGAACAGAATATGAGCAATGAATATACATAATTAATTTGGAATAATTATCATTTGTGTTACGCTCTGGGCCACTCACTGTTACTGTATTAAAAAAATCTTCAGCACCACTCTCTGTCCTCACATTAAAAGCAAGCACCTCTACTAGGGCAACCCTCATTTTATTTGCTATGAGCAAGAAAGAAAAAGGAATAATTCTCAGCCTTGACTTGGATTAAGTAAGATGCACTCAACAAGTCTAAATTAGGACTAGACATAATTTGGGTGCTAATTCATACCTTAGGATGAGGTGACCAATACACATTTTAGGAAAAATCTCGATTGTTGTAAGGCAAGAGGGATGAAATCAATATCCAAGTTCATTCAACCATTAAACAAATCCGTGCTGTTAAAAAACGTACAATTGTGCATTTTCTCAAAATAATATCTCACGGATACCTGTCAGATATTTGTTGAACATGTTTTCTTTTCTGGGATTCACAAAAAAATTTTAAATTGTATAAATGTCTTTGCTCTATCTAGAAAACATTTCATCAAATACAGCTTCGTGTTTGAAACAGAATTCAATCGATTAATTTATACCACAGATGTTTTCTATCTTATGCAGCAGCCAGAAAATTTTAAATTTTTTTAAATTGTGACAATTCTCATAAAATTCATATTAAAAATTCAACGATATTTTATTATAATGCATTCCTTTTCATTAAAAACACACCGACTGAAAAGTGAAACTTACTAACAATATTACAATTTTCAAACAATAGGGACATTTGCTGTTTCAACTGTGACATGTTGGGAGAAAAATTGCATTCTCAAGCTAAAATGATAAAGTTTACTACTTTTGGACATCCCAAAAATATTTCAAAGCAGCATTTTACCTTGAAAAGTACATATCTATAGTGAATATGCATATCAATATTTATTTTTGGAAATTTGAACTCTGACATCCATGGCGCAATGGTTAAGTTGCAAGCGCTTCTCTAAAAATTCAACCACAAAATTTGCTTCCAATAACACTGTTTATGAATTTCCATGAAGAAGATAAGATAACATATATATACTTTTTGATCTTAACTATTACTCATAATGACAAATAAAACCTGTAATTTGTGTTTGTTTTGATTCAACAGATGATTTAAAATATCCTCTGCCAATCAGAGCTCAAGGTAAGACAACACCTGTATTACACAATCATTCAACCAGTCAAGTTAAATTCTCTGCATGTTCTTTGTATAATTTTAAGCTAAGGAGGATTCGAACAAAATTCGAAAATTGTGCCAGAGAGTATCAATTAAATGATTTTAATTAAATCGACAAAGTTGCAGTACTCTTTCTCTCCAAATATTTCCACCAAGTGGAAAATACGAAGCAAACATCTGACAGAAAGCAACTACTTCTCTGGCTATTACCACGACAGATATTGAACTACATCTGACAGATATGTATTAACTAGAAAAAAACAAAACTATCACACAATTCGCTCTAGTAAAACAAATTCTTGTTCAAACTTACGTGTTTATGAAATCTATGGCCTGAGCTTTCAGCTGATCAGCGCTGTGTAAGTCGGCTAAAATGAGGATTTCCGCTGCATTTTCTATCGATAAATTTGTACAAAGTGCTTCTTCACACATCACTTTCAGCCTTTCTAGCGCATACTGAAAAAACAATCGATAAAAACAGTTGATATAAAAAAATAAGCAAGACTCCTATCTCAAACTTTACATTCGTTAAAACTTTGAAGGTACGAAAGTATGGCGAAAACCCAGAACCAAATGCAAATTATACTGATATTCATAAAACTTGAAATGATTTGCTTTGTAAAACATTTACATTTACATATAAGTGATAAACTTAGTACAAATACCAGTGGATGATTCTCAAGACGTTCTACTCGCAGATCAGTCCTTGATTTTAACGACAAAAGAGTATGAGATTTGTGCAGAAAAAATAAAAACAAACTTTATCTGCCGCTGCTAGTAGATCATCCGCCATTTTCTCCAAATTGGACGCTTTCCCTGTATAAATAAACCTCAACATCTCCCTCAGTACTTCATGGTCAACATCTGTTATATCTACACGGTTGTGTTTCCTTTCTTCCATTTCGTGTTCGAACATCGCTTGGAATACAGGACTTCTTGCTAAAAATTAAGATGTTCTGTTGAAGTATTTACAAAAAACTATACAAATTCAATAGCTTTTCAGGCAAGCGGAAAACCATTTTCTCACCACTGAGTGTGATAAAGGGGCGTTTTTTCACCCGCTGCTTCATGAAAAATGAAAAACTTCACTGCCCTCACCTGCTAAAATTGCTTTGTGAGCTTGGAACTCCCTACCCGCTACTGATAATGTGACATCGCTGAACTTCTGATTTTCGAAGAGTAAACCTAAATCGTCCGATAACCTACATTCCGGTACCTTAAACTGTATCGTATTCGACTGACCCGAAATATTTACACTATCTGCTACAACACTAACCTGAAAACGAAAATCCAATTAATTTACAACTCATATCGCAGAACAAAGTGACGTACTTCACAAAATATCGTTAATTTGTCATCTGGTAGGAGACCATTGGCCTCGTCTAGTAAAAAGTCCCTCCTAATGAACTTCTTGAAGCCCCAATCTTTCCCCTGCACGAATCTGTAGGCTCGCTGGCTCTCCATTGCTTTCGTCTCTTCGCGTTTCGCATTTAATATACTAAATTTAAATTTGGCTCTTACTTCACTTTTGTTACACGACACTAATAACAAATATAATGATAGATAGTCTTTACTTTCCTCGTCTAAACCTTTTGGGTTCACTCGCAAACACCTGAAAAAGATAGGACAATTAGAACAATCCAATATGTTATAATAGGAAGGTACATAAGTCAACATTGAGTCATGATAAAAATAAAGAGCCGAATGAAGTATTTCTGTTGTCAGTTTTACTTTACAGAGAACGTTTGAATGCTGTTATTTTGCTCATATTGTTATGAAAGTTCCCCACTTGTCAGAATATTTCAACAATACACCAAATAATTTGGAAATGGAATGGACTGCAGTTTTAGATGTGACAAAATTTACGACTTTAGATGTTTATGAACTATCAGTGAATTCAATGGGTCTCTTTTCTCTCCTATTTAGACGTAATGTTTCTTTGAACTGGAATGCAATTCGAGATGTGATAAAATTCACGAATTTAGGTGTTTATGAACTCATGTTTCTTGGAAAATAAAACACTATTTGTCACACCTTGGATATCTGCGTCTTCATCTTGAAACACACAACACATCGTCATAAAGGGATCTCGAGCAATCAATACCAAACAATTAAAAATTATCACTGCACAAGGCCAAGACTGCAATGTGTATGAGAATGAGAGACATGAGAGTGCAGATGACATAACCTCAAACAACAATCGTATCACGCAAAAACTTACCACTTTAATTTGTCATTGGCGCCTGCGGAAAACGTGGAAGATTTCAAAACTTCGCCCATCTCTTCTCGGCAAAAACTGAAGTTGTTTATAGTCCACATATAACTGAATTTAACCACTTTGACCTGAAACAAAATGAAAAGTAGGATTTAGTTTATGTGTAGCCAATTTTTTCTTACTTTTTGAACAGTGAACATATATCCCGGAGTTATGTCACACGGAAAATTGTTGAAAAACGAGAAAAACCTTTGCATGTTTACTTAGGTAAAAAAATCGAAAAGGAAGAGGTTTCAAAAATTTTAGTTGAATATTGTGTTAAGAAGGTATATCACATCAGCGATAAGCATTTGTTTTAATGGTTCGTACGCCTAGGCGACCTATGGGTAGGTATCTAATATTATAATGACAAAATTTATCATTAATTAAATTTAATAAAAAGTGGATTTTACAAATCACTATCGATTTGAGAATTAAAACCATATTATGTATTTACCATAATATTTTTAATGTAGGTGCAATTAAACTTGTAAGGTAATTACATCTCGTGAATTACAACGCTTGTCGCCACGCGGATTGAGCGCTACTTTCTGCGCAGCTTGCGCGCTACTTTTAAGCGCATTCTTTCGTCTTGTCTGATCAGGAATATTCAGAACGTGATTATTAAATCAAGTTCGTGGATCCAGAATACAAATTTTGTTATTCGAAGGAATGAACGAATACTTTCATTTATGTGGTAGAGTTTTAATTTAAACATCAATCTAACCTACGTAAGCAAGAAAAAAATTGATTATTTTTTTTTATGAAAAATGGATTAGTAATAAAAGTGGTAAATCGATAAGTGAATACTGAATACATTACATTTAATTACCTTTGCTCCTGTTTTAATTAATAATAATAATAAAGGTCTTTATTTTCCTCAAGATAACAATGAGTATATAAAATAATAATAGTTTATAAAGTACAAATAATTTATAAACGTGGAAAAAAGGCGAGGTATCAGGTGAGTATGTACGAAACATACACTCTGTTTTTCAACCTAACCTTGACGTCATCCATAAAGAACTGATATTCTCTATAGATCCGATTTAAACATCTAGCAGTTCAAATTAGAAGTTGCATAGTATCGATACTACCACAGTCAAATCCTCCGAACATAGTCGAAACAAGCGCTGTTGCCAAATGCTGACCTACGTTTCCTAATTCTATTGATACATTGCGTTAAATCCACATTTCGCAGAATTGCGTTTTGCCCATTTCAGTACTCCCATATTGCGTTGTGCCCAAATTTATTTACGACCACATTTTGGTGTGTCCATTTTTAATTACATCCACATTGTGTTGTGCCCAAATTTCGTTGGGCCCACATTTCTTTGTGTCCATATTGCGTTGTGTCCATATACACCAAGGTTTGAATTGAATTTGATCATTGAATAGGCAAATTCAATTCGAGACGGTAGTTACCTATTCATTGAAACCTTGGTTGGAGTAGCGACATATTGGCATAACGAAATGTGGGTTTAACAAAATTTAAGCACAACGCAATGTGGGTGTAATGAAATGTGGGCACAACATATAGGCGTAACAAAATTTGGTTACAACGCAATGTGGGCACAACGAAATGTGGTCGTAAAGAAATTTGAGTACAACGCAATGTGGATGTAATGAAATGTGGGCACAACGCAATTTCACGGAATGTGAGTGTAACGCAATGTGAAAGGCCCACAATTACTGTTTCAGAGAATTCTGGTGGGCACAACAAAATGTGAGCACAATGAAATGTGGTCCTAACGAAATTTGGGTACAACACAATGTGGGTGCAATGAAATGTGGTTGCAATGAAATGTGGGCACACCGAAATGAGGACCTAATGAAATTTGGGCACAACGCAATTTCACGGAATGTGAGTGTAACGCAATGTGAAAGGCCCACAATTACTGTTTCAGAGAATTCTGGTGGGTGCAACAAAATGTGAGCACAATGAAATGTTCTAACGAAATTTGGGTACAACGCAATGTGGATGTAATGAAATGTGGACACATCGTAGTTTTACGGAATGTGAGTGTAACGCAATGTGAGAGGCCCACAATTACTGTTTCAGAGAATTCGGGTGAGCACAACAAAATGTGAGGACAATGAAATATGGTCCTAACGAAATTTGGGTACAACGTAATGTGGGTGCAAAGAAATGTGGGCACACCGAAATGAGGACCTAACGAAATTTGGGCACAACGCAATTTCACGGAATGTGAGTGTAACGCAATGTGTCGATAGGCATAAAATAACTGTTTTATAAAATTCGGCAACGCAGGTCAGCATTTGGCAACAGCGCTTCATTCAGCTATGTTCGAAGGCTGCAGGCCAACGCAATGGGTGTAATGAAATGTGGGCACAACCAAATGTGATCCTTACGAAATTTGGGTACAACGCAATATGGATATAATGAACTGTGGGCACAAAGAAATGAGGGCCTAACAAAAATGAGGACCTAACGAAATTGAGGGCCTCCAACGCAATGGGTGTAATGAAATGTGGGCACAACCAAATGTGATCCTTACGAAATTTGGGTACAACGCAATATGGATATAATGAACTGTGGGCACAAAGAAATGAGGGCCTAACAAAAATGAGGACCTAACGAAATTGAGGGCCTAACGAAATTTGGGAACAACGAAATTTGGGAACAACGAAATTTGGGCAAAACGCAATTTCACGGAATGTGAGTGTTGTCAAAGTTTCACAACTACTGCTTTAGAGAATTCGGGTGAGCATAACTAAAGATGGTCGTAATGAAATTTGTGTACAACGCAATGTGGATGTAATGAAATGTGGGTGTGATGAAATGTGGGCGCAACGAAAGTGCCTGTCGAAATTTGGGAACAAGGCAATTTCACGGAATGTGAGTGTAGCGCAATGTGTCGATAGGCGCACAATTACTGATTCAGAAAATTCGGGAATGCAGGTCAGCATTTGGCAACAGCGTTTCATTCAGCTATGTTCGAAGGCTGCAGGCACAACGCAATGTAGGTGTAATGAAATGTGGGCAGAACAAAATTTCGGTTTAACGCAATGTGGATATAATGGAATGTGGGCACGAAGAAATGAGTACCAAACGAAATTTTGGCGCATCGCAATTTCACGGAATTTTACAACTATTTTGGAGAATTCGGGTGGGCACAACGAAACATGGTCGTAACGAAATTTGGGTACAACACAATGTGGATGTAATGAAATAAATGTTAGTGTAATGAAATGTGGGTACAACGAAACGGGTGCCCAATGAAATTTTGGCACAACGCAATTTTACGGAATGTGGGTGTAATGTAATGTGTCGATAAGTCCACAATTATAGTTACAGAGAATTCTGGAAGACAAATCAGCAGTTGGTAATAGCGCTTCATTCGGCTATGTTTGAAGGCTGTGGGCACAATGCAATGTGGTCACAACGTAATGTGGTCACAACACAATGTGTGCACAACACAATGTGGGCACAATGCAATGTGGGCTAATTGAAATTTGAGCACAACGGAATGTGGGTGTAATGAAATGTGGGCGTAACGAAATTTGGGCACAACGAAGTATGGGCACAACGAAGTGTGGTCGTAACGTAATGTGGTCGTAACGTAATGTGGTCGTAAAGAAATTTGTGTACAACGCAATGAGTATGTATTGAAATGTGGACACAACGAAATGAGGACCTAACGAAATATGGACACACCGCAATTTCACGGAATGTGAGTGTAACGCATTGTGTCGATAAGTCCACAATTATAGTTACAGAGAATTCGGGAAGGCAAATCAGCAGTTGGTAATAGCGCTTCATTCGGCTATGTTTGAAGGCTGTGGGCACAACGCAATGTGGTCACAACGCAATGTGGTCACAACACAATGTGTGCACAACGCAATGTGGGCACAATGCAATGTGGGCTAAATGAAATTTGAGCACAACGGAATGTGGGTGTAATGAAATGTGGGCGTAACGAAATTTGGGCACCACGAAGTGTGGTCGTAACGTAATGTGGTCGTAACGTAATGTGTTCGTAAAGAAATTTGTGTACAACGCAATGAGGATGTATTGAAATGTGGACACAATGAAATGAGGACCTAACAAAATATGGACACACCGCAATTTCACGGTTAACCAACTTTTATCTCTTAAGGAAAAAGAAAATACAAATATAACTTAGGACATAAGTGACATAACCTTCGAAAATTATAAAGACCTGTCAAAATTAAATAAAAAGCGCAAAGTACTTATTATTAAGTCTATAAATAATAACATTGAGACCTTTAAAACTATAAATATTGTGTCGTTGATGCGGACGAGTGTGGACCTGTCGCTTCACCCATGAACCAGCCTGCGATCCCAACGAATGTTCGAGATCTTCGCCTCTATCGTTCCAGAATGTACGACATCTAGATGCGTCTCGAGAATTCTCGTGTAGATTTCCTTCGACTGAATATGCAGACCGAAGCAGATTTGGAGACAGTATTAGTTCAGCGGAGTGAGAGTTAGATGCCGCGACAGACAGTCTAGTTGAAATAAATAATGTGTGATGTACTTATGTGACATAAATGATTAGTAATTAGATTATAGTTCATAAATAAATTACGTAAAATAAATTAGACTTTAAATATACCTCAATATGTACGACGACGGCATGCTAATTGATTTAGTGCATCAATATACATTTTTGTATGATAAATCCCAGATTAGGGTCTCAAAAAAGTGTCAACAAATAGAAGGATGCATTTTGTGCGATTTTTCGCTGAGAAAATGGTCGATTTTCAAGATTCACAAGGTCATAACTCGAAAAGTATAAGAGACCCCCACAATTCTTTCGAATTCGTGTTCGGGAGATAAAACTACGTATGTAACACTACTTTTCTTTTTGTTTGGAGAAAAACCCCGATAAATTGAATAAAGCGAGTGCATAAAGGAATCAAAATCCTTAAAGTAAATTTAAGTTTAATGACAGTTGATGAAAGTTACAGATTAATGAAAAAGCGGTGTGCATAAATCCGACTTAATATTTCTTAAAGCAACAGTGTTTGAAGTATTTCAAAATTTTATATAAAACTTTAGTAAGTTTGCTAAGTGTGCAAATTTTAAAAATTAAAGAAATTGTAGAAAATATTAAAGATATGTCAATTTTTAACTTAATGTGTCAACCCTTGGGTATTTTACCTTAAATGTTTATAACAAATTAATAAATGACAGTTCATAACAGAATATGTCATATGATGTCATAGTCAGTTTTCTACGAGTACCTATTGTTGTTAAAAAATCACTCATTTCATGCTCTATTGATTGTTGTATATCAATCTCACACCGCACAGTTTTTCTTCCGTCGACCGGCCTATAGACGCCTCCTCCGTGAAAGCGGGCGGACCGAATGGAAACTTATATTTCAACAGTACCGACCAAGGACGGCGGGCGGGCAGGCATCTCGGCGAACGAAACGATGCAAAGCAAGGATGGCCGGATTTTTGGAGCGTGGACCAATTTTCTCCAGTAGAACGAGGCGGAACAGAGAGAACTTCTGTTTCGTTCTCTCCTCTCGGCTCGGCTACGGCCTTTGTTCGATTCTAAGCGTGGCTGACCTTAATTTCTCGAGGGTCCGCGCGAAGGTTTTATTTCTGTCTGTCGGTTCTAGGGGGCCTCGATAGAGAAATAGCGGAGTGAACGGCGAGCGAGCAAACGTTCTTTGTTCGGAAAGTGAAGTGACTGTATGGAATTCGGCGAAACCTACTTTGGTTTCGTTCAAAGTCATATAAGTTTAATGATGTCGCGAACGTCACTACCCAAAAACATTTAAGGGCGCTCAATATGAAAGGACCACGCACAAATACTATGAGAAAAAGTCTTTCTGTGAAACTGGACAAAGAGACTAAACTAACAGGAGGGTTTAATAAGCTCTAGCCAATCAGAATCTTGTAGCATCAACGCGTCATACTTGGACATGAGTACAGAGTCGAACTCGAACCAAGCAACAAAACTGTCAGCAGTAACTCTCATATACCAAGAGCTAGTCCGTCACTGTCTATAGTGAACGGCGGCCATGAACTACGTCACAATTCGTCAAAAATATTCTTTCATCTATTTCTATTAGTGTCCCCATTGTCTTATGGAGATTAGACTCTCCTGTTAAATAATGTTTAGTTACTTTGGTAGCTGGAGGCATTCTGAGTAAAAGTCTCCATTGGCCAAACTCGATCGTATGACTAGATTCGGCGCTAGAGGGCGACAAATCATGAATTTTGTGATTGTCGAAGAAATTCACCTGTATAAATAAATATCAATATCTCATTTTTTTTTTTCCATAATAATAATAATATAATAATAATGGCGTAATAAAGTCTATAAAAGCTCTGTATTTCAAAGATGACTAGCAAAATATCAAGTGTGCTATATTTTTGTAAAGGTATTTCAAGCTTTATTGAAATATACAGGAATATCGATATGTTATTTGAAAAATAAAAAAAAATATCTATCAGATATCAGATATAATTTCATCAAATCCAGACAAAGGCCTCGTTTTCCATATCGAGACCGAGACCGAAATCAAAGGCCCGTGAGAAATCAACAAAAAGTCCCATTATACAGTGCGACGCTAAATTATGGAACAAATTCATTATTTCTGAATGTAAAGATATTTCGGAAAAATCCTCGGACAGGTCGATTTTCTTTTCCGATGGGCCAATTTTTAAACCCCACCCAAAATATACAGGGTTATCCGCAATTGAGTGAAAATGACTTTGGTGATATTTTTAAATTGGACACCCGGTATATTTGGTTAGGGATCGTCATTACGAATCCAGTGATACCAAGTTTGATGGGATTATGTCAAACGGCTGCGGAGATATGGCCAAAAAACTTCCTCGTTTGTCTAATGAGTATGACTGCGAGACTCCACACGATTCAGAAGGTTAAAAGGCTCTGTCGCACTTATTGGGTATATGGAGAAGTTTTTTAGCCATATCTCCGCAGCCGTTTGACATAATCCCATCAAACTTGGTATCACTGGATTTGTAATGACGATCCCTAACCAAATATGGACAAATATACTGGGTGTCCCATTTAAAAATATCACCAAAGTCGCTTTTCCTCAAAAGCGGATAACCCTATATATTTTGGGTGAGGTTCAAAAATTGGCCCATCGGAAAAGAAAATCGACCTGTCCGAGGATTTTTCCGATATATCTTTATATTCAGAAATAATGAATTTGTTCCATAATTTAGCGTCGCACTGTATGCAGATGGTACAGTGGATGTCACGTCAAGTGGTGAAGCTGAACACCGTAAGGAGTCACAAATCAAAGAAACTAATAAAAGAATAGGGATTCTTTGACGTTTATGACAGTTGCCGAAAAAGTTATAATATAAAAAACGAGTGACTTGGATGAAACAAACTGACGTCAATTAATTCTCGATAACATGTGTTTTATTGAATTTATAAAATACCAGCCGTGGATTAATTAATAAATCGTTTTATTGTTCCCCCGTAACTAAGCATCTCCAGCCATTTTGAAAGCTAATGTGTTATGTAAAAATTAATTACATCACTAGTGATGTAATGAGAAGTTATGTAATGAAACAGACAGTTATAAAAAATTTTACTTTTCAAAACGCCAAAAATGCATATAAAATTTGACATTAATTTCATAGCTGGGTTACTTTTTTTTAATTTCTTTTTATATCACCATATCGAGATGCCTATTTCATAGTTTAGGAAGATTTTTTTTGACTTCAATTTGTGTTTATTATCCATTATTCGCTCATTTTTCCATAATTTTACTGCGGGTTCCTTTGAGATTCACGCATACAAAGAGTGTTGAAATCGATTAAATTATAAAAGCCCGCAGTACCCAGACATTCCGATTAAAAATGCAAAACAATTAATTACATTAATACGGCTATTCAACACACGTTTGAAGATCCGCTAATTTTGACCAATAATCATCTAGAATTATCGTTGAATACGAAATTAGAATATTAAGTCAGTAATCGTTTACATAGTTACGAGCAATATACTTGGGCCCGTCAGATCTGACACGATAATAATAATAGTAAATATTCGGAAATGAGTATATTTGCAAAAATGTAAAATGTAATGATGTTGTTTCCACATTTTATGAAAATATTATCATCTCTGCTGTTGAATGATCGCATTGAATATAACTTATGATTGTAGTGTTATCTTACAGTTTTGTCCTTTATCTATCTATTCAATTGTGTTGCTTGAGGATGCACTAGTCGTTTTACATAAATTACATTATCGTCCATATTGAAAATACCGAAGAATTAGGAATAACTTATTTTATTTAAACTAATTAAAACTTTGTTCATACTTTTTTTAATTTGTACTTGCGGAACCTCTTCCTTCTTACCTCAAAAATTAATGTAGATATTACTTAAATATCATGGAATAGTTATTTTCCTAACAAGTGCGGACAGTGATACTTTCCCGCACGCGACTGCCGTTGACCCGAACGACGCGAAGCGGAGTTCGGGCAAGCAGTCAAGGGCGGGAAAGACACTTTACGCATGAATTAGGAACATTATTTTTTTTACGACCGCATAAATATTTAAAAAGCACATTGAAAATATATATTTTATTTCAACATACAAAACATTCCATGAAAATCCACTAATTATTATTAATATTAATGTTGAAAACACAATTTCAGAATAGCCGGTCCAGAGTAGTTAGTTGGTGGTAACTAGCTGTTAAGAGTAACACTCGTAGATTGCAAAGTGCATGAAGATGACGGAGACGGTATTGGTTGCAAGTTGCCAGTACATGAAAGAATTTTATTCGAGATGGTTTTCTTCTGTTCTACGGAGTCCTCCAAATAACTCTCAGCAACAATGAAATGTACATTTAATAACGATAAATTGACATATTTTACTTTCCCGCACTAGTGCGGGAAAGCGAGTTTTCCCGCACTAGTGCGGGAAAGTGGGTAAAAACGCACGGTCGTAGAAAAAATGATTTTCAGGTACTTAAAATATTCGCGTCTCTTAGATCGTTCATAATTCTGATGATATGCTCCTGACTTAAAAATAGAAAACCTTGTGATTCATCCTTATTATTTAAACTAATTCAACCGCACCAATAATTGATAGATTTTAGCAAAGCGGAGAGAGACACCCACACCGAGATCTAAAAAGTTGTGTTTTTTCCTAGGTAACACACTATTTCTCCTTTGAGGGGAAGACACCAGTGTAAAATATTGTTTCTTATGTAATACTTCCGTAACTTCCATTGTGTAATTTGCAGAATCTACAGATACTTTAAAATGAATAAAATTACCTAGAACGGCCAATTTCTAGTGATATACACTGCATGCCAACAGCGATGGGACCACCCGCATTACCGAACAATTATAGTAAGAGACAAAATAGGTCGAAAATGTCCTCAGATTCGTTATAAGAACAACCCATTTGACTAATAATTCACTTGACTACGAAAAAAATCAAATTTCAAAATTCAAGGAAACCTCTTTCGTAATTTTTTTACTTAGCATTGTACTTTTTTGGTATATCTATCGATGTTGCAAAGGAACCCGTACATTTTCTATGAAAATGGCTTTCGACAAATTTTCTGAAATTCTTACATATTGTTGATCCTGTCATTCTTGACCAGTTTTCGATCTACAGGGTGTCATAAATGCAAAATTTGTAGTTTATGGTATTTTGTACTCTAATTAGAGATTTATCTTTCTTAGAAATGAAAGTACAACGTCAAAGTTTTTTTTTTAATGGATCCCTCCATTCAAAATAAAAATAATATCTCACAAAGGGTGTTGCATTATATCATGGCAAGATCATGTTTTATTTATTTATACGAGCAAGCCCAATTAAAGATATTACAAGATATACATTATGTGAGTAATACAGCAACAGTCACAACATATATGATATTGATAATAATGAAGACATTAAAAAGATCAATGAAAAGTAAAAGTACAAGTACAGTCAGTGTAAAAGTGGGGAATAAAATGACAAGATGGTGACTGACACAGTTGATTTTTAAACTTAAGAAGAGGTGTTGAGAAGATGTCAATATCGAGGCAATTTGCCGCTCTAAGGGATCTTGGGATATAGTTGAAATAAGCAATGTTGGTACGATGGTAGGGAGTATGAAAAGTAGCTATCTGTCTAGTAAGGCGAGTGGGGACTACTAAACTGATTTGAGATAGAAGATCTGGACAGTCATATTCACCATTTAATATCTTGTAGAATATGTTCATTGAAATTACATTTCAATAATGTAATCGTTTCGACTTTTAGTCAATCCGTTAAAACTGGAAAACAAACGGCAAGAATGTGACATTTTTTCAAAAAGGTGGCCTCGTGGCATTGAGTTCCAAAGCTTTGCCGTTCGTTGGAAGAACGAGCCCTGGGAAAGAGATGTTTGGCATGTGGAACGATTGATGACATTCCAAAAGAGCATCGTCCATGAAAATATCTATAAAACAGAGACAGATCGCTAACCTTTCTGTGGTGTTCCGGAAAAGTGAACGAGCTTGTGAGCGCTGCAGCACCGACGAGACCAATGGCTCTTTCTAGACAGAATCTAAAAGTTTCAGTTTGTGTTTAGAGGATGCACTCTAGAATTTTTGCTAGGACACAGACTCAGAAGAAACGATTTACCCGATTCATGATTCACAATCTATATTCATATTTCATAACTTCAAGTCTTCAAAGTTATCAACTCTTAACTTCATGCACTAATGTCGTGAAAAAATAGATTATGTGCATGAGTCAATTCATACTTTGAAGAATGTGGTGCAATTTTTCACCAGAAACTTCGTGGTCTAGAGTCAACCTTAAAACGTTCAGAGTGTTATTGTTTTTTATAATTTTATTGAAGATATCGCTCAATTTGTTGTGTGTGGGATTTCAAAATTGTAAAATGTCACTTGTCAATTACTTATGCTTATGAATTAAAGAAATAGTTAACCACATTTTTTAGATATCTTGGGTATTATCCTTACGAATCCGCTAAAATCGATTAATTGTCAAAAGAGGGGACGTAGTTGAAATGTTTGCTTTTCCAAATAATTTATTGACTTGGTTGGAATCATATATGTGTGGTCGTAGTATGAATGTAAGAAATAACGTATTTATGTCAAGTGAGCGTGGTGTTAAATTAGAAGTGCCGCAAGGGTCAGTCTTAGAACCCCTACTATTTGTGTTATTTGTCAACGACTTGCCCGAACACGTAACTGATTGCCACATTACCATGTTTGCTGAAGATAAAAGGATTCCAGTTGCTAGTTCTGATCCAGATGCGTTATTAACAAATGCCGGCAGAATCATTTATACGTTCACATCATGGTGTGACAGAAATTAACTTAATTTGAATACAACAAAGTCAGTTTCAATGAAATTTTATAATAGGAAGAATAATATCCCTGGTGAAATAAACGCTTTTGATGAAATGGTTATGTTGCAAGATGTAAAATTCTTGGGAACATTTCAGGATGAGAGGTTAGACTGGGATCTACATATCAATCACATATGCAAGAAACTGAATTCAGCATTCTTTGCAATTAAGCAGATGAAAACATGTGTAGCCAAGAAGAGCTTATTAAGCATTTATAATGCAATGGTTTACTCACACATTTCTTTCAAGACAATGTCATGGAGTTGTAGTAAAGATTTTGGTAGAGTATTTATAGGGTAGAAACGTATCGTAAGACTAATCTTTGAAATGGGCTATCGAGACAGTTGCAAACCAGTAAGAGAGAAATTGTTAACTGCCCCATCAATCTATATTTTGAAATGTTTAAAATTCATTAGAAGCAACATGAAATCTATCAATACCAATCCTTCTTCACATGCTTACCACACACGTCGTGGTGGTGACCTAAAATACCAAACCACAAAACTACAAAATTAAAAAATTCTCCTCTCTACAATGCATTGAGTTTCTACAACAAACTGCCAACGGCAATTAAAAATTCTGAATGTGACAGAATATTTTTTAATAAAATAAAATGTTTGCTGACTGAAAAAAGTTACTATTCCTGTCAAGAATATTTGGATGATCCACTATTGTGATTTATTAAACATTTTAAATATATTACTTGTAGTGTAGTCTTACCTTACCTGTTTTCTTTCAATTCAATGATTTTACATAATGGACGTCGTTCATTTATATTCATATGCTATGATTTTGTTTATAGTGATAATCGTTTCACTTTTAAATATGTATCTTGTGTTGTGCTGTCGTCTGTCCTGTTATAACTTTGATTTCATTTATACATATGATCGTGGTTTGTTTATTTACTTATTTATTTTATTTATACTCGTTTTATATTATCAACGACTTACAATATGCTGTTACTGTATTATGTGCTATCTGTGTTCTATGTGACTCACCCATTATGGATATGGTTAAGTACCTACCTGTAGTTTATGTCCACACATTATTCATTTTATATGACTTACCATATGTACAACTGTACCTACATGGCTAATGAATTTATTATTATTATCATCCAAGCTGGCCGCGTAAAGGTCAGTTCCCAATGCAGCGTTTTTGCTTTCCGTGTTTCGTGTCACGCGTCACGTATTCTGATTGGTGACGAAGAAGAAAATCTTGGTGTAAGTTTACACGTTCTTATTAACGTTGATTATAAAATGTAATAAGGTTAGTGAGTAAATAATCGCAGTATTATTAATTGTGGAATACTGGAATACATATTGACATATTTAGTGGCTCGGATATATCCGAACATCCATGTTTTCAATTTGAAGAAATCAAAGCTGAAAGTGAATTATCTGTCCAAGAGGAAAGTAATGTAGCACAGATGGCTTTGGTGGCAGGCAGAAGGCCTATGTGGACCACAAAATGTCACTCACCGAATGAACCAATAAGGGGAAAATTCGAACAAGCTGGAAGGTTTTGCCGGAGAGTACAATTAAATGATATGAATGAGGGAAAAATTTTTGTTACAAATAAAAGAACTCTCATCATGATCTTAGTTTCCCTGTCTTCTACGATTTTCAATAAATAAATCAATACTAGCAGTTTTCATAGTTTCTGCTTCATTGCCTCCATTTTACACATAAATACCAAGCAATCAAACATACTTCATAACCACAAATAATTTGACAATTTTGTCATAACACAGACATCCTAACGTAATTTCATTGGGGACTATTCAGAAAGCGGTAGAGCATTTTTGTGACTTTGTAGAACACATTGACAAGATTGAAAAGAGAGCATTTTGCAAACGCTTGCATTTCAACTTGGCCGCGACTGCAACCACCTGCATATACCGGCATAATTTCGGAAAAAATGCTTAAACACGCGCCATGTCGACCAGCGTATTGATAATAGCCTCGCCCATGGTAATTTCTAATCGAGCGTCGTGAAAGGAACGCCCGCATCCGTGCGGTGCCCGTGTAGTGTCTTGCTAAACCTCACGTTTTTTACGGTTTACGGCCGCTCTGCTTTCTAGAAGGGTGTCGAGAGACGGTTCAAGACGTTCACTGATCTAGCTGAAATATTGTCTAGACTACCCAATAGTCCATCTCGCAACGTTGAAAAAAGGCATCCCATGTGCAGGTAAATGATTAAGTATGGGGAGCTATATCAGGGTGTTCAGGGGGACGTATGGAACACAAAAAGCGTTGGTGGCCATGAGTGTCGCGTCTGGCGTATTTAAAGTGGGGGACAGTGGGGTTCGATGAGCTAGCATCTAAATCGTGTGATAACTCGGTAACTATCACATTTACGTGAAAATTTCAGGAGACCAAACTGATAGAAAATACTCGTTTCTATATTTGTCATGTTCAAATCCGCTACTCAGTGAAGTTCGCGAGATAAAATCGATTTACTAATTATTTGAATATATTAAATTCATTTAATCAATGAAACACATATAATCATCCATTACTTTATTCCCTTTCAGATATTCGATCGACCAAAACTGCCTTTAGTCTAGCACGTCCAGCTAGACTGAAGGCTGGGCATGGCAAACAAACAACTTTACGAACCGTATTGGTGGGAAAGGGGGTATTGGGAGGAAAAGGGGGTATTTGGTGGGCTGAAATCAAAATTGAATAATAACTCTCTAAAAATCAAAGGTACGTAAAAAAGTCAAATTACCGAAAAGATGGATCATTTATTTTTCTACAATAATTATTTCTTACTTTTTTTCAAGAGACATGAGACAATTTCTGTTTCCGGTTAAACATATTAAATAAACATTTTCATTCGAAGATAATATTCGTTGATAAAAAAAGGAATCAGAAACTGAACTATCTAGTTTTACCAATCGGAATCTTCAGTTTTGTCATCACTAACAATTCCTGTCTCATTATAAACATTATCACAGATTGTTTTCTTCAAGACAAGCACACATCTCTGTGCATAGAAGTTGACTTGAAATACGACTGCAGGAGCCCTTTGTAAGCGATAAGCTCTTACGGTCCACACGGACGATTACAAAGTTCTGGTACCAATGTTCAATTTTCAACTTTCCATACAAATTTGTAGTGGTAGGAAAAGACAAGGATGCGGTACGTTACATCGACGCCACTCCATACTCCATACTGCAAAGGTAGCAAAGCTGCTCTTGTTGGTGGTATATTTTCTGCAACACCCTATTTTTGCGTAAAAACACCGTCTCAACTCTTCCACTGTATACATTCGCTTCTTTTCTGTTGAAAGTAATTACTCCCTGCATACATACTTTTCAATGCTCTCGTACGTTTCATCTTCGATGAATGAATCACCAAGCGATACCAACGCTCCAAACACATCATCATCTGCATCCAAGAATCTCTCCTAAAAAGATGGTTTTGTTTTGCCTTTGAAAGCCCCACTAATATCAGCACCAGAAATAGCGTGAATTCCCAACAAAGCTGCGTCTCGCTGTGGGCCAAGAGCACTGTACTCCTTACCTAAACATTTCTCTCGTCTCGTTGCTCCTAGAAAGACCATATGGCTGTCTTTTGGTAATTGGGGGTAATTAAGGACAGCCAAAATCAATAGAGTGAAAAATTAGCTTCGCATCTGTTTCCTCGTGAAAGCTTTAAAGATGTGCTATGTATAATCCAGAAGCTTCTGTAGTTTCTCGGTAGGCAACAACTGCACATATGCCTTTTTTCATTGCTGATATAAAGAGTGCCCTACTGAGGAATTCGGTGAGTCAGTCTTTGGCCTTAATGTGAGAGTAGTTTCTGTAACATAAGTGCTCTGATATTAGTTTTGCCTCAATCATATATTGGATAGGTAAAATGCCTTTTTTACTACGCGACGAAATCTCAGCTGCCTTCAAAGAATTATTGATATAAGTATCATACACAACAGGTATTTAGCAAAATACTCTATACTCTGAGGATACTTTACTAAAAAATTGATCAGATGAATCTGAATAGGTTGACACTTGTTTGAGCTTGAGCTAGAAACCTACTTTGTGAGAGTTGACGTCATGTGATTACGAAAATTCCGCACAACATTTTTAATATAATGTTCTTCTGTACCAGAGCATCATCTACCCCTAAGCAACAAAATGCATTATTACTTCTATTGGGATACCACCTACCACTTTGCAGGTGGGTCTGATGTTTCTAAAGATCCTACTGTGGCATTATGCCATACATTCAAAGAAGAATAGTAACGTAAACCTAGCGCAAATAAGTACTTGTTGAAGTCATCCAAGACTGCAATACGCAGATTCCAGTTTGAATTCCTTGTTGAACAATAGAAAGGTAATATGGTGAAAAGCATATCCATTACCATTTTGAATATAGGGGTCGCTTCACTTTCCTCTTTGAATGAACCTTCCAATTTAGTAGAAAGTTCCAAATTCATCCACCTTTCCGTTAATTGATGGATAGAAATAGTAATACTACAACGGACCAGGTATTCCTCATTTCGACAGCTATAGTACCGCATTCCTGTTTCAAATCAGGGTTTTCTTTTGGATATAACGCATTATCCAGCGAGGGTTCTTTGGCCGATAGCCGACCAAAACGGTTTGTGAAGTTGTTCGTTTGTCATGCTCATTCATGTTTTGGGGGAACATCTGACAAAGAATCAATAAAAGAATGATTATCTGTGTTCCATTGAATAATTGAATTTAATATATTGAAATAATTAGTAAATCGATTTCATCTGGCGAACTTCACCTAGTAGCGGATTTGAGCGTGACACTAATATTATAGAAACGAGGATTTTCTATCAGTTTGCTCTCTTGACTTTTTTTACATAAAAGTGATAGTTACCGAGTTATCACCCGATTTAGATGCTGCACATCGAACCCCACTTTCCTACACTTTAAAAACGCCAGTCGCGACACTCAGATGGCCACCAACGCTTTTTGTGTTCCATACGTCCCTCTGAACACCCTTATACAGTTTCCCATACTTAATCATTTACCTGCACACGGGATTACACAACTATATGGACTAAAAATAAGTAAGCACTAAGCAGGAGACGACGGCGACGTGCAGCGTTAGAACGTGGTATAAGGAAGGTGAACGTGGGAAAAATGGCTGTCGAAGATGGATCGGTTTCGATGAGTTTTTCTGAGAAAGTGCAAGTTACCGAAGAACCGATGTAGCATATACGTTATTACACGTGGGCCATTCATTTCTCTATCGGAAACGGCCTCTCAAAAAAAATATCCTTCGATTTCATGCCAAGATACACAGAGAAATCATCGTAATCATTCAAGGACATTCTCTATTCCATATTCCACGAGTAGAAAAGAAATATAATAAACACTAGAACGCCAGTAGTTCAGAATAACGTGGTCCCCTTAAGGCAGATACATCAACCTATGAGTATGCGCAATAGAGCGCAAGTGTCGCCAGGGTCGGTCTTAGGATTTTTGACTTCCTGTTCCTGAATCTGGTATAAGTTGTCGGTAATCTCATTTGCAATATAATAGAGTTTTCCTTTAATAATATATACAGAAAACCAATAACTGACTTCTTGAAAATAGAAACATTGAGTGTAGGTGTTCTATTTTGTGCTTTCTAGCGACCAAGTAGGGAGAAATTATTGTGATCATCAAAATATTCGAATTTTGATGGGAACTGATTCTATTCCACTCAGTCTGTAAATCAGAAAAAAAAACTTAAATTGTGTGCCCATCGGCCTCACTTCTACAGATTGACTGATTAATTAATTGTTTATTAATGCAAAACGTATGTAATAATAACACAGGCTTTTATTGATAAGATATTACAATTTTTTTTACATGAGTTCAAACTATTTGTTGACTCTTGTCTTATCACTCTTCCACCATTTCTGTTGAAAAACAGAGATATAAAATAGGGAAAAAATCTATCAAATATAGTTTCTCGGGTAAAAATCTACATTTTTGCATTCGGTCAGAGGTTCTCATTTATCATTGTAAATGTTGTTGAATCGCATTATATTCAAATGGCATTTTTTGTAATAAGAAGTAGATTATCGAATGTCGAGATAAATATATATAAAAAATCAAAAATACAAATTGTTACAGGACATTTGTTTCACTTTGTTTTAAATAAGGAGAAATAGTAGGATTGGTGGAAAAAGGACTATCATAATTCTCAATACATTTTTTTTTTGTACAAACTGATTTCTATTAAACGAAAATTGTAGCATTTTGTTTCAAAATCTATTGATGGGAAAATAGAACCAATTTTGTAAGTGTTTTTCTCTTCAGTTCACCTCTAATTTTCTCAGTTTGCGACATTGCAATATTGAAAAATCTAATTCTGGTGTAAATTCTTGTTATTGCTTATATCACTTTCATTTTGTGATGCGTAACCACATTTTCAGTCGGAGTACTCAAAGAAGGGAGAAATTAAATTAAATAATAAAATTCCCCATCTTCGATCAAAAAATGTCGTTGACATTGATGTCAATTTTTTTTATAATGGTCTTATCATCCAAATTCAAGTCCAAATAGATTTTTTTTGCCGTGTCGTTGTCAATATACTGGTGTTATCCAGATTTACAGTTTCCCTGAACAACAATGCTAAAACCTAACAATGCCAAAACTCAGGATTTTAAGGCGGTGTTGCCAAGTTTACTGGACTTCGCACAATTAACTGCCCCAACCACAGATGATATTCCCAACTTCATTTGGATCACGAAAAAAAACAAGAAAACTAGGCAACGACGTGATTAGAAAAAGCAATAATGCGCAATTACAAAGGTTGGTCATCATTCCCTGTGAGTGGTCATTTAACTGAATCTCGGACAGCGTGTTTGGCGTTCTAGTGTTTATTATATTTCTATAGTAATACCCCATTCAATAATAATGTTATCTATTTTTGGTTACCAATTGCATTATATCATTGATTTGAATATAAGAACCGTTTGGATTTCAATGGATGTTTCAAATATAGCAATTATTGGATATCAACAATGTGCCATATTACTTTCAATAACGAATTTATCATTGCAGAAGACAGGTACTTGTCATACAAACCTCGTATATTATGGATTTCACTGCGCTGAAAGCCTGGCAAATATCCAATAATCTCAACAGAACTTGCGGACGACATCAGCGTTATGATCAATGGGTTTACCGATAGAAAGTTGCAAGATAAATCTGAACGCACGTGACAGCCCTCAGTGAGAGTCGACAAAAGGATTGATCAGTACACAGTGGAGTCAATGGGCAGTGATCATTACATCAAGTTGTCACGTGATAGCAGCGAATAATGTCACCAAATCCTTGTTATTTGTCACTTATCACAAATGACACACCAATTCATCCATCGCCTGTCATCAGTCAGTTGTTACCTGTCACCCACATGTCATTCGTTAGCTGTCCTTTGTCACCTGTCATTTATTACCAGTCATCTATCGTCCATTACCTATCAATCGTCACATCTCACCTATTATTCGTCATCTGCAACTTATCATCAACCTGCACGTTATGCATGATTTGTATTTTTTGATAGTAGATTCATTTAAGAAATTCATTTAAGAAACAGTTTCTAATATGTTGATCATGTTTTTTCTTGTTTTTTCCGTACGACTAAGAACCAGTGAAAAATATAACTAATTCAGTGATTCAATGTTGGTTGTTGGTGAAATACTTGGTAGATCTGTTTTTGGAGGAAACCAATCGTCTTCAATGTGTTATTACTAACTGCATTGATTTTGTTAGGGGAGAAATTTAGGAAAGAAGAGCAGTGAATGTACAATGATGTTTCACGCCACTAACACCCAGTTGCTCAGTGGGACGTGGATTCGACCATAAACATTGATTTCGATAAGATTGAAATATGGGGTTTAATTTTCCGGAGCGCCACGGATTTATCGCCAGTGAAAAATCCGAAACCACCCTGATGGAATGAGACAACCCACTGCACTAATATTACTAAAATATTGAACAATAGATACCTATAAATGGTATAAAAATAATATATAAATATGTAGAGATTTTGTCCTCCCTTACGCCTGGATAACTTGGACCAGAATAAAAGAAATAGTCATGTCCCTTACTAATAAAATATATTGATTTATGTTACACACACTGTAGTGCTGTTCGGCGCACAATACAAAATGAAATGAATATAAATATGGTACCACCAAGATGAATTCAAGTGTACACTAGGATTGAGAGTAGTGTATTGTTTAATTACATCAATATTAAACCTCCAGCAAGGGCTATGCCTGTGACGTCACGATGATAGCTAACAATTATGAATACCTATGCCTTAAAGGCAAAATCTAAGCGTATCTGATACGATGTAGATTTTCTCAATCATGCCAGTTCACCAATTGTAGTTGTAGTTCATCAGTGCCTTGGTGTATACAGGTGCACATAGTGGGTACGACACAATCAATCAAAGTACGTGTACAGCTGGGACGAATACCATTAACGGAGAATACCAATCATAGGGGACGAACAGAGAAGGAATACTGAACAACAGATGAACAGTAGATCAGCCACAGTTGAGCAGAAACAATCACAGTAATGAAACAGTGGAAAGACAACCGTGGAGCGACGGAACAATAAAACCGTAGCGGAGCACCCTGGAATAAACAATACCGGTCTGACTTCTGATTACACTTGTATGGGGCCATAAGTAGAGCCCACATGCAAATATTAACCTCTATTAAGTGGGAGGGTTCTGATAACAGCTTGGATGGTCTGTTTGCTGTCTGATAGCTAGTTTCTTGTTCCAGTGGTTTTACCCAAAGATGAAATGACTTTTAACCTCAAAATCCGCATGAAAGCGAAAAAGAGATATTCTCGAAAATATACAGCGTCAAATATCGCAAACAATATGAGAAAATCTCCAGGCATGAATCCTCCCAAGATCTATCAACGATGATCAAAACTTAAATTTGATTCAGGAGAGTTCGAATAGGTCAGTCACTCATCAAAATCTCGAACCGGAAATCGTCACTCAAAAATGTCCCAGTGACACAATTTTTGAATTGTCGGAATTGATTCTCTAGAGAAATATGACGTAATTTTCTCTCAATTTCGTGCATTAGGTAGGTAGGTGCCTATAAAATGACGTCATATTTCTCTTGAGAATCAATTCCGGCAATTCAAAAATTGGGTACCAGACGTCAAAGTTAAAAACTGTCACTATCAGACAAGGCGCTTCCTTGTTCGTTCGTGTTCTGCGAGATCAGTACAGGAACTACCTAAAGCTACTCGGAGCTACTCCTTGGGACAATTGGACAACGACTCAACACCTAGAAATTCAGAGTTGCCACCTGAACTAAGACGAACCAAACACAAACAAGGTCAAGTATTCGAAAGTGAAGTATAGGTACCTCAATGGCACAAAATAGAGATAGAGTAGGAATGTTACGATTTTGTGTTCTAAGCACAAAACAATAGACTAACCAAAATTATGTTTACAAAGCAACGCTGTCATACCGCAAAATAGAACAACTGATAACTGTCATTAGCTTAAGGCCGGTTCATGTTCGCTCGAATTAGTACGACAAAGGTAAGTACTAACAGAGTGGAAACTTTATAAATAACAGGGAATTACTGATGTTATTGTATTAAAACAGAAAGGGTTTTCTAGTGCAAAATAAACCCGTAACAATTCATTAATTGAATTTGAGGTTGTTTTGATAATTTTACTTCTTATAAGAAACTCTCATCTGCGATATAAGGACCAATCAAAACGGTGTGTTTTGATAGTACACAGTTCCTTTCGAGTCGGCAAGACCACGTCGTCTTTAGCAACCACGAATCCAAATAACAATGGAAAATATAATTTTATCTTGTTATCGAGTATGACATAGACGTCAGTCTAATAGAGGTTATGTTCATCAGTTATTATATGTAACTATTGAAGAATTCACGACAATGAAACTTTCTTGACTTTGTTGATTCGTGAACTTTAATCAACAGATACAACTCGTACACGATACTATCAAAAATTCTGTCAGAAATCTTGAACTCGATCAAATTGCTTCGAGATAACACCACTCGTCCTAGCGGACTCGTGATGTTACTTACCATGCAATATGATCTTGTTGATTTCTGACAGAATTAATATCGATAGTATTGCGAGCACTCGTGGTATTACCCCCGAAAATTCACCCCCAGATCTGCGTGGCTTGTTTTTCTGGACAATAACGTGGAATTATTCTGATTCGTGCTGCTACTGGGGGTCACGGAAGTGCACTTATCTTTATTGAGAAGTAGTTTGTTCGCGAAATATCATTCGTGGACGCTGTGAGTATCTATTTGTAATACAAAATAATCGTTAATATTACATATTAACATAATATAATATAAAGTTTTGGAGTCAACTGCGTAAAGTAGGGAATTAGAACATACCTAGTCTCTGGAAAATCATTGATAAATGTCAAGAAAGGAAGAGGTCTCAGGTTGGACCCCTGGGGTACTTCTGATTTTACAAAAGACGGCATCGACTTTTTCTTTAAATGAAACATTTTGAATACTGTTTGACAGGTATGATAAGATGAAGGCAATTTCACAAGAGTATCACTCAACCTATAAGACATAACTTAAGACAAAATAATGTCATAGTGAACTGTAGCAAACGCCTCTGCAAATTCGGTGTACACTATATCCTCCTGGGTTGCCGTATTCAATATTTCATCAACTTTGTTCAGGAATTCAGTCAAGTTTGATTCAATAGATTTATTTCTACAAAATCCATCAGGAGGTGGGCACAGCATGTTCACGTGCTCATAAATTTTGTCATAAATAATATATTCGATTGAGGAAGGTGAAATCAATAGACAAGTTTTGAGAGGATGATATATGCTCATAATTCTAAAATCATACTAAAGGTGTAGGCGGACCTTGAAAAAATTAATAAAAAAGATGACGATGAGGAATGACAAAGCAGCCTTCAATTTATATTAACAGCGGGGCCATATGAATGAAAAGCTGACAAATAACTTTTATACAGTGTAAATCAACAAGATATTCTTGGTCCATTACTATGATGCGAATCAATATTTCTCGATATTGAGGACGCATTTGACAATGCATCTTTGACAACCATTAACGACTTCACTAGAGGGCACGAATTCAATTCAACTTGTCGCAAGTAGATCAATGGGATGCTTGAAGGCAGACCGGTCTTCAATTCCAAGTTGGAGCTCATCCTGACAAACGAACTTTAGACAAACTGTCTTTGAAATCATATATTTATAAAACAAATTTAACTGACCATTACACCATCATGCTCTCTATAAAATTCCTATCTGATTCATCTTATCCCAACCAAAATACCATCAAAACTACAAACGCATTCATAAATAAAAATAAATTACAAAAAAATTTTGAAAAAGAAAAGTGGGACGATATACTCGTTGCAGATGAACCAAAGGATGCTTATGATCACTTCATAGATAAGATCAACAAATATAATGAGTTATGCACTCAGTTTCAAATAAACGAAATTTGAACTCTAAACTAAAACTTTAGACGACCACAGGACTTCTAACATCAATAAGGTATAGAGACAAACTAAAAGAAATATTAAAGAAACATTACTCAAATGACCGTTACTTAGAATATAAAAACTACAGAAACTACCTCAACAAACTTATTAAAAATCATAAATATAATTATTATATAAATAAGATCCAAGATGCCCAAACTGATTATAGAAAAATTTGGCAAAATATTAATGAAATGACTAACTCGGACTCTAAAGGCACAAAAAAATATACCATAATGAACGAAAATGGAGAAAATATTCCTAATAATAAAGAAAAAGCAAATCACTTCAATCACTTCTTCGCAAACATAGGACAACAACTGGCCGATAATATTGACCGACAACTTGACTCTCCTCCAGAAAAAAAACATGTCAATTATGAGAGATTCACTTTTCCTAACCCCAGTAACGAAACAGGAAATCGTTAACATAATAACTTCCCTCAAAAATAACAGCTCCTCAGGACCTGACGGTTTTTCCGTGAAATTCATTAAAAAATATAACTCTTTCTTCCTGACTCCTCTCTGTCACATCATTAACTTGTGCTTCTTGAAGGGACATGTACCCGCTGCATTCAAAAATTCATTTACGACCCCCATCTTCAAATCTGGAGATAAAAAGCTCACCACTAACTATAGACCAATCACCATAATCAACAACTTTGCCAAAATCTTCGAGAAAAGCCTAAAAAATAGACTAGTTTACTTTTTGGAAAAAAATAATATATTATCGGGCTGTCAATACGGTTTCAGAGAGGGGATGTCAACAGAAAATGATGTTTTTCAACTAACTCACAACATTTGGAACAACTTCAATAATGAAAAGAAATGTCTAGCGGTATTTCTAGACTTAGCTAAAGCCTTTGACACTGTCAACCATAAAATCTTATTGAACCGTTTAGAAAATATGGGAGTTAGGGGTCTTACACTTCAATTATTTGATAATTATTTATCAAATAGGGAACAGAGGGTAAAGATCGATAATGAACTTAGTTATCCATTACCTGTCATAATGGGCGTACCACAGGGAACAGTGTTGGGTCCCATCCTATTTTTGGTGTATATCAATAGTATTTATAACATTGGACACAGTAATGACAATAATATCGTACGCAGACGACACGGCACTCCTATTCAATGCGGATTCCTGGGATAATGTTTACCAGAAAGCTGAACTAGTACTTAAAAATATATACATCTGGCTGAATACAAGTCTCCTAAGCCTTAATGTGGGTAAAACAAAATTTATAACATTCTCTACCACTAAAAAAGATCAACCTTCTAAAAACACTCTAACCGTACATAAAAACGGATGTCAAAACTTAAATCCATGTTGCTGCTCGGTTATTGAAAAGGTAGAGGACATCAAATACCTGGGTGTGTATGTAGACCAGCATATACGATGGGTAGTTCAAACTGATCACACGGTCAAAAGACTCAGAAAACTAATATACAAACTGTATCAGCTCCGAAACCTCAACAACATCAAACTTCTATTAACCATTTACAACTCATTGGTAGAATCTATTCTTAGATACTGTATTATAATATGGGGGGGTTTATCCAAAACTGCAATACACAATATCGAAGTTACGCAAAACACAATCTTGAAAATTATCTTAAAGAAAGACCGAAGACGTACTTGAGGCACTTTACAAAGAAACTGGTTTGCTAGGAATAAGAAAATTATATATATATTTCACTGCCTCATATGGACGCAAAAAAACATAACCCCATCTACAAATCATGACCACAACACTCGCACAAAACCCAAAAAAACCTAAATATTCCCCTCTGTAGATTAACTCATACACAGAGATTTGTATCCTATATTGGCTCAAAACTGTTCAACCAAGTTCCACAGGAAATAAGACTATTGTCTAATAAACACAAAATGAAATCCAGAATGAAAGAATTTGTTCTTACTTTTAAAGAGAAACATTCTCAATTGAAAATTGAATCAATACATGACTCCTCTGGAAATGGAAAAACCCTACGATAAAATTGAAGTTACTTTTTTGTAATATCTAACAGAAAACAACTACTTCCCCGGCAAAAGCCACGCTGGACATTGAACTACATCTGATAGATATTGAGAAAGACCCTATATAACTTGAGAGAAAAAATCTGAAAGTGAAAATTTGCATTTTCATTCAGATAGTTGATTATTTATTGAATGTCCAGTTTCCTTTGGAGATTCTTATCTATGAATGAGATAAGGGAGAATGTTATTCAGAAGTATCACTCACAGAAAATCGCTCATTCCATTGTTCATATTTTCAATGAAATCAACTTGTTCTTACTTATTATAATAAACTGAAAATCATATTCGATACTGATTGAAGATCATCTCCAACATTCAAATTTCTTCCTGAGGTGAAAATTCATTCAAGCGCATCTCTCTCTCTCTCTCTCTCTCTTTCCTTCTCTTTCTATCGCTCTCACCCAGTTTCACCTTGCAGTTGACAATTATTTTATGTTGTAGAATAGGCTATGAATATGTATTTTATTTAACAAATCTACCCAAGCTGATGACTACAATTCAATCCTCGATTAGGTAGCTCAGCCTGGCCACATATAACTTAATTTTAATTAACCAATTCATATTGATGTAAGATATTTGTATTTAACCTGAATAATTACTTTACATAAATACCTAGATATTTGAAAAAAAAAAAATTGCAAATGTGTCGAATGAGTCTTTCGTGCATGCAACCACAAGTTCCTTTTGAACAAGACTTACATTCGAAATAATGTAAAAAAAAAATGTTGAAATTGCTATTTCCGTCAACTTATTGCACCCCTACGCGCAACCCTCAAAAGTCTTCGAGAGACTTGTGCGAGATAGGGAAGACGCAACCCTTACCTTTTAACGTGTGATGCCATGCACGAGTCCGGTGACCATGTTGGGGAATCGAACCCACGACCCTAAGCTTGAGAGGCGAACGCTCTACAGCCGATCACCACGTCCCATGAAACCGTATATACGATATGATGATTTAGTAATGTCGTTCATGTAAGAGTTAAAAGTAAGCTAATTGTCAAAATTCACTCCCAAGTATCTAGTATTATCTACATGCTCTAGAATTGTATTATTAGTTGGGTATATCATTATGTTCATGTGGAATAGAACAATCGTCCAAATTAGAAAGGCAAGCATATAATTTCAGATCGTCCGCAAACATTAATTTATAATGTTCAAGGGTCTCGATCATTGATAAATATCAAGGACAACAATGGCCCCAAGTTGGAACCTTGAAGGGCTCTACTAGTTGCATTATAGTTATGTGAACAAAATCCGTGAAAGGACATACTGTATTCTGTTATTCAAGTGTGATTTCAAAAGGTTCAGAAAAATATTATTGTATTCCAAACAAACAAGAAATTTTCTATTCAAGTATTTCATGATTTATTTTGTCAAAGGCCTTGGAGAATTCAGTATACACCGTATCAACCTGTTCTCTTCGGTCTAGTAATTCACATAAATATTGACTAAAAATGGACTAATTACTAATTGTACATTTTGAATTCACGAATCTATGTTGAAATTCAGATATGACATGTTTGGTTGCCACTTGCCAGATAAATGCGATTATACAATATGATTTCCAAGATACTTTCAGGATTGAAATAGGCATTTAAGTGATATCTACTGTAATACAACTGATGTTGAATTGGATGTGTAGATACTTTCAAAATATTTACCGAAATTATTTACTATTTCTTGAGGATTTATTACACGATTCATCATTTTTGCAGGAATTCTAGAGTTTTTATTTTTGTTATGTATATAAATATCCAGAATGACTCAGGTTCATTTTTCAACTAAACCTGTTTGATTTTTTCTTTAATAATTTTTCTGAATCTGCCAAACTCATGGTAACAAGCAATATTTCATATTTATTGTATTTTTTATGCAGGTTGTTTAATTAGTCTTATAATTAAAGGATATGTACGACTATATAAGTGTTGTAATTTGGTAGGTACATCCCTATCAAGTATTTCATAGAATATATTATAGAAAACATTCAATGGCCAAGTTGGCGTCAGTTTTATTATCTAGAAAATCCCTGTTTGTATAAAAGAAAACATTGCACAATGAACGAAAGTTTGCTTTTTTGAAGTTATAAGTTTTATTGCTGCTGATGCCAAAATTATTTGTTTCATAAAAATTATATTAAGAACATTGGATAATGATGATGAAAGTCTTCTTTTACTTCAGTTTCATAATCACGTGTTGCAGTACATTAAATAATACTCGTTACAAGCCCAGCATTTTACTGTTGTTATTATGGGAATATTACTGAATTGTAGCAGATCCAAAAAAGAGACTAAACTAAAAAAGATTACAGACTGCGTGCATAGTTGTGAAATGCGTGGAACCACGAACAATCCTAGAAATTGACCATCGAGGGATCGTAGGCAGAGAGTCAAAACATAGGTATGTTTGATTTAGTGGCGCATCCTCGGAGGTTGGCGAAAAAAAAATGGTATAAATCATCTCGGATTGCTCTAAAATTCGTTTACTTGCCGTAATTAGTTATAGTTCACCCCGTAAAAGACGCTTGAAGCGTGACACACCAATGTATTATTTTTTAATGAAAAACAGTATATCATACAATAGTTGTTTAGAGATCATTACAATGTCAACAGTTTACCATTTTTCATCGTTTCGTTCCGGAAAAAGCCGATGATATGGAAATAGACGTGTGATAAAGACTGAACTGCGATATCACACTAATTACTTATATGCTGGAGTTTTTTTCCATATCATTTCTAATAACATACCATGGATGTAGAACATGGTCAAATATCGAAAAAAGAATATACACGAAGTACTTAATCTGTCTCAACAATTACCACCACAAGTCAACCGTACAAAATCCTTCTCCTATTTCAGCGAGTATTTGCATTCCTTTAGAAATCGATATAATCATCATGTCAGGTGAAATAACACACGGTGACGATAACGAAAGTGAACATATACCTAGTCGCCAATAGCAATTTGTGTTATCACCTTGCAATCAAAAATAACTTGGCTAAAATTAAACCAAAAATATGTGTGCCGAATTGAAAAAAAAACCTTGGTTGTTTGTAATCGAACGTATTTTATGACCGTCGATATTTATTGGAGAATGCTGTTAACACAAACTATTCTATAAATTGACAAAAGTTGTCAGAAAATTTACATTAGAGCGAAGTATTTAGACAGATTGGACAACGTCGTGTAGAAGTTGTGTCGAATAAAGTAACGAACATAATTGCAATTCCTGTTGACAGGACACAAAATAGTTATTTATGCACCAAGTGTGTTTGTTATATAGATCCTAACGCCCGGAGAGTAACATGATTAAGCCCTAGGGCCTCTGGTCTTCTTCTGGTAATTTATACAATGCGATCGCAGCGAGCATCTGCTATGATTTCACCTTTTCATACTAACTAGTGATCGAATTACCAGCAAGTTGGAAAGCTATGTTAAGTTAGGTTAGGTTGTGTCCCTTTTTTACGTTAATAAATTAGGTTGGTAGCCAGAAAAAAGAGACACGCCGGAAGCGTTACAAATATATAAAAATATGGATTCAGTCTATGGCCGAAAACATAGACAGCCTTCTTCTGGTAATTTATAAAATGCGAGCGCAGCGAGCATCTGCTTTGATTTCACCTTTTTATACTAATTAGTGATCGAATTACCAGCAAGTTGGAAAGCTAGTTTAGTTAGGTTAGGTTGTGTCCCTTTTTTTACGTCAAGAAATTCGGAGGGCAGCCAGAAGAGACACGCCAGAGGCGTATCTCTTTTTTCTGGAAAGGACCCCGCACACCTTTTATGGAAAAATGGCTTTCAATGTAATATCTTGAATTTTTGATATGTTGTAGAATGGATCATTCTGATGGAATGTTTCAATGGGCGCAACACCATCCTACGACTAGTTTTCGAGATACTTTTTATCACTCCGTATCTCAAAGTTATGATTTAGTTCGGATTTATCTTTTGTGGTATTATACTCACATCCTTGTATGACAAACTCATGAGAAATTCATGTCCAAATCTTTTTGTACTACAAGGCGATAATAACGCTATCTTGAGACTTTCCCAATTTCATTGTTTTATAGAGAGAAAATTCGAATAAAGGAATTTCTGCGAATGAAACAAGTATAATATGACTTCTGAGAAACACTAAGCATGAAAAAATAACTTCTTCATTGAATCGCCTACTAGAGTCATGGCTTTTTTTCGAGTGATACCTACTACCTATTGTACGGTATTATAACTGATCACTATTTTATTGAAAAATCAAAATCTCGAATAAAAGAGGCCCGATGAGGAAGAACTATAGCAAACCCGCCGAAAACTGGAGTGAAAATATAGCAATGGTAAAATGTACAGATCTTAGATTGTTTTCACACAATTTTTGTGTTGTATATGAAAAACCCGTCATAAGATTCCGATAAAAATTTTCTACAATATGAATGAAAGTATTTCAAGTTCTCCCATGAAAAAATATAGCTACCTTTTCGGACTCCCTTATGAGCTATAGAGTGATGAAAAAAATCAAGGTTTTTATTTATTAAAATGTAACTAATTTTTCAAATTGACATCATTCGACTTTGTATACGATGAAACACATCATTTAACATTCTTCACGAGAATTTTGTCATTTTAGGTGGGTTCATTACTACAAGGTGTCCCAAAAACCAAAATTCGTTATTTTCCCATATTCGTGAATCACCTTGTATAATTTGTATCAACTGTGATGATAGATGAAATGAATTTATAATATTATGTGATAATTCTACCTTTTTTCGCATTTTCTCTTTATAAAACAACAGAATTATGAAAGTCTCAAAATAGCATTATTATCAAGTGAAATCACCCTGTACTACGAAAAGATTCGGAAAGGAATTTCTCATGAATTTGTCATACAAGGATGTGATGATAATATCACAAAAGATAAATTAGAACTAAATCATTACTTGAGAGATACGGAGTGATGAAAAGTGAATATTTTTCATATTCAACACCCTGTATCTTGGAAACTAGTTATAGGATCGTGTTGCGCCCATTGAAACATTTCATCAGAATGATCAATTCTACAACATATCAAAAATTGAAGACATTTGACGGAGAGCCATTTTCCCATGTAAGGTGTGCGGGGTCCTTTATAAAATGCGAGCGCAATGAGCATCTGCTTCGATTTAACCATTTCATACTAATTAGTGATCGTATTACCAGCAACTTGGAAAGCTAGGTTAGTTAAGTTAGGTTGTGTACCTTTTTTACGTTGAGAAATTCGATAGGCAGCCAGGTAATTCATAAAATGCGAGAGCAGCGAACATTTGTTTAGTTTTCACTTTTTTAAAATAATCTGATGATGACAAATGAATCCTGCCTTTTGATAGGATTCATGTACTGGGTGCCTATGTATGAACTTATCAATAAAAACAAGTATTATTATTATTATTAATCAGTGATCGAATTACAAGCCACTTGGATGGATAGGATAGGTTAGGTCCCTTTTTTACGTTTATAAAGTCGGTACATGGCCGAAAACGTGATAATTTGAAAGGTATTCCGAACGCATGCCTTATGTTCAAATCAATTTAATAAGACTAGCGTGTGTTACATTCAAATGATGTGTTGTGTTATCTTCTAACACATATTTTTTTTATTATTTATACCTGAAAAATAACAGATTCTAGAATCGTCGATACTTCTGAAAACTAATCACGACATAAATGTAATTTTCACTTGGTGTGCAGAAATTCAAGAAAAGCTGACAACGTCGCCAATATACGCTATGTTTGACATTCCTCCCTTTCATTTATGTCAAAAAGAGTGATTTTCAAATTGAAAGTAACAATAAGTTTATATCATCATTATTATGTGTAATTTTGTGTGCGAATCGCTTTTAATATGGTTCTAAATTACTATTTTATTGTGCCCTAGTAAGTATGTGTTTGAGATGTAATAGTAGTGAATAGTTCAACTAAATTGCTAATGTTTGAGCATTTGTACACACTAACATTGATCGTTTTTTTCAAATAAACAGTATCTTCCAGGCATTTCCGCAGGACATTTTCAAGGGATTTATCGTTTTTGGTGTTTCTTTAATCAATCATCTGCGAAATTTGCAGCAAATTGCTTTGGTGACTATATTGTGCAATGTTTCCTATTTCATTTCTTCTTCTTCTCATTTTCTAATACTTTATTTTTCACGAAAAATGTATTCTATCTGAATGAAAAACAAGTTTTTGAAACGGTTCATTGCTCCCTGCATTTTGTTTCTACTTATTTTTTTACAGTTGGCATGGCATTTGTTGATATTTTGACGTTTGTTGAATATTGTTGTCAGTGATTCATTATATTTAATAAACTGTTATCGCTGCTTTGTGTTATACACGTCTTATGAAAGTAATGGAAATAAATACTGATTTACCAAAAAATTGATTATTGTCTTGTTTAGTTTATGTTTTTGATCGATTTATTTATTTTACCCCGAAAATTTTATCTGTTGATGACAAGGAATGAATACAAATTCCAAAAGTTTTCGAATATTGATTCGACGTGGGGTCAAAATATCACTAGTATAGAAGGCCATCGAAGATACAATATGAAAAATATTTTTATTTGATAACTTTTCAATTGCATAGTATTTTGAAATGCAACCAAAGTTTGGTTATTGACTTAAGTCAGTTGTTTTGCTACAAAGTCAGGAACGCATGCCCCCGATGGTCCACACCCCAAAACTTTGAAATGACGGATATTTATCAATATTTTTCAACAAAATAAGGTTTCCTGGACAATTTTCTGGATAAAAGTACTCTTGTGGAAGTCGATCGACTCAAAAGTTCTTTTTTTTTCAATGGAAAATATTGCTTACATGTTTTTTGGATTTTTGGCTTTAAAAAAATTCGAAGGTCTTGATATTTCAAATTTTATTTAAAAGTTATGACGGTAAAATGGAGCCATCATTGAGGGGGAAAAATTGTTCAAATCGGATAACAAATAAAAAAGTTACAGTGGTGCCCCGCTTTGAAATGGATCACTCTGTATAACCGCAACGTTGAATAATGGGTACCCACCAATATGTAGCATGAAAATATTGTGCCATCGATCCCTTTCGCGACGCTAATGCGTTGTTATAACTGATGTGATATAACGCTTGGGTTGAAAAGTGGGTTAAAAAGTAGGTTGAAAACGAAACCAATGGAAGAAACGAGCTGATGTATGTAGGACATGAAATAATATGGACCGTGCGGAATACTACTCTACTAAAAAAAATCTTTTCAGTTATTTTCCTAGAAGAATTTATAGTGAGGATTGGAACAAAGTCCGAAAATTTTGCGTGAGAGTATCAACTAAATGATTTGATTGAAATCGACAAAGTCGAAGTACCCTCTCCAAATATTTCCACCAAGTTGAAAATATGAGGCAAACATCTGTCAGAAAATAACTATTTCCCCGGCTAATACCACGACGGATATTGAACTACATCTGTAAGATGGTCCTCGAGTGGAGGTAGCAATTTGGATAGACGGACTGGGAGCAAACAAATGCACCAAATATTTCCAACACACAGGGTGTCCCAGCTATCAGATGTGAACGGGTGGCAACTGAAATTATGAAAATTGAAACTAAGCAAAAGTATGAAGAAATAATAAACTTGGAGAACAAACATTCTGGTCTGTTCTGGAATCCAGAATGTATTGAACCTCGTCCTACGCTTCAAATTAACATAAAATCAATTGTATTTTTAGGAATAATAAATACCTTCATTATTATTATTATATTAAGGGCAATGGAGAAATATACACTTTGGCAAATTCGCAGATGGATAACAGTGAAAACGGGGGTGAACATGCCAAATATAAATGGCAGACAGTAAAAAAACCTAAATCATACAAACGTAATATAGAAAAATCAGATGCAACTGGAGAAAAATTCAGGTGCAGAAAGCAGGGCATGGTTCTATTTATATAAAGTATCCAAAGATGTTATAGAGGAGGATATGAAAATGCATAGTCAATGACATGAAAGAAAACGGAGTTGAACTCTTACATGATTACTGCAAACATTTTGAAAAATACAATACGTAAGAAGAAATCTCATCATTCAAACTAAGAGAATCTCTCTCGTATTGGCCAATAGTTTTTGTCGTAGAGAAACCCAATCGGGGTAGAGTATGCGTATTTATTAAATCAGATTCATTCTTAAGATCTATAAATTATGGAGGGTGTATTGAAAAAAACTTTAAACATACAATAATCTTTTTAAATTTGAAAAATTATGAATCTAAATTTTTCAAATTAACTGAGTCTCGAACCCCAGATAGTGATGTAAGAATATTTTCTGATGAGATACAGGGCTGATATGTTATATCTATAGGCCAAATAATTACTATTTAGTATGTGGGGATCTCAATATCAACATTAACGGGCAGACTAAAGAACTAATGATATGGCATTTAACTGACCCAATGCATAAAAAGTTATCATGTTCTTATGCGGATGATACAAAACTCATCTCAGATACAGCACTGAGAGCTGCTTCAAACGAATTCCATAAATGGTTTCTTCATAATGGACTTTTGGTAAATGTATCCAAAACTATTTTCATGAAATTTACTAAAGAAAATACAAAGAATAATTGCAGTTATCTGGTGAAAGTCAATGATAAATCTATTGAGCAAGTGAACTACATAAGATTTTTGGGAGTTATTATAGAACATAAGATGCCATGGGAAGAACACATTGGGTAAGGTGAATAAAATCTAGCAAATGCTCATGCTATATATCTATCCCGTTCATGTCTCTACGAAATTAATAATTCTATCTCAAGAAAGTATAAGCATTCACTTGAAATTTATTTTATTCACATCCCCCCTTGATTTACTTGGTCGAAAATTACTGCTTGTTACATAATGAGGCAACTAACACAAACTGTTATGGGCTTTGCAGTCTCTAGGATATGGTTTGATATTTTGGGGCAACTCAACACACATCAACAAAATATTCAAAATGCAAAAGAGAATTATCAGATGTATGACCGGAGTACATCAAAGGACTTCACGTAAGCAGATATTTGTACCCTTTCTTTATGAAATGCATATCACAATGAATGAACGACAAGAAGTTGCTATGTTGCCAAACAGTTCTATTCACGATTATTACATCAGAACCCGTGAATATTTTCATAAACCGTACTCGAATATGACCAAAGATATCATATTTATCAAGGTATCAAATGTTTCAACCGATTCGTGGGTCTCTTTGGAGCATCTTACAATTTAAAGAATACCAATTGCTGAATACTCTTTTAGGCCAACCTGTAGGTAAAAATAAGAAGCTTTTTTCACACAAAATAAAAGACGAAAACTTCCTATACCACTTTTGATAAGATAGTTCGTAAATGAAATCCCGGCCTTAGCCCCAGCAAAATCGCTTTGTGAATTTTTTAAATAAGAAATAGTGAAAAAAATTACAACTTTCTAGTTTTTTTACAAATATCTCAAAAAGTATTGGAGGAATCGTTTTACAGTCAATAGAACTTTTGTAGAGAATTATGAAACCTACAATACGGATTTTTGTATACGACCAGATCGGTGCATTTTTCACTGAGAAAATTCGGGAGAACCTCGAAAAGAGACCATTTTTCAAAAATTCATAATTTTTATAAATCTGAAGCTGGACAAACATTATTGCGGAAACTGATAGATAATAACATATGGTTCAACAACCGTGCGCAAGATGATTTCTGTCCGATTTGTAGTTTTTGCACAATCACGTTATAAACAATTTAAGGGCAAATCTTTCTAAATGCGCCGATTTGAGGGAAATCATCTTATTCAAATTCTGTGAGCGGCATTTGGGAGTAGAGATCAACATCTACAATTTGTATATTGTGGATTTCTGAGAGGTGGGAAATGTGTTGAAGATGTCACTGGAAGTTACTCTAAATGCTTCAAAGTGCACCCGAAATCTCCCGAACTCAACTCGAGTTAACTTCAGTGCGACTTCGGGTGACTTCGGACGCACTTTGAAGCGTTTTGATCAACTTTCAGTGACATTTTCAACGCATTTCCCACCTCTCAGGTGAAAATCCAAAATATACAAATTGTATTGATCTCTACTTCTAGATGCAGTTTCCGCCATAAAAATTGAAAAATTGTCTCTTTTTCGAGGATTTCCCGGATTTTCTCAGTGGAAAGTGCACCGATCCGGTCGTATGAAAATCCATTTTGAAGGTTCTATAAATCTCTACAAAAGTTCCATACATATAAAACGATTCCTTGAATAATCTTTGAGATCATTCTAAAAAACCAAAAAAGTTGTAATTTTTTTCACTACAACTTGTTTAAAAAATTCCACAAAGCCATTTTGCTGGGGCGAAAACTGGGGTTTTCATTAACGAATTAAC
Source organism: Chrysolina oricalcia (assembly GCA_944452925.2). Lineage (NCBI taxonomy): Eukaryota > Metazoa > Arthropoda > Insecta > Coleoptera > Chrysomelidae > Chrysolina > Chrysolina oricalcia. Next base: position 19,900,841 of record OX101825.2, read on the forward strand.
TGTAAAAATTACTATAGACCATTTGCATCTTATATTTTGAGGGGGAAAAACCTCAATAGTGGTCATGAGATACACATTGAAAAATTACAAAATTATACTTTCGAAACAGCTGAATTGTATGTCAGTTTACATACGTGGCACTCTATATCACCTACAGTTGATGAAATTCATGGGCCAAGTGTTAAAAAACATGGTAATTTTTTATAAGACTCGGCAGAAGCCCAGAATAAACATTTTACCGTCTAAATTTTGCACGAAAATTTTCAAGAAAAACATGCAAGTAGATCAAACTCTTTCAGAGAACCCTGTTAGTGAATTAGATGTAGCTGACGTAGACACAGCTGATAGTTCCGGAGATTAGTGGACACAGTCCCCTGACTAAAAATATAAAATGTAATAGAACATGATTATCAAAAAATAAATTAAAATATCATTATTATTATTATTAGTTTCACCTTCTTTGTGTCTTAGTATTGTATAAGTTTTCTTACCTCAATATAATTTTTCAAGTCAAGTCAAAAATGAGGTGACAATAATTTTGGCCAACTTTTTGGGTCAGAAACCCCTATGTGCGTCGTACGACTAATGCGCATCATGGGTGTGCACATTTTCTCAATTGCAACTATGTTTGCCAAGCTGCAAGCGTTTTGCACCTGAAGAAGATAACTTTTTTGGCGAAACGCGCGTTGAATGTATTGAATTGGCGGGCGTAGTTTTGGTAGTTTGTTTTTCCTGAATTCAACGTTTTTAGTTACAACGGGGGGAATCTAGTGAAATCAATGAAATAAACATTGCCGTCCAGCGTTTTAGTCAAAACAAAAACAACTTTAAACACACATTTCACGTTAATCCAAAGATCTGTCGTAACTATAGAAATTATCTCGACTGGCACCGCAACCAGCGAACTGGAATCAAAAATCTATATCCCCTGTACAATTACCGAGTTGCATTGGCTAACATAATGATATGTTCGGATAACATGAGGTCAGCAAGTACCATTTTTTGCGTACGCACTCGAATTTCACAACGAAATCGAACAAGAAAAAATCGAAGAACGCTTTTATCCCACGTCCGAAATAGTATACCGAGGGCACAAATGTATACTTAAGAGTATTGTACAATACGGTCAAATAAACAAACGCATAACGTGGCGTTTCGAATATATAATAAACAAAGAGAACGACGGCAAAAAATCGAATATTTATTTTGACCTGGATTCCAAACAGTGTCTTGCCGCCGGCCAGGACCGTCATTGTTGATGAATGAACTTGTTACAAAATCGTGAAAGAAATCGGATTTCAATCTTGAGAGCGATTTCTGCTGAATATCAGAAAAGTGATTCATGCTATAGATCTCCAAATATCGGCGTTGACAGAGTATACAAGCCCGTTGCGAAATGATGTGCAATTTTTTTTCTGGTTCCCACGACAAAGAAGACCATGTACTAAATGTTCAGAGAACATCGTGAGAGCCGAGGGAAAGTAGGTAAGAATTGGTGTTCTACTTGGTTCTTGTTTCGTACACTCGCGTTTTGTACACCACAAAAAAATGTATTTGTAGTGAAAATGAATTATGTATTGAAGTATTTTATTATAAATAATTTAATATGAACTACTTTTTGTTATAAAAAAATGAGAAAAGTCGAACATTATCGAAAATATTGAGAAAATCATGATTCAGACTTTATTTCTCAATTTTAGGCGGTTTAACGATCAATGAACCACCAAGTTACATAGATATTAGACCAGGATCCCACGCCTATTTTCAAAAATGATTAATTACAGGCTAAATCTTCCTGAGTAGCTTCATTTTGCCTTGACGCCCAACTTTTTCCAAATAACTTCGCAAAATCCATGAAATTTTTTGAAATTGTATCCCTAGCTCCAATAAAAAGTCCTATTGATTGAATTTCACCATTAATTTTGAATTTTTCTTTGAAATAAGGAATGGTCGGTTCACAAATAGCCTTTTCATCATTATTCACGTTTATTGGCTGATTTTTATTATTTTCGAAGCGTATTGTAGGATCAATTATGAATGCGTTGTCATGTTTTCGATCTATAGCTATTATATCAATCCTTCGATTACATTCGTTTTCAGCGAAACACTTCATTTCTTCATATATTTCAAATTTTGTAGGCAGTTCTATGGCTAATACAGGTCGAATTTTATTATGTCTTGTATTTCTGAGAAGTTGTCTGAATTGGCATGTTCCCAAGACATGAGGAAGAGTTTCTTTCTCAGTGCAGTGTCTACACTGGATACCATCATGGGATCTACCTGGAATTCCTCTCAGGTTAACAACATGTCCTGTCATTTTTATAGCTTCTTTCCATTCTGAAGGAGACCGATCTGCGCTTGTTCTTACCCAAGAATTTGCTGGAGTATATTCTTGATATGATACGGCACCGGATCCTTTCTGAACATTCTCTACATCTCAAAATTTCTCTCAACTTTTTCCTAGAATAAATATGACCATTTATCTACAGGAATATCCAACTTTTCCAAACATTTGTCTAAATCATTGTCACTTTTTTTTGTTTTTTCCAAATATGAATTTTGTTGTCTCTTTAATAATTCACAATTATTATAACTTTGTATGAAAGCTTCCCAAGAGGCTTTGAAAAAACCAAGTCCTTTCAGTTTTTGATTCGAATATAAACATGCTGTCTGGATATCAGAAGGTAGAACTAAGATTTCCTTTAAGGACGATTAAATAATTTTACCAATATCATTAAGAAATTTCATAGGAATTTTACCTATCGGAATGAATAAATCAATGATGGCCAAATTGAATAACTTAAAACTTGAAATTTCTGATAACATTTCAAGAAAGTAGATGAAACAAAGTTATGGAGTTTCTTTTTCAGGTCATTCATTATTTTTTCTTGATTTAGAGTTATCTCATCATTGAATGAGATTCCAAGATACTTTATTGTCTCTGTATAGTGAAGAGATTGAAGTGGACTATGGAAGAAACGGCACGAGTTTTCCTTCCTTAACATCGATTATTTTTGTTTTCCCTTCATTCAATGTTAACCCAATTTACAAAAATTTAGATCTTACCATTTCGAAAAGGGATAATGCACTCTTTTCATCGTTTCCAATCAGAACAGTGTCATCAGCAAACCCAAGTACAGAAGCAGGAGGAATATCAGCATCAATCGAATATCCATATGTTGATGAAATTTCTGGAGCAGACAGTTCTTCGATAATGAAATCAGTAGCCAGATTATATAGAGTGGGTGAAAGAGGGGCACTTCGCATTTCGTGGAAGATAAGGGTATTTTTTTAGAAATATGTTTAACTCCAAAACTAGTCGTCTTCTGAATTGCGAAAGAATCATACTCCGACACGAAAAGTTCTGGGACATTCCAAAACCAGGAGTTGGGGTTAATTTTTCAATAAAAAGTTATTAATATATTTTTTTCCAATTTTTCACTATTGAAGTGGTCACAGTTTGCCATGGAAAAATAGTATTTCGTTATTTTTCGCAGTATTGATTGAATATTTTTGTGAGATTTGTGAAAAGTGAAGAAATTCTTAAAATTAAGCAAATACTACTAACTGATGAAAAAGAGTTATTCATATTACCAGCAACAAATGACACCCTGTATAATCAATTGATTCAAGCATTCAGATCTTAAGAGTACTCCGAGACAGAATTTGAAGTTAATTTTAAATCCCTAATATGTTTTCCCTACATTTTCACTTTTCAATTGGCCATAGTTAGCCGTGGAAAATGGATATACGAATGTTTCTTCAACATAAAGGTAGGTATTCCTGAGTACTATAATTTTTTATGTGGGGCACACTGTATATGTTTCTTCTAACAGAAACTAATAACATGCCAAATTTTCAAGATTTTGAAATATCAATATAGCCCTTTTCGCTGTATCCAATAGCCCCTTCGGCTGTATCATAATAGCCTCTTTGTTTGTATCACAATAGCCCCCATATGTGACGTCATATATCTCGTGATACGGCTAATAATTGTGAAGTTTTCAAATGCAGAAACATAAAGCTATCTTTCCCAAATAAGGGTGGAGAATTGAAACATTTCTACTGCAATAAACATCGGAGTTAGAATAAAACTTTATAAGTATTCACTCACTGAAATTTTTTTGGTAAAAATAAATACTGCTGTTTCAATTTATTTCTTATTGCCCACTTACCACATAAAATGAGTAGTTTCGTTAGGCCCAACCAATTATGATAGAATAGAAGTCAGTATTTTTCTATATATTTTTGACTTATAGCAAGTAAATAATTTTCTGGTCTAACATATTATTAGCCTCAAATTCCTAGGTGTATCACCACCCTACCTCAAAATTAGGAATACGCGTCGATTAGGAATACGCGTCATAACGCCTATTTCTAATCCTTATAGTCTGTCCGAAAAGTCTGGTTTCGTAAGTACATTATAAAAACCCTAGCCAAAACAAGAAAGTAATCGAGTCGGCTCTTGTGCTGTGATTCGAATCAAGGTTATAGAAGAACAAAACTGTGTTTCAAGCACACCAGCATCGTTTTCTCGGTTACCTAAATAAAACTCAATTTTTCGATAAATTTGATTGGAAACAAGGTCAACGATATATATTTTTCGAAGCGGGCCGTTTTTATTTTCGGATATTGACGGAACGGTGAGAGAACGAGGATCAACTATCTATTGTGTATAGGATATAGGATATAATGGGAACTTCGATTACATTCATAACTGCTACTTACGCTCGGGTTAAAAAGAATGACCTGGTTTAGTTTTACGAGGGGAAGACGAAAGGTTCGGTTTATCGATGTCAAACGCATATACCAAATTTAAACGTACTGCTAGTTTAGTTTCGAATGAGAAAGAAGTCTTTAACGAAAACATTTTGATGGAAACTGCTGTTGGAATCATTATCAAGGGTTATTAGCAATGAAAATCTAATAATTTACACAACGTTGAAATAACGTTATTTCCAGTCATCCTACATTGTAAGATATGTTAAGTTAATTTTCAAAAATAAATAACTGGTTCTCAGAAAACATTTGTAAATGAAGAGAAAAACGAATGTAGATCTTTTTAAAACTAGAAACATCGGTTAGGAAGTGCCAAGGTATATAATATTTAATGAATGATCAAAGTATAGAAATTGCTAATAGTACAAAATTCTTGGGAATGAATATAGACCGTTACCTGAACTGGAATATCTATACAGTGCGGCTTTTTTTAGTCCCCCCCCCCCACTGTTAACTTTTGAACGGTTCGACATACGAATTTGAAGAAAAAAATGTTTGGAGGGTTTCACCGATACTTCTTTTTGATACTAAAAATATGGTAATTGCTCGACAGGAGTCGCGGGGGTACACATCAACTCAAAATTTGTAAATGGCATGGGGAGTCAAGTGTCACATCGTTGAAAAGAGAATTCAATTCTCTTTACAACCATTTAATTTTTCTTAAAATTTTGTTGATATTTTTTTTGAAAAAATTTCTAAACAAAATTCAAAAATATTTAAATGGTTGTAAAGAGAATTGAATTCTCTTTTCAACGATGTAACACTCGACCCCTCATGCCTTTTAAAATTTTTGAGTTGATGTGCCCCCAGCGCCCTCTGTCGTGCAATCACCATATTTTTCGTTTCAAAAAGTAGTATCGGTGAAACCCTCCAAATATATTTTTTTTTTCATGTTTGTACGTCGAACCGTTCAAAAGTTAACAGTGGGGGGGGCTATGAATTAGCTAACAAATTAAGTACAGCTATACGATAAGAATACTATCCAAATACTAGAATCTATTCAGTCTCAAAGTGGTGTTTCACGCAAACTTCGAATAGTGTTTCAGATATTATGGTAGGTTATATTGTTCCAAGGTAGCAGTAGAAGTAGCAGAATTTCAACAATAATATAAATATGAAGTATAGAGAATCATATAGGAGTAAGTTACGTTCTGCTAAAATATTAACAGTTGTTTTCAGAGTATGTATATGTATGTAGAAACTATAAAAAATGATTTTCCTGGCGGGTGGCGCAGCGACTGACTTACTGTAAGTAGCTGCTTCATCTGTAGGGAATAATTAGATAAACAAGACAAGACAACTCAAAGTTGTCGGACCTACCCTTGCACTGATGAGAGGCAACAACCTCGAAACATGTCTGCAGGTGGTCATCCCCAGCCAAATTAAAAATAATTTTTTGTTTGTCTACAATAAGCACTTGCAAATGAGTCTTCTTGGAAGAACGTTGCACAAATATCTGTCAGATGTAGTTCAATATCCGTCGTGGCATTAGCCAGGGAAGTAGTTGTTTTCTGTCAGATTTTTGCCTCATACTTTCCACTTTGTGGAAATATTTGGAGAGAAGGGTACTTCGACTTTGTCGATTTTATTCTTATCATGAAGAAACTATGATTATCCAGGGAAAAAAAATTACCAATAAGAATGAAACCTATATCTTCTTTGAATGTGTTCAAGCAAGAAATTTGGAACTTATAGTTTAATTTAGATAGAGCCATACTCTATTTGAGTCACAACTAGAATTATTTTAATTTTTCTGTGCGTATGTGTGTGTATAGGTAAAGGTATGTATACATAATCTCATACCTACACACTCACAGTTTTATAGATATTTATATGGTTTTTGTAATAATTAATTTACAGTGTTGACGCCCGTTTGTTTCAAAAACCCTTTACAGGTTGTTCATGTTTGTATTTGGATGTTTTTTCAAATAAAGATTATTACTCTTATGAATATCCGTTTTCCTGGCAGATACCGCGACAAACATTTGACTCATACTTTGGGCAGTGTTCCTCAAGGACACAATTGCGTGTATCTTGTAATTGAACAGCAGAGAACTTTGTTTGATTCGGAAGGAGTAATCACCCATCTGCAAGTCGGTTTATGGGTTCGGGTTCTTGGCCTATCAGTGACGGTAGATGCGACAATGGTGGGGTATGTGACCCATCCGAACACACCAAGACTCTAGCTATACAATTTATTTGTCACTAGCCAAGATATCGGGGCCCACAATGAGAAATCTTTATTCAAATAGGATACTATTAATATAATCATAAAATAAATCATTGAAAAGGTAGTTAGTACACTTTGGCTAGCGAGCACTGATATTTTGACACATTATCTTCCAGAGGGTCTCGACTTTTTAAATTGATAGAGTAAAACGATACCAGGGGTGCTATTCTCGAATCATTTGGCTTCCAATTCGTATACAAACAAAAGAGACAAATATACTTCATGTTTGTTAGAGGGAAATGATAAATCGAATTCGCATACGTACAACCTGGGGTGCGTTCTCTGATTTGTTTCTACTCCCTCACTTCAAAAATAGAAGTCAGTATTCTTGAACAAGAGGGAGGGAGCAAATTTAGAGCTACTCGATGAACGGTGCTGCCAAAGGTATTGACTAATCAGAAACGAGAATTTTTTGACAGACAAATTAAATTCATATCAATTCGTCGGTCCCACCCCAAAACCGCGAATGTGCATTTGTCATTTCGAATGAGAACACTAAAGAATATGGGTATTTTTTGAAAGCGATATACAGTACGATGCAAATGTATGGAATAAATTCATTATTTCTGAATATAGACATATATTGGAAAATTCCTCGAACACGTCGATTTTCTTTTCCGATTGGCCAATTTTTGAACCCCACCCAAATATATGGGGTTATCCGCATTCGAGTAAAAATTACTTTAGTGATATTTTTAAATGGGACACCCAGTGTATTTTTCCATATTTGGTTAGGAATCGTCAATACAAATCCAGTCATACCAGGTTTGATGGGATTATGTCAAACGGCTGCGGAGATATGAGCACAAAACTTCTCCATATGCCCAATGAGTGCGACAGAGACTTTTGACCTTCCGAATCGTGTGAAGTCTCAATCATACTCATTGGACATACGAGGAAGTTTTTTGCCCATATCACCGCAGCCGTTTGACATAATCCCATCAAACTTGGTATCACTGGATTTGTAATGACGATCCCTAACCAAATATGGAAAAATACACTGGGTGTTCCATTTAAAAATATCACTGAAGTAATTTTTTCTCGAATGCGGAAAACCCTATATATTCAGGGTGGGGTTCAAAAATTGTCCAATCGGAAAAGAAAATCGACGTGTTCGAGGAAATTTCCAAAATATGTTTATATTATGAAATAATGAATTTATTCCATACATTTGCATCGTACTGTATAATATTACCAATTCGCAATAACTTCAAATTGTTTGGTGAGTTAAAAATACTATTTTTTAAAAGGTTTCGAGTGATATCGTGTTTTCTAGGGAATAAAGTTTACCTGACATGTCTGGTAACAGTGGTAACACAGAATATTTCACTCACCCATTAAAGGGAAACGACGAAAAATCGGTGTGGTTTTATTTTCTAAAGTCTACCAGAGGCGACACGACAAAGTTCAAGAATTGTGGAAATATTCTGAAAGTCAATGGAGGCTCAACAAAAGGACTCCATACCCATTTGCAGAGGATTCACAAAAATGAACCTCTTGTCCAATCAACTTCACAAACAAAATTGCCAATTCGAGTGGAAGAGAGCAGTGATGGAGAAAATGTGCCTACTAAACAGAGAAAAATCCTTGATTTTTTTTTGTCCTAGTGGCGATAACACTTTAGAAGCTATACTCGCTAGAATGATTTCAAAAGATGGTTTGACATTCAGGGTGCTTACGTTCAAGGACGTCAACTGAACTTCCAAAATCCCAAAAAACCATAAAAAGAATGGTCATGAGTTATAGACAAAAAATAAAACAACTTGTTATTTCTCAGATGAAGTCCAGGAAAGAGAGTGAAGGACAATTTACCTTAACTTTAGACGAATGGACATCAGTTGCAAACAGGCAATAGATAAATGTTAACGTCCACGAAAATAAAAAAAATTGGAATCTGGGGCTCGTGAGGGTTCGTAAATCTGCGAGTACAGATGTATGTTTGGATCTCCTGACTGAAAAATTAGCCGCCTTTAATTTGTCTTTGGATGATGATATTATGCTTAACTACCGATGGAGCTAGTGTAATGAAACGTTTGGGGAACTTAATTAATCATAATACTAAACATCAATTATGTTTTGATCATGCAATACAACTGGCTGTGGTGGATATTTTATACAATAAAAAAAGAGATATAAATGATGGAAAGGATTTGAACGATATTTCCGATTAAGATGAATCAGAAGATGAGAATGAGAATGACGATGACGATGTGAGCAACAATGGCGGTGAAATTGATGATGATGATATCGGAGTTGGAGAGGAGCCTTTAGAGCTTACACATGAGTCCAGAATCAATTATATCATTACCAAAGTGAGAAAAATTGTGAAGATATTCCGACGTTCTCAAAAAAAATATATCCTGCAAACATATGTCAAGAAAGAACATAACAAAGCACTTCAATTGATTCTGGACACAAAGACAAGGTGGAATAGCACGTGCTCAATGCTAGAACGGTTCCTTCTCTTGAAAAACTGTATTAAAAAAAACAGTAATAGATTTGAAGTTGTCTTCTGATGATTGTATCTCGGATTCAGATTTCGAAACCATTCACAAATTAGTTGAGGTTCTGATGCCTATTAAAATAACAGTGGAAACGATCTGTAGGAGGGATGCAACCCTTCATACTGCTGATATACCTTTCAAATTCATGCTGAAGGAGATTCGAAAGGTGAGAACACCATTCAGTGGAGCTGTGGAAGAATCCTTAATCAGGATAATAAAAGAACGTCGATCAATCACATCTCGTGTCTTTTCGTATTTAAATAATCGTAATATTCCTGATGAAGACATCTTTGAACTACCTGAAAAGGCAACTATTAGACAATTCATCGTCGAATTCCTTAGGCAGTTCACAAAACAAAATGTCGAAAATGAAACCGAAGATCGAGAAGACAACATACCTCTATCAGAATTAAAGAATAATGAGGTTTCTAAATCATAGAAACAAAGATTAGAGTAGGAATTGGAGAAGAGCAACCATCTGCGAAATGAAAAAGATGGTCCCGGCGGCATCGGTTCAGTCAATATGATTAAAAAAGAAATGGTTCTCTATAAGAATGGAGAATGGTCGGGCAGATCAACGGAAACCGCTCTGTACGTGCTTACTGAAAGCATCCAGAGATCTCTCGAGTATAAAGAAATGGCCATATAGAGGGGGCATTCGACAACACATCTCACGAAGCAATAAATAGGGCCCTAACGAACAAGGGAGTAGACAGAACCACATCCAGATGGATGTGCCAAATGCTGGCTACAAGAACCGCTGAAACGAAAGTGGGCGATACCAGCTTTCGGATCAGCACAAGCAGGGCATGCCCACAAGGAGGGGTACTATCACCTCTGATGTGGAGTCTCATAGTAGATGAACTACTCGGAACACTTACCGGGAACGGAGTCACTTGCCTTGGATATGCTGACGACATAGTCATTATGGCCAAAGGCAAATTCGAAGGAACCCTCTGCGATCTCATAGAAAGGGAGCTAGAGACTACCAGAAGATGGTGCCTCTCTGTGGGATTGAGAATTAACTCATCAAAAACCACAATGGTAACATTCACTAGAAGAACAAAGATTCAGCACCTAAGGACTGTTCGCCTCGACGGATCAGATTTAGGTTGGCAGCAAGAGGTGAAGTATCTAGGACTAACCCTAGACTCAAAACTACTCTGGAACAGACACGTAGAAAAGATCGCTAACAAGGCAAAATCATCACTGATGGTGCGCAGGAACATTGCAGGAAAAACATGGGGCTGTAACCCATCAATACTGCGATGGATGTACACCATGATAGTGAGACCTATGATCACCTACGGAGCAGTAGTGTGGCACGGTAGAACCGAACTCGCCACAACAAAGAAAATCCTGGAGAAAGTACAAAGACTAGCATGTCTTTGCATAACAGGAGCAATGAGGTCAACTCCAACAGCAGCAATAGAGGTCATTCTGGACCTCACTCCTCTCCATCTCATGGTGAGGAGAACTGCTTGGGGAGCAAACCTGAGGTTGGCCAAAGTCGGACTCAAAGGGACAGCACACAGTGTAAGGGGCTCAACCCCCACCGGAAGTGCACACCTTGCCGATCTCCCAACTGACGAAATTACCAGGAAATTTAATTTCGAGAAATTTTTTCGAACGGAACTAAATACCAAGAAACACTGGAGTACAGAATCCATTCGAGCACTGGGTAAGAATACCATTACATGGTACACGGACGGGTCTAAAACTCTCGACGGAACTGGAGCAGGAGTATTTGGACCTCGTACCAAGTACTCCGAATCCATGGGACACTTCCCCAGCATTTTTCAAGCAGAAATTCACGCCATAGCAAGATGCATTCATTTCAACCTCGACAGGAACTACCGGAACAAGGAAATTGCAATCCTCTCCGACAGTCAAGCAGCCATCAAAGCGTTGAGCTCATATAACATCAACTCGAAGATGGTCTGGGAATGCCTAGAAAAACTTAATGATCTAGGCAGGAACAACAAGGTGATCCGCCTCTGGGTGCCTGCGCACGTCGGAGTAGAGGGCAATGAACAAGCAGACACCCTGGCACGAAAAGGGGCATCAACGCCACTGATCGGACCAGAACCATTCTGCGGACTTGGAAAATCTTACTTCCAAGAAGAACTCAATAAAACTGAAGAAGCAATGAGAGCAACATACTGGCCAAGACTTCCAGGGCTAAGGCAGGCCAAAGATCTCCTCGGCAATTTCAACCGAGCAAGATCGAAAACACTGATTAACCTCAGCAAAATTAGTCTAAAGACAATCACAGGATTTCTAACGGGGCATTGCAGACTCAAAGAACACCTAAGGAAGCTAGGCTTAGAGGAGGACAACACCTGCAGATTCTGTGGGGAACATCCAGAAACACCTCACCACATATTGATGGAGTGTTATGCTATACACCACAAAAGATTAAAAATATACTGGGATCACACCAGCTGACTTTGGAAGAAATACCACAAATGGACCCCCTCAAAATCCTAAAATTCCTGAAGGAATTGAGGCTTGAGGGGCTGCTGTAAACGAGAACACCTTGAGATAGCAGAAGAAGATGGGGCACAATAGATCTAACTAGGTCGCAGCGTATCAGTCACCATCCATACCTAACAATACAATACAACAATGAGAATGGAGGAAATTTGGGGAAAAATCTTTCGACAGCATTCAATCTCCTATCAAAAATTCGACCAACTAGTGTCGAATCAGAAAGAGCATTTTCTGCTGCTGGCACATTGTGCACTAAAGGAGCAGATTGAGTGATGATTCTCTGGATACGCTTCTATTCCTGAGGAGTTACTTCCAGAACCAGGACTAAATATAAATTTCACCAAGAGAATTTCTAGATTCTTTGTTTACACTTCTTTTTTAGCAAACCAGAAATTTCCATGTAATTTTTTTAAGTTTCAAGTTTTATTTTTCATTTACATACGGATTGTTTTTTAATTTTATTCATATTTTGATTAAAACCAAATTTTTCATATGAAGTTACAACAGTTTTTCCAGTGAATAATGTATCTCGGAATCAATCCCGGGATCGAAAAATGTTAATCCCAATACACTGATCCCGATCCGGGATTACATTCCCTAATCGACTTAGATTTGACACCTCCGAACATAATAGAAGCAGCGAAGGTAACAACACTGAATTTATTACCGGAAACGTCGAAGAGTATGTATCAACGCGCTAATAACCTTTTCAAATTTTTTGCATGTATGTATTAAACGTGAACGATATGTTGTCATAGAAAAGGTATGGTATGCAACTCGAAACAAAATGGCCATTTTGTACTCATTGCATAATATACTATTAATGAAAGATATCCCAATAGTAATTTCACCCATATAAATTGCAAATTCTTCAACAGCTTTTTGACGACGATTTCGACAGAAGAATTTAATTTTGTGAAACAATGACGGATTTTATAAATGCAAACCAAAATATTATGCACAATATTTGCTTTACTGATGAGTGTACGTTTTTTCTCAATGGGCATGTTAACAAATAAAATTGTCGCGATTTTTCAGGGAAGGTCGTACACACTATCCAGAGAAAGTAAACATTTGTGCTGGTATTCTTGGGATTACTATTGTTGGACCTGGAGGAAAATCTAACTGGTCAGCTCTACTTAAATCTGCTTGAAGAAAATAATATACCCCTTAATATCAACTAGTTTGGAAAATCAAACTGATACGGCTGGTAACATGATTTTGCAAGAAGATCTAATTTACTTCCAAAAAGATGGAGCTCCGCCACACTGCTTTCGTCCAGTTACAGTGGCTACATGGCAGATTTCCTGGCAGATGGATTGACCGAAGAGGAGCAATAGAATGACCACCTCGATCACCCGACTTATCGCCCCTAGATTTCTTCCTATGAGACCATCTAAATTCAATTGTTCATAAAACACAGCATCGAGATTTGGAAGATTTGAAGAGACGTATAACAGCTGCTTCAGCCAGAAGTTTTTTGGAATGTTAGAGAGCACACTCTATCATTGTTTAGAAAATATTACTCAGCATTTCGAAAATTTAATAAGATGAATTACTTTTTGTTAATTTTTTATGTTTTATTGCAAAACACTACTACTTGATACTCGAACATCTTCACGCTTTTACTTGATTTCTCCAAAAGTACTGACAAGAAAGGTCAAGTATGTGGTATTTTTGAAAAGGTAGTTGAATGACCTTTAGAATGAGGTACCAGTCATTCCCTTTGAGATTTTAGGGGTTTTGATTGTCCCCGCTGGAGGGTTGATATAATTCAATTGAAAAACAGCCCACACAGTCCCCGTTGAAAATGAGTTTAACGTGTTTTTGCATATTTTTAGATTTTCTATAGGGACCGAAATATAGTGGTACGTTTTAAAATTGACACCCTGTATGTATTTCCATTCGAGTAAATCCTGGCATTCTTGAAATTGCTGCTCTAATCCCTAAACTACTTATAGTGTCAGTAAAAATATCGAAAATTATCGTTAAATACCAATAATCAGCGTCCTGCCAATTATTTAAAAAAATTATTTCCTTTTAGCACAGGAAACATTTGATCTTCAACATTGGATTCACAAAAAATTACTCGACAAAAACTGCAACGTCTAACTTTATAAGACAAATATATTGAAATTTTGCTGTTTGATACCTTCAATTTTGAATCCGTATCAGAAAAGCTATTCAACTTGGGCATTAATTAATTAGCTCGTAGTACATTTTTTGACGAACAGATATTTCCATGTAAAACAGAATAATATAAGTAATGTCGGAAGCGTTTCCAGTAATAACTAGGACACCACAAGGCGGTGTTCTCGGACCACTGATATTTTTACTGTATGTGAATGATCATGATCTCCCTAAGAACATAAGTAATGATGAGATGTATATTTATGAAGAAAGTTCAGATTGAATATACTCACATACCTATATCCGATGAATTTCGATCATGCGAGAAAATAAAAAATAGACTCTCGAAGAAAACTCCCCGTGAATTGTTTCTATGGTTTTTTGATGACTAAGTGATTGACTTGATTTTAATTTTTTTGGTTAAATATGCTCAAGACAATAAGCGCGATGAATTCTCATGATCAGAAAACGAACTTTTAATTTTTATAGGAATTTTGTTTTTTTTTTCTGTTTATCGTTCATTACCACATATTCAGCATAATTTGCAGGGTTGCGACGATTTAAATCAAATGATTTAAATCACGATTTTTTTCAATTTTAAATCAAATTACAAATTATTGTTGAAACAAGTCGCCGAAGCAGATAATCCATCAGGAAATTTAAAAAAAATAAGATTTTTTATTTAAAACTAAGTTATTTAGATCTAATCCTGATCCTGCACAAGTACTAGCAGTACTGGATCTGGCAATATCAGTACTATCACTATTGTCTGTATGTATTATAACTGCTTGAACTGCTTCCGTTTTCTAACATACCTCCCAGTGTTTTTTCGTCCGTTCAACAACTCTTTGTAATTCAAATTTTATCATCCTATCAAATAAAACATCATAATAAATGAATAACCTTGTCAATTCAATCCTATATAAATGTAATGACCGCGGTGTTATAGGACCAGAAGAAAAGACTGTATGGAATTCGCAAATTCATCATGAAGCCTGCATGATTTCAACTTCCTTACACCTTGAAAATAACCAACCCCTTCATAAAAAAAAATGAATGCTTACCTGCGTATAACACCAATTTTCTGCTACCGGCGTATTGACCTCTTGAGGCGGTGGACTTGGGACCCGACTCACGGCCATAGTACTCGTGGGATGCAGATTGGAGGTAACCCGGGCCGTTTGGCCGGCCGAGCAGTCGCTCACCCCAGGCAGCCTTGAAAAAAAAATACTTGATAATAAAACCCATCGCAACTGGCGTGTTTGACAGTCTCAGAACGGGGTCGTCAGAGGTAGTCATCAAAAAACGTATATTCTCATTTTGCGCTACAATGCTGCGAAATGGGTGAAAAATGCTGGCAATCATAACCGGGATGTGAGAGGAATTCTTCTAATGAACAGGTTACGTGATAATACGCTTCCCCTTATCTTCCGGTCTCTCCTACTACTCGACCGCTTGAGCGGTGGTACTATCCTTCTACTTTCAAAATCTGTTGAGAAATTGAAATCGGACTTCCACTGGAGCATCCGAGCACGCTGCAAGATAGTGCAAAAAAAATTCAAATTGCTGTGCCAAAACTAGTGATCCGACAGCGCCTATTTTGTACACACGTTAAGTAAGTATGATTCAATACTCTCATGAGAAGGGCCAAACCTACAACTCTAAAAATGGCAGAGTTATGACATATTTTCACATGCATTTAATTACAAAACGGTTATTATTATTTTTAATGATTTCGCGTGTGTCTTCGACCTATGACTCAGTTATTTATGATTGCAAGTTCAATTATACTTTATCCTTGCACTACATAAATAATATGTCATTGCGAAGGTCCAACAAGATCAAGGCACATGTAGTACGGGGAGGAAAAAACCAAAGATCGTCAGTTACTTAAAGGAATCCTGTCAATGTCTCATTAGGAAGACCAAGCTAGAAAGACAGTGTGCTCTACAGGGCCCCCACATGGCCGGTGCTACCGTTGCTGTGGCAACGGGGCCCGTGGGTCTAGGGGGCCCGTGGGTCTAGGGGCCCGTGGGCCTAGGGGGCCCGTGGGTCAAGGGGGCCTAGGGGGCCCGTGGGTCAAGGGGACCTGCGGGTCTAGGAGGCCCGCTAAGGAAAAAAAATAACAAAAACATCAAATCAACCATCATCTGACTTGACACCTTGTTGACAGTGTAGAACACTGAAATACCTACTAATTTGATTTTCCTTCATTAAAATTGTTGATTTATAAACATACATTTGTTTACTTAATTTTTTACCTAGTGCTGTTTATCAATGATAACAAACATAGAATTTGTTCTGAACGTATCAGAACAGGTATAATATTATCATAAAAGCATTAGTCATTACTATTCTGCAATATCGATTGAAAAATTATTGTGATAAGGTTAAAAATTAATACAACTAAAACAATATACATAAAAGGCCAACAATTACCATATATCATTTTAATATTACAGTAAGCGCGTTATGTTTAGGGCTGAATGTACGAGGATATATTGAAAAATTCTTATCCTACTATAGAACCAAACAAAATTTCAATGTCAAAATATTTTATTACTCAACATATTCTCCTCTGAATCGGATACATTTATCACAGCGAACCTGCAACGTCTCTAGACCTTTAAAAAAAATGTTTCTTCTTGCTCTGCAAACCAGACCTCCACAGCTTTTATTACCTCCTCGTTGGAAGAAAATTTCGCAATTCCGCGCGCGCGGAATTGCGAAATGTCGGCCGAGCGCGCGCTTTTCTAGCACTATTTTTTTGTCTACTTTTTGTAGAAAGGTTCATTCCTTATTTCTTGGTGAAGATTCATAGCCAGAAATACGCGAGCGAAGCGAGCGCGCTCGGCCGATATTTCGCAATTCCGCGCGCGCGGAATTGCGAAATGTCGGCCGAGCGCGCGCTTTTTAACTACTATTTTATTTTTTCTCTACTTTTTGTAGAAAGGTTCATTCCTTATTTCTTGGTGAAGATTCATAGCCAGAAATACGCGAGCGAAGCGATCGCGCTCGGCTGACATTTCGCAATTCCGCGCGCAATATACCTAGTCGAATGTCAGTTACCTCTGAAGAACGTTTGTTTCCACTTAATGTCAGTAAATTTTTAACTTCTAAAGACTTGATCATACTCTCGCGAAATTCGCAATTTTTCTGCGAATAAAATGGTTTCCAGTCATGCCCGACCAGTCGTTGATGCAGAACACATGGTTCTGCATCCATTCGAACAAAAATTTCGAAATTCGCGAGATTATGAACGAGACTTAACAGGGTTTCATGAGAGGTAGCGCGAAAAGTGTCTTGTGAACTTCAGAATATCGGAACACGACCGTTTGTTATCCATATCTGTCATAGTGTCACTGTCAGTTTTAGTTACTTGCTGTCAATAAACGATTTCCATCAAATGTATTGTTATGTTAATTTAAATCTTATATTTTCAATACAAAGTTGAAAATATTGCAAAATGTGCCAAAAATGCGTGAATTGATGTGTCTAGATTATGCTGATATAAGGCAAAGTCAAATTTGTTGCTTTTTGTGGAAAAAATTTGATGTTGAAAATACCCTTTTTGTGACATTTAATTGGTCGTAAATCAAAAAGTTTGTGTTCAAGGACCTCGAAATAACCCCCAAAAAAATTTCGTCAAAATCGGGGTTACTACCCTAAACTGCAATTATACCCAGTTTTACATACAAAAGTTTTCGATTCTTTTATTATATACTTACAACTTTTCTATTGAACATTTTTCGCTAAAATATACTGCATCCCCATTTCACCATTTTGAGTGTTTTCGTGTTTAAATATTTTTTATTCTTAAAGCAGGAACCTCAACAACATTTTCCACCTGGTCCTTGCCTGTTACTTTTTTTTTCACCAAAATTATAGGCACAAATCTAATTTTCAGACTGTGGAAGGTGAGTTAAAATATACAAAAGACCATGTCAAGATCCCGTACATCTTCGCCTTCTACGAATTTTTGCGTTACCACATGACCTATAAACTTAGGTAACCATATTACCACTCAGACACTAAGTAAATTATTATACAAGGTAGACTGAATACGCAACTCGCGCAGACGTTCTTTAACGAGTCTGTGTTATCATAGCAAACAAACCGAAAAAGAAATATCGGATACAATGCCACACACACACCTCTAGACACACATACCGCAGCTGATTTCCCATTGGTTGAATAACGCATGTCGATATCTAATTTAAAAGAGTCACAAAAGTAACTTTCGTTCAGGTAGGTACAATTTGTTGTTTCGCAACATTCTTGTTTTAGTGACGAATAAAGGGGTCACATCCAAATCTAGTAGTAGCATTCAAATGTCATGGAAATATAAATGAATTTTCTTTTTTATGACTGGACTTAGTACGGTCAACAGGTAAAAAATTAATAATACCACGTAATATCGAATTAAATAATTCCGTAATGCAATTTCTTCCGACATTAACGGAATAAATATATTAGTAAGCTATAGACGAGTAGACTATGATTCGCCTCTTAGGTCACTTGAATATTAAATGAATGGAAAAATAAATGCGCGATAGAAATAATACATAAATAAGAATACAATTTAAAATGAAGAAGTTGACTCGTAATGTCCAATCAATAAAAACAATAATTTTTTTGTTCCGTTTTTTTTTGTTCTGTTTCCAAGGAAGGGAAAAATTCCTGTAATGTTTAGAGAAAATCGTGAAAGCTAAGGGAAAGTAAATATAAATTGGTGTTCTTCTTGAATTTCTGCAGGCTGTATGCCACAGGGAACACCTCCCGAGGCAGTGAGAGTTCCAGAGCTTTATGAAACTGTGCACAATTATTGGTGAGAAAATAGGAAAGCATCGGTATTAATGAGGATGCATTGGCATGGTTGGTGATTATCTAGAGAACAGACAAAAACTCAAATTGAACAATATCATTCATATCTGATGAATGTTAGAGGCGAAATTTAGGAAAGGATAGCAGTGAATGTATGCAATGATGTTTCACGCCACTAACATACCCAGTAGCTCAGTTGGCGTGGGTTCGACAATAAAAATTGATTTCGATAAGATTGAAAGAAACATGGTGTTTAATTTTCCGGAGCGCCACATATTTATCACCAGTGAAAAATATTAAAATATTAAACAATAGATACCTAGAATGGTACAAATATAATATATAAATATGTAGAGGTTTTGTCTTCCCTTATGCTTGGATAACTTGGACCAGAATAAAAGAAATAGTCATGCCCTTTACTAATAAAACTGTACGTGCACAGTTCGGCACACAATACAAAATGAAATTAATGTAAATATAGCACCACCAAGATGAATTAAAGTGTACGCTATGATTGAGAGAAGTGTATCGTTTGAGTATATCATTAGTAAACCTCCAGTGAGGGCTATGCCTGTGTCGTCACGATGATAGCTAACAATTATTACCGTGCTTTAAGGGCACAATCTTAAGCTAGACTTATCTGATAGTAAGTAGGTCTTTTCAATCAGGCCAGTTCACCAGTTGTAGTTTAGGAATCCAGTGCCTTGGTGAGTACAGGTGTGCACAGTGGGTACAACAAAATCAAACGAAGTACGTGTACAACTGGGACGAATACCATTAACGGGAAATACCAATAATAGGGGACGAACAGAGAAGCTGAACTGAACCACAGAGGAACGGGGAAGTCCAGCGGTACAGTAGAAGACAGTGGAGCACCAATAAACAGTAGCAGAACGCTCTCCATTAAGTGGGAGGGTGGTTTGTTTGCTGTCTGATAGCTAGTTTCTCGTTCCAGCGGTTTTACCGATGAAGAACTACTACTGGCTCTTATCTTATCTTATCAAAAATCCGGATACCGAACAGAGATTTCCTCGAAAATATACAGCGTCAAATATTGCAAACAATATGAGGAAATCTTCAGAAACCATCAAATTTTAATTAAACATAGGAAATTTTCAAATAGGTTAGTTGTCAAGATGACACTCTCATCAAATATCGAACCAGAAAACGTCACTCAGACGCCAATGTCGAAAACTGTCACTATCAGGCAAACGCGATTCCTTGCTTGTTCGTGGTCTGTAAGATCATTCCAGGAACTCCCTCGAGCTACTCAGAGCTACTCCTTGGAACGATTGGACAACGACTCAGGTGAACAGAACACCTAGAGATTCAGTGTTGCCAACTGAACCAAGACGAAAACGCCATCCTAGTTCAATCTCAGAACCAAACACAAACAAGGTTGAAAATATGGGAAAGCGAAGTACCTCAATGGCACAGAATAGAGATAGAGAAGAACTGTGACGGTTTTGTGTTCTAAACACAAAACAATAGGCTAACAAATAGTATGTTTCCAAAATAACGCTTTCATGCCGCAATATAGAACAAGTGATAACTGTCATTAGCTTAAGGATAGTTCATGTCTGCTCGAACTAGTAGGGCAAAGGTAAGTACTAACATTTGAAAATAGCTGTACATGAAAACGATCAAGTTTTCATTATGAAACAGTGGCGTACAGAGTGAAAAGTTTATATCAGTGACAGATAATTTCTGATGTTATTGTTTCAAAACAGAAAGGATTTTCTAATGCAAAATAAACCCGTAACGTGGAATCATAAACGAACGGGGCGTTCCACAGGGTAGTATACTTGGTCCCTTATTTTTGTTAATATACATTGACGATGTGGTAAATAATGTTGGAATATGCTCAATTCATTTATTTGCGGACGATACGCTTATCAAACATATTGTTTGACGGTAGTAAATATAGTCAATGAAACACTAGAAAATACATATATACAGATGGTGTTGTTCAAACCATCTAGAAATAAATAAAAAAATTATGTTAATAGGTTATGACAAAAAGTATAAAAAGTTAAAAGATAACAGGTGTGAAATAAAAATTGACAATAGATCTGTTGAAGTAGTGGATACTTTTAAAATATTTAATTAGGAGTAATTATTGACAGAGATTTGAAATTCAAAGAGCACAAATACGTATGCTGCAGTTTTCTCTCCAAATGGTCAAAAAATAATATTTACAATACTCAAACTCTACCTCACTTCAACTACTAACTGCTCTCCTATATTATATTTAATAAAACAAAATGAATTGAATTGATTACAGTAATTGCAAAATCGAACAATGAGAATAATATTATGTCTGTTCTTAAGGAAGACCAAATGTTAAATTTACTGAAGTTGTTACCGGTTGATGAAATGTTTCTATATCAAACTCTGATTTTCATTTTCAAAATGGAAAAAGATAGTGCTCCACCCTATCTAAAAGACAAAATATATTTCATATAAGACAACCACAAGTACAACAAGCGAAATAGAAATGATTTATTGATTCCACAATTTCAACTTTCCATTGACAAAAAATTCGTCCAAAGGAAGCGAGCTAAACCTGAGAAATGAAATCTATTCAGCTGTGTCCACGAAGTTTTTGGAATTGGGTTATTTTTAGTTTTTAGTACGTCCCGTTAACTTATCGATTTACTCCAAGTTTGTATCCAGATGGTGGAGATGTGCGGCTGTAGGGGTCTAGAGATTTATTGCACACAGATAAATTATTACGGTAAGGTTTGATACTACTTAGATCATTTTCATAGATATAATAAATTGAGAGCAACAGGCTTGCGTTTGTTTTGTTAGTGGATTTTATACAGGGTGTTTCTTAAGTACGTGTAGAAAATTTAGGAGCGTATTGCTGACATCAAAATAAGAAGAAAAGTTCCTATAAACATATGTCCACAAGTTATTCGTTTTTGAGATACAGAGTGTCGAAGTTGAATTCTTATTTTAATTTTTTTGAATAGTTTCAAAATAATTTTGATATTTGGGTAGAGTTTGGTAACTGGGAATATTTATTATTCAGTTTGTGTACAAAATGTATCTTTGATAGAGGTCACTGCGTGCAACTGGTTTCGAGTTATTGAGATTTGAAATAATCGATGCAAGTGATTTTCAATGACAAGATTTTTTAATTCAAAATAAATTCAATTATAAATTAGTTTTTTTACAATTAACACATTTGATTTCGTCATTGAAAAATCATCCCTGATACCAAACTTTACTCGAATATCACAAATATTTTGGCATTTATTCAGAAAAAACAAATATAATGTACTACAAGTAGTGTTCAGTGATCGAAACTGTAAACATTTCTCTTGAAAATGCCAACCACTCGTGTTGGCGAAACGTCGAGTTTTTCTCTAAATAAACGTCGGCCTAAAAACCCGAAAAACCATCATTCATGGAATATTTTTGTTCAATTGCGGTAAATATGTATGAATTTGACTAAGATTACTCAAATTAGTTCTTTCATTCACGGATTGACTACTAGTATTAATATGACCCATTTTCAGAAAACTCTTTTGGTTTCATCATTTTCAGAATCTAAAATTTGTGTGTTATTATAGTCCTTTTGATGGTCTTTCGCATGATCTAACGTTTCGTCTACAGTTTATTCTATGGAAAATAATACGACTATTAAGACTTCTGGAGGTTTAGCCAAATAAAGATTTGATCATATCGTCCATACAAACAATTCAACAAACTTATTGGGCTTATAAGATTTTACAAAATATCGTAATAATATCGTAAAAGCAGGATTCCACTAAATATGTTTTCAACTTTGTCTTGAATTTATTAATATCATGGGGGTGATGATTGAAGAATCGTATTCAATTATAATTAGAACTGCTTTCGTCAAGTGAAGTACGGTGCTTTATAACTCTGAATAAATCACCATGCTTCGTAGGATAATCATGAGAGGCAGAGTTTTTTTAAGTAAGTGTTGATGGTGGGTTTAACATATTTTGTAATAATTTTATAGATGTAAATTGATGGTAAGTAACGTTTTGAAAGATTTATGCGTGTAAGTCGATGATAATCTTAGTCAAAGATTAGGCGAATTATCCTTATTTGACTGATAAAAACTCTACGAGCATTGACCGTACTTCCCCATGGGACAATAGTAATAAAATGAAATTTGATGATACGACATAGCATAGTCCACATTTATTAATCGCTCTAGTGTCTCTTTTTGTACTGCAAAATTGTATAAAACTACTATTGAGTCTCTTACATTTCAGTTCATATTTGCATCTAAATACTTAGGTATGAAGGCCAGTTTTTTGAGTTCCAGTTAAACTCCATGTTAATTAAGTAATGGTTAGAATGTGATCCTTCAAACGTCATTTAATGAATGTCATTAACCATCATAACTATTAGTTAGTTATCTGGAGCTTAACTCGAACATAAAAAAATGGCCCTGAGACCAGAAATGTTATTGAAACTGAAAAAATATTTTTTTGTCGTTAACTTCAACAAAATAATTATTAATTTTTTTTACGGGAGCAAAACTGTAGAAATCGATAGTGTTTTGTCAGGATTGACATTTTGAGGAATTACTTTTGCACAAGTTCTTCTGGGACTTTGGCGTTGGTGGCAATTGTAGTACCTACCATCTGCATACAAAAAAATGTGTCCAATGCTCAAATATTTTGGTAAATTACTGACGTATAAAAGAAAAATCAAGGAACCTAAAATTGATCCTTGGGGAACCCCTAATTAATCATATGTAGTTGAAATATACAATCATCCACTATTAGCCCGATTTTCCGATACTTAAGATAAGAGGCGAGCCAAGACAAAAAAATGCCCCAAGATATATGCCTAACAGGTTTATATATCGAGACTTAGACATCCATCCGGACTACATCGACAGACTGATCAGGCATCACGTGGGGACTACTCTGGACAGAGTAAAGACCCACACGAACCCGCAGCTCACGGAGCTTCTCGAGAACAGACGTGAGCAAGACGACAGAGACAGAGACAAATACAGACGACCAGTGAACCAGGGAGACAACGACACCCCTAAATAGGTAAAACGGAAGCGAAACCTTCGGCGACGCCAACGTCTACTTCAACAGGCTTAAAATTTCGATAATCATGCTTTTATGTTTCAGATTTCCAAGGAGAACCGACCAAGAAGTAAACTCAGTAAATTTACTACACAGCACTTGGCCCTCAGCCAAGTGTTTTTCAGGCCTTCAGCCAGTTTCAGGGGGGCATCATACACATTAAGTAAAGTCATTTTTAAATTCAAATTTCAACTCATATCAGATAT
Organism: Chrysolina oricalcia; assembly: GCA_944452925.2. NCBI lineage: Eukaryota > Metazoa > Arthropoda > Insecta > Coleoptera > Chrysomelidae > Chrysolina > Chrysolina oricalcia. The sequence goes on from OX101825.2 coordinate 19,925,097, forward strand.
AAGAGTTTCAGGCCGAGAATTGGCCGAGCACTCCATATCAAACGATCAGATTTTATTCTGCTGATCGCCAATCGTCAGGATGAGGAACCGCTTTAACGAGCGGGGGTGGTGGATAGGGGGGTTAAGCTTTCGAGTACGTACGAGTGCTGGGGCGTTCATCCTTCCGGGCCTCAACCTTAGGAGGTGCATGGTGGAGAAAACAAAAGAATGCCAGTCCAGATGATTTGCCAAGAGGTGGCTTCTCGATTGCGGACCCTACAAAACCCTCTCGATTGCGGTCATCTCTTGATCAGTGAACTCAGGTATAAAGATTGGATTGAGTTCAGCCTGAAACAATTCAAGTTGCGGGTATTTCTGGCATTTCAAGATGTTTGACTCCTTCAAGAAACACTTGTCAAACAAATCAATTCGTTCTTTCGCCTTTATCTGCCTTTGGTAGTATGAATAAACTTTGAGAAAATGCTTCAACTCTGATTTCTTTTCTTGAAAAAGACGTATTCATTTTGAAGAGTTAGCAGAGATCAAATATCGACTAGACCACATTTTTAATTAAGTTTTTGAATGTCTAGATCACTCCAAACATTTTTAACATCACCATCAATGTTAAAAGTTGTTTATTCAAAAGCACGACTAAAAACATATTTTTTGTTAAAAATTTGTTTTTTCCGTCAACCGTATGTACTCTTATGACTTACTCTGAGAAGTCTCCTATAAGAGTGACCCAAACACCTGTGTCATCCGGTATAGTTCTAGCATTGTTTTTATAGAAGTAAGATAGTTAGCCAACCTTATGGGATTATTATTGGATTCAAATGGATGCGACATGTAGATGGCGGCAGTGATCTGGCCTCCAAGTCATGTCGTACCTGCATTAAAATGCGACAAATATTCATGTTTGTAACTAATCACGCTAGATGACACTAGCGTTTGTGTCCAATACCTTTTACACAGGCATTGACTATCTTACTTCTATTTAAATAATGGTTCTAGGGAGGAGCTTTTCGATGTACCTACTCTATCCATGAATATTGAATGTTTTTCAGTAATGAATATTGTAACTTTTGAATTTCAGGAAATTTTTGTATTCACGTGTCACTATTGAAAGTCAAATTCTTGAATGTTGAAACACTGTTATTGGAATAAGTTTCCAGACTGAATGTAAATTCGGTCTAATGATAAATTGTCAATGAAAAATTTTTGACAGATGAATGCGGTTATTGTTGATTTTTGTTTGGATTGGGGAATTTGTGACATTTTCATTTTATTATTAAAAATTAGGTACACTAGAAACAAATATACATATCAAAGAACAGCTATTTAATTTGTTAGCAATAACCAACATGGAAACGCATCGAAGTTGTTAAAAACTTTACTTTTTCCTCATTATTTCTCCATCAGTTTGAGCAAAATGAACTTTATGTCCAAAGTGTTCATTTAGGATGTCAGTGTCAATGCTCCTGGTAACGTCACTGGACAGTTCATATTCTGTCAAGTGGATTTTTGATAAGTCCCTTGATGGGCATAAAAGTGTAGGACGCAATAACATTATCTGTGAATTGGGGATTTTTAATTCATTTTATTCTGAATCGCGTATAAATGGTCCTATTTCAATTATTTAGTACCTTATTGCCGTATTCTTCTTAACTCGATAAACAAATTTGATAACAATTTCAGGAAGATCAATGAGATCTGAAGTAGGTATTTTTATTGTTGTGCTCTAGTTTGGAAATATGTTAAGTAAATATAGAAATATACTAAGTATATGTACATTAATTTTTTCTTCATTTTGCAATGCTGTAATTAAAAGAGTGAAATTTCAGAGATCACACCCATTTTCTCACTGAAAAAGTTAACTAGTTCGGTAGTTGATTGATAATACTCAGCGATATTAATGCATAACCTCTATAAATTATTCAAGTTTATAAACAGTTCCTTAATCATCTCCAATAACTCCAAATTGTACGAGTTTGAACGTCTTGCAAACAAAATGTTCACAACACATTCTTCAGGAACGATATGCGATATTTCATCAAGCCCACTTGGCTTTGTTGGTGTTAACACCCAGTAAACTTCGTGTTACAGTTTACCATCGCTATTTAACAGGAACGCAAATAAATTGTAAATTAGAGGAGTACGTGAAGCGTAACGGATAAGTTGTTCGAGTCGAGAGAATGGCGACAAGTTACGAAAACGCCGACCTAGTGGGAACCTACGATTGGCCTTTATTCTCGGACGCGAATTTATAACGTTCAAACGACGCGAACCGCTGGCTATCCGAATCGGCCGATTTCCATGAATCGTTTCCTAATAGAACTGAATTGCCGAGTCTGAACAACTGGATCACGTCGATTTAGCGGCCGTAATGAACAATATACGTCTGTCTCCATAGCCGTCCATTTATTTTATTTCGATAGGAAACCAGCTGCAAGCTCTCCTGCTTTGCCATTTGTCATCAATGAAAGATTTATTGGGTAAAGAACTAGATCAGTGATTTTTGCAACGTTCTATACAATGGAATACATATTTCCAGATATAACATAATTTCGGATAAGTTTTCGGTAACACCTGGGACACCACACGGCAGTGTTCTCGGGCCACTCAATTTTTTTCTATATGTAAATGATCTTCCTAACAACATAGGCAATGGTGAGATATACCTTTATGCAGATGATCCTTCCATCATCTTATCAAGTAAAATTTCAGAAGAAATGAATAATCTTGTTAATTCAGTCCTATACGATTTCTGGTGTTATTGTTATCTTAGTTAAAATTGTTATTTCCGTCAACCGATTGCACCCTTACGCGCAACCCTCAGAAGTCTTCGAGAGACTTGTGTGAGCTAGGGAAGACGCAGCCCTTGAAGAAAACACTCCGTATGGAATTTGCAAATTCATTCCAAATCTTCAAGGATTTCAATTTCATTTTTCGTAGCGAATTATAGCATTACGAGATTCACGAAATTCCCAGGAACAATGGTTGACTCACATTTCACGTGTCGAGACATCTAGGAAATTGATTGATTCATTCATATTATTATATTTTATTGAATCTCATGCCAAGTCTCCTTAAGTGTTGATATTCAAATGTGTAAGTTATTATATGCCATTTTCATACTATGACTTGCTAATGTTCTGTCATGTATTTTTTCTATTCAAATTAATTTACGTATTCAATTATTTATTTATTATGTAGTTACTATATGTTATTTCAAAAATGCCATATTAATAATTTTCTTTTTTTAATGTTTTTATTTTCATGTCCGATAATTTATTTAATTATTTTACCTATTATAAGTATAGTCTGAATGCACATAAGAAATATGACCTGTCCCATCTTCATACTGTAGTACAAAGGATCAATAAATCTATTTTCTGGTGTGAAATCCGCTCAAATCACTTCGTAGCAATTCATGCCAATTTTTCAAAATGAACGTTGAAGTAGAAAATACATCACGACCCAAAATTATGACTTGGTGGTACCGCAGGGCACAGTTCTAGGGCCGTTGAAACACAATCAGATTCGAGCATTTGCATATAACACTGACTTGTTCTGAAAACAAGAAGGTTGAATTTCGTGAAAATGTCAGAGAAATTTTGTCTCCAGGACACTGTTATGGACCCATTGAGCGCGATAGGTGGACATCTAGAATTTAAGTGATATTGTTGTTTTTTTCAACTGTAATGATCAGAATTGTCACTAAGTTAATTCAGAATGATTTTGATTTGCTAATTAGTGTAGGATTCTAGTCCTCAGCAGCCTGATAGACATTTTGGTCCTTTTTAATTCAACAAATATTTGTTCCTATTTTTGGTTTTCAAAATAAATGATCATTTGTTTCGCGTTTTAATTTATTTTTTAAAATACAGTGCGACTTTCGAACGGTTCGACGTACAAACATGGGACACAAACTGTTTTGAATGGGATCACCGATACTACTTTCTGAAATAAAATACACCGTGATTGCTTGATATAGGGGGAGGCACATCAATTTAAAAATTTCAAATGGCATAAGGGGTCAAGTGACACATCGCTAAAAGATAACACAATTCTCTTTTCAACTACTACATTTTTTGGGTTTCGTTAATATTGATTTTTCCATATGCACTCAAAATTAAAGGATAAATGCAGATCTGATCTAATTATGAGCACATGAGAGGTGAATTTGAAGTAAGGCAGCTAGAGCCGTTTTGTTCATGTTTCGTTAATTCGCGTTTCGTACTCGTACACCTCAAAAATTTTCATAAAATATTCTTGTTTCGTACATTGAATTAATTAACCCATTTCCACTTTTCCTTTCGGACACCGACCCATTTTTCTATGTGAAAATTCATTTTGTAGACATTTGAGTGCGTGGACATTTATGTGCGAAACGAGAAGCCGAAAATTCATTAATTAATTCAGTGAACAAACAAGAATATTTCAGGTAATTTTTTGATGTGGACGAATCAAGAAAACACCGCCAGAGCCATACTTATACACTTGTCTCCGTATATAACATGTCCCACTGGCAGTACTGGCCATTTAATTCAAAATTTCCGCTAACCACAATTTAATAGGGCACACTGCAACCCTATCAATAAGGAAAAATTTCAAATCCGCTGCTTATTTAATATTTTTAGGATAAAACCTTCCCGGTTTCCATTGTTAGCGGAAACTATCTAAACCAAAATCTATTACAGCTATCTAAACCAAAATCTATTCCTTTTGATTTTCGAGAAGGCCACGCGTGTTCCACATCAACTATGCGCGACGTGTCAACGTATGGTTACCCTTGTGTGCCGGCATTCGAAGGCCGTATAATGTCTATTATTACTCCGTCGATATCAATAGAATTCCAGGTTAAAGTTAATTGATCGTGTGACAAAAAACACAGACATATCGTTCACCATCAGACACAATCAGCTAAGAAACATTAACGAAGAAATTGACCAGAAACAGATACAATGGGTAGTATGATTAAAAAGAGTATGGTAAGTGAATGGTACGCTTAATAGTGAGCAGCTAGTGTAAACATCGCTCTGTGAAATTGGCAAAATTCTAATATAATTTAGATATAAAATTGCTTTGAAATCCGGGGATAGTTCTGATACTGTATAATCTTCTAAATCGAAAAGTGACCCAACAAATAAAATCATCAAAACCAAGTGAATTCAAGAAAAGCCGACTGTGGCAACTGAAATCGAAGGCCTAGAAAAAAGGTAGAAACTCTTATCAGTGTAATTATTGTGTTGAGTGTAAAGTTGTCCATACACCAGTAACATAAAAGTCGTTGTGGAAATGACTGAAACATTGGGGATGGTTTTGGAAGAAATACGGCAAACGAAGCTAGAAATAAAATCGATAATTGAAGCAGTTGAAGTCCGACTGACGTTGAAAGTCGAAGAAATTAATAACATACTCAATAAACTTGACAAAGAAAATTATATGTTAAAAAAGGAACTCGAACTTCTGGAGAGGAAAAGCAAGGAAAACAACATAGTGATATTTGGGCTGAAACATCCAGGCCAAATCACCCTTGACTTTGTTACTCAAGAACTGGAGAGACTTGTTGGAGTGGAGGTATTGCCGACTGATCTAAATAATTTCTACCCACTAGGGAAAAGGGAGTCCTGTCCGATTAAGATAGAGTATATAAAACATATGTGGATTATAGTAGATTTAAAAAAATGCTTGCTGGAAAGACCTGGCTTGAAGTTTATGAAAAGGATAATATAAATGAAGCAACTGATTTGTTCATCAACGAATTCAAACAGTGTAATTCTGCATGTACCCGAAAACTCGAGTTAAGATAAAAACAAATCAAGAATAATCCTTGGATTTCAGATGGTTTAGTGGCTTCAATAAATAAAAAAAATAAGATGTACAAAAAAATGCATAAAGACACAAATAATAAAGCACTCAAAAATGAATTTAAAATTTACAGAAACAAATTGAATGATTTGATTAGGACTGCTAAACACGAGTATTACAAAGGTGAGGTAGAAAAAAATGGAAATTGTCCAAAAAATATGTGGCGGTGTCTGGAATAAAAGAAATAAAAATTGGGAATAGTATAATAAAAGATAAAAAACAAATAGCTGAAAACTTTAATGAATTTTTCACTAATATCGGCTCGAACCTAGCTAAGAAAATAAAAGGTGGGAAAAAATGTCAAGGTGTTAGGAATGTGAATTCAATATATATGTATCCTACAGATGAACAAGAAGTTAAGAAATTGATAAAGGAGTTGAAAGCGAATAAAGCTCCCGGACTGGATAGTATCGGAGCGAACGTGCTGAAGGAATGTGTCGAATACATTGCAAAACCGCTAGTTTATATAATAAATAAATCTCTACAAACAGGTACATTCCCGGAATCTCTAAAAATTGCAGTCATCAAACCACTTCACAAGTCTGGAGATAAGCGTGACGTTTCGAACTATAAGACCCATATCGCTTCTCTCGAATATATCAAAAATTCTAGAAAAAATCATAAAGTCCAGGATGGTAGGATTCATAAAAAAAATATAACCTGATTTCAGAGAAGCAGTTTGGGTTTATGGAGGGTAGATCAACTCAAGATGCTATAGCGGAGTTAACAGGGAAAATATATAACGCTTTAGATGCGAGAAACCCTGCTATATGTCTTTTCGTTGATTTAGCTAAAGCGTTTGATACGGTCAGCCATCCAAACTTGCTACAAACTCTCGAACAGGTAGGATTCCGAGGAAATGCGTATCATTTAATGAAAAGTTATCTGAATGATCGAAAACAATGCGTCACAATAGATAATGAAGTAAGTAACACAAGAGTAGTCAGCTATGGAGTTCCGCAGGGAACGGTGCTCGGTCCTATCTTGTTCATTCTTTATGTGAATTCATTGTTCGAGTTACTGGTACCTGCTGAAATAACAAGCTTTGCTGATGACACCGTCTTTTTCTTTGAAGATAAAAATTGGATGGACCTGAAACAAAAAGTAGTCACTGCATTTCCCTTAATCCTAGAATACTTCAATAGTAAATTACTTACAATCAATTTCAAAAAAACTGTTTTTATTCCATTCACCAGCTATGAATCTAATCTTCCCGGTTACTCTGCTCTTGATATACCAATTAACGGTGATAACATTAAAATAATATCCTCAAAAACTGTAAAATATTTAGGTATTACGCTAGACAGTAATCTAAAATGGAATGAGCACATGAAGAATCTGACTCAAAAAATTAGATCCTTGGTATTTAAATTCAAGTACCTAAAAAATATCCTCGGCCTGAAATACCTGAAAATGGTTTATCATGCCCTGGTTCAGACGCATTTGTCATATGGTATAATCGCTTGGGGAGGAGTCACTAATAATCACCTAAAGAATTTGGAAACGGTACAGAAGTGGATACTAAAGATCATGTTGAACAAACCATATACCTACCCAAGCGATGATCTGTATAAGGAAGCACTGATAATGGACATTCGACAAGTCTTCACTTTAACGCTGTTGGTGTACCAGTGCAAGAATATAAATCAAGCTAAAAGTATTGAACATGAATATAACACCAGATCTAGATTAAATTCTACTGATATACCAAGAATGTTGAAGACTATTGGACAACGAAGCTATTCATATCTGGCTCCCAAGTTATATGGCGTTATTCCTCTCTATCTCAAAGTAATAAACTCGTTATCGCTTTTTAAATCCAGAATAAAAACATGGATATTGGATACACCCAGAAAAAAAAATACATCAACTAATTGATCTAAAGAATAATTGAATAATGTACTGATCCTTTGATTAATTGATCAATTGATTAATATTGGTTCAGAAAATAATTATGTCTGTAGTGTTTTCCTGTTAAAAAAAAAATGTTATGTTGATATACTGAATAAGTAATAGTTGTTATAATCGATGTTACAAATTGTATCACTTTTAAGTCTTTTTATTTAACATGCCCGTTTCACAAATTATATCTTTTAAAAATCATTTTACCAAATTCATATCTAATCTCCACGTACAGGCTATGCCTTTGTGGATTTGTTATTTATTTGCCTTAATGTTTATAATCACTGTCTTTATTATATGTCAATTATATCGTATTTCTGGTAAATAAATATTATTATTATTATTTGCTTTTACTCCATGTTGTAGTTTTCACTTCAAAAAATCGAAGCTTTTACTCCACATAATTATTGAATTAACACTCAAGTAAGTACTAGCAGCATTTACTCTATACTTTGCTTTATTTACTTCGATATATAGAAGTTAATTAATTATATAGAAGTAATTACTAATGTTGTCAAGTATTTCCTCCATTTGGGAGTGTTTGGTGTAGTTTTGAAGAAGCTACTCAGACTAACTTCATATCTCCAATTGAAAATGGGGTTATGGCTTTTTTATTAATTATGGTAGGAAAAGGAGGGATATGTGTGAACGTAGAACGTCTGGGAAGGTACAATATAGAAAATTATTTCGGTTAGTCAATTATTTTAGCTAGATTTCTACTATTAAGCTCTGTACTTTCAGATTCAATAAAAGCAATGTTGAATGGATTGCTAGAGAGTTCTTAGGAAACCAAATTTAACGAAAATGGAGGTATTTTTAAGAGCTCTTAGTGATCCGGGGTTTCAACAAGGAGTGGGTGTAGATGTCGGGGCACAGGTTCCCTACTTTGTGGTCGGGGTTCATCAAACAACTGTGTCAAAAGTAATCAAAGAAGTTTCACAAAAAATTGTGTACTCCCACATCTTCAGCAATCTCTTGAGGTTAATCACGTATTAGTGTTAACTAGTAGTTTATACTTCTAACCTAAGTCAACACTTCCCATCGAAGAATTTACTTTATGTAAAACATATACTCCACAAAATACTAGGAAGTTAAAGCTCTCACTTGAAGTACAAGCAAATACTCTTTTTAATCATACCACCCAATGTCTACTCTGATGCTTATAATAGATCATTAAATTTTTTAAATATGTTGTAAGTTTTTCGACAGGAAAATCTTGAAAAGTGTTTTGGATTGACAAAGTTTTCCATAGTGTCTCGAAGAATTCGGTTTGTGCACTCCTAAGGATTTCCAGAGTTCCATACTTCTGAAATATTGCCGAACAAATTAACTGTTCCCCGAAAGAATGCTAGCAAATCGATTGTGTCCAGGAATCTCCTTCATATGGCCAATGTTCTACAACGTTGAAAATTGCGGAAATACAATTTTGGATGTTCGAATCTTTGCTAAACTGCTAATTAGGGTTTACAACATGTTTAATGTCACAGATCAAACTGTACACTTGATGTTTTCACAAACTTGCTACGTCCTGACAGATATGAATCGAACCAGGTCAAATTTGTTTCTCTTATCCCATAATGGCCGAGCTTGCGCAAAACACTGCTACAACAGCCGTGCCATCATTAATGCTAGAGAGAGTATGTATTCTCTTTCTATCTTTTTTTCAATAATCTTTTGATAACTTTTGAAAGAGTTGATAATAGTGAAATGGACCTGAAATTTGAGGGATCTTCCAGATCTCCGCCCTCAAGTAATAGAATAACCATAGCTATTTTCAGACAAGTCGGAAACAAAGCATTCCTGAATGATTCGTTTATGCATTCAACCAAGGCATGTTTTGCACTGAGAGGTATATTTTGATATATTTTTAGAGATACTCCATCTATTTTTTTTTCAATTTCATTGATGATCTTTATAAGCTCATATACTTACATCTGTCTCCAAATTAAATCTTCAGTAGTGATTGAATTTTCAATAATAATACCAGAAGTGACTGAATTTCCGCGATAAGTCTGTCGATTCATTTCTGAACGAAACTGAATTGCTTCGAGAAAACACCACGAGTCCGCAGGACGAGTGGTATTATCGATTATTTCTTTCGTCTATTAAATATCAGTCATCAACCAATCATACGTTTGTTTCCTGTTTGACAGGACCAATCAACACGCTCTATTAGCGACTATTTACATGATGCACAATAGTCACCGACTATTCAGCATGATACTCATATCAAGGAGCCTGAGCATCTGACAGTACTCTAAATAAATACATATTAAACGTCAAATAAAATCAATCGTGTTGAAGCTGTATAAGAGAATGAATGTGGACCTTCTACGGTTAATACTGCAAGTTCTTCAAAAGCTGAACAAATGTCACAAATTACGCATGGTGGAAATGTCACATACAATAATTGTGTTTTTAATTTCAATTGATAAATTATAAAGATGGTGCTGTTTTTGTTTAGATTTTGTGCTTTGTTCTTGATATTTTGAATAAATTATTCCAAATTGTTTAATTTTCATTCATTCATATGACTGATATAAAGAAGTAGATTCAAGAAATAATCTTCACAAATATAACACGACCTTGATTAATTGTCGACTATTTTATTGCTGCTAAATTTCTCTTGTATTTATTAATTTTACTCGACATTATTTTGGCATTAATAATCAGAGATGAAAGCCCTCGAGCTTCGCTCTCGGGCTCTCATCAGATTATTAATGTCAAAATAATGTCTCGTTAAATTATTATAAAATACAGTCGAAATTTAGATGCAATAAAAATAGTCGACTATTTATCAAGGTCTTGTTATATTACCCTTGATTATTTCACTTATGCTAAAATAGCGTGTTATGATTGGTTGAAATTTTTAGTGTTGATAAATGAAAACATCATGTTTTCGATTTTGTAGTTCGGCTCTTGATTGGCTACTGGATATGTATATGATGTGTTTTCGATTTTGTAGTTCGATTCCTGATTGGTTATTATCAAAACACAAACTTACCAAGCTGCTATAATGACACAACACCAAACTTTGACCAAAACTAAATAAGCACTCACTATTAATTCATATCAACTTCACAATTTTCGACAAATTTTGCATACTCGTTGATTAATCAAATCACTAAATCAAAATGTTATCAAAACATAACCTCGAGCGAGAAGCAGTAGACTAGACATGCAATGACGAAACTACGAATGACGCGCACTGTCATTGGTAACTGAAATAGAGGGATGTTTGAAATATCAAGTAAATGTTTTGTTAGTTGCATAATTTCAGAACTAAATGCGGGATTAATGTTCCTAGTTAAATTGAATAGTAAATAAATAAAAATGGTTTCGATTTTATTCATGAAATAATCTTAACAAATACAACTCGTGTTATCGGCGATTATCGTTAATTCCTTCTCGGTTTCGAATCAAATTATGTTGCTTTAGGCAACCACACTCGCGCAAGCGCTCGTGTGGTTGCCTAGCAACATAATTTTATTCTCAAATTCAAAGGAATTGCTATTTCGATAATCACCGATACACTATGGTATTACCTACGATAATCCAAACTTGATTAGAGCTTCTGATTGGTTTATTTGGCAAGTGCGTGAAATAATCGCGATAAGTCTGTCGATTCCTTTCCGATCGAAAAAAAAGATTGATGAAATAAATTCAATCACGAGTGAAATTTTATTAGACTATTTCACAACAACAAAGTGGAAGGTAAAAAAATCAGAAATTTGGCAGAATTAGAACAAATTAGCAAAAAAGTTAAGAAGTTGATCTGAGAAATTAATAAAGTTCATTAAACAAGAAACATTGCCCCTCCCCTGTTAAATTCTGATAGGGTGCAGTTGGTAAATATTCTATTGTCGTCCATGAAGGAATATATTCTAGTTGCAAAATACTTCCCAGCAATTTTCGATAGACAACTCAATGGTACTATAGATACGTCTTTAGTTTTCATCACTATATTTACTATTAGAGTAGAACCTCTTTTCCCAATTTGTCCGATTTCAGAAGAGTAATTTAATAATGACAATAGGTTTCGATATAACAGATTTACAGTATTTCAAAAGTTAGATAGGGGATGTCCTTAAATCTGGTAGAATTCTTGTTTTTAAACTATCTATAATTTCCAAGACTTCTTTTTCGGTTACAGGTTTATGATGATACTATGACTGACATTTCCAGGAATTGCGCATGATAAATGTCCGCCATGTCATTCACAATTGTCCACATTGTTTTAATTTTGATATCACATTCTATAATTTTTTGTGTATTTTTCTCGGTTTTTATATACTTAGGCTATATTTTTATTAATAGATTTCTTATAGTTTAATAATTATCAGTTAAAATAAATGTCTGTCCAATTTGCTATCAAGTTTGGAAAAAAAACAAAATATTCAGGTAATTACTAGTTGAATATTGTTGAAACAAGATATCTCAAAAAGGGCTTGAGTTAGCCGTGGTGGTAGAGCGTTCGCCTTTGGAGCGAAGGGTCGAGGGTTCAAAGCCTCGCATGGTCTCGTGCATGGCATCACACGTTAAAAGGTAAGGGCTGCGTCTTCCCTAGCTCACACAAGTCTCTCGAAATCTTCCGAGGGTTGCGCATAGGGGTGCAATCGGTATGACGGAAATAGCAATTTTATAACGACTATAACAATTTTAGTTTCCTCGATTTCACATCGTTGCAATGATTTTTATAATGACATATGTCACAAAAAAACCTGCTGTCAGTGGTGTCACACCAACCATAAAATACATTGCGGCTTCTTATACCCCCTCTACTATCCCATCTCCTCCACATCAACTTGAAAATTTCAAATATCATGGAGGAGTCACGTATCACATCGTTGAAAAGATTATTCAGTTATCTTTTTCACCGTTGTAATAAATTTTATCACATTTTCGATCTCTATGCCTTTCTAGACAGCGTCTGTCGAAATTTTGCCATGTATCTTCTCTCAAAACGTATAGTATCTGTAAGTAGCACTATTCAAAACATTCTCTGTCCCATTTTTTCACAACATACCGTTCAAATCTATCGAGGTAGGGGTACCAGGATCCGCACTTATCCTCGAAATTTCAAATGCAAATTGGAAAAAAATAAAAAATTCGAAAAAATGTAGATAGTTGACAACAGAATTAAATTTCCTTTTCAACGATGTGACAGTTGACCCCCACATGCCATTTGAAAATTGTAGATGTGTTTTTCCACGCCATCTATCGAGCAATCACAATGTCTTTAATTTCAGAAAGTAGTTTTTGTCGCATTTTTGTACGTCGAATCGTTCAAAGGTTAACAAGCCGCACTGTATAAAGACTCTGTTTCGATTGGACTATAAACTATAAAAATTACAAAGTATTTCGATGAAATGTCAAAGTTCATATTTTTGTTGTCAAAATAGTTATTCTGCCTTTTTCATAATTGTTTCTTCGCGGCCCCACTCCTGCCACCCTGACATCGTTCGGAAAGTTTGTAAATTCAAGTCTTTTAACTGCACATTAGATGGCGTGAAACATTCTAATTGAAATTAGCGTGAACAGACGCAATGTGGCAAGTTTTAAAGTGAACATATGAAAAGTAAACGTTTTCTTTCAGACTGTGAAACGAATTCATCACAATATTTCATTTCCAAGCAGAGCTACTCAAGGTATCTAACGGACCTAACGTTATGCCCATGAGATTATATAATGGACTTCCTGTGCCAATGATAATCACTAACGTGAATTCCTTCAAACGTGGTGTCAAGAACCTAGGTACCATGCGAAAATATTTTGTATTCCCTTGAGTATATTTTTCAGGTTTATCTTTTATGTTGGTTCATAACTTGACAGATGACAGATGTTATTTTGGTAATCCGTTGTTTTATGTCTAGGTATTTATATTATTAAATGTTTGCATTTTCTTCGAGTTTATTTTATACTAGCCGCCTGTTTTTTCGTTGGATATCTTTGAGTTTAATAACTTTACACATATTATCTTCGAATATAGAACCAACAAATTAATAATCTACTCTAACACTTTCAATGTCACTAACGTTTTGGAGATTTATAACACAGTGTGAAACAAAACAGGAAATAAAACGTTTGGAATTAACAGCAAATCAGTTTCGAACAATATGAGCTATACTTTCCTATTATATTTGGTTCACCAAATATCGAACAAAATGGAAATTTTGATAAAATGCTTTCGAAATTATTTGTTCGAATGATACAACATTCTTGGACTCAATATCTTGGGATTACTGGAGTTTATTTAAGAATTATATTAATAATTAACATCGCAAGAAAGAAGGTTATGTATATTTTTTTACTTTCTTAAAATAAAAACTAAAAGGATGATAGGAATTTTTTAATGTATTTAATGTTACAATTTTGAAGTCAGTGAGCAATCTTTTACATTTTTTTGAATATTAATTACATGTATGATATGTAAATGAAATGAATGAAATTTGAAATGGTATACCTATTCTTTGAACTGTTTACTAAACATGCAAAAAATAAATAGAGAGGAGATACCAATAGACAACTTCTTCATTGAAATAAATTAATTATTAATATAACAATAATTTCTCCCCGTTTTTGGCAGAACTTCTCTTATTCGATTTAGAGAAAAAACTCTTTTCACACTAAATTATTTTTTATCATAGATATATTTTGCAGATACAATAGGCATTTTTGATAGTTCTCTAGATGAATTCAATAGCCTTTTACTATTTTTGAATTCCATTCACCATTCCATTTATTTCACGATGAAAATCGAAATCAATGCTTCTCTTCCGTTCTTGAATTTGCTTATCTCTAAATTAAATAATACTTTAAATTTATCAAATTATAGAAAACCAACACATACTGAACTGTTATCTCTTTCCATTCCAACCATTATTTTAATCAAAAAGCAGCAACTTTCAACTCATTAATCTCCAAGTTATTTTCCATACCGTTATCCCCAGCTAATTCTAATAAGGAATACAAATAGCACTCAATAATGGTTACCCTTATTCATTTGATTCCAAACTATATAAACGTAAGTGTCCATTTTGGTTTCCGAGTTTACCTATTATGATAATTTGACAACTTTTTCAAAACTGTAATGCTCGAAAACATATTTTTGATAGAATTATGTTAATGCAACTTTTTTGATAAGTTATTGCCAAAGCTGCTTTGACAACAGCCTCCCTTCCTACTCTTAGGGGTCAAATATATATTGTGGAGACGACTTTGAGTTTTACTTAGTTTCTTTACATTGAAACTCCACTTTGAGGATAGACTACATCCTTCTTCTTCATTAACTTTATCACGTCATATATGACTACTTAAGATCGAGTAAACTGTATTAGCGAATGAAGATTATTATCATTAAGTTATCCTTAGTATACATGCATACATTTTCTCTCTTTTAAATGGATCAATAATAATCCATTTATGTATCTAATTTCGGTTAGCTCACGACGAACATTTCCTAGTTTCACTGGCTAGAGAGAGCGAAAGGTTCTCTCCGGAGCTTTCCCTTCGAAATCGGGCGATCTTCATTCCTTATTGAACACCCGCGCTATTGCCTCTCGCCTATCGATTTCTCTTTTTCATCTGTACCTGTACAGAGAAAGTCGAATATCGCACGGTTTCCTATGAAACGCCGACGCTATACCACGAAAAAGAATTAGGTACACATTTCGTGATATCACCCACAAATAGTGAGCAGTATAAAATCTATTAAATATATTTTTCTAAGGATACCATACCTTATGTAGAAGAGCCTCCTAATGACACGGTTTTGATTATTATTCATAGTAGCCCGATGAAAACAAGATGGCTTTTCAGGGAAAAAAAAACACTCGAACGGCATGTCATCTTCATTTTACATTTGAAAGTAATTTCATCTGCAAAACATTTCATTCCGTTGCCCTGTTAAAACGATTCTTACAATTTCAAATGACATCATAGAGTAAGCGATACATCTTTTGAATGTTCTTCCCCTTTGCAAGAAGCAACGAAAATACCGAAAACGATTTTCAGCATTTAAGTTGGAAAATCCAGTTTCAAAGATTTGACAATACATCCTAGGTTAGGTAACAATGATATCTTTTATAAACTGTAAGAAAAATAAGATATTATTATTATGGAATAAATGCCTATTTTATTTCCATACGTATTCGCCTTCACACGATCAAACTATAGCAAACGCTCCCTCCAACCAATTCCATTTATTGCAAAATTTGTCATAAAACTGTTGTCATTTTCAAATTTTTTCATGTTCTATTGCATAGGAAGAGACCATTGGAATGGTATTTCTTCGAAGAAAGGACCCCGCACGGTTCTTATGGAATGGGTTCCAGTCGAATTGGCTGAAAATTTAGTATAATGTAGTTTATGATGTCCTGATCAAATGTCTCCATGGGCACAAAGAGATCTAATGGACAGTTTTTGAGATACAGGGTGACAAACATGCAGAGAGAGGGTTGTTACTTACCCTTAGAAAATCAATAATGTGGCGATTATTTTGATACAAAAAGTTAGGGAGAAAGATTGCTATCTTAACATTGTCGACTCGAGTTGCAATGAAAGTTGTAAGACTCCGTATACAGGGTTATTAATAATTACATAATTTTAATGAAATTCTCAAAAAATTCTCAAAATCAGTCAAACGCAAAAGTTCGCATACCTGGAAAATTAGTAAAAATCATATGATTTTCATATTGGGTTATATTAGATTACTATTATACAGGATCACTCAGAATTTTCTTTTTTAAGTTGTATTCATTTTAATTTTTTTTAGGAAAATACAAATTGAACATAAAAGTAGAAAACTAAATATATTATGATTAATATTTGATGGCTCCGGTCTATTTGTTGCATCTTGTACGGATCCTATAACTCGTTTAGGGGATAGCCCGAATAGCGAATGTCTGGTTGATGGCCTGCGAAATGTATCCCAAACACGATATGACAAGACAGTAGCAAGTTGTGCGCAGGTACCGATAGTTCGAACAGTAGATTAAATGTGCATGAATAATCGTCTAGAGCATTTGCTTCTTCTTCATCTTGAATTCACTTCATAAAATGAGTTATGTGGTTGTAATATCATTAACTCAACATATGAACTTAACATTATTAATTTAATATATTCAAATTATATAAGTATACAGATTACACATACAGGGGGATTCACAGTTACAAGACAAATAGAATTTATTTATTATACTACAACACCCTGTACACTTACGCTGATTTGGAATTTTGGCAGTGATCTAAAACAAACTCTTGAAGTTTAAAATTAGAAAAATAATAGATGCTAGGATTGAAACTGTTGAATCAGCTAAAAGGCTTGGGATAACAGACATGGGACGAGCGTTGATACAAGAGTAAATAGTGCAAATGCCCAAAATGCCTAATAATTCGTGACTCACACGGTATTTACGGGCAATTTATATCTTTATTATCTGTCGAATATGGGGCTATATTTCCGAAAGGATTAAATCAATTGCACGTCATTTAGATACGTAAGAATATATTTCAGAACCTTTCATAAGATGAGAAATATTTCCATTCTTACTAAGATATAGCAAAAAATCTGACGAGAATATACCACGAGAGTAGTTTGGGTGACAATGAATTTGAATATTTATATATTATACACATATAAATGCTTAATGAATAAGAAAATGTCCTAGATCGTTATTACTCCACTTATAAATCTGGTGCTCGAAATTATCGGTACCTTCCACATAACGGTAAATGAAAATAAGTAATATGATTAGCTTAATACAAAAAATTGTGTTGAACTGGCTTAAAATGTTTTTCCAAATCAAGTAATTACAGTAACTATATATGGAAATAAAATGGCATTTGTTGACAATAAATGATTTTTTGGATATTTGCTTGACTGAGGAACATAAAGGTTAAAATATAAAAAACCCATATAGTTTAGCGAAGTAAGTATTTCGCACACTACTTCGCGCACGGTGTCATGGTAACGAAGGAAAATGAAAAAAGGGTCAGTTCGCATATTGTTGTCAGTGCGCGAACCATCAATTTTTGACGTTTCTAGAACAAATGTGTGCAGTTGACTTCCGTTTGATAGCTGCATCATCATGCCGATGACTAGAATTCATACAAGATGCAACAAATAGACAAGAGCCACCAAATATTGATCATATTATATTTAGTGTTCTACTTTATGTTCAATTTGTATAGATGTTCCTTAAAAAAATTAAAATGAATACAACCAAAAAAGCAAATTTTGAGTGACCCTGTATAATAGTTACCCTAGATCACCCAATATGAAAATCAAATGATATTCAATTCACTCATTCTGCAAGTCTACGAGCTTTTGCTCTTGACTGATTTTGTTTAAATAATTACATAAAAAATTTATAAATATTAATAACCCTGTATTCGGAGTCTTGGAACTTTTGACTACAGCTCGAAACTATTAAGATTGCAATAAATATTATCCTTAACTTTTTGTAACAAAATAATAGCCACATTATTGATATTCTAAAGGTAAGTAATAACCCTGTCTCTGCATGTTTGGTACCTTGTATCTCAAAAACTGAACATTAGATCTCGTTGTGCCCATGAAGACATTTGATCAGGACATCATAAACTACATTAAACTAAATTTTCAGCCAATTCGACTGGGACCCATTTTCCATAAGAACCGTGCGGGGTCCTTTGTCTCGTCCATTATGTTTCACCTGTAAACTCTCTCACTTCTTTAGAACACCGCAGGAAAATGGACTGAATGAATAACTAACCTTGAATACCCTTAAAAACCGGTGAATGGGCCAATGCCAGAAGATCATTCAGTAGGGTAAATCCGGAATGTTTGTGTTTATGAATTTCTAAGGATTCCAAATAATTGAGTTTCCAACCTTTGCTTGCATAGTGCAAAAATTCCGTATCGATCAGCTGAGGAAAGAAATATCACATCCAGCACATTTCCTGCGTTAACCAAGGAAGGTCAACACTAGCGACGAACGCATAAGAAAAGCCGTAATTTTGACAAAAAATTCATAAACTCCAGTTCCAAAAATCCCCACAAACCAATTTTTACATGATTACAAAACTCGTCCGTCATCTGGGAGCCGCCATATTGAATTTATGAAATTTTACAAAAAATTAATAATCTTCGACCCCGAAAACACCCATGTGCAAATTTAGAATACAATTGGGCCATAATCACAAAACTCGTCCGACATATTGGAGCCGCCATATTGAATTTATGAATTTTGACAATTAAATCATAATCGCCGTCTCCAAAAACCCCCACATACCAATTTTGAATCGAATCGAACCATGATCACAAAACTCGTTCGCCATTATGCAGCTGCAATATTGAAGTTATGAATTATGACAAAAAAATCATAATCTCCAACTCTGAAGACCCCCACGTACCAGTTTTGAATCAAATCGTACCACGATCACAAAACTCGTTCGTCATCTTGGAGCCGCCATATTGAATTTATGGATTTTGACAAAAAAATCACAATCTTCGACCTCGAAAACCCCCACATACCAATTTTTAGCCGAATTAGACCATGATGACAAAACTCGTTGTCCATCTTGGACCGCCATATTGAATTTATGAATTTTTATTGAATTTATGAATTAAACAAAAAACAACAACCCCGAAAACTCGTCCTCCATTTTGGAGCCGCCATACAGAATTTATGAAAGTTGAAATATTTAACTTGCAAGATTTGATTAGAGACACCGGCAGACGTGAAACAAAAAAAAAGCTTCTGAAAAAGAGTGTATGATTGATACAGGTGTACAGGTGTCTTTTAAAGCACTCGCAACGTTAAGGGCACTACGCTCCGCGTCGCGCCCTTGAACTCGTTGCGCGTGCTTTAATGGCTCACTTGTACACTTGTATCATAATATATTTTTTCTACAACTGTCAAAAAAAGTGTACTTTTTTGTGTATTTTGTGTGCAGAAAGTATGTAATTTTTCAATATCAAAATACTGTTATTAAATGTTATTATTATTATCTGTGTCTATTCCTATAGATGATATTTTCTGTATTATTAATTTGGTAATCGTTTGCACCATAAATTGAGTGAGCTAATAAACTATAAAAATTGGTGTCCTATCTTTTGATAATTCTAGAAAAAAATGTATATGCAACACGTGAGTAAAGTGTTTTTTTACTAGTAGGAATTTCCGCACTCCGCCTACGTCGACGTGCGTCAATATTTCCTACTCGTAAAAAAGTACTACTTTACTCACTTGTTACATTAATAACAAGTACAGGTAGTAAACGACTAGAGAACAATTAAAGCATGGGAATAGATAAAAGTTTATTGAATACCGAATTACTCAATTCCTCAAGATACTGCTACTGTGCATAAATTAGTACTGAAACTATTGAGGACGGACCGATTGTTAACATAGATTTCGATTCGTTAATAAAAATGAGGCCCGCCGTTTCATAACGTCCACTCACGAAGATTTCACCTGTGGAACACTAGATATATTTAGAAATTATTTGTAATAGTAGAAAATGAGTTCAAATTATAAACGAATCGTTCTCTAATGGTTTTCTTACGGAGCAACGAGTTTCCAATGAACTGCTTCGAAAGTAGTGGATTGGAGAATTACAATTGTGCCATAATGTAGAAGACTCTTACAAACATGTAGGATGTATCGTATAAAATTATACTGTGCGACTTCAAATATAACCACTATTTCTGTTGAAACAGCTAATAAAATTTATATTGTCTGAAGGAATACTTTACTGACGAAGCTTAGTCTAAAATATAAACATAAGTATAAGAAGAATAAATATAAGTAAAAATACATACATGCACGAACAATAAAATATGGTTCCTTTTTCAAAGTATATCACAATAGATAAAAACGAAAAAATTAAATTCAGACATAAGTTACATAGCAATAAAACAACATCCAAATTCAATAACAAAGTAGAGATATTGATAATTAAAAATTGTCCCCATAAAATTCTTCCATAGGTTTTATCGATAAGACAGTATTGCAATATTTTTTTTAAATTTGGACAATCACTCGATACATATTGAAATGTGATTAGGTAGGTGACTATATATTTTGCAGCCATTGAATACAGGGCAATTCAAATTCGACCCCCACCATTGGGATCTCCTAAACTACAGGAGATACGTCGAAGCTTAAATTGCGTTTCAAAAACCAAGAATGAAATATGGAAGCAGAATGGAACAAAATATTAGACGTAACTTATTAGCCGAGGAAAAATAATTGTTCATTCCATATTCGAAGAAGTAATTATTTTTGGTACTTTTTTAGATAAATGCAGATCCTTCCAAATCAACACATCAAGTCTCGGCAGAAATGGATGTGCCACAGACGAACGTTTGGAGGGAATTCAAAAAAAGTGGTTTGAAATGTTATAAGATACATATTTCACAAAAATTACATCCAGGTGATCCTGAGAGAAGGATGGAATTTTTTAGCTGGCTCTCGAATAGGGTAGACCCTACAAAATTCTTGAAAAACATTATTTGGACCGACGAAAGTACTTTTTCGAACTGTGGTGTTTTTAATAGAAATCATGAGCACATTTGGAGTGAAAATAATCCACGACACTTCAGAGAAGTCAGACCACAAGTTCGGTTTCGTTTGAATGTGTGGGCTGGAATTTATGACTACCGAATACTTGGACCTCATTTCTTCCCTAATACTTTGAACGGGGAAACCTATCTTCGGTTCTTAAGAAACGAATTCGAAGAATATATGGATACGTTTCCCCTTGTTAATTATAACAGCTGCTGGTTGCAGCATGACGGGGCTCCTCCACACAATAAAAGAGCATTTTGCGAATATTTACACCAAAGATTTCCTAATAGGTGGTTAGGAAATTCTGGACCAGTGAGGTGGCCGGCAAGGTCACCTGACCTTACAGTTTTGGATACTTTCTTGTGGGGCACTTTAAAGAACAGAATCTATGGAGAGCAAGAATATGACACAGTAGATGAACTTAGAGACAATATCATCACGCAATGCAGGTCTATCAGAAGAAGGGATATTGTTAGGGCTGTTCTTAATTTGAGACGACGAGCTCGGTTATGTATTCAAGAGGAAGACCATCATTTCGAACACTTGTAATACTTTTTGTGCATTTTTTACAAGCTCATGATTTCATTCTTGTTTTTTGCCGAGTGTTTGCCCAAAATTCCGAATAATGTTCTATCCGGCTGTTATCTTTTCGGATATAATTCAAAATAAATTTGGGTTGTTTTCGTACTATTCCTATCAAATTTATAATAAAGTTTCAACATATATCGTTTTTCTTCATTTGAGAATGAAGACATTTCGACTGAAGTATTTGTGCAAACTTATGATGTTTAATGAGTTCTGACAACTAGTGTTTATTAAACAAAATTTATTAAACAAAATTTTTCGATGGAGTCATGACCATCTCAGATGAAGTTGTTTTTTTTAAATATCTGTGGTTTCAGAAGTGCAAATCATAACAAATTATACATCAATGAAATCAGAATGAGAATCACTATTTTTCTGTATAAAAAAACAATATGGCGCCCATAACAGAAAAAAAAGTTGATGATGAATGCCAGAAGACGAAACGTCGGATAGTAAATCTGAACATGAAAACGTGTAGCTGAAAAAAAGTATCAATTATTTTTCCGACGTCAAGGCACATATTTTTGTGTAAATCATTTTTGTTTTTGCTGTGCCATAATATTGTGGTGTCATCCGCGAATAAGGTAAATTTTCCTCTAATGTCTATAGTTGCTAGGTCATTAATATAAAGGAGAAAAAATATTGGACCAACCAAGCTCGGAATCCTGTGGAAATCCGCAATTAATGCTGGGTAAAGATGAAGAAGTTGTCGTTTTGACGATTTGTTTTATTTCTATTAGGTAAGATTGAAGCCATTTAAGTGCAGTTCCATTTATGCCATAGTGAGATATAGTTTCCGCATCAGTATTCCATGATTAACACAGTCGAAGGCTTTAGATAAATAGCAGAACACTGCTGCGACCACTTCATGTCCGTTCAAAGAGGTGTAAACTTAGTATAAATGGAATCCGCACTGAGTATTACTTATCATATTATTCGCGTCTAAATATTCAGTTAAACGCCTTTTCATCAGTATTTCAATAATTTTCACTAGCGTGGGAAAGATAGAAATGGGGCGAAAGTTTGAAGGATCTTCCATATTACCACCGTTGTGTAGCGGGATAACCACAGATGTTTTTAAGAAGTCAGGAAAGATACTAGTTTTGAATGAAACATCGATAACGGTTGCTAAGGCATGCAGAGTTGTAAGGGATATTTTCATTGATATTTCGTCAATTCCTCAGTTTTTTTTTTATTTTTGATAGTTCCAATGATCTCTATCAATTCATAGATTTCTGTTTTATTTATTTCAAAAGTATCAGCAAGGTACATATTATCGAGATATCTAAGTGGATCGTTTGTAGTTTGCTTTTCAATTTTTCTGCTATCGTATAGATATTCAATTTGTTTTCAAATACAGATATTTTTCTACAACCCTCATATTCTCATAACGTTAACTTTCGTTTCTATTGAGGAAAGTTAAATTTATATTTTCAATCATTTTCCGCCCTTGTATTTAATTTTTTGGAGACTTTAATTATTAATAAACAAAAACAGGAATAATCATTTCAATAATTAGAATACATTTTTAACTTTGTTTCATTAAAATATTGTTGTTTTTTTTAAATTGTTTTTAAAACTGTTTTTTCTGATAACCAGCTGTCGCCCCCTTACGAACGGCAGCCCTCAAAAGTCGAAACTTGTGCGAGCCAAGGATTAACGAGGTCTTACCTTTTTACGTGCGATTCCTAGCACGTAAAACCAAATAGAATCGTGAAAATACCGTGCGATTTAAAAACAATTCATATCTAGTAGCCCGATTTCATTAGTTTGACTTTCGTCGTTAATTATTTAGACTTAACAGTCTGCACTGAAAGCATTGTTAGTTTTTTAAATTATCATGATTTCTGATTCGGTAAGTGATTCAGATTTTCCAAATACACCACCCGAAATAGCAGATCAAGCCGGGGAAACCTCTTTGGATTTATTACCAGAAAAATCTGAAAAGAGATTAAAAAAAATATGCAAAATTCATGGATTGGAGAGTTGATAACTACAAATATTCATATTTGGAAACTGTGCTGCTTGCGTATTTTGGATAGTTGTCAAATAAAGTTAAGTCATCGACGCTTAGGTCTATGTATTCCATGTTGAGAAACACTTTATCGATCAAAAATAATATCGATATAGTAAATATCCCAAATTACGTTCTTTTTTGAAACGAAATTCTGATGGTTTTAAAAGTCTAAAATTGTTTCTTCAGATGACACTAAATCTCTTAGTTACAATACGTAGTACAAATCTTGATTGTAATACTCCTATTATTTTGAATAATTGCTCGAATGTAATAATTAGCCAATATTTAAATCATAAATTACTTACTAAAGAAATGAAATAAATTCAGTTATTTTTAATTTAAAATAAAATATTTTTTCAGCGTTCTTTTTTATCATTATTATTATGACATAAACGGGTTTGTACAAAAACTGTTCTCTCGCTTCAAAAAAGGTACTTACTGCACTCGTAAAAAAATATACTATTTTCAGTCCAATATCGTTCACCACTTAAGATGCAAATGGAATGAAAAGACTGCATCAAATTAGCAGTCCTCTTGCCTTGTACACATTTTATTTATCATAATCACGTTTTTATTTCTAATTACTGACATTGCTCCATTAGCATACTGTGCTTGATACTCATTGTAACTTAAATGGAATTTCATGAACGGATAATAAATCAATGAAATGAAAAGACATAAAGTTTGAGGTTTTGATGAGTTTGAAATGAATCGAGAATTTTGCCCTCTTTGTTACAAGTTTCATTTATAGTTGAAACACAAAAACAGTCCCATGTCAAAACTCATGAATATACAGAGAATTGTAACGAAATGTAAAACATTTGGTTACTTTTTATTTTGTTTATTTCATGTTAGTATCACATGTTATTGAGATGTTCCAATTTATTCAATTGTTCAGTTATTGGTAACACTGAACATAGACAAAGTGAGAGGGAGATCGACTTCCTTCTTTGAAAGGACTTCTTCCTTCTTCGTCCTTTTCTGAATTGAGCACTCGAAGAGTCGGTTGCTTTTTGAATTTCCCTTCGGGAAATATAAATTTTCCACAACGAGGAGATGAAAGGTCGTATATATGTTTGCATTATGAACATAATCAATTTCTGATCGATTCACCTATCGAATCGATATACATATCGGCATTCTTTTGGCATATTTTTCTAAACTTACAAAATGTATTTTTGATCTACATATTCTTCACGCTTCACGAAAACAAGATGGCCTCATGTGCGTCACTAATAATTATCTGTATTTTGAAAATAAATATAATCTCTATAATTTAATCTTATTTGAATAACATTTCGTACCCTCTTTCGACGAGTCGGTCCTGAAATGTCATAAATGAATTGTTTCTAACCTCTGAAATTGATGACTCACATGGGTCAATAATTTCTGTAAATTCTATCTTTCAAACGTTAAAATATGAATCAAACATGTTTCTGTTCGTGCTAAATGGTTTTCCTGAGTGTCAGAAAATATCAATCTGCTTAGAAGGCAAGCCTAGGTGCGAGCAGCAAACTAGAAGCTAAAGGTACTCCTCCTGAATTTGGATAGTGATCTGCAGGAAATACTGGTCTTGTAGCAAGGACAGGATTCATGGGTGAGTTCAAAGCTTTAAATTTATCTTTTTATTATATCTGTTGAAGCTGAACTCGCTCATGATTCTTTGAACTCTTGGTTCGATCTCTTCCACATCACTGCCCGGGTTTGGATGGAAGGGCCTGGCCATTAGCCAAAAGAAACCCTATATGTTTTGAAACCTCTTTCCATGACAACCTTTCACTTCCAGTCGTTGTGACACAAATCAAGTCGTCCGCTTGCTTTGCGACACCTTATAAAGTCAAGGACTATCTTGATACTCTCTCTCTCTCTATATATACCGTTGTATCTATTTTTAATGAGAGAGATCAATATTTTCTCATGATTTTTCTTACATGTCAGTTCTCCTGAACACTTGTAAACTGTTATTAAATTTTAAAAAAAATTGTAGAAAGCAATATTTCCATGAAATTTATTTTTCTTGTGCTCGTTTGAGACTGGACTCTTTCTTCTCTACCATTGCTTGAGAAGATTCTAAATTTAAGCTTCATCACAAATTTATATTCTTTGCCTCAGTTGCATCTTAGAAACATTGTTTAAATCAGCAAACCTCCATATTTCTTTCCTAATACTCATACTTATGTCTAAATTTTTAAATTTAAATTCTTTATCTAAATTGTATCCTTGAAACATTTAACTAGTAAAATTTTATATTATATCTTTAAGAAAATCTGAGACTAGTCTTGTACTCGATTTCGCCCATATCACGAGTCATGTGACTCAAATCTGTCACAAGATAAAACCAGTTTACTTTTTCACAGCGTATACCCCAACGTCCAAGTATCTGAGTCACAGGAAAGATCCCAGACCAACTACATATCCTATCCAGCTAGTAGAGTAGCCATTGTCTTGAGACACCCCTAAAGGCACCTACGTTCACCGTCGAAGTAGCGCTCTGGAGTAAGTCTTTCCACTCATCGCAACGACTGGTCATAAAATGTAAACGAACCACCTAATCTTTTGTAAGA
This sequence comes from Chrysolina oricalcia, assembly GCA_944452925.2. Lineage (NCBI taxonomy): Eukaryota > Metazoa > Arthropoda > Insecta > Coleoptera > Chrysomelidae > Chrysolina > Chrysolina oricalcia. The sequence continues at coordinate 19,951,568 of OX101825.2, forward strand.
GAATCGACTCCAATAAAACTAGCTTGTACTTTTCATTTCCAAAATTGTACGTTATGTACGCAAACATGTTTCTCCTGTAATAGAAAAAAAATGTAACTGTGTGAATATAGTGTTTTCTGAAATTCTGGCTTTTTTACTGCACAAAGCACAAAGATTATTTTTTGACAAATCCGTGTTTTTGGTATTTTCATTAAGTAAAAAACGAACCTGGTGCCCATGCTTACCTAGTATCTTTTATCTCTGTCTCCGTAAATGTTTGTCAAATGATCTATCTTTTATACTGCAGATAACGATACCCACGACCTTCCCTACCAATCTGAGCAGCTCACAGGCATTGCTGTATTAAATGTGCAAGTAAATAAAAATAAAGCTCTTATTTTTAGTCACACAAATGTCTTTTTTTTTGACAAACACTTTAAAAAAATTGAATGCATATATACAGGACGTCAGGGTACGATTGTCATAATTTCAACAGTTTCTATCTTGAATTCAAAGAAAAAAAAAGATGTTAAACCATTCGCCTATGGCTCGCCTATCATGTCGTCACACTCGCGTGAAATATACTATTTTCCGCGCTAGATGTACAAAATGGCATAGCAGACAGGAAAATGAAAAATATAACTGGATGGGAAAAAATGTGGATTAACCAGGATTAGAACTCGGGATCTTCGATTTCTAGTCGAGTACATTACCAACTACTATATTGTTCCGGAAGCCGGTGATTCATACATTTCGAATTCTAGACGAGTGCATTACCGAAATATTCAGTTTTATTTTTTATTTTCCTGTCTGCTATACCACAACAGCTATTTGTGTATTAAGAGCGCAAAGTGATATATTGTCGCTTGACAAAGAGAGTTGCGCGACGCGAAGCAGAGCGCGGTAATCTTTGAAGAGCCGACAATGACACTTTGTGCTCGAAATACACACATATTTTTTTCTACAAACGCAGTTTTCAGAAAAAGAAACGCCAGATGCTTTATTCAACAAAAGTAAATCACATTATAACAAACTTTCATAATGTATATGCTAACCAAAATGCACTAAATTCAAAAAATACTAATCGCTTCTCAAACTACTAAAAGCTTGAAATATTAAAATTTACCTTTTTTAGTAGATATTCTCCATCGGGCGCTTCTTGTAAAAATTTGTGAATATCTTCAGTGGTGAAAGTTTTGACTGGCACCACGTCATGAATTTACCGTATTGTAATTCATATTTTTTCCTTGATTTCTCTGGGAAGAGATTCAAAGTAACAATTTTTGCACTTCCTGCTACATCAGGAGGAGTGTTTGATAATTCGCTGTCACTATCATCAATCATCATGCTGAAATACGTTGGAGAAGCGAGCGTTTTCGAAATATTTCCGCTCTAGAGCGCAAATGCTGTCACAAAATGACATTTCACGGAAAACGTCAACTTTGCGTCGAAATCTGAAAGCGTCAAAGGCGAAAAACTTATTTTCGAGTTACAAAAGGAGTTCACGAAGGTGAGACATCTATTTGGTAGGGTTTATAGGGTGTCAATTTTTCTGAAAAAACATTGAGCAACCAATACATGTTGAAATCAATGAGGTGGTCTTACATCCACCAGTGACAACGAAATTTGCAGGCATTCACATGTATTCTCATTTGAGTTGAAAATTTCACGTCACGCAAGAGGATCGCAGAAGTTTTTACACTCTCTTACAACTCAAGAAATACTGTACAAACTCAATATAATTTTGTGGGAAAATGGAAGTACCACAACTCGAGCTTTCACAGTTCAGAAGCGAATCATACGAATGTTATAATATGCTCCTCATCAAAGAGAAATAGCTATTTTTATAACAAGGGAGTAAAGTGCAACTTTTCCTCCCGAGGATGAAGTTTACAGTAATCATTCATTCATTTTCAAAATAATTTATTTATGAAACTAACAAACAATAGCTATTTACATACCAAGGGAGGAAAATGAAGCTTTTCCTCCCGCGGATAGCCCGACGCGAAGCAGAGGGCATTATTATCCGAGGTATGTATATAGTTTTTTCTACTACCTTTAAGGTCGTCATTTTTATAACGTCCTAAAAATTATAATGCGTGCATACTTATAAGAACAACTGCAGAAAGTTATGGAACTATATAATGATATGACAAAAAATTAAGTAAGCGTTGCGTCGTCGTCATCGTGTTGACAACGATTTGTTGCTATGGCGTTGTTTGGTAATACAAACATAACAGTTGTCATAAGCTGTCACGTTGTTTACCCTTTTAAGTTGCTTCTAAGTTTTGAAAATGAGTTCTAGCGAAGACGACCTGCCAAAAGATCTCGCTGAAGAGGCAAAATTGATTTCAATGCATCTTCTTCCTGATAAATCGAGAGGAAAAGTACTATTTTCCTCCCGGCGGGAGGAAAAGGCGGGAGGAAAAGTGAGGTAGTAGAAAAAATTTATTAAAGAACCAAAACTAAGAAGTGTGTACAGTATAACTTATAGGCAAGTTATTTTCATTCTTGCATCCTACGTATTTTTAATTTGTGGTAGAGTAATTATTTATACCAATGTTAACGTGCAGTTTTGAGCAGCGGTTATTTGAATACCACTAGAAGTGAGAGCTGGAGCCAACGCAGTCTTCGTGATATTTTCATTAACAACATTATTATACAGCTGGTATCCCCCGGAAGTACCCGTACTTGGCAACAAGAAAAGGAAATCTTATAAAACTAGTATTTTGTACCTATTCTGTCTAGTTTAGTAAATTATGTATTGCGTATATATGTATGTGTTATGTTCAAACTGACGATTCCTATGTCATTATGAAATGATCATTACAAGGAATAAATATTTATTATTATTATCAAAACAAGTAAATTCACTAAAACTATCCTATATGAAAGTAGCGCTGGAGATATCATCTGAACATTGTGAAATAGTTTTTTAAAACGAGTACGGCTCGGGAAAGCGAACATTTTGACAGGGCGCAGCCACTTCGTGTTTTCTTCAGATGGCTGTCAACTTGGCATAGAATGGTTTATGTGTAAGCAGTTGTTTTTCTCAGTTGTTGAATTTGGTTCTTTTGAAATAATGGCACATTATTACGATAACACGTTTTTTACATACGGAGTGTGTGCATATAAAGTTCAGCTGCCGCGTGAAATTTATATGCCCATATATTTCATTCGACACCTTGAGTGTTTGTAAATTCAATTCAAGGAGGTCGTGATACGGGGCCGTTCAAGAAAACAACGAGGAGGACTAAGGCCATAGTCAGTATCATACGAAATGGTCAACATTCAATACATTACAAATCCTAGAAATTATAGAAGACGATCTTTAAATAATCACAAGTTATATTGCAATAATAATAATAATAATAATAAAGCGGCTTTATTCATCATTTCAATATCTATACATAAAAGCAATATATAAATAGACAATAGAAGAACTAAATGATGAAGTGGCGAAGTGTCAGCTATAGCTGTTTTTCAACTTGACCATGACAAAAAAAATAACAAAATAAATAATAATTATAAATAGATAGATCATTACAAATTACTTGCACAAATTAGAAATCGTATAATTTTTTTAGTTTTATTCATATGTGTATGTAATAATTCTTTATGGCAATCCTGGGTTGAGTAGCGGAATCTGTCAACAAAAGAATACAAGCCGCCTATCTTACAGCAGTCGTTTTAGCCTCTTTTTGAAATTACTCAGTGTATACAATCTGAATTCACTGGGTAATTTATTGTAAAATTTTGCAGCATTAAAAAAAAAACATTTTGTAAATATTGCAGTGGAGTGAGGAGGTATAACAAGAACTTGTCTATTGCGATTTCTGAGATCGTTCATGGTTGACAAAGTTTTTTATTTTTCTGAAAGATATTTAGGCGTTTTCGTTCTTAAAACTTTGTGTGTTAGTGAAAGTAAATGAAGACTTCGAAGATCAATCAATTTCGGCCAACCAGATTAGTTGAATTCGTTGAATAACATGATCTGAGACTTTTTTGAATTCAAGCGTAAATTGAGGGCAGTGGAGAAATCATACAATTTATTGAAATCACTGTTTATATTTTCTAGTGCTTTGTTGAGATGTCCGAAGGAAAAAGAAGTATAGAGCTGAGTATCATCGGCGTAGTAATGAATTCTAGCATATTCTATAATTTCCAAAAAATCGGAGGAATATAAAGAGAAAAAAGAAGTGGCCCCAAAATTGATCCCTGGAGGACACCGTAACCAACCAATAGCGAATCAGACACATTACCATCCAAGACAACGCGTTGGGTGCGATAGGAAAGATAACTTCGTATGAATTCTAGGCTTCATTAGAAAAGTCAAAGTAGCTGAGTTTGAGACAAAGTAAGGAATGGTCCAAAGTATCAAAAGCCTGGCTGTAGTGCAATACCAAACAGGAGAGTTCGCCGTTATCCGCAGCATTGAAAATATCATCCGTGATTGATAAAAGAGCGGTAGTAGTGGTATGATCTATCCAAACTGGAGAAGAGGCAATAAGGTATGGAGTACTCTGATACAGGAATAATTGAATCCATATTATAATCGAAGAGCACAAACCTTACAGCTTCAAGATCGTCCCGCAAGAGTTGAATTGTCAGTGACTTCTAAATCAACACGATTATAATTGAGATGAAGTGAATAACCTGAAAGAGACGTGTGGAACTATGAAGTTGCTCGTGGACGAAGAAATTAAATGTTTTCCCTGTAGTGACTCTTGATAAGGATGAATAGTTTATGTTAATATAACGAGACCTTAATGGGACAAATTTTGTAGACAAGTTTTGCAAGTTCGTTTTTTAGAAGCTTTTATTTAACTTGCTTTGTTCACATGTCTGTATGTCTTTCCGATTCAAAATTTGCAATTAATTTTTCAAGCACTGCTGACAACCGATTGAGCTGAACTTTTGAAGGCGTTTTAAGTCGGTATGAGAGCTCGGGCCCCCTTCTTCTCAGAAAGTTTTCCAAAACTTGCGAATACAAAATCGGAAAAATTCGTAAAAATGGTGAAAAACATAGAACCACAGAATAATTTAATGAAAAAAAGTAATAACCTCCCTTTGAAGAAGAGCGTCGGAATTCGAAAATGAATTCGGTGGTTTCGGACGTGAGAATTACTGCAAAAATGAGAAAAAGAATCGGAAAAATATAAAAATAGTGAAAAACATCGGGTCGTCAAGTAATTTTCGTAGCTTGATCTGTATGTTTGTATATCCAGTGTGTACTAGCTAAAACTTGCCACCCCCCTCATCAACGTAGTCGCAGAAAAAATTGACGAATTCTACATCCTGTTAAAAAATATGCTCCAAATCGTTTTATACTTATGGCCATCTTACAGAGGAAATGGCAACAGGGCGTGTATTCATCACTACTGGATGATAGATCAGGAGTTCTAAAAACAAAATGTCTCCATTCATTGGATTATTTATGAGATAAACAATAATTTATTCGTTTACACTCTACAATTCTTTTGGATTAGGTATTTCATGTCGATTTCTAAAGATGATGCGTGTGAACAGTTTTTATGCCTTGCACACACATCAAAGTAAGTTTGGACAAACATAAATAACCTTCTCCTTCTCGTCATGTCGAAACAATCAAACAAATGAATAGTATAATGAATACTAGTTCTAATACAAAACAATTGCGACAGTTCAACAGATGACGCTGGCCCTACCCAAAAAAAGTCAATGACATGAAATGTAAAAAAATGAAGCACCGACTGATAAGTCATCCATCCTGATGCTTCCGACCTCACAGACTTTACTTGAAAACCATCAACTTGATTTTTGATAAAAAATGTGGTTGATAACGGCAATAAAAAGTTGCAAAAGTTGACGAATGAGATTCAACATAGTTTGAACGGGTATGATCAATCCTTTTGTTACCTTTATCATCAATGCTGAAGGTTTTTCATTGACATTATATGTAGATTATTTTATTCCTCATACTAGGGACATGACAATTTCTTGCACCCGCTAATAGTTACACAGAAAATTGAAGTAAGATTTCTATGTTTTTTTTCTTATAACCTTATTAAAATATCCAAGTAAAACAATTAATTAATTTTTCTATAGACAATATTTATAGGCTCCCGTAATATTTGAAAATTTCTATCGCCATCTGTTCAGTAGTATTTCGGGAATTTTACCACGACCCTTCGAAAGTTGGAGGGTCTTTTACGTCGATACTAGACAACCGGAGCAAAGACATCCGCTTGGGTGATAGAGGGAGATAGATGGTTTCTTTGATATATGGCAGTTACGTGACCCACCCTTACACCCTATTCCATCTTGAATCCATGTGTGCATCATATAAGGGGTCCTTCTGCATACCTGGCGGTATGTCTATAGTCGTAGTAGGTTATAGATATGTTCAGTGATGATGTGCATAAAGCATGCAAAAGACACGAGTTGGTTATGTTAGCACATTAACAAAGATCCATAACCCCACTATTTACAACTTATTTCAGTTTAACACCTTCAATAAAAAACTTAATAAAGGGTGTCAAAGATATTGAAAGCAAAAAAAGCATCTTTATCATTTTCTACTTTGAAATCAAACCCTTTCTCAACTGCAAATTTTTATGTAAGTTAACCTTTACATTTTCAACACGGAAAGGACATGGCACTGGATATATACAATCCTATGGGTAGTCAGATTTTATTGAATTCTCTATTTCAGTAATCAAGAGAAGCAACTTTCGTTTGTGGAAGGTGAGCTAAAAAAGAGTTGAATCTAACGTATAAAAATACGAAAGCTAACTGACCTTTTCACAACCATCATTTCGTGTATCTATAGGGCAAGCCAAAATAATCGTTAAATGTCTGACACCAATTATGGGAAATTCTGTCGAATTAAAAAAAAAATGTGTACCAGGAAATGTAAGTATTCCTCATTAGTATGGAAATTTTATGCATACATATGATTTATTTGTCTTCTATGGCTCTTCAAACGCTCTTTTTATGGTTTTTTACATCATAATTGATAATTCTGTGTAGGTAAACAGGTTCATTATTCATTTGTACGTGAATCATTCTCTTCTTCTTCTAGTCCAACTGAAAGGTCTATGCTTTTTTTACTATTATTCAACTAATTCTATTTAAATAGGTTTATTGTATTTTCAGGTAATTCTTTTCTTCTTCTAGTTAAGCATCTTATTTAAATTAACCAGGAAGCACCCATCCTGTGTAAAATACATATCAAATATACGGTTTGGTTCTGAAAGGGTCAATGTTAACAACGATTTGAATGAGCTGACCATGAAAATAGGTGTTTTACTAATCTCATTTTAATAAACGGATTAATGCCATTCTAATAAAACAAGATATTTATTTAATATCTGGTAAAAGTGGGGTAGTTTTAGATGAGTAGAAAAAATTCACAAAATCATCTCCAAAATTTTAAATCAAAAACGAGTGCCATTAAACGGGTGTACATGTTTTGGATCCAGCGGAATCAATCTTCGGTCTAATACAAAGTTATGGGAAAGAAAAAAACACCTAGAAGAAATTGTGGTTATGATAATGTGGGAAAAGATAAGAAATTATGTGTAAACTATGTGCAATACCCAAGCATGGTTTATAATATTGGAAAACATTGAAAATTAAGAACATATTCAGAGTAGAAAAAACATAGCCTAGAAGGACATATGTTTTTGTTTTGTTATGAGGAGTCCCTGCTCTTTATTCAATAATTAAAAAGATTATTCAGAAAAATCTGAGATCTTTTTTTTTCAGTAAATTTGAATTTATATTCAAAAACACACCAACACGTTTATTGTGTATTAAAACTTATATAGAACTCACGTATGTACATTTAAGAGAACTTTGAAATGAAAAATGTGAATATTTTTCAACTCTTCAGAAACTCTTCTACAGAATAATATGTCCTTCTTATCAAAAATGTTTATAAAAGAGATTTGAAGCATTCAAAGTCATTGAAATCTCTTTCCGTACCTAGAAGGTTTTTAAAATGGTTATAAAATAAGATAATTTTATACATACTTACAAGAATGGTTAGCCTTTAGCCTTGAGAATGGTCGACATAAGCTTTCTGCTCCTCGAGAATTGTAATTATATGAGAGTTGTTTTTAGGTAACTCCTATAATTGTTTTTTACATTTTACGGTACTGTTAAAATAGATGCTTCAATAAATATTTGTCCTCATTATGTTATTTGGTTGGGCCCTTTAATGCACTTGACAATTTTTTTTGGATAATATCAATATGACTTGACCTTCTCCAGAATATCAAGCCATATGACAGATTCGACTGTACCAGACCAGTCAGACCATAGTAGAGCAATCATAACATGTCTCGAGATAATGTGCCCTTCAGTTGCCTCAACACAAAACAATTTTTACTCAGTTTGTTATTTATTATATTGATTTGATTTTCCCAGCTCATTTTCTGATCAAGTGTGATACCTAAGAATTGTGTAGTTGTAACCAGTTTTATAATTTTGTCATTGAGTTTTATTAAAGAGCAACAATAGAGAATATGCATAATTTTTTTTATTTGTTTAATCAATTTATTACTTCGTTACAATATAGTAAAAAATATAAATACTGTTGAAAGTCTTGGAATTAATTTTAAAAATAATATATAAAATACCGATTGAATTTGACCTATTTGAACGCCTCCATTTTCGCGCGCTGTGTATGACGTCACATGGCGCGATCAGTGTTGTTCTTCTTCAGTGTCGTTCGTTGAGACGTACTCTGATTGCTCTACTTGCATTAAGTTGATATTTTATAAAAGAGTGAGGCAAATGCAGTACAAGTGTTAGAGAGAGATGAACATATGTGAAAGAGCAGTCTTCGATGAACAAGCCTTTCTATAGTTATGATAATGAAAAATGCTAAAAAACCATTTTATAGGTATTTGTCTAGTACCGGAATGCCAAAACACAATTATAAGTACACCAAATAAAGTATTTTTTTCTGTTCCAAGAGATGCGAAAATACGTAAACAATGGTGTAAGGTTATGAGAAGAGGCGAAGTATCTCCAATATCACATATACATTGTTGTGAAGATCATTTCAATGTGAGTATATTGTATTTCGATAGTTAACATGATGTGAATTGATCAGAAGTAAGTTTTGTATGCATAAATGTTTTGTTTATCAAGCGGGAGATAACTCTGTTTATACCTGCCTCACGTAAATTACAAAAGGAAAACTATCATTTGATAAACTATTACTACTTATCAGTTCAGGTATTGTCGGATTGTGCTTTGACAAAACCACTTCAGTCATTGCTCTTGATACAATGTCACTAGACCAAAATCGCACTATGTAATGGAAAACACTACAAATAGGATATGAATAAAAACAAATTTTCTATGAAAGACGACTAGCACAGTATGAATATCAACAGAGATAAATTTCATAACGTACCATGTGACGTCATTCTTTGTTTCGACCAATGGTGATGCATTTCGCAAATTTGAATTCCGCGCGTTTATTATGCACTTTTTGAGTGAAGTTTTATGGAGTTAAATACAAATTAAATGATAAACTAATAGTTTAGGTGTAATGTCAAGACAATAAAGTATTGGAGGTAAAAAATTCAAGTAAATTTAAATCACTTGCATATTCCCTATTATGAATGATATTTCTCGGAATGAAGGAGATGAATTTAGTTTTTTCTTTATTAACTTTTTTCTAATAAAATTTTTTTGACAAATATCGATTCGTGCAATCGCTTCTGCATCAAAAGAAATCCCAAAAGATATTGTACAGTGCCGTTCGTCTTTTTGTGTTTGGCAGAAAATTAAAAAAAAATATTTCACAAAACACACTTGTTTGAAAAAATGTCGAAAAATGTTCTGAACAACTTTTGCGAATAACATATAACGATATTTCTTCACAAAATTGTATTTTGAAAAATAATTTTTCAATTTTTTTAATTTTCCACCGAACAAGAAAAGACGAAGGGCACTGTAAAACGTCTGTTGGAGTTTCTTTTGATGCAGAAGCGATTGCACCGAGGGGGAAGTAACTCTTTCATTAGGTGTACATCATAACATTTTCATTACTTCATTAATCATTTCATATTCAACTTAAAATCGAAATCTATGTTTCTGGGGATCCGTGATATGATTTTTTTCGGTTCCAAGTTGGCAAATTTATGCCGTCTGACAATCGGTAAGTAATCGCCTCGGTGATCGCTGAGCAGACGCGGATTTTAATCAGTGATTTTCCGATGAATAGTATAACATCATTAATGGTAATTATTTTTCATTAGAGTTAATTACTGCATTATTTTCATTAGGTGTACAAAAAATGGCTAGTTACTTCCCCCTCGGATTGCACGTATCGTTAAAATTTATTATTAAAAGAATTCCCCTAATGATGCGTACTATCTGTCGTTCACTGTATAAATCATTATTAATACACAATTCATAAAATTATTGTGCAAGAATGTTCTGTTTTTTTCTAGATTTTTGTCAGACATCATCAATGTTGTGTCATTTGCACCAATAATATTTTTTGCTTGATTCCATGTTGAATAAATGTCGTTGACGGATGAAAACGAATGAAAACTCTCAAACTGAACAACACTGTTCGACGCGAATAAACGATTGCAAACTTTTCGACCGCGCGCCGTACATTTAACGTCGCTTTTCATTCGATATTCGGGTCAAACGGTGATTGCTGCCAGCTGTTTCGAGTGGCGCCCATTATTAGGTAATCGTCATATTCGGCGTTAGGCCTGCTATGGAGGACAAACAATGCAATGCGGGGAAAGTGTCCTTAAACAAACGAATTAGTCGTTTAGTACGGACGATCAAAACTTCGCGAACCACGCGCCGCCTTGTCACAATCGCATGGAAGCCCGTGATCAACCAAACGAGATGAGGAATAAACAATCGAAACGCGATGCCGAAATTGAGAGACAGTGAGTGGTACGGAAATAGGCTAGGTCGTTTCATTCAGTTAATTCAAATTGGTTTTAGCACAGCCTTTCTCATACTCGGGGTCGTGGTGAGAAAATCGGCAACACCGCGCGGCAGTCACCAGAACGACTATCTCATGTCAAACGCTTTATTCGCATATGTCAATTTCTCGAATTATTTGGTAATTTAGGAAAAAACATTGGAGAATGAAGTTTTAGAGAATAGAACGATAATTAATCTGGAATAGCAATTTATTCAATTTCTTCGATACCTAAGGAAAATATGAATTTTTTCATGGTTTCTGATAAGTTTACAAACCACGGAGATGAAGTACCCTTTCTGTCAAAGTATTTTCACCAAATGGAAAATATGAGGTAAACATCTGACAAGAAACAACTACTTCCCTGGCTAATACCACGACAGAACAAAATATAATGTTGGCTGGTATTTGATTGAATTATATTTTACAAAACCGTGATTTTCGAAATTGTTAACAGTACAAAAAAATACTTGGATTCAAAACCCGGAATTACTGCTACTTAATCAATTACTGGCTAAATCGATGATCTGCAGTAATGGCAGATAATCTGGAAAGCTTATATTAGATGGCGCTAGTTAGGCTGGAGGTATTCAACTGTCAATTTCAGATTTTTTAAATGCTAATTTCAAGTTTTTGTTCTTATATGGCGATTGAAATCCCACAATGTTGTGCTGTGCCGTTGTGTCCCTCAGAAACATCAGGACATAATACGTTTCCAAAAAATTACCGAAAACGGAAAGTTGCTATAGAACTGGATTATTGCCTTATAAGATAAATAAATGCTCTTGTCTACAATAAAAATGTTGTTTAGTTAGAATATGTGATGCTTAAGGAGTTTGTTCTAGAAAATCGTAGGTATTGTTTTTGTTATTATTGTTCATGTTATTGTTTTTTGTTGTTGAACTTGTTGTTATTTCCGTCAACTGATTGCGCAATCCCCAAAACTCTGCGAGAGACTTCTGTTAGCTAGAGAAGGTAATTTAATATTAGTAAATCCAGTAGTTTTATAGCAGTCTAATAAACATGGTTAATCAGATGATACACGTAGATAATTTTTATTTATATTTTTTTAAATTTCACATTGAAGATTTTCAACCAGAATCGAAGAAGGATGAAATGGATTTTTGTCCTTTGGTGTTTATAGTGGCATCGACTGCTACGGTTATTAGCCATTAGCCATTATTAGCCATTATCTGGGTAGGCCTTGTTACTAACTCCATAAGCCACCTTAGGAGCAGCACTGTTAATTGGAACTTAACAGTGAGTCGAGTCACAAGATTTTAATAATTTAATCGGTCAAATTAAATTTAAAAAACCCCAACCGTAATTGGGGCTCGAACTCCGGACCTTTGGGCCCAGAGTCCGACGGATGCTGTTACCACTGCGCCATGCCCCGACATGAACTGAGATGTTATACAAGTTTTGATAGCTATGAGATTAAACTGTAAAAATAACTGAATTACTGAAAAAAAGGCAGATCAACACTAGCTCAAATAAAATTTCATCTAGTACAATCCATATAGAAATCGTAATTGGATTATCAAAAACATATAGGAGTCTGAGATATCTCACAAGCAATATTGTACCTTAAGAGAGTAGGATAATTTTCGTTTGTTTTATGCTGCCTAATTAAAAAAAACATGGTTCTAAATGAAAATAAATAAAACAATCATTTACATAATTTGTTATTTATTTTTCAATAGAAACATAAGCAATCAATTCTGCAAGTTTACTGTCACTTGATTCATGGTGTTAAATTAGAAGGTAGCACTAAAAATGTTGATGATTACAAATCTGAATATTGTTTTCAATTATAAAAGGGTTGCCATCAACCTGGAAAACCTGAAAATGTCAGGGAAATTTGCAATATTCCGTTCGTAGTCAGAGAATTCGATGATTTGAAAAAATTATTAGTGAATAGAACTCCGAAAAAATGTAAATGGTTGAGAAGATAATTGAATTCTCTTTTCAAACGATGTGTCATTTGACCCCCCATGCCATTTGAAATTTTTAAATTGATGTGCCCCCTACCCCCTCTATCAAGCTATCACAATCTATACTATGTCAAAAAGTAGAAACGATGATACCATTACATGGTTGTCTCGTATAAATCATCTGACAGTTATCCTACAATTACTGCGTGGAGAAGATTTCGATGTTATTCGTTTTTTATTTTATCACCCTCTGCAATTTTATCGTACTTTCATCCGATACCTACGTAGGTAATAGCTATTTATGTACCAAGCCTTTGGCGTTAGGATCTAGTAAAGCTCTTGGTGCATACACGATTTTATTTTTCACGAAAAAGTTATCGTAAATGATGTTGTTTCCTGCATAAATTTCTTCTCATAGTATTTACTGCGTTCTGGTCTGAGCACAAGTGAGCTTCTATGTAATTGCCATAGAAACATTGAAGAGGTTGCTAAGGGTTGTTCATTTAATAAAATGACGCTGCATTTTTGTAAGAATGGACAAGCTTGTTAGTGGAGGAAACTAAAAACGGTTGTGTTCATAATAATGGAGAGCCCACAGAATGTGACGCTCAAAGCTGAAAAAGCGTTAGGAAATTTACTGCCTGTGAAATCCAAATACTTATACGAAGTACTACGACCATTTTTTGAAAAGATGAAAACAGAGTGAATACAGTGAATGAAACTGTCTCAATAGCATACTTCCAGGAACTGGTGAGTTTATCTCATGAAGTTAATATTTTTTATTTATTTTACATTATTTCAGTCTGAAAAATATAGTGCAAATAGTCTATGGACCAAATACTCACAGCTGAAATCAACATTGATTGTTAAAGAAAACATTAATTTATCAGCATTCAGTCAACTGATGGCCTTTCTAAAATTTGAATCAAAAGGATACATTCCTACAAAATCAAAGGTGTTGGAAGGTGGACAAGTATTACTTTTCATAAGAAAAGCTCTAGATGATACTTTTCTGCTACATAAAGTTGTTCTGGTACTGTTTTATTTTTTATTTTTTATTTTTTCAATAATACATCCAGCAGGCTGATGCCCATTTCCAGGTGTATATAATTTTAACACTATTGATAAATTGTGGTATTGCTACATATAATATAAATACTAAGATATGAAGAAAATTACCCTGACAGTACATAACTAATTCTGCAAGACACTAGCGAGTTGACGTTTAAACTCGGATAAAGAGAGAGAAAAGATATCGATACATTGCAGGTTGTTATAATTACGACACATGGTTGTGAGAGGACAGTGAAAATGATGCTGAGATTTAGGTACTGCTATGTGGAACGTTATATTAGATCGCGATGCGTATCGAGGTACATTGAAATCAATCAGAGAAAGTAAGGATGATGAATCAATGCTATGAATTATTTTGTATATAAAAGTCAAGTCAGTCATATCACGCTGTTTTTTAAGTGAAACTAAATTGAATTCACTCAGTAATAAATCATAGTCATAGTGCCTCTGAGGGTAAATGCCATGTTTTTTATAAAAGGCAAATTTGAGAAACTTTCTTTGCACATTTTCAATAGCCTCAATATATTTTGAATGGCAAGGATTCCACACCACACTACAGTAACTCAATTTACTCCTCACCAATGACACATAGACACAACGCAAAGCATCAAATGAATTGAATTCTTTACAAGAACGGATCAAGAATCCTAATTATTTCATAGCTTTGCTTATAATATTCTCTATATGATTGCTAAAGCTCAACTTCTGGTCAAAGAGTACGTCTAAATCTTTAAATTGGGTAACTCTCGACAAAAATGTGTTATTCAAGTGATAATCAAATAAAATTGTGGTTGGTTTTCGTGTGAAAGTCATACTTTTACATTTACTAGTGTTTAAGGAGAGTTTATTTTCAGTACACCAATCATTAAGTGACGCAAGACGCCAGTTGTAACAGTTCACAATCTTCGATCGATTTAATTTCTCGGAAGATTTTCATGTCATCAGCGAAAAGTAGTTTATTACATTGAATATGGTCGGAAATGTCATTGATAAAGAGTAAAAATAGTAAGGGTCCAGAAGTCGCCATGAAAGTGAATGATTTGACTCCATCATATTCAACAAATAGTTTCCTATTGGACAAATATGAATGTAAAAGCAACTGTATTTTGTACGATATTCTAAAGCGAGATAGTTTTTTCAGCAATTGTTTATGTGATACACGGTCAAATGCCTTGCTGAAATCAGTGTATATTATATCAACTTGATTTCTACAATCAAGAGCATTGGATACAAACTGAGTGAGAGTACACAGATTTGTTGCTGTGCTACGTGATTTGAAGAATCCATGATGGAAATCAGAAAGAGACGTTCGTACGTGATTGTAGATTGAATCACAGGATTATTTCTAGTAACTTAGAGAATACCGAAATTAATATGATCGGTCTATAATTTTCAATTTCGGAATATTTCCCTGTCTTGAATACCGGAGAAATACGTAACACCTTCCATATTGCAGGAAAATTACTAAATTCCAAGATCAAGTTGAATATGATGGTTAATATGGTCGAGATAACAATTCAATGAAATCTTTGACAAATTTTGCTGGAATGCCATGTTAACTTATTTGTGAATTTTTTTGCTGCAACGATTATTTGTTCCTCCGTTATTTTATTTATACAGAGAAATTGACTGGGATTCAAGAGTTCTTCGAAAATTTGCTCTTCAAGTAAGTTAATATCATCGTGATCATCATTAAATACAAATGAAATGTGTTGCAAATGCAGTGACAATAGATTGAGGAGAAGATATTTTTTCATTTTTAAAATGCATTTGCCCCGGAATACGTGACTTATTTTTTTTTTTAGTTTATACAGTTCCAGAAGCCACGAGGGTGTTTTTTCAAGTTGTTTTCGGATGTTTTTATGAAAGTACTATAAGCCAATGAAATATCACGCTTGATTGTTCGTCTGAGTTGTTTGGTACGTTCTAGATAAAATAGTAATTTGCGCTGCTTATACATTTTCAAATAGTGATTTTTTCTTATATTGCGAATGATTTTATTGTTATACCATCTTGGATTTTTATATGACTTAATGGACGTATTTGGAGGCTTAAGACGTGATGAAATGGTCAAGATGACAATTGATGACATTGAAGACAGAGGAGCCGTTTTACTGATCAAGGTACCAGAAACCAAGACCTGCACCTCAAAAAGTTTCACCATTGTTGAAGAAAGCGAAACAGGAGCCTTGAACTTAGTTAAAAAGTACATTGCACTACGACCAAAAGGATGTAAACAACGTAGGTTTCTTTTAACCTACAGAAATAATAAATGCATTGAGTTACCTGTAGGTAAAAATACTATAGGAAGTGTTCCTTCTATCATAGCGAAATACCTTAATTTGGAAAACCCGAAAGGTTACACCGGACATTGTCTACGCCGAACGTCATCAACGTTTCTTGTTCAAGGTGGTGCTTCCTTTGAAACACTAAAATTACATGGAAATTGGAAGAGTAGTACGGTAGCGGAGAGCTATATTGAAGAAAGTATCTCCTCGAAGAACAAAACTGCTAGGTACAATGATAGCCCATTCCGTTTCCGAAAAAGAAAATGTTAACGTTCCGAACGAAACCGAATGCACATTGAGGAGTTCATCTCACAGAACTTCAAAATTGGTACTAATTTTTCAGGAACATTTGAAAATTGTAATTTCTATTTGAGAGAAAATAATTAGTCCCTTTTTTATGTACAGTTATAAATAAAACTTTTCTGACTAATTAATTTATTGAAATACAGAAAGAAATATTTAGCGGGCGTTATGATTCATAATGCTCTCCATAACGCCCCGGGCGTTATGGGTCTGTTAGTAGCAACCGTTGCCAAGGTATTATTAAGCAGTAATGGACAAGTGAAAAATTAAATAGCTTTATAAAGACCTTCAATGAATACATTGCAATTTTTTAAAGTAAGTCATTGCAAGGAAGCTTTATAAGTGTCGACAGTAAACCAGTTTTATCACGGTTGCCACTGATATATGGGGTACATACAGGCCGTCCTTTAAGAGCGCGATTCTACAATTGCACCAAATAAGTCTGCGACCTGAGCCATATTTCACAATGCAAATGGTAATCGTCTTCGACAAACGTAACGGATTCTGCAAGTTGTAGCGAACTCGCGTCGCGCGATAAGAAGAAGAAAACCAAATGGGACTTTCACATCGCGGTAGGCGCGTGCCTCTCGCGCCGTTCGCTAGGAAATTGTGTAACGAAATAAAAGAAAGTGGTGGAGTTATATTGTTTTTGAAACAATCGAATCGGATCGCGGTTATCGCCGAACGGGTGTAGTTTCCCTTTAAGTGGGCCGATGCAGTAAAACCGCGGAGAAAAGTGGAAAGGCAACGGGTACCGTGTGGCCCGGCGAAAACTCGACAATTAAGTGTAACATGAGAGAACTCGGTTATCGTAACGTGACACAGTTCAGCTGCTAAAGGCAGTGAGTGGTAAAACTTTTGAATTTCTATGAAAATTTCACACATCGCTTTTTTAGCCAATTAAAACATTGGTTTTTGTTTAGTTGCCATGACTACACAAAAAATTTCCGGAAATTTTTATCCTCCAGGGTACTGTCATATCCTTTCAGAAATGCTCCTGAAGTAAGAATGAAGATGTGTTAAAATTTCGCAGTTGAGTATATCCCGATATGGAATCTCAATAGGCTCCGCCCACTAGCGAATTTCGCTGCATCGCCCTGCCATTGGTCAGATGCTTTCTTATAAATAAAACCCAAGTCGACTGCATTGCCAGTCAACTTCAGATAAACAAGGTGGAACCGTGGTTCAATCGTTGGAAGATCGGAATCAATGCAGACAAAAGCAAGGCCATACTGTTCACGAGGCGACGTAGGACACCCGAGGGCTATGTTACTATGAACGACCAGAGAATTCCATGGGTAGATGAAGCCGTATACCTAGGAGTAACCTTGGACCAGAAACTCACGTTTCAGAGGCACGTCTCCCACAGATTAGCTATAGCGAAAGCCGCAAGGCATAAGCTATATCCACTCATCGTACGTAGGAGCAACATGGCACTCGAGTTAAAACTACGCCTCATCAGGACAACCCTTCTACCAATCATGCTGTACGCGTCTACTGCTTGGGGGCAATGCGCGAACAGTTATAGGCAGAGGATGCAGGCCTTCTTCAATGTCTGCCTGCGAATGGCAACAGACGCACCACGATATATGCCTAACAGGTTTATATATCGAGACATAGACATCCAAACTACATCTACAGACTGATCAGGCATCACGTGGGGACTACTCTAGACACGAACAGAGTAAAGACCCACACGAACCCGCAGCTCACGGAGCTCCTCGAGAACAGACGTGAGCAAGACGACAGAGACAGAGAAAAATACAGACAACCAGGGAGACAATGACACCCCCGAAGAAGTAAGACGGAAGCGAAACCTTCGGCGACGCCAACGTCTACTTCAACAGGCTTAAATTTCGATAATCATGCTTTTATTTACTTCTTACCAGTGAGTAATAAATGGTTTTGAAAGTCTCACAGCCGTATGCATAGTCAATTCCAGCGACTCGCCAGAGTTTCGCCGCTCGCTACACAAGAACTATAATGCACAGTCGAGCTCCAAAAAAGTGGTACATCGCCAGCGTTTCGACAAAATGTGACTTATCGCGTAGTTGTCACTTTTTTGGAGCTCGAATGTGCATTATAATCCTTGTGTAGCGAACGGCGAAACTCTGGCGAGTCGCTGGCGATTGACTATGCATACGGCTGTGTTTTTAAATTGTCTACAGTTTCTCATAATGAATCCTAACATCTTCATAGCTGATGACACCATTTTTTCAACATGATAATCAAAAGTGACTTTTTGATCTACAAAAATTCCTAGATCTTTGACACATTCGGATCTGTTTATGATGGCATTGTCTAATTTATAATTGATGAGCAATGGATCTTGTTTTCGCGTAATGGTCAATACTGAACATTCAAAAGTAGAAGATTCTTATTACAACAATCCCGTAAGTTTTTCAAATTATTTTGAAGTGTCTGAGAATCTCGTGGAGCGTTTATAGTATAGTAGAGCTTCACATCAGTAGCAAATAGTTGGTATTCAACGTCTACCACACTTGTTATGTCATTAATTAATATTAAAAACATAACTGGTCCCAAATTAGACCCCTGTGGAACACCTGAAATGGCTCCATATTCCAACGACTTAAATCCGTTATATTGTAAAAATTGTTTTCTTCCATTTAAGTACGACTCAAAGAATTTTACCAAAATGTCACTGAAGTCAGATAATCTCATTTTCTCTAAGATTATTGGATAGCTAATTTTGTCGAAGGCTTTAGAGAAGTCGGTGAAAACAACATCCACCTGCCGCCTCTCATCCAGTGCTTTTGAACTATATTGGGTGAAACACACTCAGGCGAAAGGACCATTTCAACTTTTCCAAAAATATGTTCATACATCAACATTTCAAATAATTTCGAAAAACCACAAATAAGAAATACAGGTCTATAATTCTTTATGTCATTTTTTAATATTGGGCAGATTTTGTACAATTACTATTTTGGTTAATTTTGCTTCGAAATCAACAAATTGTCTGAACTTCTAGAGAAATACATAAAAGAAGGTGGTGTTTAAAACGCTGTTACTTTCCGGGAAGTCACAAAACTCCAAATTGAATTTAAAAAAACCATTTTCATCTGACTAGGTATTCGGTACCCAGATGAGGGGCCCATTCGGGTAAACTTTTCGGAGAGTGTGCATCTAGCCCTGAAAACAACACAGTCCTACGAAACGATTCACTATTATTCCGGTTTTCGAAGAAGGATGCTTCAATGTCTCCTCTAACTTCGTACTTGACGAAATTTGGCAAACAATTCAAAAGTTACACAAGCCAAACCCCCAAAACGATAAAGGTCACCGAGAAAAATAATTTACGACCTTCCTACGCATCAATAAAAAAAAAACGCGCAACTCAAACTTAGATAACCGAACACAAAAACAGATTACGACAATTAGGAAACCTTGGGGCGAAAATTTTTCGGTATCTTATCAAATATCCTCGAAACGAATTCGACTAGATGCTCGTGTACAAACTTGTGTTTCGTACATTCGAGGTTAGCAAAAAAACGTACGGCAGTGTTTAGAGGTCAGTCGAGTATTATTATTGTTGCCGAGAGCTTCATAAATTTGGATAATTGCGATGACGCGTTCAATATCATGCCAGATGAGACAGACGCGCGTTGAGCTGACAGGACCAAAACGCTAAACGAATGATTAGGAAAAATCAGATCACAATAATTTCAGACAGATTATATGCTCATTTTAGGCTTACGTTAGAAGTGAGTTTCCTGATATACGTTTTCATTTTGAAATCCTTGGCTCTACTAGCTTTACCCATGCACTACATGCTTTTTGGTTTGTTACAGAGTTTATATCTCCAACACATTGTAATATGTATTTTGAGAAATATCAGATCAACCCTTTATGGGTTTGTGGTCGCTATATTTGCCACTTTTGTATTTCTCATTTCCAATCACGTAAAGCCCTCTATTAGTAGGTAGATACACGCAGTATATATGCCAAGCGCCTTAGCATAGTTCAAGCTCTACCTACAGGCACAACTCCACAAACACCATTAGCCGTTATTAAAAGTGGTCTCTATATTATCCACTGCGTTAAAGTAACTGCCGGGGGAATCACATGTTTTTGTTTTCTCTTGTACTGTGTGCGTTTTTTACATAAATATGGGTGAGTATCAACTATTATTTATTCTATATACATCCACTCAATCTTCACCAGTGAAATTGACTGTTAATATCATTTTGCTAAGATGTTATTTCATATGAAAAGACAAATATCAATGAATAGCCCAGTTTTAGCACCTACATGTAAAGCTTGTGGTCCAATACAAATGAAATATTTTTTACGCGTATTACTACTAAAATGGTTACATACTCATTCTGACAGAAAATCTATATAAGTACGAGATTTTTTTTTCTACATCAACTGCAGATAAAATAGAAAAAAGGCAAAAGAAATCTGAACGTATCTGACTTTGCAGATATGAATCCTGAAGAACTTTATGATTATTTCGACAATGACGAGCAAGCTGCAAATTCAGATGTAGGAGATAGTAACGCTGAGGATGAAAAGTTATAAACAGAAACGAACTCCAATCGTACTTCTCGCAGTAATCTGCAGGCATCCACGTCTTCAGCAATGGAGTGGGATAGTGACGATTCCATTGCTGATCGAACCTATGAACTTGATGATACTCCTGTGAAAGGTGTACCATTTTTCGATAGTGACAGCCTTTCGGAAGATCAGGAAAACACAAATATTGCTTCGAGGCCCTATGAAACATCGCCACCTGAACCATTTTTCGAGACTTACGTTTGGTAAAAAACTGCATCTGAACCAACAACATACAAAAAATTTACCTACAATTAAGAATCAAAACCTAATTTCTCTGATGATTTCAATTCACCGAAAGAAAATTTTCATTTCTTTGGGGAATTTATGAAATTAATCGTTTTTCATATTTGGAGTCTCTTAGACATATTAAGTTCACAATAATGCTTTTTGGAACGAGATTATTACAAATAATTTTTGTTTATACACACATTTGAAAGTGGCATATAATACTGACCACTAACCATAAGCAACATGTATGATTCCTAGATGAACTGTGGCACCTATATTGACCACCTATTTTTTCAAATGTGTAAACATAATATTTTCTTTAAATGTTTTTGCTGATTTCCTTGACTCGGTTTTGACAAAAAACAGACTAAAGCCCCAAAAAAAGGTTTTCCCTATAAAGGGTTTTAAATCTTTACACTGTTGAATGGTGAACCTCCTTCTTACACACTCGTCGAAAGTGCATTATTTAAGGTGCATTTAGTCAACATAATTTTAAAATTGTGCTTAAATAGGTATATGTTGAAAGCGAAAGTTGAATCTGTTATATCAAATAGCACCATTTATGCTAAAAACGTCACCTTGAAACTCCTAACTTTAAGAATCTTACGTTTACGATAAAAATATTGCCCATGGGCGTGTACCTAAAGTTTCATGTCAGCTGTCAAGAACAAATTCATGTTCCATTGTTATCCTTTTTGTAAGTTGGTAACCTCAGATCACAATCACATACTCCTTAGTAACGGTATTTTTTCTTGCAAGTAGCGCGGGTTTTATATGATGTGAAAAATATCCCAATATTGACATCGTCCATAAAATGTATCTGTCATTCTTAAATTTATACCTAAATCTAAAACTTGTATAATATAAGTTTCACACAAAATTATTTTTACGTTTATGTTTATGACATTGCTTGTGCTAAAGTTACGTTTATGTTGACTTAATGCACCTACAGATAAGTAGAGTCAGAGACTGGAATCCATACTAAAAGAAATCATGTGTCCATCTTTAGAATAATTATTCTCTCTCCACATCGAATGAATAATTTTAAATATTCAAATTCGAATTCATGGGGTAATTTTCAGAGAAAGCTTTACTAACAAATCGATGCAATTTTCCAAACTGTGAATGTGATTTTATTGACCTCTTGTTATAGCTTAAGATGAAACACATCTTCGGCTTTTTTCATCATATTATGTACTAGTACACATTATTATCATTATTATGTATAAAATTCACCATATTATTTTATTCTTCGGTGAAAATACAGTTTTGTTGAAAATTTTCTTCATATATAAAATGTATATCTTAAGAGGAATGCAATTATCACTGCGGATCGATAATTGCACTGCCAAAACATCCCGTCGGCATGACACCACAAACAATACTGAAAAATGTCAAATAAATCAAAATACCAAAAACTGCGTGTTCAATTATTGTGATTTTTAATTTGTGTGTTGAAAATAAAATTGTTTAAAACCGTGTCTAGAACAATTTTTTTCGTAAAATTATGAAAATTTTTAGACAACACGCTTTCTTGTGCAAGTATAAAATTAAACATATTGTAATAATAAGGGTATATTATGAATATTCTCGAGCTATTCGAATTTTACTCGCTGGATTGCTTTTTAGCCACAGAAGTTTTAAATTTATGAACTGATGATAGGATGAGATGATGATAGGGGATAAGAGAATAGAACCCCTGCTATGAAGGATGCTATTGTAACGAACTGAGGCCGGACCTGTCGTCTCATTTGCATAGTACACCACACCGGCGTTCCCTTAAACAACGATGATGTCACCACTCACGTATGTCGGAACAGCCCAGAGCCACCTAGTCGAGCAGCAAGCGACCAATCTAGAATTTCCAGAATTTCGAGAGGATTTTGAATAGAGAGCGATACTAATATAAGTAGACAGCCGATATAAGAAAGGGCAGATACAGTTAGAGTTCAGCACGGACAGTCTGGTTTGAAATAAAACAGTGCGATATAAATTACGATATATTATGATATGTTAGAAGTTATATTTTATTTGTAAAATAAATTAGAAAAACTGTTTGGACTATTTTCATTGCACTATTATCGTGGTGCGGTAATATACTGTGTGTTATTTCTATGCGTTTTTACTGTTTAGTAAGGTGAGTACAGTTATGTTTGTTTGTGAGTTCAATAGATAATAACCTAAACGTTGTACTCTGACAACACTCGGAAACTTTTGCGGAAGAACCAAATACTGTTTTTTTTTTCTGTTCTTTATTTGGTTCTGTAGCCGGAAACAAACTTTGTACAAGTCTAGAAATGGTACAAAGATAATTATCAAGATTCATCCTGACCAATGACATATTACCTTTAGACTCCATTATTTACGTTTCGAGCTGCGGTCAATACAGAGTCACATTCTAAGCACAATTTTTACTGCCGCTTGTTTCGAGGCAATTATCTACTTAAATACATTGTATATAAGCAGATAATTCAGCAGAAACTCAGCTTTGCCGACTTTTGGGTTGACTGGAAACTATTTTCCGCGAAACAAGCTGCAATAAAAAGTGTGCTTAGTTAGAATGTGACTGCAGTTCGAAATGTAAATAACGGAGTCTAGCCGTAAAATGTCATTGGTTTAATCAACCTCGAAAGTCATAGA
The DNA here is from genome assembly GCA_944452925.2 of Chrysolina oricalcia. Lineage (NCBI taxonomy): Eukaryota > Metazoa > Arthropoda > Insecta > Coleoptera > Chrysomelidae > Chrysolina > Chrysolina oricalcia. The sequence goes on from OX101825.2 coordinate 19,975,546, forward strand.
AAATTATCGCACGAAAATGTTCATGATTTAGTTTTTTGACCAATATGAATATGTAAACACAAACAGTACTCGTATATAACACGTTCTGAGTACGTTCACCATTAAAAATGTCAAACTATACGATGACAATGTCAGATTTGACATGTTCACATCAGTGTGTCCAAATCTCAAAACTTAAGTGGCAATCCTCGAACAATTCAAATTGTTGAGCAGTGTATATGCTACAGATTTCAGAAATCCCAATTATCTATCTGCCAGTCCCAACACACCAATAATTGACCTGAGTTAATTGAATGAAACGAACAATTTCGACGAGGTCGAAATGCCATTCTCTCCACAAAGTGGAAAATATGAGGCCAATGTAGCGAACTCTGTTCGAATTCATCGAGTTAATCGGTATATAGTGATGATCATTAGAACAAAGGTTCAACTCACGATTGTAATTCTGATTTTTGGTGCAAAGTCCGACGCAATAATGTCCCTTTGATAAAACTAGTTTTGTGTTTTCTCAATGTCTTTAAAAAGAGGACTTCCAGTTTGCATAAGAGTTAGATCAGGTTCCTCAAAATAATTTATACAGTCTTGATTTATTTGACCTCAAGATGCTTAATCTTTCAGGTATTAACTCAAATTATCATCAGTTCGAAAGTCAATGCTGAAATTTGTGTTATTCAGTTCGGAATTAAATTCAAACGAACGAGATTATTCCACTAGGTTAACCAAAACGAGTCACAAATCTATGTGTGAAGCTTCACTGGTGAATTTTAATAACCTGAGACTTAATTACGAAGAAAAAACACAATTTCTTAGAGTTTCGGCATTTCTCATTCAGAGGGCCTGCAAACATATTGTTGGGTATAAGCTTCACTGCAGATTTTTTCTAAACTTGGCTGTTGTTGTCCGACACTCCCAAAAATGGCACTTCATTGAAGAAAAGATAAACATAATTTCCAAGTGTTTCGGCAGTTTTTCTTTCAGGTGGAAAAATAATCTAAACCTAATGATAGAATAAGTATATGAGTTAGGTCCAGTTGTATTCGTTCAGTTTAAACTTCGGATCGACTTACTAATAGTTAGTACAACTTTAATAAGGTACATTAACATTCTAAACCATTGGTGAGTCTATCCGCAGTTCAACTGGATCTATACAAATGACCCTTATTCAAATATGCCCTTTCAAAATAAATCGACAGTCTCATTTAAAGAAATAATAATTATACCCGGCTAATGACAGTAGCAGTCGATGCCAAAACACCAAAGAAAAAAAATAATTATTATACCCACGATTTTCTCAGATCTCTGTGATGAATTAAATATACCTAATTATGAAAACTTCTATATCAATTCAATTGCTATCAACTTATATCATGAGAACGTTCAAGGTTCTATAAACAACTGCAAAATTCCATATACAATTGATGTTAAAGTCACTTACTGAAATTGCCTTTAGCCACCAGAATATCCAGTGCATCAGCAACAAAACAATACTTTTGAATTAGTTATGTTTTTATTAGGTGCGTGAAATGAGTGTTTTTTAATGGCACAAGATAGTCTTAATTTTTGGAAAACGCGAATTTTATACTCGAAATACAAACAACATTCTTTGTACAACTCTGAATGTGAACATACTTCTTCTGAAATATATTAAAAATAAATACTTCCAATATATCTTGACGTGGTTTTTTGTTCCAATAAGTTATCGCTTTTAAACGACTGTTGTCTTGAAAATATTGTTAAATGTTTAAATGTTTTCAGTTAAATCGTATTCAAAAATGTTTCCTGTCTGAAAAAATAAGTCCGAAATAACTAAATAATACTTCTCTTTAATGTTATCAATACTTCCAATACAATTTCACAGCATCCAGTGGTCTTTCAATGTCGTTACTATAGAAACGGTTTGTTGGAACGCCGCGTGTTTGACTGTGTTTGCTCCTAGTTGCTTCAATTTCAAATTATTTTCAAGAAAATGGATGTTGATTATGATAGTGGTAGTGATACCCCATCAGATATATCTGATAAAGTAAATGCAATAGTATCTAATATGTTACCGGCCAAATCCAAGTTAATATATGAGAAAACATATGACCAATTTCGTGAATGGTACGACAAGAAACGTGTAAAAAAAGTTTTCTGAAAATGTGCTTATATGCTATTTTGAGGAAAAATCTAAAATTATAAAACCTCCTACGTTAAGGAGTGTCTACTCAATGTTGAAAAGTAGGTACATTGAATGTTAAGGAAAATATTGATATAAGGAAGTTTTCAAAATTGGTCCCGCCCATTCAGAATAAAAGCGTCGGATACCGAGGAAAGAAATCTAAAGTTCCATCAAGGGATGATATCAATAAATTTATTCAAGATGCTGATAACGAAACAAATTTACTTTATAAGGTACAGATATAATCATAATTTTGTAAGAATAGTAGTAATTTCAATATTTTTGATTTGTAGGTTGTCCTAATTTTGGGTATCAGCGGTGCTTGTCGCCGTAAAGAATTATTACATATAACTATTGATGCCATTAAAGATGCTGGATCTATATTGATTGCTAAAATAGCTGATACGAAGACCTATTGCGCAAGAACGTTTACTGTTTCAAATTCTGATTATATTGAGATTTACTGCAAGTAATCAGAGCACTACGGCCGCCTCATACACAAAGTAACAGATTATTTTTGAAATATTCGAGAGGAAAATGTATCAACCAACATGTGGGGATAAATAAAATAGGAGAAAATCCCAGCTTGATTGCAAAATGGCTTGGAAAAGATATGTATAAGAGCTACACAGGTCACTGTTTCAGGAGAAGCTCTGTAACTCTTCTGGCCAATGCAGGGGTGCTGAAAATCTGCCTCCGTAGCAGAAGCATATATAGAAGATAGTTTGAATAACAAAATTGAGATTTCTAAAAAAATATTGAATTGTCCATCTTCTTCCAAACAAATTGAAATATATAATAAAATTGCGGAATCAACTCTTCAAGAAATATCCAACGTTTCTGATCAGCAGCATCATGGAACATCTTCGGGAATTTATGTTGGAAGTATTTGTTCAAACTTTACTATCAATTATTATTACAATAAATGAAATTGTTTTATGATTAATTATCAACGAATAATCGAATTACTGCAACCTGTTATGCAGATGACACAAACATTTTAATAGTGGAAGACTGGAAGATGACTTATTGTCATTGAAGCCATTGGCTGAGAATACCTATGATAAAGTGATAACATGGCCAGATAAAAATCATCTAATAATCAACAAGACAAGACCAAGCAAAAACTTTGCATCTCTGCCGCTTCCAATTAGTATCTAGAATTGGTCGGCAATTTAAAAATAAGATCTTTCAACCTTTCCCAGAGGTCCATAGTCGTTAGGTCCGGTGACCTGGCCGGCCAACGGTTGGGTCCTTGGTTGGCTATCCAATTATTACCAAAATTTGCATCCAAAAATTTTTTGACAATTGCAGTGTTGTGAGGCGAAGCCCCGTCTTGTTGAAAATATATTTTCCTGAGCTCCATTAGTGGCAATTCATCAACAAGGGGTTCAATATTTTGCCTTAAAATTTCTAAATACCTCTGAGATGTGAGACTGCCATTTTAAATGGACGGGCCGAAAATTCTACCCCTGAAAACACCTGCCCACACACTAAATCCAAATCTTCCTTGACTTCTCTGCTCCACAATTGAATGAGGATTTTGTTTTGCCCAAGTATAAGAATTGTAGCGGTTGAAAATGCGGCACTGCTTACATGAGCTTCGTCTGTCCAAATACAATTTAACGAAAAATCACGCTCTTGGTTACATTTTTCCAGGAACCAATGGCAAAAATCAATGCGACGTTCAAAATCACCTGGTCTGAGTTTGTGAACTTTTCTGATCCTGTATGGCTTGAATTTGTACTTCCTCAAAATCCGCCTAACGTTAGTTCTTGGCAGACCTGTTAATATTTTCAAATTTCGCGTTTACGTTTTGGGATTATTTTCAACTGCTCCTAAAACGACTATTTCTTCCAACTCCGTATCCCTATTTGATGCATATTATTTTGGTCTTTTCTTTTCAAATTGACCACCATAAATTAAGTTGTGTCGCAATCTCCCAAAAATGTCTCTAAAAGGTTGTCTTCTCTCTGGATACCTCTCGTTTTACAAATTGCTTGCTGCTTCTGCATTTTCCCCGGCTTGTATAAAACAGACTACCAGGTGCCATTTTCCATAATTCTCATACTTCATTGCGAATGCGTTTGAAAATTGAACAGAAACCGAATTGAGGAGCGTCTTTACTTGCTCAAATCAAAATTTGACAGCTACCAGTAAACATTTGCTTTTTGTTTTATCGTCTCGTCGTCCAAAGCCTACTTGTTCAAAAAGTGTGTTTCAAAGTCTAGATGAAAAAATCTAAAAGTTCTGTATTTCAAAGATGACTCTAGTGAAATATCAAGTGTGCTATATTTTTGGAAAGTTAATTTTAAGATTTATTGAAATATACAGGAATATACAGGGTGCCTCATTCAAAAAATTTTCTTCCATCAATAACTATCGATATGTTATTTGAAAAAATAAATCACTTACACCATTGAATTCTACGTAAAAAGTGCTTTGGAAATGTTTTTATAGAAACAAGGAATTTTCGACAGGAAAAATGCTTCAGCATCTTTTCGTAAATGCACATTTTCGAAAAACACGCTGTAAATCGTAAACGATAGATATCGATATGCGATTTTCACCAATGAGTTTTGTCATAAAATTTGATCCTCAGACACAGCCATCAGTTTTCATCTATCTAGTGTGTGAACAGAACTTTCCCTTTAAAAGTGTCCAATTCAGCCCACCCTGTACACGTATAGTCGGAAACAGTGCCCGCTATACGCACGCCAATATACATACGTTTTGTTCTCTCCTCGTGCACACAGATAGTTACATAAAAATCGTCATCACCTTGAATCCATAATTATCAGAATTACATTGAAAGCTGTGTGCCACAGACCAGTTTCCTTTGAGTTTTGCGAGGTTCGTCTGAAACCATTCGAATCAATGTCAACGGCGAATTCGTTTCGTCAATGAAATTATCAACTTCTCGCCAGAGAAAATACAGGGTCTCTGAAAAAGTGAAGAATGACCCATTTTATTATAATAAACAATGACTTGTGTAGTTCCTTCGCATCCGCGATGGTACACGGACCTTGGAGGAGCAAACTTTCCTGAAATGTAGCGTTCAGGGGTATTTCCACCATCCCAGAAAACTGCGAGGGTGAAACCAATCCCTTTGAAAAATTACCCTGCCTTGCAACTAAGGGACAATCAATCACCAATCACGTTGATACCTGTTTACGTCCTTATAGTCCTTGAACAAGTCTACAAAAAGTTGACATTATTTCAGAAACAAATGAAGTAACAGTCGCTACACCTAATGAAATTATCAATTTATGTTACAATAATGACGTAACCCCTTCCTCCCCAAAATATTCCGAGCATTCGCGCCCAAATTTTTGATCATTTCTCTCCTCCCCTCTCTCCCCAAAATCCCCTTTCTCCCTGAATTTTTTATTATTCCTCCCCCCATAATTTTCCAGTCCGGGCGCTTTTGATCATTTACTCCCCATTTTCCCTTTCCCACCCACCAAATTTTATTCAATCAACCATAACTTTTTTCCTAATAGGTAAAATATGATGGATTTAGTACGGTCTTTCGGGCCGGATTTGGTCCTTCAAGCCGGATTTTTTTTGCGTTCTAACTCTTTCCCCAATGGCAGGGATGAACGAAATTGCTCCCGCATAGCGGCGTTGAAGTAGTTGGAGTCCTTTCGTTTTTGACAGCTTGTGTTATTCATATGACAATTATTGTGTTTACTAGTATTTTGATTATTTTGGTTGGTTTTGAGAGATTTTTTTAGTAAATTGAGTGATACATATGGTGATTGGGATGTAAAGCAGTTGAAAATGAGTTGAGGAATAGGAATTCGAAAATTATTGAGTTAAAAAACGACTTGAGGCTCGTTCATACCATTGCGGACCTTCGCATTTTTCAGTATTTGGAGTTAGTTATAAGGTACTGCATTACTGATTCATCTTTCACCGCAATTTTTCGCCGTATGTTTCGATTCGCAAAAAATTTGCGAATATTCGCATGGGTTTTAACGAGCCTTTAACTGAAAGGTAATCAGTCATAACCTCAACTTATTCTTGTTTCCTCTCAAAGAGACTAAACTAACAGGAGGGTTTAATAAGCTCTAGCCAATCAGAATCTTGTAACATCAACGCGTCATAGTGACGTACTTGGACATGAGTACAGAGTCGAACTCGAACCAAACAACAAAACTGTCAGCAGTAACTCTCATATACCTCTCATATACCTAGTCATATAGCTAGTCCGTCACTGTCTATATAGAACGGCGGCCATGACATGTCCAACTACGTCACATTTCGTCACAAATGTTCTTTCATCTCTTTCTATTAGTGTCCCCATTGTCTTATGGGGATTAGACTCTCCTGTTAAATAATGTTTAGTCTCCTTCCTTGGTTTCTACCGTTTCCAGTCAAGCAATAATAAATTGTCATTTTCAGATTGGAATAATGAATGAATTTAACTTGTTTGATTCCCTGTTGGAATTTTGTGTGTGACAGAAAAGGTTATTTTTAAATCAGCTTATTAGTTGAAAAATGTGATGAGACTGGTGTCCTGGTCACCTAATTCAGTTGTAGTATTCAGATGACATGGACTGTGCCTTCAATATATATTATGCACATCAACACCCATGTGTGTGACAATAACAAACATCAATATTTGAATAAGCTCACATTGACAAATGTCAATTAAAAGACTCCAGCCTACTTCAAGCTTTCCAGATTGCTTGCCATTTGTGAAACATGATGTTCATATAACGGTTGAATGCGTATTTTTAAATGAAACCCAATTGTAAAAACCACGTCCCTCTTACCGTTCTCGAGATAGCAATTTTTTTAGTACTTCGGGTCGGATTTTGATCCTACGAGCCGGATCTTCTAAAAAATGAAACCCGTCCGTGAAACACCATCCCTCTAGCTCTCACCGTATATTTTTCAGGGGGATGGAGGTAGCGGTTGCATACAGCTCTTTAAAAGAAATCCTTTCGTGAAAGCCCCATTCGACAAGCTATCTTGAAGTTGTCTATTCATATTGTATTATGATCACTTCTATATACAGATCCCCGTCAACCTGCAGAAAGAATTCAATATTGCTTTAAGTGAACATTTACGACATCGACCCATTAGTGAAATGCACATAATTGTAGGGGACATGAATATAAATCTTCTTGATGATCAAGATGAAGTAACTGAAACTTACCAAAATATTTTGAATGAGGAAGGCTTTATTTCAGCAATCAATAAAAGAACACGTATACAAAACAGTACAGAAAGTTGCCTTGATCATATTTTTATTAAAAGTAGAGATTTAGATCAATATAGATGCAATGCCATAATTCTCGACACATTGATAACAGATCATTTCACCTCTATAATGCAAGTAATCTTTCCCACTACAGAAAAAACATTTTCCAAAAATATTATTACTAGGCGGGTTTTAAATGAAGAAAACTTAAAAAAAGATATATCAAATGAAAAATGGATGGATATTTACAATATAACAGATATGAATGAAGCTATGTACCTGAAATACCAGAATTAAAAAATATAGGGATAATAATCATAAGAAAACACCGTGGATTACGAATGCTCTAATGACATCAGTACATAATAAATATGATCTTATGAAAATTTCGAAAAAATATCCAACTGAGGAAAATATTAGCAAATACAAAAAATATAGAAATGATCTGAATACTCTTATCAAAAAAGCAAAATGTGACTATTACAAGAACAAAATTGGAACTAATAAATCAGACTCCAAACAAATTTGGGCCTGTATCAATGACATTTGTAAAAGTAAAAGATCAACAGAAATCAAGGAAATTGTTGCTGGAGATGGGAGAAAAATAACTAATAAAACAGGCATTGCTAATGAATTCAATAATTTTTTCACGGATGTAGGCGAAACTCTTGCCAATAAAATTAAACGTTGTGATGAAATGCAGACGGATGGACATATTGGTCAATTGCCAAATTCAATTTTTTTTAGACCAACGAATGAGAAGGAAGTTGAAAACATTATCAAAGAATTAAAAATTCATAAAGCTCCCGGATATGATGAGATCAATTCTGAGACTCTAAAAGAAATTAGTAATTTCATTTCCGCCCCCTAACATACCTGATAAATCAATGTTTACTGAAAGGAGTTTTCCCAAGTTCACTCAAATCAACAGTCATATCACCATTACACAAAGCCAAAAATAAACTGGAGATGACTAATTACAGGCCAATATCCCTAATCACCAATATTGCTAAGGTTTTTGAGAAAATATTGAAATTGAGAATAATTAGTTTTTTAAAAAAGTATAATATTTTGTCTCCGAAGCAGTTTGGTTTCAGGGAAGATATGTCGACACAAGATGCCATAATACATCTCACTACAAAAATATATAAATCATTGGACATAGGAAAACCTGCACTTGCAGTTTTCATCGACTTACAGAAGGCATTCGATACAGTCGATCATATCCAATTATTGGAGGTTTTGGAAAATATTGGTTTTCGTGGTACTCCATTACAGCTGATGAAAGATTATTTATCAAATCGCAATCAACGGGTTAAACTGAACGAAGTTTTGAGTGACACAAAAATTCTAAAATGTGGTGTACCACAGGGCACTGTATTGGGACCAATACTGTTCATCATTTACTTGAATAATTTATTCAATCTTCACACTAGCGAAGATATTGTTAGTTTTGCCGATGATACGGCGTTATTTTTTAGCGCAGACACATGGGAAATATTGAAAACAACAGCAGAAAGGGAACTAGGTAAAGTTATACATTTTTTTGGAAATAAACTCATTTCAGTAAATTTCAGTAAAACTTACTTTGTACCTTTCGCTTGTCTAGCATCAAGCTTACCTGATTTCAATCGTTTAACAATTCCGAACAATAGCTGCTCCTGTGAAAAAATTGAAATTGAAAGCAATAACCAAATAAAATATTTAGATGTATACTTAGATTCACACCTAAAATGGAATGTGCACATTACTTTTGTTATCAAAAAGATAAGATCCCTTTTATGGAGATTCAAATATATAAAATCCATATTTAATATCGGTCAATTGAGAATGATATACCAAGCACTCGTTGAACCTCATCTCACTTATGGTATCCTTGCCTGGGGTGGAACCACAAACAATCATTTGAAAAGATTAGAGGTCACCCAGAAATGGATACTGAAAATTATATACAGAAAAGATTACACTTTCCCCACTGAACAACTATTTCATGAATCAAGAATTTTTGATATCAGACAACTTTTTTGCCAATATCTGTTGAATAGACAACATAAGCATAGGCATGAGCTTGTAAATCTACATCATGGTTATGGAACTAGGAATAGGGATAACACAAATAAAGTACCGCAGGTATTCAAATCTTTAACCCAAAGAAGTTACTTTTTTCTTGCACCTAGAATATATAACCTCTTACCACCTGAGTTGAAACAAATAGCCTATCTACTGTACAAAAAAAAAGTAAAAGACTGGATTCAAAATAAAAATAGACTGTTCATACATAGCCTGATTTATTTGAAAAATATATATTATATAATTTAGGGATTAATAAACCAAGGGAAAAATTATTTGAAATGTATTGAATTTTTTTTTTGTTGAAAAAATAATGTATTTCCTTGCTTTGATGTAATATGGCTGATAAGTAGTTCTACTACTTTAGAAAATTTTAAGAAGTTTATCTTTCAGGGAATGTTTATACTGTGTTTATTGTAACTATGAATGAGAGAATAAACATTATTATTATTATTATTATTCATATTAATATGTCCAATTATAGTTTTACTTGCCAATCTGAAGATTACTTTGCCAACAACAAGCAATTAGAACAAGACGAATAAAATGGCACGAAATGGTATGTGAAACAATAAATTCGACGAAGTAGAAATAACTTATCTCCAAACATTGGCACAAAGTGGCACAACTACTTCCCTGGCTAATACCACGACGGACATTCAACTACATCGAACAGGCATTTGTATAACGTTTCTCAAGGACGAAACTATTGAAAGTGCACCCTGTACGTACTTAATTCAATGTCCGTTCTGGAATTAGCCAGAAAAGTAGTTGTTTTCTGGCAAATATTTCCCTCGTATTTTCCTATGTGTGGAAACGTTTTGAGAGGTTATTATTCAACAATTTATAATTTCCAGCATACTTTTTGAACTTTGTTCAATAAAAATTGTTTCTACTTCCACAAAACCGAACAGACGCAACAAAGAACCCCGAAAAAAAAAGGAAACGTTGATTCGATCGTGATATCATAGTTTCGAAAAATAATTTTATTACTTGACCTACTCTGAATCGTCCAGATCTGGTTCACCATTAAGCCAAATAACACGGTTTAATTAGATAACATTTCTACGTCAATGAATTAGGTCAAGCAGTGTAGAGTGAAAACACACATACCAGTGAAAAACGAAAAGTTTCGACTAGTAATCAGTTCTTTCCATTTTGATTATTTTCGAATTATTTTTATCTACAAGTTCACACGTTCGTTCGTGCAATCTCACGAGACCAAAAGTGTGAAGAAAGTATACAAGTATTATTTTTATTGAATTTTTTGAGTTTACGAGCTTTATAATAATAATAATAAATGGTCTTTATTTTACTTGGCGGAGTTTAGCAGAGCTTTGGAAATACTTATTTGCGTACTAAGACTTAAAACTTTGAAGTTCGCTAAAAAAAGTCCGGCAGTTATTTAGTCCAACAGCGAAATGACGGGAAGACTGAATTCATCGTGTCGATCTCAGTGAACCTACTTTAAGTGGAACGATGGATAATATTTCAGTAGAACTTCGACTACCTTTAGAAAAGAGATAAATAGAAAAATGTCTTCGATAGGTAACTACTGTTGACAATATCAAACATTGATATAGTTCTCTACAAAAATATCAGTAGCGAACTTTCTGGTAAAATAAATGAATTTTTGATTTCACAGGATTTATTTTCAGACAATGTTCTTCAGTCTATTTGTTAATTCTTTGGTATTTGTGTATTTCTTCACAAATTGAAAGCTTGTAAATAAGTAGGTATTAAGTGGTGGATTGGATTCAAGTATAAGAGAAAACAGAACATTCAAAAACTTATCCTTGAGGCACAGGAAATGATATTTGTTCAGCAAGACATAAATTATTGGTATTTGTTATCAGATAAAATAGGACGTTCAAAAACGTATCCTTGAGGTGCACCAAATGGTATTTGTTTGGCAAGAGATATTATTATCCAACACAAATATTTGTGTAAGATCATTCAGATAAATTATGATGAATTTCTATATACCCTATAAAAATTTTATGAAATTATCATAATGAACATTCTGTTGGTTGTTTCATAAAAGCAGGTTTCCTCCTCGAAAAAGTAAAAAATTTCCATTAAAAATTACTCAGAACTTTAAAAAGGTTATTTTTTTCTACAACAGTGAGTAAACTGAGGTTTTACTCACTGTTCACAGAGCGTAAATTGGAACTTTTTAGAACAAGTGAGTAAAAAAATCAATTGTGCGTAATGGTATAATATTATGTAACAAATGTCATAAGCTTCTTCTCAGTAACGAGTATTTCAAGCACAAGCGCAGTTTAGAGGAGCAAGTCTTTAATAAACGAGTGTCTAGACGAGTTTATAAACGCGTTACATACCGTACTTTTTCTACGAACTCATATTTAATCAACAAAATTAGATTTTGGTTTCTTTTATGTTATCATATCAGTTTAAATTGGCAGACCAACCACGACCTCCTCTTTCAGGCGGAACTTTAACAACTGAAATAAAACAGTAACCATAGTTGTATTTAAAGAATGGAGTTGTGATGGTAATGTTTTCAAAAGTTTGTTTCAAACACAGATTGTGAATCTGCGATTGAGAAGATCATTTAGCGCGCTACACACTGTTAATATATTTACGCATTATTGTATAATACTTTGCTTTACGTCAAATTTTACTCGGAAGTCGTCATTTGATAATACCACAAAAATTCAATTTGATCAGATTGATGAATTTGAAATTGTGTTATAAACAAATTTCTATAAAAACTATTATTCTTAATAGATAACACAGAAATATCAAAAAAATTGTGCTCGTACTGCCAAGTGTTTTATAATTATTATTATCCGATAAAATTTGGTATTTGGGGTTTACCTGCAAGGGTAGCTTCAAGGGAAAGTCCATTGATTACTCAGGTGTGCACAGAAGGTTCTTGAATCGTGTGAATTCGTATATTCCATGGTTAAGATAAGAAATTAATCTTTATTGAAGTCGCTAGATATTATTTATGTGATCGCCTATAAAAATGGATTTTCATTCATGGTCAGTAATATAGATAACAGTATTTACCACTGTTAGAGACAATTGAAAAGACTGAAAATTAATTTTTTTTGTAATGTGGCTTTTATCATCTTATTCCTTCCTAAGATTCAGATATCAGAACAGAACACTGCTTTTTTACTTAAAATATGTCTTGAGTGAAATAAAAATTTGTCATAATATCTAAGTCTAACAATAAAAATATAATTGAGTAAATTACGATAATAAAACAAATTAGTAATTGATCCAAAAAGCAAAAAATGGAACTCCGAGCAAACGTTAACAATATCTTTGCAATTTTCCAAACGTTCATTTATTTCCTCAAAAATACACCCACTGTAATTGATAGGATAATTAAATATAATAATGAGTATAATTTCAGATAACAAACGTGACAAGGACGAGAATAATTAGTAGCTATCTAGGATGAGTTCAGGATCGGACTTCGATCGAGTCACATTTTCTGCCAACCTTGAAAGTTTCCTAGCCACGCCAGTAAAATTACTCTCCCACAACAAACCTAGGTCATTTTTTATTTGACGCACGATGAGTTGGCAAATAAAAAATGGAGATTTCTGAGATCATATTAGATTTAACTGAACCCTGAGGAACGAAAACAGTATCTTTGTTTATTGACGAATAGAATAGTTTGATTTTGTGAAGAAATTCGTTTCCTGACTAGGTTTCAGATTGTGGAAGATTAAAATGCCAAAAAATGTGACAAGGAACAATATATTTTTCTGATTGATAACTTTCTTCTATAACTGACCCTGTTATACAGGGTAAGGGTATTCCACGAACATTGAGAGAGGGAATATCTCTGAACTCGAAAGTAGTGGAAACTTGTAATTTTGAGTGACTTGAAGCTACACCAGCCAAATCACCCTGCCAAATCCGGAAGTATGTGACAATTTATTACATTTTTATTACATCAGGTCCGAATTTTATCACACTTGCCGTTTTTGAGATATGCGTGGGTGTTGTGGGTTCCATCTAAAGCTAGACCACCAACTTCTAACATTTTAACCAATTGTGATAGCGGAATGTGATTTGGACCAGAATTTATTACAAATAAATTACAACTGACTGGTTGACATCGAACCCTAATTTTAACCTTCCCAAGGGCGAAAAACACCCTGAATCAAATATTCTGTAGTGATGTTGTGAATTACTCATTGTGATATTCAGTTGAATGGATTGTCATCGCAAAAACCACATTATACAGACTGTTTCATACCTGTAACATCAGGCGGTTGGTGTAATAGAATATTGAACGATAATAATAGTAGCCTTTCGAATATACGAAACGAATCATAATCCAGTCGCAATTTCACGTTTTACTCCATCCGAATAGATTGGTTTCTCTAAAAACATCTCAAACAGGGTTTTTCAACTCTGCAACATCAGGCGGTCTGGAGTAATAAAATATTGAACGATAGTAATAGTAGTTTTTCGAATATTCGAAACGAATCATAATCAAGTAGCAATTTCACGTTTTTCTCCAACCGAATGGATTGTTCTCGAAAAACACCTTAAACAGAGTTTTTCAACCCTGTAACATCAGGCGGTCTGGTGTAATAAAATATTGAACGACAATAATAGTAGTTTTTCGAATATTCGAAACGAATCATAATCAAGTCGCAAATTCACGTTTTCCTCCAACCGAATAGTTCGTATTCTCTAAAAACACCTTAAGAAAGGTTTTTCAACCTTGTTACATCAGGCGGTCTGGTGTAATAAAATATTGAACGATAACAATAGTAGTTTTTTGAATATTCGAAACGAATCATAATCAAGTCGCAATTTCAAGTTTTTCTCCAACCGAATGGATTGTTTTCTCGAAAAAAACACTGTAACATCAGGCGGTCTGGTGTAATAAATTATTGAACGATCATAATAGTAGTTTTTCGAATATTCGAAACGAATCATAATCAAGTCCCAATTTCACGTTTTTCTTCAACCAAATGGATTGTTTTTTTCGAAAAACACCTTAAACAGGGTTTTTCTACACTGTAAAATCAGACGGTCTGGTGTTATAAAATATTGTACGATAATAATAGTAGTATTTCGAATATTCGAAACGAATCATAATCAAGTCGAAATTTCACGTTTTTCTCCAACCGAATGGATTGTTTTCACGAAAAACAACTCAAACAGGGTTTTCCTACCCTGTAACATCAGGCGGTCTGGTGTAATAAAATATTGAACGATAATAATAGTAATTTTTCGAATATTCGGAACGAATCATAATCAAGTCGCAATTTCACGATTATCTCCAACCGAATGGATTGTTTTCTCGAAAACCACCTTAAACAGAGTTTTTCAACCCTGTAACATCAGGCGGTCTGGTGTAATAAAATATTGAACGATAATAATAGTAATTTTTCGAATATTCGGAACGAATCATAATCAAGTCGCAATTTCACGTTTATCTCCAACCGAATGGATTGTTTTCTCGAAAACCACCTTAAACAGAGTTTTTCAACCCTGTAACATCAGGCGGTCTGGTGTAATAAAATATTGAACGATAATAATAGTAGTTTTCGAATATTCGAAACGAATCATAATCAAGTCGCAATTTCACGTTTTTCTCCAACCGAATAGCTTGTTCTCTCTAAAAACACCTTTAAAGGGGTTTTTCAACTCTGTAACATCAGGCGGTCTGGTGTAATAAAATATTGAACTGTAATAATAGTGGTTTTTCGAATATTCGAAACGAATCATAATCACCGGTGTGAAGTTAGCAGCCACTTTCTAGCAGTCGTTTTTATCTAGCAGCCAATTTGCCAGTGGCGCCGGGTGTGAAATTATATTTGGATTTTAATCCGAATAAACTTCAATTTCTGTATATAAACTACTAAAAAGCCCGAGAATGATATACCGAGAGATGGTTGATTTGCAGGCCGTCTAAGGGGCAGTTTATACTTGTCGATTTTTGGAAAATCATTCTGAAACATCCCTTAGAAATGTTTAGCCAAGTAAATTTTCTGTATATAGAGTAGACGTCTGAGAAGAAAAAATTGTATACCGGGAGATGGTTGATTTGCAGGCCGTCTAAGCTGCAGTTTACTTGTCGATTTTTGGAAAATCATTTTGAACATCCCTTAGAAATGTTTAGCCAAATAAATTTTCTGTATATAGACTTCTGAGAAGCTCAAAAATGATATACCGGGAGATTTGCAGGCCGCCTAAGGGGCAGTTTATACTTGTCGATATTCGGAAAATCATTCTGAATCATATCTCAAAAATGTTTAGCCAAGTTCATTTTATGTATATATACTACTGAGAAGCCCTAGAATGATACACCGAGAGATGGTTTATTTGCAGGCCGTCTAGGAGGAAGTTTGTACTTGTCGATTTTTGGTAAATCATTCTGACACATCCCTTAGAAATGTTTAGCCAAGTTCATTTTCTGTATATAGACTACAGAGAAGCTCAGAAAAGATATACCGGGAGATGGTTGATTTGCAGGCCGTGTAAGGGGCAGTTTATACTTGTCGATTTTTGGAAAATCAATCTAAAACATCCATTAGAAACGTTTAGCCAAGTAAATTTTCTGTATATAGACTTCTGAGAAGCTCAAAAATTATATACCGGGAGATGGTTGATTTGCAGGCCGTCTAAGGAGCAGTTTATACTTGTCGATTTTTGGTAAATCATTCTGACACATCCCTTAGAAATATTTAGCCAAATTCATTTTCTGTATATAGACTACTGAGAAGCTCAAAAATGATATACTGAGAGATGGTTGATTTGCAGGCCATCTAAGGGGCAGTTTATACTTGTCGATTTTTGAAACATCATTCTGAAACATCCCTTAGAAATGTTTAGCCAAGTTCATATTCTGTATATAGACTTCTGAGAACCTCAAAAATATCATACCGAAAGATGGTTGATTTGCAGGCCGACTAAGGGGCAGTTTATACTTGTCGATTTTTGGAAAATCAATCTAAAACATCCATTAGAAACGTTTAGCCAAGTAAATTTTCTGTATATAGACTTCTGAGAAGCTCAAAAATTATATACCGGGAGATGGTTGATTTGCAGGCCGTCTAAGGAGCAGTTTATACTTGTCGATTTTTGGTAAATCATTCTGACACATCCCTTAGAAATATTTAGCCAAATTCATTTTCTGTATATAGACTACTGAGAAGCTCAAAAATGATATACTGAGAGATGGTTGATTTGCAGGCCATCTAAGGGGCAGTTTATACTTGTCGATTTTTGAAACATCATTCTGAAACATCCCTTAGAAATGTTTAGCCAAGTTCATATTCTGTATATAGACTTCTGAGAACCTCAAAAATATCATACCGAAAGATGGTTGATTTGCAGGCCGACTAAGGGGCAGTTTATACTTGTCGATTTTTGGAAAATCAATCTGAATCATGCCTCAAAAATGTTTAGCCAAATTCATTTTCTGTATATAGACTACTGAGACGCCCTAGAATGATACACCGAGAGATGGTTGATTTGCAGGCCGTCTAAGGGGCAATTTGTACCTGTCGATTTTTGGAAAATCATTCTGAATCATCCCTCAGAAATGTTAAGCCAAGTTTATTTTCTGTATATCGACTACTGAGAAGCCCAAGAATGATATATCTAGAGATGGCTGATTTGCAGGTCGTCTGAGGGGCACTTTATACCTGTCAATTTTTGGAACATCATTCTGGAACATGTCTCAAAAATCTCTCGGTATATCGTTCTTGAGCTTCTCAGTAGTCTAAATACAAAAAATGAACTTGGCTAAACATTTTTGAGACATGTTTCAGAATGATTTTCCAAACATCGACAAGTATAAACTGCCCCTTAGACGGCCTGCAAATCAACCATCTCTCGGTATATCATTCTGGGGCTTCTCAGTAGTCTATACACAGAAAATGAACTTGGCTAAACATTTTTGAGGGATATTTCAGAATGATTTTCCAAAAATCGACAAGTATAAACTGCCCCTTAGACGGCCTGCAAATCAACGGTATCTCGGTATATCATTCTCGGGATTTTTAGTAGTTTATATACAGAAAGTGAAGTTTATTCGGATCAAAATCCGAATTTAATATCACACCCGGCGCCACTGGCAAATTAGCTGCTAGATAAAAACGACTGCTAGAAAGTGGCTGCTAACTTCACACCGGTATCATAATCAAGTCGCAATTTCACGTTTTTCTCCAACCGAATAGCTTGTTCTCTCTAAAAACACCTTTAAAAGGTTTTTTCAACTCTGTAACATCAGGCGGTCTGGTGTAATAAAATATTGAACTATAATAATAGTGGTTTTTCGAATATTCGAAACGAATCATAATCAAGTAGCAATTTCACATTTTTCTCCAACCGAATGGATTATTTTCACGAAAAACAACTTAAACAGGGTTCTCCTACCCTGTAACATCAGGCGGTCTAGTGTAATAAATTATTGAACCATAATAATAGTAGTTTTTCTAATATTCGAAACGAATCATAATCAAGTCGCAATGTCACGTTTTTCTCCAACCGAATGGATTGTTTTCACGAAAAACAACTCAAACAGGGTTTTCCTACCCTGTAACATCAGGCGGTCTGGTGTAATAAAATATTGAACGATAATAATAGTAATTTTTCGAATATTCGGAACGAATCATAATCAAGTCGCGTTTTTCTCCATCCGAATAGATTGGTTTCTCTAAAAACATCTTAAACGGGGTTTTTCAACTCTGCAACATCAGGCGGTCTGGAGTAATAAAATACTGAACAATAGTAATAGTAGTTTTTCGAATATTCGAAACGAATCATGATCAAGTCGCAATTTCACGTTTTTCTCCAACCGAATGGATTGTTTTTTCCAAAAACACCTTGAAAAAGGTTTTTCAACCTTGTAACATCAGGCGGTCTGGTGTAACAAAATATTGAACGATAATAATAGTAATTTTTCGAATATTCGGAACGAATCATATTCAAGTCGCAATTTCACTTTTTTCTTCAACCGAATGGATTGTTTTTTTTTCGAAAAACACCTTAAACAGGGTTTTTCTACACTGTAAAATCAGACGGTCTGGTGTTATAAAATATTGTACGATAATAATAGTAGTATTTCGAATATTCGAAACGAATCATAATCAAGTCGCAATTTCACGTTTATCTCCAACCGAGTGGATAGTTTTCTCGAAAAACACCTTAAACGGAGTTTTTCAACCCTGTAACATCAGGCGGTCTGGTGTAACAAAATATTGAACGATAATAATCGTAGTTTTTCGAATATTCGAAACGAGTCATAATCAAGTCGCAATTTCACAGGAATATGATTCGTTTCGTTTATTCGAAAATCTACTATTATTATCTTTCAAAATTTTATTACATCAGACCGCCTGATGTTACAGCTTTTCATATACTCTAATAGCCACTATTATTGTCGTTCAATATTTCATTACACCAGACCGCCTGATTTTGCAGCGTTGAAAAACCCTGTTTCAGGTGTTTTTCGAAAAGATAGAATATCCGTTTGGAGAAAAACGTGAAATTGCGACTGGATTGTTTCGTTCCGTATATTCAAAACTACTATTATTGTCGTTCAATAATTTATTACACCAGACCGCCGCATGTTACAGGGATGAAACACTCTGTATAATGTGGTTTTTGCGGTGATACAATCTGGTTCTGCAGGAAAACTGGATATTTCAATGAGTAATTCATAATATCAAGACGGAATATTTGATTTCGGGGTGTTTTTTGCCATTGGGAAGGTTAAAATTGGTGTTGGATGTCAGCCAGTCAATTGTAATTTATTTGTAATAAATTCTGGTCCAAATCCCATTCCGCTATCACAATTGGTTAATAAGTTAGAAGTTGGTGGTCTAGCTTTAGATTGAACCAACACCACCCACGCATATCTCAAAAACGGCAAGTGTAATAAAATTCGGAACTGGTGTAATAAATTGTAATAAAAATGTAATAAATTGTCACATACTTCCGGATTTGGCAGGGTGATTTGGTTGGTGTAGCTTCCAGTCACTGTAATTTTGGGGTTCTGAATTAAATCCATTGGTGCAGCTTTTTTGATATTATGTTACCCAATGAACTTTTTGTTTTCAGTTACGTGACATCAGATATAAAATTTTAAATGGGACAACCTGTATATTTTGGCATTTTTATGTTCCTCCCGATAAAACAATTTCAACGAACTATCACACTTGTGGTCTAAAACGATTATTTCAAGAAATACGGTACTTCAATATCCTTTGTCCCACGACGCCGACGTCTGAAACGAGCAATTGCCAAATTATTTAGGTTTAGGGTCACCCTGCATTTTTGGGCAGTCCTATATTTTTTGTGATGATTAAAACAAGTCAAAATTATATTAATCATCCGTATTTTATTAAAAAACGTCGTGGGACAAAGGATATTGAAGTACCTGCAGTTCTTGAACTAATCATTTTAGACCTCAAGTGTGATAGTTTGTTGGAATCGTTTCATCGGGAGGAACATAGAAGTGCCAAAATATACAGTATGACCTAATAATAATTTTGAATCGTATGTCACGTGACCGAAAACAAAAAGCATGACATCAAAAAAAAGCTAAACCAATTGCTTTAATTTACAACCCCAAAATTACAATTCTGTACTACTCTTGAGTTCCAAGATAATCCCTGTCCTAATCTTCATGGGACACCCTGTATATAAAACGAAGCTTTCAATCTATGAGAAAAAGTATCTTGTAAAATGCCATTTTTTTATTTTATGCAATAACTAATTATTATTAATAAATAATAAAATAACTAATAACTACTTGGTACTTACATAGGTACTATTTTCATCGGTTTTCAAGATTATTTAGATGTATAATAGATTAATGTTTTGTTAAATTAGTCAACTTTTGGAAATAACTATCGACATATAGAACTATTTCATTAAAAGGTTCTATAGCGAAAATATTCGAGAAAGTATTTTTTAAATGTAAATGATGAATTTCTTAGATGGAATTGATGTAATAGCTTGTAGACGATATGAGTTGAAGGAAGGTACGTGCACGGAGGATATACAATAGTTGATTTCACGATTCAAATTTACAAATATCTAGATGAAAGTCAAAAATCCTTTTGCGTCTTTGTGGATCTTGTCAAAGCCTTCGATTCCCCGAGACCTGGGAAACTTTTGGAATGTCTTGAAAATGTGGTTGTTGGAAGTACAGTTTGGCAAACATAGGATTGTGAAATTCCCACTACTTGCGCGAACAATCACGTGGATATCACTGGATAGTCCGACGTACGACTAATGCGCATCATGGACGTGTATATTTTCACAATTGCAGCTATTTTTGCCAAGCTGTACACCCTTGAAAGTGATGACAAGTTACCTTTGTGAACGAACCCAGTGCGTGAAAATAGACAATGAAACAACAGACATAAAGCGGTTATTCGATCTGGAGTCACACAAGGATCTCATCTTAGGCCCATATTATTTAATATTCAAATACTTACTTATTCCGAATACCCAGTGATGGATAGCTAATTGCAGTCGCCGATTGTAACGAAGCATTTCTGAGGTTCATTTTTAAAATCCTAAACAGTATCGCAGAAACGATTCGTACGCCTTTCCATACCATTCCGCTGTAATTTCAAAATTAATTGTAAACGGAAAGAAATCAGAGGTCAGAAAATATTAGATGACTCCATCCATATTTCCTAATTTTTGATTCCGACCACTTTTTGCCACCCTCCATTTCTTGTGCAGAAAATATCTACTTATACATAGAGACATATTTCTCAGATGATTGGAAATTCCTGAACCGCGTCTAAGTATTATATTTATCCACATAGGCACTGAAATTCAACAACCACCTTCTACAGCCGGAGGGGATAATAACTTTTCATTTAGGTCAGAATTTTTCAGATAAATTACTGGTTCCAAAAGGGTCTGGCCGATACGACCTTCTGGAATTTAGTTTGCCAAGGTGGAAAATTGATTTCCAAGTCAAGTCAACCGAATAAAATCCGTTCAGTATAAGTTTCGAGCACCTTGGACACCCTCTATTCCATCCCAGTCAACAATCTTTAGTGTACCGAGTGCTCATTGTTTTTGGGAATGAATTACTTTATATTTCCGTTCACTTTCATTCAGGGTTTAGAGAAAAGTGGGATTATATTTTGGAAATCTTTCATAGAAGGGTAATGGTGATCTGCCGGTATTCTGACAGTGGTAAGGGTAATTAAAGCCTGCCGCTTACCATCATCCGAAACGTGGTCTTTACACTGACGTCTGGAATACCGTTTCTTCACTGTAACCATGGTTGCAACGATTTATAAATGATTTAAATTAGAGATGCCACGAATAGCGATGCAGCAACAAGTTACGACGACCCTTACAAGTGACAGTCAGCGAACGTACAACATCCAAAACTGACTAAATTCGAAAAAATGTATCTATTGTCTCCTGGTATCAGTGTATAAAGTGAGATGCTATTTTCATAAGCCAGTATAGTTTATGAGGAAAAGCGCAATCGGTTGCTATCAACAAATGCTGAAAAAATTGTTTTCATCCATCACAATTTTTACCTCTGATAAATTTTAAGTATTACTTGTAATGTTTTTCTGGTAAAGTGTATTCATTTTTGAGTAATTAGTGTGACTTATTCGAGATTAAAAAATATTTAAAATGACGGTATGGTATTCGGTATTCGGCCGAATACCGGATATTGAATAAAGTGACCGAATAGGCCAAATACCGAATAGTAAACGAATATTCGTGGCATCTCTAATTTAAATCTGATTTTTCAATATTAATTGTGATTTGAATCAAATCATAAATTGCTGTAAAACAAGTCGCCGAAGCAGATAACTCATCAGGAAGTTCAAAAAAAGGAAGATAGTTTACATGTATTATGTAAGTGTAAAAACATAATCAATCGTTATCAGTCCAACATAAATATTCATAGATTAAGAGTGACTAACACTTAACTTAGTAAGAGTGACAAACTCTTAACTAGAAATATTTGTCAAACTGTATTCACTTATTAACTTCTGCCATTATTCAGATTCCCTCCCAGAATGCAAGCACTCACGATTTCAACAATGAACTCATCACAATAAATTCAGAATCAGAAAAAAAGAAAGTAAAAATGTGGGTACGTTTACTGAAAGTAAATTGCGATGGAATTTTCGTAATGACTTCAGTTGCAAAAAATAAGGTCTGCAATAACTAGACCTAGGTATTCAAATTATATTCCGAACTGTAATTGAATACTTTGTACAGTCACACGTAACTTATTGCAGCTTGGGGTGGAATAAACAAAATACACTTGAAGAAGGAACAAATCTCTCAAAGATGGATTCAAAAAATAGATAATATCTAAAAGAGATAAACCGAGGGGGAAGTAACTAGCCATTTTTTGTACACCTAATGAAAATAATGCAGTAATTAAATCTAATGAAAAATAATTACCAATAATGATGTTATACTTTTCATCGGAAAATCACTGATTAAAATCCGCGTCTGCTCAGCGATCACCGAGGCGATTACTTACCAATTGTCAGACGGCATAAATTTGCCAACTTGGAACCGAAAAAAATCATATCACGGATCCCCAGAAACATAGATTTCGTTTTTATGTTGAATATAAAATGATTAATGAAGTAATGAAAATGTTATGATGTACACCTAATGAAAGAGTTACTTCCCCCTCGAGATAAACTATCAAAAGTTTTAAGATTTTAAATTACAATCAAATATTATAGAAGCAAAAAATCCAGCGAAATTTATAAGAATGTCTGTTTGAGTTGCCCCCATGAAATAGCTATTATCATCTCTACAGGTAGATCCTAAACATTTCCAAGCATCCATTCATCAGAATAGACAGGCAGGTACAAAAAACACCCTTCATCATTATACGTACCTAAGAGGTAAGAACCCGACCTTATCGAAGTATCGAAATGAAAACACAATTACATTTGGAAATTAGTAAGCAGGTACCTACTTGTAACTGATTTTCTCTTGGATGAAAACCTAATAACGTTTATAGTTCTCAAATCAATATTTAATGAACAACTAAAACTCTATAGAATTCGGCATGTTCCCAAATACCTACATGAAGGGCTAGAAAAAGTATACTCTGATTCCTTTGAATACACTGTTAAGTTTACCTTTTACATTTCTAACATGAAGTTTGGGTTAATGCATAAACAAGAAATACCTTATCTTTTGTGGTATCTAAATTATTACTTCCAGGCACAAATTGGTCTTTGATACTAAAAATAAATTGTCAACAATTATGTTGCTCCAGTAAAATATAGAATGATTCGGTTCTTTATTGAATGGCCTTTAATATTTATTATTTCAGTAGATCGTAATTCTTTTCACTAATGCTTAAAGGTCATTGGGTCGTCGAGATCTTAAATATTTTTGGAAATTCTCTTTCAGGGCTGAAAACGGACATGTTGCTTACTGTAACCAATATTTTAATAGATTTCTCAATACATGTTACGATATTTGTTGCTTTTGATAGTGAAATCAAACAATCGACAATTTTCATCATTTTCAGTTTGCACATCCAAGTTATAGTCTATAACCGATTTCGGGCGAAAATAGGTAATTGCGGTTGCAAATTTTCAACCGCCTTGTGAATTTTGCTCATATTATTTCTTTCATAGCAAAATTTCGACAAAAAATTCAAAAATAGCCTTCACACAAATCACTTTCGAAAATTGTTCTCAGTTACATATCCGGACAATGTCTCTCATATTAATAAACCAATCGAATGACAATACTTTCTAAACATTATGCTTCCAGCTCGTGGTATTTTCAAGTCGGTCTTTCGACGATTCCTGAGCTCTACAGTTCCGTACGGTAAAACAATCACAGTAAATATAAAAACGTCAGTTTGACTCCTGAAAGACGCCAAATGAACCGTTTTGGCAAAACTGATAAAGTTTAACTTCGTCAATTACCTCTTGAAATTGTATGATCGAATATCCCTACAAAATGCAGAATTTTCGAAATATTGTCCCCTTGCCTGTCACTTAAACTATTCTGCTGTAAAAAATACCACTCCAGCAAGCTCTAGTGGTGATTTTAAGCAACACTGTGTTCGTGACAGCAAGATGATAATTTTACTCGCCGTATGAAACCCTTCTTTCCTGCAATATTAGGACTAATAAGGGACGTATGTCTTGATAATACGTAGTTGCTTTCTTTTGAGCTGGTAATACCACTTTGTCATGGCAACCACGTATCCAAACAACAACGGAGAATATATTAATATTTCATCTTGCTACTAATATGAATGCCATTCTGACAGACTTCATGTCTATCAGGCATTATCTATAACTATTGAAGAATTCACGACAATGGAACTTTATTACTATACTAGGGTGAAGCGGGGTAAGAGTAATCGGGCACTCTCTAACTTCTGTGTTACCGCTTTCGATTTTTTTCTGCATACCCCTTTTTTACCTTTATATGACGTTTATTATCCTTTCCCATAGTTCAAAATAATAGTTATTCTATAATCACCTGTATTTTCACTTGTACCTACCTATCGATTGTAAATTTCAATTTTATATTGCTAATAGGTATAAATAATTCAATGAGATTTTAGTATTTTACTTCCTTAGATTATTTTCAACAAGGAATCCGATTCTGCTGTCAGATTTCGATTTAGATGACGACAAAAAGCAGAATAGTGGTTATTACGTTAACCCCACTAAAGTTGTATATGGGGTAAGTGTAATCACATTACATTTGCCCCAGATTATTAAAAATGATAAACTTTGAAAGGCTTAATCTTGGAAACTATTCAGTTCTAGTATCATATTGTAGCAAACTTAGTCTACTTTAAAAACGTCCCAAGAAAGTTTTTTTCAAAAACTACTTAGTCCTTTAGGGTTATAATCGCCAAAATTTAAAAAAAAAAAACAATTTTTTCGCAGTTGCGTTCGGCGCTCGAGGTCACAAACTTGGATTATTCATTGGGCCAACATCATAAACAAGTCTGCAAAAAATCAGAACTACCGAATTTGACGCATGCTGTGATGTATAAAGTTAATTGTCTATCAGCTCAACTCATACCTACGAGTTTCCAGAAAACCTAGGAGTTGGTAAGGCAGCCAAGATAGCAGCTGGAGAACTTTGTACCTACATTCAAAATTACTTTCACCGCTTCATCATTTTAAAATTTTTGGAAACATAGATCCGTTAACTAATTGCAAATATGGCAATTTCTTCACCGACAATGACAGAAAAAATCACGTCAAAGCTTCAGTTTCTTTTTAAATCCCTCGCTCCTCATACTGCATGGTACTTTTCTTCTTCAATAAATAAACAATTAATAGTTGATAATATATGGACTCTCTCACAGATACAAAATTCGACTGAAAAATTGTGAGACGATTCGTCCTAATCAATCAGCTGATTGAAAATTCTGTATGTACTTAGACCCTCTCACAGATTCAAAATTCGACTGAAAAATTGTGAGACGATTCTCTCCAATCAATCAGCTGACTGAAAATTCTGAAGTCCATTCCAACGTTCAATCTGCAACGCACCTAATTGTAAACAACACTCCAGCAATTCGGGACTCGTTCGTTCTCAAAAAAACCCGAATGACGTTTTATCTTTCAACCCTTTTTTCAACGCCCTTCCACATAATTACTTACTCCGATTGACGTGACCCTCACCCCCCCCCCCTCTTCGAGCATCAATGACCGTGGACATCAATAACAACTGTTGTATTCGACACGTGCAACGTTCTCCCCCTCCCCCGAACACCTACGAAAATAGTTCATAGAAACGTTCGAATCCTTCAGCATGAACCGAGAAGATAGAACGAGGAATAGAGTAAATAAAGCATTCATAGTCCACTTCCGGACAATGACCGAGACCTTGGACACTCTTGGAGTCCAACGGCCTCAAGATGACAATGTAAGTACGGAGCAGACGCTTCCAAACAAACGAAGAAGCTCGACAGACAGTATTATCATTAGCATCATCCCTTCGCATGTCCTGGAGATACCCACCCAAATATTTTTCGAAAAGTCTCTTACCTGGCTAAGGCCATTTTCAGCACGTAATCCAAAATTGCGAAAACTCCGGTGGAACAACAAATAAAGACAAAATATGCACACTGTAAACTTAAACTACATCACTAGAACGCACTGTCGTTATCACCAGCATCACTGTTCAAAATTGCACTTGATTTCGTTCAGAATTCGATTCAAAATTTTTGAAAATTCTTTAAACTCATGCGGAGCCTACTCCAGCTACGATCAAATAACCAACGTTATTCGAATCGAACTGAGTTTCGTTCGTGCCGCTTTCAAGCTGAAGTTGTGAAAAGTTTGCGGTTCGGAGGTATTCGGTAACAGTCGGCGACGATCTTGACATACGCCTCCGTCGTATCCGCGCGGTTGCCACGTTTATAGTTGACCCCGAAGGACCAATTTTTTTATAAACGATAATTCAATTCCGACTGTTCGTTGGAACTTTTCGACCAAATTCATTTTAGGTTCTCCAAAGGTCGATTCGAGGTCTTTTATTGTTTCTAAGAAAACATTAATTAGATATTGTTATCATGTTTGTAAACATGAAAAACCTTTGCCACTAAACGACGTTGGGGGTTGCACTTACACTATTTTCTCAACCTTTGTGGTTTTGATTGATGACCACTAACTAAGCTTGAAGTACAGAAATACACCAAGCAATAGAGCATAAAATGAGTAAGTTTTAACAAAAATACTAGTAGGAAACCGACTATGCCATCTAAGACAGTCCGTAGTTACCTATATTCTGTTATGTTTTCGACTGTCATTTATTAATTTGTTATAAACATTCAAATAACAAAAAACATGTTTTTTCAAAATTGTTTTGCCTATAAAATGAAAACTTCTGGATGTGGTTGCTTCAATGAGAAGAATTGTAGATAATTGAAATACGAACAAAATGGGATGTTTTATGACCCTGTCGGATCATTAGTAACAGAGAAAAACCGGAAAATGTTGATATTTTAAAAATTCATAACTCCGCCATTTTTCGAAGAGTAGGATTGGCCTTTCTCATAAAAGTATTGAATCATGTGCACTTTATGTGTACACAAAACAGGCGCGGTCGGATCATTAGTTTTAACACAAATGCAATTTAAATTTTTTTGCACTATCTTGCAGTGTGCTTATCCTCTAGTGATAGACTGATTTCAATTTCTCAAACAGATTATGAAAGTTGAAGTATAGTACTACAATATTCTCATTTATGCGCTACAATGGTGCGAAATGGGTGAAAAATGCATGCTAACATGACTGAAAACGGCCGAGCCCGCGTTAGCTGCCGAGTAGTAGGAGAGTCTTCCAATGAACGGGTTACGTGATAATACGCTTTCCCTCAATTTCCGCTCACTCCTACCACTCGACCGCTTCCACCAACTCGGCCATTTTCAGTCATGTTTGCAAGCATTTTTCACCCATTTCGCAGCATTTTGGCGCAAAATGGGAATATACGTTTTGTGGTACTGTACTTCTACTTTCAAAATCTGTTTTAGAAATTGAAATCGGACTATCACTAGAGCATCCAGGCACGCTGCAAGATAGTACAAAAAGATATTGAAATTGCAATTGTGCCAAAACTAATGATCCGTCAGAGCCTGTTTTGTGCACACACAAAGTACAAACGATTCAATACTTTCATGAGAAGGGTCAACTCTATTTCTTGAAAAAGGTCGGGGATATGATTATTTTTTTAAATCGTTAAATTTCTGGTTTTTCCGGTTTTCCTTCGTTACTAATGATCTGACAGGGTCGAAAAAAATCCCATTTAGTTCGTATTTCAATTATCTACAATTCCTTTCACTGGAGCAACCAAATTGGTCTATTAGTTTTCATTTTACAAGCAAAACTATTTTTAAAAAAACGTTTTTTGTTATTTAAATGCGCGTCATTAGTGTTTTTTGTAACAGACCCGTTTTTAGTAAAATATGATGGTACTGGTGAAGATTAACAAACTTTGTTGATTCTGAATCTCGGGGAATAAGGTATTGGAAAACTCAATGTACTTGTACTTATACGATTTGAATATATCTTTTCACATATTTATGATTCCAAATATTCAGAATAGGCCATCAGAAAGTAGAGTACTGTTGTTATTATTATTATTAATCGCTCTGAAGCGACTCATTGATTTTTGGTATCGCAATCACTTTTCAGCTGTAGATAAACTCGACAAAAATCTAAGGAACCACCCCAAGTAGTAAGTGCAAATTTCAAGCAGACACTAGATTGGAAAACAAATTGAAAGTACAAGAAACTATGAGAATTGATTTCAGCTAATATTATGAATAATTTAAACTCAAATTTGTATTTATAAAATTGGATGCATGAATATTATAAGAAGCTCAAGATTTATCTTTTTATAAAACGATTCTGTCAAAATATGTAACTGCATTTAATTTTTTTTTAAAATAACACTATTTCTACGATTATTTCTGGTTGTGTTAACTTAGTGCAATTTCCATAATGGGGGTTTTTGAAAAAGAAGAGTCCAGAAGCATTTTTCTTATCGTCAAAGAAAAGCACTTCCATATTGACACAATTTTCTAATATTAAGTTTAGCACTTTTTGTAGGAATCAAGAACTAATTCAAGAATAGTCAGAACTCAATATAAGCGGTGTGGCTAATACTTGAAATTTGTATATATGTAAAAAGTTGTATCACTCGCCATATGCTTACGCAAACACAGTACGGCATTAGGTTTCTGATGATTCTATTGCCTCTTTTACATAAATCTTCGTGAGAAAAATGCCACAAATTACAATTCCCACTAAAATGTTCTGCATTCTCTTCCTAAAGACATTAACCAAAATCATGCCTATTGTGTCAAGCTATAATAATAATAAGCTATAAGCATAGGTACATAGGTCATTATCTACCAAAAATAATTTATTTCAGGTATTTTTCTTTTACTTCCACACACAAAAAGACAAGAAAAAATCTGAAATTCTAAAAACCGTCTCTGATCTCTGTCAAGAATGACAGATTTTAGTGACAAGTCTTCCTGTTGATGAAAAAGCACGGTTGCAGGGTCATTATAATTACAGTAAGATAGGGTACATTATCGTATTAAATAAATTTCTTTCACGTCCAAAATTAGGAGGAATCAATCTATAAACGGTTATTTCGGTTTAAAAAGGTCCTGAATACGCTGACAAATTTCTCTCTTTGAAATGACAAGGGTTTTATAGCCTCACGACACAAAACTCTGAATTGGAACACCAAATGATTTTCAAACTTGGCAACGATCTACCCAAACTACACTGATGATGAGCATGCGCACAATCGTAAACGGGTCACATACGTGGCATGCTTTTCACCGAGAAAATTGGCGGGATTAGCATTCTAGAGTAAGTGTATAGTATATAATATATATTTCTATGGTAATATCCCAAGACATTATTTTCTTCATAATTCTATCGAGATTACCTTGTATTTTGACAATTTAATGATACCGTGAAATGAGCATTACTAATCTGAATAACTCTCGAGAGCTTTAGCTTTAGATTATTAATGTTCATATGGTCGAATTGAATTGTCACAAAATACAAGTTACTCGAGATGAATTTAAGAAAATAATAGTCGCTATTTGTCATGGTCGAGTGATATTCAGGAAGATTATTTCATGAACACCACAAGTGATACATTGAAGTCTGTCACGAAAACTGAAACTTCATACTCTCCAGAAATAGTCAATTTTCCAAATTTTTAACCATTTAAAATTTGAAAGAAAGACTGCCAAAGTAAGTCTTTGAACACTACAGTTTTCCACATATTATATCAATTCAGTGTTTCCCTGCTTCGTGTATTCCTTTTCAAGATTTCATTAATGATTGGCACCACAATGATCCCTGTTCAGATTCGAATACCAACTATACATATTCATTCACGAAGCAACCTACTACGGAACCAGATGTAATATTGAAGATACTTAATTGGAAAATTTCTACCCAAGATCTAAAAAGTGCAGGACAATCTTCAAGTAAAACTTTGGATGCCATTCCAATGGAACGAAGATATCCAAAACGTAAATGTTCAACCAATGATATTTTAATATCCTCCACTGCTAACCGAACCATAATTTCAAATATGGTGTGCTCCATTTGTGACTGCAATTTTTCCTGCAAGTGTAATAGATCATCCAAAAGTTCTTGTAGCAATAAAAAATTGATTCAGTGCAGCCACTGCAATTCATGGTACCATTTCTTTTGCATTGGAATTACCAAGAAGCCTAAATCTAAATTCATATGTAGAAATTGCGAGAAGGAAAGTTTTTCTTCCAAAATACTACAATCAGACTCAAATATATTGAATGTTATCAATAAACTATGTTCACATGGCCGTATCTTTACACGGATTCCAAAAGCTTCACGTAACCTGGCTGCAGAAAAATATTCAGGAATTATCAACGATATTCTTATTAAAGATTCAGAAGATTCATGGAAAAATCTCCTGACTTTCGCACATTCCTGTTTCAAGATTCCTCACAAAAAAAGCAGTCGATAAATCTCTTGCAACAAAAGTGAGTCATTTTCTACGAGAATTTCCTAAGATGTCTCAACCACCAATTCATCAAAAACCGATACATTTTACAAGAAACCAAATTGAATCGAAGAAAGATTTCCATGAAACCGGTCTGAAACTGGCACATAACGTTGCCATGAAGCCTTCTGTCAGATTCGTGTAATCCCATTCAAGTTAGTGAGGGTGATGACCGGCTTGCTCTTCAAAGCTTCTCCAGGGGTTCTAGTGCAGGTCTTGATGGCATACGCCCCCAACATCTCATTGATCTTACCAATCCATATATCGGTGATTCAGCTAATTATTTATTGACAAATTCAACAAAACTGGTTAACAAAGCTCTCAGAGGAAATATTCCAGAATTTGTAAGACACATTTTTTTTGGAGCTAATCTTTGTTCCTTTGAAAAAAAAAATGGCGATTTGAGACCTATCGCCGTAGGTTTAACCTTACGTCGGCTCTCATCCAAATGCGCTACTCGAGCTATATCTGAACAGGCAGTTCCATTTCTGAAACCGTTTCAATTAGGTTTTGGTGTATCTCGTGGTGCAGAGGGTTTGGTTCATGCTATTCAAACATCGGTTTATCTTGACTCAACTAACAAAACTTATCTCAAATTTGATTTTAAGAATGCTTTCAATCTCATAAGACGTTGACATAATTTTAGAAGAAGTTCACAATCATTTTCCACAAATTTTTCATTACGTTCTAGCTAGTTATGGATTCATTTCTACTTTAACTCATGGAAAACATCTAGTAGAATCCCAGGATGGAGTCCAGCAAGGTGATCCTTTAGGTCCTCTGTTATTTTGTATAGGAGCCCAAATATTATTTTCTAAATTGAAATCAAAAATCAATATTTGATTTAGATGATGGTTCGCTTATCGACTCATCCGATAATATCTCTGGCGATTTGGCTTTTATTGAGAAAGAAGCCCCCAAATTGGAACTTTACTTGAATAAGTCAAAATGTGAAATTTACAAGTTTGGAATGTGTTCTAATATCGACGAAATTTCAGTCTTGGGATCTCCTTTAGGACCAATTGCAGAAATCACATCTCTTCAAAAAAAGAATCACATCACTTAGTCTCATGGGGACGCGTCTATGTATGCTAGAACCTCATCAAGCATTCTATTTATTAAGAAATTGTTTTGCTATGCCTCGCCTTCAATATTTATTACGAACGTGTAATTTACATAGTCATCATCTATTGACTGTTTTTGATGACACTCCGTTCGATTTTGTCACAAATCTTAAATATTGATTTTTCCGAAAACGAATGGTTACAATCTTCATTGCCCACGAGACTTGGAGGCTTGGGTATTCGACGAACAAATGACATCGCTCTGCCAAGTTTCATTTCTTCGAGTAAAGTTCTGAATCACTCGTTGAAGAAATTATAAAGTCAACAAACACATCCAGTAAAAATTCACGGTTATTGCAGTTGAATCCTGGAAAAAACAAACAAACATTGCTAAACCTCCTGCATCCACCAAACAAAAAGAGTGGGACAAAGCTATCACTGAAGTAGCCTCAAACCAACTTTTTGCACACGCTACCGATGTGAAAGATATAGCTAGATTGAAAGCTGTTTCTCACAAGAATTCCAATCTTTGGTTGAATGCTTCACCTGTCTCTAGCTTGAGGACATTGCTGAATAGAGATATGATTAACAATTTGTCCGAGACTTGGTTCCAAAATAACCGAGCCACACATCTGCCGGTGCGGAGAAACTGTTGATCAGTCTGGGACACATGGATTATCTTGCCTGTTCAGTAAGGGTCGCCAATCTAGACACAGGGAAGCTAATAATATCATAAGCAGATCTTTGGCTTCTGTCGACCTCCACCCAGTATTAGAACCACCTGATTGCTCGCACTGATGGAAAGCGTCCTGATGGTTTGTCTATAGTGCCGTTTTCATGTGGAAAGTGCCTTGTTTGGGATTTTACCACTGTGGATACGATTGCACCGTCACATGTGGTTCAGAATGCAGTTTCTGCAGGATCTGCAGCTGAAAAAGCTGAAATGAATTAGAAGAGCAAGTACAAAGCTCTTTCGTGCGATTTCCATTTTATTTCAATCGCTGCAGAAACCTTGGGAACATTTGGACCAAATGCAAATAAATTCATCGAAGAAATATGTAGGCGGTTAGAATAGAATAGAATAGTGTTTAATTGCAAAAACTTTTTACAATATAAATAAAAATAAAACAGTTTTGACAGCTTTCAGCAATATAAACACAAAAATATCTAACTGAAGTTTTCACTTGTTTGTGAGATGGTCACGTAAAGTGAGCCAGCAAAGTTATACTTAACCTAAACGTTTAATACACACACATATATATATATATATATATATATATATATATATATATATATATATATATATATATATATATACATAAAGAATATGGGGTACATGTAAAAACAATGAAAGAATTATAAATCTTTCAATACAGTAAGATATGAACAACAAATTAAAATATACACTTATTCCTAATATTATACATCAAAGTATAGTTAAAAGTAGACACTATAAAAATAAAATTTAAACTCACTACGCCTTGAATAATCGCAAGTTAAAACTTAATAACTATATTCTTGTAGAATTTTGTTGTAGGCATTTTAAAATAATCATAAAAGTGATAAAAATTTTGTATAAAAATCGGGAGAGAAGCGACAGTTTGAAGTGATTATTAAGCTTATAGCTCGAAATACTAGTATTTTTTTTTTTAATAGTGTTTTACTTTTACTTTTTTCTAAAAGTGTTTACTTGAACAAATTGTGAATGAACTCCGTGGTCAAATTCTTTATATAACATTTCAGGTGATTCCTGAATATAAAAATCGATTGACTCTCCTGAATATTCAGTGGTAGAGTGTTATATAACTTTGGACCTAAATAATGGTAGCTTTTCTGTCCAATACATTTGTGCGTCCAAGGATACTGAAATGGAATGTGCCTTCTAGTGTGGTAGGAGTGAGTGAGCCTTGCAAGATCATTTTTGTTTTTGTGTTGTCTGATGTTGCTATTTTTATAATATAGCTGTCTAACACATCTGATTCAGCATACAAACGATCACTTGGATATCTTGAATTTTTTTAATGCATCAGTTTGAGAAAGAGTCTTTGGATAACCTCAAGTGGGCGAAGATGATATTTAGATGCTCCTCCCCGTCCCAGTAGACCGTACGTTAGATGGCTTTCAACGAGGCTGAGATAGAGTGCCTTTTTTGTTTTTGCTCAAGGATATATTTAATTTCTGGAATTTATATAAGACAAAACGTAATTTCTTTAGGACAAAGTTGATGTGGTCTGCCCATCGTAAATGTGTATCCAGCATTATTCCCAGATATTTGTATATGATTTTTTAGGGAGAGGAATTGCATATTCGGTAGTGCGTTTTCATAAATTGTGAAAGGTAAAAAGAATGTTTTTTCGAAGTTGATTGTAAGTAACTTGTAGTCGAAAAAGTTTTTGATTAGTAGAGTCTAAAGAAAATAAAACGGAGGGCCAGTGGTTCAAGGAACGACTTTCCATTATCATTCAGTGTCCTGGGAACATTTGATACCACAAATTGATCTTTTTTATGTGTTTTTTTTGCTCTATTTGATTTTTCATCTTTTATTGTTTACTAATTGATAGAACTTATACATATATGTACTAACTCTTGAAATATACCTGAAATTGTCAATGTTTACAATCATCCATATACTCGTTCATATACGTTTCAACATTTAATTCAACCCGTATTTTAACTACCATTCTGTAATAGAAGATAATAAAAACGAGTCATTTCAATTATAAGGCTTGTTCATTGAAGACTGCTCTAGTTGATCGAGATCACTTTCACACATGTTCATCTCTCTCTAACAATTGTACTTCATTTGTCTTCCTCTTTTGAAAATATCAACTTCAAGCAAGTAGAGCAATCAGAGAAAGTCTCAACGAACGACACTTTAAGTGACTGAGTTATGTCAAACTTTGACACTTATACAGACAAAAGAGAGCCGCGAATATTTCTTTGTTTACATGAATAGCCGCGTTTAACTAAATATCCGCTTGTTTACCTAAATAGCCGCTGATATTACACATCACGTGACTTCAATCATGGAATTTTATTGGTGCAGCCATGTGTGAATGAAATAATCATAGTTAGATGCATGAACTCTTATGTTGTTTGTGACGCTGATGTTGATATATTTGACGACAACTTCAAGAATTTTAAAAGAAAATTGAGACAAAAATTAATTTTATTCTATGGCACGGTTGTCGAATAAGGATTTATTCTTACATAATGAATGTTGTATAATTTTACAGAATTTCTGGTGTGAGAGCTTGTTTTTTTTTGAATGAGTAACATTTGTATATTATACTCTAAATTTTTTTTATTACCATATAAATAAGTACTTTAATTATATGTTGTGTTCTCCAACGACCAGCATAATATGAATTGTAAAAATACATTCTTTCACTTTGTATCACCCTGTAATAGGATGTGCTCTTTGTGCATCTGTTGGGTGACCTCTTTAAATAAATAAATTTTTTAAAAATGCATTACACCAATGTGTTTGTAATTGAATTACCTTTAAAATGATGTATAACAAATACAGTAGTCTAACTAAATATTCTGAAGTAGGGGTGAGGGGGTTGACAACACAATGATGACGTATTTGGTGGAAGAGTTCCCCCTCGAAGTAAAAACCGACGGGTCTTAGCGACTTTCAAATTTTTCTACGACTTCGTAAAGGAGGGGTGTGGAAGTTTCAAGTGGGACACACTGTAATGCGTTCAAAGCAGTATAATAATAGCATTCCTATCAGACTTCCGATTTTTTAAATTATACAAAACAGATCAAATAATGAATAACAAATGATACATTGATGAAGTTGCTGCTCAGAAGTCGAATTGGTGTCAAGCATTACCTTGATCGAAGTCATATACAGTAGTTTAATAATTATTAGATTTTTCGATATTTTCCACAGACCTTCCAAAAAATTATGAATTCTTGGAGGTTGCACCTAGTTGGGAGCGGACTTTTTGCTCTCAAAAACAAAAAGAATACGTGTGTAACACAATTAAAGTAACGAGAAAACGAATTGAATATTGTAAGAAATACGCCGACGAGATGTGGCAACGCCGCATAAAACGTTCCGATCCTTGGAATATAATTACCGAAGGATAATGAAATGATCAGAGTAATCGCTAATTAGAAAAATGTTAGGGAATGGACAGTCGGAATTCCTAAAATCTCAAAGGTTGAGATTATTATGCGTTTAGTTGCACACAACGACTCCGCTTTCCTGCATATCGGTGTCCTCAAACTACCTACAACAATCACAAAATGAGGTCCTACGGATGACCTTACGCGAAAAGGAGAGCGCATGCGCGCGCCGACAACAGCCATGCATCGAGGTCAAGTGAAGGGAAGGGGGGCGGAACGGAATAGGGCCGCCACCCTTTGTTGTCTACGCGTACAATGAGTTCATACAAGGGGGTACGATAATGTCGCGGTACATCGAACTGATTTAGTTAAACAATAGTTGAACTAATAACGGATCGATAAGCCCGCTAATTGCTCGATACGCTTAGCCAGTGCTGGGAAAGGGTTGAGTGAGGCGAAGCGAAACGAAATTGAATAAATACCGTTACTTCAACCCCTAGCAGTAACTCCCCATTATGTAACACTTACTTTATTCAACATTCGATACTTAATAAACGGTTGTTTCCGTTTTCGGCGTCTAACCTCATAAATTAGAACAGTTCTTGCTGTTTCATACACAGGGTGTGGCGGTATCCCGATTATCATAAGGAATAATAAGAAAGTTTTACAGCTTACTTTGTTGCGCGTATTAAAATGGAAGGATTGATTATTCAAGCAAGACACCAGAGTATAGATCACCCTGCAGAAAAGTAACGTGAAGAAGGACCTAGTTTCTTTTTACAAAAATTGTGCGGTGTCGTCAAGTTAGCAAGAAGTGCGAAAATCATTGAAAAAACATCACAAATGGAATCTTCAAACTTTATTGACAGAATTGCAGTTTAAGGGATTATATCAAGTTGACAAAATGCAAAATGACTAATGGTGGATTTATGCAGCAGTCATAAGTTTTAAGTCATAAGGAAGAATATTCGTCAATGATTGATTGAAATAAACGGTTCAACCAATTCATTGTCGAATATTCTTCCTTATCACTTAAAACTTATGACTGCTGCATAAATCCACCATAAATTTTTTTATTAACCAATATAACATTTGAATGTTTTTTAAGAACATGTACATAATATACACAATACAATATAAAAACAATAAAAAAACAAATGAAACATAAAATAAAACTAAGTATGATCTGAAAGCAGCGATTTAAGAGCTTTCTCGCTCATAGAAGAGAACATAGGCATCTCCGCTCACCAGGGATCTGGATGAAATTGGGGTCACATGTGAATCATTATATTCATGCCACGTGCTCGCATAAGGATGTCTACAGTAGGCTGTGTAGTGTCCGCTATAGGTTGTCCCACTATGATTAGATATACTGCATACAGTCTATATCGACAAGGGGTTACGTTTTCTGCTGTATAATTACTCATATCCAATCCCTTTAAAGGAAAATCAATGGTAACATCCAATTTTCCTCGGAAACTTTCTGTTGAAGAAAACCGTTTCAAATGGATTACTAAAATTTTCGGGAATTTATGAATAGATATGGTTTTCGTGCACTTTCTTCTCCCTTTGCACTTCGCACATGTCGGCTTCTCGTCACCATCCAAAGTTTCTTCCCTTTTGAATGAATCCAAACATTCTGAAAGTTTTAGTTGGCCTGCTCTTCGTGGTGCTGAGAGGGAAAGATCCCAAAATGGATGGAAAGAAACTGAACAGTGGCCACAATAATTACATTTCAATGTACATTTAAACTGGCCAACGAAGTTTTCTACAAATTTGGAATTGTCCGTCCTTAAGTATCTTGACCATGATTCTTGAGCCTTCTCACTGTCACTCAGTTTCTCATCTATCTCTCTCATTATGGGTATCGGCTTTTCCGTTACTCTATATATCGACGTCTTCATGTAGACCCTCTAACAGTAATCGTAAGAACTCTTGAGCATCTTCCTGGGCAAAACCGATGAAACGAGGAGCGATTCTTTGGATTTGACATTTCA
Organism: Chrysolina oricalcia; assembly: GCA_944452925.2. Taxonomy (NCBI): domain Eukaryota; kingdom Metazoa; phylum Arthropoda; class Insecta; order Coleoptera; family Chrysomelidae; genus Chrysolina; species Chrysolina oricalcia. Next base: position 20,013,673 of record OX101825.2, read on the forward strand.
AGGAGACTGTATTTACAACTCTACCAGGCGAATCATCTGACCAAAGTTCTTTGAACACCTGGGCAAATGCTTTGATTAAAGCTCCCTACCTAGATATGTTAGTGTTTACATTCCTCGTGTGGGCGTCTCTATTCAAATAAAATAGTTCTATGAACAGCGAGTTATTTTTTGGTGAAGACTTCACAGTGTATCGCAGAGATCGCAAACTTACAAACAGTGAGGGTGGATGAGTCCCTATGTTAAAAAATAAACTGTTTAAAACCGTTTAGACTTTGGACTACACTATTCAAATTTTAAATAAAGGAAAAATACAAAACTTCATAACTGTCATAAATTTTTTCTTAGAATATAACAACAAAGCAACAAAACGTAATATCATAATATTTTCTGTACGATCAACTGTATACGTGGATGACACTTTGGGCAATGCCTGTTGTTATCCTAAATGATTTCAATAAATAAATAAAAATAGTGAACTAAGGTACGGGATGAAAAGTTTGCCACGTTAATGCATTTTTAATGACTGAAAGTTAGTTGTTTTATAAGTATGAGGCATTAAGTTGACATAATTCAAATACCAATTTTTTCATGAAACATCCATTTTGCTGAATTACTTTGTCCCTAAAAATTGTGTTATCGTGAATAGTCCATAAAACGGTTTTTGAGAATTTCAGATATTCATTTTCATTTCTCCACAATCTAAGATCTCACCATGAAATTTATCAGGTGGAAATGTTCGTTTGAGCCTTACACCAGTACAACAGTATAAGGATTAAATAAGTAAACCTTTTGTTAACGGTAAGCGGGTCTTTTTACTTTTGAGTGTAAGTTTGTACTTTCACCAAACTATAGTTGCCGGTTTCCAACTGATTCGCCAATTTCTTAATCCAATATACCGGGTGACAAAGATTTCACTAGCACCCCACTTTTGCCCAATGATTCTCAAGATATCAAAATTAAACTTGGTCACTTAGTTAATATGGACGATTAGACGATTTTTTCAGACTCTTGGTTTAGCCAAAAGTGACACCAACTCTTGAGTTTTAAATAGAATATCCTGTTTATTACTGTATTTTCAGAATACTAGAAACATTCTAAGTATTATGGTCAGATTTTACGCCGACCTGATTTTATCAGAGTAACATTTTGTATCGAGTGCTTTGATTAAAATTGAATCCTGATAAATCAGATAAACAATAATAATAAAACAAACAGAAAAATTCTAATCAAAAATAAACTTCAATTTTTATAAACGATTCAATTAAAACGAAAAAATAATATTTAGTGTATGGAAAACAATGAACATTTAAAAATTTAAATATTTTCTTGTGTGGATACACACATACATGCAGGACAAGCGGCAAAATTTTTTCGACAGCCCGATATTATTCAATATTTTAAAGAAATTTTCCAATTTTCCCTTAGTGCGTTATCGCAACATTTTTTAGAAGGACCGACATTTTTTCATGCCGTAATTTTCCTCGTCGGAAACCGTCGGAAATTTTTCCGAATTTCTACGCGTCCTCTTTCTAGACTTCAGGGAGACGGATGGAGGAATGGGTGGATGGATGGATGGAGGAATAATTTGAATTAAAATTTCGGAAGTTATCTTGACGGATTTGGACGTCAAAAATTACAGCAAAAATAAATGGGTAGTGGGGGCTCGCCCCCCCTTGTCTCTAAAAAAGTGACAAAACTTGCGAAATTAAAATCGAAAAAATCCGTAAAAATAGTGAAAAATATCTGACCGTCGAATATTACGGTTCACGTTCCTTCCTCGTTTTCTTCTATAGTTTCGCGGGCTGATATCGGAACTTTTTAAGAGAAAACGATGGGAAGGGTACCTACTATCATCCGCAAAGATATGCACTGGACATGAGGTACCTCCCAAGAAATCGTTGATGTGAAGAAGAAACAGTGTTGGTGCTGAAATTGATCTTTGTGGAACACCAGCATTTATAGGTAGAGTGTCGTATGAAATGGGATATCAGTTTTACACAAAAAGTTTACATCTCAAGAGATTATTTTTGATGATGCGCGAAAAGGGTCTTTCAGTTTTTAAACATATTTTTATACGACAGTGCGTAAACTAAGCTTTTACACACTGCTGACAGTGCGTAATGTAATGCTTTTTCGCACAAGTGTGTAAAAAAATCACCTGTGCGTGAAATCATCAACTGTGCGTAAAGTAATTTTTTACACACTGTTCATACATCTATGCATTTTTGAAAAATACAGTATTTTGCGTCCGGAAGACTTTATTTGATAATACGACAATTCATATCATTAAACATTCAAATTAATGATATAATTGCTACAATTTGGCAATATAATAACTTTCGAAGAAAAAAATTTGTATTGTGGCGAAGCTGTGGGCGATGCCGGGCCTGAACACTCACGCAGGTCGCATATGACCTTCGATACGCTATGCACCGAGAAGAATCTGGACGATTCGATGGAAAATTCTAGAGCATTCGGAGAAGTCAACGTCGGATATAAAAAGAACTACGCAGCGGACAGACGGACAGTCAGTGAAGTGAAAGTCGAATATAAATAGTAGAGTGATTGTTATGTAAATTAGAGTACTGTGAATCATTGTATTTCGTTAAATAAATTATTTTAGAGTGAATTGGACTTTAAATATATTACAGTATGAAACACTTTCGTAAAGGGCTTTTTTGTACTCGCGTGTTTGTGGAACTCGGCTGCGCCTGATTCAACAAACTTCACGCTCATACAAATCCCAAATAAATGATGCAGGTTCAAACTATAAAAAAATCTGGAGTATAATAAAATAATATACGAGGTAAATATACAAAGAAAAACATTGAAAACAATGACATACTAGAAAACAACACTACCGTTAGTAATAACGCAGCAAAATCAAACGAATTCAACAAATTCTTTATCGATATAGGTAAAAACATGAGCCAAAAAATACCGAAGACAAACTTATCCGAAAACGTTTTATGCGATATTAAAATTAAACAATCAATATTTTTGGAACCTATTTCTAACAATGAAATTGTTATGATAATTGCAAATATAAATCTGAAATCAATTCATTCCAATATCTTAGTCCCCCTTGTCCACACTCCACATCATCTATCACATATTCTCAACAAGCATCATACCTTGGCAATGGAAAATCAGCAATGTAACACCAACTTTCAAAGCTGGAAAAAATCCCAAATTAATAACTATACTATAAATACGCTAGCCAAGGTATTTGAACAATGTGTCAAGAAAAGACTAGTTAATTTTCTGGATAAACACCATATAATAACCTACAGACAATTTGGATTCGTGAAAAATTCAAACACTGAAAATGCCATAATGGATTTTCTCGAAAATACTGTGACCTGGCCAAGGCCTTCGATACAGTTTATCACGAATTATTGATGGAAAAATTGAATAACTATGGTATTCGAGGCAATGCATTGGCATTGATGAAGAACTACCTATCAAATCGAATCCAACGAGTGAAAATTGGGAATGAAATGGTGACGAACTGATTGTAAAAACTGGCATACCACAAGGGACCGATACTTTTTCTTGTTTACATTAACAGTACAACAAAAATCAACAATTTCGTAGGCGATATAATATGCTATGCCGATGGCACAGCATTAATTTACAAGGGAACATCGTGGCAAGAAATAACGTCTCTCTTATTTCTTGCCACGTACACACGTACAAACAAATTTATAAAAAATATACATGTAGTTAAATAATAATAAACTATCACTGAATGTGAATAAGACAAAGTATCTAACCTTTTTCCCCACTCATCGTGATCAACCCAAAAACTTCAAAATAAAAATGCATATAGACCACTCTGTGATAATCAAGATACTTGTGACTGTCAGACCGCACAACTACATTTATGAAATACCTTGGAGTTATACTAGATCAGCAACTGAAATGGACGGAACAAATCAACTTTGTTACAAAAAGGCTCAGAGTATTAATGCACACTGTTTATGAACAACGTGACATCCTAACAAAAAAAATATTTTAATACTTTATACCTTTCTTGCCGAATCTATAATAAAATATTGTACTCCTGCTTGGGATGCAACATTCAAAACTACTATTAGCCCGTTACAAACCGCCCAAAACATTCTATTAAAAATTATCTTTAAAGAAAATAGACACTTTTCAACAAAACAGTTATATCAAGAAACCAAAATGTTAAGTATTCATTCACTATACACTTATCACAATAAGAATTTTCCAAAAACGAGCAAATTTCACAATTTCACAATCAAGAGAAACTCAAAAATGAACCTGGACGTTAAAATTGAATTATTTGATAAAACTGTCACCCAAAATTCTTTTCTCTTTTATGGTCCAAAAATATTCCACATTTTACCAAAAAAACTAAAAGGTATAACATCCTTCAAACTATTCAAAAAAGAGGCGAAAAAATATGTACATAATCATCCAGAAAAATTTCCATTTTCATACTGAAATAAATTGTACATATTTGTGTATGTAAGCTCATCACATACAGTACCAAAAATTCACAATACCATACATAGCTCAGGTTCCAGTATTGCTGAGCGGTGCTGCCCGGTGGGTGTGGTCTCTCTCTCCCCCCATAGAAACTACATTTGCTGTTCGGTAGTACATTTGCTGTTCGATAGTACATTTGCTGTTCGGTAGTATCGGAACCTCAGGCGAAAACCCAATCCCCCAAACCCCAAAACCCAATCAAAGTGTTTCAAATTGTCCAATCTCATTTGAATTGTAATTTCAATTTATATATTTATATATTTCTTTTATTTTTTTTGTTCTCTTCTCACTCTCACTTTTCGCAAAAATGTAAGTAAACTGCACTTGCCATTCGAACACCATTGCATATAAGACATACAATTTGTACAAATGACTTGCCGATTTAGACATCACAAAACGCTACAAAACCTAGCGTGAGTCTATTCCAGTGAGTCATTTAAACCTCATACAACTGTCCACTCGTCTACAAAAGCTCTGTATATAGTTTAGATATGTTAGTAAACTTGAGAATGGTTTTTCAATGATAACTTCTGTATTTTTTTGTGAAAATAAATCTTTGATCTTGAAATACAAAAAAGGCCTATACTTTACGAACTTGTATCATAAATAGCTATTTTGTAACATCCTGCTTCTAGTACCAATTGTAATAAAAACAGTCTTATCTTAACGATAATTCATATGCAACACACTTCAGATCTAAAGCTAACGGTGGATAGTTTATTCTAACTATCCCGCCACTGCGGCAAAATCTTATAAACTTACAGTATGTTTCACTTCTCATGGAAACACCCTCGTATCTTCCGTAATTTTTTATGTAGAACCATTCAATTCTCAGAATCGATAGATGCACTAGAAATGAACCTACCGCACAAAATGGGTCATCCTACGTGATATACACTGCACGCCAGCAGCGATGGAACCACCTATTTTGCCAGAAAACTATATTAGGGGGCAAATTTTGCCCAAAATTAATTTGGATTCGTTTTCAGGGTCCCCAAATTATTACTAATACATCTGTCTCCAGAAAAATATTCAGTCCAAAAAAATTCTAAATTGTTCCCCTTCTCATGGAAACGCTCCCGTATATTCCGTAGTTTTCGATGTAGAATCATGAAATTTTCAGTATATTGATGCACTAGAAATTAAGTCACTGTACTGCACTGAACGTATATCCTACGTGAAATAAACTGCACGTTACCAGCGATGGAACCACCCATCTTTCCATCTCTGCTGGCGCGCAGTGTATATCACGTATATATCACCTTTTTTGTGCAGTGAGTTCATTTCTAGTGTATCTATCAATTCTGGAAATTTCATCTACGTCAAAAATTACGGGAGATACGGGGGCGTTTCCATGAGAAGTGAAACAATTAGAATTTTTCATGGATGAATTTTTTTCAGAAGACAGGTGTACCAGAAATAATTTGGGGATCCTGAACACGAATCCGAAGGAATTTCGGGCCAATTTTGCACCCTAATATAACTTTCCGAAAAAATGGGTGGTTCCATAGCTACTGGCGTGCAGTGTATATAACGTGGGATGACTCCTTCAGTGTGTGTGTTCATTTTTAGTGTATAGTTCGATCCTGAAAGTGTCATGGTTCTACGTCCAAAATTACGGAAGATACGAGAGTGTTTCCATGACCAAGATATTCACGTAATCTGACCAATCACAAATCAAAGACAACTTGTATTATCGCGAAAACACCAGCTCAATTCTGATTGGTCTGTCAGCGTTGGTGTTTTCAACGATGTAACCGTAGATGACAAAGCAAAGTTTGACATTTTGACACATCATAATTGTAGGCGAAAACGTCAAAAAGAGTCGCATCGTAACTATATATTATTGATAGTTATAATACAATTTTTGTGATTATAGTTGATTGATTATGGTTATGGTGATGAATTGATTGTTCATGTTTATAATAATACTTTTACAGCCGTATGCATAGTCAATTCCAGCGGCTCGCCAGAGTTTCGCCGCTCGCTACACAAGAACTAAATGCACAGTCGAGCTCCAAAAAAGTGGTACATCGCCAGCGTTTCGCTCGAGTGTGCATTATAATCCTTGTGTAGCGAACGGCGAAACTCTGGCGAGTCGCAGGCGATTGACTATGCATACGGCTGTTTGTTTCGTGAAATAGTCTAATGAAATTCCACTCGTGATTGAATTTATCTCATAAGTCTGTCTTTTATTTTTGAACTTAACTGAATTCTATCGAGAAAACACCACGAGTCCGCCTATCGAGAAAACACCACTCGTCCTGGTGCAATTCATTTTCGTTCAGAAATGCATCGACAGATTTATCGCGAAAATTCAATCACTTGTGGTATTACTACTGAGAAGTGAAACACACTGTATATCCGAAGTAGAGTCCTTCCGGTCTTTTCTAGTCTTCTAGAGCTTCGATTTTGGTCGTTCACTGTTCGTCGGCCCAGTTCTAGAAGGCTTTCGGCATTTCGAACGACGTGTGTGGTGACATCATTATTTACGAGTAATTGATTTGGGAAGCTGAATACACTTGCGTAGAATAAATGAAGAGGGTGTTTTTGTTGGAATATTGACAAAAATTAATTCTTCTTTGTCTCATCACAGCTGACTCAGTATGTTTATGTATATAAAGAGCACGTAGCCACTTCAACTTAATGTGTACAAAACTGATGAATATTATCGGCCCTCTTACCCGAATGTTTTTCTTATGAGTTTTAATTCTATAAACAGACCATGCATGGAGAGGATATAGTTAGTTACTCTTTTACCTTCCAAGTGCGTTCTTCTTATAACAGTAAATTGATATTAGTGAAAACGAAATCCACTGTGTATTATTTCATCCTATAACCAACAGTTTTTTGTATAAAGTGTATAATTTCGTGAAAATTTTACACTTTATACAAAAAACCCCCTCTTCATTTATTTACGAGTAAGCCCATCTGTGTATTCGACAGATCCGGCTCCAACTCGTTACAATATTTTTTTGACTGATACCACGACGGACATTAAAAATAAGATAAACTTTTGGAATATTCTTGAAGGAGGACGCTTGAAATCGAAGAGTGGATGTTCCTGCAATTTGATCAAAGTGATTCCAACAAACCGGTATCGGTTCTTGTACCTCAGCAGTGTATCACAAGTATTTATCAAATGCCATTCGATGTCCGTCGCTAAATCAGCCAGAAACGTAGTTTTTTTGACGAATATTTGCCTCACATCCTACAGGCAATTTAGACATTATCTAGAACCTTCACAATCCATTGTCGGTCCTTGACGCGTGTATGAACCAGGTCATTCCTCTGAGAATTTTTTCCGACATTCCATTTGCCCAATCCGCTTGGAAAACTGCGTACAATTTTCATCTGGCAACTAAATCGTCGCGCTATGCCGTTGACAAAAATGCCTCACTATCATTCAACACGCAGAGTTCTCCGTCCATTTCCTGCGATAGCCTAGTTATTCACGGCTTGCGGTCGAGATACCACATTATAAATCAACAAACAAAACAAATACGAATCGGTGCCGGAAAAGGATGACGGGATCGGTCCGTTCTTTGAGTGTTTTAAAAAGTTGAAAATTATAAATGTTCTAGCAATATTTGCTGGGAGGATATCACAATCACATTACACTGAAAAAATCCTGTACGTATTAGTACTAAACGACGCCGTTATTATGTATGTTATACACTCAGTTGTTAACGTCTCTCTGCCATCTTATTGTCTTGTCATATTGAAATAAATACAAGGATAAAGATAGTTTCACTGAATAAACGTATTTAAAAGTGGCGACGAGGATGGTATTCTTCAGCGATTTTTGCATGTGTAATTGGTAAAAGTAACGCCACCGAACATTTCTTGCTCTTTTTTATTTAATTCGGAAGGTATGCGCAACTGCATTTGCGTGATTTTCAGTTGAACGATAGCGAATTTGATAATCAAAACCTTGAAGGAACTGCGCGTAATGTAACATCCTTGTAGCTATCATACTGGGTAATTTCTTCTCAGGGTTGACTATTGATACTAGTGGTTTGCTATCTGTTATAAGCACAAATTTACGGCCGTAACAATATTGGGAAAAATGATTCAGTACCTAATAGATTGGCAAAGCCTCTTTATCAATCTGGCTATAATGAAGCTATTGGTTTTTCGCTACCATCTGGGAAATTATGAGAAATTCCTGCTCCTAAACCATATGCACTTGCATCTGTAGATAAAGATAATGGAAGATTTGGATCATAAGCACAGAGAACTTGATCAGACGTTATTTCTTGTTTTATCGGTTAAGATTCATGACAACTTTGATTTCAGACGTATTTTTCATCTTTTCGTAGCAGTTTATACAGCGGATGTAATTTCCATGCCAATCTTTTCATAAAACTGCCATAATAATTGACCATTCCCAACCAGCTCTTCAGCTCTGTTGAACTTTTGGGTGATCTTGCTTCTGTAATTGCTTTGATTTTATGCATTGTTTTCTCTATGCCACGACTGGAAATAATATGGCCTAAATTACATATTTACCGATGTCTGTAAAAATTTGCATTTCTCTTCTTTGATCCTTAATACTACCTCTTGAAGTCTTTTCTTTCATAACCATATGCAGTCTCAATATGACAAGATAAAGTGAAAATGACATAAGATGTCTTAGAGATGTTAACTACTGAGTGTAATATACATAACAATAAGTACCAAGAATAAGACACCCATGTATCGGTGGACGTATACAAAATTTTAAAGAGGGGAATATTGTTATGTATGTTTGAAGGTTGTAGACGATGTAGTAACTTGATTACTTGCATTTCGGACTTCCATCGTCTTAATTTCAACCAATCATTGTTATGTATTTTACACTCAGTAGTTAACGTCTCTCTGACATCTTTTGTCATGTTCTCTTTGTCTTGTCATATTGAAATGAATACAAGGATAAAGCTCAATTTATAAACTCCGCCGCCGTAGCTACAGTTGACGCAGCCGAAGATGAAATATGGCTAATAAGTACAACTACTGTTTATAAACTCCGCAGCGACACGTTGGCGCTGCAGTTGTCGCAGGAAGATAACCAACTTTCATCTTTGACAGCTACGGCGTTTTCTAGTTTTATTTATTGGATTAGTCTAGGCGAGTGACATATAATTATGGATGTGGAGTTGTTTTTAACTCTTTTGGAAACATTTACTCATATAATTGAAATATAATTTTATACTGAATAAGCATGCACTGGTGCAGCGGTCGGCCAGGTTATACATTAACAAACTTTCACAACTGCAACGGCTGCGTCAACTGTAGTTACGGCAGCGGAGGTCACAAATTGAGCTTAAAGATAGTTTCACTGAATAAACGTATTTAAAAGACGTTCATTCATTGCTACGTTGATTCAATGAAAAATACATTTGGTACTAAGAATAAGTAGGCCAAACTATTCGGGGACACAATGGAGGTAAAAGCTACGAGAGAATGCCCTCAGGGTGGAGTACTATCACCCTTATTGTGGAATCTCGTGGTAGATAACCTCCTTATAGATCTGAACCGGACAGGAATGTATGACGATATCGTCATAATGGTTAATGGGAAGTATATGGAAGTCGGTAAGGATCTGAAGCAATCAGCCCTCACAGACGTACACTTACAGTTTAAATAAATGTGGAATCCGAACAACTTCAGCTCAGTGATAGGCTGAAGTGAAGTACAGACATAGTGCACGAGGGAGAACCTTAAGGTCAACCCTCAAAAAACACGTTTGTCCCTTTCCCCAGAGACCAACGGAGCTTCGAATCTTTGATGAAAGACTACAGATGTCAGGAGAGTCAAAATACCTGGGGTTAAACTTAGACTCGAAGCTCACCTGGAACAAACATCTGGAAAAAGTGCTAACAAGGACAAGGACATCACTGACGATGGCCAGGCTCTCCTTTGGGCAAAACTTGGGGACTCGGGCCCAAACAATCTCTTTGGCTATATACAGCTATAGGGAGACCCTCGATAAAGCACGGGGCCCTCCTGAGATGGCCAAATGTTGAACAAGTGACAACCAGAGAGAGACTAGCTAGTTTACAAAGACTGGCCATACTCGGGGTCATTGGTGCCAAGTCCTGCACATCTACAAATAGCCTGGAAGTGACAATGAACCTATCTCCTCTGCATTTGCATATTGCAGCGGAGGCGAGGATAAAAGCCTCCAGACTAAAATGCCTGAGCCAATGGAGAGGCAATAACTTAGGCCAGTCCAACATAAAGAAAGCCATAAAAATAGACACATTTGATATGTCGTCGGGCACAATGACTCCAACTTACTACTTTGATGGAACATACACCACCATCACACAAGATAGGGAAGTCACATCAAAGCCCATACCAATGTTATCAAGAGGGCAAATCTGGTACACGGCTGGCTCCAAGACAAGCAATGGGGTAAGGACTGGAATATGCGGGGATAAATATACGAGGTAAAACATTAGTCTAAGCCTCGGTACACAAGCCTCTATATTCTGAGCCGAGGTAACGGCACGAGAGAGATTCTAAGGAGGTGTCCCAAAAACCAACCCATAGTCATTCTCTCCGTCAGTCAGGCGGCTATAGAGGCCTAGCAATCGTGCAGATTTCCTTCCAAACTAGTTTGGGAGACTCACAAAAACCTAATTACCTGGAAGCACAGAACAAGGTGAAACTTGTCTGGGTTCCAGGTCACAAGGGCATTCAGGGGAATGAGAGCGCTGATGCCCTAGCAAGAGCGGGGGCAGCATCAACTATCATCGGGCAGGAACCAGCCTTCGGAATCCCGTTTGGGGACATTAAGCAGGACACGAAGAAATGGGTTAAGAACCATCATCATTCCTCCTGGAAGAACGCCTCTGACAATACTCACGGAAAGATGATGATGGGGCAAACCGACCGGGTCTCAAGACATCTCGAACTGAGCCGGAACTCTCTCAGGAAGGTGGTAGGACTCCTCCAGGGTACTGCCACCTGAGAAAACACTTGCACTTGCTGGGAATACACCAAGACTCCACGCTAAGCAGGTTCTGTGATGAGGAAGTAGAAATAGCTACCAGTATTCGAATGCAAAGTCCTGGCTCACATGAGGATGGATTTCTTCGGACACTGCAGTGCAGGGATACCTCGTAAGGAATCTTCTGGAGTTCGTCAGAAGATCCGGAGTACTCACGGGATAGACCTGACAGCTGGGAGCAGAAAAGTTCTACTCAGAACTACCTGTACTCCGGCCGAGCAATTATAATAATAAATGTAGGTGGTATGTCGCCCTATGCGCACAAACTTTCGTCTACGCCCCTGGTTACCGTCGATCGGAAATAAGCTTATCGGCCGACCGAACGTGTGCCCGTTCTACTTTTTGAGGTGGCCCAAATGTCGAGAGCTTTGAAAATTATTGGGCAAAACTACAATAACAATCAAGGAGAAATAATGAACGGCTTTGTCTTGATAGTGCGTGCAACGAGGTCGGTATTTTTTAAAGCAGCACAAATTCATTCAGATCGTCTAATATTCGAGCATTACCAACATTTTCATGGTTTGCAGTGGATGACACAGCATGAAATTATACCTAGAACGTTGTCAAATTTCTGTACAGACAGCGGTTCTGTAGACGAGAAAAGATAGCAGACATCGAAAACAAGCAATAAAAAACTGGTCAGTGGTTTCCTTAACAAAAGTGAAAAACAAAAACGGACTGAGGAACTTTAATTAACCCTTAACCCTTGTTGCATATTGCATATTTCAAATTATTTTTTTGCAATTGTTAAGATAGTTTATTATTGTTTTTTGTTTAATATCATTATTCTTATTATTATGAATGTTACTTGCTCCTACTATTATATTGTTTTTGATTGATCTACTTATTCATTTTGCAAACGATCATATGAGTAGTTACTCATTTATATTGTGTAAACTTTGATGCAAAATTTATAAAAAAAATTGTATTTTCAGGAATTTGGGGGGTAAATAAAGAAAGTTACACCTGAACTTCTCTATTCTACCTGGAAAGAACTATCAGGTATAAAAGCTGCAGACATTTTCAAGGATTTGTTTGGCTTTGAGATGATATCATCCATTTCAAGCCATTCTGAGGAAAATGTCTTGGTTCCCCATTGTCAGATTATCGAGATTTGTGAGAAATAAATCACATATCATATGAAGATGACATCAAAGTGATCACAATTGTTATCTCTGACTGAGGATATATGATTATGATTTTTCCGTGTTTCCCATTACAGCTCGCTGAGCCTCGTTATGAACATTTTGGAAACATATTCGATATAATTGGACATCAGATATATTCAGAATCAATTATGGTCTTTCTTCGAAAAATACCCAAAATGTGTCGTTTTTCGAAAATAAAAATTATTCTGGCGTTATCTTGTAGTATGGAAGATCTTGGAATTGGTACCTCATTTCATAGCGTAGAGCAGTGTGTGAAACATTTTTGATAGCAGTGTCTAATATAACTGAGAACATTTAAATGCCATCCCAACAAATAATGAGAGCTCTCCAATTGTCGTAACTTGTACGAGTAAGTACACGCCTGTGTATTTTTATTTTATTCCCATCTGATTCTTGTACCTATATGAAAAACAACACGTACGCCATTGTCGTTACTAGAATGTTCCGAGAGCTAGCGCCCTCTGATCACGTGCCAAATGAATGACGTTGCTAGTATCATCTTTTAGTTTTAACAGAGAGTTCGAGCATTGTTTATATAGAACATAGTTAGTCAACCTTATGGGATTATAATTGGATCAAAATGGATGCGACATGTAGATGGCGATAGTGAGCTCGCATCCAAATCATGTCGTAACTTCAGTGATCTGGCCTCCAAGTCATGTCGTAACTTGATTGAAACAATGGGACAGCATTAAAATCAGGGTTTTTTGAAGAAACCTTCATTAAAATGACGTCAAATATTCATGTTTGTAACTAATCACGCTAGATGACACTCGCGTTTGCGTCCAACACCAATTACACAGGCATTGACTATCTTACTTCTCTATAAACAATGGTTCGAACAAAGAGTAGGGGTTATGACCCCTACTATTTGGTTCGAGTTAGACCGTACATGAGACGTCACGTTATTAGAGCACGCCGACGACTCGTTTGACCGATGTGATTGATTTTGAATATTTTTAACGGTAAGTTATTTACAAATTACTTGTTTTCTAAGTTTACACGTTTTTTAAATCGTTTTTATTTCTTGTTCGGTATTATTATTGACACTGTACTTTTGACAACTATTGCGAAAAGTAAATTGTGTTTGTGAACCGATTGACTTATTTCGAAAATCACTACCTCACCTTGGATTTTTTAATGCCATGTATACAAATTGGGACGAATTTAAATATTTTTGCTGCTGAAGATTACTGATGAGTGATGCTTTCAGACGCACGAAACAGTTTTTCAGAAAACAATACAATTTTTCAAGAAATGAGGGTAAAATGAGAGATTTGAGTTACACCAATTTTTTTAACAACAGTTTGACATTATTGTTTGAAAAAACATAACCAAGTGGAACTGGATATTCATTACGAAAGAATGCCCATTTTGTCCAGGCTTTACTATGGTATAAAACATACGATCATTATTTTTGGAAGGAGTAGAATTTCGATGATATTAGAGTGTGACGTTATTCTGAGCTAAAATCAAATTCATTAAACTTTGTCAGTAATGTCTTTTATTTTTATCCTATCAAGATGAAATGATTAAATAATTATGAGTAATAACGAATCAACTGCTTAGAAGCATTCAATGAGATGTAATGAAGTAAATACTAATTCAACTTTTTTTTTAATCAACATACACCATAAACCACAATAACGATTATTCAACATCGCACTGAATATTACAAAAATGTTATTTTCCATCCACTCGTCCGCAGAGACGACATATTTTCAAGAAGAACCTTCTAGGATACGTTATAGGTTATAGCCCCCAAATCAGCGATTTTATGAGCGGCATTGTGCAATCGGATATAGTTCTGCATAAAGCGCTGCTGCAGCAGTAGCACTTCCTCCACATTCACCATAAATGTTGTGCATATGCGCATATTCTCGGGGAGTATAACGTATGTACGGCATGACAAAGAAATAAATACAACTAAATAAAAGAAGCTGAATAATTTCAAAAAACTACGATAGAGGTCACAAGTTGTTCAAACAAAAGTTTTTAATTTTCGACAAGGATTCATCTCTTAAAAAAGTTTGAACTTATTTAGTTACACCCTGTATATCTGTCGGTCTCTGAAACTTGGTTGGAATCTGGAAGTTGGAATCTGGAAGTTGGACAATTGCGACATTTATCACAAGAATTCGTATTAATTGGTGCCATGTCGGATAATCGACATTTCATTTCGATAATTTTATTAGGCCTTATTACATGAAAAGTTAATTTTATTGACATACTATTTAATGCCACCAAGCAGTCTATTCTTTATTATTAATAATTATTTCCACATTTTATCTTGATAAAATCTAAATAAAATAATTTTTGGGCGTAAGTATAAAAGTTGATCAAATAAATTAATATTTTGGAACCTTTGGCGTAAATACAATTCAAGAAAAAAATAAAATACCCAAACACCAAAACTACGTCACAATCTTAAAATCTTACTTTTAGCTCCTGAAGATGCTAACTTTGTTGGCGAAACTCGCGTCGAGTGTGATTGTGGCGCAGTTTTGATGTTGGGTAGTTTCCTTTTTTTTTCTTGAATAAAAGTTGATAGAAGCCTAGATGAAAACCACGCCTAATTCAATGGAAACCACTTCTTTCAAAAATAATTATAGTTTGTTTTATACCATGGTAGAGTCTGGACAAAATGAGCATTCTTTTGAAATGAATGTCCACTTCCAATTGGTTATGTTTCTTTCAGATAATAATGTCAAACTTTTTTTAAAAAATTGATGAAACTCAAATCTGTCATTTTATCTTCATTTCTTGAAAAATGTTTTCACTTTCTGAAAAACTGTTCTGTATGTCTAGAAGCATCAGTAATCTTCAGCAGCAAAGATACTTGGATTCGTCCCAATTTGTATACATGGCACTCAAAAATCCAAGGTTAGGTAGCGATTTTCCAGAAATTCTTAAATTCCCATTATCTCGAAAACGGTGATATTTTTACTGAGGTGAAATTCCGATATTCTGAACAGTCATGACCTGGTCTATCACCAGTTTTAATATTGTACAAGGTTTAGCGGACACCCTGTATACATAAAATATCAGCATACCAAAGTATGATACATAGATAGTAAATATTCCCCTTTCTGAAGAAAATTTCTGCAAAGAATTAAATATTATAAAACAGATAGCAATTAACAATGGATTTCAAGTCAAATTAATAGAGAATATTCTTGCTAAAAAATTACATAGAAAGGCTATCCAAAAAGTGTACACCACTATGAGGAACCTTGACAATAATTACAGAACTTTAACTTATTCAGGGCCCGTTTCAGAAAAAATAGTGTCATATTTGAAAAAACAAAATTTAAGAGTAGCATTCAGAACAGATAACACGTTGGGAAGGAAGGTTTATCAAAAATAATAAAGATAAAACACAAAAACCTAAAAAATCGGGCATTTGTAAATTGAATTGTGGATCTTGTTCCAAAGTATATGTAGGCCACACTGGTAGACCATTCAAAAGCCGCGTACGTGAGCACCGTATGAATTATGTGAATAACAAAACACATTCAACATATGCCAATCATATTTTGGAAGAAGACCATGACTTCATGTTGAAAATAAGGGTATTAGACTTAATTGTTTAGAATTCTTGGAAATTAATAAATTGAAAAATTCGAATTGTTTACTAAATGATCAATTGGACCTTAATAGTTCCCCTTTGTTAAACCTTTTCAACTAATTAAGTAGTAGATATGTTTTGAGATTTACAGGTATTTTTTTTACAGGTATTTTTATTTTTATTATAGGTAGCTCCTAATTACCTCAACTGTTAAGAAGGGTATTGAAGTAATGTTCAACATAGAATAATTTAATGTATTACATCCGCTTGAGAAAGATACTGTGTATCGAAACATGTCGCGTAGACAATAAATCTGTGGAAATTTAATCGTGTTTACCTTAGTGTCATATACTATGAATTTCCATCAAGTAACGGCCACGTCAATCCAAAATATCAATTATAAGTTAAACTCCTTGGTTTGAAATGACTGCATTTATGCAGACATTTAACAATTATCATTCATCAATATATAACAGTAGGTATCATGGTATATCATGTTGATATTTGTATGACAGTTCTACGGAGTATGTCAAATAGCAAAAAATACTTACAAGCAATGGGGTCTCTCCCTGTCATTGTTGAATCCTGGAAACGAAAACAAAATATAACTTGTTTGCTCAACTCTTCATTATAAATAAACGACCTTTCTTTTTAGTCAAAGTCAGTATATGCTAAACTAAATACTTATATATTGACAACAAATGAAATTACGTTATAAGTAATAAACTACAGGGTGATCCACATATTCTCGCTATTACCACTGCCGCTAATAATACTTTATGATAGGTAAATAACGACAAAATATTCAATAAAATTATTCAATTGCCAATTTTATTCAAAACCACCAACAAATTGAATAAATCAATGTGACTATCTGATTAGATTGAATTCGAAAAAGATTCAATTTTAAAAGTTGTTCGAAATGTCTTATACGGGATGTATTGATATCTAGTTAGCCTAGACTAGTTCCCTGCATAAACAAAATATTGCGTTACCATAGCAACGAACAATAACGTATTAGAAGTGTCAGTGTAAAGTTTGACGTCAAAAAAGTAAACCAGAGTTACGCAATAAATTAAAAGAAAAAATATGTCCACCGAAATTGTGAAAATCGAAAAATTGTAGTATCGAGCCATCATCAAGTACCTGTATTTAAAAGGGTTAAGAGGTAAGCAGATTTACGAAGATATGCTTAATACCCTTGGTGATCAATGTCCTTTGTATGCGACCGTGAAAAATTGGACTGCAAGCCTCGAAATAGGTAAATTTTCCATTGAAGATGATGACTGATCGGGAAGGCCAGTTTCTGTGTCAGTCCCCGAAAATATCGATGCAGTTCATGACATGATTTTAACAGACCGTCGAATTGGGCTAAAACGGATATCTGAAGCACTGAATATTTCATACGAACGCGTTCATCATATAGTTCACGTCAATTTGGACATGAGAAAAATTGCTGCAAAATGGATCCCCAAATGTTTGAATGTTGACCAAAAGCGTGCAAGGGTAGTAGCAAAGCGTTCGATCTGTGCTAGATTTGAAAACGATGTAGACTTCTTAAACCGAATTGTTACTATGGATGAGACTTGGGTACATTTCTACGATCCAGAAACAAAGCAACAAGCGATGGAATGGCGACACTCCGGTTCTCCAAGACCTAAGAAGTTTCGTGTCCGAAAATCTGCTGGAAAAGTTCTTGCTTCCGTTTTTTGGGATTACGATGGTGTAATCATGGTTGATTTTTTGGATAATGGTAGAACAATAACTGAAGATTAATATTCGACATTACTGACCACTCTATGCGGGCGCACGGAAAAAAACCTTTTTTAGTATGCTAAATAAGTATGTAAATATAGTGTTTTCAGATAGGTATAATGAAAAACATGTTACATTTGACATACAGTGTGATTTACTTCTCATGGAAACACCCTTGTATCTTCCGTAATTTTTGACGTAGAACCATGAAAGTTTCAGGATCGATAGATACACTGAAAACTGAAAAGGAACTCACTGCACAAAGCGGATCACTTACGTGATATACACTACACGCCAGCAGCGAAGGAACCACCCATTTTTCCGGAAAATTATATTAGGTGGAAATTCTTTCGGATTCGTGTTCAGGATCCCCAAATTACTACTAATACACCTCTTTCCTGAAAAATGTTCAGTCCTGAAAAATTATAATTTGTTTCACTTCTCATGGAAACGCCTCCGTATCATCCGTAATTTTTGACATAGTAATATGAAATTTTCAGGATTGATAGATGCACTAAAAAGGTACTCACTGCAGAAAAGGGGTCATCATACGTGATATACACTGCACGCCAATAGCGATGAAAAAATGGGTGGTTCCAGTTGAAAAATGGGTGGTTCCAGTTGAAAAATGGGTGGTTCCAGTTGAAAAATTGGTGATTCCAGTTTAAAATGGGTGGTTCCAGTGAAAAAATGGGTGGTTCCAGTGTACATCACGTAGGATGACCCCTTTTGTGCAGTGTGTTCATTTCTAGTGTATCTACCGATCCTGAAAATTTCATGGTTTAACATCGAAAATCACGGAAGATACGGGGGCGTTTCCATGAGAAGTGAAACAAATTAGAATTTTTCAGGACTGAAAATTTTTCAGGAGGTAGAAGTATTAATAATAAATTGGGGAATAATTTTTTTTTGTGACATCAAACATAAACGGTTTTCCATTTGTTGCATACTTTTTGAGGCACGCTATATTTGCGTAATTTTAATGTACGATTTCAAAAGTTTAACAAGCAGACTCAAATGTGAACCTGGCAAGACGACATCGCCAGCAAGACGGACAGCGCTACGCTTCGATAAAGTCAGCGCTACGCTTCGATAAAGTCAGCGCTACGCTTGGATAAAGTCGTGCTCGGTATCGCGGCAGCGTGTGGGTATTCATTTAATCGTAATTATTTTCGGTCATGTAGGTGGAATCATGGACCTATAGAGTATTGTACTGGACCTAGCTGTTTACATCTTGGTCTGAAGTCACTCGACCTAGCTGTTTACATCTTGGTCTGAAGTCGTGAATGGTCATAATCGGTAGTCGTGATATTAAGTTAAGCGTTGTCACATCTCGTAGGTGATAAGTCTTTATCACAGAGAAAAGTTTGTCACTATACGTATTCCATTCGATAACAATCGAAGAATGAAGAATGGTGATGAAAACGATATCGTGCAACTTATACCTGTATTACTTACAAGTTTCAAAATCCAAACTATCGAAAAAAATCATTACTTGCGTCTTCAACTGGTTGTGTTGAGATTGTTGTGTCTAGTCATTTGTCAACGCTGTTGAATATCAATGTTTATGTTTTCCACAAAGTAAACTTTTGACAGTTCTGTCATATTCTGTTATTGCTTTTTTGTGATATTATTGTTGAAATAGTGTTTTTCAAACTCATTTATGTTATACAGGGTGTTTCATAATAAATGCGCAGGACTTCAGGATGTGATAGCTCGTCCAAAAATATGAAAAAAAAGTTTCTATTAACTAACCCTCTAAAATGCACCATTTTCGAGATACAGGGTGTTTTAAAAAAAATAATCGTATTTTGCGAATATCTCTGGAACCGTTAATCGCACAGAAAACAGATTTCGTAGGCATTTTCTACTCATAATAAGCTATGTTTTGTGTGGATTTTTTATTTTTTCAAATTCATAATTGGTGAAAATTTTGAAGGGGTAGTGGGTGTTTTTTTCTCCAACTTCTACGCCACTGGAAAAAGTATGTTTTCTACACAAAAAAGGTACTCTTGGTCATAAGCTCTAAAGTTGACAGTTTTCATGAAAAATCAACCTTCATATTGAAAAACATGGTATTTTTTTTATAATTTTTTTCCTAATTATACAAAATTTATTTAAACGTTAAAACAAGTAACAAAACCAAAAGTTGACTTCTTAATTGCAAAAAAAATAATAAAAAAACAGTAACAATCATACTCAGTTGAATTGTTGGAAATGTCCGCCGTTAGCTTCAATGCACGCAGCAATTTTTCGAGGAAAAAAACATTATTTAAATAACATGAAAGTTGATTTTTCTTGAAAACGGTCAACTTTAGAGCTTATGACCAAGAATACCTTTTTTGTGTAGAAAACATTGGCGGTTCATATAGGAGGCTCAAAACTGTACTTTTTCCGGTGGCGTAGAAGTTGAAGAAAAAAACACCCACTACCCCTTCAAAATCTTCACCAATTATGAATTTTAAAAAATAAAAAATCCGCACAAAACATAGCTTATTATGAGTAGAAAATGCCTAAGAAATCTGTTTTCTGTGCGATAAACGGTTCCAGAGATATTCGCAAAAAACGATAATTTTTTTTTAAAATTTCAACACCCTGTATCTCGAAAATGGTGCATTTTAGAGGGTAAGTTAATAGAAACTTCTTTTCATATTTTTGGACGAGCTACCACATCCTGAAGTCCTGCGCATTTATTTTGAAACACCCTGTATAGTGGCAGTATAATAGACAGAGACTACATTTATCTCACAACTTTGGATCCGCTCAAAATGGGTTTGACTTGACTGGATCCGATACACCTAATCGATATATACAGTGTTCGGATTGGATTGAATCACTCAAGTCAATTCCATAAAATATAGGATTGGACCCAACCGATCGCCTTGAAGAGAAGTGAAATTACGAGATAAACGAGTTTGAAATTGAAAAATGACAGGAAAAAGTAGCCACATTCAGATTAGTGTTTATATTGACAATTGTCTTTCTCAAAATGGAGAGCAAAATAATAATTAAGAAAAGAAACGTATGGTCCAAAGAAGAGAGCAGTTTTTTCATTCAGCTGATTAAGGAAAAACATATTATATCGTGATTTAATTCGCAGAACACAAGAAATTTAAGGTTACGAAATCAGACATTTTGCTGTGAAGTTAGCTTTTTTCAATCGGATTGAAGAATAGGATTCTTCGATCCACTTAAATATTGCGATATAAACTGAAGGGTGGTTTCACTCGACTCAATGCTATTGAATTTGAAGCGGATAGAGACCATCCAGATAAACGTAGTCAGAGGCTCATAAAGGTGCAGTCTTGTTGGATTTGCAAACAATCCATGTGTTCGAACCCGAATATCAGATTGCATTTGTAACTACCATAGGCGTTACAGTGGGTATCAATCAGTTATCGCCGAACAAATTGAAATTAATACGTGTATTCAAACCTTTATATGTGGAGATAACGAAAAAGACACCTCTCGGAACATTTACTACTTTATAAGGTCTTTGGATAATGCTTAATGCATGTAAAAAAAGGTTGCTGAAGAGTCCAAGAAATATCTATCAAAATTTGGATTTATCTTCAGGTTTCAAGCTGATGGTTGAAAAAGTTGGTGATGAAATGTTCATTTGAATGTGTTCCAAAGTCTGCTAGGATTTACAGCGAATATTTATTCTTCACAATATTCACTTATTTCAATATCTATATAAGAACTTGTATTTATTGAATATATAAATTATAATTTTTTAGTCAATACTTTTTTATTCTCATTTTTTCAGTCGGCTGTCTCCAGCTTTCCATTCATTGAAAACGAAAGTCTTGAAAGTCTATTTCTTTTTCATTCAGGAAACTGTGAACCTAATTTTCTAAGGATCGATAGTATCTCAGTCAATGAAGTATTGCATGACATCAGGTATGTCATACGAGTTTTTCTATCTCACGAAATCCCATCGGATGTATATTCTATCACTTTCGTTGAACTTTTCAACATTATTTAAATTCAGCATTATTTCTTGTGATTGAACCCTATTCTTATCAAATGCGTGCGCTCCTGTCGGTTGTGGAAAGGTCACAGTCTATCGCTACCTTCTCTCTTCCCCGCAGCCCGCGCGCCAGCAAAATGAGCGACTTCAAAACAATCCGTGTTGTAGGTATGGCCATGCCGAGTCCATCCATCTGTATTTATACGATATTATACGTCCACGGGTGGAATATTTTTATATGAACTTGTTGGGAAGATGAAAGCACTATAATCAATGGCTACAGATAAAACCGTGTATTTCTTGAAATACCTAATTCGAATGAATCCTGATTTTGGCCTGAATCATAATTACATGTTGAGACTTTATTTTATTGTAATATGATCCATGAATAACATTTCTAGAAAAATTTGGATTTGTAGCATTCATTTGATTACCTTTCTTCTCTCATAAAATAATGAAACAAATGTTTCCGGCTTTCATAATCGTCTTGTTAGATTGTTTTCACATACAGTATCTAAAAATGAAGTGTGAAATTTGATGTTGTAGCATTCATTTGACCCTCTTCCGCCTTTCAAGAAAATACGATAAAAAATGTCTGGCTTTTGGGATTTTTTCATGAAGAATACCAACTTTCACATTCAACATATTACCAGTTCATTTTTCATTATCATCTGTGATAAAAACCCCAAGATGATAATTGAAGCCAGAAAGTTTTTTATTTTCGTATTTTATAAAGGGACGGAAAAAGGTTCAATGAATACTACAAAATCAGATTTCACATTTAATATTTCAATTTTTTTCCTGAAAAAAATCTCAATGATATTGAAAGCCAGAAACATTTTTTTCATTATTTCTAGAGGACCGAAAGGGAGTCAAATGAATGTTACAAAATCGTCTTTCAATTTTAACGTATTCAATAGTAAATTTTTCATTATTCTCTGTAAAAAAAAAATCCCAGCACGAGGCGAAAGAAGGTCAAATGAATGCAGCAAAATCAAATTCCACATTCAACTTATTTAACACTTCTATTTTCAATATTCTTCATGAAAATAATCCCAACAAAATGATATTGAAAGCCAGAAACATTATGTTCATATTTTCTAAGAAGGTCAAATGAATGCTACAAAATCAACTTTCGCCTTAAATGTATTCAACAGTTAATTTTTCATTATCATCGGAGGAAAAAAATCTCGGCAAAATATTAAATGGTGTCAGAAACATTTTTTCTTCGTATTTTCTAAAGGGGCGAGAGTGGATCAAATGAATGCTACAAATTCAGGTTTCACGTTCAACTTCATTTTTCATAATTCTTCCTGAAAAAAATCCGAACAAGATAATATTGAAAGCCAGACACATTTTTTTATTATTTCTAGAGTATCGGAAGGGGGTCAAATGAATGCTACAGAATCGACTTTCACCTTTAATGTTTTCAATAGTTAACTTTTCGTTATTCTCTTTGAAAATAACCCCGCAAGATGTTAATTGAAGTTAGAAACATTTGTTTCGTATTTTCTAGAGGGGCGGGCGGAAGGGGATTAAATGAATACTACAAAATCAAATTTTACTAGAAATGATATCCACGGATTATTTTACGATGAAATAAAGTCTCAACATAGGTAATTATGAAAGTAGTAGTACTACAAAACGTATATTCTACAAAACGTATATTCTCATTTTGCGCTACAATGGTGCGAAACGGGTGAAAAATGCATGCAAACATGGCTGAAAACGGCCGAGCACGCGTTAGCTGCCAAGTGGTAGGAGAGTCCGGGAGATGAGGGGAATTCTTCTAATGAACGGGTTACGTGATAATACGCTTCTCCTCATCTCCCGCTCTCTCCTATCACTCACCGCTTCCACCAGCTCAGCCGTTTTCAGTCATGTTTGCAAGCATTTTTCACCCATTTCGCAGCATTTTACCGCAAAATGAGAATATACATTTTGTGGCACTGCACTTCTAATTTCAAAATCTTTTTTAGAAATTCATATCGGACTATCCAGGCACGCTGCAAGATAGTGCAAAAAAATTCAGATTACAATTGTGCCAAAACTAATGATCCATCAGAGCCTGTTTTGTGCACATATAAAGTGCACATGATTCAGTACTTTCATGAGAAGGATCAACCGTATTTCTTGAAAAAATGGCGGAGTTATGAATTTTTTTAAAAATCGTAAAATTTTCCGGTTTTTCCAGTTTTCCTCCGTTACTAATGATCCGATCGGGTAGTAAAACATTCCATTTTGTTCATATTTCAATTATCTACACATCTTTCCATTGAAGCAACCAGATTGCTCTATTAGTTTTCATTTTATAATCAAAATTTTTTTAAAAAATACGTGTTTTTGCGAGTTTGTTTGTATTTAAATGTTTACAACAAGCTGATAAATGACAGTTGCGAGTCGAAAACATAACAGAATATAACTACGGACTGTCTTCCAAGTGGTGGCACAGTCGGTTTTCTACTAGTATTTTTGTTAGAAAAAAATGCTCTATTGATTGGCCTATCTTCCCAGCAAGTTCAGGTAAAAATATTTCACCTACTTGAATGAACATAATTGATAAATTAATACCCATGCTGCCTGCTGCCTCGATACCGAGCACGACTTCATCGAAGCGTAGCGCTGTCCGTCTTTCTTGCCAATTACACTCCGGTTGATTTACGTGCTATTTTCTTTCTTGCCAAGTACACTCCGGTTGATTTACGTGCTATTTTCTTTACTCTCCGAGTAGAGATAAGTGGCCAACCCCATAACTTACGAGTCATCATTAAAAAATTTATGAAATTATTCAAATGAAAGATGGTACTTTATTTTAACGGAATTTGATAAATACCCAACATGGTAAAGGTAAGCTTAGTGGATTCCACCTCAAAAAAAGGGGTTGTACCTACGTTGTTTTATCTCCTGAACACGAATCTGAATCCAAAAATTTGATGGGGTCAATAATTCTGTTCAAGTTATGCCCTTTTGAATACTGAAAATCGGTCATTTTCAAAGTAATTTTTCAGTTAGAAATCGCACAAAATGGCTCATTATTTTTGTCGGCACTTTTTTCAGGTCCGAATCAAGCAAGTCATTACCTTTTAGTAATTTTCATACTTGTGGTGAGTAAGTTGGTCACTTGGCAATTGGGATATAACTATTTGAATTCAAATCATAGAAATATATATTATATACTTACTCTAGAATGCTAATCCCCATGTCAAAAGTGTTGTAATAAGTTCAAGCTAGTCCGCAATGCGCAAGCACGTCATTAGTGATTTTTGTAACAGGCCCGGTTTTAGTAAAATATTATGGTACTTGTGAAGAACAAACGTTAATCTGAATCTCGGAGAATAAGGTTGGAAACCTCATTGTACTTATACCTGTTATTTGTATTTAGCCAATTTGAATAAATATTTTCACATATTTATGATCCCAAATATTCAGCAAAGGCCATCAGAAAGTAGAGTACGGTTATTATTATTATTTATCGCTCTGAAGCGACTGATTTTTGGTATCACATTCACTTTTCAGCTGTAGTTAACCAACAAAAACCTACAGAACCACCCCAAATCGTCGGTGCGAATTTCAAGGAAGCACTGGGTTGGAAAATAAATTGAAGAGATTAACATGCTATTTCTACGAGTATTTCTGGTTGTATTACCTTAGTGCAATTTCCACAATGGGGGTGCATGAAAAAGTGAGGCCAGAAGCATTTTCCTTGCCATAAGAAAAAAAAAGCACTTCCATATTGACATTAAATTTCTGAGGCGAGGCGATTCTGTGTATGTTTAGTACTTTTTGTAGGAATCTAGAACTCATAATATAAGCGGTGTGGCAGAAAGTTGTATCACTCGCCATGCATGCTTACGCAGACACAGTATTGGTACTGCACTAGGTTTCAAATTATTCTATTGTCGTTTTCACATGAATCTTCATGAGGAAAATGTCTGCAATAAATTACAATTTTCTCACTCAAATGTTCTGCTGGGATCTCTTCTTAAAAACAATAACCTAAAATCATGCATTTTTTGTCAAACTAAAATAATATTCAAGCTATTTTGAGCAAAGCATATAGGTACATAAAAAATTTCATTATCTACCAAAAATTATTTATTTCAGGTATTTTTCCTTTACACAACACTAAACAGTTCATTGTTTATTTGTAGGAAGAAATGGCTTTATTACAACAAGATTAACGGCTTTATTAGAAATTGTCTTTAAATGAACAAGATTAATGCAAATTCACGAATGATGAAAGAATAACCAACGACAACAAACACCACACAAAACGACAAGAGAAAATTTGAAATTCTAAAAATCGTATCTGATCTCTGACAAGAGTGACAGATCTCACTGACAAGTCTTCCTGTTGATGAAAAAGCACTGTTGCACGGTCATTATAATTACAGTAGCATAGGGTACATCAATGTTTTAAATAAGTTTCTTTCGCGCCTAAAATTCAGAGTAATCTATCTCTAAAAGATTCTTTTCGATTTTAAAAAGTCCTAAATGCGCTGTCAAATTTCTCTCTTTCAAATGACATGTGTTTTATTGCCTCAGAACAAAAAACTCTGAATTGGAACACCAAATTATTTTCAAACTTGGCAACGATCTACCCAAACTACACTGATGACGAGCATGCGCACATCGTAAATGGGTCGCATACGTGGCATGCTTTTCGCCGTGAAAATTGGCGGGATTAGCACAAAGAGACTAAACTAACAAGAAGGGTTTAATAAGCTCTAGCCAATCAGAATCTTGTAGCGTCAATGCATCATAGTGACGTACTTGGATATGAGTACAGAGTCGAACTCGAACCAAGCAACAAAACTGTCAGCAGTAACTCTCATATACCAAGAGCTAGTCCGTCACTGTCTATAGAGAACTACTACGTCACATTTCGTCACAAATGTTCTTTCATGTCTTTCTACTAGTGTCCCCATTGTCTTATGGGGATTAAACTCTCCTTGTTGAATTTTGGTCTCCTTGGGACATTCTGGAGTAAGTATATAATATATATTTCTATGATTCAAATATGAGCAATAACTTCCTCTTCATTTATATAAGCATTCAGTTGTTTAATTTCCGCAATTTTGTATTATATTTATTTTAGAAGAAATTTTTTTAAATCCACTAGTACTTACATTTGTTAATTTTGGGAATTGCACAATTAAACATTTGAATATATAAATCAAGGGTAATTAATTGCTCATTTTTTGATTTCCAATAGTTGGAGGCGCCTTTTCCAAGTGTCCAACTTACCTCAAGAATAAAAATTACTCAATATCTATGAAAAAGTTAGGTTAAGGTTTATTTATTTGAGAATGTCGATTTTTGTGTAAAACATTTGGTTTTGGTTCTTACAATTATGAAATATGAGTTGATTACCATCTGAAAAAAGTGTCGACAAAAAGAAGGAGGCGTTTTGTTCGATTTTTCATTGAAAAATTCGCGTTTGAAAATGATCGATTTTCAAAATTCAAAAGAGCATACCTCGAAAAGTACTAGAGACCCCCCCAAAAATTTTTTTTTGGTGGAGTCCTTTGAACTTACTCTTACCCTCAACAGATCTATAGAAGAATAAAAATTATGAAATTCAATTATCAAGAATATGAGGCTAGTGCCTGTTTGTTCTTCTGACTTTCTATTATACACTCATTCCATAATTCATAATTCTCTTAATTATCTTTCAAGGTGTTGGATGTCAATAACATCTACATCAGAAGAAGTAGCAATCCTATCAGAAAAACCTTGATTCTTCATTTTATTGAGTTCCAATCTCAGACCCTTATTTTTTCTAGTTTCTGGCGAATGAGCTGTCACTGCAGTATTCCTTCACATTTTGTTGATGATTTCTGTTGATGCAATATGTGATAGATATGATTTAGGTAGGCTGTTTTCATAACATATTTAGCTAAGATTATTTGTGGTAGGATTTTAGGTGTAATGGTAATTATCATCCAACTGATAACTACATGAAAAAATATTGTTAGTGAGGTTAATAGAATAAGATTCAAATAGATAGTAAACATTTCAATATAGGAACTTCAGCTGAACATTATGAATTACTATAGTAGATTCAATTTAACTCCAACTTGTAAACCAATATTGTGTGTTCATTACTCTATAACTATAGGCTTCAGAGCAATATAATGCCAGTTGCCTCCAAAGCAATAAAGGTATATTTTTTAATAACTCAATTTACAATTCTGTGTCAATAGAAGTGAATTACAGCAAAGCCCTTGGCCTGGCCCCAATCTAGACTATAGAAGGCTATTTTCATTCAATATTGAACTCCTCCTAACAAGCTTCTTGTTCAATATTCCATCCTCATTAAGTATATATTGAACAAATAGTTCATTGATTACTCCTGTTCCAGTATAAATAAACAAATCTGCACACGAAGGCCAAACGAAAAATTCAGTGAACACAATTTCAGATGAAGCCTTCAGAGGAAATAAAATTCAAAAATAACCAGCCAAGAGAAAGCAAAAGGAAACGATTTTGATGGATGTTATATGTAAATCAGATACTGAGTAACCTTCAAAACTGCATGTACTCACCAAATTTTCCTTAAATATTGCATAAGTAGACACTGTCCCTTTCAGGTCAATTAGCACCAAACATTGTTATACAGTTTATTATGAAATACTCAAAACATTCACATTTATTTTCCGAATAGTCAACACCCGAAAACACTTTCCGAGATGAATATCAATTAATTTACTAATAAATCCAGGAAATATGGGGCCTACAACACCATTAGAGAATGGTGTATACAATTCCTGGGATGTCTTGGTCTTGACTTCACAACAGAAGATGACAGCACCTGTCACATATGTCAAAAGTCATTCTATGGATATAATTACATATTTCTTTTAAAACGTTTGAGGAGCGCCCGAGCTACACTGTGACCGAAACACAAGCACTGACCAAGGGTGCGACGAACACTCGATCCGTAGCGAGATTGACATGGCTCGACCACTGAAATGAAATTATTATTATAATTTCATTTCAGTGGGCTCGATATAATGTCATCATATTATAATTTCATTTCAGTGTTTAATCCCCATAAGACACTAACACACTAGTAGAAAGAGATTAAAGAACATTTGTGACGAAATGTGACGTAGTTGGACGTGTCATGGCCGCCGTTCTCTATAGACAGTGACGGACTAGCTCTTGGTATATGAGAGTTACTGCTGACAGTTTTGTTGCTTGGTTCGAGTTCGATTCTGTACTCATATCCAAGTACGTCACTATGACGCGTTGATGCTACAAGATTCTGATGGGCTAGAGCTTATTAAACCCTACTTGTTAGTTTAGTCTCTTTGGGCTCGACATTCATTTAGATTTTAGCAACAGAGAACAAGCATGATTTTATTTTTTTTTCTTTGGTGTTTTGGCATCGACTGCTATGGTCATTAGCCATGTGTTCTTTATAGGCTTTGTTACTACCTCCATACGCCACCTTAGGAGCAGCACTGTTAATTGGAACGCAACAGTGAATCGTGCAGTACTCACCCTAGTCTAGCTACGAGATTTTAATAATTTAATCGGGTAAATTAAATTAAAAAATCCCAGCCCAACCAGGGTTCGAACTCCTGACCTTTCGACTCAGAGTCGGACGCTCTAACCACTGCGCCACGCCCCGACTCATGTTTTTATTTTCTGGGTTTTCTGCATGGATTCGGGTAAAAAATTACATTTAGTGAATATAATTCCTCAAATCCCATTTGTTTCCGAAATTTAAAGATTTAAAATTGCTCTTCGATTTAAACAAAATTTGACCTTGGCTGAGTCAAGTCTCCGGTCTGACCAATATGATTAGACCAGCGCGGTCATTTGGTTGACTTGACGACCTAATTAGAACTGTTTGTATGTGACCAATATTTTCAATCATCCGGTCCGTCCGACTCATCGTCATACT
Organism: Chrysolina oricalcia; assembly: GCA_944452925.2. Lineage (NCBI taxonomy): Eukaryota > Metazoa > Arthropoda > Insecta > Coleoptera > Chrysomelidae > Chrysolina > Chrysolina oricalcia. Next base: position 20,043,568 of record OX101825.2, read on the forward strand.
TCATATTGAACGCGCGTGCCTTGTCCGACCGGTGACTTGACACAGCCCTTGATTCGAATGACTTCCCCCAAACATTAGCGCTCCCTTGTGGTTGTTTTTAGAACATTGAGTAATTTTGACAGTTTTAGAGAAATATTCTCTTTTATTACACATATGGTCACTGAATCTAGAAGGCCGTGCCGTCCTTACGGGTATGGCCAATGGGCGTAGTCCAATACTTGAAATAGTTCCAGTATTCAAATAACCCACAAAATCACCAATTAGAGATCAAGTTTTGTGGGTTATTTGAACACTGGATCTATTTCACGTACTAGACCACGCCCATTGGCCATACCCGTAAGGACGGCACGACCTTCTAGATTCAGTGACCCTAATTACACAGCCTTTAAGAGCCCTCCAACGGTGAAAGTTTGTACTGTGTGAAGTAACGATGCATTTGTCCGCCACAGTCGAGGAGTACGTTTTCAAATAGGATGAAAAAAGTATTAGATATATATAATAACGAATTAGAGAAAAAAAAAAACAAAAAATATCAATTTCTGAGTTTAGTCACTTAGCTTCTCGGATGTTAATGTTTGTGTGTAACTTATACTATTTCAGAACAGGGACACATGCCTTTTCCCTTTAGGAAACCCAATAAGATTCAAAATAGTTTGCTACTCGTAATTATACCAAAAGTGTGCTTGTCTTTTCTGTACATGTATTTCTGACACCACTGCAATAAAAATTGTCTTAACTGGTTTCACTTATTAATTTGAAACATGTAAAAATTAAACTAATTCGTTTATATCTTAATTCATATCACTACTCTGCTACAATCAACGGCAGTCCTAGCCTCAAATTTTGGGGGGGGGGTCGCCGTTATGAGCTTTAAGTTTTCTGATGGAACCAATTACAAGTCCAATGAATGACGATGAATTATAATCCATATATATTCACGATTTTGGAGGGGGGTCATGACCCCCCGCCCCCTGGGACCGCCCTTGGCTACACTTTGTAGTTATGTCTGTTTGCAACGGGGCCAGGTAGCCGAGTGGTTAAAGCGACATTTTTTCAATCACTTTGGCTGCCAGTCGGCGATGGGTTAAACCATGGCGACTGCAGACATTTTTCTGATGGCCCGAGAAAGTGCTCTACGAATAGCACGTAAAAGGGTAAGTCCTCGTTAATCATTGGCTCTCACAAGTTTCGACTTCTGAGGGCTGCCGTTCGTAAAGGGACGACAGCTGGATAAAAACAAAAAAAAATTAAACGAACTGCGGCAGTACTTGAACTGCTATCTCTGGGCAGGGGAACTCCTTATATATTCACAGCCACGTACACTTGGACGACTAGAGATTTCGAGAAGCGGCGAAAGGTGATGCCAAATACATTGAAATGCTCATAGAAGCGACGGGTTCTCGAATATTATTCGAACTGTCCAGACACATTCCTGGGCGATGATGAGTTATTCGTATTTACAAGTTGTTTTCTACAGCGGTCAGGTCCAGTTTCAGGGGATTATCTTCAAGTCCAATGAGCAGAGTGCAGGGACCCGGACCGGAACCGTTTTGAACCGAAACCCGTAACGGAACCGATATTTCAAATTCGATTATTTCGTGGTACCGAACCGAAACCCTTAAAAAATATAACGGTTTTTTCGGTTAATTTCGGTTCTATCCGAAGTCAATCATTGATGAAATGTGAGATGTCACTACAGAACTTAAACATAGTTTAATCGTATGTTTAAGTCACATAGGTACGTTTCCTTCGATATCAATAGAATGACAAGTTACAAGCAGAATCACAGCAAAACTACGCAGAATAGACACTGAAATGAAATTATGATATGATCATATTATAATTTCATTTCAGTGAGAATAGATTACCTATGTCCTGACGTCACAAGTGGGCGGAGCTTATAAAACCTTTCCAAACAAACTGGTAATACGTGTTAAAACCCCATAAGAAATTATTGATTTGATGATTTTGCATAATTCCGTCGGGAATAAGGATAATCTATATTATTTTCAATGAAGACTCAGTTAGTTGAAACCTTTTGCCAAAAAAAAGAATTTCAATGTTTGGAAAGGTTTACCAAGTTTCACCCACTTTGACGTCATACTTAGGTAGTCTATATAGTGAACTGGCTTCTTTTGTGGAAAGATTTTATTTTTTACATTTATGGTTTATGTTTTGGGCGTTTTGGCGCGTTAATTAAGGTCACTGCCACTCACTGGAGCAAAGAGTACCTACACAACATGTACTCTTTGTCTCTTTGCACTGGAGTCACTGGTCTTATCCATTTCCATTGCTGAAGCAGCAGTTTTGTTTGGATATAGGTACACATAATTTGAAAATATAGGGCGTAAAATAACGATGCTATGTTATACATGAGTTCAAAAAAATGCCATTATAGTTATCGGAGTAGAAAAAAAGCTGTAAAATACTATTTTTCGCATATATTACTGAATTCCAAACATATATAGGAAACGGACCGAAAAGAACCGTTTGGACCGAAAAAAATTGTCAAAACCGAACCGAAATAATATTCTGAGAACCGTAACTGAATCGGAACCGAAATTTTCAATTTCCCTTGGACCCGAACCCGAACCGGTACCGATATTGCATTTGGGTCCGGGTCCCTGTAAGAGAGAGTTCACTAATGGTTGCCAACTTCGATTTTTGACATTATTGTTTGAAAAACTAGGAAACTCTGATTGGATTCTTCATACTTTCATTAGTAAGCAATGGAATTGTACAAGCCACATATTCAATATAAATTTCCCTGGATAAGGAATAAATGAGATATTCCAATCTAAAATAATTATCATTAATATCTCATTTATTCCATATCCAGGGAAATTTTCATTGAAAATCTGGCTTATACAATCCTATTGCATACTAATAAAGATATGAAGAATCCAATCAGAGTTTCCTAGTTTTCATACAAAAATCGAAGTTGGCAACCATTAGAGAACTCTCTCATTTTCTGAAATGTTGGGCAGGGTTCCTTGATAGGGGGGTTATGAAATGTCATCGATTTTGTCGGGCATATTGTTTTCGTCATTGGAGGGAAATTAGGGTGGCTATCCTGAAATTGGAGGCGCCAAATTTGAATTACACTAAAATATCCCATTTTGTTGGATTGAATTGGAAACCAATCGGTGGGAGTAAATTGAAAAACGTGCGAGTGATTAAAACATATTTGAGTTATATTCTATTCTTGGTGCATTTCATAGCACCAAGAATAGAATATAATGAACAAACCATTATTTGATGGTAAACGATCGGCCATGGGTACAGATTCTAGCAAGTATCTCTCTATCTCCACAGTGGACAAACCAGATTTTTACCAACACGTCTTGGTAGGAATAACTAAAAACGAACAACAACATTATATCGTAATGTCATAGCAAAAATAATATTGGCTCTCAACAGTTTCTATCCAATATCAAATCGAGTTCTGTTTCTCATTAGAACAGTTTAATATCACCGTTTTTCCTAAGCCTTTGTCTTGACTTCTCTTTTATTAAAATGGTTTGAACAAATCCTGGAAAAATCAATAGGTAGTTACCCATACTACCAAAATTGATTCCATAGCTGCTTTACTGTTTTATTCTTGAGGAATATCTGGAACGACAATGTATCATCATGGTATGATGTAGGAGTATTGTTACAATATCAAACAAGTAATTAACAACTACAAAATACAAGAAATGCATATGATTTTATTGTGATTCATTCGAGCCACGGGCTTTAGTAACTTTATTTATTCGCAAATTGACGTAAATATAACCAAAATTACCAATTTCAGGATAGCCACCTTAATTTCCCTCCAATGACGTATTCTCTCCATTTCCTCAGTCTTCCCCTTGTCTAAATGCTCGCTTATTTCATAACCCCTTCCTATCGTAAGAACCCTGATGTTGGGTTTGTTTTTCATTATTTCAATGCTAGTCGTAGATTCAAGAATAGGAATTCAGATCTACTGAAACCTTTCGGTTAAGTGAGTAACCCTGTATTCAATAAGTTGAAAGAGGTGATACGTACGTACTACACAAATAACTAAAAAAATTGTTTTGCAAAAAATGTATTTTCTTTAAATGAATTTATTAATAAAGCAATAATATATGAAACGTTAAAATCACTCAACGAAAGCAAAATAATCTTCAAATTGAAAATGACATTTGTTTCATGACGACACTGTTTTAAAAATATATCGTTTTTGCGATTGTGAAAATCATGACGTAAAATTGAATATTTTTTGAAACCATTATTGAATGCGGTTCAACGCCAAAATCAGCATAAATGTCAAATGTTTGTCTCTTTTGTCATTTGTCAATGTCATGTAATAATTGCAGATTGGTCATATGGGCAATGTTTTGAACTTTCCTACGAAATGAATGAAACAATATTGTAGAAGAATAATTAATTAATTGAAGTATTCCAGAACTGATTAGTTGCAATGGGTGGCAAACATAAAGTGGCCAACAGAACCAAAAATAATGCCAGGGTTAGAAATTCACATCATTGATGAAAGTATTTACCTCAACTAATTTTTAGCCTTCAAGCAGTGGAAGGAGTGCAGAACTTCTTGGATCATCTATTCCCCAATTTGTTGGGTTTTCAGGAATCAAAGATTCAGCTCTGGGCTTTTGTCTGGCCACTACAGAAGAATTAGATGCGTCATTAGATCCAAATATTCAGGTCGTTTTGAAAAAGATCACAAAGAAGGATTACACTACAAAAATAAAGGTAAAGGCGGATTTACCGGAGTCATAATGCATAATTTATTGCATATGCGTAATTTTAAGGCGGATTTACCGGATTCATACTGCGTTATTTTATTGAATAATCCATTAAAGTTCAACACAGGGATTTCTTTATGAATTGTGAAGTGGTTAAATCATTTCAATTGAGTCTCTGTATTGAACTATTGTGGATTAGGTATGCATTAAAATTATGCATATGCAATAAATTATGCATTATGAATCCGCTAAATCCGCCTTAAGTATTTTATCTCCACCCCCGTTTGAGAAACATGTAACAGAATTTTCTTAGGGTTTGCAAGAATTGGCAGAATTAATTAAAAACTCTGATCAGGAAGCAGTTAAATCAGTGTTACTGGTTTGGCCCAGATTTTACAGCACATTAGCCACTGATGTTGACAATGGTGTGCGTGAGGCTACCCATAATGTCCATCATCAAATTGTTCTTAAAGCTAAGAGAAATATTGCCCCATATTTGAAACAGTTGATGGCTCCCTGGTTCACCTCTCAGTATGATACCTATGCTCCCGCAGCTAGTGCTGCTACACAAGCATTCAAGGTAATTGGTTTATTTATCACTGAACAACCTAATGTTTTTACTAATTATGATAATCAACTGTAGTGTATCATTTCTGAAATATATTTTTTTAATTTCAGGATGGTTTTCCCCCAAATAAAATTCAAGATGCCATAGCATTCTGCCAAGAAGAAATTTTAAATTATCTGAACGATAATTTATTGGTACAAACAGCTCAAACTTTGAGCAACTCAAAGCAGGTATCTGCCGAAGAAGCAGAAGCTAAATATGAGCGTGTGCTGATTTCTTGTCTTCAAGGATACTGTTTGTACTTGGAAAAAGTATCGGTTGAACAAATAGAGAATGTAGCGGCACTGAATACCAGTATAGTGTCTAGTGGTAAGATGCACTGTTATCAGTTGTATATGAGATTAAAACTTTTAAAATGTACTGTAGAGACAACTTGAATTTTAATCAGAAGTCAAAGATGATGTACTTATTTCTAGCAAAATTTTGGAAGTATGCCAGGCATAAAGTAGCAAACATAAGAGCAGCTTGGTTCAAAACTCTTTCAGTTATATGCCAAAAAGCTCCATTTTTATTGGAAGGTAAAGAATCACAAGTTGTCGGCACTGTTTTTGGCAACTTGGAGGAGGCAGATCCTACTGTTTTACCTTGTGTTTGGGAGGCAACACTCCTAACAATGTCGACCATTAAGGTAATAAGTGAAATATTTCTTTCTCTAGATCATTTGAACTAATATAAATGTTTGTAGGAATGGTGGACTTTCATTAATGTTGAAAAATTATTTTTTCCTAAATTATGGAAAATACTCAAGCAAGCTGGAAGAGGTAATGCAGCAGTTATTTATCCCAGCTTGCTTCCATTGATATCTCACCTACCACCTGCAGTTGATGAGAATCTGTCACAGTTTTATGACCCATTTTTTGAGAACCTACAATTAGGGTGAGTTTACGTTTTTAATGCATAAACCCCTCAATAATCAATTCATATCATATCAACATGGTTTTATGCAAGATAAAAGCACAGAAACGGATCTGATAACCTTCCCTTAAACAACACTACAATGGACCCCGCACAATTCTTATGGGTTTCTGGGTCTCGGTGGAATTGGCTGGAACTGTAGTATGTTATTCCCTTCATTATCCTGATCAAAAGTTCCCATGGGCCCAACTCGATCCTATGACTAGTTTCCGGGATACAGCCCCTCAAAGATATGATTTTGTAACTATGAGTGTAAGTACGATAAAACATATATTTGTGTATCTGTGCCTCGTAATGAGTTTTCAGTATGAATTGTACCTACAGAATCATTTGTTTCAATGAATACTCAAATTACTTGAACACAAACAACAGGGTGTTGACTGAATTCATGACAAGTATTGTCAAGAATTTAGTCAACACCCTGTGGTCAATATTTAAGTAATTTAAGTATTCATCAAAAGAAATGATTTTGAAGGTACATTTTATACAGGAAAATTCATTCTGAGGCATAGATACACAAAGAAATGTTTTGTCGTACCTACACTTGTGAGGTACAAAATCATATCTTTGAGGGGCTGTATCCAGAAAATTAGTCAATGGATCGAGATGGGCCCATGGGAACTTTTGATCAGGATAATGAAGACAATAACATACTACAGTTGCAGCCAATTTCACCGGGACCCAGAAACCCATAAGAATGGTGCGGGGTCCTTTGTGGTTTATTTATTGAATTTTCCAGAGCTATAAATACAATACATCATAAACAGTATTGATTCAGATTGTACATGGTGAGTCATCAGAAACTAAATAAAGCATTTCACATGGATCTATACTTGGACCAGTGATTTGCTGAATCATTTTCTTAATATTTCAAAAGTACCCAAATGAAGTTGCTTAGGTATATGATACTAACTTGCTTATCACTGATCAAAATGCAGTAAGACTCACTGAAAAAACCGAGATAATTGAAACAACTGAGACACAGGCTGAGAAAATGTTTTAAATCTATGCAGATAGCCAAGTTGAGGTGGTCTTCAAGTCAATAACAAAAGTGCTTAGTCTCACTTTGGATTATATACTCGATTCGAGTCATCATATTGACACACTGGGACAAATTGAGAAAAAATTGTAATGCATTGAGATTCATGTCAAATCACTGTGGAAAGGAAACTGTATCAAGCAGCTATCAACTATTGGCTGTCACCTACATTTTGGAATCTTAATCTAGGGTAGATGCTCTTCTCCTGAAAAGGTCTTTATTCTGAAAAACTATGCACTCAGAATAATTTCCAAGCTGATTTGGCAGTAGACATGCAGAAAAACATACAGGGGATTGAACATACTTACAGTTGTTGGTCTCTATATACTGGGTGTCCGGTAAACCATATACAATCTTGGAACTTGGGATAGACAAGGTCATGACCGTTCAGAAAATCAGAATTTCACCTCAGTAAAAATCTCACCGTTTTCGAGACAATGGGCATCTCGTTTTTTTGGATACCTTGTCAACAGATTGAGACATTTTCAAATTTCTTTGCTATTGAATATTACTGATGAGTGGTAGGTACTTTCAGACCAACAAAACAGTTTTTCAGACATTGGTATAATTTTTTCCAGAAATGGGGGTAAAATACCAGATTTGAATTCCACCAATTTTCAGTTACAAAACTTTGACATTATTGTCTAAAAAAACTATAACCATGTGTAGGTGGAAATGTATTACAAAAAATGGCGCATTTTGTCCAGACTTAAAACTACTATAAATCTTATAATACTTTTGGAAGCAGCGATATTTCCATAAATTAGAGGATGCTGTTATTCTGGGTTAACATCAACTCTCACAACTTTGTCCAAAATATGTTTTGTTTTTATCTTATCAAGATGAAATGATTAATCAATTATTTATTTATTTACGGATTCACCATTAGAAACAAAATAATTACAATTATAACAGTGAACTACGAAGCTACATATTGTTACATATTGTACATATAAAAGACAACAATAATATTAGTCTAACCGTGTCACTAATAGATTTTTTGAATTCACTCAATGAGTTTACAAGAGAATCGACATTATACTTATTACATAATTATGATAATGAATCAATTGCTGAAGAGCATTCAAGCAAATGTAAAAAAGGAAATACCAAGTCAACTTTTCCTTTAATTATCACAAAATGTAAACCACACTATCGATGATTCAACATCGCATTGAATACTTAATATGATAGTAAATATTCAAATTATTTCTCATCCGCTCTTACATCTTTTCAAAAAGGACCCTTCCAAATAAGTTTTTCTCAGAGCAGCACTGTGAATACACTGTCTCAACTGTTCCACGTCAGTTATAGGCGTGGCATAAACTAATTCTTTCAAAAAGCCCCATTATAGTAAATCCTATGAATTTAAGTCCGGTGAGCTGGGCGGCTACAGGATTGGATCACGGCGACCTATCCATCGCCTTGTGAACATTTGATTCTAACATTGTTGAACGCCACATTGTTTGTCTCAGATGTATAGGTACATTTTCTGAAAGAAATAATGTTGCCATTCAAAGTTGGTGGCAATTCGTCAGGTCCAATTACTTGGTCATTTACAATTCCCGTCCATAAGTTTATCTTGAACTGTTATTGTAATCTGTCAAATTTTTTTTTATCTCATCAAGTACCTATGTATCTTGTATTTCTTGTATTTTTCATCCTAATTTTAAGTAACTGACGATTGTGAAATTACAAACCTATTTATCTATCTATGCATATTCATATATACATCTCTCTTGCATGATGATTCATGGGACCACAAAATTTTATAAAAAAAAGTTCGAATACTCACGGTGCTTTTCTACCATGTCCCGGCAGAGTTATACTCTTACCTGGTAGTCCCTCCTCAGTAATACTTGGACACGTCTCACATAGTATGGGTGATATTGATACCGTTTTATAATGGAATGTACTACATATTTCGGAAAACCCGTTCTTCGGTCGATTTCTCTTACAGAAATACTTCGGAAGTAATTTTTGTTTTTAACATTCTTAGAACATCAAGCCAATTATGCTAAATTTTTGGGAGTTGTGATTGACAATAAACTCACCTGAAATCACCATATTGATAGTGTTAAACTCAAACTCAGTCAAAATATACATTTGCTATGCTATGCTATGCCAGTTTCAACAGTTCTCAAACTGCTTTATCATAGTTTGATACAGTCTGTTTTGGCATATGGTCTTGAATAATGGGGATTATCAAGAACCGCTCATGAAGTCTAATAAGAATTATGACAGGTGCTAGATACAGGCCACTGCAGGCCATTCTTCATATATTTCAATGTATTCACTATGCCAAGCTTGCCACATTTATCAAACTTTGGTCTACATGAAAAGGAAATTTTCTTGTCTACCAAAGAATGCACAAATACATGACCATTACACCAGGAATAATTTACAATTCCACCAACCCTTAATAGGTTGACAGTGTCACAGAATCATACCATGTACAGTGGTGTAAAACTATACAGTGCTTTTCTTTAATGTTCCCCCTCTTTATTTTTTGAACGGGTCAACTCAAAAAATTTAAATAATAAAATTGATGCATGAATACTATATTTTGGAGTAAAATTGACAGATGAAACTTTCAAGATGGCGACTGGGCGCAATCTGGGATAAAAAGTAAATGGAAAGAGAGGTCTTGTAATACATCCATTTGAAGCTCCTGACGAATACTTCACAGCCCTAGAATATAAAGTCAATATATTCTCTTACTATAAAATTGCGGAACATTTAATAAATACCTGAATACAAACACATTAATATCGATATTTCTAAAAATATTTGTTTTTCTCTACCATATGGCAATTTGATAGGTTATTTTTTGTTTATAAAAAAAGACAAAAAATGTCAGTATGACAACGAACATCATTGTTCAGTTGAAATATTCTCATTTAGTTTTCGATTTTACTAGTAGATAGGTACCACATGAACTATTTCTAAAATGGTCAATTCTCGTTCATTGGAAGGTAAAATCGAAGCGATTTTTATTTACGGTGCGACGCGTAACTTTCACGAAACCGAAAGAATTTTTAATGATCGTTTCCCGAATCGTCCTATCTGTAGAAAATATTTAAGGGAACTTGTATCCAACTACTGGTAGTGTACAGAACAAAAAACCCCCAGGTCATCCGTCCATTCCGGAAGAATAGCAAGTTCAAATAATTGGTGAGATGATAGTAAATCCTCAACAGTCTACTTCCTCCGTCGCGAATGTTTGTGAGGTGTGTCCTGCTGTGTGGAGACTTTTGAAGAGGAATAAGTATCATCCATACAAAATCGAAATGGTACACCAGTTAACTGAAGATGACCCAAATCAAGGAACATAATTCTGCGAAATTATGACGGAAACCTTTGCAAGGCATCCTACCTATCTTCACAACATTTGTTTCAGTGACGAATATACATTTTTTCTCAACGGCAATGTTCACGTACAAAATTGCCGTTAATATAGTGACACCAGCCCTCACATTTTCCGGGAAACTAATAATCAATACCCCGAAAATATTTGCGTTTGTGCAGGAATATTGGAAAACCATATTGTAGGACCTCTATTCATTGAACAACATTTGACAGGAGAACTGTATTTGAATATGCTGGAAACTACTGTTGACCCTCTAATCACCGAAATCGTCGAAGCGAATCCTAATGAATTCGATAATAATATTTTATTCCGACAAGATGGAGCACCACCACATTACTCCAGACAAGTAAGAAACTATTTTGTTAATACTTTCCCCGGTCTTTGGATTGGCCGTCGAGGTCCTACGGAATGGCCAGCCCGCACGCCAGATTTGACACCTTTAGACTTTTTTATGGGGCTATTTGAAGCAAAAGGTATACGAAACTGAGCCTGCTTCAATAATGGATATACGGCAGAGAATAATAAATATGTGTAGAAATATCGACGTTACTGTGTTCGAAAATGTTCGACGTGAAATATAGGATAGGCTGTTCTTATGTCAAGCAGTTCAAGGCAACCATTTCGAGAATCTTCTGAAGTGAACTCAGCGTATTTCCTCAAATTATGAAGTTAAACGTCGATGAATTCAGGTAATAATTAAATGTTCCGCCATTTTGTAGTAGGAGAAGATATTGACTTTATATTCTAAGGTTGTTAAGTATTCGTCAGGAGCTTCCAAATGATGTGTCATAAGACCCCCTTTTCCATTTAATTTTTTTTCGCAGATTGCGCCAGGTCGCCATCTTCAATGTTTCATCTGTCAATTTTACTCCAAAATATAGTATTCATGCATCAATTTCATTATCCCAAGTTTCAATTTTTTGAGTGATCCGCTCAAAAAATAAAAATGGAGGGGTCATTAAAGAAAAGCACTGTATAATAAGCTCAATGATGAGCTAAAATCATCTCCAAATGTCAGTGTATAATAATAAACTAAGATTATTTCTGTTGAAGAAAGCATACTACTCAGTTGATGAATTTTTCCAAGATTTATAATTTGATATGATATTTATTTAAATATAAGAAAATATACTAATGTTTCAAATAACACTTTAATACCTATGTATGTTTCACTCTATTAGTGTTTATTTTGTGTGTTTTGTCTTTTGTCTTTTTGACTTTTTGTAGAAGCTAGTATTGTCCAGTTTTGTTAGGTTTCACTCAATATTATTGTTAAAGAAAAGTGGTTCAATAATTTTTTTTATTTGATTGAGAATACCTGAGATTATTTTTAACTATATTATTTTGTAATGAATATTATATGCATCATGTAAGTGGAAATCATTTTGTTTGTTGGTCAGTATAAATAAATTTGTATTCTATTCTATAGTGTTAACATGAAATAAATTTCAGGTTGAAACAAAAGTCTACCATGGCCAGTAAGTCGGAGTCAGCTGCGGTGGCTACTGCGTTCATCGAATGTCTTCAGTACGTCATTTTGAAAAAACAAGATGACTCATCCTTCTGTAAAACATTGATAAAAACTCAAATGCTATCAACCATCGAATGGTGTTTATCACAAGATCAGACCAGCTACGTAACAGTTTTCAACCGAGTAGCGTTATTGTCGCAGAACTGGTATCGCAATACCGATTCCAAAGCGCTGAATTCTTATCTCGAGTTTTTCTTCGAAAATCTCAGAGATCTCTTCAGAGACACCCTCTTCAACCTGAAAGAAAATCCAGTTCACGATGTTGAAACTATTTCCAACAAACAGTTGGAGCTTTTGCGGTCCCTCAAACATATCAACAAGCCAAAGAAGAGTTTTAAAGTCACTTTCTGCAGTGACGATTCTGGCAATACGGAATCCACCCGCAATCATCAACCTTCAATCGTCGAGTCTGACAAGCAGTATTCGCAACAACTGAATGTGTTCGTTCACAAAGTTTGCGGAGACTACGTGGAATACATCGAAGAAAAACAGTGCAAAACGCTGGTTGAGCATCTGTGTTCTCTCATATTCGACTTTGGCGCACAGAACTTTTTCTCGAACCTCAACGATGAAATGAAGAAAAAAGATCCGAATTCCAGGATGATGGATATCTACGATAACTTGCTTATCAAATGGCTGCAGTCGAAAAATTTGTGCGGCAAACACGTCGTCAGTTTGATATTTTTGCTAATGAAGTATATTGACGATAGTGAAAAACAGATGATATTGACCACGCTCTCGGAGGTAATTTCCCAAAGCATTTGATTGATATGTATTTTTATTATACTTCCATGAAAACACTCATTAGTACACGGAAACAGGTCACGGAATAGTTATTTGTTTGCCAAGGCCGTGAGAAACATTTATGTGCAATCACACGCGAAATGGGTATTTCTCAACACAGTCAATTTTGCGTCAATTGCCTATAGCAACAGCCGCAGCAGTGGCGGAAGATGTCAGTGACATAAACTTGTTTTTTAATATTTTATTCACAATTTTTAATATCCCATACATTTTTCCACCACATATTGTTTTTAATGTTGTAACCCTACTTTTGCTGATGATGAAGGATTAATCTTTCGAAACATGTCCCACCCACTGATGTAAGTCCTCCGACTACATTCTGTAAAGTGCTGATATGAGTCCTCCGACTACACACACATTCACAATAAGATTATATTTGGTGGAGTTTGACTGTAAGTTTTTTCACAACCCAGTTTCATCTCACCTCCACTGTGAGTCATGGATCGCCTCCGTTGGATAAGCTCATTTTGTTCTTTAGCAACTTCACGAACAGTGACATCTTGAATGCATTCCAAAATATTGGTAGTAGGAAATTTTACATATTTTTGAGAGAGACTCCCGAATTTTCAAATCCACCATTTAAAACTTTAATAGTCATTTTTGAAGTAGGCTAAATAAATGATAAATAAATATCACATCAGTCTTGTTAGCTAACGAGATGCGTCGAAAGGCTTTGGAAGAAAACCACGTTAAAAACTACGTAGAACAAAATAATTCGATCAGACGTCACGGAATTTGGCAAAACAAAGTTTTTAGTGTTGCGGCTGTCTCCATCTTATACAGAATAAAATGGGCCAGGATGGAAAACAAGAATTGATATAGATACGGAACTGGTTTTATTAGAGTCACAGTATTTTCCAGTCATAGAAACAATACTAAATATTAGTTGTTCGGGAGATTTGATATGTATGCGAAGGAAATAACAGGGAATTACTGCATATGTCGGTTGGGTGCCAAGGTGATGGGAATGTGCTGCCATGTGGCAAGTGCCATTTGGTACCTCAATTACAGTCGGTATATTTTGGAAAATATAAAATTTCCATCTACCAATACTTTGGAATGCGATCAATTATCTCCACACTAGCGGAACGTACTCGGAGAATATGTGAACCTGATCATCTACAGGATGAACTAGAACATCTCCAAGCAACCTTGAGATCAAACGGATATAGTGCACCCGAAATCAACAGATCCATGAAACCGAGGACTTCCACGAGACAAAGTAGGGAGGAGGCTCAGATAGTTGCACGTGCGTATATTTCATATATTCTTAAGGTCACGGACAGAATTGGAAAACTCTTGAGGCAACACAATATAAAAACGGTCTTCGAACCCACCAACAAAGCCTCAGGTCGGCAAAAGATACCCACTATCTGCAGCGGGGGTATATCGCATACCATGCACTTGCGGAAAGGTATACATCGGAACCACAAAAATGCTGTGGTACAATGCTAAAGGAACATCAGAACTGCTGATTAGGCCAAGTGGTAGAACACGCACTCAGTGAAGGAAACCTTAAGTTTTTGTTTGAGGACGTAAAACTTCTTGCACCCAACCAGGGATACCATAGGCGACTTGCACGGGAGGCAATAGAGATTCACAAACACACGGAGAATTTTAACAGAAAATAAGAAGCTGTGAACCTCAACCGAACATGGAATCCCATTCTTAGAAATTCCAAAATAACGAAAGACAACTACGACATTAAGACAGCAGGCAAAAAGGTGTCAATTAATGTTATCGAAAATATACCTAACCCAGTTACGGTAATAACTGAAATAACAAAGGATATCAACGATATTAAGCCGGCAGGTAGAAAGGGGTCAATTAGGGTTAGTGAGAATGTACCAAATCCAGATACGGTAATTTAGGCACAACAGTAAATACAATCTCCGCAGACGAAATCTCCAGTCATCTGAGATTATTCATGATGTATAAGCCTCTGAAGAAGCTAGCCACTCGCGCTAGCGAAATGTTAGGAAGAAATTTTAAAAAATTACTGCTTTCAAACCGGAGTGAAAATTGTGACACTGAAGATGTCGCTGTTTGTGAGTCTCAAGTATTATTACATGCACATCAAGTAATCAGATAAATATGTATTGTTACATTTTGTAGGGCACTTGTATTTAGAAAATGTAAATTTGGCTTAAGGTTTCTCATAGATTAACGTTGAAAGTGGAAAACATATGATTCTTTAAGGTTGGCAAGAATGAAGTGAATAACTTCAGGATAGGATATATTTGAGTACTTTTTTTATTACTCTGGTATAGTGTTTGTATTATAATTGTATTACTTTTCTAAACAACAACATTACTCAGCCAAAACATCTCGAAATCAGAGTACGTTTGTGATGTCCCTGGTAAACTAAATACTGTTTTACAACATAATAGTGTTCCAAAGGCATACATATTCAAGCCAAATCACAAGAGTAATCTAAAAATAGTCTCAATTTGCGATAAATTACCTTAATTTTCTGTTTTTGTAACTACTTTTAAAATCACCCTGTTTCTCCGAAACTAATCATACAATTTGATTTTGGTCCATTTGAAGTGTCCCCAGCAGATCGTGATCTACAACTCACCATAGTTTTATTGAATCCGCAATCAACCAAAATCCTATGTATTCCGTGCGGGGTCCTTTCCAACTCAATTTTTGGCGCTATAGCATGTAGTTTGAATGTAGCATGATGTCGAATGTCAATAGCCATCATTCAGAAACACTTGATGTATTTGCTTTAACTTCTTTCTGGAGTAAATAAAGTAAAAACACAAACTGTACAATTAATTTCTATTTATCCTAAATAATGTAAATACCTTTGTGTTTGTTGTTAATTTAAAATAATCCTTGTCATTGTACAGAGTAGCACTTTCCGCTGCCGAGTTGAACTTCGCCCTTTATTTTCTAAAATATATTTTCAAGGGCTATTTTCATTAAAATGTACTGAAAGATGAAATAAGAACGTTATTATTATTATTGTCGTATTTTAGTAATATGAAATTTGGAAGTGACGTTTGGTTGGCCGTCGTTGCTATTGGTAACGTCCGCAAAATTGCGGACTGTGTTAATAACGCGAAATACTCACTTCGCATGCGATTGCACTAAAAAAGTTTTCCCTATCTACAATGTTTTGGTGCGCTGAATACAAAAATATCGAATATATGAGTTTGAAATAGAAATATACAGCAAAGTAAACTAAATTGAAGTACCTACTTTGTATTTTAATTCGTAAATGTTTGAATATTTAGATAGATAAATTTCTGTTATACTTTTTGACGTTTTGTCCACCTTATTTGACATAGACTAATTTAAAACAAATCTCCTTTGAAATAATTTTAGATTAACCATGGAAACGCATTATACTTGTCAAACACTGTATTGTCAGCGTTGTTTATTTTCTGTCAATTATATAAAAAATGTACTCGGAAGAAAATTCCGAAATCCCTGATAACATATTTTTTCATGTTAAATGTTGTTTTCTGTTTTCGTTTTCAGAGAAGTATAATAAAAAATATCATTCATTACACGTCCAGAAATATATTTTTCCGTGCTTGTATGACTTCCTGTGTCGCCTGACACGAGAATTTGTCACAGGAGCACTGAAAATCCTTATTTCCAGACTTCTAATATATTATTACATATTTGAATTTCTAGGTTGCCAACGAAGAATGTTTGAGCTGGTGCCTTTCCGAAGCACTGGCTCATCCATATAATAGTGATCCTGTGGTCCATTCTTGGTTTAGAAATAAGAAGGTTAGCGAGTTCATTGTGGCCATTGTTGACAAAGAGATTGCAGATGAGTGTCCTCCTGAGCTTAGCGTTATATTGAAGTTAGCTTTGACTGAGAATGAAAATGGAGGTATGTTCCTGATAATAATATGTTCAATGTGAATTTGGTTGTGAAGTTGATAATTATTTTGGATAATAGAACTAATCTAATTTGCATAATACTTATGCCAATTTTCAATAGAATCGGACCATGATCACAAAACTCGTCCGCCATCTTGATATAATAAATGTTGACAAAAAAAAAATAATTTTGTCCTACCCTGAAAATCCCCACATAGCAATTTTGAATAGAGTTGGACCATGTTCACAAAACTCGTCCACCTTCATGGAGCCGCCATATTGAATATCATGTATTGTCACCGGAATTATGAAGACCTGCCAAATTTCAAGTTAACCGGACAACTAGAACTGGGTCATAATTCAGTTGTAAGATTTGATCCGCACATACTAATATGGCAAGTTAAATAAATGCTTGTAATAATAAAACTAAATAAACATGGGTTATGAATCTCAGGTGATGAAATCCTTAAAAATACAGGATATATTAATCATTACTGTCAGAGTCATGGCACAAATCTAGTATCCTTCACTGATATGAAATTAATATAATTATAGAAATAGTCAATTATAATTCTAGCAAAATAATAGACCGGTCGGTATTGACCGATGTGAACCTTTTTTTAAATGTATGTATCTTTCAAGTTATCATTATTTTAGGTTTTAAATGTGCTAACCAAATATCTGAGACTGTTTGCACCAATCAAATTTGAATTTGCATTGAAAATTGAAATTTTAGAATGATTATTGTTTGCAAAGTGGTTTTTCTTAAAATTTAAAAAAAATAATCCCTCGGAAAAATATGCATAACCTTGTCTCGTATACGAAGCAACAAAGTTATTAAGTGAACGTGTAAAATAAGAGGTGTTCAAGAACGATTACTAAACGTATGCTTTTTCACAGGTTCATTTTTCGTGTTGTGTAAGAAATCTGCATTCAATCGTGACGTGCACATGCGCTGTAATTATTTTGTAAACATACAATTTTTTTGTTTACATTTTGTTCTATTTTTACAAATACAAGCTTGTATTTGGCCGTGGTGGACGTGCTGGTAGAGCGTTTGGCTCTCAAGCATAAGGAGGACTTGTGAGGGTTGTGCGTAGGGTGCAACAAGTTGACGGAGATAACATTTCTAACATTAAAAAAATTAATTTGCCGTGTTAACATGTGGTCAAATCTTGTAACTTCATTTGAATAGACTAATTTGTCTAGTTCACTTTGGTTTTGGAATCCTTCCTAGCTGTCATAGAACTCGTGCAATCGGTCTCTGACGCACCGTTGCCCCACCCTGTATAACAAATTTGGTACAGAACATGCAGTAGGAGATTAGAGCAGGTTCTGGATCTCCCTCCTACCACTTTGACGTCATCAGCCTTAGGGGGTCTGCTGGTGACTTGAAAATTCTGTTGATGAAGGTCCTGTGGTTGTATTCGGGGTTTGTGTTTGTTCCTGAAATTTCATCAGTTATAGTTGAGAAAGTTTGCATGTACGGTAATGAAGACCTTGGTTGGGTACTACTTTTTGTTTTTGTTCCGTGATTGACCTTCATGAGTGACCTTCATGTGTGACCTTCATCAAGAGTACAGACAAAAACCGTTGGAGTGAATAGTGTGTGTGTGAAACATGTGATTTTATGACAAACTCGTTATAATGCAGTGTTTGAATAGAGAACACACAGGTGTGCACACCTTGGATATCTAACGACTATGAATAAGTATTTTCATCTCTTAGATCATAAATTAATAAATATAAATACAATACAAAAATATCAAGAACGAACCAAATATGGTAGAAAAGTTATATAATTTTTTCCAATAGTCTGAATTCTTTAAGTACTTGCTCATATTATGTAATAATCTAGAGAGAAATTCGAATATTATTAAAGAATTCAGGGCAAGGGAAAATAATAATTGAATAACAAAATATGAAAAAAATGTAAATTCGACATAATTTGATTGAAAAACGATCCTCATAATAGCGAGTTTAAATATATTTATAAAAAATGAAATAAATACTTATTGCGAAAATTTAGAGGACAGACCTAAAAAATAGGAAGGATAATAACATTGAAAAAAATAAAAAACTGAAATACTGATCAACCAATTTATAATAAGACCGGTGTACTACTGAATAGTACACAATGATATAAGTAATGAGTTCATTAATTTCTTCAAGTAAGTAGTTTAACAGTATCAGTTTAACTGCATTAAAACATTCGTTACCCTATAAAAATTCAATTTATTTATATCCAGTTTCAGCTTACGACTCACAAATCCCATACGGCACCTGGTGAAGATCAAATTACTTCAAATAATTTGAAATACATATAAATTTCAAATATTATAGATAAATAATAATAATGTAATCTTTAATAATAATTGTATTGAAAATGGTATTTTTTCAGATTATTTGAAGAGAACAATTTTGAAACCTATTTAAAAAGGTGACAGAAAAACATTTAAAAATTTTCTACCAATTGCACTTTTGAATGTTTTTATAACCCAATTAGTTGATTTTATTACTGCTAATATGTGTTTTGATCAATTTCTTTATACATCCAGCAACATTCCAGTACCCAAGCAGCAGTGACTGACTTTATGAGTAGTATTTATGAAAGTTAAGATATAAGTAATCATGGTGTTGCAGTATTCATTGATCTAAAAAAAATCTTTCAACGCTGTATCAATCATACAATTCTATTAGACATCTTGAATAATCTGGGTATAAGAGGACATGCATTGGATATATTTCAAAATTATTTTCGAAATCGGATACAATATGCACTGACCAATATAAAAGTTACGAAATTTAGTCTCGTGTTTTTTAACTTATATGTTCTGACTTTTGCTATTCTTAGAACGGTGACCTTTCGCATCTTTGGCCATATGGTACCCTAATAAACAACACGACTTCTAGAGACTCGAAATACGTAAGCTGTTAAGGTTGTAAATGGAGCTTTTATGTATTACTGTTGTTTGTCAGAATGTATTTTGACCCTGAATAATATTTGATTCTGTATTTTTTTGTAGAACTATTCATCGAAAAAGAAGCACTTATACAAATCATCGATAAACTCATTGCCGTCATTACTGACCACACTGCTCACCCGATAACAGCCGATACCTGTGTTAGTTTCGCTGCATACATTTCTGCCATCGTCTATACAGAAAACTTACTTCTCACATATACCGACAATCTATTGCTAGCGCTCTTTCAACTGTCATGCAGTCCATCCATCAATAATGACGTTATAAGCACCGAAACAATGTACGAGGTGAATAGTGCTTGGCAAGATACTGTCACGTTGCTTGTGAAGACCCTTGATCACCAACAGAGCATCGACTTAATCTCAAAGTTTGCCGACTTCGTCGAAAAGAAATTTGTATCTGATGGTTTGGAAGCAAACCTGTTGGAACATCTTGTCAACATTATTGTTAACACTTTGAGAGCTGTCTACAGAAGCACACCTCTGTCGCTGTCTGATTTTATGGCGGTTTTCTTGGACAGAACGTTTTTGAAATCGTGGAAACGCTGGATTCATAATCTCTGTACCGCAGCAGAATACGTCAGTGGCAAAATGAGTAGTCCTTATGAGCAAATAATTTGTAATTTGTCTGATGATATGCAGGAAATGGACGTAGCTAAATATTTCGCTTGGATGTGTTTGAAAATTGAAATTATTGCTTCAACTTTGGAAGACGTTATCGAGGAAGTTGAAGATGATGATGAAGATGAGGAAAGCCAAAGCGTCAATGCAGCAATTTTCCTGAACGTGATCGATAAAAAGGAGGAGTTTGTTACACAAATTTTACATGACTTGAGTATTGGTCAATCATATTTAGATACGTGCAAAAATGTAAGCAGATTATTTTTTTAACCAAATATAATTTATTGTAACATTGCTTTGCAGACGAAATACTATGACCTTGTTTTCCGATATTGCGTGCAGACAGAAATCAAGCTAAAGTCGACATTGGAAAATATGGACGCCTCATTCAAATCAGGATTGAAGCAGATTCTGGTGGACAAAGCAATAAACTCTGCTTGGTTTTGGAGCAAAGCTACATATATCCTATATTCCAAAATATATGTAGAACCTTTGAGTGATATTTATGTAGAATTCGTACGAAATGTCACTGAAAGAAAAAATTTAGGAATTCTCCATTTGACTCAAGTCTTCAGTGATCATTTGAACTACGACTTCATTCAAAATTATTTTGATCCAATTGGCGATATCATCATATTAAACAGCCTTGTACATTGTGACGAAATTGATGTACAGATCGCTGAAGTGTTTTCGAAAGTGGAGAGGATCAGAAGCGAAAATGTTCCTCAGTTTCTGTGTGACAAGTAAGTGGTTGAAAAAAGTTATTTACTGCTTACCAGAAAACATGATACTTGTTTGTGATTTAAATCTTACAACCGGCACAACGGTATTAAACCGTTAACGCCCAAATCTAAAAACAATTATTTTGATCAAATAAACGAAATTTTACAAACAATACCAACATTTTACATAACTGATGTAATGAAAAAGTGAAGAAAAATTTATGTGGATTAATTCACAATCCATGCTTCCTTAGTGTGACGACGTTGGTTGCACATACCTATTTGATTTGGCTATAAGAAAGGAAGCGTGTGAGATAGCTAATCATGCAATATTCAGTTTCCTGCACGAATATTGAAAACTGCCCTTCTGTTCAACTTCAAGAAAATAATAAACATCCAGGTTCATCCCTTGCTTTCCCAATAACTTTCACCAAGGCAGTTGGATCTGCCGGAATCCAGCTAGTCTACACAGAAGGAAATATTTTATTTTCATCCAATAATGATTTTATTTGAGGGAAGACATTTTTTTTCAAACACTTTCGAGAACGAATGTTTTGTAGATTCATCTCTTGTCTTGCACATGTTATCCATAACTTTCAACATGGCAATCTGGAAAGTATTTTTTTCCAGTAATGATTTTATCTGACATGTAGTTGGGAAAATGTTGGTATAATGCTGGGGCACAAATTCTAGAATTGCAATAATAGCAGTAATTTCCCAGGTTAAGACATTTTCGAAATAGTTCCCAATTCGTTAATGCAGTGAGGTATAACTGAATATTTATGTATCTGAATAAATATTAGACAAAAACGTCTTAGTGTACCTTGTGGGCGACGTAATGACAGTTGCGAATTTCTGTGATTTATATCCGTATATTTTTATACGAAATTAAAGACAATCAGAAAACTCATGATACTTTCCTATTATTTAATTTGTTTCATCAACTTCAATTTACTGCAGCTTTTCGAAGGACAACATTAGTTGGGAGAAAACTCAACAGATTGTAGAAATCATTAGACTTTGTTCGGCTCTGATGGAACATAAATTTACCAGCCTTAGTCAAAGACATTGGGACTTTTCGGTTCTGTCCCTTGTTTCGTGGGCTTCAAATTGTCTAAAAGCCAGGGCTGTCCACGACAAAATTCAGGTATATAACAGAATGATTCATTTGACCTTTTATGCTCATTCATTGTTTAGTTTCAGGCACTTTTGGTTGCAGTGGTGAAATTGTATGTTAACACAGATATTCAAGTAAAGAAAATGAAGGAGCAGTCCATAAAAAGTAGTTACGTAGATGAATGGCAAGATGTTCTAGTTGAAAGTATTCATGGTGATTTGGCACAGCTTTGGCTATATTTGGCAGGTAATTTAGTTCATATTTATTTGTATATACACAACAATGATCCCAGATGAGAGGAGAAGTGAGAGAGAGAGAGAAATACGTTTATTTTCTGAAGGAGGATTTATAGTTTGAGACGCTGCCGCTGCGGTTTCAGCTGCAGCAGCAGTAGATAAATTGTAGGGTGTATTCAAAACAAATTGAAATTATAATTATGAAGATGGTTAACGATAATCAGCCCTAAGTATCACTTCCGTTATATCAAACCCGTATGCTGTATCTGCATTTTATTGGTTACCGTTATGTCGTCCACTATGCCGTAGTGGTTATTTCGGAAGAAAGTATTGCCTTCTCGGTGAGAAGGAACGCTTTATGAAAGCATGACGTGTAAAAGTGAATACGAGTGCTGTCACTGCTGTCAATAAATTTTACATTCACCGTATCGTAAACGTCTCGCCGCAAAGTTTAAAATCCCGGAAAGTAAAATATGAATCTATCGGGATGCAGTTCACGAAATTTACCCTGACTATTGGTTGTTTTAGTGTAAGTTGAACGAAAATAATGTTAATTACATTATATTAATTACATTTTTAAGTGTGAGTTGACCTGCTGGTGAGATAAGCAGTAGTTATTCATTAATAAAATACATTTAAGAATGAATGAAGAATAACCCCTGGTTATCTTGAAGGGAGCTAGGATATCCCAGGTTCGAAAAACTGGCCGTTATGGAATAATGGAAACTGAAACTTTTATAGCATGATATGCTTCTGCTGTTTCTGGGAACTTAATATATTCATCTAAAAAATGTGTGCCCATTGCATCAGTTATCTCTGCTATGATTCTACTTAAACGAGATTGCTCAACAGCCAATTGAATATGGTGTCCTTTCTTTCAGTAAAATAACATGCCAATGAAATTTTTGGGTTTATATATTGATCAATATTTATCATGGTCTACGCATATTGAAATATTGAGAAAAATGATATCTCCAGTTATTGGTGTTCTCTATAGAATCCGAAATCAAGTTCCGTTGAGGTTTAGAAAATACATATATTTTTCATTGATTTACTCAAAATTACAATATTTAATTTCAATATGGGGAACTGCTAAATCATGTATGCTCAAACCACTAAAAATTCTCAAAAATAAAGCAATAAAATGTATTTTCTACTTAGACTATCGTGAACTTACTATAAATCTCACCGACTTAACCTTTAAACTAGACTTCTAGTACTCATATGCCCACCACTCGAAAAACTCATCCAATTGAACATCCTGAAATCGTGTCTGCGCAATGCGCAAGAGCCACCAAAGAATTGATATTTGACAATCTGGGGAGCCATATTGTTAATTTGGTCATTGGCATTACCTTGAGTAAATAGATATTGTTAAAATGAAGTGATTTGTACTTTGGTGTAAGAATCCTTAATTTTCAACGCTGAAATATGCCTTGTTGAAGTATGGTCCCAATTACATTCATAATAATAAGCTTAATTTTCCTTTAAACCAAATATAAATCTGTATAGGAATTAGTGATAAGTAGCATTAAAAAATATTACAAACGTACATAAAT
Source organism: Chrysolina oricalcia (assembly GCA_944452925.2). Lineage (NCBI taxonomy): Eukaryota > Metazoa > Arthropoda > Insecta > Coleoptera > Chrysomelidae > Chrysolina > Chrysolina oricalcia. Next base: position 20,067,669 of record OX101825.2, read on the forward strand.
ATATACATAAAAAATTATATAACTCACAATCACAACAATATAAATTCATAAATTAAAAGTCATTGACTGAATAAAAATCTTTATTAATGAGGAGCAATATCAACTTTTTCCTAAAATTTTGGAGAGTTGAACAACATTTCAACTCATTTGGAAATCTGTTGAAAAAAATCAAACCAGCACTTTCAGGAGATCGGTATGAGATTGAATGTCTAGTTTGCGGAATATGAAAATTATTGTAAAGAGAAACATTCTCAATTGAAAATTGAACCAATACATGACTCCTCTGGAAATGGAAAAAACCTACGATAAAATTGAAGTTACTTTTTTGTAATATCTAACAGAAAACAACTACTTCCCCGGCTAAAGCCTCCCTGGACATTGAACTACATCTGATAGGTATTGAGAAAGACCCTATATAACTTGAGAGAAAAAAATCTGAAAGTGAAAATTTGCCTTTTCATTCAGTTAGTTGATTATTCAACTAAAGTCCTCACTGAATTTCTCGATAGGCGAAAGTGCTTTTGAAAATTAATTTCCGCCAATTCAAATAGATTGCTAATATCGCATAACATTCTTCTTTCCACGTTTTGTTCATATCTTGAATGAAAGATATAACATATACATACTTAACCTTATTTAAAATATTCCGCTGATTGAAGTCAACGGCAAAAACTCAGCTTTGAATTGCATTCTCTAATTGCTCGCGTAAAGCAGCACGTAAAATTACTTCAAAATTAATTTTTTTTATGTAAGTAATTGGAAAACACGAAAAACAAACTAAAGACTTGGACAGTTACAGAGTCGAACTCGACTCAAGAAACAAAACTGTCACATGTAACTCTCATATACCAAGAGCTAGTCCGTCACTGTCTATGGAGTGGCGGCCATGACATGTCCAACTACGACTCATTTCGTCACAAATGTTCTTTCATCTCTGTCTATCAGTGTCCCTATTGTCTTATGGGGATTAGACTCTCCTTGTCAAATAACGTTAAGTCTCCTTGGAGCCAAATGACTTTTTGAACCAAGTTTATGACAATTGCAATTTTTATAAACACATTCACTTCACCAAATGATTTGATTGCCCACAAACAAAGCACTTGCTCGACAGTTAACTGGAAACTCATGTTTGTCTTGCTAATTTGTTTAGAACCACTGGGTCTTCATAAACTAACGATTCCGGTCCCCTTCTTGAATGACGTTGTTTGTGAAAGTTCACCGGTTCCGTTTCAATGTTTATTCCTGTTCACTGGTTCCATTTCAATGTTTATTCCTATCGCCGCATCCCTGGGATTATGTTCTTGGAATGTCGATTCCTGCGCTGAAGCTAATTGCACAACTTTTTTTAAATGAAATACAGAGAGTGATACCTAAACATATAACAGGTTGACTGACTTCACAGTGAGAATATGATGCATCTATAAAAGAAAAATGGAATGTTCTTGTAAAACTTGTACTTATTTTTTCGAAACTGTATGACCCAGTTGTTATTTTCTCATTTAGATGGATATGTTTCTCTAATTTGATTTTAACACGTTGCATGCTAATAACGCCTATGCGCGTCATGGTGTTGAATCATCAGAATGCTGATGACGCTCATGTGCGTTTTTTTTAAATATGTTGATGCTGTCAAAACATTCACCAAGGAAACGTTCAAGATGTATTCTGCCAAAGCGAAATCTGCCCATTTACTGTTATTTTTTAAGGTGTACCCATCAGAATCAACCAATTACATTAGTTTAGGCCATTAGCATGCAACGTGTTAACGTCAGTGTGTAGCCCCACAAATTTTATGGTCGGTTTTGTAACGATATCTTTAGTATTAATGTTAAGACTGGCATAACTTACTTGAAAGAAACATGTTTCAATCACGGCAAACTTTCACATTCTGCATTTCATTTGATATTTTATGATGCAACTAGTGTGATTCTGGCAGTAATGCCCAACTGAGTGATATAAGTATCTGTATAAAGAAGAAATATTACCTAGGTAAGGATCTTGGTGACATTTCGATTTTTCCAATTTTTGATGGCATTCCTCACCTCGATTGTGTTTTTCAGAACAACTGGAGCAAAAACGAGCTACAATCACCTACTTACCCCTCATTCAAGAATTCGGTAAAGTATTAAATGTCATGGAATGCGATTTCATATTCAAAGTAAATGACACATCTTTGCCGAAATGGACAAAGTTTTTGAAACGAAGTTGTTCTCTGCTTGTAAATAGCCACCCGAGTTTGCAGGTTTGGGGTTACAGAATGCTGCTCGTTTTGGTACCTGGGCTAGTCAAAATTGACACAGAAGCTGTCAATATGAATACTCCTCATAAAAAGGGTCTCATTTTTGAACAGTTCAAGGAGAAGTTGGTTGAGACCCATGAAATTGTGAATAGTATGCTTATGGAATTCAAGTAAGTATTGCAGTATGTACTCAAAGTTTTTCGGAAATTACAAAAAGAACGGTTTTGTCAATAGGAAATAACCATAGAAATATATATTATATACTTACTCTAGAATGCTAATCCCGCTAATTTTCACGGCGAAAAGCATGCCGCGTATGCGACCCGTTTACGATGTGCGCATGCGCGTCATCAGTGTAGTTTGGGTAGATCGTTGCCAAGTTTGAAAATAATTTGGAGTTCCAATTCAGAGTTTTTTGTTATGAGGCAATAAAACACATGTAATTTGAAAGAGAGAAATTTGACAACGCATTTAGGACTTTTTAAAACCGAAAAGAACCTTTAGATTACTCCGAATTTTAGTAGCGAAAGAAACTTATTTAAAACAATAATACATGAGCGTATGGAAACCGCTCATGGACCGTTTTGGAGGGAGAAAAAGCGCGAAACCACGCGCGCCACAAGACTGCATGTAATTACACTTCAATTATAGACCTATAAAAGGTCGCGTAGCATCTGATTTTGTCACTATTCACCAGAAGACGATTGCGGATTCAAGCAATTGAAACGTTGTGAAAAATTTGAAAGAGATAGAAATCTTTCAACCATTAAGATGATGAACGTCCGAAATATAAGTAATCAAATATATAATATATATTTATTTACGACTAATATATAATATAAGTATTATACTTGTAGTTTTTGAAGTATAATGCCATATATTAATCCCTTAGGGAATAATGGCGAGGGATTAATAGTCTTTATTCCCTCTTGTACTCATATCACAAAATTTCTCGAATTAAATAATACCATGGAAACAATATAACCAAACTCAAAAGTGTCAGTGTCAAACGCGTAGTGTTTGTGTATTTGTATTAAAATGAATGAAAATGAAGAATCTTTCACTTGTACACCACCAGAAATTGTACAATTAGCTGCAGCAACAACATCTACCTTAATACCAGAAACATCGAAATCCATTTATAATAAAACGTACGCATCGTTCAACGAATGGCGTCTTCGAAACAAGGCAAACTCTTATTCCGAAAATGTTCTGCTGGCCTATTTCGCTGAATTGGGTGCAAAATACATGCCATCTTCATTATGGTCATTCTATTCAATGATTAAATCTGTGTTGAAGATAAACCATGACGTTGATCTGGAAAAATATAAGAAACTACGAGCGTTTTTAAAAAGAAAATCTGAAGGATTTCAAGCAAAGAAATCTTCCACTCTGACCCCGGAAGAAATTAGGAAATTTATTGACAGAGCTCCTGATGAAATTTTTCTTTTGTATAAGGTAAATGTTCATATTTAATCTGATCTATTCAAAAACTCATTTTCTTATTTGATTCAGGTTATATTAGTTATTGGAATTATGGGCGCATGCCGCTCAAACGAGCTTTATGAAATGAAGATAGAAGACGTGAAGGATTTCCAAACAGAGTTATTGATAACAATACCCAAGACTAAAACTAAAATTGTACGAAAATTCACCATAAACAGTACGTTTTACAATATTGTAAAGAAGTACATCGATATCCGTCCGTCACATGTAGAAACCAATTCATTCTTTCTAAATTATCAAAAATCGAAATGTACAATACAACGTATAGGAAAAAACAAATTTGCAGACATTGGTAGACAAATTGCCAAATATTTAAACTTGCCAAATCCTCAAAGTTATACCGGCCATTGTTATCGCAGATCATCTGCCACTCTGTACATTGATGGAGGAGGCGATATAACTGGATTGAAGCGTCATGGGGGCTGGAAATCTACCCAAGTAGCTGAAGGATACATTGATCAGTCTATGAGAAACAAAACAACTACAGCAGATACTATTGCCAAACAGATAAATAGTAATGAAGCAACTTCTTCTTTTACAGCAACCGAAATTCCAAATATTCGTGTTGAAAACTCTTCCAAAGTTAATCATAATTCACTACCAATTCAGTTTATTAATTGTACTATCACTAATTTAAATGTTATTGACAAATAAAGTTGTTCATTAAAAATCTAAAATAAATAAATTTGTCGTAAATAAAGTAGAGTATACTACTCGCAATAATGGCTATTATTCTCTCGGAATGTTATCCCTCGCCGCTAACGCGGCTCGGTTCGTAAAAATTCCTCGAGAATAATAGCTCGTGGTATAATCTACTATTCTATGGAAATAATCCTATAATGAAAATGACACTAGTTTTATAAGAAGTAACTTCATGTGTATTCCATAGTACTTAATTCCACTTCTAAAGGACCACAAACACATTTTATGGGAAAAAGTATTTCGGTGAAAATGGCTGGAGTTTTGATGTTGTAGCTGGAACCAGCCTGAGTAAAAGTCTCCATTGGCCCAATTTGATTGTATGACCAGATTCGGCGCTATAGGGCGTCAAATCATGAATTTTGAGATTTTTGGAGAAATTCAGCTGAATAAAAAAAATATAAAACCACCCTGTAGAAAATCTTATTTTTTGTTTTATAGAAGAATCATTCACGATCTTAGTAACGTTCATTTGAACAACAGTTGACTATCGATTACAAATAATATGTAAATGTTTTTTATTTGACAAAATGGTTAAGGCTTTCGCGGCCTAAGTTTTCAGTGTCACAATTTTCACTCGGGTATGAAGGCCGTCGTTTTTTGGAATTTCTTCCTAACGTTTCGCTAGCGCGAGTGGCTAGCTTCTTTAGAGGCTTATACATCATGAATAATCTCAAATGACTCATCTGAGTTTTTTACTCTCTATAAATCACAAAATTAATTATTTGGCGCCCTCTAGCGCCGAGTCTAGTCATACGATCGGGTTGGGCCAATGAAGACTTTTACTCAGAATGGCCCCAGCTACAACAATCTAGTCATTTTCATCGAAAGACTTTTTCCCATAAGATGTGTGAGTTGGTCCTTTCCATTTGTACAAGGTTTTATTTAACTTGCTTTTTTCGTATTTGTGTTTTTCCGGTTCAAAATTTGCAATCCATTCTTCAAGTACAAGTACTTGCTGGCATCCGATTGAGCTGAAATTTTGCACACATTAAGAACCGATGTCGAAAATTACGACAAAAGAAAATCATTTGGTGCTCTCGGCACCCCCCCCATCTTGGAAAAAGTTGCCAAAACTAGCGGAAATAAAATCAGAAAAATCCGTAAAAATTGTGAAAAAAATCGGACAGTCGAATAATATAATTAAAAAAATTAACTCCCTTATCCTCCCGAAGGTTAGATAGAGAACGCGTAGGAGTTCGGAAATTTTTACGATGATTAGACGTAGAAAGTAACGACAAAAAATGTCAATCGGAGGGCTCGGTCGACCTCCCCACTATTCTCGAAAATAGTTCCGGAAACTCGCGAAAATAAAATCGGAAAAAATCCGTAAAAATAGTGAAAAACACCGCACCGTCGAATAATTTAATTTCATAAAATATTAACCCCCCTGTCGGTCCGAAGGTTAGACAGAGAGTGCAGGAGTTCGGAAAACTGCACTATGGTTTCGAAAGTAGAGAATTACGCAAAAAAATTGGTTGAGGGGTTCGGAGGACCCACAATGTTCTCAAAAAATTGCAGAAACTCGCTAAAATAAAAATAAAATAAAAACAGTGAAGAACACCTAACCTTCAGATAATTTAATTTAAAAAATGGATCCTTCTCCAACTCCGTGAAGGCTAGAGAAAGCGTAGGAATTCAGAAATTTTCCCGATAGTTTAGGACGTGTACTCGGACTCCTAGGAAAAAAGTTGCGAAAACTCGCGAAAACAAAATGGTGAAAAACATCATCGAACTGTCAAATAATTTAATTTAAAAACATCTTATCCGTTGCCCCCTTGAAGCAGGGTTGGAAAAAATCGAATTAAGCACGATTTTTTGAAAAAATCCTAATTAATCACGATTTTCCTGATTTTTTATCATACAGTTCAACTATATTTTTGCAATGTAAAAGGTTAATAAACGGCGGCTATTTAATGTATGTAGCCAACAAAAATAAATCATGAAAAAATTTATCAAATAAGACATTCAAATCGCTCGCCACTTTTCAAACATGGAAGGACTTCATTTTGTTTTATACGTAGCCTGTTAACCATCCATTCAACGGTAAAAATGGCTACATTACAAAAAACCTGAAAGATTTGCATCACTTATAAAACGGGACACACTCTTGGGTGAAAGAGAAAAGGGGAAACCCTGCGCCAAAGGGGAATCTCGCGTATTGTAATCTTTGCAATTCGCATGCAATTACGGTCTTACTTTCGTTCCAACAAGCTTACATTCGTTCATTTTTGTTTGATATTGTTATTGCAGTGTTGCGTGCGTTACTAATTTTAATTTATATTAATTAAAAAATGCCTCGCCATAGAGACGTTTTATTGAAAAAATCATTTGATTTAAGTCGCGATTAAATCATGATTTAAATCAAAATTATTTAAATCGCGATTAAATCGTAATTTAAATCAAAATGATTTAATCGTGCCAACCTGCCCTGAAGGCTGGATAGGGAAGGCCTAGGAATTCGGCAAACTTCCGACATCGAAAATTACGGTTAAAAAAATCGGTAGAGGCTTCTCGCAAAAAGTTGCGAAAACTCACAAAAAGAAAATTGTAAAAATAGTTAAAAACATCGGGCCGTCGAATAATTTTCGTAGCATGACCTGTATTATGTATCCAGTAAGGTGGGGTACGTGCTGGATGGCAAGGGGTAGCAAACGTACCAACGTCTGGGCACCTGTCGTACCTATTATTAAGACAGAAATTCAACAAGTTTTAATGCTAAAAGGTACAAAGCAAAAAATTGAAAATCTTTATAAAAATATGCTTTTATTTACTAAACTTAAGTCAAAACAAAAACTGAAAAATATGGACTGAAACGTCATTACACTTGAAACTCAAGCTTTTGAGAAAATAGTTAAATTTTTATTAAGTTTTTGTTTTTCACACCTATATCAATTTTTTTGTGTGTTTGGCATCGACTGCTATGGTCATTAGCCATGTGTTCTGGATAGGCCTTGTTACTAACTCCATACGCCACCTTAGGAGCAGCACTGTTTATTATTAACGCAACAGTGAATCGTGGAGGATCATTCCCAGCCGACACGAGCCTCAATCATTCAGACTTTCACATCTGAAAATGAAAAAAGCCCGCACCGGCTGGGAACCGAACCTGGGACCTTTCGGTCATCAGGCGGGCGCTTAACCACTGCGCTAATGCTGTTAGTATTTATTGATAAATGGAATCTAAACAATTCAGTCATTCCAACAAACATATGCAATAGGAGGTAATTTCTTCATCATGCCATTAACAGCTTTGCCAAAATTTTAACATATTCAACGGTCATAGGGGGCAAAAGTTGTGATATTTATCTGACATAATTATTAAATTTCAAGTTAGTTAGCTGGAATTCAAGTTTAAATTATTATGTTTTTGACTCGCATCTAGAACAATTTGTTTTCCAGGTTGGGAGAAGATAGTTGTAGAGTTAAACCATCCACCGACTCTTTCACGTATACCTTCGGATATCTACTGATCTGGGATATTTTGTTATCGTTATGCGATAAGTCTTCAACGGAATTACGATTTCAGTATGCTGATTGGTTAAGGTAATTTGATTGCAATCTCAAATGCGAAACAAAATGTAAGTCGTTTAATTTCAGAAACGAAGATTTGTTGCAAAACTTCTTGAACAATCTCTTCAGATTAATGCCCACAGAAATCTTGCACTACAATGAAAAGAAGGCAAAATATTTGAAGGATTCGTTTTTTAAAAAACCGCACATGGACACGAAAGGTATGAGAAATTATCATTTTTGTCTTTGGTATATGTAATGTTTTGTCTTTTGTTTATGCAAAGAAATTTTTTCTTTCCCATTCACAAACTTGTTTTTGGACTAATACAGGCTGATGTTCTGTTAGTTCAGTTAGTCTCTTTCTTAGTTCCCACATCGTAATATTTTTTCCCACCGCTGTCGCCATGTAATAATAAAGTTTATTCAAAATTCAATGAAAAAGCATTACATCAATTTGTATAAAAAAATGAATGAACGGTACTATTATACCCGCGAAGTTAAAAACTTGTTGCGAGAAATTTCAGGTAAGAATTACATGCAGGTATATGTTTTGTAAACTTTTAAAATTCAACAAAATGATAATAAAAATAAACTACGTGAGTTAAAGATATCATAAAATAAATTTCGATAATCCTCTTGAATCCATTCTTTCAATTGTTTTTTGAATGAGAATAATGACTTGATCTCTTTTATATGATTTGGAATTGAATCATAGTAAAATGGCAATAAATATTTGAAATTTTTCTGAGTCCTTGTTTTATTAAATCTATTTTTCACCGTGACACTATTTTTATTTCTTGTATTATAAATATGATTATTGAAGTTTATATTCGTTTTATGTTTGTACTTTTTCACTTGGATATAAACAACTTCTACTATATATGATTTTCAAAAACCATTTCTGAAGAACATCAAGATTTCTGTAGTGGGATTTCATATCTCCTCCCCAAGCCAGAATCCCATAATTCAATTGAGACTGTATTAATGAAAAGAGGTTCAAGAGTTTTTATGTCCATGAATGTTTTGAGATACTTGAATTTTGATAACAATCTTCGCAAATTCCATAGGAATTCTATTTGTTTGCCCCATTTAAGATGCCTGTCAAGCATAATCCCTAAGTACTTGATACTATCTGTTTCTTCTATTCTAGTATTATTATCAATTATTAGTGGCCCTGAGTCTGGGAGAGTATTATTATAAAATGTAAATGGCATATATTTCGTTTTTTCAGTTTATTGTGAGTAGGTTATAATCAAACCAATTTTTAATCTTTTCAAAATGTAATGTGGTCTTAGTCTCCATATAATATAACTGTATCATCTGCAAAACTATGAATTTCATCTATGGTATATAAAAAAAGGCATTGAGATAAATAGAAAATAGCAGTGGTCCCAAAACTGTTCCCTGTGGCACACCAAATTGAAAAAAATTTTGTTCACTCCTAGCTTCATCAATTTCAACATATTGAGTTCTATTTTCTAAGTAATTTGTGAGATCATAAACTTTGCCGAGAAATTTCATTAATAGTCGTTTATGGTCAACTGTATCAAAAGCTTTATCTAGGTCCAAAAAAATAGCCATAGTTGAATTTTGGTTATCAAGATGTTGGTGTATATTATTAGTCAGATGACAGATAGCATCCTGGGTTGAAACTTTTTTTCTAAATCCGAACTGTTTTTCTGAAATCAGATGATTTTTTTCCAAAAATTTTTCCATTCTATATTTCAAAATTTTCTCAAAAACTTGAAATAATTGAAATAGGCCTATAATTTTAGCTTCAAATTTATCACCACATTTGTATATTGGAATTTGACCTGAATTCAAGATAAAATTCACCAGATGAGTCAATGGTTCTAAAATGATTTTACTTAAGAATATTGGTATTTCTGAAGTGATTTTATCAATTCCTGGAGATTTTTTCAATTTCAACGATGTTATTATTTGTTCTATTTCAATCGGGTTTGTGTCTTGTAGATAAAATGTTTTCAGTGTTCTGGGTGGTTCAAATGTGGGTGTTTTTTTTAGACCGAACAATTTTTGTATTCATTTTTTCTGCTAGTCCCTTATCTTTTTATTGTCTGTTATTGAATTATCACTCAATTTCATACATTTTATTCCTTCAATGGTTTTATGTTCATTACAGATATTTTTTATACATTTCTTTAAATTTCCAAGTGAATCACTACTATCAGTTATCTGTTTTTGATAATACTGTCTTTTAGCTTCTTCAATAACGCAGATTAGTCTGTTTTTATAAGTATTATAATCACATTATTGGGATTCTCTTTCAGTTGTTTATACAATGCATTTTTTCTTTCTACAGATATTAGTAATGCTGAAGTCATCCACTCTTTTCTTTTTCTCAATTTATTTTTTATCCTGACTTTCTTAGTACATTTCTCATGTAGTGTTTTGTAGTTAATCATGTCTTTATAAAAAATTTGTCATAATTTCTGTTTGGAATGTACAAATTATACTGAAGAAATATCGGATAATGATCAGTGATTTCATACTCATATATCATGTATCTGAATACATTTTTGTTTTGTCTTTTGTTAAAAATGATATTTCTACACTAAGGTTATTTATTGGCACAAGTTAACAATTCAATGATGGTTTATATTGATTATTAAGAATAATAGTTTGTGACACATGTGTTCTTTCACGCGGTACCCTAGGCCCTAGGCGGCGTAGCCAAGTCTCTAAATGAATATATGATATTGAATACGTCACAATATAGAGATGGTATATTGCAGATACTTTTGGGAGTGAAAAAATCGAACATCTCGTTTGCTGGCTGTACTCCTCCGCCTTGATTCAACTACCTGCTTTAGTACGTCAGTGGTGGACAGGTTTGGATAGTCGGCTGGCTCCGGTGGTTGAAAAAGTGACGCGAATATATGTTTCCCCTCATCTGGTTGCACAGGAACTCAACGATTTGATGACATATCAGAGTAAATTTAAAAACATGGTGGTGTGTAAAAAAATTACAATAATAAGTAGTGCTGTCACTGATTTTTTATGATTCCTTCATATAAACAAAATCAAGGTTTTTTTTATTTATTCATGTTATAGTTGAAAGTGATGCCAGGTGCTAGAGAAGTGAATGCTGTCTATACAGTTGACGAATCCCAAGTTGAGCTGAATATCGTATTACCAGCAAACTTTCCCCTAGGCTGTCCAGATGTGCAATGCATTCAACAGATTGCTGGTGGTGCCAGTCATAAACAATGGCTCTTGCAGTTCAAGAAATGTGTGATTCACCAAGTGAGTATATTTACATGGAAATATGTTTATTCAAACAGAAACTTGTCCAATTCAGAAAAAATTCACTTGTGTTGAGTAAAATTGAACACAAAACAGGCAAAGCTGATTACCGAGGCTGTTCCATAGTTGACATATAAGTCTGTAGCAATGCCATGGCCAACTGAAACGCTAAACCAAATGAAAAAATTTGCAATAAAAAACCCACCATATTGATCACATTCTGAATATTGAAAACATCGTTAGAAAGTTTCTAGGAAGAAAATCCATAAAAACCATATTAGTCCAGTTAGGTAAAAAAAATTTACTAAATTGAAAATTTTCTGTAGGATCTGCAACTATTTTTGAAATTGTTGGACAAGCAGGAATCTAACAACTTGCTCTATACATGAATTAAATTATGTAAAGTAACCAAATTTAATTTTTATAAGAGTAAGAAGTAAAACTTTCTTTCTATGTAATCAATTTTATTATTGTATTCTGATTGTGAAGCGTTATTCGATCTTTTTCCAGAATGGTAGAATATGGGATGGCTTATCACTTTGGAATAACAACCTTGACAGGAAATTCGATGGAGTAGAAGAATGCTACATTTGCTATTTTGTTTTGCATCCAGGAACTTATCAGTTGCCTAAATTGTCGTGCCAGACTTGCAAAAAAAAGTTCCACTCACCTTGTTTGGTAAGAAAGGATTATATTTGTCTTAAAAAAATTGAGTATTGTTCATATCTCATTTGAAAATTCAACACATTTTTTCATTGCTGTAGAATGGGCACTGAAATACTAAACAATATTTTTTTTTCAGTACAAATGGTTCAGAACGAGTTACAAAAGTTCTTGCCCTATTTGCAGAAACTTATTTTAAGTTATCATTTATGTATTAATTAATTATGTACATATTTTCCATCCTTTCCATTCACAAAGAAGTATACATATTTTATAGCCAAATGTACATTTAAAGATTATTCATTAAACAGGATTTTCTACCATGTTTCAACAAAATATTTCTGTGAAACCTTTGGCAAAAACTTCCCGCCATTACAATGACCAAGGGGGGAGGCAAAATCCTCGGAGCCCTGGACCTGAAGGTGCCCGGCTGCGTGCCCTAATTGTACGATTATTAAGCAAACTAAAAAGAAAAAATGGGCTCAAAAGATCTAAACATAATTCCATCATGGTTGATGCTACACCAGACTCAAGCCATGTTGAGCAAACCTCTTTTTTATTTAGGTACATTGCTTTCAAAGAGGACGTAAAATAATATGAAATACATGAACGATTTTTTGAGTTTTCTGAATGTAGTGAAATTACAGGATTAGGTATTGCAAATGTAATCAAAGGAGTTCTTAAAAATTACGACATTTCCTTGGATGATTGTAGGCCAGGAAATCGACAACGGTAGCAATATGAGTGGCAAGTGTAAGGGTGAACCAGCTATTATTTTAAAATCGAACCCTCTGGCTATCTACTCACCCTGTGGAGGCCACATTTTGAACCTGTGTGGAGCAGTGCCGGATTAGCCACGTAGCAAGAGTAGCAAATGCTACGGGCCCCGCGAATTGGGGGGCTCCGCGCTTCAACGCCTGTTTGACCATCAAAAAATTGAATTTAGATAGGAGCGTAAAATATCTTGCATTGCATGCCTTAAACGCGAAGCGCTGGCTATGCTTCACTCCCACCTGAAAATCTAAAACTCGATTTCGTCACGTTAAATCGTAGGTATAGGTACGAGTATAATACCTGCCACGAGAAACGTTGGTAAAAAGTTTTTAGCAGAACGAGGTTTTTCGTTTCGTGGCAGTGACGAAATTGTTGGTTCTACTCACAATGGGAATTATTTAGGCTTGTTACAATTAATAGCCCAATTTGAGGCTTTTGTGGCTCAAACATATTCAAAATCATGCTAATAAAGAAAAGGGACACACGTCATATTTGTGAAAAACAACTTGTGAGGAATTCATTCATCTAATTGCATCAAGCATACTATCTCTCTCTTCAATTAATGTCCGTCGGCTTCCATTCGGCGCCATGTGGACATGCCCTGCTGCGAGAAATCCGTTCCCATCCGGCCTTTAACCGGCGTAGACAGCTAAGTTTTATCGGGGGAATGCAGTTGTCTTGCTCTAGACAAAACTGCATCCCATATTTTAAACACTTTAATTTGTAACAAAACACTTCATATTTAATCTGTCAAATGCACGTCTTTAAGACTGCGGACATCACACACATTAACCTGACTTCCAACACGAGACCGCCGTCTGACCTCAACCGCTGCCGGAAGTCGAATGATCAAGCATACTGGATCAAATTATTAGCGAAATTAAGAGATGCAAATACTACTCAGTTTCATTGGATTCTACTCCAGGTATATCGCATGTAGACCAACTGACTCTGATTGTGCGCTATATTCTAAAAGCTGATCCAGTAGAACGATTTGTTGAGTTCTTGGACAAGGAAAGTCATACTGCTGAACTCGCTCAAAGTTTACTAGATTTCTCAACTGAGAGTGGCACTGATATTAAAGATTGTCGTGGGCAAAGCTACGATAATGCCAGCAACATGAGTGGGAAATACATCGGCTTACAAGCCCGAATTAAGGAAATACATATGAGCAGACTACATTCCCTGCCTTGCCCATTCATTAAATTTGGTTGCTAAGTGCGCTGCGCTGTTGTACAGAAGCACTATTCTTCTTCGATTTCGTTGAAAATCTCTATACAGTTTTTCTGCGTTTACCTATCGATGGGGTTGTCTTACGAAGGCACTTAAAGATTCTACTTCAAAAATTCCTATTTTAAAAAGATTATCGGGTACTAGGTGGTCAGCCCGAGCTGATGCTACGAAGGCACTTTTATGTGGTTTCATCACTATTTAGCAAGTTTTGGAAGATATTTTCAATATCGTTGATCAAAAAGCACAGTGCCGTAATAAAGCTTAAGGACTAGTTTCAACGATGAATATGTTAGAAACGGGAATAATGACAATTACTTGGAACGGAATCCTAGAACGCTTAATACGGGATACGCCCGTTATGAATCATTATATCACTACGTCCAAGCTATGCGATCCACATTTTCAGATTTTGAGGCAAGAGCGAAAGATCTGACCGACTGTGAAGAATACCAGCAACAGACATCAAGACGAATCAAGCGAAATACAAAGTAAGACCATTTCAGCAGCTCTGCTACACTCGACGACTTTGTTGAAAATCAAACACCTGGACATCGTTTTGAAGTTCAGGTGTTTGTTGTCATCACTGATAACGTACTGACTGCTTTGATTAAACGTATGAAAGCATATCATAAAAGGTGTTTATGCACTAGCGGGCGGTAAAGTACACTTTACCGCCCGGTTCGCCGGGCGTAAAGTGGCACTTTACCGCCCGGTTCGCCGGGCGTAAAGTGGCACTTTACCGCCCGTGGGCGCATTATGGCCCGGCGGGCCGTAAAGAAGACAAAATTCTCAAATTGTCTATACTCACACATCATTTCATGCAATTCCTAATACGAATTAGAATCATTTCAGTTCAATAGAGCAATACTCTTTCTAACATGTGTTCATAATCGTTGGCAATTTTTTCGGTGATGATCTATTTATTTGAAATAGATTCTCCAATATAGCACTCAGCTACTATAGTTTCACAGTCCTCATATTATGTTACCCTTAATTATTGTATGCATAACGTATGAAACGTGTAGACCATTGCAATTCAAGTCAGTATTTGTGATTCGCGCTATAAAACCGCTAGTGCATAAAATTTTGTATGTATCACGTGCGTAAAATGCGTTTAAGGCCTTCGGCGTGTGATGGCCCTCGGCTAACGCCATCGGGCCATCATCCACGCCGCAGGCCATAAACGCCTACTTTACGCCCTTGATACATAAATAACTATTTCGGAGTATTTCAACAGCTAAAATCTCTTAAACAAAAGATATTTTGGAAATATCTGCAATAATGGTCAGTGCTTACAATGCAATTTTATGCACTTTCATTAAATAATTCTTCAGAATCGTGTTTCAAAAACGTAGAAATTGCCTTGCGAATTTACATGTCTCTCATGATCACTAACTGCAGTTTTCAACATTAAAACTATCAAAAATGAGTTAAGGAACACCATGGGCCAAGAACGTCTCAATCATCTAACTTTGATGAATATAGAGCATGATTTGTTTAAAGAAGTCGATATTGAAAGTGTTATCTCTAAATTTGCCCACATTGAATCCATAAAAGTTTATTTGTATTAGTTTTGTTTTATTTATTACCCTAACTTGAGAACCCAACGCAAACCAAGGGCCCCTGGACAGAATTTGCTACAGGCCCCGCGCTGGCTTAATCCGGCACTGGTGTGGTGTATGTACTGCTGATTATTGCATTGAAGCACATATTTTCTTTGGATTTGATCAGAATCTGTACAATTTGTTCAGCTGTAGCTGTAGGAGATTTTGAAAGAAATAGTAGGATCTTCACTACATTCATTATCAGACACGAGGTGGAGTGCTCGAGTGGAATGTGTCAGACCAATAGCGGCACACATAAGCAAGATTATTACAGAAGCCGTTTCATCTTTGTTAAATCTCATCATAACAGTGGAAACAAGATCAACAATCAATGGAGTATTAGAATATCTAAAACTTTAGGTGTATAGTTTTGACGTTGATTTGGGTACAGGTTTTAATACTTAGCAATTATAGAAGTCAACTGCTCCGAACGATGGACGCTACTTTGGACGTTGAAGTTGATAATGTTGAAAGTCTCCTTGACGAATTGAGTGCACTAAGAAATAACTGGGACAAAATATTGTTTCAATCTAAACTTCTTTGAGCATCTAGCATAACCCAGAGTTTCCCACTTCTCGTTTAAGAAAAAGGAAAACTTTTCATGATTAAACATCAACAGTAGATAAGAGGTTCAATATTTCCCCTGAAGAACGTTTTAAAATTGAGGTGTTCTACGCAATAATTGATGTTTTTGTTTCTAACTTAAGATCAAGATTTAAAGTTCTGAGAGAAATTAAAGCTCCAAGAGAAATTAAAATGAAATTTTCATTTTTGTGGAAGTATCATGAAATATATGAGAAGTATCACAGAGAACTGTGTAAGATTTGCTGCAGAGTACAAATCAGATGTAAGCCGTGATTTAGTCGATCGCACTTCTCGTGTAAGAAAAAGGAAAACTTTTCATGATTAAACATCAACAGCAGATCAGAGGTTCAATATATCCCCTGAAGAACGTTTTAAAATTGAGGTGTTCTACGCAATAATTGATGTTTTGGTTTCTAACTTAAGATCAAGATTTAAAGCTCTAAGAGAAAATGAAATGAAATTTTAATTTTTGTGGAAGTATCATGAAACAGATGAGAAGTATCACAGAGAACTGTGTAAGATTTGGTGCAGAGTACAAATCAGATGTGAGCCATGATTAAGTCGTGGAAATGAACTACCTTAAAAGTATAAGCAAATCAAACATTGCAAAAACCCCACTAAAACCAGTAGAACTTTTGAACAAGATGGTGAAACTAAATTTTCTATTTTTTCTAACCTATAAATTCAATGACATTTTGTTTGAAGTTATTGAAAACCATTTTGATAGATGAGTAACTTTTTTTATAACTTACTACATAAATCATGGAATACTGACTGACTGACGATGAACATTTTTTGGTTTTGAGCCTCTTTAAAACGGAAAAACTCCGCTCCGCGGCAGCTGTTGTTACCGGTAATACAATGAATATCCACAAATCGCCAAAATTCTTGGACTCGCTTATGTTTGTCGAAATGAGTTATTATAAGTCAAGAAGTTTATTACAAAGTCCATTTAATTTGGTTGTGTAACCAATACAAATTGGCTGAATTTAATTTTACCTGAACAAGAAAAAAATACAAACGAAAAACAGTACATAATAAAATGATTACCAGAATCTGAAATCTAGAAGAATAAAAAATGCATTGATATTCGGCGTTTCCTCCCTTGCTCAGTAGTAAGGTGTTAACTGCCATTGCATGGAAACAATAAGGGCGTTAATGGTATACATTGAGATGTTCCATTCTTCTTGGGCCGCGAGTGTGAGTTCCTGGAGGGTGCTAGGAGGGTTAATTCTGTTTGAGATTGCTCATTTAACGAAATCCCACATGTGTTCAACGGGATTCATGTCTGGCGAATTTGCTGGCCACAGCAATCTCTATTTCATTTTGTACTCTTCTCGTGCGATGGGGCCATTGTCTTTGCTACACCAGGAAATAAAGTGACTATGTGCCGCCTCAAAAACGCTTGAGCCGTGACGCGTGGTAGCTGCTACGGAGGACACCGTTATTATCATCGCTTTGATATCACCGCGTCGACCGCATGTAGCCGCTCACCTAGGACACTGCGTTAAATACGCACGCGTTTACGCCTATTAGCAAGCGGTGTTGCCGGCATTAGTTTCTTGTAGATATAGGGAGAAAAGTAATATTATGGTATAATTAAATAAGTACCTTCTACGTTTACGAAATTATCCTTTTTAATTTTTTTATACCAATATAGAGTATGTTTTCTCTTAATTTTTTTAAAAGTGTATGGCCCATGTTATTTAGTGGGTCACACTTGGGGGGGGGGGGGGAGGCAATACCACCTAGCCATACTCTTTATATTATAAACTATCGCTTTAAACAAAATTCGTGTGGTTAACAAATGCGTGCAGCACAAAAAAATTTTGATAGGTACGGCATTTTAGCCTATTTATGAATCATCCAGTTAACAGATTGGTGAAAGTCGACTTCTCTTCGGCTCCTGTTATTCAATGATGAAAATTACCAAAATAATTTTTCCAGAAAAATCAACTCTATGCAATACTGATTCAGGGTTCTGATTGAATTTTCTTCACATGAGCAGAATAATTTAATTATGTTACGCGATACGGGAAAAATGTTTGTATTTATTTTTTCAGTTGGCTTCTAAACCCAAGTTCATGAAGAACTTCAAGAGAACAAAAAGATGGAAAATGAAACAACACTTTTTTTAAAGTATAAGTCAGTGTAGGCGAAACAAAATTTGTGAAAGGATAAACAGGACTAGACTCTGAAAAAATGAGGACCATGTGAATTATTTGAATAATGAATGATTTTTGTTTCTTGCGCACAGTTGAATAAATTGAACTTGCCCAATCTGAACTGATTATTGTCAAAAATGTTGAAGTAAATCTTAAATAACCTTGAAAAAGAATATATTTTGATCACCCTGTATTTGGTAAACCAAGCTTTTAGGACGTTTATGTGAACTTTTCATCCAGAAATCTCTCGAAGAATCACCTCCCCCCTAAATTTGTCCACGTACTTAATCAACACTCTGTTTTTCATTTATAAATTGGACAGACATGAAATAATACACAAATAATCAGAAAAAATTCTATACTTTGACAAGAAATGATTTTACAAATTCATAATCTATCGTATTACACTTCATCCACTCATCACTCTCCAACCACAGCCTCATTCGCAACATCCACACACAAAAAACCAAGCTCCTATTTAATTTTTTAAAACTGCCATTAGTATAGTATGTTAACTCAACAATTTGCAAAGAAAGCACAGGACATAATTTAGCAACCTTTTATCCTCTCCATTGCAATGTCCCTTCAGAGTCCAAATAGTATGGGCGGGGGTCTTCTGACAATTTAGTTTATCACATTGAAACAAATTTTTGTTATTACACTGTAAAAAAGTTTAAAAAGGATCTAAACAAGTACCACGTAGTACAGCTGTGAACGTCCAATAACAAAGATTACTTCGTAGTCGAGACCAACGGACAAAGACTTTTGACCACAAAAGCGGAAACCTCTCGAATTTTTCAAAGATAAATTGAAACTTGGTTTTACTGAAAAGCGACCGCGGCACTGTTTGTAGGAGTTATTGCAAACTCTATTGTGATGATACTTTGTTCTTTCTTTATTTGACATATATTCTATATGTCCTTTACAATTTTCTTTTATAAAAATAAATACATCCCGTATTTAATTTAAATTAAGGAATATAAACTTTTATTTCAGTCGTCTTTATTTTGACATATTTGCCAAATTTTTGTGAATCATAACCTATGAATTTGCAGTGAACATCAAAACATAGTAGTAGCTTTTGTGTGAGAAAATTGTGAGTTAAAAGTTGGTAATCATGGGGAAAAAGATAAAAAACGTTCAAGATTTACGTACGAGGACAATATTATTCTTCTCCAAGTAGTGCCTCGTAAGCATATTGCAAACGGATGCGCTTTTTGGGAAGGAGTAAAAAATATGCTGCAGTTGATTCAAAAATAATTTTCTTTGTTAAACTAATCGGCAGTACATACAAATGATATTAGACCAATGATGTTACGAGATGGTAATTGGGAAAAATAGATGAAAAGATTTTAAATTTAACGTAGATACTTGTCAAAATAAAGTTTAACTAAAAGCATCTAGAAAGAAGGTTGTTGCAATAACACATTTACGAAACAGAATTACAAATCACAATACAGGACACTTTAATTAAAGTTTCTTCTAATTAAGTAAGCTTATTTCAGTTTACAATAACTCCATTATCAGAATTCATGTTAAACTTTAATTATTGAGGGTTGTTTGGTGGTATTCATCTCAATTGACATAAAAACAAATCTGCAGATTTTTGTGAATTGCTTTGCTAAAAACTCGGACTCAATAAAGAATATATGCAGTTATTTTCAAATGCAAATTGGTTAATTTGTTGTAAATTTGAAATGGGTAAAAGATCTCCATGTTGCAGATTTATCAACCTGGTTAAAATCAATAATTTTGTTAGCTGGCGCCAACGGATTATATTGCAGTTATCTAAATACATTCAACTAAATGGAAAATAGGTAGGTATGAGTTACTTTATTGAATTGCCATTAATTAAACTCAATAGAAATTGAATACAACTCATACCATTGTATGTATTATCAAAACAAAACAATGATATAATCCATTGTCCTACAAACACTACCTTGCTGAATCGGGAATAAATTTTACGCGTTCGTTTTTTTTTAACGAAATTTGTTGCAAATGATTCAACTCATTTGGGAAAATTTCAGAATTGCACGGATTTCTGGTAACGATAAAAAAAGATGAATGGAACTGTTATGTACAAATTAACAGTGCTGCTCCTTAAATTGGTAAGAAGGCCTACCCAGAAAATCTGTTAATAATGATCACAGCATTCAATGCTACTGAAACAACTATTCTTCTCATACTAATTTAATGAATTGTTGATGAAATTTTTATTGCACGTGATGCTTCTCTTTTTACTTTTGGTTCTGCTTCTAGAGCAATTCAGCCGTGATTTGGATCATCTCCATTCTTTCAGCTTTTTAGGATGTCACACTTGTTGAGCTCCCAATGCCTTTACTGTTCAATAAATGGGTTCCTTTATTGAATTAGTTTTTATGCTGCAATACCATTTTTTTTACATTATATTAATTCGTTTTTATTAATAATAACTGTATTGGAGGATAACGAGACAAATCTAATATTCTCGTCCTGAAGGAGCATGACAAACACAAAATGTTACCTTAGATTAGTAGGGGTATTGAACGATAGGGAATATGAAAAAACTTCATCGCAAGTCTGTTTTGTTACGGTTTTTACATTTTTTTTTGCAGCGACATTAAACTTCTCATTGAGAATGCTTGCTTGGTTTATGGCTTTGCTCCTTTGGAACACACTGCCCAATTCTCGTTGATTATTGACCTTTCGTCAGGCATTCTGGTTCTCACTAGAAGTGATACCATGAACTATCTTCAACAGACTTACACAAAATGAAATGGGGTACCGCTCTATCATGTGCGAAAGCACCTGTAAAATTTGAGAACTATCCGTACTGAGTTTTTTGTACATCAACCGCAATGGATACGCCACTGCATCATTGAATTTTAGGAACCATCTAGGTGAAAACACAATCGTGCTTCTATGAAAGATCTCATGAGAACTGAAGCATTGCAATGTTACTATCGACGTATGTGAAAACAACCTAAATCATCACTCGACATAACCTCCTCCACATAATTTAATTATGAACCGTAATAGTCCTAAGTGCACTGGTGCACGTATGATTTTAAATTTATTTCAACATCCAAGTATTTTAGAAATTCATTTGAGAATTTCCCTCATATTACATAAACCAACCAATTTTTTTAATTCAAACCAATGAGAAAAGGACTTTTCGAAAACACTGTCTCCAGCCCGTGGTATTTTCAAATCGGTGTTTCGCTTCTTCCTTATTTATACGTTTCCATAGATACAACAATTTCTGTGAATAGAGAAACTCTTCAACTGACATTAATGACACATGATGAACCGTTCCTGCAATACGCATTTAGTCCATAATAATTTAATGTATTCGTGAAATTGTCAGATCAAATATCCCTTCAAAATGCAGAATTTTCAAAATACTTTCACCTTGCCAGTCGCTCAAACTGTGTTGCTGTACAAAACACCACTCGAGCAAGCTCTCGAGGTGTTTCTAAGCAACACAGTTTTCGTGACAGCAAGGTGAAAGTATTTTTTGAAAATTCAGCATTTTGTCAGGATATTACTACTGAAAACCATTCGTGTTGACATCTATTGACGTAAGTTTTATTTTTTACACTTTTCACGATTTAGTACCTTGTACCTATTATTCCTATGACTTGTCATAAATGTAATCTATTTTACAACATTGATCAAATAAATCTATCTATGTCACTCGTCAAAACAACGTCAGTAGCAAATATTGTGACATGATTGTTACATATGGTGAAATGAATGAAAATGTTGTAGCTTGTGTTCGAGAATACGCGAGAAAATTTGAGACGCCATCCAAACTTACGAACAATTTTGGATGCAGTGCAAATACTTTGTTTTCCAACTGTCGAAGTTCGACGTGAGTTGGAAAACGAGCAGTGAATCGTGCTGTTGTTGTTGATGAAGCAGTTCTGCAACTTCTCAACGAAGATTCATCAGCAAGCACCCGCGTGAGCAGTCGGAGACTTGGTTCAACAGCAACATTCGAACATTTGCTTCAACATGTAATTCTGTTGTGCTGTGTTATGTGATTTGCAAAAATATTTTAGTTATTTTTGCCATTTTGTACTGTGAGTAACGTCCTCAGTCCCACTTCTAACCCCACCAGCTCTGCTGTCCCAAGTCTGATGAAGTGAGCCTGCGCGGTTCAACGTGGGCAGTTTCTATCCAGTGGCGGCGCGTTCCTACAAATTAATCAGGTAATTTTTTTGTTCCATTTTTGTATTTGATGAAGGTCGGTTACTCATTTGGAGTTTCGAATGATGGTTCATGAATTTGGTTCATTCTATAATCAAGGTATTCCACTTTTCCTCATTTACAAAAAGGGTCGTTGAGTTCTGTGAGTTTCCGAGTAAGACTCCTTTGAAAAAAAAACAGGGGTGGGATTATGAACATTCAATACGACAGCTGTCACGATACATAGGATAGAACGATGGATGTTATCGATTCGAAACGAAATCGAAATCATGAAATTTCTTTGAATAGAGATAGAATGGAATTATATCTTCCACATTGATATCGACTCGAGTTGCAATATATTTTGAATTGTATTGGTTTTCATAATTGCTCAAATCTGAGTTTTCGGAATTGCACTCCAGGTGCGAGATCTGAGAAAATGGCGATTTTTTGTTAAAATAAGGGAATCGGCTTCCACTCGTATAATATGGGTGAAGGAATATTAAGCATAAGAATAAGAGAAATCCTTTAAAATTGATACAATTTTGAGCAACAGTTTATAAAACAAGGTTAAACTCTTTGTTACAAAATGCACATCATTATACACATCAACATAGATTAATAGCACCAAATTTATATGCAAAATTAGCTGGAGCCCGTTGAATGCATATTTACCTTATCAAACATTTCAAATATGTTGTTTTACCATTTTGATTTTCCCATATGAAATTAATCGCAACTTTCGCTTTTGTAGTAGTCCAACTGTCTTTGGCCCCTGGTCTAACGATGAAGATTGCCTCAACTTTCTCTATACCAGAAACAGTTCCTAATGAAAATTTTTGTACAAAATTCCACCTAGCTCGACACTTTTCGTCTGGACCTATACATATAAAAAAAATACCCAGCCCATAGGTAGTTTTTTCAACGAAAACAAGTGAATACTTTGAAGATTTCCAAAATATTGCTCATTTTTGGTAAGAAAACAAACCCGGTGGGCTCTTTTTAGTTTGAACTATGAATTCAAAAAATAAATCCAATAACCATTCATATGTCACATGACTAATAATGATACATACAAATCTGAATAAATTCCACAATAAAAATACAATATAAATGTCAAAAATCGATTGAAAACGGTAGCGTAGTAGATTTTTGCGAAAAAAGAAGGAAAACATGAGATTTCGGAATAAATTAATCAAAAATTGTACAAAACCTTTTTTCAGGCAAAAATCTACTACAAAAGACTAAGCAGATCAGACTAGTTTCAAAGCCAATCGAAAATGAATAATTCGTTGGCCCGTTAAAAAATACTTCTTTAAAAAATCTTGCAAGACAAAAAAATTTAGTTTTCTTACTCCTTACAGCTACATTAATTTAATATATTATATATAACAATACTATTTAAATAATGAATAGTCACGTTTTTTGCATGTCACACTGTTTCGAAAATCCATCGATTTTTCATGACCAATTAAAAAAAATTATACACTATGCTAAGCGTTACACACTTTGGGACACAAATATTTTTAATCGACAGTTTGAACATCACATGCTTCTGTTCCTTCGAAGACTTTCTTTCAAACGGATCACAAGTTGGACCCGGCGCGAGAGTGGAAGTAGGCCGGGCGCAGGCGGGCAGAAGGCAAGAATCTTCAGTGAATCGCATCTTCTAGCCGAGGCGTACTAAACCAAGTTGTACTCGCGAAGATTCGACTGCAATATTGTATCTTTTACTGCCGCAAAAACGAACTTTATGTTTTCCGTATCTGTCAACAAAACAAAAATATTAGTCTTCGATGACGTAACATATATGGGAGCTGAAACATCGGAAAACTCTCACCACAAATCGAATTTCAAACCTTTTGCATTGATTCTCAATTTGAGAGGAAGATACACAATTTTGTTAAGCTGTGAAAAAAAATTCAAAACAAATTCAAATTTCTTGGTAAAAATAAGCATATCAAATTTTGGTTTGTCTATACAGGGTGTTCCAAACTCAATGGCTCATTAGACGTTCCTGGAGAACGGGACATTGCTATATTTCAGCGGTTTTCGAAAAATTCATTGGTTTCTTCATTTTTCAAAATCAAACCTTCAGTTTAGTTATGTTGTCTACCCTTTTATAACCAAACATTTCAATTTAATACTATCACAAGTTGGTATTACTTTTTATTCTTTGACTTTGACAGATGAAGTAATTTTATCTTTCAAAATACTTGACATACCCCATGGCCTTCAATATTCTAACATGACTTTCGTGGAATTAAAGCCAAAAATTTTATAAAATACATTTAAGATGTCTTCAAAAATTGTAATTCTTCCTGTTACCTGACTTGTAAGTACTCATCAAACTTTAAAACCTTTTTCCAAATTTCACACAACCTACAAATTTATTAAATTCAAATTCAATAATCTCTCACAATCAGAGTATTCACTTTCAGGATGACGAAAGTCGAAAGCGCTTTGCATATTTCTTCATTTATTCTACGCAAGTGTATTCAGCTTCCCACGTCAATCTTTATTTTTTGTGCAAAACAGTTTCAATTAAATGTTTACTATTGGATATTTGGATTCGTAGAAAGCTGAAATTTGGGATTCATTTATTTCATCCAAACAGACCATTAATAACAATACTGGTAAAAAGAAAAAACATTACTAAAATACAAAATTAAAAAAAAAGAAAATTAGATAAAATTACTTTTATTTCAGTCAGATACCTTAGGATTGATGCTGAATGCAACACGAATTATTGAAATACCGTTGTCAAAGTGTCATATTGATAATTTGAGTTACATCTGCTTTTCTAAACACTTTCCGTGACCAGTTCAGGGTTCAGGTCTGTCAAAGCATTGAATTCATTTGCAAGACGAAGCATACCTACAAGAGGGGCCTTTTCGAAGCATGATAGTGGTATAGTGAACATGGTTGAAAAACGTGTTCTTCTGGGTGGAACATTAAAACTTATTAATGATAATAAATATGGTTAGTTTATATTGTTGAAAAGTTTGGATAAAAATGATAGTGAACTGACTCTCCGCCTATTTTCCAAAGACAATATTTTAAACTCATTTCTCAATTCACATGACCTCACCGTATTGTAATCTGGACAAACATGATATTTTTTGAAATAAAGATATCGTAACAATTTATTCTGAACTTTATCTAATTCGAATAATTGCGATTTATATTCGCAGAACCATATGTTAGAGCCAAACTCTAGTTTAATCCTAACAAGTGTGTAGTAAAGTAACTTGAGCGTATGTATATTGGTAAAATTTCTAGTTTGTCTGATTATAAATCCCAACATTCTGTTTCCGGATTTCCTTGTATTTTCAATGTGGGTTATGAAAAATAATGAGTCATTATATACAAGACTTAAGTCTCTTACCTCTGTAGAACGGTTGAGGATCTCTCCATTTAACATATATTACAAAATCACAGGATTCTGTGTACGTGTTATTGAAATTACACTACATTTTGCAATGTTAAAAAATAGTTTATTACTACAACTCCAATTATAGAGGTTATTTAAATCTTTCTGTAATAATACGCTATCCCTAACTTAAATATTTTTAAATATGTAGGTCAATGTCCTATGTATTTATTAGTTATGTCCGAGAGAATTTGTTCTCCAGTATACAGCATAGTTCAAAATTTGTGATTTTACCAAAAGATACAAAAATGGCAAAATGTGTTTTTTTTCAAATAGAACACCTTGTATTATCGAAAGTCTAGAAAAACAGTTAAAGTTCCTTTCAAATGATGAACTATCCATATGCCCAAATAATCAGGTTTCAGAAATAAATACAAGTTTCTATAAAAATCGGATTATTTTGCCATATTTTGTATTAGATAGCCATGAAATGTCATGGTACATGTCATTATGAAAATTCGGCAATTAGTGCATCAATAATAAAACGTTTTTGCTTTCATAAGAGTCTTCAGCATTCGAAATAAGAAACGTATATCGCCAGATGGCAGTGAGAGTTCGTCCGATGGAATAAATACAAACTCCGCCCTACTTATAACTTGGCGACTCTCGTGCAATACAGGACAGAATTCAATAATTCGGTGTTCGTTCTTCAAAATTATAAATCTATAGATTCAAACCTGTTCATTTTCGTGGTAACCTGAAAGTTTGGACGAAAATTTCAAATTATTATCTCCAGTCACACACGAATCAGTAAATATTTAAGCAAAATGCAAAATCTGAAAGTCTCGAGAAGATAATCCGTTCAAAATAATAACCTAATTTGAAGGGAGGGAACTATTTCAGAAATGTTTTGAATGTGAATTTTAAGAAGAAAATTATACCACAAAAAGATACCGATGTCTGGAATATCAGATAAAAGCTAATGTCATATGGGCCGTGGTGGCCGTGCCGGGTACGCCTTTGAAGCGAAGGGTCGAGGGTTCAAATCCCCGCAAGGTCATCGGTGTCTTGCATGGCATCACACGTTAAAAGGTAAGGGCTGCGTCTTCCCTAGCTCACACAAGTCTCTCGAAGACTTCCGAGGGTTGCGCGTAGGGGTACAATCGGTTGACGGAAATAACAATTTCAACATTTTTTTTTTCAATATATAACATGACATGCATGCAGCAATACAATGTTGACGTAAACAGTCCTTATTCATATTCAGTCATTTCACCATTTTGTATATATTAGTAAAATCACAAATTTTTAACGACCCCGTATAATGAAGAACGAAATTATTTAGGCATAACTAATACACAGGCACTGGTAAACTACACCCAAAATTTCAGCTATCTACGAATCCAAATACCGCGATAATAAACATTTAATTGAAGCTGTTTTGCTAAAAAAAAAATCTCGAAAATCGCTTGAGAAAGGTATAGGAAGATGTTGCTGCTTTTCAATATGAAAAAACAAATTTTCAAATAATCCAATGTCTAATAGACAATTGAGTTTGGAACACCCTGTATATTTTGGCTAACTGAAAACTTTTACATTAGTTCTGATTACATCAATCCTAATTACTTTTATGTTTGATTAAGTTCTTTGGAAACTTCTCTTACAAATGGTATAAGAGATTTTTTTATATTTACATATAGTAGGATTATTTGTTTTTGAAATCTTACATTAATGTAACAAGAGAGCTCACTGAATTTTTTACCAATTTTGACTTATGAAGTCAAAATTACTACATCCCAAATTCTCTGTATTCTTTTTCCGAAATTCCCAAGCACATTTCTCAGAAAAAATTGAAAATATTTGATACTGACCATTTAAAATATTTACATTTGAAGACAATGCAGGTTTAACATTGATTTGTGGAAACTAAAGTTTTCCGAACTGGATTGTGTGAACCTATTAATATAATGAATGAAAACTCAAAAATGGTTCCTCATATCAAAGCTTGCTAACAAATTCCCTTTCATTAAGAAAATAAAAGTACTAAAGTGTCATATCAATCTCCTATATATTAAGAGAGCTATTAAGATGGTAAAAATAAGTGAGATATTTTTTGGGATGTTATTTAAGGCTAGGATACTTGTCAACAGATGATGCTGGCTTCTTTTTCTAATGAAATCATTACTGAGTCTTCATTTATTCTATCATTTTATACTGAAACTATGACATTCAATAAAATGAAAAACGATTAGATTCTCTACCAGTGTTTACTACGTTATAAAACTTCATGTTTTATTTCTACCATAATTAAACATCTTTCATGCAGAGATATGACAAAGGTCAACCTTATCACAAGTATAACTCATTTCTTGACATGTTTTATTTTGGGATTTTAACGTTTCAGTCTGAAAATGGAAAAATGTAAAACCATGGAAATCTCTTATAAAGGCAAAATTAATCAATTTATCCCGTTAAGTTACTGCGATTACAAGACTGTTTTCATGAAGATATTATTCAGTTTTGTCAGTAACTTATCGAATTCTGAATTTGCCTTTTTGAAAAATAGAAGTTTAAAATAAATAAATTAACTTCTCTTTATCAAAAGAAAAACGTTGACGTTTCGGATATTATTTGTCTCCCATATCAAAACTCCTTGAAGTTCTATTTGTATTATATTTACATATACCACTCTTTATTAGCAAATAATGCTCTTACTTATACAGTGTGACCCATTTAACCACCCCTGTAGAATACGCATTTTTCAATGAATCTCAAAAAAAATATTTTAATATCAAGCATCAAACACTGTTTCTTGACACAAATTTTCATAACTTTAGTTTCTTTTCCAAGGCACTCTATGAGTTTTTTTTATTTGTCAAAAACGACAAATGTTTATTAAGCAATTTTTTTCAAGTTTGACTACACCACTGGATTCAAAGTCGTTATAAATAAAAACCAACAAAATTTAATTAAAAAATATTGGTTAACAACGAAGTTACAACAACTTTTATTTTGGAAACATAGCATTTGACTATAATTTTTATTTAGATTATAGACATCGTTAAAATCTGGCAATACTGTCTATGAAGTAGAACATCAGTGAACTTGGACAGTCAGATTTTTATTACAAAATCGCTTCCACCACAAATCGCGAACGCTAACCATTCGTACAGGAGATAACTGTAGAACAAAGAGACTAAACTAACAGGAGGGTTTAATAAGCTCTAGCCAATCAGAATCTTGTAGCATCAACGCGTCATAGTGACGTACTTGGACATGAGTACAGAGTCGAACTCGAACCAAGGATATGTTCCGTTAATCAACCGAAGTTTTCAGGAGCGGTAACAACACTTTTGACAGTGGTTATCTACTGGTGACTTCGGTTGTGGTTTATTTACGGAATGCCAGTCATTTGTCAAATTAAGGTTTTGATCGTTTCCCGTGTGATTTGTGTTTTTACTTTTTCACTTTGCTTGATTGTTACATTTTTCTCTATTTGCTTTTAATTTTTTTTTTTACATTCATTACATAATTATTATTCATACCTATGATATGTCTTGGAACTGGATGCCAATGATGATGCCACATTCAGTTGGCTTGGGAATAATGAGATATTATTAGAATCCTTTAGTGAAGTTATATAATCATTCTGCTGGCTTGACGACAATGAAAGTCCTGAATATTTAGAATTTTTGTTATCAGCTTTACGAATCCGTTTCGTTTTATAATTTACATTGACATTTTAAAAGTTTTTTAAACATTTATGCTCTGCCAAGTTCTTGTGCACAGTATATAAGCACAAGCAAAGGATATATTTTCCTGTAATTAAAAAAAGTCATCAAACTGAAAATGTATCGAATATTATTAATTCTACTCAGTAAACGAATCCATCGGAACTTAACTCAATAATTAAAATGAGAATGAAAACTAAAGCACGTTAACGTCAACAAAAACCGAACTTACCAGAGAAAATCGACGGTCGTTCTGGTGACAGGTAATCTACCGCTTTTTCTGCAACCAAGTTCCGTAAATAACCTGTGTTTCAGGAACCAACCGAAAATTTTATATTTACGGGACAGAAAACGAGTAACCAAAGTAACCAAGTTGATTTACGGAACATATCCCAAGCATCAAAACTGTCAGCAGTAACTCTCATATACCAAGAGCTAGTCCGTCACTGTCTATAGAGAACGGCGCCCAACTACGTCCAACTACGTCACAAATGTTCTTTCATCTCTTTCTATTAGTGTCCCCATTGTCTTATGGGGATTAGACTCTCCTGTTAAATAATGTTTAGTCTCCTTGACTGTAGAACAGCTATTGACTTCAGATTTTCACTGTACAAGTTCACTGGTGTTCTATTCGACAGTGTTGCCAGGTTTTAAATAGGTCTATATTCTAAATAAAAATCATAATCGTACAATTTGTTTCCTAAAATCAAAGTTGTTGTAACTTCGTTTTCTTTGTTAACCAATATTTTTTTATGAAATTTAGATGGTTTTTATTTATAACGACTTCGAATCCAGTGGTGTAGTCAAACTTGAAAGCAAAAATTGCCTAATAAACTTTTGCAGTTTTTGACTGAAAAAAAAACCTTGGAAATAAAACTAAGTCATGAGAATTTGTATCAAGATACAGTTTTTGATGCTTAAGACTAAAAAAATTTATATTTATTGAAAAATGCGTATTCTACAGGGGTGGTTCCATTTTACATGGGTCGTAATGTAGATATAGTCACTTATAAAGTAAAAAAATTTAAAAAAAAGATAAGTCACATTGTAAAAATGAGACCATAACTAAGCAAAGGGACAACCTATATACTGTCATAGGTTTTATATCGGGAAAACTGGTAGAACTTTAAAATTACGCATAACTAAGCAAAAACAATTATATGTAAACGTCAAAACAAATTCAGCTTTGGCTGCCCACAGAAAATCATACTATTGAGCTCAATTGATGACCAAACAGAACTCCCCTTTGTTGAGTTTGTTTTGCAGGTATAATAGATAAATGTAATTAAGTTAATTATCGAAAACAATAACTGCCAACTGCCCCTTGAATGGAGGATGGGTACAATTATTTTGAAGTCAAGAAGTTACTGACAAAATTAAATATCAGTTTTGTGAACGTAGTAATTTATCGGGGCAAATTGATTCATATGCCTTTCTAATCCTGTACAGATTTCCTCAACATTTTTCCATAATATGAGTAAGGAAGGTTGAAATCCCAAAAGGATCATGCCAAGAAAAAAAACAAATCATTGGCTCACTATTATAAGGTCAGTAATTAATTAAATAAACAATACCTTCAATGCTCAATGTGACATTATACAGTGTCGGGCATAAAGTTGGCAGCATTTAGCTTTATTATTTGATTTCTTAGATAATTAAATTTTTTACAAAAACTTCAAATTTTTACTTCATTCCAAAACCAAATTTTCTACAACCGCATTCAGGGGAACGAAATTAAAAGAAATTAAATTTTTAAGAAATCGTGATTCTATAACTTCATTTCTGAAGGTGGAAAAAGTGCCAAAGGAGATTATCTTTCAGAGTCAAATGTTCATCGGGAATGTCGAATCACAGCCACCTACGGCTAAATTAAGTTTTTACTTTTTTCCATTTTCTTATAACACTGTATGACATGAGAAATGATAAACGTTTTCCTTTTTCCCTTTCGTCGGAAAACCCATTAATTAAAATTTAACGGAATTTTGCCAATAATAATTAAAACTGAACTAACTTCAAGGTATGACACTGTAATAAAAATGGAATTATCTTTACAGTCGGATAACATCTTTTGAAATATACCTCATATTACGTGGAATCGCCATTAAGAATGAAGTCAGACATGGAGAGAACTTTCACAGCCGTATGCATAGTCAATCGCTAGCGACTCGCCGTTCGCGAAACAAAGATTATAATGCACAGTCGAGCTCAAAAAAAGTGACAACTATGCGATAAGTCACATTTTGGCGAAACGCTGGCGATGTACCACTTTTTTGTAGCTCGACTGTGCATTATAGTTCTTGTGTATCGAGCGGCGAAACTCTGGCGAGTCGCTGGAATTGACTATGCATACGGCTGTTAATGTTCCATCCACCAGCACATCAATTCTTATGTCGTGTAGGGCAATGAGAACAAAATGGGAAAAACATTTAAAATAAAATTAGTCATATTTTAGATGAATATTCTGTTCTGAACAATACTTGTAGTCTTTTCAGGTTTTTTATTTTGGAATTTCAGCAAAATTAAATTTACATGAAACTTTCTAGGTAACTCAGAACCTTATAATAGTGTACCATCAAAATTTTGAAATTTTACCAAAAGTTATTCCAACGTGTAAACTTCAAACATAAAGAAAACTTGAATCAGGATCTCATATCTTAAAACAGTCATGCAAAAGATATTTATGAGTGGAAAAATTTCAATCTCGTATACAAAACGTAATGATAAAATGCAAAAATAATTGGTTTATTAATTGCGTCGAAAGTAATATTCAGAACAAATGCACCTGAAATGAAGAAGTGAATGAAAAATGAATCTAAATGAAAAAATGAACATGAGGAAAACTTCCTGTCCCTGATTCCATGAGTTAAATTTTTTCAAGTGGATGACAGATAATGAAGATGATATTTTTATTGAAATATTACTGTTACCTTCAACTTATGCTAAATTGAACTCTTTTAGTGCAGTTTGCATAATAGTATCTTTGACGGCACAAAACACGAGTTTGATATTTTCAGTGTCTAAGGATTAAGACAAAAAATCCATTCCACGAAGCATGCAAGAAAATCAAAGAAAATTGTAGAAATCGCAAAGTTCATTCAACTAAACCCTCATACTACAAAAAGCGTATAAAATAACGGTTTCGAAATTTGGACACAAAACACTCAATTTCAAATGATTTTTCATTCAACGGAACAGTTTGGTGTTCATATTTCGGAACGATTTCAAATAATTTTTTCTAGCAATACCTGTGGCGCACGTAAAGTGTGAGTATATGATTTTTTCACTATCAGGATTCAGGTCTACAAACATTCTCAAGATAAATTCTCTAGCTGCGATCGCATCTCGTTGGGGACCTAAAGGGAAAGGTTATTAGCAAATAAGCACTATATAATGGCTTCAAGAAGCACCACATTTTAATAATTTTTTCATTACTTAAAAAGTAATATTTGGCAAACATTCTAGCCTATTTTGCCAATCATTTAAATATTTAATCTAACCATACCTGAATACGAATCTATGCCATTTCAAAATTAAGCAATACAATGGCAAAGTTTGTGCAGATAAAATTGAAAACAGGTTGTTTTATTGTTAAAATATGAAACAGAGGAATGAAAGCAATTCCGATTTTGCTCTGCCAATACCAGATCATCATGGATATAATTTCAAATTTCCCATTATCCTTTACCGTTATAAATGTGAATCTTCATTATCAGACGAAAATACAATTTGTAAAATCAGAAGGGTTTCTTAGATATATGACTTAGCCGTGGTAGCACATCGGTAGGTGAGTGGGTTCGAATCACAGCGCGGGCACCGGTTCCGTGCATGGCATCACACGATAAAAAGTAAGGGCTACGTCTTCCCTAGATCGCACAAGTATTTCGAAGACTTCCGAGGGTTGCGCGCAAGGGTGCAGCCGGTTGATGGAAATAATTTCAACGACAACTTTTAACAACAACAAATTCAAACCTCGGTGGTCTCTAATCTCCTCGATTTTGATATTAAAAACCAGTAAGACGAGGATGATACAGTGTGTCCCACTTTGAGTAGAAAGATCCTCGTATTTTATTAAGAATAAAATAATTTCAAAACAATTTTTTTCAGTTCACAATTTTAACAGAAAAGAACAATCAGATTGCTTTCTTGGATGTACTTGTTGAAAAGAAGCCAAATGGAAAACTGGGACACAGAGTTTACCGAAAACCAACCCATACCGACCGATACTTAAACAAATAATGAAATCACCATCCAAAACAAGAACGAGAGGTAATAAAAACACTGATGGACCGGGTCCAGAAATGTTCAAATTGATGAAAGAAATAATTTTCAAAAAAAAAGAACAATCTTAAGGAAACATATTTAGTAGGAGATTTTATTAGAGTGTTCTGAACCACAATCTGATGTTAGTTCAGTTATATTTTAATGATTTAAGCATTGAGATCTAGGGTTCAGGGTGTTTCATTCCATGATCAGGAGTTATTTTTTATAGCTATTGGTAGAAATATGTCAATTTGATAGTTCTACACCGAACATTGATTACAAACTTTTTTATGAAAATAAAGGAAATATGTTCAGGGTTGATCCTGTCGACCATTTGCATAAAGGTTTTCAAGTAGTTACTTCTCGGTGTCTAAAATATTTGTCATCTGGTGTACTCAAAATGAAAAACCCTGTGATATTCAGAGAATTTCATGAGAATCAAGCAAAAGTATCCAACACAAATGAAGAAATTATTATTGAATCAACTACAGTAATGGATTCAACCATTTTGAAATAGTAGCCTTGAAATGTTCATACATTTTTCAGAAAAAATGCATTTTGAGACTCTTTACAACAAATTGCCAGTTTCAATTGAAGTTCCCTTTACCAAATGTTTCACAATGATAAAATACTGAACCAAATATTTCTATAATCTGATTGGTTGGCACTGGATCATCTTCAAGTGTAAACAAGGCCATGAGGTCTCAGGTCAAAATATGGATGAATCACTAACGGTCGCATGTGCATTTTTACCGTATATCCATCCCCCGGGTGACGGATAGAATCAAGAAAATCTTAGGAAAACACAAAATCAAGACAGTTTTCAAGCTAACAAAGAAAATTCAACAAGGTGTTAGATCAGCCAAAGATATGAGGGATCCTCTATGCTGCCGGAGTGTATCGCATACCTTTCACATGTGGAAAGGTGTACATCGAAACTAAAAGATCTATGGGTACGAGACTGAAAGAACATAAAAGAAACTGCAGGGTAGGTCAAAAGTTAAATCGGCAGTAGCTGAATATGCGCTCAGCAAGGGAGACCGCAAAATACTTTTTGGGAATGTGAAACTCTTTTGCTCGACTCAAGGGTATCACAACTGACTTGTATGAGAAGCAATCGAAATCCATAAACACGCGGATAGTTTCAACAGGAAGGAGGAAACCCTAAATTTGAACCAAATCTGGAATCCTGTTCTTAAACACGCTAGGAAAGTTCCATTGAATATCGATCAACCATCAGCCAATAGGATGTCGACAGACCCCATAACTACGCCCACAACTACACCGGGCGTGTGTAAATATAGCCTTAGTTCATAGTTTTCGACCAATCTCGGAGATGGACGGTCCTTGAAGAAGCTAACCACTCGTGCCAGCGAAACGTTAGGAAGCAATTCCAAAAAACGACGGCCTTTGAATCCGAAAAAGAATACTTGTTCGGTTATAGTCGCCAAGGAGAATATAGCTGTGCTGTTGGGTATACTCTGTACAATGTTTGTGAGGAAGATTATATTAATACACCATTCCAAAACCTTAAGTTTTCCAATCAATATATGATCGTCCCTGTAACAGACCTGCTCTATGTACTAACACCGTGTACCATACCAAAATGGTTCATAAAGATGATCATAATCATAAATTATTGATTAAAATTAATACAATAGTGACAGAGCTTCGCGATTGAAATTTCTAGATAAATTACAAGCAATAGATACCCCATACCTTGTTTTGGCAGAGATGTGTCCACGTTCATATTATACAATATATTGTGTTTGTTGAAAATAAATATACCGGAAAGCAAAATAAAAAATATTGCTACAATTAATAAATATTTAGACACAAAATTAGTTATTTGCAAAAACACTTTTTGTCCAAACGGCGCCTCATACAACTCAGCCCAATATCGAACAATAAGAGCGTTTTCACACACCGCGGTAAAACCGGTGCCGGTGCCGTGTCGGTGCTGGTACCGGTTCCGGTACCGGACAACAGCGTATTTCACACAGCCCGGCATATCGGTGCCGTTATTTTTTTCAGTATATGTTGAACAGTGCAGGAAGAAAGATGTATGCTGTAACTGCTGTCAACAGACGTCAACTCCTAGGTTTATTGTATCTAAGGAGAAAATACCGAAAAACCAAATATGAAAGACAATACTGTGTACATCCCCTACTGACAGTGATATACTTAGAAGGCTCTTTTTACACGCTCAATGAAAAACTAAGAGGATAATTTCAAATTCTTCAATTACTTCAGAATGAGTACAGATACATTTGATTTTCTGGTGGAACGACTAGAAAATAAAATTAAGCATCAGGATACTTCAATGAAATTACTTGTCAAAATACTATCCGTCACCGACACGTCAGAATGTGTGTGAACAAACGTACATAAGAAATCATAGAAACCGACTAATCGGAGATCGGTTGATCGGAGATCGGTTCCGATTGTCGAGATCCCCGCCGGCTGCATAAATCGGAATCGGCGGCGGTACCGGCAAATAAGTCGGACCGGGCTAAGTGTGAAAACTATAATTTGATTACATTGCATTCGGTGCCGGCACCGTCACCGGCACCGGCTTTACCGGTGTGTGTGTGACAACGCTCTAACAGTATTTAGTTCTAGCTATAATGGAGGGCGCCACTGGTCATGCACATAGGGAATAAGTTTAAATTTGTGTCCACATTTACGACTCAAGAACTATTATAATGTAATTATTTGTTAATATTTAATACATCTCTGCCAAAAAACGTAGTCTGCCAGTCTAATCGTGTTCTAGCTATATTCACACAGTAAACTGAACCTGTGGCAGTAGTGAAATGCGAGTAGCAACTCCTGTCGGGATCCGGATTTTCACGGAGATACACCTTACAAATGTACTCCCTGGCAGCGGCATGGTCGTGTTTTGGACCTTTTTCAATCAATTCCAAAGCATAACAGTCAAAAGTTATAAAATAATTAACTAAACACTAGATTTCAGTATTAAATAATCTCGAAGAAACAAGGTGTTTATAGCAATAATATAAGTGAATAGAAACGCTGCATGCATTTCCGTGACAATTCCAGAAGATAACCTGGATAAATTGTTATATACTGGGTGACCACAAAAGAAAGACACAATTTTTAAAGATGAAAACCTTGGAGATTCGAAAAAACATTCTTTTTTTTTGTTACAAATCTGGCCTTGAAGCATTCCAGTACAGGAAATACCCAGTTTCCCTACCCGTTTTATCCTGAAAAAAACAGAATGGAGAAAATAACTTTTGTATAATTTCCACTGAGACTCTATTTATTACGACCAGTTTAGGCTTTTACACCATCCTCAAATAACTTAAACAGGGGTAGCAAAAATCATTGTATTTATTATAAATAAAATATCGGATATATACGATGTCATACTAATATATTTATAACCAAACAAATCAAATAAGCAAGGAAAGCTTTGAAATTCTAAAAATCATAATAGTGAACTAAAACTAAAATATGTAGTGGTATAATCACTATTGAAAATAATTGAAAATAATGTTAAATACATACTAGAAACATAAAGTAATTATTTTATTTTAAAATTCATAATTGGAACATCCATTTCTGAATTTGTGTCAGACTGATCAGACACCACCAAAGGCACTGATAGTTTATAATATGTAATTTCAGTTTGTATTTATAGTTGAAAAGATTGTCAATAAGTTGAAAGACTTGTGACAATAAAGTAACATTTGACTTTTGAATCGATTGTGTTAGTTAAATCGTCTGAATCCTGTTCTCTTTCAAAAACCCAATCTGCATTTGTAGCCTTTTTGTTATAATCTTGATATAATCTAAATAAAAATAGCAAAAAAAAGCTAACAAAACAACCACCGCAACATAAAATATTTTTTCAGACTAGCAGGGGAATTACCGCATCGAACGACGTGAACCGGCTATGGGAATCACGGCGGCCAAGACCGCGGCTATTTAAATAAACATGTGAAAACCCCAGATTATTGTAAAGTGAAAGATTCCCAACTGACTTTATGAACATCCTGTTCATATTTTCAATAAAATCAACATCCCAGATTATTATAATTCGATTTAATCATATTTTTACAAACCGGTCATAATAAATAAAGTCTCAGTGGAAATTAGACAAAAGTTTTCATCGTCATTCTGTTTTTCATCATGAATTCCCACAAAATAAATATATCTTCAATGGAACAAGTGACATCTCTATAAAATGATAAAAACTATTTCTAAAGATAAAACAGGATTCCTCACCTTCGTATTCAGGAAAGTAGTCAACTAGATGTGAATACATGATTTTTTCTTCTAGTAGATCCTTTTTGTTTAAAAATAATATAACAGATGAATGCTGGAACCAAGGGTAGGTAATAATGGTCTTGAAAAGTGCCTTCGATTCCTCCATACGATTCTATAAAAAAATCTATCGTTATATTTTGCACATAAGAAAAACAAGTTATAAAAAGCAATATACATATTCAGAATGGTCAAATTGATCCAGTGACCCCCGTTAGTAAATTGGATATAATTGTGAAAGTGTAATAGTTTTCAGAAAGACTACAAAATCCAGAGACCATCTTCATTAAATAAGAAAAAGTGCTTCTTAAAATCTACAGCCCATTATATTCAATAAAATTTCTATTTTATAACGACTTTGGATAATATACAACTAAGAATCTACCCTATATGTTCTGGGTAGGCTTTGTTACTAGTTCCATACGCCACCTTAGGATTACCACTACTAAATCGGGACAGGACTCTCAGTCGATTTTCGAAATTTAACAATGGACTCATTAGGATCGAAAATAAATACCTAAATTTCTTCGGTTTCTTGAACTACCAATTTTTCTAGAAATTCCTAAAAACTTGAATTTTAGATTTCTTCATTGGCAGCTTTGTGTGGTGCTCGTATATAATCTGTATCGGTCAGATCCTGATCAGTCAGTGCAGTGGCAAATTGAATGTAGTTAAGTTCAATTGTGAGGATGGTGACATTTCAAATTGGATTTCGTATTTCTAAACTTTTGTCAATAAAAACTTTTTTCTTTGACAATAAAGTGTATTTCTATCTCTCTCTCTCGAGTGGACTATTTGAGATGTTTCAAGTAAGTTGGATTCACTAGATCTAACTGTAGTAATCTAACCAATGGATATCTTCATGATTAGGACTTTTTCAACAAAAATTAAGACTCTGTGAGTAATAAAAATGATGTTTAGTTAAGAGTATGCTCGGAACAAAACTTTTGGAAACTCCTACAATGATTAAAGAGAGATCAAAGTTCTATAAATATTATTAAAAAAGAGTTAAATGCGATACTCAAAAGCTGGCATATTTCTTTCCCAAAATTTTCCTTTAGTAAGAGCATCAGTGGATGAACAATCAAACCAACTGTAAGAAATCTTGCTGCATTGAAGAAAAAACGCAATGCATATTTTTATTTATAGTGAATGAATGTGGGCATGAAGTTTTGACAAAGCAAATTCTCTTATACTCGATATTAAACGTCCCACACGTGTAACCTCAAGCTAGCTATTTTTTCGCTTCTTTCACTTGCTGTTTCGAGTTTTTTGCCGTCTGTGTGGTAGCCTTACTGATTTATTGTTTTTGTCAACTGCATATTCTCTTCTTTTTCATTTGATTGTTTCTCAATTACTTTTTTGAGGCGTGATTGGCACGATCACTTTATTATCCCACATTTGAGCACTGAATTGTCCGAAACAGAACATTTATTCGGCTTCAAATTAGAAATTTCGGCGTCAGAGTAGCTACTGTCTCTTTTGACAATCGAAATTATGAACTTTACTGGACTTTATTTTAATTTTTCATAGTTTTCAGGTACATATAATTCTCAATATCAACCTGGAATAGATAATCAAATCAAATTTATTTCTACACCAATGCTCACTTCAGCTTCAGACATAATAAAACTAAAATCAGAATGTCTACCGCTATGTGTGTAGACGAACCCAATGGAGAATTACCTCAAAACCAAGACCAGAAAGTATGGAAATCACCGATTGTTTTTTAAAATAATCGGACCGAATCCTTCAAGATTTATAAAAAATACGTTTGTGACAACAAAAAACAAGGGAATTAGGAACTTACCTCGTTTTCTGATTCGAATAAGATCTGGTCATATTCACTTAAAGCTACTAAAAATATTATGGAAGTGACGTTTTCAAAACAATGTATCCATTTTCTTCTTTCCGATCTCTGGCCTCCTACGTCTACCATCCTGAATAAAAGAGAGGAAATATAAAGTCACAATATTTATAGCTATCAAGAGAATTAACAGATAGTTTCTTTTCATCAGAGATGACACAAGGACGACATAGGACTTTTATAGATATTTTTAATGCATGATTGCAAGACTTAATTAACATTTCTAGGCATATCTCAGTTAAAAAAGGTGGATTGATTTTTTAACATTTCTCAGTTATTTTTTGCAAACAAGATTGAGATTATAATAATAATAATAACATTTATTTACACTTCTAGAATTAGTATGCAGAAAGTGGATTAATATCATCGTCCGATGCTCTGGTGGTATATACCCATAAAAAAGGTATGTAGTCCTTGTGTCACCACATATGAAACGCTAAAACGCTAGGCGTATCTAAATTGCAACGTGCAACAGTCAAACTATGATTAATTTTAATTCCAGGAAATGGCATTCTCACAAAGCCAAATTTAAACATTTCAAAATGATTTCACATATAGTGTATCAAATGAATGCAGATATAAAATGTGTCTACAAATAATATTTCTTCATCAAGTAATTCCGAATTTAATTTCAAACATGTGAAAACAGTTTTGGTACACTATATATTTTTTGGATGAACCACGTACATAAACACCTACTGACATTTAAACTCTATCCACAAAAGTCACTTTCATGATGCATGGGTATAAGGTACTGATCAAAATGGTCTGTTTAAAGATAAACTATTCAGTATATAATTTATATTGCCCAGATGATACTTAATTCGTTACATAACATATGAGAAAAAAAATTATTTTTAAAGAATCATACGAGATTTATCAGAACTACACCCTAGTGTAAAATACGATACGAATTGGCCTATTGTCAATTATGTATTAATATTTAAAACCTGATCATGATAGTGTGGATCAAGAGGTAGAGCAGATTTGTACTACTATTTCACATGCACTGTAAATTTGAAATTAAGAAGCGAAGCGCAAGCAAAATTGTGTTGGTTTTGAACAAACATAATTCTAGTAAACAAAAGTAATACGAGAAAAGGCAATATGCCCTATTTTTTATATCAAAACGATTTTTCTGACTGATACGATTTCAATAACAAAACAGAAACATCAAAACTAAACATACGACATCAAAATGAACATTTTTTTCAAAAACAAGCTCGATTCCTAACAAAACAATTAATTTATAAAATCTTTCTTTCCATTTAAACAGTTCGGATAGGTTCGAAAGTATAATTGGATTGAAAATTCGCGTTTGTGCGGTTTCATTCATTCGCATTCACCATGTTATTTATAAATATTTGTTCTACAGTTATTACATTATAACTACCCCACTGGAAGCTATTTCCTAACGCTTCAAAGCACACAACCTTCATTCCTAATAAGATTTGGTTTCAATTGACACTGATTTTTTGTACAACCGACAAAACAAAGAAAAGAATGAATTCTTTAATGTTCAAGAGTTTGATTGAATCAAGGATTGCTCACAGTATGTTTCATATAAATGAATTTTCTACCGATTTTGAAATATTAACTTAAATGACTAGAAATTACTTATCATGGTACTTTTCCGCTGTTAACTTCTTTATAAAAAACAAATATTTTCTATTTCTTTTCACCACGGAATAAACCTATCTTATGAGAATACTATTAGAGGTGGATGAATATAATCCATAAAAATTCATTTCGAATTTGTTTACAGTTTCAGAAATATTCCTTCTATACATAGGGAAATTCGAGCGCATCAGAAAATGCATTAGGAAACATAGAGAGAGTTATTCTGACACTCCCACAAGCGTCTAGCCGAACTATTCTACTTTTGATCCCGCAATTCCGCATGCGCATTGCGTCCGCTATAACATAAGATGATAAATTTTTGCACAAATGAATGATTATCAAATTTCAAAACGTAGAACTAAAAACGTGTTCACTTCTGTCAATGGTTTGGTTATCAAGAAAATTCTATTCTATACTGCATTTGAATGTTATAATAGAGAGATATTGCAAAAACGCCAACATAAGGCAAACTAATTTTGATAACGACTGCCACTATTCTGTGATTAAAAACAGAGATATTGCAAGATTCGTCTGTTCTTCCCATATTTACATGACCTAAATAAAATCTCAGTCTCTCGGATTTTTCTTTCTACCTAACTTATTTCAAAATCAATTATGGTGATAGAATTGCCCAAACGGACTTCGACATTGTCTCCTGTTGAAACTTTCATACATTTATCATGAATAATGTCGTATCAACTCATCGTGTCACGATAATCGGCCTTATTCCAGATTCACACTACGCGTGCGCACATTTCAAAATAATGTCGACTCTATTACTGCTTGAAATTATTGATTGACTACTGCAATATCTCTATATTGGTAGTTTTTGAGGCAATAAAGATTAATAAATTTGCATCACTCCATTTTCCAACTTCTTTCAGATCGTTTTCAATATTGGTTTGTGTATTTGGGTTCCTAACATGCCAAAGGAAAGACATGTCATCTGCAAAGATTG
Source organism: Chrysolina oricalcia (assembly GCA_944452925.2). Lineage (NCBI taxonomy): Eukaryota > Metazoa > Arthropoda > Insecta > Coleoptera > Chrysomelidae > Chrysolina > Chrysolina oricalcia. The sequence continues at coordinate 20,110,192 of OX101825.2, forward strand.
TGAACTTGCCACCAATAGATATATTGGCCAGGTCGTTAACATACAGAAAACAAAGCAATTGACCGAGCACAGAACCTTGTGGCACTCCGCATATGATTTCCATTTCATTAGATGTGATACCATTGAAATTTACCTTTGCACTCGGCCTGTTGAATACGACTTAAACCACATTGAAACGTTCTCTCTGAAACTATGCAATTCCAGTTATTGCAATAAAATGTCATTTTTGCAATCGAATGTCTTCGACAAATCACAAAACACTGCTGCAGCAAACTCACCATTATTCATTTGAAGATAGATGTTATCAAGAAGTGAGTAAGAGAAAAAATTACATAATAATAATAATAAAAATTGATAATATTCTATGACACCCGTACTCATCAGCAATATCTTGTTTTCAGCTTTGAACGGTGTATAATCGTTTAAAGTAGTAGCCCAGTTGTAGGGTGAGGTATCTTTCAACGTGTATTTGTGCGACTGCATCCAACCTATTTTACTAATGTATTCTCTATTGCACACGTTAATTTCCTATGTATAGCAGAAGTCTATTGTGTATATCTACCATTATATACAAATAATTCTGGAAATTCATGGGTGCTGTGAAAATTACCCTTTGTATTTGCAGTAGGCATTGTTGAAGGCAATTAATACAGGGTCGCTGATATGAGTGGAAAGGGTCGATTCTAAAGTAAGATAGCTAGCAAATAATAATAAGATAAAAAAGTTTTAGGATTTTTCAAAATATATTACAATAAAAAGAAAGTAGCAAAAGCAACCTTGTTTCGCCATGACTATTTGAATGATCCTTACTTAATTTTTCTTTATTGCAATTAATTGGGAAAAAAAATTGTATCCTAACATTTTTCGCTACCTATCTTACATTAGCGACCCTGTATTTCGAAACGCTGGCGAAAATGTCAACAGTTCTTTAAACATTTCTATTCAGTTTCGACAGAAAACCAACAAATTATCTACCAAGTTGAATTTTTTTTTTTAAATTGGACAGGGACTAAAATTTGTATACGAAATCGAAAAATTTTCAATTGGCAATTGCGCACCTAATTTTTTCAGATGAGGAAGAAGAAATAGTTAAGATGAGGAAGAAGAAACGTTAATCCGAAATTATAGCTTGTCACAAAAAGGTCTTAAAAAGTGATAATTTGGAATGCAAACATAAGACCATTATGGCATTACCACAGAATAGTGCTTGAAAGAACCAGTAGTCGCAGTCGCGTTGGAATCTTTGATGGTTCTGTCTCACAGTATTATTTTTTTAAGACCACTGCGCATTATAGATTAGAGTGGATTTGACAGCGTTGGACATTTCGTACACTGCTCAGCAAGTGAATAATAGATATAAACTGCTTGACAGTAATAAAAAATTTATGGGAAACTAAATAGTTGTTTTGTAGTCACATAGAAGTATATTATCATGTAACGCTTTGAATTTTTCTGATTAAAGGTTTTGTACCACGTTTTTACTCGCATCTTGTTTGATTGTCTGTTCGGTACAAATTTTGCAATCGATTTGAAACTAAAGTTGGATTTATAAACTCAATTAAACTAAGAACTTAGAATTAACAATTAAAAATTGACAATTAGCAATTAAGATGTTTATAAACTTCAACTAAAAAATTAAGAATTACGTTCGGGCTTGACAGATGTTTGACGTTCAGATCAGAACTAGCAGAAGACAAGTGTCAAAAATGGCAATCAAATGTGCAGCCAGGAACAACACTGTACAAGGCACACAACAGATTAATCTATTTAATTTTTTTTGAAATGTCCCATAAATATCGTGTGCGCATGCGTTTAATAGCTTAATTGTAATTATTAGTTGTAAATCTTAGTTGCTAATTCTTAATTGAATGGACAGATGGAAGTTTATGAATACATTGATGGTGTTTCCTTGTATTCATCTTTCTTAATTCTTAGTTGAGTTTATAAATCCACCATGAACCTTTAAACATAGCTCATAACTGGATAACCTTGCAATATTTTTGCATATGTTGATAACATAATAATAACAACGATAGTCGTTACCGACCGATGTTTCACTTTTTTTTACTACCTTACCTGTCAGAAAACAACTAGGAACTCCCATGACTGGGAGTCTGCAGGCGGTCCCCCTATCCGAATCAAAACAAAATGCTGCTAATTGGTTACAGGATTGGTGCAATTGATTCCTCTTCTCTTAAGATCATTATAATAATAATAATAATAATAATAATATTTATTTGCCACTGTGGTACAACCTGTACATATGGTACGTCAATAATTTATAGATATTAAAAAATATTATTACACACTGATATATATGAATAAAATACAATACAATAAGTACAATAAAATATGAAAATTAATGTCGTATATAATAATATATATAAAAGTCGTACATATAGCTGATGGCCTAGTAAAAAATATAGCCAAACGTCAAAGATCAGAATAAATAGAAGTTAGAATAAAAGAAAAAAAGATTTAAAATCAGTGTTCATCGTAAATCATCATCCAGGAATTCATCACAACTATAGTAACACTTTTGCAGCAGCAATTGCTTTACTCTGCCAAGAAACATTTTTTCAGAGGTAATTTGCTTGATCTGTTCTGGTAATTTATTATACAGATTCATAGCATTGTATATAGGGGACTTTTTATATTTTGTTGACCTATGACTCGGAATACGCAAAAGATCACCATGACGGGTATTGTAGCTGTGCGTCGTTCTATTTGTTTCAAAATTTTCTATGTTAGATCTAGCTAATCCTATACATTTGAAAATATATATATAGATGGAGCGGATAATAATTTTTCTCTAATGAATACTGGTTTACAGCTGTCTCTGTGTTCCATACTGAAAATCAGTCTAACAATGCGCTTTTGTGCTACAAATACTCTGTTAAATTCATTACTGGAACCCCATGCTGTGATATTGAGTGATATATGTGAATATGCCATTGCAAAATAAATTTCAAGTAGACCTGCTGTATTCATGCATGATTTCATTTGTCTGAGAGCAAAGAATGTTTTGTTTAGTTTGTTGCAAACATCTTTTATTTGTTGATCCCATGATAAGTTTTCATCCAAGTAAGTTCCTAAAAATTTAACCTCACTACTCTTCTTGATTTCGTCAATAATTTCTAAGTCATCTGGAACATTACTTCTCCTATTATAGAAATTGACCAATACTGTTTTCGTGGAGTTTAAAATTAATCTGTTTCGTTGACACCAGGAGCTAAATCCGTCGATAATGCATTTTACCTTGATAAGCAGTTCATCAATATTTCCCCCTGTAACTGTGATAGTGGTGTCGTCCGCAAACATAGTGAGGTGACAATCTTCCAGATATTCTGACAAATCATTAGCATACAACAAAAAAAGCAATGGCCCAAGCACTGACCCCTGTGGGACTCCAAGCTTAACATCATTGCAACTTGATCTAAAGTTTTCACATTTTACAGTCATGGTACGTCCTTCGAGGTAAGATTCAATCCATTTCAACAAGTTGTTTGGGAAGCTAAGTTGGGATAATTTTGCAATTAAAAATTCAGGAGAAACTGTATCAAACGCTCTCGTTAAATCAAAAAATAAAGAAATTACGTAATTATTGGAATCCACCTCTTTATAAATATGATTCAGTAAGTGATATGTTGCAGTTTCAGTTGATTTACTTTTTCTAAATCCATGTTGGTCTTTGCACAGTATATTATTTATCTCCAAATAGTTAGTAATCCTGATAGAGACTATTTTTTCAAACAGTTTAGCCAGTGAGCAGAGCAACGAGATTTGTCTATAATTTTCTACTTCAGAGCGGTTTCCTTTCTTGAATACAGGTATTACTAATGCCTTTTTGAATTCATTGGGAAAATATCCTTGCAAATAAGACTGATTCAATAGATAAGTCAGAGGGGTAATTAATACATCGATAACTTTTTTTATTGTTTCTATTGACAACTCATCTAGTCCAGTAGACTTTTTATTTTTTAATATTTTTAGTGTGTTTAGCACCTCTGGTTCATTTATAGGATCATTTTGGAAAGCATAAATTATATTGTAATTCCTTGAGACTGTACAAGGCAGTGAAATGTTTTGCCCAAAATTTGTTTGAGTTGCAAATTTAGCAGCATTTGAGAAATTGTAAGCAAACAATTCTGCTATTTCCTTCTGGTCTGTAATTTCTTTATCATTGTTTATTAGACTGATAATTTTTTCAGATGATCTACTTTTCCTTCCTAGTTCATTATTTATAATATTCCATGTAGTCTTGGTTTTATTGCTTGCGTTGTGTATTTTATTGTTGAAATAATTGATTTTAGCCTGTTTGATGTTTTTTTTGTGTTCTTTTAAACTGTTTTGATATACAGTTAGACTTCCGGTATTTGCTTCATGGGAAGCTTTAATACATCTAAACATTTCTCTCAAATTTTTACCGTTCTGTATAATATTCTGTGTAATCCAGGATTTAGAAGCATTTTTAACAGTAATACATTTTACTGGGCATGATACATTAAGGCACCAGGAAACAGATTCCAAGAAATACGAAAAGCTGGCATCAATCACCATATCATATAATTTTGGGAACCAGTTTATATTATTTAACCTTGTTTTAAATTCATTTATATTTTCAGGATTTAACTGACGCTTAGATATTTTGTTTTTTTCATTTTCATCCTTAATGTACTTACTACTTGTTTGAAACATAAGAATATGCGACAGATGGTCTGCTATATTTGGTTGTTCTAACCTGCATTCATAATAGTGATCTGAAAAGGTAGATGTCATGTAGTCAATGCATGAGCGGCTTGTGTGACCATTTATATTTGTAAAAATCCTAGTGGGGCCTATGAAGTTTATATTGAGTTGGAAAGACTTGAAAAGGTCACTGAGTAGTTTAGTGTTACTGTCTTCTGGTACTAGGTAATTTATATTGAAATCTCCGCACAAGATAGTGAAGTTCGATCTACTCTCTGCTATTTCTAATGCCTGCGACACACAATTTAAAAAAACTTGAGGGTCACCTCGTGGTGGTCTATATGCGGTTATAATAGTGACTTTCATTGTATTTGTACGATAGCTAATTGCACATATCTCTACTTGACATTCAATAGACAACTTTTTAATAGACTCTAATTCATTACACTTAATGTTATCTTTTAGTAAAATAAGTACACCACCTCGAATATGATGTTCACGACAATACATTGCTCCTACTTTATATCCTCTTAAGTGAACTTCCCCGTAATTGTTATTTTTAGTTATCCAGTGTTCAGAAAAACATAAGAAATCCAATTTGTTATCATCGGCAAAAACCTCGATAGAGCTATAGTTATTAACGAATCCCTGGACAAGTATCTGTTTGATATAATTCACCATCCTTCGAGGGGAATTAGAAAGGGAAGTAGTTGTTTTCTGACAGGTATTTGCCATAACAGCCTACATTGTAAGTGTAAAGGAGTTAAAAAGGGCGAAACAACCAAATTCTAACCATATATCACACTGTTTGAAAGTGGTTGGACAATGTTTCACTTTGAGTAAGGTTATTCTGTAATTTCATTGTCTAAAAAAGAACAAATAAAATTCAATTCTCTGCAATTTTATTCACGACGTTTCAACTGTTAAAATCTACAGTCGTTATTAAGTGTATGAATGCGACACTCTCAAGGCTACTTCTTATATATGATATGGCTAATTTTGTGTCATTAGCATAGGGGTAATTTGCCTGTGTTCAGGTAAGCTTGTTAATTACACTGCCGGTACAGCATTGTTAATTCTTATCGCAATTTCAATTGATCCATGCCACTAATTAAGGGTTTCCACACATTACGTATTTCTATACTTGCTTGACTGAAGACATTGATGTTCATAATATTATATGCACTCTCTTTAAACTTTCTTCTATACAAGCCCTCTTCTTTATGGATGACTTCGGCTTCAGTCCATTTATATTTGTGTTGGGTCGTCCAGAGATGATCCGTTCCCTGACTTTGATGTTTCTCCTCGTTGAGTGTTTCTCTTGTGCGAGTCTAACGCTAAGCGGCCTCTTAGTTTCTCCAAGATAAGCTTCACCGCATTCACAAGGGACGCGGTAGATGCAGTTTTTGGAGTCAATGTCAGCGTTACGTGGTCTTTGTGAGATGGCTGCGAATGGTGTTACCTGACTTGAAACATGTCCGTATTTTGTATTTCGACCCAATTCGCCTTATTCTTTCCGATAGACCTCTAAGAGTCCGCTTAGCGTTAGACTCGCTGAACACAAGAGAAACAATCAACGAGGAGAAACATCAAAGTCAGGAGCAGATCATGTCTGGACGACCCAACACAATATTAAACGGACTGAAGCCGAAGTCATCCATAAAGAAGAGGGCTGGTATAGAAGGAAGTTTAAAGAGAGTGCATATATTATGAACAACAATGTGTAAACCCTTAATTAGTGGCTGGATCAATTGAAATTGTGATAAGAATTTACAATGCTGTACCTTAGGGGTCCGGCACTGTAATTAACAAGCTCACCTGAACACCGGCAAATTACCCCTAGGCTAACGACACAAAATTATCCATATCATATATAAGAAGTATACTTGAGAGTGTCGCATTTATACACTTGATAACGACTGTATATTTTAACAGTTGAAACGTCGTGAATAAAATTGCAGAGAATTGAATTTTATTTGTTCTAATGTTGTCAACTTTCAGTGAATAATTATTCTGGGGTACTAGATAAAATACGACAACAATATACAAACATCAGAACTTGTAGTATTTCAGACCAAGTAGTAATATTGTCAAAACAAAACTTCTGTTTCTTAGAATTCCACAAGCCAAAAGTCTCAAGTCTGATAGAACGAAAGTGGTAAATTACAAGAAAAATTTTAGATACGAAAACGTTACCGATTTTCGATGCAATTCACGGCGCATCCTAAAACTTCCCGCTATGGTTCGATCATGCGCGCTGTGATTTCATACCAAAGCGATGAGATACTGGAAATACACAAGCGTCTAGGTGTTGAGTAAAAAATAAATACTGATCGGTCACTCTCGTTTATTTTCGACCATCGCCGTTCGGTTTGACAGTTTGTGTCTTGTTTATTTGCGATTCGCGCGGAAGTTGGCACGGAAGGAAGAAAGAAGAATTCAGCTGAAAAATCAAGAATTCGGAAATAACCAAAATCCTAGTAAGGATAGTAGTAGTACTGCTTTCCGTTCTAATGTTAACATTAACGGATTTTTCAGTTCAATTCCTTCTTCTACCTTTCGTGCCAACTTGGCGCGAATCGTAAATAAACGAGACACAAACTGTCAAACCAAACGGCGGTGGTCGAAGATAAACGAGAGTGTCCGATGAGCATTTATTTTTGAGTCAACCTAGACGCTAGTCTGGGAATACCGGTTCTTTTAAAGCACTATTCTGTGGCATTACTGAGCAAAACATCATTCATAGATACCAACTGAAGGCTGGTTTGAACTGTGGTTTTCCATCTAAGGACCAGTGGCGTAAAGATAACGCACTCGATATCTGTATATCGAGAGTTCCCGGTTCAAATCCTGTCTGATTTTCTGCGACTTTCTCTTATTTACTGGTGCTAATCTCCTTAGTCCTTCAAACAACAACCCACAGCGAACACCCCACCCAAATGAAATGATAACATTCGTCGAAATAATGCTGATGATCGTGATCTTTTCAGTACCGTACAACTTACCGTACCTAAATATAATGGAGTCGAGATCGAAAGGGTACTCGATGATGCCGGTGGTCGGCGCCCTCGCCCTCAGGATGTCCTGTTCGGTGGGCAGGTAATCGGGAGCCCTAATTCGTTCCAGGTCGCTAAGATAACTGCAACCAACACAAGGCATGCAACATGCAGCAACGCAAGGTAAAAAATAAACAATTGCTAAGAAGTACACGGCGATACGGTCGATGTAAGAGTTTCGCGAAACGGAATCGCACGGATTGGAAAGAAGCTACCGTCGAAATTACCCAACTAGTCACAAAAATTTTTTTTTTTATTTTTCGGTACTACTTTAGGACTTGTACCGAATTAATTGCACCTCTTGGTTTTCAAGAAATAGAAACTACACCGAAACTCCAAAATTACACTCGAAGCGCGTTTCACCAACAAAGTTAGCATCTTCATGAGCTAAAGGCTTACTAAACTACTTTTTTATCTTAAGAAAAAGTAAAGTCAGGGATTTATGAAATTAACTATAAGAACTGCGAAAAGTATTTGAGTCAAACTAAAAGGACTGTGAAAATACGGTTCAAAGAACAAATTGCTCATATCTGATTTTCAAGACCAGAAAATTCGAATGTGGTCCAATAGTCTTTGCATCGGAACCGCCGATTTGGTAACACAAGTTTAAAATATCAAGGGTTTGGAAAGCATTTTCAGAACTATCAATATGACTGAGGGCCAGTTGTAACGTTCAGTTTAAACTCCGGATCAACTTACTAAAGGTTAGAATGTAAACTCTTAGAGCGTTTTCACACACCGGTAAAACCGGAGCCGGTGACGGTGCGGCACATAAAATGCAATGTTATCAAATTCTAATTTTCACACATGGCCCGGTCCGACATATTTGCGGGTACGGCCGCCGATTCCGATTTGTCCGTTTCTGTGATTCCTTATGTACGTTTGTCCACACACACACAGGTTCTGACGTAGTTTATTTAAATCGCTTAGCATAGTAAAAAAAAACGTTATTTTTGTTTTTTCGGCATAACTCTGTATATTGACTGCGTTCGCGGGTCAAACTTGGCAGAAGGTATGTTCAGCACCGTACCTACGGAAATGTGAAACCAGCAAACGGTCACAAACTGACTGGTTTCCAAACGCCCCACCCCCCTACTCCTTGACCTAGAGAAATTATAAAAAAACATCCAGGCGACTTGGGGCAACACCAAGAATGCTATTTCATGCCCAGCAGACGGTTTCCGGACCTGTCAGAAAATCATATATGCAACTCTTTAACTTTAACTAATTGTATCCTGATGCTTAATGTTATCTTCTAGTTGTTCCACCAGAAAATGAAATGTATCTGTATCTCATTCTAAAATAATTGAAGAATTTGAAGTTATTTCCTCTTAGTTTTTCGCGTGCGTGTAAAAAAAATCTTCCAAGTATTTCACAGTCAACATAGGATGTACCCAGTGTTGTCTTTTATATTTGCTTTTTCGATATTTTTTCCTGGAAGATAACGTCTATATTGACAGCAGTAACAGCACACATCTTTTTTCCTGCAATAAAAAAAAAGGGGAAAGAGGTCCCACCTACACCCCTGAAATGAGCAGGCCTTTTGGAGAATTAAGATATGACAAAGTTACTTCAAAAGTAAAGCAAAAGTTTTCGTGAATCTAAGCCCTGAGGCCAACGCGGGGGGGCGTTCCTGTCGCAAGGCTTATCATCCCCACGCTACCTGTCTGTACTTTTTGCACTTTTTTCCTGCACTGTTCAATATACAGGGTGTTTCTTAAGTACGTGTAGAAACTTCAGGAGCATGTTGCTGACGTCGAAATAATAAAAAGGTTTCCATAAACACATGTCCGCAAGTTATTCGTTTCTAAGATACAGAGTATCAAATTTTCATTCTTATATTTGTTCTTTGTGAATGAATTCCAAAATATTTGTGATATTCGGGTAAAGTTTGGTATCTGGGATGATTTTTCATTTTCAATAACAAAATTAAATTTTATGATCATTGTTAAAAAACTAATTTCTAATTGAATTTATTTTAAATTTAAAAATCTTGTCATTCAAAATCACTTGCATCGATTATTTCAAATCTCAATAACTCGAAAACAGTTGCTCCAAATGACCTCTACAAATAATATATTTTTTACACAAACTATATAATAAATATTCCCAGGTACCAAACTTTAGCCAAATATCAAAATTATTTTGAAATTATTCACAAAAAATAAAAATAAGAATTCAACTTTGACGCTCTGCATCTCAGAAACGAACAACTTGCGGACATATGTTTATGGAAACTTTTCTTCTTATTTTGATGTCAGCAACACGCTCCTAAATTTTCTACACGTACTTAATAAACACCCTGTATACTAATATAAATAACGGTACCGATATGCCGGGCTGTGTGAAATACGCTGTTGTCCGGTACCGGTACCTGCACCGGCACGGCACCGTTACCGGTTTTGCCGGTGTGTGTGAAAACGGCCTCACAAAAGCATCTAATGACTTACATTCACATTCTAAACCAGTCCATCCGTAATTTTACTGGACCTATACAACTGGCCCTGAAGTGATATACAAAATTTGTATAAACTACAACAAATGTTGGGTACTTCCAGAGATAAGACAGAAAAAAAGTCGGGTATTTATGAAATCAGTTGTAAGGACTGCGAGAAGTAATAATAAAAACCCATTCCTCGGGTATTTACGGACCTGCCCACTAAGACCGCGGGGGCCGTTTCAAGAGTCTCTCGCAAGGGGGGCCAGGATTTGACCAAGCGTTGGAACCGAGTGTTGGCTGGAAACAGTCATCACTCGGCACACAACTGGCTGTCCTTATTCCTTCCCCGTCCCAGAAGGAGAATGAAGAAAATAGATGAAACTATTTAAGGATGGAAATGTTAAAACATAGATACATTTAAAATTTTTGAATCTTGAAAACCATAACGTGACTAAATGAAACTGGTGCAATAAAATCAGTACTAGTAAAATTTGCTCAGTGAGAAGTAAAAAATAGTGACATGGGTTTTTGTTAGCAAAGATTTGGCAACAAAATTTAAACGTGTAGCTTCTAAACGCCGCTATTTGTTAATCGGTACCCTCTGTGACATACGGTGCAAAATGGAGATAACAAGTGAAACCGTGTTTTAAAAGTAGTTACGAAATAACTCTCACCCTGGCAAGACGAAGATGCAAATATTTACTAAATTTTATCGATGTTGACGATTATCCAACAAAAATATGTAATTTTAATAACGACAACCCATTAAATACTCAATATAACGACAAAAACAGTAGATAATGTGAGTTCAGATGACTTTTTGATGATTTTTGAGCATGTTGATTGAAATAGGTGTTTTTGTATTTGAAACGAAGCCTTGGAATGAGAGCAAATAGTATTTTTCCCAATTATCACACAAGTATTTTCACTCCTAGGTGCGCATTTCGAAAACCAAGTTATGTTTATACTTGAATACTTTCAAAAATAGTTATTCCCATATATTTAATTCCATCAAAATATATCAAATTATTATTTCAGTGTCAATATATATATATATATATATATATATATATATATATATATTTGAACAAACTGGTAAATATACACCATGTGAATAGTGAGTAAAAACTTAGTTTACTTTTTGAGCTTATTTTCGCGTCCTTGGTATTGAAAGTGTTAAGGACTGGTTAGTGCACCCAACTAGACATTGAGTCGCCCTGGTTCAAATCCTGTGTGGTCCACATTTTTAATTCAGTATTTAAATTTAAATTTTTTCTACTACCTCACTAAAAGACTTTATTTTCACCCCTAAAGAAAGGAGGAAAATAGTACTTTTCCTCTCGATTTATCAGGAAGAAGATGATTGAAATCAATTTTGCCTCTTCAGCGAGATCTTTTGGCAGGTCGTCTTCGCTAGAACTCATTTTCAAAACTTAGAAGCAACTTAAAAGGGTAAACAACGTGACAGCTTATGACAACTGTTATGTTTGTATTACCAAACTACGCCATAGCAACAAATCGTTGTCAACACGATGACGACGACGCAACGCTTACTTAATATTTTGTCATATAGCCGCATTATATAGTAACTTTCTGCAGTTGTTCTTATAAGTATGCACGCATTATAATTTTTAAAAATGACGACCTTAAAGGTAGTAGAAAAAACTATATACATACCTCAGGAGGAAAATGCTTTTCCTCCCGCGTCGGGCATCAAACTATCCGCGGCGGGAGGAAACGCATGATTTTCCTCCCTTGGTATGTAAATAGCTATTTATTTTGTATATCGGAATTGCCGCAAACCTGTTTATTTATAATAATAATACCGATGGGAACACTCATAAGAGTGTTTATGGCGGAGTGTTGATATTAATTAGAAAAAGAAACGAATATGGATTTCTCAGCGAATTAAATTGCTGTATGGGAGGAAGGAAATATGAAGCATTGGTGAATTTTTCAAAACGACCTTTTATGAATCTTCAAAATGAAAGTATTCTGATATTTGAGCTGAAAACTTCGAAGATCCGAAAAGTAGAAAAACTACTTATTCACTTGAGCATCCGTATTTTGGAGAGAGTACCGACTTACATATTTTCAAAAACAAGGACAATGACGACAAATTTGCTTGTGGACTGTGTGAGTACGCCTTAGAGAAAATCGTTTTAGTGATACTATACGTCGTGCAACAAAATAATTTGGCGAGACGTTGGAGATATCATTTTTGGGTTTTCACATATAGCAAAATAAATATAAAATTGATCGAAGTTTCTCGCATTTCTTCACGACGAGTTTCTTTTAGAAGTATATAAAGAGCCAAACATAATGAGAATGCCAAATTTTGAATTCTGAGTTTTCCATTTCATGTTTTGTTTCAACTAAAATATTTTCATCTCTCTGATACCACAAGTAGATGTACAGAAACAAAATATTAGTAGGTATATCCGCAAGGGTGCAATATGCTATTCTGAATATATAAAGCAATTGGAATTTTCTGTATTATTATAATGATAATGACGAATGAAGGTTTACACACACAAATGATAAAAATGTGATAATAGGGCTTTTGATAAAACATAAGATCATATTTATCAGTGCCTGTGACAATCATATACATCATGGGATAAAACGGGCATTTCTGGACATTTCTTTTTCAGTGCATATTCAAACTACCCCCATAATAAAATGAAATCTACAAAACATATTTTCTGGAAATGTATTTTCCAGTGTATATTCAGAATGAGATGAGAAAGCATACCTAAACCATTTCAGATTTTGTACCTCAATAATCACCCTGAAAACGACCCCTGTTTTCAAAAAAATCTACAAAACAGGGTTCAGCCATCGTTTCTGGAAATTTATTTTCCAGTGTATATTCAGAACGATCTGAGAAAGCATACCTACCCTAGTTCAGATTTTCTTTCTCAATACTCACCCAGGAAACTACCCCCGAATCCAAAAAATCAAAACTTTTATTTCATAGTTTCCAGAGTTTTGAGCTATAAAATCTGAAATGGGGTTGGTATTTTTTTTCAGCTCGTTCTGACACTTAAGAATATTAACAGATGTCTCATATACTTCATGTTCATGAAAGCAGCTGATCTTCGGCGTTTTCCCATGTAATCTTTATTATTTGATTTTCTGTCTTTTGTATATGTTGGAATTAAATACCTATTATTGTTATTATAGGCACCGGAAAAGACATTTCCAGAAACGCCCTTTATATCTATCCCATGTATGTGAGCACCATAATCAATTTTTTATCATTTTTTGTGTGAAAACCTTCATTCGTCAAAATTATTATCATCATAAGAATGTAGAAAATTCCAATTATAAATTTGAAAGATTTAGAAAGAGTAACACATAGCACCCTTGCGCATATACTAATATTTCGTTTATGGTGCGACGACTGTTTCTGTTTTTACACTGGTTACCAGTTAAACGTTTCACAAATTGATTCACCAGCAGTTATTTCCACGTTAGATCCATTTATCTCAATTTTGTGATACAGTAGTCTGCCATTCAACATACTTTTGTAGAATTACAAAAATTCCAAGAGATTATCTTTTGACCAATGCCGCGTATCATCAATGCCGTCGATTTTGAAAAAAAAAACTGATAATCTTATCCTGTACATACACTGACAGTTTCGTGCCATTCGATTCGGTTGGCTAAGAAAAGCAATTCCATCACTGACGGAAATGTTGAACATCTGTCAACATCGCAGCATTGAAGCCCCCTGAACCATAATCGAATTCAAAATTCAACCCGAGATTAATTAATACAGCATGAGCTTCGTATGGCAATGTATTTACAATGTGTAACAGATTGACAGTGTTGCACTTTAATCATTTCGGTGCAAAGAAAGGAATTTAAAATTATTATTCATTGGTCCTGATTATGTTGTGTTGAGCGGTTGTGGCTATCACATCGAAGTCCTGGCGCATACGTTTGGCAACCTCGTCCTGTCTCTCCTTAAGACCCTCACTGTATTGTTGGACTGAAATGGACTATAGCAATAGACGAGTTCCGTACACCTCTCAGGGCTCTCACTGCTGCCAAACTTTTAGATCTAACACTTCAAAAAATACGTTTGGTGTTATCATTCCCCTTGAGCAACCTTCAGAAGTTTTCGTGAGACCTGTACAGATGAAATTTAATAATCGTCGATGTATTAGCCAGAACAGTACTGATCGACAAGCGTAAGGATGCCTCCGAGAATTGGTTGCGCAGTAGACAAAACCCCGGAGTGGGGCCGGAGCCTTATTAAACAGTAGTCGATCTTTGTCGCACATCTACTCACGCTTTATCGTTTGCGCATCACAGAGGCATCCTTACGCTTGTCGATCTGTAGTTTTTTTATTGAATGATTTTCAATGAAATTTCTACAACAATTTGCGGAAGATTTGGTTTTCAATTAAATTTATTTAAACTGAAAATATTTTGGTTGAAATGGCCATATTTTGAAAAACTCGAAGAAAGATCATTAGTTTGTATAGTGTTCAATATTCTCCTAATGAATGCTCATTGTTAAACATTGATTTGCAATTTTGAAATATTTTTACAATTTTTGGAATTTGGACAAAACACTTATTAGTTATTATTATTACAGTTCGGGCTAGTAATAGTAATTCTACACCAAACAAAAATGACATCCCTAACTCAACTCGAGATACTGTGAGTGCTGCTAAGCTCTCATGCCTAAATCGTCCACATGACCCGTCCTACCTAAACCTGATTTCATCCAGATCAAACGGATATTCGATGATACCAGTTGTGGGCACCCTCACACGCAAGATGTCCTGCTCGGTAGGCAAGTAGAACCTAGCCGCCACTCGATCTATCTCTTCCAGATAGCTGTAAGGCATACACACACCCTTTTAAGCCGCCGTCAAAAATAGGTTTTCGACCGAAAGTTACCCGCTTGGCGCCCAACGTGGGGCATATAAATTGGCGTTCAATGCGATAGATATAAATGGTCGCTCAATATGGAAAAACCTATTTAAACAACTGAAAAACACTTCATTTGAATCGAGACCAGTTCATCCTAACATGTTTACTCGGACAAATATTTCTGTTTTTACCAAATTTCTGAAACCAGAAGGCAGTGTTTCACAGATAGTCCAATTGTTGATGAATAACAAAAAGTTATTAATTAGGGTGGTTGTTTCTTTTTATTCGTTGTTAATACTAATATTTCATTTATCTAATATAATATTATTAGCAATAATAAATATTTGTTTCTTTCATATGTGTTGTTTTTAGGACACCCAGAAAACAAAAATTAACTATTTGTACTGTGAACAGCTAAACAAGAAGAAATTAGTTTTCCAATAGTTTTTTATTACAAAGAAATTGAATTTCTTCAAAATGAGACAAATGTGACACTGCTCCATGACAACAAGTGATAATTTTAATATTTGTTCCTTTTATCTGAGGTTATTAGTAAACATGTTCAGTTTATCGAATTCAGCCAATAGGTTTGTTTACAACAAAAATTAAATATTTGTATCCTAAATTGAATAATAAGTCATTATCAAAGGTTATTTAGATAACCATACTGATTGTGAATAAATATCCGTGTTTCTCGAATTAAAATCTTTGGGATGTCACAGAAAAGCGAAATCATACAAATTTTGATTAGACATACGGCAATTTCAGCTTGATTGGAAACGAGACCAAACATGAACCTTTAAATAAATCATTGGTGCACCCAGAATTAACTCGTCGAGGAACGCACACGAGGATTGATAACATAATAAAAATATGTTAGGCTGTTGTGAAGTGTATAAACCAAAAACATTCCAAAGCTCGGCATAGGAAAAGATTTGAGATGAATCCACCTATTTCAGATTCAAGAAGTCGCTGAAAAAAGCACTGATTTTTTAATTTATAAATTATTGTTAGTGTATTCTGTTGTATTCTGTGTAAATCTGTATTTATCATTTTAATATTCAAATTGTAGTGTACTCTGTGTGTACTTGTAATTATTCTTTTAATATTTGACTTTTTATTCTGTAATTTTGTATTGTCTCCATACTCCAAATTCTTGATATGTTCTATACCACTTGTGGTCTTTGGATGAATAAATTTGATTTGATTTTGATTACGTATTTTCCCTAGGTGTACCAGATCACCATACGTGTAATTGGAAGTTTAATTCATTTTAGTTGTGCCTGAATCATCATACTTTCTTCCATCAGTATGTCTATTAGTAACAAGTCATTAGAATACCCTAAAATACCAATTTGTTGTTATCTTTTGATACCACAAACTCTAATTATTCCAAAAATAACATTGAATTGGTCATTTATCAAAACGATAGCACATTTATCTTCATCAAAAGTGACGACTTATAGTTGGATAAGACACTGTATAAAACAACAAGTATTTCAATACCAGACCAAGAAAATTGAACATGATCAAGATCATCTAAAAATTTCAAAATCCGCGTCAAAGAATAAAATATCCAAAGGCACACATTTTAATTTCAGTGGTGCCGAATATAAGTATACTTATACCAACGACAAAACAAGTCAGTTTTAGAGTTTTTAACTAAAAATTGCCATTTGTCCCTACCAGAACAAATTTAAATCAGCACATTAGTGGTCAAATTATTAGTGGAGTTCAATTTTTGATACACTGTACTCATGCACTGCACTGTTCCTTGCTATGCAGTTTTTGCCTGGTGTCGTTGAATTATGATTTGGAAACGTTTCTATAGGCCACAGGATTCCCATTCGATGAACATTACTGGCATGCATTAAAGTTATACAGGCGATGTACTGTTCTATTTTTCATGGAATAAATAGGCCAATTCTTGTGATTTTTGCGGTGTAAACACTGAATGAACAGTATTATTGTATTTTGAAAACGAGCGACGTATTAGTTCAAAAAATATTTGAAATATACGTATTTAAAAAATGGCCAGACACACAATTCCAAACAGAAAACAGTCTTTCGGAGTAAAAGGTTTAAACTTGGGGAAAGCAAAGGCTCCAATACTTAATCACTCAGCAAATCAAATTCAATACTGTTCATTTGTTATTTTAAGATTTATTTATTATTCAACATTCAAACCTATTTTAATAAATCCACTCACAAGCCATACCATGTACAAAGTCAGCTTGGATTTGGACATATAAAATGATATCAGAATCATGTAAAAGATTAGTTTCAACATCAACAATACAGTAGGTAGTAAATTTAGTAACATTCATCAATTCAAGGAAATCATTTCCATAGATAATTAATAATATGGGTCCCAAAATGAAGCCCCGAGGCACGCCAAAAGGTTTCAAAACTGAATTGTTACATTCCACCTGTTGATATCTATCACAAAGGCATGGTGAATACCAACCTTGTGAACTATTTACAGTGTAGTTTATTTAAAAGGATATCATGTTTCAACCAACCCCAGTTTGATTTTCTGGTGTTGTTTGTCTACAATATTGAGTTTTTGAAAACTAAATATATATAATAACCCTATAATTCTCAAGCATTACACCATCATTTTTATGCAACAGAATAAGATTCAGTACTTTTAGGTTCGACGGAAATATTCCTTGTTAGTAGACAGATCAGTTAAGTAGGGTATTCCTTCACAAATTTCTTTAGACAGCTTATTCAAGATTTCTTCATGGTATAAAGATTTCAAGTTTTTCACTTTCCCAATTGAAGTCTTACAAGTCATATGAAAATTGCGTTTTTTTTTTAATTAAGATGTTCCATCATGCTGATGATTATTTGGTCTAAAATAATACCATTATCATAAAATTCATTTCTTTATTCTGTAAATGAATTGTTACCACAAGTAAACAAAAATGTTTTTGAAAATGCATATATTTAAGTGGTATCACTTTTTGAATCTGTTTCCCCAGTTGTTATTTCCTCTCTCAACATTCAAGTCTAGTAACACAATACTGTGATTATTCACAGAATAATGATGAGAATGTTAGACCTCTTAGTGTTTCCTTTTACTGAAAAGCTACTTTCAATTAACAAGACATTTATAATTTCAAATCATTGTTCTGGTATGGTAATTTTTGGTAGCAGTTGGGATATGCCAATAACCTGTGAAATTTAGGAATTCCATCAATTTGAAATGTAAACCATATATACTAAAAATAAGTAAAGACTTTTGGAAGTTTTTTTTGTATTATTATAAAAGAAGATGAAGGCTATAAAACAAATAGCTGACAAGCAAAATAGCAAAACACTTTCTGATACACAATTTCAACAATACTTGATAGAATAATCATAAATTATTCAGAAAAGTGATAAAATGTTGGTACTGTAAAGTTTTTTAGTTCATATATGTAATAGTTACTTCATTCAATTATTCTTCATTTAATTATTACAATAACAAGAAAGCATGAGGTTCCAGGTTGGTCTTTAAAAAATTGATAATACCGCCCTTCACCAAGACCTGCTATCACAGTACTCAGTAGTATACAAGGTTAATAATATTTATTAATACATTTTATTTATCAAGAAAGATGCTTTATCACACATATTATCTATATTTTTCATTTCATGGTAATAGACTTTCCATAAATGTGTTGAAATATGTAAGTCTAGATCTATCTATCTCTCTACCTAATAAAAAAAAACACAACCAAGATTTAATTCAATTCTATACCACTTGTTGTTTTCAGTTTAATAATGGTTCGGTTCTTTTATAGATTTATAATGGTTTGAATCCCCTCTTTAAAAGTAAACTTTATTAGGATACCAAAGCAGTTGAGTAAGAGCTTAAAAAATTTCATTAGATCTTGTTTTGGTTCACATTATTCATCAGTTTCAACGTAAATGTTCTCGGATTCCACTGAATGTTATTTTCAATTCACTTTAATATTTCATTGAACAAAAGATTGATAGAATTTTTCCACATTGAGCATGTAAAAAGATTTGTGATTTTTATTACGAAAACTTACTATTTTGCTGAATCTGTAAGTTGATACTCCCTACGTCTATCATAACATTCCTGGATGCCTGCATCATTCCAAAGGTCCTTAATTGCTTCTACATAAGGACTCTCAAAGGTAGTGACTGTTTCATAGTCAATACTCTTGATTAACTCTGCCTGATCCTGCAATAGAAAATAGAAAAAGTTGATTTGCAAGCTGTTACTAGTATCAGTGATTTGGGGATAATTGTTTATTTGTTAAAATTGTTTTTTCCGTTAACCAGCTGTCATCCCCTTACGAACGGCAGCCCTCAGAAGTCGAAACTTGTGCGAGCTAAGGATTAACGAGGTCTTACCTTTTTACGTGCGATTCCTAGCACTTTCTCGGGCCATCAGAAAAAGTTCTGCAGTCGCTAGGGTTTGAACCTTTGACTGGCAGCCAAAAGTGATTGAAACAATGTCGTTTTAACCACTTGGCTACCTGGCCCCGTATAATATTTGATAAAGAACTCATATTCAATGACAATAACAATATGCGATAAATCATTCAGAATATAAAGAGGCAAGACAGAAATATCTCTGATCAGAAAGCAATCAACTTCGAGATACAATGGACTTCTACCACAGGTTAAGAAATTTTATATTTCACTTGATCGGAGCATTCTTGAATATAATAGTACAACTTGGTCACCAACTTACAATTGCCAGAAGGACCATTTAGAGAGAGTACAAGGTTTCTTTTTTGGAAACTTGGAACTTTCCTTCCACTTGTTTTTTTTCTCTCATTAGAATTGTTGTATTAGTTCGAAATTGTATTGAATTCTGTAGAGTACTTGATTGAATAAATGAATAAAATAATACATCACAGAAATTGTAATAGACCTGATCAATAACATCTTTTGCAGCTTTATTCTTTTCATTATGAAAAATGTAAAAGAAATAATCAAAGAGTATTGAATGTTTTATTCAATTTTTTATTTTTTTATATCACTATCAAAAAGGAAATAGCTGACAAGAAAACATATACTTTATAATACACCATTTCAAAACTTTGAATACTTGATAAAATACAGAAAAAAGAATTACTTATTATCAATTCAGAAAAGTAATAAAATGTTGGTACTATAAGTTTTTTACTTCATATAATGGGTCCTTCTAATTGCATTCTTCTTCATTTCATTATTGAAATGACAAAAAAGCATGAAGCTCCAGGTTGGTCTTTAAAAAAATTTACATTGACACCCTTCTGTGCAAGTCCTGCTATCACAGTAGTCAGTAGTACACAAGGTCAAAAATATTTATTAATTAATTTCATTTATACTTCTATATTTTGTTAATTCCCGTTTATTTTTCCCGTATATTAAACAAATAATAATTGTAGATTACAAAAAATGTAGTCAAAATAAAAAAATGTGAGAAATAGGTTTATGAATCATAAACACAATTCTATGGAACAAACGCTAGTTAGTGGACTTGACAAGTACCCAAGAACAAAATGCCTACCTCAAGAGAGACTATTAAGAACGCCAATCTTCATATAATATGCTTATGATGCAATTTAAATACAAATTGAAACAATATTCGATGACCATTTATGCAGCATTCTACTTTAGCTTCCAGAAAAAGATGTCTGAGTGAAAAGTATATTTAATAGGCAAGTGCGGAAAAGAGATTCTTCATTCTAATTATTTGAATTGTATATTTTCTAATTAGGTTATAGCTTGTACTCACATTATGTATTTAAAAAATTGTGTCTGATATGCTATTTTACTTGAATCTATATTTTTTGACTTGTACCTAGTTTAGTTTATTATAATTAGTACTATTATCTTTCTTCATTAGTGGTCATTTTTAGGGTTTGCTTCTCTAATTTTGTGTACATATTATGAGATAAAACAAAAAACAAATTGAAGCAGTACAAAATACTTTCCTCAGGATTTGTGCATACAAGTTGTATCTAAGATGGGGAAAATTTTCATTTATTTATTTATTTATTCAACAGGTATGCTCAATTATAACTTGTTACAATAAATGTTTAAAATCATAAAACTGAAAAATAACTAAATACACAATAAAATATAATAATGCAATAATAATACAATACAAAATAATCATACAGCAGCAGCAGTATTTTAAGAAAGTATGTGACTCAGTTTCCTTTCAATAGTATTTGTAGAGCTGCTAAAAATATCAACTTCTTGAAACATATTTTCATTTGAAACAGTAGTTTGAATACTTCTGTACTTACTACAGTGAATGCTTCTAGATAAAATTTTGTTCAAAAAACATGACTATAATACTTCTATTTTCTTAAGATACTAAATTCGTCTGATTTCTCATATGCTATTAAAAAGGGACTGAGTCACATAATTTCTTTCTTAAAATACTGCTGTTGCTGTAAATTGTATTATTCCATTTTATTGTGTATTTAATTATTGTTAGTTTTAATATTTTTTGTAACAAAGTGTAATTGGGACTACCCATTGAATAAAAAAATATCGTCGAAATGAATCATTATTAATTTTAAACTCATCCACAGTAATTATCTAGAATAACATTCACTACTTTTGTCAGTTGTGACCTGTGGTAAATGTACTTTGTATACTTATCCCGATCAATAAAAAATTTATTCAGGGCACAGTCAGAGAGTTTCATTTGATGCGTTGGTCAATCTGGCAAAGTTATAAAAACATGACAAAGACAAAACAGGAACATCTAGCATTGCCAATAAAAAAACTTTATTATATCTTTATTTACCTGACTACTTGCACCTCCATATTGAATTTTGAGGAGATCCATGGCTTTTATCATGCTCTGCATCGCCATGAATATGTTCTGATAAACAAGTTTGATGAATCCTCGTTTATCCTCATCTGAATAACCTGCGCCATGGATAATTCGCATTTGTTTGATAAAGGTTGATTTGCCCGATTCTCCAGTTCCTGTAATAAACAAAGACAATATGATTTTTTTCATTTTCACCTATTTCAAATTTTATTTTGTCGAAGAAAGCAGATTTCAATAATGACAGACAAAATTGGAATGAGGTATGGTTTTTGACACCCATGTAAACAATTATTTAGGGAAGTGACTCAGGAATTAAAACGTTCAATTAGCAATATGGTTCTGAGACAAAATAGTTATTTATGTACCAAGGGTATAAATAGATGTTTATGCCCTGAGGGCGACGTTTTACGAACCTTAGGGCCTCTGGCCTGAGGGTTTGTAAGTCGCCTGAGGGTATACACATCTATTTATGCCCGCGGTGACATAAAATTACTTATTACCCCCAATATACATTTAGGTATTCAGAATAGTGTCAAAAATATTAGTGGCAAACTGGCAACATAGGTATATTGTAAATTCCAGTTCAAGCAAAAGCCTTCTTATTTATTCTCAAAAAACTGGGACGTTAGAAAATTATTTCAGACATTTGGTATAAATTAAAATTGTTGACAGTCTTATAAATGGTCAACTACATTGTTGGAAAGTTTCAATTGTAAAAATTGGGAAAGTCTCGGTCAATTGCCGTTTGGATTATAACCTGCTTATAATTCAATAAAAATCACGATTATTTTGAAAAAAATTTAAAAAATCTGATTTTTTCGTTTAATTCGTGATTTTTTTTATTTATACTAATTTTTCCTTGATATAGAAATAATGAACTTTAAAAATCACTTATTTTCATTATTTTTCTCTATTCATCCAAAAATATTTGTTGTTTACTATTAAGAAAAGTTAGAAAATTTCCTCGGCGACATTCAGAAAGCTTTAAATTGGTGGAAATGAATGTCGATGCTGTTCAAAAAGTACTGCCCGCCATTAAATAATTGTTTTCTGATACAGCTTCTTCAGCATCTGTTGAAAGAGTGTTTTCGACATTTGGTTTGGTACATTCCGAACTTCGAAATCGCTTGGGAACCAAAAAAGCCGCTAAATTAGTTTTTCTGTATAACTATTACAATGGACTTCCTAAACACATATTTCGTTTGTTCTTTGTAGGTTAGCCTGAGTAACGTTTTTGTTCACTGTATACCATGTAATCATTAATAATTTTTATTTGTTATTATTTATTCATGTAGGTAATATAAACTAGGTATAAACTGTTTTATTGTTGTTAACTGTTGTGTTTTCAATAAAATCATATTTTCCAATTTTTTTTTTTTTTAATATATGGACACTTCCAACATTTGAAATGAGAATACTTGATAGAAAATTGGGATTTCAAAGTTTTTGTTTTTTTTGTGTACCTACCTACTTAGTTACCTACCTAGTCATGAAAACAAGTGTGAGATACACTGTTTCTAGTTTCATCCACTTTCGTTAAATATAGATATTTATGAGTAATAATTTTTCAAATTACTCCTTTTTTAAAGATCTGTCAGCAGGAGTCTTTAAAAAACTCACTGGTGAGTATTGGATATCATCTTGGACCCAATTGTGCATGTGGGTAACATTGATAAAAACAGAGTTGTCAGGATAGGATAGACTCAAATATTATATTGGATTTAAAATATTAATTTATAATTCTCAAGTTATCTAATCTTTGGCGATAAACTAAAGAAAAGAAAGTAGTTCACTTTCTTGGAAGTCCAAAAATATCAACTCTAAGAAGCTATTATTTTAATTAAGTCTGATAAACACCCACATTGAGATCAGGTCATCCGGTGTAAAATAAAAACAAAATAAAGGACGAATCTTTCGGCGCCACAGCCTACTTACTCACAAGAAACAATTTGGAAATGTTTACAGAATAATGCCTAATCAAATTTGGATTTTATTTCAGAGATAAGAATTGTACTTACCGAGAAGGAGCAACTTGAGCTCTCGCCGAGCATCTCGTTTGTCTCGACGGAGTTGTTTTTCGATTTCCGCGTTGATTCTTTTTTGTTCCCGAGCCTCATCTGACTGACAACACTGCATGGTCGAGGACTTGATGGGGCCACGATTGACATCCACGCCGTCCTATTGCACAAAAAAAACACACCTACAATTTGACACTTCCCACAGCGGCCACCATCGTAGTAAGCTGGGTGTGGTGATTAAATTTGACCGCTGACATGCTCTTATAGTCGTGTTAGCCCTGAATTTAATCTTATTACCGTTAACTAGATTGAAGAAGCCTCTAGCTCTAACTGTTAAGGAGATTAACGAATGCCAGTTACAATTCTGGCTACGTTCCTGGTGGATGTTCCGGGCGAATTTGCGATGAGAAACACTGCAGTTTGTCCCGCTAGATCGACACTGATTTGGATGCACAGTTCGCAGAAACGTCCGCCATCGCGTTCAACAACATTTTTCGTAGTTTTGCACATTAAAACAACTCCATTTCACTAAAAATGCAGCCGCCTATTGTCAATATGGCGCTGCCCTGAACATTAGCTTGAAGGAACTACGCATGACAGGAAATGTTCGATATGAGATCCTCTTGCCGGGAAATTTGATTCAATTTTACACGGTGTAAATTTATGGTGGAATGTGGTAAACTCTACCCTAGTTGGACGATGATTCTCATTATTATTATCATTAATTGTATCAAATCACTTATCATTACTTGAGAATCAGGCAGATACTACAAGACATAGGCAGCACCCTTGTGGCAGGACCGATACAGGGAACAGGCATTTTTCCCCGATCTAAAATATTTTTATCTGAACATAAATAGGTATTACCATACCATACAAGTGTTATAATCAGAATTTTAAAATTTTTGTTTCCTTTTCCCTAATTCGTAATTGAAAATTCTACTTTTTTCATCCATTTGAAAACGCACTCCTAGCGACTCTGGCGGATGTATGCATCGTTACTTCACACAGTTCAAACTTTCATTGGTAGAGGGCTCTTGAGAGTATTGAGAGCTAGGGTCACTGAATCCTAGAAGGCTTTGGCCTAGGCCAAAGCCTTCTAGGATTCAGTGACCCTATTGAGAGCCATGTAACATTTGCCAAACTATCAAAATTACTCAGTTATCTGGAACAACCACAACTGGCGCTAGTGTTTAAGGAAAGTTATTATAATTTTATTGATAGTGCACTATATATAAAAGCCCCTCTCAAGCCCTCATCTCAAATAAGCATGCCAAGTTTCATCTCAAAATCAGTCCAAAAGTTTTTCCGTTTTTATTAATAAACTGATTTTTTCAAAAATCTTTGACCCCCTATATAAAACGAAAACGAAGCAAGTTAGGAAACATATACTTACAGAGCTTTCGCCTAAAATACTGCACTGCACTGCTGACAGCGCGTAAAGTAATACTTTTTCGCACAAGTGCGTAAAAAAATCACCTGTGCGTAAAATCATCAACTGTGCGTAAAGTAATTTTTTACACACTGTTCATACATTTATTATGCATTTTTGGAAAATATAGTATTTTGCGTCAAGTCTTTATTTGATAATAGGACGACAATTCATATCATTAAACACTCAAAATAATGATATAATTGCTACAATTTGGCACTATAATAATTGTCGAAGAAAAAACTTTGTATGAAACACTTTCGTAAAGGGCTTTTTTTGCGCCTCATTCAACAAACTTCACGCTCATTCAAAAAAGTCCTACTTTACGAACTTCTATCATAAATAGCTATTGTTTCCGAAATTTTAAAATTTGAAATTGCTCTTTGATTTAAACACAATGAAATCGAATGACTTCCCACAAATACTAGCACTCCTTGTTGTTGTTTCTGGAACCTCGAGTAATTTTGACAGTTTTTGAGTGGGGTACTGAATCCTAGAAGACTTTGGGTAAGAAGCATATAAATCATAATATATATGTACGTATATATAGTGCGACGCTAAATTATGGAACAAATTCATTATTTCTGAATATAAAGATATTTCGGAAAAATCCTCGGACAGGTCGATTTTCTTTTCCGATGGGCCAATTTTTGAACCCCACCCAAAAATATATAGGGTTATCCGCAATTGAGTAAAAATGACTTTGATGATATTTTTAAATTGGACGCCCAGTATATTTTTCCATATTTGGTTAGGGATCGTCATTACAAATTCAGTGATACCAAGTTTGATGGGATTATGTCAAACGGCTGCGGAGATAATGCTTATATGAATGATGAGCACGACACTGCTTCTAGGATATCTTATTTATATTCATAACATTTTTCCCTCATCAACAAACTCTAGCAAAGGATAGCGTTATAGAGCTTTCACAAAAATGCGTGTTGTCCATATAGAGATGGCATCTCCATGTCTTTTATTGCTAGGAAGTCTTTCCTCCAATTTTCGGGTGACATTAATTTCACCTGGAGATGCGAAAAACTCTACTCCGCATATGCATACATGTGCTGGTTGATTGTTTCTAAGGTTGATGTTAAGAAGAAGAACAAAAATGTTCAATGTCCTTGAATCATGACCACACCGTACCTGTCACTGTCAAACTGGCATGTTCATTTTTTTTGTTGTCTTATTTTAGGTTATAATAACCATATTGTCGATATATTGTGTAAAAATTACTTGAAAATCGCCTAGTCATGTCAAAAAAACGTGGAAACAAGAAAGGAAAGAATGCCGACGATGACTTTGTCGAAGAAGCACCCAGTATTAGTAATGACAAAGAAAATGTAACTTCAAAAACAGCCAAATCAAAATCATCTAAAAAGGGAAAGAGGGGTAAAAATGATTGGAGCGATGATGAAATTGTCGAGAAAGGTATAGAAAGGAATATTGGAAATGTTAGTGTATTAATTTAAACTTTTTTCGACTTCAGGAACTTCCGAGCTAATAGAAAAATCAAAAAATGATGGTCCACAACCAGTACCAAGTAAAAAACCCGTCAAAAAAGGTTGTTTTTTCTTACACCATACATAATACATATAGGACTCTGAAAATGCGAACATTTTCTATTTTGAAAAATATTTATATTGCATAATTTTTAATGTGGAAAAAACTCCGATTTCTATCATCATTTATTGTATTATTACATTTTTAATCATTATGATCACCTATAGCCCATACCTCCTTATTCTGATGCTCTTACTGAAATTATTCCATTTTCTATCACAGTACAGGAACTACACTGAATTTCAATAAATCTTATAGTTTTAACATTTTAAGGTAAAACAAGCAAAAAAGATGACTGGTCAGACAAGGAAGTTGATGTCAACCTTTCAGGTGGAGATTCAGAGCCTACTCCTATTGTTTCAAAGAAATCAGCTAAAAAGAATAAGAAGAAAAAACAAGAAATTGATGATGATTCTAATGATGAAACACCAGTACCTGTCATAAAGGGTGGTCCTAAAAAAGGTAAAAACTATGAAAGTGATAGTGGTGATGAGTCTGATGAAGCACCCAAACCAGTGAAAAAAGCTGCAAAAAAGAAACAGAAACAGGTAGAAGATGAATCTGACGTTGATATACCAAAACCAGTACAGAAAGGAGGTAAAAAGAAATCCTCCAAAATAGAAAGTGAAAATGATTCTGATGATGACATACCTAAGCCTGTTAAAAAAGGGTCAAAAAAGAAAAACCAAATTCAATTAAGTGACTACGACTCAGATGAAAATGAAGATGCTTCAAGTCAACATTCTTTGCCACCGAAAGATATGAAACACAAAGGTGATGATACTGCAAAGATTCCTGAAATAGATAAAATATCTAATAAGAAAGAGGAAATTAAAGAGGAACTAAATGAAGTAGAAGTTGACGAGAAAATTGTGCACAAAACCGATGATATGGAAGATGAACCCAATTATATAGGTAAGAAAAAGAAGAAAAGCAAAAAGAAGGCAGAGGCACAGAATGAAGAAAAAAACACAGAAGTCTTCAGCAAAAATGTAGAAATTTCTGCCCAACCTGAAAAGGACATAGAAGTGTCCTTGGAGGACAAAGATGAGGCAGTTGTAATTGAAAATGAAATAGAAAATACAACAGATCAAATCACTGAAAAACTTTCCTCCACACACATTGAGGAAGAAAAACCATCAGATGAGTCAAAAGAAAAAAAGTTGACCCATAAAGAGAAAAAGAAATTGAAAAAACAGCAAGAGTACGAGAAACAAATGGAAACAATGCTTAAAAAAGGTGGTCAAGGGCATTCTGAGTTAGATAGTAACTTTACTGTTTCTCAAGCTCAAAAGACAGCAGGACAGAAGGCAGCTTTGGAAAATGCTGTAGATATCAAGATAGAAAATTTCAGTATTTCAGCCAAAGGAAATGAGCTGTTCATCAATGCCAATTTATTAATTGCTCAAGGACGACATTATGGTTTGGTGGGGCCAAATGGGTAAGCACTTCATTTATCACAATTGTTCATAAAACATGTCTTGGCATTTTATTTCTCAAGAGACCATTTTTATCTTTCACAATTGTTTTATTGAATATTGTAAATGTATCTCGATCTCAAGTGTTTTTTTTTTAATGTAAAAGCACATAAGCCTGCTTATGATGTTGAGGCTGCAATGATATTCTCAAGATCAGAATTCATCCTTCCACATAAAATCATGTGTGTTGTGTTCAGAACTCCTTCTCCCTCTGAAATTGTCTAAAGTTGTCAAGTGATCAAACAAATTCAACAAACCAAGCATATAAAAAATAACCTTACATTGCAGAAGCATTTGAATCTAATCATATGAAATACCTTCAAATCACCTTACTGAAGCTGTAGATAAAAATAAGAGGCACTTTTCACACAAAATAAAAGATGCAAATGGCCTACATTATTTTTTATAAAATAGTTTGTAAATGAAAACCCCGGTTTTCGCCACTACAATCGCTTTGTGGAATTTTTTAAACAAGAAATAGTGAAAAAAATTATAAATTTTTTGTTTTTTGCAAATATCTCAAAGATTATACAAGAAATCGTTTTATAGTCAATGGAACTTTTGTAGAGATTTACAAAACCTACAAAATGGATTTTCATACGACCGGATCGAGGCTTTTTCCACTGAGAAAATCCGGGAAAACCTCGAAAAAGAGATTATTTTTCAAAAATTCATAATTTTTATAAATCTGAAGGTGGACAAACAATATTGCGGAAACGGATAGATAATAACATGTGGTTCAACTGTGCACAAGATGGTTTCTGTCCGATATGTAGTTTTTCCACAATCGCGTTATAAACAATTTAAGGGGAAATCTTTCTAAATGCACCGATTTAAGGGAAATCTTACACACGATTCACGGCTTACGAGAGGTCTCAACTCTATTTTCCGAGACGCAAACCTTCAGCTAGTACATAGCAGTACGAACAATCTCCAAATGTTGTCAGGTAATCCGAAAGAAAAAATTCCCACTTTAGAGAGATCAGGAATCTATGAAATTAGCTGTCAAAACTGCGATAGTGTATATTATGGCCAAACCAAAGGTCCAAGAATGTTTGTTTCCGCGAACATTTGGCACATGTTCCGCGAACATTTGGCACATGCTAAATATTCGAGAGAAAATAAATCAAGTGTTGCGGATCATTTATTAGAAACTCATCACAAAATTAATTTCCAAAATTTTAAATTAATAAAGCCTGTTGATGATTACAGAAAATTAGATTGTTATGAAAGTATTGCTATTCGAAAAAAAGGCTGGAAACCCTTGCTTAATAATGATAATGGTCCATTAAATTCCATACTATTTGATTTCATACCAGTAAAGGAATAATTAAGTGCCTTTGTTGTATTTTTTATTGGGTAGGGTTGTACCTGTCCATCAGGTAGGGTTACTTCCTAGTAAACAGATTAACTCTTGGTAATCAATTATGTGATATAAATAAGACTGGTTTGACGATTTACAATTAGTTTATAGTTAGTCAATAGCCGCGTTTCATTGACCACTAGAGTTTACATCTACTAGTAGAAGAAGTAGAGTATCATAAAAACGCAATTTCAGGGTTTCCAATAGAAGTCAAATCATTCTAAAATTTCCTAAATATCTGTAAAAAGTTTGAAACTCATAGTTTTCATTATTATAAATGATACATTGAATATGAATAATTTGCTTTCATTAACAACTACCACAGCCGAAATAGACAATGGAAGAAGGCGCGAGTAGTATTATATTTATTCGAGGATTAGATCTAGGCGGGAATATTTCAAGTGCAATAAACTTATCATATATGCGAATTCCTTGAATAATTTTTACTCAGGAAACTTTTTCAGAATGTAAAAATCATTATGAAGAGGTGATTCCTAAACCTTCACACCTTCCTCTTTCGAGGCAGCTTTGAGTGAAGTAGCAAATAAGCCGGAATTACATTTAAAAAATGATAGCATATTTGTAGGTTGGGAACAAATGGGAACTGAAAAATATTTCTTTGATATTTATCTGGATGTTTCTATATCATCCCTCTGATGATGTTTTTGAACTTTCGCTACTTTCAGGGTCATCATCTTCTTTTTTTGGTATCCATTTGTATATTAATTCAGGATATGATTTTAAAATGCAGGTTCAACAGAGGTTTTCAATGAATTGAAAATCAATGTGAACCCACCTTCTTTATTATATGAATAAAAGTCGTTGTACAACCTATACGTATTTGAACATTTCCATCTATAACTTTACTCACGTCCATAACACTCATATTCATTTTAAGGGTGGATTTAGTCAACTTTAGCATAAGCATTATCATAAACATAGCAGTAACATCAAAGGTTTTTAGCATTAACTTAACACTGTTGTATAAATGGCGCCATTTGATATAATAGATTCAACTTTCGCTTTTGACATATATTTAAGCACAATTTTATAATAATGTTGACTAAATGCACCTTAACTAGAGGCTGTTCACTACCAAAATCGTTTTAATGTGTGAAAATGAAGTTTTTTGAGCTTCAAAATACAACCAAACTGAAATGTACAGAAATTAAACATCATAATATGTTTTAAACTTCTTTCAATGTCAATAGTGTCAATTTCTGCTACGATTTAGGAATTTTCATTTTTCAACCAATTATCTACTTTTGCTACCCTCAAATTTGATCGTAGCGAAAGTAGAGAAAGTAGATATATTTGGTGTCAAAAAAAACAGATGTGACAAATTCTACTTCTACGAGAAGAGCATTTCTGCCTACAATAAAACGCACCAATAGCCTGTGGAAAAGGTATTGGACATAGGGTCACTGAATCCTAGAAGGCTTTGGCCTTCTTACGGGTATGGCCAATGGGTGGAGTCTAAATAGCTCCAATGTTCCAAAAACACCACGAAAATTAGGTCCGATGTTTGAACTAGTGACACATGTCAAAAGTCAATTTTTATGTCATTGAAAATGATCAAAAATAGTTTTATCAGATTCACAGAAAAAAAAAACAGATTGTTCCAAGTCCCAAGATCTTCTGATGAGCCCTGCTTTCACTGATTCAACCTAGGAATATGTTGTTTACTTTTTTACTGATGAAAATATTCCTTTCTTTTGAAAGTGATGTACCTATTGTGCAGTAAAAACCCGCAAGAATACCGACAAAAGTCATAAATTATATTGTAAGTACTCTCAGAGGTGAGTTCAAGACCATTTTGTTTATAAATTGTTAGATTGTAGATTGTAGATTGAAGAATACATTTGTCCCATTTTCCTTACTAAAGACAATTACAGATTATATTTTCATTCATACTTTTTTTCAGGATTGAAAAAGGAAATCTTGAGAAAGAAATGGCTATCAATATTGAATAGTTTAGTGGAAACATGTGACAGAAATTAGGACTAAAACTAAATTCAAAAATGAATTTAAGAGATGTATACTTAACAGAATTCCTATAATATAACCATGTTTCACCTTTGATTGTTTTTGCTTTGATATAACTAAAGGTATTTACTCATTTCACAAATTACTCTTTCATCCCTTTTCTAATAATTGTTTGATTTCTTCATCAGTTTGTATCAAATATGTATTGCTCTTATACAATTTATGTAAAATGTAATCCCTCTTTAAACAGAAATGTTTCTAGGGATCAATAAATAAAGTAAAGTGTGTGCAGTGTAAGTATTGATATTTTTGTGTTCACTAGGACTGACAAATTTTTTCTGAATTGTTCAGATTATCAACCCATTTTATCAATTTTCAGATTCATTTTGGAACCAAAGCACCTAGAAAAGAAAAGTTGTAAATTGCAAAAATGGAACCTTTTCTTTCGAACAAGATTAAAAATTCTATATGGACTTTTATCTTGAGAAAATTGGTTACACCATATAATATAAAAGATAGTGTTAGAATATTGGTAATCTCTTTAGAACAGCAATTTCATTGAAGTGAATGGCTATATTTTCTTGTTTCAGCCATGCCATGTGGAGGTCATAATTCATATTTAGATTTTGGAGATATTTGTGAAAACTGGAATTGTCTTTGCTGGATGTTTTTTGGTTATTTATACACTTTCTCAAGAAACTTCATAATTTATGGTAGGAATACAAAAAAAAAGAATTCATTAGGTATATAAAGGAACTTTCATACTCATACAAATAAGAATGTACAAAAATGTAAGATTGTAAATGGGTGAGTAAGAAATGTAGTATTTCAATCATGTCAATATGTTTTGGATGTATTAATGTATGTCGGATATTAATCTTTGCCAAAGCTTGATTTCATCTGAGAGGCTTTCAGCAAATATATTTGACATGTGTTATGTTCACGAATTTTAGGCACTTCTGTAAGATTCAAAATCGATATTATTTGGTTTTTGAGTTATTAGCAGAACCTCAAATGGATACGCAATTTTGAAAATTTGTGTTGATCAAACAATGGTATACCTATATTAACTAAGAAGTATTTGGGACAATACTTTCTAATTTTAAATAATGAACCCAATTAATGGAGAAGTTTCAGTGTTTTTATAAAGGGTTTGTTAACTCTGTGGATATCTTTAATCAACCATCAGCATTGGTAACTTTTACACATCATTCTGAAAACAACACTAGGTTCTGCCCTTCTAAAAGAAACTTTTGTATCTTCAGCAGAGATGGTCCACGGCTGTCTTGTCTCCATGTTCCATAATGGCTAGAGGCCGGGCCACATAACATCGGGACCGTACACGGAAGTCGGCGCTTTTTTCTAATTCGAGTCAATTGTACACCTGACAATTTCCTTCCATAAAAAAATTAGAATTGATATATATCCATTGAAATTGAACATGATATACATAAATATAATAACAATTTACTTTATTTGACATTCTGACTTTCAAAAGAAACATAACCCAACTTTTTCTTCCAAAATTATCTGTTCTCTCTCACTTATGACCCTTACTTCCTGATTGGCGCTTTTGTGGGTTATTTGTAACATTAGAACTATTTAAAGAGATTTTGACTATTAGACTCCACCCATTGGCCGTACCCGTAAGAAGGCCAAAGCCTTCTAGGATTCAGTGACCCTAATTGGACACAAACGCGAGTGTCATCTAGCGTGATTAGTTACAAACATGAATATTTGACGTCATTTTAATGCAGGTTTCTTAAAAAACCCTGATTTTTCAAGTTACGACATGACTTGGAGGCCAGATCACTGAAGTTACGACATGACTGGGATGCGAGATCACTGTCGCCATCTACATGTCGCATCCATTTGAATCCAATATAAATCCCATAAGGTTGGCTAACTATCTTACTTCTATATAAACAGTGGTAATCCCTACTGATGAAGATAACTTCGTCATCGAAATGCGCATCTAGGAATTAAATTACTTGTGTGGTGAAGGGGTGTAATACTTTTTGTTCTCACTGAGTGACACCACAGGCGTCCAATATCCCACTTTTAATGGAAATCTCTTATTCAAATTCTGTAAACGGCATATGGAAGTAGAGATCAATATCTACAATTAGTATATTTTGGATTTTCACCTGAGAGATGGGAAATGTGTTGAAAATGTCACTGAAAGTTACTCTAAATGCACCCGATGTCGCTCGTATTAACTTCAGTTCGACTTTAGATGACTTCGGACGCACTTTGAAGCGTTTTGAGAAACTTTCTGTGACATTTTCGACACATTTCCCACAGCGGCGGCGATAAGGATTCGGGAGCCCCCCCGCCAAATTTTGTTTGGACATTCATATATTATACATGTGGCAATAAAATCTGGAAATACCAGACATAATGGGACATAATTCCATATAATAATACACAATATACTTATTTATTATATTATATTATTCATATTATAATATCTTTCAAAGAAAAAATATGATTTTTTATCAGAAATTAGCGATATTCCGGTATATATGGTTTTATTGCTACCCTGGATAATATAAATGCCATAATTTGCTGATTTGAACATGAAATCTTACCATCGCAAAAATCTGGTTTTCGGTTTTCCCTTTGTCAGCATTAACTCCTTTGATGTGGTCGAAATGTGCCGCGTTTTTTGAGATCGGAGAGTGAGCGGACTTAATTGGTATATCTATCTATGTTCCTACGATGGCATTACCACCGCCGCGTCAAAATTCCAATAGGCCATCAAATAGCTTTTTATTTCTTGTACTACTACTTCATCGGATCGGCGAATGAAGACAAAACAAACTCACTTTTTTGCTGACTGAGAAATCTGAATTTGGCGTGTTAACTGTCATAGAAGATCTAGAATAAATGATGATAATACCAAAGTTTACAGAATTCTGTGAACAGGTGAACTTTGATTAAACGCACAGGTGCCTCTTTTCGTGTTATCAATATGTATTCCTTCATTTGGAGCAATTAGAAAATTGGAAGTTTTAGCAGAGGTCGAAGGGGTTCCTTCTGGAGCTGCCCCCCCGCACGGCTGGCTCTGCGGGCCCCTTATCGCCGCCACTGATTTCCCACCTCTCAGGTGAAAATCCAAAATATACAAATTGTATATTTCCAGATGCCGTTCACAGAATTGGAGTACGACGATTTCCATTAAATTGGAGTATCTTCCAAGATGTGCCCTTAAATTGTTTATAACGAGATTGTGTAAAAACTACACATTGGACAGAAAATATTTTGCGTACAGTCGAACTACATAATATTATCTATCAGTTTCCGCAATATTGTTTGTACAGCTTCAAATTATAAAAATAAAAAAAATAAATAAAAATGGTCTCGTTTTCTAGGTTTTCCCGGACTTTCTTAGTGGAAAATGCACCGATCCGGTCGTATGAAAATCCATTTTGTAGGTTTTATAAATCTCTACAATAATTCCATTGACTGTAAAACGATTCCTTGAATAATCTTTGAGATATTTCCAAAAAACTATCTTATAAAAATTAGTATAGGACATTTGCGTTTTTTATTTTGTGGGGAAAAAAACTTCTAGCTTGGTATAGTCATCGAATTCCCAATCTTAAAAATCCCTGTCCTTGATTCCCAGTCTTCCGATAGTTTGCGCTGATCGCTGAGATCCTTATTATGGCAAGTACCTGTCAGAAAACGACTACTCCCTTGGTTAAGACCACGACGAGTTTGAATTAAATTTAACAGATACCTGTGCAACGTTTCTCAAACCATCAGAGGACGCAATTGCAAGTGCCCTCTGTTGGTTTCTGACAGGTTCTTGCCATAATAAGCCTACTTAGTAGGTGCATATGGGAGTAAAGGGTTCACCATCGGTCGGCAACGACTGTTCATTGCATTTTTTATTGTTATGAAAGTGATATAGTTACTTTCAACTTTTTTGAATTAGAACAAACAAATCAATTATACAACTTTACAGACTTCCTTTAGGTTATCAAATAAAAATAACAAATCTTTTTACATTTTTAGGTAAGTAGAGAGGATATGTAGAGAAATTTTAGGATGGTCATGGCACTCTAGATTGCAAATTGAAATTTGATTCAAACATAAAATTGGTGTTAAAATTATTTCAATAATTATGAATTCGGACGTACAATAATTTAGAGAATTCGAAAAACAAACAATCTACAGGATATTTGTATTTGAATTTCGAAAGTTTCGAAAGAATGGACAACGCACACATCTTATGGGAAATAGTCTTTCGGTGAAAATGGCAGGATTTTTGATATGTTGTAGCTGGGGTCATTCTGAAAAAGTCTCCATTGGCCCAACTCGATCGTATGACTAGATTCGGCGCTAGAGGGCGCCAAATCATGAATTTTGAGATTTTTTGAGAACTTCATCTGAATAACAAAATATCAGTATCTCATTTATATCCAATATTATGTGCGACTGAGCTTTGCTATTATTCGTGAGAGATATTTTTCCATAATACAGAAAAAAAACGCCTTTGTTTTTCTACAGGGTATTGTCAACAGCATACTCAACACTGGTTTGTTGAGCGATCAAAATATAATGAAGCTATGAAGGGTCCATATTATACACATGTAATTACTCCAAATCACGAACTTTATTATTTTTGAGTGAATTCAGATAAATAAAAAACATTTACATATTATTTGTAATCGATAGTCAACTTTTGTTAAACTGAACGTTACTAAGATCGTGAATGATTCTTCTATAAAACAAAAAATAAGATTTTCTAGAGGGTGGTTTCCAATATAATCAATTTTTAGGTGACAGAATTCACCTTCGAAACTATGAATTGATTGAGTTAATTATTATTGATGATCGATCAGAATGGAAGTTGATCTCTCAAATCAAAATGCAAATGAAAATATAAAGTGTTTCACACAAGGAAGGCTCCATTCACTTTGAATAAGTAATTAATCTTCTCTAGGATTCATTCATGACTTCGTCCTCAACAGAGAGCTGAAGTAATCCTCTATTAACCTAACTACGTCGTAATACCTAAAGGTTCGGCGATAGACTGCGTCAAATAATTAATTAGTGTTTTTGTAGGATTTAGCAAGCTATAAAATATGATTACACTTTGTGAGTCCCTCAAAGAAATATACCTGATATTGAGAATTTCCGTCGACTATATATTTGAACTGA
Source organism: Chrysolina oricalcia (assembly GCA_944452925.2). Lineage (NCBI taxonomy): Eukaryota > Metazoa > Arthropoda > Insecta > Coleoptera > Chrysomelidae > Chrysolina > Chrysolina oricalcia. Next base: position 20,147,081 of record OX101825.2, read on the forward strand.
ATGACCTGAGTTTACTCATCTGAATTCAAGGAGAATTCAATCTAAGGACAAAGTCATTAAACTAGCCCTTGATATAAAAACCTAGAGGAACGTATATTGTTCATAATCTGTGATGGCCTGTTTCTTCGAAGATTTTCTTTCTTTCGGCAATAACTTGACAACGCCGCAAAATTTTCGAAAAAATGAAATACCTTTGTATGTGAAACGTGTTACTCAGTTCAATGGTGAAAAAATGTACAGGGTGATCTATTCATAAAATTGATGCTTTGTGTTGCCCCGTTTTAAAGAAACATTCTATATATTTCGGAATATTTTCATAACAAGAAACAAAGTAAACCGTATATTTTTTATCTGAAACACTTTTTCATATTCCTCATGATAGGTGAGATACTGTACTTCCTTACACTAATGGGCAACCCTGTATAAAATATAGACCTTTCTTTATTTCAAACACTCTGTATTCATAGCTTTATTGTATTTTGGTCGATCAACAAACCATTCTGATTGATCCTCAATGATAAACTCAATCAACTTATAATCACGATGGCGAATTCGTTCACTGAAGATAAGTATGTTATTGACAATACCCTGTAAAAAAACGGAGGCGTTTTATTTCTCTGTATTGTGGAAAACTATTTCTCACGAATTAAAGGAATGTCCAGTTGCACACAATATTAAATATAAGTGAGATATTTCTCAAAAAATCTCAAATTTCATGATTTGGCTGCCCTCTAGTGCCAAATCTGGTGATACAATCGAGTTGGGCCAAATGAGACTTTTACTCAGGCTGGCTCCAGCTACAACATATCAAAAATCCAGCCATTTTCACCGAAATACTTTTTCCCATAAGATGTGTGCGTGGTCCTTTATAGTTATGTCTGAAAAAATTGATTTTGTTTGAATATTAACCCTACCGAGTTTCATTTTACACGGTGGAAAAATATTAAAAAATGGAAGCCGGAAAGTGATCTCATTGTCACCCAGTATATGGCACATAACCTCAAACAGTAAACTCTGTAAAAAAGATGAAAAGTTCTTAAGAAAATTTTGTGCATACAGAGTTTGGTCAAAAATATCTTGCTTTTAAAAATTTTATGCTATGTGACAGAATGTACCATGATATTTTTTTATGTTAATTCATATGTTACTCAGTTGAATTGAAATACTTTAAAAATAAAATGGAATTCCTCCAGTCACGGCAAAACAACCCTTCTCCGTCACATCGCGCAAAGAGCCTTCGCCATTCCGCCCAACATCGATATACTGTACTGCGAGCAAGAAGTTGTCGCAGACGATAATTCTGCCGTCAATACAGTATTGGCGGCGGACGTCAAGAGAACCGAACTCTTGGCGGAGTGCAAGAAACTCGAAGAAGCCGCCAACGGTGGTGATTTGGAGGTGCAGGAGAAGCTGAACGACGTGTACGCCGAACTCAAAGCGATTGGAGCCGATTCCGCAGAGCCGAGGGCCAGGAGGATACTGGCCGGATTGGGATTCGATAAAGAAATGCAGGTTGGTTCAGGAGTTTTTTTTTCTACCAAAAGTCTTGAAAAGCGATGTTAACAAATTTAAGAATTATTATCTCTGTCATTACTTACATCTACAACTATCCTTCAATTGAATACATGGTATGTCTTGACGAGTTAACGCGATTCATATATAGAAAACCAAAAAAATTCAACTAAAATATTTTCGTTGATGTGACGTTTCTGGTTTCACGGAAAATGACGTCATCTTTGTTATTTTCATTGGCACACCCTGTATTTCACCTCATTTTTGAATTTTCCTCATGATTTCTAACTCATATATCATACTCCATACCCAAACTGAACCGGTTTTGAGTTATTCGAGTTTTTTTTTTTTGAAAAAGTGACAGAAGCAGCCTCTCGAACTTACGTCATTTTTATGTAAATTAACATTTTAAAATATATGCGGTGAGTGAATCGTGAATACTGAAAGTTGAACGGATCACGCACCATTTTCACATCCACTGAATAATCCACAGGGTGCGCAAAAATGTGGGTCCAATAAGTGAATAAGAAAAATAAAAAATCTCAACTTTTTCAATTGGGAACCCCATTTTTTTCGTTCAAGGTTCAATTCTATTATGAAAATAAGCCCTAGTTTCAATACACTTCCCTATACCCAAAACTTATAATTTTGGAGATATTCCATTATATTACTTAATTCTGCATACTTGCCTGAAATGTTGATATTTCTAGTAGGCTTTCAACACAATCTCTGGTGACAAATGAAATAAAGTTGTTTATTGTCATATATTCCTGCTCTCAAAAGGTACAATATGGCTCGTGTTGGTTATAATAATCATGATTTCGTTAATTTATTGGTGATTTATGACGAATGTGATAAGGTTTTAACAAGAACAGGCTACCTGCTAATTTTCTTTCAGGACCGTGCCACCAAAAACTTCTCTGGTGGTTGGAGAATGAGAGTATCTTTAGCGAGGGCACTGTATATTGAGCCAACTTTACTGCTGTTGGATGAACCTACTAATCATTTAGATTTGAATGCGGTAATTTGGTTAGACAAGTAAGTATCTATTCAGCAAAGTTTTTTTTTTATATCTTTTGAAAGTTTGTGACGGAATTAATTAGTTCCTGTGCAAAAAAAGCTGTTAGGTGAAGAGCCAGAGACTGGAAAAGTTACAGATAATAGCCCTGTTGATGTACAATATGAAATCGCGTGCTTGCCTGCTCAGATCGGTTGCGTTTGTTTATTATTTTTGTTAATAAACCACCCGCACGATTTTTCTTTCAAAATTAGCAAAATGTATAATTAAAAAAAATGTTTTAGTCAATACCATACTACTACTCGCCTGTATGGGGATGTAAAGTAAAATTAAATAGTGTCACAGTTTTCACTTGGGTTTGAAAGCCGTCGTTTTTTGGAATTTCTTCCTAACGCTTCGCTAGCGCGAGTGGCTAGCTTCTTCATGAATAATCTCAGATTACTGGAGATTCCGTCTGCGGAGATTGTATTTATTCTGACTTGGGAAGTCTTGAGCGTTAATTACCGTATCTGGATTTGGTACATTCTCACTAAACTCAGTTGACCCTTTTCCACCTGCCGGCTTAATGTCGTTGATATTTTTTGTTATTTCAGAATTGCTTATTACCGTAATGTAATGTCTTAATGTCGTAGTTTAATTTTGTTATTTTGGAATTTCTAAGAATGGAATTCCATATTCGGTTAAGGTTCACAGCCTCTTCTTTTCTGTTGAAATTCTCCTTGTGTTTGTGAATCTGTATTGCCTCCCGTACAAGTCGGCTATGGTAACCCTAGTAGGGGGCAAGAAGTTTCACATCCTCAAACAGAATCTACCGCAAGCCAAAAAGAGACCCAACACAAGCAAGGTTGAGGAATACTAATAAACTCATAAAATCTTCCTCATTGCCGGAAACCGTACAGAGGACCATACTCAGAACTGAAGCTGTTCCGCCAAAGCTCTATGGGCTTCCTAAGGTATATAAAGCAAACATACCACTGAGACCAATAGTCAGTGCCCCAGGCTTGTCAACGTATCACCTGGCGAAACTTATACAGCCGTATGCATAGTCAATCGCCAGCGACTTGCCAGAGTTTCGCCGTTCGCTACACAAGGATTATAATGCACAGTCGAGCTCCAAAAAACTCTGGCGATGTACCACTTATTTGGAGCTCGACTGTGTATTATAGTTCTTGTGTAGCGAGCGGCGAAACTCTGGCGAGTCGCTGGAATTGACTATGCATACGGCTATTAGCCTCGCTTCTCCAGCCTCATGTGGGAAAAACGAACTCCTACGTCAAGGATTCAACATACTTCGTTGGGAAAATTAAAGGCATACGTTGGAGCCGAGCGATATTCTGGTCAGCTTCGATGTGGTGTCCTTGTTCACCAACGTCCCACTTGAAGACTCTCTGAGGGAGCTAACTAACATGTTTCCGAATGACATCGTCGGACTCTTTAAGGCATGTCTCATGGGAAGTTACTTCCAATGGAATGGAAACTTATATGAGGAAGTAGATGGCGTGGCGATGGGAAGTTCACTCAGCCAAGTGATAGCCAACTTCTTTATGGAACATTTTGAAGAGAAAGCAATTGATGCTTTTGATTTAAAACCGACAATATGGCTAAGTTACGTGGATGACACCTCCGTCATTTGGAGACACGGAAGGGACACTTTACTAGAACATCTAAATGCTCAACACCCCAGCGTCAAGTCACCATGGAGACTGAACAGGATCAGCGGATAGCATTTCTAGATGTACTCATCGAAAGATGTGGTGCAAGGTTGACCCACAAAGTATTCCGAAAACCTACGCACACGGATAGGTATCTGCATGCTCTATCAAACCACCATCCTAGTCAGAAGCGAGGAATTATATCCACACTAGCGGAACGTGCTCGGAGAATATGTGAACCTGAGCATCTACAGGATGAACTAGAACATCTCCAACATCTCGAACGGATATAGTGCACCCGAAATCAACAGGGCCAAGAAACCGAGGACTTCCACGAGACGAAGTAGGGAGGAGGCTCAGATAGTTGCAAGTGCGTATCTTCCATATATTCCTAAGGTCACAGACAGAATTGGAAAACTCTTGGGCAACACAACAGTATTCAAACCCACCAAAGCCTTGGTCGGCAAAAGACAAAAGAGACCAACTATCTGCAGCGGGGGTATATCGCATACCATGCACTTGCGGAAAGGTATACATCGGAACCTCAAGAAGATCCATGGGAAAAAGGCTGAAGGAACATCAGAGGAACTGCAGATTAGGCCAAACGGACAAGTCGGCAGTGGCAGAACACGCGCTCAGTGAAGGAAACCACAAGATTCTGTTTGAGGACGTGAAACTTCTTGTCCCCAACCAGGGATACCATAGCCGACTTGTACGAGAGGCAATAGAGATCCACAAACACTCGGAGAATTTCAACAGAAAAGAAGAAGCTGTGAACCTCAACCAAATATGGAATCCCATTCTTGAGAAATTTCAAAATAACAAAAGAAAACTACGACATTAAGACAGCAGGCAAAAAGGTGTCAATTAATGTTATCGAAAATATGCCTAACCCAGTTACGGTAGGCAATTCTGAAAAAACAAAGGAAATCAACGATATTAAGCCGACAGGTAGAAAGGGGTCAATTAGGTATTAGTGAGAATATACCAAATCCAGATAAGGTAATTAACGCACAAGACTACCTTTGTCAGAGTAAATACAATCTCCGCAGACGAAATCTCCAGTCATCTGAGATTATTCATGATCTGAAGAAGCTAGCCACTCGCGCTAGCGAAACGTTAGGAATAAATTCCAAAAATCGACGGCCTTCAAACCCGACTGAAAATTTAGACACTGAAAACTTCGGCCGCGAAATCCTAACCATTTTGTCAAAAACTAAATAAGTATTACTGATATAAAGTATTGTAATAAATATAGTCTAAACGATTTTAAATAATTTATTTCACACCTAAACTATAAGTCTAATTTCTGATTTATATCTCATAAGTACATCACTAATTATTTATTTCAACTATTTACTTTCACTCTCTTGAACAACTACTAACAAAATTCGCGAGAAGTATTGGGCAATGGCAATTTACAGATCGGGAAAGAAACAAGTCGCGTCAGGAATTTTCTACTGTGAATTGTATTATATATTTTAGACATTAAAATTATTTGAATTAACTTGATAAAAATTATTTTTTTATTGAAATCAGGGAAATTAAAAAAAATAAAAATTTTTAGATCAATGATTGAATTCATGAAGTTATCATTTTAATTCTTTTTCAGTTACCTACAGGGGTGGAAGAAAACGTTGCTCATAGTTTCTCACGATCAATCTTTCTTAGACAATGTTTGTAACGAAATAATTCATTTAGATAATAAAAAATTGTACTATTACAAGGGAAATTATTCCATGTTCAAAAAGATGCATGTGCAGAAGAAAAAAGAAATGATAAAGGAGTACGAGAAACAGGAAAAAAGACTGAAGGAGCTGAAATCGTCAGGATCTTCCAAGAAACAAGCGGTGAGTTGATTACGTTTTAAAACGAATAGATAATAGATACAGAATACAACTTATATGGCCTAGAAGATACGCTATTGTTGTAAGGCAGCTCTGAAATTTTTTTCGATTGAAAATGTCACTGAGATCTAGAAGTTGTGCTTTACCTACTGAATAATCATTTGAGAATTTTTTACTACTTTTTGAGTCGAGTCAATTTTGAATAGTCAAAACTTGACAAGAATGCCCTACATTATTGTATAAATTGATAATAATAATAATAATATTCCTTCATAAACACTTGTAGAGTGTAACCGAAGGCATAGCCTGTGCGGGAAAAAGACGGCTATTATTAATCCGTAGCGTATTGGGGCTACCGGCAATACCGATACATTTCTGTACCGGGTCTCGAACCGAAGCTAGATGAAATTTAATCGCCGATAATAAGACCACTCAGCCAACCGCCAGATATGCAGATTTTGAAACAAAAAATCCGTTCATTTACTAGAAAACTTAAACAAAAATATATTCCAGGAGAAGAAACAGAAAGAAGCTCTTACTAGGAAACAAGAAAAGAATAGGACCAAAATTCAAAAACAAGATGACGACACCACGCCTACAGAGCTTCTACAAAGACCCAAGGACTATTTGGTTAAATTTAGATTCCCAGAACCTCCACCTTTACCACCACCAGTTTTAGGATTACACAGTGAGTGAACGATAAAGGAAATATCACATCAATATTATTGATTTAGTAAATACTTGACTTATTTCGTTTGACCCACATAATTTTTTTCCACCGATCACCTAAGTTTGAGGTAAATTTTGAATTAACTATTTATTTCAGACGTTACTTTTGGTTATGCGGGTCAAAAGCCTTTATTAGTGCAGACGGAATTTGGTATTGATATGAACAGCAGAATTGCGATAGTAGGTCCGAATGGTGTAGGCAAATCAACTTTCTTGAAATTATTGACTGGAGATCTTAGTCCAATCTCTGGAGAAAATAGAAAAAATCATAGATTGGTGAGTATAAAGATTATCTTGATTCCTTCATGTGTAAAAATGTATAACAGTCACTTGAGGGTAGAATATGTGTAAAAGTAAAAAATGGAAAAGTATTAAATTGTAACCACTAATTTGTTCACAAGGTACGCTTTCAACATAAACGAACTTCTTGTTACACGGAATATATCACATTTTTCAGATATGTTTGTTATCTTTACAGGGTGGCTCAAAGAAAATTTTCCAAATTGCAACTTTCTGTGAAAAATGCCAAAACAGGTCGATGTTTTTGTGTCTTGGAGGACATTATTGTAATACATTCATTGATACTTCTTTCTCATGATGAGGCGACTATGCTTTAAGGAATTATTATAGGGAACAACAATCGAATTATGAATCATTTTGAAGCTCTCTCATTACAAATACATGAACATTTTTAAAAACGACTAATTGTTAACCGTACAATTCCTTGTGAAAGTTTAATCTCACTTACTGAAATTTGTTTAAAGTATTTACAAACATCGGTTTATCAGTTGTTTAAATGACGTCCAACAAGCTCCTTTCAGTGAAAAAGTCTATTTTCAGTATTTTTTCTAACGTTTTTCCAAAACTCGTTCATGAATCTACCTCATAGATCTTCTGGAAAGATGCACGGGCTTGGAGGACGTCCGATTCACCTTCGTTGGGGCGGTTTCTGTTGACGTTTCGCTCACAGCTGTGGTGAGCACCTTCAGCGTGAATATTGTCTTCTCGAAGAGCGTCGACCACTGGTCAGTCGATTGAAATCTTATTGCTGTTAATAAACCGTTCAGTTCAAACATAAAATTCAGAATGTTCAGAACTCTTGCCTACGATTTATTTTTGGTGTCCGAAGGAGAGAGAGAATGTCTCACAAATTGAAGGATGGTTAGACATGGATAATAGGAGAAAACTACATGCTGCCACTTTATTTCACAAAATAATAATGGGAAAACACTCGCCTTACTTACAAAATAAAATTTCTTTCAGAACAAACGTGCATAATCTTAATATAAGGTACAAAGGCCGACTTATCCCCCCAATATTTCGTTTAGAGATTTTTCGAAGATGTTTCACGTACCAAGTATATGCAATGTATAACGTCATTCCTGATTCAATCAAACTGAAAAATCTATATCCCAAATATGATTTCAAAAAATTTCTATTGCAGTAACTAATTCTGAAATTCAAACCACCTATCTGATGCCTTTGTTAACATCACCCCTAATTTGTATAATGTAATGATCAATTTTTTTAAATTACTAAATTTGGAAATAAATAATTAACCCTATATTATTTTTATCAATTTTTGTTCTTGTCTTCATGAGTAACATCAAGCGATATGTTCGAGGTTGAGTGGAAGAGGAATTCATATGGTGACTCATCACTATTACACCAAGCAATAGAGCATAAAATGAGCGAGTTTTTAACAAAAATACTAGTAGAAAACCGACTATTCCATCACAGTCCGTAGTTATATTATGTTATGTTTTCGACTCGCAACTGTCATTTATTAATTTGTTATAAACATTTAAATAACAAAAAACGCGTTTTTTATAATTGTTTTGCTTATAAAATGAAAACTAATAGAGCAACCTGGTTGTTCCAATGAGAAGAATTGTAGATAATTGAAATACGAACAAAATGGAGTAATTTACAATCCGATCGAATAAATCATTAACAACGGAGAAAAACTGGAAAAACCGGAAAATTTTGCAATTTATTGAAAAATTCATAACTCCGCCATTTTTCTCATGTAAGTATTAAATCAAGTGTAGTTTATATGTGTTCCAAACACACATAAGAAGGACCAACCCTATTTCTTGAAAAATGAGTTATGGATTTTTTAAAAAAATCGTCCAATTTTCCGGTTTTTCTGGTTTTCCTCCGTTACTAATGATCCGATCGGGTCAAAAATCATTCCATTTTGTTTATTTCAATTATCTACAATTATTTCCATTGGAGCAATTAGTTTTCATTTTACACGCAAAATAATTTAGAAAAAACGTTTTCTACTAGTATTTTTGTTAGAAAAAAATGCTCTATTGATTGGCCTGCATTGAAATTGAACTCCGCCTTTAATTTTCTTCCGAAACTATAGTATAATATTATGTCATGTATTTTATTTCTATTCAATAGAATGTACTGTTGGAAGAAAATAATAAAGACCATATTATTATTATTTTCTGACATCACATAACTGACATGCTTTGTTATGGTTTCACTTTCTAGAATTACCGGGTGCAAACCATGCATGGTATTTCTCTTGATTGGGATCTTTTTATAGGACTTTTCGCACTATGTGTGCCGTGCCCAACAGTACTGCTTTCTGAATTGTGAGAAGGTTGTGGTCTCCTGGGATCTCTTTGACAGCTTCATAGGTTGCATTGGATATCAGCCCTGTGGCCCCTATGACGATGGGTATCACCTTTGCTCTCATGTTATTATTATTATTATTATCAATAGTCGCTGCCTGGCTAATTACTATGTTTCGATCCCTAATTACCTGATCAGTTGGGGTGTTGCTAGATGATACCCCTCTGAATGCTGTGATGTGATTATTCCCTATCATGCTGATGTGGTTGTGTGGCGTCCTCACTCAAATTGTCTTTGGTTCCGACTGAGGTTTTATTGAGTGGTTGAAATATTGTCATCGTCTGGATATAAGCTTGGCTTGTTATCCCTTGTATTTTCTAAGACAAGCAATGAAATATAAGGGGATATACCAAGGAAAGACATTAGTCTAAGCCTCGGTACTCAAGACCCTGCAATTATGCAGGTTTTCTTCCAAACTAGTTTGGGATACTCACAAAAACCTCAGCGACCTAGGAGCACAGGACAAGGTGAAACAGGGGGAATGAGAGCGTAGGTGCTCTAGCAAGAGCGGAGGCAGCATCAACTCTCGTCGGACCGGAACCAGCCTGCGAAATTCCGATTGGGGACATTAGCATGAAATGAAGAAATGGGTTAAGAAGCATCACCAATCCTCCTGAGAGAACGCTTCTGGCAATAGTCACGGAAAGATAATGATGATGGGGCCAACCGACCGGCTCTCAAGACATCTCGAACTAAGCCAGAACTCTCTCAGAAAGGTGGTAGGACTCCTAAAAGGGCACTGCCTCCTCAGAAAATACCTGCACATGCTGATAATACACCAAGACTCATAATGTTCGAATGCGAAACCCTGGCTCGCATGAGGATGAATATCTTCGGACACTGCAGTGCAGAAGATATCACTCCACAAGGAAACCTCTTAAGGAATCTCCAAGAATTCATCAGAAGATCCGGAGTACTCACGAGATAGACCTGGCAGCGGGGAGCTGAAAGGTTCTCTCAGAACTACCTGTACTTCGGCTGATAGCCAGTCCCGACGAGCAATAATAATAATAAAAAGTCCATTCACGAGCAACGCATGATTGAGATATCGTTGTTCCGATTGTAGATGAACCTGTTCACAGATCCGTTGCGCTCTGGTGTTAAGTGTTTCTAGTTCGTTTTTGTCATGAATTTTTGTGGCCCAAATTCCCATTGGGTTTTTTGATTACCAAGACATCTAAGAATGGCAGTTCTCCATTTCTTCTTCCACATTGAGTTGCACTTAGGGTGTTGGTTGTTGAGGTGGAGGTGGAACCCTTCTAAAGCAAACGTATCATGTGGCCAAACAACAAACGTGTCATCTCCATAGTGATACCATGTAGACAGTCGAAATGGTGCCGAACCAAGCGAAAGAATAACATAATATACACAATGAATTTGAAATTATAATGCATATTTGCTCGTTACCCATTAGTAAATGAATTATTTGTTTGAATTATCCATCAGTGATTAACAGTGTTCATTATTTGTTCCATATGTTACATTTCTTCCAGCGTATTGGTAGATTCGACCAACATTCTGGTGAACACTTAACAGCAGAAGAAACTCCGTCAGAATATCTCATGAGATTATTCGATTTACCTTATGAAAAGGCTAGGAAACAATTAGGAACTTTCGGATTGGCAAGTCACGCGCACACCATCAAAATGAAAGATTTGTCTGGAGGTCAAAAAGCAAGGGTGGCTTTGGCTGAGTTGTGCCTCAACGCTCCGGATGTACTGATTTTGGTGAGAAAGGAATCGAAAATTGTTCTTATTCATTGTGTTTGAGTTTTCAGTGAAACTGAAAAATTTTTTTTTATGTTTTACTAGTTTAAGTTTTTTAACTTTTCCTAACTTTATTTCAAACTGGCTTACAGTCTTATAATCATGAAACTTTCACCACCCACAATTATTTTTTTGTACTCAGGATGAACCTACCAACAATTTGGATATTGAATCGATAGATGCTCTTGCAGAAGCCATCAACGAATATACAGGAGGAGTCATTATTGTATCTCACGACGAACGTTTGATAAGGTGAGTTGTTCTGTTATGAATTGAAAACAGCCTTAATAATAATGATAGACAATAGATCAAGAATTATTAAGTAAATTAATAAGTGACAGACATATTTATTTTAAAAACAACTTGTAGATTTTTTTAAAACCATAGTTTAGTGTTTTAAATTATATTCGAGTTTTTTTCTCGAGTAGATTGAACGTTTTTTTATCGAATAATATTAAATTTTTTTGTTCGAACATGAGTGAACTCATTCTTTCTTCAAAAAATTTTCAGTTTTTTTTTCAAGATGGTGTTATTTTTTTCAGTTTTTTTCGAGTCAATTAAACACTTTTTTTTCAGTTGTTTTCCGAGTCGATTAAACACTTAATTTTTTTCATTGAAAAATTTTCAGTTTTTTTTTTTCGATGATGAGTGAAAACTTTGTTCTATTTCCGTTTTTTTTTCGAGTCTATTAAACACTTTTTTTCATCGAAAAGTTTTCAGTTTTTTTTTTCGAAGATTGGTGAACACTGTTATTTTTTTCAAAATTTTTGTTTCAGTTTTTTTTTCGAGTCGAGTGAACCCTTTTTTTTATTAAAAAATTTTTTGGATTTTTTCCCAAGATTGGTAAACATTGTTATTTTTCCAAAAATTTTTCTTCAGTTTTTTTTATCGAGTCGAGTAAACACGTTTTTTTCATCATAAAATTTTCAGTTTTTTTTTCGAGGATTGGTAAACACTTATTTTTTACAATTTTACAAAGTTTTTTTATTGAGTCGAGTAAACACTTTTTCATCGAAAAATTTTCAGTTTTTTTTTCTCGAAGATGAGTGAACACTTTGTTTTTCTTTCAGTTTTTTTTTCGAAGATGGGTGAACACTTTGTTTTTTTTTTCCAAAATTTTTTTAAATTTTTTTTTTCGAGTCAAGTGAACCCTTTGTTTCATCGAAAACTTTTCAATTTTTTTTCCAATATTGGTGAACGTTGTGAAGGTGGTTAAAGGAAAGTAGATGAATATAGTCTGTTCAGTTGTAACAAATTGTAATGGAATTTCGACAATTTTTACGGCCGGTTTCATGAAAACAAGCACCTGAAGATCGCAGAAAACTGTGTCAGGACACATTTCTGGAATCCTCCGACGACCTTATCTACCAGGTTAAATGAAAGCTCTGTATAATGAATGGAAGAGGTGCTAACATACCACCATGATGAATTTCTAGTTTTATCTGATTTTGAGCTATCAGTGATAGTTTCGTTTTTGATTTTAACCTTTTGGATTCGATTTGAATTGTGTTCTTTTCTAGAAAGACTATTGCCGTGCATATAATAATTATATAGTTACCTGAGAAGATGCTTGGATATGCCTAAAAAGATACCACAAATGAAATAAATGTCTTTTTATAGAAAAACATTAACAAACATTTTTTCCAGGGACACCAGTTGTGCTCTCTATGTTATAGAAGATCAAACAATAAATGAAGTAGATGGGGACTTTGACGACTACAGGAAAGAACTGCTTGAGAGTTTGGGCGAAGTTATCAACAGTCCTAGTATTGCGGCGAACGCTGCAGTAGCCTGAAAAAAATCAATTCATCGAAAATTGCCTTAAAATTTTCAGTGCATGAAATATAGTGTGACGATATACTTTACACAAATTTATATCTTCAGGCAGTTTTACTTTATACCTATTTATTTATTCTTTTGATATAGTTATTGTGGTTTACTGTATTTCGTGTATTTTGAAAGTTGATTATTAGATTATTCACAATTAGTTCGTTTTTTTTTACACAGATTTGCGTTATATCAAAGGAAGAGATTTCAGAAATATAATTTTCCATTACTTCCGGTCTAGTTCCAGGTGTAATTACATTTGAAGGTGCAGTGGCACCTTATCTGGCCCGTTTTCACACATCGCGTAAGTAGACTAGCCCCTTGGGTCCGAAATTAATCCCTCTCAGATATACTTACTAAACCTCCACCTCGTTTGTGGCACCCAGGCTGTCTTGTGACACTATTTCACTTGCTAAGGTCATCAGAAAAATGTCTGCAGTCGCTAGGATTTGAAGCCACGACCGGCAGCCAGAGTGATTAAGAGATCGGCGTTTTTATCATTCGGCTACCTGGCCGCAAAGAACTCCGACCTAACCTAACCTAACCGGCCAATGCGGCCTCAGAAAGCACCTGGCTCTCATCAGAGTTGAGGCAGACCCACTATGCGCGGAATGTGGTGAGGAGGATTCTTTCCACTTCCTGTGTGAATGTGGTATTTATGGCAAGCTCAGACAAAACGTCTTCGGAGCTGCACTATTAAGGAGGAAGAATTGCATTCATTGCAATGGAAGGACATTTCGACTTTCATAAGAAGGTCGAAGAGGTTTGAGCAGGTATTTGCCATGGGATGAGTGAAGATGCCGGTGATTGCAAATGAAACTTGCGTCCCCCACCCATTACCATTTACATATATGCTTTGAAATTTTTATTGTTATGAACATTAACCATAAAATTAAAGGAGGTGTTTATAAACATTGCTTGTAAAACTCTAAATTGCTTCCATGAATCTGCAGATGCAGTGGCTGATGAAAATTGCTCAGGAACCCGATGTTGTGCAATTGAAAGTAGAACAAGTACATTCACATGCACGTCCTGGGCAAGGTCCATTGTTATACCTCGATCGAAATGGGATTCCATTATTTCCAAGGCTGCCACTGGAATATAGCAGAGATAAAGCTTTTGGAACTTACCAAATGAAACTATTCCCAGGTTATACTCGACAAGTTCGCTTCCTGATTCCCGTTCGATCCCGGATTATTGCGAGCTAGAATGTATACCCAATTCACCCATTCGATGAAATGGAGGAGGAAGTACAAGGAACTAAATTGGACAAAAACATTGGGCACTCTTCAATGTATATTGCTGCAACAGTTAAAATTTTGTTAGTTTTAAGAATGCCTCTACATGAAGGTCTAAAACTAAGTTTTTTGTTTGTTCTCAGTGCTCTTTTCTGGCATATAAATATTTTTTCTACAGAATTACTACTACCATAAAAAATTGAACCGTATCTAACAAATCAGTTGCAGTTATTAAAATGTTGGTATCATCAGTTCTATTTTGTATTTATTACATTTAAATAAAATCAATGAATTAACTTCGATAAAAAATTGAAAAATAAATTACTTTCAGTCCATCTTCACTTAAGTACTGTGACATAACCCTCAATGTATAATAGAGTTTAATTTTTTCGCGAATTCTCCTTTATGACTTTCCCATGACAGAACTTCAGTTATAGTTACTCCTAAAAACTTTGTTTCTGTACTTATATTGATTTCAGCTTCATTCAACTGAATGCTTTTTGGATATTCTAACTGCGACCTATTTGTTTTGAACCATTGTTTATATAGAATATAGTTAGTCAATCTTATGGGATTATAATTGGATCGAAATGGATGCGACATGTAGATGGCGATAGTGAGCTCGCAACCAAGTCATGTCGCAACCAAGTCATGTCGTAACTTGATTGAAACAATGGGACAGCATTAAAAACAGGGTTTTTTGAAGGAACCTGCATTAAAATGACGTCAAATATTCATGTTTGTAACTAATCACGCTAGATGACACTCGCGTTTGCGTCCAACACCAATTACACAGGCATTGACTATCTTACTTCTATATAAACAATGTTTGAACATTAGACTATTTAATTTTTTTTTTTTTTTCATTCAATAGTAGCTTCTCATTCATAGATCTACCCTGACATTGTTGAATAAATATTTTCTGTGTTATCGAGTATAGTATTAAAATCAGGTGCAGTTATTAAAATGTTGGTATCATCAGCATAATCACTTGAAAAGCAGTTTATATTCGTGATACAGCTTGGCAAATCATTTATATATTAGATGAATATTATTGGACCAATTATACTATCCTGTGGAATTCCCATTTTAACAAGTTCGGTTTTTGACTTAACAGTCGCACCCTGTTTAGTAATCATTATTTGCTGAGATCTTTCTGAAAAATAAGAATTTAGCCAATTACAGACTAAACCATTTATTCCGTAGCTTTAATTTTTTCAGTAGAAGTTGATGCTTTTGTTAAGTCCAAAAATAAACCCATTACGGCTATTTGCACCGGTTGTCCTTAATAACAAACTCCTCAAGGTAAAGATGGTTTGCACCGTTGACTCCTGACCTGAACCTTACCTGAGTATTGGAAATATTTGGCAACAGCGCAAAAATGATCACGTGACCAACGACAAGACGTTAAACAACGCAAAGTTTTCAAAAATATGCACATTGCTCTGTCAGTTCTGACTAATTTGAAAGGCTGGCGGGAGTATGGCAAGTAATTTGGAAAATTTGTCTCTACCGGGAAAACTAACCACAATATCGCCAAGAGAGCTGCATGCACATTAGTTAAAATGCGTAGTTTATTAGCTGCCCTAACCTGACTTCCCCTAGGTAAACAGAAAAGTATCCATCCAAAATGTTTACGACAATTTTGGATGAATAAGAAAAATTGAAAAGAGTTGCCATCCCATTCCTCTAGTACAAAGCAACAGAATATTTTTAAGTTCGTGAGTAACATAAATTTAAATATCAATAGACACTTTGTATTAAGAAATAGGTACAATGTTGAATCTGAAAATTATTTTCCTACTTTCACGTCGAAGGGATATATCAGCCCAAAATCAGCTTTAGTATATAGAGAGCTGTAGGTTTGGTCACCCTAAATAGAGGGAAAAGTACAATCACATCAGCAAAATCCAGAAAAAGTGCTCGAAGTACTTTGAACATAAAGAAAATAGGGAAATATTTCGTGTAGGAAAAGTGAGGTTAAGTAGTTAAGTGGAACCTAAGCCTGGAGAATCTGAGGCTTATGTTGTCCTCAAATAGCGGTGAAAACCAAAATCGTAATATAAGGTCCACTTAAGTCGTAAGGTAACCTTAAGTTGAACCGGTGCAAAGAGCTGTTATAATTTCATTTTTCTCAAGTGTTTGCAAAATGTTTTCAATGAATTGATAAAGGGCTGTGTGAGTTCCCTTTCCTTTCAGGTATGCATGTAGAACATATCATTCTGCAGTATTTACTCCATTAATCTGTCACTCATACATTTTTCAAAAACTTTTGAGAAACTTGGTAGTAGGCTTATTGGTCTGTAATTTTCAATCAGTGTCAACTCACCTTTTTTTTGTAAAGGTCTAATAGTAGTTAATTTTAATCTGGAAACACTCCCATCTCTAATGAAAATACTTACTGCATATATCAAAGGTATAATGATTTCATTTACACATTTTATCAATGAAGTTGGAATGTCATCATCACCACTGCTTTGTTTATTTTTCAAATTTTTTATCACAGACAAAATTTCATTTCCTGTAATTAGATCTATCAGCTTGATATGAGATAAGTGATTTTTTTCAGGTAATTCAGATACTAAGTCTGATGCAGAGTTAAGGAAATAATTATTAAAACTGCAACTCTTTCACCATCTCCAGGTACCTGAACCGTTCTTTATGCTATTTATTATTGACACTGTTTTCGATTTGTTATCTGAAGTTTCTATTTTATGTTTAAGTTGTTCCTTCTTTTTTTGGGCTAGTGTATTTTCATATAACTTTTTTGCTTCGCTATACTGTTTTATATCTAATGTCAACAGAGCAACAACCCTGAAAACGTATATTTAGCTACCCCCAACCCCTTCCGGAACTTTTACTGAGTCGCCTTGATTTTTCTTAATTCACTTCCCTAAATTAACCCCAAAATTTTCCGACTACCCACATACTGCTAAGAATTTTCCATGAATTCGGATATTTAAAATCGGTTTGGACCTGGTCTTTTCAACCATTAACCCGAAATAAAAATTCGATAAAGTATTTTACTTTATTTCATAATTAATCAAACATACACTACATAATAAGTTAATAAAATATTACAACATAATTAAAGAGAATAAAAATAAGTTAAAAACTATCGCACAATATCAGATTACATAATAATAACATTCCTTAGCCAGAGTACATACAGGGTGCCACACTAGAATGTTGATCTTCCATATATTCTCGTCTGATATTATTATCCTTTTAGGGAACTAAATTCCAATTTTTCAAGAAACATCTCATGAAGTAACTCTAAAGTAGAAGGGTTTTGTGACTGAATCATGTCAACTGACCTCATTCATGGCAATTCCGACAGAAAGTGCTAACTGAATTAAAAATGTGGAGCAACCTGGATTCGAACCCAAGACCTCTCGGCAGTCTTTTTTGGGGTGCATACTTAATGAGTTATATTTTCATTCTCACACTCTAACACTGAGGGCCAGTTTTTCATGTTCCAGTTAAACTCCAGATAACTAAGTAATAGTTTAGAATATGATCCTTCAAACGCCATTTGAAGAATGTCGTTCACCATCTAAATTATTAGTTAGTTATCTGGAGTTTAACTGGAACATGAAAAACAGGCCCTGAGAGGGCTGGATTGAAAATGTGAAATGGTTGTCCCGATTTTGTAGAAGTTAACAGCGTATGTTGGAAAAGGAGAAGTCCCGGGTTCAAATCCCCCGGGATATTTTTTCTTTTTTGATTAATTTTTAGATTTCTGTCTTCATTGCTGCGAACCTATTTTCGTAAAATTCAATAACTTTCGTGTTCAACAATAATAAATATAATATTTAATAGATATCTTGATATGTAAAAAGAATATTATAATGGGTTAAAAAGTATGAAAGACCAAAATACTATTGAAACACCCCAACTTTAAATATCAGTGGCAGAACATATTTTGAACAGATAGTTAAAATTTTGAAATCGCCAAATGATAAAAACTCCAAATCCAAATTCAATTCTGCCACTGGTCAAAATAATATGTAATATAAAGAATGAGATAAGGCACAGATTATGAACATTTCCAGAAAAAAAAAAGAAAGGAAAATATCTCCGACGAAAACCCTTTTTTCGTATCTTTGACTAGATTCAGCTTCCCACGTGACATTCAAATTTATTTGAGCAAATTTCAAGCAAGTCAAAAGATAGAAAATTAAAAATGTTCATAGTGCTCGAGAAATACAAGAAAACAGTCAATATATTTTTATGATGAGTTTGTTAATACTTTTTCAATATAATATTCTAAACATCAAGTGAACCGAATGCGAAAATCATTTTGATAATGGAAGACTGTGATCAATTGCAAGAAAAATACTGGATTAGTAGAAAAGCCAGCGAAAATATTACTATTTAGAAAAAAAATTTAAAGTCAAAATTTTCACGATTAATTCCAACAAGAAAAAAATGCAGGCATTCATAGAATTTTTGTTGAGTATTTAAACAGTTATAGATTCTATAAAGAGATAACAATGAATCAATAAAACAACAATTAATCAATTATTCGATGTTAAAATAAAATCCAACATTAAAAAAAAAACTATAAAAAATATATGAATTAAGGCACTTGTTCATTATACAGGGCGTGTGAAAAATAACACGCCAAATATCCGACATCCAAATAATTATAATAAAATTATCCTCAGGATTTTTTGATTACTTGTCCTAAAGGGGTCTGGTGAAATTTGCAGGAAACATCCCTTTGTCACCGTTATCCTTCATACCCATGAGCCACCCCTCCTCCTGAAAGAAAAAAAAGCGTTCATCAAGTAGGTACAAGGAATAAAAAATTACCGATCCATTTATAGGATTTTCTGCTTTTTTTCTAAGAACGGTGAACACTTTGTTTTTTTTCGATTTTTTTTTAAATTTTCAGTTTATTTTTTTTTCGATTTGTGAACACTTTTCATCGAAAAATATTCAGATTTTTTTTCAACATTTTTTTATATTATTTTTCGATTTGTGAACACATTTTTTCTTCCAACATGGGTGAACTTCTCAGTTTTTTTTACGATTGAGTAAACAATTTTTTTCTTCAAAATTTGTTTTCAATGGGTGAACACCTTGTTTTTTATTTTTTTTTGTTTTTGTTTCAATGTGAGTGAATATTTTTTTACAAATTTCAGTTATTTTTTGTTTTTTTTCCACACTTTTTTGTTTTTATATGATTTGAGCGAAACACTTTTTCTTCAAAAAATTTTCAGTTTTTTTTCAAGATGGGTACCACCTTGTGTATTTTTAGATTTGAGTGAACAATTTTTTTCACATAAAATTTTAATTTTTTTCCAAGATGAGTGAACACCTTGTTTTTTTCGATTTTTTTACGATTTTAGTAAATATTTTTACGTTAATTTCATGCATCATTCTTGCTTTTTTACATTTAAATTTGACTCACTTTGAACCAAAACCAAACATGATAGATATTACAAATTGTGAAAGGCTTTCGCGGCCATCGTTGAATGAATGATGGTTTTTCGGGTTTTTATAGATATTAGTATCAAATTGTTATCGATTTTAAGGTAAAGTTGGTGAGATTTGGCCTTCATTTTTTCCCAAACTGATGTTACTTTTTTGTTCAAATAACATTGACAAGACAAATTACAAATTGAAAGATAAATAAGCATTACAAATTATCATTATTAGACTAACCTGCTCTTCTGGGTCATCATATTCTATAACAGATATAATTTCTCCAACATCGAATGACAGTTCATCGACATCTTCTCTAGTGTACTTGTAAGTGGCCTTAACTCTGTAGAGAACTCCAGGCGGCAGATTCTCAGTGCTTGCACCTAGAAGACATATTAACCACATTTAGGTTACGAAAGTAGTAAAAATAATGTGTTTTGGGCTGGTACACAGACGCAGATAGAACAGTTGAAGTTCCAATCGTAAATTATAAATTTCATGGAGTGTTTTTCAAAGGCAATAATAAACTATATTTGTCACTGCTGAGCAGGTATTTTGAATTTTCAAGGGGTTTTGTAATGCATATGGAAAAAATTGCAAAATAATAGTTTTATGCAGTTTTTTTCTGAATTTAGAGATCTCGAATTGAATAATTTTCATTAGGCACTTTTTAAATCGTCATATCAAAAAAATTGGTGCAATTCCGGAATTTCCACAAATGAATAGAATTATTTGCACTTGCATTTCTTTAAAAAAAACTTAACGCGTAAAACCGATTCCCGTGTTTGCTCTTAACACGTTGATGGACACTAACGTCATCCGGCGTCATAGATGTTGGTGACAATTGCGATACAATGCCGCACTGCGTCCTTATTATCCGGATTAAATTGGACAGAACGGCGGTCAATTCTGCATAGTTATTTTAGGATACACGACACTATCACGTATTGTGTATCACATGTAGTGTCGTTTTCGTGTTTAAAATATAGGTTTAAATCCCTACCCTGCCGGCCAAGAATGTTATGACAATGGTACTTCAAATATTTCAGTTTTTGAGTTACGATTTTTTTCTCAAGATACGATATTTTATTTTTGTCAAAAGGAATTTTCCATGGTTTTCTATTTTATTTAAAATTTTGAGTATAACCATTGTTTATATAGAAGTAAGATAGTTAGTCAATGCCTGTGTAATTGGTGTTGGACGCAAACGCGAGTGTCATCTAGCGTGATCAGTTACAAACATGAATATTTGACGTCATTTTAATGCAGGCTCCTTCAAAATACCCTGATTTTAATGCTGTCCCATTGTTTCAATCAAGTTACGACACGACTTGGAGGCCAACGACACGACTTGGAGGCCAGATCACTGAAGTTACGACATGACTTGGATGCGAGCTCACTATCGCCATCTACATGTCGCATCCATTTTGATCCAATTATAATCCCATAAGGTTGACTATCTTCTATATAAACTTAGTAGTACGACTATGTAACTTTTAGAACGCCGATATAAGTCCTGAGCGTTTTGAGAACCTAGTAGTTTTAAAAATCGCACAACCTCTATCGGCGTCAAAATTCAGAACCTGTAAATTCCAGACTCTTTCCTCATAATGACATTGTCTTTCAACGTGTTAAGATAGGAATTCCAACTAGAAAGACTGCAACATAAATACAGCCACATCTCTATGTTGGAAGGACATTATCGAATAATGACAAATGATTGGAATCGCACGTTAAAAGGTAAGATCCCCGTAATTCCTCGCTCGCACAAGTCTCCTGAAGACTTCTGAGGGTTGCTCGTAAGGGTTCTGCCGGGGGACGGAGATAACCTATTTTGATTTTTTTATAAAGCTATACAACACGGTATTTCTGTTCATTTGTCAATATGAGACAGTTTTAGGTCTGTCAGTGAGGCTATAAAAACCATCTGCCACTGTTGTATCATCACTGATTGTTTCCTTCATTTTGTTCATTCCTGCATCGACTTCATCTTTGATTTTTTCTATCTCTGTCTCGACGGTTCCCATTCTTTCTTCTAATCTATTCGTCACACCACAAAGTTCTTCTTTAAAACCTTCAGTGTATTCGAGTTTATCTTCCAGATTTGAAAATCTATCTCTATGACGAGTGTGGAAGGTAATACGAAGCCATAACTGCAATAAACGCATACAGGGCGTGTTTCAACGTCAAATACTATATGTAATGATTGCTATATTTTTCTGTTGCAAATTTATTTTTCAATTTCTCTTTGTCGAGTCCACCACGTTTCCAGAGAAACCTATCATCATTGTTTATATAGAAGTAAGATAGTCAATGCCTGTGTAATTGGTGTTGGACGCGAGTGTCATCTAGCGTGATTGGTTACAAACATGAATATTTGACGTCATTTTAATGCAGGTTTCTTCAAAAAACCCTGATTTTAATGCTGTCCCATTGTTTCAATCAAGTTACGACATGACTTGGATGCGAGCTCACTATCGCCATCTACATGTCGCATCCATTTTGATCCAATTATAATCCCATAAGGTTGACTAACTATCTTCTATATAAACAATGCTATCATAATCTCATGTGAGGTCTTGTACGAGCAAGGTATATCACCACAATCGCGTTAGGGACTTTCATGCTTTGGGTAATCAGTATATATTTGATCTATGATATGAATGTGAGGATTCATCATTACAAAATCGTCCTGTACAACGCACTGATATCTATTTCTATTTCGTATAACCTTTTGCCAGCGCCATTTATTGTAGTTTGCAGGTTCCACATCTTTTGAATTAGATCTGAATTGAGTGATTCTTCTTGATAAAACAATCCCGTGTGTCCACATATAAATAAAAACATCCCGTATGGCCACATATAATAATTCTCATGGTTAAAATTTTCTAGCTACTTCAAGAGTTGTTTCTAGAACAGAAATTGCCCTGTACAGCGCTTTTATATCAGATTCTGTTTACGCATGATTTCAGTTCGGTGATGTCTTCTTCATAACATCTTGTATACTGCTTATATATAGGTTGACGTTGAATCCTGTAATATATTCAAACAAATTCACTCTAAAATAATTTATTTGACGAAATACAATGATTCAACAATTTCAACACAATACTCTAATTTATATATCACAATCACTGGACTATTTATGTTAGACTTCTTCACTGACTGACTAACTCTGCTGCGTGGTTCTTTTTATATACACAGTTCATTTCCCCGAACGCTCTTGATATTTCTAGAAAGCCTTCGATTAGACCAGATTCATCTCGGTGCATAGCGCCTCGAAAGTTATATGCTGTCTGCGTGAGCGTTCAGGTCCGGCATCGCCCGCAGCTTCGCCACAATACCTTCCAAGAGAGGTTATCTTGAAAGATGGAAAATAGCGACTAAAGTTTGTCTTTCAGTCGCAGATGTTTCCATATCTGATTCTATGAAAATCGTGTTCATATTTTTAATTATATTAACTTCTCATATACAGGGTGGCCCATCGAAAACTTGACATGGGGTTTGGGTAAATATATCGTAGATGTGAAAAAACGCTCGGACAGGTCGATTTTAGTTTCGATGGGGAGATTTTGCTGTCCAAAGTTTGAATAGGGAATAGGGATCGAGTGACACATCCTTTGAAAGCTCGTTGCATTCTCTAAAGAACGGTGTACAGTTTTTTAGTTGAGATGAACTGTTTGTGATTTTTTTGTTTCAACAAACTTGTATGATATTTCAGAGCTATAAATTGTTGTACGTCACTGGACGACTCGGTGGAAATTTTTTGCATTCTACCATTTATAAGCTACGATACTGTGAATGTTTTTGCTCAGTTTCTTCTCTGTATCAATGAAAATACTTTAACACAATAGAACAAACAGGTGAACATGAAAATAATTAATAGATGTACGAAAAGGGCTGCTGAACAACAACTTAGAAGAGCAGTGTTGCGGCAGTATGTATCTGAATTGGTTACAAAATTCCGAGAAACGGGATCAGTAGCAAATAAAAAACGGCAAATCGAACCGCCACTCAGATATGAGGGACAACAGTGGCAATTTTGGGCCTTGCTGCGCTTGATTATATGATGAGTACAAGACAACTGTTTCCTGTGGTTCTCGAACCTGCATTCCGCGTATTTTGAAACTCCACAAATTTCATCCTTACAATTTTAAATTAACGCAATTACTGAATGAAGATAATTTTGATAGGCGTTTAGAATTCTGTGAGGTAGTAAGTCAGCAGGCGATTGCAAATCCACAGTTTCTTTTCAACATCTGTTTTAGTGATGAATGTTCGTTTTTTTGTAATGGTACAGTTAATCGATATAATTGCCGGCTTTGGGCTGATTCTAATCCCCACATATTTTGTGAGGTACATACACAACATCCCTAAAAATTAAACGTATGGGCTGGTATTTTTGGTGAACGCATCGTTGGCTCTTTATTTTTGGAAGGCAATCTAACAGGGGAAGTGTATCTGGAAGTGCTTGAAAACACAATTGAACCTATGTTAACAAACACTATTGAAAATGATCCAAAATTATCTGGAAGATCAGCTGATGTTTCAAGATGACGGCGCTCCTCCGCAATATTTTCAGCCTGTTCAGAAGTATTTAGATCGACACTTCCCGGGTCACTGGATTGGTAGGCGAGGTTTCTTCGAATGGCCCCAACGATCACCAGACCTGTCTTCCCTAGATTTCTTTCTATGGGGTCATTTGAAAAGCAGAATTTATGCTCCTCCACCTGCTTCGTTCGAAAATTTACAGCAACGAATCACAAATGACTGTCGCCAAATCTTCCCATAAATGCTCCAAAATGTACGAGAACGTTTTCAGCAGAATCTTTATTATTGCATGGAAATGGTGCGCATTTTGAGCAATTTTTAAGATGAGACTAATGTAAGTAAATTTAACTCTACACTAAAATGGTTCATCCCACTCCACCCCTATTCCCTATTCAAATTTTATGGGTTGTACACCCCACTGCTCGAAGGTTGAAGTGACGGTGCTACAGGTAGGACAACAAAATGTCCCTCTCGAAGATAATCGACCTGTTCTAGAGTTTTTCCGCATCTACAATATTATTACCAAAAACACCCATATCAAGTTTTTGATGTATAAGTATTCTTCGCTAGGTATAACATAAATAAGTACTCTGAAAGTTGTTTCATCAACGGAAAGACCAAACTGCACTTTCCAAATGGGCATGGTAAAAATTTCTACTTAGAAAAGGTTGGGGCTATCAAACTATTGGCGTAACTGGTCATAGACCTGCCCTTTCCAAATGGGCATGGTAAAATATTCTACTTAGAAAAGGTTGGGGCTATCAAACTATTGGCGTAACTGGTCATAGACCTGCGTTGGCGCAGTAGGCACCTTATAAAAAAAGCAATTTATTTCCAACAGGGGTACCCAGTTACAGGAAATGTGGATATAAAATGATGAAGAAGGACTATATCTTATAGAAATTCCAGCAAATCAACCGCTCCATTTTAGGTAAGGTGGTGGGTAAAGCTCTTTGTCATAAATTTGTTCATTCTGTCATTTGCTGCACTCTTACAAGCAACTCTAAGAGAAGTTTTTGGGAGACTTGTGTAAGCTAGGCATGATGAGAGATTATTCTTTATACTATGGAATATATTTCAACAGTAATGCAACAAATGTGGTTGTTTTTCCAAGACAAATATTCATATTTCAATTGTTAAAAATATCTCTAAATTGAAGAGGGATTTTTTCGGAACTCTCAGGCTCTGCTTCAATTCAACAAACTCTCTATATCTTATTGTGTCTTGCAATTGAATGCAAGCTTCAAATAAAAATTTAAAAAAAGAAAAAATAAAATGCAACATTTAAAAACACGAATTACCATGCCATTAATGAATTTTAGTAAAAATCACTCACCTACAGGAATATCATAGAGTTCCTCGACTTTTTTATTGTCAGCATTGTTAGTAGCTGGCTTTTCAGCAGTAGCTGCTGGCTCTGGGGAGGGGGATTTTTTGCCGTCCGGCGTGGCGGTACCGTTCAGTTCTGGTTTGGGAGAGGGGGGAGCATCGGGATGCGGAGGGGGTTCCAGAACGGCAAGATTCTCGTCGGATTTGGTAGGGGTGGCTGGGGGGGAGTGGTCAGGTTTCGCCGGGAAGGATTCTTTTTTGATGGGGGATGGTGCGGGTTCTTCGGCTGCAAAACACACGATGTGGTTAGAAACAAGGCGAGACTTTTTGTTAAATGAGCAAGTATTAGCGGCGATGAACAGCCTGAGAGGAAAGGGGTCTTCATTTCATAATATTTGCACTGATTTTTTCTTAACGCGACTAAATTATTCATTGTTTATTGGTCAGCATGTATATCATGGACAATAAATGCGGATGACACGTCATTAATCAGACCGACAAATGTAAAAATACATTTTGTATGGCTAACTTTCATTAAAAATTATTATCCAGGCGTGGTTAAATACTTTGTCTTCAGTATTCATCATCTGTAGCTACCATAGAGATTATTCCAAAAGCGATATTTTGCCATATTTGAAGTTGTTCACGAAATATAGGAATTGCTTTCTGTATTTGTCCTTTTAAAAAATAATCTAACACATATTTCAGGTTGCCAAGCAGTATTCTGGATCCTTTAGAGACAGAGACAGGTCGACAGGTCGCAGAAAATACGGTACATTTCCATTATTGTAAATAATGAAAATGATAAAGAACTCGGGTTAAATTCGGACAGATGTATTTTTTTTAAATTCAGTATAGAATAGAACAATTTTGTATAGCTAAATTAGCTAACAAAATTAGCAATTGCTAAACACGTATTTCATTATAGGTATTCTAAATCTAACCATTCATTTCATGAATCACAAATACCTAGAATTTATAATGAATGGATTTGAAATAATTTAGAATGTTCAAGAATATTTTGAATGAATTCAAAGTCTTCATCTTCACCATGCTTGATAATTTATTATATTCAATAAAGCCTTTGAAAAAAATAAAATTCTGGGTTAAAATTACATTATTCTCTTCTCTGGTATCATGATCATGAGTTTCTCGGAACGTTTTCAAGATATCTCAAAACAAGGTTCAGGAAATATTTTTATTTATTTTATGAATGAAAACAAAAATTTTATATTTCAGAAACTGGTTGATATTCATCCAATTCAATCTGTCGAACAACAATTTTCTTATATCTATCACATCAACAAATCTTTCTTCTTCTTCTTTATGAAATGCTCAGAACTAAAAAAAAATATTTACTATATTGGAATACATGTGCTAAATCTTTGATATATATGATGAATAATAATGGTCCTAGAACACCTTCTTGCGGAACATATACATCAATATCCTTACACACCGTGTGACACAAACTCATGGTACATAAATGAGAAAATTGGGGTGGTGCCCCACGGTTTAAGTTGATTTGACAACTTGTTTTAATGTACTGATGAGTAAACTGACAATTTTTCCTCTATCAACTGAATTCTTCCATTAAATCAATACATTCACAATTCATATTTTTTCGAAATCCTGAATTTGAATAGATTTCCTATCATCAATAAAATCATTGAAGTCGATAAACAACACGTTCTAAAAATTGTTCAATAGCTGTCAGCTGTTGATTTTCATTATTAGTGATTGTATATACTTTCAAATTTCATGGTACAGGACCTTTGAATAAATAAAAATATCTGCAGGCTGTATGCCTAGGGAACATCTTCAGATGCAGAGAGTTCCTCACTATTGATATTTCAGAAGAGAATCATCTATGAAAATATCTAAAAAACAGACAGATCGGCAACCTTTTTGCGGTGTTTCACAGAAGCGAGCGAGATTGTAAGCGCACCGTTGAAAAGAATCACTCTTTTTTGGGCAGAATCGGAAATAATTTAACTTACACTGTCGATATATTACTTGTGGAATTCATTTTTCAGTTTAAATTTCTGAAACTACTAAGTATGTTTCTTGATTTTTTAGATTCATCCCCATTCCTCACACGTGGTACCAAATTATTCAAAAACTTCTAAAATCTCATAATTAAATTATAATTTTGAATTTGAAATATCATACGATTTTATTTTGGTGTACATTAGTTTACAATTTTTAAAATATTTTTATGTATTACACCACTTTTTTGTGGAAATACATTTTTGGAAAATTATATTCCATATTCCTTTTTTGATATCAGTAAAATCATCATTTTCCTGAATGTTATGGTTTCATTCTGGTTTTTTGAATATCAAAGTTGACTATTAAGTGATCAGTAATATTTGGATTTATCAGAACGAATGATTTATATTTATTATTATTAGAAATTATCATATCAATCTTAAGAACCATCCAGACCTCGTCAAATGAAAAATTTAAATTACAAAAAAAGACTCTTTAATCTATTAAGCTCATTGAGCAATTTTTTAGGTAAACAACTTCCCTAGTTCCCTAGTTTTGCAATATACTGATTGTTAAATTGTATGTATAATTTTTGACACAATCATAACAAAAGCATTTAGTGAACCATATCCTTATCGTATGCTAAATTGAATTTGTATTCAACAATTCAATCGCTAAGGTGTGTTATACAATTTATATTAATTGATATTAGAACAGAGTAGAGAAGTTCTTTACTGCAAACATTGATGATGCAACTGATTGGTCTGACTGAATATCTATTTTAAACCAACTCTCATAATAGCCTGAAAAATATATAGGGTGTTAGGTGTATGTCTATCGCTGATTCAACAGATGATAGCTAGAATATAAACAAACACAAAAGTAATATGGAACGTGCGTTCTAAATCCTGCCATCATAAAAATATAGTAATCTGAATAAACACGAATATTTGATTAATGTGGCAACATCGCATGGGCTCAAAGGAAGCGACTCTTCATAAGCAAATTTAAACATAAACAATAACCTGTCGGGGATGCAAATAAATGAAAAGTTACCAAATTTACATAAGAATGTGTATACTCAGTGACAAAACAGTTTTGAATCAAGAATAGTTTCAGAATAAACGTGTAAAATTACCACCATTTATTTCAGTACAAGCATTTAACCTGCGAATTCCGTTTCCGTAGATTTCTTGCAAAATTTCTGGAATTGCGCCTATACTTATCTGGAACACCGCAGAAAAGTTCAATAAGTCTGTACCTACTTGATTTTCAAAAAACCTTACTCTACTGGGCGGTATATCATTAAAATAAATAAAAATAAATAAATAAAAAAAATAGGTAAACTAATTATCGCATCTTCCGCTTTAACCTACACAATAGGTATATTCGTCTCCATCAGAAAACAACTACTGCTCCCTACGATCTTTGAATAAATCTGTTAGATCAGCAAAGATTTCTTTCATTGTTGATGAACTTATAAGTGCTTATATCATATATCTGACTGCATTTCATCAAGTGCCAAGGCTAACGTCGTGAAATACTTTAATTACTACCTTTTGGTGTTATTTAGGACTAACGTGATTTGTTTGCAAGTGACTTTGAATATTTCTAAAATTTACTTGTCTTCAGTTTACACTGTTCAGTTTGCTATTTCCAGAGTGATAATATTTGTTCTTTTGAGTGCAGAACTTTGAATTCGTTGAGGTGTACAAACTTGGACAATATACCTCTGCCCTTTACAGCTCCTACTGCATTAGTACCGAGGTACGAAACCGTAAGGACAAACTCGTGCATGCATGCCAGTAGGCTTCCAAGTACTTTAATCCTGAAACCGGGGAGTCACTACTGGCCCTGAACCATTACAACAATTGTTTTCAAACCGTATATTTACTATTATTACTGAACTGAAATGATACATTTATTTACTTATTATTGGTACATAATCCGTTAAGAACTATACCATTTCGATAGCGATATTTCAGTCCCCATTATCTAGAACACTATTTTGGCTATAATCACCGAAGTATCTCGGAGATTATTCAATTTTTTTTCATATATTTCTGTCCAAACAATTTTCAGCCTAGACAACAAGAGTGATGTGATGATTTAAACGGGAAAAAGATGGACTACAAGCTGTTTGTATTGACCCGCCCGTTGTACTGATGAGAGACGAAACTTCAAAACTAGCCTGCAGGTGGCCCCCAGACTGAATCAAAACAAAATTCAGCTATTTGGTCACAGGTAGTACTAGAAATGGTGCCCTCTGCAATGAAGAACATTGCACAAGGACCCGTTCGCTATGTTTCAATACCCGTTGTGGTATTTATTAGCCAGGGGAGTAATTGTTTTCTAATAGATATTTGCCATAAAGCCTTCACTATAGGTGGATGGTAGTAAAAAGGAAAAACATCGATCGGCAACAAATATCGTGACAACAATGTTTTACCTCTGAACAGTGAATTACAAAAGTTCCCGGCAAAAATTCAATATAGTCAAAAACATTTTAATTTTTTTTTGTCGACCAAAATGTATTCTTTCATTTCGTATGGTTTTTCGTCTTCTGTCACTCACATCAATTTATCGCTTCAATTTCTGAAAATTTGAACTCTCTTCATCCGTTGAAAAATGACGACAATTATTTACTTAACATTTTGTATCTCGAATGAAACTGAAAACACAGTATTGAAAGTACACTAAAAAAAAAACATTTGAATAAACCAGGTTTATAAAAAAACGCATTTCTAAAAACTATTGGAATGTCGAGGAAATATTATGAAACGAAGACCACGATAACGAACATTTCACAGGACAATTCAAACAACACCCAGCAAAAATTTATTTTTTTCTTTTTCATGACTGGAATTTTGAGAAGAAAAAATACTGCAAACTCTTCTATGAAAAATGAACAGTGGCTTCTATCATAATTGAAATGTATTTTTCAACAAACGTTTCCCATAAAACAATTGTTACAATGACACAAACCAATCAGAGGTTTCCAGCAAAATTCTTAATCAAATACATATTTTTGGTGAACCAAAACAGTTGTTGGATAAAGCATTATTTTCATACAAACCGACGTACACAAAAAAATGCAATGTGGCAAAAGTGCTTGTCCGGGTGACTCCTAAAAACCTTAAAAGCCGAAGTTTTTAATTTTATTTTTTTTGGACATTGGAAGACTAGAAAAAGATAAAAGAGGTTAATTTTTCATAATTTATATTTTTTTTTTCAAAAATGACCGTTACCACATGGTTACGCTGGGACAATAAGAAGTCAAATATGACTAAATTCTTTCTCTCTTAGTAGCCTTCTAATTCGGTTTTCGAATCGAATATCGAGATCTATGTCGTGAACATTCAGTATAAATTTCCTTTCCATGGTATCTGCATAAAACCAAACCCATAGCAAGGAAAACAAGAAGTAATATTGAGCAATCATCAAAACAGAAGAACCAATAGAAATCCTCCTTTTGTAGGAGCCGTTTAAACCGTCACCGAGCCAGTTCAGAACCTGCCACATCGCCTTTGGTTCTATCTGTCGCAGTTATGATCGAAACGACAAGTAGAACTACTTCTAGGCTATGGTCAATATGCCTGGAAAACACTGATTAGAATACCAATTAAAAAAACATCATGTGGAAAGAACACCGCCAACACTGTAACGAAAAATTTCTTGGTGAAAAATCCATTTCATTTGAGTATCATTAAGCAACGGATACACTGTTTCATAAATAATACAAAAGCAAGTTGCCTACATCACAAAAAACAGAAATATCAAATATTGGAAAATATTACCTCTTGGCGATGAGTTGATAGGAGATGAGTTGTTGATTATCAGCTCAGGAGAGTCTTTGGGGAAACTCGTTGGGCGTGGAAGACTAGCTCCATTTGTTTTCTTAATACTATACGAACCTCTTTGGCTATCAGTGGCCAATTTGTCGACAATGGCTTCAAGCTCACCAAACACCTTGAAAATTAAAAAAATAAATATTTAAACATATTTGTCCTTCGCCAAAATTCGAGTTGTTGAAGACTTGTTTCCTAGTTAGTTCGGCCTCGGTTGAGAAATCAGAGACAGTTATTTTGATTAGATTTCTATTGAAAAACAATGCTAGAAAAAAGGAGATAACCAATGGATGAAACAATTTTTTTTGTAGAATCTTTGAATTAGTTTATTGAATGAGATTAGATGTCAGAGGGACATATAATAACTCAGTCATTTCGAAAAGAAGAGGTTACCTGTAAGGTTTTCCAGGAGTTTTGAAAATGGCTAATTTTACAGATTCCGATGGGCCTTTCAACTTAGCCACCTCGTACCTTAGCCGCTCGCACCGCCATATTTAAAAAATAGTTTTGGCGTATACGAACTCCGCAAACTATGATTAATCCACACCAAAACGTGTTTTTCGCATATATTTAAGAAACATATTCTACTATGCGTTGTAGGTATGCGTATTGTAGGTATAAGGTATTAAAGGTATAAGGGAATGCCACGGAAGATGCGGATACTCTAATAATCAATATCGCAATAAGTGTTTCATCAGCATTAGATTCTGTAATAGTATTGTCGTCGAAGCTGTAAATCTTCTTATTCTTTTAACAGCTCTATCATCGCGATCAAACATATACCGGCTGGCTACGGAAGTATTGCCTACGGAATATCTCAGTTATTGTATGAAGTAGGTTTGTGAAATTTGGAACGTCGATATAATGACATAAGAGCTAGAATTTGAGCATATTCACATGTCGAAGTTAACTTCCGGTCTGACCGGAAGTAACATCAACTTTCTTATTTTAAATGGAAACCCTATTTTTTTTCTTTTCGCTTTATTCAGCATTCAATTCCTTTTCTAATGACATATCACAAGTTGGTATCTAACCAGAAACTAGATCAGAAAAAAATTATTATTGAAATTCACCGAGTAGGCCGTGGAAGCAAAATGAGTGCCAAAAATTGAAAAGTTGGCTATGGAAACCATACGTCACTTGATAACAGTTGCTACTACTGTGATATTTTATTTTCATTCGTCGGCGTTATAAAAAGCCGCCAAAAAAAATATTGGAAAAATTGGGAAAAAAACAATACTCTGTAGGTCCATAACTTAAATAGGAACGTACAACTTTTTCTTGCCTGTACTATTCAGCATAACCATTCCTTTCTAATGATATAATAGAAAATAATTTTTTGAACTGAGATACCGAAAAATCCAATTATTATTCTTCAAATAACAAAACAGATTATCGCCATACGCAAAAATAAAATTAAAAATAATGTGGAATGATAAATTATATCCTGTAGGTTCTAGGTTAAATAGGAACATAAACGTACTTGGTCTGTGCCATCGTCCATAGATATTCTAATATCTACCTATGGACGATGTTTGTGCTATTCAGAATAATCATTCCATTGCAATAATCATTCGAACCAAAATATTAACAAGTAGGCTGATTAAGATGTATTTTGGAATGAAACAAAAAAGAAATGAGAGCTGTCACGAACGCTGCTATCCATATTATTTTGACGTTCGAAGTAGTGTTTTTGATTCTGCCATTTTAAAAGGGTTTGTAAATCGAAATCAGTTAGTGGAATATTCAAAAAATGCCCCGTTATTCACGAACCGAACAAATTTACATGCTTCTCATTTATGGTGAATGTTTAAAAAATTCTTATGCCGCTGAACGATTGTATTTAGAGCGATATCCAGGGAGGCAGCAACCGTCAAGAAGGTATTTCCAGTGGCTTGATGAAAAATTAAGAACTGAGCCTGATGTTCACGAAGACCAAGAAGCATTTGTTATTAATGAGGAAACTGAAATTAATGTATTAGCTTTAGTACAATATGATAGCACAATTTCCTCAAGGCAGATTGGCGCCGAATTAGCTATAAGTAAGCACTCTGCTAGGAAAATTTTGAAAAAACATCGATTGAAATCCTTCAAGTATCAGTTGCATCAACATTTGTATGAAAATGACGGTGAAAGGCGCCTGGAATATTTGTAATTGGTTTCTTCGACAAAATGCTGAGAATTACCTATTTAACTATTATATCTTGTTTACGGACGAGTCAAGATTTACCAACAATGGATTATTTAACAGGAATAATACAAGGTAGGTACTGTACTTTATTTGGCTTATTGTCGATAGTCGAAGTGTAAAGTGCTAAAAGTGTGAACGGTCTTTTGTTCCAGGTACTGGGCGATAGCAAACGAGCACCGGTTTCGACAAGGCGGCTTCCAGGAGAGATTTGGTGTGAATGTTTGGGCAGGAATAGTTGAAACTCATATTGTTGGCCCCATTCTTTTTCAAGGCCAACTAACCGGAGAGAGATACTTTAATTTTTTAACGAATGAAATTTCGGAATTCATTAACAACCTACCAGCGGAAATAACTGAGAGAATGTACTTCCAGCAAGATGGCGCCCCTCCGCATAATTCAAGAATAGCGAGAAATTATCTTCAAAATCGCTTTCAAGAGAGACTTATAACAACCCATGGTCCAGTCAGGTGGCCACCAAGGTCACCTGATCTTACTCCGTGCGACTTTTTTCTATGGGGGCATCTTAAAAATAGGGTGTATTCCACACAGCCTACAACTCTACATGAGCTAGAAGTAAAAATTCGTAGAGCTTTCCAAGATATCACGCCCTAAATGTTGAGAAACGTTTTACATGAAAATATCACCAGAGTCAATAAATGTATTGACGCTGAGGGAATGCATTTCGAACATTTGTTTTGAATTTATTTTATCTTTAATCCTATCAATTTGAATTTTTTTTTTTGATAAATCTGTTTTTTCGTTATTTGAAGAATAATAATTGGATTTTTTGGTATTTCATTTCAAAAAATTACTTTCTATTATAGAAAGGAATGGTTATGCTGAATAGTACAGGCAAGAAAAAGTTGTATGTTCCTATTTAAGTTATGGACCTACAGAGTATTGTTTTTTACCCAATTTTTCCAATATTTTTTTTTGCGGCTTTTTATAACGCCGACGAATGAAAATAAAATATCACAGTAGTAGCAACTGTTATCAAGTGACGTATGGTTTCCATAGCCAACTTTTCAATTTTTGGCACTCATTTTGCTTCCACGGCCTACTCGGTGAATTTCAATAATAATTTTTTTCTGATCTAGTTTCTGGTTAGATACCAACTTGTGATATGTCATTAGAAAGGGAATTGAATGCTGAATAAAGCGAAAAGAAAAAAAATAGGGTTTCTATTTAAAATAAGAAAGTTGATGTTACTTCCGGTCAGACCGGAAGTTAACTTCGACTTGTCAATATGCTCAAATTCTAGCTCTTATGTCATTATATCGACGCTCCAAATTTCACAAACCTACTTCATACAATAAGTGAGATATTCCGTAGGCAATACTTCCGTAGCCACCCGGTATATTCTCAAACCAGAAAAAGTAAAAATTTCGCAACATATATATTCAATAAGAGTTTCATAGATAAAATAGCCGCAGATCATATTTCTTTTTGCATGCCTTCAGTGGTAGTGATACATGTGCAATTTTTAATCAAGGAAATATTAAATTTATTAATGTACTCCGAAAAAATCCAATTTGGTACGAGGTTATCCCGTTATTTAAGAATCCAAACGCAGATCCAGAGATAATTGCTAAAGCTGGAGAACGCTTCCTTATTGAATACGGTTACAGTAATGTGAAAAGTAAAAAAAACATGACTTTAAACAACTATAGATAATTCTGTTAATTTGCAAGAACCATCACATGATAGTGATGAAGAGGAAAATCGGAAAGTGTTTTCGAGCAAACGTATGATCGAATCGAAAACGAAAAGTTTCGCGATGAATCTGATAATCCCATCGTGGAGGATGCGGAAAAAATTTGTTTTTTTTTTAAATTGATGAAAATCCACGTTAATTTCTATAATGAAACTAAATGAATGAGTTTCACTACAAAGGGTTTACAAATTACAGATTATCTTCTCCACTTGAATTAACTGTTGTACAGCGAAACGATCGTAGTGGTTTTGTGAACCCTTTGTAGTGAAAATCGTTCATTCAGTTTCATTATAGAAATTTTGGTCTGACATCTCGACCGATACTGAAGACTATGATCTCGCAACACCTGGTCCATCAAGAACAGCAAAGCGAAGAAGACTGCGCTAAATTTCGGAATTGTGCACTGCATGTGGATTAGGCTTACTGATGGGGATTCCACGATAAAAAAACGTGCCGCTTACTCTACCTCAAGGAAGTGAGGAAATGAGTTTTTTTAGCCAAAACGCATTTTGAAGTACACTTTGCGGCGCTCGTACGCCAAAACCATTGATTGTACGAAAAGAATTGTTATTACATAGTAGTAGTAGTAGTAGTTCTTTGGGGAGGCCGCAACCGCAGCCAGGCAAGTAGGCCCTCATGGACCCTTTTTGCCATACCCTGTTCTCCACTTATCTACGTTCATCCTCCTAGTTTTTCTTTTCGAACCTTTGAGACCTCCTAATGAAGGTCAGTATGTCCGACCACTCCAAGTTGATTAGTTCCTCTTGTTGGAGTATGTCAACTCCGAAGATCCCAAATCTTAGCCTCCCGTATGCCTTACACTCGCCGAGGAAGTGAGATGAAGTTTCTTCGTCTTATTCGCATTTTCGGCAAGTGGGACTGTCTTCTATACCTATAAGTGATAGGTGTCTGCCTAACTTCTTATGTCCTGTTAGTATTCCTATAAGGAGGCGTAGTGCCTGGCGATTTCTGCCTAAGAGCCATGTCGTCCTTGACTTATTGGAGCCGGCCACGAAGTCTGTCGACTGCGTGCAGCCGGTGTTATCCCTCCAAAGTTTATTCAGCTCTTCTTCTGCCCACTCGTCGAGGGCTGAAGAGGTTTGGCTTCTTGCGATGTACAGG
The DNA here is from genome assembly GCA_944452925.2 of Chrysolina oricalcia. Lineage (NCBI taxonomy): Eukaryota > Metazoa > Arthropoda > Insecta > Coleoptera > Chrysomelidae > Chrysolina > Chrysolina oricalcia. The sequence goes on from OX101825.2 coordinate 20,183,499, forward strand.
CTCCGGTCCACAGAATGGCGCTGCGGATCCGGATCTGGCAAGTCCGTCAGCCACCTCGTTTCCGCGCACCCCTCTGTGTCCCGGGACCCATACCAGCTGAACTTCCTTCGTTTCAGCTAGCTTCTCGAGTGCATCTCCGCATTCCTGTACAAGCGCAGAGCTTGGTTTAGGATGGCAGACGGCTCTGAGCGCTGCCTGACTATCCGAGCAGATATAAATTATCTGTTCGGATCCATCTTTCACCTCTTCTCTCGTAGCTACGGATAGGATGGCGAACACTTCAGCTTGAAAAACGGTTGTATATCTGCCCAAAGCGTAGCTCTCTCGTACTTTTCTTCCCTCTAGGTAGATTCCGGCACCCGAAGCCTGTTTGTCAGTCGGACGCGAACCGTCCGTGTAACATATTAGGCTTCCTGTGCTAAACTCCACCGTGTTTCCTTCCCATTGTTCTCTGCTCGGAATAGTGATAGTAAACTCTATATTCCATCGCAGTCTGAGGGCAGAGATAGGGATCTCCTGTTCCGCCCACTTCGCGATTTCCGTATGACCTATCATCGCTCCTTCGATCACCCAGACTCCCGAGTCCCGCATCCTCAAATGGACTGCCATTGCCTCCTTCTTGATCCAGACTGGAAGCGGTGGCAGCCTCAGCAGTACCTCCAACACTGCGGTTGAAGTCGTTCTCATTGCGCCCGTTATTACCAAACAGGCCAACCTCTGAACCTTGCTGAGTTTTCGGCCTATTGTGCTACCCTGTGCGCTTGGCCACCACACGGCTGACCCACAATGGATCTATGGTCTTACGACTGCCGTGTACAGCCAGCGCATGATCTCTGGATTGGTGCCCCAATTGTTTCCTACAATTCTCCGCAGTTGCCATAGGATTGCTACCGACTTTTGAATAACCCTCTACGTGCGGCCTCCATGAAAGTTTGGAGTCCAGGACCGCCCCCAGGTATTTGACCTGCTGGACTAGTTCCAGCTCTTGCCCAAACATGATAGGTGGCCTGAATCCATCTTTTTTCCTCCGTTTGGTGAACAGGATTATCTCTGTTTTTGTCGGATTCACTGAGAGTCCTGCATCACCGCACCATCTCTCAATTATTCTGCAGGCAGCCTGCATACGGTCGCAGACGACTCCGATGAATCGTCCGCTGATTAGGACAACTCCATCGTCCGCATATGCCTGCGCCTCTGTGAGTTTACCCAGGAGTTCATCCATTACTAGGCACCACAGATGGGGAGAGGCAGCTCCCCTGAGGGCAGCCCCTCCCCCCACCTCGGATTCCAGTCTGATGTCTCCTCGGGATACCTCGACCTTTCTCCTCGTAAGCGACGATACAGCCCAGCTGACCATCGAGTGAGGCGTTGCTCTGGCCATTAGTGCTGCCTCTATTGTCGCTGTTTTTGCCTTGTCAAATGCGCCTTCCACATCAAAAAATACTCCTAATGTTACCTTAATGTCCTTACGCACTACAGCGTGGAGGGCCGATTCAGTCGACCTTCCCTTTCTGTATGCGTGTTGATTTATGTGGAAAGGGCTCGCCCTTAGGGGCCCCTCCACCAGGAATCTGTACACCACCTTTTCCAGCGTTTTAAGTGGGAACGGTGTTAGGCTGATGGGTCTAAAGGGTCTAATGTGTAGTCTCTTTTTCCCGCCTTGGGATATTACATAACTTTAATTTTATATATGAATGTTTTTATCGTAAAATGAGTCGGAAATGAGATATTTCCAAAAAACTGCTAATAGGCGCAATTTTTTCAATATACGAATTTGAAATTCGGAAAGAGCACATCGAAATATATGAAATTACATATTTTCAAAACTTCCTTAAAACTTTCCAGATAAAAATACCAAATGATTGTACTATATAGAAATGAGTACCTACGTACTAGGAGCGAAAGGGATAGAAAATCGATTGTGATGAGTTCTATTCAGATTATGACAATTTAAGACGAAACATACGCTGTATAGAGGTGGGAAAAGGAACTATGAAGTAGATACGGATCGGTATAGCAATTACTTCCAATCGCATTGTTCCAGCTCCCTCCCATGTCGATCTTTTCGGAAGTGGATCTAGGCGCGCGCTAAATGGGGAGTGAGCGTGGCTAAATTAAAGTTCTCTGATCGCTGTTTCTCTTATTATCTTGTTTCTTGCCCACTTGTGTGGGCCATGTTCCGTTTGAAAATCTGTCCGAATCTGTATATAGCAAGGTTAATCATAATCAAACCTGATAGTGAAGCTACACGACGCTAGTTGTACGACTCAAGGTTACGCTGATGACCTGGGACAGACATGACAGAGTGATTTCCAACCGCATGCAAGTATTCTCGAACACAGTCAGAACCTGGTGTGCAAAGGAGGGACTAAATGTCAGTCCTAGCAAAACAGTGCTGGTTCCATTCACAAGGAGGAGAAAGTACGAACTTAAAGCCCCAACTCTGAATGGAAACTAGCTAACATTTTCTAAAGAGGTTTACTATCTGGGCTTTATAATCGACCAAAAACTGACATAGAACAGCCAAATCAACAACATTCTTTCCAAGGCTATAGCAACAAGCTGGACATGCCGCAGAGTCGTTGGTAAGACATGGGGTCTGAAACCAAAAATGATCTACTACAGGTCATATCAAACGATCATCAAAACCATGGTCCCCTATGCTTCACTGATGTGGTGAACATAGATGCATCAATCTTGGACACAAGTCAAGCTGCAGAAAGTGTAGCGGCTAGCTTGTCTGGAAATCACAGGGGCGATATTAACGTGCCCCACTGCAGCATTAGAGGTAATGCTAAACCTTCCACCAATATGTGTAATGAAAGAAGCAGCAGTTAGTACCTTCAGACTGAGCCAGACAAGTAACTTGAAAGCACGTAATCTGATTGGACATCTGAAGATTTTGGAAGGTATTTTCCTAGAAGCCATGTTTGAACCGACAGATACCTTGCCAGGTGGGTACGATTTTGAAATGCAGTTTGAAATGGCTATAAACAACCACCAAATTTGCACAGAGAACAGACTTCAACTGCAATGGGATGCATCAGTGTGGTACACTGATGGATCCAAGATGAATGAAAGGGTTGGAGTGGGCGTTACAAGGCCAAGTTTCAGGCTCTCAAAGCCCCTTGGTAACACTTCAGCCGTCTTTCAAGCAGAAGTACATGCTATACAGAGCTATAGATTTGTGACTCGGAAGGGACACCAGAAAGGAAAAAATCTATATACTGTCAGATCGCCAAGCAGAACTGAAAGCTAAGTCATACAATTGTGAGACTAAGCTGACTTAGGACTGCAAACTGGCAGAAACAACCAAGTCACTTGATGTGGATACCAGGTCACAGAGGTATTAGGAGCAACGAGAAAGCAGATTGACTTGCCAAAGAAGGGACAATCTCATAGCTTCTCGGACTAGAACCCTTCTGTGGGCTCCCCAAAGCCAAGTTGAAAGAATAATTCCGACGCTGGGTAACCAATGTAACAAAATCTCAATGGAATAAAGCTCCAGGACAAATAAAAGCGAAAAGGCTGGTGAGCCTATCGCCAAGGAAAGCTAAACAGCCTATCGCCAAGAAAGACTTGAAATCATCTCAAAAAAAGAGAGAGTGATTGCCGGTACTGCAAGAACTTCGCTGAATCTGCAGAAAATTAGCTTTACAAATGCCCAGCACTTTGTTGCAAGAGGCTAAGTTCTTAGAAGGCCCTTCTTAACGACTCCGACGTCAGGATCATCTTCCAAGAAACTGATAAACTTCATACGAAGTCTCAAAATATTGGGCCTCGAATAGAGGCAAATAGGGTTGAGCTGTAAAACAGCATATTGCTGACACTCCGCCCATTCTATTTGAATAAAGACGATTTATTATTATTATTATAGATTCAGAGTTATGTACAAAATATTCAGTGTTTGTGAGGCCGCATAGCCTATACAACCCCCTCTACAATCTACAAATCTAATCATCGTCAAATTATAACGTTATCGCAATAACTCGTATTCAATGATACTGTTATAGTATTTTTGCACTTGGCACCTTTCTTTCAACGCCTACTTTAATTCTATGTGAATGGAACTTTCTCTCGGACTGCGCTTAGGATGATTACTGCATTACGAGCTGTGAGAAAATGAACTCTTTCATTCCGCGGGTAGTCCACATCTCACTGTCACGTCTAAATATACCAAACTGTTGTTATTTTTTGTTTGAGTACAGTTGAATAATCAGCCACATAAGATATATGCTTTTGATTAACAGTATCAGCCTAACAAGAACTTTTCATGCGGGCGAAATAAACAAATTCATAATGTAAAGAACTAGATCCGTACCTGTCGTCTCATCGACGTCCGTAAATAGCGAAGATGTCACTACTCACGTATGCGGAATGCCAGCTGACATTTTCTAGAACATACCGAACCATCTATAAGCGAGCAGTCGAACAGCAAGCGACCCCTCTCGGCCCTTCTCGTAATTTCTTAGCTGGCCGCGAATATTCGAGAGAACAAATCTACTTGGATTTAAATAGACGGCAGATACAGTTAGAGTTCAGCATAGACAGTCTGATTTAAAGTTGTGTAGTGTGATATAAACAATTATGACTAGAAGTTAGATTATATGTGTACAAATAAATTAGTTAAAACCGTTTGGAATATATTCATTACAGTACTTACATATATTTGGTAAATATTTTTACTATTGGCAAATATTTTTACTATTGGGAATTCAGTATAAAACTTGAATTTGTACGCGTGCGGAAAAACCTACTTTTGACGTCTCCGTGTGGAAGGTGAGCTCGGCGTTGAACAGCGACTGGAGATTCGTGACAAGGAAGAGAACTCTGGAATCGTAAAGTGCAGGAAGTTCGTCGTGCAATTCCGAATTCATGATTTCGTACGTCCTTTTGGCTTCTTCTAGCTGTTCTTTTCCTTTCGATATTTTCGCTTCGTCTCTTTTCTTCATGTTGGTCTGGAGTGCTTGGAAGCTGTGTCTCTGGCTGTCGTAGTCGACTAGTTTGCGGCCCCTCTTGTCGATTTTTTTCTGGAATCAGAAAAATATTGATAGCAATAATAATAATCAAACAAAGACATAGATTAAGCACTAAATGAAAAAATACCGAATATATCAGATTGAATGCAATGCAGCCGTGTACAATGCCTTTTAGATGGTGCCCCAGATGGATGGAAGGAATACCGCTCCTCCGGTAGGAAAGCATGGTCAGAAACACAAAAGGTTTTATATCAAGTTCGCGAGACAATAGTCTCGTATGGTTTTCGTGCCCGTCAGCGTATTGTCATTGTTTATTATGCTGTAACGCATACAAGACTTTGCATACCGGAAAAGAATGAATAAACGCTCGTCGCGTATAAACAGACAATGCTTACTATCGGTCAGCACTCTCGCGTATTTAGACGTATTGTAGCAAGTCGCAGCCACTCGGTATATATAATTTTTTCCCTGTTCATTATGTTGTCAAAAAAAGGTATTGTCAATTTTCATCTGAAATAAAAGTCACTCAAGTAGCAGAACGTATTTTCATTAGTATTTATTTCTTCAAAGTCTCTACAGCATTTAATGGCGACCGTGACAGGACTAGCTGTAGAGGATCCTATTCCAGTGAAGAAAGAGCGTTAACTCTTGAGGAAAATTTTCGCCCAGAAATGTCAAGACCTAGATACAGAGTTAGGTAGTAAGCAGGTGAAGAAACAAAATGTCATAGCACTTCTCAGCCAATTAGAAGATAAAGCCCGGAGAATCTTTGAACTCGATGAAAAGTTGAACCATTTCATGATGACCATGGAAGATGAAGATGAAATGGAAAAAGAGTTCAAAACTGTGGAGTTTTATAGAGAAGAATTCATTTTATGTCGCTCTAGATGTGAGTCTGCTTTGGTGTGTCAGGTCGGTAATGGATCTCAAGTAGATATTGAAAGCGTGAGTGGATCTATTTCACATTCCAAGAGGAAGTTCCAGCTGCCAAAGTTAGAATTGACCAAGTTCAATGGAGATGTCAGGAATTGGATAGGTTTCTGGGGCCAATTTCGTAAAATTCACGAGGATGAAGATATTGATGCGGAGAATAAGTTTCAATACTTACTGCAGGCAATGGAATCTGGTTCAGCTGCCAAGTTATTGGTTCAGAGTTTCCCGCCATCAGGAGTGAATTACCAGAAGGCGATAGACCAACTTAAAGCAAGATTTGCAAGAGATGAGTTTCTGATCGAAACATATGTAAGAGAATTACTTGCTTTAGTACTCAAACAGGCGACAGGTGGAAAATCAGGTATGCCTTTAACGTTTTTATTTGATAAGCTTGAAACTCAGCTACGAGCTTTAGAATCATTGGGTGTTACTACTGATAAGTATGCCGCTATGCTATATCCTTTGGTGGAGTCGGCCCTTCCAGAGGATGTTTTGATAGTGTGGGAGAGGCATCGTAATAATGTCAAATCGTCCACTTCCACTGATAAGTACAACAGTATTGACCCCGATAAGTCAACTAATTATTTACAAATGTTACTAGATTTTCTGAGAACTGAAGTCGAGAGCGAAGAAAGGATTAGATTGGCAAGAACCAGCTTCGTGAATGAAAAGGAACCAAAAGGTAACATTGGGAGTCAAGAAAGGTCCAAGAATTTCGAAAAATCTACAAAACAGGAGCAGAGTCAGTCAAAATTATACACTGCTGCCACAATTCTGTCCACGGAAGCTAGAGGTAACAAACCTATTTCTTGTTTATTCTGTGATAGCAAGTCCCACTCTAGCAAGGATTGTTTCAAAGCTAGGGGTCTTTCATACACTCAAAGGGTTGATGTTGTTACCAAAAAGACTGCTTGTTTTGCATGCCTAAAGACAAACCACAGTATCAAAAAATGTAAAATATTTGTCAAATGCATTATTTGTGACAAAAGGCATTACCCTATTCTATGTGCTGACTTATTCAGCAAGAGAACAATTGAATCTCAAAACAAAGATGATAAACAAGAAACCATTCTGGTTAGTAATACTGAAAGTACCTTTTTGCAAACTGTTGCAGTACGAAAGTTGTCAGGGCTTTATTAGATTCAGCATCACAGCGATCATATATTTTAGCAGATTTTGCCAGGAAAATGTGCCTCAATAAGATACGCGACGAAATCATTATACAGAGTGTGTTTGGAGGAGTACAATCCTCTCCGCAAATACATGCTCTATATGACTTAGGTATTCAGGATTTGAATAATTTATTTCAATTGAGAATACAGGCTTTGGAACAGCCTAAAATATGTAATTATTCACTCAGGTTGAGAAATATAGAAATTATTAAGGAACTTAGAGCTAGAAATATACTCATATCCGATGTTCAAGTTGAATCCGATCAGATTAGTTTACTTTTGGGAGCAGATATTTATGGAAAGCTATTAACAGGTCAAATTGAACGATTAAAGGATAATATAGTTGCCATAGAAACTCATTTAAGCTGGACATTAATAGGTTCTTGTGCTGAACAAGATAGCAAATTAGAGACTCTTTGTTCTTTCGATGAAAAGAGTATCTCTGATTTATGGAGCTTAGACGTATTAGGTATCAATGATCCAATTTACGTGAAAAGTAGGGATATTTTAGAAGCTGAAACTGTGAAACGCTTTAATGAATCCATAACGCTCAATAGTGATAATCGCTATGAAGTAGAACTTCCTTGGTTAGAGGAAAGTTCTAAGCCTTTGAGCAATAGGCAAATAGCTGAAAGTAGGCTTGTAACAACTACAAAAAATTTTAAATCTCTGAAACAGTACACTAATTATGAACAAGTTTTTAAAGATTGGGAAGATTTAGGCATTATTGAAGAGGTTTCTGATGCAGGCGAGATATTTATGGAGCATTATATCCCACATCACGCGGTTATCAAAGAGTCACATGCTACTACCAAAATTCGTTCTGTATTCGATGCTTCAGCGAAAGATAAGAACGGAAATTCACTCAATAATTGCTTTGATAAGGGACCAAATTTGATTCAATTAATTCCAATTATTCTTTTAAAATTCCGGATAGGCTTGGTTGGAGTGATTTCTGACATCAAGAAAGCGTTCTTACAAATAAGTATCTCACCTAAAGATAGGGATTGCCTCAGATTTCTTTGGTGGAAAGATTCTTCGGAAAATGAACGTAAAATATATAGACACGCAAGAGTTGTTTTTGGCGTATCTTCCAGTCCTTTTTTGCTAGCAGCCACCATTGCATTTCATTTAGATAGAGTTCCTGAAGAGTTTGAGAACACTGCGGAAAAACTGAAAGATTCTTTATATGTTGACAACTGCGTTACTAGTGTAGATAATGATATAGAATTGAAACAATTCATTACTGAATCCAAAAATCTGATGGGCCAAGCACAATTCGATTTGAGAGGTTGGGTATATAATTCCACGAAATTTTTTGAGGAAGAAAAAGGGGAAATGCCTACTGAGAATAATATTGCTTCTGTATTGGGTTTATATTGGAATTTTGAACGAGATACATTATTTTGTGATTTGCATGCACTTAGTGAAATCGAGAAAATTCCTCACACTAAACGAGGTTTGCTATCTGCTGCTCAACGGGTTTTCGATCCCATTGGTTTCACAAGTCCGGTAACTCTAATGCCCAAAATGTTATTGCAAGAAACGTGGAAGCTGAAAATCAGTTGGGATGCCGAATTGCCAGAGGAAATAAAGACGAAATTCAGAATTTGGTTGAATCAAATCAGTTTTTTAAAGCTTTGCCATATTCCTCGTACCTTTCGTGAATCAAAAAGTTTGAGTCAGTACAGAAATTCCTCAATACATGTTTTCTGCTACGCTAGTAAGTTATCCTATGCAGCGAGTATTTTTGTAAGAGTTGAGGAAAACGGATTCGTCAGTGCTCATTTACTATTGGCAAAGTCAAGAATAGCTCCATTGAAACCTGTTACTATACCTCGCCTTGAATTGTTAGCAGCCGTTATAGGATGCAGATTATATCAGTCGATAAAGAAAATAGTACATTTTCAAAATTTAGAGGCTTACTTTTGGAGTGACTCTAAAGTTGTTTTGACATGGATCAAAACGAAGTCAAAATGGAATGAATACTTTCATTACTAATAGAATAACTGAAATTCGTTCTTACACTGATATCGATAGATGGAATCACGTATCAGGCAGAATGAATGCTGCTGATCTATCGTCTCGAGGATGTAGTTCAAAGTTCCTGTTCGAATCAGAATGGTGGAAAGGACCTGAATGGTTACGAGAAAGTATTGAATCTTGGCCTAGTACTAGTGATCTTTACTCAGATAATGAAGCTTATACTGAGTCGAAAGTTAAACAGAATTTAACGATATTTTGTGAAACCTCTATTACGTCATCATGTTTTCTTTATTTTTTCCAATACTCCAAGATAGTTCGTATGATAGCATGGATTTTCAGATTTTACTATAGAATTCACAGTAAATGCACATTCGAGTCAGAATTGAGGTGTGAAGAATATGAACAAGCAGAAGTAAGACTCATAAAGATTATACAAAGTGAAAGTTTTACAAAAAATTACTCTAAAACTTGCGATTTGCCAATATTTTATGACGCAAATGGTTTGATCAGAGTTAAAACTAAGCTTCTGTATGGTGATGATGAAGAAGCATTCAAGTACCCCATTCTCCTGCCCTATAATCATGTTATCGTCGAAAGACTTATTGTAGAACAACATAAAACCACATGCCATTCAGGAGTTCAAACTCTCTTGGGTATTTTAAGAGAAAGGTTTTGGATAATCAAAGGAAGGAAAATGGTGAAAGCTATCATAGCAAAATGCATTATTTGTAAAAGATTCAAGGCAAAGTCTTTACAAGCGCATTTTGCTCCTTTACCAAAGGACCGAATAAAAAGTGCTGCCGTTTTTGAGGTCACTGGAACTGATTTAGCCGGGCCACTATTTTTGAAAAGTAAAGAAAAGGTTTGGATAGTTCTTTTCACATGTGCCATATATAGAGCTTGCCATTTCGAAGTTGTTAAATCTCTTTTCATAGAAGCGTTTCTCCTTACTTTGAGGAGGTTCATCGCCAGAAGAGGAAGGATATCTGTAATATACTCTGATAATGGTACCAACTTTATTGGAGCGAATAATCAGCTGAAAGAAGTTGACTGGGATGAAGTCTTGAAGTATTCCTCTGTTAAGAGAATAAAATGGAATTTCAATCCTCCCACAGCGCCTTGGTGGGGTGGATGGTGGGAGCGGATGGTAAGAATTATCAAAGAACTTCTTAGGAGAAATTTAGGAAAAACATGTGTGACCTTCGAGGAACTGACGACTCTCATTTGCGAGTGTGAAGCAATCATAAATTCGCGCCCGCTCACGTATGTTTATGACAATCCAGATGAGTTAGCACCTGTCACCCCATCTTCATTCATCCAATGTCTGAAGAGCCCCTAAACACCAGACTTAGACGTGGTGAACAGGGAAAGTATAACAAAACGATTCAGATATATTCAGAAAATCAGAAATTCTTTAAGACAAAGGTTCAGATCTGAATACTAGGCAAATTTAGTACACTTTGGTAGACGAAAATCAGATAAATTGAAGATTGGAGATGTAGTTCTTGTCGCATCAGACAATACGAAAAGAATAAGTTGGCCTATAGGAAGAATTCTGGAAATTTATCCTGGAAAGGACAACGTTTCAAGAGTACCCAAAGTGAAGTTATCGACAGGAGGAGAAGTTGTTCGTCCCTTTCAACGATTTTATCCCTTAGAAATTTCTTGTTCCGAACTAAACGACACTATTCCTGACCTCCAAAGTAGACTTATTGAAAAGGCGTTCATAGATAATGAATGTAGTACACCAGGAAAAACACGACAAAAGCCTGACGAGGGTAGAAGCGAAACAAAAGAAGAAAAGAAAACCGGAATAGAAGACAAGATAATTCATACAAGATGTGGCCGTGCAGTTAAACCACCTGAACGTTTAGGTTTTTAATTTTGTATTTTGCAATTCTACTAATTGCAAAAGGTGGGAGTATGTAGCAAGTCGCAGCCACTCGGTATATATAATTTTTTCCCTGTTCATTATGTTGTCAAAAAAAGGTATTGTCAATTTTCATCTGAAATAAAAGTCACTCAAGTAGCGAACGTATTTTCATTAGTATTTCTTCAAAGTCTCTACAACACGTATTACGTATTGTCTTCTGTATAGTCAGAAACCCAAGATTATATTTTCCGTTTTAAGGTCTGTAAGTTTTTCGCTTGGGTCTCTGTCGGCGACTTCACACTCAAACCTAACCTGTCATCGAATCAGCTCACGCAAACATAGTAAAGGATGTTCTTCATACGTTAATATGACCAATAAACGTTACTCTGTTATAGCAGAACGTGCCGCTGTACTGCACGTGTTGGTACGACGTGGCGCCCAAGTAGCAGCAGCGCATGGCGTTGAGTTGCAATGCAGTAAAGAATGTCTTGAAAACGCAGTCTATCCATAAGACAATACTGACCACGTCTGAACACAGGCCAGTGCAGAACGGTAGTAAGATTTGTCTGGATATACGTGACAAACGTCCAATCATTCTTTACCTCTACGCAACACCGTGTATGCAGCATGATGAATAATTACAATACGCTGCCGGCCAGTATAAATAGATTATATCTACCTATACCACGGTGCAACTGAATCCTTTCGCTATATCGTGGTGAATGATGTAATTTCAATTCGCCCCATTTTGTATGTCATTTCTTACTGCAGTAGACAAATCTTATATATGTACAGTATTGCTAAATTCTTGCAAAAAAATTCATGAGGGATTTATCGTTTATATTGATAAACAAATGCTCTCCCTATTGCCATTGTCCGTTGTACTCAGGAAAACCCGTGGATACAACTGCGGCATCATCAGCAAACGGAGACAAGGTCACACAAAAGTACATTCATGCTCTCGGCGTGAATTTCGGGATCTAGAAATGTGCGATAGTTCATTTAAAAAAAGAACGATGCAAGGAATACAGAAATAATATCCAGCTCATATACGAAGCATCCTCTACATCATCTTGATGCCGAAGGGATGTATACTGACCTAGGAGTAGAACAACGCCGCTCCCAACAGTTAAAAACTCTCTCCGCGGCAAGTATTAACGCAAACTTTTTGGAGTTTCAATGCTTTGTTGTGATGTTCTGAATAATATGATGTTAGTTTTGTCTACATTTAAGATTAATTGTTTTTTGTGAACCAGTGTTTAGTTCTACTCATCAATTTGGAGTGTGGATAATTCGCTAACCAGAAAATAATTCTATGGAACAGGACATTAGGATGCATATAATCGAACTCAACTCTAAAACTCAGTTGTATATGATGAGGTGTTCATGCCACCATAGAAAAAAATCAAATCAACCCCCTCATAAGGGTAGTTTATACCTGCAATATTTCGAAAAATTTTGCTAATTGAGGGTGTCCAGTGAAGATATTCCATTGAAACAGCAGATTATGATTTGTCAAAACGTACTTTTTGCGCCGTGATTTTTTTACAAGAATAAACTACCATCACGTGGGGGATGATCCAAATGTTTTCGGTGGCACAAAGAGTACGTTTTGAGAATTCATAATCTACTGTTTCAACGAAATATCTTCACTGGAAATCCTTGGTCACCATAGTTTTAAAAAAAATCAAAAGAATAAAATACCTACCCTTATGTAAAAATTTTTGTATGGTGGCACAAAAAGTACGTTTTGAAAAATCATAATCTACTGTTTCAAAGAAATATCTTCACTGGAAATCCTCGATCAGCAAAGTTTTTTAAAAAATCACAGGAGTAAACTACCCTTATGTTGGGGTTGATAAGAACTTTCTCTATGGTAGCACAAAAAGTACATTCAGAGATATCAAAATCTACTGTTTCAACGAAATATCTTTACTGGAAATTCTCGGTCGACAAAGTTTTTCAAAAAATCACAAGAATAAACTACCTTTATGTTGGGGTTGATAAGAACTTTTTCTATGGTGACACAAAAATACATTTGAAGATATCAAAATCTACTGTTTAAAATTTTTAAATGAAATATCTTGACTGGAAATCCTCAGCGAAGTTTTTTAAAAAATCTCAAGAGTAAACTACCCTTATATGAGGGTTGATCCAAACTTTTTCTATGGTGGCACAAAAAGTACGGTTTGAGAAATCATAATCTCTTGTTTCAACGAAATATCTTCACTGGAAACCCTCGGTCAGCAAACTTTTTCGAAATATTACAAGAATAAACTACCCTCAAATGGGGGTGGATTTGAATTTTGAATATGGTGGCAAGAAGGTATTCTTTTATTGATATCTTTTTTCCATTACCATTTCGATGTTCGCAGTTAAAGTCTGAAATCAACGAATCCGGTCAGTAAAGTATTTTTTCCCTAATATGTGCTTGAATTGAAACAGATTGGTGTCGTCAGCATAAGTAGTGATATGTCATGCATTATTTTCGTTATTAAAAATTTCCAGTTTATCATTCACGCGCGGATTGTGACGTAGCACATCTTTTTTAATTAAGTACATCAATAATAATTGTGAACAACAACAAAAAGGAGTAAAAGGAATATTTTACAAAAGAGGTGAATAAAAATGACCAAGCTCCAAAAAAATTACTAATAAACCCTTAAAAATAGTGAAGTGTTTTCCAAAATTTCTTCTGTCTGATATGCTCAATTTGAGTACATAACTCGAAGTTTCGATTGACGCTATAAACTAAAAAACGCAGAACAAAATGAAATCATCAAATTTTGAGCAACTAATTGCGTTATGTTGAAAAACTTCCCCCAATAACAAGTGATTAGCTACACTTGCTTGCCATATCTCTCGCATATCCCATTTTTCGCCGTAATAATGAAGAAGCATTTTTCTCTGGGTCGTTTATTTGAAATTAATACAAAGTCCATTAACATTTGAATTTCTCAGAATTGTGTACGTTCAAGAACTAGAATAATAAAGTATCATTAGGCAAGACGTACCTACGAAAATAATTGTGTAACGATGTTCAATAGCACGAGTCGAAGTTTTCCGGTTCCACTGCACCGGCCAACCGATCAAATTTCATTTATAATTAATATGTTCAATGGGCAACTTTATAATTCTTCGCGACATCATAAACAGGAAATAAAAAAATCAGTCTTGGCGGTTCGGCTACTTCCACTGCCAAATAATGCACTCTGATGAGAATAACTGATATGTAGTTGAACTGACTCATATATAATTACAGATATATTACGTTGTAAATTGAACATAATAAACTCACGAAATTGATGTGTCGCGGAGACAACCTTGCGAAGAGGTATTGAACATAAAATTGAGACTATTTTTTAGATTGTGTCAGTTAAACTTCTGATCATCTGACTTATCTCACTTTGTCAACAAGATTAACTCTTTGGACAATAAAGTATATTTATTATTATTTTTTTTCTTTGGTGTTTTGGCATCGACTGCTATGGTCATTAGCCATGTGTTCTTTATAGGCCTTGTTACTAACTCCATGCACCACCTCAGGAGCAGCACTGTTAATTGGAACGCAACAGTGAATCGTGCAGGACTCACCCTACTCGAGCCACGAGATTTTAATAATTTAATCGGTTAAATTAAATTAAAAAATCCCAGCCCAACCAGGGTTCGAACTCCGGACCTTTCGACTCAGAGTCCGACGCTCTAACCACTGCGCCACGCCCCGACATATTTATTATTATTATTAATGTAATGTAGTCTTTTTCTATCCTTTCCCGCACGCAACTGCCGTCAACTGTTGGTAATAGTCCAGGATCCAAGGTCCATTTTTGCAATTGATTATTTTTATTTAATTTTCCGTGAGTAGCTTCATTTTGGTAAGACGTCCAACTTGTTCGCTTACAAAATTCTCAATAGGGAATATGCAAGTGATTTAAATTTACTTGATTTTTTTACCTAATATACTTTATTGTCTTGAAATTACACCTTAACCATTAGTTTATCATTTAGTTTGTATTTAACTCCATAAAACTTTACTCAAAAAGTGCATAATAAGCGCGCGGAAATCAAATTTGCGAAACGCATCACCATTGGTCGAAACGAAGAATGACGTCATATGGCATGTTATGATATTTATCTGTGTTAGATAGATAGATAGATACGTTTATTGCCTCTTAAAATACATTTTATGGCAAGAGTGTGAGAGAAAATAGGTACATACATATAACTATATAACAATAACTTAAACCTAGACAATCGTATTATAAGATATGTGAAGCAGTAGCAATAACTGAAGAGTAAGGAATCAGCATAATAGTTCAACTAAACTTAATATTAGATTATAAGTGAAATACAATATTTAAAAAATAAAAAATAAAAAAAGCAAAGGGAACTGATAGTAGTGGGTGGTATCCTAGTGAGCACAAATCTGTTCAAGCATTCACTCATTGATTATAAATGATCGTAGTTTTAATATATTCCACAAATAGTTAGCAATGGTCTTGGCGTTTTCTGCCGTTAGAGTATCAAGGGCGTGGGCTAAAGCAACCATATTTGGTAAAGATTTCAAGTATGCTGGTTTTATTGAACAGTATATAGGACAATTGAAGAAAATATGTTCGATCGATTCTAACTGATTATAGTTACAGATTGTGCAGTGTTCATTTGGGTTAATATTATAAGTTGAGCCTCTGTAGGTGAATTTAACAGATATAGAGTTGCATAATCTTAGTTGGGCAATGGCTCTTGTATATTTAACGGGAATATTTAGGGAGATATATCGCTGGGGCATATTATTCAAAATGGAGAAGGAATGGTACATTGTTAAGAATTGTGAACGATGCAGGAGTAACCTATCCCGCTCGTATAATTTTTCTTTGAACTTCAGTAGCAGATACTTCTTCGCTTTAATAAGCTCGTGAGAGATATTGTCCCAAATGTCGTCAGCGTGAATCTCGATAAAGAATGATTTGACTTGTAATACCCAATTATATTTGGGATCACAGTTGGAAATTTGCATTTGCCGTTTGAAAATCATATTTGGTAAACGACTATCATCCATTTCAAGTATATGTATCAACCAGTTTAATGCCCATTTAAAAATATTATATGAAATTTTAACACGGCCACATTCGGCTCTGACTGCATAGTCTGGGGTATGGAACGGTAGTGATAAAATCTTTTTTATGAATTGTGTATGTACTTGCTCAACTATATCAACATAGCGCAGGCCCCAGACATGGATACAGTTAGACATAACACTGACAACAAGAGAGTCGAAGAGACGAAACCTAGTTTGCATGGAATCAACTTCAGTTTTGTTAAGAACTTGTAGTAGAGATGCAGTAGCTTGTTTAGCTTTAGCATTGGATGCGGTAGCCATTTCACGAAAGAGTGATGAGGATTTGAATAGTACGCCAAGATATATGTAGGAATTCGTAACTTCTATTGGATGACCTTCGAACAAAAAACTACTATGTGTTTTATAAGGCCCTCTAGAGAAACATACTATCTTGGTTTTGTTAGTATTTACTGTGAGGCGATTAAGGGAAGCGTAATTTTCCAGAAGTCTTAGTTTTCTACCAACGTCAACCTCGGATTGACTCAAAATAACAATGTCATCAGCATATAAAAGCATATGAAGTTCATTCGAATTATCTATGTTAACACCAGAAGCTCCATTGCTCTTGAAGTATTCTTCGATATCAGCCAGAAAAAGGGAAAATAGTAGCCCTTGTAAAACTCCTTCCGAGACAAGAAACGAGCGTGTGTACTCTCCGTTGGATTTCACACGCATGGTGGCATTTGAATAAAATGCTCTGAGCAATCTGACAAGCTGGGAACTGACACCTAGTTGAAAGAGTTTTTGCCAGAGAAGTTGATGGTTGACGCTATCAAAGGCCCTCTTGAAGTCAATGAATATTGCAAATATTTTACGCTTCTTGAAGCGGAGAGAAAAATGTATAATCGACGAGAGTGTACAAACATTATCAGCGCATCCTCTTTTATGCCTAAAGCCAGATTGACTTTCCGGTAGTATGTTATATGTTTCAGCCCAGTTCATTAATCACGTGTAAATAATGCGAGTAAAAACTTTAGCAATACAGTTAACCAGTGCTATACCTCGATAGTTAGAAGGGTTGTTGATTGGACCTTTTTTATGAATCATCTTCAAAATAACGTCGGACCAGCATTTTGGAATTGAAGTGTTGTCTAAAATTTGATTGAAAAGTGTACATAAATACAAGATCCAGTTGTTAGGTAGGGATTTTAGAAATTCAAAAGGAACTTCATCACTTCCCGGGGATTTATTATTTTTGCAATTATTCAGTGCATCATATATATCATGTATTGTAATTTGGAGATCAAAATGTGGGTTTCTGGCATCGAAAAAACTAGTGCTGTCTATTACGTAGTCTTTATAAATATCACTGTAGAAAGCTTCCCATTCGTAAATATTTAACGAGACTGGAACTAATTGAGGGTTTCGAACATTTTTGATGGTTTTCCAGGAGGTGGCAGAGTTGTTACAGTTGGCAAGGGAAAACATTATATTACCTTCATATTCGTTCTTTTTATATTTTAACAGTTGTTTATACTGCTTTTTCGAAGCTAAATATTTAGATTTGGGCTCTGCTGAAAAATTTTCGTTTTTACAGGCATTGAGATCTTTTATGGTCTGATGTTTCAGTGCTACACACTGATGATCGAACCAAGGTTTGCTTTTTTTTAAAGGTTTTTTGGCTCGGGGCACCTGATATTTTGGAAAGACCTAGAGTGTCAGCTGCTGCATGTATTGTTGTTATCATGTTAGTATGACAGTCTTTTATTGACATGTTTTCTGTTAAACCAACCTGCGGTGAATTCATCATGTGCAGTTTGTAAGGCAGAATATTATTTTCGCATAATTTTAGGATTCTGGATTCGGGACACTGAGCATAGTTATCATTTGTAGAAATTGTTATATTGAATTTAAAAGAACAGGACACGGGGAAATGATCTGAGACGGAAAACATGTTATCTACTGTGAGGTCTTCAACGCTTGATAAAAAGGAATCATTTACCCAAACAAAATCAATGGTGCTTTTGCCCATCACCCCGACGAATGTATATTGACCTGGCCGATCAGAGTTACTTCTGCCATTGAGTAGTGAAAAGCCATTAGAGTTCATGAAATCGACCAAAGAACGACCTCTTGTGGTAAGGGTGCGATCAAGGCTCAAACGTTGACTATATAGATTTGTATTCTCGAATATTTCTGGTGAAGAAAAATCAAAGTCAGAGACCCTGCAATTGAAGTCGCCCCCACTACTATCAGGGTATCATGAAAATTTTCAATAATATCAGTTATAGAGTTTTGGAAGAGTTCAAGAATATGTTCAATATCGAGTGAAGGTTTGAAATAGACATTACATATGATAAATCTGGTGTTACAGTCGGTTTCGATCAAACAGAAGATCCACCAAGGAGACTTATCGATAAGTGTGAGGGAAAAGCTAGGGTTACAGATTATTGAGAGACCAACACTGGCACGACCCGCTGACTTTTCTTTAATTGTACTGGAACTGTGTGATTTGAAAAGTTATTTGATCACTGGTTAGCCAAGTTTCGGATAAGCATAATATATTGATTGGATCATTGTCTGAAATAAAATGCTCTAGATTATTGAAACCCTGACAGTTCCAATACGTCACACGTGTTGGTTGCTATATTTTGCCAGTTACGAACGGAGTTTTCTGAACTTTAGTTCCTAGGCCAAGCCTTGGAGAATTTTCTTCCTCCCTCAGTCTTTTATTTGACACCTGTACTATTTTTGGTACTCCGTACACATATTTGATGGTGAGATTACTGTCTAGTGATGATCTATCTTGAAGTTCTTTCCTTAAATCAGCGAGATGTCTCAATTGTTGTGGCGTCATATCCGATTTGATTTTAACTGTTGGATACAAGTTGCCAGGAGTATTTCGACTAGTCTTTATTAGAGCAAGAGCGGCTTCTTGTGTTTCAAGTATTAGTCGGTATGGGCGGGGTTTAACGTTGTTGGTAGTTTTACCCAGACGAATACCAAGACGGATAAAGTTTGCACTCTGCGGATCCAATTCATGGATAACCTTTTTTGCATATTGGAAATCATGATCTGGTGAGTGTTCTGGGATTCCTAGAAGAATCACATTCTTTTCCCGTTTGAGTCGTTGAAGGCTTTCGGCAATAACGTCTTCCTCAGATAATGGCGGCTTATTGGGGCAAGGTCTTTGTTCCAGTACCGAAACTCTATCACTAAGTTTGGAGTTCTCGTCGCGCAATGCAGAAACTTCAAGACGACAAGCAGCTACGTCAGACCTTAGGTCTGATATTGTGCTATTGATCGTTGTTAGTTGGTTCATGAGAGCATTAAATTGCATATTACCAAGAGCAGCTATATCGGATGAGCGAGGATTGCGCACACAGAAAGGACAGGTCCAACAGCTTGACGAAAGCAGTACGTCATCGGTACCGCCAGGGGCCGAACGAGCACACCTCTTGTGGAACGTACGCTGACACTGTGAGCAGTCGATTTGAGAGTCGATATCGGATATTTCACCATTGCAGGAAAGGCAGATATTCGGCATTGTCTCGATTAGAAAAAGTGACCTTACTTTTATAGTCTATAAGAAATCAAATGGGATGCAGGTGCGGAAACAATAAAAACTGTCACACTTACTCCTTACGACCAGATCACTGAGACGTTGCACAAAAAAGGAATGAAAGAATAAAAACACTGCTATCACAAAATCGGATAAAATTCCGATATAAATACGTCTGTACAGTACGACTGGCGAATTCACACTGTGTTGATATTCATACTGTGCTAGTCGTCTTTCATAGAAAAT
The DNA here is from genome assembly GCA_944452925.2 of Chrysolina oricalcia. NCBI lineage: Eukaryota > Metazoa > Arthropoda > Insecta > Coleoptera > Chrysomelidae > Chrysolina > Chrysolina oricalcia. The sequence continues at coordinate 20,203,309 of OX101825.2, forward strand.
TTGTTTTTATTTATTTTTTGTAGTGTTTTCGATTTTGGTCTAGTGACAATTGTAAATTATCAAGAGCAATGACTGAAACCGGTTTTGTCAAAGCACAATCCGACAATACCTGAACTGATAAGTAGTAATAGTTTATCAAAAGATAGTTTTCCTTTTGTAATTTAGGTAAGGCAGGTATATACAAAACATTTATGCATACAAAACTTACTTCTGATCAATTCACTTCATGTTAACTATCGAAATACAATGTACTCACACTGAAATGATCTTCACAACAATGTAAATGTGATATTGGAGATACTTCGCCTCTTCTCATAACCTTACACCATTGTTTACGTATTTTCGCATCCCTTAGAACGGAAAAAAATACTTTACTTGGTGTACTTATAATTGTATTTTGACATTCCAGTACTAGACAATACCTATAAAATGGTTTTTTAGCATCTTCCATTATCGTAATAGCGATTAAAACTGCAAATCCCTAACCTAATTACTAACTGTCAATAGTGTCAATGGCCATAACTATAGAAAGGCTTGTTCATTGAAGACTGCTCTGGTTGATCGAGATCACTTTCACATAAGTTCATCTCTCTCTAACACTTGTACTGCATTTGTTCAACTTCAAGCAAGTAGAGCAATCAGAGTACGTCATCCAGAGCGCGCGAAAATGGAGACGTTCAAATAGGTCAAATTCAATCGGTATTTTATATATTATTTTAAAAATTAATTCCAAGACTTTCAACCGTATTTATATTTTTTACTATGTTGTAACGAAGTAAAAAATTAATTAAACTAATTTTAAAAAATTATGCATATTCCCTATTGTTGTAGCTAATAGGGGAAGCAGGGATAAAATAAGTCGATTTGACGATTCCCAAAAATGTATTACTAACTGTGGGTTTTTTTTTGTTAAATCTCAAGATAATTACCTAAATTAATCGAAATAATAATTGTCCTACAAAATGTATTAGACCAGGATCCCACGCTTATTTTCAAAAATGATTAATAACAGGATGAATCTTCTGGAGTAGCTTCATTTTGCTGAGACGCCCAACTTTTACCTCTACGAAAATTCTCGATAGTGGTATCTAATAAAATTCGCAGGCGTCAATCATGTCAATTTGGTGAGTGCAAAAAAGTCATTAATAACAGTTAGTATGTCGGGGCGTGGCGCAGTGGTTAGAGCGTCCGAGTTCGAATCGAAAGGTCCGGAGTTCGAGCCCCAGTTGCGGCTGGGATTTTTTAATTTAATTTGACCGATTAAATTATTAAAATCTCGTGGCTCGACTGGGGTGAGTCCTGCACGATTCACTGTTGCGTTCCAATTAACAGTGCTGCTCCTAAGGTGGCGCATGGAGTTAGTAACAATTAGTAACAGTTAGTTTTTCAGTTGAACTTTGATATAATTCGATAACTCGAAAAAACTTTTGTCCTACAAAATGGATGGTAGGACTGACATGTACCAATCACGTGGTCATAAGATATCATTAGTAACCAGCGGATTTTTTTACCATTGCTTGGTTAATATTTGTATAATTGAATGGTCATATTGTCCTAAAAATTGAATGGTAGGTGTTCCCAGTCCAACGCTCCCAAATTATCAATTCCATGGTAAAAAAAATTACTACTAACCTTTTATGTAATATTTTTGTCCTACAGTCTTGTAGAGAATTAAAAAATCTAGAAAATGGTCTTTCATACGACCAGATCGGTGCATTTTTCACTGAGAAAATCCGGGAAAACCTCAAAAAGGAGACATTTTTAAAAAAATCATAATTTTTTAAAATCTGAAGCTGGACAAACAATATTGCGGAAACTGATAGATAATAAAATGTGGTTTCTGTCCGATTTGTAGTTTTTGCACAATCGCGTTATAAGCAATTTTGTCAAGCTTCAGATTTATAAAAATTATAACTTAAAAATGGTCTCTTTTTCAAGGTTTCCCCGGAATTTCTCAGTGGAAAACGCACCGATCCGGACGTATGAAAATCCATTTTGTAGATTTTATAAATCTACAAAAGTTCCATTGACAGTAATACGATTCCTTGAATTATCTTTGAGATATTTCCAAAAAACCAACAAAGTTGTAGTTTTTTTCACTATTGCTTGTTTAAAAAATTCCACAAAGCGATTTTGCTGGGGCGAAAACTGGGGTTTTCATTAACGAACTATCTCATAAAAATTAGTGTAGGGCATTTGCGCCGTTTATTTTGTGGAGGAAAAAACTTCTAGAGCTTAGTCTATGATTATGGAAATAATGTAAACGTTTTTTGTATTGGTCGGGAGCGTAGGGAGTAATTTCCCACAAAACAAATTAAATTTGCCACAACCACAGATTTCGGGACCTTGACATTCAAATTTGAAAAGAATGGAAAAAACGCAAAATTGTTTTTTTTTTCTTTGACAAAGTTCCCGAAATCTGTGTTGGTGGCAAATTTTATATGTTTCCGACCAACTCAAACACGGGTTTGTAAGACAAAGGTCTATTAACAGTAATCTATTTATATAAGTGCAGCAATAAAGTATTCGAAATCATAGCAAGCAAACCACAACTAGTTACAATATTCACTGATTTTCGTAAAGCTCTTGTTTATCACGGCATTCTATTGACAAAACTTAGTAAATTTGGATTGCCAGAAAACTTTTTACGACTCTTAAAAAGTTACTTGTAAATATCATTACATTAATGGGAACATCTCAGGAAATTTTCATGCAAATTCCGGAGTACTACAAGGTTCCAATCTAGGACCACTGCTGTTTGTTCTGTTTATCAATGATCATTATGATGATTGACAAAATGGTTACGACTTGAACGGGAGGCAGTAGAGATCCACAAACACACGGAGAATTTCAACAGAAAAGAATGGAATCCCATTCTTAGAAATTCCAGAGTAACAAAAGAAAACTACGACATTGAGGCAGCAGGCAAAAAGGTCAATTAATGTTATCGAAAATATGCTTAACCCAGATACGAGAATAAGTAATTCTGAAAGAACAGGATATCAACGACATTAAGTCGACAGGTAGAAAGGGGTCAATTAGGGTTAGTGAGAATGTACCAAATCCAGATACGGTAATTAACGAACAGGACTACCTAAATCAGAATAAATACAATCTTCGCAGACGGAATCTCCAGTCATCCGAGATTATTCATGATGTATAAGCCTCTGAAGAAGGTAGCCACTCGCGCTAGCGAAACGTTAGGAAGAAATTCCAAAAAACGACGGCCTTCAAACCAGAGTGAAAATTGTGATTATGATGATTCAGAATGCAGATGATCTTATTTAAGCGCATATACAAACTGTGTTCAAAAAGACATCAATATAGCATTTTATATTGGAGTTATATCAATAAATTATATTTCAATGTGAAAAAAGGCCATCATGTAACAATAACTTGTTGTGAAAAGTAACACTAACTTTGAATATCGGATGGACAATGAGGTTATAGCACAAAAAACTGAGGTAAGGGATTTGGAAGTCTCACAACAAACAATGTTTTCTCATTCACCAATCATATTTCGAAAATAGTTAGGGATGCAAACCACATATTGGGATTTTTGATTAGACAAACCCATAGTTTTAATAATGTAGACATAATCAAATCACTTTATTACACGTTGGTAGGGCTTGAACTTAAGTTTGCCCCAGTAATGTGGTAAGGAGAGCACATTACAAACTTGAAAGAAGTGAAAAAAATACGAAATAAATTCCTAAGATTTAAATATATAACTTATGGCTTAACTATAATTTGGTGTGCACAACACAATTGAGAAGTGGATTCAAGATTTTATCTTTAGAACAGAGAAGATTAGGGACTGAAAATTGACTAAAATTACTCAAAATTTCTAGTTGTGCAAGACTAACAGTAGTTGTTTCCCTCCAGTTTCTACCTCCTACCAATTTTTTGTTTGTCAAAAATATGCTACCTTATTGTTTTAGAATTGATAGCATTAATATTAAATAATAATAAAAACGGATTTTTCAATCCAATCTTCACCGCATAAACCTACACAATAGGTTTTTTGCATCGTTTTATGAGGAAAATTTAACTTTGTCATTATAGCATAACATCCGGAAGCCAGCCTTATGCTAAGATTTGAAATGTGAGCATCGAATTTCAATGTGGCATCAATCTGAAGTCCAAGAAATGTTGTAGTTTTTTTACTTATCTAGTATCGTTGCCTAGTAATAGTACAGGTAGATTGCAACGGAGGCATAGTATAGTCGTTTTAGATACATTTAATTATAGTGAATTTGAATCAAACCATTCTTTAAGCGTTCAATATCTCTAGAAATGGTTAGAAATAGGTTGCTTCATTCTTATTATGCCATTGAATGGTAGTATCGTTGGCAAATAAGATGAAACCTGATATATTCAAATTGGCCATGTCATTGATATATAACAGGAAAAGCACAGGACCAAGTAACAAACCTTGAGGTACACCACAGCAAATAGAATGAACTTGTGAGTAACGGTTTTTTGACAATCTGATGACGAATTGTTAGGTGCGACTCGAACAACTTCAACGTAATGCCCCTGAAGCCATATAGTCTCAGTTTTTGCAGGAGTATTCTGTGATTAACACAGTCAAATACCTCTAACAAATCACGATCATTAATTTCTATATATACTTCTGTAAGGAAGTCAAATATTGCATCAGTTGTGCTCCTTTTGCTCTGAAACCCGAACTCTGGCTAGCTTAGAATGACTCTAGAACAGTCTCCAAATTTACATCAACCCCGTATGTTACTTTGTCTAGGCAACGTTGAAGCAGTTGAGAAGATTCGAAAGAATAATACTTCTACTGACGTAATATTTGAAACCTTGTTTTCATTTCATTTATACCTGTTCGTCTCCAAACCACACAAAACTCTCAGGGTTCCTGGAAAAAAATATGTTCATGTGTAATAAAATTGCATTTATCCAAAATCACTATGTGACAAAATGAAAAACTAATTATTTTGACAGTTTATTAACGCCTAGGTGAAGGATGAGGTAATTTACAAGGAAACCGGAAGTGACTGAAAGAGCAAAATCACATAAGTTTATGCGAAATCAAGTATTATATGAACTTTCCAAATGTACCAATCTTCTCCACAAACATCCACCATACCTATACAATTCAATACAAATATTTATTTCCATAGACCTATAACAGTATTGGATAATGTCAAAGTGTGCCTTAATTATTTGAAAATTATAAACACTGGATACGATAACAAATCGATATTCTCGTAAAATAGAGTTTCATGCTCTTCCGTCAAGTAGTGTCGTCCACTCATTATGAAATGTTTTTGGTTTCAAATTGAAGAAGACCCAATAGTCAGAGTGCTTTTTGTTACCTAGAGATAGCGCTGGATATAACATAATTCAGTATTAATCATAGGAATTCGAAACTAAAAGAATTTTTCGATTCAATTGGGTGAGCTAGCCTTAACCGATGATTAGTAATAACCATGAAATCGGTACAGTTGCGGCCATTAAAAAATGGGACAACTCTTGTAGCAGATTTTTGGTTAATTCTAGCTACTTGAATTTGTGTTATGAATATTTGACATCTGTCAAACAATTCCAAAGCAGAAAGTAATTATGCCGCATATAAATGCAGTGACGAAAGGTGGAATAATCGCAAAAATAGACGATGGGTGGTCAGTGAGGCAAACTGCAACATTTTACAATGTGAGCAAGAACTCAGTTTCAAGTATTTTAAGAAAATGGCGAAACGATGGAAGAATTGATAGAAATCCAGGCTCAGGACGTCCGAGAAAGTCCACTGCTGAACAGGATACTGCTTTGATTAACAATTTAAGAGCAAATCCATTTTCAACAGTAGTTGATGCTGTTCCTGCAACACATTTTCCAGCATCCTGTCGTACGTGCCGTCGCAGAGTAGCACAGTCTGAATTAAAATGCCACGCAGCAGCAAGGAAACCATTATTAAACAACAGTCACAAAGAAGCAAGAATGGGGTTTGCTTTAGAACACATGGCTCATGACGAACAATTTTGGAATCGTGTTATTTTTACGGATGAAAAGGTTTTCCAATCCTCAAATAGTGGCAATATTCGTGTCTATCGCCCACCTAATACACGGTTTGACGAGAATTATGTCAATTTCACAAATAGAAGTGGTCGTTTTTCTGTAAATATGTGGACGTAGATATCTTCGCAGGGACCTGGAGTTCTATGGAATATTGGCGAAAGATTTAATAGTGAAGCATATATCAGAATTTTGGATAATGTTATGCTTCCTTCTGTTGAGATTATCTTCCAACAAGATAACTGCTCAGTGCATAACTCTGGTGTAGTGACCGAATGGTTTCGGGCACGTAATATTAATGTTCTTGACTGGTGTAGTAAAAGCCCAGACTTGAATCCAGTAGAAAATGTTTGGGCGATGTTAGAGAAATTCGAAAGGCAAATGTAAGACCAAGAAACGTTGAAGGTTTGTTGGAAGTTATAAATAATGCTTGGGAAGCAATAACTGAAGAATATTGTTCCACATTATATAGATCGATGACCAGTAGATTAAGAGAAGTCATAGAACATAATGGCGGGATTACCAAATATTAATTGTTGTTTTTTTATTGAAAATTAAAGATTACTTAGTAGCCTTTGTTATTTAATTATGATTAACAATATTACTTACTTAAGTTTTATTATTAGTTAAATATGCAACAAAACTATCTCATTTCTCTCTGAAACGAAAAAGTCACATTCACACTAGGCAACAACAACTGTCCCATTTTTTTTTGGCCGCAACTGTACGTAGATGTTCACCATTTCAATCGAAACATCTTTTGTTATAAGATTTAGAGATCAATGCAAAGTAGTTCTTGTAGAAAACTTTGCCAAGAACCTAACAGGTATAATTCTATGGTCTGAGGGGGCAGTACTTGTTTTCTGTTAGAGACTTGCCGACGAATATACCTATCGTATAGGTTCATGCGGAATATTCAATTTTCAAATTAATTTTTCCTTTTAAGTTGATGATCTTCCATCCAGTAGTGTCTTCCACTCCTTATGAAATTATTATTAAAGCATTAACATGTTCTCTTAATCGATGCTTTTCACTTGGACACCGGTTTCAATGAAAGGGCATGACTAGTGTGCCAAGTGAAACGCAAGACAAATAATTGTTCAAAATATATTAGGAAATAAACTATTAATGCACCTTTAAACGAGGTTAGAGGTTAGTCAATAAGTTTGACGAGTTTCGTAGCGTATGATTATTGTTTGATCAACTTATCCTCATTTCATCGACCTGCTCGTGACCTGCGTCGGAATAAAAATGCATGTATTACAAAAAAAACAATGTCTTCTTGTGAAAACTAAATGGATATAAAAATCTTTGTTTTTCCCCAAGTATCCCGTATTCGAGAAGTACCTTACTTATGTGTCGTGATATGCTCGAAAAAGTTGCCCTTGCTTTGGAAAACCCTTACTAGGTTTGGAGAAGACCAACTCCATTCTTTTACTGCAAAAAAGTTGGAAAGTTATTTTTTGTTGTATCTAATCAGTTTCTGACGAGGATTATTTTTTATAACAACATATTGGTGAATCTGTAGTCTTGACAAACTCAAGATCCAGGTTTTGAGTTAATTTTTGAATTTGAGTTCGGAATATTAAGTAAATTATTTTTTAATTTTATGTATATTTTTTTGTCCAGTTCATACTGGTCTTCTATTTTTTGTAGTTTTTGTCTATTCATGTTGTCTTATTACAGTTTTGAAAAAGTCTACTAGAATCATATTGTATATATTTTGATGTTATTGAACATACATATTTTTTTAAATTGAATTAGACATTCAAGAAATTCATCAGATTCACAATTTTTATTCAGCTGTCATAGTACCTACACATTCCTGTCCTCATTTATATTCATTTGGAGCGAAAAATAAGCTATCGAAAAGCATAAAACAGTTGCATGACTCTGTACATTAGCAGATGCATTCAGCAGTAGTAGTACCAACATATTCTTGTTTATATACATTTGTAGACAAAAAATACAAGCTGAACCGTATACAAGCTATCGAAAAGCAGGACCTTGTACATTAGCAAGGCGTCAATGGCCACATTTCTATGAACTTTACGTTTGAATAAACCCACATTAATCATATAAACATTCGATTCACACTTTATCACAAATATGTGGGATTACATTGTTAACTTCGACATAACATTAAAGATTGCCTTCTAGGTAATAAATTAACCGAATAGAAAGGTCTTCAAAAATAATCACCACCTTATAAAACCCAAGATAATAGGCGTAAACTTCAGTTAATGCAATACATGAGTACGATATTATACAGTGAGTCCACCATGGGAATATTTGAGACGGTAGCTGATACATTTTTTTAAATTTTCAATTTATTGCGGAAAACACAAATTTTTAATTTTTTTTCTGCGGTAAATGCCAGAGACGAAACAAAATGAAAACATTCCCTTACTTAATTTTGGAAAGTATGTGGGTCAAACTAGAAGGACCATGAAAGTACGGTTCAAAGAGCATATTGTTCAAATCATATTTTCGAAACCAGAAAAATCCATTCCATACATACAGTGACCGCCAAAAAGTATGGGCCATATGGAAAAACATGTAGAGTATTAAAACATTTCTTGTGAAAAGTTTGTGCTTGTCCGATAACCTTAAAATCGATTTTGACACATGTCATGTGACCACTGGTAAATTAGAAAAAAATACCAGAAAGAGGTCAAAAGTGGGGTAAGATAGCAAGATATTGAAAAAAGTTATTCGAAAAAGTTGCTTGGAATTTAATTTTTATACTCACAGAGTTTCAATGAAAGGTTATTTTCTGAATGACTTGACTGTAGACGAACATTTGTATTTTGATGAAAATGACAAAACTTTCTCTTTTTCTCTGCCCCAGATGGCAATAAACTGACAGAATTGGTTTTTGTCAGAACCCTCGCTGTTACATTGGTTCGTATCAAACAGTTATATCTGAATTCCGAGACTATCGTGATGATATTGCAATCTAGAAACATTCTGGTTCGCTGATTATAATCAAGTTTCGATGATAATCGTGCATGAGCGTTTCACTTCGCACCTAAACTTGATAATAGTGCGTCAAATTAAAGAGGCTTAAAGTTTATGTGCAAAGTGAAACTCTCATGCAGCATCATCATTAAAACTTGATTATAATCAGAAAACGATGATGTTTCTAGATTGCCATATCATTAGATACGAAACAATGTAACAGCAAGGGTTCTGGCAAAAAACAATTTTTTCAATTTGTCATCTGGTGCGGAGAAAATGAGTTCTGTCTTTATCATCAAATTACAAATGTTCCACTACAATCAAGCCATTCAGAAAAGAAACTTTGATTTTTGTAATTTGATAGTTAAATATTCAGTATTTCATTTATGATCACACAGGGGTTTTGTTACGTGGTCTGCCATTTCTTTCATTATTCTAGATGAGGTTGTGTCTAATCCAGGAGCTTTATGGGGTAACACATTTTTCTTCAGTTCTTTTTCACTCGCATCTTCAACATAAAATGAATTTTAGAGTATGCGTTCATAGAAGTTTTCATTATTATTTGTTATTATATCACCTGCTAATAATGGAAACTCAAAATCAAAGTGTTGTTTTACAATTTGATCGTCAATAGCGTCAAAACCTCCGAGCAATAAAAGATATAGAGAGGGCTTCTCTGTCTCTTTCGTGAAAGCAACAAACCCGACGTTGTTTACAAACATCTCAGCACGAATCATGATAAAAATTGGCATTGTCGGATATATCCGTTTGCACTCGGGGACCAGGTTGGAATTCCATGTTATATTCACTCTTAACTTGGCAATCCTGTTTGTTTACGTCCGTTTACGACTTATTTATCGTCTTGTCAAATCAAACCATGGGCGTCGCAGCATGGTAATCATGGCGTAATGCAAGCATGGTAATCCCAATTTTGAGACAAAAATACACTATTTGTTGAAATAGCTATATAAAACATATTTAAGTCGACCTTAAAAACGATTACCTATCAATAATTAGGAAAAAACTTGTTGCAGTATAGGTACACTGAGAAGTAAATAAGCAACCTCAACTCTTCTGTCTTGTTGGAATGTTTTTCGAGTACTCAAAACATAGAGTCGTTGATACTGCAATACGAGCTGTGTCACGAAACATTTATTCCACATGAGACTGTAAAATGATAATAGAGGTACTACATAAAAATTTCTACGCGCGATTATTTTATACTTTGAATTCCAAAACATTGACCGGTTGAAATTCTTATGTAGTAGTTATTTTTTTTTCTTTTGTGTTTTGGCATCGACTGCAATGGTCATTAGTAGTTATTATCTACACTCTTCTGTAAAATGAATGTTTCTGGACATAGCTCGATTTACAGTATCAACCACGATAGGTAGTTAAGTGATATTATTTTACTTTATTTTTTAATTTGTTGGACATGGAATTTACTTCACTGATCTGCAACTATAACATTATAATAACTTGGCATTTATGTGTGTGTGTGTGTGTGTGTGTACACTTTGGACGAGTATTTCAATGATACACTTTTAACATAAATTTGAGTGTAATCTGTTATGTGTATTATAGTTTATGTGTAAATTATTATACGTATTATAGTTTATGTGTAAATTCTTGTTATGTGTATTATAATGCATGTTTATCATATATATAGTATATAGTTTACTGATGTGATCCAACAATTTGAATATATTTACTTTTTTACTTCAGCACTTTCATTCATTTTTTCAGTATTTATGACCTTATTGTATGCTTTGACAGCAAGAATCTAATTTTTCGCACAATACAGTATTTTTGATTGACATCTTGACAACACACGCGCTTTCCCACCAGGCATGTTGTCGTCTAGAGATAAAAATATAACATGAAAAAAATGTATCAGCACGCCGCCACTGGTTCTCATCTTACATCCGAAAATCATAACAATAACAAATCTCCTCCTCCGAACTCGGAGGTTACCCCTCACCATCAAACTATCACAAAGGATAGTGATATGCAGCTTTCATAACAACGTGTGTTGTTTATATAGAAATGGCACCTCTATATCTTTTATTGCTCGGAGGTCAAAACCAAAGTTTAAAGTCGTAGCCCACTAAATATTGTGGCGTTGCTGCGGGCGAGTGCGGACCTGTCGCTTTATCTAGATGTGGATAGAGGCGTCTCGAGAACTCTCGTGTAGATTTCCATCGACTATACAGGGTGTTAGTGAATAAGTGCGACAAACTTCAGGAGGTGATTCTGCATGAAAAAATTATGACAGTTTGTTATAAAGCTTTTGTCCGCATTCCGAGATACGGATTGTTAAAGTTTTTCTTAAAAACTGACTATTTATTGCTCTGAAACCGGTAGAGATATGCAAATTAAATTTGGTACGTTTCAAGAGGTAGTTATTGCGCATTTTCTGACATGCAATTAAGAATTGTATGTTCATCATTGGCGCGCAGACGGGTAATGATCTCAATTTTTTCAAAGAAAGCCACTGAGATATTTCAAACTAACAATCATTTTTGGATTCTTCGTTCAATTTGTGGCATAAAATCTCTATTGTCTTTTTTTTTGTGTGGGGCGCCGTTTTTATGCAAAAAAATAAAACATCTTAACGCGTACTTTTTCATGATAATAAATGAATAAATAGTCAGATTTTAAGTAAAACTTCAACACCCCGTATCTCGGAAAACGAAGCATTGGCGGACAAAAGTTATAAAGGAAAATGTCATTATTTTTTCATACAGAATCACCCTCTGAAGTTTGTCGCACTTATTCACTAACACCCTGTATATGCAGACCGCAGCAGTTGAAATAAATAGTGTACTTTTGTGATGTAAATGTGAAGTAAGACTTGTTTGAAAATATATTGTTTTAAAACCGTATAGAGTTTTAATATACTACAATACTATGGTTTGTTACTTCAATATTCCCCTCTCATTTACCAGCGATTTTTCGGTTAGCTGATTCAAAAAACTTCACAGGATTAAAATTTCACCCACTTGAATTAGAGTTACCTAATTTTTGAGGCAAGAAATGCATAGAGCGTCCAAAAAACCAAAAGCGTGTGAATTTTCCGAAAATTTGATCAATAATAATTGTAACCACAATTAAAAATTTACGATTTTTTTTGCGCACCTTGCGATGTCTGTAGCTCAGAGGGGAAGAATTTTAGGACACATGCTTATGGGAACAAAGTCATTTTGACCCTAGGAATATGCCCTTGAAATATTTGTATTGAATTTTGCAACACCCTGTTTAATGCAACTTCAGTAAAACATCAGAATAGAAGATTTTAAAAAGATTATAAACATTTGTTATTAATCACCTGTCTCACCATGCCTAAATGGTCATAATTATGTAAGATTTCCTTTTTGTGACGAATTATCTGAATATAAATGTCATCGAAACTAGTCACAACGTTGAATTCAGGACATCGAACGATTTATATCTTTATCATTTTTTGGGAGTTTTTAATTGAAAATTTGTGCTTGGGGATTTCAGGACATTTATTTCTTTATCAAAATTTCCAGTTACATCGGAAGTTACTATTATCTATTTTTTCCCAATGCCAAATGAGGTGTTCTTGAAAACATGGTGTTTAGAAAAACTTATCTTCAGAAAAAGGTGTTAGCGTGTTAGTCATCAAAATAGAATCAATATCTTTCTGGAGCTCTATACGATCTCGTACTGTTTTTACTTGTTTGAAGAGCTTCAAAACCTCAGCAAAAAGTAAGCAATCTGAAAATTGTCGAAAATTGTAAGTCGTTTATGAAAAGTATGAATAGAAGAGGTCCTGAGTTCGAATCTTGTGGAACACCCGAATTGGCAAAAAATTTCCCAGGCGTATTTCCATTGAATCCAACAATTAATTGTCGATTTTATAGATAATTTTTTACTGATTTAAAAAAAAATTCTTGACAATCCATATCTGCTTATCTTTTCCAAGTCTGTCAATACGGTGTCCAATTGTGATTTATTTTCTATATTGTTGAAAGATTCATTACTGAATAGTAATAAATTTGTGTTAATTGATCTTCCATGCTTCCATGCTGTTGAGGTTTTATATATTTGCTGAGTTTACTGGAAATAAAGTGCTCAAATATAACATGATGGCAATAATAGCCCTATAGTTTTTCTCAACATCAACTTTATTACCATATTTATATAAAGGTATTGTTATGGAATTTAACCACATAGGCGCAAATGAATTAGATTTACAAATTAAATTAAAAATGTGTATCAATGGAGCTTTTAACCATTCACTGCACCCTTTTAGAATATATGGGGGTATACCATCTGTACCTTCTAATTTTTTAGGTTTCAATTTCCTCAGTGCTTCATCGAAATCAGTTTCGTTTATTGAGTGTACAGTGACTGTTTCATTACAAAAACCTGTATTATCATTATTATTGAAATTCAAGTTGTATGTTCTGCACAAAAAAATTACGAGGGAAAAAATGATTTTACTGTTTGTTCTCTATTTTTATATTGTTCACTTACTTCATAATAATTATTCTCGACAACATTTATCATTTACAGTAAATTTTTGCAGGCTAAACACTGAAATTTTTCGAAGAACTGTTCGAAAATAATAAAGCGAAGGATACAAAATAAAAAAGCGATATGGCATGATGGGAATGAAACCAGAAATTCTTTGTAACAGATTTGAAATTATGGCCACCTGCAGAAAACAGCAAGAACGTATAAACTGACCACAGCTAATACTGCAATTTGTTCTTATCGTACTCATATCACTACCAAAGGAAGTAAATAACTTTCGGCCACACTTTTTATTTCCTTTGGTGCAGTTTTTATCTGGCGGTCTTACGACCCGATAAAAATTCAATTAAAAGTTATAGTCTGGCCGGTTATGACACATTTTTTGGAACGTTTTTTTATGATTATTACAGGTTTTTTAAATGTCCTCACCAAGAATCTAAGGTAAAAGCATGCTAGAGCAGTTCAACTCGCAGCGCATCTCGCCGTTCACGTCGCCAAGCAGCGGAAATGAAACAAATCTATGCCCATTCATTTTACAAAGCATATCAGAGCCATTCACGTAGCAGCGCAACTGGCTTCAATATGTTTCACAGTGGCGAGTATTATTTCACGGTTCTATACTGGGCCCACTCATGTTTCTCCTGTTCATCAACGATGTGCCAAATCATATAAGCACAGACAACATAGTTCTGTATGCAGATGATACAACCATCGCAGCAAATGCCGATAAACCAAAGCAGCTTCAAGAAAAATTGAACAATTTGAGTCTAGAATTTACAAATTGGTGTTGTAAAAATTATTTAGTGGTGAATGTGGAGAAAAATGTTCTGCTGCAGTTTTATTCCAGTAGAAATAGTGGAATGTTGGAGTGGGTGACGAAATAATTGAATCATCAGATAACACCAAATTTCTTGGTTCTTATATCGATGGTAACATGACCTGGGAGTCAGGTATAAACCATGTACGTAAGAAAGTTAACAGTGCGTACTATGCAATCAGACAATTGAGATCCTATTTCAATAAAGCCCAGCTTTTAAACGTTTATTTTGCTGTTGTATATTCCCATATTTCTTATAATATTGCAGTTTGGGGATGCTCCTCAAAACTCAACACGGGGGGGCACATCAATTCAAAATTTTTAAATGGTATAGGGGGTCGAGTGTCAAATCGTTGAAAAGAGAATTCAATTCTCTTTACAACCATCTAATTTTTTTTTCAATTTCGTTAATATTTTTTTGCAATTCAAATTCGAAATATCAAATATAAATGCGGATCTGAAAACTAGTCATACCTTGATCAATTTGAATGGTTTGTTGTGGAATAATGAAACCAAAAACATTGCGAAGGGTATTATCGATACTACATTTTGAGAGAAGAAATATTGCAATTACACTACAGATGGCGCTGGAGGCACACCAACTAGAAAATTTCGATAGGCATAAAAATCAAAATTGGGAAAAAATTCCTCAACTAAATTCAAAGAAATTTAGATGGTTGTAAAGAGAATTGAATTCTCTTTTCAACGATGTGACACTCGACCCCCCATGCCATTTAAAAAATTTGAGTTGATGTCCCCCCGCGCCCCCTGTGGAGCAACCACCATATTTTTTGTTTCGAAAAGTAGTATTAGCATTGTTTATATAGAAGATAGTTAGTCAACCTTATGGGATTAAAATTGGATCAAAATGGATACCACATGTAGATGGCAATAGTGAGCTCGCATCCAAGTCATGTCGTATCTTCAGTGATCTGGCCTCCAAGTCATGTCGTAACTTGATTGAAACAATGGGACAGCATTAAAATCAGGATTTTTTAAGGAACCTGCATTAAAATGACGTCAAATATTCATGTTTGTAACTAATCACGCTAGATGACACTCGCGTTTGCGTCCAACACCAATTACACAGGCATTGACTATCTTACTTCTATATAAACAATGGTATTAGTGAAACCCTCCAAACGGTTTTTTTTCATGTTTGTACGTCGAACCGTTCAAAAGTTAACAGGGGGGGACTAAAAAAAGCCGCACTGTATAAATGTAGATTGTACGTACAGATCGACAAGCGTAAGGATGCATCTGAGATGCGCAAACGATAGAAAGCGTGAGTAGATGTGCGACAAAGATCGACTACTGTTTAATAAGGCAGAGCGATTGAGCTCCTGCCCCACTCCAGGGTTATGTCTACTGCGCAACCAATTCTCGGAGGCATCCTTACGCTTGTCGATCAGTATGTATGTATATTTGTTGTCTGACGTATCCTATATCATTTTTTATGATCGTAAAGAATTTAATAAATTTTATTATTATTATTATGAGAGGCGAGTTGAACTGTTCCAGCATGTTTTTACCCTAAGACTGCTTGCATGCAGCGGCGTCAGCAATCAAATTTTAATTTGCATTGTAAATTGATATCTTTGAACGTTTTTTCAATGTCACCCTTAAATATCACAAAAATAAATATCTGATTATTTTGCAAAAGAGAACGAAAATGGGTGACAATGTAAACGAAGTATTACCCACAATAAATCGAGAAAATACTTGAAAATAATAATGTTTTGTGTGTGTGCACGTTCTTCCACTGCTGAACTCATTTATAGAAATATTCATTTGTTCCACTACTTCGTCATTTTATACAGTTCCTGACTACAAACATATACCACATAAAATCAAGAATGTGTTTAAACAAATTTTTATCAATATGCCCTAATTTTGAGGCTAAATATATCGAACAATTTCTTCCTCAATGCTAAAACACTGACATGACGCTCCGAAAGAAAAACAAGACTTCTTACCCTCATTTCTGGAAACTGTCCCTGATACGTGTTTAACGGAAGTAAAACTTGGTCTGCTAGTTTGTGACTGAAGTCCTGCCATAACATGTCCACGGACTGTGTCTGAACGTATACGAGATCGTGGCCGGTCCATTGGCTCTCGTATATTTCGCCGATGGCTTCTAGGAGGGTTTTTGACGCTGCCTGGCAGGCTGAAACAAAAGGAACATTACAGAAAAGGATCAAAACATGTTTATCATTAAACAGAGATGCTGTTTCTCTGAAGACCTTTCAGATAATCGCAGTCGTGGGCATGCAAATAGTAGAAGTTGTAACTCAAAACTTTCCCATATTCTGGAAGTTCACGTTTGATAATAGTTAATTATGCAACAAGTGCAAAAAGTAAGTGTTGTTGGACAACACGTCGAGTCCAATAAAAAAAATTTGCACAAGTTGCATGCCATATTTCTTCTACGTTTGTGCAAAAACAAAAGCTGTTTAATATAGGTGGCACTAACGAGGATATATTGAAAAATTCTTAACCTACTATAGAACCAAACAAAATTTCAATGTCAAAATATTTTATTACTCAACATATTCTCCTCCTAATTGGATACATTTATTACAGCGAACCTGCAACGTCTCTAGACCTTTCAAAAAAAAAAATTTCTTCTTGCTCTGCGAACCAGACCTCCACAGCTCCACAGAGATGATAGTCGGACGGAGCCAAATCTGCTGAATAAGGGGGTGTTTTAAATCACCAATTTTTTGCATGGCAAGATGAGATTTGTGTGCAGGGGCGTTGTCCTGCAAAAACAAAACACCTTTGGATAGCTTTCCCGCGTTTTTTCTCTTTAATTTTTTCCCGTGGTCAGTAATGTCGAATAGTAATCTCCAGTTATTGTTCTACCCTTATCCAAAAAATCAATCATGATTACTCCATGGCAATCCCAAAAAACTGAAGCAAGAACTTTTCCAGCAGATTTTTGGACACGAAACTTCTTAGGTCTTGGAGAACAATCGATGGAATGGCGACCCATCGATTGTTGCTTGGTTTCTGGATCGTAGAGATGTACCCAAGTCTCATCCATAGTAACAAATCGAGCACAGATCGAACAAAATGCTACTACCCTTGCACGCTTTTGGTCAACATTCAAACATTTGGGGATCCATTTTGCAGCAATGTCCAAATTGACGCGAACTCTATGATCAACGCGTTCGTATGAAATATCCAGTGCTTCAGATATCCGTTTTAGCCCAATTCGACGGTCTGATATAAAAATGGTGAAAGAATGGTGTGATGCAAATCTCCTTTCACTTAATGTTAACAAAACAAACATTGTCTCATTTAAGTGTGACATTGAGGATATTTATTTGGGAAGCGATGAAGATAAAATTACCAATATCACAGAAAATAAGTTTTTGGGGTTACATATTGATAAAAAACTAGGTTTTGAAAGCCATGTCAGGAACTTGTGTAAGCGGTTAGCCTCGGGGTGCTATGCTGTACGCATTACATCAAATGAATTAGATACTGCCAATGCAAGAAAGGTCTATTTTTCACTGGTGGAGTCTCATCTCCGTTATGGAATTTGCTTCTGGGGCGTGTGTACGCAATACCGGGTGGCTACGGAAGTATTGCCTACGGAATATCTCAGTTATTGTATGAAGTAGGTTTGTGAAATTTGGAGCGTTGATATAATGACATAAGAGCTAGAATTTGAGCATATTGACATGTCGAAGTTGACTTCCGGTCTGACCGGAAGTAACATCAACTTTCTTATATTAAATGGAAACCCTATTTTTTTTCTTTTCGCTTTATTCAGCATTCAATTCCCTTTCTAATGACATATCACAAGTTGGTATCTAACCAGAAACTAGATCAGAAAAAAATTATTATTGAAATTAACCGAGTAGGCCGTGGAAGCAAAATGAAAGCCAAAAATTGAAAAGCTGGCTATGGAAACCATACGTCACTTGATAACAGTTGCTACTACTGTGATATTTTATTTTCATTCGTCGGCGTTATAAAACTGTTATCAAGTGACGTATGGTTTCCATAGCCAACTTTTCAATTTTTGGCTTTCATTTTGCTTCCACGGCCTACTCGGTGAATTTCAATAATAATTTTTTTCTGATCTAGTTTCTGGTTAGATACCAACTTGTGATATGTCATTAGAAAGGGAATTGAATGCTGAATAAAGCGAAAAGAAAAAAATAGGGTTTCCATTTAAAATAAGAAAGTTGATGTTACTTCCGGTCAGACCGGAAGTTAACTTCGACATGTCAATATGCTCAAATTCTAGCTCTTATGTCATTATATCGACGCTCCAAATTTCACAAACCTACTTCATACAATAACTGAGATATTCCGTAGGCAATACTTCCGTAGCCACCCGGTATGTTTTTAAAATGGTATTCATTCTACAGAAAAGAGCCATCAGATACGCATGCAAAGCCAATCATAGGGATTCCTGTCGACCACTGTTTATGGAGCAAAACATATTAACACTTGCCTTTTCATTTTAGAAACAGTATGTCTAATTCATAAGAAATTTAAAAATGAAATAAATACCCCATCAACACACAATACACGCTTATCTCACCAAGCTCCACTCCCTACCCCTACTTCAACTCTAACTCAAAACTTCCTCATTTATAAGAGCAGAAAACTGTACAATCACCTTCCTATTGCAATTAAAGATATACACAGTGTGTTCAAATTTAGAAGAGAAGTGAAAAAGCTTTTAGTTGCGAGGGCCTATTACTCTACGGATAAATTCTATGAAGATTCTTTCAACTGAAGTTTTATAATTTTATCATAAGTCATAAATTTTATCAACGGTGAGTGAATTATAATGTGACCTTACTTTTTATTTAAATTATCCTTTATTTCACCTACTACTTAAACTTATTTTACCTACTTCAGTAATTATTACCACTAATTTATTGTTCAGATACTAGACTGTATGCAAGATTTGACTTCTTACATGTTTTATTGTTTTCCTGTGCTTTGTCTACGAGAATGTAATTCTTTTGACAATAAAGTGTACTTTGATTGATTGATTGATTGTTAAAATCATGTCATGAACTGCATCGATATTTTCGGGGACTGACACAGAAACTGGCCTTCCCGATCGGTCATCATCTTCAATGGAAAATTTACCTCTTTTGAAGCTTGCAGTCCAATGTTTCACGGTCGCATACGAAGGACATTGATCACCAAGGGTATTAAGCATATCTTCGTAAATCTGCTTACCTCTTACCTGCTTATCTCTTACAGGTACTTGACGATGGCTCGATACTCCAATTTTTCGATTTTCACAATTTCGGTGGACATATTTTTTCTTTTAATTTATTGCGTAACTCTGGTTTACTTTTTTGACGTTAAACTTTACACTGACACTTCTAATAAGTTATTGTTCGTTGTTATGGTAACGCAATATTTTGTTTATGCAGGGAACTGGTCTAGGCTAACTAGATATCAATACATCCTCGTAAGTGTAAGTAAGGTAGACGTTCTTTGTTCAAATCTAGCTGCTAAAAGTAATTAATTATTTTTATTAAATTGCATTTTCTAGTAATGTTGTAATCCCAGTATGTAATAAATATGATTGACAATAATACAAAATATGCAACTATTTAAATTTAATACTATCTCATAGAAAATGGGCTAAATATGGCATCGATTTGACCTTTATGTTTGTCATGATGACAGCACGCTGTAGCAGAATGACAGATGAGTGCAATAAAGAGTTTATTGCACTCAGTGCAATAAAGAACCAGTTTTTCCACTAAATACAGTTCAATAAGGTTGTTTTTTGCATGAACGTGAACATGAATATAAGAGAACAAACACATCATGTAGAAATATGAAAGAGGACAAAAAGAACACTGATAACTTTCCATACTGGTTTTGGTGAGATTGGTTTTAAGTTTTCTTCTTGAAATTCAATATCGTCAATTTTCATCAAAAACATTTCAGCTTTCATGCGACTGTCGTACGAGTTTTATTTTTCCAAATATCGTATGATTTTCAACCTCAATTTTTTCGTTTTCTAATTATTAATCCACATCAAAATGAATACCACCGAAATGAATCGCAAACTAATAATATTCTAATTTTGTCTGATATTTTTTATGGAAAATGAGAAATAAACAAAATACGAAAAGGTTATTTCGGAAAAAAAAATCACTCGTAAAAATTGGAAAATATATTTCGTACGGAATTTTAACGTCATTTACTCATTTCGGATGCCTGATAAATACCCTTTAATCTGGAGACTGAATTTTATGACAGTTTAATAATGAAATAAGTGTACAAGTGAGCCTTTAAAGCACGTGCAACGAGCTTAATACGTTGAATGCCACCGTGGACAAAAAAAATTGGTCCGTTAAGCCAAATTTTTTTTTCGCTTTTCTCTAAAGGAAAATAACCATAAATAACTTATTTTGCTACTAGAAGCAAAAAAAAATAATTTGGAAATTTAAATAGAAAAAACAAAAATGGTGACACGTTGGTCTCATGTGGCCACTGAGTTGCAATTTTTGCCCTCGGGCCATATGAGACCAATGTGTCACCATGCCGATTTCATGTATTCACAGGTCTCGACATGTAAGTAGAGGCGGCTGTGGTCCTCGCACTTTGTTTACAATATCAATTCAGTAGTTGTTGCACTTTCGGCGCGTAAACATGTCTCGTTATGAGGAAGAACAGCAAAAATAACAAAAGTTATTGCAGGAATGTTTTTCCAATGAAGAGGAAATGAACGATTTTGAACCCGACGGAACGTCAGATGAATTTGAACTCGAATCAGATATAAATCAATAAATTAGTACTAAAAAAACTATTAAAAATTGTTTCTAGTTTAAATCAAAAAAAAAGAAATCAGATTGCTGTAGGGTGCCACATCGGTCTCGCATATCCAGGCCAAATATAGCAATTGGACCGTCAGGCCATGCTTTTTAATATCCCATTGATTTAAATGCATACAATGATACCAATGCTGCTTCATGTAACGAAATGTATCGGCGATTCATTTGAGTCCACATTGGACTCACGAAGCAATTAATGCCCAGATATGCATGAGACCACGTTGGTCTCATCTGGCACTCAACGTGTTAAGGACAGGACGCGAAGTGGAGTGTCCTTAAGCGAGTGCTTTGAAGGCACTTGTACTCGTGCATCATGTGCTGTTTTTTATTATGCTTGCATCCTGTCTTCAAAAACAATGCTGGAAATGAATATTTAGATCAGGATAATATCCCTCATATTTTATTACATCTAATCAAGTAGGTTATGGGCATCTGCTGTTACGTATTGTGACATGGAGGCTATCACTACCCATATCGTGTGAGTATAGGAGTGCAGAATTCTCTGTCCTGTGGTTCATGAGAAAAAACTGAACAGTTTTTGTTAATTTTCAGCCTTTATCCCAACTGGAAAATATTCCATAACCAAAGCTTATAGAGATTTTCTTTCTGACTCAACTTGAAGATCAATTCTCGGGTTTGTTAAAATAAGTTATGAATCATTCTGTATAGTTTCAATCACGAAACAAACAAAACACATTCAATAGTAAAAAGAAGATACGAAATGAACGATGCTGTAGGTGATCTAGATTGGAAATAGGCAACAGTACTAATTCACATTAAAGTAGGTGAGGTATCATGGGTATTACGGTACCTTTATATTGACATGTTTTCATACTCACAGCATTGGTGTCATTAGGAAAGTTGACTATTCAATTAATTACTTTACTTTTATCAAGGAAAGCTGTATTCATATAATTACGTATTTGTTTACGCGACTTGAAATGTGAAATGTTTACGTTTATTTTTACCGAATCCTATAATGTATGTATGTATGATATCGACCTAAACCTTGGGGAGTTTTTAGGACATTTACAGCCGTATGCATAGTCAATTCCAGCGACTCGCCGGAGTTTCGCCGCTCGCTACACAAGAACTATAATGCACGGTCGAGCTCCAAAAAAGTGGTACATCGCCAGAGTTTCGCCAAAATGTGACTTATCGCGTAGTTGTCACATTTTTGGAGCTCGACTGTGCATTATAATCCTTGTGTAGCGAATGGCAAAACTCTGGCGAGTCGCTGGCGAATGACTATGCATACGGCTGTTAGAATTCTAAACGAAAAATTAGTTTCTAATTTAATGTGTGGTTTCTAAATATGGAAATGTTTTGAAAATGTCTCAACTTAAACTCTATTTTAGAAAACTTGAACAAATATGTATGAATCGAGGGGGAAACATCTCCTTTGAATCTCGTATAACTAGAAATTTTGAGTCATTTGAGTCAATTTTCAGTTATTAAATCTTCGCTTCAGTCATCGGTTTGAGTCTTTCAGTCATCGGTTTGAGTCTTTCGTCTTTTCAATATTTTAAGTCTCGTACACATTTTAGTGAGATGTTTTCCTCTCGGTATGAATTGATTGCTTTTATTTCGGACTTTCATTGTATGAAATGTTACTTTGAACAATTTTTTGTTTTCTATTGGGTTCTCAGATTTGGTTTTAGTCAGAAAGTTTCTCAATGTATTGCCGGATTTGAATCAGCCTCTGTCATTGTACTTATTCCAGATAATTTCTCTGATGCGTGTAACAAAATTGAGGATTGCCATTAATAGCTAGCACATTTGACCAGTGCATGTGTCGAACCTACTGACCAGTTGCCATTCTTATTGCATACTTCCAAAAAGTACCATTCCTCTTCATAATAGTTTTACTAAAAGTGGTAGACACCTGTTAGAAAAAGGTATGATGTGTAACCCGTCAAAATGGAAAAGAATGTTTGGCGCAAACCTTTAGGTCATTGGAGAGCGTTATTAGGTCATTGGAGAGCGTTAGGTCATTGGAGAGCGTTAGGTCATTGGAGAGCGTAAGCTCATTCTCTGACAAAAAATTTAAATTTTTTATTATTGCTGTAATAGTTAGGGATCCGCCAGTGAAAAAATGGGCCAAATAGCCAAATTAGTTATCATCTGACAAAACAGAAGGAAATTTGGTTGGTGCCGGGGCTGGAAATATTATTTTGAAAATTTCCCCCCTGAAAAGTCAAAAATTAGCCAGTCTCCTATATTCTCACTTTTTAGTTCATTCGTTTCCTTTTGGCCCTTAGATAGCTGAAATCAATTGACAAAAGTGATCAAATCATGCAAAAATACCGCGATAATCCGATGACAACAAAACAACAAGACCATTCTCCAATAAGCGTTCTAGTTGGTTGAAGGATACTGTTAAATTTTCACAGATAAAATGTTCAAATCCCGTCAGTTTGTGCTTGAAAATTCGTGAATTGTATCCACATATTCGCCAATAAGGCAAATACAGAAATTGAATTTATCAATGATGCTGTTATTAGAGAAAAATATATCGTGGATCGTGCACTATAGATGAGCAATTCGAAAAATACCTAAAAAGTAGGTACCCCAAATTGAGCAATTCAATAAACTTGGATTTGCTAATGAAGATGACGCTGTACAAAAATGTCTCACACCCTCTATTGAGGAGAAGAGGCAAGAATAAATCCGGAAGAATATGGAAAGTTTTGGTGGACATTTCTTTCTGGAAAGGTAGACAATATTTACAGATGGTATAAGTGTGTCCAACCAACGCAAAACTTTCAGCTGGCAAAGTCGATTTTTAGTAGCTCTGTCACACAATCCGTTTTCTCTTTACCAAACCTCGCGGGGCGACTGAGTTGAAAGGGGGGCCAAGAAGGCATCAACCAATAGAAGTCACCGGCTATGAAACTAAGTCGCCACCAAGGGTGGCAAGGTTATTTTAGCTTAGTATGAGAATCCAGAAAAAGGACAGTTGAAGTTTTATCATTTTTCGAGTAAGTCGATATTTGAAATAAAGGGACCCTATGTTTGAGTTCACTCGATGCAATATCGCATGCGATTTTTGCACTTTATCGAAGGATACCCCAAAAATGGTATGTTCGAATATCACCATAAAAAAACGAGCGGATATTTAGCATGCGATAAGAATTATCGATCGGAATAATTGACTTAAATCCTAACCTCGATAATAATCCATTGTTTACATTTTACTCTTGATATTATGAAATGGCAAATTGTGATGAATTTGCAATGATCGCTATTGCAGAAGTAGTAGACGATGCTGCGGGAGCAGCAGAACAGCGAAGGCCCTTCTATCCTCGTATAAATGCATTGAAACTTTGAGATAGACAATTTGTTAAAATGCTTCGTTTATCAAAAGAATTAATTCGTGAGTTGATTCAACTAGTGTCTCCCTATATAAAGGAGGGAAGTACAGAGTCAGCTATAAATATTGAGACAAAAGTAGGTTACCTTCAGTCTGAATAGGCAGGTATATGAATGTGATTTATAATAAAACATGCTTATATGAATGTTTTAATAAGTCTTGGATTCCTCGCAAGTAGCAGCTAAACCAGCTGGACCCAGCTTCCAATATACACGTAGCATTCAGTAAATTATGTTTCGATGTGCCTTGATAAAGTAAATAATGCTTTAAATCAACCAGATATTTTTAATCGATTGGTTAGTAAAGCAACACAAGAAATACAAGCAGAACAGTTGTCAACGGGACGCGCCACGTCATGTGATTGAAATACCTTCAAGCTATTGGTTGAATTCGTGACCCAAGCTAAGAAGAGTATCACATGCGAATTTTTGGCGATGTAAATATCAAGTTCGAAATTTATCGCGCGAACTCAAACATAGGGTCCCAGGGACAACTGTTCTGCTTGTATTTCTTGTGTTGTTTTACTAACCAATCGATTAAAAATATCTGGTTGATTTAAAGCATCAATTACTTTATCAATGCACATTGAAGCATGATTTACTGAATGCTACGTGTATATTGGAAGCTGAGTCTAGCTGGTATAGCTGCCACATGCGAGGAATCCAAGACTTATTAAAACATTCATATAAGCATGTTTTATTATAAATCACATTCATTTACCTGCCTATTTACACTGAAGTTAACTTGCTTTTGTATCAATATTTATAGCTGACTATCTAGGGAGACACTATTCGAATCAACTCTAACAAATTGTCTATCTCAAAGTTTCAATGCATTCATACGAGGGTAGAAGGACCTTCGCTGTCCTGCTGCTCCCGCAGCATCGTCTACTACTTCTGCTATAGCGATCATTGCAATTTCATCAAAATTTGCCATTTCATAATATCACGAGTAAAATGTAAACAATGGATTATTATCGAGGTTAGGATTTAAGTCAATTATTCCGATCGATAATTCTTATCGCATGCTAAGTATCCGCTCGTTGTTTTATGGTCGATAATTATCGCTGGTGATATTCGAACATACCATTTTTGAGGTATCCTTCGATAAAGTGCAAAAATCGCATGCGATATTGCATCGAGTGAACTCAAACATAGGGTCCCAGGCCTTCGGGTCCCGATCTGACTAATACCTTTTTTATTCAGTACAGTAAAGTAAATAGTTAGTCCGCCCCGTAGAAACGTATTTTGGATATCCGTGTGTGTCTTGGAAAAGTATTTGGTAAAGATGAAGACGTAGTGAGAGTGTTTTTGCCAGAATAGAACAAAACTAATTATAATACTATAGCTTAAAAAATTCAAACGCTAACAGACAACCGGCGCTTTGAATTATATGTAGAAAACTAAGGGAGAGGGGCATTAATAGTTGATATTAAATTAAGAGTGTACACGCCAGTACACGGCAATAGCCAGAGCAATAGTACGAGAGACGCATTCTGATATTCAATTAAATAATTGTCCAACCCGCCTTATTAATGACACTAGTACATACGCTTTGTATGTACAGTGGAAGGACAACATGTCCTGGTTGTTGATACTTGGTTTCTTTGTTTGTTGTACAATATTTCTCTCCCAGGAGTTTATCTGAGTACCCGTTCTGTTTCAATTCTCCTCCCCTTATGTTGATGAGTTCAGTTTCCAGATATTATTTGTTTTTCCTAACAAGGACCCCGCAAAATCCTCATGGAAACGGCTAAATTTACTGAAACTCTACAGAAAGATAGTATTCGGTATGCTGATCAAAAGTCTCAATGGGCACAACCCTCCATTTTCAACCTCAGACCCCCTAAAGCCTCCAATGTACATGTTCTGGTGTGTTAATGCATTAGTTTCAATTCATCTTCAAAGCGTTTCTTTTCACTGCCCACCCCTTTCTCCAACCGAATCCTACATTCTACTCTCACCACACCTCGCCCCCACCCCTGCTCCCTTACTCAACCCTTCATTAACGCCCCATTACTCACTCAAGGTTAAAGATTCCTCCCTCACCCTCGCCCCCAAGGAGTGTGAACTCAGCCACTTAAGGCAAGTTGTGTTACCCAGTCGATCAGAGCAAGATACGTACATCTTACTTTAATTATTCATCTATTATTGAAGAAAATATAAAATATTGGAGTAATACCAAAGACTTGAGTTATAATTCTGAATGAAGGGTTGGGTAGGGGTGCAGGTGTGGGGGCGAGGTGTGGTGAGGGTAGAATGTAGGATTCGGTGGGAGAAAGGGGTGGGCAGTGAAAAGAAACGCTTTGAAGATGAATTGAAACTTATGCATTAACACACCTGAAAGTGTACATTGGGGGATTTGAGGGCTATAGTGGGTCTGGGGTTGAAAATGGGGGGTTATGCTCATTGAGACTTTTAACCATCATACCGGATACTATCTTTCTGCGAAGTTTCAGCGAATTTAGCCGAGAGCCATTTTCCACAAGGATTTTGCGGGGTCCTTTATTAATCATTTATTTTATGACACTTTGTTAAAAACTGCCAACACCCAATAAAGTATGAAATTACAATAATTCACTGTGGCATAAAGGTAAAATATAATAAGACCAACTCGTACACAAAGGTTCACTTCCATTCGTTACCCTTTTGAAACTCCTTTTCACTAGATATTCTTGACTAGTTTTTTAGATTTTTCTCGTTACTAATGAAGGGAGTAATGAAATTTGCATATACAAATTGTTTGGAATAATAAATACCCCAACATCAAAATATGTTAGATTTTTTATATCTGTTTGCAACCTTCGAGTGACGCCGTGAATCCAAATAGTCTATTTTTAATTAGGAAAACAAACACTTTGATATCGCCTGTTTAATTAAAACAAATAGTTATCCTACGATTGTTATTGCTCGAGCGCATTTTAGATTTACGTCTAGTAGGTAGGTACATACTCAATGTGTTTAATCATGCGGATATATACAAGTCATTCTGATAATACAATAGACTTAAATCACGTTCAGATACATTTGGAAATGATAGAGAGGAAAATGATTCACAGTGCTGAGAATATACGCTACTTGGTGACCCAATATTCTAAAGATGTATTGTATTTTATTATTATTTTTTAAATTATTGCTCGGCAGTCGGGGCGTAGCGCAGTGGTTAGAGCGTCCGACTCTGAGCCAAAGGTTCGGAGTTCGAGCCCAAGTTGGGCTGGGATTTTTTAATTTAATTTAACCGATTAAATTAATAAAATCTCGAGGCTTGACTGATGGGGTGAGTACTGCACGATTCACTGTTGCGTTCCTATTAACAGTGCTGCTCAGTTCGAGAGCCAGTCGGTTGGCCCCATCATCATCTTTCCGTGAGTATTGCCATAGGTATTCTCCCAGAAGCATTGCTGATGGTTCCTAACCCATTTCTTCTTGTCCTGCTTAAGGTTCATGTAAACCCATGAAAAAATTAACGGGAAGTTTAAAAATTCTGAAAAAAAATCGAGTTATTTTGGCATTCAAATTGAATAATTAGAGAGATGTAGAAGAAAATCTGATGTACAGTTTTCGAGGAAAAAAATAAAAACCTAATTTTCAGAGGTTTTTTTGAGTTTTCTCAAAAACCACTCATCAGAATCCATTTCAAATATCATGACATATCAATGTCTAAGTGAAAGATAATCACGATATTTTTCAGAATTTTCAACTTCAACGTTACCTCACAATTTTAAAAAAATCTGAAAATCTTGTTATAAAATCAAAGACAGTTGAGAAGAATCGCTTTTGCAAGTGATATTTATATGAAATTTAAAAGACTGAACATTGAGGAACTATTCATACTAGTTTTCCAACATAAGATCAAACATTTATATTTTTAATAATGATATTCAAAACCTCGGACAAAAAACGGTACATCGCTCCAGTAAGTGAACCCTCTGTGGTACATGAACGAAAAGACGAAAATAGTTCTGCTACTGTCCACAAGGTATTGCACATAATTATTGTCACTGTCATATTTACTGTACAGCGTTGCCGATAGTTCTATACAGCGGTAATCGATTTAATTTGTTTAATTTTTGGAAAATGAAAGTTACTTCGATAGGGGTTTGTCAGTTCATCAGTTGAATGTTGTATTGGTTCGCCTAAAGCCTTGGAGTCCTTGGACACAATTGAAGAAGTATGTAAGTAATAAGTTTTATGTTTTGCGATTTAAAATATCAGTTTTGGAAATAGACCAGGAAGCAAAACACAATTGAAAAATAATAATAATCATAATAGCGTCTTCATTGTCCATTCCAGTTGTTTTTAAATAACATTGTATTATATACATAAAAAATAACGGCATAATAGGCGGAGTTCAGCTAACAAAGTTGAAAAATATTGATAAAAATAAATTATAGTGAGTTGTTCATATTAGCTGCTCTTTTTGAATTTTACCAACAATATTGTTGTTTGTGCTGATAGCAAATCTAATCTAAGCAAGATCAAGGATGGACTGACTATATCTATTACAAACCCATGGGCACTGCAACCCCCAATATCAGAAAAACAAACGAAATGAATACAATAAATAATATACAGGTGAACCGGAAAAGAGGGGCAATACCAAAGATTCCCAAGATCTCCTCCCACTGGAAAACTGACTGCACAGGCATCATCAATAAACCAAAATCTAAGAAAAAGAATGAACCAACTCTGAAGAAAATGGTCCCCCACCTTTGGAAACACTGAAAACGATTCAAAAGATAACCCCTTTTAGAACAAAATGAGGTCTCTATCCATGGTAAGCCTGGATGTTCTGCAAATCAACGGAAATTTGCAGACACTGTTTCTGAAAAATGTGGTGTATTACACCCATTACAAAACTGAAGACTCCGCAAATTTTCCGAAACTTGCAGACATGCTTCGGCACGGGGGTTAATTTCGAAAAATGAGGCCTCCACCAAATACAAATCTGAGGGCGCTGCAAATTTCCCTAAAATTTTCAGACAGGACCCAGCAAGGAACACTGAATTCGAATAATGAAGTCTCCGAGGTCTCCACCCAGAAAAACCAGAGGCACTGCAACTCTAACCAAATTCACAGACTCGGCAGAGGCCACTGAATTCGATTAACGAGGTCACCGAGGTCTCCAGCCAACAAAAGAGCGAAGACACTACAAATTCAACCAAATTCATAGATACGACTCAGCAGAGGACCACAGTATTCGAAAAACGAGGTCCCCGAGTTGCCCACCCAACAAAATTATGGAGGCACTGTGAATTCCACCAAATTCACAGACAGGACTCAACTGATCTCGACAAATTATTTCCCCGAGGTTGCCACCCAACAAAAAACTAGAGGCTCTGTTAGTTTCACTAAATTCACTGACAAGGCTCTGTAGAGGTCGCTAATCAACAGTAATGAGGACCGTGAAGTCTACATTCACAAAAAAAGACGAAGATACTATAAAACTGAAATATTTTGTAAACCACTGAACAAAAAGTCTATACGAAGAGCTGGAAAAGATAAGAAAAGAAAAGAAAAAAAGAGTATTGTCCGTGAATTTGGTGAAAGTGCTTCCGGTTTTGGTTGGATGCAGACCTCGGGGGCCTCATTATTGAGTTATGTGTGCAAGTTTCAAAAAATAGAATAGGAAAGTTTGAACCGCAATTATTACAATAATTACCAAAACAGGAATTGATGACTTTGTATGTGTCTCATCAATGTTGACTTGTTACTATAAACCTGCTCATGTTTAATGTCTAGATAAAGAAAACAAACATTATAGATAATACAGTAAATGAATAATTCATTATTGAAGAGGAAGAAATCACAAAATCATCTCCACAACGAAAAAGAATTGTAATAATAATTATTGTTCCTAGTAATCCGGCTATCCGTAATATAGCTACATAATGCATTGAATTACATTACCACAGTTAGTACCAGATAATAATTAATAATCCTGTGAGCTATTTCGCAGTACTCCCAACAATGTTGAGACTTGGCAACAATGCATTAGCAGTAGGATTGACCGTTGCAGAAAACTGTAATTTATATGGAAATATTATAAAAGATCGCTGTAACTATGGTATGAAAAACATCTTGTCAGTGCCATCTTACAGTTCGGAAACGCGAAATATTTGACTTTATATGAACCTTAAGGTCCCAAATCGCAGGATGGTTCCGGTCCGATGAGAGGTGATGCTGTCCCCGCTCTTGCTAAAGCATCTGCGCTCTCATTTCCCTGGATGCCCCTGTGACCTAGTATCCAGATAAGTTTCACTTTGTTTTGTGCTCCTATGTCGCTGACGTTTCTGTGAGTCTCCCAAACTAGATTGGAAAAAACCGGTAGGGCCTTTATTGCCGCCTGACTCTCGGAGAGAACGACTATGGGTTGGTTTCTATAGGACCCCTCCTTAAAATCTCTCTCGTGCAAACAGAAATAGAAATTACCACGGCTAGGAATATAGAGGTTTGAGTACTGAGGCTTAGACTAATGTCTCACCTCGGTCTCTTCCCGTATAATCCAGCCCCTATCCCATTGCTGGTCTTAGAGTGAGAATTGCCCTCTTGATGGCAGCATTGGTAGGGCTCTTGGTGTGACTTCCCCAACTTGTATGATGGTGGTGTATGTTCCATCAAAGGAGTAGCTTGGAACCATTTTATCCAATGACATATCAGATGTGTCGATTATGTTGGAGTGGCCTAGGTTATTGCCCCTCCATTGGCCCAGGCACTTTAGTCTGGAGTCTTCTATCAGTAGTATTGTACTTGTGATGAACCATTTCATTAGGATTGATTCTTTCATAGTGTCGCTGGCTGCAACGAGAATCTGCTCATCGATAGATGTATTGCGTAGGATTCCATGCAGTATAATCCTTTCGATGTCCTAGATCGATAATCGCAAGGCATTTAACACAACAACGCATGAATTATTCTTGCATGTTTTCAGATGACTTGCGATAACCGATCAAATAGTGAGATGCATTGAACAACTGATGTCGCTTTGGAGGACTCGCTTTACTATAACATCAGTTCAAGCTACAGTCCAAACAGATCAGGTTATATTTAGAAGGGGAGTATCCAGGGAGATTCTCTCAGTCCCTTTTTTTGCATCTCACTACTACACTTGCCCAATGCGAGCAAAAACCACGTGGATACAACTGCGACACCCACAGCAACCGGAGACATAAGAACCCCCATCTATGTTATATGGATGACCTTAAACTTCATGCCTCAGGTGAAAACAACCTTCACATCAATATATAAAGTCCAAGACAAAAAAATGGAGATATAAAATATTTGTGAGAGCGGGCATTTCTGGATTTGTTTATGATTTTCTCGATTATGGTGGAGAAAACACATTTATACAACACCAGAACTTTTCAAATTGAGATGGGTATGGGCTTGGGTGCCAAAGTTGTAATTGGTCTGTCAGTCAATAGAAAATCCTGCTTGCACGGCTATCTATTTCGACAATTTTTTCACCTCATTGGATTCACTATACACTCTAAGAAATGAATATGGAATATTGGCTTTGGGTACTATAAGAAGTAACAGGTTACAAACCTGCAACTTGGAAGAAGATAAGGTGTTGAAAAAAAAAGACCGAGGCTCGTTCTGCCACAGAAGTGATAATGAAAATAAAATTACATGCGTGAAATGGAACGATAACAAACTTGTCTCATTAGTTAGTACATTCATTTCTGCTGAACTAGTTACTACTGCCAATAGGTATGAAAAATCACAAAAAACCAAAGTTAATGTTCCATGCCCAAACATAGTCAAAAAGTACAATGCTCACATGGGAGGAGTGGATCTGATGGACATGCTCGTTTCTTTATATAAGATTCCACTAAAGACACGTCGTTGGTATCTATCGATATTTTCGCAAATGATTGATATATGTCTGAATAATGCTTGGTTACTGTATCGACGTGAAAGAAAATTATTGGCCGCTGAAGATAAAGAATTATCGTTGAAAGAATTTAGATATATAGTAGCTCTATCTTTGAAATTGAAAGACAGGGTGAAAAAAAAAGAAAAATCAGCTGAAGCTGCCAATAATGCGAGAAAAATCAGGCGAGTAGTAGCTCCTAGACCGCCACCTGATGTTTTTTCTGATAAAGTGAATCATTTTCCAATAAATTCCACAAAAGGTCGATGTCGATTGGGTAAGACCGGATAAACTCACTGGATTTGTACCAAATGCGATGCAAGACTATGTTTGGTAAAAAAACCGTAATTGCTTCCACACCTTTCATAACAGTAGCTAGGTTTATTTTTGTTTACTGTATGTTTTGTGACACATTTCAAGTTCATTTTTTATATTCATTGCAAATATAGACATTTCGAATATGTGAGTTTTCTTTAGTGATTCATTGGCATTGTATCTTAAAAGTTACAAAATATATTGGAAGTATACCTATCTCTCATTAATTCGCATTGTGTCCTATAAGATACACCTCGTATTTTTTTTACTATTATGAATGTTTCATAAATTTTTGCAAAAATAAGTCCTAATGGACATCAGTTAACAGATATATCAGTTTTTCTAAGTGGGTTTGGCGAATCTATTTTTGCCAAATTAAGGGTTAATAGTTTCATTCCTAAATAATTTTGGAAAATATTTTCAATTACTATTTTCCCTGGCTCTGAGAATCAGGGGGTGCAAAAATCCTATGTTTCGAGACTTTGCCTTGCACTAAGGAAATCTCAACCAAATCTTTTATTCACTAAAATTTTGTTTTCAAGAAAAATTTCTTTTGAAACAAAAATCCTCCCAGAGTCGATGCCGTTTCCAACCGAGATGGCTGACTCTAGTGTCACGCGTCAGGCTATGTTAAAAAAAAAATTGTCGGAAACAAGATTTGAACTCGGGGTGGATGCCCGCGACACTGTAAGTAAGCCCACCAGGCGTTACAAAAATAAATAAATAAATCTGTAGACTAGGGATTCAACTGAAGTAAGTAATGATTTTACGTACCTTGATTCCCTAATATCTGAAAAATGGTCATCTGGTCAAGCTAGCAGGTAGGCATGCGATCATAGTACATGCTAACACTACCCAATCGTACACATTTCGTTCGTTTAAAAATAAGTTACGTTTGGCGGCCCTGGGATCTTGCCGAGGGGGAAACATCTCGCTAAAATGTGTACGAGATTTAAAATATCGAAATGACTGAAAGACTCAAACTGATGACTGAAACACTCAAGCCGATGACTAAAAGACTCAACCGGATGACTGAAGCGAAGATTCAGTGACTGAAAATTGACTCAAATGACTCAAAATTTCTAGTTGTACGAGATTTAAAGGAGATGTTTCCTCCTAGGATCTTGCTCTATTATTTTTAATAAATCTCCACAGCAATAATAAAATTATGAATAGTTTCTAGATTTTCGTTTGATTGTATTGAAGCATGTTGAAGCATTTATGTTATATATTTTAAAAGACGATCCGAAACCAGAAGCAGGTCTGAAAAAAGTCGAAGTTCACAGTTGAAAAGGCCAATAGGTGCAGAAGCAGTGCAGTAAGGCCAACTAGCAATAAGATCATTAATTGAGATATTTAATTTGCATATGCTTGTGATAAAAGTTGTCGAGTCCCGGTATCTACGCAGAATTATAATTAATAGAAGAGCAGTTACTGAAAACTGCAAAGTTGTCTATTGTATAGATCGTCGAGTTCTCCTTGGTACCAGAAGTGAGTGGTGAAAGTGCCTGAAAATGCTTTTCATATGAGAAACATACCGACATTAATAAAAATTTCTTTACGTTGTCAATGTATAGAAAATTGCCATATTGGTTTAACAGTGATTTGAGTTACATCATCTGAATAAATTAACACTCCCATACATACGACAACTTTGAAGGATGGTTCATTGGCTCCGATGATACACTGAGCACCAAAATTTAGACAAAATTCTATCAAACCCATTTTTAGCCTTCATCGATAAGTTTTCCACGACCCCTTCTTTTTGACAGTCTATCGAATGTAATTTTTAGTTAACACATTGGAATGGCAAAAAGTTGAGCAATTAAGAGCAATAAATAGATGCTAAGAAATGCCAAAAATTTTGTTTATTTTGAGATATTAAAAAAAAAAATTTGAAAACTTTTGGAAAAACTACATTTTCATTGCCACTTTTTCAGCTCCATAAAATAGGGTTCAAACAATCTCAGTATACAGTTTCGTTTCGAAGAAACCATCATCAACGTTGGTTTTTTCATATAACACAAAAAAAGTACACCCTGTATGACAAAGCATTTTTCATTGCGAATTACTGTTGAACATTTTAAATAGGAAGTGCTATAGCAAATGTTCAAACAGATTACCTCCAGTTTGTAGACATAAGTATGCTCGTGTCATTGTGGAATCTACAACACGATTCAACATTTCAGAGGTAATTCCATTAAATTATAATCGTACTAAGCAAAGGAAGTGTTCCTCGTTTTCAACATTTTCTTTAAATACCTTGTTTTTAATATTGCTCTACAAAAAACTCTAAAAGTGTTAGGTCTGGTGACCTTGCTGGCCAGGGTGTATCACTATAATCCATTTTCTTGGAAATCGCTCAGACAGGTATGGCGAACAGCTATGGCATCAAGAGCTGGTGCACCAACTTGTTGAAACCAGCAACAGCACAGCGCCCAATATAAAATTATCCAATGCATCTTCCAGATCTTTCTAGAGGATACATCTAAGGACCGTCGTATACAGGATACACCATTAATACAATATAATAGTGCATACTTATACAATACCGCTTTGCGAACAGTGCCGAGATGGTCGTGATGGTTAAAATAATTTTTTAAAATTTTTTTTTCCGTTAACCAGCTGCCATGGTTTGAACCATCGCCGACTGGCAGCGAAAATGATTGAAACAATGTCGCTTCAACCACTCGGCTACCTGGCCCCGTAGAGCGTTTGCTTCTCAACCATAGGTGCGTGGGTTCGAATCACAGGTCCCGTGCAAGGCATCATACGTCAAAAGCTAAGAACCTCGTCTTTCCTACCTCGCACAAGTCTCTCGAATACTTCTGAGGGTTGCCGTAAGGGAACATGACAGAAAGGACAAAAAAATTGAATGCAATAAGCTATAAATTTCGATTTTCTTGCAATAATTTTACTCTGAATCATTAACTCGAAGTTTAAAAACCCCTTCAATGATTCATCAGAAGGAACTACGTCAAACTGAATTGAAATAAACAAAATTTGCCATGTTGACTATTTAGGTATTGAAAAACATATAAAAGAAGGTGGGCGTTTCAGCGATGTTACTGATAAACAACAATCAAATAAAAATAAACATTGACACAAGACCTTTACAGTTCAATTCCATTCACTTAGAAAAAAAAAAATACCGCGTATTTCTGAAAATATACCCACTTGTTTTCAAATAAGGAACAGGTGATTCAGAAGAATGTTTGCAATAAAAAATTATAGTGTTTAATTAATCCTCGAACAGTTTAGTAATATCAATATGCCAACTTTGATATACCAAAGAGACGGAAAATCGTTCCAAAACTTTGACTGGGTGCTATTGTGGTCCAATTCACCGGGAACTCTGTGGGGTACCGCAGAGTTCAGTATTGGGACCAGTTCTCTTCTGAATCTATGTCAATGATATATCTGAATAAACCATATCAGAAAAACGAACCCTCTCTGAAGATGATGCAACGATTCTTGGGCATAATAAAAGCATTGTTTAAATGGAAGTGAGATAGTTAGTCAATGCCTGTGGAAAAGGACCCAAACGCGAGTGTCATCTAGCATGATTAGTTACAAACATGAATATTTGACGTCATTTTAATACAGGTTTCTTCAAAAAACCCTGATTTTAATGCTGTCCCATTGTTTCAATCAAGTTACGACATGACTTGGAGGCCAGATCACTGAAATTACGACATGACTTGGATGCAAGATCACTGCCGCCATCTACATGTCGCATCCATTTGAATCCAATATTAATCCCATATCTATCTTCTTTATAAACAATGATAAAAGTAAATCAAAATTACACAAAGAGTTATCCTCAGATATCAACAAAATCAAAGGAAGGTGTGACTCAAACTTATTGTCATTCAACGTCCTAAAATCAAACATTATTACATTTTCCTGCTCACTACCTGATTTACTCATAGGTGATAGCTATTTGGAAATTTAATCTTGTTTACCTTAGTGTCATAAAATAACTCGATATCAAAATATTTAGGATCGAGTATTAATCTCCGAGCAATAAAAGATATAGACGAACAGTCGTTGCCGACCGATGGTGAACCTTTTACTCCCATATACACCTACTAAGTAGGCTTATTAAGGCAAGTACCTGACAGAAAACAACTACTACCCTGGCTAAGACCACGACGGGTATTGAATTAAATCTACAGATACTTGTGCAACGTTCCTCAAAATATCAGAGGACGCAATTGCAAGTGCCCTCTGTGACCAAACAGCAGAATTATGTTTTGATTTGGACAGGGTGACCACCTGCAGACTAGTTTCGAGGTTGTTGCCTCTCATCAGTGCAAAGGGTAGGTCAACACAGACAGCACTGAAGCCATCTGTTCCCCGTCCAAACCATTACTCACTTTGTCATAATCTGCCAGAAATACTAGTTTTGAAGTTTTTGAAAATACTCAGTGGAGTATATGTGGAGGCGAGAGCTCTGATAAGCTCCGCCTACCAGCGTTTTTGCAATACCATTGGCCGACTCAAATGTTCGGCAATGGTATAAATTTGAGCTCTTTTGGCTGTTTTGGCAGTCATCCAGGAGCCGCCCGAGGGCTCGGACAATTCCCAGGAGAGAAGCCCTCACTTCTGGATGGCTCAGTAGTGTTAATAGTGTAAAGTCCAGTGTAAATAGTATTTCTGGTTTTTAATGATCTTCGGCCTGGCATGCGAATTAATGGAACCTTGTTGGTTGGCAACATCAACAAATCCAGAAAGAATTCGTATGTCAGACACGTTCCTGCTGGTTTTCCAAATAAATGAAGAGTTCCGGAGTTGCTGAGATTTGGCGACGATGCTGTACTTCGGATAGGTGGTGCTGAGCTAGCCGGAAGAGGTAAAACATCCTGTTTCCTACTATCCGAGTGCACGCATTTGTTGACAACTTCGTTGCTTGGTCAACTCTGGTTCACGCAATAAAGCGGTTTCTAGGCCGCTCCACCTAGCGAGCAGAGGAAGAACACTCCGAATCTCCGGGTTGAGAGATTTATGTGAAGAAAACAGGGAGATCGTTTAATAACGAACAGTCGTTGTCGACCGATGATGAAGCCTTTAATCCCATATACACCTACTAAGTAGGCTTATTAAGGCAAGTACCTGACAGAAAACAACTACTCCTCTGGCTAAAATTTAATTCAATACCAGTCGTGGTCTTAGCCAGGGGAGTAGTTGTTTTCTGTAAGGTACTTGTCTTAATAAGCCTACTTAGTAGGTGTATATGGGAGTAAAGGGTTCATCATCGGTCGGCAACGACTGTTCGTTATTAAACGAACTCCCAAATAATTCTGTTTTCTTCAAAAAATATAGAATTGCCATTTCTATATGCACAACACACGTTGTTATGAAAGTTGCATATCACTATCCTTTGTGATAGTTTGTGGGTGAGGGGTAGCCTCCGAGTTCAGAGGGGGAGATTTGTTATTGTTATGATATTCGGATGTAAGCTTAGAACCAGTGGAGATTACATTCAAATTTATGTTGAAAGTGCATCATTGAAATACTCATCCAAATTTAAGTAAAAGCCTTAGTAGCTCTTTCCTTATTTTTGTTATGTTTTTTGCTGAATTAAGGTTATTGGTATTCCGAGGCAGATAATTAAACATTTTTTTAGAGTTGTCAAAAAGTAATGTCTTGACTTGTGTAAAGTTAGGCTCAGGGGGCGATCGATATTATAAGTCTGTCTGGTAGGTAAACGAGAATTTCTCATGTAGTTGTTATTTTATGATTTACAGTTTTCCATTTACAATAAAGAAGATTGTGTCCACGTCCGGTATAACCGGAAGCGCTACGCCACTGAAAACATTCCAGATCGATTATTCATGTTGATATATTGATATTCCATGTTTACAAGATTTTATTCAATTGGGAACATCAAAAATTCTTATGGACCGATTACTTACGTGATAATACCTGTAATAATCCTGTCCCCATCAGATTGAGTCTATAATAGCTAGTAAGTGGCTTATGATTTGAATTTGGTTATGAATAGTTGAGTTTGTTTACTTACATACTTTCAAGTGTACCTACACTGCAACATGTTTTTCCTAATTATTGATAGGTAGTTTTTAAAGTTGACTCACATAGTAACAAAGTTTTTTTTACAGCTATTTCAATAAATAGTGTATTTTTGCCTCAAAATCGGGATAAAAATGAGCAGATTCATTAAAAGTCAACTCATTTAGTATCACTAAAAAGGTCGATACGGAATGCCAATTATTAAATATGGTTTATGTCATGATTACCTTGCTGCGACGCCCATGGTTTGATTTGCCAAGGCGATAAATAAGTCGTAAACGGACGTAAACAAACATGATCGCCACGTTAAGAGTGAATATAATACGGAATTCCAACCTCATCAACGAGTACAAACGGAAATATCCGACAATGCCCTTTTTTAACACGACTCGGGCGTTGATGTTTGTAAACAACGTCGGGTATGTTGCTTTCAAGAAAGAGATAGAAAAGCCCTCTCTATATGTTTTATTGCAAGAAGGTATTAATAGCAAGTTGAAATTATTGGATTATTATTGTGAAAAATTGCTTTTGGTTGTTATGCAGTGAGAGTTACATCAAACGAACTGGGCTACTCCGCATTGAAAACATCATATTAGGCCATATGAGATAGGGAATTTTATTTTTCAAAAAGACAGTATTTTGCGACAGTCTGTACTCGGAAGTCATCATTTAATAAAACGACGAATACTGGAATTTTCATACGATAAAACATTAAAAAATCGGTACAATTTGTCAATATAATAACTGTCGTAGAAAAATATTGTATGATACATTTTCGTAAAGAGCTTTTTTGTACTCGCGTATTTTGTTGAACTCTGCTTCGTCTCATTCAACAATCTTCACGCTCATACAAAAAGCTCCTACTTTACCAACTTGTATAAATAACTATTATAACACTTGTACATAATACACTATTAATTTTTTTCGTTGGAACACTAAGTGTTTCATCTCACTAACAAGTAAAAAGTTCAATATTTTCTATGCTTATTGTGGTAGTTGTTTATGATGTTTCTATATTTTAGATTTATCTATGTTTTTTCTTTTCGCAAAATAAACGCTTTTCGACTTTATCTACTTGTTGGTTGGCGATAAAATGGCCCTCTCTGTAAACAAGACAGACTCTTAGTCAATAAGTTAGTAATACCTTACTCACCGTCGATTATGTTTAGGAGATTCGACGACAAAACACATAAATATCAGCTTATTATGGTGCCCTGGCGTGAAACTACTATACTAATTTCAAGTTCATGTGAACATTGTCAGGACCTCTCAAATGATGCAATGACTTCGTCAGCTCTTAGCCCTTTGCTGTCCACAACTGGAAATATTTGACGAAAGGCACTAGAGAACGTATTCAAAAATAACCTCGAAAAATGTAAACTGTACATTCAAATAAAACAATTCAAAGATTTGATAAGAAATTTCGTTACTTTATCAGGTTCGTTCATTTATAGTTGAAGTGTTTTTCACGTCTAATTTGGAGAAATTTTTCTATGATGTTATGATATGGGTTTACCTCAGCAGATATAAATTTATTGTCGCAGAGTTATTTGTAGACTTACCCAGGAGAAAAGTACATTCTATACATAGTAGGAAAAGCTGGAACTTCACGAGCGACCGCAAAGATTGTTTTCTAGTTTTCAAAAATCAAAAATTATTATAATTAACGTGTTATCTCTTTATTCACAAATAAAATATGCCATGAAATATTTGTTTTGTAACTGTTGGATAACATAAAACAACGTGGTTTGTTCATCTGAATGTTCCTATTTTGTATGTGTTAAATGTATCACCTAGTAATGTTATTATTATACAATGTCAATTTGATTTGTACCTAATGTCAAATATACATTTCAAGTTCCTCTAAAGTTAATCCTATTCATCTCAGTATAACCAACAGGTTATGGGCCCAGGCCATTTCTAGATATAGCGTACCGTATTCCGTTCAGATTTGAATAAATATGTCGTCATTCTCGCAAATCGAGAAGTTGAACAAGAATAATTATGAAACTTGGCGTATGCAGATGGAAGCAATACTCATCAAAAATGACCATTGGTCGTATGTGAATGGCGAAATTAAAGAGCCAGAAGACATGGGAGAAAAATAAACTTGGAAAAAGACAGATCAGAAAGCGAAAGCAGATATTGTTTTGGCAATGCAACCGTCAGAACTTTGCATCATCAAACACTGCACTACATCGGAAAAAGTATGGCAGAAATTGAAAGAAACCTATCAATCTCGTGGGCCAGCCAGAAAAGCTACGTTATTAAAGCAGTTACTGTTTACAAAAATGAAAGAAGGTGACACTATGACAGATCATCTGAAAACTTTTTTTAACGTTGTCGATCAGCTTGGAGAAATGGGAATAGATGTTGGAGATGACCTTCTATCAATATTGATATTATAATTCATTCCCAACACTTATGAAAACTTCCGATGTGCAATCGAAGCAAGAGACGACTTACCAAAACCTGATGTGTTGAAAATTAAACTTTTTGATGAATATAATGCAAGAATAGGGTCTGAAAGTGGAGAAATGTCTCTAAATGCCTTACATACCAAATCCAAGGTTCAGTGGAGTAATCGAAATGGCAGGTATAATAAAGACAAACCGAAGTCAGACAAAAAGTTCGTTCAACAAGATAAAACATATTTTCCTTTCAAATGCAATATTTGCCACAAGTTTGGGCACAAAGGTTCTGAATGCAAATATCGAGCAAGTTATAAAAAGCATGAAGCCTCAAATGTAGAACAAGTTTCTAGCACCGAAGAGGATGCATTCATGATGAGAATTCAGGAAACTAGTATCGTGCAGTCATACCAGGTAGAACAAATAAACAGAAATGAATGGTGTTTAGATAGCGGCGCAACTTCCCATATGTGTAACGACATATCGAAATTTTCGAGTTTTCATGCTTCAAATAATCAGAAGGTGTGTCTAGCTACTGATAAAACAACAAATGTTCTTGGGAAAGGAATAGTTAAAATGATGGTAGATAACGGACCATTAGGAAAAAGAATAATCAATTTAGAAAATGCACTATTTGTACCCGAACTGAATACAAACTTGATTTCTATTTCAAAGGCAGCCTCAAATAGTAGAATCACCAAATTTTACAAGGATCATGCTGAAATCGTAAATCAGAAAGGAGAAATCGTCCTGAGAGCCGAACGAAGAGGAGAACTCTATTATATTCAAGAAGTTGAAGAATCAGTATCAGTAACGAAGGAAAATATCAGCGAACTTAAGAAATGGCATTATCGATATGGCCATCTTAATGAAAATCAACTAAAAATCATATTGTCCAGGAATTTGGTTGATGGAATAAAATTCAATCCTTCGGAAATCTTGAATGAGTGTGAAGTATGTATTAAAAGCAAACAAACTACTTCATCATTTCCCAAATCATCAACTTCAAGAGCAGGAGGTGTTCTAGATTTGATTCACTCTGATATTTGTGGTCCCATGAAAATCAAATCTCTTGGAGGTGCACGATATTTCGCCACTTTTATAGATGATAAGTCGAGATGGGTACAAGTTTATTTTCTCAAATCCAAAGATGAAGTGAGAGAAGTTTTTCTGAAGTTCAAAAACTATGCAGAAACCAAAATGCAAAGAAAAATCCAAATCTTGAGGACAGACAATGGACTGGAGTATCACGGAAGAGAATTCGAGAAGATATTAGAGCAGAATGGAATCAAAAGAGAATTTACAACTGCATATACTCCTCAGCAGAACGGCGTTGCAGAGCGCATGAACCGAACACTAGTAGAAATGTCTTGGTGCATGTTACACCATTCCAATTTGCCACAGAGTTTTTGGGCAGAAGCTGTATCAATAGCAGCTCATATCAGAAATCGTTGTCCAACTCGTAGTTTGGAGAACAACACACCTTATGAAATTTGGAATAAACGGAAGCCAGTAGTATCTCACTTTAGAATTTTCGGTTCGAAAGCATTTGCACTGACAAAATCACATAAATCAAAATTCGATCCAAGATCAAAGGAATGCAAGTTTATAGGATACTCGAATGAATCAAAAGCATATCGTTTGTGGGATCCAGAAGTCAAGAAAGTTATCACTAGTAGAGACGTGAGATTCATTGAAACAGTAACAATGAGGATTGAAGAGGAAAAAGAATTGAATGATTTTATGTTTATCGATATTTCTGAACCGAAAAAGTTATCCGAAGAAAATCAAAGAAAACTTCCAGAACAAGATGAGACATATGAAGAAGAAGAAATACATAGAGATGCAGAAAATATTAGCAGCACAAATAGCATAGAAAATAGAAATCCAATAGTATCGTCCAAGAGGGGGCCAGGTAGACCAGCAATAATAAGAGATGGTTCCAGAGGTAGACCACGAAAGAAATATAACGTTATAGAAACCGTGGAAGAAGTTCAAATCACAACGGAAGAAATGTCAAATCCCAGTGTGGAGGAAGCTTTGAACGGAGAATATGCCAAAGAATGGAAAGATGCAATGAATGATGAATTTCAAGCACTTACAAAAAGCAAAACCTGGACTTTAGTCGAGAAACCTCAAAATCGAAATATTATAGGGTGCAAGTGGATTCTGCGAACAAAGTATACAGCAGACGGAAGTGTAGAACGCAGAAAGGCACGTCTAGTCGCGAAGGGGTTTGCTCAGCAGCCAGGAATAGATTTCCATGAGACGAGCTCACCAGTCACGAGACAAGGATCTATAAGAAGTTTGCTTTCCTTATCAGTTGAACTAGGACTGACCTTGTACCAGATGGATGTGGTCATGGCGTATATCAATGGAGACCTAGAAGAAGATATTTTTATGCATCAAGCAAAACCATTCATTCAGCCAGGAGAGGAAGATAAAGTTTACCATCTTCATAAATCACTTTATGGTTTGAAGCAGTCGGGAAGAAAATGGTTCAAGAAATTAGACCACTACCTCCAAAACACTATAAAACTAAAACCATTGGAAACAGATAAATGTGTTTATGTTTCACGGAGAAACATAGCTGATATTCTAGTTATAGCTGTTTATGTGGACGACTTAATTGTTGCAACGAATAATGTGGATAGATATTTGCAATTGAAAAATGATTTATCCATGGAATTTCAAATAAAAGATCTTGGTTACCTGCATTATTGCCTTGGCATCGAATTTGATCAAAACGAATTATCAAATTCGATCACTATGTCCCAGAAGAAGTACACCATAGACATACTGGAAAAGTACAAAATGTTGGATTGTAATCCAGTATCTACACCTATGGATGTCAATATCAGATTAACGAAAGAGATGAGTCCTAGAACAGAGGAAGAAAGAAGAGAAATGACTATGATACCATATAGACAAGCCATTGGATCATTACTCTACTTAGCCATTTCCACACGTCCTGATTTATCTTTTCCTGTCAGTGCACTAAGTCAATTTAGAAGTAATCCCGGATCAGTACATTGGCGTGGAGTCAAACGTTTATTGAGGTACTTGAAGAAAACCATCAACTATTCTCTAACGTTTCAAAAATCTGGTAAACCTCTATTTGGATATGTTGATGCCGATTGGGGCGGAGACCCAAATGATAGAAGATCATATACCGGATTCGTTTTCATTTTATCTAATTGTCCAATTAGTTGGGAGGCAAGAAAACAAAAATGTGTTTCTCTGTCCAGCACCGAAGCAGAGTATGTTGCATTATCCGAGGCCACTAAGGAGGTTGTTTACCTCAGAACATTTTTACGAGAGTTGGAATTTCCAATGTTACCTGCTGAACCAACAGTTCTTTATTGCGATAACCAGGGAGC
This sequence comes from Chrysolina oricalcia, assembly GCA_944452925.2. Classification (NCBI taxonomy): domain Eukaryota; kingdom Metazoa; phylum Arthropoda; class Insecta; order Coleoptera; family Chrysomelidae; genus Chrysolina; species Chrysolina oricalcia. The sequence continues at coordinate 20,247,849 of OX101825.2, forward strand.
ACAAAAACTGATTCGAAACCCTGTTCACCACTCTCGTACAAAACATATCGACATACGATATCACTATATAAGAGAAATTTTTGATAAAAAGGAGATAGACGTCATCTATATGCTAACGCAAGATATGGTTGCCGATATTTTTACAAAACCTCTGAGTAGCCCAACTCTGATGAAACATATAAAAATCGACAACCACTCCACATTGAGAGTGGGTGTTGGATAACATAAAACAACGTGGTTTGTTCATCTGAATGTTCCTATTTTGTATGTGTTAAATGTATCACCTAGTAATGTTATTATTATAGAATGTCAATTTGATTTGTACCTAATGTCAAATATACATTTCAAGTTCCTCTAAAGTTAATCCTATTCATCTCAGTATAACCAACAGTAACTATGGAAAAAAAGTAATATTGAATTGTTAACTTGATGCAAGAATAGTTTATTTTTGGCGTATTTCGATAGTGTTTTCGAGTGTTCTAAAAAGCAAAGTGTAAAATGGTGAATGATGATGACTGTTCCGTTTCTGGAATACCCTCAGAACTCACGCAGGCAGAGTAAATACTGCATCATTGAAATGAATTTTTTAGTTTGCATATAACTAAAGAGTTTAAACCAATATTTCCTTTTGGTACAAAAATTAATATTTCCCTTGCCTAGCAACTACTAAGTACAAAGATATATTGACTTTTTCTTTACAAAATGTCAAAATTTCTAATCGATTTTCGGAAAACAATATTGTTAATCAGCGTTTTCAAGTATCACCCATCAAATTGTTGTTTTTTCGACCTGAGCGATATTGATCGGCATAGGTCAGTTTTATTTATAGAAAAAATTTATCAATTATTAGTTTCTATACGAATATAAAAAAAAATGTACAATTCAAGTATTCACTGTACAATATAAGTATACTAATCTGAACTTTCTTCGAGAATCAGTTAATTTAATCGTAAAAATCGGAATCGCTCAAAGACACACGGAGGACTTTGAATATTTCCATCATTTATAAAATGTCTCATAAGAGGAATGAAATTATCGAAAAATTACAGAGGAAATTTTCCTCACGTGTAAAAACGTCCATAAGAGGAATGCAATTACCGCTGGCTCACAGCGATAATTGCACTGTAGTGACGTGTTTCGCGTCACTGCAGTGCAATTATCGCATTAGATGTCAATTCAAGTGAAGTCGCGCGATTTTAATGTCAGAAGTGAGACTTCAAATGTGTCATCTACCTAAAGAGTGAGGTGTGAAATTTCCTACCGAATACCACTCGTGCATTGAAAATTAACCAGATAATTCTGAAAAAAAACGTGTTTTTTTATAAAAAACCGCACTCGGTTATTTTTTTCGTTGTTTCAAAAAATTGCCCTCCTCCTTCGGAGTCGGGCAATTTATGCTTTGAAACAACGAAAAAAATAAACTCGTGCAGTTTTTAAAAAAAACACGTTTTTTTCAGAATTATCGGTAATTTTCAATGCACTTGTGGTATTACCCCCGGTAATTGCACTACGGAGCGATAATTGCATTTCGAAAACATCCCCTAGCCATGACGCCACAAACAATACTGAGAAAAGTTCAGATAAACTTCGAAAGGGGAAATATGTCGCGTGTCTAGCACAATTTTATTTATAGTCTTTGCCAGTACAATTTTTAGATAACACGCTTTCTTGCAAAATTATCGGTAATTTTTATGCACTTTTGCAATTATAACCGATAATTTCACTCGCTATATAAAACTCTCATATCCTGCGATATAAGCACCAATCGAAACTGTATGTATACCTTAAGAGTCGGGAAGACCACGTTGTCATGGGCAACCACGAATCCAAAAACCAATGGAGAATATACTTGTTGACTGATTTAGCAAAAATATCAATAACTCTACATGTTGACGTATTGAGAATATGACAAAACTCTACCCTAACTACAGTTTTATCACAGAAAAAATAACATACACCAAACACCGAAGAGATAGAAAAGTAGTTAAGTTCGTACAATACTGACTTTTGCATAACTCTTACGCAATGAGCAATTCTTAATTTTGACAAATCTAAATACACCGAAACTTTCGAAAATCACCAGAATTGTCAATTCTCATAAAAATAATCACCAAGTAACCCAAGTACTACAATCACTAGATCTGGTGATAAATGGCCAGTTTTGGTAATACTGACTGTGGCTCAGTGGCTGCAGTGCCTAGGGAGTCGCCGATAGGCAGGTCCTGCAGAAAGCAAATTATATAGTTTAAATATAGAGTGCGTTGAATATGATGAGTCATTAAACCAATAAGGACTAATTTGATATTATCCAATTGTTGATTTTAATTTTCCTCTTGGCTGGTGTAACAGAAAAACATGAAGGAGATATTTTTTAATTGCACTGATTATACATATTAATTGTTCACTTAATTCTATTGAATCATACCACAAATTTGGTTGATAATAAGTATTGAATACAATAGCCGTAAAAGATTTACTGTTCTCAAAGAAGTCGAACGCACATTGAGACCGTATCAATTGAACATTTTTAACTAGAAAGGTATTGGTTCATCGATATAGCAGTTGAAATTATTTGAATATTTTTTGTCACACAATGAAATAACTTGCAAATTGGAACCTTCGGTGACAAATTCTGTAACGATGGGGGTTTGTGGCAGAAATACACTATTTTTTCTAGGACCAATCATAATAAGAAAATTACCGCTTTACTGAAATTTAATAATTATAGACTACATTAATTAGGAAATATAAGGAAAAGTAAACTCAGGAAATATTATGGAAACTATTATAAATAGAACAAGGAAGTATCAGAAAATCAAGATTTAATAAGTAAGAGGAACAATTTCAGATTTTTTTTTTCAATAAGGCGTGCAGTTTGGGATATTTGGATATGTCCACTTTATGTTTAGATCAAAATAGAATAACGTGTCTATAAGTTTGTGAATTCAAATTTCTTAGATTGCTCAAATTTTATTTTTGTTCCTCCGATCCATAAACTGAGAGTAGCATTTTTCGTACATTTCTGCTGATTTTATGGGTTATACATAAAAGTCAAGGATATCTTTCCGAATGTAAGGTAGAAGTAAAAGGAAGAAGAGAAAGGTAATGCTCAAGAGTAAAAGGTGGAAGTATAAGCATTTTGAGATATTGGGTCGTATGCATAAACCCTGAGCAAATGCTTTTATTTCGATTTCTTGAAACAGACGTATTAATTTTGTTGAGTTTGTAGCAAAATAGACTCTAGGGGGCTCAGGGATAAGATAAAGTCCGGCTGGAACGTAGTCGTCAACAAAAACCACTGATGAAGTGTTGACACAATTTATTTAGCAGCTTATTTGTAAGTAGGTACATCCGCAAAACGCAACCTGAAAGGAATAACACAACTAAACTACCTAGCAGTACCCAGCCACCAAGCAAGCAGTCAGAACTGATAAGGGTCTATTACATACCTGCAGGTAACGTGCAGTAAAGTTCCACAACGATATCACCAGAAAACAAGTGTGCTACACGAATCACCATTTACCAACTACTCAAATGAATCGAATCCTACAAATACCCACGAATACCTCTCTCTCGCACTGTGAACAGTGCAAAACCTTAGTTTACGCATTGTCGTAGAAAAAAAGAGATTTTTTGAAAGGTTTCGATAACGGAGACAGATTTGGTCTCCGAAACGTCAACGTAGTTTGAAAGGGCGTCTCCCATTTCGGTCCGAGGAGGCCGAGATGGGACTAACCTTACGTAGACATTTAAGTACATGGAAATTGATAACGTAGGTAGGATTTGAACCATTTTTCCTTGTGAAAATACATTTTATGAGGAGTAATTTTCTAGTATGATCTAACCAGAACGAACTAACCTTGCGTAGACCATTTTTGCACCATTTTTCCTGGGCGTAAATTACCTTTTAATTAGTTTATCGTTGTGGGCCGAAATAGACATTTATCCAAGCTCATTAAAATTCATCTTACCTGGTCTTTCCAATTTTCGGGCGTCGCCCGTTTGAAAAAGACAAGTATTATTTAGTTATTTTGAACTTATTTTTTGAGATAGGCAAAGTTCAGACAAAATTGAATAATTTTTTATCATCAGCCGCGACTTCCTGTTTCGACATGATTTATTTATATGGAAAGACCTAGTGCTTAATATCAATCAATCAATCAATCAATCAAAGTACACTTTATTGTCAAAAGAATTACATTCTCGTAGACAAAGCACAGGAAATCAATAAAACATGTAAGAAGTCAAATATAGCATACAGTCTAGTATCTGAACAATAAATTAGTGGTAATAATTACTGTAAGTAGGTGAAATAAGTTTAAGTAGTAGGTGAAATAAAAGATAATGTAAATAAAGAGTAGGGTCACATTATAATTCACTCACAGTTGATAAAATTAAAACTTATGATAAAATTTATGACTTATGATAAAATTATAAAACTTCAGTTGAAAGAATCTTCATAGAATTCCTCCGTAGAGTAATAGGCCCTCGCAACTAAAAGCTTTTTCACTTCTCTTCTAAATTTGAACACACTGTGTATATCTTTAATTGCAATAGGAAGGTGATTGTACAGTTTTCTGCTCTTATAAATGAGTGAGTTTTGAGTTAGAGTTGAAGTAGGGGTAGGGAGAGGAGCTTGGTGTGATAAGCGTGTATTGAGTGTTGATGGGGTATTTATTTCATTTTTTAATTTCTTATGTTTTAGACACACTGTTTCTAAAATGAAAAGGCATGCAATTGTTAGTATTTTTTGCTCCATAAACAGTGGCCGACAGGAATCCCGATGATTGGCTTTGCATGCGTATCTGATGGCTCTTTTCTGTAGAATGAAGACCATTTTTAAAAGATATTGCGAACACACGCCCCAGAAGCAAATACCATAACGGAGATGAGACTCCACCAGTGAAAAATAGACCTTTCTTGCATTGGCAGTATCTAATTTATTTGATGTAATGCGTACAGCGTAGCACCCTGAGGCTAACCGCTTACAGAAGTTCCTGACATGGCTTTCAAAACCTAGTTTTTTATCAATATGTATATAACCCCAAAAACTTATTTTCTGTGATATTGGTAATTTTATCTTCATCGGTTCCCAAATAAATATCCTCAATGTCACACTTAAATGAGACAATGTTTGTTTTGTTAACATTAAGTGAAAGGAGATTTGCATCACACCATTCTTTCACCATTTTTATATCCGAATTAATTTGGTCAGTGATTTGTTGTGTCAAAGAATTGTGGTGTCTTCTGCAAACATGGTGAATTTACCCTGTATGCCTAGATGGTTCAGGTCATTGACATAAAGCAGGAATAAAACCGGTCCAAGACCGGAGCCCTGTGGGACACCAGCGTTAACCATACATTCTTTGGATTCAGCCTTATTTAATAGCACATTTTGGCGACGGTCGGATAGATACGATCTGAACCAAGACAATGCAATACCCCTAAATCCGTAGATTTCGAGCTTTCGCAGCAGTATTTCGTGATTTACACAGCCGAAAGCCTTAGATAAGTCACAAAACACTGCCGCCGCTACCTCTCGATCATTTAGGTTGAGGTAAAGGTTATCCAGGAAGGCGAAAATAGCATCCTGTGTGCTTTTTGATGATTGAAAACCAAACTGATTGCCGCTTGGTCGACAATTTCTCCGGAGCACTGGAGTGCTAGCGAAAACTTTTCGGGATTACTAAGCTTTTCATTAAATGCTTTGAAGCACTAAGCACTGGCCAAGAAAGTGCTTGGGAGTACAGTGCTTACAAGCACAAAAGTGCCCTGAGTGCTTTCACGAGCACTAAGCACTGTGCTTTGGGACAGCTCTGAGCCGTTCTCTTCCAGCACAGACTATGCCTTTGGGTACACATGAGTGTTTTGAGGGAGATTATTATTATTATTCAGGAATGGGAAGCTGAATACCAACAACAAAAAATATTATTATTTGGAAAAACCAATGAAGAATTCCTTATGACTTCATCAACTATATTAAATGTACAAAATGAAATGCTCGCTTCAAGGACTGCGTATTTACAGTAACACAAATTGTAGCTCAAATATGCTATCGGTAAAAGTTAAAGATATATGTTTATACTTCGTTCATGTTTGTCTAAAAATAAAAATTCTAATAATGTTGTAGGTATTGCTATTTTGTTTTCTGAGACGTACAATGAAAAATATTGTTCGTTACACGCCTAGAAATGGATTTTTCTTTGCTTGCGTGATTTTTCGTGTCAGCGGCTTGGCCTCCTACGGGAATTTGTCACGCGTGCTCCAGTGACTATTTCGAATTTCTGTAAGAAACGTACTTTTGGAATTTATTTTAAATGACCAAAATGAACGGACTGAATTCAGCATTCAGTTAACAATACCGAAACTTCAAATGTGTAAGCTATAACCATCGTTCCTCTACACATTCGAGAGTTATACGAGGGGAATTTATTAATTCAAATAAAATATTTTGTATCAACCCATCAGCTTCTTCATCATGAATTCAACGTCACATTTCCATTAAGAGAATTGATTCAAACCAAAACTGGGTGTTACAGAAAGATCTATGACATAGAATAAGTAGAAATAAGAATAATTGTTTAGATATAAAGAGTTTTTTTTTTTTCATAATGCGAAAAATTTTCATTGTGTTTTTTCTCGTAACGTCGGAATATCTGAGTTATTACGTGAATTATTATAGATAGATAGAACAAGGTATGTGGGCGGACGAAGCCATAAGCATGTAGGCCTATCAATCGGGCCCGTTATGCACCCACTACTGCTGGGAGATGGTTCAGTTTTGAAGGTAGCCTATCTCGCGAGCGAAAGAGGCCAGCCTTCTGACCGATACCACCCTCACACTCTCCGGGTTCAGTACGATGCTCCCGAGGTGTGCTTCCCGTATTGCTGCCACTGCCGGGCATTCCGTGAGGATGTGAGTGGCTGACTCCTCATCCTCCAAGCACCACCTGCATTCGGTATCATCCGTGAAACCTAAAATGTTGAGGTGCCTGTTGAGGTGGCAGTGTCCCGTCAGGAGCCCTGTCACTAATCTGATTTCCTTTCTGCTCAGTGTGAGCAGAGTCTTGGTCCTCCTGGTAGAAGGGCCTCCGATGTGGAGTTTCGATTGCCTCATGCCTGGTGTATCTTTCCATGTATCCTGGAATTTTACTTCCAGAATTTCCTTCATGGTTGAGACGCACCATGATCTTGAAACTCCTATGATAGGTTCTGGTCCCATCGCTGGGCTTTGCGCACCTTGTCTGGCCAAATAATCAGCCCGTTCGTTTCCATACGTGAGTTATTATTGAATGCCTAAGCATACCGTAGAAGAAAACAAAAAGATATTCAATTTGCTATTTAATTTTTAAACAACCCTTATATTTATTGCTAACCAGGCCTAAATAGAAATTGGGACTACGACACCCAGACTAACGGGAGGACAGATATTTTAAGCGCCTAAACGGCAGTCTTGTCTCAAATCTTGAGAGAGTTAGGTAATAATTTAACTTTTTCTGGTAGAAAAAAACCTTTTTGAATAGTTTAATAACGTAAATATCATGATTTTCATTCAATTCACCGATTCTAATTGGGTTTGGTTTAAGAACACATAAATTGAAAACTTCTTAGTTATCCCGGCGTACTAATATTTTTTATTTCGGCATAATGGAAAATGTTTGTCGAATTCTATGTTTTATTGAGTTCTACCTGGGATTTTGGCCCAGATATTATTCAATGATGATTTGATAATTATTTGAATATATTGCAATCCAGAAAAGTATTGAAAATGATAATAAATAAGGTAACTGGATTAATTAAAACTAGTGTGTGTGTGCAGAATTTGCAGAAGCTTCCTGATATGGTTTGACGATAATTGAGACTTGATAGGTAAGAAAATATTCAGTGTGTACATAAAGTAGGGAATAAATTCATTATGTAGAAAAGGAAAAGCTTTTCAAAAAAATCCGGGGACGCGTCATCACGTAAAAAGATGCACGTTTTAGTCGCATTGATGACGTCATTAATTTTTCGGCTATGACGTCATTGGCATTTTTTACAAATTGCAACCTCTAGTTTTGATAGTGCCATTTGAAAGAGCATATTTCTCTGCACACGTTAAACCAAAAGTTTTGTCATGTTATATAAGGAAATTTTCGAGAAAATTAATGAATCATTGATTTCAAGTTAACTTAGTTTATTCGGTTAATTGAAAAAAATAATCAATTAAGGGTTCAAAATGAAGACCTTCCTAGCTTTGTATAGTTCTCTTTCAGCACTCCACTGGTGTGTTCGTATTTTCTAAGCTCTGAAAAATTCACTCTTTTTATTAGGTATCGTAAAAAGACATTTTACTGTTTTTGATACCTTTCTGGTTTAGCCGTTTGGTTGGCGTATGCCATAGTTTTAAAAGTTCATATTTCATTGATTCGCGTCTTTTCGAAAAAATTAGGAATAAAATGCGCCTTTTTGTTACTCAGAGAATCGAAATTCTGATGATGATTGGATAAGGTCATAGAGTACGAACGCAACAAGAAGTAGTTGTACTATTTGATACTAAATATAGTTGTCGTCAAACTTATAAGATAAATAAAAAAAGGCACAAAAATGGTCTTATCTTGTCCATCTCTGCCTGGAAAGTGCCACATAATGTTGGGGGCAAGTGGTGCAAGAGTTTGAAATAGCTAGTGCATTATAGGTAAATTCACCATGGGTAAATAATTTTTCAATTGCATCAAATTCATTATTGAGAGAGGATTAATTAATTATTTTTGTTTAGAATAACGAGTATACTAGTTATCGATACTAAGTACAAAGAAACAATTTAAAAAATATATGCAGTATAATGATTCGATTTATCATTCATTAAAAAGTTATTCAACAAAAAGAATAACAAATAAAAAAATTTACAACATTCTCGTATATACACAGTTTTCATTCAGTACTGCTTTCTTCCCGACTAAACATCTGGATTGTCAGGAATTAAGATGTTTTTGTTAAGATAATTTAAAAATAGTCTAGAGAAGGTAATTCCCAAATAAGAGCATATACCAACATGGTTTTCCATGAAAATAAATTCAACTTTCCAATTAATCGCCCTGTGTTTTATTTATATGAACTCTCTGTAATCCTATATTTTCAGATCGGATAGTGCGTTGCCACGTTATCATTATTTATACAGATTTTATTGCGAAAAATTACTTCAGTTTGAACTGGAATAATACTTTCGCGGTTGAAGATTTTCTAATAGATGATTTGCACCTTGTGTGAATTTTTCTGATGGAAGCTCTCAGTATGGTATGTCAATGATCAAATGTGCTAAAATTAAAAAATCATATTTATCATATGGGTGTCTTGAACGGAATTTTCATCCGACACAATTACATTAAATTTTGGTGCCGAATATTGTTTTCTCGTTTTCATCGGTGATTTCTATCAAGTTTTAGTGCAATCATATTTGAAGGGCCTAGTGGAAAAACGATGAGGTTCCATATTTTCCGAAATCGACATTTTAGCGGCATCTGTTAGCTTATAGCTCGAAGTATCAACATACCAAACCTCAAGTACTGGGGACAAACAATGACATTCCATAAAAAACTGCGGTCGAAAGTAGGCAGCACAGTGTAAAAACGATGACACTCCCACATTAGATTTCGCTTTTCTCAACTTTTTAAAAAGTGGAACCTCATCGTTTTTTCACTGGATTCATTTATTTCTTGCATAAAATTGAATGTTCTCTCTTATCTTAAAATCAAATTCGGGAATATAATCAATATAGGACACTGGCATTCTGTTTCGTAAAATCATATTTTTATTCATCTGCTCTTGGGTATTTTGTGATCCTCCACTAATAAAAGTAAATTCAATATTAATTTTCATTTTTAACGCCATGCATTTCGAAAATCGTTGTCTTTTACATGTTCACTTATAGACATTATTTTCCTTGCAATGTGAGAAATTAACGAACGGACCGGACCACATAAGGAATCATCCTGTATAAGCAAATATTGTGCTAGTCCTCACATTTCCTTCAAAAAAATTGAGCAAGTTATCAATTAAAAAGTATATATTTTTGCAAAAAATGCATAGTACCTACCACGCCATACACACCTTAATGGTAGTCACATGAGAATATTGGCTTAATTCAGTGCGAGTCAATATCAATACTTACATAAGTTCAGGAAATTACCAGGAAATTAATTCCTATTTTGTCAATAACCAAACAGTTTTTTAAACAAAAATTGCAATAAATCAATAAATAAAATTATTGACATCTCTACATTCGTTCAAATTATTCCACCTATCGCCCCCACGTAACACTTGGCGCGGAAGATGTAAAGGCCCGCTCAGCAATTAGGTATGTTTTTTTCCATGCAGGGTCGGGCGTAGTTATAATAGACAGCTGTATGCGGTACGCGCAGCTATTAGCAAATTAGATTTCGACGGGGCAGTTGTTTACCTAATCTAAAGATACTAATAATAATAAAAATGGATTATTCTGAATACAAAAGTTACAGTGCTTTTGTTAAATTAACTTGATTAATCTGCACGCATCACAATATTTAGTGGCATATGTACTAGTCCGACCCTGGTCGGCGGCATGGGAATCAATTTCGTGCTAATCGACCATTTTTTGCGCCTTTTTTTATTTATCTTATATGTTTGACTACAACTATACCCGGATAGGCCCATAACTCAATCAGCAGTGAGCAAAGTTGAAATAAAGTTTCGAGACACTGGTAGTGTTGATGATCTTCCTAAAGCCGGCCGTCCTAAAATCGATGAGAAGGTCATATGGAATGTTTTATTAGCAATGGAGGAAAATTCACACAACAGCCTAAGAAGTATTAACCAAAATCAAGATACCCCAGTTACAACAACACATAAAATTTTAAAATTGGAAAAGTGGCATCTCTATAAGATGACTCTTACCCAAAAACTTTCCGAGGACGATCCAGGCCGACAAATGCAGTTCTGCCAAATGTTAATAGATATGTGCAACGATGACCCTTTGCTAGTAAAAAATATTGCTTTCTCTGATGAAGCTACCCTTACACTTACAGGAACAGTGAATCGGCAAAATTGCCAAAAAATGGATGAGAGAACATCACACACACTATTCTCAGAGAATAAATGTTTGGGTGGCGATTGTAGAAAACATAATTATTGTTCCTCACTATTTCGAAGAAACCTTCAATGGTCCAGCTACCTTCAATTCATACAGGATTATGTTAAACCCAGTCTGGTGATCTTATTTCCTAACGCAAATAACCCAGCTATACCAAATGAAAACTTGGTACCAGCATAATGGTGCACCGCCGCATTACGCAGCTGATGTTAGAAGGTATATTGAGCAAGTCTTTGCCAACAGGTGGATAGGTAGGCGTGGTTCTATTGAATGGCACCCAAGATCTCCGGACCTTACTCCATTAAATTTTTTTCTTTCAAAGAATGTCGAGTACAAAACTAGATCAGATAATATCGAGGAATTCAAAACTAGGATTATAAATGAATGTAACAATATTACTCAATAAACTGTCACTAAGGTTCAACGAGAATTTATTGACCGTCTTGGATACTGCTAGGCTCAGGAAGGACTTCAGTTTGAACATTTGATCAATTAAGTAGTTTGTTCAATTAACTGTGTAAAATAAATTAATTCAAAATCATTATAACATTAATTTTCTAGAAAATTTCCCTATGTAATATTACAAATCTTTTGAGGTGCCGTGTGGAGAAAAATATGATCTTTCAAATGGCACTGGCAAAAATATAGGTTGCCATTTAAAAAAAAAAAATAATGTCATTTCCGGAAGAGTACTGACGTCACCAATCGGACTAGGACGCCAAAAGATGCGCATCTTGAAACATAAGCTGACATGTCCAAGGACTTTTTCGAAAACCTTTTCCTTTTCTAGAAAATGAATTTATTCCTTACTTTATGTACACACTGTTCGGCTTAAAAATTATTGGTATCAGCTGTGATGAAACTCTATTTCGCCTAAATATCGTTTTATTATATTTCTCTCATATTATCAAAAAAAAGTTGAATTAAAGTCGGATTAAAAAAATTAAAGAAGAGAAAACAGAAAGACAGGACAGAGTTAAATGATTCACTCACCTCTTATACACCTAATATAATTGTTAAATTCTTTTTGAAGTCTATTCGCTGCGTTCTGCTGTCTTGTGAAATTTTGTAAATGCTCGTCGAAAATTTCGTCTGCCGTCCGATCAACTTTTCCCAGATTTTGTAGTAACTGGAAACAAAAAATTGTATTTCAGTAATGGATTAAAAATACAAAACACTTCCATCGAATGTTTTTTTTGGATAGTAAGGAACAAGAAATATTTACAATCAAGTCAAACAAACCCTCCTCTCTCTCTCTTCAGTTCGAGAAGTATGTTGGCTAAACTATAAGGGCCATGAAAGCACGGTTCAAAGAGCACATCGCTCATGTTAGATAAATGGATATGAAAAATACGCTGCAGTCTCTTCCTATGTCTGTTCAAATTCTGTTCGATGTCATTCAGAGTACAACTTGACAATATTATTTCGAGTCCATATTACAAATGATGCCCATGTAAAAAAAAAACTGAAAAATTGTTGACAATAATCAGCGATCCATTCCAATGTTCACAAAAAAAATTACCTATTACCTACCCATAATGTGGAATGAAACCAACCTATGTAAATCAACATTGGATCACCGATGGTTCCAAAACTCAGGAAAGCGTCGGAGCCGGAATATACGGGATGAACCCAATAGTGAAACGCTCGTTCAATATGGGTAAACTAGCTACGATATTTCAGGCAGAGGTATATGCCATTAAAATGTGTGCCAGGGAGCTGGAAAATCGACACCACACGAAAAACAATAAAAATATTTTCAGATAGTCAAGCAGCACTTGTATTACTTATGTATTAACATATCATTATATTTTCATTTAGCTGTTTAGAAAATAAAGTTTTACCTAATGAAAATAATGCAAACAGGTAAGTATTCAATTCAGTAAAAAATATTTCAAACAAGAATTTGAAGTCAGAAGAAAATATTTGATGGCACTACTTGGCAGAAGCCCATTAAACTAATAATAAAATGGATTAAGCAATCCAGACTTCTGCATTTAACCTATACAATAGGTATAATCGTCGGCAAGTCTCCAACAGAAAACAACTACTGTAACAAAGTAGTTCTTGTAGAATACTTTGCCAAGAATCTAACAGATATAATTCAATGGTCGTAGGGGGCAGTAGTTGTTTTCTGTTGGAGACTTGCCGATGATTATACCTATTGTATAGGTTAAATGCAGAAGTCTGGATTGCTTAATCCATTTTATTGTAAGTAGTGTCATCAAATATTTTCTTCTGAATTTATTTGGCTTCAAACGAAGTCGACACCATAGTCGGAGTGCTCTTCGAATCTTGGGGTCAAGATATTTTTCGATTGCGTTGGGTGAGCTACCCTGCGCTGATGATTGGCAAGGAACCATGAAACCGGTCCGTAGGTGTTCCCTCGTGTGGGTTGAGACATGTTTTGGCGTTGAGATTGGGAGAACATTGCAAAGTAGTTCTTGTAGAATACTTTGCCAAGAATCTAACAGATATAATTCAATGGTCGTAGGGGGCAGTAGTTGTTTTCTGTTGGAGACTTGCCGACGATTATACCTATTGTATAGGTTAAATGCAGAAGTCTGGATTGCTTAATCCATTTTATTATTAGTTTAATAGGCTTCTGCCAAGTAGTGTCATCAAATATTTTGTTCTGAATTTATTTGGCTTCAGACGAAGTCGACACCATAGTCGGAGTGCTCTTGGAATCTTGGGGTCAAGATATTTTTCGATTGCGTTGGGTGAGCTACCCTGCGCTGATGATTGGCAAGGAACCATGAAACCGGTCCGTAGGTGTTCCCTCGTGTGGGTTGAGACATGTTTTGGCGTTGAGATTGGGAGAACATTGCAAAGTAGTTCTTGTAGAATACTTTGCCAAGAATCTAACAGATATAATTCAATGGCCGTAGGGGGCAGTAGTTGTTTTCTGTTGGAGACTTGCCGACGATTATACCTATTGTATAGGTTAAATGCAGAAGTCTGGATTGCTTAATCCATTTTATTATTAGTTTAATGGGCTTCTGCCAAGTAGTGTCATCAAATATTTTCTTCTGAATTCATTTGGCTTCAGACGAAGTCGACACCATAGTCGGAGTGCTCTTCGAATCTTGGGGTCAAGATATTTTTCGATTGCGTTGGGTGAGCTACCCTGCGCTGATGATTGGCAAGGAACCATGAAACCGGTCCGTAGGTGTTCCCTCGTGTGGGTTGAGACATGTTTTGGCGTTGAGATTGGGAGAACATTACAAAGTAGTTCTTGTAGAATACTTTGCCAAGAATCTAACAGATATAATTCAATGGTCGTAGGGGGCAGTAGTTGTTTTCTGTTGGAGACTTGCCGACGATTATACCTATTGTATAGGTTAAATGCAGAAGTCTGGATTGCTTAATCCATTTTATTATTAGTATTATTAAGAATTTGAAGATTCGTATCGTTTTTTTTATGATAATTTCCTGAAATATGGTAATTTTCATAGTTTTGCATTATAGATCGTTCTATCATTTGTTATAGGGGCATGATTTCATTTTTCAAGATGCATGTTGTAGTAAGGCACCAAGATTAATAAAGTCACCGAAAATTATTTGGGAAATCTGCACAGTTTTGTTCAATGTTTGCTATCATTTTAAATTTTTTGCACGTTCGGCATTATGGATAGTTTTGCCAAATGGTGGAATTTGCCACACATCTGCAGCTTTATAGCTTATGACTTCATTTTGGACACTTTCAACCAATATGTCAATTTTATATAATAAACAGTTCATCATAAACTTCATATAGTTTAGGAGATGATGTCATCAAAAAACCCTTTGAAAGGGCCCCGCACGGCTCTTATGGAACATGGGTCCCAGTCGAATTGGCTGAAAATTTAGAATAATGTAGTTTATGATGTCTTGATCAAATAAATGTCTCTATGGGCACAACGAGATCTAATGGACAGTTTTTGAGATACAGTACTTTTGTTGAAAAATTCACTCATTTTATGCTCTATTGATATTGGTGTATTGATGTACATGGCAGTGGCGATAAAATCGTCCAAAACACATATTTTTGTGCAAATGAAAATTGAATTTTCCACATAAAAATCACGCGGGAACCGCTCAAATATTTCATCATTTTTGTTCGCACTTTTATATCCTTCGGTTTTCTCAGAGGCATAAACGAGAAAATCTTCATCAGAAATCTGTCAGCATCTCCCAGTCTATCAAGCCTGCGGAGTTCAAAGAGTAAATTTCGATATCTTGTCCGTTTTTGCTCCTATTTTTGGACGATGTTCGTTTTCCCTAAAGCGGAAAAGTCCATGACGAAAATGATCCCAGTTTGGTGATTGAGGAAGACTACATATTACTTTAATAGTTACTATTGAACTAATTATTGAGAACCATGATTACTTGAACAGGATATAAATGAAATGTTGGAGAATCACTCTTTGCTTGATGGAAATCTATTGGATAAACATAAGGTAAAACACGATTAAATTTCTAAGGAATTTATTATACTCGCGACATTTTTCGCTAAACTGTAGCTTCATCAAAGCGATTATTCTAACATAGATTGTAGGATCTACAAAATTCAGATTGCAATTCACAATATATTGGCCAGAGTGGTCGTAGGATACAAACAAGGGTATTGGAACATCCTAAACTTATCGAAAAATCTAGAAACTCTGGACTAAACAATAATAATAATAAATACTAAAAGTTCATTTGCTAATCATATTCTAAATTATAACCACTACTTTGACATTAATTATGACTTTGAAATTTTACTCATCTGTTAAAAAGGTACATTGTTGAACCTACTTGAAATCATCGAAATGAATCGTTCTTTGAAAGATGTCAATACTAACACTTTGAACGAACAGGTTAATTTTGATTGCATACAATTTTTCACTTCCTTAAATTTCTCAATTCTGATAATCTCACTAAGTTGCTCTCCAACGTGATGAACCATCGATTTGTTTTGGTCTTCTACACTTTAGTTCACCACATTATGTTGAATTGTTCTCTGATCCATGAATTGACTTGATAGCTGACTTGTCACTTTCTAACCTAATTTCGACACAACTTTCTTAACCGGAATAGGGTTATTATATATATATATATATATATATATATATATATATATATATATATATATTACAGGGTTACCGCGGAAAACAGCTTTCAGTGAGTTCGGGTGGCCAGACGTAAGGTGAGGAAAGAGTGCCACTGCTGCCAACATAACTAAATTATTTAGTTTTTTGTATTTAGCTATCCTTGTTCTTTTTGAGTGTCCTTGTTCTTCTTGTTTTTAAATTAATAATCTGGCACTCTTCCGACGTCATGAAAATAGAGGTTTCGCGGTAACCCTGTCAGTATATTTATATAGAATAACCCAGAACCGGAAAAAGCTTAGAAATTTCAATTATACATTCCCATTAAAACATGATGTTTGTTAACGTTTGGTGAAAGGACAAAGAGCCCTAACACTTACATTATAGACATGTGTCTTTGGACCATAAGTTATTTATCTTATTCAAATATTTTCTTCTTTAACTAACTATAACCATACTTGGTGAGTAATCATTCCTATTTTCAACATGACCACTATATCTCAACCTCAATTCTAGGGCATTGGACATAGATTCCATTTCATCATGGAAGATCATTTTATCCACCCCGCTCGACTTACTACAAATGTATTATATATATATATATATCACGTAGTCAATAAAAATCTATCATCTATATATCAATTTGATTTTTTAAGTTTTCCACAATTTTTCCCATTTATATGAAAAATTATGTTTTTTCCTTCCCATGTAAGCAACTCTTGGTCCTTAGTCTAGTAATATAGAAGTTTAATATTTGTTGAAGAACTTATATAAGGCTGAAGGATTTTTGCTAATTCCGAAACATGTAGCTTCTATTTTAAAACTTGTTTATAATTAAAGTTGTGGATATGATTTTGACATCTTCCCAAAAAAATTCAATTATTTCATTATTATTTATACTGAGGGTGAACAAACTAATCCGCAGCCCCTGTACAAGATTAATTTTCCGCGCATCATTTGCGAAGGATACGACAAACTTTCACTAGAGTTCCGAAGCGGAACGCGGTATCTCCGTGCCATCATATTTTATCTGAATCTTACATCGATCTGAAAGATGTATCTGCTTCGTATTCATAACGTACCTTTGCGAAATGTGGGACAGCGTGCGAGCACAAGCAAAAGGCGAATAATGACGATGGCACCGCCAGTAAACAGCATATCTTTAGATGCGCTGCACCGGGCTCTATGTAGCCAGCATCCGACCTTTTTACTCGACAGACCGTATAAAAAAGAAGGAGCGCATCGTGTTCGCTTGTCTACATCTTAGAAACATTTTTTATTACGACTTTGCCTATTATATCGATTATTTCACTCATGCTAAAATATGCTTCTTTGATTGGTTAAAATTTTTCTATTATTAATCGAAATAATCATGTTTTCGATTTTCAGTTCGGCTCTTGATTGACTATTGCAGTTCGCTTTCTCATTGGTTGTTTAAAAGAAACACCACCAGCAAGCACACACTACATTCATTTCAACTTCACAATTTTAGACAAATTCGTAATCCATGTTGATTAATATAATCATCAAAACAAACCAAAACTATTCTGAGGACACAACCTAACCTAAAATGTTTTAATTTTTTGATTGCGTGATAGCGGGGGGACAGTAAATTGCACGAAAAACGCTATGTGTGATTGGTCACTTTACTAGCGGGAAGTTTAAAATGACAGGACAACTGCACGCAACCTGTTTGATAATGCGTAACCTAACCTAACCTGAATAACCTTAATTAAAAGTTAACATGAAAGGAAAGAGCCGTTTCGGTGATTATTTCATTCGTGAAATAATCTTTACAAATACAACTCGTGTTATCGATGATTATCATAAATACCTCCTTTTTTTCGAATCAAACGATGATGCTCTGGGCAACCTCACTCTCGCTACGCGCTCTTTTGGTTGCCAAGCAACATAATTTGTTTATCAAAATCGAAGGAATCTGTTTTTCAATAACCGATACACTTGTATTACATTTTTATTTGGAGGTTTTCAGAAAATTCCATTTTTCCTGGAATCCTCTGCATCTCTTGAAATTCAAATTGCACGAGACGACGCGACGTTTGAATTTGTCCTCCCATACAAGAAGGAAGGTGAGAAAACTGCTAAGGAGTAGAGTCAGTGCCGGTTTTAGCACTACCGGGGCTCTGGGCGAAATTTATACAGTACCCTCCTTTCTGGTCACCGATTCACGAAAAAAGGATAGAAAAAACAAGAGAAGAAATGGAATAATAGCCATTTATTTAAAAAAATTGTTCTTATCGAATTTTACTTGGCTTTTCTATCGACAAACTCTCTCTTATTGAGACATCGAAATCTGTCATCCGCAATTTCATTTTCAATTGACAGAAAACTATAAGAGCCGAGAAAAACTAGGTGGGAATTGGTGTTCTTTTTTAATTTCTGCAGGTTGTATGACTCCGTTCGTTGGAACAACGAGCCCTGGGAAAGTAATGTTCGGCATGTCTCCAAAGTGACGACAAAGGGATGTGAAGACTGGCCTCGACGGGTCAGTCTCGATGGGACCGCTAACGGTGGAACGATTGGTGATATTTCAGAAGAGTATCAGCTTTGAAAATATCTTTAAAACAGAGACAGAACGATAACTTTTCTGCGGTGTTCCAGAGAAGTGAGTGAGCTTGTTAGCTCAGCATCACCAACGAGACGAATGGCTCTTTTTTGGACATAATCTAAAAGTTTCAGTGTTGAGTGTTTAGGGGCTGCATGCCATATGGGAAGTGAAATAGCTCTTGGCACGAAACAGAAGACTGAATTTTTGAGAGGCACTTTAGGCAATGTACCTCACATGGCTTTTCCATAACAGGGCTCTGCTGATGGTAATACCGAGCATCAAAATGGAGGATTTCATTGGTATGGAGACTCCCGACATAATTACGTTACGCACTGTGAGATCGACCTTTCTTGAAAAAATACATGCTTAGGTTTTATTTGCATTGGGATATAATAAATAAGCTACAAAAAAACACAATAAGAGAGGTGAAAATATTGTTTATGATAATGGAACCCGTCTGCTAGATGATGATTTGGCAACTATGTTTAACATTACTTTTACAAAGCCTGTAGTTGATAATACAATATACGACCAGAATTTTTCAAGAGAAAATGTACCTGTGAACAATACTACCTTCTTTATGTCGCCTGTAACAGAGGCTGATATAATGGAATTTTTTTCCTCCTTGAAAAATTTCACTTCGAGTGGAAAAGATAATATATCAAATAAATTATTGAAAACATGTGCTTCTGAGCTTTGTAAACCATTAGTGTTCTTTATAAATTTGTGTACAGAAAAAGGCATATTTCCTGAAAATTTTAAATCAGCGAGGGTATCTCCAATATTCAAGAAGGGTGATTGTGATGATATTAATAATTATAGAGCAGTAAGTATTTTAAAGAGTTTGAAATGAACATGAAAAACCAGTTGAGCAACTTTTTCTACTGTCATAATTTACTATCAATATATCAACATAGTTTCACAAAAAATAAGAGCACCGAAACAGCCCTCTGTAATTTCCAGAATACAATCACCATCATCAAAGCTCTAGATAATAAAGAACGTGTAATGGGCTTGTTTATAGACTTCTCGCGAGCATTTGACTGCTTGGACCATGAGCTCCTATTACTAAAACTTTCAAGGTATGGTGTGATGGTGGATTTTTGCAGCAGTCATAAGTCTTAAGTTTTAAGTCATAAGGAAGAATATTCGTCAATGATTGGTTCTAATAAACGGTTCAACCAATCATTGACGAATATTCTTCCTTAAGACTTAAAACTTATGACTGTTGCATTTATTTCAATTATATCTCAAAAATCGAAGGAAAATTGTTCATGTCAATCATAGTTGTAGTTCGCCATTAGATATAACACCGGGTTTTCCTCAAGGATCAATTTTAGGTCCGTTCCTTTATTTAATATTCGCCAATGACTTGATCAATTTTCTCACTAAAACCTATCCATTACATGTAACTTCTTATGCGGATGACACTAATATTTTGATTCTAGGAAATGATAACACAGACCTGAAACTAACAACAGAAAATAAGTATCTTCAAATACTAACATGGGCTAAAATAAACAATCTGAAACTGAACAAAACTAAAACTAATACAATTACGTACTCTTGTCATGGAGAGCAACAAGAAATTACCCTTTTCAAAAGTACGGAAGATGAAGTCTCTATTTCTGAATCTGTAAATATGCTAGACTTTAAATTACAATGGAGTCCACACATCGACGCATTATGTGGTAATCTGAGAAGAACCTGTTATGCTCTAAGATTTTTGTCTGCCCATTGTAGCGAGAAAGTAATGTTAACATTATATTATGCAAATTTCGATTCGCACATGCGATATGGTATTCTGAACTGGGGAAGAGCTCTTCCGCCAGTAAAGTTTTTATCCTTCAGAAATATGCTGTCAGAATCATTGCTAAACTGAGATCCAGGGATTCCTACAGAGATTCGTTTAAAAAACTTAATATATTAACTCTAATTGGAACATATATCTTAGAAGCTTGTACATATACTTATAGGAACAGAGCATTGTACACGAGATATCGTGTATCACATATACATAATACCGAGGGGGAAGTAACTCTTTCATTAGGTGTACATCATAACATTTTCATTACTTCATTAATCATTTCATATTCAACTTAAAATCGAAATCTATGTTTCTGGGGATCCGTGATATGATTTTTTTCGGTTCCAAGTTGGCAAATTTATGCCGTCTGACAATCAGTAAGTGATCGCCTCGGTGATCGCTGAGCAGACGCGGATTTTAATCAGTGATTTTCCGATGAATAGTATAACATCATTAATGGTAATTATTTTTCATTAGAGTTAATTACTGCATTATTTTCATTAGGTGTACAAAAGATGGCTAGTTACTTCCCCCTCGCATAATACCAGATTTAGAGACCTGTTGCACATCGCACTGCCTTGTATCAGAAAAGTTTTGAATACATAGGGTGTAAATGTTTCAATAACCTTCCTGATGAAATAAAAAAATTTGCCAAATGTGCATGTATCTAAAAAAAAGACTAGGCAATTGAAAATCGAGAAGAATTGTAATACTCTTGACGAGTTTTTTAATTAGGCTAGTGTGTTTTTGTGTTTTGTTTGTATTTATCTGTAGCGTTTATTTTATATGGACTTTGATCTCTTGATTCTTTTTTTCTTGAACTCCGATGTCTTTCTAGTTTACTTGGACGTATTTGCAAATTATTAAATTTTTACAATTTATTGTCATTACATAATTTATTTTGAGAATAAAGATTTATTATTTATTCAATACTACCAAGTTGGTGGATCCCCATTCTAGAATATTTTTCTGGTACATATTTAAAATGTTCACGGTCTTTCCTCGTTCTCTTTTAGTTTCGCGGGCTCATTTCGGAGCTTTGGAAGAAAACGAGGTATGAAGGCTACTATCATCCGCAAAAGCTATGCAATGGGCATGAGGTAGCTCCAAACAAATCATTTCACTATATTTTCGGCTGAAAGCTCTTCTGTCTCACTTGGTCTTGCGTACGGTGTTTGGATCTCAGATTGATTTGGTTGCTGCGTATAGGTTGACTAAGCGCAAAATTTGAGGTGAGGATGTCGACCCAATGGATTGTTGCCGTATACAGTACGATGCAAATGTATGGAATAAATTCATTATTTCTATAAACATATAAACATATTTTGGAAAATTCCTCGAACACGTCGATTTTCTTTTCCTATTGGCCAATTTTTGAACCCCACCCAAAATATATAGGGTTAACCGCATTCGAGTAAAAATGACTTTAGTGATATTTTTAAATGGGACACCCAGTGTATTTTTCCACATTTGGTTAGGGATCGTCATTACAAATCAAGTGATACCAGGTTTGATGGGATTATATCAAACGGCTGCGGAGATATGAGCAAAAAACTTCTCCATATGCCCAATGAGTGCGACAGAGACTTTTGACCTTCCGAATCGTGTGGAGTGTCAGTCATACTCATTGGACATACGAGGAAGTTTTTTTGCTCATATCAGCCGTTTGACATAATCCCATCAAACCTGGTATCACTGGATTTGTAAAGACGATCCCTAACCAAATACGGAAAAATACACTGGGTGTCCCATTTAAAAATATCACTGTGGCAAAAGACCAAAACAAGCGGGACCCGTTAGGACCCTCGACGAGTTTTGACCGTATCTTTTCTTTTTCTTTCACTAGTATATGTTTATAAAAACTACTGATTCACTCCTACACAACCCTAAATGGGTAAACAGAAGTACGTGCACTCCCAGTCGGCTCCGTTGATGTATTGGGTTAAGATTTCAATTTTTTTCTGGAATGCGCTTGGAAAAAGAGAGGTCCGCTGAAAGCTCTTCTGTCTCACTTGGTCTTACATACGGTGTTTGGATCTCAGACTGATTTGGTTTCTGCGTAGGTTGGCTAAGCGCAAAATTCGAGTTGAGGATTTCGACCCAAGTATGGTGGCGAGTGACTTTACTTCTGTTTACTTATGTACGGTGCCTACACTAATAGAAATAGTCTCACGCAAAATTTTAATTTTCATAGCTCTCAAATTCACAAGAAAACGAATTTAGACTTGAACTGTTTTTAATTCTATTGGATAGTATTGGATAGTTTTATTCATTCATTTTACAGACAATTAGATTTTAGATTTTATTTCAACACAAAGCATAACGTAAGCTTGTATCTCGACATGTCAATCCAATGTTGATTGGTGTCTGATCATAAACTACTATTTATCTACATATCTATCAATCTATTATGTTTAATCGTATGACATGAATGAGATACATAAAAAAACATGAAAATTGGGTAACATTAAAGATAAAAATTGTTACTTTGAGTCAAACTTAGGAGATAGACAAATGCCACCCCGACTTTTCTGTAGGTCTTTTAAAGAACTACAATTCTTCAGTACATTATTTTTGTGATCTCTTGATGTTTATCACTTTATTACAAAACATTAAATTTTCTCTACTATACAAAAACTTGATTCGAGTGGATTGTACATACTCACCTTCCGTTAAAAAATCTTTTAATGAAAATAAAAACCGTATCAAAATCTATGGTGTTGTTAAGACGAAGTAAGCGAAGAAACAGAAATGATGAGAATAGCCGCGGATGTTGACTTGGTTTTGTCCTATTTAGAGATTTAAGAAAAAGAGACATTCAGACATTATGAATTTAGTCTATACATTTTGAGCGCACTGTATATTCAACCAGGGGCAGCGGGAAATGGGTGCCATGTTCCCTCCTCCAACTCATGACCGATGCATTCATTTTGATCATTTTAATAAATTTTAAATCAGCATAAGGACCACTACCTTTTACCAAGAGGAGAGAAAACTGATCCTTAATAATAATATCACTGTTGCGTTCCAATTAACAGTGCTGCTCCTAAGGTGGCGTATGGAGTTAGTAACAAAGCTTATAAAGAACACATGGCTAATGACCATAGCAGTCGATGTCAAAACACCAATGAAAAAAAAATAACCTTGAAATAGGAATCCTACTACACATGGTAAATAATTTACGTTCTAACAACAATTTACTTAAAACCTTACGAAGGACTAAAGTACATTAAGTACATTTAAATATATACACAGAAATATACACTAATGGTAATATAAATTAACACAAATGACGATACATTTAAATGAAATTACATTAAATCAAATCAAGCCCCTTTATCTATAATTCTATCCTGAACGTTTGAAATAATGAAATGGATTTCAATGAATTGGGCAAATCATTAAATTGGACAAAGCCTTTAAAAAATATAGTGCTCATTGAACTTCTGTAGTTTGTTCTAATTATATGAAGATTGTTGCTGTTTCGAGTCGAATAATTATGGATATCTTTATTGAAGGTAATTGTAGATTGCAGATATGTTGGGTCATTGAATTTAGCATTTTATAAATAAAAATCATAGAACAGTAGTACAATCTTTGAGATACTGAAAGCCAATGTAGAGTGGATAACATTGTAGAAATGGAAGTAGACCTACTACATTTCAAAATTATCCTCATTCCTCGGTCCTGCAATTTTTGCAATTGCTGCATTTTATTTGAGTTGAAGGAGAATAAAATGGAAGCACAGTATTCAAAGTGCGGTTGAAGTAAGGTTCTGTAAACAGTGATTTTCGTATCAGTGGACAAGTTATTGGATATTCTTGTGAAGAAATAAAGTTTTTTTGATATTTTATTTTTTATTTATTCATAATGATCATCAAATGACAAGCAATTATCTAGTTGAAAACCGAGATATTTAACTGATGTAACTATTTCGATACGTTCATTTTCTACTATTTATGTTGTCTGTATTTATTTTATTGAATTTGAATTTAGTGGTAATGATCATAGCTTTAGTTTTTGTTACATTCAATTTCATTTTATTAGTTTTGAGATATAATACAACATCATACAATACTCTATTCATTTTTTCAATTACTTGTTCTAAATCAGTTCCACTGCAGGTCAGTAAAGTATCATCTGCAAATAGGTTGATGAATTCGCAGTCAATGTACAAATTGATATCGTTTAAATACAATATAAATAAAAGGGGACCAAGAACACTTCCTTGGGGTACCCCTGTATCATTTACTTGATAAGACGAAAAATGAACTCAACCTATCCGAGAATGTTTCCAAAATATCCTCATATTGAGAAATAAAGAATTTATTCCATACCTATTGGGCACTATATAAACCATTAGTCCCTCACAGACTACTTTATATGTCGAAAATTTGATTAATTATTGACAATTTATATGACAGTGTAGGATATAATAAATCAACTGCGCCATAAAGTAACACCCCGCTCAACAAACAAATGAAAACGTTCTCTCGAAATCGTAAAAACACAAGTAGCGATTCCTAAAAGGAAATGTCAATTTCTATAACGCCACCTCATATTTTAAAATAAACACAACAAATACGACCAGTTACTGCTCATAATACCAACGACATCGAAGTTCAAGTTCGACTGAAGGTGATTTCATTTTATTCGAAGAGGAGGTTTCGAGACCCTACATATGTATTACGACACACAAGGTAAAAGCGAGTTTCGAACACCTACAACACTTCCGAAATATGGAAGCTCGGAGGCCATACCGCGCGTTGAACCTGTTCGATGATGACTATCGAAAGGTATTTTGGTGATTCGGTGAATACCAAAAGATACCGCGCCGCATCAATGGGAAATTGGCTTTTAATGATTTTTTTTTTATATTGCAGAGCTCGTGATGTTGATCAAATGTCTCCATTGCACTAACGATCTAATAGTCCAGGAGGTGGCGCCGAAAACATGCAAGAGTTTTCTGAAGGCTAATATTTTCAAAATGGGTTGTACTTTAGTGCTGAAAGGCTAGTGTACAGTCAGCACTTACAGTTCCGGGACACCTGGCGCTGCGACGCGCGCACGCAAAGGTGTACATAATTGTAATTAGCATCTCTAAACTGTTTTCTCAAAGCTCAAAATGTGTAGCAAACGAGAAAATATGATATAAAACAGGAATCTAATAGTCAGACAGCGTAATATGGGGACACATAGCGCCAGCGGTACTCAAAAACTGTCAAAAAAATTCCTAACCCAAATGCGGGATGCCATCAAACTTAAAGAATTCGTTTTTTGGTTCAGGCATTCTGCTAAAGATTCTTCCGAAATGGGTGCACCAAGAAGGTTCCAACTGCTCTTCTTCACAATTTTCATGTCAGTGGCAAAACTATAGAATTTTTCTGGTATACTAACTAATGTTCGTTTAAAATAAAAAGTTCGCATTTTTCAATATTGAGTTTGAGTCCAATTTCTTCGGATGATGAAATAATTTTCTTGAACTGTTCTAAAATCACATCAGCTTCACCTCTTATGGAGCCATCATCAAGATACCAGCAATTGAAATCTGCCTCGATTGATTTTGTTAAGTTCTCAATGCATAAACAAAAAAGTGCTGGACCTTGTTGGAAGCCTCTTTCTGACAAAATGATGTTACTTCCATAATTTAAAAAGGTAGAGATGCGGAAAGAGATGCGGTATTGTATCCTTGACTTTTTCCAAAAGGATATTTCTACGAATCATATTAAAAGCATTCTGAAAAACTATTTTCAGGAATACAATAGAATGAGGATCTGGATGTTGCATTAAAAATCGACGGGCAGCAGCGTGGGCAACGGCTTCACATCCTCCTGCAGTTCCAAAACCAAACTGAATAGGGCGGAATGAGTTACCTAGTGCTTCTTTGAACTTTGAACAGGCTATTTTTGCCACCAGTCGTCTAAAAACTGTACCGACGGCAATTGGTCGAATGCCACCATCTTTTTTCCTCAACACAACTAATGATGCTCCGTAAAGTATTGTAATCACGTCGTGATTGACTTAACCACTGAGTACAAAATTACAGAAAGAAGTCAAAGAGCGTAAGAGTTTCTCGCCCATGAATCCAGAGCTTTCAGAAAGCATATCTTGTAGATGTGATGGCCTCAAGGAATCTAGACCACCAGAAGAACCAGTACGGAAAGATTTTACTGAATTCAAAACTTCAATTTCATTTACTTGTAGTGGATCAAAGTTTTCATACTTATAGACTTATAAATGAGAAATATTAGAGGGAAGAATATTTTGAGCCTCTAGCTGATTCAAAGTGACGATATTAGGCTTATGTCACTATGTCGAATATGTCCTCTATTACTAGATCGGAATTAATATAATGGGTTACCAAAGCAAAAATATATTTGTTGCTACTAATGGACGGATTGGCCATCGTTGCTAATTGTTTTTGTATTGTGGTGGATCGCTCGTCTGTTTGTTTGATCTCTGGACTTGTCCTGTGACACTCGGATCAAAGCTCGAGGTTTTGGAGAATCATTAATAAGAATTTGAATATTTATTAAAGCAAGATCGACATGGTTTGTATCTGGTTGTAAACGGGACACAAATCGGAAAAAAAGTGCATATCCCTTGAAAAAAATTCATCAAGGGTCTCTCAATTCCTACTCATTAGTAACTATAGTAAAAAGCCACGGCAACAACGGTTGGATAATTCTAATTAGCCAATACTCTCGATTATTAAAGATTCCAATTAAAAAGCAATATCGCGACTCCGTCGATATTTTACGAAATGTAACTACAGTAAGACACGAGTAGATACGATCGTGACTTACACTTTCATTCAAACTCATCGAAGTTGTGTTATATAAAATGATACAGATATTTAGTTGCTTATCACGGAACGTTAATTCCGTATCTTCGAACTCGACAGAATTCTATTTATTTGAAGGAAGCAGAAAATAGAAAAATACAGCAATAAGACTAATATCAATTTATGGTATTACCGCTAGTTATGAAATAATACAATATAAAATTATAAAAATAAACTGGTGATATTTTTTTACATCAAGAAAACTTAAGATTGAACAAACAACACATCGGGAAGGTTGGTCAAAAATGATAAAAATAAGACACAAACATAAGGAGTTTAAAAATTGAATTGTGGATCTTACCCCAAAGTATATGTAGGTCAGACAGGTAGACCATTCAAAAACCGATTACATGAACATAATATTAGTTATGTAAAAAAAGAGTATATTCAACACATACCAATCATAGTTTAGAAGAAGAAAACTTCGAAATTCTTTATGACGAAAATTAAGTTATAAGGCTTCATTACTAGAACTCCTAGAAATTCATAAACTGAAAAATTCAAATTGTTTACTTAACGACCAACTTGATATCAATAATTCGCCATTGTTGAATTTATTTTATTAATGAGTAGTTATAGTTAAGGAGGTTTCCAGGTACATTATATTGTGCCATCAATAAGTTTTGTGGGTTTTGGGAATATAAGATTAGATTAGGTAGATTCCCACTACATCAATTTAAGTTGTATTTAAGTTAGGTTTCAACAGAAAATTGTATAATGTACTAATCGTTTGATAAAGCTACAGTACAAAGCTACGTAGATTTTAGCATATATTTGGTTAAAATAAAGTTTAAATTAATTATTTTTGGACTACTTGACATTCTCGAACGAGTTTATGATTATTCAGACAGACGCAACCCCTCTAAATCATTCCCTAAGAGGTAGCAATTTTCTAAACTAGTATTAAAGATGTTTATTATAATTAGAAACGATTGAAAATTTCGTCATTATATTTGAATTATTTTAAGAATGAAATTATTATTTGTCAAAATGCTTCAACCCTTATAAACCACCACCTGGGTACATGAATTATTGAAAAATAATTCTTCATTAAAGATTTTTTTTTTCATAATTAGAAATAATTTTAAACTGCATTTATATTGAATTAACAATAATGATATAAAATAATTTTTTTCAACCCTTCAATCCTTATAAAAGCTGCCCTTTAAGACCGACAATCTTAATTTTAATAAAAATTTGACACACATTCGCAGCAGAATCAACGTTGTCGTTACTTGTACTGGGCTGGTTCATAGTATTTTTAAATTAACACACTATAATATGATGCAAGAATTACCCCTAAAAGAAGCGCAATGCATAAGTATTATTGCAAAATTTATTAACACATTTATTAACATTAGATTTTTAAAAAAATCAGTTGGTTTTTCGCCGATAAGTAAACAACTTAAAAAAAGCATTTTATAGAGAATTTCAAAGGCTTTAACGTCATATTAATTAAAAATGTTTGCCATATCTCCTTTAATCTTTATGATACAAAAATTTAAAAAAACAACATTTTCAGTAAAAAAAATCATACAATTAATATTTGAAACATTTTTTCTTATCATGAATACTTTTTGGTTTATTTATTTTCAAAATTATAAAAATGTCGTTTTCAATTCAGTCAATTATTTTTTCTAAACTAGGCATTCCAAACCAATCAAATCGCATGGATCATATCAATTATACCTAAATAAAGTTATTTGCTAGTGGGGAGCCATTAATTTCTATTAGGGTTGTAATGACGAGGGTTTAATTGTTACATTAAAAAAAAACAGGGAGTGACTTTATTTTGGTCATAATTCAATGGACCTTTACATTTAACAAAGAGTTCCACTATATTTTTTTCATTTTGAAAGGATATCTCATTTAAAAGTGTACCGCTGACGTCACTTTAATCGGAAACAACCCCCACCATAATCCATGTTCCGAAACATTCAATACCGTTCTCCTAAAAATATAGATTCTAGCATGGTATAAGCCATTGAGAAATAATTGAAACCTCGTCACTTGATCAACTCATGGAAAAAATCCACATATCAGCTACTTTTTATTGTATTTGTAACTTTCAAATTTCCTGAACGGACCATCCTTTCGATGAAGAACGAGCATTGACAACACCGCAAATCATTATGACAGTTCTCATGCAACAAAATGATCTCGAGATTGAGGTAAATGTTTGTTTTTTTTGCCATTCGACATTTAATTGACACATTCATTAATACTGTAGCGAGGTGTTATTATGACCGATCTGGTCTGAAATTATTTGTGTATTAAATGTTATGCAACAATGAGTCAAGCCAATTTTTTTAATAATTGAGCTATCACAGTCATTGGAATCGCCAAAGTGTTATTCTACAATAAGCAAAAATGTTTCAACCCGTAATTGTAAGGGGGCTCCATCCACTGACGATAGTATTAAGCCACATTCCATCATTCCATGATCTGCTAAACTATTTTGATATTTTTTACGAAACTAGCGGACTGTGGCTTGACCCATTATTGCATAACATCATCTAAATATGGAAAGGCTTCGTGAAGGGAAGTTTGGATAATTTACCGAGGGTAGATTATGAGATGATTGACTCTTTCTATTTAACAAATTTGAATTTATTTTTTGCAATGACTTAAATTTAAAATCGTTCCTTGAACGCTGCTTGAATATTCAGTTGGAAATGTTCATCACAAAAACATAATTATATTTCCGCTTTTTACACAAGGTTTATTCATTGCTTCGAACCACATTTTACAATTTAAGGATCATAAAAAATTGTTTATTAGAATATCCACTGGTGTTCAGACAACCAGGTACGAAGCAAGGAGTGTTTGTAAGGCATATAAATAACATTTGAATTCACAATTCTCTATCATTTGCTAAAAAACGATTTATTATAATATATACCATTTTTCCCGTTACAAGCAATGCCGCTGGAATTGCTCCGCTACTGCTAGGAGGACGTAAACAACAATGGTGGTCTCAATGCAAGGAGACTAAAATTTAACAAGGAGTGTTTGATTCCCATAAGACAATGGGGACACTAGTAGAAAGAGATGAAAGAACATTTGTGACGAAATGTGACGTAGTAGGACGTGTCATGGCCGCCGTTCTCTATAGACAGTGACGGACTAGCTCTTGGTATATGAGAGTTACTGCTGACAGTTTTGTTGCTTGGTTCGAGTTCGACTCTGTACTCATATCCAAGTACGTCACTATGACGCGTTGATGCTACAATTTTCTGATTGGCTAGAGCTTATTAAACCCTCTTTGTTAAATTTTAGTCTCCTTGGGTACGAAGCACCTTTTCGACATGTTCACAGTTATTGCAGGGATACAGATACAGGAATTAGGAAAACAATTTAGAGCACAAACAACAAAAACATTTCAAAACTTTGGAAACCGTATTGACCTCAAAAAAGAAATCAAGTAGGGCATATTCGTTTGCAGCATACATATTTGATGGAACTGCTCTACTTGTATTAAATATTAAAGTAGGCAAACGAGTTAAACAGACAAACGAACCCATCTGGTATCAAATGACAATTGTCATACGACACATTATATTCAAATGTGAATTTGAGATTCCACGGTGCACAACTTTTACAACGTTGCCAAGTCTAGTTTTGATGAACGTGACGTTACGAAACCACTTTATATTAGCGTATACACTTTTTCATTATAGTGTTCTCTCATATGTCGTGGAAAGGTTCATTCTTATGCAAAATATTTTTAGCTCATTTGAAAGGTTTTTTAATGTTCTTCAAAAAATGTCTCATGAGTTTTCCCCAAAAATTTCACCATATTCGAGATTAAAGGTTCTCAATTTCTGGGTTCTACGAAAATAACCATCCTTCAAAGAGCAATAACTCCGACGTCATTGGGTTAACATAGGTCTCTCACAAACGAATCTCTTTGTTTTTTTATTAGCTACAATTTTGTTCGAAATGATGTTTTCGATAAATTTTTTTTCAAGTTATTCATGAAAAACGGTAAAAAATCGTGATTTTTTTCAGTGAAAAATGCACAGTTTCAATCGCTAATAACTCGGAAAGTATCACGTTTACAAAAAAACTTTATAGAACAAAAGTTGCTCAGAATTGGCCAATCTATCGACTTCCGTCCGTTTGATTGAAAAAAATTTCATCTCCTAGATGGGGTTGTTTTCACTCCAGGGGAAAAGCCCGCTTCGGCGTAGGTTATAAATACTACCTAAATCCAAATTTTCAAGAAAATCGACATTGATTCTCAAAATTCCACGGGAAAATGGCTGTTGACTGGACTATCACCACATTGTTATAAATTGATGATGTGAAAGTACACCCGAAAAATATGTCTGTTAACGATAGGGAAGTTGCATACGAAATTAATATAAAAAGATTACCCGGAAACAAGAGTTTCCACCTACTGCATATAGAAAATCATATTCTACAAAAAAAAGTTCTGTTCGAATCCGTAAGTGTTTGCGAAATTTTAATTCTTCTGATGGAATTCAAATATCTACTTTTAACAATCACCAAACTGTCAGAACGTTGAAATCCCACGCGAGAGTTTTGACGGATTCGTTCTGACGTACATATTTCTAAGTATATTTGATGAATGGTTTGTTGGTTCCTATTTTTAGTCAAAGGTGAGTAAAATACTTTATAACCGGACAGTTTTTCTTTGAAGAAGTTTTAGGTGTGAAGAGTAATAGTTATTTTTATGAAATCTGCAACACAAAGATAGAACCAGTGAAAATGAAAACTAAAAAATTGTTCATCGAATAACAAGAAGTAAATATTCCAGAATGAATCCATCACTAATCTCTAGCGTAAGTTTTCGTCACTGCTAGGAGGCAATGTGATGTAATTTGAATTTTACAGCAGTTTTAATTCTGTTGTTGAAATACTCTGTTTGAGAAAATAAAAAATAAATGTTTTTGAAGATAAACTTTTCTTTAATGTGTTGGCACATAACTTAAGAAAGTGTGAACGAATTCTTTCAAGAAGAAACATATCTAACAAGATAGGAAATATTTGTCAGAAAACAACGTTTGTCATATTGGCACATAATCTTACCCCGCAGTTCACTCAATGTCCAAGAGTATATTATTATTATTCATGTACTAGAAGCATATCAAAATTCTGCAAGAGCAATTCAATAAAACCATAAATTTCAAAGAGAGTTAAGTTAACGCTCCGAATTCGATGTTTTGAACCCCAGCCAAATATAGACACATAGGGTTTAACTTCGAAAATATGTCAATAAAAAAATATTGAAGTAACTAATCCTTAGAAGATTTTTCAACGGAATCAAATTTCGGTTATTATGTCTATGAAAATGGGTGTTATTTTCGAAAAGATTCCCATTTTTTTCACTCATATCTGATATTATCAGAGGAAAGTTAGTTACCCCAAAATCGAGTAAAGTATCTCACACAGTGAGACACCCTCGCAACTTAAATCTTTCCTGTACAAAATGACTTAGAAGGTTCATTTCAAGTGTCATACACTGCTCGCCAGCAGTGATGGAACCACCAGCATTTCCGAAAAATTATAGGAGTGAAAATAGGTCGAAAATGTTATCGGATTTGTAATCACAACGATTATTTTAGTTACTTCTAGACCACATTGTTCTTTATTTCCACTAATTAGTTGCGGAGAAAAAAATTGTCGATCTTTTCTTTTGCAAAATGTTCTGTTTCGTTAACTTTAACGAAACAACTTCTGCAATATCTACCTTTTATTAGTTTTAAAGTTAATTTGCCGCTTTTTAGATGCGAAGAAAAAAGATTTCTGCAAATTTTTTCTTAATAAAATTTTCTTTCCAGAACTACTCAGTTGCGACAAAAACGCAGCAATTTGTGAATACCTCAAAGTAAGAGCAGATAAAAATATTTTTTTAGGAAAAGTTTTATATCACCACAACTACGGCAAATTATGGATACATCAAAACTGATAAGAGGTAGAAATTGTGGAAGTTGTTTCGATTACTTCATATGTAGTTATCGAATGTAAATAAAAAAAAAACACCAAACATTTTTTTTCTTCGCAAATAATTAGTGACAAAAAAGCGGCAAATTATGGGTACTTCAAAACTGATAAAAGGTAGAAATTGCGGAAGTTGTTTCGTTAAATTCATATTATGAAGTCAGGGAAATATATAAATTCAAAAAACATAACAAAACATTTTTTCTCCGCAACTAATAAGCGACAAAAACGCAGCAAATTATGGACACTTCCAAATTGAAGTGAATATGAAGTTAGCGAAAGCTAGTAAATTTATTAAAAGAAAAAAACAATTCAACTAATAAGCGAAAAGGCAAATTGGATACTGGGAAACAGATAAAAGGTAAAAATCATTGAAGTTATTTCGTTAAATTAAAGTTAGCAAAAGATGTATATTTAAAAAAAATAGCCAAACATTTTTTTTTCTCCGCAACTAATCAGAGACAAAAACGCGGCAAATTATGGATATATGAAAGCGAAATATCGTATATTTTTTAAAAGAAAAGATAGACACTTTTTCTTCTCTGCGACTAATTAGCAACATAAAAGCTGCAAATTATTGATGCTACAAAGCTGATAAAAGGTAGAAATTGCGGAGGTTGTTTCGTTAAATTCACAGAAGAAAAAAAAGCAAACATTTTTTTCTTCGCAACTAATTAGCGACAAAAACGCGGCAAATTATGGACACTTCAAAACTGATCAAATGTAAAAATCCTTAAAGTTGTTTCTCTAACGTCATATGAAGTTTGCGGAAGTTGTTTCGCTAACCTTATATGAAGTTAGCAAAACATCGTACATTTTTCAAAAGAAAAGATTGACAATTCAACTAGTAAGCGACAAAAACGCGGCAAATTATGGATACTTAAAAATTGATAAAAGGTAGAAATTGCGGAAGTTATTTGGCTAACTTCATATGAAGTTAGCGAAACGTCGTATATTTTTTAAAAGAAAAGAGACAAGTTTTTTTTCTCCACAACT
The DNA here is from genome assembly GCA_944452925.2 of Chrysolina oricalcia. Classification (NCBI taxonomy): domain Eukaryota; kingdom Metazoa; phylum Arthropoda; class Insecta; order Coleoptera; family Chrysomelidae; genus Chrysolina; species Chrysolina oricalcia. The sequence continues at coordinate 20,282,214 of OX101825.2, forward strand.
AATTCAGAAAAATAAAGACTGCAAATTATGGATAATTCAAAGCTGATAAACAGTAGAAATTTAAAACTTGTAGAAGGTAAAAATTGCAGAAGTTGTTTCGCTAACTCCATATGATGTTAGCGAAACATTGTATATTTTTTAAAAGAAAAGAGCTACAATTTTTTTTCTCCGCAACAAATTAGTGGGAAAAAGCGGCAATTTATGGAATCTTGAAAACTAACAGAAGGTAGAAATTGCGAAAGTTGTTTACATTTTTTAGAAGAAAAGAGCCACTATTCAACTAATTAACGGCCAATTATGGATACTTTAAAACTGATAAAAGGTAAAAAATGCTTACTTCATATAAGGTTACCGAAATATCTATATTAAATAAAATATCGGTAGTTTTAATATCCGCAACTGATTGGCGGCAAATTATGGACACTTCAAAAATGATAAAAGATAGATATTGCGGAAGTCGTATATTTTTTAAAAGAAAGGACGACAATTTTTTTCTACGCAATTAATTAGCGGCAAAAAAGCGGCAAATTATGAATACTTGAAAACTGAGAATGTACAAATTGCGGAAGTTGTTTCGAAACATCGTATACTTTTAAAAAGAAAAAAGCTACACATTTTTTTCTGAGCAACTAATTATCTACAAGAAAGCGGCAAATTATGAAATAATCCTTCATTACATTTCAGTTGGTGAAATGCTTCTCAAATGAATTTTCTTATAAACACACGTACTTTCCTTCAATAAAAACGCCAGGGCACCTGTAGAAGTGAGATGAAGCAAACTAGCATCTCGTTAAAAGGTCCGCATAACACGAACGACTAAGTTTGTCACAAATACCTCGCTCAAATGTTTTATTATTATGCAATAATAACGCTACTGACCTTCATTCGAGCTCGCTTTTTGTTCCTTTATTTAATATGGTTAGTTATAAATTACGTTCACGAGCAACTTAAATAACTGTACTCAAGTTCCACATGCCTTGCTGCAAGTGCATTAAGCTCGGTTCTGTTCCATTCAACTGATACGATATTTGTTATACCGGATGACCACGAACGATAGTCAGAAATCGATATTTTTGAAGATGGACCTTTGATATTTGAATATACCGGGTGGCTACGGAAGTATTGCCTACGGAATATCTCAGTTATTGTATGAAGTAGGTTTGTGAAATTTGGAGCGTCGATATAATGACATAAGAGCTAGAATTTGAGCATATTGACATGTCGAAGTTAACTTCCGGTCTGACCGGAAGTAACATCAACTTTCTTATTTTAAATAGAAACCCCATTTTTTTTCTTTTTGCTTTATTCAGCATTCAATTCCCTTTCTAATGACATATCACAAGTTGGTATCTAACCAGAAACTAGATCAGAAAAAAATTATTATTGAAATTCACCGAGTAGGCCGTGGAAGCAAAATGAAAGCCAAAAATTGAAAAGTTGGCTATGGAAACCATACGTCACTTGATAACAGTTGCTACTACTGTGATCTTTTATTTTCATTCGTCGGCGTTATAAAAAGCCGCCAAAAAAAATATTGGAAAAATTGGGAAAAAAACAATACTCTGTAGGTCCATAACTTAAATAGGAACATACAACTTTTTCTTGCCTGTACTATTCAGCATAACCATTCCTTTCTAATGATATAATAGAAAATAATTTTTTGAACTGAGATACCGAAAAATCCAATTATTATTCTTCAAATAACAAAACAGATTATCGCCATACCCAAAAATAAAATTAAAAATAATGTGGAATGATAAATTATATCCTGTAGGTTCTAGGTTAAATAGGAACATAAACGTACTTGGTCTGTGCCATCGTCCATAGATATTCTAATATTTACCTATGGACGATGTTTGTGCTATTCAGAATAATCATTCCATTGCAATAATCATTCGAACCAAAATATTAACAAGTAGGCTGATTAAGATGTATTTTGGAATGAAAGAAAAAAGAAATGAGAGCTGTCACGAACGCTGCTATCCATATTATTTTGACGTTCGAAGTAGTGTTTTTGATTCTGCCATTTTAAAAGGGTTTGGAAATCGAAATCAGTTAGTGGAATATTCAAAAAATGCCCCGTTATTCACGAACCGAACAAATTGACATGCTTCTCATTTATGGTGAATGTTTAAAAAATTATTATGCCGCTGAACGATTGTATTTAGAGCGATATCCAGGGAGGCAGCAACCGTCAAGAAGGTATTTCCAGTGGCTTGAAGAAAAATTAAGAACTGAGCCTGATGTTCACGAAGACCAAGAAGCATTTGTTATTAATGAGGAAACTGAAATTAATGTATTAGCTTTAGTACAATATGATAGCACAATTTCTTCAAGGCAGATTGACGCCGAATTAGCTATAAGTAAGGACTCTGCTAGGAAAATTTTTAAAAAACATCGATTGAAATCCTTCAAGTATCAGTTGCATCAACATTTGTATGAAAATGACGGTGAAAGGCGCCTGGAATATTGTAATTGGTTTCTTCGACAAAATGCTGAGAATCACCTATTTAACTATTATATCTTGTTTACGGACGAGTCAAGATTTACCAATAATGGATTATTTAACAGGAATAATACAAGGTAGGTACTGTACTTTATTTGGATTATTGTCGATAGTCGAAGTGTAAAGTGCTGAAAGTGTGAACGGTCTTTTGTTCCAGGTACTGGGCGATAGCAAACGAGCACCGGTTTCGACAAGGCGGCTTCCAGGAGAGATTTGGTGTGAATGTTTGGACAGGAATAGTTGGAACTCATATTGTTGGCCCCATTCTTTTTCAAGGCCAACTAACCGGAGAGAGATACTTTAATTTTTTAACGAATGAAATTTCGGAATTCATTAACAACCTACCAGCGGAAATAACTGAGAGAATGTACTTCCAGCAAGATGGCGCCCCTCCGCATAATTCAAGAATAGCGAGAAATTATCTTCTAAATCGCTTTCAAGAGAGACTTATAACAACCCATGGTCCAGTTAGGTGGCCACCAAGGTCACCTGATCTTACTCCGTGCGACTTTTTTCTATGGGGGCATCTTAAAAATAGGGTGTATTCCACACAGCCTACAACTCAACATGAGCTAGAAGTAAAACTTCGTAGAGCTTTCCAAGATATCACGCCCCAAATGTTGAGAAACGTTTTACATGAAAATATCACCAGAGTCAATAAATGTATTGACGCTGAGGGAATGCATTTCGAACATTTGTTTTGAATTTATTTTATCTTTAATCCTATCAATTTGAATTTTTATTTCGATAAATCTTCTTTTTGTTATTTGAAGAATAATAATTGGATTTTTCGGTATCTCAGTTCAAAAAATTATTTTCTATTATATCATTAGAAAGGAATGGTTATGCTGAATAGTACAGGCAAGAAAAAGTTGTATGTTCCTATTTAAGTTATGGACCTACAGAGTATTGTTTTTTCCCAATTTTTCCAATATTTTTTTTGGCGGCTTTTTATAACGCCGACGAATGAAAATAAAAGATCACAGTAGTAGCAACTGTTATCAAGTGACGTATGGTTTCCATAGCCAACTTTTCAATTTTTGGCTTTCATTTTGCTTCCACGGCCTACTCGGTGAATTTCAATAATAATTTTTTTCTGATCTAGTTTCTGGTTAGATACCAACTTGTGATATGTCATTAGAAAGGGAATTGAATGCTGAATAAAGCGGAAAAAAAATAGGGTTTCCATTTAAAATAAGAAAGTTGATGTTACTTCCGGTCAGACCGGAAGTTAACTTCGACATGTCAATATGCTCAAATTCTAGCTCTTATGTCATTATATCGACGCTCCAAATTTCACAAACCTACTTCATACAATAACTGAGATATTCCGTAGGCAATACTTCCGTAGCCACCCGGTATTCGACTCAATGTCATTTTGTAGTAACAGAAATAGAAATGGAATTTATTCATCCGAAGACAATGTCTCAAAAAAAAGATATATATAAATGTTATATTCATTTGTGTTTATGTACTTATGAAGCCATTTCTTAAAATCCTTTATTGTACTATAAAACTATTTACAAAAGTTAAGATAACAAACTATAACAATTATAGCTAGTTGAATATATACTTAACCTTAAAAAAAGTAGAAAACAGTACACATCCTAATCAGAAACAGTAAATATGTTTGCCGAATACATCTCGTTTCCCGTTCTTAACCCTAAAGTACCTGTCAGCCCTTATGACGTTTTTGAAATCGTCCAATTTGCCTTTTTTTTCCATATTGAAATAGATCAAAGCCTGACAGAACCATGACCATGCGTTTCTTTATCGTTTAATTTACGAACAAGGTAATGAGCTCCCATTTCAATTGGGCGCCATTTATGCTTGCTTGAGAATTGAATTGAGTAGGTACTATCTTCATGAAATGAACTTTTCATTGAACTGTTTTTTTTGTGGGTGTGTGCACGAGCGTTGTTGTTTCCAGGGACTTGGGTAAAATTTTGGTTGGCTCTATTATTATCGAATAATTGGAGTTTTTTGTGTTTTATTTTGTATTCAAATTTACCTATTTCTGGTGTTGTGTAACAGTTTTTAAGGTTATTCATTAGTTCAAATAATTATCGTGATAAATGTTAAAAATTATACTAAATACAATACAAAATATTGGAGCTTGTTACAACTTACTCCAGAATTTGATCAATAACTGTTGTATTTTATTTGAATTACTTATACTTATTTTTTCTTCTTTTAGAGTGAGGAAGTATAAGAGAAAAACAAAGCAGGCAACACAAAGCCTAGAGGTGTATGAGTTAGTTGCAGCTGATGTTGTAGAAAACAACTATTGTTAATACTTATTACTTATTATTTAAAAATATATCTACTCATGTTTATTGTTACTGTTTAGAGACCTTGTATTGATAAAAAAGAAAAAAAGTAAGTCAAGTTATTTTGAGAGAAACGTCATTAAAACTTTTGTAAAGACTAAAGTTCAGTTTTGTTGGCAAGTTTAGACTTTTAATTAACGAAGTAGAAACAACTATAATATTCGGAAAGCAAGTCAAAATTTCAACCTGTTATGTATCTATTTACAGATCCATTAAGAAAAAGAAAAATAAAAGATCGCTATGACAAACAAGGCAAGACAAGTATTCACACCATAGAAGAAGAATGTAAAGTGTCTTCATATGTCTTTAAGTGACGTATGTTAACCTGGCACAGCCGTTCCAGGAAATTAAAGAAAAAACTAGTTCTGCATTTTTTAACTAACTAATAACTATTTTCTAACACAACTCCCAATTTGTTCCGGAGAAAAGGGTTGTGCTAGCTTAACGCTTAAGCTGGTGGCATCCGTTACGAACTTTTTTCAGCTGAAAATATTCGAATGATTCAATGAATTTCTTTACTTTTTAATAACTTTCTGGTGATATAATAGGAGTTTCAAAATTAACAATATTCGATTGAAATTCCAGAAATGTTATAACTTGATTCCTTCATTTTCTAACTTTCACAAAATAGAAAACTGAGGTGAATTAATCAATATCTCACACACATGGCCAATTGTTGTGAAAAAAATTTCAGTGGAAAGTATCAAAATCGTCTCCGAAATGCATTAAGTCCGAAATCCTAATCATATCACCATATTTCCCCTCTATCATTTTCAAATGAACTGGTTCAATATTTCACACAAATGAAATTAATAGGGGGAAACATTAAATGTGAAAACATATTAACCATCATCGTCGAAACGAGATGAGACTGAAAAAAAATCACAATCAGACCACTCATCGAAAATAACACTCAGTTTTACATTATATTCGTCTCTTATGAACTGACTGTGATGAAAAATACCTAGATATTCGTTTTTATTGTATACGTAATTTCGCAATCTTTCGATTCTCCCATTTTCTAACTCCAGCACAACTCCCTTATCAAAATTTAATAAAGGCAATGGAAAAAACACATTGATAAGGTTGAATTACTACAATTTGTTCTTTATTTGACTCAGTAAAATAAGTTTTGATATGAATGTTTTTTTATTAGAACATGCTCCCTTATTTTAATGAAAATATGCCCAAAAATTCATGCCTGAATAGTGTGGAGCTGTCAGGATTTTTTCATAGTAAAATGGAGTTATCCAGATTTTTCCACTGTTAAAATGTAGTTTTTATTACTGTTATTCAATTATCTTTAGTATCAGTTATATTATTACAAGAATTTTATAAAGGAGAGCTAAATCAAATCAACCAATTGCAGTGTATTTAAGTTAAGTTTTAAAAAAAAATTTGTTTTGAATTTTATTTTCTCTCCAGTGAAAATTACTAAATGTCACTATCCGGTTTTTTCCCTGGTCCCTCCATATTGCATTAATGCGTTCTTCGAAACTTTTTGTCCAGTATTAAATCGTAAGCTACATTTTATATTGATTGATATTGAATTTTTATAGTTTTCTTTCCTCACCACAAAAACTACCCTATTTCATTAAAGGGATTGTCAAACTATGTTGTCCTGAATTTGGAGGTAATTTTCTACACAAACCATAAATTTAAAAATTTAATTATTTTTTTATTTGCCACCCTTAAAAGCCACCCTATTTCACAAGGAATTTTTTAAGCTATTTTTTAGAGGTTGAATTCTATAAAAATCCAAACTTCCAGAATTTCACGTGGTTGAAAAGGGAAACATTGAAAAAAAACATGAATCCTCTGGAAATGAAAAAAAAACCTACGATAAAAAAGAAGCTTCCAGAAAATGAGACAGTTTTCAACATGAATACCTTGTAATAGGTTATCTTGAAGGATGGAACATAACGAGTAAAGTTTCTCCATATTATTGATCTCAATCGTGATGGATGACATCTTGGGGCAAAGACTCAGAAAACAGTCAAGCAAAAAACTGCCTCTCGAAAATTACTACTAAGTACTCTCTATATACTGTTGAACTCAAAATAAATATCTTCCACTAGTCTCATATGTCACTTCGAAATATCGAATTAACGAAGACAGAATCGGTACCAAAGAGAGCAAGTTCATTTGTTTCAGACAAATTATTTTTGTGTCTAATTCCAAAGTATTGTTCTGAACCTTGCCAAACGACATTCCGAGTATTCCGATCTCTATCGAGAATCCTAGACAGTATATGCAAGGCTTACGCTGAAATCAATAAGGGAACATCAAGGACTTTTCACAGCCAATATTAAATTGAAAACGTAAATTTATCAAATTAATGAGCTGAGTGCGGAATTCGAAATTAATTTAGTTCAAATAATCCCTAGAATCTTGTTTTAATAGTCATTTCGTGTTCAGGGCTCCTATTATATTTCTAGCATAAACCATGGCTTCTTCACATAAAGGACCTGTTGAACAAAGACAGGCTTATGACATTTTATACACAATTAGTTCTGGCCCATGGCTGGTTGATTTTCTCCATGTTGGAAGCTGATACTGCTATAAACATAAATTAAATAAAATTAGGTGAAACTTTTTTGTTTAAGACAAGCTTTTATTCAAATGCACTGAAAAGTAATAGTATATTCTGTAACAAGGTTAGAATGAAAATTCGATGCGAGTGGAAAGTTCCGAGCGCGAGCCGAAGGCGAGAGTGAGGAACCACGAGCATCACGAATTTTCATTCTAACCGAGTAGCAGACTATACTTTCTCCACGATCAAAGATAGGAAACGTGACAGCAATAATTTTGACACTCAAATTTTGCCTCTACGATGACAATCAACTGCGTCAAGGCTAATGTTATTATTGCTAACCAGTGTGAGAATATTATTCTATCACAAGAGAGAGAATGTAAATACATTTAAATTGCATGGGGGCAGAGGTGTTACAGAATATTTCTTCAATCTCAAGAGAGAGAATTCCATCATTCAGTAATCAAATTTGACTTCAGAATTGGCAAATTCTGTGATGATCGTGGAGAAAAATTATTTCTGTAGATGTGTGACAGGTTATTCTGTAACAGATTCAAAAACTTGCGGCGCAAAGTACTTGAATACGAAAGCAAGAAGCTTTTGAATATGTTCTTGATACATCAGTCGCAACAAGAATTGGGTTGTAATTGTCTAATAAACTTTTATTTTCCAGATGAACAATTTGATAGTAGTGTATCGCTGGCTACCAAACTTACTCACTACATCATAATTTTTAGATACGTAGAAAGAGTATACTTGACAACATCAAACATAAAAAATTTCGGAAAGCTGAAATTTACTTGGTACAGAATGATCTGGGAATTTGTGTCATTAAGTGGAAGGTTAAACAGTATATATTCAGTACCAGTACCAAATTGATAGATGGTAGATTCTCACATTTAGAAGTCAAGCTGATAAAACAGAAGCAATATTATAAAAAATAATAAAAGAAAAGCTTCTGTAGACGTTTCTGATGTAACTGGTTATAATTCGTTTCTTAGAAAATCTCTGAATTGGTACAAAAAATTTGCATTAGAAGTCATTTTTGAAATAACGCTAGTGCATCACACAAGATGTTTCTGAAATGAAAGAGCTCATTGTCACTGTGATTTTGTTAAACATTCAGTCTGTGAGAAACAAGGTAGATGAATTGAATTTACTATTAGATAACTATAAATATCCAGATTTAATACTGCTCACTGAACATTAGTTGAAACCGGAAGAACCTCTATATTTGCCTCATTATAAGTTAATTTCAAAGTATAGTCGCATAAGATCTACTCATGGAGGAACTTTAGCCCTAGTGAACGAAGAACTAGTATGTAGTTTCATTAATGTTGATAGATTTGATCATTTACTAGCGGAGAGAGAGTTTGAATTTTCTATAATTCACTGCCCAGAACTAAATCTTTTTGTAATGTGTTTCTACAGGCCTCCCACATGTGACATTAGCATCTTTTTAGAGAGGATGGAAGGGATGGAAGTTCTTTTATACCTAATACCCATAAATACCAATATAATTCTAGCAGGGGATTTAAATATCAACTGTTATCAACCCTGCTAGACTCCTTCAACTTATGCATGCATGTAGAATCACCAACAAGAATCGCACTCTTCCGCCACAATCTTTGATTATATTTGTTCAAATGTAAATAATATTAGTTGTTCTGATGTAAATTCTGGTTTATCTGACCATGAGGCCTTTGTTTGTAAGATAACATTTAAAAAAAAATCTTTCAAAAATCCCCCACGTAAAGGTAGAATCCTCAGTAAAAGCAATTTTAATAGGTTCTCACAACTCTGTGCAGATTCAGATTGGTGTAGCATTTTAAGAATGGAGGATCCCGAATTTCATAAAGTAGTAAAGACAATCTTCAACAGGACATTCCCCATTCGAATTTTGAGAAATAAAAAAAAACGTGGATAACTAAAGGACTTAGAACTTCAGCCAACAATATGCGTGCGCTTCACCAAATTAGAAAACATGTCACCAAAGACAACGTATATTTCTACTTTAACAGATACTGAAACATTTACAGGACAGATATTAAAAAAGCAAAAAACACATACTATTCAAGCAGAATAGCTCAATCTGCAAATAAACAAAAGGAAACATGGGCCATCATCAATGAACTAAGAGGTTCGCGGTAAATACTATGAGAAGAAAGGACTCCACCCAAATCAAAAGGGAAATGCGTCCCTGTTGAATTGTCTGAAATTTGGATAGGTTGTAGTTTATACCCTTATGATCAAAAGTCTCCATGGGCCCGAGACCTAAAAATGGACAGTTTTTTGAGTCTCGAAGGTCAAAAGTTGCGACCAGTGCAGATCTCTTCACGCGATCGAAAAAGAATTTGCATCTCTTACTTTGGATAGTCTATTCAACCGCTCTCGTCTGCGTATGGCGATTTCACCTTGTTGGCATTTTCTTCTAAAAGCCATGTCATTCAAAATAATGCGAGTAAGACTCTTCGAAACATTAGCTTTTGTAAAAACTTGACATTTATTGACAATTCAGACAATGTTATTATTCCTGTCAAAATTGAACTGAACTGATGTGATCGCTTGGGAGATTTGCACAAGTTGCAACTTTTGACTTTCAATACCTAAATAACTGTCCATTTTAAGGTATCGGGCCATTGGAGACTTTTGATCAGAAGGGTTTAAACTACAACATAACATCCATTTTCCATTTGATTTGTGCGGGGTCCTTTATGAAGTAACCAACGTCGTTTAAGATAATTTTTTCGTGAAAAATAAAATCTTGTATGCACCACGAGCGTTACTAGATCCTAACGCCCATCGGGCAACTTTCATCCCTCGGGCCAAAGGCCCTCGGGTGAATGTTACCCTCCGGGAGTTAGGATCTATATAACGCACTTGGTACATAAATAGCTATATCGTAATAGCCCCTTTTACAATTTTATCGATACGCCACTGGTCAATCGGGTATCTCCGGAGGTTTGGTCTGCTAATTTGGGCTGCTGTTTCACGCCGGAAGTACCTATTGTTATCATATTTATACGTACTCTCAAACTACAAGAAAACTGTAATCTTTAGTTTAAACTCGTAGTCTAGAGTATCAAAGTATTTTTTTGCACTAGTGCTAAAATTTAAACTTTCGGCACAGTAGAAAAAACTATTTCAAGATTTTTGCATAATCTTCTAAATTATGAATCTTTCATCGGTCTTCAAAGTCTTGGATCTTTTATAAACAGACGTCAAGAGTAAACCTGTTACCACTTAATCGTGTGAAAGTTTAGAGGTCATCTCCCACGTGAAAGTAAACCTTCCAATAATAAACGGACATACGTGGAGGTAAAAGATGAGTCTGACGTGACCGCTTCGAGTTCAACACAATCATCGCAACTTTTGCCTATTTATTGCATATGAAGATGTAATTTCAATTATAGTCGTTTACAAGTCAGTACCGAGAGTGCTACGTTGTTTGATGACAAGACCGATTTGCAATTAATTGTATGCGACTCGTGTGAGAAATCAGCTAGTCCAAGAACTGTAAATGAAATTTTTCATGTCCAGAATGCAACTTTGGAAATCTAGTCTCCCATACTAGTTCAGTAACCTTGTCGCCTGAAATGGGGGGAAACCTTGCGGCAAATCTGGGTAGTTCTGATTTTTTTGCTGAGTTGTTTGACATGTTAGCCGAATTAATAATCCAAGTTTTCGACCACGAGTGCCGAACGTCATTGTCAAAAATCCAAAAAAAAAATCTCTACCACTCTTCAGTTTTTGGCGATTTTAAACCTGAAGGACCGATTTTCGCAAAAAAGATACATCGTAGTACGTTTTCAATGTAGATTAATTTTGCAACAATTTGTGTCAAGTTCTATTTCTGTAGAGCCAATAAGTACTTTTAAGAACACAGCTTTTCAAAATTTATAAATTTTTTTGAACTCAGAAATGTTTAGCGATATTTTGTTGTGCTGTGAGAATTGCGACTCTGCAGGACTATTTTTTTATGGAATTGCCTTCCATATTCCAAAGGGGAGTGAAGGGTTTGCGAGGATCTACGGATGAACCAACCACTACAATGTTCATATTTCTCATTACTATCCCAGCTTTTGTGCCACCCATTGGACGGGTTGGGCTCCTTCCACGCAATGAGGGGTAAACAGATAGTGACTCCTTATGATTCCAAGTTTCGTTCAATAAAACAATAAAATCTTGAACATGGAAAATATTCTTCCACTACCTGAAATCGTACTATTCCCTTCACATATACCATGTTTCTATAACAAAAATCAGAAATAATGAACAACGGTTGGTTTGTTAAAGGCTGACGAGCGAGATACCGGGTTTACCTTTGGGGGTTCCCTAACACTGCGACCTGCTGGGGGCTACTGTATTGTTCTGTCGTCAGTCAGGCAGTCAGACCTGTGTTTTTCACCAGGTTTTGTGGTCCATTTACAAGGTGTTTCGGATTCATACCTGTTTCTAGGATGATCTGTACGAATGTTTTGTTGTGCTTGTTGTGCAGCGTGTCACATTTGAAAATGATGTGAAAGGCTGTTTCCTCCTCGTCACCACTGATCCTACACTCCACGGTTCCTCTATTTATTCCCATGGTGTATAAGTGTTTTCTAAGGCCGCAGTGTCTGGTTAGTAAGCCGGTAATTTGCGTATCTTAGATCTGTAGAGGTTGTGGGTATCAGCCGTCAGTGTTTGGATTAGATGCCTCACCATGGATGTGCTGTGTCGATGCCCTTCAATTTGGCCCCAATATATTTGGTGTTTTGCTTTCTTCCACATCGGGTTTTGCTAATCAAACACTGGTTCTGGGCCTGAGAATGGTGATTAAGACGCTTGTCTTGCAAGCTGGTCTGTTTTAGTGCTTTTTCGTTGCCTTCAATTCCCCTATGTCCAGGCACCCATACAAGTGTAAGAAGTTGTGTTTTGACAGTTCATTGAGGCTCTGAAGGCAGTCCCAAACTTGCCTTTACTTTATCTGTATTGGATTCAGAGCTTTTATTGCGCTCTGGCTGTCAGATATAAAACACATCTATAATGTGTTTTAAATTAATCTGTATGCATGTACTCATGGCATGTGCCTCAGCTTGTTATACTGTGGTGTTGTAGGCAAGTAGAACTTTTACGTTCCATTTTGACCTCACTCCATATATTCCTGCTCCTGTTCCTACATCTGTTTCTGAACCATCTGTATACCAGATTATGTTTCCAGATGATAGTTATTCTAGTTCCGAGTCCCATTCATTCCATTTAAGCTGAATGGTTTTTCGTATGGGTATTGGGGTAGCATGTGGTCTGATATAATTTCCAGTTCGGTAATGTTGACTTCATGGATGATTTTGGCGTGCCCAGTATGTGGTTAGATTATCCAATTACCTGTTTGTTCAAGTCTGTATGCACTCACCTTCGTCTCCCCCATGACTGTGACGTCCAAAGATGGAAGGTTTAGGATGATTTTCATCGCAGCGGTGGGAGTCCTATTCATAGCACTCGGATACACAGACAAGCCTCTGTAATTTAACAAGGTTGGTGTTGGAAAGTTGACCATATGAGATTCTGGGTCTTAGGATCGCGCTGTAAAGCCATTGCATGACGATGATTTCTATTTGTTTATAACATGTTGCAGGTGCATGTTCCAGGTTAGTTTATTATCTAAGAACTGCCCTAAATATTTGACTTGATCAGCAACTTATACAGCCGTATGCATAGTCATTTCCAGCGACTCGCCAGAGTTTCGCCGCTCGCTACACAAGAACTATAATGCACAGTCGAGCTCCAAAAAAGTGGTACATCGCCAGCGTTTCGCCAAAATGTGACTTATCGCGTAGTTGTCACTTTTTTGGAGCACGACTGTGCATTATAATTCTTCTGTAGCGAACGGCGAAACTCTGGCGAGTCGCTGGCGATTGACTATGCATACGGCTGATAGTGTTACGCCAAAGTGGCTACATGTTCCCCAGAATTATTTTTCGTGTGAAGGGAATGAGTGGGGTTTGCTCCCAGTACTTACACCATTCCTCTACGATCCTCAGTGTATTTTGCATTAGCCCAGAGGTTATTTGGGCATACTTTCTCTGTACGAGGACAACTATGTCATCCGCATAACTTTGGGAGTAGTTTCTTGATTATTTGAAGATTCCAGAAATACGTCTACCACCATGTCCCACCGTAGGGGTACCCCTTGTAATTTCCAGCTTCGCGGAGTCTTCAAACAGGTGATCGGACTGTCGATTTTGGAACATTGACAGTATCCACCTGCAGGTGGTTTCGTCAACGCTGCTCCTCCTGGCCGCTGAGACCATACTTTCGAAGAATGTATTGTCAAAGGCTCCTTCGATATCTTGAAAAGTTCATAGAGCTATTTCTTTTTTCGCCAGAGTGCAAAGCCGTCTCGGACGATTGTCCCTGTTAGATAGGCATGCTGGTTCACCTGTAAAGGTCGGTCTATAAGAGCTGCCCCCCGTATGTTCCTATCAGTTTTTATAGTCCTTTTAGGAGAAAGGATGATAAGCTTATTGCTCTGTAATCCTTGCCAATGACGTGATATCATGTCATAGCCGCAAACGGCAGGAAATCTATGCTTAATTGCTGAGATTTATCTCTATGTAGCGAAATTTTCTAATGAAGCGGATGTAGCGTAAAAGCATAATAATAATAAACTTTATTAAGATAGGAATTTCTAATATACAAAATAAATTGATCATCAATAAAAATTGATACATATAGATAAATAAATAAAACAAACAATGTAAATATAAACATGGAACTTGTTACAGATATCTAAATACAATACTTCATAGGTGACATGTTGACATTGTATAATATAATTATTATTTCGGAATAGTAAGCGGAAAATGGTCGAGGTTCAATTATATTAATGAAGAAGATTGATGACAGCATATTCATTTGAATCTTATTTTCGACTACATTTATCTTCTAACATATATCTAACAGTACTGAGTGCTGATATAGATAACTAATCAGAAATTATTTATTTCAATTTATATTTGAATATTTAGATAGATGGACTCATCTTGATTTCCATGGGGAGTTTATTGTACTATACTATATTATAAAAAAATAGCACTAGACTAGTCATCCTTGGTATATGTCAAAATACAAGCAATGTGGTTGAGGATGAAAAGAAAAACATTCCGTTTCCTGTGGCACAGAGTACATTCTTCATTGGAAATTTGACGTTATAAAGTTTCTAATAGGAAACCTGTCTAATATTTCTGCGAATATTTTACATTGCATTCGTACATTTCACTAACTTGCCGCCATTATGTTTGGAACGTAGGTGGAAGGAAATTCGTTCAGATATCTGCCAAATTTCTTACGCTTCAAGGTTATTTTCATATTATTTTTAAAGAAAGCAATTGCAAGTTGGAAACGCTCGGGTTGATTGTACGAATTTAATTTTACGATCCGACCAAAATGTGGTCACAAAACAAAACAAACACACCTATACTAAGTGCAATACTCAACTGAGAAAGAATTTCTTACATACCAAAGAAAAGCCATTATTAACCCCTTGAATATTTTTCTAAGTATGTAAACCTCCGAGCAATAAAAGACATAGATATGCTATTTCTATAATCACAACACACATTTGTTATGAAAGCTCCATAACACTATCCTTTGTTACGGATTGTGTATGAGGGGTAAAACTCCGAGTTCGGAGGGGGAGATTTGTTATTGTTATGATATTCGGACGTAAGCGTAGAACCAGTGGCGTGCTAATACATTATCTCATGTTTCATTTTTAATTGAAAATATGTATAATTAAACACGGTCCGTGCAGATAAATTTGTTCTCACATATACTGGTATCGATAGGCGACCATATGCCTGGTAAGAAAGCACGTGTGTTGTCAAGATGTCAATCCTGAAGTCACCCCAGAGCGCCACGGCAAATAATAGCCGCCATGTACCCTCACAGACTATGCCTTTGAGTAAACTCTACGAGTGTTGTCAGTAGAGAGTAACATATTTTATTACGATGAATAGGTACAAAAATAAGTGACAAATGTAAATGACATGAGAATTGTTAAAACGTCACGTGTACTACTTTTTTTCTACGATCTTTTAAAAATTGACTTTTATTCGTCAAGTGTGAATGCAGAAAGGTAGTGATTATTGCTGTGTGGCAATAGAAACTAAATTGCTTCAAAGCAATGAACACTTACTTTTGATGGTTCTGTCAATCAAAAATACTGTATTGTGCGAAGAATTAGATTATTGCTGATGAAGCATATAATAAGGTAATAAATACTGAAAAAATAAATGAAAGAGCTGTAGTAAAAAAGTCAAAATATTCGAATATTTGAATCACATTAGTAAACTATACTATTTACATAATACACATAGGAGATTACATTCAAATTTATGATGAAAGTGTATCATTGAAATGCGCATCCAAAGTGTAGTATGCTAGAAGCTCTTTAACTATTTTTCTGATGTTTTTTTCTGAATTCAGCTTATTGATATCGTCAGGCAGATGATTGAATTTTTTTTATAGTTGTCAAAAAGTTATTTCTTAACTTTTGTGGAGTTAGGCTTAGGGAGCGATCGATATTACAAGTCATCTGTAGAAAATCGATAATTTCATATGTAGTTATTATTTAACTTCTTGCACCCAAAAGGATTGAAGAAATTCAATGAGGTATCTCCCGAAGTTAGGAAGGAGTATAGGCTCCGTCAAGAGATTAAAAATACTTGCGATGATTCACAGTGTTCCATTCACATTAAATAAGTTTATGTCCACGTCCGGTTTAACCGGAAGCTGTCTCAACATCGTGATGAAAATGAGCAAATTCAATAAAAATCCATTTAAAACCAATAAAAGGTCAAATATGGTTTATGCCATGATTACCATGCTGCGACGCCCATGGTTTGATTTGACAAGACGGCAAATAAGTCGTAAACGGACGTAAACGAACATGATCGCCAAGTTAAGAGTGAATATAATACGGAATTCCGACCTGATCACCGAATGCAAACGGATATATCCGACAATGCCCTTTTTAACATGATTCGGGCTGAGATGTTTGTAAACAAAGTCGGGTATGTTGCTTCCAAGAAAGAGACAGAAAAGCCCTCTCTATATCTTTTATTGCTCGGAGATGTAAACCTTTCGGATTTTTCTATCTTACTACATAGGTCCTCTGGTGGTTCAGATGACCCATCGATTTTTGACACGGGCCTGTAGTCTATTACATTTTAATTCCGACAAAAGAACAAACCACGTACCACGTAATTCTTCAAAAAAATCCCAACATCGTGTTGCCATGGAACAGCTTAACAATATCACTACAATATTATAAACTCAGTTTTTGTGTTTGCGAGTTCGCTTTAACAACGACCATGGATGAAATTGAAGAAATTGAGTAATAAAATCAAGTTTCCTTAGAAATATTGGGAGAATTATGTGCAGCGAGTGCTGATTTAGAATACTTATGAAAAATTTGAAGAGTGGCGTAAAAGCAAGAATGAATAGGTGGTTAATGAAGATGTATTATTAGCCTATAGGACAGGAAAATCAGAGGTTTATTCTCTCTGTTGAAACTTGCATTGAAATTTTATGACAAGATTGACATTTCAAGGTTAGTTATTTCAAATCGTACACCATATTAGAATATTACTTACAGAAATGGTATTTTTCTACGACAATTAAGAAAAATGAACATTTCAATTGCGTCTTCGATTAAGAAACCTACCACGTTGTAACACCGATTTTCATTTCCCACGGGCTAGCTGTATCGAAATATTTCATTTCCTACGACTTTCATGAACTACTAGACTGTCATTATAGGTAGGTATTAACGAATTTTATGAACAAATAATATCGAATCAAGTTTGTTTACGTCTGTCTAATAATTTGACATTTCACATCAGCATGTAATTACAAAATTTTATTGAAAAAATTAAGTTATTAAAAATGTGTTACGGGTTTATTTTGCACTAGAAAACCCTTTCTGTTTTAATACAATAACATCAGAAATTATCTGTCATTGATATACACATTCCACTCTGTACACCAATGTATCAAAATGACAACTTGATCGTTGTCATGTATAGCTTGTCCCGAACGTTAGTACTTACTTTTGCTTTACTAGTTCGAGCGGATATGAACCGGCCTTAAGCTAATGACAGTTATCAGTTGTTCTATTTTGCGGTATGACAGCGTTGTTTTGTAAACAAACTTTTGGTTAGTCTATTGTTTTGTACTTAGAACACAAAACCGTAACATTCCTACTCTATCTCTGTCTTGCGTCATTGAGGTACCTACTTCACATTCGAATACTTGACCTTTTGTTTGTTTGTTCGAGTTTGGTTCTAAGATTGAGAGGCTGGCGTTTTCGTCTTGGTTCAGTTGGCAACACTGAATCTTAAGGTGTTCTTTTCATAGCTCCAAGTAGCTCGAGGTAGTTCCTGGACTGTTCCCACCGAACACCTAACGAACAAGAAAGCGCCTTGTCAGATATTGACAGTTTTGACTTTGACATCTGAGAGATATTTTCCTCTTCCTTATTTGATCTTGATGAGTGACTGACCTATTTTGAAGATTTCCAATTAAAGGTTGATCATCGTTGATGGATCTTGGGAAAATTCATATCAGGAGAGTTTCTCATATTGTTTGCGATTTTTGACGCTATATATTTTTGAGAAATCTCCTTTCGCTGCGGATTTTTGAGGTTAGAAGTCACTTCATCATTGTGTGAAACCACTGGAACGATAAACTCGCTATCAGACAGCAAACATACCATCAAAGCTGTTATCAGAACCCTCCCACTTAATAGAGGTTAGTATTTGCATTTGAGCTCTACTTATGGCCCCATACAAGTGTAATCAGAAGTCAGACTGGTATTGTTCATTCTAGGGTGCTCCGCTGCGGCTACCACTTTGCTACTGCTCCGCTGCGGCTATTGCTTGCTACCCCTCTGCTACCACTCTGCTACTGCTCCGCTGTGGCTACTACTTGGCTACTGTTACTGCTTCGCCGCTGGTAGTGCTCCACTACGGTTTATTGCTACTACTCTGCTACCGTTTATTGGAGTTCCACTAATGTGATTGTCTTTCCACTATTCCACTACTGTGATTGTTCCTGCTCAACTGTAGTTGTCCCGCTGTATATCTGTTGTTCGTCCCCATTGTTGGTATTCTTCGTTGAGGGTGTTCGTCCCAGATGTACTGGTACTTAGATTGATTGAGACGTACCCACTGTCTTACGAAGGAAACCTACTTATGATCAGATAAGTTTAGCATAAGAGATTGCCCCTAAGGCATCAGTAATCATAATTGTAAGCTATCGTGACGTCACAGGCATAGCCCTCACTGGAGGTTCAATATTTTATTTAGTTAACCAGTACACCACTCTCAATCTATTGAATCCATCTTGGTGGTACATTTGTGTAACATACATCAATATATTTCATTAGTAAGGGTCATGACTACTTCTTTTATTCTGGTCCAAGTTATCTAAGCGTAAGGGAGGACAAAACCTCTACATATTTATATATTATTATTATACCATTTACAGGTATCTATTGTTTAATATTTTAGTAATATTAGTGCAGTGGGTTGTCCCATTCCATCAGGGTGGTTTCGGATTTTTCACTAGCGATAAATCCGTGGCGCTCCGGAAAATTAACCCCATATTTCAATCTTATCGAAATTAATTTTTATTGTCGAATCCACGCCTACTGAGCTACTGGGTATGTTAGAGGCGTGACACATCATTGCACATTCACTGCTCTCCTTTCCTAAATTTCGCCCCTAACAAATGATTAGCGATAGTGAGGATGATTTAACAATCAAATTAATAAATTTATATCAGAAGCTCCTATATTCTGACAAAGGTATGATTTTCTTTTCATAAAACCAGAATAATTTCAATAAAAAGATTGATTACAATCGGATTCTATATTTTTGAATAGTTGACAGATACTTTCTATATAGCAGTTAATTTGAACAAATTATTATGTGCTCTAGTAACGACGAATGTTGATTCAGATGACACATGGACTTTGGATGGTGGGAGCGAGGGTTCAAATCCACGTAGCCACATTTTTTTCCTTCATTTTATGAAATCGATTAGAGTTTGATATTTTCTTTTATTTCCAAGTTGTCAAAATTTGAAAATTTTGAATATTATTTGTTTCACGACGTAGGTAGGTACGTGTACAAAAAGAAAATATAGATGTTTCATTCAACAGGTGAAGAAAGAAAAAATTATCTAAACCATGTAAAAATGACGGCAGGAGAGTTTATGATAAAATGGACTATTAAAAATATTACAGATTTGTTAATGATTCAGATGGTCGTAGAAAAAGTATAGTGTACAATGAGCATGAAATGACCCATTTCCCACTCGTAGGTATATGAAATGAAATGTATGTCATTTCATGCTCATTGTACAATATACTATTTCAGACCAAAGAAAGCAAAAATTTTGTTTGAAGAAGAGGTAACTAAAATTTTGTTGGAGGCAGATAATCATACATGGTTGCTTGAAAAGGTTGTATTAATGTGTGGTATTTTTGGCGCCTGTTGACGTGACGAACTTGTTAAGCTGACTGTGGATGATTTTGAAAGCACCAGAGTTTCGGTTACATTGAGGTATACTAAAAATAAAAAGAACAGGGTATTTGTCATTCCTAAAGAAATAATTCCTTTTGATGCCTCTGGTTTATACCAAAAATACGTAGATATGCGGCCTTCAAATTTGGAAAATCGGCGATTTGTCATTGGTTATAGGAATGGTAAATGTGTAAAACAAGTTGTGAACATTTATACTATTGGAGCTTGTTTAAAAAATTCCACAAAGTAATTTTGCTGGGGCGAAAACCAACTATCTTATAAAAAGTAGTATAGGCCGTTTGCGTCTTTTATTTTGAGTGAAAAGATCCTCTTATTTTCATCTACAGCTTATGGCCTATTAAAAATATTACAGATTTCGTGAGTATTAGAAGTCGTAGAAAAAGTATAGTGTGCAACTCGCACAAAATGGTTAAACTTCATTTTGATGATTTCATTGAAAATATGAACAGGATGTTCATAAAGTTCATTTTGATCTTATTGCATAATGCACTATTTCAGCTACATGATTGAAATTCGGACACCAAAACCGACACTAATGGCCGATTTCACCAGCTGATTCCTAAAGTTAGGAAATATCTTAATCGAATTTAGGACCGCCCAAGTGCAATTTTCGTTCCACCGAGCGTTAAAGTAATAATTAAAAGTGATAGAAAATACCAAACGTATGTATTTCCTATCACTCTCAAGCATTACTTAACGTGTGGTGAAACGAAAATTGCACTTGAGTATTCTCAAATTTCATTTAGGTATTTCCTAACTTTAGGAATCAGTTGGTGAAATCGGCCATCACATACTCAACGTACTCAAAAAGTTCAGAAACTGCAGTCCGACAATC
Source organism: Chrysolina oricalcia (assembly GCA_944452925.2). Classification (NCBI taxonomy): domain Eukaryota; kingdom Metazoa; phylum Arthropoda; class Insecta; order Coleoptera; family Chrysomelidae; genus Chrysolina; species Chrysolina oricalcia. Next base: position 20,303,008 of record OX101825.2, read on the forward strand.
CGGGCGCGATTCGAGCACATTCGTCGTCTTCAACTTATTTTGAACGCTGTGACAATAGCATCTGGGCGAGTGCCAAAAGTTCGCTCGGTAACAAACTCATCTCGACCCACACTTTACTATCCAGACTCCGTTTCCTATTATTTATTTTCGTTATAAAATTAGCCTCGTTCCGAGCGAAATCTCGAAATTATCGGGCGAACGGTAGACAACATGAAATAATGAAAGGCAGAAGGCCGCGAGAGAATAAATAGGTCACGTGTCGTTTTCAAAATAGGATATAATGGCAGTGCATCGTGGTTGCTTTATGAATTGTGGTTTATCGGGGAAGTGCTTTAAAAATTACCGATAAATCGGTAACTGCACGAGTTTATTTTTTTCGTTGTTTCAAAGCATACATTTTTTAAACAACGAAAGGACAAAACTAACTAAAGTACAAAATTACGTATCTATAAAAACAATTGATTATAATAACCCGAATAAGAACAAAGAAACACTGAGACATCAGACTGGTCAAAAAAGCAATGCAAAAAAGGAATCATTGATTAATTCGAGAGAATTTACTAGAGCTCCTGATTGGTTCATTTGGCAAGTGCGTGAAATAGCCAGAATAATTCAGATTGGATAATTGAGTGGATAAAAAGATGTTACATTATATTGACGAGTACGAGGATGTATTGATATCTAGTTAGCCTAGACCAGTCCCCTGCATAAACAAAATTAGAAGTGTCAGTGTAAAGTTTGACGTCAAAAAAGAAAACCAGAGTTACGCAATAAATTAAAAGAAAGAATATGTCCACCGAAATTGTGAAAATCGAAAAAATGGAGTATCGAGCCATCATCAAGTACCTGTATTTAAAAGGGTTAAGAGGTAAGCAGATTTACGAAGATATGCTTAATACCCTTGGTGATCAATGTCCTTCGTAAGCGACCGTGAAAAATTGGACTGCAAGCTTCAAAAGAGGTAAATTTTCCATTGAAGATGATGACCGATCGGGAAGGCCAGTTTCTGTGTCAGTCCCCGAAAATATCAATGCAGTTCATGTCATTATTTTAACAGACCGTCGAATTGGGCTAAAACGGATATCTGACGCACTGAATATTTCATACGAACGCGTTCATCAAATAGTTCACGTCAATTTGGACATGAGAAAAATTGCTGCAAAATGGATCCCCAAATGTTTAAATGTTGACCAAAAGCGTGCAAGGGTAGTAGCATCGCGTTCGATCTGTGCTCGATTTGAAAACAATGTAGACTTCTTAAACCGAATTGTTACTATTGATGAGACTTGGGTACATTTCTACGATCCAGAAACAAAGCAACAATCGATGGAATGGCGACACTCCTGTTCTCCAAGACCTAAGAAGTTTCGTGTCCAAAAATCTGCTGGAAACGTTCTTGCTTCAGTTTTTTGGGAATGCCATGGAGTAATCATGATTGATTTTTTGAATAAGGGTAGAACAATCACTGGAGATTACTATTCGACATTACTGACCACTCTACGGAAAAAAATTAAAGAGAAAAGACGCGGAAAGCTGTCCAAAGGTGTTTTGTTTTTGCAGGACAACGTCCCTGCACACAAATCTCATGTTGCCATGCAAAAAATTCGTGATTTAGGGTTTGAATTACTAGAACATCCCCTTTATTCACCAGATTTGGCTCCGTCCGACTATCATCTCTTTCCTCAACTGAAAAAAAGTTTAAAAGGTCGTAAAGTTTCTTCCAACGAGGAGCTAATAAAAGCTGTGGAGGTCTGTGCAGAGCAAGAAGAAACATTTTTTTTGAAAGGTCTAGAGACGTTGCAGGTTCGCTGTAATAATGAGGAGAATATGTTGAGTAATAAAATATTTTGACATTGAAATTTTGTTTGGTTCTATAGTAGGCTAAGAATTTTTCAATATATCCTCGTATTAAGCCGTAATTCATACTCTTTCAACTGTAAATTATTTGTAGATCGAGAGTCCATCATTTTTAATGCCTCAAATGAGAAATTTCACGACAACGTCGAACCGAAAAAAAGGCGATCCTATTGGGAGTGGCGTCTAATATATTGTTAACTAAGTGCTTTTGGTGGATTGTGTATAGAAAGTTGTAGAATGAGAGTTTTTACATGTACGTTAAGCTATCACTGTCACTTGAACTTGAATCGGTGTTAATTTGTTGCACCTATCAATGGCAAGTAATTCAGGCCAAACATTACTTTATCATTTCTATAAATAGGGATAAAAGATGACTTTTTACGAGAAATTTCTTCAACGGATCAGGCATCAACATTATTGCCAAAGGTATGATTAAATATTATTATTTGAATTGAAAAACCTGAAAGGCAGCGATCTTGCGATTTTTATATAAAAGGCATACATCCAAATGTTCCGTCCTTCACAGTTGTTCAGCCATCTGGGCCAACCTCGTGAAAGTATCTGTCATGTTTCTACTGAGCTTCGCCCTTCTGGTCTCTGAATCACGATGGACGTCAGAAAGCAATCTTCCTGAATTATTCAGGAATTTCATCAACACAAACTTATTGGATCGGTCCCTATAGGGGCATCTTCTCCTACTATAGCATTGTAAGTGCTTTTCCAATTGCTGAAAGACTTTGGGCTCCCAGAAACCTCTCATCTCTATTCCTGGCAGGCTCTGTTAAGGCTGTCTTCACTTCCTTGCTCATCTTAGGGGGCCCAGCTGCAAAGTCGTTTTTTACTCGGGGACACTTTTTCATAAGGGTCGTACAAACTGACTGTTTATAGATATATCACCCACATCTGAACGTCTAAACCTATACTCCCCCAGTATATGCAAAATTTCTCTTCATCTCTTCTTCTTGTTCTTGATCTCTAGCCAGCATTACCAGCGGAGTTCCACAGGGATCGGTGCGTGGCCCAATACTTCTAAGATATCGGAAAGTATTAAAATAAATACTTTTATTTTCCATTTTTTTTATTTAAACTGTGTACATGAACAATTCTGAGCAACTTTTTCAAATTAATTTTTTAGAGATCTTGCCATCTTACCCCACTTTTGACCGCTTCAAGATATTTTTTTCAATTTGCCGCTGTACCAAGTGACATGTGCCAAAATCGATTTTTAGATTGTTGATGATGCACAATCGATAACCCAAATTTTATTCTCCAACTCTTCAATAATAAACTTTTTCCCCATGCATTAAGGCCGCCACAGACATCGTTCTTTTCTGGCGGTTTTGTCTGCACGGGTAAAACTGTACGGGGAAAAACGAACACGACGTTTATCCACATACGAACGGATTTATCGTTCAGTTTCTTTGATATTTCTGAGATGGATACTACGACCACGTTGGCAGTGGCGGCGACAGTGGCTATAAAATTAAAGGTTTCTCAAAAAAGAAAACGTTCTAAATGGGCGAAAGAATGGTTGCTTAAGCGGAGGCATTTTTCACACGTAAATCTTTTAGAGGAATTACGACTAGAACCTGGAGACTGGTTTAATTATCTACGGATGGATGAAGAAACGTATTTAGAATTACTAACCTTAGTAACACCGCTAATTAAAAAGCAAGACACACCTATGAGACAAAGTATTTCACCACATGAGCGTCTTACCGCCACGTTAAGATTTTTAGCAACAGGAAGGAGCTATGAGGATTTAAAATTTTCTGTAGCTATATCGCCCCAAGCGCTTGGACAAATTATACCAGAAACATGCACTGCTATATATTCTGTTTTGAAACACAAGTATTTAAAGGTAAGAACAACTATTTAATTTTTTACAAAATTAAAATTTTAATAAAACTAGAAATGTATTCTTAGATTAAGTAAAATACTATATTTAACATATATAAAAAAAAAAACACTAAAAGATAACTTCTTTAGTTCAACTCCAGCAGATCTGATGAGAATTGGGTGTAATATGTAGCCGTTTTTGCTTGTTCAGAAAAATCAACGTCATTTTGATTAGACAGATATCCGTAGGCTGATGTATTAGGGACATTGTTTGCAGATTGATGATGTTGCCTTGGTATTGCGTGTTGAGAAGCTTGTTCAGGCTGTACTGTTTGCAGATTGATGATGTTGCCTTGGTATTGCGTGTTGAGAAGCTTGTTCAGGCTGTACATGTTGTCTTATGTCATTTATTAAAGACATTTTTGTGTGTCTTGTAATATTGCCCAGTGCTGCTTCAAACAGAATGTCTGAAATGAATTTATCCGCCAGTAAAGCAGCTTCTGGAGACAAATTTCGTAATTTGTGGGCAACACTTTTTCCAAAAACGTCAAAGTTGTCTTCGTTCACATCCAGTCTAGCATTTACTTTATCCAAAACTTCATCAGCCTTGTTTCTTACCCGCTTTTTTGTACCCCTAGGTGTTATCGAAGAACATACTGAGACTGAAGTGGTATTATCTGAGGCTGCTGATAGTGGTCGCGAGATATGGAGATTTTCAGTGGAAGGTGCAGGAGACTGTAGTGGCGTGTCGTTGGATTCATCCTAAAAAATAAATAATTCTTACAGTAATAGGTGCAGTAATAGGTGGATTCACACAAAAGTCTGTTTGCCAATGTTTCGACTTATATTAAGTCATGCTCAGGGCACTAAAAAATTCCTTTTTTTTATAATATGTTATCAGAAAACATTTAGTTATTAAGAGGCACATTAAAACTCTTTGCAATTGTTAAAAAAAACAGTATTATCAAACAAAACATAGATATAAAATGAATATTAAAAGCAAACAATAATTCAAATTTTTTTTAGTTTCCCGGAACTGAAGAAGAATGGATAACAATAGCCAAAAATTTTGACCAAAACTGGAATTTTCCTCATTGTTTGGGAGCTGTGGATGGTAAGCACATAAACATTGTACCACCTGCTCAAAGCGGTTCCTATTATTACAATTACAAAGGTCGGCACAGTATCGTGTTAATGGCAATTGCTAACGCAAGTTATGAATTCATCATGTGCGACTGTGGCACAAATGGTAGAGTGTCTGATGGTGGTGTAATCGAAAACACACTATTTTATGAGAAACTTATAAATGGTACTCTCCGACTACCATCCGGATCTAAAACCGAGAACAGTAGTGAACCACTGCCATATGTATTTATTGGAGATGAAGCTTTCGCGTTAAGAGATAATTTTTTAAAGCCGTTTGCACAAAAGCAGTTAAATAGCGAAAGAAGAATATTTAACTATAGATTATCCAGAGCGCGACGAATAATAGAAAATGCATTTGGAATTATGGTTGCAAGATTTAGGATTTTTCACACCGCAATTAATCTAAAATTAGAAAACATTGATAGAGTCATTCTGGCATGTTGTATTCTACACAACTTTCTAATTAGGAAGCGACGGGAAAATTACGCACCTCCAAATTGTTTTTATTCAGAAGAATACGAAACAGGCAACACAGAAAACGGTTTAACTTCAGAACAAGAAACTATAAATTTACAACGGGGGCATAATAGACATGCGTCTGAAGAAGCAAAGCGAGTTCGTAATTTATATATGACTTATTTTAATAACGAGGGGTCTGTGCCTTGGCAACAGAAGTTTGTTTAATATATTTTGCAACTGTACCTACTATCGATGTTCCGCTAGATTTTTGATTTTCTTAATAAATGAATAGATAAATATTTTTTTTATTTTTACTTACTTGACTGTGAGATGTATCATCCTCTATATTGCTTACGCTTTCCCTGGGTGCCTCTTGGTCTGCAAGAAATAGTAGCTGGTCGTAATACCACAAATGGGGCTTGTACACTTCGTCTGCTCCCGCACCTGATTTTTTAGATGCTTTCACTTTTTTTAATTCTTTTCGGAAACAACCACGCATAGAATCTATTTTTTTTTAACTGATTCTCTTGTGGCAGACTCGTCTACTTCTTTTAATTTCACAATCATGTCTTCGTAGTCTTTATTTTTTTGGTCTCTATCGGAGTACTCGCTTGATTTCACTTTCCATAGACACGGGTAAGATCTATAAAGTGCTATAAACTCTGTAATAAATTGTTTACTCATGTTTCTTAAATCACTCATGTTTAATTACCACGACCAATGGACCAATCTACCAGCAAAAGTCGTCTGCGCGATACTGATTAAAACCGTCCGTTTTAACCGCGGTACACACACATGCACAGACTCGAACGAACACGTTCAAATCGGACGATTCAAAATCAAGCCGCGACAGATATTTTTGAACGCCAGCAAGGACAGTTTTTGGCCACACACCAACCGTTTTCCCCGTACAGTTTTACCCGTGCAGACAAAACCGCCAGAAAAGAACGATGTCTGTGGCGGCCTTTACATCTCTGTGGCGGGCATCGTACATTATTCACTTGGAGAGCCATATCTCAAAGACAGTTATTTATTTATTTATTGAGTAAATACCTTCCAGTCAGAACAAGTTCTGGTACGAGGAAGTTGTACATATAATAATAATAATAAAAATGATTAAGAATTGCATCTTGCAATTGAAACAAATATATCATAAATCTCCTAATAAACAGAATTAACAATTTCAATAATGATAAAACCATAATAAAATCATAAATTAGTGAACAAAGCTTGATCATTAATAGCAGGATATCAATTCCGTAAGGAAATAATGTGTTTTTCACTGATATTTTGAATTTGGAAAAACTTCTGCAATTTGTTATATTATAAGGTAATTTGTTAAATTCATCTAGAGCATATCTATTTTTAGTCAACTGTAGAGGTAGCAGAATCGAGGGGATACAAGTAATATTGTCTGGTGTGATGACTATGAATTTCAGAGTTTCTCATCAAAATTAAATTTGATTTCAATTTTTTATTTATAATATTGAATGCAATATTTAGGGCATTTATTTTATAAAATTCATCTAAAGAAAAATTGTCTGTAATTGCAAATAGTTTATTAGTTGGTATGTCAAATGAGAGACGATACAGTACTTTCAAAGATTTCCTATACAATGTTGATATTTTATTAAAATTATGTTTATCAAATAGGTAATACAAATAGTATGTGAGAATATGGAATCATATTAATTTTTTTTTTCATCAAGTTTAGGAGATCTTCTCAAAGCACCAATGATTGGAGACATTTTTTTAGTCAAAACCTCAATATGTTTGTCCCATTTCAATTTTTCATAGCTCCAAATTCCAAGATACTTTATTTGTTCAGTTCTTTTCAATAATTCATTTTCGTTATTGAGATTAAGGGAAACATTCTGTTTGTTTTTTTGTTGAAAAATTATATACTCAGTTTTATCAGTATTTATTGATAAAAGGTTGCAATAAAGCCGATTTTCTAATTTTTTCAAGTCTTCATTGATAATGTTTTGTAGAATGTAAGAGTGTTTGTTTTCATATAAAAGAACTGTGTCTGCGTATATGGTATAACTTCCTGCTAACCCAATTTTAGAGGTATTTTGAATATATAATAGATACAAGATGGGTCCCAAAACAGAGTTGTTACATTTGGTACTGATTGACCTATTTTCAAGATAGGATTCCAAAATAATTTTCACGGTACCCCTGAATTCCATTGTTTCCAAGTTTTTCAAAAGTATTTTATGATTTGAAATAGTACCTACTCTCGTAACGACTTTGAAGAAAATATTGTTGAGCGAGCCCGCCTCTGTCTTTCTGTCGAGCTTTCCCTTAGGGTTCATTCACATGACTCCATCGCAGACCTTGTGCATTTCATTTAGGAAACAAATATGTGTTAGTTTCAATTCGTTCTTGAAACACTCCTTACAAAGATGCTGCGTGTGCGTATGGTGGCCTACGCTCGACAGCCGGTCATTCATTGCCTTAGATGGACAACAGTGAATATGCCGATCGAATAATTTGCCTGTATTTCGAAAAATGAATTTGATATCCATTCACTTTCACTAAGAATGCTCCTAACGCGGATTCTGGTCAGTAGAAGTTATAAATTCAGTTTTATCCGACGAGTAATATTTATAACGATTGAGATGGCAGAAGTTATATTCTGAGATAATCGTGGATGACGATTTTTTTTATTTATCAACTGATGTAGCCCAAACATTTTTTCAGGAGAGCAATTAGATTTTTATCCAGCTTTGATTTTTCGAGATAACTCAAAAAAATCGACATTTTTCGATTTTGACACGTCTCTCCCGAATTTTATGTAGCTCGTAACTTTTGTATAGTCTAACTCTGCATGTAATCACCGATCTGTAATATAACTGGATGAGCATTCCCATATAAGAAAATTACGCCAACTAGTGTATGACATTTTGGAGCAATACACATGCGCGTTGATGATATGTTAAACAGCGGCGTCGCCTAAAGGTTGAGTTAAGGGATTTATTAATTATAAATTTTGTGAAGAGGGCATTTAAAAAAAAATTACAACGTGGACTCACAAATAAGACTCGTTTTGAATGAGTTATTATTTCAGTTTTAATGCATTAAATATAGGAATTCTGAACAGAAGGATAGACTTTGCTGATGCCAGATGAATCCAAAACTGAAAAACCATTGATAGCACAAAACAAAAACTTGTGTAATCATAAAATAGATCAAGATCAAGTGAATGGTTGATTTTTACCCAATTTATGACCAGAAAACATGAACCTACGTATGAATATGAAATACACCTTATAGGTATTCAGTCACTACAACTCTAATTGCCAGACAAGTTTCAATCATAAATGCTGATTAGTATTTTAGTCAAAAGTATTTGGAAAGTAATGTTTCCACATAATACCAAAAGTATATACTTTCATCAATCAAGTGGATAATCTGGATAGACTAAAATAGGAGTAAAATCAGTATAAAATACCTGCCAAGTAACAGACTTGAAACCAATCAGTAACAACCTGGATTTGAAATCAATAATAAAGCTTATATAAAAATAATTACTTTCCGGTGATTATTAAAAAAAATTTTTTTATATATTTATTCATATTTCTTAACAATAGATGTACTCCAAGAATTTGTAAAATTTATATACATTAAAATCAAAAGTTTTATTTTCATGGAGACTACAAAAGTATAGGATTAAGTCAGACAGTTGGTCGCTACATAAATATAGATGAAAGTCTAAATATAACTAAGTATATGAATAAAAAAAATAAGGACATCAATAAAATTCGCTACAATACATATATAACATTTGGGGGACCTTCGTTCATTGAGATGTGAAGTATTCATCAAGTGAATAATAGCAATGTTCAGTGAGGAAGCTGTTTTTAAAAAAGGATTTCATTTTTCGCAGATTTTAAATTACTGTGTGGTAAATTATATATTCTGGGACCTAGTATATGTGGACCATTACTGTTTATTTTTGTGTAAACTATATGGCATAAGCAGATAATTTTTCGATCTGATATCAGGTTATGAATATCACTATGTATTACATAAAAAGGAAGACTGATTTATAAAGACATATACACATAGCTCAAAAATAAGGAGTCCAGGTAGTGTAAATATTTTCATTTCTTTGAATATATTTTTACAGAATCCCATTTTTGATTTGCCAGTGTAATTACTCTTTTTTGTGCTCAAAAAATATCCCCTCTGCTGATACAGATGCTCCCCAAAAACAGATACCATATCTGATGTGTGAGTCTACTTGGGCAAAATACTATTGATTCTATTTGATATTATTGATTCAGAAATAATACAAGTTTACTCAACTTCTTGCGTATAACTGAACCTCTTTCCACTTCAGTTTGCTTTTTAGAAATGGAATAGAACCTTAGTTTTGTATAACGTGTGATAATTAATTTTATCAATCGTGATACGTGGTTTTCTCAAAAAGTTGTACAGTCAAGGTGGTGATTTTCTAAGGATCTGAATACTTGTTTACCATCAGCTACGAAGTTTAGGTAACATCTCAACACATCAACACAAATATAGTTAATTGTCTGTTTTGGAAAGAAATCAAAAATCACTGAAAACACAAAAAAGAAACTGGAAATACTTGAACTATAATAAACACAAACCATCAAACAGTACAAACACTAATGGTGGATTTATGCAGCAGTCATAAGTCATAAGGAAGAATATTCGTCAATGATTGGTTGGTCCGTAAATTCCAACCAATCATTGACGAATATTCTTCCTTATGACTTAAGACTTATGACTGCTGCATAAATCCACCATAACAGAAAACGAATAAACACACGCCACTGGTAAAAATGATGCTCTGACGTAATGACATTGACACTTTGGAGCAATGCACATGCGCACTTGCAATCTGAGATGGTTCAATTTGGCGTATTTTCTTCATGGAACGAAACGGGCTCTGCTCATCCAATTATATTACAGATCGGTGGTAATACCTAGTTAAAATTTAAATAGACTACATATTAGCCGGTCGACCCAACACGTATACCATACAATTATTAATTATAAAAATATATTTCCAGGCGACCAAAAATATATGGTTCAATGAAGGTCACTACGAAAAAAGAACAGTTTTTTACCCAATAAGTGGATGCCAGCAAAAATAATGGATCCTCCAGCACAGATATAGCCAAAAACTGTATACATGAGAACTATGTGAAAAATTGGCGAAGAAAGACATAGTGAGCATCTTCATTATAAATATTCAGTGCCATTCCAAGAAAATCAACGAAGTCAGCATATTTCTAGATTCTTTTAAATTTGAAATAGAGTGAATCTCTGAACACTAGCTAAACTCTGATAATCTAAACAATATTACTATTCCTGGAAATAAACTTTCTTCTTCTTCAGAGAACAACATCAACGTGGTTTTGTAGCAATATTCACTAAAGTAAAATTGATTCAAAGCAGCTAAATTTAAAAGAATTGGAAACGGAAATCCACTCTGAATTTTGTGGTCTAAAACTTTCTTCCAACAAACTTCTGATAATTACATTCTACAGGTCCTTTCTTGGATATAATAAAATTTTTTCGAATAATCTAGATAATCTATTGAGTAAATATGTGAAACGCTTTGAAAATGTTGTTATCTTAGGTGATTTCAAAATTGATTTTTTTGGTCAAAATCAAGGAGGGAGCTTAACAGATGACCATACTATAATTGAAAACGTGATTTCCGTGGCAAGTGAGAGAAACTTTGTTTCTAACGACGAAAGTTAAATAAATATTTTCAATCATTTCCCGCTCTCGTATACAATGTTTTGACGACTTTAAATTATTAATAAACAAAGAGTAATTTCTATAATTAGTAAAAATACCGTGAGATTTGAAAACAATGAATATCTAGTTGACTGGTTTCATTAGTTTGACGTTCCTTGGTAATTATTTAGACTCGTCAGCTTGCACTGGAAACATTGTTAGTTTTTTAAGTTATTAAATTTTCCAAATACACCACCAGAAATAGCAAATCAAGCTTAGGAAACCTCTTTGGATTTTATACCAGTAAAATCTAAAAAGAGATATGAAGGAATACATGGATTGGAGAGTTGATAATCACCTAAATTCATTTTCGGAAACTGTGCTGCTTGCGAATTTTGGATGTTTGTCAAAAAATTCAAGTAATCGACGATGAGAACCTCTTTATCGATTAAAAATAATATCAGTTAATATACCAAGTTACGTTCTTTTTTGAAACGAAAATCTGATGGTTTCAAAAGTCAAAAGTCTAATGTTTTCTTTCGATAAGATAAACACTTTCTTAAAGAATGCACCCGATTTCAAATAAATGATTAAGATAAGTTAATTACTTTATTATTGCGACAAAACGTACTACAAAAACAAAAGTTTTTCTAAGAGATTTCTAAAATGTATATGAACCTCCGTCCACTAGATATGGACAAAATAAATTCAAGATTCTTCATTAACTGTACCAGAACGGAAATTGTTCTAGACATGTTGTGGGAATAAATATATTCAGTAAATTTCCTATGCAAATAGCTCAATGTTTGAACTTGCCTGATACCCAAAAATATACTTGGCATTGTGTGCGTAGAACTTCCGCAACGCTATTAGTGGATGCAGGAGGTGATTTACTTCAATTGAAAGAGGATGGAGGCTGGAAATCTAGTAACGTTGTGGAGGGATATGTTGTTCATTCAGTTAGCAGCAAAAATCAAATACAAACCAAAATTTATACAATCCATACAAAATACAACGCTCGCTTTCCGATTACGGCGTATCTTATTCAGTTAACAACAAAACAGATGTGGTAGCGTCTCCCTCAATACATAAAAATCTTGATTGTAATACTCCTATAATTTTGAATGATTGCTCGAATGTATCAATTATACAATATTTAAATCGTAAGTAATGTTTGAAGAAATTCTTTTGTTTTTAATTTAATATAAAATATTTGTTCATCGTTCTTTTTTAGCATATTATCATGATATAAACGGGGTTGTAGAAAAGGTATAGTGTTTCACTCGTCTAAAACCTTTTTTGAAGCTCGCTTGAGAAGTTTTTTAGTTAATAGACAAT